>OY728148.1:1682537429-1687650212 GCA_963277665.1 Viscum album
AAGGGTAAATATAAGATTATAAAATTAGCCTAACACCTGAAAAAATCCTATTGGATGACTAAAATTCGACCCATATCACCTAAGAATCAGATTATATTCATTTAATGGACTTTGTTCCATGAAAATAATTTAATTATTATTAAAACCAAAGAAAGTGACAACATGTCACTTTATTAAATCTTATAAGTATAATAATTTTTATTTAGTGATAAACTCAATGAAACTTAAAACATGAATATTATACATAAAGCTAATACAATTATCTACATCATAGAAATTTAGTTTTAAATTTTAGGGATTAAATAATTATCATTAAGTATTACACAATAGTGATGTTGAAATTATTTTATTAATTAAAATATCAAATAAATGATTTTAAAAATATTAAAATAAATATTATATGAACTATTTAATGTGCTCCACTAATTTTCTAGATACATATGACATTTTATAAATCTATTAAAGCTTTTATTTCGAACATATCATATGTATATATTTTATTTAAATTCAAATAAATGAATAGTGTCAAAATTGACACTATTGTAATTTTATAAAAATAACATATTATAAAATTGTTTAAAAACAACAAAAATATTTAAAAATTATAAATTAAAATTTATATGGTCAAAAATTTCATAAAGTGTCAAATTATGGAAAATTCACAACACATATGTAATTATTTATAATAATTTAAAATTTAGAATATTATTACCACAAATAAAATTAAATTGATAAATAAGGATAAATCAAGTTGATAATGTTTAAAATAAATTCCTAACATGTATAAATTTTATTGGTTGATGAGATTACAACCCTATATCATCTAATATTTGGATATGAGTCATTTTTGAAGTTTTTAAGTGGGTTTGGGATTTAATATAAACTAATATTTCTTATATTTCAAAGGGTGACCCTCTCCTCCCTTATAAAAGGGCACCTCCTCCCTCTCTTCCTCACACCACTTTGAGCCTTCAATCTCAGCCAACCCCTGCCAAATTCTCTTTTCCACTTCCCTAGAAACATCCTAGATTTCCTGGTCTTCTTCAAAGACCAATTTTAGTGCCCAAAGAGGAGGTCTCAAAGAGGCGCTTCAAAGAAGAGGTAATGTACGTTACCGATTCTTTCAACTTTATTTCTACTTCCACTTATTCTTTTTTAGTTGTTTCATTATGAGGTAATAACATCAGTATCACTCATATAATGATATGTTATTATAAGTATGAAACAACCATATTTCACCATCTATCCATCCTACGGAAAATGAAATCACCGCGCGTGCGTACGTACGGAATACCATCTCCATGCCCTGGTGTAATCTATTTTCCACCACCACCTTACTTGGATGGGTATAATGGTGAAAGTAATGGATATATATGATTACTGTAAAGTTATATTGATTCTTTAATATTATACATACACATTAATACAATTCCATGATCTTGGGAATGATTTCATCGCTCGTGCGTACGTACGGACTACCGTCTCCATGACGCGATGAGATTCACTCTCCATGTTAACCATTCAAGAATGATTATAAAGTATATATAATAAGTAATCATGAAATATATGACATAATAAAGATACTGTATTTATGTATATATATATATATTTATTTCATCTACTTAATTCCATTCAATTCAATAAGGAAACGAAAACAGCGTTCATGCGTACGTACGGCCTACCGTCTCCATGAACGGTGTATTTCTTTCCATTTATCGATCTATTATATATATATATATATATATTCTGAATATATATTATATATAAATCATGTTTTACATTCTGGATGTAAGTAATCATGATCTAAGTAATCATATGAATAATTACAAGTTAAAACACGAACGACAAATGAAACGATTTTACCCAAAATGCTACTTTAACACGAATTTACAAAAGAACGGGTAATATAAAGTCATAAGTGAACCATATATGATATAATAACAATGAATATTATTCTGTAATAAGTCAATGAAATTATATAAATCATTATACAAGAGGTTTGGATATGTATGAATCATATCGGACCTAAGGTAAGGGATAATTATTCCAATCTCATTCTTAACCGATATTGTATATACGTAAGTATTTACTGGGGTTATATTTTTCATCCATGATCATAAAATGTTTTTCATAAAGTGTTTAATATTATTCCATTTATTTTTAATGTCATTTTTACCCCTCTTTAACTTTTACTTTGTGTTATGGAAGGAATCTTTCTTTTGTTTACCATACGTGGTACTTTTTGACTTTTCCGACAAAAGTACGAGGAGAATGTTTTTTTAACTTATACGGCATGAAAGGATTTTTAAAGTTTTATAAAGCCTTATTTTCATAAATCTTCCTCCAAAATATTTCATGACTATTTTTAACAAAATCCCTTTCTTTTAAAATTGCCTGACCTTTTGTGAAAAGAGAATGATTTTGAAGAAGAAAGGATATTTTCCTCAAGAATTCATTTCAAGTGTTTTATCAAAAACCATTTTTCATATAAGATGAAATTATTTCATTTGTGTATGTTTCAAGTATCATGTCTCTATGATTTACATGGTTTCAATTTTATTATTATGAAATGATATCCATTTCCTTTATATGGATTATGCGATGATGGGATGATGTTTATGAAACCCATTTTATTTATTGGGTTATGCTATGATGTGTGATTTATGATTTTGTGGCACACGAAAGAATGATTTTATTATGAGATGGGTGGGACCTATAAATCCCTCCAATGCATTGGGTAAATATTTATATCTCATGATATAGACATGGATGGAACGGTAAGTTAATCTGGTTCAGTATTACAGGACTGGAACAAGGAGTGAACTCGATTTAGAAATGGACTTTTTCCACTAAGATGGTCTTGGAAGCAATGCCTTGGCTACTATGGAAATCATTACATGTGCTTAATGGATTCCAAAATTACATGTTTTATTCCCATGCTATTTTATCATGATTTATGTTCCATTATGATCTATGTCTTACGTACTTCCATGTTTTATGTCGTTGCTCAAGATTTTGATGTTTAAACATTATGTTCATGTTTTTAAGTTCAAATGTATATGGTATATTTTATTTTATCCATGATTACCCTTACTGAGCATTTGAGCTCACCCTTTTTATTTTTTATTTTCCCCCAGGATTAAAATAAAGTTTTTAGGTAAGGAAACAAAAAGTGGAAGATCTTTATGGGAGATGTTGAAGATCTTTCACCATGATTAGAAGATTACGTTCCAAGTTTCCAAAGACACTAAACTATTACGGTCCTTGTGTGTCTGTTTTTGTTATGTATTAAGTATTCCGCAAAATTAATGTAATGTCCATGTATGTCAAGATTCGGGTCTCTACAATTGGTATCAGAGGAAAGGTTTATTCAACCTTTGGAAACTAGGATGCGAGAACTTTAGTGAGATCCCTAGATAAATTTCTAAGGTATGTCTAGGGATGTCCCTAATGTAAAGTATAAGTATAGGTTATAGTCCTAGAATTACGGTAATGATCTTAGAATTAAACCTAATATGTTAGATATTGAAGGTACTCCCCCTTTATTATGTTGTTTTCCCTAGCATGATTTTTGCCTCTCACACTATTCTTTTTGGGTTTTAGACGATGGCTGGAACTCGAAAAAACCGTGTTGATCAATGCAATGGACAATGCAATGATTTTCCTCCTGAACAAACAAATGTTATGGGAGATGGAGTGCAAAATATTATTTCTATACTTACACAAGCTATTAATCATTCTGGACTTCCAAATAAGCAGAGAAGGGAACAATATTCTATTGAGTCCTTCATGAGGCAACGTCCACCTTCTTTCAGTGGGTCTTCTGATCCACTTATTGCTGAACAATGGATCAGTACCACTGAAAAGATATTTTCAGTTCCTCAATGTTCTGAACATGATAAAGTCATCTTAGCAATATATCGTTTGGAAGGTGAAGCTGATCAATGGTGGAATCTTATCAAGAATACGAGGCCAAGTGATGAAATTGAGTCCATGGAATGGGATGAGTTCAAGAGCTTATTTTTCAATAAGTACTTCCCTAGTATTCTTCGAACAAAGATGGAGAAGGAGTTTCTTGAACTAAAGAAAAAGGATGATGAATCTGTTGGTGTATACGAAGTGAATTTTCAAGGCATGCAAGGTATGCATCTGGCTTTATCATCCAACTTGAAAGTAAATTTGATCGATTCTTCAGTGGCTTAAAACCAAATCTTCGAAGGGCATTAGCTATAAGAGACTTCAGTAGCTATGAAGAAATTGTGCGTTGTGATATCAAGGTAGAAATGGAAGTTGGTGTTACTTATCCATCTCATGGTTTTGACAAGAAACGAAAGATGGAGTTCAAGGAGAAATCTCAGAATAATGGTGAAAAGAAGATGAATGTTTCCTTATGCTCAAAGTGTGGAAAGAAGCATGGTGGATATTGTCTTAAAGGGACTAGAAAATGATTTAAGTGTGGAAAAGAAGGTCATCAAGCAGCTGAGTGTCGAAGTAATGGAAAAAGGGTTTCTAATGATGTGAATAAAGAAAAGACTGTAGAGAACGCACCACCAACACTTCAATGATTCAAGTGCAAGGAAATGGGGCATTATGCTAATAAATGCTCTAATCCAAGGGTTAGTGATGATCGACATGAGCGACCACTTAAGGAAAATGACAAAGGGAAGTCACATGCGATCACTATTGGCGATGTTGAATATGACAACGATGTGGTGGAATGATTAAGTGTTTATGTAATGGGATTCCAAAATAATGTTGTATATAGTATCGTGGAATAATGGAATATTTATGTATTGGTCTATTGTGGTTTTCAATAATTTTATGGTACCGGTAACCATGGAAAGTGATTGAGATATTTTTGGGAAAAAAATGATATGCGCATAATGAAGGGATAAGGAGAAAATGAAATGTTTGGAAATATTCATGAGCTCATGACTGATATAAGGAAATAGTTATATCATGGTTTGAGTATATAGAATTTTGGGGTTTTGGTATGTGGAAAGAGTTAACTTTTGACAGCACTCATTTTTTCACTAAGATTCAATGGGTATTCATTTTCTCAAGAGAATACATGATTAAGACCTTCGAATGTTTGGAATGTGACCAACAAGACATATCTTATGATACATGGGGATCAACGATGGTATTAACATGCTTGTTATATGAAATCTCTGGTAATCGTTTTCACTATAATATGAGAGTGGACTGCAGTATTATGGATAAGCCTAAAGATTGGAATGGATTATGTTGGACATAAGTTAGTATTGTTTAAGGATAGAAGTTTTTTCGATAGTATTGATGGGATTTTATAGTAATGAAGTTTTAGAAAAAGGACAACCTGTAGGATGGGCGACAACCCATCGCATCGGACAAGGCTGTGGGAATCGAACCCACAAACGAAGTGCGACTGACCTTTATCGCCTACCACTGGCCTACAGGAAGTCCCTGTTTAGTAGAAACTAGTTTTATTATATTAAGAAGTATGATATATGAAGTATAAGTCCATTTTAGGAACCATATATGATTAATCTCACTATAGATGGACTTATGTATTTTTGATAAATTTTATAACCTTTTGTTTGAGACAGATGGAATGACCCATCATTCTATCACATGATCTGATAACACTTCAGGAATGACAAATTCAACTTCATTTCTTTAAGAGATGAAGTGGAAATTGTCCAAAGAACGACCAATGGTGAGACTGTACCAAAATCACGAAAGTATTTCTTCTAATTCCAATTTCATCAAATTTAGGGAAATGATCTTGAAAACCAAAAATGTTTTCCTAGTGCCCTTATATCTGATGAATTAGATGGTACCTTAGATCACTACAAATCTACGGCTTTGTGATTGATGGAATTTTCATAGCCATGTTCTCTACCACTCTCCATCAGAACTTGATGGTTAGATTTTTCTTCCATATCCATATTTTCACCTATGTTCTCCTATATGGAAACCCAGTGATTAGTTTCTTTGGGTAATCGTTACATTTCATACTTTAGTTTTAAAAATTAATTTTTTGGTATTTCCTTTTTACGATGTGGGTTTCTACTAAAGAAAATTTCAAGTATTAAACCATTTATAACCCCAACGAATTTTGAGGGAGAAATTCATTTTAAGGGGGGTAGAATGTAACACCCCGAGATTTTATAAGATATATTCTTTTTAATTTATTTCATATCTTCTATTGTAAGCTACACCAAGATTATCTTGCGCTATACGCAACACAGTATTAGCTTGTAGTATACACAAAACTAATCTTGGATCGTGTTACACACAATTTCAAGTTTGTTTGATAGTAGTTATTCTACGCAACATTGAGTGTATATATATATATATATTCAATGTATAAATGAAATACGGTTGGATTTTTTTAAACTCAACAACAAATGAGTCTTGCACAACACGCAACCCTGACTTGGCTTTAATTACACGCAATCACAACTTTCCTCGATAGAGTGTGTTGTACGCAATATCAGGTTTCACTAAACAATGATATATGGTTATAATATTATTATGAACTAGCCGTTATGAATAGTATTAAATAAATTTTGAATTTTATAACATTATTATTTCATCTTACTCATTTTTTAGAACATGGTATGTGAAAAAAATAAATGTTTCGGGTAAAATAAGTATTTTTCAAAAAATGCAGTTTTGCCGCCTTTTAATGGCGCACCCACATTAAATCTAGTTTTTGACATATTTATAAGTTCAATTTTACAAAATAAACTTCTTATTTTGAATTAGGATATAAAAATTTACATTGGATAAAGTTTTGATATTTTTTCTGATAACTTTCATATTTTAATGAATAGTAAAAACACGCTATATTTTAATTAAAAACAACTTTTTTCATCGTAATACTTTATATGGTTAAATTATAATATTGAATGGTTTTAAAGTATATATTAGAATATATTTTTACCATTTAATATAATTTATGTCATTAGAATTGATTTTACCTTGAATTCGTAGGTTAAATCAATTCAATCTTTTGCAATGTTTTAACCAAAAACCCGTTTTCTTTCGACAACGGGATTAATTTTAATTTAATTTATGCAACTTTTTTGTATTGAATTTGGAAAAATGGATTCCATATTTGGAATCAGTGGTTCAAAATTATGTTAATAAGATACTTTTTATTTTTGGGCATTATGAATAGTAACTACGGTAAATTTTATTTACCATAGTTAAAGGTAAATCGGGTAATTAAGGGTAAATATAAGATTATAAAATTACCCTAACACCTGCCAAAATCCTATTGGATGACTAAAAGTCGACCCATATCACCTAAGGGTCGGATTATATTCATTTAATGGACTTTTTTCCATGAAAATAATTTAATTATTATTAAAACCAAAGAAAGTGACAACATGTCACTTTCTTAAATCTTATAAGTATAATAATTTTAATTTAGTGATAAACTTAATGAAACTTCAAACATGAATAGTCTCTAGAAATCTAATACAATTATCTACATAATATAAATTTATTTAGAAATTTCAGGGATTAAATAATTATCATTAAGTATGACACAATAGTGATGTTGAAATAATTTTATTAATTAAAATATCAAATAAATGATTTTAAAAATATTAAAATAAATAATATATGAACTATTTAATGTGCCCCACTAATTTTCTAGATACATATGACATTTTTTGAATCTATTAAAGCTTTTATTTTGAACATATCTTCTGTATATATTTTATTTAAATTCAAATAAATGAATAGTGTCAAAATTGACCCTATTGTTATTTTATAAAAATAACATATTATAAAATTGTTTAAAAATAAAAAAAATATTTAAAAATTAAAGATTAAAATTTATATGGTCGAAAATGTCATAAATTGTCAAATTATGGAAAATTCACAACACATATGTAATTATTTATAATAATTTAAAATTTAGAATATTATTACCACAAATAAAATAAAATTGATAAATAAGGATAAATCAAGTTAATAATGTTTAAAATAAATTCCTAACATGTATAAATTTTATTGGTTGACGATATTACAACCCTATCTCATCTAATATTTGGATATGAGTCATTTTGGAAGTTTTTAAGTGGGGTTAGGATTTAATATAAACTAATATTTCTTATATTTCCAAAGGTTCCCCTCTCCTCCCTCTCTTCCTCACACCACTTTGAGCCTTCAAGCTCGGCCAACCCCTGCCAAATTCTATTTTCCACTTCCCTAGAAACATCCTAGAGGTCCTGGTCTTCTTCAAAGACCAATTTTAGTGCCCTAAGAGGAGTTCTCAAAGAGGCGCTTCAAAGAAGAGGTAATGTCCGTTACCGATTCTTTCAACTTTATTTCTTCTTCCACTTATTCTTTTTTAGTTGTTTCTTTATGAGGTAATAACATCAGTATAAATAATATACTGATATGTTATTATAAGTATGAAACAACCATATTTCACTATCTATCCATCCTACAGAAAACAAAATCACCGCGCGTGCGTACGTACGGAATACCGTCTCCACGCTGTGGTGTAATCTATTTTCCACCACCACCTTACTTGGATGGGTATAATGGTGAAAGTAATGAATATATATGATTATTGTAAAGTGATATTGATTCTTTCATATTATACATGCACTTTAATACAATTCCACGATCTTGGGAATGATATCATCGCTCGTGCGTACGTACGAACTACCGTCTCCACGACGCGATGAGATTCACTCTCCATGTTAACCATTCAAGAATGATTATAAAGTATATATAATAAATAATAATGAAATACATGAAATAATAATTCTACTGGATTTATGTATATATATATTTATGTCATCTACTTAATTCCATTCAATTCAATAAGGAAACTCAAACAACGTTCATGCGTACGTACGGCCTACCGTCTCCATGAACGGTGTATTTATTTCCATTTATCAATCTATTATATATATGTATATTCTGAATATATATTATATATAAATCATGTTTTACATTATGGATGTAATTAATCATGATCTAAGTAATCATTTGAATAATTACAAGTTAAAACACGAACGACAAATGAAACGATTTTACCCAAAACGCTACTTTAACATGAATTTACAAAAGAACGGGTAATATAAAGTCATAAGTGAACCATATATGATATAATAACAATGAATATGATTCTATAATAAGTCAATGACATTATTTAAATCATTATACATGATTTTTGGATACGTACGAAGCATATCAGACCTAAGGTAAGGGATAATTATTCCAATCTCATTCTTATCCGAGATTGTTTATACGTAAGTATTTACTGGGGTTATATTTTTCATCCATTATCATAAAATGTTTTTCATAAAGTGTTTAATATTCTTCCATGTATGTTTAATGGCACGTTTACCCCTCTTTTACTTTTACTTTGTGTTATGGAAGGAATCTTTCTTTTGTTTACCATACGTGGTACTTTTTGACTTTTCCGACAAAAGTACGAGGAGAATGTTTTTTTAACTTATACGGCATGAAAGGATTTTTACAGTTTTATAAAGCCTTATTTTCATGAATCTTCCTCCAAAATATTTCATTACTATTTTTAACAAAATCCTTTTCTTTTAAAATTGCATGACATTTTGTGAAAAGAGAATGATTTTGAAGAAGAAAGGATATTTTCCTCAAGAATTCATTTCAAGTGTTTTATCAAAACCATTTTTCATCTAAGATGACATTATTTCATATGTGTATGTTTAAAGTATAATGTCTCTATGATTTACATGGTTTCACTTTTCTTATTATGAAATGATATCCATTTCTTTTATATGGATTATGTGATGATGGGATGATGTTTATGAAACCCATTTTATTTATTGGGTTATGCTATGATGTATGATTTATGATTTTGTGGCACACAAAAAAATGATTTTATTATGAGATGGGTGGGACCTATATATCCCTCCAATGCGTTGGGTAAAGATTTATATCTCATGAGATAGACATGTCTGGAATGGTAAGTTAATCCGGTTCAGTATTACAGGACTGGAACGAGGAGTGAACTCGATTCAGAAAGGGACTTTGTCCACAAAGATGGTCTTGGCAGCAATTCCTTGGATACTATGGAAATCATTACTTTTTCTTAATGGATTCCACAATTACATGTTTTATTACCATGCTATTTTATCATGATTTATGTTCCATTATGATCTATGCCTTATGTACTTCCATGTTTTATGTCGTTGCTCAATATTTTGATGTTTAAACATTATGTTCACGTTTTTAAGTTCAAATGTATATGGTATGTTTTATTTTATCCATGCTTACCCTTACTGAGAATTTGAGCTCACCCTTTTTATGTTTTATTTTCCCCTAGGATTAAAAGAAATGTTTTAGTTAAGGAAACAAAAAGTGGAAGATCTTTATGGGAGATGTTGAAGATCTTTCACAACGATTAGAAGATTACGTTCCAGGTTTCCAAAGGCACTAAACTATTACGGTCCTTGTGTGTTTGTTTTTGTTATATATTAAGTATTCCTCAAAAGTAATGTAATGTCCATGTACTTCAAGCTTTGGGTCTCTACAAGTGATATAATTTAAGCAATGATAAATATTGGTTTTATCAGTGCTTATTGGTAAGCACTTATAAAAGTGTCATGGTATATTTTAAAAACTCTAACCATTTGTGAACTCGTCGTGATATAGAATCTTTCCGTGGAAGCCACCCTCTGCCGGTGCTCCTCCTCATTGAATCAAAGGTCGAATCACACCACTTGACTACCTCTAAACATCTCATCTGACATCCTAAGATGGTCTTGAATTTTCTTCAACCTAGCGAGGTAAGCCTTCTGATTTTTTTGTGTATTTTTTTGTTTCATTTTTGATTTCTTATTCTACGATTTGTTTATGATCCATTGTTTATAATTTGTTGTTTAAAATTTTTTTGTGATCTGTTTTTAGGGAATTTTTTGTGGTCTGTTGTTTTATTGACTACCGATGTATGATCTGTTGTTTATATCTGACACTGATCCTTGGATTTATTCATTGTTGTTTTACTACTATGTTTTATATCTTCTTACTAAATATTTTTTTTATATATGTATTTAATTGTGTATAAATTTTCATGTATATTCTTGTTTATTGGATTCTAATTCGAGGAACATTAGTGGTTCCCTAATGATTATATATATGATAACACCTTTCATGGACATCTCAATGGACATGCAGCTTCAAATGCTATATTTCAGGAACCATTTTAGAGGAGTGATGTATGTTCCAATATTGGTTATATGTATCATATGATCTAGTTCCTTTTTATAATTCACTATGGTCCTCAGTTTTCTTATAGATCAAATTTAAAGGGTCCATCCCCAGTTAAGAACATGATGTTTTATCACATCAAGCCTTTTATTTTTGAATCATTACGGTGCCTTTAGTACATGCTATGTTTGAATATCAGGTTTTTATCTATTTGATATTTCTTATAGACTATAGGTGAGTGATTTTTTATAATGGCATGACATGTACGTGTTTCTATATATCTATTTCATAATTTATTTCCATAGTTGTATGTCTAATGGATTTTCCTATATTGTGTAATGATGATTTTTGGTCTGCATGTCCATTGACCCCAAGGGTCATACTAGAATTTTGTTTGACCTCTGATACTAATTGTTTCTTTCGGGGGGGGGGGGGGGGGACACCTCCCATTTATGGTTTTTTACACCAAATGTTTAAAACATCCTTTAGTGAATCTGAGGTGTATTAGAGGTCATAAGATGATCTGAACTGGGGTTGTTTGGGTAATTCATCATAGGGTTATTACACTATCCATATTCTGGTTTACACATATAAAGTTTAGTAATAATATCATTTATTATCAGCCTTTATCTCCCTCTATTTTTTCAAATTCCAACATCCCTTATTATTGGATTTGAAATATCTAGTTTCTCCGATATTCTACTAGAAATGATCTATATTTCTGTTATTATAATTGTCTATAACCTTCACTTTTGATAATGAATATCTTATGTGAATTTATTTATATATTGTATAAAATTAATCTTTTATGAACCTAATATGATGGATATGAATTTAAAATGGATTAATTCTAATAATTTGACCAACAAATATAAATATGGAGTTAAATAGTTCATCAAGTTTTCAAGATATAATGAAGACGACCCTTCTAAAATCCTCTATCTGTGTTTACATTGTTTTTATTCAAGAAAAATTAGTTTGTAAAAGTTGGAAGAAAATTTGATTTTTCATGGGATAGATCAAAAGTATTAATGATGGAATAAAAAATGGGAAAAATAAATATGTACATCGATTGGGATGATAATACAGTTTATGAATCATTTGATATTAATACCTTTGTAAGAGATGATGGAGATCTCATGGAAGAAATGACTATGGAAAATAATGATTACCTTTGTGATTGTAAAAAGTGGTTTGAGGAGTTAAATAGTTGTTCTAAGAAACCATTGTATTTTTGTTGTACTAAATACACAACATTGTCAATTGTATTGAAGTTATATAATTGTAATGTTGGAAATGGATGCAGTGACACCAGCTTTACAGAACTAATTGGTCCTCTAAAAGATATGATACCAGAAGAAAATGAACTATCATGCTGAAAATATCTCACTAAATGAATGTTTCCTTCAATGGACATTATCTCTAAATAAATACATTCTTGTCCAAATGATTTAATATTGTTTCGTAAGGACCATGAATCACTCATCAAATGCCCTAAGTGTGGCGTAGGTCGATAAAAGAAAAATGAATCAAGTCCTTTGAAATCTGTATGGTACATTACAATCATTACATGGTTTAGAAGACTACATGGAAGTTAGGAAACCACAAGAAAATTAACATGGAAGTTATATACAAGAATTAAATATGGTAACATACATCATCCATCATATTATCCCTAGTAGAAGAAAATTGATTACGAGTTTCCTGAATTTAGAGATGAGTTGAGAGACTTTCGTCTTGCATTATCTAAAGATGGAATAAATACTTTTAGTGTACAGAGTAGTACTCATAGTAAATAGACCATAATGTTGGTAAATTATAACTTTCCACCATGGTTATGCATGAAGCATAAATTCATTATATTTTATCTGCTTATATCTGGACCAAAGAAACTCAGTAATGATATTAATGTCTATTTGGATCCATTGATCTAAGATCTAATATTGATGTAGGATTAAGGTGTAACAATGTATGATTCTAATAGAAGTGAATATTTAAAATTTAGTGCCATGTTGTATGGAATGATAAATGGAATTTCTGCTTATGGAAATTTATCAGTACGTAGAATTAAAGACATGTTGGGGTGTCTTATTTGTGAAAAATGCATGTACTCGGTTCGGTTGAAACATTCCACAAAGACTTTGTTTTTTGGACATAGAATTTTTTTACTTTGAAGACATAAATATTGATCCTAGATGACAATATTCAATGGGAATATCGAAAAAGGTACAAAATTGTCACCAATGACAGGTGATCAACTGTATAAATAAGTAAAAAAGATTCAAACCTTTTTCAATAAACCATTCTCGAAAAACCTAACAAAATCATGTTGGAAGAAGAGATCAATTTTATTTGAATTAGCATTTTGGAATTGTTTTTATATCAGACATCTTCTTGATGTCATGCATGTAGAAAAAATATATTTGATAGTGTTATTGGTACGTTACTAAATGTTCATGGAAAAATGAAAGATGGCGCAAAGACTAGGTTGTAATTTATTGAAATGGGGATAAGGGAAGAGTTGGCACTAGTGAAGTGTAAAAGGTGTAATATTCTTCCTCCAACAGCATACACTCTATCCAGAGAGGAAAAATTGAAAATTTTCATTTTCCTTATGACTATAAAAGTTCCATAGGGGTATTGATCAAATATCAAGAATATCATTTCAATGAATAATTTCAAGTTATAAGGACTAAAATCACACGATTGTCATGTTTTGATGCAGGATTTAACGCATATTTCTTTTCATTGAATTCTACCTCAAAATGTATGACATACAATAACCACAATCTGCTTCTTTTTTAAATCCATGTACAGTAATGTTGTAGACCCAACACAGTTTCCTATCATGAATAAGGATATTTCAATCATATTATGTGAATTATAAATGTTCTTCCCACCACAATTCTTTGATATAATGGTCCACCTAATGGTTCACTTGGTTATAGAGGTTCAAATATGTGGTCTTGTATATTATAAATGGATATTTCCCATTGAACGGTATATGTAGATTTTGAAAGGGTATGTCAAGAATTGAAGTCGACCAGAAGGTTGTATTGCAGAATGATATATTGTTGAAGAAGCTATTGAATTCTATACCGATTACCTATTAGATGTTGAAAGCATCAGTCTCCCATAGTCTTGTCATAGTCAACGCCTTATGGATGAAGGGATTTTTGGAATAGATTTTGTTAAAAATAACTTCACATAGTGGGAGCAGGAACATCTTTAAATATTACATAATAGTGAAGATTTTGATACATACATTTAATCCCATAAAGAAATTATTAGATATTTGAATCCATAAAGGTTTGAAATATGGAGATTAGATACACATAATCAACAGTTTATAGGATGGTTTGCAGACCAAATTTATAAGGAGTTATATGAAAATCCAAATTCAATTGTTGAACGACTTCAATGTCTAGCCAAAGGACTGAATTAAAATGGTATATGTTACAATGGGTTTGAAATCAATGGTTATACGTTCTATACAAAAGAACATGACGACTTCAGTAAAATGAAAAAAAGTGGAATTACGCTTATGGATGAAGAGATGCACATATCTGGTTCCAAAGATAGAAATCCTATTTATACAAATATGTCATATTTTGGAATTATCGAATAGATATACGAGTAGTATTATACAACATTTCAAGTAATAATTTTCCTTTGTAAATGGGTTGACAATATCTATGGAGTGAAAGTTGATGAAATGGGCTTTGTGAAGGTGAATTTCACTGTATAAGGGGGAAAACGAGTCATTCGTAATGGAATTACAAGCAGTGAAAGTATTTTATGTCTATGATCCAACAAATTAGAATTCATCTATTTTTTTTATGGAAACTAAAATAAATGTTGAGTCAGATGAAAATTCAATCAAGGAATACCCTTTCATTGGGACATCATAATCAGTTCATGTTGGTCCCACTTTATAAACTGTCTTATATGTTATAGGGGACCACAAAGAAGGTATTTGGATTTTAGAAAGATGAATAAAATCCTTGAAACCTTTAAAAAAGGGAGTTCAATGAGGATATAAAAGTGTTTTTTTAGTATTTTATGTTTTTCCTCATAACATTATATGTTCTCTATTGTATTAAAATAATATAAATTACATGTTTGACTACTTATGCATACAATGTCTTCTTTACATGATGATTTTACCGATCCCTTATAAGAACAAACTATAATGAAGGAAACCCTTTGGATAAATGTAAAGGCAATGATACAATATACTTTCTCTATTTTACTGAAAAATAATATAATGGAATGTTGATTTAATTTTCTTTATTCCTTATAGAGTTCATTTATTTTATAATATTTATGTCCATGTGTCATGCCTTTGCAAGAAGAGAAAAAAAGTTTTCTCTTCTCAATCATAGAGTTAATCTTGATGTTTTCATAATAAAATCATTATCCATAGAATTAATGTATTGTTTCATATTTATGTTTAATTTATTTATTTTTAGAATTACACACATATTAATTATTTTATCATAAGGGTGGATTATTTTGTTCAAGTTGGGGGTTCTTGGCCCAAATTTTATTATATTTATCCATTAAAATATTTTCACCATTATTTTGGTGAATTTATCACTTTATTTAAAGTTACCTCCACTACCTTTACAGGAAGAGAAATGATGCTGTCTCTACTCAATTACAGAAGTAATCTTGACTTTTTCATAATAAAATCATTATCCATATAATTAATGTATTGTTTCATATGTATGTTTAATTTATTCCTTTATATTATTCCTCACATAATAATTGTTTTGTTATACAGGTGGATTCTTTTATTTGAGTTGGGGGTGATCTGTCCAACAATCATACTCCTTCTCCCTTAAAAACATTTCACCCCTATAGTGGTGAATTTGTCACTTTATTTCAAGTTACCTCTACTAACGTTGTAAGAAGAGCAATGACACTACCTCTACTCAATTATAAATGTAATCTTGATGTTTTCACAGTAAAATCATTGTCCATGGAATTAATGTATTGTTTTATATGCATGTTTAATTTATTTATTTTCAGTATTAATCACTTAATAATTGTTTTCTTATACAAGTGGATTATTTAGTTTGAGTTGGGGGTGCTCTGTCCAACTTTGATGCTCCATCTCCATTAAAACCTTTTCACCCCTATAGTGGTGAATCTACAACTTTCTTTCAAGTTTCCTCCAATTACTTTGTAGGAAGAGCAAAGATGATTCCTCTGATCAATTACATAGGTAATATTATTGTTATCATAGTAAAATCATTGTCCATATAATTAATGTATTGTTTTATATGTATGTTTAATTTATTTATTTTTAGTATTACTCACATAATAATTGTTTTATTTTACAGGCGGATTATTTTGTTCGAGTTTGGGTTATTTGTCCATCTTTCATCCCTTTATGCACCAAAACTTCCACATACTTCTTCTCTCACAAAACCATTCACTTCGGTAGTTTTGACATTTATCAATTTCTTTTATGTTCCCTCCACTACTCAATCTCAAAGGTAATATTGATATTTGTATAGTAAAATCATTGTCCATAGAATTAATGTATTATTTCATATTTATGTTTAATTTATTTCTTTTTATTACTACTCATAATAATTTATTTCTTATATAGGTGGATAATTTTTTTCAATTTGAGGTGGTTTGTTCAAAAATACTCATGCAATGTTGGCGGTTCGATAAAGAAATTCAATGGAAATCATGGTAACATTGATAGTTAGTATTATTTTTGAATGTATGTAATATTTTTTTTATGTAATTGTATAAACCAATGCTTGAAATGTCTATAATATATATTTTTTCTAGTATTTGTATTTTTTATTTCATTTCATTTAAATTATGTATTGGTACTTGTTTTTGTTGATATCTAATGTGTTTTTTGTGTGTTTCTGTTACTTTAGTGTGTTGTTACAATACACTACAATATTTCCATTTATAAATGATTTCAAAAGAAGTGAAAAATAGGACCTTTATCAACACTTATAAAATCACTGATAAGAAACACATTTATCAGTGATGCTAAAGGGTTCATTTAACAGCGCTAAATTAAAGAAATGATAAATGGGTCTTTTATCAGTGCTTTTAAAATCACTGATAAAGGTCCCATTTATGACTGTTTTTTTAGCATTTATAAATTACCCCTTTATCTGTGATTTTTAAATTATAATAAAATTCTTGGGATTTTAATGTTGATCACGTTGTCAGTGCTTTTCTAGTGTTGATAAAGGCCATTTCTAGTGCTGTTAATGACCAGTTTTGTAGTAGTGTTAAAGATAATTTTGGGCCCTAGCCCATGAGATTGTGTAGCCTGGACCCCTTGTATATAAGTGGTGTATAACTAAATAGGATTAACATACATGGATATTACATCATTTTAGTTGAATATTTGGTACATTACAAAAATACATGCCCAAGGGCCGTGATCATTTAGTGTATTAGGAAACATGGGAACAAAATATTCAATCCTGGTAAAATATCTTAAATATATCCCATATATATCTATTCATTTAGTACTTCTACCTAAAACCTTTGTTCATAATCTGGGGAAAGGAATCATAAGAAAGGGGATAGATCATATTCTAAGTAAGGGTAAATAAAGGAAATATGTAAGGATAACATGAACAAAAGGGTATGGAACTTGAGAATGAAATTTGAATATCATCCACTATATATTAGAGATTAGAATAAAAATTGGAACTTCATAATATATAGATCATAAGAGAATTAAGATCATAATTCATGAAATCATAATATAAGAATAAGTTATGGAATTTTTGGCATGCACATACGAATAGAAAATATTATGTCAAGGGTACGTACCAAGACCTTTATAACATGTTAGGATTAGGATACAACCCATGTATCTAATTCAGGCTTGGGATAAAAACTCATATACACTATTACTTTTAATATTAGGCTACAACCCATGTACCTTCTTGTTTTTGGGCTTAGGATACAACTTGTGTCCCTTTTACTTTTAAGATTAGTCTATAACCCATGTACCTTCTTGTTTTTAGTCTTGGGATACAACCCATATACCTTCTTGTTTTATATCAAGGGATACAACATGTGTACCCTTTGAGATTATATAAAACTTATCATTACCCAATGCATTGGGGAAATATATAGGTCCCACCCATATCATAATAAAATCATTCATAAATCTGTCAAAAGATAATAAAACTTTCATCATATCATGACCCATAAAAAGAGATAGGTTTTATAAACATCTAATAATAACCAATGAAATGAAATGGGTATCATTAAAATTTAATCACATCATAATCTATGAAAATATATAGGTTTCATAATCACTTTATGAAATCATAACCCATGAAAATAAGTGGGTTTTAAAAGCATAAAACATGTGGAAGTGAAACAGGTGTCACAATTATCATTCCATCAAAAAATAAACCATTAGTGAGTGAATATGAATGGAACCTTTGGATAATTTCCTAGAATTGCATGAGTAACAACAACAAGTGTTATCTTATACAGAAAATAACTTGGAAGGATATTTTGAAAACATTTCCTGAGGTAAAAATACTTTCTTCTTTTCAAAAATTCTATTTAATACTTAAAACCTTTTGAAAACCATTTCCTTGAAAATATATTTTAAAAATAGTTTATTAAAAATTAAACATTTAAACATGAAAACAAATCTTCAAATAATTGATAGTGGGTAAATCTATACATGTCATACGAGGTAAAAAAACATTTCTTTTTCATGGTAAAAACAATATAAAAAGTCCTCATTAAGAAAGCAGAAAGAATATTCCTTTGAAAAAATTGGTAGAAGAAAAAAGGGATTTTTTTTAAAATATTTTATTAGAATAGTATAATATACTTGTAAACCCCTTTTAGAAAACATTTTTTTTGAAGGAACATATATTTCTGACCAAAGAAAGGATACAGTCAGGTTTTCTTAAAAACACATTGTTAACTATATTATGTACCAAATATTGGAAAAATGGGACCAATAAATTAATATATCCTAAAGAACCAGAATATAATAATATTTATGGGTTTTTAGAGAGTTTTATAGCAATATTTCATCAAATGAATCATAAACATAAACAATCTTGAAATGTGATGAGATTGTTTCAATAAACCCGTTCCACTTGGTAACCTTGAACGATACTCACCATTTAAAAAAAATTAAATTAAATGAAGCTTAAAATATAATCAAAATAATAATATTAAGGATATAACATTTCAAAGGTAGTATATACACCTCATGGAAAAACATAGGTGCATAACATGACATGTGACTCAAGGAAGGCAAATTGTGGAAAAATTACTTTACCGATTTGGTAACTTTTGAAACATATGACCCATTAGAGAAATATTATAAAATAGATATGTAAATACCCATAACTTTTAGTATAATAATCATATAATACATACATGGTCAGTATACACACCACACAAAAGGAATGGTTGGTGAATAAATCATTTATCTCATGAAAATAAAAAAGTGAGATGTAATTTCCTTACCTTGTGTATTAACTCTTGTAGTACTCATTAAAACCAACTATATAATAAATATAAATTTATTAAAAATATTTTAAATAACCATATTATTATATCTAATACCATATATGGTTTTATTATGACCTTATATTACCCCCTTGTTAACAATCCTATGTTAAGGTTTCAGTTTGGGTAATATCCGATTTGTTCTTCGCATGTGTCTTAATTTGTTATATCTTCATCCTTATAATTATATCATGAATTCAGAATTTAAAACATGATATAAATATAATTAATATTAATTATATTTTTATTATAATAATATATATAATATATAAGTATGAAATAGAATACACCGTTAATGGAGACGGTAAGTCGTACGTACGCATGAACGTTGTTTCCGTTATTATTGTCATATTGAAATAAAAAAAGAAAATAACATATATGTATATATGTATATAATATAATTAAATTATAATTATAATTTTATATATATCATATAATTTCACTAAAATCATCCTTAATACATTCCATGTAGTGTGTGAATGAATCACATCGTCTTGAGGGGCGGTAGTCCATACTTCCTCAAATGAATTATCATATATACACCAAATGGAAGGTAAAAAGATATGTGTTTTAAGAGAAATAAATAATATTAAAAACATAATAAATATAATATATTACATAAATAAATATTTTTTACATCATAATGTCCACCATGATAGGCGATAGAGTAAAAATGAACAATCATCGTTTAGTGAGGCGGTAATTTTCCATACATGTAAACAGTATGTTTGTTACCAATTAGATGGAGTTGTGTGTAAGTGTAGGTAAAATACATAGCATAAATACATCCTAGTAAATTTATTATATTTTATTTTATATAATCATGTAATAAATAGACTGGAGTGGTAGAGAATGAAAATAAAACAAAGGAGCTTGAGAGAAGACATTACCTCTTAATCGGGTAACTCCTTTTGGTTTGTCCCAAAAGGATTCATTGTATTACTTTATGCCCAATGGTAAGATTATAGGAGGAATTTAGGGATTTAGGTAAGTGTATTGGAAAGATATTGGCCAATAATAAGTGGGTTGAGAGGTGTTAAGTAGAAGAAGAGGTGGTGGGATTTTTTAGGGAAGGGAAAGGACACACTTGGCATTTTTGGAAACAAGTTAGGTGTACCCATATTTTAACTTAACAAAAAGTCATAAAAACCAAAAAAACTCCATATTGTAAGGTTTATTTCCAGATAAGTTCCATATAATGGGGTTTGGAAAAGTTTATAGGTCTTTTTGGGTCTTAAATTTAAGGTTTAGTACTTTATTAACCTAATGTTTCTTTTAATCATTGTAATTAATTTTAATCACTTTCACTAATATTTTTGGTCAAAAAAATTTGACCATATTATGAATTATAAATTATTATTATTAAAAATATTGAATCTATATTTTCAAAATCTAATCATCTTATTGGAATAAATTAATTTAAAATTAATCCCGCTAACGGGATGACAATGTGGGTTTTTAAAGTAAAAACGTCCAAAAGTTTGCTACATTTTTTAAACCCAATTTCAAATTAAAATTGTTTGTAATGACCTAAATTGGGTAAAATAATAAAAATATGATATATTTAAACTTTGAAACCAAATTAAAATATAATTTATCCTTATAAATAAATTGTATGAAAAGTCAGTTTTGAATTAAAATCTAGTATTTTTACTATTCATTAGGAAATGAAACCTTACAGAAAAATACCAAAAAATTATCCTAAAATAATTTTTATGCTTATATTACAAATTTAAATTTTATTTTGACATATTACATCTATTAAAGTTCCAAAAATTGTATTTAAAATGGGTTCTCCATTAAAAGGCGTTAAAAATACCTTTACAAAAAATATAGGTTTTTAAGCATAAAATTTGGTTTGTTCTTATCTTATGTCTATAAAATCTATTGGATGAATATCAAAGATATTTTATTAAATATATAAAATATATATTACATTAATATAAATCAATAATTGTAATTAACTTAATTTATTATGTTAAAACAACTTTGTGACTATAAAAATAATAATATTTTCTTATATTTTCAATCGGTTTACATATTCATTTAAAATTATTTGGTAACCTATGAATTAATATTATATTTGTGTAAACGATACATTTTCATAAATTAGTTAATACTATAAATAAATTATAAGTTTATAGCTAGGTTTTATTTTATTATTTTAAATAATAGCATTTTAATGATGTACAATTGTTCTGCAAAAATTATTCATGTGTGTTATGAAATCCATCAAGGAAAATAATTGTTGCATGTAACGCAAGCTAACCTCAATGTTCCATGTAAAGAAATATAACATTTATGTTTTGATTAGTTCACAATTAACTTGGTGTTGCGTATAACGAAATTCAAACATAGTACTTTAATATCAAATAAACTATTTTTTAGTGTTGCATGAAATGAAAAATAACAGAAAGATTAAATTAATTAAAAATAATAATAATTCACAAAATCTCAGGCTGTTACATTATACCCTCTTTAAAATGAATTTCTCCCGCAAAATTCATTTGGGTTTTTAAATGATTAATACTTGAATGTTTTATTCATAGAAACCCACATCGTAAAAATGAATATTAAAAGTTCCCTTAAAAGGGGAATGCTGGAACTATAATGGTTACCCAAATTAACATGTTACTAGGTTTCCAGATAGGGGAACATCGGTGGAATGTGAAAAAATAGACAAGGAAGAAAAATATAACTATCAATTTATAATGGAGAGTGATAGAGAAAAAGGTCAGAATAATGTCAATAATTAGAAATCCATAAATCTGTGAGGAACTAAGGGACTATCTGATTCATCAAAAAAAGAGGCACTAGGATAAATTTTTTGGTTTTAAGATCCTTTTTCATAAAGTTAAATAATTTTCATGAAATTATATACTTTCATGATTTCAGGACAACCTCACCATTATTTGTTCTTTGATCCACTTCATCTCTTTTTCCAAAAAGGAAGGTAAATGTTTTATTCTTGAAGTAGTAATAGATAATTAGATCCATGATATTCTATCTCATTTGTCATAATTTATCATCAACACCATGATTTTATAATAGGTTTTAAAATATTTATAAATCTTCATGTGGTAAGATAATACTTTATTCTCATAAACTTCATCCAAAGTTTAACATAGGCTTTCCATAATTTATTAACCTCATAACCCTTACAAAAGATGAAAATTCAAAGCATTAGAAAGAAATTCATGAAATTGGATTAACATTGATCCCCCATATATCACAGAGTAACACTTGGTTGTCACATTCCAAACATGTTAATTTCATCATATATTCCCTTGAAACGTGGTAATAAACTTAATTACCGTACATCCTTCTAGAAAACATGCATGCTTCTTTATTCCAATTATTAATGGATATATTCTTTAAATATAAGAAGACATAAAATTCATCCTTTATGACATAGATGATTTTTTTAATAATCAGTTCCAAGGTAATCTATACTCTCCAATTTACTTATTCATATCCAACATATCATTATCCAAATATCATTATCTCAATTTTAGGCATTAATTAAGGGTTACCTTCTCTTAATCAAAATACAAAATTTCCATGAAATCAATTTTCTATGTCTTAATTTCCATTCAATTTGTATTTTTCAATACTTGATGAAAACTTTAACTAAAAATACTTAAACATTTCATGATTTATATAACAGAATCATTGAATTCTAAAACATAAATACAACATTAATCTAACTTTATTCTTAAACCATTACACATGCTTCATTAACTTATTCCTTACTACCTATTTCCTAGAATATGAAATATTAATAATTTCATAATGTTCCTCAACCTCGATCTAATCAGGCTTTTTATGATCAATGTTAAAATATTGGAAGAAAATCACATACCTTTCACATGTTATTTTTGGTCTCTTTATCTTTAGAAGTATTACCAATAATTATACCACCTTCATGATTCTCTTTATGTTATTTTCAATTGGGAAATAGATTTGGATAATTCACATACTTTTCATATCTGAATCATTCAATGTTAACCATGTTCCTTATAGTTCTCTTCATTAACTAAAACCATAAATCATGGGCTAAGAAACACATATCATATAATAAAGCCACATAATTAGGAAAACTTACTTATAAGATGTTTAAATCATGACATATACCTTTTTATTGATGAAAAATTAGTTTTATACTAGGTTATTAATTTACATATTCTATTCAAATACTTCATAATGGATCATGAAGAGTTTATGAATTTCCATATCATATCCCATGGGAGTGACACACTAGGTGCACAGTAAGGCTCGTTGTCGCATACCATATTACCCCAAGTCAGGCTCGTGACACCTTATTGGAGTTGTTACCCCTAGGTACATTTGTTCTAGGGCCACATACACTTTTAGTGTCCATATATAGATGTATTTCTAGTAAACCACTAACTCTATCCTTTACAAAAATTCCCATACATTTTCCTAAACATTGAATCATCCTTATAATTATCCCTAGAAACAACCCTAGAAATATCCTTAGAAATATACCTAGGGATCTCACTGAAGTTTTTCAATCCTAGTTTCAAAAGTTTGACTAAACCTTTACTATGATACCAAGTATAATGACCTAGGCTTAACATACATGGATATTATATCATTTAGGATGAATATTCAGTACATTATAAAAATACATGCCCGAGGACCGTAATATTTTAGTGTCTTTGGAAAATTGGAAATAAAATCTTCTATCCTAGTGAAATATCTTCAAAATCTCCCATAAATATATCCACATTTATTACTTCTAACTGAAACCTATATTCATAACTTGGGAAAAGGAAACATAAGAAATAGGTGAGCTTAGATGCTCGGTATGGGTAAATAAAGGAAATGAGAAAGCATAACAAGAACAAAAGGGTATGGAACTCGAGAGTAATATTTGAAGATAATACCCTGAATATTAGAGATCATAATAAGGATTGGTATTTCATAATAAACAGATCATAAGATAATTAAGATCATAATTCATGAAATCATAACATAAGAATAAGACATTGAATTTGTGTAATGCACATAAGAATAAAAAATATTATGTCACAGATAACTATCAAAAATTGTTATAACATGATAGGATTGGGGTATGAACCATATACCTACATTGTTCTTGGTCTAATAACCCTTGTACCCTATTACTGTTTGGCTTAGGCTACAACCCATACATGTTCTTGTTTTCTATCTTGGGATACAACCCTTATACCCTCTTACTTTTAGGCTTGGGATACATCCCACATACCTTCTTGTTTTTAGGCTTGGGCTACAACCCATGCACCTTATTATTTTGGGCTTAGGATAAAACCCATGTACCCTTTGAGCTCATTTACAATTCATCATTACCCAATTCATCAGAGGGAGATATAGGTCCATCCCATATCATAATAAAATCATTCATAAATGTGCCACAATATAATAAAACTTTCATCATATCATAACCCATAAAAAGATATATGGTTTATAAACATAAAATCATAACCCATGAAATGAAATGGGTATCATTATCATTTTATCACATCATAAACTTTGAAAAGATATAGGTTTTATAATCACTTCATGAAAGTATAACTCGTGAAAAGAAGCGGGTTTTAAAATCATAAAACCCATGGAACTGAAATGGGTATCATAAGAATAATTCCATCAAAACATAAACCATTCAATAAATAATATGAATGGAATTCTTGTATCATTTCCTATAAGGTAATTATTAACATCAACAGATGTTATCTTATATGGAAAATAACTTAGAATGATATTTTGAAAACATTTCATAAAGTAAATATCCTTTTTTCATTGAAAGAGTATCTTTAAAACATAAACCTTTTTAAAAACCATTTCCTTGAAAATATATTTTAAAAAAAATCATAAAATTTAAACTTTTTAAAATGAAAATAAATGTTCAAATAATTGATGGTGGTGAAATTTGTACATTTTGTATTAGGTAAAAATGAACATTCATTTTTCACGGTAAAAACATTAGAAAAATGACTCGTTTAAAAAGTAATAAGAATATTACTTTGAAAACAATGGTAGAAAAAAGGTTAAAAAATATTTTAATGATTTTAGGAGAATATTATACTATTCTTGGAAATCCTTTTTAGAAAACATTGTTTTGAAGGAATGCAGATTTCTATCTGAAGAGAGGGTAAAGTCAAGCTTTTTTAAAAACACTTTCTTAACTATATTATATACCAATGATTAGAAAAATGTTACCAATACATTAATATGTAATTAATATCTATAATAAGAAAAAATTCATGAGTTTTATTTAGATATTTATCATAATTTTTCATCAACATAATCATAAACATAAAAAATCTAAAAAAGTGACGAGATTGTTTCAATAAACTCTTACCAATTTTTAACTTTGAACCATACTACTTATTAAAGAAAATTAAATAAAATGAAGCTAAAAATATCATTAAAAGAATAATAATCATCATATAACATTTCAAAGGTATTATATACATCTCATGGAAAAATATAGGTGCTTAACATGGCATGTGTCTTAAGGAATGAAAATTGTGACAAAATTATTTTACTAATTTGGTAACTTTTGAAACATAAACCCCATGAAATAAATATCATAAAATGGATATGTAAATAAAAATAAATTTAAGTATAATAATCATATAATACATCCATGGGTAGTATACACACCACACAAAGTAATGGGTGGTGAATAAAGCATGTATCTCACAGAAATAAAAAGTGAGATGTAATTCCCTTACCTTGTGTCTTGACTCTCGTCGTACTCATTCAAACCACATGTATAATAAATATAAATTTATTAAAAATATTTTAAAGAAAAATATTATTATATATAATACCATATATGGTTTTATTATGACCTTATATTACCCTACTGTTAACAATCCAATGTTAAGGTTTTACTTTGGGTAATATATGTTTTCTTCTTCACATGTGTCTTAATTTGTTATATCTTCAGTATTTATACTTATATATTGATTAAAAGAATTAAAACCTGATATAAATATCATATATATTCTGTATATGAGTATTATAATAATCTATAGATTATATAATTATGAAATAAAATACACTGTTTATGGAGATAGTAAGTCGTATGTATGCATGAATGTTGTTTCCATTTTTATTGTCGCATTGAAAGAAAGAAAGAAAATGAAATATATGTACATATGTATATAATATCATTAAATTGTAATTATAATTTTATATATATCACATTATTTCAATAAAACCATCCTTAAAACATTCCATTTAGTGTGTGAATGAGTCACATCACTTTGAGGGGGCGGTAGTCCACACTTCCTCAAACAAAATTATCATATTTACACTAAAGGGAAAGTAAAAATATATATGTTTTAAAAGGAATATATAATATTTTAAAAAATATTAAATATAATATATGAAATAAATAAATATATTTTCCATCATAATTTCAACTGTTAGAGGCAGTAGTGAAAAAATGAGCAATCATCATTTATTGAGGTGGTAGTTCATCATACACGTAAATAGTATGTTAATTACCCATTAGATAAAGGTGTGTATAATTTTAGGTATAATAATTAGTATAAAAAATATTATTATATTTAAGATACTTATTTTAATACAATCATGGAATAAATATAGTTGAGTGGTGGAGAAAGAAAATTAAAGAAATGATCTTGAGAGAAGATGTTACCTTTTAATCAGGTAATTCCTTTTGTTTGTGCCAAAAGGATTCCTTTGATTACTTTATGACGAATGGGGGATTCTAGGAGTAAGGGAGGGATTTTTATAAGTTTATTGGAATTATATTTTGTAAACATATGTTGTTTTAGTGGTGTGAATAAGAGGGGGGTGGTGACCTTTTATAAGAAAGGGAAATGACACACTTGGAATTTATGGAAACAAATTTGGTGTGCCCATATTTTTACCTAAGAAAGTCATAAAAAACAATAAAAAATAAATAATGGAAATTTCATGGCTGAATAATGGATATAAAATGGGTTTTGGACAAATTTATAGGTTTTTTTGGGTCTTACATTTAATGTTTTGTACTTTATCAACCTATTTTTTCTCTTAATCATTATAATTAATTTAAATCACTTTCACTAATTTATTTGGTCAAAAAAAAGTTTCAATTATTATAAATTATAAAATATTCTGATTAAAAACATGTAATCAATTTCTCCAAATAATAATCACATAAGTTTCATAAATTAATTTAAAATTAATCCTGCTGACAGGCCGACATTGTGGGTTTTTAAAGTAAAAACGTCCATATTTTTGATAAGTTTTTTTTAACCAATTTCAATGTGAAATTGACTATAATGACCTAAATTGGGTTAATTTATAAAAATATGATATAATTAAACTTTTAAAATAATTTAATATATAATTTAACCTTATAAATAAATTATATTAAAAGGCAGTTTTGAATTAAAACCCAATATTTTTAACTATTCATTAAAAAAATGAAACCTTACAGAAAAATATGAAAAAATTATCATAACATAATATTTATGTTTCAATTAAAAATATTAATTTTATTTTGTTATATTAAATCTATAAAACTACCAACAATTGGATCTAAAATGGGTTCTATATTAAAAGGTGGTAAAAATACCTTTATAAAAAATATAGGTTTTTAATCATAAAATTGGGTTTATTCTTATCTTATGTCTATAGAATAAATTGGATGAATATAAAAAATATTTTACTAAATATATAACATATATATTACATTAGTATCACTCAATAATTATAATTATATTAACTTATTTGGTTAAAACAGCTTTGTGACTAAAAAATTAATAATATTTTCCTTTATATTCAATCGGTTTTCATATTCATTTCTAATTAATTGGTAACATAGGAATTCATATTATATTTTTGAAAACCATAAATTTTCATAATTTAATTATTTATATTCATAAACACTAATTTAATGTCTAGGTTATTTTTTATTATTTTAAATAATAACATTTTTATGATATACTATTGTTCAGTAAAAATCGGTCATGCAAGTTACAGAAGACATCAAGGAAAGTCATTGTTGTGTGTAATAGAATCTAACATCACTGTTACATTGAGATAAAACTAAAATTTATGTTTTTTTAGTGCAATATGAACTTGTTGTTGCATATAACACAATCCAAACATAGTACTTTAATTCAAAATATACTATATTGAGTGTTATGTGAAATGAAAAAGATCAAAAAGATTAAATTAATTCAAAAATAATAATTCCAAAAATCTCAAAATGTTACATAGTTCAAGTCCACTACATAGTTATTTCAAACTATTTGGGTGGCCTAGCTAAACCATGTGGCCCAACCCACTCTTGGAAAAAGGGTCTCACATGGTTGTCACATAGTTTGGCCAACCGTGCGGCCAAACCATGTGCCTTTTTAAAAGTTGGGAAATTCTAAGTTTTTCTCCCAGTCCTTAAATTTTATTACCTAATTTTCCTATAATTTCCTCCTCCAGCATCAAGGGTTATGAACCAATATCTCCCATTCTTCCCAATGGTGATTAACCTTTTATATTTGGTTGTTTGAAGCATCGTTTTTTGAAAATAAAATCTCCAGGTGATTCTATCAATACTATTTCATCTATTTTTGGGAGAATCATGGTGAAATGTTTTCTCTCCTTTTGAATCCATACACACTTTTTTTCGAGTATATTATGATATTGGTTGTTGATATTTTTTTTTGATTTAATTAAGGTTCATGTTTAAGTGAGAGGCTACCTAAAAATTTGAGTAAAGTGGTCTACAAGTTATATCCTATAGTACAGATATTTATTCATGTTTCTGTGGTTGTGATTTTTCAATATTGTGCTATGAATTTGATTACTTGATAGGATATGATTAATTAGGTTTTTAAATGATGTTTTGGACTCCCCATAATCCCCGTTTCATCTGTTGAGGATAATTAGACCTAACATAAGGCCACCCATGGGGTGTGACACTCCCTTGAACATGGGAATTGGGATGTTAAATGATGAATTGAATGTCTTATAAGATTAAACCAATGGGAACTCTATTTAGAATGTTAACATGGAATAAAGTTGTGTTTGGATTAACATGAATTAGTCAAATGAGTTATGTATTTAATGTATTTTTTTATTGTGTGATAAGAGGTCACTGATGATATCCTTTCATAATGTGACTAATGGTTGGTTGTATGTTGGACTGATGCTCCTCTGCCTTGGATGGTCCAGACTGATGCTCTAGGAACCCCCATGAATCATAATTTTAGAGGATGGGTTGATGCTTCTAACTCAAAGGGTACTGAAATGGAATTCTGTATCATGGTTTGGGATGATATACATGAAATTACACATCATTGGTTGGGATGGTCGAACATAGAGATATGAATCCCAGTTGGATACTTGGACTGATGCTCCTTGTATGTTGACTTGTGACCCGTATGAAATATTGTTCAGATGACCGGAATGGGATGAAGAAGGTTTGATGTGTGTGAGTATCACTTGGAACTGATTTGGTTAATTTAAATAATGTTAAATATGGAAACCTAGTTAATATATAGTTTGTTTATTGTTTACTATATTTCTTCATACACTATTATTAGACTAAATGTTGTTATAGACACCATTTTTGGTGGCCTATTGAGTTGTACTCACACCCTGGGCATTCCATTGTTAGGTACCCAAGTAGACATCATTTTTGAAATTAAGGATAATGGAAAACGTGCTATATTATTTGGATTATATGGGATTTGGGCTGGAACATGCATAAGAGAACCCAATTTAACATTTGGGTCCATTTTGGTGATTGCCTATAGTGTCTCATTTGGTTTTCTTTTAGGACATGACACTAATATGACGTGGATTGTTTATTTTTATGGTTTTGGTGATTTTCCCTTTTTGGGGAATTGATTATATGATGCATGGTTATTGATAATTATCAATTGGTTATTTTTTATCATATTTTCCACTGTTGTATTACTATTGTTAAGAGGGTATAGTCTCCCCACATACTAAATTAGACCCTCGCTGCTAGATGGAAACCTCTAACATATGGGGAGATGTGCATTAAGTCATGTGGTGCACCAGATTAGGGCACCATTTTAGTGTAAATCGGGATGGTATGTTACAAAGTGGTATCAAATCAGTTTTATTTTATATTATATTACTATTTGAAAACGGTAAGTTGAAGACTAGTATGTCTCGAGCCTTGTAAATGAGATCATTCATGGGTATAGCTAACCCATGTGTGTGGGAAACCCCATGATTCCAAGGAGGATTTTTTTTCATGTTGTTCACCTATTACAGTTGGATGGTATTTCAACATTGGCTGATACACTTGTTTTGTGATGTTTTTTTATTTTTTTGAGGTTTTTTTTCATGGACCAGAGTGGAATGAGGATTGTATATGCATGCATCATTTTAAGCACTCATGATTTATGTGACATGCATCATATTAGGCACACACACAAAAGTAGGTTATGACTGGGTGGTGATATATAAAAGATTAATTTTTATTGGTTTCATAGGAAATAATGCCTAATAAAGAGTTCTAATCGGTTCTAAATGGGAAGTGCTAAATTAAAATGGTTAAAATGATGCCTAAATGAAGAATATTTAATTTTTTTTAAAGATAAATGGTTAAAATGGTGTTTTATGTTTGGATTTTGAATATGTAAGTTGGTTTACCCTGATTTATCCATGACCCATGATAGGAATGGTTTAGGGTATTGATAGAGATGTGATTATATCTATTGGGATAGTATCTATGGGTGGGTTGATTGTGGCTAGTAGTGAGACCAATATTTGTAATGTGTGGAAACTATATGTTATGTGTCTTGAGACATGAGTTTGCATTATAGAGAGATTCCACCATGATAACGTTTATCAGTTGGGAAATAATAGAACATCACTAATAATTCTCCTCCAATTGTGGTGAAATAACCCCCTTTGGTTTTGGGTAATATAGAAAGGAGAATTTCCCTAAGAAATTTTAATTCTTATATTGTTTATGGAAAGAAACCCAAGGTGGGCTATGTCAAGTATGTTTGATCTGATGAGAGAGATCCAGTTGTAACACCCTCCAACGTTTACAATAGAGGGTAGACCCGAGGAAGTTGAATTATAGATTGAGTCTATCCAATTTATTGTGGATCACTTATAGACTCCTCATAAAAAGAAAGTCTAGTGGGAAGATTACATGTTATGAGGACCAATGAAGTGATGGTTGGATATTCAGGCTCAGGATGTGTAATGAATTACAAAAGAATTTCTTGGAGTGCTTTTACCCTGAGACTATGGAAAAGGAAAGATTAAGAGTTTTGTGTTTGACGTAGGAGAGTATGATGATGATGGGTTATATTGTCCACTTCACTTACCTGAAAAATTATTATCTAACATTGATAAGAGATGAGGTATATATGGACATAAATTTTTAGGATGGACTTATATGTGAGATCAAGTCCCAAGTAAATGTCTTTCATTTGAAGAGATTTAATAAGGTAGTGTATTATGCTCTCATTTATGAGGGGAACCTGAAGGATAATTATTATGGTGAGGATATGGTTTTAGTTGGGAGATATGGTGGTAAATATTATGATATTAAGAATCATTGTTAAAATAAATTCCACTAGAGAAATGGTGTACAGAGTAGACAAATGAGAGGATTAGTCTCATAGGTAAGTGATTGAGTGCTTTGATTTCGTGTGGTAGACCAGGACATGTGTATGGTCAGTGTTCACAACCACCAGTGGAATTAAAATATTTTGGGAGGATGGTTTGTTTATCGAGGTTCTATACGAACCCAAGGCATATGTGTAATTATTGAGGATCTAGACTAGTATAGAGAACTAGAAGGGTATCGATTACCCCATATCGTTTGGGTAGTTGGACTTCCATTGGACATAACGATCAGGTTAGGGAATGTTATACTTTGGTATAGTAGCATCCATATTAGTATGACAGTGAAACCCATAGGAATTAGATAAGATAATAGGGTAGAGGGACAAGACAACTGCATAAAATTTAGCCTACACCTGATGGTGTTGAGGTTGGACAATTGACTATTAGAGGTATGATTCTTGTATCTTTTAATATTTATAGTGATTAATTTTATATAGTATCCTCACTTTCTTTTATATCTGACTGGTTTTTAATCATTCTTGTATTGGTAGTACAGTATATGTTTGGGGTTATTTCTGTCAACATGTTGTTGGGATATGATCGTAGGGTGTCCATCAATATAAGGACCATTCCCTCAAGGTTGGTGGGTACCATCTCTTTGGGGACTTGAACATGATTGAGATGATATTTTTTGACCAGATACTGGGGATGGACTAGTTGGTTACATACCAGGATCACATTGATTTTTATCATAGGAGAGTGAGTTTCACATCTTAGAAGGGTGACACTTATGTCCATCGTGGAGAATGGAATATCTAAAAAGGCCTTGGTGGGCCAATTTATTGGAAATTGTTTAGAGCCCAGTTAGAAGGTCTTGTGCACGGTGGTGAGGGATTAGGGCATGATGTCTTCCCTCCTATAGTGGACTAGTTTTAGAATGTGATTGTTGATGACTTTACATGATTTACTCTTGAGAGATAGGTTGATTTCACAATTGATTTAGTGTTTAAAGAAGTTCCAGTTTCCATTCCACCATATATAATAGAACCATAAAATCTTAAAGGGATTAAAACTCATCTAAATAAATTATAAGATAAGGGATTTATCTTCCCGAATACATCACCTTAGGGTTCTCTAGTTTTTTTGTAGGAATTATGATGGAATGTTTTGGTTATGTGTTGATTATTTTGAGTTGAATTGGATGATGATTGATAACTAATATCTTCTTCTATGTATCGATGATATCTTTAATTAGATTAAGGTTGCTTGTGTGTTCTCCAAAATTTATTTGATATCAGGATATCATCATGAGATGGTAAGACGTTCTGATATACCAAACCCTACTTTCAGAAGTAGGTACAGTTTATATTAGTTTTTTGTAATGTCTTTTGGGTTGAAAAATTCTCTTATTGTGTTTATGTAATTGATAAACTGAATATTTCACTTATATCTTGACTAGATTATATTTGTTCTCATATATGAAAATTTTGTGTACTCCCATAATCATTATGATCATTACAAACATCTTAACATCATATTGAAAACACTGAGAGAGCATCAACTATACACTAAACTATCAAAGTGTCATTTCTAGATCAACAAGGTACATTTCTTGGGAAACATCATCTTTGAGGAAGGTGTGTTTGTGGTCCTAGATAAGGTTGAAGAAACTATTTCTTGGGAGAAACCCTTGAGTATTTTTAATATCCAAAGATTTTTGGGTTTATCAGTTTACTACCAAAGGTTCATTAAATACTTTTATCTCTAGGAAGCACTGATTTTGGGACTAACCAATAATAGTTTATTATTTGAGTGGTATGAATCATATGAGAATGATTTTCAAGAGTTGAATAAATGTTATACCATTGAACCAATTTTGATCATACCAAAATTGGTTATGGAGTATACCTTTTTTTATACATCTAGAATTGGACCTGGGACAATGTTGGTGTTGGTTGATCGAGTCATGGAATACAAATCACTCTAGTTGGGGCCACATGAATGGAAATATCCTCTTCATTATATTCAATTGTCCTTAGTGGTTTATTCTTTGAAATAGTAGTAGAATTATCTTTTAGGATAAATTTTTTTGTTTTTACTGATCATAAGAGCCTCAAATATATCTTTTACTAGTGTTAATTTAATCTCTAACAGTAGAGATGAGTTGATTACATAAAATTTTTGACTTTGAGATAGCTTATGCACTTGGAAATGGGAATAGTGTGGTAGATGATTTGAAAATCAAGACACAAAATCAAGCTATTTAGGAGTCCAATCCTCAGTAGAAGATGACAGATTTATTCATTGAGATTAATATAGGTTTTTAGGATGATCATTATCTAATGAAACTCATGCCCTTATATGTTGATCCATGTCTTTAGAACTGTGTTAAGAGGAGGCAGTATGAGATTTTATAATTTATGGATTTGAGTGACAATTTTGATGGAATGTAGAAACCTTATGATTGAAAAATTGATGGGGATGAGATTATTCACATTATTGGTCATTTTTTTGTGCCTACTTGTATGTGGGAAGAGGTGATGCATGCGTTTCATGCCTCAAAGTGGGAATTTCATCTTGTTTTAACCAAAAAGTATTGTGATCTTCGGAGATAGTGTTGGTGGATGGGAAAAAGGTGATTCTAATATTTTTTATATGATGTTACACCTTTTATCAGGTGAAGGATGAGCATCAATTACCTACTGTAATTTTACCATCATTGTCTATTCTGAAATGGAAGTGAGACAATGTTACTATAGATTTTTTGGTAGGTCTTCCTAGGACGCCTTAGATAAATTAAGTGATTTGGGTGATTATAGATCAGTTGAAAAAGGTATCTCAATTCTTTCTAATTCAATATATTTTCTCTATTGAAAAATTTGGGGAATTTTATATCCAAGAGATTGTATATTTTCATGGGGTACCACAAACTGTAGTTTCATATCATGATCTACTCTTTAATTCATGCTTCTATCAAGGGTTTTAGATGGAGGTTGTTACTTAGGTGCTTCTACATACAGATTTTCACATGCATAAACATGGGAAATTGGAATGTACTATCTAAGTATTAAATGATACGTTGAGGGCATGTTTCCTAGACTTTGGTAGATATTGGGAGAAACACTTAGCACTAATTGAGTTCTCCTATAACAATAGTTATTAGGAAACTATTCAGATTTATCCATATGAGGCACTCTATATTAGGCCTTATAGATCTCCCTAATGTTGGATGGAAGTTGAGGAATCCGAGTTGTTGGGACTGAGTCTTGTGTAAGAGATGTCAAAACATGTTAACTTGATTCATAAGTGTATAGATATGGACCAAAGCATAAATAAGTAATACACTAATTTTCATCATTGACCACTTAATTTTACAATGGGTAAACATGTGTTCCTTTGGCTTCCATTGGTATTGGGTCACCATCAGATTCAGAAGCAGAGCAGGTTAGAACACAGACATGTGGGGCGATTTGAGATTTTAGATAGGATCATAATGTTGGAGTACCAATTGTATATTCTATAGTGGTATGGTGGAATTCATGATGTTTTTAATTTTTCATATTTAAGTATCACTTTGACCCATCTCATGTTATTGGCATTGATGATGTTGACCTTGAGGATGATTCCTCCTTTGAGGAACATCTAGTTCATGTTGTGGGTCACATCGAGAAAGTTTTTTTGGGTAAGACCATGTTGTTGATATGGTATTTAAGGAATCATGGTAACATTAAGGAGAAAAATTGGGAGAGGGATGCTGATATGTGGGCTTATTGGCTCAATATTTTTTCCTTAGAGGCTTAGTGGTGCTTGGGAGTGCAGCTTGAGGATGATCTGTTATAATGTGGGGATGTTGTAAGATCCCAGTGTATGATAAGGTATATTTTAGTTTTATGTTTTGGGTTAATAATTCTTAGAGTGGTTAATAAAATATTTTCTAATAATATGAGGGGTTTTTGGGTATTTTGGGGGTTTGGGGTACAAAAAAGAAAGAAAAGAGGGCATCTAGTGCATAGTGTATAGTTGGTGTATGGTTATAAAAAACTGTATGCCCTGACCCAAGAGACTATGCGACATGACCCCCTTGGAAAGAGGTAGTACATGGACACTACATGGTTTTTTAAAGCCTTGTAGGTGCCCTGAAAAAATCATGTGTCTCATCCCCCTCTTGGATAGAGAATGAAATAAGGTTGGTTCATGGTTTGTTCAGTTGTGTGGAAAAATGATGTGCCTCTTTAAAATTGGGGAAACTACTATTTTTTCCTCTCAGTTATTAAAGGTACTTACCCAAATTTCCACCCATTTACTCCTCAATCATCAATGGTTTTGAACCAATAGATCCCAACCATCCCAAGGTTGATTATCTTTTGATATTTGGTTATTATAAGTGTCATTGGTTGTGAATCGATGCTCTATGTGAGTCTACCACTCCACATTTTTCTATATTATCGGAGAATCATGGTGGAATACCTAAACCAATTTTCCCATAATATTATAGATTAAGTGTTGAGGGTTGTCTATTCTTGAATAAAGGGTCATGTTTAAGGGGATGGTTGCCTACAGACTTAAGGTAAGTTCTTTATAAGTTATATCCTATAGTCTTGATGTTTATTCATGTGTATGTGGTTGTGATTTTTTTCATTGTGTTGTGAATTTGATTACTTGATATGAAATTATGAATTGGGTGTTTAAATTATGTGTTATACCCCTCACAATCCTCATTAGATCTATTGAGGATGAGTATATTAGGCTTAAGGCTACCCATGTGGTTTTCTGATCCCTTGAACACATGAATTCAGTTATTAAATGATGAATTTAAATGATTATGGGATTTAACTAATGGGAACTATGTTTATCATGTTAACATGGAATAAATGGGTGTTTGGATTAGTTTAATTAAGTCAAATGAGTTAGATCTTGTAAATTGGTAAATGTTATAAATGGTTAAAGAGGTATGTTTATGTGGCTAAATGATTTGAAAGGGGTGAAGAACGGTTGTAATGTGTTGAAATGGTGAAATGGGAATACTATGGGAATTAAGAACAAGTTAAATGTAATGAACCATGATAATGTGAAAAAAATGAGAAAGGTGTACCCTTGTTGTTATTGTGTGATAAGAGGTCTCTAATTTTGACCTTTGAAAATGTGACTAATGGTTAGTGGGATGTTGGAATGATTCTCGTATCCCTTGGGTGGGCTAGAAAAATGCTCCAAGATCCCTGATGCATTGTGGTTTTTGAATATAGATAGATGATCCTAAATCTAAGGTGATGGACATTAAGTTCCATATCGTGGTTTAGGATGATGGAGATGACATCTCGCATCATTGGATGGGATGGTTGTACATGGTGACATGGATCCCAGTCAGATTCTTGGACTGAAGCTCCGAGTATGTTGACCTGTGACCCCTATGAAATATGGTTAATATAACTAGAATAATCGGAAGAAGGTTTAATGGATATGGGTATCACTTGGAATTGAGAATAAGTGTGGTAAATTTAAAAAACATAAAATGAGAAAACATGTTTTATATATAGTTTGTCTATTATTTATTGTACTTATGAATACATTTTTATTAGATTGGATGTTATTGTAGACACTGGTTGTGGCGGCCTACTGAGTTGTACTCACAACCTACTTGGGCCATCATAGGGTACCTGAGAAGACTTCATGGTTATGGGTCCGGATAAAGGCAAAGGCCCTATGTTAGATAGCTGATACAGGATTTGGGGCAGAGCATGGGTAAGGGAAGCAGACGTGATGTCAACACCCGTTTTGGGGATTGTCTTTTGTGTCTTATTTTGGTCTTATTTTTTCACTTGACAGTACTATGACATGGAATTTTTATTTGTATGGTTGTGGGCATTTAGCTTTTTTGGGGAATAGATTATATGATGGATGGTTGTTGATCATTATCACTTGTTTTTTATCTCGTTTTCTACTGTTGTCTTACTCTAGTAATGAGGGTATAGTCTCCCCAAATACCTCATTAGACACTTGGGGCTAGTCATCAGCTTCTAGCATATGGGGAGGCGCGCTTGAGGTCATGTGACACACCAGGTCAGGGAACCAGTTTAGTGGCACCTGGGCCAGGACGTCACACAGACACACAGACACACACACACACACACACACACACACACACACACACACACACATGCACACACACACACAGACATACACCCCCCCCCCACACACACACACTTCCATATATACTTCCATACATACATACATACATACATACGTACATATGTACATACATACCTACATACATACATACATACATACAAGAGTGCATACGTACCTACATACATACCTACATACATACCTATATACATATATACATGCGTACATACATACCTACATATGTACATACCAACATACATACATACATACATATATACATACATACATACATACATACATATACACACACACACACACACACACATACACACATACATACACACATACATACTCACGTACATACACACATACATACACACATACAATCATACATACATACGTAAAACGTATGTATGTACACACAAACACGCACACATAATGACACACACACACACACGCACACACACACACATACAGACAGAAAAAAACACACACACATGCACACATGCACATACATATAGACATACATACAGACATACATACATAACTACAGACACACCGAAAGACACACACACACACACACACACACATATATAGACATACATACACATACACACATAGATACATACATACAGACACAGTCACGCACGCACACACACACACATACAGACACACACACACACACAAACAGACACACACACATATACATACATACAGATATATATACATACATACATAGACATACATACATACATACATACACACACACACACACACACACACATACATACATACATACAAACACACATACATACAAACCAATATACACACATACATACACACATACATACACACATGCATACATACATAAATACACACACACACACACATTCACACACACACACACACATTAATCCACACACACACACACACATACACACACAGATACAGACATACAAACATACTGACACATGCACAAACATGCATACATACAAACATACATATATACAAAAATAAATGAATGCATATATACATACACACATATATACATACATACATATATACATACATAACACATCGTTACCTTATTTTAGTTACTTATTAAATCTTGTTTTGTAACCTTTATTTTTTGGGTATGTTTCATTCCTTTAAGGGATGGAAAGAATTTTTTTGGTAAAATGAACTAAAGTTTAGGGATGTATGTTTCTTAATTAATGGAGTTAGAGAATAAATGTGTTAAAGGATTTACAATGCATTGGGATTTTTTGGGAGTTTACTATAGTGGTATTCCATTGGAACTATCTAGATGAGATATTTACGCCATAAATTTCTAGATTACGATGTAATTTTAGCAATGGGAACAAGTCGTGGAAACACTTTAGGCCATAAAACTTTTTAGTCTATACAATAGTTTTAAATTGTAAAACTCATTATTACAACATAAATTAATTGTTCTTGATAATTTAACCTAAGGAAACATGTTTTTTAAGAATACATGAATTATGGGAAATTTACAGTATATGGATGAATTTTATGTTATAAACCCCCATACCTTGTAGGTTTTATTCACCAAACACATAACCCCATATTATTTCATGGTGCATCCATCTCCCTCAATCCCTTGGTCTCTCTATAGTGTATTTGGAGTGTTTCATTCCCTCTAGATCTATTTTCTTGGTTTGGTTGATCACCAGTTTGATAGATTGACCTCTTTCAGGTATATATGATATCCCTCTCCATGTTTATATTTATTGATCTTGGTTTGGAAGTGGTGTGTGCTATGTTTTAGAAGTTATAATAACCTGGATTTGATCTTGATTGATCCTTTTCATTTTTTCCTCATTCCATGTCTTTCAGAGGTCGATCTTCTTATTTCAAATCTATAATGTCGAAGGCAATTAGGTTTCCTCCATTTGTGAGGTAGGTGTTTCTATTAATTAATTAATTGATATATGTTATTTTAAATTATTCTGGATCATTAAATTAAAATGAATGATTTTACATTAGATTGGTTTTTTTGATGATATTCAGGTTTTAAATGGGTTTTATTTAAAAACTAATTTTCACACACCAAGTGTGTGATTAAATACTTTAAATGGTGGTTTAGTTTTTAAATGGGTCTTAAATATTAGAAGTAGAAAATATTTTATGTGAAAATGTTTTATTGAATGTGATCATGGTTTTTAAATAGATTTGGACAAAATTAGAAAATTGGGTAGCCTTGGATGCATCAGAAATAGACTTGTCACTCTTTGAGTGTGTAATGCCATGGTAGGTTTTAGGTCACTTTAGTATGTGTAATTATACTAGAGTTTATATTGGTTGGATCCACCTTAGGCCTATATTGGATATTTTTCTATCATTTATATCATGTATACCATGAGTTTAGATTTGAAATGATGTTCTTTTTCATTTATGATTGTTTTGTCACATGAAGGTATTTTCATGTGTATTTTCTCACATGATTATCATATAGTGTATCCATGGTTAACTACAAGATTTCTTTCATACATGACATAATTATGGATTTGGTGAATATGATATGATTTTATAAAAACAAATTAATGTTTTATAAAATTGTTTTAGTTTAGGAAAATTCATTGTAAATTGTATTTGTTTTAAAGCTAGAACTAATGCATTCCTGATATTATAACTTGTATAGATTATTTTGTGGTATCCTACTAAGCTTTTTATCACACACTAATTTTTTACTTTAGGAAGTTGTAAATGTTTTTTTGTATTATGTTGGTAAAGTTAAGTGAATTATGTAACTTGTTGGATTCTCTTATTTTCATCATCATCATAGCAGGACGATTTTGTGTTGATAGATAGTCATGCAGGGACTTGTTTAGTCTTGTATTATTTTACCTTTATAGATTTTCCTATTTGGTTTGACTTTTTATATCTCATGGATATGTTTTCTTTATTAAATTTTTTACCCTACTGGTTTTCCTTGTCTAGTTTAATCATAAGACATGTTGCTTCTACTTTTTTTTACCACGTGGTAGACCTTATTGGGTGATTTGTCTAGATGAATCGGGTTGATTCATTACTGATTTGTATCAAAGGGAATATCTGGTGGATCATAAGAGTTTATTATGGCTATAATATGGGGTAAATTTTTGTTTAAAAAATAAACTAAGAAAACACAAATCCTATTTATTTAAAAATATCAGACTCACAGATCGCTTGATGATCAGAGTGTTGGAATTGGAACCAGAAAGCATCTGAATATATCATAGTTTATTAGTATCACAATTTGTATGATAAAAAAATATTATATATATATATATAGAATTAATTTCTAAATTATATTAACATAATAAATATTTACTTTTAAAATCATGTAAAATAAACATCTTATAAAAGTAAGAATAACATCCGAGATTTAATAAAAAGGTTTAAAATCATGTAAAATACACATCTAATTTAAAGTATCCACAGTTTTATACCTACTGTAAGGTCTATATTTCCTAAATATAAAATTCCTAACTATGATGATAGGTAGATATGTCTTCTTATCTCTTTAATTCCTCGATACGATGATCAGACTCTATCTTCCTAGCCCTAGAATCCCTCGATCTGATGGATCAATTTCACCATGTTACTATCCCTGGAAGACCCTGATCAGTACCATGATCAAGAATACAATTACAAAATAAAATATTTCTTAATGAATTATAATCCTAACAAGGATTCCTTGGAACATTAACTCTCTAAAGAATTAAAAATACTAAGAACAAGATGTTCATGTAGAAAAATCTTTAGACAACCTGAATTAAAAATTACATCAAATCCTAACTCTTAAAATGACTATATATTTATAGACGGGCCTATAATTTTCATATTTTAGAGTTAGTTTCAATGGCCTTAGTCAGATTCCACTTAACATCTCATAGTGATTTGGATTAACTGAATTTCTAACGTTTTTCTATTTTTTACCATTACAATGCTATTTTTATTTCATCTGATAGAAACAAAAATATATACTATGATTATAAACATTAGATAGTATGATGAACTTCCTTATTTTTTTCCAATATGATAAAATGAATAAGTTTTATTCTGATGTATCAGTACCATGATCATTCCTATGGCCATGAATTTTATTAGTTTGATATACAAGACATAAGTCTAACCAATGGTCATAACCTAGGTTGGTTAAATGTATTGGATACACTTTCAGTTCGATGTATCATATTGAGTAATATAGTTTTATATTGGTATTATAATAGATTTTTTCTATAATTTGGTATAAAATAACGTTTTCTACAAAAAATAATAAAACACTAAGGAAATATAAAGTTAGTAAAATAGTATTTTAAGAAATTGTTTGTGATTTTCAAACCTAAAGAAATGAAAATTATAAAGTAAAACTTTTAACTCAACAATCTCCCCATTTTTGGAAAGCACAAAACACAACACATAAAAAATAACTTCTAAAAACTTATATGTCTTTATTCTTTTAATAAATTCAAAGGTATACTTCAAAAAGATATTTCTTATCTCATCATAACTCCCCTAAGTGTATTAATCCTTTATGTTATGATTGAATGAATTGAAACATTAGATGCTCCCCCATTTTAAAATTATTTCTTAAATATTTCTCATAATTTTAAAAATATCCCCCTTAAAATGTTCTCAAAACATCCCCCATACGAATATCTCTAAATTTATAAATTTCTCCCCCGTTTTGATTTACAAAAAAAATAGGGAAGGAATTTATAATTTTTTGAAAAGTTATTAAAGTAATAAATTATGAAACATTTTTATTTGAATTAAATAATGATCCAAGAAATTAAATAAATAACACACATAAAAAAGTAATTTGAATACATTAAAATACAATGTATTTGGTGAAAATTCATTCAAGTATAACATTTATTCAAAATGTTTTGAAAATATTACATCAAGAGTTAAAAATGTGAAAGTTCAATATTTCTCTATTAATGTTTTCACAATTTCCTTCATTTTCTTAAACTCTTTATAATACTTATAATATTATGAGACTGGTGAATGGAGCTTCAAAACCTGGTATTTTATTATCACTTTCTTATGAACTTCTTATTTAATTATTTTAACTTCTTCGGTAATATTTTTATTCCCTTACTTCAAAAGAAATGGCCCATATTCACAAGCCTTGTGTTTTATATTCTTCAACTCTAGGATGTGAAACTCAACTTTCAAAATTTTAAATTCTTAAACCCAATCATCTTTCATATATCTAAACTCTTCCACTAACTTAACACGGTCTAAAATATCTATAGATAACATTTCAAATAATTTAGTCATTTATAAAGATAGTTTCTTCACTTAAACAAACAGATCATCATAATATATATGTTCACTATCAACATGGTTAGACTACTTAACCATTTTATTGGAGGATCTATTTTGTACATCTTTCTTCTCATTGAGACATTTTAAGTCTTCCTTAATATAGAAAATTAATTCTATGAGAAATCTTAGTGACTCTAATTTTTCATTAATAATATTCTGAATGATTTTACACCTTGCATCAATGTTAGGTAGATAAATAATCAAATCACATTACCTCTTAGATGCTATGAATATATAGTAAAAACCTTTCAAGGAAACTATTTCTACATATTATTATGAATCTAAATATTTTAGAGGAGCTTTCAGAAAACTTGTTCTGATATCTATATTTTCTTCCTTCTAAACTTTATATTTACCTTTTTTAGAATATTTTCTAACTTCATATACATTTACAATATCCACTTCTGTATATATCTCAAATTTATCATAAAATTTAATATGGGATTTTTTATCTTGTTATTTTTCTTTTGATGATGGCTTTTCTTCCTCTTCTAAGGATGATTTTCCTTCTTCTAACCCTTCTAAGTTAGCTTCCTTATTAAATTGAGAAAGAAGAAGATTTGAATTTGTAGATGAATCTAAAGAACTCTTCTTTTCATTTTTCTCCTCACCAAACTCAATTTTTTATTAATAAAAATCTTATTCTTCCTTCTCTTCTTCTTTCTCTTCTTCTTCTTATCCTACTTCTTATTCCTCTTTTTTTCTTCTTCTTCTTTCACTCCAGAATCCCCATGTTCATTCTCTAACTACTTATAAGTTATGAGAACACATTTTCCAAATTTCTTAGAAACCAATTATTTTTCTTGTTCAATAAATTCTTCAAATATTCCATTATCATCCACTAAAGGAACCTATATAAGTACAAATGAAGTTACCAAAAATTCAGTTTCAGTATTTGGATGTGTCTAATTGGCATGAGAAACTTCTCTAGTCTAAATTTCTTACTACACAGCTAATATTGGAGAAACTATAAGAATTATATTATCCAAATAGCTTTCTATTCCTTTAAAAAAAATCTTTAACTTTATCTTTTTTTAATATTATTTTCTATTTATTCCACTTTTCTTCTTCTTTTAAATCATTTGTCATCCGGATTCTCAAGGATTTAGCCTCAACCTTATCAAACACAAATACTGGATCCCCATGTTTCTTATTTTACTTATGATCCATGAATTCTTTAAATTATTTATCATTCATTTTTATTTATTTATTTTTATTTTTTATTGGTGATTATACAACCTTTTCTTTCTCCTTAAATTCCTCTACCTTCTTGGATGGTTTAGATTTGGATGTTGTTCTCTCCACTTTGTCAGAAAAATTATTAACATCACATAAAAGACTAATTTCATCCTTGATATAGTTTCTTTGAAAATCATGGAAATATTTTTTCTCATTGGATAAGTTTTATTCTCAACCATGAAAACTTCTATACAATTTACAGTAAACTAATCGATAAAACATGGAAACATCATAATCTTGTATTTAATTGAGGCCTTATTAATCAATTCTACCATAGTAAATGAAAACATTACTAGGTTAATGTTTCCTCACGGATTTCGGGGATGACCTCCTGGACGGGAGATTCAAACGTTCCGATCGGTTTCTAACGGGTTTGTTCGTAGAACCGGAAACATCCAATGATTCCACATCCGTTTGGACCTACTTTCCAAAGGTAGGCGCTCATTAGTTTGTGGACTAATGAGGCTTAGGAATTTGCATTGGTCGAGAGGATGGGAGGTCGGACTCATCACACCTTTTTGAGGGGAATTATTGTCTACTCCGGGACTCTCTTTATAGATTTAAGTTATGTTCGTGAATCCTTATTACATTACCAAGTATAAAATGAGCTTTCCTTAAGTTTTAACAATCAATGATTAAATATGCAAGAAATTTAGAGAATCTTTTATATTTATTCGAGGTTCTTCATCAATAGAGAATCATCTGTATCTATTTAGAGATTCTTGGTCAATGGTATCCTTCGAAACATTTATAAAAGTCTCTTGGTCATTATGATGACCGGGCTGGTTTTAAAGCCACTCAGTGAGGCACTTGAAGTTTATCGTCATTCAGAAAACATGGATTATTTCAAAGTTGGGATCGAACCCATAAATGGGCTACCTACGTATCCTTTGTTTTGGAAAAGGAATCAGAACCCACGTAGTTCGAGTAATGGAGTATGATGTTTATGATTGATGGCTCAAAGAAGAATGTCATAATTACTTTTACACTCTAAGCTCACGTGAGTCATTCTCGGTGTGAGAAACAAGAGGTATTGGTAAAAATTAGACAATTGTGCCATGAAAGATGCAATCATAAGAAATTTTTTGGGGCTTATGTATGTATGACTGCCCAAATAGATGAAGGTTTAGGATTTACTTTTAGGGAGAAAATCCCGGAACATGGTCCATAAAGGTATATGTGCTTTATGGAGATTTGAATACTCTAATCTTGGGGCTTACTACTAAGGAGGATGCCCAAATTAGGAGGAGACTTATGATTGGGTTTTACTCCTGAAAAAGAAACCCAAATCAAGGGTAAATTATGACTGGTTAAGAGAAATTTAAGGGGGGATTGGGGCTTACTCCTGAAAAGGAAGCCCAAGATTATGACTGAGTCTTATTCCTGAAAAGGAGACCCAGGTTAGGGGACTTGGGGCTTACTCCTGAAAAGGAAGCCCAAGATTATGACTGAGTCTTATTCCTGAAAAGGAGACCCAGGTTAGGGATTAAGGTTTGGGGCTTACTCCTGAGGAGGATGCCCACATTTGAGATTGGGGCTTACTCCTAAGAAGGATGCCCATGTTTGAGATTGGGGCTTACTCCTGAGGAAGATGCCCACATTAAAGGATTTATAACTGGGGATTATTCCTGAAAAGGAGACCCAGTTTAGGATTCTCTCATCTTAAAGGATGAGGTTGCATGAATGAACTCTCCATATTTAGTGACATAAGGATATTTAAATCACTAGAATTTGAGAGATATTCCATAGAATTCCTTTCAGATAAGGAAGTCAAATCAAGAAATCATGCCATAAATGGCTTTGAAGAGTTTCTTGAAGACTGAATCTTGAAAAGGAAAGGTGTGATGGCTTAAGAGGGGTAAAATGGGCAAGATAGGAACCCAAAAAGGTAGGGGCGCGCAAGTCTTGAAAGGCGCGCAAGTATTGCGGCGGCGCGCAAGTATTGGTCGCGCAAGTATACTTGCGCGACATGAGGGGTACTTGCGCGATTCTCAAATATCATTAGAATATTTGAGCGACTCTTTATAAATCCCTTTAGAATCCTCTTGAGGTTCATCCAAAAAAGGGACGCGCAAGTTCTATTGAAGGAATAAGGCGGCGCGCAAGTGTTGATGAGTTTCAACACTTAGGCCTTCCTTCTTCTCTTTAAATCTTCCGTTCTAGGTAAGAAATTACCTTAGAAGTGTTCCGGAAGCTTTGAGAAGAGACTTGGGCGTCGGGAGCTTCAATCCGAGTTTCTGGAAAAAGATCCTTCTCAATGGGGGGCCCACAGGGTCTATTTATAGGCAAAAGAAGACCCCGGGCGGTTACCGGGCGGTTACCACTTAGGTCGCGCAAGTCACTTGCGCGACCAAGGTCGCCGCGCAAGTACACTTGCGCGACAGTTAGAAATATTGCGCGGTGAAGTTTCCGTTGATCCTTTCTTCCTGCCTTTGTTGATTTTTGATGTTTTCTTCAAAGGATGAATCACTTTGAGCTCGGATATTCCCTTTTCCGATCTTTAGATTCTGTGACGAAAGGAGCGTCAACAAAAGTCCCCCCTCAGAGTTGGATCCGGAGAGAAATGAGGATTTGACTCTGAGGAAATCGAATCCCTCCAAAGGAAAAGGGAGGCGCGCAAGTCTTCAGTGCACAGATAGCGGCGCGCAAGTTTTCGTCGCGCAAGCCTTAAGCGCTCTGAGTACGGCGCGCAGATAGGCCTCCTGGCCTATAAATACACGGCCTCACCTCCGTACAAGTATCCGGATTTCCGGACTTCATACCTTCTCGAGCTCTCGCCGCACAGGTCACCTAAGCCGCGCAAGTCTGCTCTGTTTTCCACTGTTTTCCTTGATGTTGCGCTCCTGTAAAGGTATTCGTACTTGCGCGGTTTATACTTGCGCGTCAAAAACTAGTGCGGCACATGAATACTTGCGCGCCATGTTTAGACTTGTGCTCCTTAATGCCTTAGCCATTTTTTTCAAATTTCTTCACAAATTTATGAAAAATAAACCCATTTAAGAGTTAGTTTATTCATCTTTTGTGCAGATTCAGTGGTTCCCAATGGAATTGGAATGGCTGATGAACTAGCTAGCAAGTGTATTGATGACATGAAGAACATCATTGGCCATGATTACTATGATATCTGCAACATCACTCTCCCAGATTTGGCTAAGTACTTGAAGAAATATCATCCTAATTTTCCACGGAGCATCCATTTGCCTCTGTGTGGTCATGGTCATCTGCAAGGAGTCAATGTTCCATATGAAAACAATTATACACCTGAGATGCAGTTGCACTGCTACTCCTCTATTTCGGTTATGCTGTGCATTAAGAGCAACAACAATGGTGTGAACTATCAAGTTCTTTCTCTATGCCATTTCCTTGCAGATATGAAAATGGCAAACCCATGGGCTGAAATGTTTTCCACTAATGATTGGTGGGGAGAAGACAAACATGGTATTAGAGCAATATCTGAAAAGAGTACTCTCTCCAAATGGCTCTTTACTTCCAATGCTCCATTCTCAAATCCATGTATCCATCTTTCAAACCTCTTGGACAAAAACAGAGTCACTGTTTGATCAGCAGGAAATTTTCTCAAACCGCACTCAAGAACATCTTTTTACAATTGTTCCAAGAAGAGCTGGTATCACTGCATCTCTTTTTGTATCTAGTTGAATGAATGAATTCCAGGTGGTTGCTGATGAAGCTCGGGATGCCGTAAATCAAATAAGTGTTATGTTGAAAGCCTCTTGTAATTCTTGAAAAAGAGAAGAGACTCCAGTCTGTGGATGTCCTTCTAACTCTTGTGTATCAATGAAAAACACTTTCATCTTCAATCATTTGTACCTGCATTCTTTCACTACCTTCTTCAAATTTACATAAGCCAATGGGCCTAGTAAGCATAGTTTGATTTTTACTAGGATTATTACAAATAATCCTACAAACTTTGAATCTCTTAATTTCTCAACATTACCTAAATCATACAAAAAAATGTATATTTAGTGAGCTGGAACTTGACTTTTATTCAGAGTTCCTTTGTCTTTTGTGGGCAGTTTAAAGTCATGCATGCCGGACATAAAGGGGATAATGTTTAAGGTCGAAATAGCTTTGACCAAAATGGATTAAAATTGATTCAATTCTTTGACAATTTATCTGAAAACATATTACCATACTCAAGTATGAGAGAAAAAATGTAAACCATGGCTTAAGAATATTTGAATCTGAGGAATGATATGAAAAAGAGCTAAAAAGGCATTAGAAGAAGTAGTTTCCAATAATGAAGTTACTATTATTTAACAAAACCCGTTAGGGGGTTGAAATATGCAGGGCCACCTAAGGGCATTGGCTGCATGGTTAAATAAATAGCATCTTTCGGCTGACAAGTCTGTTATGTGGACTGTTTATGCAAGGCCACCTATGGGAACGTGCTGCATAGTCAGGCAAAAGAACTCCCAGAAATTTACTTTCCTAGTGCTAAAAGCCAGTGAAAGTTTATGGAGATTCAAATTTTCTAAAGTATAGAGTTTGTTGTATGGAAAGAGGTACTTGAATATGGAGAAGATATTTCCGAACAAGAATATCGAAGAACTGGATGAACATCACTCCTACGAAGGTCTGACCCAAACGTAGGGAAGAAGAATAAACCATAGACTTGAATACTTTCAGATCATGAAAAAGGATATGGGACAAATATGTTAAGGATGGCTATTTTTTGCGGATCCCTACATACTGTCGTTTAAGACAAATAAGGACAAAAGAGGCATTCTTCCCAAGAATGAAGTTACTATTATTTAACAAAACCCGTTAAGGGGTTGAAATATGAAAGTCCACCTAAGGGCATTGGCTGCATGGTCAAATAAATAGCATCTTTTGGCTGACAAGTCTGTTATGTGGACTGTTTATGCAAGGCCACCTATGGGCACGTGCTGCATAGTCAGGAAAAAGAATTCTCAGAAGTTTGAAATTTTTGTGATTAGAAGTCATGAAAAGGGTTATGAAGATTTGAAAATATTTAAGGTTAGGATTATAACACATAAAGATGGGTATTGTCCAATGTATATAGAGATACATAGGTCAATGATAACCATAATCATGTTGTGGCTGGGTCCTGAAAACTTGGACTTCACTACGTATCTCATAAGAATGAGAATCAAGCCATACGTAGTTCTTGAAATGCAGTTTAACGTCATGCAGGACGAAAGTATGAGTGATCTTAGTTTAGGGTCATAGAAATCGGACCATAATAATGAATACACAGTGTGTGTTTTCATGAGGACTTTTCAGCCAAGGGACTGAAAGTGAAATTTGGGGTTAGGCCCAAAAGACTTGGGACTGGATTCGAGGGACACTCGAATGTTCCTACGTATCCCATAAGGATGGGAATCAAGTCCACGTAGTTCTAGAACTACCCTTTGTACAAATTTGGTTCGTATATGTGAAGGGTGAAAGGGGACTTTAGTGCAATGATGGTTTAACCTAAGATAAAAAGTTTAGGCATTACCATGTATGCACGTAGTCTTTTGAAATGAAACACGATTGAAAAAATCAATGTCAATAATGGTTCCTTCTCAAATGAGGAAATCAAAGAATATTGTAGTTTATTGTCGTACCGGACAAAAGTGTTGTATAGTTTAACGTCATATAACAAGGACGAAAGTGAATCAATGTAAAGATATTGATTCCAGGGGCGGTTTCACGAATCAACATCATATGAGATGGTGGTGAACCGATGTGAAGAGATTGTTTTTTGGGCTTGAACCCTGGGAGGTTGCCTACATACCCAGCCTGGAGGGCAAGGATCAAAGTCCGTGTAGTTCAATTAAAGAATGAATTAATGATCAAGTTGTTCTTGGGGACAACGATCTAATTAAAATGTTGTTGGGACTTACACATGGTTAGGGGCCCAAAGAGAGTGTTATGGTTGAGGTTTGCTCTAAGCTCACATGAGTCATACTCGGTGTGAGAAACAAGAGGTAATAACAACCTTAACGATGCACAGTTTAATGTCATGTAGGACATAAAAAAGGGACTATGCAATTTAAAGTCTTGAAGTTAGGACTATTGGTGCTGCACAGTTTAGTGTCATGTAGCAGGGACAAAATAACAGTTTAATGTCATGTAGGAAATATTAAGGACTTTCTGTACAGTTTAGCGTCATGTAGTTAGGACGATGTGGACAATACAGTTTAACGTCATATTGGACGAAAGTACGAATAGTTTAAGGTCATATTCATGGACCGTGGATGGTGCGGTTTAATGTCATGCTGGACCTTTGATGATTATATAGTTTAACTTCTTTTCGGACGTGAGGGACTTTTATACAGTTTAGCATCATGTAGTTTAGGACGTCACAGTTTAACGTCTTGCTGGACATAAGGGATTTTCAAATAGTTTATGGTCATATACATGGACCAGGGATGATGCAGTTTAAGGTCACGCTGGACGGTTCATGGAACTTTTTCACAGTTTAATGTCATGTGGGACGAAGTTGCAGTTTAAAGTCATACTGGACCATTACTGTATAGTTTTAACGTCATATAGCAAGGACGAACTGGTGCTGTACAGTTTAAAGTCATGTAGCTAGGACTAAGGTGAACCAATACGAGGATATCAATTCTGGGGACTTTTTACAGTTTATCGTCATGCTGGACGTTGGAAGTGCCACACAGTTTAATGTCATGTTGCTAGGACACAATATAGTTTAATGTCATCTCAGACAAAATATAGTTTAATGTCATCTCAGACAAATAAGGAACTTCTGTACAGTTTAATGTCATGTAGATAGGACATAATACAGTTTAGTGTCATGTAGGAAATAATACAGTTTAGTGTCATGTAGGACATAATACAGTTTAGTGTCATATAGGACATAATACAGTTTAGTGTCATGTAGGACATAATACAGTTTAGTATCATGTAGGACATAATACAGTTTAGTGTCATGTAGGACATAATACAGTTTAGTGTCTTGTAGGACATAATACAGTTTAGTGTCATATAGGACATATATCATGAACCAATGTGATTGTTTTGGATCTGGGAACAATATTTTGTGTTTATAAAAAATACTTCTTCAGAAATCTGGCATTAGTTGGAGTCGTGATGTGTTCTCCATCCATTGAGATTAGAGAATACGCTCCATTGGAGTAGAACTTATGTATTGAATAAGGTCCTTCCCATTTTGGTTCAAGCTTGGGAGGCTTCTTTCCTGGTATCATTGGTGCTCTGAGAACCAATACCAATTCTCCCTGAATAAATGAACGAAGACAAACTTTTTTGTTAAAAGCTCGTGCTATTCGATTCTGATAGATTTCCAAGTGGTGCAAAGTGCACAATCTTTTCTCATCTAATTGTTCCAATTCATTCAACCGCTTTTGGGATTGCTCATCTGTAGATAACTGATCACAAATGGCTATTCTGAGTGAGGGAAATTGAACTTCAATTGGCAAGACTGCTTCTGTTCCATATACCAACGAATATGGAGTTGACCGCGTTGCATTGCGAGTGGTAGTCCGATAAGCCCATAAAGCATGAAAGAGTTTATCAGGTCATGACCTCTTATCTTTATCCACCATCTTTTGCAGTATATTTTAAAGAGTCTTGTTGAAGGCTTCTATCTGGCCATTAGCCGCTGCATGATATCGAGATGAATGGTTGGACTTAATGTTGTATTCTTGATACAATTTCTTTACCTCAGAAGAACAGAAGTTGGTGCCGTTGTCCGTCAATATGGTATGAGGGACACCAAATCTAGTAATGATGTTAGACTTGATGAAGCTAACAATGTATTTAGAACTGAATTCTTTGAGAGGTAATGCATCTGCCCATTTGGAAAAGAAATCAGTAGCAGTAAGAATGTACTTAAACTGCTTGGCCGTAGCTGAAGGGTAAGGTCCCACCACATCCATTCCCCATGTGGGAAATGGCCATGAGTATTTAGCTGTATGAAGCAACTCTGGAGGTTTATGAATGAAGTTGGCATATACTTGGCATGAATGACACTTCTTTGTAAAATTAACACAATCTTGTATCATTGAAGGCCAAAAGTATCCAAGACTTCGAATTTGATCAGATAGTCTATGTCCAGACTGGTGGGCACCACAGACTCCTGCATGCACTTCTTTTATGACAACCATTTTCTCTTCACCATCAATACATCTGAAGAGAACTCCATCAAAACCACGTTTGTAGAGAATTTTCTCGAGGTGGTTTGGGCTATCATAAAGAGTAAAATTGACCACACATCGCCAAATTTGTTCTTTCTCGGCTCTATCAGGTGGAAGTGTTCCATTTTGAAGGTATTCCCTGATAGGTGACATCCATCCTCTAGTATGACCATACGGTTCAGGAATGGGACTAATTTCATTAATTTCCTCTGTTCTGACTTGAACATAAGGTGAAATTGCACGACGGTGGGCAATACAGATGGTTGTCTCGTCCCGATTTGGATCTGCTAAAGCTGTGGCTATATTAGCCAGTGCATCAGCTTGATCATTTTGTGATCTTGGGACATAAGAAAATGTCGGTTCTGAAGGGAATTCCGACATTAACTCTCTGACGTAATCATAAAAAGGGATTAATTCTTCTTTTCTGATGGCATAATCCCCATTGACTTGTTTGATTACCAGGTCCGAATCACCTTTCACCTTTAAGTGATTCACTTGTGCTTGAAGCGCTAACTCCAAGCCTGTAATGAGAGCTTGGTATTCAGCTTCATTATTGGTACCACCTTCCCACAACAAAAAGGAATAAGGTAACATTGCCTTATCTGGAGAAATGAGCACAATTCCTAAACCAACTTTGTTGAATTTAGGATTTTCCATTTTCTTCCCTGTTGGACTTCTAGAAGCACCATCAAAATACATTTCCCATGTTTGAGGACTCTCTTGAATAGAGAAAACTTCCTCATCAGGGAGTTCGATATCTGAATACGTGTCTTCCACTGAAGGATGTTCAGCCAGGAAATCAGCCAGAGCTTGGCCCTTAATTGACTTTTGAGACACATACTGAATGTCGAACTGCTGTAGAATAACCGCCCACCTTGCCAGACGTCCTGTAAGCATTGGATGACTAAGGATGAATTTGAGCGGATTATTACGAGATACCAATTGGACCTCATGATGTTGCAGGTAGTGTCTCAGTTTCTGAACTGCAAAGATTAATGCTAGGCAGCACTTTTCAATACTTGAATACCGGGTTTCTGCTTCAAGCATAGTTCTACTGAGATAGTAGAGACTATTTTCATTCCCAGCATCATTCTTTTGAGTGAGAAAGGCACCCAATGATCACTCTAAAGCTGTCACATAGAGTATAAGAGGTCTACCCTCAACAGGTGGCATGAGTACTGGTGGACTCAAGAGGTATTTCTTGAGAACATCAAATGCTTCTTGACATTCTTCAGTCCACTGGCAAGTGACTCCTTTCTTCAATAATTTGGTAAAGGGTAAACTTTTGCCTTTCAAATTGGCGATGAAACGCCGAATATAGGCTAAGTGTCCTTGAAGTCCTCTTAATTCTTTCAAATTATGAGGAGGTGACATACCAAGGATTGATTTGGTCTTCTCAGGATCGACTTCAATACCACGATGGCGTACAACAAAGCCGAGGAATTTTCCTGAGGTTACCCCAAAATCACATTTTAAGGGGTTCATCTTCAAATTATGTTGTCGAAGCTTGTGGAATATGACTTTCAAATCAGCCAAGTGATTAGAACGTTGTTTGGATTTAACCGCCAAATCATCTACATAGCATTCAACAAACTTCCCTAAAAGAGGTTTGAAGATACGATGCATGGCGCGTTGATATGTTGCACCTGCATTCTTTAAACCAAAGGGCATCACCCGGTAACAAAACACACCTTGAGGAGCTCTGAAGGCTGTATATTCCTCATCTTCTGGGGCCATTCGGATTTGATTATATCCAGAATATCCATCCATGAAAGAAAGTACTTCATAGCCAGCCGTCGCATCAATTAAGAGTTCTGTAATCGGAACTGGGAAACCATCTTTAGGACAATACCGATTAAGATCTCTGAAATCGATGCAAACCCTAATTTGTCCGTTCTTCTTCTTTACAGGGACAGTATTAGCCAACCACTTGGGATATTGAACTTCTTTGATGAAGTTAGCTTTGATAATCTTATCCACTTCAGCCTCAATTTTGGAAGCATAGGTTGGGTGTGTTCTTCTCGCGGCTTGCTTGAATCCTCGATGTTCTTTTGGTAAACCCAAATGATGAGTAGCAACATCAGGATCAAGCCCATGAATTTCTGTATAATTCCAAGCAAAAATATATTTATTTTGCTTTAGAAAATAAATATACATCTCTTTCTCTTCAAGGGTCATGGCCGCACTAATTAAAGTGGGGTGTGGATCTTTCTCTGTACCCAGATTTACTTCTCTGAGTTCATCCACAGTGGTAGAGATACCCTCTTCAAATGCTGGAGAAGCATCTCTAAGATCTTCCTCTTCCTCTTCATCATGTGTTATTTCTTCCATTTCTACTTGCAAAGTAGATGAAAAAATGAAATTCTCATGATCATAAGAGATGTCAAAATTTTCATATTTTGAAGAAGAAGCTTCCATTTCCGACCCTATTGATGATAAAGGGTCTTCTTTGGGAAATAAAGAGGAGATGATGGATTGAGAATCGACATCATTATTCACCTCTGGTTTTGCTATAACTTCTTCTGGCCTGATTAGCGAAGTATAGACTTGTTGGATTTCAGCAGACGAAATGAAAACGTCACCACTTATGCTTTCATCACTGCTTGGTAAGTTACCAATTTCTCCCATGTTGTCTGGCTCGATTGCCGTAATTGACATTATGGATCTTTCCATAAGAGTATTTTGATTTGGGCCTATTTTGTCAATTTGACTGATAGGTAACACATAATCTGTACTCACATGTGAAAATGGATTTATTGGAATTTTTTCCAAACCATATGGAGCATTAACTTTGGTAATTTCCTTCATTGTAGATTTTTCTCTTCCCTTCATGTGATAAAATTCCACCTCAATGTATTGAGACTCACATGTCTTGAACGGGGCCTTATCACCATACAATGTTCCAACTTGACCATCGAAACAGTATTTGAGACATTGATGGTATGATGACGGAATAGCTGCATGCTGATGTAGCCAGGGTCTTCCAAGCAAGATATTGAAAGCTGAGTCTTGATCAACAATCATGAAATCCGAATTGGAAACAAGATCTCCAAACTGAGTTCTGAGTGTAACTTCTCCCAGTGTTTCTTGTTCATTTTTATCATATCCTTGTAACATCATGGTAGAAGGAGATAAATCAGATTCCGTGAGGCCCAATCGACGAAGTGTACGAATGGGCATGAGGTTGACTCCTGAACCATTGTCAATGAAAGCTCTTCGAACATCTATACCATTGACTTTTCCAGATAAGTACAAAGGTTTTATGTGCCCATTCACAACATCATCTTCATCTTTATCAGTAAAAGATATCACTGCATGGAATTCTGCAGGATTATTCTCTATGTGATAGATTTCAGATGCAGCAATTTCAGCTTCAAACTCCTGAGGACTTGACAAAGATTCAATGAGTGCTTCCCGAAGATCTTTTGACAGATTCAAAGCATCCAAAATTGATAACTTGGATGGTAATTGGGCCAAGTGTTTCAATATATCATATTTTTGATCTAGAGGTCTACGTTTCCCAATAGGAATATGCGGTTGAGCAGGTACCTTGGAAGCAGCTGCTTTGGAAGCTGATGCATCTTGTATTGAAGTTGACAACATCCTTGGTTTTGGAAGATTAGACTGATTAGATCCATTTACTTGCTGAGATAAAGAAGATGGAACCTTTAATCGGTCTTCCAAAATAACTGTTCCAAAACTGAGTTGGCCATTGGCAGAAGAACTTGCTTGTTCTTTTTGAGCTCGCTGAAGGGCTCTACCATGAGTTTCTGCTGTATATACAGTGCTAGCAGGGGTAAAATTAGAGTAGTGGCTTCAGAAAGATCCACGTCTTCCCCTATATCCTGAACCTCTAGAACCTCTTCGGATTCCCTTATTTGATACAGGGAATTCAGGCTCATCAAGACTAGAATATGAATCTGTTAATTGAATCATATTAACAGAACCAAAGATTAACTCTTCGTCTGATAAAGACTCTGCCTGGTTAGCCTATTTAGGTTGTGCCATTTGATGGGGCGGTGCCCGTGGCTTTGAAGTAGATGGCATGAAATCTTCCAGAGTCAAAGACAATTTAGGCTTTGCTACATACTCATCTTCTCCTGATTCCTCTTTCTTCTTTGAATTGCGCTGCCCTTTTGAGGATTTGTCTTTTGATGGAGGCTTTACTGCAGCTTTTGTAGGAGACACAATTGGCTTCTTCAATTGTGTTCGCAAAATGGAATGGGTCCGATTGATTGTCTTTCTGACCATCCAATCATCATATTTTTTCGCAGTTTTGCTTTTGACTTCCTGCCACTCGCCTCCTTCCTCTGGATCTGTAGCGGTAATACACGCTACATGAGCTGAAGAACCCTTCAATTTGACTTGTCCCAAGTCGACTATCTTTTGCAGGAGGTCTTTAAAGACAAAACACTCCTGGATGGGATGCCCCAACATTTGATGAAAGGGACAATAATTGGGACGGTCTTCATCTCCATCCTTGTTTGGCCTCTTGGGCACTGGTAATTGAACCAAATTATTTTCCAGAGCTGCAATGAAGTAACCAGGAACTTGCTCATTTTGGAAAGATTATGTTTTACTCTTCATATCCTCAAATTGTTTTCGTCGTTGATCTCTTTGATCATTTGGACGAAACGGCCTTTGTTGTTGGCGTTCAGGAGGTGGAGTCCTTCGAGAAGATGAAGGTTTTGAAGTAGATATAGGTACAGGTGCTTGTTTAAGCATAACTGTAGCAGTTTCTGCTTTACCCATTCTTCTTCCTGGAGCTGATGGAATTATACGAGATTTAACCTTAGCCTGTATAAGGGAATCTTCAATTTGTTGAGCGATTGAAGTAAGGTCTCGAAACCCTCCTGTGTATTTCACAGGGATCAATGGCGTGCGTAATTCGTCACGCAAACTTGCCACACAGATTGGCAACAATTCCTCCTGAGGGAGTGCTAAACTCAAGGAATACGTTAATCCCTTCCAACGAGCAATGAAATCAGAGACTCTTTCATTCTCCCTTTGCTTGTAGTTTGTAAGATCGAAAACTTTCGTTTTTGGAAAAGTTGAGCTAAACTGAAGAAGGAATTTTTGACGAAGATCCTCCCATCCGATGACTGGTCGGGATTGCAAGCTTGTATACCAGACAAAAGCTGGTCCTTGCAAGGTTCGCACGAAGCATTTGAGTTTCACTGCTTCTTGCTGCTCTGGAGTTCCCATCATAGGATCACAACAAGACACGTAATGCGTCAAATGTTGTTCAGGGTCGCCTGATCCATTGAAAGTAGGGAAAACAGGGTTTCCAAAACTGGATGGAGGAGAAATTGAATCTACCCATTCAGGGTAAACTTTCTTTTCAGGTTGAACTTGCGCCCGTTTCCCTTCTATAGTTTCTAACCGAGCTGTTAATGACTCAATAGTAGTTATTAACTTTTGAGAAACATCAGGTTGAACTTGGTTTTGGGTAGGTGCAATGAATGGAGCTTGGACAGACGTGGTGGTTGGTGCTGCAACTGATGGTAGTGCTGCCAACCGTTGTTGCGTTTGACCCGTAGGATTAGACCTCTGAGGGTGTACTGATAAAGGAGGATATTCCTGATCCATCTCAGTAGTTACAACAAATTCCTTTGGCTGTCAGACTTCAGCATTCTTAAGAAGAAGACTACTCTGAAGTAGTTCTGCATTCAACCTTCTTAATTCTTTCATTTCTTCCTCCTGTTGTGCAAATATTTGCTCTAATGAGAGCGATTGACCTCCTTCAGAGGAAGGGTGAGAAGTAACCTGATTCTTTCCTTTCCCCTTATTGGATCCTTTTCGGAGAGGGGGAAGTGGGTTACTTGAAGGAATACCCAGATTTTGGGTAAGCCTTTGATTACGTGTGCACACACCTTCTTCATTTAGGTCTGTGTGCGCAACTTCTTGAGCAGGATCCTCTTCGTCTGATCCCTCTGATTGAGCCTCATCTGGTGAATCAGCAGCAACGGCATTGATGACATTAATGGATTCATATTGCATGGAATCCTTTCTATCAGCATTTATGTGATATTGTCTTCTTCCATGTCCATGATGAGACATGGCATTCCGTTGACTTGATCCCTCAGGAACTTCTTGGAGAACCGTCACTTGGAGAGAATCTCCTGATAGCTTGGCTCTTCGTTCCTCTTGAGGCTTATTCCCTAATCGAGAGAATACTGACTTTCTCTGAGGGAGGGATTGAGGATTTGAAAAAGTCCCCAGTCAGGTGGACTGGGGATGTTCCTGCTGCTTCCGCTCAACTCCTCGAATCCCATTTCCTGACTCTGAGGGTTGGGTTAGAGAAGTCCCCAGTCTGACAAGCTGGGGTGTCTCTTGACATGCTATGTCTGAGATCTTCTTAAAATCTCTCTTGATCTTGCGAATCTTAGTTCAGAAATTAGCTGGATGCATTAACCTATATCCACTTTTATCACCTGGTTCAACATACCGTTGGATGATTTCCGAAACTTCTGTCATTTGATGACGTGTTTGCTCCAGACGAGAGGCTTGTGCAATATTCTCGCCTACTTGATGTAGGATCAATTCAACAACTTGTTCTCTATATACTTGATTTTGAGAGGAACTAGTTGAAGCCTGTTCTTGAGCAAGCTTTTGATTATGAACAAAGCCCATTGACTGTGGCCGACCATGGACAATAACATTGCATGAGACCATTTTTGGCGGGCTTTGCTGACTGGAAATCACTATGAAATGTAGTGCTCCATGAACACCCCATCCTCTTATATGAATATCAGATGGAGCATTGTAAATTAACTGACGCGATTTTATTAGTGCGCCAAGGCATGAACGTTGAAGGGTTCTCTGTTGCTTTTCAGCCTTCGGATACCGAGAGACTGATAGAGATGCCAAATCAATCTGGCGTTGTAACCCTTCTATTATCTTAATATGATTTTCATAATCACCATAAGATAATAATTTCTTCTTCAATTGACAAAGAGTCTTCCATATGTTGAGACGAATATCATGGATTCCATCATCCGTCAACATCTTTGGAATGTCGTACTGGGAGTCAGCCAAAGGCCAAAACATGACTGGTACTTCACCTTTTGCCAGTTTTTTCCTCATGTTCAGCATTTCTTCTTTATCATTAAATGAAGATTCTTCTACCTGTTTGGACCAGAGTTGGTGTTTCCTTGTTGCTTCATCGGATTCAACAAGATTGGTAGAGAGAGAGATCACTATTCATGTTGGAAGATGAATGACCCAGGGATGGTTCGGAGAATAAACTGAACCCCAGGCTATCTTCTGATGGAGAAAGAGTTTCACCTGCTGATAGTAAAGCATCAGACATGACTGGTTTTACGTTTGCAAGTGCCTCAAGATAGGAGGGCTTTCTCGTCACTACATTGCCTTCTAAAGAATTTTCGAGACAACGTGAATCACTACTGCGGAGAGGACTTTCGCAGCGAAGTTCATCACCATGAGGAGGACCGTCATGATGAGTTACAGCAAAAGATGAAATCTCTTGCTCCTTGGTCTTCTGACCACATAGAGGGTTCCTGTGGCTCTCATCTGAAGAAGAAACTTCAAGATTGACCGAACTTTCATGAAGCAAGTCTTCATGAGGAAGTGTCTGTTGAAGACCTTCAGAATTAATGTTCCCGTTATTGGGAACTGAGGGAGTAGAATCTTGAATTCCGACAGATAAATGTCTGAGGGCTTCAAGAACTCCAGCATCGAGCAAGGCTTGGTTACAGATTGGCCTTTGATCTCCTGACTGTGCTGGGCGGATCTTTTTCTTAGATGCCTTCTTACTCGCTTTAGAAACCACTTGATGATGAAAGTGATTGCTCTGAGCAGGTGTATGTGCCTGATCAGGAAAGATGGTCAGGTTAGGCTGACGATCTCCACTCAAATCAGGTGTATGTGCCTGACTTGGTTGTCCGTATGATATGGGGGAGTATGCCCCATAACCCTCTTGGACTGGAACAGATATGTGTGTCTGTTCCGGAGTGAATCGTTGATGTGTCACTCCACTGCTAGGGATAGATTTATGTGTCTGTCCCTGTGATGATGCTGAAGCTGTTATGATATCCTGGCAAGCATCCAGAATATGAGCAGGAATTTGCTTCAGCTCTTTCACCATTGACAAAATATGTTTGGTGACTTCAGCCACCGGAACGGGGATATACGTCCATTCCGGGCTTGGAGTAGGTGTATGTGCCTGCTCCTGTCCTCCTTTTCCTATCAGTGAATCCTGACAGTACTCAAGTGTGGAGGCAGAGAGTTGAGTCTGCCTCCTGTTTGTCGTCGGGACTTTCCGACTGACTTCTCCGTGCGCTACCAAGCGAGACTGTTGGAAGGCTTGATTAGTATTAGCAAGTGTATGTGCCTGCTGATTACACTTCGCCAAACGCGGTTGACGAGATCCATCATATGTAGTCAGACGAGCCTGCTGACTAACTGGTGATGTATAAGTAGGTGCATGTTCCTACCTATAGTACTCCGCCGGAATTGCCTGGCGGGATTGGCGTAATGCTGCCAGATGAGTCTGCTGGAAAACGGAATTAAAACGGACAAGTTATTGTGCCTGCTCATTATTTTCCATCAAGTTAGGTTGGTGGACTTTTCCGGAGATGGCAGGGATGACAACCTGCCTATTGTTAACCGGATTCCGTCTCTGGCGGTTCATCTTGCCTGCTCGGGTTCGAGGAACCTGAGCTGAATGCCTGGAGTCGGTACCCTCATCATGTTGAGGGCGCACTACCGCACGAGTCTGGCGGCGATTGTTGATGGGAGCCCTCGAGAAGGACTCCTGTGTTTTTGAATTAAGGCCCTACGGGACCTGCTCATTCACTTCCTTGGAGTAAGGTAATGAATGGAAATTGCGTTCTGGGGATAACGACCTGAAACGGTTGGAGACGATAGTCAGCACCACCTGCTTCTTGATCGCTGGCCGCCGTTGTCCGGATGACCAGGTAGAGTTGTTAACTTGGAGGGCTTGACGAGCGGCCTCCAGAGTTGGGATAGTACCGTTGCGACGGTACTCCTTAACCAGTGCATTAGAAACCCAGCGTTGAAGACGCTGAGTTGGTGATGTCATCCTCAGAGTGGACGACGTTCCAGCAGGAGTAGCAGCATTGGTTTTCACAGCAGCAGACCTCACAGTAGAGGTGTTCACAGCAGCAGTATTCACAGGGGTGAATTTAAGGAAAGCCATTTTGCAGAAGATCTTGAGAAAAGAGTGCCTGTTCCATATAACAGACATAATCAAGATGAATCCGGCCACTGCATCTTTTGGATGAGCACATGTCAATGATTGATTTGTTGGCCCAAGGGGCCTAACAAATAAGAAAAACATCATTTTAACTTGGTCAAGTATTCACGTCAGGTTCACCATTTTTGTTTCCTCACGGATTTCGGGGATGACCTCCTGGACGGGAGATTCAAACGTTCTGATCGGTTTCTAACGGGTTTGTTCGTAGAACCGAAAACATCCAATGATTCCACATCCGTTTGGACCTACTTTCCAAAGGTAGGCGCTCATTAGTTTGTGGACTAATGAGGCTTAGGAATTTGCATTGGTCGAGAGGATGGGAGGTCGGACTCATCACACCTTTTTGAGGGGAATTATTTTCTACTCCGGGACTCTCTTTATAGATTTAAGTTATGTTCGTGAATCCTTATTACATTACCAAATATAAAATGAGATTTCCTTAAGTTTTAACAATTAATGATTAAATATGAAAGAAATTTAGAGAATCTTTTATATGTATTCGAGGTTCTTCATCAATAGAGAATCATCTGTATCTATTTAGAGATTCTTGGTCAATGGTATCCTTCGAAACATTTATAAAAGTCTCTTGGTCATTATGATGACCGGGCTGGTTTTAAAGCCACTCAGTGAGGCACTTAAAGTTTATCGTCATTCAGAAAGACATGGATTATTTCAAAGTTGGGATCGAACCCATAAATGGGCTACCTACGTATCCTTTGTTTTGGAAAAGGAATCAGAACCCACGTAGTTCGAGTAATGGAGTATGATGTTTATGATTGATGGCTCAAAGAAGAATGTCATAATTACTTTTACACTCTAAGCTCACGTGAGTCATGCTCGGTGTGAGAAACAAGAGGTATTGGTAAAAATTAGACAATTGTGCTATGAAAGATGCAATCATAAAAAATTGTTTGGGGCTTATGTATGTATGACTACCCAAATAGATGAAGGTTTAGGATTTACTTTTAGGGAGAAAATCCAGGAATAGGGTCCATAAAGGTATATGTGCTTTATGGAGATTTGAATACTCTAATCTTGGGGCTTACTCCTAAGGAGGATGCCCAAATTAGGAGGAGACTTATGATTGGGTTTTACTCCTGAAAAAGAAACCCAAATCAAGGGTAAATTATGACTGGTTAAGAGAAATTTAAGGGGGGCTTGGGGCTTACTCCTGAAAAGGAAGCCCAAGATTATGACTGAGTCTTATTACTGAAAAGGAGACCCAGGTTAGGGGACTTGAGGATTACTCCTGAAAAGGAAGCCCAAGATTATGACTGAGTCTTATTCCTGAAAAGGAGACCCAGGTTAGGGATTAAGGTTTGGGGCTTACTCCTGAGGAGGATGCCCACATTTGAGATTGGGGCTTACTCCTAAGAAGGATGCCCATGTTTGAGATTGGGGCTTACTCCTGAGGAAGATGCCCACATTAAAGGATTTATAACTGGGGATTATTCCTGAAAAGGAGACCCAGGTTAGGATTCTCTCATCTTAAAGGATGAGGTTGAATGAATGAACTCTCCATATTTAGTGACATAAGGATATTTAAATCACTAGACTTTGAGAGATATTCCATAGAATTCCTTTCAGATAAGGAAGTCAAATCAAGAAATCATTCCATAAATGGCTTTGAAGACTGTCTTGAAGACTGAATCTTGAAAAGGAAAGGTGTGATGGATTAAGAGGGGTAAAATGGGCAAGATAGGCACCCAAAAAGGTAGGGGCGCGCAAGTCTTGAAAGGCGCGCAAGTATTACGGCAGCGCGCAAGTATTGGTCGCCCAAGTATACTTGCACGACATGAGGGGTACTTGCGCGATTCTCAAATATCATTAGAATATTTGAGCGACTCTTTATAAATCCCTTTATAATCTTCTTGAGGTTCATCCAAAAAAGGGACGCGCAAGTTCTATTGAAGGAATAAGGCGGCGCGCAAGTTTTGATGAGTTTCAACACTTAGGCCTTCCTTCTTCTCTTTAAATCTTCCGTTCTAGGTAAGAAATTACCTTAGAAGTGTTCCGGAAGCTTTGAGAAGAGACTTGGGCGTCGGGAGCTTCAATCCGAGTTTCTGGAAAAAGATCCACCTCAATGGGGGGCCCACAGGGTCTATTTATAGGCAAAAGAAGACCCCGGGCGGTTACCGGGCGGTTACCACTTAGGTCGCGCAAGTCACTTGCGCGACCAAGGTCGCCGCGCAAGTACACTTGCGCGACAGTTAGAAATCTTGCGCGGTGAAGTTGTTGTTGATCCTTTCTTCCTGCCTTTGTTGATTTTTGATGTTTTCTTCAAAGGATGAATCACTTTGAGCTCGGATATTCCCTTTTCCGATCTTTAGATTTTGTGACGAAAGGAGCGTCAACAGTTAATTTTACTCAAATTTATCAAATAATCCAAAAATATATATATTTGAAACTTTTATGGGGTCTCTTTCACCCTTTCTCGATATAAGGTATCCTTGCATCCATAATGTAACCACCCTTTCATCTTTTTTTAGATGTAATACTTTTCTCTATTTTTTATAATATGGGAACAATGAAGACTCATTCCTTGAGTTTACAAAAACTACTATGTTTCTCTAGTAACTTGTGTGAAATAATATATTCTTCTTCCTCATAAGGAACTTCTATGAAGTCATTAACTTGTTGATAGAAAAATTTGGAATCTTTTGAAAATAGAGTAAAAGATACTTCATCCTTATCACCATATGAGAGAAATTTTAAGGAGGCATAAAATCATATTAATATTTCAAGTTAATTTAAATCAAAGTATATATCTGGTTTTTACACATATACTTTCTCCTATCCTTGAAAAGTAATAATCTTATTATGAATAGAATCATGCTTTTCATGCCACTTTCTTTCGATGAGTCTTTCAATGAAGACTTATATCTTCTTGAAATCTTCTACAGTGGCCATCGTACTGAAACTTTATCCAGTCGATTGAATGAATGGAAAAAACTTTATACTAAGATCTTAAAGAAGGGTGAGAGTTCAGGATCAACAAAGTTGAGAAACAGAATGGTACACGGGGTGTCCCACCCTTATATAGATATGGGGTTGATAGCATTTTTTCCAAATAGAAATCAACAACTCATATGAAAAATTATTTTTGATCTAATGGTCATTATTTAATCAAAGAAAGAATTTAAAGATTATTTTAAACTCTAAAAGTTTAAATAAAACTTTTCATTGGAGTTAATATCAATAATGATTAAAAAAATATTTTTGAAAACAAAATAAATTATTAAAACTAAAATAATAAGTAATCAAAAACATGTATAAACTAAATTTAAGGATACCTGAAAAAACTAAAAGAATATAAGAGTACCTTTTGGAGTATAAAAAAAATCCATCTGTATGAATTACATGTTCTTCATGGTTTAAGTAATAGAAACTTATTAAGAATTAGTTAATAATAAAAAGTATTGTCTATAAGTTTTATAACAAGTTTTGAGTCTGCAGAATTTTTCTTTAGAAAAAACCTTTATTAATATTTTTGACTCTAAAAATTTGGAATCTGAAAGTTTTATAATAAATTTAAACTCCATAAATTTTTTTAAAAAACTTGAGTACGATTAGTTTATTATAATAAAACTTATAGAAAATGGTAGTCTTTTATAAAATCATAATGTTTTAGAAATTTTTTTAAAAAAATAAAAAACTAATGATATATGTACTACCCCTCTAAAAATGAGTTCATTAATGTAAAGAGATTGTAAAACAAGAATTAGGTATTATTAATAACTTGACATTGATCATTCCAATCTTCTGTATAATATATTCAAATCTATCAGAACTAAGGGGTTTTGTAAAAAGATATCTGCAAGTTGTTCTTTCATTTTGATGAATTGTAAATTTATATCACCTTTAAGTGTGTGATCCTGCAGGAAATGGTGTATTATGTCTATGTTTTGAACATGAGTTGATGTGTTGGGATTTTACTTAGGGAAATGGAACTTTTGTTTTCAAAAATTATTTGAGTTTTAGTTCAAATCACATCATAATCATTGAGTGTGTGTTGCATCCACAAAACTTGATCACAAAAACTTCCAGCTGCCACATATTTGGCTTCAGTAGTGGAAAGTGATACTGAATGTTGCTTATTATATGACCAAGAGACTAAATATTCTTCTAAGAAATGACCTATTCTATATATAATTTTTCTATCCATTCTACATCCACCAAAGTCATTATCCGAAAAAAAAATAGTTCAAAATCATTTCTAGAAGAATAGAGTGAGCCTAAGTCCATAGTTCCCTTAAGGTAACTAAATATTAATTTAACGACATTAAGATGAGACTCATTTTTATTGGATTGATATCTAGAACATAAGCATACTGCAAACAATAAATCTGGATAACTAGATATTAAGTAATGTAATCTTCCCATCATACTTATAAAAGTCTTTTGATCAACTAGTTTCCCAGCTTCATCAAGATCTAAAGTATTCGATGTTATAATATGATTACTAATACTTTTAGTTTTTTTATACTCGAATTTATTAAGAAGATATTTTATATACTTATGTTGAGATATAAAATTTCCTTCTTTTTTTTTGTAATATTTGAAAACCTATAAAGTATGTTTACTCACCCATCATACTCATTTGAAACTCAGACATCATAAGATCTGAAAAAGGAATATGTTAAATATTTTTGAGTTGAATAAAATATAATTTCATCAACATAAATTTGTATAATCATTTTTTATTAACTTTTTTTATAAAAATATTTGGATATATAACTCCTTTAATATTTTTTTTTGTAACAAAAATCCAGTTATCATATCATACCGAGGACTAGGGGCATGTTTAAGTCTATAAAGTACCATGGTAAGTTTATAAACATTTTATGTATGTTTTTTATTTTCAAAACCAGGTTTTTGTTCTACATAAACTTTCTCCTTAACATATCCATTAAGAAAACAATACTTTATATCCATTTTAAATAGTTTGAAATTTATGAATGCTGAATAAGCTAAAAGTATATAAATAACTTCAAGTATTGCTACCAGAGAATAGGTTTATTTATAACATATTTCCCTTTTTTTTTATAACCATTATTAATAATCCTATATTTATCTATAACTATTATTACATTTCCATAACATTTATTCCAGAAAATCCATTTTACTACAATTACATAAGTATCTCTAGGTCGTTCAACTAAATTCTAGACTTGGTTCTTTTCAAACCCATTGAGTTCATCTTGAATAGATTTTATCCAATCCTTGTCACCTAAATCATCATCATAATTATTATGTTTTAACTAAGATAATTAATCTATATGTTCAATTTTTTTCTCAAATAACATCAAGTCTTAACCGGTTGATCTACATCGCTAATGATATTATCACTAAGATGATTACTAAGTAACAACTAATTTCTTGTTTTTTCCAAAACCTTTTCTTCAATAATAAGTTAAAAATATTCAAGGGTAATAACTTAAAAAACATTTTATTTAGTTTTTTCTTATGATAAGTATTTTCAAACATAGGTTAAAAATAAATTTTAGAAATAACATCCATATATGTAGGTTGAGGTTGTATGAAAACAAAGGGATCATTTTCACCAAAATTAACATGTATTGTTTCCTCAGTAGTACTTTTATTTTTATTGAAAACTCTATAAGCCTTACTAGTTATTGAATAACCTAAAAAATTTTATTCATTTTATTTTGGTGCAAAATTATGTAAGTTATATTTAGTATTCAGGATGAATACTTTTCATCCAAAAATAATGAAGTATGAAGATTTTTATTTTCTTCGTGTCCATAACTCATAAGAAGTTTTATTAATAAAAGGACTAATTAAAACTCAATTTATAGTATAATAGTTAGTATTAACTGCTTCATCCCATAAATGTTTACCAACTAATAATTCACTCGACATGGTTCTAGTAATCTTTTAAAGAACTCTATTTCTTATTTTAACTACACCATTTTTTGTGGAGTTCTAAGTGCCAAAATGTTATGTTCCACGACTTTATTACTAAAAAAAGTTTCAAAATCAGAATTTAAACATTCCTCACCATGATAAATATGAATATATATTAAGGAAAGTTTTTTATCATGTTTAAATCTTGCTAAAAGAGTTTTAAAATAACTAAAGGTTTTAGATTTCCTTGCGAGAAAATAGACCCGTGTTTATCTAGTGTAATAATCAACTAAAAGATATAAATATTATTTTTCACTAATACTTCCAATTTTTATAGAACCAAATAAGTCCATGTTAACTAAATATAAATCATCATAACTTGAGACATCACTAATAGATTTAAAACATGACTAATTTTTCTTAATAAATTTACAATGATAAAAAACTTTTGAAGAATCGAACCTATGTTTAGGTATATACTTAAAAATTACTTTCTTAGTAAACTTATATAAAGCTATATGGTTAAAGTATCCTAACCATCTATTCCATATCCATGAATGATCTTCCATTACACTAAGGCAATGTCTATCTTTTCTTCTAATTCTTTTAATTTGAAAGTGTAAATATTCTCATGTCAATTAATAGAAAGAATAAATTTATCCTTATAACTATGTAAAATACATTTATCATTCTTGAGTTCATAGGATAACCTTCATCACATAATTTAATTATTATTGTAAGTTTGTTCTTAATTTTTTTAAAACATAAAATATTTGAAATTAAATCTTTCCCAAGAAAAACAATATTACCTATACTAGTAATCTCTCCTAGAGAATTATCTCTGAAGGTTGATTTTACACCTCTAATATTTAGAATCTTTTTAAAGAAATATTTGTTTCCAGTCAAATTTATTGAGAAACCACAATCCATGTACCAAATATTTTTTTGGTACTTTCTTTATTTGTTTTTAAAATAAATAAATTATTTTTTCAGAACCCAATCCTTCTTGGGTATATTATTATCATAAACAAATATTAGGTAACCACATTTGACCAACACTACTACATTGAGAAAATATAAATTATTTTAAAAAGTATGATTTTTTAGAACCTAAATATTTAACTCTATTTAAAGAATAGTTTTTCTTCCAATGTCCATCACATTGGTATTTTATAAAAAATGGAGCACCTTTAAAAAATTAGTTTTTATTGAAAATAGATTTTTGGTTAGTAAAACCCATTCTGGAAATATTAGTATTGTTTTTATATATTATCTAATTTTTAATTACCAGTAGTAAACTTAGATACAAGTTTCTATAAACTAGATATTTTTTATTTTAGTTGAACAACTAAATTATTATCCACATCAGTAGAAATATTAGAACTAAGTTTTAACCAATCACTTTGAAAATTAGTTTTCTCAAAAAAATTGTTTTCTCAATATATTATTAAAGATTGTATTTTTTATTATTATATTTATAAATATATTTATATTGATTTTATATTTCATTACTTCAAATAGTTATTCTTGAATTTTTCCTTTTCAATATTTTCTTGGGAATTATCATGTTTTTGAAAAAATTTACGATTTTCATTTTCAAGGAGTTTAGAAAACATAGATACTTATTTATAACTTGGTAGAGTATTATCCTCTTCATATGAGGAATATTATTCATCACGAGATGTAGAATTTTTCTCATTATCTCTTTTAGGATAGTTTTCATTTAAATAAATTTTTTTAAGGGATTCAGTAGTGCGTACCTTTTCTATAAGACATTTATTCACCATAGGTACTTCAGAAAAGATATTAATTTTCATATGTCCAGAATTATTATTGTGAAAAGGCCATTTTGTAGAACTATCTTCTCAACTTTCACTCTAACCATCATAAGATTTTATACCCTTACTTCCTTTATTCTTCTAATACTTATTATCATTTATATAAATATTTCTATCTTTCTTTTCCTTTATTTTATGCTTATGAAAATATGGTATCATATGTCCTATATTATTACATTTATAATAGATAAATTTATAATATTATTTCTCATCATTATTATCCTTATAACTTTTCCTGTATTTGTATTTAAAATATTTCTTTCCCAAGATTTTATTAATCCTTCTAGTAATATTATCTAACTCAATTCTAGAAGGTGATAAAGAAATAGAATCTAATTAAATAATCAATTTATTATTCTTTGAAGATTTTATAAATTTTATATATTACTCTAATTTAAAAAAAACATTAGTTTTTGTTTCAAAATCAACTCCACCATTCTTCTTTTTCATTTTTTGGTATTTCTCTTCAATATTCCTTAATATAGCATGATATTTCCAATAAGATCACCAAGATTAATATCTTAAATATTTTTTAAATCATCCAAGGCTTTAATTATAGATTCCCAATAATTAGGCATGATTTATATAATCTTTTAAACCAATATTCCATCTTTTATATCTTTTTATCCAAGATAATGTAAACTATTCACAACAGTCACGAATCATTGAGGCACTTTTTCTATAAATTATCCAGGTAATAAATTAATGTCTTGATTGTATAATCTCATATTAGATCTTATAATCTCAATAACTTTTGAATTTCCAAAGTTATTGAGTTCTACCTTTTTCTATATTCTATTAGAATCATCACATAAATAAATTGGTTAATATATACTATAGAACTGAAAAGAGTATTTATTACTCTGTAATTTAGTTGATTTTATTGTTTTTCTTGATGAATAAAGGTAGTAACTTCCTTAGTAGGAATATTATAATCACCATTTAACATTAAAAAATTATAAACACTAATATTGATTATTAAATTCTTCATCTAATCTCTTTAGTATTCATAATCAACTTCATCAAAGATAGGTGGTCTACTCAGATTCATATTTTCAAGGGTTCTAACATTTAACCATTATAAATTTAGAATAATTGAAACTATTTTCTAAAAATACTCATTCATATAATAATGATTTATAAACAATATGTTTATAAAAAAACATAATAAACTTGTAGTTGATAACGAAAGTAAAAATTATTCAGTAGAACCTGCTTGGATACCAATTGTTTGATCGTAAAAATTTACAATGTCTAAAATGGGGGGGGTGAATTGTATTTTAAAATATAAAACTAAAACAAAACTCAATACCTATATATTTAAAAATTTCATAATCACATATCATCTAATGATCAGAGTGTTGGAAGTGGAACAAAAAATCATCTGATTATATCAATGTTTATCGGTATCTCAATGAGTCTGATAAAACTAATGTTATAAAGATAAGTATAGACTTACATTTTAATGTATAAGCATTGTGGAAATATTGAATTGTAAAAACAAGTAAAATAAAAAGATTATAAAGTAATAATAACTTTTAATCTTTAATAAAATAATTTACTCATTAACCTTAAGAGTTAATGTAGCAAGTAACCCTGAAAAAGTATCCAAACTTTTATACCAACTATATAGTTTTCCTTTTCTTACCATGAAATCCCTCAACACAATGATCAAAATCTCTATCTTTCTATCCCCTAAAATCTCTCTATATGATGATTGGACTCCATCTTCCTAGCCCCAGAATCCCTTGATCTGATGGATCAGATTCACTATCTTCATATACATAGAATCCCTTGATCATTAACACAATTGGACATGCGATTACAAAATTAAATAATTGTTAAGTAATTACAATCCTTACAAGGATTCCTTAGAACTTAAAATCTATAAATAATTACGAAGACTGGGAATGAGATGTTCACGCATAATAAGATTTATATGACTTGTGTTTCAAATTGCATCCGCTCACAAATCTTCAAATCACCGACTATTTATAGGTGGGGATCCAAAGGTCACATTTCATACTTAGTTTCAATGAAATTAGATAGATTTCACTTGATAAATTAGAGTGATTTAGATTAACTGAATATTCATTTTCATTTAATTTATCACCATTACAATGATATTTTTTATTCCATCTAATATAAAAAATATATATACTCTAACTATAAACATTAGATATTCTGATGAACTTATTTATTGATTTTCAATCCGACAAATTGAATAAGTGTTAGTTTGATTTATCGGTACCATGTTCATTATAATGGTCATGAGTTTTTTTAGTTTTATATAAAAGGAATAAGTCAAACCATAGGTAAGAACCTAAGTTGGTCTGATGTACTAGATGCAATTTCATTCTGATGGATTAGATTTAGTAATAAAAGTTTATAGTATTATTATAATAGATTTATTTCATCATTAGGTATAAAAGAGTGTTTTCTACAAAATCATACTAAAACACTAGGGAAATATAAATTTATAGAAATAGTATTTTAAGAAAGTGTCTGTGATTTTCAAAACTAAATAAAGGAAAAGTAAAAAGTAAAACTTTTGAATCAATAATATCCTGCCAAAATTGTTATGAAATTCTTGGGTTTGGTTTGGTGTATTTTTAGAAAATAGTTAGGATCATCAAAATTAAGATAGTAAGTGCAGAAAAAAGGGCCTCGATAGCTCACTTTCATGACTAAATCTGAGTTACCATGGGTGGTCAGGGATTTTTTTCAAGCTTGATACTTGGTAGTTGAGATTATTTGAATAAGATATATTTGCGATTTATTTAAATGGACTTGTTCTTTTCTTATGGTGTTTTCAGTGTTCGTATAATTCATAATTTCTTTAAATTATTTTCATTTAAAAGCATTGATATGGATTTTTTTTGTATGTTGGTCTTATGATTTGGGAATCTTCCAATAAAACCTATTCATTTTTGTCTTGTTATTATTAGACAATACCTCCCAGAAGAGATATTATGAATCTGAGTGAGGAATCTATGAGGTAGGTTCCACAGGATAATCCTCCAATAGAAAATTCATTGGTAGAATCTGACTCAATGATAAGTGTTCATTGGGAACCTTGGATGAGTGGTGGACCATGGATGAGAATTTACTAAGAAGAACCCACCCATATTTCATGGTGATAATAGGCCTCAAGAATCAGAGTAGTGACTTCAGGGGATTGAGAGTATATTCAAATTTTTGAAGTATCCTGAGGAATCTAAGGTTGGTTTTCTATGTACATGATTTAGGGACTAGGAAGGACGCAGTGGGACCTTATTGTGAAAGCTAATTTGTATAAGGATATTACCAATAATTTATTCAAGATAATATTAAACTGAAAGTTTTACCCTAATATGTTACATGTGAAAAGGACTTGGAAGTTTTCAACCTTATAACAAGATTCAAATACCTCTATCGATCATTCCTCCCATTTTTCTAAGTTGGTTCATTTGGAATTGGATATGGTCACCAATGATTACCTAAAGGATCAGAGGTTTGAGTTTGTATTTATGGAAGATATTTGGTTGATGCTAATTATCATGCACCTTATGACATTCATGGAGGTAGTCGATAAGATTCTTTGGTAGAGGCAGACATAGTTGGAAAAACTGGTTTGGGTGGAGCTTCAATTTGTATAGTTGTAAGGCCTGGTGTATCTTATGGCCAGAAAAGGATGTGTAAAGTTATCATGTTTTATTCAAGACCAATTTCTGGGGATTCATCAAGACAACAGTATATTTTTTTCTATCAATGTAGAATGACTATTTATACCAAACCTAATTGTATGGAGGATCCCATGGCTTTTAATTTTTATGTAAAACCATGTCATATGATGCATTTTATTGAAAGGGTGTCCCATGGAAGAAATACTAGATCCACACTCACCAAGGTTTCTCAAATTTGGTCTGATGCTTCTAAGGGTGGTGGGTCTTATCTTCAGGCCAAGGGGGATCTTTATGTGGCTAATAAAGATCAGGTATGAGAAAAAAACTAATGATTTTATCTGATAGAGTATTCACTAAAGGAATCTAAAGTAGGGACAACTATAGTTATATGTAAAATGTTTATTTCATCTTCTATAGTACTATATTTGTTTGATACAGGTGCTTCTAATTCTCTTGTATCATGAATGGTAGTTAATTTTATGTTCTTATGTTCATATCTTATGTCATTATTATTGGATATTTCTATGCCTTTGGGAAAGAGGTCTAAATAAGGTTTCAAGTTTCAACCATGTTGAGTGATGATTACTAACCTTGAGGTGGAGTGTGACTTCTTGGTGCTTTATCTTGATATCTTAGACCTGGTTATTATAAGGGATTGGATGATTATGATTAAGTCCTAGATCAACTATTTTATTTATCACGTTCAATTTTTATCTCTTGATGGAATCACTCATGTATTTCATGGTGAGTGGGATACTAGTTTTGGGAGAGTGGGGCATTCTGTTCCTTGTGCTAGGGTGATCTAATGTCATTTGTTGGAGATGTTCCTTAAATTGTTTGATATTTATTTGAGTAGTATGATTAATACAGTAGTGGGTGAATACTATGATGTCTTCTTCTATTATTTGTTAGTCTTCAACTATAGAGAGAGGCCGATTTTACTATTGAACTACTACATGGGATAATTCCCATTTCTATGAAATCTTAATGAATGGAACCTTTTGTGTTATAAGAACTTAAGGTTCATCTTATGAACCTTGAGGATAATGGATTTATTCATCCTACCATGTCACCATGGGCTTAGTCTATTCTCTTTTATAAGAATTCATACATAAGCCTTAGAATTCGTATTTATTATAGAAATTTAAATCGGGTGACTATTAAGAACAATTATCGCTTTCTTAGGATTGATAGTATATTTGATTATCTTAGAGGGGCTCATTGGTTTTCAATGATTAGCCATCCGTCAGGGTACCACCAGTTGAGAGTATGATATAAAGATATTCCTAACATATCTTTTAGAATTTAGTATAGTCATTTTGAGTTTTTTATGCTATTTGGTTTCACTAACTCTCATATGGTATTTGTTTCATTGATAAACCGGATCTTCCATCGGTTCTTGTACACTTTATTTTGTTGTTTTAATGGATGATATTTTTGTGTACTCTAAGTCATAGGAGGAGTACATTGATTATTTAGATATCATATATAGAACCTTGAGGGAACAACATCTATATTGTAATATTTAAAAATGGGAGTTTTATATTTAGAAAGTGAAATTTTTGGGGGCATGGTATATCTAAGAGAGGAGTCTTAGTGGATCATGAAAAGATATAAATGATTATGTTAGGGGTGTATCCTAGAAATGTGTTTGAGATCCTGAGCTTCTTGGGGTTGGATGGTTATTATAGATTGTTCATTCAATACTTATCCAACATCATATCTCTAATGACATATTTAACCCATAAGGGTGTAAATTTTGAGTGTATTGATAAATTTATGAGATATTTTGGAGAACTGGAGTTGAGGTGGAATTCAGCTCAAATTTTTATTCTTTTGAAACCACGTTCTGTTTTCAATGTTATCTATAATACTTCTAGTATGGGTTTGGGGTCCATCTTGATGCAGGGGAAATAAGTGGTGGTTTATGTCTATATCTACATACATCCTCATGAGAAGAACTACCCTAACCCCAATATTGAGTTGGCAGTGGTAATGCCTGCAATAAAAATGTGGTGTCGCTACCTCTTTGGGGATCATTTTATGGTATATTCTGATCACAAAATCCTGAAGTATATTTTCACTTAGAAGGATATATATAAGGACCCGACATTAAAATGTTACTTAATCTTGAACTTTATTCAAGAACATACATTATTACACATTGAGGATATTTTGGGTTTTAGAGTTTTAGATAATTAGGAAACCTTACAAACATAACATACCACAATCATACAAGAGGATACTACTAAAAACAGTTTTCGTTATTTTCAAAATATAAAACATTAAAACATAAAGCATTATTTCTTTGAAAACACTCCATATCATTCATCATGAATCCCTTATTTCTCTTACCCATACTAATATCCCGTGGAAGTTTTTTTTAAAAACATGGGATGAGTATAAAAATCATCAAGGTATATAAAGGAATAAAACGCTAGTCAAGTGATAACATAAAAACCAATAAAACCCATAATCATAAAAACTCAAATGAATAGAAACATTATGTAGTTTCTTTGGTAAAGATTTATCATATCACTCTTACATTAAACCTTACACATGGAATAACCCTTTGGTCAATTCCATCTCCAGAGTACCCAATTCATTAGAGATCTATAATGGGGATCACCCGTCATATCTTGATCTATAATGGGCTCAACCCAACATATCTTGAGCTATATAGGGCTCAACCCAACATATCTTGATCTATAATGGGATCAACCCAAAATAAATAGTTTCTAAGGAACATATCATGGTAATAAATTATCTTGAAATCAGGAGAAACTACTATTTCTATACACATATGAAAAAACAATCCTTTTGAAATTTATTAAAGAGAGTTTTAAAAGGATTTTAAAAGGAAAGTCCTTTAAAATATAATTGGAGTGAGAATTAATATAATTGAAATGATATGTGTATAAACTATTAATATATATAATACAACATAATATAAAAAACATTCAACACACCAATAATCTTAATACCACATAATGAATAAAGAAGAAGGTTAACCCAACGAATGGAAATCGGGTTAAGAATTCCCTTACCTCGGGTTCTTATTACTTAAAATGTGTTTAAACTTCCTTTATAAGGGTTAAAATAGTTTTATTAATATATTAAATAAACATATACATGTTTATAATATCTTATATTATCATTTCATTACATCATTTTACCCTTTATTTGTTAGTATTTTGTTCCATCCATTGTTTTGGGGTGTTTTCTTTACTTGTTTTCCATGATTGGTTAATGATGGATATTCTTGTAGATTGGAAGTGAAACTCCAAAATAGGAATAGAATGGTATTTACATATTTCCAGTACCATAATTTATACCATTTATCATTTTGAATTTTGATATGAGGATGATTCATAAGATAAAACATTAATGATGTTCATTTAGATCATTTTAGTGGTTCTTTGATAATAGCGACCTCATTTTGTGTTATAAATTAAATCCATGAGAAAAAAAGAATTTTAGAACTGTATATGAGAAATAATACATATATTATATCCTGTTTCAACCATCAAATGTTTTTCATGACCAGACATGAAATAATTAATGCAAATTGAAATCACATCGTCCATGATGTCGGTAATTCAACACATCATGGACACTATTTTTATTCCTTGAATAAGTGGGAGAGGAGAAGAAGAATGATGATGATTTTTTCATTAACATGAGAAAATCCAGAATATAAATAATTTCTGGAGATTTCATTCCACTTGGGTTAGATGTTATGAGAAAATAATAAGAAAATGAATGAACTCAAAATAAAAGAATAATTGAGAGATCCCTTACAAAAATTCTGTAGCCTAACGGCTATGCAACATGGTTTTAGAAAATATTAAAAAGAGAGGGGAAAAGGGTCACCTATCAGGAAATGAATCTTAATATAGAATAGATCATGAATAATAAGTAAATAAGAACATGGTATGGAAACTTGAAATTTATACCACATAATAGAGAACTTGAATGGAAAAAAGAAAAAAATTGAGAATTTTCTTACCTTGTAGAGTAACTCCGAGAACATGAAGGTTGGGACCTTGGGGGCTTGAGGAAACCTTTGGGGGACTACTAGGGAGGTAAGGATGCTAGAGATTCATTGAGGAAGAAATTGGAATCAATTTAATTAAGGAATGGGTTGGTATTTATAGAAAAAGTGAGAGTATATTTTAATAATTTCTAAGGGACACCTCATTAGTGGTATTTGAAAAACCATGGGCTTACCCAGGGTATTTTCCGAAGGTATTAGACACTTGGAAAAAATTACATCTTATTTTTCTATACACAAGTCGACCAGATTTATTATATCATTATTACATCATTAATGATGTCATTAACACACCGAAACACAAAACTATATTTTTACTATTCATCAAAAAACACAAGTTGGTTCCATCAGACTCCAAATAACTTATTCAAAACAATTTTAGATGACTATTTTTCAAAATTCAAAACATAGAAGCTGAAAATTATTTTTAAAGGATAGTTTTAAATATCTACTTAAAAAAGTTTCATGCATTTCATTTATTTATTTTTTAAAACCTTGGGATGTTACATTATCCTCACCTTCTAGAAATTTCATCCTCGCAATTTTATTTACTTATTAAACCTGTGAGGGTACCTTTACCTCATATCATTTTTAGACTCCCCTGTTGCTTCTTCAACCATGTGGTTTCTCCACAAAACCATTACCTAGTGGATTACCTTATTCCGCAATACCTGTTCCTATCGATCAAGAATCTGAACTGGTTTCTCCTCATAAGAAAGTTTCTCTTCCAACTGAACTATTTCTGGGCTCAATACATGTGATGAATCTAGCACATACTTCCTCAACATAGAAACATGAAAAAAATTGTGTACCTGAGACAAACTCATAGGAAAAGCTACTCGGTATGCAATTTTTCCAACATTCTCCAAAATTTCAAAAGGACCGATGAACCGCAGACATATCTTCCCTTTCTTACTGAAACACATCACACTTTTCCAAGGAGAGATTTTAAGGAAAACATGGTCACCTACCATGAAAGAGAAGTATTTCCTTCTGTTATCTTTATAAATTTTCTGCCTGCTCTAAGTTGTCCTCATGGGTTTCTGGATCATCTTCACTTTCTCAACCACTTCTTCTACTAATTCTGGCCCCATAAACTTTCTTTAACTGACTTCATGCCAAAATGCTAGAGTTTGACATCGCTTCCCATACAAAGACTCTAAAGGTTACATCTATATACTAGAATGAAAACTATTATTATAAGAAATCTCAACTAAAGAAAGATGTCAATCCCAACTTCCCTGATAGTCTATTGAATAAGATCGAAGCATATCCTACAAAGTCTGACTCATTCATTCTGATTTCCCATCTAATTAAGGATGAAAAGTTTTATGGAAATTTATTTTTGTGCCGAAAGACTTATGAAGACCCTTCCAAAAGTTAGAATTGAACTTGGGATCCCGGTCAGATACAATAGAAAGGGTAATTCCATGTAGCCGAACAATATCTTTGAGGTACAATTGAGAAATCTGATCCAAATACATTGTATCTCAAATAGAAAGAAAATGTACATGTTTTTTCATCCGATCAACAATAACCCAAATAGAATTATTACCTCGAGAAGTCTTTGTTAGTCCCACCACAAAGTCCATAAAATATGTTCCCCCATTTCCACTCCGAGATTGGAAAAGGCTAAAGCATCCCCTTCAGTAACTGCCGCTCTGATTTAACCTGTTGAAATGTCAAACATTTCATGGTAAATTCTACAATATCCCTTTTCATTCCATCCCACCAATAATACTCTCAAAGGTCTCTATACATCTTAGTTCTGTCAGGATGAACTAAAAATGGATAACTATGAGATTCACACAACGAATCTTTCTTCAATTGGGAATCACAAGGCACACACAACCTTTTTCCAAATCTTAAAACACAATCTTTATCAATGTTAAATTCTTACAGCTTACCCATTTTAACCAATTCTACCTTTTTCTATAGCCCATGGTCTTCCTTCTGCGCTTGCCTAATTATGTCTGAAAATGATGAATACACTAAAACCTAAAACAAAATAGATGTATTATCTATACCAAAAACTTCTAAACCAAAATTCATCAAATCATTAATCAAGGGATCATTTTCCAAAGTTAACAGGGTTAACGATACATGATGTTTTCGACTTAAGGCATATTCCACTTTTTTTCTTTTCCTGGATGGTAATTAATCGTGAAATCATAATATTTTATCAGTTCAAGCCATCTTTTCTGCCTCATGTTTAATTCCTTATGAGTGAATATATACTTTACACTTATATAGTCAGTATATATTTGACATTTGGCTCCATATAAATGATGTCTCCAAATTTTCAAAGAAAAAACCATAGCTGCCAATTCCAAATCATGTGTGGGATAATTTGACTCATGAGGTTGATGTTATCTTGAAGCATAACCAATTAATTGATCATTATGCATCAAAACACAACCAATTCCCTTCAATGTAGCATTACTGTAGTTGAAAAACTCACTAATTCAGGAAGGCAAGGCTGAAACTGGAGCATTCACTAATCTCTTCTTCAGTTCCTAAAAACAAACATCACATTCTTATGTCCAAATAAAATTAACCCCTTTTCGTGTTAACATAGTTAGCGAGCTATATAACCCTGAAAAGTTTTTAACAAACCTTCGGTAATAACCTACTAATCCAAGAAAACTACGAATATCTATAACATTTGTAGGTCTTGGCCATTCATCAACCACTTTTTTTGTAGGATCAATTGTTATTCCATCCTTATTTAGAATGTGACCAAGAAAATAAATCCGTTGCAACCAAAAATTACACTTGCTAAATTTTCCATACATTTTATTTTCTTTTAATGTTTTCAAAAAATCCTTTAGATTTTTTTCATGCTCCACTTTACTTCTAGAATATACCAGAATTTCATCAATAAATACAACCACAAACTTATCCAAGAACTCATGAAATATTCTATTCATAAGATCCATGAATATAGTAGGTGAATTTGTTAACCCAAAAGGCATGACTACAAACTCATAATGACCATATCTAGTACAAAACACAGTCTCCGAGATGTCTTCATCCTTGACTTTCAAATGATGTTACCCCGACCTCAGGTCAACCTTCAAAAAATACTACACTCCCTGGAGATGATAAAAAACAACATCAATATGAGGTAAAGAATACTTTTTATTAACATTAATGTTATTCAAGGCTCTATAATCGATGCAAAGTCTCATTGAACCATCTTTTTTTAACAAACAAGACAGGAGCGCCCCATGGTGAAGTGATGGATCAGATGAAGCCTTTTTCTAATAATTCTTACAACTGATTTTTTAATTCCAAAATTTCTGTTTGATCCATTTGATAATGAGGTTTATAAATTGGATTAGCGTCAGGAATTAAGTCAATAGTAAACTCAACCTATCTATTAGGAATAAAACCAGCCAAATCATAGGAAAAAACATCTAGGTTTTCATTTACCAATGGTACATCATTAATCTGGATAGTTCCCTTATCTTAAAAAATATGAGCAAGATAAAATTCATTTTATCCTTTATCAGTTTCTTAGATTCCTAATATGTTATTAATGGTATGGGTTCATTATTGTTCAGAAAATAAAATTATTTGTGAAAAAACAACTTTTTTTTCTTTGAAATCTATCTTAGAATGATAAAAAGAAAGTAAATACATACCCAGAATAGAAAAAAACTCTACTAGAGTAAAAACAACAAGGTTTGCAGGTAAACTATTTCTGTAGAAAATGATAGGAAGATTCTTATAATTTATTTTTTCCACAATATTTCCTCCATGTTTTTTACCATGAGATCTGACTATATTTCATGAGGTTGAATTCCCAATTTTTCTGAAAATTTCTCATAAATGAAGGAATGTGTAGAACCTGAATCAAATAACACATTTGAGAAATCTAAAAAAACAAGAAATGTACCTGATACCACCTCATTTTATGGTTCAACATCTGCTGAAGTGGTTTTAAAAGTTTTTGCCAAACCTTTTTTCTTCTAATATCGCTAATTCCCTGCTTCAGTAACTAGATTTAGGAAAACATTAGCAAAATGACCCAATTCCTTACAGTTAAAAAATCTCACCATCGTCTTCTCATTAGCTTTTATATCATTTTATTTGCACTCATGAGACATGTTTCTAAACTTCCCACATCAGTATAATTTCCCAGAATTTACAATAAATTCACCAAGATTCCTTTTACCACACTTTTTACAAGAAGGGAAATTCATTTTCTCGCCTCTAGACTTCTTTGACGAGTTCTTCCCCATTGCATTCCCACCAGATCACTTCTTATTTTTTCATCATGATGCACATATGTTTCATAAAACTCCATCTCAACTTTTTCAGCACAACGAACAAGATTCTCATAGCTTTTAAACTCTCGTGAGGCCAAGTCTCTTCAAAAAAATAGTTTCAAACCATAGTAAAATCTATTAATTTTACTTCCAAATCCCGAGAAAATCCGGTACATACCTAGCCTATTTTGTAAAATTGGATTTATATGCTTCCACACAATCATCATATTTCTACTTCACTTCCAATAATTGTTTCTCCATTCTGATTTGAACTGTATTGGGAAAATATTTTTTCAGAAAGAGACTCTTAAAATCATCCCATTCCAAACTGTCAAGATCATCTACTTCTCTCATATTCTTAACCAGAGACCACCATTGATTGGATTCACCTTCCAAACAAAAAATTTCTAGTATTTCATTTTGATAATCTGAACATCCCATGACCTCAAATATCATTTCTAGAGCATTGATCCATCCTTCAGCTATAACTGGATCTGCGGTTCCACTAAATGATGGAGGATGTTGCCTCATAAAATGCTCTACAAAAGACATGTTTATTCATGGTTGATAATGTTACTCTCTATCATGGATATCACCACCATTTATTTCTGGATTCAACTGATCCATTGCTGTCACAAACTGCTCGGTTCTAATGCCCACTCTTTTGGGCTACAGATTCGGACATATATCAGCCTCTTGGTGATTTCCTACTTCAGTTTCCCTATTTCTTCTACGAAAAACCATTTTGTACAAAAATAACATAGATAAAGAAACACGGTAATATTTAAATTCTATAACATTTCAAATTAATAATAGTGTAAAAATCAATTATGGTATTCTTTTAACATCATCCCATCCCATAAAGTTATCTAAACCATCCACTGATACCAACTATAAGGACCCGGCCTTAAAACATTACTTAATCTAAAACTTAATCAAGAACATACATTATTACAAATTTAGGATCATTTAGTGTTTAGAGTTTTAGAAAATTAGGGTTCCTTACATACATAAATACCACAATCATACTAGAGGATACTACAAAAAACTGTTTTTATTTTTTTCTAAATATAAAACATTAAAACATAAAGCATGATTTCATTAACAACACTCCATATCATTAATCATGACTACCTTATTTATCTTACCCATCCTTATATCCTATATATTTTTTTAAAAACATTGGATGAGTATAAAACTTAGCAAGGGGTATAAAGGAAGAAAGCGTTAGTCAAGTGATCACTTAAAAACCAATAAAACCCATAATCATAAAAGATAAAATGCATAGAAACATCATGTAGTTTCCTTGGAAAATATTTACCATATCACTATTACATTAACCCTTACACATGGAATAACCATTAGGTCAACTTCTATCTCCAGAGTACTCAATGCATTGGAGAGCTATAATGGGGCTCTCCCATCATATCTTGAGCTATAATGGGCTCAACCCAACATATCTTGAGCTATAAAGGGGATCAACCCAACATATCTTGAGATATAATTGGATCAAACCAACATAAATAATGTACAAGGAACATATCATGTTAATAAAATATCTTTAAATCAGAAGAAACTACTCATTCTATACACATAAGAAAAAAACAATCCTTTTGGAATTTATTAAAGAGAGTTTTAAAAGAATTTTAAAAGAAAATTAATTTAAAATATAATTGGAGTGAGAATTAATAGAATTTAAAGGATATGTTTATAAACTGTAAATAAACATAATATAAATAAAAATTCATTACACCAATAATCTTAATACCACATAATGAAAAAAGAAGAAGGTTAACCCAACAAATGGAAATCGGGTTAAGAATTCCATTACCTCAGGTTATTCTTAATTAAAATTTGTTTAAAATTCATATATAATGGTTAAAATATTGTTATTAATATCTTAAAGAAACATATACATCTTTATAATATCTTATATGATCATTTAATTACATCATTTCACCTTTTATTTGTTAGTATTTTGTTCCTTGCATTGTTTTGGGGTGTTTTCTTTACTTGTTTTCTATGATTTGTTAATGATGGATATTCTTGTTGATTGGAAGTGAAACACCATAATTGAAATGGAAAGATATTTACATATTTAAAATATCATAATTTATACCATTTATCATTTTTAATTTTGAGATGAGTATGATTCATAAGTTAAATCATTAATGATGTTCGTTTAGATCATTTTAGTGGTTCTTTGATAATAACGACCTCATTTTGTCTTAAAAATTAAATCCATGAGTTCAAAAGAATTATAGAACCATGGATGAGACATAATAAATATATTATAACCTTCTTCAACCATAAAAATGGTTTCATTTTCAGAATTTAATGAATTACTGAAAATTGAAATCACATCGTCCATGATGTCGGTAATTCGACACATCACAGACAATGTTTTTATTCCTTAAATAAGTGGGAGAGGAGAAGAATAATGATGATGAATTTTCCATGAACATTAGAAAATTTATAATATACATGATTTCTAAATCTTTCACGCCTCTTGGGTAATAGGAGATGAGAAAATAATAAGAAAATAAATGAACTCAAAATAAAAGAATAATTTAGAAATCCCTTACAAAAATTCGGCAACCTAACATATAAGAAAATTGGTTTTAGAAAATATTAAAAAGATAGGGGACAAGGGTAAACCATACATAAATGAATCATAATATATAATAGATCAATAATAAGAAGGAAATAAGAACATGGTATGAAAAATTGAAATTTATACCACATAAAAGAGAACTTGAATGGAAAAATAAAGAAATTGAGAATTTTCTTACCTTGTAGAGTAACTCCTAGAATGTAAAGGTTGGGAGCTTTGGGGATTGAGGAAAACTTCGGAGGACTACTAGGAAGGTAATGAGGCTATATATTTATTGAGGAAGAAATTTTAATGAAGTTAATTAAGGAATTGGTTGGTATTTATAGCAAAAGTGAGGGAATATTTTAATAATTTCCAAGGGACACCTCATTAGTGGTATTTGAAAAACCATGTTCTTCCCCATGATATTTTCCCAAGGTATTAGTCACTTGGGAAACCTCACATATTAGTTTATTGTACACAAGTATACCATATTTATTACATCATTAATGATGTCATTAACACACCAAAACACAAAATTGTATTTTTACTATTAACCGAAAAAGACAAGTTGGTTCCATCAGACTCCAAATAACTTAATGAACACAATTGTAGATTACTTTTTTTTTTTAAATTAAAAACATATAAGATTCAAAATTATGTTTAAAATATAGTTTTAAATATCAACATAAAACAAAGTTTCATTCATTTCATTTATTTTTTTAAACCTTGGGGTGTTATAATATACAATAATGAAAGAGACACTGGGTTGAGTATCCCTATACTTTTTATTTTTAAATTTCATATACTCCTGAAAAAGTGGATCTGGTCACTGATGAATTGAGTATAAAATTTATGATACAAACCCTGAAGAAATTAGTTGGATAGTGGTCTCTAATGATTTTTTTACTGAGTTGATCTTGGGAGTGGAAGAACCTAGTGGGAAGGTATACTTGTCTTTAATAAAGGATGAATCATTATTTGATTAGCAGTTTGGGATTGATAAAGTACCCAAAACTCAGTGTCATTGCTTTATTAAAATCCTAAATAGTGGGGAGACCTTGTTTGACAGGTCTCAATCTCCCAATAGAAATTTGTTTTTATAAAGCTGATTAGTCATTCCTATTTATCTAAGGTAGGATCTATTGTACATTGGACACCATTCTTGTTGTTACATCCAATCTAAGACTACCAAGATGTATCATGAATTGGGAAATCGGTATTAGTGTCCAGGGATGAGATGGTCAATTACATATTTTGTGTCAAAATGTATTACATGTTAGATAATTAAGGTGGAGCACCAAAGACCTATTTATTTTTTGCAGCCCTTACCCATTCCGGTATAAAATGGTATGAGATTTCCATATACTTAGTCATTAATTTAACATAGACTTATAGTGAGAAGGATTTGATTTTGGTTTTCATCGATCGACTCATGAAATTATCTCATTTCCTCCCTATCAATGAGATGATGAAAGTGGATTATCTTGGGGACTTGTATATCTGAGAGGCTGTGAGAATTCATGGGATTGCCTCTATGATTATTTCAGACAGAGAACCTAGGTTCTCATCCAAGTTTTGGAAAAGTTTTAAAGAGTTGATGGGTTCCTAGTTGAAATTGAGCATGGTATATCATTTATAGATAGATAGGAAAACAGATAGAACTCTCTAGGTTCTTGAGGATATACTTAAGGAATTTTTTCTTGATTTCGATGATTCTTGGAAAAAAAATTCTCTTCTAGTCAATTTTTACTATAATAATTGTTATCTTCCCTCAATTAAGATGGTAGCCTTTAAATCATTTCATGAGTGGTCATATAGATCTCCTTTAGGTTAGGAAGAGTTGGGATAATTGTCCCTGGTTGGGCCAAGTCTTATTCCAGAGATGAAATAAAAGATGTAGTTTATTTGGCAGAGATTAATCTCAAAACAATTTCATGAGAAATACTATGAGGATTTTCATCATGGACCATTGGAGTTTGAGGTTTTTGATCTGTTTTTTCTCATAGTTTCACCTCACTTAGGACACTATCTGTTGGGTAGATATGGTAATTTATCACTGAGTTTTGTTATCCCCTTTAATATTATTTATCTTCTTATAAAGGTGGTGCATCTGTTGGACTTTGTATATCATTGGACTTCAATCCATCACGTGTTTCATATATCCCAATTGAGGAGGTATTAATTAGATCCATCACATGTGATTTAGTGGGAGGATGTTGATCTTGATATCAATGCCTTTATGGTTGATCAACTATTTCAGATTGTGGATTTATAAGGGAAGGTACTTCATGGTAAAACAATTACCTTGGTTCATGTATGATGGCAGTACATACAAGATAGCCATGAGATGTGGGAGTGGAAAATATTGATGAGGTGGTAGTGGAATTCCATTTTTATAAGTCAAGGATCTTGAATAATTTCTATGGATATAAAGTGTTTATGTTGGGGATATTTTAACACATAATTTCATTCTTTTAGGAACTTCTTGACAAATGGTTTTCCCCCTTTTTGATTGGTTGAGTTTGGTCCTTTTTGGGATGGAAATAATTTGTTTGGAAAAAATGACATAAAGTTTTGGGATGTATTTTTTATTGAATTAATAGAGTCCATTTATAAATTTATTAAAGGGTTTAAATGTTATAGGGATGTTTCTAAGAGTTTCCTACAAGGGTCTTTACTTGGTACTGCCTATAGGAGATATTTAATCCATAAATGTATATATTATAGTGTAAGTTCGGTATTGGGAATAGGCTATGGAATATTTTCAGGATACAAATTCTTTTTGGCTATAAAATGGTTTTACATAGTAAAACCCATTCTTACTATATCAAATAATTGCTCAGGATAATTTAACTAAGACAAGTTGTTTCTAAGAATATGTAAGTTATGGGAAATTTACAGCGTAAGATTGATATTGAGTCAAAAATTCCCCCTTTTATTCTATATTTTATTCACTTCTCATGTAAACCCCTCCTATTTTGTGGTTTAGTCATCTCCCTCAATACCTAGGTCTCTCTTATTGTGTTTGGAGTTTTCATTATATCCAAATTTATTTTATTTTTATGATTGATCGCCAGTGTAGTTGGTTAACTTCCTTTATTTGTGTGATACCTCTCTCTCCCTTTTTAGCTTTATTCATCTTGTTTTATCTATGGTGTGTGTTGTATTTTTCAAAGGTATAATAATAGGGATTCAATCATGATCTATCCTTTAAAATTTTCCCTCATTACTTGTCTTTTAGAGGTTGATCAGATGGTTTTCAATCTCTGTTGTAGAAGGAGACTGTGATTCCTCTATTCTTGGGGTTTTTTGTTTCGGTACAAGGGGTTAATTATTAAATTGTAGTATGTTCTTATTAATTTTTTGGGTCATTTTATGAAAATGTGTGATTTGATATTGTAATGTTTTTTTGTATGAAAGACCATGTTTTCATGACACACCAAATTTATTATTATTTAAAGATGATTTTATAGAATATAGTAGACCCTGTGTAGTATCTCAAGGAGTATTAGGGGTTTAAAGTGTGTATTTTTAATAAAAAATTTCTAAAATAGGGGGTGGTTTTGAAAATATTTTTAAAAATCCATTGACCTAATTTAAAGAGTTTAATTGTTTAAAAACAAGTGGATTTTGAAAAATATGAGAAAATTGATCATTGTGAGTTTACTAAACACATTTTAAGTTCATCCTTATTAGAGATTAATTTAGTTTTGAAGTAAGACTTTGGTTCAAATTAATCAGAATCTTTATTACTTTCTAATATTTTATATCAATACATGTTTAACTAAACCTTGAAATAACAATAATATAACCAGGGTATAGATCTTATTCATGGTATAATAACTTCAAATCAAATTTAAATCTCAATTAAGTGGGTAATAAAAGGATTATTTCATTTTATAATTGGAACAACACAAGTCACGCTCTAAAAAACGTCACATTGTTTGGTTAAAAGTAAAGATAATTCAATTCGGTTGAATCAAACAAAGAATTCAATTATGAATCAAAGTAATATACTTCTGAATTTAATGCTTTTAAACCCAAAATATATAAAACTAGTATAAAAACAATTTTTGTAACTCTCTTTGCAATATGTTTATCTCCCTCACAAAAAACGCCCACTGTTTAGCCCACCATCGAGAGGAGGAGGAATCTTGGGTGGATCTACTTCTTCATTTCAACTCTACCTAGGAGGATAGGGAGCTCCAAAACCTCAAAGAGGGTGAGATAGATCATCTAGAACTCAAAAATGATATCACTTTAATACCTTGTTCTAACTTACAAATTTGGTGTCAAGGGTTCCCTTTTATAGCCAAAAAAGGGAAGTGGTTTTGGGCACCCAAATTTCTAGATACCATGTGTGTCTCAATTTTGGGTTGGTAAATATCCTTATCATGACTTGGAAAAAAAGGAATAATTGTTTTGAGGAATATTTAATATCACCATGTAAAATTTATAACCCATTGGACATCTATAATGTGAGATATAGTCAAAATATTGAACCTTACTTTTGACTTCGAGCTGATTCAGTTCTCTAGAGATATTAGTTTGGTTGCACCACCATATAGAAATATTGGGTCTGGGTGTCTTGATATATGTTGTATACAACTGTGTTTTTCATCAACTCATAGTAGTTCAGCATAATTTGATTCACGTATTTTATATAATTTTCAAAAAAAATGTACAAGTGTTCATGGACTTCCATGTAGTTTGGCCCATTTTTCTTCAACTTCATTCTAGATCCTTCAAGTAACCTCCTCCTAAAACAAAATAGTCTAACCAAGTAAAATTTAACATTTAAAAATGATAAAAAAAAATATAATTTAACCAAATTTGATGTGAAATTTGATATAAAATGATTAATTTACAATTAAAAAGTTTTTTTAGCACAGTGGTATAAGGGTGAAAATGAATATTGAATAATTACGTGATCACACCCCAACACCTAAAAATTTTCACTACTAGGAAAAGTAAATTTTCCTTAAAATGATTCATGGAGATATTCACAACTTTATGAATATTTAACATTTAAAGAAAAATTAATTAATGATATCAATGTGATCAAAGAAAAAACTGCACCAAAAATCTATGCCCAGTGATCATGGAAAAATATGTCTCATTAATTTTATCATAATAAAATTCAAGGAGAGTTATGATACCATTATAAGAAATGAATTAAAAAGTAAACCATGTCACTAACTTTTCACATGTGTGTGTGTGTGGCATCCATTTCATGCTATTATTTCCACTTTTTGTCTAGTAAATATAGGTTATTTTAAAAAACCATACTTACTTGATTCATTCCACTATACCTTACCTATATCCATTGCAATAAAATTTCAAGACCCACTCACTTAATAATTCTTAGAATTCAGATATTAAGTTCCTGACCTAGATATCTCCATATTTTTTACATTTCACCACTCCCATGATTTTTTTAATTATTTTAGGTCATACAACAATTGGATAATAGGTACACATGTAAAGGACAATTCAGTACAATAATGAAATATATCGGTTAAGGAATAAACATATGGAACAATAATTTTAGAAATATTATAAATATAAACATAAATTATATTTAACTTTAATTGAGTAATTAATATTCACACTTTATGGTTGGGTGAAAAGATGTTTTGAGATGTTAAGTGACATTATTAACCCATAAAATGCTCACATAGAGGGTATCAATAATCTCAAAGGTTTCATATATATACAAAAATTTATATCATCAGAAAACAACCCATTTAAAAAAAATCACACCTTAATGAGAAATTATTTCTAAACCTCGCATTCCATTGGTGAATGATGTAACAACCCAAAATTTCATTAATGGAAATCCCTCTTGATCTAATTAAATATCTATTTATGTAAAATGTTTATATAAAATTTCAATTTCTTTTGTTTTATGTTATGAATTGTGATCGTTTCTAATATAGTCGTTAAACAGTGATCACCTGATTATTATAAATATAGTGCTTTAACAAATCCAATTTAATCAGACAAAGGAAGCGAGGGCCTCATCTAGTAGACATGCCCCATAAGATTCCAATTTATCAGAGATCGGAAAGGAGGTGGAATCATTGGGATTCTATCTTGACCAAGCCAGATCCGATCTTAAATATGTTAAGATCGAGCAAGACCTCCTGTGAGAGAAATGTAAGTTGATAGAGATTACCACCCAAGCAATGTTATTCGAGCCACCCAAAGAGTCTATCACCATCTCACACCTTACTCTTCAGTCTTATGTGGGTTTTGTAAGGGGTTATGTGACAAGACCATAGCACTATGGTTATGTACATTATTTTTGTATATAATAATGAATATACTTTCATTTTATTATTGTTACCTTGTAAATAGTTTTTAAATATCAAATAGTATTTTTAGTTAAAGTTCAACTAAGAATTATATTTTGATGAATTAATGGATTTTTGAATTAAATAATATTTTAATAGAATATTATAATTATAATTAAATTAATTTCTATTAAATATAAATGATCGTATAATTTTATGAATTCAATTGTAATTTTTATTAAGGTTTAAAATCCATTTTTTTCAAAACCCGTGAATTTTCGATAAATGTCGGTTTTTTATTTTAAAAGTGAAAATTAACATATTTAGAAAATTATTTAGATAAAATAAATATTAATTCTGGAATCAGGACATCTAAATTATCCAATGATGAATTTTTCATAATTTTCTGAGACAGTCAAATTTTTGGGTGAAAATTAAATACCGTTTAAATATATAATGTGTTTTATGACATCATAATGACCCAATAGTGATGTAATAAAATACTAAAAGCTTTATGTTCGGAAAATATATGTTTTATCATTAAAATAATGCAATTATGGGTTTTTTTGACTTATTTTACAAAGCATTAATGGACCCTTAAAGACTTATTATACATCTTGTCTTTTTAAATTGTTTTCCTTGGGAGTGTGACTCACCTCCACATAAGAAACCCAATTATTTTAAGAAGTTAGCACTTTTTCCTTATAAAATATTTTTTTTCACTTCCCTTTTCCAAAAATCATGGGAAAAAAATCATGTTCTGGTTTGTGGTTTGGATTAGTTTAATGTGAGGTGTCCCAAACCTAAATAATAAATAATTCCCTCACCTTTCCTATATAAACCCACCCATGCTCCCACTTCTGCCCCACTAAAATCCTTTTAAGTTCATCAAACCTCTGCCCTAATCTCTCTAGAATCCTCCCAATGTGCACCAACCTCCAAAGAAGCCTCTCTCAAGCCTTTTTAAGCACACATACAAGTAAGGGTTTTTTCTTCCTTTCTCATTTGTGTCCAATATTCTTTAAATTGGTATAACCTTGTAATTTCAATTATAAATGTTGGGGTATGGTTTATCACCTCGCCCATACTGCCCTATTTATGTTTTAATGATGGGATACCCCTTTAACTCTCATTAAATGCCTCCCATGTACACCTGTTACTATGCCAAAATTCCGAAAAGATTTTCTCTCTCCTTATTTGTTTTCAAGAAATTATTTTGTATCATGAATCTATATTCCATTAAATCTTTTTGGACATTTATTTATATGAACCCTTTACTTTAAATTTCATGTACATATGATGATACACCCCTTTCTCTCTCATCAACCATTTTTATGAATTCTTACGTCACGCTGTTACGCTGCTGAAATTGCACTGATTTTCCAAGCCAATGTCATTGTTCAGTGAATACCATGCCCATATATCTATCAAGGGAATTCACCTTTATGAACATTTACTTATTGATTATAAAGTTTCATATATTAATTCCACATTACTTTATCATGGAATAAATGATGATGTTTTATGAATCCATGTTATATAATCCATGTGGCACACTTATGCATGAAATGAAATGTTTAAGAAGGGTGTGCCCTTATAGCACTCCAATGCATTATGTAAAGTGTTGTATCATTATAATTCATGTGAAATGGGTTTTTACTCATGATAATTCAAGTGCAACGATTTTTTACTCTTGATTCATGTGCAATGAGGATTTACCCATGCTTCATGTGCAATGAGCCTTGGCTCATGCTAATTCCATGTTAAGTGTTGTTGCCACATTTCCATGTTATGATTATCATGATTTATCATGCCTTTATGTTTATGATTCTCTTGTGATCTATTAATATGGCTATTGTCTAACATGTATTGTATTCCTTATGTTATTCCATGATTATTCCATTACTGGGCTTTATAGCTCACCCTTTTATTAAGCATGTCCTTAGGTTATTCCTTGCAATGCTAAGTATGAGGGAATGTAGTGGTCATGTAAAGGAAGTTTTCAATAAAGATGTTGTATTTCATGTTTTAAGTTGTTATGTAATGATCCTAAGCCTCAAAAACACTATACCTCTCGATATTCTATGTTGTATCAAGTGAAGTTTATGTAATAAATTATGTTTAATTGTGTAATAAAAGACCAGGGATGTTATAGTTGGTATCAGAGGATAGGTTTAGTTATTTTTGGGATTAGGATTAGAAAACCATAGTAAAGACTTATAGACAAGACTAAGTATAATAAAAACATCCCTAAATTTTGGTGAGTATTGAGTAAGTGGTTTATCAAGCAAATACATCCATGTCTGGATACGAGCAGGTAGAGGTGGCACTTACACAGTTGTATCCTAGGGGTAAAACCTGAAAACACTGCTTTGAGCTAGACTTGAATGGGAACTGGTGCACAACAATGGGCCTTGATGTAATCTGGGTTACAACACTCATGGGGGATATTATTTGGTAAATTCACAAGCTTAATACAAAAAATTATTAAGGGACTAAAAAAATGACCTAAGAATATATTTTAGAAAATAGATCATGGATAACACAGATTTAAGCCAATAGATTCATATGTTAAGAAAATAAAAGTTATTTATAAGTCATTAGTTTTTTTATTGTATTACCCTTTATGTGTTACCCCTAACATTCCTTTTATTCTATCCAATCGCCGGTAATAGGAGGAATCATGCTAACAACTGATGTGAAGATCAATGTGATTACTGTACTAATGAGATTCCCAATCCAATGGGAGCGGGAATCATGAACACTGTCATGCTTCTCTCTCAGCTAACTCAAGATTTGAATAGAAACATGGGTCAAGTGGAACATTAAACACCCCTAAGAAATAACATGTCACTATCAAGATCTTCATGAGACAAAGGCCTCCCAATTTTAATGGATCATCTGATCCCTCAATCGCTGAACAATGGATCAACTCCATTGAAAAGATCTTCTCCATCCTTCAATGTTATGAACAAGAGAAGGTTCTCCTGGATGCTTATCATATGGAGGGTGGAGCTTATAAATGTTGGGTATTGATCAAAAATATGAAGCCTGAGGAGGAGATCGAGGCATTGGAATGGAAGGATTTCCAAAAGATGTTTTTCGATAAATATTTTACGTGCACCCTCCGGCTTAAGATGGAAAGGGACTTCCTTTCCCTCAAGAAAAAAGACGATGAATCTGTTAGAGCGTATGAGGAAAACTTCACAAGGATTACATGATATGCTTTCATATTTGTCGTTACCCATGAATGTAAGGTTGACCGCTTCTTTGGTGGGATGAAACCTAGCCTGTGGAAAGCACTGGAGATCCGTTACTTTGACAGCTATGAGGAAATTTTCCAACATTCCCTCAAGGTTGAAATGAAGATTAGATAATCTCAGGAGTATCATGGGGATAAGAAGCGTATGGTGGACTTTAATGCTGGTGGTCCGATGGATAAATCCAACAGTGCTAAGAAGATCTAGCACCCCACTTTCCAAAGGTGTGGAAAAGAAGCACCCAGAAAATTGCTTGAAGGGGATGAAGAAATGCTTTAAGTGTGGAAGAGAAGGGAACCTGGATGTTAACTGCCGACAAGAAAAACCCGCGGCTGCAAAAGAGGAGAGGAATGCTCCGTTCAAACCTCAACGCATGGTTCATTGCTACAACTGCAAAAAACCAGGGCATCTTGAAAATCAGTTCCCTAAGCCAAGGGTTTTAGGAGGCAGCCAACAACCTCCAAGGAAGAAAGGAAGAGATTTTTCCATCACAACTGCCGAAGTGAACCCTGACAACGAAGTGGTTATAGGTATGATATTTATTCACTTAGTAATGGTGAAAATACTTTTTGATTCAGGTTCTACGCATTATTTTATATCTAGAAAGTTTAGTAGAACAATCCCAGCACCACCGCAAATCATGGAAGTGAAGATGTCGGTGAGTACGGAAAATAGGGAAATCATTGCATCCCATGAATATAACTCCTCCCCTATCATAATCTGTGGATTAAACTTCTTGGCAAACCTCTTCATACTCCCTCTAGTGGAATTTTATGCAATTCTTGGCATGGATTGGCTTTCCTTATATAGATCCAACAAAAATTGTCATGAGAGGTAAATCAGTCTCCAAATAGATAATTGACCCCCAATCCTTTACAAGTGAATGGAGGGAGATGAATCTTATTTAGCTCAATAATCTCAAGCATGGATATTACTGACCTGTGAGTATGCATATCTGGCTCAGATGATTGAGTCTAAGGAGGAAACCATCCTATAAGACATGCCTATTGTGAGGGAATTCGCTGAAGTGTTTCCCGAGGAATTTCCTGGTCTTCCTTCTAGAAGAGATGTTGAATTCTCAATTGATCTTTTACCTGGGGAATTTCCAATATCCAAGACTCCATATATAATGGTTGTTGTGGAGCTTGAGGAGGTGAGAAAACAACTAAAAGAGAATTCTAGATAAAGGGTTTATACACCCAAGTGCTTCACTATGGGGTGCACCAGTCCTCTTTGTTAAGAAGAAGGATGGGTCAATGCGCATTTGCATCGATTATCATGAGCTCAAAAAAATCATGATAAAGAACAAGTATCCTCTCCCACAAATTTATGACTTGTTCGATCAGCTGTGTGGAGCACAATACTTCTCTATGGTGTATTTTCGGTCGGGATATTATCATGTAAGGGTGAAGAAAGAAGATATCCCCAAGATTGATTTTCGTACAAGATACGAGCACTATGAATTCATAATAATGCCTTTAGAACTCACCAATGCTCTAGAAATATTCATGGAATTGATGAATAGAGTCTTTAGAGATTACCTAGACAAATTTTTGGTAGTCTTTATAGATGATATTCTAATATACTCCATAACCAAGGAGGATCATGAGGAGCATTTAAGAACTATACTAGAGACCTTGCGGAAGGATAAGCTCTATGAAAAGTACAGAAAGTGTGAGTTCTGGTTGATGGAGGCCCCATTATTAGGCCATATCATCACAAGCAATGGTATATCTGTGGATCCCTCCAAAATAGAAGCAATTGAGGGATGGCGGAGGCAAAAATCATTAATGGATATCCAGAGCATCTTGGGGTTAGCTAGATATTATCGATGATTTGTGAGAAATTTCTCACGATTGTCCAACCCTCTTACCAACCTAACTCAAAAGAGAGTAAAGTTTTCTGGGAGTGATGAATGCGAAGAAAGCTTCAAGGAGTTGAAAAGGAGGCTTATCATTGTGCACGTGCTCACTCTACCCACAAGTGGAGAACTTTTTGTGGTATTCAGTGATGCATCGAAGAAGGACCTGGGATGTGTGTTGATGAAAAATGAAAAATTCATTACCTATGCTTCAAGGAAATTGAAAGTTTAGGAAAATAACTATCCAACACATAACCTCGATTTGGCTGTAGTGATCTTCACTTTGAAAATTTTGCGGCATTATCTCTTTGGGTAGAAGTGTGAAATATATACAGACCACAAAATCCTCAAGTATATATTCACACAAAAAGATTTTAACATGCTCCAATGAATATGGTTAGAGATGATCAAAGACTATGACTTATCAATCCATTACCACCCTGGGAAATCGAACAAGGTGGAGGATGCCCTAAGTAGAAAGGACCCAACGATTATATCATTGATAAGAATTTAAAAGGATCCAATCTTCTTAGATTTGACGAATATGGACATGGGAATCATAAAAAAGAGAACATCATAAATACTTTCACAAATTATTGCTCAACCATCACTTTTGGAAAGTTTAAAATATGCTCAAAAGATGATGTGGGAATTCAAGAAAAAGTGAAAGCTATCCAAAATGGGAAATCTTTAGAGTTTAATCTTAATGAAGAAGTAATTGCGAGATTTGGTAAAATAATATGTTTTCCATCATGTTCGGAGATGAAGAAGGAACTTTTGGATGATTCACATATTTCAAATTTCTCTATTCACCCAGGAAACACAAAGATGTATTGAGATCTCGAAGAGTATTATTGGTAGGATAATATGAATAAGGAGATCGCTGAATATACATCAAAGTGCCTGGTGTGCTAGTAAGTGAAGGTAGAGAGGCAGAAGTCTAAGGGGATGATTCAATCATTTACCATACAAGAATAGAAATGGGAGAACATCACCATGGACTTTGTCACCAGACTTTCGAAGACGTCCAAATGCAACAATGTAATCTGGGTTGTTGTGGATCATCTTACAAAGGCTCCATGCTTCATTGTTATTTGGGAGGATTTTTCATTGGTTCAACTGGAACAGATATATATCGGGGAAGTGGTAAGGCTGCATGGAGTACCACTATCTATTGTGTCTGATCGAGATCCATGATTCCCCTCTATGTTTCGAAAGAGACTTCAACATTCTATGAATACTGAACTGAACTTCAATACGGCCTATCATCATCAAACTAATGGCCAATCCGAGTGGACTATCCAAACACTTTAGGAAATGTTGAGAGCGTGCTCCATGGAATTTAAAGGAGGATGTGATCAACATCTTCCTCTGGTTGAGTTCTCTTATAATAAAAATTTCCACACGAGCATCCAAATGTCACCATATGAATCCCTCTATGGGAAAAGGTGCAGAACACTAGCGTGTTGGCATGAGGTCGGTGAGCGTAAGCTGCTTGGACCAGAAATGGTCGAAGAAATGGTATAGAAGGTGAAAACCATTCAACAACATATCAAGGAGGCCCATAATTGAGAGAAGAGTCATACAGATAATCGTCAACAAGACCTTGAGTTTAAAGTTGGAGACATGGTATTTCTACGCATATCTCCATGGAAGAAGGTCATGAGATTTGGAAAGAAAGGGAAGTTAAGTCCAAGGTACATCAGCCCCTTCGAGATTCTTGATCGTGTCGTGGTTGTGGCCTATCGACTAGCAATTCCACCTACCATGGCCCAGGTATATGATGTCTTTCATGTATCCCTCTTAAGTATGTATATACCAGACCCTTCACATGTACTCTCTTCAGAGATGGTATAGTTAGAGGATGATTTTTCTTATGAGGATCAACCAGTGAAGATCTTATATCATAGAGAAAAAGGTCTACAAAATAATAAAATTCCCTTCATCAAGGTGTTTTGGAGAAACCACAAGTTTGAAGAAGCAACGTGGGAATAAGAGGAAATAATGAAGCATAGTTACCCACATCTATTTTAGTGTGGGAAAGGAAAATTTCGAGGGTGAATTTTTTAAGGGGGGGAGATTGTAACGACCCAAAATTTCATTAATGGAAATCACTCTTGATATAATTAAATGTATCTTTATGTAAAATGTTTGTATAAAATGTCAAATACTTTGGTTTTATGTTAAGAATTGTGATTGTTCCTAAGATAGCCATTGAACAGTGATCACCTCATTAGTATTAATATAGGGCTTTAACAAATCCAATTTACTCAGACAAAGTAAGTGAGGGTCTCATCCAGTATACATGCCCCATACAAAGCCCATTTGTCAGAGCTCGGAAAGGAGGTGGTATCATTGGGGTTCTCTCTTGACCAAGCCCAATCCGAGCTTGAATATGTTAATCTCGAGTGAGACCGCCTGTGAGAGAAATGAAAGTTGGTTGAGATTACCACCCAATCAATGTTATCCAAGCCACCCCAAGAGTTTGTCACCATCTCACACCTTACTCTTCGGTCTTATGTGGGTGTTATAGGGGGTTTTGTGACAAGACCTTATCACTATGGTTATGTACATTATTTTTGTATATAATAATGAATATACTTTCATTTTATTATTGTTACCTTGTAAATAGTTTTTAAAGCTCAAATAGTATTTTTAGTTAAAGTTAAACTAAGAAATCTCTTTTGATAAATTAATGGATTTTGGAATTAAATAATATTTTAATAAAATATTATTATTATTATTAAATTAATTTCTATTAAATATAAATTATTGTATAATTTTATGAATGTAATTGTAATTTTTATTAAGGTTCAAAAGCCATTTTTGTCAAAACCCGTGAATTTTCGATAAATGTTGGTTATTATTTTAAAAGTGAAAATTAACATATTTAGAAAATTATTTAGATACAATAAATATTATTTCTAGAATCAGGACGTAGAAATTATCCAACGGTGAATTTTTCATAATTTTCTGAGACTGTCAAATGTTTGGGTAAAAATTAAATATCGTTTAAATATATAATGTGTTTTATGACATCAGAATGACCCAATAGTGATGTAATAAAATAATATAATCTTTATTCTCAGACAATATATGTTTTAACATTAAAATAATGTGATTTTGGATTTGTTTGATTTATTTTACAAAGCATTAATGGACCCTTTAAGACTTATTAAACATCTTGTCTTTTTAAATTGTTTTCCTTGGGAGTGTGACTCACCTACACATAAGAAACACCATTATTTTAAGAAGTTAGGACTTTAGAATTATAAAATATTTTTTTCCACTTAACTTTTCCAAAAACCATGGGCAAAAACCATGGGTTGGTTTGTGGTTTGGATTAGTTTAATGTGAGGTTTCCCAAACCAAAATAATAAAGAATTCCATCACCATTACTATATAAACCCACACAAGCTCCCACTTCCTCCTCACCCAAATCCTTTTAAGTTCATCCAACCTCTGCCCTACTCTCTCTATAATACTCTCAAGGTGCCCCAATCTCCTAAGAAGCCTCTCTCAAGCCTCTCTCTAGTCATTGGAAGCACACTTCCAAGTAAGGGTTTTTTCTTCCTTTCTCATTTTTGTCCAATATTCTTTAAATTGTTATGCCCTTGTAATTTCGATTATAAATGTTGGGGTGTGGTTTAGAACCTCCCCCATACTACCCTCCTTATGTTTTAATGATGTTAGACCCATTTATCTCTCATTAAATTCCTCCCATGTACACCTGTTACTATGCCGAAATTCCGAAAGGAATTTCTCTCTCCTTATTTACATTCAAGCAATTCTTTTCTATCATGAATCTAAATTCCATTACAATTTTTGGTACATGTATTTATATGACCCCCTTACTTTACATTTAATTTACATATGATGAGACACCCCTTTATCTCTCATCAACCATTTTTATGAATTCTTACGTCACACCGTTACGCTGCTGAAATTGCACCGATTTTCCAAGCTAATGTCATTGTGTAGTGAATACCATTCCCATTTCTCTATCAAGGCTATTCAACATTATGAACATTTACTTATTGATTATAAAGTTTCATGTATAAATTCCACATTCCTTTATCATGGAATAAATTATGATGTTTTATGAATCCATGTTATATAATCCATGTGGCACACTTATGCATGAAATGAAATGTTTAAGAAGGGTGCGCCCTTATAGCACTCCAATGCATTGGGTAAAGTATAGTATCATGATACTTCATGTGAAATGGGTGTTTAATCATTCTAATTAAAGTGAAACGAGGTTTTTCTCGTGCTTCATGTGCAATGAATATTTACTCATGCTTCATGTGCAATGAGCCTTGGCTCATGCTAATTCCATGTTAAGTGTTGTTGCCACATTTCCATGTTATGATTATCATCATTTATCATGCCTTTATGTTTATTCTTCTCTGGTGATCTATTGATATGCCTATTTTCTAACATGTATTGTATTCCTTGTGTTATTCCATGATTATTACCTTACTGGGCTTTATAGCTCACCCTTTTCTTATGCATGTCCTCAGGTTATCCCATGCAATGATAAGTATGAGGGAATGTAGTGGTCATGTAAAGGAAGTTTTCAATAAAGATGTTGTATTTCATGTTTTAAGTTGTTATGTAAAGATCCAAAGCCCCAAAACACTAGACCTCTCAATCTTCTATGTTGTATCAAGTGAAGTTTATGTAATAAATTATGTTTAATTGTGTAATAAAAGATCAGGGTTGTCATAAATAAATTTTTCATTAAATGTTTAAAACAACTTTAAATATGGAAATTATGCATGAGTTTTACATAGTTTCCATGATTAGGTGGGTATCAAAAAATGATTATTACAACATAAAAAATGGCAGGAGTTAAAAATACTATGCATTAAGAGAAATAGTGAAAAAATGAAGAAAGAATATAAAAAATCCTAACTAACTCAAGAATGTATCCACCCCCCCCCCCCACACACACACAAAAACATCAAGATTATGCATTGTCCTCATAGTAAGAAAAGAGAATGTGAGAAGGAAGGATAAAACCTAGTGGATATCACTGATAAGTCACTTCTTGAAGGTGGAGATCCTCTACTGGGGGCTCTAGAACAGGTTCATGAAAGTGTTTCAGTCACTTCCCATTGACGGTGAATGTTTGTTTTGTTTCTTTATTATTAACCTGGACAACACCAAATGGATATAAATTAGTAACAATGAATGGGACAAACCAGTGGGAATGAATATTTCCTAAGTGGAACTTCAACCTAGCATTGAGAATTAGAATTTTATTTTTTAATGGACTATTAGGCTCGGTGCTCTATCTCAACATGTAGGTGATAACTCTTTTCAAAAATAATTTGATATGATAACATTCCAATGGGAGTTTTATAGGTAGCATGGTAATCCCATAATGAATCATCAATTCTAAGACTACAACATTTTCTATTGGATTGAACCATTTTCTCAAGAATTTGTTTTACTGCTATATTAGACACCATATATATACTATTGGTTTATGGGTGATATACAGTAGAAACTCGATGCCCGACCCCATACTGATGAAAAAGTGATTGTATTGTTTTTTTGTAGACAAGAGAACCCTAGTCACTGATGATGAACCTAGGAAATCCAAACCTACAAAAAATTTGGGTTCCCAAAAAATCCACAACTATCTTTGAATCATCAACCCTCATATATCATGCCTCTTCCCATTTGGAAACCTAATCTATAGAAAAATAGATTAAAGGTTATTTAATTAATTAGAAAATGTCACCATAAAGTCAATGCCCCAAATATAAAAATTTTCATTAAAGATAAAGGGTTATTGTGGAATTTCATTTATTTTGGAGACATTCCCCATCCTATGACAATGAATAAAAACATTTCAAAAGTTATGGGCATCCCAAAATAGTGTTGGCAAAAATAATCCAGAATCAAGGACCTTGAGAGTAGTCTGTTGGGGACCAAAGTGGACCCTACCTGTAAGAGTTTAACAGAACTGAAGGAATGAATCAAACTCATTATCGGGAACACAACACCTGGGTATTTGATCACTGCATGTGTGCCAAAGGTAGGGGTCATTATAAATGTACCAATGGGGTTCATGATTTAGATGATTATATTCATTTTTATTTAAATAAATAGGCATTTAAGATTCTACCAAATAATTTAGAATGTCAATATACCAAGGAATTTCATCTTGCACTCGATACAATCTCTAATCGAGAAACATGACATTTATGGGAATACAGGGGGGTGAGTTAATTTTTGTGTGTGGAAGGATCCTACTGATATGGTTGGCCACTACATTCTATACTCCATTTTTATCCCTAATCTCTAAATTAAATTTCATAAAAATAAGCATCTAGAGAATGAGACATCATTGGAATTCCAGTTTCTGAAGGAGATACCAGAGGGTTTCATGTTTGGAGAACATAATTACTTTGGACCCTAAAAGATAAAACCTTAATTTATCTAAGGAAAACACAATGTAAAAGAATTATTTTTTTGTTGTGGTGTAGTTTTCTTGGGTGGGTTATAGTGTTCATGAGCCATAGGCTATGACATGTAAATCTCAATCAACCCATTGTGATAAGACTATACCAACTACATAGTTAAAAGCGTCACACATGATCTTAAATGGAATATCCCACGTAGGTGGTTGTATTAATGAGGGTGATGTGAGAATCTATTATAATTTATTAAAATAATCACCATAATCTTTATTAAAAATTAATTCCTTTTATTTTTGGAGTAAGTGGGATAAGGGAAATTCAATCATACTAAATTCATGAATGAAGTTATGATAAAATCCATCATGACCTAAGAAAGAATGAAAATACTGCACATTATTGGGGAATTGAAGGGAATAAATGATATATACTTTTGATTTATCTACTCAGATACCATCCCCATAAATGACATGTCTAATTCCTATACCTTTTCACATAATGAAATGGAATTTATCAATATTTAATAAAATATGAGTTTTAATACAGTGATGTGGGAAAGAACCAAGACTACTCAAACATTCATCAAAATAGGATTGATAAACATTGAAATTATCCGTGAATACTGCCATACATTTCCATAGGTAATCTGAAAAAATACTAACCATAAATCGCTGGAAATTACCTAGAGTTTTTCACAAACCAAATAGAATCCTCTTATATGAAAATGTGCCAAAGGGGAAAGTAAAGGTTGTATTTTACTTATATTTAGGGGTGATATAGATCTAAAAGTATCCAAAATACCCATAAAGGAAATAGAAGTGGGAATTTCCTGCTAGACACTCTATCATATATTTAATTAACTATAATGGGAAATGGTCATTCCTAGCGTGTTGGTTTATTTGGTGATAATATATACAGGCATTCCAACTATACTGCACATGGGTTGGAACCAATTTATTTTTTTAATTTTTAATTACTATAAGATCAGTATTATTAGGAACTAACTTCACTAAACTGACCCATTAGCTACCATATATGGGGTAAATGATTCTAGTAGCTAGTAATTTTGTTACAACCTTTTTAAAAATATTGAGGAGGTTTGGGTTTAGTCGGTGTTGTGCCTGCCTCACTGGTATATCCTCATCCTTTAATATTATATGATGCATGAAAATTGATGGGATAATACTAATAATGTAAGATTGTGTCCATCCCAATGATTTTTTATAGTCCCTAAAATGTTTAATAAATCATATTTCATGCTCTGGAGGGAGTGAACTAGAAATAATGATGGTAATCTTGTTTCCATTATCAAGATATAAATATTTCAAATTTTGAGGCAGTGGTTTAAGTTCTAAGTCAGGGGGATTTTGGAATCATAGTAGTAAATTTGAAAGTGAGAGTTCAATAATCTCATCAAACTACTTAATGTTAACCCTATCCTGAAAGTGTTTATTCTTCATGTAACACTATCATGTTCTTTGAAAATGATATGGTACATAGTAAAACCTTATAAAGGATGTGTGTGGCACCTTCCTCACTAAGTATAGTGTCTTGCGTAGATATTTCTATAAAAACTCAATAGAGTCTCACCAAGATGATACCCTTCTTCAATACATGCCAACATTTAGTGCTTTATCACATACTAACTCATTGAAAACAAATACACTACAAACACAAATTAGGATACCATTTTGTATGTAGAATGGGACATAATATGTGTTTTGTGATTCCTTTATTATATTTTTAATAGAGTGTGAATTATATCATTAATATATTATACAGAACACATTTTATTTGTTATTTCATATATATTAATTACACCATGTGTTTCACAATTAGTTTATAAGTTTTTATTTATTTTTATTTAAAAAATAACTTGTTATAAAATTTTCTCAAAACTATACTAACTGTTGAACCAGTGAGGGGAGCAGTTTATGGTTGGATTAGTCATATCAGTTAAATCAGGTAGTTGAATTGGAATTATTATTTCATTAATTTTTAATATTATATATACTATTTTTATAATATATATCAATATATATATAATTATAATATATATTTATTACAAAATAAGTATTTTAAGGATATTGAATTAATGTATTTTTCATTTTAAATCACAAAATTTTATTTTATTTATTTTTTAATATTCTTTTGTTTTCAAAATAAATTTATTTTTATGTGTAAAATATAATAAGTTTTTCTTTCTAGAATAGAGTTTTACGTTGAAAATATAATTATGTAAAAAATGTTAGTGAAACCTATAAAATGAGACTAAGCTGAAATCTCACATTGAAAAATCTATATAAATACTTGTTAAGTATTAAATAAATATTTAGTTAAAATAATGTATGTATGTACATACGTATATATGTATTTAAGTACGTACAAATGTACGTACATACGTACATATGTATGTATGTATGTATTTATGTTTGTATGTATGTATGTATGTATGTACGTATGTAGGTACATACGTATGTACGTATGTAGGTATATACGTATGTACGTACGTATGAACGTATGTATGTAGGTATGTACATAGGTATATATATATGTATATATGTATGTATGTAAATATGTATGTACGTATGTATGTATGTATATAGGTATGTATGTATTTATGTATACATGCATGCATGTAAATATGTATGTTTTTATTTATGTGTGTGTGTGTGTGTGGGTGGATGTGTGCATGTATGTGTGTCAATATGCATGTGAATTTATATCTTTGTGTGTGTGTGTGTGTGCATGTATGCATGCATGCGTGTTTGTGTGCGTTCGCGTGCGTGTATGTGTGTGTGTGTGTATAAGTGTGTCTGTGTCTGTGTCTGTGTATTGATGTGTGCCTGTATGTGTGTCAGTATGCATGTGTGTCTTTATCTTTGTGTGTGTGTGTGTGTGTGTGTGTGCATGCTTGCATGTATGCATACATATATACATACATATATACATACATACGTACATACGTACCTACATACGTACATATATACTTTCATACATACATACCTAAATACATACATACATACATACATACATACATACCAATGTACATACCTACATACATACGTACATACGTACATACTTACATACATACAAACACACGTACGTATGTACCTACATATGTACGTACGTACATACATATATACATATGTACATACATACATACACACATACATAATTTTAACTAAATATACATTTAATACTTAACAAGTATTTATATAAATTTTTCAATGTGATATTTCAGCTTAGTCTCATTTTATAGGTTTCACTAACATTTTTTACATAATTATATTTTCAATGTAAAAATAAATTATAAAAATCAATACTTATTATATTTTACTCATAAAAATAAATTTATTTTGAAAATAAAATAATATTAAAAAAAATAAAATAAAATTATGTGATTTAAAATGAAAAATACATTAATTTGATATCCTTGAAATAATTATTTTGTAATAAAAATATATTATAATTATATATATATCGATATATATAATAAAAATATGATATATAATATAAAAAGTTTAATGAAATAATAAATGCAATTTAACTACCTAATTTAACTGATATGACCAATCCATCCATAAACTGCTCCCCTCACTGGTTCAACAATCAGTTTAATTTTTGAGAAAATTCAATAACAAGTTGTTGTTTTTTAATAAAAATAAATAAAAACTTATAAACTAATTGTAAAACACATGGTGTACTTAAGATATATTAAATAACACATGACATGTGTTCTGTATAATATATTAATGATATAATTTACACCCCATTAAAAATATAATAAAGGAATCACAAAACACATATTGTGTCGCATTCTACATAAAAATTGGTATCCTAATTTTTGTTTGTGTTGTATTTGTTTTCAATCATTTATTAAGTGATAAAGCACTAAATGTCGGTATGTATTGAAGAAGGGTACCAGCTTGGTGAGACTCTGCTGAGTTTTTATAGAAATATCTATACAAGACACTAACTTCATAAGGAAGGTGCCATGAACATCTTTCATGGGGTTTTACTATGTACCATAACATGTTCAAAGAACACGCTAGGGTTACATGAAGAATAAACATTGTCACGATGAATTTGCATGAAGATAGTGTTATAAAAAGAGTTTTTGTTCTTGGTTTGTGTGAAGTATAAAACGATTAGTAACTCATGTATTTCATGAAGGAAATATGACATTTAACCTGTGCAACCTCTTATGTGAAGTATTTTGGTTTTCATATGCTGGAATGAAAAAAAATAACAAAGATCACATAAAGAATAAGAACTTGAATAAATCTATGCATGTGTTAAACTATGCCCGAAAAAATGCATCTCAATTTACACCTCCATTAAATACATTGAACATTAAAGTATTTTGTATTTTACCAAGAATAAAGGAGGGTTTAAATAATCCATGCATGATACACAATGTACATGTATGATATATTGAATAGATTACATTCATGTGATGCACTAAATGATTAATTACTAGAAGATAAATTGATAGTCCAGCATTATAACTTGATATATCTTATTTCATGTAAAAAATAAAAATTTGAAGTTGAAGTGAGTGGCCAATCTATATTCATTTGATTATAATTTGGGCTAGGAATAAAATTTAAAATACATGTCTATAACATATTTACATTATCATGACTGAAGAAGAAGAATAAATTTCTAAGTATCCAACCTAAAATATATTTCTACGTTGTTGAAGTTTTAAGATAATTGATTCATCCCATCTGATAGCTATAGTATAAAATGAAGATCAATTCTTATAGCCTGATAGAAACTCAAGTCATCACATGATATCTTGCTTCAAGGTGGCAAAATCCCAATCCATTGTACAAAGGGACAACAATCCAACTCTTTCATTATACCTAGTTGATGCAAGAATGTAACGTCCCGGTTCCGGGTGCCACCCAAGGGTGCCCTATACCCGGTTGGTCACATAAACTCAAGTGCATTTACTTAAATTCTAGAGGCTTATGACTAGCATCGAGGGCCAAGGTATGATAATGGAGAAACTATGCCCTCATTGGCAGAGTATACACAATGGATTAACAAATAATAACCAATAGCGGAAGCAGTAACACCATGCAACAGAAGTAAATAGTGGAATACTGATAGTAATAAAACAACTAGATCACATATATATATAATGATTCATGTCACATATGTCTAGGAAATAATCCAAACAAGTCACAATACTGTAAATACATTACTAAACCAAAGTACATAAAATCAATAAATTCCAACAGCATCGCAAGCCTCAACTTAGTCCCATGCTCTCCATATCCAACACCAATCAAGTACCCGATGAAGAAGGGAACTTACCCTTTTCTATACCTACAACTATATAATCTGTTTGGGTCCAAAATCAGAAACCAAATAGGGTATGAGATGAATCCCAGTAGGAAACCACCAAAAGATTTGTGCCTAACTTCCAGTGAATATATATATATATAGCAATAAATATGCATAAATGAAGTAATAAACTAGGAAGTACTCAAAAGTAAACAATAATATAGTTTTCAATTACATTCATTCATATTTATTATTCAAACTTGACAATAGGTAAACTTGGGATCTATCCTAGGATATATATCCCCCTGGTAATAGTACCAAAAAATACGTCTCCGCAAACCATCTAAACAACCAAGTAAGACCAAATCCAAGCTTGTGCTTTGGCTTGACAGACTCATCACAAACAAAAAAATCATCCAAAAGAGACCCTATGGGAATGATCGCATGGTCTAACCCCTATGGTCCCACATAGAATAGATTAATAATAACGACCTCCTAGGTATCTCTCATGGTAAATACCTTTGGTCTACATAGCAACAACAATTTGTACACGACCTCCAGGTATCTCTCACGGTCAATACCCCCAGGGTCAAAATCTACACCAAGGATCTCATGGTCCTATGTAAATAAACCTGGGAACCCCCACAATTTTCCTAGTCCAAGGCTCCCACGGTCTATTGGAATATCAGCAAGCATATCATATCAAAACAATACATGTAATTTATAAATACCACATGGATAACATTTACAAGCATAACACATGAAATTCATATAATCAATCAACTCCATCCTAAACAAATCAAGGAATGTAAAACAAGGTATGCATCCTAGACAACCTTGTACAAATGGCCCTAAATAGTCAAACTAGAGAAACACACCCATGGGGTGTCCCGTAAATAAGGAATCAAACCTTACTCATATGCTACAACCCCTTTTTAATCAATTAAACCATAATAGGTAGATGATAAGGATAAAATACAAAACACACAATACCCCAAACATGTGTATTCATCACTTTAAGCATATATAATCCAAAGACAATCAAAGAAAGGAACAAACCACCTAAATTTATGTTTTATGATGAACACTCATGAATGTCATCCCTTGAATCGGCCTAGAAAGATGTAGATCTACAAAAAGATTAAAATTTTTCACCCATGAATAACCCACAAGAGAAGAGGAATCAGGAAGAGAGGACCAAGAAGAAGGGATAACTCACCGATGGGATTCCAACACACCCTTCAGAGTTCAGATCTGGACTTGGATGGAGAATCGGTGTCTTGGACTTTGATCATCACTCCTGGTCACTCCTGGATGAAACAACGTAAGAAGAAGAATGATATGTAAACGAGACACAACCCCTCTCTAATATATCAATTAAAAAAAGATTACACAACATTTTCTTTAAAGATATGTGTCGTGTATCAGCTTTTACCAAGTCTCACCTTAATCAGCCCTACCACATCATCAAAAGGTCGTGTACGCAACCATGACACGATCAGAACATAGTCAGGACATGGTGCTAGAGTACGCGACATGTACAAGGAAGTACACGACATGTACTTAAAAAAATTCTTCTTCCCTTTTTCCTAAAAAACAACCCAAATTAAATATACATAACTGAAAATGGTGATTTGGGTTCTTACAAGATGAGTTCAAGGTCATCCCCTTGCTTATGCGTTTCCTAATAATAAAATAAAATCTATGTGCATGGGATAATAACCACAGTAAACTAGGGACTAATCCTTATAGGTACTAACCTCATAAACAATCTATGGTTTCCATTGTTATTTAATTTTTTATGTGCTTTGTTATTAACCACATGTAAAAATAATATATAACCATTCACTGAATAAGTGACAGAGGTATAACAAAGGGATAAAATTTTAAATTGGTAAAAATTCAATTGACACTGATTCACCCTCCCCCTAGTGTGTTCATCCATATAATGATTCTAACACCTATGTGTTTTCACAATAATTTTTATCTAGTTTAATATTAATTTTAAAATGAAAATTTTGAAAATGAATAGGTAGTTTAAAATATTAAGTTCAAAAAGAAAATTTTGAAAATGAATATAAAATTTAAAATTTTCAATTCAATATCGAAAGTTTGGAAAATTAATTATTTTGAAATTGAATATACAGTTCATTTAGTACGTTGAAACATTCCATGAATTGAATAGGTATTTTAAGAAGATATATTTGAAGATTAATATATTGTTCAAAATAATATTTTTCAAAATAAAAATTCTAACAATGAATATATGATTCACAATATCCAATGAATTTTCAAGTATTCACATGTTTCAAAATGATATAGTTAATACATATCCAAAAATTAATGTATTCCCAACATAAAAAATTCAATACTAATGTTTTAACACACATAAAAAATGTGAAAACCTAATTTTTTAATGTTTTAAAAATGATACAATCATTCCATATATTGAATTTTTATGTGAGGAATTTTATTTTAAAATGAAACAAAATTGCAACAAAATTACAAAAGAATAATCAATGAAAAAGTTTTGAAAAATATACAAAAAAATTGACTATGTAGTTTTGAGATTAAATTAAATTATATATAGATTATATGAACCTTAATTGTAAAAGAGATTTTAGGAATGAAATTTTTCATATAATAGGGTGTAAGATAAATTTTTGGTAAATAATTTGAAAATATATTATAAATATGATAATTATAATTTTTTGTCATTTTACAATGTAATATGTTTTATAAATATGCATATAAAATATTTTATACCAATATATTTTTATGTATAATGTTACAAAAATATTCATAAAAAATTAAATTAATACTTGGAATGATAGTTTTGATCATGTAATTGGAAACTATTTGACACTTTAAGGATTGGATCCTCTGTTAATGATACATCATGTTTCTCTAGGTCATAAAAATAGTTCATTTTATCGAATTTTATAAATAAAAATGAATATCACCTTTCACATGTTGGATTTTATTCCTGATAACTTACTACATTATAATTTAGATTACCTATATATTCAAGGACATCAATATTAATCTTATCACATATTAATTTTATTTTATGTGACATTAATGTGATAATGTCCCTAGATTATTTATTATATTTAAATATCATATAAGTTATTCTCTATGATGAGAACCATTAAGTGTTATGACAGTATTCTAGAATGTATATGTTCTATAGTCATATGGCATCATTGTATATTACATAGATGATGCAAACTATTAGGTGTTGGATTCTCATAAGTATTTGAGAATTTACCTTATATAGTTCACAATTGAAAATCTCTAAGATGGAATATTATGATGATAGACCTTCCAATATGAATTCCAAATTATATGTGTGTTTTTGTGTGTGTGTGTGTGTCCTTAGATATTCCTACCTATAAATGTGTGTTTTTATCCTTACACTTGATATTATTATTAATTAATATCATGAGTCATGTAGCTTAATTTATTATCAAAAATTGTAATTCTCTATGTTTGTAGAAAATAAAGATATGTTGGATGTATCATCAGTGATATGTTATCAATGAATAAGTTTAGAAAGGATTCTTCCCTTACAATACCATAAAATGATATCTTGGGTCCTTTTATTGAAATAGAGTTATCAAACTAAAATCCATCAAATGGTGATTAACTAGTTTATTTAAATAAGTAAAATAAAGATATATCGAGCATATATGTTGATAACATGATCATGAAACCTAATTGATGTGATTTTGAGAAAAATGGATTATGTTACATAGTGAGTGTTCATATATGGTTGTTTTTATCACAATATTATCTTCTTTATCTATGTGTAACTTGATATATTGTTAGATACTGATCTTTTACTTTATTCAATATCACTTAATGTTATTGAGGAAAATGCCTAAAGGTCCATACACTACATATATCTAGTGATATCAGTTAAATTCTATTATAATTTAAAAATTGGAATAAATATTATTCTTTGTATCAAGGAATAATATTTACTCAAGATTTTTTAATCACAAGTATTCTGTTACAGGTTATATTAAAGTTAGAATATATATGTGAGTTGAATGTTAAATAAATATTTATTTTCAAGAACATAAAATATAATATTTATTTATCTCTAGTAATACTCACAAGATAATAAATAATTTTAATTTATTAAATAACAATTTAGTAATGTGGATATTAAAACAAATTTTTAGTCATGGTATCATGAATATAATATGTTTTTATTGATTGAAGGAATAATATTTATTATTTTAGTTTTAGTATATTTTGATGGTGGTGGATGAGTCTAATTAACAACCCAATGATAAAAATGGTTAAATATTAAATTTTATTTGAATAAATAAGGAATTATTCATCTGATGAAAATGATAATTAGTTTTCACAAGTTGATGCATGCCATTAAATTGTAATAATATTATTATTATATTGAATGAGGATTATTATAGATTTAATATTTGATAAGGGTGGTTGTTCAATTATCAAATATTGAAACCCTAACTATAGAATCTCATTTTATATCATTTTCCATTATGGTTGTTGTGTACAAAATCTTTTCTCCATATAGAGTTATCTCAAGGAATAACACATGTATGGTTTCTCTCAAGACTAGCACATAAGCCTCAACCCAGTTGGTGAGGACTCAAGAGGTGCATCCAAGAGACCCGAGATCAAATCTAGGTAGAGGTGAATTTCCAGGGTACTGTAGAAGTACTATAGTAGACACTATAGCAGTCACTATTTGGTACTGTAGCAGCCAGAACTATTCATCCATCTGGGCCTTTAGGCCACCAGTTTGTTTTGTGGGTCCTGCAAGGCTTTCGGGCCACCCAAGGCCTTCGGGCCAGTTGTTTCTCAAGGCCTTCGGTCCACCTTAAGGCCTTAGGGACACCCCAAGACCTTCAGTCCACATGAATAAAGATGTACCAGTTAGAATACAAGGGACAAGGCTCAGATGAGGATTCAGGGCTGAAACATTCACTGGAGAAGATCTAACCGAAATTGGAAGAATGAGAGGGTATGGGTTTGCCATCAGTACCAGGCCTGTGCAGCTTTTCATAGGACAGCTAGTTGACTAGACCTATCAAGGTGGAGTGCTGATTTCATAACATATGTTGGAGAGTAGTAGTTCCAAGTTTTCTTATCTGGGTGATTTCCTCTAAGATCTATAGGTCATGTAATTTTCTCTAAGCCTTTGGTCCTTGTAAGGGTTCCACCTCACCCCTTGAAAGATGGATTATCAAAATAAAAAAAATGAAGGCCTTCGGGCCATTCCGATGGATACTAAGACTAATATAATTATCACCTACTTTCTCCCTCTCTAGATTGAGAGAACATAATAATTAATCTATAAATCCCAAAGTATTGGGTTATGGTCAAGAAAAACAACACAAGGGGATCAGATCATTCCTACTGGAACCTAGTGTTTCATATGCATCATTACGGGATAATGGAGAAGGTATAGATATTTCTGAAGGGATTATACAATGGATCCTCTAGGTGTAATTAAGGTACAATATTAACAAGTTTCATGTGGTAAAAATCTATATCAAAGAAAGATCTCAAGACTTGGGTATTTTCTAGTAATTAAATTAATTATAAATTTTACATGAAAGATCTTGTTTTCTTGGTTTTGAGATTCTCTATCAAGATTATTTAAGTACATTCATTAGACATTATGATTATTTTAATTATTATTGAATATTATTTTTTGAATATAACAAAATCCAAAGTTGGGTATGGTTCGATTGATGCTTTTTATTTTCCCAGAACCTTCAAGTGGTATCCGAGAAGTCAAGTTAAAATTTATTAGTATTTAGTTTTATTGATCAATATAATGATTCTTTTGTTATATTTTCAGTTTAATTTCATTCTTAATCAATAAATTTGAGACAAAGATTTCATTCATAATTAAATTACCAAGAATAGGTGAAGAACACATAGATATTTCACCAAGATGTATCAAAGATTCTGGTTGTATGAAAAAATAACACATCATGTAACCATATTACATGCCTTTAATCTCAATCAACCACATGCATATGTGGTTTCAAAAATCATGGAAAGGCATTTGGGTGATCATTATATGGAGTGTAATTACACATTAATTATGCTTCATATTAACTTCTAGGGTGGTACATAGTTTTCAGTGTTACACGATGTGTAACTAGCATGAACACCATGTAACCAAACACAACGTCGTGGTCATGTGGTCAACATATATAGTGTGTAATAAAAACACACATTTCATGTTTATTTCTAGCTATGAAACATGAGTCTAGTTGTGATTACAAATTATGTAGTAGGAATAAACATAATGTAACACATTATAAACCTATATAGACTATACATCATGTCCCTAAGAATATACTATAGGTTATCCAAAATGAGTTACATGGTATGTACCTGGTGTCCATCCCATGTAATTAACACTATCTCATGTAAATCACATAGTTGATAGTATTTTCATGTAAGTTAATTCACATGAAAAGAAATTTATTTCAAGTAAAAATAAACTACATGGCCTATAGTTTGATGTACATTCTGTGTGATAGGATTTTTCCACACGCTTAGTGATTTTCAGGTGCTTATGTGGAATAAATGACTGGTTTAATACTTCTACACATTTTATATAGTTACATATCAAATATAGTTTCCATACACTCTATGTACTCTGTATAGGAAGATTCATCCACACATGTCATGCATATTAAAGCATGTAATGTGGCCAAACATGTCGTGCTCACCATGTGGCCCGACCCATCGAACAACATTTTGTGTAATATCACAACACGTTATGTATATAGACAAGTTTTTTGAGTACATAGTATTGACTTGAACTATACTCCATTTAAATAAAGAAGAGTGACACATGTCGTATTGACATAATTACACATCGTGTACTTGACTAGTTTTAAATAAAATTAATTTATTTAATTTATTTAAAATTATAATAAATAGAAATCTTATTTACCTCCCAAACTACTTGGATTAATAATTAAGATAAAAAATTAATAAATTAATAAAACCATTAATTATTAATTTAATAAAAAAAAAATAGTAATTAAAGAAGTGATTTTATATCAATAATAGAATTTACAAATACAATTTCATTGCATGAATGTGAATAATCATGAGATTCATTGAACAATTTAAGTGTTGGGTTTCTATTTAGTTTAGTTTTATTTCTGGGGTTTTATAAGTGATAAATTTTAATTAAATTAAATATGATGTGTTTCATGACATCCCTTCCATATTTAGTATGTAAGACATATGTTCCTCTAGTTTATTTTAACTATCTCATACCCTTGGTTACCCTCACTAATGTGTGAGTAAAAATATTCAAAGGATGGATCTATAAGGAGAGGAGGATGTTCAGAACCTGAGCTAAAGTGAAATTAGGTAAGAATACAAGAATGTTGATGATGGAATGCTATAACTGAATCCAAAACCCAAGTCAGGGAGATTTTACCCTAGGATAATATATTGATGTACCATACGCTTGATAAAACAACCACTAAAAATCTCATGATCAAGTCATTTTATTTATCTTATTTTGTAAAGTGCATGGATATTTATTTTTTTATGTGGATTCATGTTTATGTAATGGTGAAACAAAATCACATAAATTAAATAATATAATAATAATTCAAGATGAAATGAAATAAATATATTATTCATAAATTATTTTTTTTAATGCATTGTCAATTAATTATGTAAAATACACATGATATTAACAAGGAATGTAAAAGATAAGATAAGAAAATTTATGCATAAATAAAAAAATACCTCAAGTAAATATTAAGTTGGAAAAAATTTCCATTATTTAAGTAAAGATGGACCCATAGTTAAATTGTTGGCCAAGAAATATTCGGGGCACTTGTAATTATCGAGTAGTCTAAATATAGATGATAGGTTTTATTAACCAAACTTGTATTGAATTAAATGGATTCATTATTTTCAATAAAAATTTAGAGGTAAGTGTTAAGGAAATCTATGTTAGTATTTCAGGATTATGAATCCCACTCAATGAATTAATGATATGTGAGCTTAGATATGTCAAGACCTCCTACCTAAATACATTCTCATAATTTTCATGCTCATAATCTAGTTTATGAGATGGAAAATATGGATCTTTTCCACTAGAATTTCCATGTGGCAGGACATTCTTATTCCAATAGTGAGATCTATTAGAATTTGATAAAATAGTGGGAGGATAATAGGATAAATAAAATTATTGCATCTTATATAATTTATAAATCAAGATTAAGTAATAAAATATGTTTTCAACTATTATATAAAAATATAAATTTAATCAACCTCAATAACGCATTTATCCAATAAAAATAAAGATAACCTCATTACTATAAGTAACTACTAGGAGTGGTACAGGTTCTTATGCATTGTACTACACCAAGACCATAAGCATTATGTGTTGGATTCCTCAGTCCCTAATCTTCTTACTAATCAGGTGAGTGAGGAAGAGTTCTATGTCTACTTAAAACACTTATATGATACACTATATGTATAGTGTTTCATTTTATCATCCATTTCCAGTGAACTCTAGAAGTTACATGAAAACATGGATACATATACCATTCTGTTGACGCTCCTTTCGTCACAGAATCTAAAGATCAGAAAAGGGAATATCTGAGCTCAAAAGTGATTCAACCTTTGAAGAAAACATCAAAAATCGACAAAGGCATGAACAAAGGATCGACAGCAATTGAACCGCGCAAGTTTTATCACTGCCGCGCAAGTACACTTGCGCGACACCCTTGGTCGCGCAAGTGACTTGCGCGACCTAAGTGGTAACCGCTCGGTAACCGCCCGTGGTCTTCTTTTGCCTATAAATAGACCCTGTGGGCCCCCCATTCGAGAGGATCTTTTTCCAGAAACTCGGATTAAAGCTCCCGACGCCCAAGTCTCTTCTCAAAGCCTCCGGAACACTTCTAAGGTAATTTCTTACCTAGAACGGAAGATCTAAAGAGAAGAAGGAAGGCCCAAGTGTTGAAACTTATCAAACACTTGCGCGCTGACTTAATTCCTTCAATATAACTTGCGCGTCCCTTCTCTGGAAGAACCTCAAGAGGATTGTAAAGGGTTTTCTAAAGAGTCGCTCAAGTATTTCAATGCTGGTTGAAAATCGCGCAAGTACACCATGTGTCGCGCAAGTATACTTGCGCGACCAATACTTGCGCGCCGCCGCAGGACTTGCGCGCCGCCGCAGGACTTGCGCGCCTTTCAAGACTTGCGCGCCCCTATCTTTTTGGGTGCCCATCTTGCCCATTTTACCCCTCTTCAGCCATTTCACCTTTCCTTTTTAAGATTCAGTCTTCAAGACACTCTTCAAAACCATTTATGGCATGAATTCTTGATTTGACTTTCTTATCTGAAAGGAATTCTGTGAAATCTCTCTCAAAGTCTAGTGATTTAAATATACTTATGTCACTAAAATACAGGGGAGTTCATTCATTCAACCTCATCCTTTAAGATGAGAAAATCCTAACTTGGGTCTCCTTTTCAGGAATAATCCCCAGTTATAAAACCTCTGATCTAGGCATCTTCCTCAGGAGTAAGCCCCAATCAAGTCCTCTAATCTTGAGCATCTTTCTTAAGAATAAGCCTCAACCTCAAATATGGGCATCCTCTTCAGGAGTAAGCCTCAAACCTTAATCCCTAACCTGGGTCTCCTTTTCAGGAATAAGACTCAGTCATAACCTTGGGCTTCCTTTTCAGGAGTAAGCCCCAAGTCCCTTAACCTGGGTCTCCTTTTCAGGAATAAGACTCAGTCATAACCTTGGGCTTCCTTTTCAGGAATAAGCCCCAAGTCCCTTTAAACTTCTCTTAACCAGTCATAATTTACCTTTGATTTGGGTTTCCTTTTCAGGAGTAAAACCCAATCATAAGTCCCCTCCTAACTTGGGCATCCTCCTTAGGAGTAAGCCCCAAGATTAGAGTATTCAAATCTCCATGAAGCACATATAACTTTATGGACCCTGTTCATGGATTTTCTCCCTAAAAGTAAATCCTAAACCTTCATCCATCTGGGCAGTCATCCATACATAAGCCCCAAACCAATTCTTATGATTGCATCTTTCATGGCACAATTGTCTAAATTTTACCAATACCTCTTGTTTCTCGCACCGAGCATGACTCACGTGAGCTTAGAGTGTAAAAGTAATTATGACATTCATCTTTGAGCCATCAATCATAAACATCATACCCCATTCCTCGAACTACGTGGGTTCTGATTCCTTTTCCAAAACAAAGGATACGTAGGTAGCCCATTTATGGGTTCGATCCCAACTTTGAAATAATCTATGTCCTTCTGAATGACGATAAACTTCAAGTGACCCACTGAGTGGCTTTAAAACCAGCCTGGTCATCATAATGACCAAGAGACTTTTATATAAATGTTTTGAAGGATACCATTAACCAAGAATCTCTAAACAGATATGGATGATTCTCTATTGATGAAGAACCTCGAATACATATAAAAGATTCTCTAAATTTCTTGCATATTTAATCATTGATTGTTAAAAATAAAGGAAAGCTCATTTTATACTTGGTAATATAATAAGGATTCACGAACATAACTTAAATCTATAAAGAGAGTCCCGGAGTAGACAATAATTCCCCTCAAAAAGGTGTGATGAGTCCGACCTCCCATCCTCTCGACCAATGAAAATTCCTAAGCCTCATCAGTCCACAAGCTAATGAGCGCCTGCCTTTGGAAAGTAGGTCCAAACGGATGTGGAATCATTGGATGTTTCCGGTTCTACGAACAAACCCGCTAGAAACCGATCGGAACGTTTGAATCTCCTGTCCAGGAGGTCATCCCCGTAATCCGTGTGGGAACAAAAATGGTGAACCCGACGTGAATCCTTAACCAAGTTAAAGTGATGTTCTTCTTATTTGTTAGGCCCCTTGGGCCAACAAAGCAATCATTGACATGTGCTCATCCAAAAGATGCAGTGGCCAGATTCATCTTGATAATGTCTGTTATATGGAACAGGCACTCTTTTCTCAAGATCTTCTGCAAAAAATGGCTTTCCTTAAATTCACCCCAGTGAATACTGCTGCTGTGAACACCTCTACTGTGAGGTCTGCTGCTGTGAAAACCAATACTGCTACTCCTGCTGGAACGTCATCCGCTCTGAGGATGACATCACCAACTCAGCATCTTCAACGCTGTGTTTCTAATGCACTGGTTAAGGAGTACCGTCGCAACGGTACTATCCCAACTCTGGAGGCCGCTCGTCAAGCCCTCCAAGTTAATAACTCTACCTGGTCGTCCGGACAACGGCGGCCAGCAATCAAGAAGCAGGCGGTGCTGACTACCGTCTCCAACCGTTTCGGGTCGTTATCCCCGGAACGCAATTTCCATTCACTCCCTTACTCCGAGGAAGTGAATGAGAAGGTCCCTCTGGGCCTTAATTCAAAAAGACAGGAGTCCTTCCCGAGGGCTCCCATCAACAATCGCCGCCAGACTCGTGCGGTAGTGCGCCCTCAACATGATGAGGGTACCGACTCCAGGCATTCAGCTCAGGTTCCTCGAACCCGAGCAGGCAAGATGAACCGCCAGAGACGGAATCCGGTTAACAATAGGCAGGTTTTCATCCCTGCCATCTCCGGAGAAGTCCACCAACCTAACTTGGTGGCAAACAACGAGCAGGCACACACACCTGCCCATTTTAATTCCGCTGTCCAGCAGACTCGTCTGACAGCATCAAGCCGATCCCGCCAGGCAATTCCGGCGGAGTACCATAGGCAGGAACATACACCTGCTTATACATCATCAGTTAGTCAGCAGGCTCGTCTGACTACATATGATGGATCTCGTCAACCGCGTTTGGCGAAGTGTAATCAGTAGGCACATACACCTGCTAATACTAATCAAGCCTACCAACAGTCTCGCTTGGTAGCGCACGGAGAAGTCAGTCGGAAAGCCCCGACGACAAACAGGAGGCAGACTAAACTCTCTGCCTCCACACTTGAGTACTGTCAGGATTCACTGACAGGAAAAGGAGGACAGGAGCAGGCACATATACCTACTCCAAGCCCGGAATGGACGTATATCCCTGTTCCGGCGGCTGAAGTCACCAAACATATTTTGTCAATGGTGAAAGAGCAGAAGCAAATTCCTGCTCATATTCTGGATGCTTGCCAGGATATCATAACAGCTTCAGCATCATCTCAGGGACAGACACATAAATCTATCCCTAGCAATGGAGTGACACATCAACGGTTCACTCCGGAACAGACACACACATCTGTTCCAGTCCAAGAGGGTTATGGGGCATACTCCCCCATATCATACGGACAACCAAGTCAGGCACATACACCTGATTTGAGCGATGATCATCAGCCTAACCTGACCATCTTTCCTGATCAGGCACATACACCTGCTCAGAGCAATCACTTTCGTCATTAAGTGGTTTCTAAAGCGAGTAAGAAGGCATCTAAGAAAAAGATCCTCCCAGCACAGTCAGGAGATCAAAGGCCAATCTGCAACAAGGCCTTGCTCGATGCTGGAGTTCTTGAAGCCCTCAGACATTTATCTGTCGGAATTCAAGATTCTACTCCCTCAGTTCCCAATAACGGGAACATTAATTTTGAAGGTCTTCAACAGACACTTCCTCATGAAGACTTGCTTCATGAAAATTCGGTCAATCTTGAAGTTTCTTCTTCAGATGAGAGCCACAGGAACCCTCTGTGTGGTCAGAAGGCCAAGGAGCAAGAGATTTCATCTTTTGCTGTAACCCATCATGACGGTCCTCCTCATGGTGATGAACTTCGCTGCGAAAGTCCTCTCCGCAGTAGTGATTCACGTTGTCTCGAAAATTCTTCAAAAGGCAATGTAGTGACGAGAAAGCCCTCCTATCTCGAGGCACTTGAAAACGTAAAACCAGTCATGTCTGATGCTTTACTATCGGCAGGTGAAACTCTTTCTCCATCAGAAGATAGCCTGGGGTTCAGGTTATTCTCCGAACCTTCCCTGGGTCATTCATCTTCCAGCATGAATAGTGATTTCTCTACCAATCTTGTTGAATCCGATGAAGCAACAAGGAAACACCAACTCTGGTCCAAACAGGTAGAAGAATCTTCATTTAATGATAAAGAGGAAATGCTGAACATGAGGAAAAAATTGGCAAAAGGTGAAGTACCAGTCATGTTTTGGCCTTTGGCTGATTCCCAGTACGACATTCCAAAGATGTTGACGGATGATGGAATCCATGATATTCGTCTCAACATATGGAAAACTCTTTGTCAATTAAAGAAGAAGGTATTATCTTACGATGAATATGAAAATAATCTTAAGATAATAGAAGGGTTACAACGCCAGATTGATTTGGCATCTCTATCAGTCTCTCGGTATCCGAAGGCTGAAAAGCAACAGAGAACCCTTCAACGTTCATGCCTTGGCGCACTAAGAAGATTGCGTCAGTTAATTTCCAATGCTCCATCTAATGTTCATATCAGAGGATGGGGTGTTCACGGAGCACTACATTTCACAGTGCTTTCCGGTCAGCAAAGCCCGCCGAAAATGGTCTCATGCAATGTTATTGCCCATAGCCGGCCATAGTCAATGGGCTTTGTTCATAATCAAAAGCTTGCTCGAGATCAAGCTTCAACTAGTTCCTCTCAAAATCAAGTATATAGAGAACAGGTTGTTGAATTGCTCCTACATCAAGCAGGCGAGAATATTGCACAAGCCTCTCGTCTGGAGCAAACACGTCATCAAATGACAGAAGTTTCGGAAATCATCCAACGGTCTGTTGAACCAGGTGATAAAAGTGGATACAGGTTAATGCATCCAGCTAATTTCCGAACTAAGATTCGCAAGATCAAGAGAGATTTCAAGAAGATCTCAGACATAGCATGTCAAGAGACACCCCAGCTTTCCAGACTGGGGACTTCTCCAACCCAACCCTCAGAGTCAACGAATGGGATTCGAGGAGTTGAGCGGAAGCAACAGGAACACCCCCAGTCCACTGGACTGGGGACTTTTTCAAATATTCAATCCCTCCCTCAGAGAAAGTCAGTATTCTCTCGATTAGGGAATAAGCCTCAAGAGGAACGAAGAGCCAAGATGTCAGGAGATTCTCTCCAAGTGACGGTTCTCCAAGAAATTCCCGAGGGATCAAGTCCACGGAATTCCATGTCTCATCAGGGACATAGAAGGAGACAATATCACAGAAATGCTGATAGAAAGGATTCCATGCAATATGCATCCATTAATGTCATCAATTCCGTTGCTGCTGATTCACCAGATGAGGCTCAATCAGAGGGATCAGACGAAGAGGTTCCTGCTCAATAAGTCGCGCACACAGACCTAAATGAAGAAGGTGTGCGCACACGTAATCAAAGGCTTACCCAAAATCTGGGTATTCCTTCAAGTAACCCACTTCCCCCTCTCCGAAAAGGATCCAATAAGGGGAAAGGAAAGAATCAGCTTACTTCTCACCCTTCCTCTGAAGGAGGTCAATCGCTCTCATTAGAGCAAAGGTTTGCACAACAGGAGGAAGAAATGAAAGAATTAAGAAGGTTGAATGCAGAACTACTTCAGAGTAGTCTTCTTCTTAAGAATGCTGAAGTCCGACAGCCAAAGGAATTTGTTGTAACTACTGAGATGGATCAAGAATATCCTCCTTTGTCAGTACACCCACAGAGGTCTAATCCTACGGGTCAAACGCAACAACGGTTGGCAGTACTACCATCAGTTGCAGCACCAACCACCACGTCTGTCCAAGCTCCATTCATTGCACCTACCCAAAACCAAGTTCAACCTGACGTTTCTCAAAAGTTAATAACAACTATTGAGTCATTAACAGCTCGGTTAGAAACTATGGAAGGGAAACGGGCGCAAGTTCAACCTGAAAAGAAAGTTTACCCTGAATGGGTAGATTCAATTTCTCCTCCATCCAGTTTTGGAAACCCTATTTTCCCTACTTTAAATGGATCAGGCGACCCTGAACAACATTTGACGCATTACGTATCTTGTTGTGATCCTATGATGGGAACTCCAGAGCAGCAAGAAGCAGTGAAACTCAGATGCTTCGTGCGAACCTTGCAAGGACCAGCTTTTGTCTGGTATACAAGCTTGAAATCCCGGTCAGTCATCGGATGGGAGGATCTTCGTCAAAAATTCCTTCTTCAGTTTAGCTCAACTTTGCCAAAAACGAAAGTTTTCGATCTTACAAACTGCAAGCAAAGGGAGAATGAAAGAGTCTCTGATTTCATTGCTCGTTGGAAGGGATTAACATATTCCTTGAGTTTATCACTCCCTCAGGAGGAATTGTTGCCAATATGTGTGGCAAATTTGCGTGACGAATTACGCACGCCATTGATCCCTGTGAAATACACAGGAGGGTTTCGAGACCTTACTTCAATCGCTCAACAGATTGAAGATTCCCTTATACAGGCTAAGGTTAAATCTCGTATAATTCCATCAGCTCCAGGAAGAAGAATGGGTAAAGCAGAAACTGCTACAGTTGTGCTTAAACAGGCACCTATACCTATTTCTACTTCAAAACCTTCATCTTCTCGAAGAGATCCACCTCCTGAACGCCAACAACAAAGGCTATTTCGTCCAAATGATCAAAAAGATCAACGACGGAAACAATTTGAGGATATGAATAGTAAAACATACTCTTTCCGAAGTGAGCAAGTTCCTGGTTACTTCATTTCAGCTCTGGAAAATAATTTGGTTCAATTACCAGTGCCCAAGAGGCCAAACAAGGAAGGAGATGAAGACCATCCCAATTATTGTCCCTTTAATCAAATGTTGGGGCATCCCATCCAGGAGTGTTTTGTCTTTAAAGACCTCCTGCAAAAGATGGTTGACTTAGGACAAGTCAAATTGAAGGGTTCTTCAGCTCATGTAGCCTGTATTACCGCTACAGATCCAGAAGAAGGAGGCGAGTGGCAGGAAGTCAAAAGCAAAACTGCGAAAAAATATGATGATTGGATGGTCAGAAAGACAATCAATCAGACCCATTCCATTTTGCGAACACAATTGAAGAAGCCAATTGTGTCTCCTACAAAAGCTGCAGTAAAGCCTCCATCAAAGGAAAAATCCTCAAAAGGGAAGCACAATTCAAAGAAGAAAGAGGAATCAGGAGAAGATGAGTATGCATCAAAGCCTAAATTGTCTTTGACTCTGGCAGATTTCATGCCATCTACTTCAAAGCAACGGGCACCGTCCCACCAAACGGCACAGCCTAAACAGGCTAACCAGGCAGAGTCTTTATCAGACGAAGAGTTAATCTTTGGTTCTGTTAATATGATTCAATTAACAGATCCATATTCCAGTCTTGATGAGCCTGAATTCCCTGTATCAAATAAGGGAATCCGAAGAGGTTCTAGAGGTTCAGGATATAGGGGAAGACGTGGATCTTTCCGAAGCCACTACTCTAATTCTACCCCTGCTAGCATTGTATATGCAGCAGAAACTCGTGGTAGAGCCCTTCAGCGAGCTCAAAAAGAACAAGCAAGTTCTTCTGCCAATGGCCAACTCAGCTTTGGCACAGTTATTTTGGAAGACCGATTAAAGGTTCCATCTTATTTATCTCAGAAAGTAAATGGATCTAATCAGTCTAATCTTCCAAAACCAAGGATGTTGCCAACTTCAATACAAGATGCATCAGCTTCCAAAGCATCTGCTTCCAAGGTACCTGCTAAACCAAATATTCCTATTGGGAAACGCAGACCTCTAGATCAAAAGTATGATATATTGAAACACTTGGCCCAAGTACCAGCCAAGTTATCAATTTTGGATGCTTTGAATCTATCAAAAGATCTTCGGGAAGCACTTATCGAAGCTTTGTCAAGTCCTCAGGAGTTTGAAGCTGAAATTGCTGCAGCTGAAATTTATCACATAGAGAATAATCCTGCAGAATGTCATGCAGTGATATCTTTTACTGATAAAGATGAAGATGATGTTGTGCATGGGCACATAAAACCTTTGTACTTATCTGGAAAAGTCAATGGTATAGATGTTCGAAGAGCTTTCATTGACAATGGTTCAGGAGTCAACCTCATGCCCATTCGTACACTTCGTCGATTGGGCCTCACAGAATCTGATTTATCTCCTTCTACCATGATGTTGCAAGGATATGATAAAAATGAACAAGAACCACTGGGATAAGTTACACTCAGAACTCAGTTTGGAGATCTTGTTTCCAATTCGGATTTCATGATTGTTGATCAGGACTCATCTTTCAATATCTTGCTTGGAAGACCCTGGCTACATCAGCATGCAGCTATTCCGTCATCATACCATCAATGTCTCAAATACTGTTTCGATGGTCAAGTTGGAACATTGTATGGTGATAAGGCCCCGTTCAAGACATGTGAGTCTCAATACATTGAGGCGGAATTTTATCACATGAAGGGAAGAGAAAAATCTACAATGAAGGAAATTACCAAAGTTAATGCTCCATATGGTTTGGAAAAAATTCCAATAAATCCATTTTCACATGTGAGTACAGATTATGTGTTACCTATCAGTCAAATTGACAGAATAGGCCCAAATCAAAATACTCTTATGGAAAGATCCATAATGTCAATTACGGCAATCGAGCCAGACAACATGGGAGAAATTGGTAACTCACCAAGCAGTGATGAAAGCATAAGTGGTGATGTTTTCATTTCGTCTGCTGAAATCCAACAAGTCTATACTTCGCTAATCAGGCCAGAAGAAGTTATAGCAACACCAGAGGTGAATATTGATGTCGATTCTCAATCCATCATCTCCTCTTTAATTCCCAAAGAAGACCCTTTATCATCAATAGGGTCGGAAATGGAAGCTTCTTCTTCAAAATGTGAAAATTTTGACATCTCTTATGGTCATGAGAATTTCATTTTTTCATCTACTTTGCAAGTAGAAACGGAAGAAATAACACATGATGAAGAGGAAGAGGAAGATCTTAGAGATGCTCCTCCAGCATTTGAAGAGGGTATCTCTACCACTGTGGATGAACTCAGAGAAGTAAATCTGGGTACAGAGAAAGATCCACGCCCCACTTTAATTAGTGCGGCCATGACCCTTGAAGAACAAGAGATGTATATTTCTTTTCTAAAGCAAAATAAAGATATTTTTGCTTGGAATTATACAGAGATGCCTGGCCTTGATCCTGATGTTTCCACCCATCATTTGGGTTTGCCAAAAGAACATCGAGGATTCAAGCAAGCCGCGAGAAGAACACACCCAACCTATGCTTCCAAAATCGAGGCTGAAGTGGATAAGATTATCAAAGCTAACTTCGTCAGAGAAGTTCAATATCCCAAGTGGTTGGATAATATTGTCCCTGTAAAGAAAAAGAACGGACAAATTAGGGTTTGCATCGATTTCAGAGATCTTAATCGATATTGTCCCAAAGATGATTTTCCAGTTCCGATTACAGAACTCTTAATTGATGCGACGGCTGGCTATGAAGTACTTTCTTTCATGGATGGATATTCTGGATATAATCAGATCCGAATGGCCCCAGAAGATGAGGAATATACAGCCTTCATAGCTCCTCAAGGTGTGTTTTGTTACCGGGTGATGCCCTTTGGTTTAAAGAATGCAGGTGCAACATATCAACGCGCCATGCATCGTATCTTCAAACCTTTTTTAGGGAAATTTGTTGAATGCTATGTAGATGATTTGGTGGTTAAATCCAAACAAAGTTTTGATCACTTGGATGATTTGGAAGTCATATTCCACAAGCTTCGACAACATAATTTGAAGATGAACCCCTTAAAATGTGCTTTTGGGGTAACCTCAGGAAAATTCCTCGGCTTTGTTGTACGCCATCGTGGTATTGAAGTCGATCCTGAGAAGACCAAATCAATCCTTGGTATGTCACCTCCTTAGAATTTGAAAGAATTAAGAGGACTTCAAGGACACTTAGCCTATATTCGGCATTTCATCGCCAATTTGGCAGGCAAAAGTTTACCCTTTACCAAATTATTGAAGAAAGGAGTCACTTACCAGTGGACTAAAGAATGTCAAGAAGCATTTGATGTTCTCAAGAAATACCTCTTGAGTCCACCAGTACTCATGCCACCTGTTGAGGGTAGGCCTCTTATCCTCTATGTGACAGCTTTAGAGCGATCATTGGGTGCCTTTCTCGCTCAAAAGAATGATGCTGGGAATGAAAATAGTCTCTACTATCTCAGTAGAACTATGCTTGAAGCAGAAACTCGGTATTCGAGTATTGAAAAGTGCTGCCTAGCATTAATCTTTTCAGTTCAGAAGCTGAGACACTACCTGCAACATCACGAGGTCCAATTGGTATCTCGTAATAATCCACTCAAATTCATCCTAAGTCTTCCAATGCTTACAAGACGTCTGGCAAGGTGGGCGGTTATTCTACAGCAGTTCGACATCCAGTATGTGTCTCAAAAGGCAATTAAGGGCCAAGCTCTGGCTGATTTCCTGGCTGAACACCCTTCAGTGGAAGACACGTATTCAGATATCGAACTCCCTGATGAGGAAGTTTTTTCTATTCAAGAGAGTCCTCAAACATGGGAAATGTATTTTGATGGTGCTTCTAGAAGTCCAACAGGGAAGAAAATGGAAAATCCTAAATTCAAAAAAGTTGGTTTAGGAATTGTGCTCATTTCTCCAAATAAGGCAGTGTTACCTTATTCCTTTTTGTTGTGGGAAGGTGGTACCAATAATGAAGCTTAATACCAAGCTCTCATTGCAGGCTTGGAGTTAGCACTTCAAGCACAAGTGAATCACTTAAAGGTGAAAGGTGATTCAGACCTGGTAATCAAACAAGTCAATGGGGATTATGCCATCAGAAAAGAAGAATTAATCCCTTTGTATGATTACGTCAGAGAGTTAATGTCGGAATTCCCTTCAGAACCGACATTTTCTTATGTCCCAAGATCACAAAATGGTCAAGCTGATGCACTGGCTAATATAGCCACAGCTTTAGCAGATCCAAATCGGGACGAGACAACCATCGGTATTGCCCACCGTCGTGCAATTTCACCTTATGTTCAAGTCAGAACAGAGGAAATTAATGAAATTAGTCCCATTCCTGAACCGTATGGTCATACTACAGGATGGATGTCACCTATCAAGGAATACCTTCAAAATGGAACACTTCCACCTGATAGAGCCGAGAAAGAACAAATTCGGCGACTTGTGGTCAATTTTACTCTTTATGATGGTCCAAACCACCTCGAGAAAATTCTCTACAAACGTGGTTTTGATGGAGTTCTCTTCAGATGTATTGATGGTGAAGAGACAATGGCTGTCATAAAAGAAGTGCATGCAGGAGTCTGTGGTGCCCACCAGTCTGGACATAGATTGTCTGATCAAATTCGAAGGCTTGGATACTTCTGGCCTTCAATGATACAAGATTGTGTTAATTTCACAAAGAAGTGTCATTCATGCCAAATATATGCCAACTTCATTCATCAACCTCCAGAGTTGCTTCATACAGCTAAATACTCATGGCCATTTTCCACATGGGGAATGGATGTGGTGGGACCTTACCCTTCAGCTACGACCAAGCAGTTTAAGTACATTCTTACTGCTACTGATTTCTTTTCCAAATGGGCAGAGGCAGTACCTCTCAAAGAAGTCAGTTCTAAATGCATTGTTAGCTTCATCAAGTCTAACATCATTACTAGATTTGGTGTCCCTCATACCATATTGACGGACAACGGCACCAACTTCTGTTCTTCTGAGGTAAAGAAATTGTATCAAGAATACAACATTAAGTCCAACCATTCATCTCGATATCATGCAGCGGCTAATGGCCAGATAGAGGCCTTCAACAAGACTCTTTCAAATATACTGCAAAAGATGGTAGATAAAGATAAGATGTCATGGCCTGATAAACTCTATCATGCTTTATGGGCTTATCGGACTACCACTCGCAATGCAACGCGGTCTACTCCATATTCATTGGTATATGGAACAGAAGCAGTCTTGCCAATTGAAGTTCAATTGCCCTCACTCAGAATAGCCATTTGTGATCAGTTATCAACAGATGAGCAATCCCAAAAACGGTTGAATGAATTGGAACAGTTAGATGAGTAGAGATTGTGCACTTTGCACCACTTGGAAATCTATCAGAATCGGATAGCACGAGCTTTTAACAAAAAAGTTCGTCTTCGTTCATTCATTCAGGGAGAATTGGTATTGGTTCTCAGAGCACCAATGATACCAGGAAAGAAGCCTCCCAAGCTTGAACCAAAATGGGAAGGACCTTATTCAATAAATAAGGTCTACTCCAATGGAGCGTATTCTCTGATCTCAATGGATGGAGAACACATCACGACTCCAACCAATGCCAGATTTCTGAAGAAATATTTTGTATAAACACAAAATATGGCCCCCAAAACCAAGACTTACAATTGGTTCATACAACCATGGTCCAGTATGACCTTAAACTGCACCACGGTCTAGTATGACCTTAAACTGCACCATGGTCCAGTATGACCTTAAACTGCAAATATGTCCTACATGACACTAAACTGTATATGTCCGAGATGACATTAAACTATATTATTTTTGTCCTAGCAACATGACATTAAACTGTGTGGCACTTTCATCGTCCAGCATGACGTTAAACTGTGTCAGTTCCCTTATCGTCCAACATGACGTTAAACTGTCACATTGGTTACTAATATGTCCTACATGACACTAAACTGTATATGTCCGAGATGACATTAAACTATATTGTGTCCTAGCAACATGACATTAAACTGTGTGGCACTTCCAACGTCCAGCATGACGTTAAACTGTAAAAAAGTCCCCAGAACTGATATCCTCATATTTGTTCACCTTAGTCCTAGTTACATGACTTTAAACTGTACAGCACCAGTTAGTCCTAGCTACATGACTTTAAACTGTACAGTAATGGTCCAGTATGACCTTAAACTGCAACTTCGTCCAACATGACGTTAAACTGTGTCACCTTCAATGTCCTACATGACATTAAACTGTACAGAAGTTCCTTATTTGTCCGAGATGACATTAAACTATATTGTGTCCTAGCAACATGACATTAAACTGTGTGGCACTTCCAACGTCCAGCATGACGTTAAACAGTAAAAAAGTCCCCAGAACTGATATCCTCATATTTGTTCACCTTAGTCCTAGTTACATGACTCTAAACTGTACAGCACCAGTTAGTCCTAGCTACATGACTTTAAACTGTACAGTAATGGTCCAATATGACCTTAAACTGCAACTTCGTCCCACACGACATTAAACTGTGAAAAATTTCTCTAAACCGTCCAGCATGACCTTAAACTGCATCATCCCTGGTCCATGTATATGACCATAAACTATTTGCAAATCCCTTATGTCCAGCAAGACGTTAAACTGTGACGTCCTAACTACATGACGCTAAACTGTATAAAAGTCCCTCACGTCCGGAAAGACGTTAAAACTATATAATCATCAAAGGTCCAACATGACATTAAACTGCACCATCCATGGTCCATGCATATGACCTTAAACTATTCTCACTTTCGTCCGACATGACGTTAAAATGGTACACTCTTTTGTCCTTACTGCATGACATTAAACTGCACAGTCCCCCTTTTTCGTCCAATATGACGTTAAACTATATTGTCCTCATCGTCCTAACTACATGACGCTAAACTGTATAGAAAGTCCTTGATATGTCCTACATAACATTAAACTGTTATTTTGTCCCTGCTACATGACACTAAACTGTGCAGCACCAATAGTCCTAACTGTAAGACTTTAAACTGCATAGTCCCTTTTTTATGTCCTACATGACATTAAACTGTGCATCGTTAAGGTTGTTATTACCTCTTGTTTCTCACACCGAGTATGACTCACGTGAGCTTAGAGCGAACATCAACCATAACACTCCCTTTGGGCCACTAACCATGTGTAAGTCCCAACAACATTTTTTATTAGATCATTGTCCCCAAGAATAACTTGATCATTGATTCATTCTTTAATTGAACTACACAGACTTTGATCCTTGCCCTCTAGGCTGGGTATGTAGGCAACCTCCCAGGGTTCAAGCCCAAAAACAATCTCTCCACATCGGTTCACCACCATCTCATATGATGTTGATTCGTGAAACCGCCCCTGGAATCAATATCTTTACATTGATTCACTTTCGTCCTTGTTATATGACGTTAAACTATACAACACTTTTGTCTGGTACGACAATAAACTACAATATTCTTTGATCTCCTCACTTGAGAGAGAACTATTATTGACATTGATTTTTCAATCATGTTTCATTTCAAAAAGACTACGTGCATACATGGTAATGCCTAATTTTTTTATCTCAGGTTAAAACATCATTGCACTAAAGTCCCCTTTCACCCTTCACATGTACGAACCAAATTTGTACAAAGGGTAGTTCTAGAACTACGTGGACTTGATTCCCATCCTTATGGGATACGTAGGAACATTCGAGTGTCCCTCGAATCCAGTCCCAAGTCTTTTGGGCCTAACCCCAAATTTCACTTTCAGTCCCTTGGCTGAAAAGTCCTCATGAAAACACACACTGTGTATTCATTATTATGGTCCGAATTCTATGACCCTAAACTAAGATCACTCATACTTTCGTCCTGCACGACGTTAAACTACATTTCAAGAACTACGTATGGCTTGATTCTCATTCTTATGAGATACGTAGTGAAGTCCAAAATTTCAATTTAGGACCCAGCCACAACATGATTATGGTTTTCATTGACCTATGTATCTCTATATACATTGGACAATACCCATCTTTATGTATTATAATCCTAACCTTAAATATTTTCAGATATTCATAACCCTTTTCATGACTTCTAGTCACAAAAATGTCAAACTTCTGAGAATTCTTTTGCCTGACTATGCAGCACGTGCCCATAGGTGGCCTTGCATAAACAGTCCACATAACAGACTTGTCAGCCAAAAGATGCTATTTTATTTGACTATGCAGCCAATGCCCATAGGTGGCCCTACATATTTCAACCCCCTAACGGGTTTTGTTAAATAATAGTAACTTCATTCTTGGGAAGAATGCCTCTTTTGTCCTTATTTGTCTTAAACGACAGTATGTAGGGATCCGCAAAAATAGCCATCCTTAACGTATTTGTCCCATATCCTTTTTCATGATCTGAAAGTATTCAAGTCTATGGTTTATTCTTCTTCCCTACGTTTGGGTCAGACCTTCGTAGGAGTGATATTCATCCAGTTCTTCGATATTCTTGTTTGGAAATATCTTCTCCATATTCAAGTACCTCTTTCCATACAACAAACTCTATGCTTTAGAAAATTTGAATCTCCATAAACTTTCACTAGCTTTTAGCACTAGGAAAGTAAATTTCTGGGAGTTCTTTTGCCTGACTATGCAGCACGTGCCCATAGGTGGCCTTGCATAAACAGTCCACATAACAGACTTGTCAGCCAAAAGATGCTATTTTATTTGACTATGCAGCCAATGCCCATAGGTGGCCCTGCATATTTCAACCCCCTAACGGGTTTTGTTAAATAATAGTAACTTCATTCTTGTAAACTACTTCTTCTAATGCCTTTTAGCTCTTTTTCATATCATTCCTCAGATTCAAATATTCTTAAGCCATATTTTACATTTTTTCCCTCATACTTGAGTATGGTAATATGTTTTCAGATAAATTGTCAAGGAATTGAATCCATTTTTTTTAATCCATTTTCGGTCAAAGCTATTTCGACCTTAAACATTAGCCCCTTTATGTTCGGCGTGCATGACTTTAAACTGCCCACACAAAAGAAAAAGGAACTCTGAATAAAAGTCAAGTTCCAGCTCACTAAATATACATTTTTTTGTATGATTTAGGTAATATTGAGCAGTTAAAAGATTCAAAGTTTGTAGGATTATTTGTAATAATCCTAGTAAAAATCAAACTATGCTTACTAGGCCCATTGGCTTAAGTAAATTTGAAGCAGGTAATGAAAGAATGCAGGTACAAATGATTAGAGACGAAAGTGTTTTTCATTGATACACAAGAGTTAGAAGGACATCCACAGATTGGAGTCTCTTCTCTTTTTCAAGAATTACAAGAGGCTTTCAACATAACACTTCATTTGATTTACGGCATCCCGAGCTTCATCAGCAACCACCTGGAATTCATTCATTCAACTGGAAACAAAAAAGAGTTGCAGTGATACCATCTCTTCTTGGAACAATTGTAAAAGGATGTTCTTGAGTGCGGTTTGAGAAAATTTTCTGCTGATCAAACAGTGACTCTGTTTCTGTCCAAGAGACTTGGAAGATGGATACATGGATTTGAGAATGGAGCATTGGAAGTAAAGAGCCATTTGGAGAGAGTACTCTTTTCAGATATTGCTCTAATACCATGTTTGTCTTCTCTCCACCAACCGGTAGTGGAAAACATTTCAGCCCATGGGTTTGCCATTTTCATATCTGCAAGGAAATGGCATGCAAGGAGAATTCGAAAGTTCACACCATTGTTGTTTCTCTTAATGCACAGCATAACCGAAATGAAGGAGTAGCAGCGCAGTTGCATTTCAGGTGTATAGTTGTTTGCATTTGGAACATTGACTCCTTGCAAGTGACCATGACCACATAGAGACAGGTAGATGCTCTGTGGGAAATTAAGATGATATTTCTTCAAGTACTTAGCCAAATCTGGAAGAGTGCTGTCGCAGATGTCATAGTAATCATGGCCAATGATGTTCATCATGTCATCAATCCGCTTGCTAGCCAGTTCATAAGTCGTTCCAATTCCCTTGGGAACCACTGAATCTGCACAAAAGATGAATAAACTAACTCTTAAATGGGTTTATTTTTCATAAATTTTGTGAAGAAATTTGAAAAAATGGCTAAGGCATTAAGGCGCACAAGTCTACAAAATGGCGCGCAAGTATTCACGTGCCGCGCTAGTTTTCGCCGCGCAAGTATAAACCGCGCAAGTACGAATACCTTTACAGGAGCGCGACATCAAGGAAAACAGAGCAAACTTGCGCGGCTTAGGTGACCTGCGCGGCGAGAGCTCGAGAAGGTATGAAGTCCGGAAATCCGGATACTTGTACGGAGGTGAGGCCGTGTATTTATAGGCCAGGAAGCCTACCTGCGCGCCACACCCAGAGCACTTAGGGCCTGCGCGATGCAAACTTGCGCGCCGCCCTCTTCGTACTGCAAAACTTGCACGCCACCCTTTTCCTTTGGAGGAATTCAATTTCCTCAGAGTCAAATCCTCATTTCTTTCCGGATCCAACTCTGCGGGGGGACTTTTGTTGACGCTCCTTTCGTCACAGAATATAAAGATCGGAAAAGGGAATATCTGAGCTCAAAAGTGATTCAACCTTTGAAGAAAACATCAAAAATAGACAAAGTCATGAACAAAGGATCGACATCAATTGAACCGCGCAAGTTTTATCACTGCCGCGCAAGTACACTTGCGCGACACCCTTGGTCGCGCAAGTGACTTGCGCGACCTAAGTAGTAACCGCCCGGTAACCTCCCGTGGTCTTCTTTTGCCTACAAATAGACCCTGTGGGCCCCCCATTCGAGAGGATCTTTTTCCAGAAACTCGGATTAAAGCTCCCGACGCCCAAGTCTCTTCTCAAAGCCTCTGGAACACTTCTAAGGTAATTTCTTACCTAGAACGGAAGATCTAAAGAGAAGAAGGAAGGCCCAAGTGTTGAAACTTATCAAACACTTGCGCGCCGACTTAATTCCTTCAATATAACTTGCACGTCCCTTCTCTGGAAGAACCTCAAGAGGATTGTAAAGGGTTTTCTAAAGAGTCGCTCAAGTATTTCAATGCTGGTTGAAAATCGCACAAGTACACCATGTGTCGCGCAAGTATACTTGCGCGACCAATACTTGCGCGCCGCCGCAGGACTTGCGCGCCTTTCAAGACTTGCGCGCCCCTATCTTTTTGGGTGCCCATCTTGCCCATTTTACCCCTCTTCAGCCATTTCACCTTTCCTTTTTAAGATTCAGTCTTCAAGACACTCTTCAAAACCATTTATGGCATGAATTATTGATTTGACTTTCTTATCTGAAAGGAATTCTGTGAAATCTCTCTCAAAGTCTAGTGATTTAAATATCCTTATGTCACTAAAATACAGGGGAGTTCATTCATTCAACCTCATCCTTTAAGATGAGAAAATCCTAACTTGGGTCTCCTTTTCAGGAATAATCCCCAGTTATAAAACCTCTGATCTGGGCATCTTCCTCAGGAGTAAGCCCCAATCAAGTACTCTAATCTTGAGCATCTTTCTTAAGAATAAGCCTCAACCTCAAATATGGGCATCCTCTTCAGGAGTAAGCCCCAAACCTTAATCCCTAACCTGGGTCTCCTTTTCAGGAATAAGACTCAGTCATAACCTTGGGCTTCCTTTTCAAGAGTAAGCCCCAAGTCCCTTAACCTGGGTCTCCTTTTCAGGAATAAGACTCAGTCATAACCTTGGGCTTCCTTTTCAGGAATAAGCCCCAAGTCCCTTTAAACTTCTCTTAACCAGTCATAATTTACCTTTGATTTGGGTTTCCTTTTCAGGAGTAAAACCCAATCATAAGTCCCCTCCTAACTTGGGCATCCTCCTTAGGAGTAAGCCCCAAGATTAGAGTATTCAAATATCCATGAAGCACATATAACTTTATGGACCCTGTTCATGGATTTTCTCCCTAAAAGTAAATCCTAAACCTTCATCCATCTGGGCAGTCATCCATACATAAGCCCCAAACAAATTCTTATGATTTCATCTTTCATGGTACAATTGTCTAAATTTTACCAATACCTCTTGTTTCTCACACCGAGCATGACTCACGTGAGCTTAGAGTGTAAAAGTAATTATGACATTCATCTTTGAGCCATCAATCATAAACATCATACCCCATTCCTCGAACTACGTGGGTTCTGATTCCTTTTCCAAAACAAAGGATACGTAGGTAGCCCATTTATGGGTTCGACCCCAACTTTGAAATAATCTATGTCCTTCTGAATGACGATAAACTTCAAGTGCCCCACTGAGTGGCTTTAAAACCAGCCTGGTCATCATAATGACCAAGAGACTTTTATATAAATGTTTTGAAGGATACCATTAACCAAGAATCTCTAAACAGATATGGATGATTCTCTATTGATGAAGAACCTCGAATACATATAAAAGATTCTCTAAATTTCTTGCATATTTAATCATTGATTGTTAAAAATAAAGGAAAGCTCATTTTATACTTGGTAATATAATAAGGATTCACGAACATAACTTAAATCTATAAAGAGAGTCCCGGAGTAGACAATAATTCCCCTCAAAAAGGTGTGATGAGTCCGACCTCCCATCCTCTCGACCAATGCAAATTCCTAAGCCTCATCAGTCCACAAGCTAATGAGCGCCTGCCTTTGGAAAGTAGGTCCAAACGGATGTGGAATCATTGGATGTTTCCGGTTCTACGAACAAACCCGCTAGAAACCGATCGGAACGTTTGAATCTCCTGTCCAGGAGGTCATCCCCGTAATCCGTGTGGGAACACATTCACATACACCTCTATGATCATTATTATAAGAGCGCTAGACATGAGCAGTATGAGATCCACAAGGTTTTATTTACATGCAGTCTTGGAAAGGGTGGGTCAGATGAGCCTCATGTTTTTAATATGATTTGATAAATTGAGTGTTTATAGATTTTAAATTTTATGTTTCCTAATGAATTTTGTGTGGAACTATAACTTTCCATGCTCCTTCATAGATCTTTAGTTTTGTTGTGAATTTTAATATAAAACACATTTATAATTTTTTACAATATATCTTTAAAATATTTTACCAAGTAGATAAGGTCATGAATTATGTGAGAATACTATTATATTTATGATTAACAGAAAGAAGTTATAGGTAAAATTCCATAAGACCAGTCCAAAGTCTAAGACATCTTCATAACACCCTACCAAAAGGGGGAAGATCAAGGGGTGATAAGGGGAGAAACATTCCATCTATTTTTTTTATAGAATGAAGGGACATTTTAAGAAGTACTATGCCAATATATCTAAGAAATGGGAGGCTTTATGTGAATTCCTTATCGAGTGAAACCATTGAAGGTTTCAGAACATAGTAGAAGCATATTGGTTGGTGCCCAGATTTTTTTCCCATCAACTTATTTATATTTCTCCTTAGAAATATATATAAATTCATTCTCAATAACCAATAAGAGGGGATATTTTTACAAATAAATTATAATTAAATTATTTAATTGAATAAATACCTCTCATTGAATTCTTTGTTCAATGTTGACGAATTGGCATACCACTCTATTCATATAATAATTTTGTAATATGAATAAATTGTAGATTCCCTCTATAAGTGATTCACACATTATTCTCGAGCCTCTTATTATCGCTACAACATTCTTTGAGTGAAATTGTATATGAATATAATACTTTCAATGATCATCTTTGATCACAACTAAATCCTTCTAGGGGGAAGTGATTTTATCTTGTATGATCATGAACTTTCTTAATATATCTCAATCTAATTTTAATGCACCTTTTTAACCTTATTTTGAGTATATCGTGGTTGAGTTTTTCTTTTGGGTTGTTTTGGGAGAATTAGGATAATTCTGGAAGTTTGTGGGTGGTTTTTGGGTAGTTCATGATTTTTGCACGGTTTTTCCAAACTGCGCACCATTACCCAAAATACTATGCATTACTAGACATAAGGTAAATACATAGTTGTCATATGGTTTTTCAAACTATGCACCCACTTGGTAGAAATTGTGCACCCCTAAGAATAGGTTCCTGGTTAATATGCATAGTTTGGAAAACTGTGCAACCCTGCCTAGGAAACCATGTGCACAAGATTAATTTATATGAAAAAATATTTTAAAATTCCCGAACCCCCAGTATTAAAATTGAATTTTCCCAAATCGGCCCTAACCTTTTTCCTTCATTTTTGTGAGCTCCTATAAGGGTTCAAAGGCTCCTTGAACTCCATTCAGGAAAAATTAAAGACCCAATTAAAGGATATTCACCTCTTCTGATATGTAATCTCTGCAGATGTGGTTTCCTTTCTCTATCATTTCTATTTATAGATATAAAAGAATGTTTTATTCCCCATTAGTGTTGGTTTAGATCTAGTTTTTTATGGTTATTTCCCATTGGATCTTGATATTAGGTTTTGGGTTCTAGATCTTCCACATTGTTGTGATCTAGGTTGTTCCACTTAAAATTGGGGTTTACCGTTTGGAAAACATCCATTAAAAACCATGAGGTAGGTGGTATAAATGTCAATTCTCATAGTCTTGATTGGAATTTTGTATATTATTTTGAGAAATTAAAATTTCTATGTTGGAAAATTAAATTCTAAATTGAATGTATTAACTGAATTTCCATGTGATTTTGAAATGGGTTGAACTTGGGTAATAGAATTTGGTAATTAAGGTTATGAAATTGATGATTAATGTGAAAATGAATTTATTGATAATGGTAATTAAGGGATGGTTGACTTAACCTTAAAGGTTAAATGTTTTATATGATTAAATGTTGATAAATGGTTAAATGGTGAATTTTTCATATTATTCTATATGATTAAATTGAAAACCATAATGAGAATGATAAGATCAGTTTCAGATATACCTATTACTGAGGGAGGGGGAATTAGTGTTGGGGACTTTTTAAATAGATTCAACCATTAATCCCTGTACCTTTTGACTTGATAGAATCTTTATTCTCATGTTCTCTTTTTTACTATCACATGAAATAATAGAAAGCATAAATATGATCATTATATTTTTACAAGGTTCACTACTCAATAAGAGTAGGTATATCTTTTCCATGTATGGTGATGATCAATACATGGATTCTACACTATAATGTGATAACTATTATAGTAGTTTGTCTAGGGAAACAATCCTCTAGCCAGTGTGGGTCCCTACATTTTGGATGGGGGAATGAAACAATCCTCCCCAGTGTGCGTCCCTACACATTGGAGGGAGAAGGGAAACAATCCTCATCCTGAACTGGTGATGACCATATTCAACTTGTAGCTTCCTTGATAGTTCTTTATACTACCTATGGAGACAGTCTTCTTCCTTATTCAAAGGGTAGGTTCTGGTCTTGATCTTTCTTAGTGCTATTCACCTGGTTAGTTTCAATGTAGTAGGGAAGTAACTCTCTTCTTCTTCTCTCTTAATCTTTAGTTCAAAACCAAGAACACTAAAAACATCTTCTTCCTTATTCTTATTTAGTCCAAAAACAAATGCACTAGAAATTATTCTTCCTTCTTCTTGGATAAAATCCCAAACACCTTTTTCATTTATCAAAAACTAAGGATCATCTCACTGGGAATCATCAGAATCAAACTTCCCTAAATGATTGCCAATTAATTTGGTCACACTCTTCCTTCTCCTTCTTCTTATGTTCTCTTATTCTTGGTGTAATTAATGTTTGTTCAACTAAATTTCACCCTTTTATGTTTTCATGAAATAATGCATAGCCTCTTATCTTATTATCCTTTCTAATATTCCCTTTTCACTTGGTTTGGGTGTTTTTAATTCATGCACATGAGTGCATGCATGTTGTATGAAGAGACCAAACATAATCTGTCCACTTCTTCTCTTCTTGTGCAAAAATATGAATGGGTATAAGCCTTTGGACAAGTAATACCTTCTCTTATTCTCACGTATGGGTGTATGTGTAAATTAATTACCTCTTGCATCATGATTATTCTTCTTCACATAATCACACAAAGCCTCGAGATTCTTTAAACAGTGCACATGTGTGTGTGCATGTATAAAATGTCCACCCTTGTGAAGGTTCATTCTTCTTTAAAAACAAACCCCTGCAAATGATAAACAGAAAGTGGGGTGCTTACCTTAGTGTGAGCAGAGAGATCCACAAATATTTGTCTTCACGTAGAGGATACGTGGTTCCTCTTAGAACAGATTTTGAGGGTCTTCGCGAGGAACAATGGGAGGCTGAGACTCATCCACTGGATCATAGTGACATGGCCTTTGCAGAGCACATTAAAGGTTTAAGAAAACTGGTCATGTGTTTGTAGTAACCAGTTCATGCTAAGAACATAACTTATTTGTAAAGAATTTTAGAGTGTGTGGCACTTTTCTATGTCTTTTAGAATCTCCTCTTCGCAGATCCAAAGATCTCACGATTCTTTTTCTCTCCCATCATAAAGAAAAAGCATGGAGATGCTCTATTTTTCAAGAAAAATGAGAGATCTCCAAATATGGGAGAAGAAAACTTTCCACATCTCAGTTTGGGTCCTTTTATAGAATAGGGACTCTTATTTTCTACATTCAAATCACAAAATATATTCTGTGAGGATCATATTTTGAATGAAATAAATATTTGGAATTTTAAGATTCTTTAAATCCCTGTACAAGATACACCGAGACTTATGGCGGGTTTCCATTTCAAACGAGCACCTTAACTGTGGTGAATTAATAATTTTCATGTGGTAAAGATCACATGTATCTCGTTTTTAATACACACTTGAATCCACATGGTCTCAGAAGCTTTTTTTCCTCAACTTAATTTCCACTTCGATATATTCTCATGCATGCACAACGTAAGTTGCATGAATGGTATCAGTTCGATAAACTGGTCTTCATGATTTATATAAGATAAGTCATGGTGGTCCAAACATGGTTCTTCATAATCTCTGGTGGATAGTAGTAGCGCTGGAAAGTGATGGAGGATGAAGACGCCGACATAGTTTAACCAGAAACTGCAGGAGCATCGGACGACTCTTATTCAAACTGGCAGGGCTCAAATGCAATGGACAACCAGGATTAGATGATCGAATGTTATGGGTGATATAATGATCAAGAGAAATGCAGATGAGATGAATATTTGGGATTGCTTATGAATTTTTTAAATGATGAACAGTAACCTATATCGCTCGTCCCACATCAAACTAGAGATGCAAAGATGCCACAGTTTATCAATCAACTCTCTTTAGCATTGACTCAGAGTAATTTCTCTCCCTCTACAGTACCACCATGTACTGTGTTTTCTATAGGCATTCTCTATGCCCATCCTATGTGTGGGATTCGACCCAACTATGCACGAGATTTTCCCCTACACTCCTATGGGCCTTCACACTACCCCTAATGCATGCGGTTGTCTCACCTAGTTGGCTTCCCTTGGGTGCATTTGACCTAGAGTCCCGCATGTACCCTTGGTCGAGGCTATCCAAGGTGGGTCGGTTAGATGCCTAATTTTTTTAAGTAACCACATAAATAATACTTACCCCTAGTGTAAAATTTTATGGCCACCTTAGATCATAAAGCTCATTCATGGATTCCACCTTCAAATGCCTATCCCATTACACTTTTTCTCTTTTCCTCATCTTCATTTTCTTTTTGGAACATGAATCCCAAAGTACATCAATCATCCTCAAATAGATGATACTTCATTGTTGTAAAACATGTGTCACTTTTTTCATAAGTTCTTTGAACTAAGTATTAGTGCATCAATCGTCTAATTTACCATTCACCATCAACTTTGACTTATGAGATCTCCTTCTTCATAATGATCATCATTGACAACTTCATTGACATATTTGACAACCAAAACAACTCAATTCACTAAATTTTCCCCAAAATAGAATGATTTATAAGAAGGTTAATAATGATTAACATTTATAAATACGATATATGGGATATGTGTGTCATTTTATAATAAACGGGGTGTGGGATAGAGACTGATGCTCCAAATACCCATAGGGCGCTATAAATAACATTATAGGATCAAATTTATACTTGCGAATATAAATGTATGGGGTAGGGACAGATCCACCAAATACTCACGGGGTGCTAGACATGATGTTCTAGGCCCAAAACATTGGCATTGGACTGTGGTTCTAAGAAACCTTAATATGAAATTATAATTAAATTATTAATAAAATCCCAAGAGATAATGAATTGTGATTCCTTAGATATATGGTTCAGACTATGGCATGGGCTGAAGCAGGTATTGATTATTAGGGTTTCATAGTGAACCTAATTAATTATATGGTTAGTTAAAGAATAATGAATTATGAAAAATGTTTACTTATTATATTTTATTTTTTTATTTATACAACTACATACATTGTTATGGACTAAATATTGATTTAGAAACTATTAGATGGATGAGTTTGGATGAAGCATGGATTAGGGAACCATACATTAAGTCAAGACCTTCTTGGTAGCTTACAGTATGTATTTATTTTAGTTTTTTCATATTGAAACTAGACACATATATGGATATAAATATCTACAGATTTAGTTTGGATAGTGTTTCCCTATTTTGGTTTATCTCATGATGTTGGTCTGTATTGATTATGGTATCATTCTAGTTATTGGTTATATAATTTTGTTGTTGTTTATTTTTTTTATGTTTTTGTGCTTATTTGATAAAGAAGTTATAGTCTCCCCATTTAATATTTTATACCCTCACAGCTAGTCGGTAGCCTCTGGTGTACAGGGAGGCATGCTTGAGTTCACATAGCGAACCAGACCAGGGCACCGACATGTGGCACCTAGTTCGGGACATTACAAAGTGGTATCAAATGAGTTTAATTTTATTTTCTTTTATCTTACTATTTGGTAATGGTTGACAGAAGACTAGGATTATTAAATCATTGGTCATGAGCTCATTCATGGTAATAATTAACCCATGTACGTGGGAAAACCATGTAACCATGGTGGGATTGTAGTAATTGATGTTTTCTATTACAGTTGAATATTATTTCACCTTAAGTGATGCACTTATTGTGTGATGTTATTATTGTTTCTAGGATGTTTATTCTTGTCCCGTTATGGAATGGTAGTTTAGAATAAATTCTTAATTCTTAGAACTCAGGTTTTTTATGTGACATGAATCATTTTAGGCATGCATGGAAGATCCGGGTTTGGGGTGAATTTTTTAATTGAAAATTATTTTATTGCATATGTAATTTGCATGAAAATGGAACCTAATATGAAATTTAGAAATTATAAATGATGAAAAATGTGATAATTTAAAATTAATAAATGGTTTTCTAATAATAAGCTTTAATTATGGAAGTGTTAACCCCTTTTTGTCCATGAAATAGATAAGGGATGACTAAGGGTAGGGATAGTTCCTCGGTGTTGACCACATGGACAGGTATGGGGGTGACTTGTTAGGGTTTTATGTGAATCCCTTTTACTTAAATGTGATAATTTTGTGTTATTTTTTATAATATGTGTGTTTGAAATTCTAGAGATATGCCTTCATGATGATTCTTGTTGATAGGATGACATGAGTACATGGCTAGAAATGACCCCCCTGTAGTGGAACCAGAGACTTTGATAGTTCTGGGTGAGGAAGCTAGAGAGCAGTTCTATGAGAACTTCTCTCACATTTTGCAGTTTTTGGAAAGAGACCCAGGGCAGGTTGTGAAGATTATATCACACTTGAAATGGGATTTATAGTTGTAGCACCCTCCAACATTTACCATAGAGGGTGGACCTGAGGCATCTGAGTTCTAGATTGAGTCTATACAAATTTTTATTGATCACTTAGAGACTTTTATTAAAAATAGATTAAAGATGAAATCTTATATGTTACGTGTTCAGGATAATCATTGGTGGGACATCTAGATTCGGGATGGGAAACTAGAGAAATGGTGTGGAAGAAAGTTCATGATAAGTTCTTGGAACACTTTTACCCTAAGATTCTTAGGCAGGAAATGGAAACTAATTTTATGAGGTTGACTTAGAGAAGCATATTTGTGATGGACTATGCAGGATGACTTACTAATTTTCAGTTCTTTTTTATATATTTGGATGGGGATGAGACTACTGTAGTGAAGAATTTTCATGATGAGATTAAATGTGAGATTAAGACCCAAGTTAATATCATTAGGCTGAAAGAGTTTTCAAAAGTGGTGAATTATTACCTCATTTATGTGGGGAACCTGAATAAGGCTTCCATTGGTGGAAAGGTGGTTTCTAATGGATGGATAGGAGGTATGCCTTCTAATATTAGGAATTTTTTCTTTGAAAATGTCAACCAGGGAGATAGTGAGAAGAGTGTCCATGGGGAAGGATTATTTACTCATTACATGACTCGAGTGCTCTACCACTGGTGTGGTAGGCCAGGTCACATTATTAGACATTTCCCCATACCACTGGTAGAGTTTCAAGCTTGTATAAAGATGAGACATCTTAAATAGTTCTGCAATAACCTGCGATATGTTGGTTAAGATAGAAGAGTTAGGTATATTCAGAGTGCTGAAAGGGGATCTTCTATCCCATATCAATCTGGTAGTTGGAGTTCTATTGGTTGTGGTGGTCGAGGAAGTGGATGTGGTAATTCTGGGAAAGAGCACCCAAATCAGTAGAGTGGTGCTGTTCAAGGGACTCAGACAGCAACACAGGGAATAAGGGAAGGACTATTTCATGCAGTTCGTCCTATCCTTATGGATAGTGAGGCTAGAACATCGACATTCATAGGTATTATTCATGTAGATTCTATGCTTGCTAGTGCCTTAATTGAAACTGGTGTATATCATTATTTTATATCTATACAACATGTTAATTGGTTGATTCTGGTAGTGGATTTTGTGAGTGGGGTTATGAAAATTCATACACCTTTGGGGGTATGGTCAAGAGACATTTTTTTATGCAAGGGGTGTTCTCTTGAGTTTGGGGAGTTTCATTTTATATGGGATCATTACATCCTTGAAATTTTAAGATTTGACTTGATTTTTGGGTATGGATTGGTTGGTAGTGTACTGAGTCCATATAGGTTATTACTATAGGAGAGTGATCTTTACATATCCTGAGGGTGACAGTTATGTTCATCATGAAAAGTGGGATATTCAAGAAGGACAAGTAGGGATTATTCGTCAGCAACTGATGGATCTCATCACCTAGATTGAAAGCCTGATGTTTGATAATGGGGGTGTGAAGCATGATTACATTCCAACCATAGTGGACCAGTTCCAGTATGTGTTCCTAATAACTTCTTATGGATCATACCTGAGAGGGATGTGGAGTTTACAATTGATCTCATGCATGGAGCTAAGAATGTTTCTATTCCACCTTATATAATGTCACAAATAGAGCTTCAAGAGCTCAATGCTCAATTGTAATAGTTAATGTATAATGGATTTATCCATCAGAGTATATCATCTTGGGGTTCTCTTATTTTGTTTACAAATAAGGATGAAGGGATTTTGTATATATGTGTTGATTACTAAAATTTGAACCAAATGATAGTGAAGAATCGATATCTTCTACCATGTAATTTTGATATCTTTGAAAATTTGATATAATTTTGTGTTTTCTTGAAGATTGAATTGATTTTGGGGTATCATTAGTTGATATTTTTACCTTCTAATATATCGTTGACTACTTTTAGAAGCAGATGTGGTCTATATGAGTTCTTTATGATGTCTTCCTGGCTAAAGAACACTTATACAATGTTTATAGCCTTGATGAACTGAATCTTCCACCCATACTTGGATCAGTTTGTGGTTGTTTTTTGGATGAAATATTGGAGTACTATAAGACTCATGATGATCATGTAAAACATATCGACACCATCTAGAGTATGTTGAGAGAGAATCAGCTAAATGTCAAGCTATCTAAGTGTCAATTCTAGATTGATCAAGTATATTTATTAGGTCACATCATCTCAGAGGAATGTTTGTCAATAGACCTAGAGAAGGTGTAGGTAGTAGTTTCTTGGCTGAATCCCAAGAATATTTTTGATGTCTATCATTGTTTTGGGTTTTTTGGGTTATTATTAGAGGTCCATCTAGGAATTTTCCCACTTGGAATAACTAATTTCTGTCTTGAATAAGAACAGAGTAATGTTTCAATAGTCTGAAGCATGTGAGAATTCTTTCCAGGAGTTGAATAAGCACTTAACTACCGCTCCAATCTTTATCCTACCTGATTCGGGTGAGAAGTATACCATGTTTTGTGATGCATTTGGGATGGGGCTTGGAGCAGTATTAATGGATGGGGGTCAAGTGGGGGCATATGGGTCATGTAAATTGAGCCCAAATGAATGTAACTACCCTACGAATGACCTCAGTTTAGTTATAGTGGTTTTTTCTTTTAAATTTTGGATAAATTATCTATTGGGTGAAAAGTTTACTATGAATACCGATCACAAGAGTTTAAAGTATATATATTCATAATATTATTTTAACCTATTGTAGTGGAGATGGTTTGAGTATATGTAGTCATTTTATTTTGATTTGGGATATACACTTGAGAAGGGAAATAGTGTTTTTGATACTTTGAGGAGGAAAACTTAGACTCAAACAGTTCAGGAGTCTAGTTCTGAGTGAAAGATGATGAACTTGCTGGTGGAGATGCATGTTATGGTTCGGGAGGTCCCAAAGAAGATGACCCTCATATCAGTGTTAGGTGAATCCATACTTTTGATCTGGATCATAGAAAGTTTGTATGAGTATCTAGAGTTTTTTTTCCTTGAGGTAAATCCAGGAAGGTGGGGAGTCACCTTCCTATTGGACTATAGATGAGGATGAGATCATCTATGTATAGGGTTCTGTTGTTGTTCCTAAATTTATATGAGTGGAGTTAATTCATGAATTTCATTCCTCAATGTGGTAGGTGCATCTATGATTGACCAAATTGTATCATTACCTACATCAATAGTGTTGGTGTTCGGGAAAAAAGGAGATTGCGGGGTTCGTGATACAATGCAACACCTGTCAATAGGTGAATATTGGACATTAATGACTTGGTGGTTTTTTATAGATGTTTCCCATTCTGAAATAGAAGTTGGATGATGTTAACATGGATTTTGTGGTAGGTCTCCCAAGGATTCTTTGGAAGAATGAAAATATTTGGGTAGTTATGGATTGATTGAAAAAAGTAACACATTTTTTTATTATAGGGGAGATTTTCTCAGTTTGATCAATTGGGATACTAGTACATTCGGGATATATTATATCTACATGAGGTGAAATGGAGTATAGTTTCAGACCGTGACTTTTTTTTCTCTTCAAACTTCTGGAAAGGATTATAGAAATTTCTTGGTACATAGGTATTTCTTATGATGTATTTCCACCCATAGGCATATGAGAATTTAGAATGTACTATGTAGGTACTTGAGAATATGTTGTAAGCATGAATTCTTGACTTTGGTGGGTCTTGGGAGAAGCACTTAGAGCTCATTGAGTTCCCCTATAAAAATAATTACCATGAAACTATTCATATGGAACAATATGAGGATCTTTATGGTAGGCTATACATATCCCCTTTATACTAGATGGAGGTAGATGGGTCAAAGGTTTATGGGACCAAGTCATGTGTAGGAGACATCAGAGCAGGTTCAACTAATTCAAAAACATATGGTTATGCCTATAGTTGAAGCAAGGGGTGGAAACACGTACTTTATAAATTTTATTGATGAATTTATTATATATGGACATGTTTAAATGACGAGGTATAAGTCATATTCCTTTGAGAAATTTAAATAATTCATGAATATAGTTTAGAATTGTCTTGGGAATAAGATAAAGAAACTCTTCTTAATTCATGGTGGAGAGTATATTAACTAATAGTATATTGATTATTTAAGGGTGTTTGGGATCCTAAATCAAATCACTCTTACTTATACATCACAGTGGAATGGTGTATGTGATAAGAGTAATAGTACCTTGTTGGACATGGTGAGATCAATGATGATTCATGAAATTATTCTAATATCTTTTGTGGATACACGTTATTGGAAACAAAATATATACTTAATTTGGTTCAAAATAAATTAAAACATAGTATTCCAAAAAATATTTTTTATATAAGTAAACCTTTGTTATCACATATTCAAGTATGGTATTTTAAAGAGTTTGTAAAGGCTATGACTAGAAATAAATTTTCTCCATGAGGCACTATGTGTATCTTTATAGGTTGTCTTAAGGAAAATAAATGATATTACCAATAAAACCCTTTAGATAAAATAATTGTGGTTTATGGATGTCCTACATTTATTAAAAAGGAAAACATATCTATAAGAGATAATGAGAGTAAGATAGAATATAATAAAGTTGATTATCAAAATACATAGGAGTTATCATAAGGAATAGATTCTATAAAGCCCCATGGAATAGGATATTCCAAAGACATAATTTTTTCATAAGAGCACCAAAGATATTATAGAACAATATATATATATGGTTTTCAATTCATCGATTATTGTGAGTCATTATTGGTTGATAATAATGAATTTTTGTACTAAAATGAAGCAGTAAGTGTATCAGAAGATGCCAAGTGGAAAAAATCTATTAATTCTGAGATGGATTTCATGCACTAAAGCTAAGTCTATATTTTGGTAGATCCTCTAGTTGGTGTAAAATTTGTTGTTTCTAAATGAAAAATCAAGAAGAAACTAAACATTTAAGGTATATTTAGTACCTATAAATATAGGTTGGTTGCAAAATTGTTTTAACAGTAATTAGTAATTGACTATATTAAAACATTTACACTGGTTCTTATAATTAAATTTATCAGAATTCTACTTGTCATAGCAGCTTAATATGATCATGATATTTGGAAATGGGATTCCAAAATAGCCTTCCTTAATTAGAACCTTCAAAAAAATTTCTATACTGAACAACTGAAATAGTTTTTACACTAAAGGATTTCAATAAGGTATAAAATTTATGGAGATCCATTTATGGGTTGAAGAAATCATACAAATAATAGAAAATTATTTTTGATGAAGTTATAAGGTAATTTAATTTCATAAAGAATGAATGTAGGTATTGTGTCTATAAGTGGTTTAGGGGGAGTGTGATAATTTTTATAATAGTATATTTTGATGAAATATTACTAATTGGAAATTTTATACCATTCATATAGTCTATTAATTAATATGTGGTTGAACACATGCTTCTCTGTGAATTTGAAACAAGTTGGGACTTTCCCCTTTATTAAAAAGAATAGAACTTATTACAAGATAAATTTTAAAGCATAAATTGCTTGAAATATTTGAGAGAATTAAAAGGTTTCCTAAAATTCCATTGACACTGAGTCAAATGATAGATGTAAGGCCTAAAATATGATGGTTCCATAAATCCAACCAAATTCACAAAAACCAAAAATATAAATACTAATCTTGATGAAAATCCTTAGCAGAGAGTAAATATATTGATAAGTTACTGAAGATATTTGATGTGGAATATTCCAATAGGGTATTATTGTAAATGTCACATGGAATACAACTCTCTAATAATTTATTTTTCTCAGAGATAATAGGAGAGATGGAGGATGAGTAGTATTCTTTATGATATAGCAATAAGATCGATCATGTATTTCATACTATGTACTAGTATTGATGTTTCCTATACATTGATAATGGTGGTAATATATCAAGAAGACCTAAGATGCCACCACGAGATGGTATTCAATACTATCATAATGTTTCTAAGGTGTAATAAGTATATATTTATGGTTTATAGAGGATATGAAAAGCTAGTCATCAGGGAATATATAGGTTCAGGTTTCCAAAAAAATAGGATGATAAGAAATTACAATTAAGATATGTATTTTCTTTAATGGAGGGGTTGTGAGTGAGAAGATCTCAAATAATTCAATGGTTTCTAAATTCATAGTAGATTATAAGTATGTTACGACTTCTAATACAGGTAATGAAGTAGTTTGGATATGAAACTTCATCTCAGAAATTGATGTGGTGCATATAAATAAATATCTTATCACATTGTACTGTAATAGTACTACATTGGTGGATATTGTTTAGTAACCAAGGTATTATTAGGGGATTAAGTATGTACTTTGTAACTATCAACTATTGAGAGATTTTTATCATATGGGTGAGGTCACAGTAATCATAGTTTCTACAAAAGAGAACATGGAGGACCCATTAACTAAATCCTTATCTCAGTATAATCATAAACATCATGTGATAGCTAGAAAACTAAAATTCATTAGCAGTTAGATCTAGTGCATGTGGGTGTCTATGGCAGTTGCTTCCTAGGAACCAACAAGTTTGTACTTTAGATTACCTATATATTCAAATACATGAATATTAATTATATCATATATTGATTATTCTTATGTGTGGAATTAATGTGATAATTTCCATATTGTATTTTTGATATTTAAATATCATAGAAATTACTTTATATGATGAGAAATTTAAATTATTGTGATAATATTTTAGAACATATATTTCCTATAGTTAGATAGAATCTTTTGATGGGACACAGATGATGCGTACTATGAGGTGTTGGATTCTCATAAGTAGATGAGGTCTCATCTCATGACATTATCACTTGATAATCTCTAAAATGAGGGATTATGAGGAAATAATCCCCAATATTAATTACAAATTATATATATATATATGTATGTATGTATCATTGTATATTTTTATCAGTGAATGTGTGTAATGATACTTATACTTGACATTATTATTGATACATTTCATTAGTAGTGTACTTAAATGTATTTTGAAAATCATTATGCTCTATGTTTTTTATGGAGTATGATACATTATTTGTGTCATTAGTGATATAGAATTAATGAATATATCATGAAAGGATTTGTTCCTTCCAAAAACAAAAGATGATATCCCATGCCCTTTGATTAAAATTAAACCAATGAATTAAAATCCATGGACATTGTTACTGACTAGTACATTTAAAGAAGTCAAGGAAATATATATCAAGCATATATATTGATGACACAATAATGCATCCTTATTGAAGAGATATAGAGGAAAATAGATTATATTATAGAGTAAGTGTTTGTATGTGGCTATTGTCATTGTGATATTAACTTATTCCTCTATGGGTGTCTTGACATGTTTCTAGACACTGAACTTGGAATTTATACAAGATTGTCTAATTCCACTAAGTAAGAGATCTAGAGGATCACACAATATGTGTATCCATTGAACTTAGTTGACTTCTATTATAATTTAACAATTATATTTAATATTACTCTCGAGATCTGGGAATAATATTTATTTAGTATTTTCTAATGGTAGGTATTTAGTCACTAGTTATATTCAAGTTAGAATATATATGTGAGTTGAATATTAAATTAATATTAATTTTCAAGACCATAAAATAAAATATTTCTTTATACCTTATATTATTCAAAAGGAAATAAATAATATTAATTTATTAAATAAATATTTAGCTACATGAATATTAAAATAAAATTTTATTCATAAGATCATGAATGTAAAATTTATTTATTTATTTAATGAAAAATATATATTATTCATGGTTTAGTAAATGTTGAGGAATGGTGACAAGTCAAATTAATGGCATGGTAACAGAAATGATATAATCTTAAATATAATTTAAATAAATAAGAATTTATTTATTTGATAAAAATAATATTTAGTTTTCATAATTCGGCGCATGCCATGAAATAATAATAATAATAATATTATTATTATTATTAATAGTATATGGAATGAGGGTAATTTTAGATTTTAGATTTTATTATGGTCCATTATGGAATTATCAAATATCAAACTCCAACTACATAATCCCATTTTCTATCATTTTTTATTATGATTATTGTTCACAACATCTTTTCTCCCAAGATAATTATCTCAATAAAGAATATATTTAGGATTTCTCTCAAGTATGAGATATTTTTTACCTATTTACTTCCACTCCAGATAAAGAGAACAAGTGATTTGATCTTTAAAGACTAAAAGATTGTGTTATGGTCAAGGAGAACAATTTATAGTGATCGGATCACTCATACTATCTCCCGAAGTTCCACAAGAATCATTCACTAATCATAGATCACATGTGAATACCACTAGAAGGATACATGGGATCCTCTTAGTAAAATGATGGTACAACTTAAATGGTGTTTATGAAATTAATATTTGCATATAATAAAGATCTCAAGAATGATGTATTTTCTTATTATTAAATAAATTATAAATTTAATGTGAATGATCTTATCTACTTAGTTCTGGGATTCATTATCACTTTTCTTTAGGTATATTCATTAGACATGATTATTCATTGACATGTTCTTTTAGATAATTCCTTAAATATGAAAAAATCGAAAAGTTGTGTATATTCTTAACTAGCACTTCTATTATGCTTGAATCCTTTATCGCTAAACCAATAATATCTTCTAACCCTATAGTATAATTTATAAGAACTTTATGAGGCTACCTAGTTAATTTCTAAGATAATTCCTATCTATTTTATTATTAATATTTATATATATCCACATTTAGAATTTTTATGAAAATATAGTCACATTTTAAGAATTTTAAATAAAAAAATGCATCATAGTGAGCATCATGTAACAAATAATGATATTTTATAATAAACCTTAATGAAATTTGATATTTCTTATTCCAAAAAAAACAATAAAAGTTTTGGAAATGTAAAATAGTTATAAAATGAGAACAAATTCTAGTACCTATAAACCTATTTTGTGCTATCCCCTAGAGAATAATATTATAAAATAAAAATAAATTTTCTGAAATCTAAACCTTGAGTATAAATATAAACACAAAAAAATAAAATACAACTTTTCCGTTCTGAAATTCTATAAATTTCTTATACATTCCATATTCTTAAAATTCCCATAAAACCTAAAGGACTTCAAAATAAAGTTTTTATCCATGTTCTTTATCCAAATTAACAAATATCACCTATAAATATGTAGTAACAATTAGTTATGTCACATGTTAAAAAGAATACCAAAATTCATTGAATAGATTGTGAGTATATTATATTTTTAATGAATATAAAACAATAACAACTTACATGTGTATATTCTTGATAAATTAATAAATAATAATTGGTTATCACTCTTCCTAAAATATATATAACCACTAATCAGAAATAAAAAATAAAAAAACTATTTTATTAAGATTAAGGAAGACTATTAAAATTGATAAATAAATGGAATTTATCACAAGTTATATATTTTTTTAAAAATATTCCGATTTTAATTTATACAAAATCACTTATCATTTAATCCATGTGATAAAAATTAATTTGATTGATAATTATTTGGAAAAATGACTAACTTTTCCCATTAATGATTCACGATTACTATTGGAATAAAATTTAGATATGATAACTACTTCTATGATTTGAACTATGAGAATATTATTTTTCTAGAAAAATGTTAAAATAATTGTAATTAATATCTATCATCAAGGATTTAATTCAAATGAAACAGGATAAATATATTTTTGAATTGGGTTTTAATCATATGATCAAGAGAAACCCACCTATTTGGTATCCAATTGTGTTGTGAAATCTTTATGACCGTAATGAAAAATTGTAAACCATCATCATAACATATGGAACACATGGTTAAAACTTCCATGGAAATTAAATAAAAGAAAATAAAAATATATGAACAATATGTTAATAAAATAAACTATTTGACTATATAATCAAAATATATATAATGATTAAAAAATTTAAGAACCAAATATAAACCAATTAAATAAAAAATAAAATATACGATATAAAAATAGTGATTATAATTGAATAAATTTCATACATGTTACAACATTATACTATCTAATAGAGTTTTAGGATGTGAAAGTTTTATAAAAAATCAATTTTGATGGTAATGAATGTAGTGGAAGGCCTAGGGATATAAGTTTTAGGTGTAATTTATATAGTATGTTGGGAGAAGACATAGAGGGATGAATACATAAATTTATATGAATATGGTATAATCTATGGATATATTCATATATCAATATTGATCTTATCCTTGTTCCCCCTTTTTCAATCATGAAAGTTGTCTAATTTGGAAGTATATAACATTGAATGGTCATAAAAATAAATAATATGGTACTAGAGAAGAAAAGAACTAACGGGGAGAGGTGACAAAGAATATTGGGAAATGGATGGTGATATGTGAGTGTTAATTAATAATAATTGGGGAAAATAAAAGGGGTAATGGAGGGAAAATGGTGAGGAGGATACATGTGGATAAAAATATCAATGACTTAAATAAGTGGTGTAAAATTACTTTAAAAACTTTATACCTATCCAACATCTTTTTTATATTGAGTAAAGAAAATATTGTTGAAGAAAATATTATTTTTAATACCCATGTATTGATTACCAAAAAGAAAAAAATATTAATAATGAATTTTTAAGGTAAGATACCAAAGAAAATAAATTTCCTAAAAAAACATTTTTCTTTTCATTGAAAATATTTTAATAAGTTTTTATCAAATTTATATTCTCTTATCAACTTAAGTTTTTTTATGTAGTATATTTTAATATATGAAGTTATGTTTTAGGCTTTCATAGTAATGTATACAAAGATTAGTATAATTTTAATAAAAAATATAAAATAAATGAAAAATTCATTAATTAAACTCAGAATTGAACTCCTTATATTTTCTTAGAAATATTTTTAATATCGATATGAAGTTAAAAAATATTAAATGTAAGAATATATCCACCCAAAGTTATAGTTTTTCTTTAAAACACATATGACATCATCCGCCTTGATCCCAAAATCCTATAAATGAATGGGAAGGGCATAAAAAATTAATAGAAAAAAATAAATGACATAATAAAAAATAAATAAATCTAAACATTAATAAGAAAAGGGATAAAAAATAATTTAAATTTTTAGAAAAATCAATCTAAACTCTTTTTCCATATTTAAAAATAATATCATTGATTAAAATTCTTAATCTAATATTTTTTTTCATGATATACCTAATAAAATAAGACTCGATGCATCAAAATATCTAAATAAAATATCAATGATTAATAAAGGTGCAATAACTTCTTTTCAAGGAAAAAATTTAAGAAAATTACAACCCAATTTTCAAGTATTTTATATAGGGATGAGGTAAAATGAGGAAGCATACTGGTTGGGCATGTGTGAGAGAGAAATGGATATAAATGGATAGAATACCCACATTATTCCACTATGATTCCATTACCCAACAATAATATTAAATAAAAATTCAATTAACATGTATCACTCAACCTTTTTAGGTGTAAGAAATATTGGGAATAAAAGATAGAGAGATCCAAAATGCCCATATTCTTCTACTAAAAAGGAATTCTAGTGACTAAAATTTAATGAAATGTGAGTTAATATGTATTGGTCATCTTTATTTAGTATAGAAAATACATGTAATGCATGATGGATATATGTATAGGAAGTCATGTTGTGATATTACATGCCAAACCTAATCCTAATTAGTACTAGTATATATAAAAAACTCACCCATTTACCCCTGTGGATATAGGGATTCATGGATTTTAGCACATATCCATTATTAAGGATGGTTGATCAGTGATTAGGTTTGGAAATGTATGATTTTTTATATTTTCCTTATTATTGGGATAAAAACATGTACAAATCATGAGTTCACTGAAAATAAACCACTAAAATAATGATGATGAATCTCCTAGATGTTCATCTCCACAAGAATTCACATGAAGTGACATGCCCCACCTCCCAAACTTAAATGCTCTAAAACTTAGGAATTTTGAATTCTTCAAAAATCACTACACATAAAGGCTTCAAATAAACATACAATAATGAATAAAAAATATAGGGGAAAAAATAAGTAAAGTACACTTTATATTTACTTGGTTTATATTTTCATCCTGTATTCATTGGCTAACAATACAATGATTTATTTCTTCATAAGTATAAATATTTCACTAAGTGAATTTTCATCCACATGGATCACTATAGAAAATAATATTGTTACAATTAATGGTACACATAAACAGGTGGTCTCACCCTCATATATATAGAAATATAATCAGTAAATAGATTACACCAATATCCTAAAATCATGATTCTTTATCCATTTATAATAGTAACTATCAATATCCTATAGAAAACCTCATTATGACTGACTAATATCAAGAAAACTAATAACATCACCATTATTTCATATACCTATAACTACTATGATCCAAATTCTACTAAACTCTTCACAACCATCAAAAATTCCTCCCAATAAATCTATCATTCGTTAAAGTATCTCTACCTTAGCCATCTTCAAGTGAACTGAATCCTAAAATCCTGGTGAACTAATTATGGAGACTTGAATATTATTTACAATCCTAAAAATATCCCAATTAAATAAAAATTCAATTATTATCCCAAGGAAACCCCCAAAAAATATAGATATTCAAAATTCTTATCTTCTATAATCATTTATATAGTGCTCTCCACTACCTTCATGTCTCCCCAATCCCACTAAATCATAGCATTGTCATAGTATTTCTCATATTAGAACCTTAGTGCACATATTTACCAAATTTAAACTTCTAAAAATATTTTGTAGATCTAACTCTCTATCATCAAGAAAATTATAAATTTTTGGGTATTTTAGGTCGATATGCTTAGTATTAGAATGAAACATAGGATTATTTACCAAGTGAATCACACTTTCATTATGAAATTTAAAAAACTACTTTCATGATTCTTATCGAGTTCCACCAATAAAAATTTCAACCATTCAATTTATTTCATTCCATACATTATGAATACATATTCTACTTCCATTATAGAGAGTTTGACCACTGACTGAAACCTTGATAACTTGATAATTTTCATACCACCAAATATAAACACAAATTCCATTATACTTTTAAAAGTATAAGAATCACCCTAAAAATCTACATCCACATACACTTGTAATGATTAAAATAGACCAAAACATAAGGAAATATCTTATATTGATAAGATATATATTAGTATGTATTTCATAGCTTCTCATTTCAATTTCTATTTATTAACCATATAAAAGCTATCAGATTCCATAGGAAATTAAATGTTAGGGATAGTACATACCATCACATATATTAAACATATTATTTCCAAATAAATGAAATTTTTTCCATATATATCACTTCAATTGTGTTTTCGGTTTCCATTATATTAATAAATTAAAGTTATTGACTATAGGAGTTGAAAAAATTTACATTTGGTAATTATAAACTGCTAGATGACCTTTCAAATGTACTCCATTTAAGGAAAAAACCCACAATGCTATTATCTATTTCAATACTCATACCAAGAATCTTCTTTGAAAAACTGATATCCTTTATTTCAAAAGTTATGGACAAGTCATAATTAAATTTGAATATTTTTTGAAATAATGGACCCAACAGAATCATATCATCAACATAATGGAGAAAAATGATAAAATAATCATCCAAGAACACCTTCTGATAGAAAAAGTGACATGGGTTTCTTTGCATGAAACTATTTTTCTCTATAAAATCATTGAATTTCTGATTCCATTGATGTGGTTCTTGTTTCAAGATATAGAGAAGGAATTTATGTTTATAAAAAAATTCATTATTTCGATTAAACTTGAAATGTGTTAGTTTATTCATGTAAATAACTTCCTCTAAATCTCCATAAATTAATTCAGTCATTACATCCATTTTTTAGAACACAAATTATTGGAAGAAGACGAGCTTAAGACTTTCTGAATGGTACTTTGTTTCACTACTGGTGAAAATATATTGGGGATATCCACAACCAATTATATTGAAATCCCATTCAACAAAAAACTATATTTATAATTTATACTTCCATACACCTCTTCTTTCAATCCAAAAAATTCATTATGATCAAGTGTTTTCTTTCCTCATGGTAATTTTGTTAGCTCCTAGGTTTCATTTGAATACAATGAATCTATTTCTGCCAACATATCTAACTTCAAGTTATTAGATTCACAGAGTTGTGATACCTATTCTAGGCCTTCAAGTTCTCCTCTATTTATTATAAGTATATAGTGCATGTTGGGATTGTATATTTCTACCATATTTCTGACTCTAGAAGAGTTTCATAATTCAATTTTGGATTTTTTCCCTTCTAGTTCTACACTTTTTTATTCTCAGACTTCTAGTGTATAAAATGTCAAATTTATTATCTATGCCTCTATATCCCTTAAGAATTTTGGTACATATTTCACTATACCATTTTCAATATAACTTATACCATAATCTAAATTCACCAAAAGAGGAATATTTTTGGTACTCCCATTAATATAAACTTGAACCATTCTAGTTAAATCTTTGACAGGTACCAATAATTCCCTCTACTTGAGTTCTTAATTTAAGATTAAATTCTTGACAAATTAAAATAATGAGTTTATTTTTTTATAGTGTTAATGATAGCAGTGTCCATCGCCTCCCAACTATCTAGTAGTGAAAAAACAATTTCTAGGCATCATCTGTGAAGGCAAATTGAGTTGACTTGAGATGACTCATAATAATATTAAAGTCAATAAAATGGTATGAAGATGTTATTCATTCTGATAATATCATTTCAAACATCATATTCATCATAAGAATCTTGTTTAAAGTAGTTTTTTCATACATGTTTATCAGGCTATCCATCAACTCTGCTATTGTTTTCTTTTCTATGATATTAAAAGCCACATTCATTTTCAATGAAATCTTATTCAATAAAATTTCAAAAGATCTAGTCATTCTCATTTATTTTATTATATATTCTCTTGATTGAATACAGTTAATATAATTTCAGTGTCCTTTTGGAAAATATAATCTTTTATCTATATCCTCAAGAAGAAAAAAACAATTCTATAAAACTTATAAATTATGATCATTACATTATGTGATGTCATTACACCTTTAAAAAAACTCCCATTGAATAAAATAACATTATTTTAGAAAATAAAATGAAGATTCCAAAGTATGATGAATGTAATCCTATACTATGAACCCAAATCATATACCACTTGTTAAGTGAAGAATATTTATATATAACATCCCCCCATTATTATTACATAAACTTTCATTACATTATACAAAACCAAGGATCTTTAAGGTTTAGTGTCTTAGAAACCAGGAACTTAATACATGAAAACATAAAACATTATTCTTAAACACTTGAAAGGATTCTCCTTATGTTCATCCTAGGTTCACTACTTCATCACATATCCTAGGGACATACTTTAAAAGAAAGGGTGAGCAGAAGGCCCAGTAAGGAAAACAAGGGGAAGCATTTAACATGTGAACTTGAGATACATCAATAAAGTCATTAAAAAGAAGTTTAAGGCATGAGAAAGAAATAAAGAGGCATATCATAATAAAAATAACATATTTAATAACTTGAAGATGTGGCTAAAACATTTAACTTAGAAAATCATGAACATATCACCAAGGCCCATCCCCAAGGTGTCATTTAAAAAAATTACCAAGGTTATTCACCAAGGTATCGTTAAAATTATAATCCCTAGAGATCACATCATTATCCAATGAATTGGAGCGCTATCAGGGTGCACCCTTAAATTTGTCTTTATTATCATGTGATCCACATATATAATCATAAAAAATTTCATAAATAACCCATATAGAATAAAAGAAATGGGTTTCATTTCATAATCATAACGTTTTAAAAACTGCTTTTAAGACATGATCTTTAGGTCATTTTAAACCCACAGAAAAAGGAAAGCGGGTTTCATATATGTAAATACCAGAATTAAAATAGAAAATTTTGATATATATGTGACTACCCATTTTGAAGAAAGATCTTTGAGTATTCACTTAATAAAATAAAATAATTTGAGAAAAAGAGAGAGAGATTTTGAGATTAAAATTCTACAGCATAACGGCTATGTTACAGGTGTCTAGAAAACATTGAAAAGAGAGGGAACATGGATTAACCACTCATAAATGATCCATAAATAAGTATGGGGATAGAATATAAAGGATATAAGAACATGGTAATGTAATTTTAAAGACATAACATATGAAATGAAAAACATGGAAGGAAGGCAAAAATAAGATTTCTCTTTTGAAAATTCGGCAGCCTAACGACGTCACTTTAAACTTGAAAAAATAAATTGATGAGATCAAATAGGGTATCTCATAATATTAACATAATAGAATAGTATTATGGATATAGATATCATACCACAACATAATAAAAAGGAACTTGAAAGACTTGACATGAAAATAGAACTTGAAAATGAGAAGGGTGAAAGAATCTCTTACAAAAATTCGGCAGCCTAACGGTGCCACTTAAACATTCTTAAAATGAATTGATGAGAGAAAGAGGGGGTATATCATCATATGAACATGAAAATTATAGTAGTATGAATATAAATAACATCCCCTACATAAGAACATGGAGCTTAAAATAAATGACATAAAGGAGAATACATGAAAAGAAAGGGAGAGGTAGGATCCCATACCCTGAAGAGTAACTTAGAAATCACAAAGTTTGGGACCTTGAGAGGCTTGAGGGAACCTTGGGAGGACTCCTTTAGAGGTAAGGAGTCCATAACTTCGTTGAGGAGGATTTTGGAATTGAAATGATGAGATAATGGCTTGGTATTTATAGGGAAAGTGAGGGGACAAGGCATTAATGGAAAAGGGACACCTCATTGGTGGTATTGGAAAAACCATGGGCTTGACCATGATATTTCCCCATGGTATTGGCCACATGAGACACCTCATAACTTATCTTACTATTCATAAGTCAACCAAAATTATTACATAATTATTACATCCTTAATGATGTCATTAAATACCCGAAACTCTAAACTGAAAATTCACTATTCATTGAAAATTCAACTTTTTCAGAAAAATAAAAAAAAATCACCTTAACATAATATCGATGCTATGAATTCAAAAATAAAATCAATTTTATAAAAATAATTTTCTAAATATTTTTAATTTAATTTTTAAATAAAAAACACTATTCACCTAAAAAAACTAATACTTAACTAATAATTTCTGAAACAGTTATTTACCTATTTTATTGAATCACAATACTAAATCAAGGTTCCTAACTTATATTAATACTTTCTTTAAGTGAGATTAATAATCCATTTGGTCACATTACTAATCCTAAGTGTGAAATCACTATTCATAATTTACTATTCACCAAAAATTAAGTTGATCTTATTAGACTCTAAATTTCTTACTGAACACATTTTTAGAAGACCATTTTTTGAAAATCCTTACACATTATTAATTATTTTAGGTTTACATAAATATTTTAAAATATCCTTTTTTTTTCAAAAATTCATTCATAAGATACATCCTATATTTATCCAGACATCTGAAAATTCACAAAATTCACTATAGGAAGAAACTACAATTTATTTATCTCAAAGGATTACACAAAGTATCTACGGTCTCGTTACATAGCCCCTTACAACACCAGCATATGACCTAAGTGTAAGGTGTGCTAAGGTTAGAGAATATTGGGGAGGCTTGGATAACATTTCCCTAGTAGTAATCTCTACTAACTTGAACTTCTCCCATAGGCGACTCTGTTCAAGCTTGACACGCTGGAGTTAATCTTGGGCTTGGTCCAAAGCGAAACCCAAAGATGCCACCTCCTTCCCAAGATCTGATAAGTGGGATTCATAAGGTTCGAGTGTACTGGATGAAGCCATCGACTCTTATTTCTTCATTAACCATTAACATATCTATTAAATTGTTAAGAGTAAATTAATATACTATTCAAAAGTTTGGGTCGTTACATTCTTCCCCCTTAAGAAATTTCATCCCCAAAATTTTAAACCAAAGGCTTAGTCGAAAAGGTGAGGGTACTTCTGCTTCATTGTTTCCTCAGGCTCCCACGTCGCTTATTCATACTTATGATTCCTTCACAAAACTTTCACAAGGTGGGTAGTCTTGTTGCATAGAAACTTGTCTCTACGGTCTAAGATCACCGCTGGCTACTCCTCATAAGAGAGGTCATGTTCCAGTTGTACCACCTATGGGTTCAGTACATGCGAAGGGTCGGGTATGTACTTCCTCAAGAGAGATACATGGAAGACGTCGTGAACTTGAGATAGGTTCGGTGGAAGTGCTAGACGATAGGCCACTGTTCCTATGCGATCAAGGATTTTATAGGGGACAATGTACCTAGGGCTGAGCTTCCCTTTCTTCCCAAACCACATGACTCTATTCCATGGATAAATTCAAAGGAAGACTTTGTCGCCAACACCAAACTCCAAGTCCCTTCGATGGTTGTCAGCATAGCTCTTCTGCCGACTCTGAGCAGCCTTTATGTGTTGTTGGATGGAATGAACCTTTTCTTTCATCTCTTGCACAATATCAGGCCCAAGAAGCTTTCTCTCACCAGCTTCATCCCAACAAGTAGGAGTTCTACATTGCTTTCCATACAGAGCTTCATAGGGTGCCATCTGAATACTGGAATAGAAGCTGTTGTTGTATGAGAACTCAACTAATGGGAGGTGTTTATCCCATCCACCTTTAAATTCCATTGAGCATAATCTCAGCATGTCCTCAAGTGTCTGAATAGTACTTTCAGATTTTCCATCAGTTTGAGGATGATAGGCCATACTAAAATTCAATTCAGTATTCAGATCATGTTGAAGACTTCTCCATAATTTTGATGTGAATCTTGGATCACGATTAGATATGATGGATAGCGGTACCCCATGAAGCCTTACCACTTCCTTTACATATACCTTGGCAAGTTGATCCAAAGATAAATCTTCCCGAATGGAGATAAAATGGGTTTTCGTGGTGAGATGGTCCACCAAAACCCATATCGCATTGTTTCCTTTGGAAGTTTTCGGGAGACCAGTGACAAAGTCCATAGTGATATTATCCCACTTCCATGCTGGTATGGGTAGTGGTTGTAATACCCCCTTAGGAAGTTGTCATTCTTCCTTTACTTTTTGACACACTAGGCACCTTGTAGTGTAATCATCAATCTCCCTCTTCATGTTATCCCACCAATAATGATCACGAAGGTCTCTATACATTTTAGTGCTTCCTAGATGTATAGAGAAAGTAGAGCTATGAGCTTCATCCATCAGTTTTTTCTTTATCTCTGGAATAGATGGAACACGTAGTCTTGTATGAAATTTCAATACACCTTCTTTATCAATATCAAAATCATGAAACTTTCCATCCTTCACAACCTCAAACTTCTCCTACAACAAAAGATCATATTTTAAGCCTTCTTGATCTTCTCTAGTAATGAAGGTTGAGAAATCATTTGGGATAGGGTTGATGATGTCACTTCCCATACAATTCCCATGTCCATCTTTACTAGATCCTTAATCAAGGGATATCCTAGGATCCTCATTGTTGACAGAACAACAGGGACTTTCCTTCTTAATGCATCTGCGACTTTTTTTCCTCTTCTTGGGTGATAATGAATTGAACAATCATAGTCTTTAATAAGCTCCAACCATCTTCTTTGTCTCATGTTCAATTCTTTCTGCGTGAAAATATACTTTAAACTTTGGTGATCAGTGTATATATCACATTTCTCCCCATAAATATAGTGCCTCCATATATTTAGAGAAAAACAACTACTACCAGCTCTAGATCATGCGTAGGATAATTCTTCTCATGTTGCTTCAGCTGACGAGATGCATAAGCAATTGCCTTGTCATTTTGCATGAGGACGCACCTAAGCCCTTTCAGAGATGCATCGCTAAAAATAACGAATCCTTTTCCGATAGAGGGTAGTGTTAACACAGGTGCAATAACCAATCTCTTCTTCAGCTCTTGGAAACTTTCCCCGCACTCCTTTTTCCAGATGAACTTAACCCCTTTTCGAGTCAACTTGGTTAGTGGATTAGATAGCGATGAAAAGTTTTTCACAAACCTGCTATAATATCCTGCTAAACCAAAAAACTACGAATCTCAGTTACTGTTGTGGGTTGAGGCCACTCCTCCACAACCAATGTCTTTGCAGGGTCAACTGAGATTCCTTCATTGGTTACGATGTGCCCCAAGAAAGCCACTTGTTATAACCAAAACTCACACTTGCAGAACTTTCCAAAGAGACTCTCCTTCTGCAGAGTTTGAAAAATAACCCTCAGATGATCTTCATGCTCCTCACGACTTTTTGAATATATCAAAATATCATCAATAAAAACTACCACAAATTTATCAAGGTAGTCCTTAAAGAATCTATTCATCAAACCCATGAAAATAGACAGAGTATTAGTCAAGACGAAGGGAATAACAGTAAACTCATAATTATCATATCTTGATCAGAAGGCAGTCTTTGGAATATCTTCCTTCTTCACCCTCAGTTGATGATTACCAGATCGAAGATCAATCTTGGAGAAGAATTGAGCCCCACGAAGTTGGTCAAATAAATCATCAATTATTGGAAGAGGGTATTTGTTCTTCACTTTGATCCTGTTTGGTTCTCTATAATCAATGCATAGCCGCATTGATCCATCCTTTTCTTCACAAAGAGAACTGGTGCTCCCCAAGGAGACACACTCGGTCGGATAAACCCATTATCCAACAAGTCTTGGAGTTGTTTCTTTAACTCCTCTAGCTCCACATTTTCCATTCTATACAGAGTATTTGATATTGGTTGAGATACAGGTATGAGTTCAATGGAGAACTCTGCCTCTCTTTCTGGGGGATTTCCAGATAACTCCTCAGGAAATACGTCCATGTATTCCTGAACAATCTTAACATATTCTATTTTTATAATCCCTTTTCATTCTTCATTCCCACCAATTAACTCCATAGGAGGTTCTTGTATACAAATATTAGGTCGGGATATCTCTCCTTGGAAGATAATTGTAGGTCGTTCATTCAAGACCACTGAGATTTCCATACTTCTGAATTTGATCTTAGCATTATAATTTGAGAGCCGGTCCATCCCAAGTATAACATTGAATTCCATCATGGGAATGACTACTATATTTGCGATAATATTGTGCTCACTAAAGTAAACACTGGAGTCTCTAAACACTGTTGATGCATGGATAATCCCACTTGGAGTCTTGACTAACAACTCTACCTCTAGAAGTTCGGGGATTGATTCTATATTCTTTGCAAACTTGGAGGAAATAAAGGAATGCGTAGAACCATAATCAAAAAAATTACTTTCTAGTTTTGAGAAGACAACAAGAGTACCTGCTACCACGTCATTCGGAGCTTCAACTTCAGTTGTTGTGATAGAAAAAGCACGACCTTTCTCCCTTGGCCTTTTCTGAGGTTGATGGTGATTCCCCTCCACTGCCCTCGGATTTGGACAATGATTAGAAAAGTGCCTAAGTTGTCCACACTTGAATCATTAGACTTTGGGTAGGGCTAGAACCATCTTTCCTCTGTCGTTAGTATTGGGGATTTGAGGCTTCACCTCACTACAATAATTCCGAGAAACATGTCCTTCTCTTCCACACTTGTAGCACTTGCCACTTACGATCAAGCAGTTCCCCGGATGCATCTTCCCACATTTATTGCATGTGGAAAGTTGCATTTACTTTCCACCTATTTCCTGATCAAAGCTTCTTTCCAGGCTTGGTTCTAGAGTTCTCTTCTTCTCATTAGATTTGTGCGACCACTATGTCTCTATAAACTCCAGTTTGACTTTTATAGTACCTCGAACTATTTCTTCATAGCTATTATAGTCCCTATTGGCTATATTCTTCTGCAGATGAGGTTTTAGTCCACCAAAGAATCTATCAACCTTACCATTAGGGTCCATGACAAAGCTTGAGGTATAATGGGAAATCCTTGTGAAGTTCATCTCATAGGTTCCAACAGATTCATTCTCCTTCTGGTTCAGCTCGAGAAATTCTTTCTCCATTCTCGTTCTCATCGAATGAGGGAAATATTTTTGGAAGAATATTCCCCTGAACTCTTCTCACTCCATAGATTCCATTTCTCCTCTTGGAATCGTGTTTTTGATCAGTGACCACCACTGATCAGCTTCTCCCTCTAGGCGGTAAAAAGCAAGGGTGAATTTTTCTTGTTCCGAACAATGAAGTACAGAAAAGATCTTCTCTATAGAGCTGATCTATTGCTCAACAATCAATGGGTCGGTTAATCCACTGAATGTTGGTGGTCGTTGGCACATAAAGGACTCAACAAAATTTCGTTCCCTTCGTGGAGATATCGGCCTATCAGCTTGATTCAAGTTATTACTCATAACTTGATTCATTTGGTTCATCATTCGCATGAATGTTTCCATTTTGGCTTCCATCATAGGGTCGTCAGCGCATGGTTTATTTCGGTCACCATTTTCATGGTTCCTCCTATTGCCTACCATTTTCTAAAAGAATAAAATCTTAGTGAGAAACTTGTTTTATTTACAAATCTTTTAACTATAAATGATTCTATGTCTTAAAACATCATTCTTAAACAATTATATTTCTCTATAATTCCTTCATAATGATTCATAAAAAGATTGTGATTAACCAAATATATCCATTGGGAGTGTCGTAACCAAGAGTGCAGTAAGGACCATTGTTGTGCACCAGTTCCCGTTTGATTCTAGCTCAAAGCGGTGTTTTTGGGATTTACCCCTATGTACATCTATGCCAGAGCTGTCTCTACCTTATCTTATCCAGACAGAGATGTATTTGTTTGATAAACCACTAACTCTATACTCACTAAAATACCAGGAAGATTTACTATATTTAAAATTTTTATAGGGTTCTTCCTAAAGTTTTCATATCCTAATTTCCATAAATAAATAAACCTTCCTCTGATACCAACTATAACATCCCTCCCTTATTGTTACATAAACTTTCATTACATTATACAAAACTGGGGATCTTAAAGGTTTAGTGTCTTAGAAACCAGGAACTTAATACATGAAAACATAAAATAGTCTTCTTAAACACTTAAAAGGATTATCCTTATGTTCATCCTAGGTTCATTACTTCATCACATATCCTGGGGACATACATCAAAAGAGAGGGTGAGCAGAAGGCCCAGTAAGGAAAACAGGGGGAATCATTTAACATGTGAACTTGAGATACATCAATAAAGTCATAAAAAATAACTTTAAGGAATGAGAAAGAAATCACGAGGCATATCATAATAAAAATAACGTATTTCATAACTTGAATATGTGGATACAACATTTAACTTAGACAATCATGAACATATCACCAAGTTCCATCCCTAAGGTGTCATTTAAAAAAAATTACCAAGGTTATTCACCAAGGTATCGTTAAAATTGTAATCCCTAGAGATCACATCATTACCCAATGCATTGAAGAACTATCAGGGCGCACCCTTAAATTTATCTTTATTATTATGTGAGACACATATATAATCATCAAACATTCCATAAATAACCCATATAGCATAAAATAAATGGGTTTCATTTCATAATCATAACGTTTTACAAACTACTTTTAAGACATGCTCTTTATGTCATTTTAAACCCACGGAAAAAGGAAAGTGGGTTTCATGTATGTAAATCCCAGAATTAAAATAGAAAATTATGATATATATGTGAATACCTCTTTTGAAGAAAGATCTTTGAGTATTCACTTAATAAAATAAAATAATTTGATAAAAAGAGAGAGAGATTTTGAGATGAAAATTTTGCAGCATAACGACTATGTTACAGGTATTTAGAAAACATTGAAAAGAGAGGGGGCATGGGTTAACCACTCATAAATGATCCATAAAGGAGTACAGGGACATAATATAAAGGATATAAGAACATGGTAATTAAATTTGAAATACATACGATGTGAAATGAAAAACATGGAAGGAAGACAAAAATAAGATTTCTCTTATTAAAATTCCGCAGCCTAACGGCATCACTTAAAACTTCAAAAAAATGAATTGATGGGATCAAATAGGGTCTCTCATAATATGAAAATAAGAGAACAATATGATGGATATATAGATAATACCCCAACATAATAAAAAAAACTTGAAAGACTTGACATGAAAATAGAACTTCAAAATGAGAAGGGTGAAAGAATCCCTTACAAAAATTCGGCAGCCTAATGACGCCACTTAAAAATTATTAAAATGAATTGATGAGAGAAAGAGGGGGTCTCTCATCATATGAAAATAAAAAGGAAATTAGTATGAATATAAAATAACATCCCCAACATAATAACATGGATCTTAAAATAAATCACATAAAGAAGAATACATGAAAAGAAAGAGAGAGGTAGGATCCCTTACCTTGAAGAGTAACTTCGAAATCACAAAGTTTGGGACCTTGGGAGGCTTGAGGGAACCTTGGGAGGACTCCTTGGGAGGTCAGGAGACCATAACTTAGTTGAGGAGGATTTTGGAATTGAAATTATGAGATAATGTCTTGGTATTTATAGGGAAAGTGAGGGGACAAGGCATTAATGGAAAAGGGACACCTCATCGGTGGTATTGCAAAAACCATGGGCTTTCCCATGATATTTTCCCATGGTATTGGCCACCTAGGACACCTCATACCTTATCTTACTATTCATAAGTCTAGCAAAATTATTACATAATTATTACATCCTTAATGATGTCATTAAACACCAGAAACTCTAAACTGAAAATTCACTACTCACCGAAAATTCAACTTTTTCAGAAAAATCCCAAAAATTCACCTTAACATAATTTTGATGCTCTGAATTCAAAAATGAACTGCATTTTATAAAAATAATTTCCTAAGTATTTTTAAATTAATTTTTAAATAAAAAACACTATTCACCTGAAAAAACTAATTCTTAACTAATAATTTCTGAAACAGTTATTTACCTATTTTATTGAGTCACAATACTAAATCAAGGTGCCTAAATTATATTAATAATTTCTTTAAGTGAGATTACTAATCCATTTGGTCACATTACTAATCCTAAGTGTGAAATCACTATTCATAATTTACTATTCACCAAAAATTAAGTTGATCTTATTAGAATCTAAATTTATTACTGAGCACATTTGCAGAAGACCATTTTTTGAAAATCCATACACATCATTAATTATTTAAGGTTTACATAAATATTTTAAAATATCTTTTTTTTCAAAAATTCATTCATAAGATACATCGTATATTTATCCAGACGTCTAAAAATTCACAAACATCACCATAAGAAGAAATCACAATTTATTTATCTCAAAGGATTGCACAAATTATCTACGGTCTCGTTACATAGCCCCTTACAACACCAGCATATGACCTAAGTGTAAGGTGTGCTAAGGTGGGAGAATCATGGGGAGGCTTAGATAACATTGTCCTAGTAGTAATGTCCACTAACTTGAACTTCTCCTGTAGGCGACTCCATTCAAGCTTGACACACTGGAGTTTGGCTTGGGCTTGGTCCAAAGCGAAGCCCAAAGATGCCACCTCCTTCCCAAGCTCTGATAAGTGGGCTTCCTAAGTTTCGAGTCTACTGGATGAATTCATCCTGCATTAACCATTAACATCTCTATTAAATCGTTAAGAGTAAATTAATATACTATTCAAAAGTTTGGGTTGTTACAATATAAAAATCCTGAGTACACTAAAAAGTAACAACTGAAAGTAGGATGATCAATACACCATAAGTTCAGCTCTATCAGACATCACACATAGTGTCACACCACACCTCCCTGACTTAAATTATATAGAAATTAGGAAGCTTTAATGCACCCTAAATCACCTTATATATTTTATTTCAAAACACACACATAAATTAATCCAAAAATATAAGGAAAATAGAAAAGGTAAAGGACACTTTTGGTTTAAGTGTTTCATTTTTTCATCCCATTACCATGGGTAAACACTACAATAATTTATTTCTACAAAAGTATAAATATAACACTAATTAACTTGTCTGCTAGTTGGATCAATATGGAAAATAATATCATTAAAATTCATGAAAAACATTAGTAGTTGGTCCCACTACCCATATATAGAGGAATATAATCATAAATAGGTTTCATAGACCTCCTACAATTGTGGGCCTCAATCCATTCACGACATTAATCATCAATCTCTTATAGAAAACTTCATAAATACTGGATATTATCAGTAAAAAATGTGCATTAATATTCTCCCAAATACCTATCACTTATGTGATCCAAATTAGGCTAAACCCATCACAACCATTATAAATCACTCCTTGTAAATCTATCATTTATTGAAGTCTCACTTATTTATCTATATTTTGAGGAACTAAATCCTTAAATTTTGATGAACTAAATCCATATACATGAAGAGGCTTCACAATCCTAACACTTAACTCTAAATGTTGACCTTGAATTGGAATTTAATAAATATGGATTTATTCAGGATGAAAAAATAGAAATTAGCAGTGGATGTAGTATTGTATATGATTTATTTAAATATTTATTATACATTTGGGAACAATAATTATTCTTTTGAGACACATTTTAATGTCTTGAAGTTAAAATTATATTATATGTTTGAAAGATATAAAATTTTAACAAAAAAAATAATAATATAGGTATAATTATACTATAATTTAAAATTTGAAAAATATTTTTGTAATGAAAATGCATAAAATAGTTTGATAGCATGAATACATAAAGAAAATTCATAGAGTGAATATTTTAAGAAAATTTATACAATGAAAATCTATAGTAAAATAATGATTTAAAAATATAAATAAATTGGTAGCATAAATACAATCTAAGAGGATATAAAAAAAATTAGAAATTTATCCATCACTAAAATATATATTAAACTATATATTCAAGAATATAGTCATATTAAAATCAAAAAACATAATTCTTAGAATTATAGAACAAATAATTCAACCTAAACTTTCTAATTCTATAATAATATGAAAGACTTATGTACAAAGAAGTTTGATAAAATCTAGGAACATACTTATGATACTTATAAAATCCCTCAAAACTATAAATTTTTCTATGATAGAGAAATAAGTATGAATAGAAGCGGTGATCATTCATATGAAATGTTCATTTATCCACTAGTAGTAGCATAATATGTTTATTTTACTTAATAATTATCATAGTTTAGAAAAAATCATTCATGTTGTTTTAAATTAAATTATCTTCTAATTGATATTTATATAACATTATAATTTAGACTTTTTATGAATTATATATTTCTCCATAAAAATATGTTTTTTCATTATGAAAATATTTTTTTATTTTAGTTGGTTTGTGTTATATTGGGATTTCATTTATAGTTTTGTGAGCCTCCAAGTGGGACCTTCCTTGGGTATGGTAGTTAGACCAGTTCTATTGGTATGTTTCTCTACCTTTATTTTTATTATTTTTCCGTGCTTCTAAGACCCATCATTTTAGAATCTATTTAGTTTGATACATTTTTGTAACTTCCCTAACCAAATCCACCCAATCGAGTAAAAATAAGAGTGATTCATACATCAATAATGTCTCTCCATATGCAAGAGGCTTCCAAATGGTGGTGAGGGTCTATGTGTAACATGGGGAGACTATACCCTCTCTAGAATAGATAAATATAAATAACAAAAATATGAGCTATTTTATTGTCACATTAGTAATAAAAATCAAAATAGGATTTTATATGATTTTATCAGATATAACATGATCCAAATATAAATCAAATACTAGAGAAAACTATAAAATTTGACATTACAAGTCACACCCTTATCCTGTATCCCAACTCCAACCAAGTATTTTAGTAAAACCCTCCACTACAAGTCCCTTTTTATTACCTATGTCATGAACCATAAAATATAAATTTTCTCTAGGATCCCATGAAGGTCATTAGTATAACTTAATAGGACACTGCCAATGATTTCCTTAAAAATTTAAATATATTAGTGCATACATAAATTGATATACCAGTAATAATATACAAAAAAAATATACATTTCATGCCCTTGAGTTCTCAACAAGGCTCCCAAGGAACAACCATGCATGTCTTAGCCAATACTAGAAATTTATATGAACATATCATAGTAAACCATAAGTACAATGGTGAATTACATTCACATTACTGTATGAAATTAGCCCAAAGGTATCTTGACCATGAGTCATAAAATTTTAAATACACCGAGAATGGTGGACCCATTTCTACACCGGTCTCATTTCTAAGGAATATCAACCACAATATGTACAACAAGAACAAGGGGAAATGTGTCCCCCAATAATATGATCTCAAACCTAAATCATCTTAACCCCATATCAACATAATATAAGACTAGTGGTAAATTTTCCCATGCCAATAACAATCTCAACCCATTGGAATCTAGATCAGTACATGTCAATATGAAGATAAGGGGAAAGGAAGACCCTATCTATAATGATATCAACCCCTAGGAATCTCAACCCCTAATCATAATAGTTATAAGACCAATGGAAATGGTGGCTCGGGTCTATAATGATCTCGACTCAATGGAATCTTTATCGCAATATATCAATGTGGATAAAAAGTGGAAAGGAGACCCTTATCTATATAGGTCTCGACTCAATGAATCTATACCCTTAGGAAAATAACCCCTCATGGTATATATATATATAACCATAATGATGTATATCATCTTATAATAAATTTTAGTATAATACTATACACCTCCCATAGTCTAGACTACGTTAGTTCACTCATATTGAATACATCGCTATGAATTTCCCAATGTAGGGTCCCCTAGAAACCATTTAATTTAAAAGATGAGGTCTCTCACCACTTATATATGCTAAAAAATATAGATGTATCTACAGAAAACATCTCATTCCCACCAATAGAAACCCACATCTATTCAATAGGCTGATTACACATATTTAAATCAAAGTAGCTCAATTCCCCCTAACAAGGTCTACCAAAACATAATATATCTCATGGAACACCTCATTAGGTTCTGATAATAGAGTAAAACTAATTTTATCTCATGTCCATGACCATTGGTGAATAGGACATAAAAAACAAATGCAAGTAGGACCAATCATGTCTCTAAATATCCTTACATAACCCATAGAGGTTCAAGGGAAACAATTTAGATTATTTTAAGGTTAAGTTCACATGTTTGGTGTGACCACACATCAGAAATTTCATGAAAATATATATAAACCAGTGAGAAATTTTAGGAACCACCAACCTTTACTTAAAAAAATCCCACTTATTGGAGATTGTAAGATAAAATAGATATAATCAATGGATTTTAAAAAATCTGATAAAACCCCAAAATTAGGGAATGAATGGATAAAAACATTGAAATAATGATAGAAACAAATAATATATGGAAGATGAATGATAGGATTACCTCAAGTGATTTACTAGGAAAGAAGGCATGATGATCATACCATGATTTATGGAGATATGGGCTTGGAGAGGTAGAAAAGATAGATAGGATGGGAGATTGGTCATATGGTTTGGAAAAAATAAATGGGGGAGATCTCATTTACATATATTTTAATCAATTATATTAAATTAATTAAAATTTTAAAAAATATATCTTAGGCGACCACTGGGTACCAATTCACCTATCATCGGGTACTCTTCCTAGAGTTATTGGAAGCCTTGTGGCCCTCTAAGGGTTCCCCCTTTCAACCTGTAGCCAATATATATCCATTAACAAACCGTTGGGTACCTAGGGTGTAACGTACAAACCCAAATGCCACTAATCCAGTGCCTTAGTCCGATTCACCACATCAACTAAGGTGCACCACCCCATATGCAAGAGGCTACCAACTATCAGCAAGGGTCTAATAGAAGACATTTGGATATTATACCCTCTTTATCATAATAATCCATGGTAGATGAAATAAGAAATAAAAGAAATAAATAAACAATAAAATTGTATCACAAATCCATTTACAAAAATTGGGTACATTCCCACAACCAAATAGTTAATATGTTAGGTCATGTCAAACAGTTCCAAGTGCAAGGAAACCCGAAATAAAGATAAGCTGAAAAATCAAAAAATAGTTCCCAACTCCAAGTTCAGATATCTCATCCATGAATATCCTATTACCAAGTCAACCATTCAGCATTGGTCCTTTTCCCTTTTCCTGACCTGCAACCATGAAGTCTACTCATATACACAATGGTGGCCTGAGAAAGGTGTGAGTACAACTCATTAGGTCACCACTAACAGTGTCTACAAAATATCCAGTCTAAATATATAGTGTATGCAGTTAAAAAATGAATAACAAGATTTAAAAAAAAGATAAACAAAGTTCCATTAATTATCAAGGTTCAGTTTATCCACTTACATCATTTGTTCCACAGGTTAGCCATTTTCATCAATTAAACTTCACACTAAGTCAGTCATACAAACTATGCATAAGGGGAGAAAAGATCAAGTTCCCTACATCACTTGGGAAACATTACACAAAACATTACATAACACTTTCCTTGGATCATTAGTCTAGGTATTCATATCTCATGCATTCATTAGGGGCATAGAGCCTTAGTCTGACTCCCTAACGCATGCATTATAAGGGTGGGGTTTAGATCCTTAGTCTAACCTGAAACATGGGAGTATAGCCTCAAGCCCAATAACCAACACATGCCACTAAGACATGTGCACATGCTTCTTTAATAATTTGACACATATATCATTTACAAACCAAAAATCATTTTAACACATTTTCAATTTACAAAACTTAGTTCATACAACACATAAACCATCCTCATGACTTAACCCATTAATACATTTACCATTTACACACATAACTCATTTCACATATTTATATTAAACCAAATCACCCATTATTCCATGTTATCAACTAAACTATTTAACATCAATTTCATTTTACAATCCATGTTAACAAACTAAGAAAATCTCACAGGTTTCCTTTCATAAACATTTTCTGACCTGATAAACATAACTATCATAGGTTCTATCACAAAAATATTTAAATTTCTTAATTAATAACCCAAACCCATGTTCAAAATTGAAACACACCCCATGGGTAGCATCTTTCCTGGTCTAAACAGCCTTAATACATCCCTTAGGGATCATGAGGGGATCAATTCATAATTTAACCAACCAATTTATCAATTCTTAGTAATAACATAAAAAACACAACAATATGGTGCCATGGAACTACAATATAATCATAAACCACACATAAATACTATGGGATATAACTTGTAGACCACCTACCTGGATTCTAAAGATGAATTCTCTCTTAACCTTGGCCTTTGATTTGGAAGAACAAGCTTTAAAGACCCAACTTAGGATATATGAGAAAAAGAGGTTTTTAGTGATTTAGAAGAAGAAGAATGATTCCAAAATCCATAATCCAAAATTAAATAAGGAAGAGGGGTGTTAGAATCACTCAGAGGTTTGATCTACACCCAACGATGCTCCAAATAGATTAGAAAAGAGGGAGGTTAGTCCTTTATAAGTATGGGAGGAAGGGCTCATCATCCTTGGGTTATGTAAGATTAATGGGGGGAAAATAAAGTAAGAGAAATTAAATATTGAGAGGGAAAATAGAAAATTACCCATCATTAATGAGGCACACAGTTTGGATGCATGTTTGGCCAAACTTTGCACCAACCATGGGCAACCCTCTATCCAAGAGGGGGCTAAGGTCGCATAGTTTTCTAAGGAGCCACGTAGTTTTAAAAAACCATAATGTATTCGTGTAGGATGGATATGTCCAAGTCCATATAGTTTGGTCCCCCACCATGCATGGTTTTATCAACAGGGCACCACCCCTCTCCAGGGAACACGGTTCTAGCGCATGGTTAGCGCTAACTATGAACCAACCATGAAACTTTCACTGGATGGCCCCATTTTCCTCCTTTTAATTCCCCAGACCCCTGTGACACCCCATAGAGTCCTCATAGACTAAATAAAAATTTCATTAACTAAATTAAATGGATTTAAACCAAAATTTAAACATGAATGTACCTCATTAAAAGATTGGGATATTACAACCTCTCGACATTATAATGACTTTTCCTTGATCCATAGTCCCAAACATCACTGAGCCCACAAGGTAAAAAGATAGGGCCATTAGGCCCATACATCCACTTCCATTTCCTATTTTTCTTCTTTAACATTATGATATTTCCATAACACTCTTACCAATATCTTATACTTTCCTCACAAGTATTTATCATTGTGATCTATAACACGAATCAGATACTTCTCAAAGGAAGCATCAGCCTCAAGATCAACATCATCAATATCTATCCTATGGGAAGTTTCGGGGTTATACTATCAATGTTGTGAAACATGAAAATCATATTTCATTCCATTATACTACTATAGAAGAGACAATCAGAATGCCACCAATCTGATCCTCATCACAATCTCAAATAGCCCCATGTACCTAGGTGCCAACTTAACCGATTTATGAATCTGATGGTGACCAACCATGGTGACACATGAAGGAACACGTGATCACCTGCCATAAAATCAAGAGGTTTATGATGTTGATCAGCATATAAATTCTACCTAATCTTATCTATATCCATACATTTCTAAATCAACTGAACCTACACTAACGTCTCCTGAATGAGGCTCGGTACCAAAAAATATGATTCCCCACCCTCCATCCAACATTTTGGAGATATGCATGTCCTACTATAGTGTCCCCCATACTGTTCCATATGAATAGTCACCTTGAAACTGTTGTTATAGGTGAACTCAATAAGTTCCATGTTCTTCTACCATGATCTACCAAAGTCTTGGACACATTCCCTTAACATGTCCTCTATAACCTGAATAATATGCTCTGACTACTCATCTGTCTGTGGGTGGAAATCCATACTCAAAAACACATGGGTGCCAAGCACCTTCAGTAACCCCTTCCAGAAGTGTGAAGTGAAATATGGATCAAGATATAATACTATAGTCTGCGACACCCTATATAACCACACTATCTCCCATACATATAAATCACCCAACTGTTCAATAGTGAAGGTATCTTAAATCAGTAAGAAATATTTCACCTTTTTCATATGATCCACCATTACCCATATTGCATCATTATTCTCAGGAATCCTTGAGAGACCTACCACATAATACATTGTAACATCATATCACTTTCATTTTGGAATGGTCAATGGTGGTAACAAACCACCTAGATACTTATGCTGAGCCTTATACTACTGATAGGTGTAACATCACATCATGAAATACACAACATCTTTTTTCATCCTTGGAAACCAATACTATCTACGATGGTCACGATACATATTGGTCAAAATAAGGTGAACCTCCCACTTTAAGGTATGAAACCCATGAATAAACTTTTCCTACATACAAGTAGGCATGACAACATGGCCATGAACATAGAAACCTCATCATTATCAATAGTCCAACTGGTAGGTGACTCTCCACCTTCAAGTATTTACCTCAAGGCCAAACACTCTAAATCCTCATACTACCTCTCCTTGAATCATATCATAAGTGTGGTCTCAACTACCAAGGATAAAATGGTCATATTACCTTTTCCATCCTAGACCTTTAGATGCATCTCAACAAACAACACCATCATCCTCCACTCAGAGTTGGATTCTTAAACCGTCAAAGTTTTATTCTTACAACTTAAAGTATATGCAACACTGTTTCCCATTTCCAGTGTATATACTAGATCAAAATCAAATGAATACATGTAATCAACCCATATTAATTGTTTAAGATTCAAATCATGCTGGAAGAATATGTAATTAAAACTTTTTTTATCAGTATACACAGTAAACCTTTCTCCCAAAAAGTAATGCCACCAAAACATTAAAACATAAACCACTGCAGACAACTCAAGATCATGTGTAGAGTAATTTCATTAATTAGGCCACTAGTTCCATGACCCATATTCCATAACTTGATCATTCATCATCATCACATCCTTAAGACCAACACTAGATGCATCACAAAACACGGTATACTATTTACCCGGCTCAGGTAGGACCAAAATTGGTGTAGTAGTCAACAAATCATTTAACTCTTGTAAATCATCTTCACATTCCCTAGACCATTAAAACTTTAGGAAATTATTATTAAACCCTAAAATTTATACTTCCAAACAGGAAAATTCTTTGATTAAACTTCAATAATATCCCGAAAAACCTTAAAAAAGTGGATATCAAAAACATTCATGGGATACTCCAAGGATAAAACTACTTGCACCTTATCTGGTTCCAATAACACACCTTCCTTAGAGATGATTTTCCCAAATAAATTTATCTTGTCGATCTAGAAATGACACTTATATAGATTGGATTATATAGTATGATCTCTTAATGTACTCGATCCGATGTTAAGATGTTTGGAATGATCATCAAGATTCTTAGAGTACACCAAGATTTCATCCAAAAAGGCAACTAAAAACTGATCTAGTTATGGGTGAAGTATTTGGTTCATTACGGCTATAAACATTGTTGGTGCATTGTTCAACCCAAACTAAATCTCAACAAACTCATATAAATCATACATGCTCCTAAAAGTAATATGTGGTATATCATAAGGTCTCACTCTTAGATGATGATACCCTGATCTCAAGTCAATTTTTTAGAACATGGATGCACCCCTCATCTGGTAAAAAAGATAATTGACTCATGGAAAACGGTATTGGTTCTTAACTATCATCTGATTCAACTTCCAATAATCAACACACAACCGTAATGTCTTATCAACCTTATTATCAAACAAAACTAGAGATCCCCAAGGTGACATACTCAGATCAATAAACCTTTTATTCTTAAATTTTTTTAACTGAGTTTTATATACCTGAAGATTTGACAATTCCATTTTATATAAAGGAATAGAAATAAGAAATGCTCCTAGTAGCAACTAAATGGTTAACTCAACCTATATCTCAGGAGGAAACCCTGAAAAAGTCCTCAAGAAACACATTCAGGAACTGATCCACCATAGGAGGAAGGAAACCCTGCTCTACTCTCCCATCATCAATCACAAGACATGCCACATGGGTTGTGATCTCACCCAATTGTTGACAAAAAGGTCATGATCAACCTGCTCAGATATCCCATTCCACAAGGTGAATATAAGCATCCCCCACCAGGGATGTGAACATTACCTTATAGTGGTAACAATCAATATGAGCCTAATACAATACCAGCCAATCTATCCCCAATATCAGATCAAAACCTAACATATCAAGCATAAATAAGTCCCATGAAAAATGGTACCCTCCAACCTCAATGTTACACTCCTTACATTGCCATATATTTTCAGCTCGTACTCGTAATGGTGTATCAATTGACATAACTCTACACATATGTTACACCACAAGACTCCATACATTCAATAATTGGGAATATATAAAAGTGTGTGGGGAACATTTATCAAATAAAGACCTACCAATCATGGAATCTATAGGAATCATACCTTTAACCATCGATGGTCCAACCTCACCACTTCTCAGTGTAGGTTGAACTGCATGAAGATGGCCCATTCCTCTACCCTAGGTTCCTGTCTTAGTCCCTGTTGTTGAAATACCCAACTAATAAAGATTCCATTAACCTAGAGAACCACATATGCTACCCCAAATAGTATGGTTGGTAGAGTTCCAACTACCTACCTGGTATGGTGTAACCAACACCCTTCCTGTACTATGAATCATCTTTAATCCTACATCATTACTCATATTTCAAGGGTTCCTATAGAACCTCTACACATTCCCCATACTTACGCATGCTCGGCACTCAACCAGTGGTCTAGGGAACTATCCACGCATGTGTCCCAACCTTCCACACTAATAATAAAACATCTGGTCACCATTTTGAAAGGTCAAACCTTTTATATAACTACTCTTTCCACCATTTTCCTAGAAAAAACTCTCAAAATGGTGCTTCCCACCATCAAAAGTCACACCAATGGATTGAATAACTAAATTGCATGTCCACCACCAGAATACCCCTTGAGGTTCCCTTCTAAATCGAGAGCCTCATCCAACACTGTAAAAATCCTCTTTAAATGGAATATTTCACCTGGGACTTGATCTCATATCTAATTTCATCATGAAAACATCTCCTCGTAGCTGCCTCATCCACTTAAAATGCTGGGATAAATCATTTAATGTCATTGAAGTGGCCAGCATAATCCATCACTATCATTGTCCCCTGGGGCAGCCTCATAAACTCTATAGTCTTATCCTATCTCAAGGTCTCCGCATAAAAATGTTGATAAAACTTTTCCTGAAATTCTTGTACAACATTCCATATACCGACTTAGTATGAACCAGGATATCCCATCAATGATTTGATAGAACCCATAACATATATGTCACCAATGTGACTCTCTTATCATAAGGATACTCCAATTGATATAGAATTTTTTAGGTAGGTTCTATCTAAATCTCAACTACCTCAGGTCCACCCTCTCCAGCAAACATCATAGGGTGATACAATTGAAACTCTCTAGTCAATTCAAGCATACTCTGCACTAGTATTTGGGACATTGCTTAGTGGTAAGTACCTCATAATACTACATTAGAAATTTTCATTCAAAACCCATTGGGTGCATGTACTATACTAGTACTGTAGCTTATTATAGTAGTGGTGGAATTGTTGACCAGCAACACTATAGCGGTGGCAGGCACTATAACGGGCATTGTAGTGGTGGTGGTACTGTAGCAGTCCAAGTATTGTAGAATCACTATTCACCCGAGGGAATTTGGGTCAAAAATTTGGGCCTTAAGGGCCATATAATGGGATTTCATGCCCATTAGGCCTACAGTCGATGTAATGGACTTCATGCCCATTGTGCCTACAGTACATGAATTGAATAAATATGGTTTGATGGGTGGGATATCCCCTTGGGGGGATATGGAATACCTTTTTGGAATGTGTGTGTGGTGTTTGTGTGTGTGTGTGTGTGTATTTAATCTAATTGTACCCCCAAGAACCTAATATATATACTCATCAAAATATTCCCTCGGTCTCATTCCATCATCTGCAAGAAATGAGTAAAGTTATTACAAAACTTATCCTCCCCTCAGTTACCCTAGATCAACGGGGTTTCCTTCTCCACCATAGGAGGATCATTCTTGGTGATATCCTCATGTCACTCAATTGGAACACATAATTGTAGTGGCATCCCTCTACACTTCCAAACACATATAAAAAACATAACATAGGGCTTCCACAATTTTCATGAAATAAGGCTCTCTACTAGCCGTAGACAACCCATTCTTTATATACTATCTTAACAGATATATTCACATCTCTATCACTACCCTCATTCATCCCTACCATGGTTCATGGTCAACATGGGGTAAACCAACTTACATAGTCAAAAGTCTTCCATTTGACACCCTTTTAAGCCATTTTACCTTTACAACATAAATCTTTCTTATTTAGGAACCTATCTATCTTTACAACTCATTACAAACAAATTCTTAACCGATTTATGAGTCTTCATTTGAAACTATTTTTCAACCATTCTGTTCAATTATTTCCCCTTTACCTTATTGCAACATCTTTATTAGACACCATTTCTTTCAAATTTCATGGAAAATGAAAAGAATTATATCCCTCAAATCCCACATGTCTTCTCCATGTGTGCATACCATGATGCATGTCACATATATCCCTACGTACCTAAAACGATTCATGTATGCACAGCCTTGTGACATTTTTTTCGTAATAAAAATACAATAAAATAGTCACATCATACAATAAGTGCATCACCCGGGGTGAAATATCATCCAACAGTAACAAAAAACATCAAGAACAACAATCCCACCCTGGGTACTTAGATTTTACCTCATATATTGGTTAGCTACTCCCATGCACAAAATCATTGCCAAGTCCTGATACATTCTATTATTCCACCTATCATTCCCAAATAGTAAGACAACCAAAAATAAAAACTCCTTTGATGCCACTGTAACATCCTGACCCTAGTCCCACTAATCTGATGCCCCTAGCCAGTTTTCCACATGACCTCTGGTGGGACTCCCCATATGCTATAAGCTAATAAATAGATGTGATGGTCTAATAGAACACATGGGGAGATAATACCCTCTTTATCAAAGTAAACCACATCATATTAAATATTAAATAATGGAAACATATAAACAATAAGCATGCATAACAAATCCATTTCCCAAAACTAGGTAAAATCCCACAACCAAATAGTAAATATGATATTTCATGTCATACAATTACAAGTGTAAAGAAACCCAAAATAAAAAAAGCTAAAAAATCCCAAAACAAGTCCTAGATCTAAGTTTTTATCCCTCATCCATGCACATACCACACCCAAGTAAACCATATATCATATGGCATTTTCCCTCGTCCTGACATGTAACCTTGAAGTATGCTCGGGTACCCAATAAAGGCATGATCAGGGTGTGAGTACAAATCAGTAGACCACCACCAACGGTGTATACAAAATATACAGTCTAAATAGATAATGTATGTAGGTACAAAATGAATAATATGATAAAAAATATAAATCAGGTTCCATTAATTATCAAGGTTCACTTTATCTGCTTACATCATTTGTTCCATGGGTTATCCATTTTCATAAATTACAATTTAGATTAATTAGTTAATATAAACTATGCATAAGGTAGGAAATATCAATTTTGCTAAATCACTTGGGAAACATTACAAAAAACATTATATAACACTTACCTTGGATCACCAATCCAGGTATTTATATCCCATGCATTCATTATGGGAATAGAGCCTCGATCTGACTCCATAACCCATGCATTACAAGGGTGGGGTTTAGAGACTCAATATAACCTAGTCTATGGGAGTCAATCCTCAATTACAATACCACACACATACCATTAATCCATGTGCATATGCTTATTTAATCATTTAACACATATATCATTTATTAACCATAACTCATTTAACCCATTTACTATTTACAAAGCAAAGTTCATAAAACACATAAACCATCATCCTACCTTAACCCATTAACACATTTACCATTTACAAACATAACTCATTTCACAATTTTATATTACACCAAATTCCCCCTTATTCCATGTTATCAATAAAAACATTCAACATAAATTTCATTTTATAATCCATGTTATTAACTAAACACAATTCTAATTGGTTTCATTTCATAAACGTGTTTTAACATGATAAAAATGACTATCATAGATTCTATATAAAAAATTATTTAATTTCTTAATTAATATAACAAAATAATGTTCAGAAATGTGGAACACTCCATGGTTGTCCTCTTTACTGGTCTAAACAACCTCAATGCATCCCACAGGTATCATGACGGGTTCAATTCATCATTTAACCAACCAATGCATCCCTCGGATATCATGAGGGGTTCAATTTCATATTATAATCCTTATGTTATATACATGATGTATTCATCAAATAATGCATCATTTCCAACTTTATTTCATCGATGATGATCACATGAGAAGTACTGTAGTGATATATTCTATGTTGAGATACATGGAATACATCATGCATAGCATAAAACCTATGAGTAAGGACAAATTGTTAAGCTACATTATCGATCCTTTCAAATACCTTCAACAGACCCACATAACTAGATTCCAGCTTCCCAAATTTTTGAATATTATAGTGACAAAATCATAGTGATGACCTAAAGAAAATCAGGTCTCCCACCTCAAACTGAAGAGGGTGGTGTTTTTGGTCTGTATATTATCATCTACTACTACAAGAAGTATCCAAACTCTTTTAGATCAACTTGATATACTCCAATTTCTCTAGGAATAGAATAAATCTAACAATAAAAGATTATCGTACCTCATTTAGAATAGAGGTGACCATCATGGACTACATTATAATACCAAAAATGTACCATATTAATCAATTCCTGATAACTATTATTATAGGAAAACTTTACAAGTGTGATGTATCTCTCCCATGAACGATCAAAATCAGGGATTTATGACTGAAACATGTCTTATAATACTATTATAGTATACTTAGACTTCCCATATTTCTATGTATGGTATGTTGTGATCAAATTAACTTTTGTATCAAGTATATTATACAAACCCCTCTAGAATGATGGTGTGAATTAAGACTCCAAATACTAAAAAATATTCCATAGAACACTGTGTAACCATATTATCTCATGATTATATAACTATCCCATCTCATCAATAGACTAGGTCTCCTTAATTATTACAAATTTAGAAACCTTCATCAATCGGTCCACAATTACTCATGTCATATCATTAGCTTAGGGGGGTCGCATAAAACCCATCATGAAATCCATATATACGTTAAAACAATTTCACTTGGGAATGGGTATAGGTTGACCAATACCTATGGGTTACTAGTGCTCAACCCTCACCCAATGGTAGGTGAATCATCACAAAACAAAACCCATAATATCCTTCTTCTTCCCAAGCCGCCAATATTTCCTATACATGTCATGATATATCTTGGTAATACCTGGGTGAATAACCCATTTCAACGCATGTGAATCCCACATCAACACCTTTTTCATGCTTGTTGGGACCACAACTTAGCCTCTTAAGCAAAGAATGTCATCCAAATCCTAGGATCAATATATTAGTGGATCCACACTATATATAATGTACCTCATGACTTTATAGTAAAATTTTAGCAGCAGACTCTCCTAAAGGTTATAGGGTGAAGCAGAAGTGATGGGTGGGAGCCCAATTTTTGTTTTTCATCAGTTTTGACGGATGATATCCAAATAACTCAATGGACACAAACCTAGTCTCTCTTAGAGAGTATCTTTAAATTTTAATTTATAATTAATTTAAAATAAAATTACGTCAAATGTGATGATCATTATCGATTGATATCCTTTGTTGATGTTAATTTTTTTCATTATAGATGAGAATCTAAGAAAGTATTTAATTAATTGTATCCACAAGTTCTGTAATAATATTTGGGTGATGTTCTTAGTATTTTGAGTACTATAATTTAAGAACCTAGTGCTTTATATCATTCATTGTTGATTCTAACAAGTATTTATATTGTTCTCACTGTATTATTAAGAGGGAGGATGAGAAGATTTTCTATACAGGTCATGAGATAGTTCTTTAGTGTTTCGTCATTATGTACAACAAGTCTCATACATCTTACAATATGATATAACATGGTTTTTATACATAGGGTTAAAATAACTAATAATTTTACATGGGCCCTTATCAAATTATTTAACCTAAGTAGTACTCCATGTCGAATAATAATAATTATATTATTATTATATCTCATGAAATATTATTATTTTAATATATTTTATTAAATAAATAAATATTTATTTATTTAAGTAATATTGAATAAAATATAGCATTTCCATTGGTCCATTAATTCAACCCATTAATACTCCCACAAAAATTTTCTAACATTGAATAATAAAATATTTATTCAATTAAGTATTATTTTCTTGATTAATAGATAAATATTATATTCACTATAATCAAAAATAAATTTAAATTTAAATATTCACACAACTAAATAAATTTTTGTAAATTAATTTATTCACTAAAATAGAGAATAAAAAAATATTTAATTATTACCTTGTGAATAATAAAAAAGAGATAGAGTTCAACACATATATTCTAAATTTGAATAACTCATGGTTGAATTTTATGAAATCAAATTTACTTGAATAATTATTATTTTACAAGCTGAGAATAATACATATTCTTAATATTAAATTCATTTGAATTTACTAAGGTTTTAGATAAACTTAGTGTGTGACCATATAGCCTAATTGCTCAGTAGATTTTGGTAAAATTATTCAAAGACCAATATTATTGTATAGTAGTGCATGAAGGTTCAAAAAGAGAAATAAGTTAATGCCACAACAACAAAAACCATCCTATTAATTATACTCTTTAATATAATCCCTTTTTCTTCTGATTTATCATCAATCAAGATGTGTACTTGTGTCATCACCATATACACTTGATTTTACTTTCATTGAATTTCTAAAATAATCTAATCAATGAACTACCATGGACATAGATTTAATCAGATATTTTTATTCCAACGAAAGGATCATATATATCTTTTTCTATTAACTCAAAAGGGGAAAATATTTTCTTGACTTATTAAATTAATGTCATATAACTTATCATGAACCCAATGTATGATACCTCTATATGAGCATATATAAATGTATATTTCATTCATGTATCAAAGTTTGTGATTCTTGATATATAATGATTATAATCTCAGGTCCAAGGATTAAAAAGCACATTCACATATAGGAATATCCAATGAAACAAAAATATGTATAAATCCTATTGGTGGGTCTTTCCTCATGATCTCCTTTATTGGATGTTACCATGTGAAAACATCATGAGTAGAAGTCTCAATTTCTTATAATTATACAACACCTAATAGTCAAACATCATCAATGTCCCATTACACATATGTTATCTTGACCATTGGACAACTATTTAAGATTATTTTCACAGCATCTATAGGTTCTCATTATACCATGGAACCAGTATAACATTTCAATGAAATAAATACTCTAATGAAATTATCCATTAGTGTTACACAAATCAATAGTCACCATGTGAAAATATAATTATTAATATCTCAGTATTGAAAAGTATAAAGTTAGTTGGTTTTAGGTAACCAAATCCTAAAAACACTAAATTTTACTAGTGCCGACTTCTAAAATTTATCAACTTGTTAGATCTCAAATGATAAATGTGATTTTGTTGATATTTAGCTATAATATATGGGAATTTCATGTCTTTTTATAGTTATTAAACTCACTACAACTTCACTTATTTGGTAAAAACTCATAATATGTTATATCCTAGATTATGGACTATTTACCCTATCTTTAACTTAACTTCTTATATAGTATCTATATTATACTATTATCATAATTTATATTGTGGTTATATTATTATTTCCTAATATAATACTAAGAACTAGGACAAGTCATTTCTTAAACTACTTTTTAAGATGAAACCTACTCAATCTATGTAAATGTGGATACCAATAGCTTAAATAATATTTTATTTCATATTTCCTTATCCTATATATGATATATAATATAAAATTGATTTAAAGGAATATTGGTTTTCTTATATCCTTGATAACTTGTATTCTTAGTTATCCAAGTACCAGGAATGTATCATTCATGCTTTCTCAAGTACTATTTGATAGCTCTGTCTGCTACCATATACAATTATATTGGTTCTATTTAGTATTTTCTCACTATTCCTTACACATAATTAATTTCAAAAAATTATTACATATCATGTAACATGTTATAGAGCTAATAAATTAATAATATGAAATTACATACACCATAATAATCCTCTCATGCAACTTGACATGTCATCATTGAGAGATTTTATAAAATCTGACATAAGAAACAACACACTATTGAATTTTTTCATACAGTATTTATAATAATTTTCAATGTATATATTGTGACTAGATATTAGAATCACAATAGATCTATCTTAGTATATATTTTCTCCTAGAACTAGGGTTTTTACAGTAATTCAATCTTGGAAAAATAATTTTATCATAGTCTTAAATACCTATAATACTTAACATATATTTTCTAAATGTTATCAACATGTTTGATTCAAAAAACTATAATAGACCCACGAAACTCTTGTATACACATGTCTCACATTCATTCTTAATAAAGACAAACTCTCTTATTATAGCCACCCAGCCTTCTCATACATTAATATTACATAATTTTAAAGATAAATACCATAATAATATTATAAATAGAGGATCCAAAGGTTTATTGTCTTGGTAAAACTAGTACCATACATAATAAATACAATATCAAGCATAAACATTTATTTAATTCCTTCTTCTCTAGCTTCTTATTAAAACTTGACCTCTCCTTAGTACATGTAGTCACCTATGGATATATATCAAAGGGGGTGAGATAAAATACCAGTAATAGGATAGATAATAACAATATATCATGGGGTGAGCATATTCATAACATAGGTAAAGAATCATGAACATGAGAGGAAACATTAATAAGTGACTTGAAATGTGGCAATGCATAAAAAATTGAAACATCATGTCTTAGTGGTTAAATACCACACATACTTGTGAAAAAAGTTAGTATCTTTTTCACAAATCATTTCACTTTAACTCTTGAGATTCATCACTTTACCCAATGCATTGGAGCGTTGTATAATTTTGGGTGCACCCATCACATTGAAACTTTCGTATTGCGCTATATAATTCTAGGTGCACCTATCACATCATAACATTATCATTTATCATGAATTCCACAATGAACATATATGAATTTAAATAACCCATGGAAATTCATGGTTTTCATATCATAAGGACACATTCATAAACATTGGGTTCCCAAAATAAAGTGGGAATAACATACTAGATACGATAACCATCAACCTTGAGTGAGAAGTAAAAGGTGTGTTTATCAAAGAACAGTTCTTTGAGAAAACATTTTTTTGACATAAACATCAGTAGAAAACATTTATATCTCATAAAAGGTACTATAATGATGAAAAAAATATTTTTAAGGAGTTACCATACCAAAAATGGAGTGAAATAGGGAGAAACCGAAGAAAGAAAGTTGGGTTTGAGATTTTCCCTTTGCCTTATATCTAAATGCTTCCTTCACTTTAATGTCTTGTATGACCACATTATATTCATTAATTAAAAATTAAAGAACCTTTTTTACAAGAATATGGTTCATTATGGGTTCATTGAGTTATTTTATGGGCCTTTTTATAAGTTATAGAGTTTAAAAATATTGTCCAGGAATGTTCGTTTTTATGGTTTTCTTGAGCGGTTCACATGTATTCATAAATGAAATTTTTTGTAGAACATGGATAAAAATACAGAACTAATATTTCATATTATTAATTATATAATATAAGATTAAATTATATTATACTGAATTATATTATATACCATGTGTATGAATCATTTGATAAGAATTAAATGGCGATTGTTTGGGTTAATTTTGGCGGTTTTTCAACCACAATGAACTTGTTTTGTTTAATCATTTAGTAATATGTACATAAGTTAGTTACAGAACCTAAATTATTAAATAATACATATATAACATTCTGGTTCAACCATAAAAATGGTTTCAGGACAATATCTGAAAGTATAAATTGAAAAAGAAAACATGTCGTTATTGAAGGGGATAGATTAACAACTCACGAACAACATTTTCTTTTATAAAATAAAAGGAAGAGGAGAAGTAAGTTGGATGGTATAATATCCCATTAGTATCATAATATTACATTATATGTATGATACTGGAGTTACCATACCATTTGGACGAAGTTAGGTGGGGAGAGAGTATGAAAAGAACTTGTAATTGAAAAGAAATTAAAGGAAAAGAGGGAGAGAAATTACCTCTTGAATCCTCCTCTTGAGATCCTCTTTAAGGGACCTAGGATTGGTCTCTTGATGAGACCATAAGCTCTTGGACATGGGGTATGAGCTAGGGAATATTCTTGGGTACAGTTTAGACAAGGATTGAAGCTTGAGAGGTGTGAGGAAATGAGGGTGTGAAGGGTGGTTTTTATAGTGGAGGGGAGAGGGTTTTCCTTAATATTTAATTCATTAGTTAATTAATTTCCCTTAAGACAAGGAATTAATAGTGAGTCTTCCATGACCAAGAATAGTAAATAGGGCATGTGAGTTCGAGATTTGGGTGCTTAAATTACTTGTGATGTCAGGAATAGAGGGTTTAAATTATAATGTATTTATACAGTAAATTAATGTATTTTACTATTCACAAAAAATTCAAGTATTTCAGAAAAAAAACCCAAAATGTCACCCCAACCATTTTTCGATGTGTAGAATCAAAAAATGAACTCCATTTTTCCAGAATAATTCTATAATTATTATTATTTTAATATTTAATTAAAATCATAATTTATTATCAAAAACCAGTTTTAAAACATTCATTTACTTATTCTTAAATATAGGTATACCATACTTTCAACTTGAATATTATTTATATATTTTCATAGGTAAGGTTACTATTCATTATGGTATATCACTATTCATAAGGGTATGATACTATTCATAAGGGTAGGTTACTATTCACCAAAAAATATGTTTTTCCTATTGGACTCCAAATAACTTACTGATTGCAACTGTGTATGTCAGATTTTTGAAATTCCAAACACATAAGTGAAAAAATTATGTTGAAAAGTTACTTAGCACTTAGTAGTTCATTATGTTGTGTTTTCATGTGATTTTATGACATATTTACAAGAAGGTAATTTCCATTGAAAAACAATGGGTCATTACACTTATGGATTTATTAAAATGAATATTTATTTATATTTATCTTTTATTCAGCCCATAAATAGATCCGTGTAACTTGAATGCATTATTGGAATTATTTGGTGCCATTGGCCCTTTTTGTTACCTTATATATACATCTCGGACAAGGTTTCCATTCTTTAAGGTGGTCTTCACATCCATTTTCCAGATTTAATGATCATAAAAGGTTGTTGTGAAAGGTATAATCCTAATAGATTTTAGCATGATGACTGGTAAAATAGGTTCATCATGGAATATTCCATGACATCTCTTGAAACCTATAGTAAAAAATCATGCCTTATAAGTACCAACTTTTCTGTCCATGTCTAATTTTTTCTTGAATACCCATTAAAGGATTTACATCAACTGGAGAAACACCCAAAATTCAAAACATCATTTTCTTTTATGGAATCCATTTATTAATTTTCATGAACATGATAATATTTGTTTTTTAAAATTTTATTGATTACATTTAGGATAAGTTTTCATTATTCTTACTAAATAATATATCACGTGTTTTTTTATTATAAAACCACTTCTTGGATTTACCTTTATAATGTATCATGTCTTACTGGAATAACTCTTCCCATTAGGTCTTGGGGATTTTAATGTTATTATGTCAAGTCATGCATATCATGATCCTTAACTTCAATAAAGTCTAGATTTATCCCACAATCTCAAAATAGAAGTTCTTGTTTATTATATAAATATAGTTAATAAATTAACTAAAACCTTTCTATCTTAAGTATGGTTTTATCCTAAATATATTTTAGGATAATTAACTGAGATGAACTTAGTGCTTTCTTGATGTAATTTTATTGCTAAAATTAGTTTTAACAAACTATTCTCATAAAAATACATAGTCATGAAAAAAATGTATTTCATTCATATTATAACTTATATGATACCAATATTTCAATATTTTTGGTATATATATTTTTTAATTATATTATTAGAAAAAAAATTCTTGAAAAGATTAATTGAAGAATTTAAATTCTTCTAAGACTAAACATCAATATTGTTTTTACTACCATAATCACTAAGATGTGTATATGGTAATGTGATTTTATAAATTGATCCACTCTATATTTTAATTATTTGTGAATTCATGATTAATGTATTCTCTTACTAACCCACCTCAAACATATTAAATATTTTACTCAGTATATTCACTGCTATACTTAACATTTCTAAAATCACTTAAAAGGAATCTAATGAATAATATGAATTTACATATGGTATCCCCTTAAAATAGTTCACATGTATCATTCTCAAATGATTCTTAAATCTATGTGTAAATAAAAACATTATTCTCTAAAGGTTTCTTTTTCTTAAAAATTGCAATTAATCATGTAAAAATGCATAATAATCATATCTCCAAAAATTCTTAACTCCCTTCTGGGTATATTGTTCACAATTACTTTTAATTTTTCTTGAAAAATAAATATCTTTCCACAAATATGTATTATTTGATTCATATATTCATCATTTTTCATTGGTATTTAGACATATGTGATTTAGATGTATCTAAACCATTAATTATGTATGATATATCATAACAATATTCATTTAAAATATGAAATATTGTCTCATTATGTTTATAAATGGACACTAAGATAATTTTTTCAGTAATAATCAATAAAAAATAATAGTTTTACAAGAATAAATAAACTTATAAATATTATGGATATGATCTTCTTTTGTATATGTATGATTCAAGCCTCATTAACAACTTGAATATTCACCATACTTCTTATAATGTTTATTTTATTCCTTGGTTATTGTATTTTTATGTAAATATGTGAATAACATATAGTATTTAATATTCAATAACATAATTAAAAATATTATATGTAGTAATGAATATAAATAAGGTATAATATTCTACTTTCTACTACTTTAATTCATTTTAATTCCTCTTCTAGAGACCTTTATTTCCACATGTGAAGTAGATAGCCTCTTATTCATTTCTCTCTATCTAAATCTTTTTCCACATTGATGGATATAGTGAAAGAACCATTGACTCTGAAATTTTCATAGAATTTTAAACAATATACCCCAATTTATTCACTATATGGGGTAAAGAAACATTTTCCCACCAATCCTTATAAACTTCCTAAAGCATAGCCAAAATATTCTTGAGAGGATTCTACATACTATTCACTCTATAGTTCTTAATGAATATAGATAATCTAGGTGGTAAGGATGGTCTTATGATATTAATAGATAATTTATTATTCATATAGAATCATAAATTCACTAACTGATCAATATACTTTAACATCTATAGTCTTTTATTATTATCTAGGTATATATCTTCCAACTCACTTTCTCATTTTTCAATTTATTGTAGATTAGTTATCAAGGTGTATGTATCCATGTCTTTATATTACATTCTCATATCTCTATATATAGTTGATGTAATGATGGAACTAACATCTAAATCATCATCTAATTATATATTGTAGGCATTATTTTAACCCTCAATATCTCCCTAGGAAATTAAGTCATGAATAATTAATTCGTACACATAAAATAATTATTCCTATAGAAGTGAAATGGGAAAGTTTTTATACCAATATTGGAAGTTTTTGCTAGTTATAACATTTTATTTTTCTGATAATGATCACAGTGTTTCAGTGGTTAAATTTTAAATTTTATATAATAAATATATTATATTATTTGTACTATATCTTATTTACTGATTAGGATGTAATTAATGAATAAATCAATTATTATCCCACTGTTTTATTAAATACCATCTCTTTTGGATTCATAATATTCATTCAATTAGATATTCAAGTGGAAATGATATATATTCCCCATTAAATAACCAAGACAGGATCCTTATCAAATTATTAAAAGGTATTCAAGTGGGATTTTCTTATGAACTACATTAAATCATAGATCCTTGATATATTGAATAGACTCCACAATTCTTTATTTCTAAACTCATATTTACTCAATTCTTTCCTCTAAGTTACATTAATGCTTACAAAGTAGATCATCCCTTGATACTAATTGGGTTAGGTCAACTTAATACATTCATTAGAACTCCCCAATAATTGAAAACACCTTAACAAGGGATAGAAAAGTACTTTAATCTATGGTTGAATTCAAACTAAAGTCATGAAATATTTATACGAAGGTAATATTTTGATTTAGGTATTAAGTTTAACTTATGTGTAAACACACTTTATTTTATTATTCATACACTTGTTAATATTATGTTGAATTTTTTACATTAATTAACCATGTATGATAAAATAATTTACATATAATAATTTTATTATATTATATTTTTATAATGTTAATTAATTTATATAATTTTTTATATATTTTAATCATACAAATGAACCACACATCTCATAAACAAATAAATAACCATACATTGAAAAAAATTATGTGATATGATCACTATATTTTATCTACTTGTGGGTTTATTGAGTAGTGATAATCCAACCTCAACCCTAGGGGAAATAATTCCTAAAGACCATCCTTGACTAAAGTTGTATCATTTCTCTATTATCATGTGTATCTTCTTGGCTAGATTATTCTCAGACTGGGTCATTAACCATTTCTTCTCTCTAGGAACTCCATCCTTTAAAAATTGTTTACTCACTCATAGGTGAGCGGTAACAAGGGTTTAATATTACATTTAATGAAGATTTGGACATTTAGGGTCATGAATAATAAAGGTGGTGGGTATGATATATAGATCAACACATCTAATTTATTAATAAATTATCACATAAAACCATGAAATAAATAATTAAATTAAATAATTAAATCCAACACATACATAGTTGGTCAAACTCAAAATCAATCACAATATGCAACAACTATCCATTAATACTTTTTAGTATTCATTTTAATTCAATCTAATTATGATAAATTTATTATAATTAATTAATAAATAAAATTAAATTTTTTTAATTCTTTATCTAAAATTTTTCTCTAAACAGTCTTTCGGATATAATAAAATTCTCACTCTATATTTTTTAAATTAAATTAAATAATTTCAATTTTAATTTTGAAAAAATTAATTACATTAAATATAATTAGTTGGCCACATGTTTTGTGGATTTTGTTTCATATTAAATCTATTTATAAAATTCAATACTTACACAACATGTATTATCACTCAACGTGTCCTATGACACATGATGTGTATGGTTTTTATCATAAACTTTGTACTTACATGGATTGTATGCCTACATAAAATGTTGTAATATAAATTATGTGTATTTACTTAGGTAAAACTATATAGTCTACATGGAATGTATGATAAAATTTCACTCCATAATATATATATCATGTACCACTGGAAATTCATGTGAAGTACACGTGTATGATGACCATTACACATCGTGTTGTAGCAGAATTAATGTGGTATTAAAATTAAACTTGTATACTCAAAAAAAACACCAAAAAAAATAAACATGTACTTTATCTAGAATAAAACTTATTCCATGTAGTGTACATCTAGCTTCATATCATTTAATTTTCATCACACTTCAATTATCCCACATATTAACCCATGTGAAATTCCAAAAATCACTTTCCATATACATTTTTTCATGAACCATATTAGATGCCCTGATATACTGATACTCGAGCCAATCCTAACAAGGTTTGAAGATTTTTCATAATCTCCATGGGTTTGTGACTAGAAATTGTCATCATACAAGAATCAAACAGAATGATTTTGCAAAAAAAATATTGTAAGATAAACGATACAAGTCATTATGTCAACACTCTTCAAGAATAAAGTACCATAGTCAAACTGGTAAAACAAACCCAAAATATTACATCATAAAAAGACAAAACATATGTCAAATAAAGTCTCAAAAACCCCATTAAATAGGTGTATCACATATTCACTAATCACCTTCATCACTCCTGGTCCCACAAATCAAGTACACCCACCAAATCCAAGTGGATCTTTCCATTTTCTTGGACCTGACATAAGATAATATAAAAACACCTAAATAAAAAGGTAGGGTATGAGATAAACAACCCATTAGGTTCTCATGAAATGTTCTATAATCAATTCCATGTCAATATACCACTTATGATTTCAATTTGAATAAATTGTGGCATGGAAATTCATTTTCATATTTTTAAAAATAAAACATGTTTTCAATGTAAAAAAGGATAATATATCACAACAAGTATAAATGAACATTTTAAATATAATATTTATATATAATATTTGGCATGAAAAAATAGTTCTATATACAATGGAATTTATAATCAAGTCAAAAAATCACCATGCTCATAAGCCATGAGTTATGTTAGTTTCTAGTAATAGGATCCCACACTTCTCAATCATCATCAGGGATCAAGATATGTTTCAACACACATATAAACACCCCAATAGGTGACCCATTATGACAAATAAATATTTATACCATTAGGTGAGCCATCATGGGAAATCATTCCGGATTTTATTTTGTTATTGTTTTTATTATAAGTCATTTACTAGGGATTTAGAGTCCTAGATTTATTATCCTAATCACCTAATAACTACCCAGGATCACATGTGCTTCAAAATATCAATCAATAAATCATTATAAAATCAATTATTTCAAATAATTTCATCATTCACATCCCAATTACCCAATTTTTTAGTTTCAACATTCTTTTTAAATTCAAAACCAAATCATAGGTCTTCATCAAATTCATGCCTTTTAAAATCATATTTAATTTTAAGATAATTTTCTTAATAATAAATATTAAAACATTTCACCAAATCCACTTTCAATTCAATCCATCATTTTTCTCAAAATATCCTTACAATTTCAATTCTATTGAAATTTAGAGGATTTCACAATTTCATGCCCTTTTAAGTAAAATATAGAATCATATCAAATTCAGGTTTTAAAATAAATTAAAAACTCATTTGAAATCAATAAAGAATCATATGGTTTTATTTGTAGGTTAAATTTTTATAGAACCACCTACCTTTAATTACATTATCAAATTAACTCAACACCCAAAATGGGATCTGCTAATGAAAAACGATGTTGTGTGAGATAAAGAAATAAAACCTAGAATAAATATACAAAAAAATGGAGATTATATACATCAATAAAATTATTATTTATCACTATATATGAAGTATATGATAAGATATCATAAGAAACCACACAAGAGGATATTTACTTAATGAAAGGAGATTGAAAGCAATCAACAGTGCTTCGATCCACCAAGAGAAGGGGTTGGAGGATTCAAATTTATCTATTGATAGAATCCAAATACCAAGTAATTGTATTAGGGTCGAATGGGGTGTCGAGGGGTCAAAATAGGGGTCCTAGTATTTTTAATAAAAAATTGAAGTAGTATCGTTGTGCCCAAATTGTGCACACTTATTGTAATTTTGGATGGGGTGCACAGTTTGGAAGTATGGTTAAAATAACCATGAACCAAATATAAAAACCCTCAATTTTTAAGATTTCATGGTTTAAAGGGTTGTTTTCACGATTTTGAAAAACTATGCTCTCCCTTCTAATTGCTCAACCTTAGTCACATGGTTTCTTGGGATAACCCAAATGGTTTTCCCTAACTATGCAACCATCATTAATATCCCCAAGAAGTTCCAAAATTTTCCAAATTTCCCTCGAAATGAATTGAGATAATACCCAAACAAATAAAGATAAAAAAATTTGATGATGTGCATAAAAAAATGAAATTTTATGTTACACCTTTCATGGGTTGACATGTGTTACATCGAATATACATAATATCTACATATCATGTAGTCTATATCTATTTGTGTCATCTAGTTGGAAGTTAGTACACAGTATCTAATAATGATTTGGAACTACCATATATATTTTCATGATTTGTATATGTTCCAAACCAAGTGGGGTTACATTATATATACACCGTCAAAATTATAGGTAATCCCTATCAATCTATATGTTTCATAGGCAGTCAATATGTGTTGTGTGATGAAACCATGTACCAAAACACATTGTGAGATAAGATTTTTGTGGCTCATAGCTTGTGTTAGTTAGCCACAGGTTCATAGTGTGTAATTTACCATTACATTCCATGTATCCATGTCATTTAGCTAATGACCTTGACACCTCTAGATAGGATCTTAAATCATTCTTCACATGTCTTAGCCTATTCTTGGCCAAAAAAATATCAGATGAATGTTTCATCTGAAATTTTGGATTAAGAACAAAAAATTTAATGAAAAATAATAAATAAAAATAGTAAATTGATTAAATTAATTATAATTATATAATTTGAGTGATCTAGAACCTATTTAAGGTTTTGGAGTGTAGTAGAAGTATTAAGATGGGATCCTGGTTTTGGTTTTTCATCAGTTTCAATTGATAACGGCAAAAAAATAATGAATAAAATATTAGAATCTCTTAAAAAGGATATTTCATATTAAATTTAAAATTAATTTTAAATAACAATAGCCTAGAACACAGTAATCCTTTTAGATCAATTTTCAATACCGCTCTTGTTGGGTTGTCTTTGTGCTGGAAAACCCAAGATAAAATTTCTCTAGGTACATCCACATATGATACATGAATCTATGGATTGTGTTCATGGTATTTGGAGTGCTAGTATAGAGAAACCTAGTCCTTCATGTCATTTTTTATTGATCATAATAAGGAGTTATCTTGTTCTCTCTACATTATTGGGAGAGAAAATTAGAGGATTTTCTCTCTATGGTATAAGATAATTCTTGATATCTTTTTCATTATACATAAAAAGTCTCTTCTATATCACAAAATAATATAATAGTTATTTTATACTTAGGGTTAAAATAATTTATAATTTCACATTACCTCTTATCAATGTATTTAATCTAAGTAATACCCCTTGTCAAATAATAATACATTTATTATTATATCTCAGGACATGAACATATTTAAATATCATTTCTTAAATAAATTGATTAATATTAATTTAAATGATATTAAATAAAATTTAAAATTTATATTGAGCCATTAACTCGACCCATGAATCTTTCCACAGAATTTATTGATGCTTGAATAATAAAATATTTACTCAAATAAATATAATTAATTATATAAGTAAATAAATATTATATTCACTAAATTCAGTAATATATATTTATTTTAATATCTATATGACTAAATAAAAATTTATATATTAATATATTCTCAAAAATGGTGAATAAATCAATATTTTTCTAAGTACCTTATGAAGAATAAATAAGAGATAAAATTTAACTCATATATTATAAACTCAATTATTACCTGACTAAATTTTATGTGATCAAAATTACATGAATAATTATTATTTTATCATCCAAGAATAATATTTATTCTTAATATTATATTTAATATAGTTAATTAAGATTCTAGATAGACTTAGTATGTGACCTTCTAGCCCACCTTCTCAGTGGAATTAAGTGAACTTACATAACTTATAATATTTGTTTCTATAAACACGGTAAATCACCCATAAACAGAGAACATAATGTCAAAATGAGAACAACTTTCTTATGAATACTACTATGTGATATAATATTTTTCTACTAATATATCGTTAAGAAGGATGCATTCTTGTGTTATCTCCCTATACTCTGGATTTATATTTCTATGAATTTCTGAAATGAACTTGTTAATAAACTAACATGGATAAGGATTTAATCATATAGTTCCATTACAATCAAAGGTATAGAGATATCTTTTTCAATTAACTCGGAATAGATATATCATTTCTTGGATTATCTAATTAATTTATATCACTTATGATACACCAAAAATGTAGCACCTTGGATCTGTACTCTCGGATCTGGTGATGAAAATAAATACTTTACTTATTAGATTTGATACCAAATGTAGATCCTTAAATCCAAACTTCTGAATTTTTTACTAACAACACATATATTACATACTGACTTTGATACTGACTATAAGAGCCCAAATGTTACTATACTATAATTACATGACATAAAAAATCATTACATATATTCCCATGAATTTTTTGGTTTAAAGCTATAGATAATTAGGAAAAATAATAAACTAATAAATAGAATGTATTTATGAACTAATATAAATTGTTTCCACTATATAAGAAACTTCTTAATCTATTGTAAGTCTTTATCACATTACACAAATTCTTGTTTCAAGATATAGAGAAGCCATTTATGTTTATATAAAAATTCCTTATTTCGATTAAACTTTAAATGTGTTAGTTTATTCATGTAAATGACTTCCTCCAAATCTCCATAATGGAACTCAGTCATTACATCCATTTTTTAGAACACAAATTATTGGAAGAAGATAAGCTTAGGACTTTCTGAATGGTACTCTATTTCACTATTGGTGAAAATATATTGGGTATATCCACTACCATTTATATTGATAACCCATTCACCAACAAACTATATTTATAATTTATACTTCTATACAACTCCTATTTCAATCCAAAAACTTAGTTGTGATCAAGTGTTTTTTTTCCTCATGGTAATTTTGTTAGCTCCTTGGTTTCATTTGAATACAATGAATCTATTTCTGCCTACATATCTAACTTCAACTTATCAGAATCACTAAGTTTTGATAACTATTATAGGTTTTCAAGTTCTCCTCCATTTATTATAAGTATATAGTTCATGTTGTGACTGTATATTTCTACCATATTTATTACTCTAGAAGAGTTTCATAGTTCAATTTTGGATTTTTTTCCCTTCCAGTGCTATAATTTTTTATTCTCAAACTTCTAGTGTATAAAATATCAAAATTATTATCTACGCCTATATATCCCTTAAGAATTTTGGTACATATTTCACTATCCCATTTCCAATATAACTTATACCATAATCTGAATTCACCAAAACTGGAAAATTATTGGTACTCCCATTAATATCAACTTGAACCATTCTAGTTAAATCTTTGATAGGTAACAATAATTCCCTATACTTGAGTTCTTCATTTAAGACTAAATTATTGACATATTAAAAGAATGAGTTTATTTTTTTATAGTGTTAATGATAGCAGAGTCCATCACCACCCAACTCTCTAGTAGTGAAAGAAACAGAAGCAGTGTCTAGACATCATCTGTGAAGGTAAATTGAGATGACTTGAGATGACTCATAATAATATTAAAGTCATAAAAATGGTCTGAAGATATTATTCATTCTGATAATCACATTTAAAACATTCTATGCATCATAAGAACCTTGTTTAAAGTAGTTTTTTCATACATGTTTATCAGGGTATCCATCAGCTCTACTATTGTTTTCTTTTCTAGGATATTAAAAGCCACATTCATTTTCAATGAAATCTTATTCAATCAAATTTCTAGAAGATGTAGTCATTATCACTTATATAATTATATATTCTCCTAATTGAATCCAGTTAATATAATTTCAGTGTCCTTTTAGAATATATAATCTTTTATCTATATCCTCAAGAAGAAAAAAACAATTCTATAAAACTTATAAATTTTGATCATTACATTATTTGATGTCATTACACCTTTAAAGAAACACCCATTGAATAAAATAACATTATTTTAGAAAATAAAATGAATATTCCAAAGTACAATGAGTGTAATCTTATATTGTGAACCAAGATCATATACCACTTGTTAAGTGAAGAATATATACAAATCCTGAGTACACTAAAAATTAACAACTGAAAGTAGGATGATAAATACACCATAAGTTCATCTCTATCAGACATCACAAATAGTGTCACACCACACCTCCCTGAATTAAATTATATAGAAATTATGAATCTTTAATGCACCCTAAATCACCTTATATATTGTATTTAAAAAAACACACACAAATTAATACAAAAAATATAAGGAAAATAGAAAATGTAAAGTCCAATTTTGGTTTCAGTGTTTCGTATTTTCATCCCATTACCATGGGTAAACACTACAATGATTTATTTCTACAGAAGTATAAATATTACACTAATTAACTTGTCTACTAGTTGGATCAATATGGAAAATAATATCATTAAATGTCATGAAAAACATTAGTAGTTGGTCCCACTACCCACATATAGAGGAATCTAATCATAAACAGGTTTCATAGACCTCCTACAATTGTGGGCCTCAATCCATTCACAACATTAATCATCAATCTCTTATAGAAAACTTCATAAATACTAGATATTATCAGTAAAAAAAGTGCATTAATATTCTCCCAGAAACCTACCACTTATGTTATCCAAATTAGGCTAAAACCATCACAACCATTATAAATCCCTCCTAGTAAATCTATCATTTATTTAAGTCTCACTTCCTTATCTATCTTTTGAGGAACTAAATCCATAACTTTTGATGAACTGAATCCATATACATGAAGAGGCTTTACAATCCTAACACTTACCTCTAAATGTTGACCTTGAATTGTAATTTAATAAATATGGATCTATTCAGGCTGAAAAAATAGAAATTAGCAGTGGATGTAATATTGTATATGATTTATTTAAATATTTATTATACATTTGGGAACAATAATTATTCTTTTGAGACACATTTTAATGGATAGAAGTTAAAATTATATTATATGTCTGAAAGATATAAAATTTTAACATAAAAAATAATAATATAGGTATAATTATACTATAATTTAAAATTTGAAAAATATTTTAGTAATGAAAATGCATACAATAGTTTGATAGCATGAATACATAAAAAAATTCATATATTGAATATTTTAAGAAAATTTATACAATGAAAATCTATAGTAAAATAATGATTTAAAAATATAAATAAATTGGTAGCGTAAATACAATCTAAGAGGATATAAAAAATTTAGAAAATTATCCATCAAAAAAATATATATTAAATTATATATTATAGAATATAGTCATATTAAAATCAAAAAACATAATTCTTAGAATGATAGAAAAAATAATTCAACCTAAAATTTCTAATTCTATAATAATATGAAATAATCATGTACAAATAAGATTGATAACATCTAGGAACATACTTATGAGACTTATAAAATCACTCAAAACTATGAATTTTTCTATGGTAGATAAATAATTATGAATAGAAGTGGTGATCATGCAAATGAAATGGTCATTTATCCATTGGTAAAAGTGAAATATTTTTATTTTACTTAATAATTATCCTAGTTTAAAAAATCATTCATGTTGTTTTCAATTAAAATATCTTCTAATTGATGCTTATATAACATTATAATTTCCACTTTTTATGAATTTTATATTTGTCCATAAAAATATTTTTTTTCATTATGAAACTATTTTTTTTATTTTGGTTGGTTTGTGTTATATTGGGATTTCATTTATAGTTTAGTGAGCCTCCAAGTGGGACCTTCCTTGGGTTTTGTAGTTAGAACACTTCTATTGGTATGTTTCTCTACCCTTATTTTTATTATTTTTTCTTGTTCCTAAGACCCATCATCTTAGAATCCATTTAGTTTGATACATTTTTGTAACTTCCCTAACCAAATCCACCAAATCGAGTAAAAATAAGAGTGATTCATACATAAAGAATGTCTCTCCATATGCAAGAGGCTTCTAAATGGCAGTGAGGGTCTATGTGTAACATGGGGAGACTATACCCTCTCAAGAATATATAAATATAAATAACAAAAATATGAGCTATTTTAATTTAAAATTAGTAATAACAATCAAAATATAATTTTCTATGGTTTGATCAGATATAACATGGTCCAAATATAAATAGAATACTAGATAAAACTATAAAATTATACATTCCAAGTCACACCCTTATCCTGTATCCCAACTCCAACCAAGTATTTTAGTAAAACCCACCCCTACAAGTCCCTTTTTATTACCTATGTCATGAACCATAAAATATAAATGTGCACTAAGATCCCACGAAGGTCATTAGTATAACTTAATAGGCACTGCCAATGATTTCCCTAAAAATTTAAATATATTAGTGCATACATAAATTGATATACCAGTAATAATATACAAATAAAAAAATATAAATTGCATGCCCTTGAGTTCTCAACAAGGCTCCTAAGGAACAACCATTCATGTATTATCCAATACTAGAAATTTCTATGAAAATATCATAGTAAACCATAATTCCAATGGTGAAGTACATTCCCATTACTGTACAAAATTAGCCCAAAGTTATCTTGACCATGAGTCATAAAATTTTAAATAGACCGAGAATAGTGGACCCATTTCTACAATGGTCTCATTTCTAAGGAATCTCAACCACAGTATGTACAAAAATAACAAGGGGAAATGTGGCCCCCAATAATATGATCTTAAACCTAAATCATGTTAACCCCATATCAATATAATATAAGACTAGTGGGAAAATTTCCCATGCCTATAACAATCTCAACCCATTGGAATCTAGATCAGTCTATGTCAATATAATGATAATGGGAAAGGAAGACCCTATCTATAATGATATCAACCCCTAGGAATCTCAACCCCAAATAATAATAGTTATAAGACCAATGGGAAAGGTGGATCGGGTCTATAATGATCTCGACTCAATGGAATCTTTATCACAATATATCAATGTGGATAAAAAGTGGAAAGGAGACCCATATCTATATAGGTATCAACTTAAGGAATCTATACCCTTATGAAAATAACCCCTCATGGTATATATATAACCATAATGATTTATATCATCTTATAATGAATTTTAGTATAATATTCTACACCTCCCAGGGTCTATACTACGTCAGTTCACTCATATTTAACACATCACTATGACTTTCCCAATGTAGGTTCCCCTAGAAACCATTTAATTTAAAAGATGAGGTCTCTCACCACTTATACAAGCTAAAAAGTCTAGATGTATCTACAGAAAACATCTCATTCCTACCAATAGAAACCCACATCTATTCAATAGTCTGATTACACATATTTAAATTAAAGTAGCTCAATTCCCCCTAACAAGGTCTGTCAAAACATAATATATCTCATGGAACACCTCATTAGGTTCTGATAATAGAGTAAAACTCATTTTATCTCAAGTCCATGACCATTGGTGAATAAGACATAAAAAACAAATGCATATAGGACCAATCATGTCCCTAAATATCCTTACATAAACCATATAGGTTCAAGGGAAACAATTGAGATTATTTTAAGGTTAAGTGCACATGGTTGGTGTAACCACACATCACAAATTTCATGAAAATATATATAAACCAGTGAGAAATTTTATGAACCACCTACCTTTACTTAGAAAAATCTCACTTATTGGAGATTGTGAGATAAAATAGATATAATAAATGGATTTTAGAAAATCTGATAAAACCCACAAATTATGTAATGAATGGATAAAAGCATTAAAATAATGATAGAAACAAATAATATATGGAAGATGAATGATAGTATTACCTCAAGTGATTTACTAGGAAAGAAGGCATGATGATCAGACCATGATTGATGGAGATCTGGGCATGGAGAGGTAAAAAAGATGGATAGGATGGGAGATTGGTCATATGGTTTGGAAAAAAGAAATGGGAGAGATCTCATTTACATATATTTTAATCAATTGTATTAAATTAATTAAAATTTAAAAAAAATATCTTATGCGATCATTGGGTACCAATTCACCTATCATCGGGTACTCGTCCTAGAGTTATTGGAAACCTTATGGCCCCCTAAGGGTTCCCCCTTTCGACCTATAGCCACTAGGTATCCATTAACAAACCATTGGGTACCTAGGATGTAACGTCCCAACCCGAATGCCACTAATCCAGTTCCTTGGGCTGATTCACCACATGACCTAAGGTGCACCTCCCCATATGCCAGAGGATACCAACTATCAGCAAGTGTCTAATAGAATACATTTTGATACAATGCCCTATTTATCATAATAATCCATGGTAGATGAAAAAATAAATAAAATGAATTAATAAACAATAAAATTTTATCATAAATATATTTAAAAAAATTGGGTACAAGCCAACAACCAAATAGTAAATATGTTATGTCATGTCGAACAGTTCCAAGTGAAAGGAAACCTAAAATAAAGATAAGCTGAAAAATCCAAAAATTGTTCCCAAATCCAAGTTCAGATCCCTCATCCATGCATATCCTATTCCCAAGTCAACCATCTAGCGTTGGTCTTTTTCCCTTTTCCTATCCTGCAACCATGAAGTCTACTCAGATACACAATGGTGGCCTGAGAAAGGTGTGAGTACAACTCATTATGCCACCACTAATGGCGTCTACAAAATATCCAGTCTAAATAGATAGTGTATGCAGGTAAAAAATTAATAACAAGATTTAAAAAAAAGATAAACCAAGTTCCATTAATTATCATGGTTCAGTTTATCCTCTTACATCATTTGTTCCACAGTTTAGCCATTTTCATCAATTAAAATTTACCCTAAGTCAGTCATACAAACTATGCATAAGGGTTGAAAAGATCAAGTTACCTATATCACTTGGGAAACATTACACAATACATTAAATAACACTTTCCTTAGAGTATTAGTCTAGGTATTCATATCTCATTCATTCATTAGGGGCATAGAGCCTTAGTCTGACTCCCTAACGCATGCATTATAAGGGTGGGGTTTAGATCCTTAGTCTACCTGAAACATAGGAGTAGATCCTCAAGTCCAATAACCCACACATACCACTACTACATGTTCACATTCTTCTTTAATCATTTGACACATATATCATTTACAAACCAAAAATCATTTTAACACATTTTCAATTTACAAAACATAGTTCATACAACACATAAAAAATCCTCATGCCTTAACCCATTAATACATTTACCATTTACACACATAACTCATTTCACATATTTATATTAAACCAAATTACCCATTATTCCATGTTATCAACTAAACCATTTAACATAAATTTCATTTTACAATCCATGTTAACAAACTAAAAAAATATCATTGGTTTCCTTTCATAAATGTTTTATGACATGATAAACGTAACTATCATAGGTTCTATCACACAAATATTTAAATTTCATAATTAATAACACAAACCAATGTTCAAAATTGCAACACACCCCATGGGTAGAATCTTTCTTGGTCTAAACAACCTTAACACACCCCTTAGGGACCATGAGGGGTTCAATTCATCATTTAACCAACCAATTTATCAATTCTTAGTAAAAACATAAAAAAAACAAAATAATATGGTGCCATAGAACTACAATATAATCATAAACCACACATAAATAATATGGGATATAACTTGTAGACCACCTACCTCGATTTTGAAGATGAATTCTCACTTAACCTTGGCCTTTGATTTGGAAGAACTAACTTTAAATACCCAACCTAGGATCTATGGGAGAAATAGGTTTTTAGTGCTTTATAAGAAGAATAATGATTCCAAAATACCTAATCCAAAATTAAATAAGGAAGAGGGGTGTTATAATCACTCATATCTTCGATCTACACCCAACGATTCTCCAAATGGATTAGAATATAGGGAGGTTAGTCCTTCATAAGTATTGGAGGAAGGGGTTATCATCCTTGGCTTATATAAGATTAATGGGGGGAAAATAAACTAAGGGAAATTAAATATTTAGAGGAAAAATAGAAAATTTACCATCATTAATGAGCCACATAGTTTGGATGCATGGTTGGCCAAACTGTGCGCCAACCATGGTCAACCCTCTATCCAAGAGGGGGCTAGGGTCGCATAGTTTTCTAATGAGCCGCATAGTTTTAAAAAACCATGTGGTATTCTTGTAGGTTGGATATTTCCAAGGCCATATAGTTTGGTCCCCCACCATGCATGGTTTTATCAACCGGTCACCACCCCTCTCCAGGGAACATGGTTCTAGTGCATGGTTAGTGCTAACTATGCACCAACCATGAAACCTCCACTAGATGGTCCCATTTTCCTCCTTTTAATTCCCCAAATCCCTGTGACACCCCAGAGAGTCCTCATAGACTCAATAAAAATTTCATTAACAAAATTAAATGGATTTAAACCAAAATTTAAACAAGAACGTACCTCATTAGAAGTTTGGGATCTTACAACCTCTCAACATTATAATGACTTTTTCTTGATCCATAGTCCCAAACATCACTGAGCCTACAAGGTAAAAATATAGGGCCATTAGGCACATACATCCACTTCCCTTTCCTATTTTTCCTCTTTAACATTGTTATGTTTCCATAACACTCGAACCAATATCATATACATTCCTCTCAAGTATTTATCATTATGATCCATAACACGAATCAGATACTTCTCAAAGGAAGCATCAGCCTCAAGATCAGCATCATCAATATCTATCCTATGGGAAGTTTCGGGGTTATACTATCGATGTTATAAAACATGAAAAACATATTTCATGTCATTATACTACTATGGAAGAGCCAATCAGTATGCCACCAATCTGATCCTCTTCCCAATCTCAAATAGCCCAATGTACCTAGGTGCCAACTTAACCTATTTACAAATCTGATGATGACCCAACCATGGTGACACATGAAGAAACATGTGATCACTCACCATAAACTCAAGAGGTTTATGATGTCGATCAGCATATGAATTCTACCTAATCTTATCTATATCCATACATTTTTAAATCCAATAAACCTGCTCTAATGTCTCCTAAATGAGGCTCAGTCCCAACAATTATGATTCCCCACCCTCCATCAAACATTTTGGAGATATTCATGTCCTACTATAGTGTGCCTCATATGGTTCCATATGAATAGTCACCTAGAAACTGTTGTTATAGGTGAACTCAAAAAGTTCCAAGTGATTCTCCCATGATCTACCAAAGTCCTGGACACATGTCCTCAACATGTCCTCTAGAACCTGAATAGTATGCTCTGACTGCCCATCCGTCTGTGGGTGGAAATCCATACACAAAAACACATGGGTGCCAAGAACCTTCAGTAACACCTTCCAGAAGTGTGAAGTGAAATATGGATCAAGATATAAAACTATATTCTTTGGCACCCCATACAACCACACTATCTCCCATACATATAAATCACACAACTGGTCAATAGTGAAGGTATCTCAAATAAATAATAAATATTTCACCTTTTTCAAATGATCCACCATTACCCATATCACATCATTCTTCTAAGGAATCCTTGAGATACCTACCACATAATCCATTATAACATCATCCCGATTCCATTTTGGAATGGGAAATATTGGTAACAAACCACCTAGATACTGATGTTGAGCCTTATACTACTTATAGGTGTAACATCACATCATGAAATACACAACCTTTTTTTTCATCCTTGGACACCAATACTATCTACGAAGGTCACGATACATATTGGTCAAACTAGGGTGAACCTCCCACTTTGAGGTATGAAACCCATGAATAAACTTTTCCTGCATACAAGTAGGCATGAAAACATGTCCATGAACATAGAAACCTCATCATTATCAACAGTCCAACTTGTAGGTGACTCCCCACCTTCAAGTATTTCCCTCAAGGCCAAACACTCTAAATCCTCGTATTGCCTCTCCTTGAATCATCTCATAAGTGTGGTCTCAACTACCAAGGATAAAATGGTCATCTTACCTTGTCCATCCTGGACCCTTAGATGCATCTCAGAAAACAACACCATCATCCTCAACTCAGAGTTGGATTCTTAAACCGTCTAAGTTTTATTCTTCCAACTTAAAGAATATGCAACACTGTTTTCCATTTCCAGTGTATAGACTAGATCAAAATCAAATGAATACATGTAATCAACCCATATTCATTGTTTAAGATTCAAATCATGCTGGAATAATATGTAATTAAAACTTTTTTTATCAGTATACAGAGTAAACCTTTCTCCCAAAAAGTAATTCCACCAAAACATTAAATAATAAACCACTGCAGGAAACTCAAGATCATGTGTAGAGTAATTTCATTAAATAGGGCATAGGTTCCATGACCGAAATTCCATAACTTGTTCATTCATCATCATCACCTCCCCAAGACCAACACTGGATGCATCACAAAACAAGGTATACTCCTAACCCATCTCAGGTAGGATAAAAAATGGTGTAGTAGTCAACAAATTAATTAACTCTTGTAAATAACCCCCACATTCCCTAGACCATTAAAAATTTAAGCCGTTCTTATTAAACCCTAAAATTTATACTTCCAAATAGGAAAATTCTTTGATTAACCTTCAATAATATAAGGAAAAACCAAAAAAATTGGATATCAAAAACATTCATGGGATACTCCTAAGATAAAACTACTTTCACCTTATCTGGTTCCACTAACACACCTTCCTCAGAGATGATTTTCCCTAATAAATGTAGCTTTTCAATCTAGAAATGACTATTATTTAGCTTTTATTATAGCCTATTATCTCTTAGTTTACTTATGCCGATGTCAAGATGTTTGGAATGATCATTAAGATTCTTAGAGTACACCAAGATTTCATCCAAAAAGGCAACTCAAAAATGATCTAATTATGGGTGAAATATTTGGTTCATTACGGCTATGAACATTTCTGGTGCATTGGTCAACCCAAAATATATCTCAAAAAACTCATATAAATCATACATGCTCCTAAAAGTAATATGTGGTATATCATAAGGTCTCACTCTTAGCTAATGATACCCTGATCTCTAGTCAATTTTGTAGAACATGGATGCACCCCTCATCTGGTAAAAAAGATAATTGATTCATGGAAAAGGGTATTGGTTCTTAACTATCATCTGATTCAACTTACAATAATCAACACACAACCACAATGTCTTATCAACCTTCTTATCAAACAAAACTAGAGATCCCCAAGGTGACATACTCAGATCAATAAACCTTTTATTCTTAAATTCCTTTAACTACGTTTTATGTACCTGAAGATTTGACAGTTCCATTTTATATAAAAGAATAGAAACAAGTAATGCTCTTAGTATCAACTCAATGGTGAAATCAACCTATATCTCAGGAGGAAACCGTGAAATTTCCTAAAGAAACACATCTAGGAACCGATCCACCATAGGAGGAATGAAACCCTACTCTACTCCCCCATCATCAAGCACAAGACATGCCACATGGGTTGTGATCTAACCCAATTGTGGACAAAAAGGTCATGATCAACCTGCTTAGATATCCCATTCCACAAGATGAATATAAGAATCCCCCACCAGGGATGTGAACATTACCTTATAGTGGTAACAATCAATATGAGCCTAATACAATACCATCCAATATATCCCCAATATCAAGTCAAAACCTAACATCTCAAGCATAAATAAGTCCCATGAAAAATGGTGCCCTCAAACCTCAATGTTAAACTCCTTACATTTCCAGATATTTTCAGCTCGTACTCTTAATGGCATATCAATTGACATAAATCTACACATATGTTTCACCGCTAGACTCCATACATTAAAAAATTGGGAATATATAAAAGAGTGTGGGTAAATTTTATCAAATAAAGACCTACCAATCTTGGAATCTATAGGAATAATACCTTTAACCATCGATGGTCCAACCTCACCACTTCTCAGTGTATGCCGAACTGTATGGAGATGACCAATTCCTCTACCCTGGGTTCCTCTCTGAGTCCCTATTGTTGAAATACTCTACTAATAAGGATTCTATTAACCTAGAGAACCACATCTGCTACCCCAAATAGTATGGTTGGTAGAGTTCCAACTACCTACTTAGTATGGTGTAACCAACCCCCTTCATATACTATGAATCATATTTGATCCTAAATCATTACTCATCTTTCAATGGTTCCTATAGAACCTCTACACATTCCCCATACTTACGCATGCTCAGCACTCAACCAGTGGTCCGGGGAACTATCCACGCATGTGTCCGAACCTTCCACACTAATAATAAAACATCTTGTCACCATTTTTAAAGGTCAAATCTCTTATCTAACAACTCTTTCCACCATTGTCCTAGAAAAAACTCTCAAAATGGTGCTTCCCACCATTGAAAGTCACACCACTAGATTGCATAACTAAATTGCATGTCCACCTCCAGAATCCTCCTTGAGGTTCCCTTCTGAAACGAGAGCCTCATCCAACACTGTATCAAACATCTTTAAATAGAATATTTCACTTGGGACTTGATCTCATATCTAATTTCATAATGAAATCATCTCCTCGTAGCTGCCTCGTCCACTTCCAATTCTAGAATAAATCATTTCAAGTCATTGAAGTGGCCAGCATAATCCATCACTATCATAGTCCCCTGGGTCAGCCTCATAAACTATATAGTCTTATCCTATCTCAAGGTCTCTGGATAAAAATGTTCATAAAACTTTTCCTGAAATTCTTCCATGACATGCCATATACCGACTTAGTATGAACCAGGATATCCTACCAATGCTTTGTTGGAACCCATAACATATATTTCACCAATTTGACTCTGTTATCAAGAGGATACTCCAATTGATACAGAATTTTCTGTGTAGACTCTATCTAAATCTCAACTGCCTTAGGTCCACCCTCTCCAACAAACATCGTATGGTGATACAATTGAAACTCACTAGTCAAGTCAAGCATACTCAGTACAAGTAGTTTGGACTTTTCTTAGTGGTAAGTACCCCATAATAATACATTAGAAATGTGGGTTCAAAACCCATTGGGTGCATGTATTGTACTAGTACTGTAGCTTATTATAGAAGTGGTGGAATTACTGACCAGTAGCACTATAGCGGTGGCAGGCACTATAACAGGCATCGTAGTGGTGGTGGTACTATAGCAGTCCAAGTATTGTAGCATCACTATTCACCAGAGGAAATTTGGGTCAAAAACTTGGGCCTTAAGGGCCATATAATGGTATTTCATGCCCATTGGGCCTACTTTCAATGTAATGGGCTTCATTCCCATTGGTCATATGGGCCATGTATTAAAAAAAATATGGTTTGATGGGTGGGATATCCCCTTGGGGGGCTATGGACTGCATTTTTGGCATGTGTGTGTGGTGTTTGCGTGTGTGCGTGTGTGTGTGTGTGTATTTAATCTAATTGTAACCCCAAGAACCTAATATATATACTCATCAAAACATGCACTAGGTCTCATTCCATCATCTACAATAAATGATCAAAGTTATTACAAAACTTCTCCTCCCCTCTATTACCCTAGAGCAACGGGGTTTCCTTCTCTACTATAGGAGGATCATTATTGGTGATATCCTCATGTCACTCAATTGGCATACATAATTGCAGTGGCATCCCTCTACACTTCCAAACACATATAAAAAACACATAACATAGGGCTTCCATATTTTTCACAAAATAAGGCTCTCTACTAGCCGTAGACAACCCATTCTTCATATACTATCCCAACAGATATATTCACATCTCTATCACTACCCTCAGTCATCCCTACCATGGTTCATGGTCAACATGGGGTAAACCAACTTACATAGTCACAAGTCTTCCATTTGACACCCTTTTAAACCATTTTACCTTTACAACATAAATCTTTCTTATTTAGGAACCTATCTATCTTTACAACTCATTACAAACAAATTCTTAACCCATTTATGACTCTTGATTTGGAACTACTTTTCAACCATTCTATTAAATTCTTTCCCCTTTACCTTGTTCAAACATCTATATTAGACACCATTTCTTTCAAATTTCATGGAAAATGAAAAGAATTATATCCCTCAAATCCCACATATCTTCTCCATGTGTTCCTACCATGATGCATGTCACATATATCCCTACGTAACAAAAATCATTCTTGTATGCACAGCCTTGTGACATATTTTCCGTAAGAAAAATACCATAAAATAGTCACATCACACAATAAGTGCATCACCCAAGGTGAAATATCATCCAACAGTAACAAAAAACATCAAGAACAACAATCCCACCCCGGGTACTTAGATTTTACCTCATATATTGGTTAGCTACTCCAATAAAAAAACTCATTTCCAAGTCCTGATACATTCTATTATTCCACTCATCATTCCCAAATAATAAGACAACCAAAAATAAAAACTCCTTTGATACCACTTTGTAACATCCTGACCCTGGTCCCACTAATATGATTCCCCTAGCCAGTTTTCCACATGACCTCAGGTGCGACTCCCCATATGCTAGAAGCTAATAACTAGAAGTGATGGTCTAATAGAACACATGGGGAGACAATACCCTCTTTTTCAGAGTAAACCACATCATATTAAATATGAAATAATGGAAACAAATAAACAATAAGCATGCATAACAAATCCATTTCCCAAAACTAGGTACAATCCCACAACCAAATAGTAAATATGATATTTCATGTCATACAATTACAAGTGTAAGGAAACCCAAAATAAAAAAAAGCTAAAAAAATCCCTAAACAAGTCCTAGATCTAATTTTGTATCCCTCATCCATGCACATACCACACCCAAGTAAACCATCTATCATAGGGCATTTTCCCTTTTCCTGACATGTAACCTTGAAGTATGCTCGGGTACCCAATGGAGGCATGATCAGGGTGTGAGTACAAATCAGTTGGCCACCACCAATGGTGTATAAAAATTATATAGTCTAAATAGATAGTTTATGTAGGTACAAAATAAATAATATGATAAAAAATATAAATCAGGTTCCATTAATTATCAAGGTTCACTTTATCTGCTTACATCATTTGTTCCATGGGTTATCCATTTTCCTAAATTACAATTTAGATTAATTCAGTAATATAATCTATGAATAAGGGGGGAAAGAACAATTTTGCTACATCACTTGGGAAACATTACAAATAAAATTATATAACACTTACCTTGGAGCACCAGTCTAGGTATTTATATCCCATGCATTCGTTATGGGCCTAGAGCCTCGATCTGACTCGCTAACCCATGAATTACTGGGGTGGGGATTAGAGACTCAATATAACCTAGTATATTGGAGTAAATCCTCAAGTAAAATATCCCACACATACCATTAATCCATGTGCATATGCTTCTTTAATCATTTAACACATATATCATTTATAAACCATAAATCATTTAACCAATTTAATATTTACAAACCAAAGTTCATAAAACACATATACCATCATCATACCTTAACACATTAACACTTTTACCATTTACAGAAATAACTCACTTCACAAGTTTATATTACACCAAATTACCCCTTATTCCATGTTATCAACAAAACCATTCAACATAAATTTCATTTTATAATCCATGTTAATAAACTAAACACAATTCTAACTAGTTTCATTTCCTAAACATGTGTTAACATGATAGAAATGACTATCATAGTTTCTATATCATAAATCATTTAATTTCATAATTCATATAACAAAATAATGTTCAGAAATGTGGTACACTCCATGGGTGTCCTCTTTTCTAGTCTAAACAACCTCAATGCATCCCTCGGGTATCATGATGGGTTCAATTCATCATTTAACCAACCAATGCATCCCTCGGGTATCATGAGGGGTTAAATTTCATATTATAATCCTTATGTTATATACATTATGTATTCATCAAATAATTCATCATTTCCAACTTTATTTCATCGATGATGATCACATGAGAAGGATTGTAGTGATATCTTCTATGTTGAGATACATGGAATACATCATGCATAGCACAGAACCTATGAGTAAGAACAAATTGATAAGCTACAGTATCAATACTTTCAAAAACCTTCAACAAATCCACATAACTATATTCCAGCTTCCCAAATTTTTGAATATTATAGTGACAAAATCATAGTGACGACCTAAAGAAAATAGGGTCTCCCACCTCAAACTGAAGAGGGTGGTGTTGTTGGTCGGTATATTATCATCTACTACTCTAATAATTCTCCAAACTCTTTTAGATCAACTTGATATACTCTAATGTCTCGTGGAATATAATAAATTTAATAATAAAATATTATCATACCTTATTTAGAATAGAGGCGACCAGTATGGACTACAATACAATACCAAAAAGGTACCATATTAATCAATTCCTGATAACTATTATTATAGGAAAACTTTACAAGTGTGATGTATCTCTCCCATAAACAATCAAAATCAGGGATTTATGACTGAAAAATGTCTTATAATACTAGTATAGTATACTTAGACATCTCATCTTTCTATATATGGTACGTTGTGATCAAATTCACTTTTGTATCAAGTATCTTCTACAAACCCCTCTAGAATCATGGTGTGAATTAAGACTCCAAATAATAAAAAATATTCCTCAGAACACTGTGTAACCATATTATCTCATGAATATATAAGTATCCCATCTCATCAACAGACTAGGTCTCCTTAATTAGTACTAATTTAGAAACCTTCATCTATCGGTCCACAATTACTCATGTCATATCATTACCTCAGGTGGATTGCAAAAACCCCATCATGAAATCTATATCTAAATTAAACCAATTTCACTTGGGAATGGGTATTGGTTGACCAATACTTGTGGGTTACTAGTTCTCAACCCTTACCCAATGGTAGGTGAATCATCACAAAACAAAACCAATAATATCCTTCTTCTTCCCAAGCCGCCAATACTTCCTATACATGTCATGATACATCTTGGTAATACCTGGGTGAATAACCCATTTCAAGTCATGTAAATCCCACATCAACACCTTTTTCATGCTTGTTGGGACCACAACTTAACCTCTTAAACAAATAATGTCATCCAAATCCTAGGATCAATATATTAGTGAATCCACACTATATATAATGTACCTCATGACTTTATAGTAAAATTTTAGCAGTTGACTCTCCTAAAGGTTATAGGGTGAATCAGAAGTGATGCGTGGGAGCCCAATTTCTATTTTTCATCAGTTTTGATGGATGATATCCAAATAACTCAATGGACACAAACCGAGTCTCTCTTAGAGAGTATCTTTAAATTTTAATTTATAATTAATTTAAAAAAATTACCTCAAATGTGATGATCCTTATCGATCAATATCTTTTGTTGATGTTAATGTTTTTCATTATGGAGGAGAATCTAATAAAGTATTTAATTGGGTGTATCCACATGTTCTGTAATAATATTTGGGTGATGTTCTTAGTATTTTGAGTACTGGAATTTAAGAACCTAGTTCTTTATATCATTCATTATTGATTCTAACAAGGATTTATCTTGTTCTCACTGTATTCTTAAGAGTGGGGATGGGAAGATTTTCTATATAGGGCATGAGGTAGTTCTTGAGTGTTTCTTCATTATGTACAACAAGGCTCACACATCTTAAAAAATGATATAACATGGTTTTTATACATAGGGTTAAAATAAATAATAATTTTACATGGGACCTTATCAAATTATTTTACCTAAGTAGTACTCCATGTCGAATATTATTATTATTATTATTATTATATCCCATGAAATATTCTTATTTAAATATATTTTATTAAATACATATTTATTTATTTATTTAAATAATATTGAATAAAATATAACATTTCCATTGGTCCATAAACTCAACCCATTAATACTCCCACGAATTTTTTTTAACATTTAATAATAAAATATTTATTCAAATAAATATTATTTTCTTGATTAATAGATAAATATTATATTCACTAAAATCAAAAATAAAAATTAATTTAATTATTCACACAACTAAATAAATGTTTGTATATTAGTTTATTCACTAAAAAAGAGAATAAAAAAATATTTAATTATTACCTTGTGAATAATAATAAAAGAGATAGAGTTCAACACATATATTCTAAATTTTAATATCTCATGGTTGAATTTTATGAAATAAAATTTACTTGAATAATTATTATTCCACAAGCTGAGAATAATACATATTCTTAATATTAAATTAATTATAATTTACTGAGGTTCTAGATAAACATAGTGTGTGGCCATATAGGCTAATTTATCAGTGTATTTAGGTAAAATTATTCAAAGACCAATATTATTGTATAGCAACACATGAAGGTTCCAAAAGAGAAATAAGTTAATACCACAACAACAAAAACCTTCATATTAATTATACTCTATAATATAATCATTTTGTCTTCTGATTTCTCATCAATCAAGATGTGTACTTGTGTCATCACCATATATACTTGATTTTCCTTTCATTGAATTTATAAAATAAACTAATCAATGAACTACCATGGACATGGATTTAATCATATAGCTTTATTCCAAATAAAGGATCATATATATCTTTTTCTATTAACTCAGAAGGGGCAAAAAATTTCTTGACTTATCAAATTAATGTCATATCACTTATCATGCACCCAATGTATGCTACCTATCTATGAGCATATATCATTGTGTATTTCATTCATGTATCAAAGTATATGATTCTTGATATATAATGATAATAATCTCATGTACAAGGATTAAAAAACACATTCACATATAGGAATATCCAATGAAACATAAATATGTATAAATCCAGTTGGTGGGTCTTTCCTCATGATCTCCTTTATTGGATGTTACCATGTGATAACTTCATGAGTAGAAGTATCAATTTCTTATAATTATCCAATGCCTAATAGTCAAACATCATCAATGTCCCATTAGACATATGTTATCTTGACCATAGAACATCTATTTAAGATTATTGTCACAACATCTATAGGTTCTCATTATACCATGGAATTGGTATAACCTTTCAATGAAATAAATACTCTAATGACATTATCCATTAGTGTTACACAAATTAATAGTCAACATGTGAAAATATAATTATTAATATCTCGATAATGAAAAGTATAAAGTTAGTTGGTTCTAGGGAACTAAATCCAAAAAACACTAAATTGCACTAGTGCCAACTGCTAAAATTTATCAAGTTTTTAGATCTCAAATGATAAATGTGATTTTGTTGATATTTAGCTATAATATATGGGCATGTCATGTCTTTTTGTATTTATTATACTCAATACAACGTCACTTATTTGGGAAAAATCATAAAATGTTATATCCTAGAGTATTAACTTTTTACCCTATCTTTAACTTAACTTCTTAGATAGTATCTATACTATACTATTATCATAATTTATATTGTGGTTATATTATTATTTCCTAATATAATACTAATAACTTGGACAAGTCATTTCTTAAACTACTTTTTAAGATGAAACATACTCAATCTATGTAAATATGGATACCAATAGCTTTAATAATATTTTATTTCATATTTCCTTATCCTTTATATGATATATAAAATAAAATTGATTTAAAGAAATACTAGTTTATTTATATCCTTGATAACTAGAATTCTCAGTTATCCAAGTACCAGGAATGTATCATTCATGCTTTCTCAAGTACTATTGGATAGCTCTGTCTACTACCATATACAATTCTATTGGTTATATTTAGTATTTTCTCACTATTCCTTACACATAATTAATATCAAAAACTTATTACATATCATGTAACATGTGATAGAGCTAATAAATTAATAATATGAAATTACATCCACCATAATAATCCTCTCATGTAACTTTACATGTCATCATTAAGAGATTTTATAAAATTTTACATATGAAACAACACAGTATTGAATTGTTCCATATAGTATTTATAATAATTTTTCAATGTTTATATTATGACGAGATATTAGAATCACGATAGATATATCTTAGTATATATTTTCTCCTAGAACTAGGGTTTTTACAATAAGTCATTCTTGGACAAATAATTTTATCATAGTATTAACTACCTATAATACTTAACATATATTTTCTAAATGTTATCAACATATTTGATTCAGAAAACTATAATAGACCAACTAAACTCTTGTATACACATGTCTCACATTCATTCTTAATAAAGACAAACTATCTTATTATAGCAACCCAGCCTTCTCATACATTACTATTACATAATTTTAAAAATAAATAACATAATAGTATTAGAAATATAGGATCCAGAGGTTTAGTTTCTTGGTAAAACTAGGACCATACATAATAATTACAATATCAAGCATAAACATTTATTTAATTCCTTCTTCTCTAGCTTCTTATTGGCACTTGACCTCTCCTTAGTACATGTAGTCACCTATGAATATACATCAAAAGGGGTGAGCTTAATTCCCAGTAATAGGATAGATAAGAACAATATAGCATGGGGTGAGCATATTCATAACATAGGTAAAGAATCATGAACATGAGAGGAAACAATAATAAGAGACTTGAAATTTGGCAATGCATAAAAAAATGAAACATCATGTCTTAGTGGTTAAATACCACACATACTTGTGAACCAAGTTAGCATATTTTTCACACATCATTTCACTTTAAATAGTGAGATTCATCACTTTACCCAATGAATTTGAGCGCTGTATAATTTTGGGTGCACCCATCACATTGAAACATTCGTATTGCGCTATATAATTTTGGGCGCACCTGTCACATCATAACATTATAATTTATCATGAATGACACAATGAACATATATTAATGTAACTAAACCATGTAAAGGAATGGTTTTTATATCCTAATGACACATTCATAAACATTGGGTTCCCAAAATAAAGTGGGAATAACATACTAGATACGATAACCATCAACCTTGAGTGAGAAGTAAAAGGTGTGTTTATTAAAGAACAGTTTTTTGGTAAAACATTTTTTTGACATAAACTTCAGTATAAGACATTTATATCTCATAAACGTTAATATAATTATGAAAAAAATCATTTTTAAGGAGTTACCATTCCAAAAATGGAGTGAAATAGGGAGAACTCGAAGAAAGAAATTTGGGTTTGAGATTTTCCCCTTACCTTATATCTAAATGCTTCCTTCAATTTAATTTCCTATATAACCAAATTATATTCATTAATTAAAAATTAAATAACCTTTTTTAAATGAATATGTTTCATTATGGGTTCATTTAGTAATTTTATGGGCCTTTGGATGATTTATAGAGTTTAAAAATATTGTCCAGGAATGTTCGTTTTTATGGTTTTCTTGAGCAGTTCACATGTATTCATAAATGAAAGTTTGTGTAGAACATGGATAAAAATAAAGAAATTATATTTCATGTTATTAATGATATTAAAGAAGATTAAATTTTCTTATAATGAATTATATTATATACCATGTGAATGAATCATTAGATAATAATTAAATGGTTATTGTTTGGGTTAATTTTGGCGGTTTTTCGACCACAATGAACTTGTTTTGTTTAATCATTTAGTAATATATACATAAGTTAGTTACAGAACTTAAAATAGGAAATGATACATATATAGTATTCTGGTTCAACATAAAAATGGTTTCATTACCAGATCTGAAATTATAAATGAAAAAAAGAAAACATGTCGTTCTTGAAGGTGATAGATTAACACTTCACGAACAACGTTTTCTTTTATAAAATAAAAGTAAGAGTAGAAGGAATTTGGATGGTATAATATCCAATTAGAATCATAAAATTCAATTATATGTATGATAATGGAGTTAACATACCATTTGGACGAATTTAGGTGGGGAGAGAGTAAGAAAAGAACTTGAAATTGAAAGAAAATTAAAGGAAAAGAGGGAGAGAAATTACCTCTTGAATCCTCCTCTTGAGATCCTCCTTAAGGGACCTAGGATTGGTCTTTTTATTAGACCATACTATCTTGGACATGGGGTATGGTCTAGGGAAGATTATTTGGTATAGTATAGACAAGTATTGAAGGTTGAGAGGTGTGAGGAAATGAGGGTGTGAAGGGTGGTTTTTATAGTGGAGGGGAGAGGGTTTTCCTTAATATTTAATTCATTAGTTTATTAATTTCCCCTAAGACATGGAATAGTGAGTCTTCTATGATCAAGAATAGTAAATAGGGAATATGAGTTCGATATTTGGGTTCTTACATCACTTTTGATATCAGGAATAGTGGGTTTAAATTATAATGTATTTATACAGTAAATTAATGTATTTTACTATTCACAAAAAATTCAAGTATTTCAGAAAAAACACAAAACTTCACCCCAACCATTTTTTGATGTGTAGAATCAAAAAATGAATTCCATTTTTCAAAAATAATTCTATAATTATTATTATTTTAATATTTAATTAAAATAATAATTTGTTATCAAAAATCAGTTTTAAAACATTCATTGACTTATTCTTAAATATAGGCATACCATACTGTCAACTTGAATATTATATATTTTTTTTCATAGGTAAGGTTACTATTCATTATGGTATATCACTATTCATAAGGGTATGCTACTATTCATAAGGGTAGGTTACTATTCACCAAAAATTAAGTTTTTCTTATTGGACTCCAAATAACTTACTGATTGCTACCGTGTATGTCATATTTTCAAAATTACAAGCACATAAGTGAAAAACTTATGTTTAAAGGTCACTTATAACTTAGTAGTTCATTATGTTGTGTTTTCATGTGATTTTATGACATATTTATAAGAAGGTAATTTCCATTTAAAAAAATTGGGTTATTACACTTATGGATTTATTAAAATGAATATTTATTGATATTTATCTTTTATTCATCCCATAAATAGATCCCTATAACTTGAATGCATTATTGGAATTATTTGGTGTCATTGGACCTTTTTTTTACATTATATATACATCTTGGACAATGTTTCCCTCCTTTAAGGTGGTCTTCACATCCATTTTCCAGATTTCATGATCATAAAAGGTTGTTGTGAAAAGTAAAATCCTAATAGATTTTAGCATGATGACTGGTAAAATAGGTTCATCATAGAATATTCCATGACATCTATTGAAACCTATAGTAAACAATCATGCCTTATAAGTACTGAATTTTCTATCCATGTCTAATTTTTTCCTGAATACCCATTAAATGATTTACATAAACTAGAGAAACAATTAAAATTCAAAACATCATTTTCATTTATGGAATCCATTTATGAATTTTCATGAACTTGATAATATTTGTTTGTTTACATTTTATTTCTTACTTTTAGGATAAGTTTTTATTATTCTTACTATATAATATATCACATGTTTTTTTATTATAAAACCACTTCTTGGTTTTATCTTTATAATGTTTCATGTCTTACTGGAATAACTCTTCCCATTATGTCTTTGGGATTTTAGTGTTATTATGCCAAGTCATGCGTATCATGATCCTTAATGTCAATAAAGTATAGATTTATCCCACAATCTCAAAATATAAGTTCTTGTTATTATATAAATATAGTTAATAAATTAACTACAACCTTTCTATCTTAAGTATGGTTTTATCCTAAATATATTTTACGATAATTAACTAAGATGAACTTAGTGCTTTCTTGATGTAATTTTATTGCTAAAATTAGTTTTAACAAACTATTCTCATAAAAATACATAGTCATGAAAAAATGTATTTCATTCATATTATAACTTATATGAAACCAATATTTCAACATTGTTGGTATATATATTTTTAATTCTATTATTAGAAAAAAATTTCTTGAAAAGCATAATAGAAGAATTTAAATTCTTCTAAGACACACCATCAATATTGTTTTTACTACCATAATCACTAAGATGTGTATATTGTAATGTGATTTTATGAATTTATCCACTCTATATTTTAATTATTTGTGAATTCATGATTAATATATTCTCTTACTAACCAACCTGAAACATATTATATATTATACTCAGTATATTCACAACTCTACTAAACATTTCTAAAATCAATTAAAAGGAATCTAATAAAGAATATGAATTTACCTGTGGTATCCCCTTAAAATAGTTCACATGTATCATTCTCAAATGATTATTAAATATATGTGTAAATAAAAAAAATTATTCTCTAAAGGTTTATTTGTCTTAAAAATTGAAATTAATCATGTCAAAATGCCTAATAATCATATCTCCAAAAATTCCCAACACCCTTCTGGGTATATCGTTCACAATTACTTTTAATTTTACTTGAAAAATAAGTATCTTTACACAACTAGGTATTATTTGATTCATATATTCATCATTATTCATTGTTATTTGGACATATGTAATTTAAATGCATTTAAACCATTAATTATGTATGATATATCATAACAATATTCATTTAACATATGAAATATTTTCTCATTGTGTTTATAAATGGACACTAAAATAATTGTTTTGGTAATACTCAATAAAAAATAATATTTTTATAAGAATAAATCAACTTATAAATATTAAGTCTATGATCTTCTTTTGTATATGTATGATTCAAGGCTCATTAACAACTTGAAGATTCACCATACTTCTTATAATGTTTCTTTAATTCCTTGGTCATGGTATTTTTATATAAATATGTGAATAACATATATTATTTAATATTCAATAACATAATTAGAAATGTTATATGTAGTAATGAATATAAAAATGGTAAAATATTATACTTTCTACTACTTTAATTAATTTTAATTCCTCTTCTAGTGACCTTTCTTTATACATGTGAAGTAGATAGCCTCTTATTCATTTCTCTCTATCTAAATATTTTTCCACATTGATGGATATTGTGAAAGAACCATTGACTCTGAACTTTTCATAGGATTTTGAAAATTTTACCCCACTTTATTCACTATATGGGGTAAAGAAACATGTTCCCACCAATCCTTATAAACTTCCTAAAGCATAGCCAAAATATTCTTGAGAGGATTCTACATACCATTAGCTCTATAGTTCCTAATGAATATAGATAATCTAGGTGGTAAGGATGATCATATGATATTAATAGATAATTTATAATTCATATAGAATCATAAATTCACTAACTGATCAATATAATTTAACATCTAGAGTTTTTTATTATTATCTAGTTATATATCTTCCAACTCGCTTTCCCATTTTTCAATTTCTTGTAGATTAGTTATCATGGTGTATGTATCCATGTCCTTATATTACATTCTCATCTCTTAATATATAGTTGACGTAATTATGTAACTAACATATAAATCATCATCTAATTATATATTGTAGGCATTATTTTAACCCTCAATATCTCCCTAAGAAATTAAGTCATGAATAATGAATTCTTACACATAAAATAATTATTCTTACAGAAGTGCAATGTGCAAGTTCCTATACCAATCTTGGAAGTTTGTGCTAGTCAGAACATTTTATTTTTCTAATAATGATCACAGTGTTTCAGTGGTTAAAATTTAAATTTTCTATACTAAATAAATTATATTATTAGTATTTTATCTTATTTACTGATTAGGATGTAATTAATGAATAAATCAATTAGTCTCCCACTATTTTATTAAATACCATCTCCTTTGGATTCATAATATCCATTCAATTAGATATTCAAGTGGAAATGATATATATTCCCCATTTAATAACCAAGAAAAGATCCTTATCAAATTATTAAAAGGTATTCAAGTGGTATTTTCTTATAAACTACATTAAATCATAGCTCCTTGATATATTGAATAGACTCCCCAATTCATAATTTCTAAACTCATATTTACTCAATTCTTGCCTCCAAGTTACATTAAGGCTTACAAAGTCGATCATCCCTTGATACTAATTGGGTTAGGTCAACTTAATATTTTCATTAGAACTCTCCAATAATTTAAAACACCTTGACAAGGGATATACAAGTACTTTAATCTATGGTTGAATTCAAACTAAAGTGATGAAAGATTCATACTAACGTAATATTTTAATTTAGGTATTAAGTTTAACTTATGTGTAAACACACTTTATTTTATTATTCATACACTTGTTAATATTATGTTCAATTTTTTGCATTAATTAATCATGTATGATAAAATAATTTACATATAATAATTTTATTTTATTTTATTTTTAAAATTTTAATTAATTTATATACTTTTTTATAGATTTGAATCATACAAATGAACCGCACATCTCATAAATAAATAAATAACCATACATTGAAAAACAATTATGTGATATTACCATGATATTTTATCTACCTATGGGTTTATTGAGTAGTGATAAACCAACCTCACCCCTAGGGTAAATAATTCCTAAAGACCATACTTGACTAAAGTTGTATCATTTCTCTATTATCATGTGTATCTTCTTGGATGGATTCTTCTCAGACTGGGTCATTAACCATTTCTTTTCTCTAATAACTCCATCATTTAAAAAATGTTTACTCGCTCATAGGTGAGGGGTACCAAGGGTTTAATATTACATATAATGAAGCTTTTGACATTTAGGATCATGAATAATAAAGGTGGTGGGTATGATTTATAGATCAACACATCTAATTTAATAATAAATTATCACATAAATCCATGAAATAAATAATTAAATTAAATAAATACATCCAACACGTGCATAGTAGGTCAAACTCAAAATAAATCACAATATGCAACAACTATCCATTAAGACTTTTTAGTATTCATTTTAATTCATTCTAATTATGATAAATTTATTATAATCAATTAATAAATAAACTAAAAATTTATTAATTCTTTATCTAAATATTTTTTCAAAACAACCTTTAGGATATAATAAAATTCTCACTCTATATTTTTTAAATTAAATTAAATAATTTCAATTTTAATTTTAAAATAATTAATTACATGAAATATAATTAGTAGGCCACATTTTTTGTGGATTTTGTTTCATATTAAATATATTTATAAAATTAAATACTTACACAACATGTAGTATCACTAAATGTTCCCTATGACACATAATGTGTATGGTCCTTATCGTAAACTCTGTACTTACATGGATTGTATTCCTACATAAAATGTTGTAATATAAATTATGTCTAGTTCCTTCGGTAAAAATATATAGTCTACATGGAATGTTTGATAAAATATCACTCCATAATATATATAGCATGTTTCACTGGAAATTCATGTGAAGTACACGTGTATGATGACCACTACACATCGTGTTGTAGCAGAATTTATATGGTATTAAAATTAATATTGTATACCCAAAAACACACCCAAAAAAATAAACATGTACTTTATCTGGAATAAAACTTATTCCATGTAGTGTACATATGGCTTCATATCATGTAGTTTTCATCTCACTCCAATTATCCCACATATTAACCCACGTGAATTTCCAAAAATCACTTTCCATATACCTTTTTTCATGAACCATATTAGATGCCCGGATACACTGATACTCGAGCCAATCCTAACAAGTCTTGAAGGTTTTTCCTAATATCCATGGGCTTATGACTATAAATTTTCATCATACAATAATAAAAAAGAATGGCTTTGCAAAAAAATATTGGAAGATAAACGATACAAGTCATTATGTCTACACTCTTCAAGAATAAAGTACCATAGTCTAACTTGTAAAAAAACCCAAAATATTACATCATAAAAAGACAAAACATCTGTCAAATAAAGTCTCAAAAACCCCATTAAATAGGTGTATCACATATCCACTGATCACCTTCATCACTCTAGGTCCCACAAATCAAGTACACCCACCACATCCAAGTGGATCTTTCCATTTTCTTGGACCTGACATAAGATAATATAAAAACACCTAAATACAAAGGTAGGGTATGATATAAACAATCCATTAGGTTCTCATGAAATGTTCTATAATCAATTGCATGTCAATAAACCATTTATGATTTCAATTTGAATAAATCATGGCATGGAAATTCATTTTTATATTTTTAAAAATAAAACATGTTTTTAATATAAAAAAGGATGATATATAAAAACAAGTATAAATGAACATTTTATATAAAATGTTTATATATAATATTTGTCATGAATAAAATAGTTCTATAAATAATGAAATTTATAATCAAGTCAAAAAAGCACCATGCCCATAAGCCATGAGTTATGTTAGTTTCTAGTAATAGGATCCCCAAATTTCTCAATCATCATCATGGATCAAGATATGTTTCAACACTCATATAAACACCCTAATAGGTGACCCATTATGAGAAATAAATCTTTATACCATTAGGGGACCCATCATGGGAAATAATTCCGGTTTTTATTTTGTTATTGTTTCTATTATTAGTTAATTACTAGGGATTTATAGTCCTAGATTTCTTGTCCTAATCACCTACTAACTACCCAAGATCACATGTGCTTCCAAAAACCAATCAATAAATCATGATAAAATAAATTATTTCAAATAATTTCATCATTCACATCCCAATTACCCAATTTTTCAGTTTCAACATTCTTTTTAAATTCAAAACCAAATCACAGGTCTTCATCAAATTCATGCCTTTTCAAATCATATTTAATTTTAATCCAATTTTCTTTATAATCAACATTAAGAAATTTCATAAAATCCACTTTCAATTCAATCCATCTTTTTTCTCAAAATTGCCTTAAAATTTAAATTCTATTGAAATTTAAAGGATTTCACAATTTCATGCCCTTTTAAGTAAAATATTGAATCATCTCAAATTTAGGTTTTAAAATAAATTAAAAACTAATTTAAAATCAATAAAGAAACATATGGTTTTAGTTGTAGGTTAAATCCTTATAGAACCACCTACCTTTAATCACATTATCAAATTAACACAACACCCACAATGGGATATACAAATGAAAAACGATGGTGTAGGATATCAAGAAATAAAACCTATATTAAATATACAAAAAAATAGAGATTATATACATTAATAAAATTATTATTTATCACTATATATGGAGTATATGATAAGATGTCATAAGAAACCACACAAGAGGATATTTACTTAACGAAAGGAGATCGAACGCAATCACCAATTCTTTGATCCACCAAGAGAAGGGGTTGGGGGATTCAAATTTATCTCTTGAGAGAATCCAAATACCAAGGAATTGTATTAGGGTCGAATGGGGGTGTTTAGGGGTTAAAATAGGGGTCCTAGTATTTTTAATAAAAAAAATTGAAGTAGTATCATTGTGCCCAAACTGTGCACCCTTATTGTAATTTTGGATGGGGTGCACAGTTTGGAAGTATGGTTAAACTAACCATGAACCAAATATAAAAACCCTCAATTTTTAAGATTTCATGGTTTGGAGGGTTGTTTTCACGATTTTGAAAAACTATGTTCCCCCTTCTAATGGCTCAACCTCAATCACACGGTTTCCTAGGATAACCCACATGGTTTTCCATAACTATGCAACCATCATTCATAGCCACAAGAAGTTCCAAAATTTTCCAAATTTCCCTCGAAATGAATTGAGAAAATACCCAAAAAAATAAGATAAAAAAATTTGACGATATGCATAAAAAAATGAAATTTTATTTTATACCTTTCATGGGTTGACATGTGTTACATCGAATATACATAATAGCTACATATCATGTAGTCTATATCTAGTTGTGCCATCTAGTTGGAAGTCAGTACATAGTATCTAATAATGATTTGGAATTACCATATAGATTTTTATGATTTTTATATGTTCCAAACCAAGTGGGGTTACATGATATATACACCGTCAAAATTATAGGTAATCCCTATCAATCTATATGTTTCACAGGCGGTCAATATGTGCTGTGTGATGGAACCATGTACCAAAACACATTGTGAGATAAGATTTTTGTGGATCATAGCTTGTGTTAATTAACCACAGGTTCATGGTATGTAATTTACCATTACATTCCTTGTATCCATGTCATTTAGATAATGACCTTGACACCTATAGATAGGATCATAAATCATTCTTCACATGTCTTGGCCTATTCTTGGCCACAAAAATCAGATGAATGTTTCATCTCAAATTTTTTATTAAGATCAAAAAAAATGAAGACTAATAAATACAAATATTAAATTGATTAAATTAATTATAATTATATAATTTGAGTGATATAGCACCTATTGAAGGTTTTGGAGTGTACTAGAAGCATTAGATGGGAGACTGGTTTTGGTTTTTCATCAGTTTTAATTGATAACGTTAAAAAATAATGAATAAAATATTAGAATCTCCTAAATAGGATCTTTCATATTAAACTTAAAATTAATTTTAAATAAGAATAGCCTGGAACACAGTAATCCTTTTAGATCAATTTTCACTACCGCTCTTGTTGGGTTGTCTTTGTGCTGGAAAACCCAAGATAGAATTTCTCTAGGTGCATCCACATATGATACATGAATCTATGGATTGTGTTAATGGTATTTGGAGTGCTAGTATAGAGAAACCTAGTCCTTAATGTCATTTTTATTGATCATAATAAAGAGTTATCTTGTTATCTCTACATTATTGGGAGAGAAAATGAGAGTATTTTCTCTCTATGGTATAAGATAATTTTTGATATCGTTTTCATTATACATAAAAATTATCTTCCATATCACAAAATAATATAATAAGTATTTTATACTTAGGGTTAAAATAATTTATAATTTCACATAATCCCTTATAAATGTATTTAATCTAGGTAATACCCCTTGTCATATAATAATACATTTATTATTATATCTCATGACATGAACATATTTAAATATCATTTCTGAAATAAATTTATTAATATTTATTTAAATTATATTAAATAAAATTTAAAATTTACATTGAGCCATTAACTCAACCCATGAATCTTCTAACCTAATTTATTGATGCTTGAATAATAAAGTATTTACTCAAATAAATATAATTAATTATATAAATAAATAAATACTATATTCACTAAATTCAGTAATATAAATTTATTTTAATATTTATATGACTAAATAAATATTTATATATTAATATATTCACAAAAATGGTGAATAAATCAATATTTTTCTAAGTACCTTATGAAGAATAAATAAGAGAGAAAATTTAAATCATATATTATAAACTCAATTATTACATGATTAAATTTTATGTGATAAAAATTACATGAATAATTATTAATTTATCATCCAAGAATAATATTTATTCTTAATATTATATTTAATATAGTTAATTAAGATTCTAGATAGACTTAGTATGTGACCTTCTAGCCCTCCTTCTCAGTGGAATTAAGTAAACTTACATAAATTATAAGATCAGTTTCTAGAAACACAGTAAATCACACATAAAAAAAGAACTTAATTTCAAAATTAGAACAACTTTTTTTATGAATACTACTATGTGATATAATATTTTTCTACTAATATATCATCAATAAGTATGCATTCTTGTGTTATCTCCCTATACTCTGGATTTATATTTCTATGAATTTTTTAAATGAACTTGCTAATAAACTAACATGGACAAGGATTTAATAATATAGTTCCATTACAATCAAAGTTATAGAGATATATTTTTCAATTAACTTGTAATGGATAGATCCTTTCTTGGATTATCTTATTAATTTATATCACTTATGATACAACAAAAATGTAGCACCTTGGATCTGTACTCTCGGATCTGGTGATGAAAATAAATACTTTACATATTAGATTTGATACTAAATGTAGAACCTTAAACCCACACTCTTGCATTTTTTACTAAAAACACATATATTACATACTGACTTTGATACTAACTATAACAGCCCAAATGTTACTATACTATAATTACATGGAATAAAAAATCATTACATACATTCACATGAATTTTTTTGTTTAAAGCTATAAAGAATTAGGAAAAATAATAAAATAATAAATAGAATGTATTTATGAACTAATATAAATTGTTTCCACTATATAAGAAACTTCTTAATCTATTATAAGTCTTTATCATCTTACAAAAATTCTCTATATAAGCTATTATTCTTGTCAAATCATGTGGAATACATTTCTTTATAACCTTGGGAAATGGAAACATAATATGGATGAGATCAAACACTCAATAATAGTAAACATAAGTGATAATAATCAAAGATTATAATTGGTCATAATATGAGCATAAATAATATTGTAGGAATAAAAAATGAAAATATTTCTATAAAAGAATGAAACTGAAAGCATGATGTATCTATGGAAAAAATGGAAATAAAAATATAACATGTTTAATAATGACTAGTTACTTAGATATGAAATTCATAATGTTGGATATATTATTCCATTCCTTAATCAAAGACATCATAATCTTAGAAATCATGATTTTACAGTTAAGGCTATGTGTCTTAGATATATTTTTTTTGGGCAGGAATACACCAAAATACCCAATCTAGTTTGTCTCGTGAGACCTATCCATGCATCAAGGGGCTATTATGGTCCCATCCCATAACTAATTATGTCTAATTAATTCATTATATACACTAAAGAATAAAATATACAATACATCATCAAATTTTTTTATTAATAAATAAACATATGTATTGAAATAAAAATTATATGAATTGTAAATATTTCCTCAATCAATAAATGGAATATCTTTATATGTAAGAATCCATCAAGATAACACCATATAGAGTAATGGTTTTAAATTTAACTCAATATTTTCCCTCATAAATAAATATAATAACTTTCTATATAAGAATCCCTCAAACTAACACCATATAGAGTAATGGTTATATAGTTAAGTCAACAATTCCCCCAATCAATAAATGGAATAATTTTCTATATAATCATCCCTTAAGATAACACTGTATAGAGTAATGGTTAGATGGTTTAGTAAATAATTTCTACAATAAATAAATTTAATAGCTTTAAATATAATAATATCTCAAACCAAAACTATATATAATAAGGGGTAAATGGTTAAGTAAATAATTTCCTTTATTAACAAATTGTATAGCTTTTTATATAAGCATCCCTCAAACTAGCACTATATGGAGTAATGGTATATGATTAAGTAAAATATTTTCCAAAATAAAAATGGGAAATTTAGTTTGAAAACGAAAAATGGTGGAATAAAATATAATTAAATGATTTTATCTAAAGAAGATGATTTTTTGTCAAATGAAAAGAAATCAGGTTGACCAAAAAATCATACAGCTTAAGTAACTTTTTTTAAAAAAAATATGAGGGATGTATTGTTATATAAACTTATAATTCCCATAAGATAACCTTTAAAAATGTTAATAGAAATAAATATAGTATTAATTAAACCATAAAATAAAATTTGGTGTGTAATAATAAGTATGTCTCAAGGAGTGAAAGTTGAGAAAAAGATCCCTTACACTGCAGTTATCTTTCAAATTGAAACCCCGTGAAATGTAGAACATGATAAGGATTTGTAAATACCTTATATTTAGTGAAAAATATGATAAAATAAATCCATATAAAATATATACACAAAAGAAAACTAAACAATAGGTGAATACGAATCACATCTCAATAAAGAAAAATTGAGATGTCAAAAACCCTTATGGTAGAGGTAACATGAGAATCAAAATAACATAAGAGTGTTATAGTGAAATGGATATTTGAATATAATTAAGTTAAATATATTTATTATACTTGAATTAAATAGGATGGTGAATACACCACATAAAATAAATTATTGTGTGAAATATCAAACATGTCTAATGGAATTGAAAATAGAGAAAAATAACCCTTACATTAAGTCACGGTTCACTATGCACAAGATATTAACATATTGAAGGATAAAATTAAGATTATTAATAACTTTATTAATAATTTCTTCCATATATATTCAATTTTATAAATTCAATTTATTAAATTATGTTATTTATTTATTAAATAGTGTTTTCTTATGTTGATCACATAAGGTGGTTCGGTCAATTTCCCCAAAATTCCCTTGGTATATTGTCCATTTTCATAAGTATTATAAAATAGATTCATAATATCAATAATTTTAGAGGATTATGTATTTTAATATTACATTTACCCAAAATTTATACAGTTTGATAAGATTTAGCAAAGTAGAATAAAATTAAGAAATCTTTATTAATTTGTTCATTTTAGGTGGTTAAGTTTACTATGATAGTTTATTATTAAAATAAAATATAAAAGGACCAATATTAACTTTACATTATATTAATAGTGTGTTAAATATCATTTTTATACATTAAATAAATTTTTAATATCATCCATTTTAGGACTTTTATAATTTTTTATCCCTTTTTACCCTTTTTTCTTTTATCATAGTAACTGGTTTCTACATAAGTAATTCATTTTTTATGCCTAAAAATAAAATGTTACTTGATATATAATATATAACTTCCAATTAAATTATTTTAATTCATTTTATTATATTCACTTTCTAAAATTTATAAAAAATAACTTTAAAATAATAAATGTATAATGTATTAAAAACGGTTTTAGAGAATAATGTAACATAAGTTCTAAAATATAAAATATAGGTTTTAAAATTAAAATCAATATTTTTTAATTTATAATTATTATTATAAAATAAAAAAAATCTATAAAAGTGATTCATAAATTTCCAAGTCATAATTTTAGACAAATAATTTTATAAAACTCGCGGTATTGGTAAAAACAATATTTTTCACTATTCACCTAAAAATCAACCATTTTAGAAAACACAAAAAAAAATTATCCTAAGATAAAATTTTCATAATGAATATAGAAATGATGTACATTTTTTAAAATTCATGTTCTGAAATTTAATAATGTAACCTTTAAAAAATCAGAAGATATAATGAAATATTTTTTTATAGAAAAAATAACTTTTAAAATACTAGTTGTTCTTATTATTAATTTATATAAATCACTAATAAAACTATAATTAATAAATAAATATTATATTGTATTAAAATTATAATTTAATAATAATATACTTAGTTTTCTTTAATAAAATTTATAACCTATAAAAAGAAAACTATTAGTAAAATTGATTTTTAAGCAAAAGTGAACTAAGTAAGTTTGTATAAAATGACCTTTATATTTACTTATATATATTTTTAATGATTAGGTTACTCCTATTCAAACTCAAAAATTCTATTGATACATTTTAATGGTTATATAAACTTCCATGATTCATTTTGGATTGGTGTTTCATGCATCGTAAGCTATCAAACACATTAGGTTTTAAAGGAAATAATGTATATAATTTTTAATATTAGGGTGTTAAATTACCCCCCCCCCTTAAATAAATTGAATCATTGAAATTTTTAATTATATTTCTATTATTAAAATATTTTAGTATACCCACAAGATAGATAATATCCAAGGTTTAATTTCTAATGAGATAAAAAATTTACTTTTTTTATACTAAGAAACTTTTAATTAGGTATTTGGACCTCTATAATAAAATTAATTTCCATTGTAAGTTCATAGGTATCAGTGATAGATAATCATGGGTTGTTTTAGTACATGGAATGAGGTTTCCCAATATGAAAATTTATATGATCCTTTTTCAAAGAGATTTCATCTATTCTTAAAACAACATCGAATTAAGGAAAGAAGATCAAGATCACTAAGAAGTAACTTCCCAAAAACCTTGAATAATATTCATATGATTTGGTTATTGTTAGTCCAACCTAGTTAAATACCCTGATAGAAGGGTGAATTAGGGAATTACAGATTAAAATAACTTCCACTTGGCATCTTTTTTTGCTATTAAAAAAAACTTTTTTCTCCCTTTCTTATAGAAATGTATGAGAAGAAATGAAAATATGCATGAGACACATCAATTTTACTTGGTTCACTTGCACTAGGTAACATACAAGGAGAATACATAGGAAATGTTACTATTTACCAAATCCATTAAAGTGTACTACTATTACAATGTTTGGAGCAGACTCATTGTCGCTCCTGGTTTACAACTAATCACAATTTGATAGAACATTGTTTTCTCAAGTGAAGTTTTCTCACTACTCCTTCAGACTATTATTATTTTCAAAAATTGAGTTTATATTGTTTACTCTTAATTCGGTGCATCATGAATCCATAATTTCATCCACTAGATAAATTCTAGTTTATCGCTAAATTTCTAAAAAATCCTTCTGTTTTGTGTGACATTCACTTTCACAAAACCCAATCTCAACTTTCATGGAACTACCTAATTATTTGTGAAACATTTCAAACATTTTTTAAACTTAACTTTTTTAAAACTCACAAACATTCATGAAACTTTCAAATATTTCAAAAAAATTCATTTTGTTGAGAAACTAATGATCTTATGAATCCTTTATGTAAGGAAATATTTCATTAAATACCTTCATCAATTCAGTGACATTGGGTTTTTTAAGGCTTCCTCTAGTCAAATTATGGGGTATCCACCTATTTATAGATTTTTCCTTCCATTATCAAAACTTTCAAGATTTCCATAGCCTTTTCATTAAACTCTTATTTCTTGTTCTTGATAATCACCGCCTTTATGAAACTTTCCAATGAGTTTTCATAGTTAAAAAACTTACCATCTTTCACTAAACATTATTCTAAGAAAAAAAAATACTTCATGAATCACCACACCTTCATGAAATAGAAAAATTTTACAAATTCCATGCCCTTTATATATTTTCACAAGGCACCCCTGGAAATCCAACTTTCATGAAACTTGTGAAATCCCCCAAATTTTGAACCCCTAAAATTTGAAAACACTACCAATTTGTACATGAAAATTACTAAATCACTTATTGAGATTAAATACCTCTATCTTGAATATTGTTCAACATGACATGTAAAAAATCATTTTGGAACTCCACAATTGACCTTGCAAACCCACTTTATCAACAAACACAATCAACCTAAAGACACTGTAAACTCACTTGTATGGATTTTTTCCAACAGTTGTAATAGTCATACCACTAGGTCTTTTAGTTATAAATTAATTTATATTATTTGATTTGGTGAAAATATATAGACATAAATATGGATTAGAAAATAAGTATACCATGAACTACTTAATTATCACTTCCCATATCAATAGTATTCATTACATAGGATCTTCCTTATTCCCTTGGTTTTTAAGGTCATTGATTCTTATTTTCATCATTAATAGTTATATTAAATAATTTATTTGTATAATTCCTAGACTCCTTACAATTAATGAAACAAATTTTTGTGTCTTTTCTCTTTCCCCTGCACCCTTAATCTTCATGGGCTTCATTTTCACACTTGTAAAAAATTATCATTCCCTTCAAAAAATCCCCAAAGTTTTTCTTCACACATTCTTAGAAGGTATGAAACTCAATTGTCTCACCTTCATCATATTTTTCACCTAAACACCCCTAAGACTATATCCTTATGTTCTTTGGTGTATTTGGGTATTTAACTATGTTCATGTTTTTAATCATAATTTATGATAGCTGGTTTTCAATAATAATAAGATTTATCACTCCAAATATTATCCTGTTAGGTTTCTTATTATGAAAATCACCTATTGTTCCATTGTATCCATTGTTAAATTATTTGTTCCTATCTCCATACATCATAAAAACTAAAATAATTAACATGAGTAATAAACATTATAAGATAATTATCATAAATAACTATAGGGAAATTTTACCCCAAGGTGTCTCACTTTATAACACTATCATGTTATCCTATATTTATTTTAGTTAAACATGTATCATCCTAGTGTAAACCTATATCACTCTCATTTTACCTTTATAATTATTGGTTCAACCTAGGTTACTTTAAGGTGAGTTATCTCATATATCTTAACCTAATACCTAAAATAGATGTCTCAAATTACCATGAACTTTATTAAGATTTTATAAACCTTAAAATCATTGATATTTATGCTCTAAAAATCCAACTTAACCTTTATCCAAGAAAGCATGTATCAATTAATATGTAACTTAACTTATAAATCTCTATGTTTCATTCTAAGTGATCAATAGTGTTTTCCTTATTAGTTTATCTAACTTTAATATATTTAAATCCTTCATAATGATTTGTAAGGTGTATGTAAATCATCTAAAGCATATATGTTGGGAGTTTCTAGATTGATATGTTGTCTTAGGCCCATGTATCATACATTGAGTGAATATTTATTCAAAATTAAATAATCCTTTTTTGGAGTGATTACCCCTAGGTGCATTTGTTCCACAGCCACATCCACTTTCCAATATCCAAATAGGGATGTAATTTCTAAGAGAACCACCAAATATCTACTTTAAAAAAATTTAGGATGGTTTATAATACTTAGACTCATTCATGGGGTTTTCTCTAAATTTCTCTCATCATATTACCTAAACTGAAGGTTTTGGGAGAAGCGGAAGCATGTGGGTGGATGTGCCCACTTGGATTTTTTTCATTAACAATGATCAATCTAGGATCAATATGATGATAAAATATATTCTCCACAGATGTAATCACAGAAATGGACAAATAAAAGGAAAGTCTCGGAACCACAAAGTAGGAGCATTACAGGTTGATTATAATTAATTTAATCAATTGAAAAGAAGTACATTTTGGGTGTTCTTTCTTCGTTGATGTTCTTGATCACATTCCGATGTGATTTGTCGTTGCGTCGCAGAATCCAAGGGTAGAATCCCTGTAGCGGTGATCCACATGTGAACCTCGTATCTCTGGACATCGCCAAAGGAGTCTCTGGGTTCTAGCGTGGAGAAACCTTTGCTTGCATTGTCCGCTTTAGATCGTCTTGATTCGATGGAAGAGGATCTCTCCCGGTCTTGAGAGTATTCTTGGAGGAAGAGGTTCTTTCGGCCTTGAAATAATTCTCCAGAATTGTTGTGCACAACCATTCTCTTGTGTGTAGTAAAAGAGTTAGGGTTGTGAGGATATTTATAATCGGGTTTGAGGTTGTAGAGTTATGACAATAAATAAACATGTTACACTTTTTATTTATTTCATTGACTCTTATTTAAAACCCCCATGTCAAATAATTAATTCCTTAACATGCGCCCATGCTGATTATAATAAATATCATTTAATAAAACAATATTATATCCTCAAAATCCCAACTGGAAAACTACACGGTGTGTAATTATTAATACACGACCTATACTTGTTTTCCATAGAACAACACGGTGTGTAATCATTAATACACAGCGTGTAATTTTTTTTAATTTCCTTTCCATCATTAAAACGATTTAGGCTTACTTGAATAATTATTAAACCACATACGAGAATAATCTATACTCTACTTGAGATACTTGGATACACTAAGTGTGTGAACCTCTAGGACTCTTTCTCACTGGCATTAGGAGAGGTTGCCTAAAGTACAAGATTATTGTCTAACAATGGGTCAAGGCACCCAAGAGAAAGAAGTTGATGTCGCATTGACATGTCACCTCATAAAAATGCTTACTGTGTAATTTAATCTCTTTGTCTCAATATCTCATCAAGCAGGTTTCATGGAAGTGTCATAAACCTATATTCTTGATCCATCATTCTTTGAGTACCTGAAATAAACTCGTTGTTACACCATGGCCATGGAATTTCATGCGACTGTTCCATTTCAATAAAATGGACGAGATATAAACTTCCATAAATAGAAGGGAAAAATCCTTCCTCGACTTATCCATTAACAACATGTCACTCATGACGCACCCAACGTACCAGACTTCCTGGAAACTATCTGCATGATGGTTTTCATCAGCAAATATAAGTGTGTGAGTCATGACATGATTTAATGATAATCTTCCATTCTAAGGACCATTACACAGCTCGTAGATAGCAATGTTCGATGACACCAAGACATGCAGAATTGCGACTGGCGGGTCTGTTCTCATAATCTCCCATCTTGGAGATTACCAAGTGTGAACTCTATGAGATAGAGTCTCTTCTTCTTACGAGTACTCTCACATGGAGGTATGTATACTATGTGTCCTATCATAGTATTTCATCCAACCGTAGAACTTTATTTAAGAATATTGTTATAGCATTTCAAGGTTCTCATCATAGCGGGGATCTTCCATGACCTTATTAATGCAACAAATATTCCAGGACATTATTATATTATAGTCATGAAGAACAATGAACAATATATAATAATTGTATATTCATGTAATCAAAGTACAAAACAGTTGGTTCTCCGGACACCAACCCTAACAAACTCCCACTTGTACTAGAGCCAACTACCTATGACTTTTAGTTAGCTAGACCTCACATGATGATAATGTTTCTGCTAATTCAAGTCTTTAGTCCAGGGGTCTACCACATTGTCTTCCATGGAAATACTGCTCACTGCAACTTCAACTCTCTGAGAAAAATCCCTCAAGAGATGATACTTCCAAATTATGTGCTTTGTCTGCTGATGTGACCTTGGCTCTTTTTCAAGTACCACCGCTACAGTATTATCACAATAGAGTGTGATAGGATCTTTACTGCTAGGTATTACATCTAGCTTATGGACGAATATTCACATCCATATTGCTTCTTTAGCTACCTCAGAAGCTGCGATATACTCGGACTCTACTGTAGAATCGGCCACCACACCTTGCTTTGAACTCTTCCAGATCACTGCACCTCCATTCAAACTGAAGATGTAACCAGTATGTGACTTCATGTCATCTTGATCAGTCTGGAAACTAGAATCTACATGTCCTTTGATTAATAGTTTCTCATCTCCTCTATAAACCAGGAACATAACCTTAGTACGCCTCGGATACTTAAGGATACTCTTGACTGCCATCCAATGGCGGTCTCCTGGATCAACTTGATATCTGCCTACCGCACTCAATGCATAAGCAAAATCTAGCCTTGTACATAGCATAGTATACATGACTGACCCAATCGCGGATGCGTAAGGGATCCTTGCCATTTTCTTTCATTCCTCATGTTTCTGAGGACACATTTTCTTGGAAAGATGAATGCCATGTGACACTAGAAAAAATACCCTCTTAGACTTTTCCATACTGAATATCTTCAGTATCTTGTCAATGTATGTACTTTGACTTAGGCCCAACATTATCTTGGATCTATCACGATGGATCTTGATCACAATAATATATGCTGCCTCGCCCAAGTATTTCATAGAGAATCATTTATCCAACCATGCCTTAACTGACTGTAAGACAAATACTTCATTTTTAATTAGTATTATGTCATCAACATAAACTATTAGGAAACAACTGCACTTCCACTAACCCTTTTGTAGACACAAGTCTCACATTCATTCTTAATAAAGCCAAATTCCATTACAGCTTCATGAGAATGAATGTTCCATGACATTGATGCTTTCTTTAATCCATAAATGGATTTCTGCAACTTGTATACCTTGTTCACATCCTTTGGAGTCACAAACGCTTCAGGTCGTGTCATGTAGACATCTTCCAGGAGGTTCCTGTTATGGAATGCTGTTTTCAAATCAATTTTCCAAATTTCATAGTCATGGTAAGAGGCAATGGTCAATAGCATTCTGATGGATTTTAGAATTTCAACCAGTAAAAAGGTTTCATCATAGTCAATTTCTTGACGATGTCTAAAACCTTTTGCAACCAATAATGCTTTATAGGTGCTGACTTGCCCCTCCATGTCCAGTTTCTTCTTGAATACCCATTTCTTACCAACAATATTTACATCAACTGGAGGATCTACCAAAATCCAGACTTGGTTTTGGTACATAGAATCCATTTCAAAATTCATGGCTTCCTGCCACTTGGCAACGTCTGTGCATTCAATTGCTTCCCTGTAGGTAAGAGGATCATCATTGTCAATCAATAATGAGTCACCATCCTTGGTGAAAAGAAAACCATATCGTTCTGGTTCTCTCACCTCTCTCGTGCTCCTACGCAATTCTTGTGTCTCTGGAACAGATTGTTCTTCCACGGGGCTTTGTGGAATCTATTCTTGTACCAACTCTTGGGTATATTGAGCCTCGACTTCATCGAAGTCTATCTCGCTCCCACTATCTCTTTTGGAGATGAGCTCCCTCTCAAGGAATATAGCGTGTCTTTCCACTGTAACCTTTTTTTCTGAGGGTTTTTATAGGTAATATCCCTTTGTTTCCTTGGGATATCCTATAAAGATACACTTTATGCCTCGGGGTGCAAGTTTGTTACGTGAAGAGGCCTTAACAAATGCTTCGCTACCCCACACATGTAAATTCAATAACATGGCTTTGTGTCCACTCCATAACTCATATAGAATACCATTTATCAATTTAGTTGATACTTGGTTTAGTATGTGTTCTTTTTTTTGTAATGCATATCCCCAAAAGGATAATGGAAGACTTGCATTACTCATCATTGTTCTCACCATGTCCAACAGGGTGCAGTTCCTCCTTTCACTTACACCATTCCACTGAGGTGTGTAAGGAGGAGTAAGCTAAGATAGAATCCCAAACTCCCATAAAGAAATCAATGAAGTCCTGATTAAGATATTCTCCTCCTATATCTGAGCGGAGTTTCTTAATCTTCTTACCAAGCTGGTTCTCAACTTCATTCTTTTATTCTTTGAACTGATCAAAATAATCTAACTTATACCTCATTAAGTAAATATATCCATATCTACTAAAATCATCAGTAAAAGTTATGAAGTACAAGAACCCACCCCTTACTTCAACTGGAAATGGTCCACACACATCTGTGTGAACTAATTCTAGAAGATCTTTAGCCCTTTCACCTTTCCCACTAAATGGGGATTTAGTCATTTTTCCTTGTAGACACGCATGACATACACCAAGTAGTTTTAGTTCAAAATAATCTAAATACCCATCTTGATGTAATTTTTTCAAACGTTTCTCATTGACATGACCTAGCCGGTGATGCCAAAGTTGGGTGTGGTATGAGTCATGTGAATTAACTTTGTCATCGATTTCCATTGCTTGGTTGGTGTAATCTAACACATAAAGTTTGTTATATAAATGTGCCCTACCAAAACAAATTCTATCTTTATAAAAGTAGCAACATCCACTTCCAAAATTGAAGATGAATCCATCAGTATCTAATCTGGATACTAAAATAATATTTTTGGTTACAGAGGGTACATAATAACATCCTTTCAAAACCAAGACCATCCCAGTAGGAAATGTGAGGTGGTGGTCTCCGACAGCTACAACAGCGAGTCTGGCTCCGTTGGCTGCTCGTAGATCCACCTCACCTCGGTCAATCTTTCTGAATCTACTTGGTTCATGTATTTGGATACATATGTGATCACCAAAATTAGTATCTAATACCCAATTGGTAGAAATAGATAGATTGCATTCAATAACAAACACATCTGAAGCTTCCCCTTGCTTCCTTGGATGGGTGTAGTTTTTCTTCCAGTGGCCCTTCTTTCTACATGTGAAACAAACAGCATCCTATTCTCTTGCCTCCCCTTTGATCTTCCTTTTCTTGGAAGGCCTTGAAGAAGTTTTGGGCTTAAAGCTCTTCACCTTAGCTTTCCTTTTATTCACCATGAGGACAGAAGGATTTTCACGCTTCATGTTATTTTCCACTTGGCGAATGAGGATAAAACGATCAGACAGAGACTTCTCAATGTTGTTCATGTTGAATTTCACAACAAAGTTTGAGAAGATCTGGGGAATTGATGCAAGAATGAGATCGGTACCCAGTTATTTGGGGATTTTAAACCCTAGAACCTCCAAGCACTCAATATAGCCAATGATATTGAATACATGAGTCCTAGTTGGGGAAACCTCTCCAAGCTTGCTCTGGAATAGAGCCTTGTAGATCTCAAACCTTTCCTGTCTTGATATCTCCTGGTATAGACCACGGAGGTGCTCGAGCATACTATAGGCATCCATGTCTTCATGAGACTTCATGAGATCACTAGACATTGATGATAGCATCAAACACTTAACGTCGAGTGCATCATTAAAATGTTGATCATAGACTATGAAATCTTCATCACTTTCCCCTTGGGCGGGAAAATCAGGAAGTGAGGACTCCAACACGTAAAACTTTCATTCATGGCGTAGGATAACCCGAAGGCGCCTAAACCGTTCTTGAAAGTTACTGTTGGTGAGGATATTGTCTTTATCTATAATTGATTGCAGAAAAAATGTGGTTGACAAGTTTGTCTTTTTGATTCTACAAATTAAAAGAGTAGATTTATCAGTACTTTCTGGATTACATTTTATGAGAAATAATAAATTTTTATTAAGTCACACTATTTTATCAAGTCCAAACGGCCCTCACCATTGAAATCAGAATGTCCAGTTGCTTTGACATTCTAGTGGAAAGGATCCATATTCCCCTTTGCATAACCCCAACAATGGTTGGTCAATCTATTTGAAGGTATTTATGTAGGCATGTCTTTTCCAACTGTGAGCTTACAGTTCCTTGATCTGTTGAGTGGACTCCCCAATCTTGAAATCCTGACTTGGATTTCCTCAACTCTTGCCTCCAATATTACATCAAGTCTATCAAGGGCTACTCCTCTTGATGTAATATGGTTTAGTCAACCTGAAACCTTTCATAAGGGCTTCCTTTATAAAAGTAAGTGTCCCAAAAAGGGTTGGTCAAACACATAGTTTTATTGAGTCTTTCCTTTAATCAAGTAATGGAAGGTTTGGTCTGACTTAATATGATATTGAGGGATTTTATTCCTTTATGCATAGTTTCTCATTATCACATGCTTGTTAATATTAAGTGATGATTTCTTAAGTGATTAACCATGTTCTGATAAAGTTTACGCATAGTACAGTTTTTATTTTATTCCATCTTTGCATGATTTATTTATTTCATTAATTATGTGCTCGTGACAACATATATACAATACATAAACCATGAAATCAGACAGAAATAACATAAGATGGTATGATCATGAGCTTCTATTGGTTAGTGTATCTAGAGGTTTGATAAGCTAACTCTGGCCTAGGGAAAAACACCTTGAACCGATGGTTCGTATTTTGCAGCTCCCACCTATCCACCTTTGTATCTTCTTAGGTTGGTTTTGCCTCAGCTTCAAGTTTTGAACCATCTCCTATGGCTTAGGAGATCCTCCATTACATGGGGTTTACATTAAAGAAACCATGTGCATGCAAGCCCTACATTTTATTGGAAGAAGGCTCGTAGGACAATGAATTTAAATTAAAAAAATTAAATGAAACCAAACACACATACAAAGGGTCTTTGGTCTATCTCATGATCATCCATAGCATGAAATGACATTTATTCATATTTATAATTCAAATTATTTTAATCATTCTATTATTTAAGATAAGTCGTGCTTGAAATTAATTAATTATGATCTTATAATTAATCAATTATTTATCTTAAATTCCTTTCTTAATTTCCTTGAGGTTATTCTCATCCATATCCCTTGTATAGGTCTTTGTACTTTTGGACAAAACCTATTGAAATTCCATTTCTGGAAAGTACACAGCGTGTAGTTTATATTTACACGGCGTGTATTTCTTTTCACCCTTTATCCAAAGTACACACCGGGGGCTTTGGCGTGTTTTATCTACTTTAGAAATTTTGGAGTACACGACATGTAGATTAATATAACACAGTGTGTACTTCTTTGTTACACGATTACCGGCATGGCAATCCCGTGTACGCGGAACACGGCTTCTCATTGTACACGGTTTCACCTGGACCGGATCGGACTACACGGCGTGTTGATTCAACATACATGCCATGTATCCCTGTTCCCATGTGCCATTCATTTCTGTTCAACACAGGGTAATAAATACTTAGGTGTACTCAATTCACACGGCGTGGTTTGGCGGACCAATACCGGTTCATTGAACGTAAGTACACGGCGTGTAGTTTTAATTACACGTTGTGTATTCCTGTGTTGTACAAACAGAAAGAGCGGCTCCTCCGGATGAGATCCTCATTTTTTATTTTAATCATAATTACAATTAAAAGGTATTTTCTATGATGTGAATCGAGAAACGAAAAAGGAAGAACAGATCTTGTTCATTAAGTTTAATGGAATTATTTATCATGAATTGAATCAAATATAAATGCGTAAATTATCAATGAAAATTAAATAACTATAATCAACATTGTAACCTCCCTCTGATACCAATTGAAGGTTCCAGAGGCAGCGGAAGCACGTGGGTGGATGTGCCCACTTGGCATTTTTTTCATTAACAATGATCATTCCGGGATCAATATGATGATAAACGCCAGTCTCCACGGATCAAATCACAGAAATGGACAAAGAAAAGGAAAGTCTCGGAACCAAAAAGTAGGATCATTACAGGTTAATTATAAATAATTTAATTAATTGAAAATAAGTACATTTTGGGTGTTCTTTCTTCATTGATAATAGTAATATTTATCAGCGCTAGAAAAGCGCTGATAAATATGATCTGTATCAGCGCTAAAATATTAGCGCTGATACAGTTGGTCTTTATCAGCGCTTTTTGAGCGCTGATAAAGGTTTCCTATATAAGCGCTAAAAAAGCGCTGATACAAAACACCTCTATCAGCGCTCAAAAAGCGCTGATAAAAATTATCTTTATCAGCGCTAAAAAAGCGCTGATAAAAAGACCCGGTATCAGCGCTATAATTGTAGCGCTGATACGGGGAATCTTTATCAGCGCTTTTCTAGCGCTGATAAATCATAATATTATCAGCGCTAGAAAAGCGCTGATAAAGCTAGATTTTATCAGCGCTATAATTTTAGCGCTGATAAAGGTAGCCTTTATCAGCGCTTTTTTAGCGCTGATAAAACCTTAGTCGACTTTTTTATAAAATCGGTCGCACAGTGCCCTCGTTTTATCGCAGCTAAAGCTCTCGCGGAACCGTAACCCTGCTACTCTTCTCCCGAATACCGCTGCTGTGTTCGCTTCGCCGGAGCTTGCCGCCCTCGGTACAGTCGCCGTCCTCCGCCGCCCGCAACACCCTCGGCCGACCTCCACCGCCTGCCGCCCTCGGCTGCCCGCAACGCCCTCGGCCGCCGTTCTCTGCCGCCCTCGGCCGCCCTCCGCCGCCCTCGGCCGCTCTCCGCCGCCTCCGTCGCCCTCCGCCTCACTCGGCCGCCCTCGGTCGCCCTCCGCGGCCGCCTTCCGCAACCCGCAACGCCCTCGACCAACTAAGGGTATGAATTCTATTCTAGTTTTATTTATTTGTTTCAAACATTCATGGAATCCCTTCAAGTTGTTATGGAATGTATAAAACCTACTAGAATTTGTCTTATGTAATGGAGAGTTGAGGCATGGTGTAGTTTAATGGGGAAATTTATGTCTCATGAATAGACCCTAAATATGATGTTTATGTATCACCATGTTTCTTGTGATGGAAAGAATCAAGCTGTACATAGATATTTTAAGTTAAAACTACATGCATGGGTCTAACCCACACAAAGGGAGGGGGAATGTTTAGTTTTTGGGGTGTCTGGACTAGAACATAATGACTTAGGCATTACTATAGAATCAAACCAACTATAGTACTTGAAATCATGCATTTTAGAATCATGCAATTAGAACTATGGTAGAACTTTTTAGTGTCATATTGTGGGGACTGATTCCTTGAAAATCCTGAGTAACTTAATGGAAAATCAGTCTAAGATAATTTGACATGCGCTGGACATGAAGGTGGAGAAAGGTGTAGACTATGACACCAGGGATTCTCGAATCGATAAGAATAAGTCCATGCACGCAACTTTTTACCATGCACGCAACTCTCTTTACAAACTCCTATTGAATGCAATTCTACGCGATTCAAAGCCTCATATTTTCTATAAAAGTTGAGATACTAAATTAAGGGGGTATCCTATTATTTATAATCGTTTCTGAACATGAACACATGTTTATCCCAAAGTGTGTAAAACCATGTTTGATGTCACATTAGGTGCATACGTATCTTTTTCTCCTAATAGAGTGATAGATAATCATTTTTTTAGTGAATCTAATATTCTTTTTTATGAATCTTGATTATAGGTTAGACTACTTGATCTCCTTCCAAGGAAGTGGTTCCCTTCTACTGTATTTGGAAGTCTTCTTTTGTGTACTTGAACCATAAATACTAATATTTGAGATTCAAATAGGATGAAGATGAATAAAGATTGGATGGATTCTAATCGTTTAACAATAGAGTACGAGAACGGAGTGAAAGAGTTCATCAAGTTTGCAAAGGATCACACAAAGGATCCTTCTCAAATCCTTTGTCCGTGTTTACGTTGTTGTTATTCTAGACTACTTACTCCAGAGGAGTTGGAAGAACATTTGATATGTCACGGAATAGATCGGAGTTATAAATGTTGGAATAAACACGGAGAAAAAGCGAATGTAGCTACTGGCTGGGATAAAACTGCGTTTTATGGATCGTCAGATATGAATACAAATATAGATAATGAAGAAGACCGTATGGAGGATGTGATTACAGATGTCAATGATGATGAAGATCGTATTGAGGAAATGACAATGACAATTCAAGATGAACCCCGTGATTGCCCAAAATTGTTTGAGAAGTTAAAGAGTTGTGCAAAGACGCCATTGTATGCTGCTTGCACTAAGTATACAACATTGTCAGCTGTACTGAAGTTGTATAAATTGAAAGCAGGCAATGGATGGAGTGATGTCAGTTTTACGGAACTACTTGCTCTCTTGAATGACATGCTTCCGGAAGATAATGAGCTCCCAAGCCGGACGTATGAAGTTAGACGAATGCTACGCTCGATGGGAATGATTTCTGAAAGAATACATGCCTGCCCGAAAGACTGTATATTGTTTCGAAAGGAGAACAAATCACTTACAGAATTCCCAAAGTGTGGTGCTTCTCGATACAAGAAAGATAAATCCAATCCTACGAAAGTTGTATGGTACTTTCCAATCATTCCAAGGTTTAGGCGTTTATATGGAAGTAAAGAAACTGCAAGACAATTGTCGTGGCATGCAGATAAAAGAAATAAAGATGGGTTATTACGTCATCCGGCCGACTCTCCTCAATGGAAGAAAATTGATCATGAGTATCCTGAATTTGGAAAAGAGCCGAGAAACCTTCGTCTTGCGTTATCTACAGATGGAGTGAATCCTTTTGGTTTTCAAAGCAGCACTCATAGTACATGGCCTGTTATGTTGCTAAATTATAACTTGCCACCCTGGTTATGCATGAAGCGAAAATTCATCATGTTATCTATGATTATATCAGGACCAAAACAACCAGGTAACGATATTGATGTTTATCTGACTCCTTTGATCGAGGATTTGAAGTTATTGTGGGACTCAGGTGTAATGGTGTATGATGCTTATAAAAGTGAATACTTCACGTTGAGAGCGATGTTGTATGGGACAATAAATGATTTCCCTGCTTATGGAAATTTGTCAGGCTATAGCATTAAAGGAACTCAAGGGTGTCCCGTGTGCGAAGAAGATACAGAATCAATTAGGTTGAAACATTCATCGAAATCTGTGTTTCTAGGACATCGTAGATTTCTACCTCGTCGGCATAAGTACCGATCTTGGACGACATCATTCAATGGAAGTTCAGAAAAACGCACAACACCGTCTCCACTAACAGGTGATCAGCTGTTTGAGAAAGTAAAAGATATGAACACTGTTTTTGGTAAACCATTTTCGAAAAACCTTACGAAAATCGGTTGGAAAAAGAGATCAGTTTTTTTTGAATTACCATACTGGAATTGTTTGTACGTCAGACATTTTCTTGATGTGATGCATGTGGAAAAAAATGTATGTGATAGTGTTATTGGAACGTTGCTAAATGCCCCTGGCAAAACAAAATATGGAATTAAGGCAAGGTTGGACATGGTTGACATGGGAATACGAGAAGAGTTGGCTCCCGTGAAAGGTGAAAATCGAATGTTTCTTCCTCCTGCTGCTTATACTCTTTCTAGGGCAGAGAGATATCAGTTTTGCAACTTCTTTAATGATGTAAAGGTTCCAGAGGGGTACTCATCAAATATCAAGAACATTGTGTCAATGAATGATTTGAAGTTAAAAGGTTTGAAATCACATGATTGCCATGTTTTGATGCAAGATCTAATTCCTATAGCTTTACGTTGCATTTTACCCAAGAATGTTCGTCATACGTTAACCAAACTTTGTTTCTTTTTCAAAGCTATATGTAGCAAAGTTTTAGACCCGGGGAAATTGCCAGCTATGGAAAAAGAAATTGTCATCATATTATGTGAATTAGAAATGTTCTTCCCGCCAACATTCTTTGATATGATGGTTCATTTGATGATTCACTTGGTGAGAGAGATTCGACTTTGTGGTCCTGTGCACTATAGATGGATGTATCCTGTTGAACGGTATATGAAGATTTTGAAAGGATATGTCAAAAATCGAAGTCGGCCAGAGGGTTGTATAGTGGAGCGATATATTGTTGAGGAAGCCATTGAATTTTGTATTGAATACCTATCTGATGTGGAAAGCATTGGTCTCCCGAAATCTCGTCACACTGGACGCATTGAGGGTGAGGGAATTTCTGGAAGAGAAGTTGTAACAATCAGTATTACAGATCGGGAGCAGGCTCATCTTTATGTTTTGCATAACAGTTGGGAGGTTGCTCCATATATTGAAACTCACAAAGAAATTCTTAGGCAGTTGAATCCATCGAGGGCTGAAAAATGGTTAGCAGATACACATAATCACCAGTTTATAGGATGGTTTCAGGACCATATTTTTAAGCAGTTGGATGAAAATCCGAATTCAATTTCAGAACGACTTCGATGGCTAGCCGCTGGACCAAGTGTGTATGTATTATCTTACAGTGGGTATGTAATTAATGGTTATACATTCTATACGGATGAACATGATGAAGAGAGTACCATGCAAAATAGTGGAGTTACACTAGTGGCTGAAGCGATGCATGTTTCTGGTAGTAAGGATATAAATCCAATTTATGCAAATATGTCATACTTTGGCATTATCAAACTAATATGGGAGTTGGATTATACGACATTTCAATTGCCGATTTTTCAATGCAAATGGATTGATAACAATAGTGGTGTTAAAATAGATGAATGGGGATTTGTGAAAGTTGATTTTAGTAAAGAAGGGTACAAAGACGAACAGTTTATAATGGCATCACAAGCGGTACAAGTTTTTTATGTTCCAGATCCCGCAAACCAAAAGTGGTCGATTGTTCTGTTATCGTCCAAAACTATTGAGGGTTCCGATGAAAATTCAGTTGAGGACGATCCTTTTAGTGGTACGTCACAATCAATTCGGAGCGGTCCCAATGCAGATGATGTTTTGTATGTTAGAGGAGACCACAATGAAGGGATTTGGATTGTCGATAGAGGTGTCAAATCTCTTCAACCTTTGAAAAAAAGAAAGAGAGTTCAGTAAACAGGTTATATTTTGTTTGTAATATAGATCTTGTTATCTCATGTTATTATCTTATCGTTACAGAATTTATGTAATTTGAATGAACTGTTCAACCACTTTTGCAGATAATGACTTCTGCACATTCTGGTGCTCCTAACCTTGAGACTGAACAAGTCTCTCAAGCAGCTGCTGCTGCGGCTGCTGCTGCTCCTGCTGCTCCTGCAGCTCATTCTGCTGCTACTGTTGCTCCTGATGCGGCTCCTGCTGCTCCTACTGCTGTGGCTCATACTCCTCCTCCTGCTGTGGCTCCTGGTGCTCCTGATGCGGCTCCTGCTGCTGCTCCTGCTGCTCCTACTGCTGCTCCTGCTGCTGCTCTTGCTGTTGCGGCTCCTTCTCTTAGTGTTGAGGTCCAACAACCATCAGCACATGCCGTTGATATCATAGTAGATGAACATATAGATGATGTTGATATCGATGAAATGGTCGGGAATGAAGGACCGAAGTCGCAGAAATCACAGGTGCGTCGTAGTTTGACAGTGTTAGCCAAAATTCTTAAGGCGAAAAGCAAAGGCATCAAATTTGAAGTCGGATGGAATGCACGAGGCCAACATGTGAATCCCAACAAGGCTATGTTTAGCAGTTACATTGGAGTTGTCACTCGGCAACGCGTGCCGATTGACGTAGATTCATGGCACCATGTTGTGTCCGGGTTGAAGGCTGTGATCTGGGAAGAAATTACGGTAACATTATGAATTTATTTTTTTAATTAACTAGCAAATAAAATGATGAAACATTGTCTTACTCTTCTCAATCTCTTGCAGAGTACATTTATAGTAGACGACTCACACAAGGATTATGTACTAAGGCTTGCAGGAAAGATTCATCGAGGTTTTCGTACTATTTTAACAAGATGTCACCTGAAAGATTCTAAAGGTAAAATAAACCCGCACCCACCCATTGTCTATGCGCACCTGATATCCCAAGAAGCATGGGATGCATTTATTGGCCGTCGTGGGGATGAGAAGTTTCAGGTACATTGTGAGTGATAATACGTTGTTTGAGGATACCTGTATTCATCACTTTGATTGTCAATATTTCATTTATGAAACAGAAACTCTGTACTGAAAATAAGGAACGTGCATCAAATCCAACATACCCCTATCGTAAAGCAAGGATGGGGTACGCTTCATTAGAAAAGAAAATGGTACGTATTGTAAATTTACAGTAATATTGTTAGGTGCCAATAAACAACATCATAATTATCTTTCTATGTTTATATGTAGATTGATGAATCTAAAACCAAATGCACTTCTATCCCACGTCATGTGCTATGGAAGGAGGCACGTGTGAACAAAGAAGGGAAGTTAATAGATGAGAACACACAAAAAGTGTGGGAAATATGTGTAAGTATGACACGATGATAAAAAGATTTGTTTAAAATTGCTATTACATAAAAATAATTAGTTTTTTTCCTATATCTGACAGTCACAGGAATCAGCTATAGGAGTAGCTGATACAGACCTATTATCGACGGCTTTGAAGCAGCCGGAAAAATACGGTCGTGTCAGAGGTGCAGGGTTTGGGGTGACACCCCGAGTATATTTTGAGAAGAAGAAAAAAATAGATGATACAGAGAAAAAATTGGAACAAATGAGCGAAAAAATAGCAACCCTTGAAGAAAAATTGCAATGGCAGGGAGAGTTGCTAGCAACTTTTATGGGTGGGAAGCAAAGGGAGGACACAACTCAGGAACAACCACCGCATGAACATCCTGCCCCACCCCCCACCAGCTTTGAGGCGAGCCATTCACCTAAAAAAAATGTCTTAGCCGTGGTAATCAATATTCTAATAACGGTTCCCATTAAATATGAATCAGACAAACACTGATAATTTATCTGTACTGATCTTCTACAGGGTGATAATGATTGTGATTTATATCTGTCAACACCCACCTATCACCTTGTAGCGAGGGCTACAGTGTTCAATATCCCAGATGCCACACTGCATAATAGACCACTTTCAAAAGATCATCTGAAAGTGACGATTACTGTAGCTCATGAGCCAAATGCAATGCTACCTATTCCACTTGATGACGATGATATTCATACGGTTGAAAAGGCTATTGGGACATTCATTGCATGGCCGGCAGAACTTGTAAGAGTACATGCAGACAAAGAGGTATTTATTTCCTTTTATTTTCAAGCTAAACCCTTAACAATTAATGAAAAGAGTGTCTGAATCAATGATTGTTGTTATAGACGGAGAAAGGAAAGGGGGTGACTAACATCGGCTCGAAACCATCTAAAGGATCGACCAATCGATCCCAAGGAGCTACTGAAAGCACAATAACACCACCTGTTCTCTTTCCACATTTACTAGAATTGAAGACTCATGTGGATACGAAGCTAAAAGATGGTAATAGTCATATAGTGATTTTCGAAGATAATATATACGGAGAGGAAAGTCAAGATTTCGTTGCTGCTGAAAATGTAAATGAAATCCTTGAAAACGGTTGGTTAGGCGTCACTGTTGTAAATGTATATATGAGGTATGTTTCCATGAATTGATTTTCTAAAAGCTGATCTAATGTGCAAATTATGACTAAATGCATTTTATATTGTTGACAGACGCATTTATGAAAAACAGTTGAAGGGATTTTCCCATGAGCCAAGATTTGGACTGGTTAGTCCTCATATCACATCAACACACCAAACAAAAATAGAGTCATCAAAAAGGGATGCAATAGTGAAGGACTTGCTGAAAACATTTGAACGCAAGATTACAGATGACAGACTTTTCCTAATACCAACCATGAAGGGGTAATACTCTACGATTAAAGCATATCAATTATATTTTCACTTTTTTTATTACTTATTCCTTTTTGTGTTTTTAGGCAACATTGGTTGCTAATTGCGGTGAACTTGGATACTCCGAAGATTTACTTTCTGGATTCAAAGCTAGGATATCCATCAAACCGACCATACATGATGGAGTTTGTGAATCTGTAAGACACTACATCTTACGTTTTAGGTCTAAACATCAATTTATATAATATATATTATCTTTTACTGAGGATTCTGTTATGATAGGGCGGTGTACCAATATCGTCTAAATCATGGTATGAGGACAGGGGCTAAGCATAAGGAGCCGAGCAAGTACTACGTCTGGACAAATATCAGGGTATATATAATAAAATTTCACTATCCAAACACACCTCAACACAAGTTATTTATTCTGCTAATGATCAATTTTTTTGCAGTGTCCAAAACAAACAAACGATAATGATTGCGGTTATTATGTTTGTAAATTTATGAAAGAGATCGTTTTTCATCAGCAAACTAGCATCCCTAAAGAGGTATTTTCAAAAACAATTACTAGTTCGTTTAAGTTATTTATTAATTCTTTATTTTTTTATTTTGCAGTACTACTATGACTGCCGAAAAGCCTCATACTCACAAGACGATATAGATGTGTTCAGAAACGAGTGGGCCGCATACCTGATGACAGATTGTACACAAATACAATGATGATCTGACTTGGGGACATGTACAATTGGTGGTCATTTTTGAGAGGGGTTAAGGGGATCAAAAGATAAAATATTGTTGTATGTAAATGTTCGTAGCAAAATTGTAATTGTTATTAAATAAAACATTCTTTCTCCAATGAGTCATTTTTCCATTTTAACAGATGATATGCACCAGCAACATGCAAGAATGTTGAACCACTAAAATGGTCGCTCTCTTGTTTAAAATGGACACCACTTTAATTGAAAACAACAACTGACCTACGGAAATCCGACCAGACGCATCTGGATTGCCTTCATCCTTTAGGAGAACGATCCACGGGTCCTTGGTGACGTGTACGAGTCAACTCCGCCTCAATCCGAGGCACGGTGTGACCGCTACCACCCAAAGGGTCGCTCTCTTGTTTAAAATGGACACCACTTTAATTGGAAACAACAACTGACCTACGTAAATCGGACCAGACGCATCCGGATTGCCTTCATCCTTTAGGAGAAGGATCCACGGGTCCTTGGTGACGTGTACGAGTCAACCCCGCCTCAATCCGAGGCACGGTGTGACCGCTACCACCCAAAGGGTCGCTCTCTTGTTTAAAATGGACACCACTTTAATTGGAAACAACAACTGACCTACGTAAATCTGACCAGACGCATCCGGATTGCCTTCATCCTTTAGGAGAAGGATCCACGGGTCCTTGGTGACGTGTACGAGTAACATGCAAGAATGATGGACCACATTTCTTTGGCCTTTGGACAAAAAAACTAGTAAAATCTCCAAAATACCTTCATATCATGCATGAACCAGTAAAATCTCCAAAATACCTTCATATCACGCAGTTCTGAAAAGAGTCACTATTTAAAAGAAAGTCACAAATTTAGATACATCTCGAGATGGTCAGTTGTTGATTTCACTTAAAATTAAGTCCATTTTTAACAAAACAGTGACACTGTGAGTGGTGTCGGCCACACCGGGCCTCGGATTGATGCGGTGTTGAATCGTACACGTCACACATGAGTCATTGATCATTGTGAAAAAGTATCAATGCAATCAGAAGCCGTTAGATCAGTTTGGCGTATGTACGTAAAATATTGTCCATTTTAAACTAAATACATACACTTGGAGTGATACCGGTCACACCGCGTCTCGGATTGAGGCGGGGTTGAGTCGTACACGTCACATATAACCCATGAATCGTTGTCCTAAAGTGTCAACACAATCCGAAGGCGTTTGGTCGGTTTCCCGTATGTCAGTTGTTGATTTATCACTTAAAAATAAGTCCATTTTGAACAAAACAGAGGCACTTGGAGTTGTGTCAGCCACAACAAGCCTCAGATTGAGGCGGGGTTGACTCGTACACGTCACATTTGAAGGTGAGTATGCATACACGATAGTTGACCTTCTTAGAGAAGGGTTTCTGGAAGAGTATAAAAGACATGAAGTAATGAAGATCATTAGAGTGTTGGAGCAAATGTGGTTGCTACAAACAATGTGGAAATCGGCTTGTGCAAAGCGACCTAAGTTACAACTTGCAAGTATTCTACTCTATTTTTTTCTGGAAGGTTTCAGTTTAAATGCATTTTGGAATGATCATTGCTAGCCATGGTCTTTTAGGTTTTTTTGACAGCCGAGGGGAAAGGGTGGGGTCTGAAGACATTGTAGGATATGTCGAAGGGTGATTTTGTGTGTGAATATGTTGGAGAAATGTTAACTCCCGCAGTCCTGAAAAGAGTCACTATTTGAAAGAAAGTCACAAGTTTAGATACATCTCAAGATGGTCAGTTTAAAGACATTTTGAGGGACACTACTAAAGACATGCTCAGATATGCACTCATCCCCCACTTTTAGATCGTTGTCTACTACAATGATCTTCCAAACAAGATATGCATTAGAACGCTCATGATACATAGAGAAATTCACTGGCCACCTTCGAGAATGATCTGAAGCACAAACCATGACAGCATTATGTTTTTAACTTCAGCACCTCAATTGAGAATGTGACACCTTTCAGGACTTGGCGCCATTGTATGTCGTTTCGTCCACTGAATGGGTCTATCCTTTTATTTAATTTTTTTAACTTCAGTCAAATATTCTAGAAAGATGTCGCGGCAGATCCTTCACCATTTTGTTTTGCTGAACATCTCATTACATTGTTAAAAAAAAGCAGGGTGTCTTGCATGGGCAATACGTTCGTGTATTGAAGATGATGCACTCCCATTTATTCGAACCCACATGGTCAATCATTAGGCTTAAACAAAATAATTAACCATGTGGGTTCGAATAAATGGGAGTGCATCATCTTCAATACACGAACGTATTGCCCATGCAAGACACCCTGCTTTTTTTTAACAATGTAATGAGATGTTCAGCAAAACAAAATGGTGAAGGATATGCCGCGACATCTTTTTAGAATATTTGACTGAAGTTAAAAAAATTAAATAAAAGGATAGACCCATTCAGTGGACGAAACGACATACAATGGCGCCAAGTCCTGAAAGGTGTCACATTCTCAATTGAGGTGCTGAAGTTAAAAACATAATGCTGTCATGGTTTGTGCTTCAGATCATTCTCGAAGGTGGCCAGTGAATTTCTCTATGTATCATGAGCGTTCTAATGCATATCTTGTTTGGAAGATCATTGTAGTAGACAACGATCTAAAAGTGGGGGATGAGTGCATATCTGAGCATGTCTTTAGTAGTGTCCCTCAAAATGTCTTTAAACTGACCATCTTGAGATGTATCTAAACTTGTGACTTTCTTTCAAATAGTGACTCTTTTCAGGACTGCGGGAGTTAACATTTCTCCAACATATTCACACACAAAATCACCCTTCGACATATCCTACAATGTCTTCAGACCCCACCCTTTCCCCTCGGCTGTCAAAAAAACCTAAAAGACCATGGCTAGAAATGATCATTCCAAAATGCATTTAAACTGAAACCTTCCAGAAAAAAATAGAGTAGAATACTTGCAAGTTGTAACTTAGGTCGCTTTGCACAAGCCGATTTCCACATTGTTTGTAGCAACCACATTTGCTCCAACACTCTAATGATCTTCATTGCTTCATGTCTTTTATACTCTTCCAGAAACCCTTCTCTAAGAAGGTCAACTATCGTGTATGCATACTCACCTTCAAATGTGACGTGTACGAGTCAACCCCGCCTCAATCTGAGGCCTGTTGTGGCTGACACAACTCCAAGTGCCTCTGTTTTGTTCAAAATGGACTTATTTTTAAGTGATAAATCAACAACTGACATATGGGAAACCGACCAAACGCCTTCGGATTGTGTTGACAATTTAGGACAACGATTCATGGGTTATATGTGACGTGTACGACTCAACCCCGCCTCAATCCGAGACGCGGTGTGACCGGTATCACTCCAAGTGTATGTATTTAGTTTAAAATGGACAATATTTTACGTACATACGCCAAACTGATCTAACGGCTTCTGATTGCATTGATACTTTTTCACAATGATCAATGACTCATGTGTGACGTGTACGATTCAACACCGCATCAATCCGAGGCCCGGTGTGGCCGACACCACTCACAGTGTCACTGTTTTGTTAAAAATGGACTTAATTTTAAGTGAAATCAACAACTGACATACGACAAACCGACCAAACACATTGGGATTCTATTGAAACTTAAGGACAACTATCCATGGGTCAAATGTGACGTGTAAGATTCAACCCCGCCTCAATCAGAGGCGCGGTGTGACCGGTATCACTCCAAGTGTATGTATTTAGTTTAAAATGGACAATATTTTACGTACATACGCCAAACCGATCTAACGGCTTCTGATTGCGTTGATACTTTTTCACAACAATCAATGACTCATGTGTGACGTGTACGATTCAACACCGCATCAATCTGAGGCCCGGTGTGGCCGACACCACTCACAGTGTCACTGTTTTGTTAAAAATGGACTTAATTTTAAGTGAAATCAACAACTGACATACGACAAACCGACCAAACGCATTGGGATTCTATTGAAACTTAAGGACAATGATCCATGGGTCAAATGTGACGTGTACGAGTCAACCCCGCCTCAATCAGAGGCGCGGTGAGACCGGTATCACTCCAAGTGTATGTATTTAGTTTAAAATGGACAATATTTTACGTACATACGCCAAATCAATCTAACGACTTCTGATTGCGTTGATACTTTTTCACAATGATCAATGACTCATGTGTGACATAACATCGCATCAATCCGAGGCCCGGTGTGGCCGACACCACTCACAGTGCCTCTCTTTTGTTCAAAATGGACTTATTTTTAAGTGAAATCAACAACTGACATGCGGCAAACCGACCAAACGCATTTGGATTCTGTTGAAACTTAAGGGCAATGATCCATGGGTCAAATTTGACGTGTAAGAGTCAACCCCGACTCAATCCGAGGCCCGGTGTGGCCGACACCACTCAAAGTGCCTCTATTTTGTTCAAAATGGATTTATTTTTAAGTGAAATCAACAACTGACATACGGGAAACCGACCAAACGCCTTAGGATTGTGTGAACACTTTAGTACAATGATCCATGGGTCATATGTGACGTGTACGAGTCAAACCTGGGGTGGATTACATGGCTTTCCTACATGGAATATATCCCACTACACGTCTTTAATGAGCCAGCTACGCAGTTTATCCCTTGTACAGATACACAGGAAGAATCACACGAGATCGACGTCATGTACTAACATAGGGCAAGGGTGCATAAGAGGACACAAGATCAAAGGGTAACACGTATATGTTTTTTAACATGCCATGTAATTTCCTATTGATATGACATGTATATTCACACAGGCAGCTGAACATTGGAGTTACCCAGGGTAAAGCGACAAGGCATGTGACCCTTTAAATGACACATAATTTTATGTACCATGATTGATCTCTTTGAACACTATATCAAGGACATATTTCATTAGGGTTGGCTCCCATGATCCTTCCTAGGATGGTTTTGGTATCTTTTCCGACTTACGGTAGTACGATCGCTTCAGCAGGACGTCCTAGACATAGTTGGAGTCTCTCTGAAAGTCCTGGAGTGAGATCATATATCTATTTTTGAGGTCCAGGTAGAGTCATGTATCAACGCAACCAATCCTACCAGACATTGATCCTATATATAGAATGTTAATCTTGATGTCTCATTACAGTACCCCAATTTATGATATGTTACCTTTTTTGTATTAATATACATAATTACTAAGGGTGATGGTTGGGAGAGTTAGGATATCCTTTTTATGTATTGCAGAATGATTCAAGGAGCACGGGCTCTGCACGATTTGTCAAAACCAAGTGGCAATCCAAGGAGAAACAATGCATAGTGGAATGTTCTAGTATTTATCTTCTGAGTTGTGTAGGAATATTTTGTGATACTATGTAATGAGGTAGTTTTGCTTTCTGGGTAGATGGTATCTAACTCATGGTAAGAACACTGTTTGGTTGGGTTGTGATCGGTTGATGACATGCTTGTGGTTGATATACTGGTTTTTGTGCAGGTCTGTGGTTGATATACTGGTTTTTGTGCAGGTCTGCTCGGCTGGCTGTACTGGTGCAGGTTTTTTATTAGCAGCAGGCAGAAATTTAACAGCGCTTTTTTAGCGCCGTTAAAGGAGACATTTAACAGCGCTAAAAAAGCGCTGTTAAAGGAGATATTTAACAGCGCTAAAAAAGCGCTGTTAAAGGCAACATATAACAGCGCTTTTTTAGCGCCATTAAAGGTATCCTTTAACAGCGCTTTTTTAGCGCCCTTAAAGGTATCCTTTAACAGCGCTTTTTTAGCGCCATTAAAGGTGACATTTAACAGCGCTAAAAAAGCGCTGTTAAAGGACCCCCCCTTTATCAGCGCTGAGCTTTACAGCGCTTTTCTAGCGCTGTTAAAGCCCAATTTTAGCGCTGTTATTGCCCGTTTTTGTAGTAGTGACTATGCACAAGATATTAACATATTGAAGGATAAAATTAAGATTATTAATAACTTTATTAATAATTTCTTCCATATATATTCAATTTTATAAATTCAATTTATTAAATTATGTTATTTATTTATTAAATAGTGTTTTCTTATGTTGATCACATAAGGTGGTTCGGTCAATTTCCCCAAAATTCCCTTGGTATATTGTCCATTTTCATAAGTATTATAAAATAGATTCATAATATCAATAATTTTAGAGGATTATGTATTTTAATATTACATTTACCCAAAATTTATACAGTTTGATAAGATTTAGCAAAGTAGAATAAAATTAAGAAATCTTTATTAATTTGTTCATTTTAGGTGGTTAAGTTTACTATGATAGTTTATTATTAAAATAAAATATAAAAGGACCAATATTAACTTTACATTATATTAATAGTGTGTTAAATATCATTTTTATACATTAAATAAATTTTTAATATCATCCATTTTAGGACTTTTATAATTTTTTATCCCTTTTTACCCTTTTTTCTTTTATCATAGTAACTGGTTTCTACATAAGTAATTCATTTTTTATGCCTAAAAATAAAATGTTACTTGATATATAATATATAACTTCCAATTAAATTATTTTAATTCATTTTATTATATTCACTTTCTAAAATTTATAAAAAATAACTTTAAAATAATAAATGTATAATGTATTAAAAACGGTTTTAGAGAATAATGTAACATAAGTTCTAAAATATAAAATATAGGTTTTAAAATTAAAATCAATATTTTTTAATTTATAATTATTATTATAAAATAAAAAAAATCTATAAAAGTGATTCATAAATTTCCAAGTCATAATTTTAGACAAATAATTTTATAAAACTCGCGGTATTGGTAAAAACAATATTTTTCACTATTCACCTAAAAATCAACCATTTTAGAAAACACAAAAAAAAATTATCCTAAGATAAAATTTTCATAATGAATATAGAAATGATGTACATTTTTTAAATTTCATGTTCTGAAATTTAATAATGTAACCTTTAAAAAATCAGAAGATATAATGAAATATTTTTTTATAGAAAAAATAACTTTTAAAATACTAGTTGTTCTTATTATTAATTTATATAAATCACTAATAAAACTATAATTAATAAATAAATATTATATTGTATTAAAATTATAATTTAATAATAATATACTTAGTTTTCTTTAATAAAATTTATAACCTATAAAAAGAAAACTATTAGTAAAATTGATTTTTAAGCAAAAGTGAACTAAGTAAGTTTGTATAAAATGACCTTTATATTTACTTATATATATTTTTAATGATTAGGTTACTCCTATTCAAACTCAAAAATTCTATTGATACATTTTAATGGTTATATAAACTTCCATGATTCATTTTGGATTGGTGTTTCATGCATCGTAAGCTATCAAACACATTAGGTTTTAAAGGAAATAATGTATATAATTTTTAATCTTAGGGTGTTAAATTACCCCCCCCCCCTTAAATAAATTGAATCATTGAAATTTTTAATTATATTTCTATTATTAAAATATTTTAGTATACCCACAAGATAGATAATATCCAAGGTTTAATTTCTAATGAGATAAAAACTTTACTTTTTTTATACTAAGAAACTTTTAATTAGGTATTTGGACCTCTATAATAAAATTAATTTCCATTGTAAGTTCATAGGTATCAGCGATAGATAATCATGGGTTGTTTTAGTACATGGAATGAGGTTTCCCAATATGAAAATTTATATGATCCTTTTTCAAAGAGATTTCATCTATTCTTAAAACAACATCGAATTAAGGAAAGAAGATCAAGATCACTAAGAAGTAACTTCCCAAAAACCTTGAATAATATTCATATGATTTGGTTATTGTTAGTCCAACCTAGTTAAATACCCTGATAGAAGGGTGAATTAGGGAATTACAGATTAAAATAACTTCCACTTGGCATCTTTTTTTGCTATTAAAAAAAACTTTTTTCTCCCTTTCTTATTGAAATGTATGAGAAGAAATGAAAATATGCATGAGACACATCAATTTTACTTGGTTCACTTGCACTAGGTAACATACAAGGAGAATACATAGGAAATGTTACTATTTACCAAATCCATTAAAGTGTACTACTATTACAATGTTCGGAGCAGACTCATTGTCGCTCCTGGTTTACAACTAATCACAATTTGATAGAACATTGTTTTCTCAAGTGAAGTTTTCTCACTACTCCTTCAGACTATTATTATTTTCAAAAATTGAGTTTATATTGTTTACTCTTAATTCGGTGCATCATGAATCCATAATTTCATCCACTAGATAAATTCTAGTTTATCGCTAAATTTCTAAAAAATCCTTCTGTTTTGTGTGACATTCACTTTCACAAAACCCAATCTCAACTTTCATGGAACTACCTAATTATTTGTGAAACATTTCAAACATTTTTTAAACTTAACTTTTTTAAAACTCACAAACATTCATGAAACTTTCAAATATTTCAAAAAAATTCATTTTGTTGAGAAACTAATGATCTTATGAATCCTTTATGTAAGGAAATATTTCATTAAATACCTTCATCAATTCAGTGACACTGGGTTTTTTAAGGCTTCCTCTAGTCAAATTATGGGGTATCCACCTATTTATAGATTTTTCCTTCCATTATCAAAACTTTCAAGATTTCCATAGCCTTTTCATTAAACTCTTATTTCTTGTTCTTGATAATCACCGCCTTTATGAAACTTTCCAATGAGTTTTCATAGTTAAAAAACTTACCATCTTTCACTAAACATTATTCTAAGAAAAAAAAATACTTCATGAATCACCACACCTTCATGAAATAGAAAAATTTTAAAAATTCCATGCCCTTTATATATTTTCACAAGGCACCCCTGGAAATCCAACTTTCATGAAACTTGTGAAATCCCCCAAATTTTGAACCCCTAAAATTTGAAAACACTACCAATTTGTACATGAAAATTACTAAATCACTTATTGAGATTAAATACCTCTATCTTGAATATTGTTCAACATGACATGTAAAAAATCATTTTGGAACTCCACAATTGACCTTGCAAACCCACTTTATCAACAAACACAATCAACCTAAAGACACTGTAAACTCACTTGTATGGATTTTTTCCAACAGTTGTAATAGTCATACCACTAGGTCTTTTAGTTATAAATTAATTTATATTATTTGATTTGGTGAAAATATATAGACATAAATATGGATTAGAAAATAAGTATACCATGAACTACTTAATTATCACTTCCCATATCAATAGTATTCATTACATAGGATCTTCCTTATTCCCTTGGTTTTTAAGGTCATTGATTCTTATTTTCATCATTAATAGTTATATTAAATAATTTATTTGTATAATTCCTAGACTCCTTACAATTAATGAAACAAATTTTTGTGTCTTTTCTCTTTCCCCTGCACCCTTAATCTTCATGGGCTTCATTTTCACACTTGTAAAAAATTATCATTCCCTTCAAAAAATCCCCAAATTTTTTCTTCACACATTCTTAGAAGGTATGAAACTCAATTGTCTCACCTTCATAATATTTTTCACCTAAACACCCCTAAGACTATATCCTTATGTTCTTTGGTGTATTTGGGTATTTAACTATGTTCATGTTTTTAATCATAATTTATGATAGCTGGTTTTCAATAATAATAAGATTTATCACTCCAAATATTATCCTGTTAGGTTTCTTATTATGAAAATCACCTATTGTTCCATTGTATCCATTGTTAAATTATTTGTTCCTATCTCCATACATCATAAAAACTAAAATAATTAACATGAGTAATAAACATTATAAGATAATTATCATAAATAACTATAGGGAAATTTTACCCCAAGGTGTCTCACTTTATAACACTATCATGTTATCCTATATTTATTTTAGTTAAACATGTATCATCCTAGTGTAAACCTATATCACTCTCATTTTACCTTTATAATTATTGGTTCAACCTAGGTTACTTTAAGGTGAGTTATCTCATATATCTTAACCTAATACCTAAAATAGATGTCTCAAATTACCATGAACTTTATTAAGATTTTATAAACCTTAAAATCATTGATATTTATGCTCTAAAAATCCAACTTAACCTTTATCCAAGAAAGCATGTATCAATTAATATGTAACTTAACTTATAAATCTCTATGTTTCATTCTAAGTGATCAATAGTGTTTTCCTTATTAGTTTATCTAACTTTAATATATTTAAATCCTTCATAATGATTTGTAAGGTGTATGTAAATCATCTAAAGCATATATGTTGGGAGTTTCTAGATTGATATGTTGTCTTAGGCCCATGTATCATACATTGAGTGAATATTTATTCAAAATTAAATAATCCTTTTTTGGAGTGATTACCCCTAGGTGCATTTGTTCCACAGCCACATCCACTTTCCAATATCCAAATAGGGATGTAATTTCTAAGAGAACCACCAAATATCTACTTTAAAAAAATTTAGGATGGTTTATAATACTTAGACTCATTCATGGGGTTTTCTCTAAATTTCTCTCATCATATTACCTAAACTGAAGGTTTTGGGAGAAGCGGAAGCATGTGGGTGGATGTGCCCACTTGGATTTTTTTCATTAACAATGATCAATCTAGGATCAATATGATGATAAAATATATTCTCCACAGATGTAATCACAGAAATGGACAAATAAAAGGAAAGTCTCGGAACCACAAAGTAGGAGCATTACAGGTTGATTATAATTAATTTAATCAATTGAAAAGAAGTACATTTTGGGTGTTCTTTCTTCGTTGATGTTCTTGATCACATTCCGATGTGATTTGTCGTTGCGTCGCAGAATCCAAGGGTAGAATCCCTGTAGCGGTGATCCACATGTGAACCTCGTATCTCTGGACATCGCCAAAGGAGTCTCTGGGTTCTAGCGTGGAGAAACCTTTGCTTGCATTGTCCGCTTTAGATCGTCTTGATTCGATGGAAGAGGATCTCTCCCGGTCTTGAGAGTATTCTTGGAGGAAGAGGTTCTTTCGGCCTTGAAATAATTCTCCAGAATTGTTGTGCACAACCATTCTCTTGTGTGTAGTAAAAGAGTTAGGGTTGTGAGGATATTTATAATCGGGTTTGAGGTTGTAGAGTTATGACAATAAATAAACATTTTACACTTTTTATTTATTTCATTGACTCTTATTTAAAACCCCCATGTCAAATAATTAATTCCTTAACATGCGCCCATGCTGATTATAATAAATATCATTTAATAAAACAATATTATATCCTCAAAATCCCAACTGGAAAACTACACGGTGTGTAATTATTAATACACGACCTATACTTGTTTTCCATAGAACAACACGGTGTGTAATCATTAATAAACAGCGTGTAATTTTTTTTAATTTCCTTTCCATCATTAAAACGATTTAGGCTTACATGAATAATTATTAAACCACATACGAGAATAATCTATACTCTACTTGAGATACTTGGATACACTAAGTGTGTGAACCTCTAGGACTCTTTCTCACTGGCATTAGGAGAGGTTGCCTAAAGTACAAGATTATTGTCTAACAATGGGTCAAGGCACCCAAGAGAAAGAAGTTGATGTCGCATTGACATGTCACCTCATAAAAATGCTTACTGTGTAATTTAATCTCTTTGTCTCAATATCTCATCAAGCAGGTTTCATGGAAGTGTCATAAACCTATATTCTTGATCCATCGTTCTTTGAGTACCTGAAATAAACTCGTTGTTACACCATGGCCATGGAATTTCATGCGACTGTTCCATTTCAATAAAATGGACGAGATATCAACTTCCATAAATAGAAGGGAAAAATCCTTCCTCGACTTATCCATTAACAACATGTCACTCATGACGCACCCAACGTACCGGACTTCCTGGAAACTATCTGCATGATGGTTTTCATCAGCAAATATAAGTGTGTGAGTCATGACATGATTTAATGATAATCTTCCATTCTAAGGACCATTACACAGCTCGTAGATAGCAATGTTCGATGACACCAAGACATGCAGAATTGCGACTGGCGGGTCTGTTCTCATAATCTCCCATCTTGGAGATTACCAAGTGTGAACTCTATGAGATAGAGTCTCTTCTTCTTACAAGTACTCTCACATGGAGGTATGTATACTATGTGTCCTATCATAGTATTTCATCCAACCGTAGAACTTTATTTAAGAATATTGTTATAGCATTTCAAGGTTCTCATCATAGCGGGGATCTTCCATGACCTTATTAATGCAACAAATATTCCAGGACATTATTATATTATAGTCATGAAGAACAATGAACAATATATAATAATTGTATATTCATGTAATCAAAGTACAAAACAGTTGGTTCTCCGGACACCAACCCTAACAAACTCCCACTTGTACTAGAGCCAACTACCTATGACTTTTAGTTAGCTAGACCTCACATGATGATAATGTTTCTGCTAATTCAAGTCTTTAGTCCAGGGGTCTACCACATTGTCTTCCATGGAAATACTGCTCACTGCAACTTCAACTCTCTGAGAAAAATCCCTCAAGAGATGATACTTCCAAATTATGTGCTTTGTCTGCTGATGTGACCTTGGCTCTTTTTCAAGTACCACCGCTACAGTATTATCACAATAGAGTGTGATAGGATCTTTACTGCTAGGTATTACATCTAGCTTATGGACGAATATTCGCATCCATATTGCTTCTTTAGCTACCTCAGAAGCTGCGATATACTCGGACTCTACTGTAGAATCGGCCACCACACCTTGCTTTGAACTCTTCCAGATCACTGCACCTCCATTCAAACTGAAGATGTAACCAGTATGTGACTTCATGTCATCTTGATCAGTCTGGAAACTAGAATCTACATGTCCTTTGATTAATAGTTTCTCATCTCCTCTATAAACCAGGAACATAACCTTAGTACGCCTCGGATACTTAAGGATACTCTTGACTGCCATCCAATGGCGGTCTCCTGGATCAACTTGATATCTGCCTACCGCACTCAATGCATAAGCAAAATCTAGCCTTGTACATAGCATAGTATACATGACTGACCCAATCGCGGATGCGTAAGGGATCCTTGCCATTTTCTTTCATTCCTCATGTTTCTGAGGACACATTTTCTTGGAAAGATGAATGCCATGTGACACTAGAAAAAATACCCTCTTAGACTTTTCCATACTGAATATCTTCAGTATCTTGTCAATGTATGTACTTTGACTTAGGCCCAACATTATCTTGGATCTATCACGATGGATCTTGATCACAATAATATATGCTGCCTCGCCCAAGTATTTCATAGAGAATCATTTATCCAACCATGCCTTAACTGACTGTAAGACAAATACTTCATTTTTAATTAGTATTATGTCATCAACATAAACTATTAGGAAACAACTGCACTTCCACTAACCCTTTTGTAGACACAAGTCTCACATTCATTCTTAATAAAGCCAAATTCCATTACAGCTTCATGAGAATGAATGTTCCATGACATTGATGCTTTCTTTAATCCATAAATGGATTTCTGCAACTTGTATACCTTGTTCACATCCTTTGGAGTCACAAACGCTTCAGGTCGTGTCATGTAGACATCTTCCAGGAGGTTCCTGTTATGGAATGCTGTTTTCAAATCAATTTTCCAAATTTCATAGTCATGGTAAGAGGCAATGGTCAATAGCATTCTGATGGATTTTAGAATTTCAACCAGTAAAAAGGTTTCATCATAGTCAATTTCTTGACGATGTCTAAAACCTTTTGCAACCAATAATGCTTTATAGGTGCTGACTTGCCCCTCCATGTCCAGTTTCTTCTTGAATACCCATTTCTTACCAACAATATTTACATCAACTGGAGGATCTACCAAAATCCAGACTTGGTTTTGGTACATAGAGTCCATTTCAAAATTCATGGCTTCCTGCCACTTGGCAACGTCTGTGCATTCAATTGCTTCCCTGTAGGTAAGAGGATCATCATTGTCAATCAATAATGAGTCACCATCCTCGGTGAAAAGAAAACCATATCGTTCTGGTTCTCTCACCTCTCTCGTGCTCCTACGCAATTCTTGTGTCTCTGGAACAGATTGTTCTTCCACGAGGCTTTGTGGAATCTATTCTTGTACCAACTCTTGGGTATATTGAGCCTCGACTTCATCGAAGTCTATCTCGCTCCCACTATCTCTTTTGGAGATGAGCTCCCTCTCAAGGAATATAGCGTGTCTTTCCACTGTAACCTTTTTTTCTGAGGGTTTTTATAGGTAATATCCCTTTGTTTCCTTGGGATATCCTATAAAGATACACTTTATGCCTCGGGGTGCAAGTTTGTTACGTGAAGAGGCCTTAACAAATGCTTCGCTACCCCACACATGTAAATTCAATAACATGGCTTTGTGTCCACTCCATAACTCATATAGAATACCATTTATCAATTTAGTTGATACTTGGTTTAGTATGTGTTCTTTTTTTTGTAATGCATATCCCCAAAAGGATAATGGAAGACTTGCATTACTCATCATTGTTCTCACCATGTCCAACAGGGTGCAGTTCCTCCTTTCACTTACACCATTCCACTGAGGTGTGTAAGGAGGAGTAAGCTAAGATAGAATCCCAAACTCCCATAAAGAAATCAATGAAGTCCTGATTAAGATATTCTCCTCCTCTATCTGAGCGGAGTTTCTTAATCTTCTTACCAAGCTGGTTCTCAAATTCATTCTTTTATTCTTTGAACTGATCAAAATAATCTAACTTATACCTCATTAAGTAAATATATCCATATCTACTAAAATCATCAGTAAAAGTTATGAAGTACAAGAACCCACCCCTTACTTCAACTGGAAATGGTCCACACACATCTGTGTGAACTAATTCTAGAAGATCTTTAGCCCTTTCACCTTTCCCACTAAATGGGGATTTAGTCATTTTTCCTTGTAGACACGCATGACATACACCAAGTAGTTTTAGTTCAAAATAATCTAAATACCCATCTTGATGTAATTTTTTCAAACGTTTCTCATTGACATGACCTAGCCGGTGATGCCAAAGTTGGGTGTGGTATGAGTCATGTGAATTAACTTTGTCATCGATTTCCATTGCTTGGTTGGTGTAATCTAACACATAAAGTTTGTTATATAAATGTGCCCTACCAAAACAAATTCTATCTTTATAAAAGTAGCAACATCCACTTCCAAAATTGAAGATGAATCCATCAGTATCTAATCTGGATACTAAAATAATATTTTTGGTTACAGAGGGTACATAATAACATCCTTTCAAAACCAAGACCATCCCAGTAGGAAATGTGAGGTGGTGGTCTCCGACAGCTACAACAGCGAGTCTGGCTCCGTTGGCTGCTCGTAGATCCACCTCACCTCGGTCAATCTTTCTGAATCTACTTGGTTCATGTATTTGGATACATATGTGATCACCAAAATTAGTATCTAATACCCAATTGGTAGAAATAGATAGATTGCATTCAATAACAAACACATCTGAAGCTTCCCCTTGCTTCCTTGGATGGGTGTAGTTTTTCTTCCAGTGGCCCTTCTTTCCACATGTGAAACAAACAGCATCCTATTCTCTTGCCTCCCCTTTGATCTTCCTTTTCTTGGAAGGCCTTGAAGAAGTTTTGGGCTTAAAGCTCTTCACCTTAGCTTTCCTTTTATTCACCATGAGGACAGAAGGATTTTCACGCTTCATGTTATTTTCCACTTGGCGAATGAGGATAAAACGATCAGACAGAGACTTCTCAATGTTGTTCATGTTGAATTTCACAACAAAGTTTGAGAAGATCTGGGGAATTGATGCAAGAATGAGATCGGTACCCAGTTATTTGGGGATTTTAAACCCTAGAACCTCCAAGCACTCAATATAGCCAATGATATTGAATACATGAGGCCTAGTTGGGGAAACCTCTCCAAGCTTGCTCTGGAATAGAGCCTTGTAGATCTCAAACCTTTCCTGTCTTGATATCTCCTGGTATAGACCACGGAGGTGCTCGAGCATACTATAGGCATCCATGTCTTCATGAGACTTCATGAGATCACTAGACATTGATGATAGCATCAAACATTTAACGTCGAGTGCATCATTAAAATGTTGATCATAGACTATGAAATCTTCATCACTTTCCCCTTGGGCGGGAAAATCAGGAAGTGAGGACTCCAACACGTAAAACTTTCATTCATGGCGTAGGATAACCCGAAGGCGCCTAAACCGTTCTTGAAAGTTACTGTTGGTGAGGATATTGTCTTTATCTATAATTGATTGCAGAAAAAATGTGGTTGACAAGTTTGTCTTTTTGATTCTACAAATTAAAAGAGTAGATTTATCAGTACTTTCTGGATTACATTTTATGAGAAATAATAAATTTTTATTAAGTCACACTATTTTATCAAGTCCAAACGGCCCTCACCATTGAAATCAGAATGTCCAGTTTCTTTGACATTCTAGTGGAAAGGATCCATATTCCCCTTTGCATAACCCCAACAATGGTTGGTCAATCTATTTGAAGGTATTTATGTAGGCATGTCTTTTCCAACTGTGAGCTTACAGTTCCTTGATCTGTTGAGTGGACTCCCCAATCTTGAAATCCTGACTTGGATTTCCTCAACTCTTGCCTCGAATATTACATCAAGTCTAGCAAGGGCTACTCCTCTTGATGTAATATGGTTTAGTCAACCTGAAACCTTTCATAAGGGCTTCCTTTATAAAAGTAAGTGTCCCAAAAAGGGTTGGTCAAACACATAGTTTTATTGAGTCTTTCCTTTAATCAAGTAATGGAAGGTTTGGTCTGACTTAATATGATATTGAGGGATTTTATTCCTTTATGCATAGTTTCTCATTATCACATGCTTGTTAATATTAAGTGATGATTTCTTAAGTGATTAACCATGTTCTGATAAAGTTTACGCATAGTACAGTTTTTATTTTATTCCATCTTTGCATGATTTATTTATTTCATTAATTATGTGCTCGTGACAACATATATACAATACATAAACCATGAAATCAGACAGAAATAACATAAGATGGTATGATCATGAGCTTCTATTGGTTAGTGTATCTAGAGGTTTGATAAGCTAACTCTGGCCTAGGGAAAAACACCTTGAACCGATGGTTCGTATTTTGCAGCTCCCACCTATCCACCTTTGTATCTTCTTAGGTTGGTTTTGCCTCAGATTCAAGTTTTGAACCATCTCCTATGGCTTAGGAGATCCTCCATTACATGGGGTTTACATTAAAGAAACCATGTGCATGCAAGCCCTACATTTTATTGGAAGAAGGCTCGTAGGACAATGAATTTAAATTAAAAAAATTAAATGAAACCAAACACACATACAAAGGGTCTTTGGTCTATCTCATGATCATCCATAGCATGAAATGACATTTATTCATATTTATAATTCAAATTATTTTAATCATTCTATTATTTAAGATAAGTCGTGCTTGAAATTAATTAATTATGATCTTATAATTAATCAATTATTTATCTTAAATTCCTTTCTTAATTTCCTTGAGGTTATTCTCATCCATATCCCTTGTATAGGTCTTTGTACTTTTGGACAAAACCTATTGAAATTCCATTTCTGGAAAGTACACAGCGTGTAGTTTATATTTACACGGCGTGTATTTCTTTTCACCCTTTATCCAAAGTACACACCGGGGGCTTTGGCGTGTTTTATCTACTTTAGAAATTTTGGAGTACACGACATGTAGATTAATATAACACAGTGTGTACTTCTTTGTTACACGATTACCGGCATGGCAATCCCGTGTACGCGGAACACGGCTTCTCATTGTACACGGTTTCACCTGGACCGGATCGGACTACACGGCGTGTTGATTCAACATACATGCCATGTATCCCTGTTCCCATGTGCCATTCATTTCTGTTCAACACAGGGTAATAAATACTTAGGTGTACTCAATTCACACGGCGTGGTTTGGCGGACCAATACCGGTTCATTGAACGTAAGTACACGGCGTGTAGTTTTAATTACACGTTGTGTATTCCTGTGTTGTACAAACAGAAAGAGCGGCTCCTCCGGATGAGATCCTCATTTTTTATTTTAATCATAATTACAATTAAAAGGTATTTTCTATGATGTGAATCGAGAAACGAAAAAGGAAGAACAGATCTTGTTCATTAAGTTTAATGGAATTATTTATCATGAATTGAATCAAATATAAATGCGTAAATTATCAATGAAAATTAAATAACTATAATCAACATTGTAACCTCCCTCTGATACCAATTGAAGGTTCCAGAGGCAGCGGAAGCACGTGGGTGGATGTGCCCACTTGGCATTTTTTTCATTAACAATGATCATTCCGGGATCAATATGATGATAAACGCCAGTCTCCACGGATCAAATCACAGAAATGGACAAAGAAAAGGAAAGTCTCGAAACCAAAAAGTAGGATCATTACAGGTTAATTATAAATAATTTAATTAATTGAAAATAAGTACATTTTGGGTGTTCTTTCTTCATTGATGTTCTTAATCACGTTCCAATGTGATTCGTCGTTGCGTCACAGAATCCAAGGTTAGCATTCCTCTAGTGGTGAGCCACACATGCACCTAGTATCTGTGGACGTCGCCAAAGGAGTCTCTAGGTGATAGCATGGAGAAACCTTTTCTTGCATTGTCCTCCTTAGATCGTCTTGATTCAATGGAAGAGGATCTCTCTTGGTCTTGAGAGAATTCTTGGAGGAATAGGTTCTTTCATCCTTGAAATAATTCTCCATAATTGTTGTGCACAACGATTCTGTTGTGTGTAGGAAAAGAGTTGGGGTTGTCAGGATATTTATAATCGATTTTGAGGTTGTAGAGTTATGACAATAAATAAATGTGTTACGCGTTTTATTTATTTCATTGACTCTTATTTAAAACCCCCATGTCGAATAATTAATTCCTTGACATGCACCCATGCGGATTATAATAAATATCATTTAATAAACCAATATTATATCCTCAAAATCCCAACTGGAAAACTACATGGCATGTAATCATTAATACACGGCGTGTACTTGTTTTCCATAAAACTACACGGCGTGTAATCATTAATACATGACATGTAATTTTTTTTCATTTCCTTTCCATAATGAAAACTATATGGTGTGTAATCATTAATACACGGCGTGTTCGTGTTTTCCATGAAAAACTACACGGCGTGTAATTATTAATACACGGCATGTATATCTTGTTTTTCATTTCATTATTCCTCCATCATTAAAATGATTTAGGCTTACTCGAATAATTATTAAACCACATATGGGAATAATCTTTATTCTACTTGAGATACTTGGATACACTTAGTGTGTGACCCTCTAGGCCTCTTTCTCGTTGGCATTAGGCGGGCTTGCCTAAAGTCTAAGATTACTGTCTAGAAACGGGTCAAGGAACCCAAGAGAAAGAAGTTGAGGCCTCATTGACATGTCACCTCATACAAATGCTTACTATTTAATTTAATCCCTTTGTCTCAATATCTCATCAAGAAGGTTTCATAGAAGTGTCATAAACCTATATGCTTGATCTGTCGTTCTTTGACTACCTGAAATAAACTCGTCGTTACACCATGGCCATGGAATTTCATGTAGCGGTTCTATTTCAATCGAAGGGCTGAGATATCAACTTCCATAAATGTAAGGGACAAATCCTTCCTCGAATTATCCATTAACAACATGTCACTCATGATGCACCCAACGTACCCTACTTCCTACCAACTGTCTGCATGACGGTTTTTGTCAGTAAATCTAAGTGCGCAAGTCATGACATGAGTTAATGATAATCTTCCAGTCTAAGGACCATTACACATGCTCGTAGATAGCAATGTCCGATGACACCAAGACATGCGAAATTTCTACTGGCGGGTCAGTTCTCATAATATCCCATCTTGGAGATTACCAAGTGCGAACTTCATGAGAGAGAGTCTCGTCTTCTTATGAGTACTCGCACATGGCGGTCTGTATACTATGTGTCCTATCATAGTATGTCATCCAACCGTAGAACTTTATTTAAGAATATTGATATAGCATTTCAAGTTTCTCATCATAGCGGGGATCTTCCATGACCTTATTAATGCCACAAATATTCTAGGACATTATTATATTATAGTCATGCAGAACAATGAACAATATATAATAAGTGTACATTCATTTAATCAAAGTACAAAACAGTTGGTTCTCAGGACACCAACCCTAACATAAAAAACATGAGGTTTTATATATTAACTCAATCAAAATTAAGGGTTATCTATAACTTTAAAATTATAATCAACCTTAACTTATTAACCCTTAAGTTATTCTTAACGAACATCCTAACCTCTAAAGTTATCTACTCTCTTATCTAATACCAAAAATAAAACCCAGGACCCAAACACCTAGATTTGGTAATGCAAATGCATACTTTACATATTTTATTTGATACCAACTATAGTGCCCAGGACCCACACTCTTGTATTTAGTACCAAAAACACATACTTTACATACTATCTTTGAGAATAACTATAATAGACTAGATTCATTTTGACGCGCCCAAAAGGTGTCGTTAATTCCTCTAAGCGTGAGTCAAATAGAAATTTATAATTTCTCGAACCATACTATCTACAAAGGTGTAGTATAGTAGAAGTGTGGGGCCATACCTATAGAGAGTGGGGAATGCGGCGATGACAACTCTTAACTTTTGGTTGTGTTTGTCCAATTTTTGTTTGATTTTATTAAAATAATTGTGCAATTAAAATAAATGAATTTCAAAAGATAAACAGAATAGATTGGATTAAATTTCTAGGAGTGGTTTTTCTAAATAAATTAATTCCACTTTACTCACAAAATAATTATATTAAATAGATGCATAACTAAACAATTTTATCGATAGAAGAAATATTTATTACCTATAAAATTACCCTATAATCTCAATTCATCATGGTCAGATGAACCAAAATAGCTAAAGTAAATTTAGTTCATATTTACTTATGTAGAAGAATAATTCCATTCAGTGTTTAGGAAAAAATCATCTTTATCATGATGGGGTTATTTCATTATTGAAAACATATGGCCAATGATTCAATGAAGAATAATGTATATGTGTAGGCACAACATAATACTATTGAATGAAATCATCTTTACGAGCAAAGGTAAATCAACCATTGATGGTACACACCCCCTTTAACCAATCCCACTCTCCCCTATGGGGTTTAGCTGATCATCGTTGGGTGGTCACCGACGATGAATGAACCAATACCCATAGTGGAGATATTATAAAAGAGTGAAGGAGAAGAAGAATGGATGAAGAGAAAAATTGGTATTAAAATAGAAAGTATTAAATTGATTACATCTAAGAAAGGAAATTAAAATAAAACCAAAATAAAAACCTATATATGGAAGGGAAGATCCCTACGGAAGCCTCTCAGTGGTCTTTCTTGCTCCCTCAGGTCCAGAGTATTTCATAATACCTTAGAAGGGAGGTTGAGGGTTATTTTAATATGAATTTATTCCAAAACCCATGTCCCGCGTCGCATTTAATTTTCGATGTATTGTCGTTGTCACAAAGTGTACCTGGCATACATGTTGTGTACTTAAAATATAAGTTTTCTTCTATTGCGTTGAATATACGGGAACTTTGTACACTGGTTTGACTCTGTTCACATAGTGTAATAGAGTTACATGAAGTTTACTTGCATTTCAAAATGTATTCTTTCATCACGACTTGTTTTATGTGGTCTACATCATGTCACAAACTATACATCATGTACTCTTAGTACATGGTGTGTACCAGTTCTACTCCAAAATTTCTAGCTTCCTTCTCTCTAGAAAATTTTGTGTCTCGTTGCTTCTCTCACGGTGCCACATGTTGTTTTGTTCCATATTTTCCATGTTTTCTTTATTTTACTACACAACTAAATCCATATAATAACTTCCAAAACATTAATATCAATAAAATCAATTATATAAAAACAATTAATATTAAATGAATTCATATGTAAAAACCTATCAAAATATGTATACAAAATAGAGTTATCAAATACCCCCACACTCAAACCTTTTATCGTCCTCAAGAAAAACCTCAACATTAAATCACCAAGGGTCCATACATCAACAAGAAATTTTAAAATTATGATGCTCAAAAAAAAAAGTTAGACTGAGTATTATAAAATCACAACACATACCCAATAAAGAATCCAAAAATCATGCTTTATTTATAAAGTGAAATTCACGACATTTTTCCCTTTTCACAAACAGTTTTTAAATTTTCATCAACACCCTTTCCATTTCTGATTTACCTCACTATTTAATTTTTCCACTCATCACTCAAGGTAACAATTTAATAGAGGTATGATTATACCTCAAGTACAAGTTCCTAACCATATGATTTTATTTAATCTATTTTATCCACCCCGTAAAGACAAATATCACAATTAATCATGAGGGCTTTGAAATAATGATCATATGTCTCTATGGTGGAGGGTAGATAGGTAAAATGTTGAAAATAAAGTAAATATCAGGGAGGAGGCTAAAATATAATACAAACTTCATGATATTCAAAATAAAAGATCAATGAAATGCTCCTCACAAAAATGTAATTCCATATCACACACCCCCAAACCATTGAGTGAATGCCCACATTCAAAGTAATCATAATGAAAAATAATTATCTCTTATTGCTATCTTTATTTTTTTTGTTTTCCTTTTATTTTTGGTATTTTTTTTAAAATTAATGATTGGAATAAACCTCACATCCACCACCTAACCAAATATGATAGAAATCATCGGTATGGAAAATGGTGATTTTTTATTCTCCCAATTCACAACCCATTATTTTTATAATTTTTTTATTCATTTTTTAATAACAAGAGGGATATACAATGGAATATAATTAATGTAAATATGAACCTTCCCCATGATCCCATGAAAACAATATGCAGTCTCCCCTCATGATATCGCATCTCATTTCCATCATGAAAAACTCATCCCCCACACTCACTCACTTGAATATCATGAAAAATAAAAAGAGATGGGTTGGAAAAGAAAATAATGTCTTGTAGCATGGATTAATTCTAACAAGGTAATCCATGGATTCTATGGGCTAAAGAAGGATCAATGTGTAGGTGGGTCTCAAGATAAAAGGTCTCATTAATAAAAAAATTCAATCCTTTAAAAAGTGATTTTGTACTGTTATAGCTTTGATAAGATAATAATGCAAGTTCTAGTCGGTTTACATGCCCCAAGTTTCACTAAAGAAATATTCTTAGAAAAATAAGAAATATTTGTTATAGAATCCTCTTGGGAATGGGAATAGAATATGAGTCAATCTAGTAATGGAATCAAAATTAATAATCAGTTAACTCAATGCATGCTTATAGTAATCAACATCATGAAAATCAATCATATCAGCAATCATTTTCACGAAATTCCAAATTAAAGTAAGTAATTGGATTCCAAAATTTACATTTATATCTTTTAATTTATGGTTATCATATTTTAAATTTTCTAACATGTCAAAATATTCATATTTGGGGATTATTTCTCCTAGATCAGTGAGTACAAGAAAAAAAATTCAATCATTTGTGTGGGTGAATCTGATTTAATTCATTTCATGCAATAATTAAATTCATTATTTTTTAAATCATGTGCTAGAAAAAACTAGGGGCGAAAAGATATAAAAAAGTAGAATAAGTACTCCCCTTCCATTTATTCTTATGGATGAGTATATTAGGTTTCATCTGGCTAGATTCATGATGTGTAATCTGATTACACGATGTGCAATTTTTCAAGTTTTCAGATTCTTCAATCACTTCACACATCTTCTATCTAGGGGACTAAAAGATAACAATAAATAGTGAAATTACAAGCCATTGAGAATTTTAAAATATTTTATCAAGAAGGTATAAAGGCCAACCACTGGGAGATTTATTTAAAATAATAATAAAAAATATATTTCCTAGAAAGAAATTTTTAACATCCAGGTTTCCACCCGATAGCTTCCCTTTTTTATAGTTGTTTGTCTTGACCTTTTACCTTTGTTAGCTGATTGGAACATGGTACAAAGCTAAACATCTTAGATTTACCCACATATGTAACTGTTGTTCATCTTGGGTAGTCTTTTTCTTCCTCTTCCATTGGTTTATCTTAACTAGTGGTGAGATACAATATATGGACAGATGTGATGAAAATAATAAGAAATCAAAATCTGACCAGATTTGGAAGTTCACCGGATCTACCAATACTTCTTCTTTTTCTTCTTTTGGTTCAAATTCTAGAATGGATTCTTTAGTTAGAGCCTTAGTGTTCTCCTCTTCTTCTTTAAATTGTAAGAGGGAGTTCCATTCTTCTTCAGTCTCAAGAATGTCCATGAGGCCATCACATGTTTGATTAATTTCATCATCCTTTAATTTTTCTTCATACATTATAAATTCACTAGGTTATACCTATTTGGACTCATTATCATCTTATTTTACCTCTACTTCTTCCTCTGATTCTATAAAATTTATTTCTTTGACCTCCTCCTACTCTTCATACAGTTGTAAGAGGAATTCTCTTTGTTCTTCTTGGCCTTTTTTCTTCATATAAGGGATGCTTGAAGTTCTAAAAATCCTTATAAATATTGAGGTTTATCTTTTTCAATAATGTCAACATGCTCAAGGTAATGTTCTTTTTTTCAGCCTTTAATTTTGCATCAATTTTTTTCTGTAGTATTAACTTCTTCCACCTATTTATATTATTCATCTTCAAAAAAACCAATCCTTTCATTAGATTTTAATTATAAGTTTCATAATATGGAATTTAAATTTGAAATAACCTGGGAAAAAAGAGTAATTAATTATCCATGTTCACTAAGTTGGGCTTCATGGTCATCCATCCACAAGTCCAACACTAGAATGGATTCTTTAGTTAGAGCCTTAGTGTTCTCCTCTTCTTCTTTAAATTGTAAGAGGGAGTTCCATTCTTCTTCAGTCTCAAGAATCTCCATGAGGCCATCGCATGTTTGATTAATTTCATCATCCTTTAATTTTTCTTCATCCATTATAAATTCACTAGGTTATACCTATTTGGAATCATTATCATCTTCTTTTACCTCTACTTCTTCCTCTGATTCTATAAAATTTATTTCTTTGGCCTCCTCATACTCTTCATACAGTTGTAAGAGGAATTATCTTTGTTCTTCTTGGCCTTTTTTATTCATATAAGGGATGCTTGAAGTTCTAAAAAACCTTATAAATATTGAGGTTTATCTTTTTCAATAATGTCAACATGCTCGAGGTAATTTTTTTTTATGCCTTTAATTTTACATCAATTTTTGTTTCTGTAGTATTGACTTCTTCTACCTTTTTATATTATTCATCTTCAAACAAACCAATCCTTGCATTATATTTTAATTATAATTTTCATAATATGGAATTTAAATTTGAAATAACCTGGGAAAAAAGAGTAATTAATTATCCATGTTCACTAAGTTGGGCTTCATGGTCATCCATCCACAAGTCCAACACTAGAATGAATTGTGTGAGCATTGTGGCTAGTTTATCATCTGAGTTCTGCTCTTGTGGTTGTTTGATGTAACGAATTTTATGATTGTAATGATCTTGAGGTTTGTTTATTTCAAAATCTTGGACTTCCTCCTATTTTTCACATTCATCATCTTTAAAAAAAATTATACATGTATTAGAAACTATTGGTAAGAAATTAATAAGATAATTGAAATTTGAAATGATTTGATTAATGTGAGTAGTCAATTCTCCTTGCTTGCTAAGCTCGGCCCCATTATTGTCCATCCTCTTGTTCATCACTTCAATGCACTGAACGAGAAATCTCGTCAGTCATTCTTTGAGATGTTTCTCCTGATCTTTCTAAAGGTAGTAATATTTATGAGTGTACTACTCGGCCCATCAAATTACTTGGTATCTTTAATAGTCTAAAGCTTCTCTATTTGGATTATAGTATGTTCCATTGCATAGTGGAGGTTGGAATTTAACATTCATAGAAGAATAATAATCATTTCGACTATTGTCTTGATGTGTCCACCCTTCTGAATTCAATGCTTCCCATGTGGTCTGATACTCTCAATATTCTATGAATTCTGATGGTGTAGCTTCATACTTTTGATTCATCTGAAAACTTATCTTGCACACCATGAAACACTACCAAAAGATTAATATATGATAAAAATTGGCTACAAAAGTAACTAAACTGAAATCAGTAAATAGAAATGGGATTAGAAAATACATTGACCTAAACAATCGGTCTCGATTTGTTGGCAATGCTCCACAGAAACAGTGCCAAAATTTGACACGCCCAAAAGGTGTTGTTAATTCCTATGGGAGTGAGTCAAATTAGAAATTTATAATGTCCCAAACCATAATGTCTATAAATGTGTATTATAGAAGAAGTGTGGGGTCATACCCACAGAGAGCGGGGAACACAGAAATGACAAATCTTAACTAATGGTTGGGTCTATCCAATTTCAGATTGATTTTATTATACTAATTGTGCAATTAAAATAAAATATTTTCAAAAGAGAAACAGAATAGTGTGGAATCAGTTTCTAGGGGTGGATTTATAAATAAATTAATTCCACTTTACTCACAAAATAATTTTATTAAATATTTGTGCAACCAAATAATTTTATTGATAGAATAAATGTTCATTCCCTATCAAACTACCCTAGAATCAAAATTCATCGTGGTTAGATGAACCAAAATAGATAAAGTTAATTTATTTAATATTTCATTATGTATAAGAGTAATTATATTCAGTGGTCATGAATAAATCATCTTGATCGTGATGGGGTTTGTTAATCATTGAAAACATATAGCCAATGATTCAATAAAGAATAAAGTATATGTATAGGCCCAACATGATACTATTGAATGTAATTCTCTTTAACAGAAAAGTTAAATCAACCATTGATGGAATGCACCGCCTTTAACCAATCCCTCTCTCCCCTATAGGGTTTGGAAGATCATCATCGGGTGGTCACTAACGACGAATGAACCAATACCCATATTGGATAGATTAGAAGGGAGTTAAGGGGAAGAAGAATGAATGGAGAGAGAAATTTGAATTAAAATATAAATCATTAAATTGATTACATTCAAGAAAGTAAATAAAAACAAAACTGACACAAAAAACATATCTATGGAAGGGAGAAGCCCTATGGAAGCCTCCTGGTGTTCACGCTTTCTCCCTCAGGTACAGAGTATTTCGGAATGCCTTGGAAAGGAGGTCAATAGTTCCTTTTATAGGCTTTTCATCAAAAACCTGTGGCCCATGTCACATTTAATTTTCATAGTATCGTCATTGTCATGACGTGTTCCTGGAATACACGTCGTGTACTTTAGATCTGAGTTTTCCTCCACTGAATTGAATCTGTAGAAACTTTATACACTAGCTTGAATCTGGTCCCGTCATGTACCAGAGTTACATGACGCGTACTTTCAATTAAAAATGTATTCTGTCATCATGACTTGTTCTACGTGTTTTGAATCATGTCACAAACTATACATTGTGTACGCTCAGTACACGGTGTGTACCAGTTCTTATCTAAAATTTATAGCTTCCTTCTCTCTCAAAAATCTAGTGTCTCACCGCTTCACTCATGGTGTGAAGTGTCATTTTTTTCACATTTTCCATGTTTTACTTATTTTACTTCACAAATAAATCCTACATAAGAACATCCAAAACATTAATATCAAGAACATAAATTATATCACAATAATTAATATTCAATAAATTCATATGTAAAAACCTATCAAAATATGTATACAAAATAGATTTATCATAGTTGTACCATAATTACATTTCATAAAGTAAATATTTCATTACATACATTCCCACAAAATTTTTGTTTTAGATCCATAAAGAATTAGTAAAAAACATAAACTAATAAATCCCCAAGTCTTTTCAACTAATAGAATTTGTTTCCACTATATAAGAAACTACTTAATCCATAATAAGTTTTTAACACCTCTAAAAAATTCTCCAAACAATATATTCTACTAGACATATAATGTATAATAAATTTATTCATAGCCTTAGGAAATAGAAATATAATAAGGGTGAGCTCAAATGATTAGTCAGGGTAATCATAAGCGATAACAATAAAAGATCAAAAGTGGGAATAAGATGAGCATAAATAATATGGTAGGAATAGATAATTAAAACAATTCCATAATAGGATGTAACTGAAAGAAAATTATATCCATGGATAATAATTGAAAAAATGATCACATAGATAATAATAACGGGTTCCTTAGAAATGAAATGTATAGTGTTGGAAATCTAATTCTATTCCTTAATCCAATACAACATGATCTTACCATCAAGGCCTTATGTTTATGAAATATTTTGTTCTGAGTAGGTATACACGAAAATTACCAAGCTAGTTTGTCATATTAGACCTATTTATGTATCAAGGGGCAATTATGGGTTCCACCTATCACTAACTAAGTATAATTCATTCAACATATGAAGGAATAAATAAAATATACATTATGTAACCAAATTTACTTAGTAATTAATAAACACCAATATTGAAATAACAAGTGTACAAATTACCAATATTTCCCTAATTAATAAATGGAATAGTTATTTATGTAAGCATGCCTCAAGATAACTCTGTATAGAGTAATTTTTATACAGTAAAGTCAATAATTTCCCCAATTAATAAATTTAATATCTTTTTATGTATGCATCCCTCAAGATAACACTGTATAGAGTAATGGTTATATGGTTAAGTTAATAATTTACCCCATCAATAAATGGAATAGAATTTTATATAAAACCCCTCAAGCTAACATCTATAGAGTAATGGTTATAAAGTTAAGTCAATAATTTCCTCAATCAATAAATAAAATATATTTTTTATGTAATAATCCCCCAATATAACACAATATAGAGTAATGGGTATATGGTTAAGTAAATAATTTCCCCAATCAATAAATGGAATAGATTTATATATAACCACCCCTCAAACTAAAACTGTATTGCGTAATGATATGAGTTTAAGTCAATAATTTACAAAATTTAAAATAGGAAATACTATTTACAATAGAGAAATTGTGGAATAAAAGAAACTTAAATTAGTATCACGAAATAATATGGTTTGTGACCCAATGAAAAGAAATCAGCTCAACCAAAAATCATTATGTATTATGTAATTTTTATTTCAATAGAATATGAGTGATTAATTATAATATAAAGTTGTAAATAATATCATATAATATTTAATAATTATAATAGAAGTTAATGTGGCAATAATTAAACTATAAAATAAAATTTTGTGTATAAAAATAAATATATCTCAAAGAGTGAAAGTTGATACAGATAACCATTACATCATCATTATCTTTTGAATTAAAACCCCATAAATGGTAGACCATGAGATGGATTTGTAAATAACATAGATATCATAAAAAATATGATAAAATAAATCCATTTCCAATATATACAACACAAAAAGGGAACAAGGGGTGAATATAAATCATATCTCATTGAAGAAAAATTTATATGTAAAAACTCTTATGCTAGTGGTTATATAATAATCAAAATAAAATAAGATGGTTACCATGAAATAGACATTAAAATATCATGAAATGAAAGATATTAATTATAATTAAAGTAAATGGGGAAGTAAATACATAATATAATGTAAATTATGGTGTGAAATATCAAACATATCTCATGCAATTGAAATTAGTAACAAATCACCCTTACCTTAGGTCCTGATTCACTCTTCTCATGCGCCTGAAATCTTGAATGATCAAATTAATATTATTAAAGAATTTAATAATAACCATTTCCATTTATATTTATTTTTATAAGGTCTATTTATTATCTTCTGTTATTTTTTAAAATAGATTTTGATTATAGAGATTACTTGTGGAGGATTGTTCAATTTTCAAGAAATTCCCTTCATGTATTGGTCATGGTAAAAAGTGTTGTAAAATAACATCATAATCCCCAAAATTATATATTTTTTATATATTTTATAATTAAATTAGAAAAAAAAATTATATATTTTCATATTTTTTTCCAAAATGAACTCAATTTAAGAAAGGTTCATTGATGAGTTCATTTTAGGTGGTTAAGTTTACTATGACAATGTATTGTTAATATCACTTATAAAATGTCTAATATTATCTTTATATAATATTAATAGTGTCATGAATAAAAATTTTATACATTAAATAAATTTTTAATGTCATCCACATTAGCTCTTTTACCCATTTGGTTAACCCTTTTTACCCTTTTGGCTTTTACCGTTACTAGTTTTTACCTAAGTAAATAATTTTTTATTCCTAACTATAAAATGAAAATTATTAAAAAAATATAAACCATATAATTAAAATTTTGAAATAAAATTTATTGTATTCGCTCTTTAAAATGGCTAAAAAAATTAAAATAATAAATGTATAAGGTATTAAAAATAGTTTTAGAGAATAGTGTAACTTAAGTTCTAAAATATAAAACATACATTTATGAAATAAAATTAGTATTATAAAATTTATAATGTCCCTAATAAAATATATATTTTATATTGAATTTTTTTATAAATTTTTATGTCATACTTATATATTAATAATGTCATAAAATTCATGGTATTTGTAAAAATAAAATTTTACACTATTCACCTAAAAATAAATATTTTTAGAAAAATACAAAACATTTATCCTAATAAAACATTTTCATGATGAATATATAAATTATTTACATTTTTTAAAATCTTTTTACTAAAATTTTAGAATTTAACATTTAATAAAATCATAAAATATAATGAAAAATTGTTTATATAGGAAAAATAACTCTTTAAAACACTAGTTATTTTTATTTTTAATTTATACAAAAAATTAATAAAAATAGAATTAATAAATCAATATTATATTTAATAAGAATCATAATTTAACAATAATATACTTAGTTTTCTTTAATAAAATGTAAAATATATAAAAAAGTTATTTTTTTGGTAAATTTGATTTCAAAGAAAACAAATTTAATAATTAAATTTGTATAAAATGAACTTTATATTTATTTTAATATATTTATCATAATCGGATTACTAATATTAATACTTTGATATTCTATGGTTACATTTTAATGTTTACATAATGTTCTACTATTTTTTCGGTTGGTTTTTTAATACATCACGAATTATCAGACACATTAGGTTTTAAAGGAAATAAAATATATAATTTTTTTTCTTAGGGCGTTACACAATGTTTGTTACCTCACTATGATCATATGACATCATAGATTTTATCCATACAACAAAGTAAATGATTCAAGATACAAAATAATAACAATTTAAAGTCTAAAAACCAAAACACACGTTCATAGTTAGGAATTTACAATGACACATAAACATGTGATGTTACCATTGGAGGTTTTGTCCATAGGTACACCCTTTTAGGAGATCATCAAGTGTGAACTTCATGAGAACAATTCTTAACATATTATAAACCTCCAAAACTTGATATTCAAACATAATCCATCTCCCTTAAAATGAATTTTATCTTGACCTTAGTACATATGTTAAAAAATATTATCACAATATCAATAGGTTCTTATTATGGTGAGGAAATACTATACCCTTTTGATATCATAAATACTCTAATGGTATTATAACATTAATGTTATACAGAATAAAAAACATCATATGATAATATATTTGAAGTTCCCAAATGAATTATGCTGAATATTTTTTGTATATGTTGTTAATATGTAAATGATAATTGAAATCAATATATGATTTAGTTGGGTAATACTAAAATTCCCAATGAATGAAGAGGTTGAAGATTTCAAATGTATTTTGAGTTTCTATGAGCTAACTGTATCTGTTTCTTCCCATTTTATTTATTTAATAAGATTCATTAATAAGTTTTCAAATGATATTGAAGCAAAAATTCGAGATGATATTTTTAGAAAGAAGCCTCTATATATAATTATTGTAGAGATGGTATTTTAATAAGTTAATGATAATTCTTTATTATATTAGTAGATAATGGTTAACAATTTGATATTTATGAGTTTGCGTCGTAGTTTAGGATTGATGAAGAAAATAGATGGGTAGTTGAAGATAAAATCTAGTTGGAAGATTGAGGAACCATATTTGTGTTATTAAAATAGGAATGATAATTAATATATTGATTAACACACTTGGATAATGGTTTGAGAAGGATGATTTTGAATTTATAATTATTAAGGTAGTGGAGATTTATTGAAATATTTATAGAATATTTTATATGTTATAAAAATTCTTTAAGAATTGTGTTGAAGAGATGTGAGAAAATTTAATAAATTCCTAAAGTCACTTAAGTTTTTTTGAGATGAGGTGAAGTGTCTGGAGAAGCATTAATAAGATTTAAATAGGTTCTAAGAGTATTTGATGAAATTTTGAAAATTTTAAGTTTTATATCATTGTATAAATTGACAAAGTACTCTATACATAAGGGTATTCTTGCTGTTTCATTGGGTATATAAGAGTACATTTAAAATTACTCTGAATACATAAGAGTTTATAGAGAGTTATCTATGAAAAAATGATATACATAAGAGTTATATAAAACTTAAATAATGGAAATTATAAAATTATTAAGTTTTATTTTCATAAATTAAAGTAATTTTCTTGATATGTAAAATTTATCCCAGTTTTAAAGAGATATTTAAGGGTACTCATAGGGAAATGATATTTAATAAAGTACTAGAGCTACACTGTGATACATAAGAGTGAATACAAACTTATAATGTATATGAAAGAACTAATAGTATCATATTTAAGAGTCACTTAAAGATTTTAAAATAGGTGTAAGGATATTTAAGGAAATATATAAGAGTTGTTGAACTTTTTCAAGTGATTTTTATGGGTTATCTATTTGATAAAGAATAAATTATTGGAAGAATAATTTATAAGAAGAAATAAATTTAGTGGTTTATTTTCCAATCATCATGGATTAAATATCACAATGTTGGTGATTAATATGTGATTCAATCTTGCTAAAAATATAAAATAAAATGAGAATCAATTGATAGGATATTATAATGATAATTTTAAGACTAAAATACAAATATTTGAAATCATTTTTGAATTTAAAATTAGAGTAATTATGTAGGAATATTAAAAAACGTTTTTAAATAAGAAGAAAGATATTTTTGGAATATATGTAGAGACAAGAAATAGAATATTTCAAGATCATAGGGAAAAATCCCAAATGATTATAGTGGGAAATTAAAATATATTATTGAGAAGATCATGGTGTTGGTTATTATGAATTTCTTATTCAAAATTTAGAAATTTCATTCATTTTATTCTATGATTATATTATAGAATAAGAAAAATTATGAAATAAGAAGTGTATGTGAGATAACCAATGTATTATTTTACTAAATATCTTTTTCATAAAGAAATATTAATAATATAAGGGGAATGAGGGGTTTAATGAGGTTCTACTACTTCATAGCCTATAATTGTCAAATGAAGAAGAGAAGAAATAAATAGAAGGATAAGTATGAGATAATCCATTCCCTATGATATCTCTATATTATAGAATCTAAGTAAGAATAAGATGATGATGTGAGTTGACTGAGGCTGGAACTGTTGTTTCCCTATACATAATCTATGTGTCGAGACTCTTAAATAAAAATATTGAGTTTTAATTGATATTTAGAAACTAACAAGGATAATACTATAGAAAATTATGTCTTGGTTATATAATACTCTAACTAAAGAATAATATCTTACTAGTTAATGTAATGATATCCAAAATTAAATTGAATATCTTCTTTAAGAGTGAGTTTAGGAGGTCTCATTTTACACCGACGACAGCCAGTATAAAGTAGTTAGTTAGGAGGTTGTAAACAGGTTGGATCTATTATAAATAATCTATTAAGATAAAATAATGAATTTTTAGGAGATGGACTACTAGTATTCACTTCATTATAAATGTTATATATGTGTCTCGGTCTTTAATTGAACATAATAAGTATAGGTTCTAGGTGAATTAGAAGAGTGTGATGGGTCATGCCCAAATTTTTTTTTTCATGATTGATTATCAATTCGTGATCTACATGATGATAAATATCATCATCAATGGAATTGAATAAAATAAAATAAATAATAGATAAAACTTCAAAACCCGAGGGAGTATCATCGCATATTATTTATCTTTAATTTAATCAATTAAATAATTACAATGCATTAATTATTTCTTAATTTATGGATCTAACAATAGTACTTCATTGTAACATCGTTTTTTTGTAGTAATAAAGAGTATATTCCCTCTAGCAGTGACCCACACGTGTTCCATAAATCTGTGAACTTTGTTGTAGGAATCTTTGGGTGCTAGCACAAAATATCCTATCCCTTTCATCATTCTCCTTTGATCTCCATGAGAATAATTTCCAAATTGTTCTTCTTGATCTCTATAGACTCAAGAGTGGGAGGTGTTAGAAGATCGCTCTATGTTATTAATAGCATTTTTTGAGAAGGGATCTCTCTATGGCTTGATAGGATTCTTCGAATTCGTTTTTCACAACCAAATAAATTGGATCACTAGGAAAATAATATAATTGGGTTTAAATATCGCTAGGGTTTAGAAATAAATATTTACACAAGTTCCCTTTAATATTTATTTAATACCTTATGGAACCCTATGTCTAAAATAATAATATTATTTTTATTCCCTTAGAAGACACTTAACTTGTAAATTAAATTAAATATTATTTAATAAAATAATATTCAATATCTATTATTTCTCATCGGATATAAAAATTTAGTCTATCGTTTCTTAAAAAAATTTATCGAGTCTTGAATAATGACTATTTATTTAATAAATAAATATAATTTCATTATTTTCTAATAAATAAATAAATATTATATTCACTAGATAGAAATTGAATATTTATTAATTATTTCACTCACATAAAATTCTCTCAAATAACTTGTGATGAAATATATTCAATCAATCATACATGAATAATTATTAAATCACATGAATTAATAATATTTATTGAATTTTTTAAATAATATATAATAATATATTATTAAACTTATATTCTGGATACACTTATTGTGTGACTGTGTAGGCCTCTTTCTCAGTGGTATTAGGAGAAGTATCCTAAAGTCCAAGGTTATCATCTATCAATAAGAAAAATAACCCATGGAGAAATAATTTAATTCCGAAATGACATAATACCTCATACAGATGTTTATGGTGTAATATTTTCCATTTAACATGATATCTATAATCAAGTAGGTTTCATGTTGGTGTCATCAACCTATGTGATTGATGTCTCTTTCTTAGACTTCCCAGAAATAAAACTTGGATATAGAACACCATATCCATGGATTTATTTAGTCTATATAATTTTAATCATAGGGAATAAGATATAAACTTCCATTAAATAACATAAGGTAAAAATCATTTCTGGCATTATTCATTAATGCAATATTACTCGTGACGCACCCAATGTATCCTACCTCATCGCGAACATATGTCAGAATAGTTTTCATCAATAAATAAAAGTACATGACTTATAATAATAATAAATAATAATCACAAATTCTAAGGATCAATAAAGACATTCTTAGATAGGAACATCCAATGAAACTTATAAATGTTTATTTCTTACTAGTGGGTCTCATTATCAGAATATTCTACACTGGATATTACCAAGGGTGTACACCATGAAAAGGTGCCTCAAAGTCCTATGAATATCCACCCCTGATAGCATGTATCATCAGTGTCCCTAAAATTATATTATCTTAATATAGAATATATATTTAATAATAGTATAATGTAAGTGTTCTCATCATAGTGGGGAACTCCAATGACCTTTTAGTGAGACAGCTAATCTTAGGACATTATCACATATTGCATTACACAGAAGAAAAATAAGGATGTGATAAGTAGTTTATTAATAATTCAAAATTATTAATATAGGTTATTATAAATTACATGGAATTTGGTTCTAGGTAACCAACTCCAATGGACTCCCACTTTCACTAGAGCCAACTGCTAAAAATCTTTAGTCTGCTAGCTCTCACATGATACTCATGATTTTGTTGAGGTATACCTTTATTCAAGGGTTATACCATGTTATATTCCATGTGTAATCTAATTAATTCAAATTCACCCCTATAATAAGGATCCCTCAAGATTTTATAATTTTAGAATATATGATTTGTCTTTTGGTGTGACCGTGACTCTTTTATAAGAGCCACTACTATAGTATTATCACAATACAATGTGATAGGGTCTTTATAACAACCCTTATCTTTATTTCACATTAATAATTGATTTATGACATAATTTTACACTTAATACAACTTGGAATATTGAGAATTATATTGTATTTGGTAATTAGGTACATTACATAACAATTTAAAATAGGAAAAATGTCATTTTTATTGAAAACTTCCTTAACTTGCTTGCACTTAAAATTGCATGGGAAAACCTACGGACATATATAAGAAAAGGGTGATCTATAAATCCCAATAAGGGAATAATAATGGAATTTGGTAATACATGTTATACAATAGGTATATCAATGGGTGATAAAAGGAACATGAATAATAATGCATGATATAGCATGATAATCATAACATAGGAAATGTAGAAACAACTTAAAATATTGCATCATAAACATAGGTCAAGGATAACTGAAAATACATCATGATGTAAAATTACTATAAAGGAATAAGGTTCACTCCCTATCCCAAAATTATGTATCTTGATACTAAACATTATCCAATGTATTAGAGTGTTATATAATTTCAGGTACACCTGTCATATTCATTTCATTCTCATGCTTAAGTGTGAAACATAGATCATAAAAAATGTAATAATTCATCATCACATTTTATTACATGAACATGGAGTTTAGAATACATAAATGAAATTAAAAATTAAAATATTTATAATTTTATAAAGGTTAACACCCTTGATAGTAAATGAGTATGGTATTCACTACACAATTGTTTTGGCATGGAAAATCGTAGTGAAATTTCAGCAGCATAACAGCGTCACTTAAAAACTCATAAAAAGGAATGATGAGAGTTAAATAGTTATATAATAATTTTTATATAAAATGTTAATTAATAGGTATGTGTGTATACAAATACCAACATTATTAATTGGAAACGGAAATCATAAGATAATAAAGAAACTTGAATAAAGAAGAGAAGATGAGGATCCCTTACTTGAGTGTGTAACTCCAAATTCTTGGGAGTAGATTCTTGAGATATTGGGGAAACCTTGGGAGGACTCTAGAGAATTAAGGTTATATTAAGGAAGTGATACATGTATTTTTAGTGAAGATAAATGGGATATTTTGTGTGTTTATATATAAAATAACTGGGGAATTCCTTATCATCTCTCAAACATTAGTTTTGGACTCTATATAATAAAATAACCAAAACCATAATCATTACCATGATTTTGTACCATGATTTCTTACAAATTGGAGTGGTTTTTAATATTTTATAAGTCCAAGGTACAAACTTAAAAACATAATTCCCTTTCGTATGTGGAGGTGAGTCATACTCTTAAATAAATGATTTTAAAACCTTAAAATATATTAATGGTTTTGGAGGATTCATAATGGCTTCATAATGTTAATAAAAAAATAAAAAACTCATTATTTTAAATATAAAATATTTATTTGGTCTTTTATACCTTTTATAGTATTTATTGCGACGGGTTATTTGCGACGGGATTTATTCCCGTCGCAAATAGTCATGTTAAAAACTTATTTGCGACGGGGGTATTTCCCCGTCGCAAATAAGGAGGCTTTTGCGACGGGATATCTTTCCCCGTCGCAAATAGTTTTCCCGCGATGCGCGCCAAATCGCGGGAAAACTATTTGCGACGGGATTGCTTTCCCCGTCGCAAATAACCGGCGGCGGTAAAAGGTATTTGCGACGGGAATATCCCCCCGTCGCAAATACTATGGCGGCAGGGGTTATTTGCGACGGGTCCCCGTCACAAATAACTATTTACCGGTTGACCGTAATAAATGTTGGCTAAGGTATTTGCGACGGGTACCGTCGCAAATAATAATATTTGCGACGGGAATCCCGTCGCAAATAATCTAACCTATAAATACCCCCATCCGTTTTTTTCATTTCATTCTCATTCCTTATCTTCTCCTTCTCTGAAAATTATATTTCTAGAGTTGAGTTTTTCTCCAGTTTAATTTGTTTCTCCGGAGCTGATATTAAAGTTTTCAAGAACGATCAGAACAGATCATTTTTCAAGGTATTTTTAATTTTTTATTTATTTTTAATTTTTTATTAGTTTCAATTATTATTAATTAGTTGTAATTTAATTATGTTTACATTGTTTTATTATTTAATAAATTTAAATTATTAGTATTGTTTGGTAATTAGGAATAATTAGTAATAATTTTTAATAATTAAGAATAAATATTAATAATTAGTTATAAATACCAATAATTAGGAATAAGAACATTATTACATTATTAGTTTATTTTATTATTAATATTAAAATAATATAATTTTTTATATATATACAATTCTTTTTTCATCTGTGTGTTTGCTGTCTTCACATGTATTATTTGTATGTGGAGATAGAAAACGCACAGATGAAAGAAGAATTGTATATAAATTAGAAAATTATATTATTTTAATATTAATAATAAAATATATTAATAATGTTATTATTTATAATTATTGGTAATTATTTCTAATTATTGATAATTATTCATTTAATTACTAATAATTAGAAACAATTATCAATAATTATCAATAATTAAGAATAATTAGTAATAATTAGTAATAATTACCAATAATAAGTATTAATTACCTATAATTAGTATTAATTACCTATAATTAGTATTAATTACCAATAATTAGTATTAATTACCAATAATTAGTATTAATTACCAATAATTAGTATTAATTACCAATAATTTGTATTAATTACCTATAATTAGTATTAATTACCATTAATTAGTATTAATTACCAATAATTAGTATTAATTACCAATAATTAGTAATAATTAGGAATAATTAACAATAATTAGGAATAATTAGTATTAATTAGGAATAATTAGTATTAATTAGGAATAATTAGTAGTAATTACCAATAATTAGTATTAATTACCAATAATTAGTATTAATTAGGAATAATTAGTATTAATTAGGAATAATTAGTATTAATTACCAATAATTAGTATTAATTACCAATAATTAGTATTAATTACCAATAATTAGTATTAATTACCAATAATTAGTATTAATTACCAATAATTAGTATTAATTACCAATAATTAGTATTAATTACCAATAATTAGTATTAATTATTAATAATTACCAATAATTATCAATATTTAGGAATAATTAACAATAATTGCCAATAATTACCAATAATTAGTAATAATTACCAATAATTAGTAATAATTACGAATAATTATCAATAATTAGTAATAATTAGTAATAATTAGTAATAATTAGCAATAATTAGTAATAATTAGCAATAATTAGTAATAATTAGCAATAATTAGAAATAATTAGCAATAATTAGTAATAATTAGCAATAATTAGTAATAATTAGAAATAATTAGTAATAATTAGAAATAATTAGTAATAATTAGAAATAATTAGTAATAATTAGAAATAATTAGTAATAATTAGTAATAATAAGAAATAATTAGTAATAATTAGAAATAATTAGTAATAATTAGAAATAATTAGTAATAATTAGAAATAATTAGTAATAATTAGAAATAATTAACAATAATTAGTAATAATTAACAATAATTAGTATTAATTACCAATAATTAGTATTAATTACCAATAATTAGTATTAATTACCAATAATTAGTATTAATTACCAATAATTAGTATTAATTACCAATAATTAGTATTAATTATTAATAATTACCAATAATTAGCAATATTTAGGAATAATTAACAATAATTGCCAATAATTACCAATAATTAGTAATAATTACCAATAATTAGTAATAATTACGAATAATTATCAATAATTAGGAATAATTAGTAATAATTAGCAATAATTAGCAATAATTAGTAATAATTAGCAATAATTAGAAATAATTAGCAATAATTAGTAATAATTAGCAATAATTAGTAATAATTAGAAATAATTAGTAATAATTAGAAATAATTAGAAATAATTAGTAATAATTAGAAATAATTAGTAATAATTAGAAATAATTAGTAATAATTAGAAATAATTAGTAATAATTAGAAATAATTAGTAATAATTAGAAATAATTAGTAATAATTAGAAATAATTAGAAATAATTAGAAATAATTAACAATAATTAGTAATAATTAACAATAATTAGGAATAATTAGGATTAATTAGGAATAATTAGTATTAATTAGGAATAATTAGTAATAATTACCAATAATTAGTAATAATGATTATTAATTACCAATAATGATTATTAATTACCAATAATTAGTATTAATTACCAATAATTAGTATTAATTACCAATAATTAGTATTAATTACCAATAATTAGTATTAATTACCAATAATTAGTATTAATTACTAATAATTAGTATTAATTACTAATAATTAGTATTAATTAACAATAATTGCCAATAATTAACAATAATTAGTAATAATTAACAATAATTAGCAATAATTACTAATAATTAGCAATAATTAGTAATAATTATCAATAATTAGCAATAATTAGCAATAATTAGCAATAATTAGCAATAATTAGCAATAATTAGGAATAATGAGCAATTAATTACCAATAATTAGTATTAATTACCAATAATTAGTATTAATTACTAATAATTAGTATTAATTACTAATAATTAGTATAAATTAACAATAATTGCCAATAATTAACAATAATTAGTAATAATTAACAATAATTAGCAATAATTACTAATAATTAGCAATAATTAGTAATAATTATCAATAATTAGCAATAATTAGCAATAATTAGCAATAATTAGCAATAATTAGCAATAATTAGGAATAATGAGCAATAATTAGGAATAATTAGCAATAATTAGCAATAATTAGCAATAATTAGCAATAATTAGCAATAATTAGAAATAATTATCAATAATTAGAAATAATTAGCAATAATTAGCAATAATTAGCAATAATTAGAAATAATTAGCAATAATTAGCAATAATTAGTAATAATTAGCAATAATTAGCAATAATTAGCAATAATTAATAATAATTAGCAATAATTAGCAATAATTAGCAATAATTAGCAATAATTAGCAATAATTACCAATAATTACCAATAATTTGGAATAATTACCAATAATTTGGAATAATTACCAATAATTTGAAATACTTACCAATAATTTGGAATAATTACCTTATTACATTATTTGTATATTTTATTATTAATATTAAAATAATATAATTTTCTATATTATATACAATTCTTTTTTCTTCTGTGTTTTTTCTGTCTCCACATGTAATATTGGCATTCTTTTTCAAAATTATCAACCTACTTGCCAATGGAGAGGTGAAAGTGAATGCCAATATTACATGTGGAGACAGATTGTGAAACACACAGATGAAAGGAGAATTGTATATAATATAGAAAATTATATTATTTTAATATTAATAATAAAATATACTAATAATGTAATGATGTTATTATTATATAATTAATATTTATGAAAAAAATTATATTAGTATTATTAAAAAAATAAAAAATCAATATAATATTAAAATTATCAATATTTGTAACAGGTTTTGCTTTATTCTCAATATATTCAATCCTTGCTTGTGTTTTTTCTAACAAATTATTCAAAACCAGTAATGCTTTTATATTTTATAGAAAAATATGGAACAACGAGGTCGTCAAAAGTCATTATTAGATGACCGCATATGGATAAATCAACGTAGAAATCCAAATGGTTCTGGTTTAAATCCAGTATATATAGAGGGTGTGGAGAGTTTTTTATCATTTGCGGCATCAAATCCAGAATTTGTTTCAGAAGGAAAGATAAAATGCCCTTGTAGAAAATGTGCATTGAGAACGTTTGACACGTTTGACAAAGTGGGGGAACATCTCTTGTGTTTTGGTTTTCAAGCAGATTATGTTTTTTGGTATCAACACGGTGAACGCAGTTCCAGAGCAGGTGATACCAACTTGATTCCAGATCCATCCCAGTTTCAAGATTTAGTACATGATGTTGCAGGTTCATCTGTTCAACATACAGAAACTCCGGCTGATATAGCTTCAAATCCTGAGTTGGGACGGTCTGAATTTTATGAGTTGTTGAAGTCTGCTGAGGATGCATTATATCCTGGCTGCAAGATGAGTAAATTAGAAGCAGTTGCAAAATTTATGGCTATCAAATCAGATAACGGAATGTCAAACACATGTTTTGACCAGATATTTTCTTTGCTGAAAACACTGTTACCCGAAGGAAATGTTTTACCTGCAAATTACTATGAAAGTAAGAGGTTGGTTCGAAATTTGGGACTTACTTGTCAGAATATTCATGCATGTTCAAATGACTGCATTTTATATTCAGGGGAAAATGAGTCGTTGGATAGTTGTCTCACATGTGGGCAACTGAGATATAAAGAAGGATAACACGGGAAGTCTGGTTTGATTCCTGTAAAACAGTTGAGATAATTTCCGCTTACATCCAGACTTCAGCGTTTATTCATGTCTAAGAATACAGCGACAATGATGTCATGGCATAAAGAGAATATTTCAACCGATAAAAGCTTGAATCATCCAGCCGATGGTGATTCATGGAAACATTTTGATAGAGTGCATCCATCATTTGCTTTAGAAGCTAGAAATGTTCGACTGGGCCTTTCCACTGATGGTTTCTGTCCGTTTGGATCTTATGGTAGTCAATATTCATGTTGGCCTGTTTTTTTAACTCCGTATAATTTACCTCCATGGATGTTGATGAAGGAGCCATATATCTTTTTGACTTTACTAATTCCAGGACATCCGAAGAAAAATATTGATGTTTATTTGAAGCCATTGATTGATGAATTAAATTTTTTGTGGAGTACTGGTGTCAGTACATATGATGTTGCAACGAAACAGAATTTCATACTGAGAGCAGCATTGATGTGGACAATAAGTGACTTCCCGGCTTATGAGATGTTATCTGGCTGGAGTACACATGGTCAGAAATCATGTCCTTACTGTATGGGAGAGAACAAAGCATTTATGCTCATTCATGGAAAGAAACCTTGTTATTTTGACTGTCATCGCAGATTTCTTCCAGCTGATCATCCTTTTCGCAGAAACAGATCTCATTTCAGAAAAGGAACAGCTGAAAGGGATGGACCTCCAAAAATGCTATCAGGTTCGGAGTTAAAATCGGTTGTATTTTCATTACCTCCCATCACTTTTGGTCCCACAATAAACCAACAGAAAATTTCTGGTTTTGGGAAAGAACACAATTGGATTAAACGTAGCATATTTTGGGATTTGCCATATTGGTCTGATTTGTTGGTCCGACACATGTTAGATGTCATGCATATTGAGAAGAACTGTTTTGATAATTTGTTTCATACAGTTTTGGATACGCCAGGAAAGAGCAAAGACAATGTAAATGCACGTTTAGATCTTGCCCAAATTTGCAGGCGTCCAGAATTGGAACTATTTGAGAATTTCAGAACAGAAAGGTTACTGAAACCAAAAGCAGCTTATACACTGTCTAAAGAAAACCGTTTATTATTTTGTCAGTGGATTGCAGATTTGAGACTTCCAGATGGTTGTGCTTCCAATTTGGGTAGATGTGTAAAGAATGGTCATATTACTGGATTGAAAAGTCATGATTGTCATGTTATAATGGAGAGACTTCTACCCATTGGATTAAGAGGTCTGTTGAATTCTGTGATTTGGGATTCCATAACAGACATGTCTCATTTTTTTCGGGAAATTTGTGCGGCTACGGCAGATTATGATGCTCTAGGCAAACTTGAAAAAGATGTTGTTGTAATTATATGTAAACTGGAAAAAATATTTCCGCCGTCTTTCTTCGACTCAATGGAACATTTGATGTTACATTTTCCATATGAAGCCAAATGTGGAGGTCTGGTACAGTTTCGATGGATGTACCCATTTGAAAGATGCATGCAAAAATTGAAAAGAAAAGTACGCAACAAAGCATCTGTTGAAGGATCTATTGCAGAAGCTTATTTGCAAGAGGAAATATCTTTTTTCTGCTCCCATTATTTTGAATCTGAGTATCCTTCAAAACACAACCGAATGGGACGGAATGAGAGGAATATTGATGAAATCGACAATCAATTATCTGTTTTCAACCAGTCAGAGCTTGGTTTTGGTGGAGTTTCTGAACGCTGGCTTTCAGATGATGAACATCATAGAGCTCATACGTATGTTCTGCTCAACTGTGAAGAGATGACATCAGTTGTACTGTAAGTGTTTATATCACTTATTATATCATTTATGTTACAGTAAATAAATTTGGTTTTTATAGGTTGTATGATAATCATATCAAGAAACAAATTCCACAAATTACAGCAGCTGCTCTCGAAGAACGGCGACTGAAAAATTTCTCTCAGTGGTTTCAAAAACTGGTAACATAAATTCTTTATCATTTAGCAACTCATTCAATGTATATTTTACTATATTGATAATTATTTCACAAATCTTCAGGTGTCTCGACATGCTGATAAAATTGACAAACGGCTGTGTGTATTGAGTAACCCACCTTCCAAACTTGTTAAAACTTATAATGCATATGTGGTGAATGGATTTCGATTCCACACGCATGCATATGGGGAATCGAAAAAAACAATGAACAGTGGAGTTAGCTTGAGAGGATCTCATCATCGAGAAAATGAAGTTGACTTTTATGGTATACTTGATGAAATCATTGAACTCTGTTATCTTGGACAACATTACATAACCATGTTCAAATGTCGGTGGTTGGATACAGAGAGAGGCGTGCGGGTTCATCCGACTCATGGAATCATCGATATTAAATGTAAAAGTGTTCTCGCAGTAAATGAACCATTCTTATTGGCTCAACAGGCATATCAAGTTTATTATGCAAAGTACTGTGCAACATCAAGAGACTTGACTGATTGGTGGAGTGTAATAAAAATCAAAATTCGAGACAATCAGTTTAGTCAAAGTGAATGTGCTTTCACTGATGTGCAAAGAATTGAAGTTTTTCAAGAGAGTACTCAAAATCAATCTTTTTTACAAAGAGATATGAGTATCGATGACGACACCCCACATTTAAGAGTCGGTGATGACGATGATGTTAATGATGTCACACATGAATTTGAAATGGTAAGAGATGAAGCAACTGCAACTCGAATGGATATCGATGATGTTGAGGAGGAATATGAAGATGACATTGACATATATGAAGATGATGATGAAGATGAACACTTATAGAATTCCATGGTATTTATATACAATCATAATATGTATATATATGTATATATAATAGTAATTATCAATTATTTGCTAATATTAACATTTTCTGTTTCAGATGGACGAGGCCACATTTCGTGAGTTGGCGGAGGCTGACCTGCCTTTCGATGCGGATGAGTTGCTGACAGATGACCCTCAGCCTGCAGGCGCTCCAGGGAGTACGCGGAGGGGGCGCGGTCTTGCACGATTGATGATTCCTGACCCCGTCCCCGAGCGACGTCCACGTCTTGGGTTTGATCCGCGCACCCGGAGGTGTGATAACCTGTGTAATAACCTGTGAATTTGACTAAGATTTCATTAATCTATTCACATAATAAATGTTTATTATTTTTTCAGTTTTTCGCATATAGCAGTCGGAAAGGGCAGCGCTATTTTGCGCAACTATTTCTCTCAGCCGTGGACCACATGGGAGCAGATTCTCATTGATGTGCAGCAGGCCATGTTCGGCCATTGGTTGGTACGTACGTAAATAAATAATTTTTATTTTGAAAATTATTTCATTTCTAACTTGATATTTTGATTTATTTGTAGGGTTTATGGTATCCGATCGAGGATACCATGCGTGACGCCATCCACGAGGCATGGGAGGTGGCCATGCGTGATCGCCTTCGTCAGTTTTTGCACAATTTAAGAAAAGCTGCGATGAAGAAAGCAGGAGTGTCAGATTTTGAGGAGTCATGTAGATCACACCGACCAGAGTACATTTCATCCCATGTATGGGATGGATTATGTGCGCACTGGTTGAGTGGTGCCTTTCAGAGGAGATCATCGGTGGGGAGGCAGAATCGGGGGAGGCAGGAGGTGACTCATCGAGCTGGGAGTCGTTCTTTCAGTACTCATAGACAGCATCTGGTACGTACATTATTTATAAATATTTTATATAACTATAAATATTAACAGTTTATTTTTTATTCTTATAGGCTGTCGAGCACCCCGATATTACAGAGTACGACGTATATCGGAGGATGTATAGTGATCCTGCTACTGGGGAGCTCAGAGGTGATCGTCAGCATCACATCCTGGTCAGTATTATTTGTTTTCAAGTTTAAAAATTAACTGCATATAATATATTCACAATTTTAATTTTAAATTGCAACTATAGGAGTCATATGAGGCCGCAGTGGCACAGGCCCGGCCTGAGAGTCAGGCCGAGTCATCAGATCAGACCACTGCCCGTCAGTTTGATGAGGCGGCATGGATGCAGGCCACCCAGTATGCCTTCGAGAAGGGCCGGGTAGTTGGTATCGGCTCTCGACTGACTCCCGGAGATTATTATGGCAGTGCTGCGATGTCGGCGTCCAGCTCAAGGGGAGCTCGTGCATCTTCTTCTACACAGTATGAGGAGCAGTTGCGATCTCAGACTGCACAGATAGAGAGTCTTTGACAGGAGCAGGAGCAGATACGTCAGCAGCATGAGGAGGAGCGTCGACGCCAGCAGCAGCTGTACGAGGAGCAGACGAGTCGGTGGCAGCAGCAGCATCAGGAGCAGATGGAGTACATGCGCCGACTCACTCATGCTTTAGGGATGGAGTTTCCTCCACCACCATCTGCAGATCCCCCACCTCCCCCCCCCCCCTCCTACAGATTAGAGTTTGTATTTCTGTTATAAAATTTGTGAAATCAAAATATTTTTTTTTCTATTCGTAGTTTCTGTCTCATTATAAAATATTAATAATATTATATTTTTAAATAACAATATTAATATGAATAATAATAATATTTATATTTTATAATATTAAATTTTATATATATATTAAAATTTTATTTATATAATAAAATTTTATATATATATTAAAATTTTATAATATTATAATTTAATTATTTTTTTGTAATACTTGAATTATTTTAATATTTGAATGTAAAATAATTCTATTATTTTTATATTACTTAAAATAACTTATTAATATTTTTTTTATTTATGAATTATAATTATTATATTATTATATTAATTAAATTATTTATTAATATTCTATTATTTTTATTTTTGAATTATAATTCTACTATTATTATAGTAATTAAAATAATTTATTATTTTCATTTGTAAATTATAATTCTATTATTATATTAATTAAAATAATTTATTAATAATTTATTTTTTTTATTTTTTTTATAGTATTTGCGACGGGATACTATGCCCGTCGCAAATACTAGTATTATTAATAATTTTTTATTTTTTTTTAAAAAGAGTATTTGCGACGGGTCCCGTCGCAAATACTATTCATAGTATTTGCGACGGGTCCCGGTTCCCGTCGCAAATACTAGTATTATTAGTTTTTTTATTTTAAAAAAAAAACGTTATTGCGACGGGCCCGTCGCAAAAACTATTTGCGACGGGTCCCGTCGCAAAAGGTATTTGCGACGGGCCCGTCGCAATAACTGTTTAAAAAGTTTTTTACAAAAATACGGAATACTATTTGCGACGGGGAGAATGCTCGTCGCAAAAAAAGGCTTTAGCGACGGTCCCGTCGCAAATAAGTTTAGTTGCGACGGCGTTTTCCGCAACGGGCTATTTGCGACGGGACCCCGTCGCAAATGGCTATTTGCGACGGGATCCCGTCGCAAATAGCCCGTCGCAAATACCTGTTTTTCCAGTAGTGTGATGGTGTAGCTTCATACTTTTGATTCATCTGAAAACTTATCTTGCACACCATGAAACACTACCAAAAGATTAATATATGATAAAAATTGGCTACAAAAGTAACTAAACTTAAATCAGTAAATAGAAATGGGATTAGAAAATACATTGACCTAAACAATCGGTCTCGATTTGTTGGCAATGCTCCACAGAAACAGTGCCAAAATTTGACACGCCCAAAAGGTGTTGTTAATTCCTCTGGGAGTGAGTCAAATTAGAAATTTATAATGTCCCAAACCATAATGTCTATAAATGTGTATTATAGAAGAAGTGTGGGGTCATACCCACAGAGAGCGGGGAACACAGAAATGACAAATCTTAACTAATGGTTGGGTCTATCCAATTTCAGATTGATTTTATTATACTAATTGTGCAATTAAAATAAAATATTTTCAAAAGAGAAACAGAATAGTGTGGAATCAGTTTCTAGGGGTGGATTTATAAATAAATTAATTCCACTTTACTCACAAAATAATTTTATTAAATATTTGTGCAACCAAATAATTTTATTGATAGAATAAATGTTCATTCCCTATCAAACTACCCTAGAATCAAAATTCATCGTGGTTAGATGAACCAAAATAGATAAAGTTAATTTATTTCATATTTCATTATGTATAAGAGTAATTATATTCAGTGGTCATGAATAAATCATCTTGATCGTGATGGGGTTTGTTAATCATTGAAAACATATAGCCAATGATTCAATAAAGAATAAAGTATATGTATAGGCCCAACATGATACTATTGAATGTAATTCTCTTTAACAGAAAAGTTAAATCAACCATTGATGGAATGCACCGCCTTTAACCAATCCCTCTCTCCCCTATAGGGTTTGGAAGATCATCATCGGGTGGTCACTAACGACGAATGAACCAATACCCATATTGGATAGATTAGAAGGGAGTTAAGGGGAAGAAGAATGAATGGAGAGAGAAATTTGAATTAAAATATAAATCATTAAATTGATTACATTCAAGAAAGTAAATAAAAACAAAACTGACACAAAAAACATATCTATGGAAGGGAGAAGCCCTATGGAAGCCTCCTGGTGTTCACGCTTTCTCCCTCAGGTACAGAGTATTTCGGAATGCCTTGGAAAGGAGGTCAATAGTTCCTTTTATAGGCTTTTCATCAAAAACCTGTGGCCCATGTCACATTTAATTTTCATAGTATCGTCATTGTCATGACGTGTTCCTGGAATACACGTCGTGTACTTTAGATCTGAGTTTTCCTCCACTGAATTGAATCTGTAGAAACTTTATACACTAGCTTGAATCTGGTCCCGTCATGTACCAGAGTTACATGACGCGTACTTTCAATTAAAAATGTATTCTGTCATCATGACTTGTTCTACGTGTTTTGAATCATGTCACAAACTATACATTGTGTACGCTCAGTACACGGTGTGTACCAGTTCTTATCTAAAATTTATAGCTTCCTTCTCTCTCAAAAATCTAGTGTCTCACCGCTTCACTCATGGTGTGAAGTGTCATTTTTTTTCACATTTTCCATGTTTTACTTATTTTACTTCACAAATAAATCCTACATAAGAACATCCAAAACATTAATATCAATAACATAAATTATATCACAATAATTAATATTCAATAAATTCATATGTAAAAACCTATCAAAATATGTATACAAAATAGATTTATCATAGTTGTACCATAATTACATTTCATAAAGTAAATATTTCATTACATACATTCCCACAAAATTTTTGTTTTAGATCCATAAAGAATTAGTAAAAAACATAAACTAATAAATCCCCAAGTCTTTTCAACTAATAGAATTTGTTTCCACTATATAAGAAACTACTTAATCCATAATAAGTTTTTAACACCTCTAAAAAATTCTCCAAATAATATATTCTACTAGACATATAATGTATAATAAATTTATTCATAGCCTTAGGAAATAGAAATATAATAAGGGTGAGCTCAAATGATTAGTCAGGGTAATCATAAGCGATAACAATAAAAGATCAAAAGTGGGAATAAGATGAGCATAAATAATATGGTAGGAATAGATAATTAAAACAATTCCATAATAGGATGTAACTGAAAGAAAATTATATCCATGGATAATAATTGAAAAAATGATCACATAGATAATAATAACGGGTTCCTTAGAAATGAAATGTATAGTGTTGGAAATCTAATTCTATTCCTTAATCCAATACAACATGATCTTACCATCAAGGCCTTATGTTTATGAAATATTTTGTTCTGAGTAGGTATACACGAAAATTACCAAGCTAGTTTGTCATATTAGACCTATTTATGTATCAAGGGGCAATTATGGGTTCCACCTATCACTAACTAAGTATAATTCATTCAACATATGAAGGAATAAATAAAATATACATTATGTAACCAAATTTACTTAGTAATTAATAAACACCAATATTGAAATAACAAGTGTACAAATTACCAATATTTCCCTAATTAATAAATGGAATAGTTATTTATGTAAGCATGCCTCAAGATAACTCTGTATAGAGTAATTTTTATACAGTAAAGTCAATAATTTCCCCAATTAATAAATTTAATATCTTTTTATGTATGCATCCCTCGAGATAACACTGTATAGAGTAATGGTTATATGGTTAAGTTAATAATTTACCCCATCAATAAATGGAATAGAATTTTATATAAAACCCCTCAAGCTAACATCTATAGAGTAATGGTTATAAAGTTAAGTCAATAATTTCCTCAATCAATAAATAAAATATATTTTTTATGTAATAATCCCCCAATATAACACAATATAGAGTAATGGGTATATGGTTAAGTAAATAATTTCCCCAATCAATAAATGGAATATATTTATATATAACCACCCCTCAAACTAAAACTGTATTGCGTAATGATATGAGTTTAAGTCAATAATTTACAAAATTTAAAATAGGAAATACTATTTACAATAGAGAAATTGTGGAATAAAAGAAACTTAAATTAGTATCACGAAATAATATGGTTTGTGACCCAATGAAAAGAAATCAGCTCAACCAAAAATCATTATGTATTATGTAATTTTTATTTCAATAGAATATGAGTGATTAATTATAATATAAACTTGTAAATAATATCATATAATATTTAATAATTATAATAGAAGTTAATGTGGCAATAATTAAACTATAAAATAAAATTTTGTGTATAAAAATAAATATATCTCAAAGAGTGAAAGTTGATACAGATAACCATTACATCATCATTATCTTTTGAATTAAAACCCCATAAATGGTAGACCATGAGATGGACTTGTAAATAACATAGATATCATAAAAAATATGATAAAATAAATCCATGTCCAATAAATACAACACAAAAAGGGAACAAGGGGTGAATATAAATCATATCTCATTGAAGAAAAATTTATATGTAAAAACTCTTATGCTAGTGGTTATATAATAATCAAAATAAAATAAGATGGTTACCATGAAATAGACATTAAAATATCATGAAATGAAAGATATTAATTATAATTAAAGTAAATGGGGAAGTAAATACATAATATAATGTAAATTATGGTGTGAAATATCAAACATATCTCATGCAATTGAAATTAGTAACAAATCACCCTTACCTTAGGTCCTGATTCACTCTTCTCATGCGCCTGAAATCTTGAATGATCAAATTAATATTATTAAATAATTTAATAATAACCATTTCCATTTATATTTATTTTTATAAGGTCTATTTATTATCTTCTGTTATTTTTTAAAATAGATTTTGATTATAGAGATTACTTGTGGAGGATTGTTCAATTTTCAAGAAATTCCCTTCATATATTGGTCATGGTAAAAAGTGTTGTAAAATAACATCATAATCCCCAAAATTATATATTTTTTATATATTTTATAATTAAATTAGAAAAAAAAATTATATATTTTCATATTTTTTTTCCAAAATGAACTCAATTTAAGAAAGGTTCATTGATGAGTTCATTTTAGGTAGTTAAGTTTACTATGACAATGTATTGTTAATATCACTTATAAAATGTCTAATATTATCTTTATATAATATTAATAGTGTCATGAATAAAAATTTTATACATTAAATAAATTTTTAATGTCATCCACGTTAGCTCTTTTACCCATTTGGTTAACCCTTTTTACCCTTTTGGCTTTTACCGTTACTAGTTTTTACCTAAGTAAATAATTTTTTATTCCTAACTATAAAATGAAAATTATTAAAAAAATATAAACCATATAATTAAAATTTTGAAATAAAATTTATTGTATTCGCTCTTTAAAATGGCTAAAAAAATTAAAATAATAAATGTATAAGGTATTAAAAATAGTTTTAGAGAATAGTGTAACTTAAGTTCTAAAATATAAAACATACATTTATGAAATAAAATTAGTATTATAAAATTTATAATGTCCCTAATAAAATATATATTTTATATTGAATTTTTTTATAAATTTTTATGTCATACTTATATATTAATAATGTCATAAAATTCATGGTATTTGTAAAAATAAAATTTTACACTATTCACCTAAAAATAAATATTTTTAGAAAAATACAAAACATTTATCCTAATAAAACATTTTCATGATGAATATATAAATTATTTACATTTTTTAAAATCTTTTTACTAAAATTTTAGAATTTAACATTTAATAAAATCATAAAATATAATGAAAAATTGTTTATATAGGAAAAATAACTCTTTAAAACACTAGTTATTTTTATTTTTAATTTATACAAAAAAATAATAAAAATAGAATTAATAAATCAATATTATATTTAATAAGAATCATAATTTAACAATAATATACTTAGTTTTCTTTAATAAAATGTAAAATATATAAAAAAGTTATTTTTTTTGGTAAATTTGATTTCAAAGAAAACAAATTTAATAATTAAATTTGTATAAAATGAACTTTATATTTATTTTAATATATTTATCATAATTTGATTACTAATATTAATACTTTGATATTCTATGGTTACATTTTAATGTTTACATAATGTTCTACTATTTTTTCGGTTGGTTTTTTAATGCATCACGAATTATCAGACACATTAGGTTTTAAAGGAAATAAAATATATAATTTTTTTTCTTAGGGCGTTACACAATGTTTGTTACCTCACTATGATCATATGACATCATAGATTTTATCCATACAACAAAGTAAATGATTCAAGATACAAAATAATAACAATTTAAAGTCTAAAAACCAAAACACACGTTCATAGTTAGGAATTTACAATGACACATAAACATGTGATGTTACCATTGGAGGTTTTGTCCATAGGTACACCCTTTTAGGAGATCATCAAGTGTGAACTTCATGAGAACAATTCTTAACATATTATAAACCTCCAAAACTTGATATTCAAACATAATCCATCTCCCTTAAAATGAATTTTATCTTGACCTTAGTACATATGTTAAAAAATATTATCACAATATCAATAGGTTCTTATTATGGTGAGGAAATACTATACCCTTTTTATATCATAAATACTCTAATGGTATTATAACATTAATGTTATACAGAATAAAAAACATCATATGATAATATATTTGAAGTTCCCAAATGAATTATGCTGAATATTTTTTGTATATGTTGTTAATATGTAAATGATAATTGAAATCAATATATGATTTAGTTGGGTAATACTAAAATTCCCAATGAATGAAGAGGTTGAAGATTTCAAATGTATTTTGAGTTTCTATGAGCTAACTGTATCTGTTTCTTCCCATTTTATTTATTTAATAAGATTCATTAATAAGTTTTCAAATGATATTGAAGCAAAAATTTGAGATGATATTTTTAGAAAGAAGCCTCTATATATAATTATTGTAGAGATGGTATTTTAATAAGTTAATGATAATTCTTTATTATATTAGTAGATAATGGTTAACAATTTGATATTTATGAGTTTGCGTCGTAGTTTAGGATTGATGAAGAAAATAGATGGGTAGTTGAAGATAAAATCTAGTTGGAAGATTGAGGAACCATATTTGTGTTATTAAAATAGGAATGATAATTAATATATTGATTAACACACTTGGATAATGGTTTGAGAAGGATGATTTTGAATTTATAATTATTAAGGTAGTGGAGATTTATTGAAATATTTATAGAATATTTTATATGTTATAAAAATTCTTTAAGAATTGTGTTGAAGAGCTGTGAGAAAATTTAATAAATTCCTAAAGTCACTTAAGTTTTTTTGAGATGAGGTGAAGTGTCTGGAGAAGCATTAATAAGATTTAAATAGGTTCTAAGAGTATTTGATGAAATTTTGAAAATTTTAAGTTTTATATCATTGTATAAATTGACAAAGTACTCTATACATAAGGGTATTCTTGCTGTTTCATTGGGTATATAAGAGTACCTTTAAAATTACTCTGAATACATAAGAGTTTATAGAGAGTTATCTATGAAAAAATGATATACATAAGAGTTATATAGAACTTAAATAATGGAAATTATAAAATTATTAAGTTTTATTTTCATAAATTAAAGTAATTTTCTTGATATGTAAAATTTATCCCAGTTTTAAAGAGATATTTAAGGGTACTCATAGGGAAATGATATTTAATAAAGTACTAGAGCTACACTGTGATACATAAGAGTGAATACAAACTTATAATGTATATGAAAGAACTAATAGTATCATATTTAAGAGTCACTTAAAGATTTTAAAATAGGTGTAAGGATATTTAAGGAAATATATAAGAGTTGTTGAACTTTTTCAAGTGATTTTTATGGGTTATCTATTTGATAAAGAATAAATTATTGGAAGAATAATTTATAAGAAGAAATAAATTTAGTGGTTTCTTTTCCAATCATCATGGATTAAATATCACAATGTTGGTGATTAATATGTGATTCAATCTTGCTAAAAATATAAAATAAAATGAGAATCAATTGATAGGATATTATAATGATAATTTTAAGACTAAAATACAAATATTCGAAATCATTTTTGAATTTAAAATTAGAGTAATTATGTAGGAATATTAAAAAACGTTTTTAAATAAGAAGAAAGATATTTTTGGAATATATGTAGAGACAAGAAATAGAATATTTCAAGATCATAGGGAGAAATTCCAAATGATTATAGTGGGAAATTAAAATATATGATTGAGAAGATCATGGTGTTGGTTATTATGAATTTCTTATTCAAAATTTAGAAATTTCATTCATTTTATTCTATGATTATATTATAGAATAAGAAAAATTATGAAATAAGAAGTGTATGTGAGATAACCAATGTTATATTTTACTAAATATCTTTTTCATAAAGAAATATTAATAATATAAGGGGAATGAGGGGTTTAATGAGGTTCTACTACTTCATAGCCTATAATTGTCAAATGAAGAAGAGAAGAAATAAATAGAAGGATAAGTATGAGATAATCCATTCCCTATGATATCTCTATATTATAGAATATAAGTAAGAATAAGATGATGATGTGAGTTGACTGAGGCTGGAACTGTTGTTTCCCTATACATAATCTATGTGTCGAGACTCTTAAATAAAAATATTGAGTTTTAATTGATATTTAGAAACTAACAAGGATAATACTATAGAAAATTATGTCTTGGTTATATAATACTCTAACTAAAGAATAATATCTTACTAGTTAATGTAATGATATCCAAAATTAAATTGAATATCTTCTTTAAGAGTGAGTTTAGGAGGTCTCATTTTACACCGACGACAGCCAGTATAAAGTAGTTAGTTAGGAGGTTGTAAACAGGTTGGATCTATTATAAATAATCTATTAAGATAAAATAATGAATTTTTAGGAGATGGACTACTAGTATTCACTTCATTATAAATGTTATATATGTGTCTCGGTCTTTAATTGAACATAATAAGTATAGGTTCTAGGTGAATTAGAAGAGTGTGATGGGTCATGCCCAAATTTTTTTTTTTTCATGATTGATTATCAATTCGTGATCTACATGATGATAAATATCATCATCAATGGAATTGAATAAAATAAAATAAATAATAGATAAAACTTCAAAACCCGAGGGAGTATCATCGCATATTATTTATCTTTAATTTAATCAATTAAAGAATTACAATGCATTAATTATTTCTTAATTTATGGATCTAACAATAGTACTTCATTGTAACATCGTTTTTTTGTAGTAATAAAGAGTATATTCCCTCTAGCAGTGACCCACACGTGTTCCATAAATCTGTGAACTTTGTTGTAGGAATCTTTGGGTGCTAGCACAAAATATCCTATCCCTTTCATCATTCTCCTTTGATCTCCATGAGAATAATTTCCAAATTGTTCTTCTTGATCTCTATAGACTCAAGAGTGGGAGGTGTTAGAAGATCGCTCTATGTTATTAATAGCATTTTTTGAGAAGGGATCTCTCTATGGCTTGATAGGATTCTTCGAATTCGTTTTTCACAACCAAATAAATTGGATCACTAGGAAAATAATATAATTGGGTTTAAATATCGCTAGGGTTTAGAAATAAATATTTACACAAGTTCCCTTTAATATTTATTTAATACCTTATGGAACCCTATGTCTAAAATAATATTATTATTTTTATTCCCTTAGAAGACACTTAACTTGTAAATTAAATTAAATATTATTTAATAAAATAATATTCAATATCTATTATTTCTCATCGGATATAAAAATTTAGTCTATCGTTTCTTAAAAAAATTTATCGAGTCTTGAATAATGACTATTTATTTAATAAATAAATATAATTTCATTATTTTCTAATAAATAAATAAATATTATATTCACTAGATAGCAATTGAATATTTATTAATTATTTCACTCACATAAAATTCTCTCAAATAACTTGTGATGAAATATATTCAATCAAGCATACATGAATAATTATTAAATCACATGAATTAATAATATTTATTGAATTTTTTAAATAATATATAATAATATATTATTAAACTTATATTCTGGATACACTTATTGTGTGACTGTGTAGGCCTCTTTCTCAGTGGTATTAGGAGAAGTATCCTAAAGTCCAAGGTTATCATCTATCAATAAGAAAAATAACCCATGGAGAAATAATTTAATTCCGAAATGACATAATACCTCATACAGATGCTTATGGTGTAATATTTTCCATTTAACATGATATCTATAATCAAGTAGGTTTCATGTTGGTGTCATCAACCTATGTGATTGATGTCTCTTTCTTAGACTTCCCAGAAATAAAACTTGGATATAGAACACCATATCCATGGATTTATTTAGTCTATATCATTTTAATCATAGGGAATAAGATATAAACTTCCATTAAATAACATAAGGTAAAAATCATTTCTGGCATTATTCATTAATGCAATATTACTCGTGACGCACCCAATGTATCCTACCTCATCGCGAACATATGTCAGAATAGTTTTCATCAATAAATAAAAGTACATGACTTATAATAATAATAAATAATAATCACAAATTCTAAGGATCAATAAAGACATTCTTAGATAGGAACATCCAATGAAACTTATAAATGTTTATTTCTTACTAGTGGGTCTCATTATCAGAATATTCTACACTGGATATTACCAAGGGTGTACACCATGAAAAGGTGCCTCAAAGTCCTATGAATATCCACCCCTGATAGCATGTATCATCAGTGTCCCTAAAATTATATTATCTTAATATAGAATATATATTTAATAATAGTATAATTTAAGTGTTCTCATCATAGTGGGGAACTCCAATGACCTTTTAGTGAGACAGCTAATCTTAGGACATTATCACATATTGCATTACACAGAAGAAAAATAAGGATGTGATAAGTAGTTTATTAATAATTCAAAATTATTAATATAGGTTATTATAAATTACATGGAATTTGGTTCTAGGTAACCAACTCCAATGGACTCCCACTTTCACTAGAGCCAACTGCTAAAAATCTTTAGTCTGCTAGCTCTCACATGATACTCATGATTTTGTTGAGGTATACCTTTAGTCAAGGGTTATACCATGTTATATTCCATGTGTAATCTAATTAATTCAAATTCACCCCTATAATAAGGATCCCTCAAGATTTTATAATTTTAGAATATATGATTTGTCTTTTGGTGTGACCGTGACTCTTTTATAAGAGCCACTACTATAGTATTATCACAATACAATGTGATAGGGTCTTTATAACAACCCTTATCTTTATTTCACATTAATAATTGATTTATGACATAATTTTACACTTAATACAACTTGGAATATTGAGAATTATATTGTATTTGGTAATTAGGTACATTACATAACAATTTAAAATAGGAAAAATGTCATCTTTATTGAAAACTTCCTTAACTTGCTTGCACTTAAAATTGCATGGGAAAACCTACGGACATATATAAGAAAAGGGTGATCTATAAATCCCAATAAGGGAATAATAATGGAATTTGGTAATACATGTTATACAATAGGTATATCAATGGGTGATAAAAGGAACATGAATAATAATGCATGATATAGCATGATAATCATAACATAGGAAATGTAGAAACAACTTAAAATATTGCATCATAAACATAGGTCAAGGATAACTGAAAATACATCATGATGTAAAATTACTATAAAGGAATAAGGTTCACTCCCTATCCCAAAATTATGTATCTTGATACTAAACATTAACCAATGTATTAGAGTGTTATATAATTTCAGGTACACCTGTCATATTCATTTCATTCTCATGCTTAAGTGTGAAACATAGATCATAAAAAATGTAATAATTCATCATCACATTTTATTACATGAACATGGAGTTTAGAATACATAAATGAAATTAAAAATTAAAATATTTATAATTTTATAAAGGTTAACACCCTTGATAGTAAATGAGTATGGTATTCACTACACAATTGTTTTGGCATGGAAAATCGTAGTGAAATTTCAGCAGCATAACAGCGTCACTTAAAAACTCATAAAAAGGAATGATGAGAGTTAAATAGTTATATAATATTTTTTATATAAAATGTTAATTAATAGGTATGTGTGTATACAAATACCAACATTATTAATTGGAAATGGAAATCATAAGATAATAAAGAAACTTGAATAAAGAAGAGAAGATGAGGATCCCTTACTTGAGTGTGTAACTCCAAATTCTTGGGAGTAGATTCTTGAGATATTGGGGAAACCTTGGGAGGACTCTAGAGAATTAAGGTTATATTAAGGAAGTGATACATGTATTTTTAGTGAAGATAAATGGGATATTTTGTGTGTTTATATATAAAATAACTGGGGAATTCCTTATCATCTCTCAAACATTAGTTTTGGACTCTATATAATAAAATAACCAAAACCATAATCATTACCATGATTTTGTACCATGATTTCTTACAAATTGGAGTGGTTTTTAATATTTTATAAGTCCAAGGTACAAACTTAAAAACATAATTCCCTTTCGTATGTGGAGGTGAGTCATACTCTTAAATAAATGATTTTAAAACCTTAAAATATATTAATGGTTTTGGAGGATTCATAATGGCTTCATAATGTTAATAAAAAAATAAAAAACTCATTATTTTAAATATAAAATATTTATTTGGTCTTTTATACCTTTTATAGTATTTATTACATCACTTTTGGGTAATTATGATGTCATAATACACAAATTATATTTATACGGTATTTAATTTTTACCCAAAAATTTGATTGTCTAAGAAAATTATGACAAATTAACCATTGTATAATTTTGATATTATGATTCTAAAAAAATATTAATTTTATATAAATAATTTTCTAAATATGTGAATTTTAACTTTTAAAATAAAATCTACATTTATTAAGAAATACTGAATTTTTTGACAATAACAGTTTTCAAACCCTTATAAAAATTACATATGACTTCATAAAAATTATATGATAATTTATATTTAATAAAAATTATTTAAAAATAATATTTTATTAAAATATTATTTATTTTAAAAATCCATTAATTCATCAAAATAAATCCTTGATTGAATCTGAATATTACCCAAAAATGTTGATTGTATTTTAAATATCAAAATAAAAATCATTTATGAAGTAAATATAATAGGATGAAAATATATCCATTATTATATAAAAATAATGTGCATAATCATATCACTAGGTTCTTGATAAATATCTATTTAATACACCCACAAACACCCTAAGAGTAGTTTGTGTAATGGTGAGACTTTTAGGGGGTGGTTCGGTATACATAGTTTGGGTTGTGATCTCAATGAGCTTGAACCTATCCCGTAAACGGTTTCATACGTGATTAAGTTATTGGATATCCTCTTGAGCTTGGTCAAGGGAAAATATTAGTGATTTTATCTCCCTTTGATGCTTTGATAAATTGGCTTCATTGGGTACAATCCTACTAGTTGAGACCATCACTTCATCTGTCTGTGTCAATTGAATTTTTCAAAACCCTATATTTATACTAATCATGTGATCACTATTTAATGGATATATTACCAATAGTAATGATGCTAAATGGTCTTTTAAAACCAATATTATATAATAAAACTAAATAATTACATGTGTTTTATATAACCATAATACATAATCAGACATTTGATTAAATCACAATGGAAATTTTATTTATAATAGTTCAGGTCGTTACAATCTTCCCCCATTTTGAAATTTCACCCTTGAAATTTTCATTTCCCACACTGATGAGGTTACCTCTATTTAGTCACTTACTTATGTTCTCACATAACTTCTTAAAACTTTTGGTTTCCCAATAGCAATTTTTTCCTGGTGCATTGTGTTATTTTGTGGAACTTTATCACTATAATATAAGATCTTCATCAGTTGCTCTTCATATGAGAGATCATTCTCCAACAGTACCACATATGGATTGAGTACATGTGAGGGGGATAGTATGTAATTTATCAAGAGGTATAAATGGAATACATTTTGGGCTTGATATAGGTTATTTTGGAGTGATAGTCAGTAGGCAATTGCTCTGATACGATCAAGGATCTCAAAGGGGCCGATGTATCTTGGACTAAACTTTCCCTTCTTCCCAAATCTCACCACTTTATTACATGGAGATATGTGAAGGAATGCCATGTCTAAAACATAAAACTCTATGTCTCTTCAATGATTATCATCATATCTCTTCTTCCAACTCTAATTATCCTTGATGTTCTACTCAATGGTCTTAAACTTTTCTACAATTTCCTCAACAATTTTAGACCTAATATTTTTCTTTATCCAACTTCATCCCAACATGCAGTTGTCCTGCACCTCTTCTTATAAAGGGATTCATAGGGATCTATTTGGATACTTGAGTTGAAACTATTATTTTAAGATAACTCGACCAGAGGAAGATATTGGTCCTATCCTCATTTAAATTCAATTAATCATGCTCTCAACATGTCCTCAAGTTTCTAGATAATCTGATCAGATTGGCCATCAGTTAGGGGGTGATAAGTTGTGATGAAGTTCAGCTCAGTGTTTACAGCATGTTGAATACTTTTCTAGAACATATAGTTGAATCTCAAATCATTATCAGATACAATCGATAGTGGTACTCCATGCAGCCTCCCCCCTTCTCTGATGTATATCTGTGAAAGTCGATCCAATGAGGAGTCATATTGAATTTAAATGAAGTGTGTAGTCTTTGTAAGATAATCCACCACAACCCATAGAGAATTATTTCATCTTGATGTACTCATAAGATCAGGTACAAAGTCTATGGTGATGTTTTCTCATTTTCATATAGGTATGGGTAATTGTTGCATCATCCCCTTGTCTTTCTACCTTTCGTCCTTCACTTGATGACACACAAGACATATTGATGTATATTCTGTGATCTCTTTCTTCATATTGTCCCACCAATAGTGTTCTCATAGATCTTAATACATATTTGTGATTATTAGGTGTATGGATAAGGTTGAGCTATGTTCATCATCCAACATCTTCTTATTTAAGTCAATATGTGATGGTACACATAGACTTGACCCAAATCCCACAACTCCTTCTTCATTAACATTAAAATATTAGGATTTCCCTTTTCTTATAGTTTTCAATTTCTTCTGAATTCCCACATCATTTATTTTATAATCCTTTATATTCTCCAGAATAGACAGTTGAGAAATAATTTGTGAAAGGATTGATGGTGTTCCTTTATTTATGATTTCTATGTCCATACTTTACAAAACTAAGAAGATTAGATACCTATCAATTCTTATAAATGATAGAATTTAAGGATTATTTATACTTAGAGAATATACCACTTTATTCAGTTTACCAAGATGGTAGTGGATTGAGAAGTCATAGTCCTTGATCAGTACTAACATTTTTCTTTTTTTCATATTCATCTATTTATGTGTGAATATACACTTAAGGATTTTTTGATCTGTATATATTTAAAAATTCTCCCCAAAGTAATTATTATGCTATATTTTCAAATATAAGATCACTATAGCCAACTTATGATCATGTTTTGGGTAGTTCTGTTCATTAAAATTAAACTTCCTTGAAGCATATACTATGAATTTGTTATTTTATAATTAACACACTTCTCAATCCCTTATTTGAAGCATTTCCAAATACCACAAAAAGATCTCGACTTGTGGTTAATGTGAGCATAGGTGCGATGATAAGTCTTATTTACAACTCCTTGAAGCTCTATTAACATTCATCATTCCAAAAAAACATGACTCTCTTCTGAGTTATCTTGGTAAGAGGGTTTGAAAATCATGATAAATTTCTCACAAATCGGCAATAATACCCTACTAACCCAAGGAAACTATGGATATCTATCACAGATGTTGGCCTTAGATGTCATTTAATTTTTTCTATCTTTAGAGTATCCTTATATATACCATTTATTTTTCATGATATTCCCCAATAATGATACTTTCTACAACCAAAAATCACATTTATTGTACTTGGCATAGAGATTCTACTTTTATAAGGTCTTCAGCACAATTCTCAAATTCTCCTCATGATCCTCCTTTATTTTAGAGTATATTAGAATATCATCTATAAAGAATACCAAAACTTTGTCAAGGTAATATCTAAATACTCTATTCATCAAGTCCAAGAATATTTATAGTGCATTATTGAATCTGAATGGCATTACTATAAAATCATAGTGCATGTACCTTGTACAAAAATAACTCTTGGTGATATCCTCCTTATTCAACCTAACTCGGTAAAATCTTGACTGAAAATCCACCTTGGATAATTATTGTGTTCTATATAGATGATCAAACAATTCATCAATCCATGGAAAGGGATAATTTTTCTTTATCGTGATATTATTAATCTCTGGATAATCAATTCAAAGGAACATTGACCCATCCTTATTCCTAATAAAGAGGACTAGTGCACACCATGGTGAAGCACTTGGGTGTATGAAGCCTTTATCCAAATTCTCCATTATTTGTTTCTTTATCTCCTCAAGTTACACAAAATCTATTCTATACTTATTCAGAGATAATGGAAACTCCCCAAGTATATGATCGATTGAAAATTCAATCTCTCAGCTAGGAGGAACACCGGGTAATTCCTCGGGAAACACATCAACATGTTCCCTCACAATATGAATTTTTTTAGGATGGTTCTTTTATTAGACTCAATAATTTGAGCTAGATTCAATTTATCATAGGACAATAATATTCATTCTTGATATGTTGGTGCGAAAGAAGATTCATCCTCCTCCTTTCACCTATACAGAATCAAGGGTCGATTCAAAATATGGAGAGCGATTTTCTTATCATGGAAATTTATATGGGATTTATATAGAGAAATCCAATTCATACCCAAAATTGCATCAAATTCCACCAAATGTATTATTAAAAGGTTCTCTGGTAAGTTTAGACCAAAAATTATGATAGGGGAGGAGTTATATACTTGGAATGAAATAATTTCCACATTTTTTGTTTTCACCAATAGCTCTACTTCCAAGATTTGTGGTGGTGTTTGAATAGTTCTACTAAATTTTCTTGATATGAAGGAATGAGTAGAACTAGAATCAAAAAGTTCATTCACTTTTCTTGAATGAATAACTAGTATATTTTTTCACCACTTCTTTTTAGGGATCTGCCTTAGCAATTTTGATGGAAAATCTTTTCCTTTCTTCCTTGGAGGTTGTTGGTTCTCTATGAAAACCCCTGTCTTAGTGAATTGGTTTGAAAAGTGACATGGTTACTTGTAGTTGTAGTAATTAACAATATACTGATGGTAGACTAGATCATTTTTTTTGTTCCAATGCATTAGTGGGTTTCTCCTGCTGGCAATCATTAGTTAGTTTTCATTTGTTCTTTCAACTAAAGCATTTCCTCATCCCCCTTAAGAAATTCTAGGGTTCTTCTTTCTAAACCTTTGATAAGTGGGATATTAAAATTTCTTATAATCGTTATATTTATAAATTAGAACACCAAAATTAAACTCCACTTTTTTCTTATTATCCTCATGATACCCTTGAGATTCTCCAATCTCTAATTCAACTTTGAGATAACATCGTACAATTTCCTCATAGTTATCAAACTCTAAAATCACTAGGTATTTTCATAGACTAGGTTTTATCCCACCAAATAAGTGGTCAACCTTCAATTCAGGGGTAACGACAAAGACAAAGGTGTATTGTGCAAGTCTTGTGAAGTTTTACCCATATTCCATGATATATTTGTCATATTTTTCTTGATTGAAGTAAATCCCTTTCTATTTTAAGATGGAGAGTGTGATGAAAATATTTATCGAACATTTTCTAGGATTCCTTCTACCCCATTTCTTTGATCTCTTCCTTAGGATTCATATTCTTGATCAATGACCACCACTGATTTTCTTCACTATCCATACGATAAATATAAATTTTATCCTTCTCTTGTTCATAACATTGAGCAATGGATAAGATCTTCTCAATAGATTTGATCCATTTTTTAATGATTAAGGGATCAGATGATCCATTAAAAGTTATAGACCTTTGTCGCATAAATCTCTCAATTTCATTTTTTTTCTTTATTCGGGGGATTTGGGCGCTCCTCCTAATCTAGGTTTAGATTCAAAACCTGAGTCATCTGAGATATTATCATCACAAATTTTATTATTCCCACTCACATAAGGTTGGGAATTATGTTGGGGTAGTTGTCACATTGTCTGTCGCATTAATTTTTCACCCAATTTCTCTTATTTTTAGCCATTGGATAAAATAAATGGAAAATTAGGGATGAATATTTTTAAACTATTAAACACATAAATGGTAATTTAATGACATTAAAGGGATAACTTATAACTTACATGTATTTCCTTAATTTATGAATTTCTAGGATTCAATCTATGTTATCTATGATCTATTTACCAACATATATTTTTATGGTCATTTTTTTATTCCCTTAATAATGGTTCATAAGGATCTTATGAATTTACCAAAGCATATCCCTCAATAATATCGAACTAGATGTGCAGTAAGGCTCATGGACGTGTACCATGTTACACTGATTCATTCCTGACATGGCATGTCATAGTTGTTACCCCTAGGTACATCTGTTCTAGAACCATGTCCACTTATTGTATCCCGGAAGGGATTTATTTTCTTGATAAGCGACTTACTCTATAATTACCAAAATTTACGGATTTTTTCTTATACTTAGTCTTATCCCTGAGGCTTTATCTAGAGTTTTCTAATCCTAATCCCAAAAATAACTAAACCTCCCTTTGATACCAACTATAAAAACCCTACTATTTATTTCACATTAATAAATGATTTATTATATAATTTTACACTTAATAAAACCTAAAAAATCAATAATTATAGTGTCTCTGGGAATTAGGTACATTATATAACAATTTAGAATGGGAAAAATCATCTTTATTGAAAACTTCCTTAACATGCTCACACTTAAAACTGTATAGTATAACCTGGGGGAATACACAAGAAAGGGGTAATCTATAAATCCTATCAATGGAATAATCATGGAATAGGTTAATAAATGTTAAAAAATAACCATATCAATGGATAATAAAAGGAACATGAATAATAAGGCATGATATAGCATGATAATCATAAAATGGAAAATGTGGAAATAACTTAAAACACGACATCATAAACATAGGTCAAGGCTAACTTCCAAGACATCATGATGGAAAAGTCCCATAAAGTAATTAGGTTCACTCTATGTCCCAACATGACATCCCATGAGATTAAACATTACCGAATGCATTGGAGTGCTATATAATTCTGGGTTCACCCATCACTTTCATTTAATTATCATGGTTAAGTGTTCCACATAGATCAAAACACATGAAATAATTTATCATTACATTTTATTTTGTTAGCATGGAGTGTGGAATATATACATGTAATTCTCAATTAAAATAGGTATAAGTGTATAAAGTTGAACACCTTTGATAAAAAATGGGCATGGTATTCACTACACAATTATTTTGGCATGGAAAATCGGGGTGAAATTTCAGCAGCATAACGACATCACTTAAAAATTTATAAAATGGGTTGATGAGAGTGAAATGAGTATCTCATACTTTGTAAATAAAATGGTAATTAATAGTGATATGGAAATACACATCACACCACTAGTAATTTTAAATATAATTCATAAGATAATATATAAACTTGATTAAAGAAGAGAAGGTAAGGATCCCTAACTTGAGTGTGTGACTCAAAATGCTTGGGAGAAGATTATTTAGTGTTTGGGGGTACCCTAGGAAGAATTTATAGAGGTTATTTGCATGCACGTGTGTCGTTGGGTATGAGTGACAAACTAAAATTTATAACCTACTTACTACTTAAAAGAGTGGAAAGATAGGGTCAAACCATAGAGAGGCCTAAAGTTGTGCTTAGTGATCTAAAAGAAAACAAACCAAACAATCACACAAGAAAAGTAAATCAATTTATGGTACTAGAGTTAAGTGAGTAAGACTCAGTGTGTGAGGAAGTGATAAGGAATTGGTGAGTTCACGGAATCAGATAAGACAACAAGAAATCTTGTGGTTAAAAAAACCAATAGATGAGTAAGGGGAAAGTCCATTGGCCAATTTCGACATTGCTTAGTCTCATTCATGAATTTAAGTTTAAGAAATATAGATCTGACTTAAGGTAACTAGCCAGATTTGTCATTTGGTCAGTTTGTGAAGAAATATCCCTTACAGTCCTTCAACTGTAAAAGTCATTCCATCCAATGGTGATAAAAGTCAGATGTCACTGGGCTCAACTTATCAGTTGAGTCCATCATGTCTCTCTCATTTGAGCATGATTCACTTGTTAGTTAATTCCTCGGATTGAAACAATTTTTATTTAGATTCAAACAAGATCAGTTTTCACTCAACCTTATTGTTTTGAAAACAAAACCGCCCCACAATAGTGAGAGAAAGACGATCCTAAATATGCAGTGTGTGAATTATAGTAAACAAATCTTAACCATCCAGATTATCCCCCCCCCCAAAGAAGCTTATCTGGACATAATAGTTGGATTCAGTGCAAAAATAGAATAAAAATGAATGAATTTCATGTTGAAATAAGTTTAAGAAAAAAAAATAGCACAAGGAAAATAAATATGTTCGTCTCCCTTCTTTATCTCTCGAAAGCTCTAATTCCTACTGCTCGATGGTGGATGCAATGTTGGAATGTGCTTGATGTCCCGCCCTAGGAATAGAGGTATGAAATGATGATCTGATGCTCTAATTCCTCCAATATTCTCTCGATGGAAATGGTAAAGACTCTCAGGATCGCTCGATGGCTATGGATGGATGATGGATCACGAAGTATCCCCCGTCTGATGTCCCTGATCTCATCTTGTTGAATGCCTTCATGAATCAATGATCTAGTGCTTGTGATGAATGATGATGACCCCGTAATCGAAGTCTCTGGAATCTCTTTTGAAGTGTTCCTCAACCTCCATGTGGAGCTTTCACAATTCTACTTCTTCTACACTGGTCACTAGAGCAGTTGCTCCTAACTGAATAATGGGTTTGTGTTCCAAACCACAACCTTTCCCTCAGCAAAAAAAACACATGTGAGTCATTTTGAAAGAAATGAAATAATTATATAAAAATACTATATATTATATCACTACTTAAAAATACTTATTAATATATATATATATATTATAATATCTAATATTATTATTAATAATATATGTTTTAATAACTATTATTATTTAATTAATACATGTACTATTGTGATATATTAGAAATTAATATTATACATACATATAATATTATATAAATTTATTAATATATATATTATTGTTATTATATAGTATATTATATATTATATTATAATAATAAAATAAAATAAAAACTAAAAAAAGATAAATTTTGGGGTGGAGGTTGGGTTCTCGTAAGAATAAAGGGGAGGCTCAGGCGGCTTTAGGAAAGGAGAAGGAGGGTGGTGGCACATAGGGGAGGTCGGGTAGCAGTAGGGAGGGCCTCAGCTTGGAGAGTTCAGCCAAGATTTAGGGATAAAGTCCGACGGCGAAAGGTGGAGGATATCATGATGAGAAGATTTGAGTGTGGTGGATGTGGACTATGGTGGAGCAGGGGACAACGCCGATGACTGGTGGTTTGGGTCGAAATTCCAGATCTTTAAACCTAAGTTATTGAAGTGGGTCTCATTTTTAAGATTTGGAATTTGATGTTGAATCGTTGATGTTTGATAAATTTATATGTTGTGGGTTTGATTTGTTTTGTTACTTTGATACTGCTGTGTGAATTGTTGTTTGTTGCTACGTTGATTGTTGTGGAGATTTTTTTTTGCATTGCTGGAGTTTGGATAGAGGCAAGATGGTGGCACTGGTTCTGTGACGAAACGGCGCCACAAGTTGAGTGATGAAAGGGTGTCTAGGTAGAAACGGTGAGATAGGTTGGAGAAAGAGTGGTGGCATCATAAGTACTTATCAAGGTTGCTGTGAGATAGCAAGGAGGCACCGTGGGGGTTGTGATATGGTGGCTGGCGCGAAGCAGGTGCAGACAGGGGAGAGTGGCAAGATGGTGGCACCGGTTCTGAAATGGTGCCACAGTGAGATGTGGTACCATAATGGGATTAAATGGTGGAACTATATGGATAGAATAAAATTGTAAAACAGTGTCACTATAAGAAGGAGACGGTGGGACAGTCAGGTAGGGAGATGATGGCATATCAACAGAGAGACTCGGTGCAACCGTAACACCTGTAAAATAAATAAATCAATAAATTAAGTTGAAGAAATCAATAATTTACTAAAACTAAAAATAAATTAATAAATAAATCAATTAAATTAACAAATAGAGTTAACAACTAAAAAATAAAGAAAAATTAAATAATAAAAATTAATTGTGAATTATTTAAAAGAAAGAATTTAATTGGATTAAATAAAATAAAAAAAATTAAATCAAGAAAAAATTAAAATATTTACAGTTACTTGCTTAAATTAATTAACCAATTAATTAATTAAAAAATTAATTAAATTAAATAATAAAAATATTAATTAAATAAGATTAAATTGTTAAAACTAATTAAATTATTAGAAGACTAAAAACTAAAATGAGTTATTTATTTACAAATTAATGATAAATAATTAACTAATTAAATTTATGAATTGATAAACTAACTATAATTAAAAATTATAAAAATAAAAATAATAAAAAATAAAAGTAAAATTCAAAAGAATTTATTTAATTTAAGAATTATTTAAAATGAAAATAGTGAACATTAAAAAACATGATTTAAACTAAAACTAATTATTTTACAAATTAAGAACAAAATCACAACAATTATTAATTATTTAATAAAAACATCATTTTGGTATTAAAATTTTAATAAATATATAAAAAGGATGTGGAAAAGAGTTTCAAAACACTGCCACATCAAACTCCCCCACACTTAAAACTTTGTTTGTCCTCGAAAAATTACATGCCTTAGACTTTAAAATAGAAATATGATTTTTGAATTGCAGTTCAAGAAGTGCATGATTAAACTTTAATACCTAGAGGAACACTACAAAACAGTGAGTCATACTTTTCAAAGGTGTTCAAAAATGGTGTCCTGTCTAGATTCAAAAACTCATTAAAAGTCACAAGCCTCACAAATTCATAGACTATCAAGTATGCCATGCCTCCTATATGTACTCATTAATTTTCCTACTTCACCTTCCAATTTGAGTTCTAATTCAAGGAGTGATTAAAGGTTAGATGAATTGGAACTCAAAACTAAACCAAAGGCACCTTCCATTATCACATTCCCCTAGGTTTCCAAAAATTAAAGTCCCTAAATTTCATTACTTTACTGATTCAACTCAAAGGAATTTTAACTAAGTCAATTGCTCCCTTCTTCTTCTAGGTTCATAGTTCCCCTCACCTTAATGATATCATTTTTTATAAGGGCACTTTATTTTATTTTATTTTACAGCCATATTTCATGTGCTAGGTATTGTTCATAGGACTTATTAAGATTCAAATTGTCTTTATTTATTCACAAAAACACACCCAGTGTGCCTTCTCTCAGATACTCACTATGGGATCCCATTTACCCATTTTACTCCAGTTACAAAGGACTTAATTAATAATCAATTGAGTTGAATTCCTAAAGTGATTGAATATTATTATTTTTCAAAATTTGTGAGTCCCCTAGGATCCAGTGAGAGCTTCTAGTTACCCTAAGTCATGATCATCATCCCATAAAAACTATCATGTCACACTTCCATCCTTAGTTCCAAAAAGACAGATCCATAGAGATAGTGAAAAATTGCACTCAGAAATCATTCATGATTAACAGTTTCTGGCTAAGTGCCACTCTCATCAACCAGGGAGTATTTATCCACAAATATGACATAATTGAAAAATCAGTGAACCTTCAATGTCCATAAAGTGATGAAAGAATCTGATTTTTTTGAAATTTTGAACGATATTTAAAAAAAATGACAATTTTTAAACAAACTCAGGTTCAGGTTCAAGAAGGAGGAATTTGACATGACACTATAATGACCCCTCTCCCCACACTTAAAACCCAAAATTATCCCTAATGTTGAATTTTAAGGTGGAATATATTTGAAGTTCAAGATTGATGGGCAGTTCAGCATAAATAGGATATGGAAGGGTAGCAATGAGATTCAATAATTTATTTTTCCACATAATAAAGAAAAGAAAAAGAAAAACACAAACAAAAATAGAACCAAACCCCACCAACTATCACCAGTAACAAGTTCAGTTCTATTCCTAAACTATCCATGCTCTGAATTTTTAAAGATAAGACAATAGATTTTATCAATGTACTTAAAATAGTAGCATGATTAACAATGATGTGCGACAGCAGCATAATGAAGTTAAAAGCAGTGGGTACAAGCATGTTTCACAAATAATCTAGAAATAATTTTTCAACTCTCTATATACTAGTATATAAACACCCATTCAAGAGAACATATTCATTTTTCATGGGTCAGGGGGAAGTCCCCCACACTTAATTCAAAGTGAAGATTAATCAGGTAATTGAAAGTTAAAAATGGAAAAGAAACACTTCCCTGAATTATTGGAGCTTTAACACTGACTTCCATAGACAGATCCTCTTTAGCAGAACTGGGTGTTTACTCCTCTTTATTAACCTGCAAGTTCAAATAAGTAAAATAAGATTGCAGAGTTTTAGGTTCAAGATAATTAACCCAAGGGAGTGATTGGAAATAAATGTTATTCATATGATGTAGTGGATTTCTCCCCTAGGTTTTATTTTTCAAGTTTCTGGCAGTAAGAACTCTCTCTCTAAAACAAAAATAGATCATGAGGCACCATCAAGTAGTCAAGAGGTTAAACTGGGGAACAAGTATTATGGGATAACTTTATTAAAGAAAAAAAATAAAAGTAAAACAACTAAGCAATCACGGGTTAGTTCCCATGCAACATTGAGTTTATAGTCATTGGTTAGACTTAAAATAGCTCATTATTCCAACAGAGATATGGCAACCAAGACCTTTGGATACCCTTCAAAGAAGTGTTTTATTCTTTGACCATTGACTAAGAAAGGTTGATTCTCTTCTTCAACTAGCTCAAAATCTCTATTAACGAAAACTCTAACAATGGTAAAGTGTCCTGACCACTTGGTCTTCAACTTTCCTAGAAATAGCTTCAATATAGAATTGAAAATAAGGACCCTATCACCATCCTTGAAATTCCTATTTTGAATGATTGAGTCATGAAAATACTTTTTTCACTCTTTGTACATTTCATCATTCTTATAGGACTCTCTTCTGATCTCCTCTAGCTCACTCAGCTCTAACAGTCTTCTCACACCAGTAGACTTGAAATCAAAGTTAAGAGCCTTCACCGCCCAATAAGATCTCTTTTTCAACTCAATGGGTAGATGAAATGTTTTCCCAAAGAGTATATTATATGGTGACATCCCTATAGGAGTATTATAAGCATTTATATGGGCCCAAAGGGCCTCATCTTACTTCCTTGACCAGTCCTTCCGAGATCTAGATATTGTTTTCTCCAAAATCTGTTTGAGCTCTCTGTTTGAAACTTCTGCTTGTCCACTGGTCTATGGGTGGTAAGTGGTGTCTATAATATGTTAGAACCCATACTTCTACATCAAAACATTGAACTTATAATTATTTAAGTGAGTCCCATTATCAGGGATGAATGCTCGAGGCACACCGAATCTGGAAAAGATGTTTTTCTTGATGAATTTTACAACACTAGCAGCTGAATTGTTAGGTAGATCTACTGCCTCATCCCACTTGGACACAAAGTCCATAGAAACTAACATATACTCATTCCCATAAGAGTATGGGAATGGACCCATGAATTCCAAGCCCCACACATCAAATATTTCAACCTCCCGAATTTTTTTGGGTAGTTCCTACCATCTCCCAACATTTCCCAACATTTGACATTTCTCACAGCCAATAACCAGACTCCTAGAATCTTTAAAAAATGTTGGGAAATAGAAACCAGCCTATAAGAACTTTTGGGAAGTCCTTTCTTCTCCATGGTGGCCACCCCAAGGTGATGAATAGTATCTCTCAAGTATAAAAAAATCTCATCCTCAACCACACATCTTATCAAAATCTCATCAGCACATCTCCTAAAGAGAAGAGGGTCATCCCAAATATAATATTTCATCTCAGATATAAACCTCTTCCTCTGATTGTGTGAGAGATCATTAGAAATGACTCCAGCTTCCAGAAAGTTGGCATAGTCTGTAAACTAAGCAGACTGCTACACTAAGGCAGCAAACAATTGTTCATCAGGGAAATAAGTGTTGATCTCTTTTGGTTTCTTATTTGGGGTATTCGAAAATCAGGATAAGTGATCTGCAAATACATTCTCATCCCATTTCTTGTCCTTAATCACTAAATCAAACTCCTATAACTATGAGGTCCACCTCATGAGTCTGGGCTTTGAGTCCCTTTTATCCACCAAGTACTTTTGGGATGAATGATATGTGAAAATTATTATCCTTGATCCTATAAAGTACTACCTGAACTTTTCCAAAGAAAACATCACAACATCCAACTTATTTTCAGTGGTAGAATAATTCTTCTGGGTATCGTCTAGCATCTTTCTTGTATATTAAATAACATATAGTTTCCTGTCCTTCAACTTCCCAAAAACAGCTCCTACTGCAAAGTCACTAGCATCACACATCACCTCAAAGGGAATCTTCTAGTCAGGAGCAGTGATTACAAGTGAAGTATTCAACTTCTCCTTAAGTAGATTAAAGGCCTCTAGACATTTCTCATCGAAGACAAAGGGTGTTTCAAAACTAGCAGGGAGCACAAGGGTTTATTAATCTTAGAAAATTCCTTCATGAAACTCATGTATAACCTAGCATGACCCAAAAAACTTCTGATTCCTTTGACATTTTCAGGTGGGGGAAACTTCTGTATGACCTCAATTTTAGCATTATTGACCTCTATCCCATTCTTAGAAACTGTGTTTCCCAAAACTATGCCTTTAGTGGCCATGAATTGGAAATTTTCCCAATTTAAGACTAAGTTGGTTTATTGGCACTATTCTAACACTGGTTCTAGATTTTTCAGATAGTTCTCAAAGTTATTTTCCATAATATAAAAAACATCCATGAACAACTCAATTATCCTTTCAATAATGTATAAAAAAATTTCCATTATGAACCTCTAAAAAGTGTCAGGATCGCCACACAATCCAAAGGGAATCCTCTAGTAGGAAAATGTTCTAAATGTACAGGTGAAGGTGGTTTTCTCTTGGTCCTCACGTGCAATGGAAATCTGGTTGTAACCAGAATAACCATCAAGAAAGTATAAGAATTCATTACCTACCAATATCTCTAACATTTGATCCAAAAATGGCATGGGAAAGTGATCCTTTCTTGTGGTAGAATTAAACTTTATGTAGTCTATACAGACTCCATTTATTCACTACTCTTGTTTATATTGGCTCATTCTTTTCATTAGTGACCATTGTCTCTCTACGTTTTTTGGGTACCACCTGGATAGGACTTACCCAGGGGCTATCAAAAATGGGAAAAATTATTCCAGCATCAAGTAACCTAATCACTTCTTCTCTTAAAACTTTCTTTATGTTTGGGTTGAGTCTTCTTTGGGATTCTACTCTAGGCTTACACTCAAGTTCTATGGGAACTTTATTCATGTAAAAGGCTGGACTTATCCCCTTGATATCAGCAATCAACCAGCCTATTACGGACTTGTATTTCCTCAAAACACTAAGTAGATTTTTATCTTGACTCACTTCCAGGTTTGATGAAATGATCACAGAAAGTGTGGAACTATCTCTTAAAAAGGAATATTTGAGATGGGCCTGGAGGGGCTTGAGTTCAATGGTGTGTGGTGATTTGATTGTGGTAAGACACTTGGGCCTGAGTGTCTCAAGGTCTTCATATTGCCTCTTGAAGAAGGCAGTGGAGAAGGCTTCTTCCTCATCACTAGAGCTTCCAAAAAAATATCCTCAAACTTAGATTTCTCTCTAGGGGTAAGAATGTGCTCCAACAAACTCATCTAGGTTCTCCAAAAATTCTCCCTCAAACTCATCAACAGATTCTCTCTCCTTACCTGAGTTGATCCCCATGCAAGCCATAGAAGAGATTTTGGGTTCACTATTGATTTCAGCTATCATTCACAGAAACTCCTCTTCCTCCTTATCAATATTACTCTCAACAACAAAAATATCATCTTTAGGTAAGATTGGGTGGGTGTGTTCTTGGATTTTCTTAAACACATTGAATTCTTATTTCTGTTCACCCATATTGAAAATCAGTTTCCCTTTAGACACATTTATCACAGCTCCCCCTGTGGCCAGGAAGGGCCTATTGAGAATGATAGGAGCCTCCTGGTCACACTCCATATCAAGGATAAGAAATTCAGTAGGCAAAAAGATTTTTCCTACTCCCACTAACAGATCATTGACCCTACCCACTGGATGAGTAATGGACCTATCAGCAAGTTGTAACACAACAGTGGTGGGTTGAGGAACTCCTAATATCATGTGCTGAAAAATTGATAGGGGAATCAGATTAATACTAGCAACCAAATCACACAAACAATTGAACATACCACCTCTATCACCAAAGGTGCAAGGGATGATAAATCTTCCTGGGTCCTGAAGCTTAGGAGGTATCCTATTCTATAAGACTTCACTACACTCCTCTGTTAAGATATAGGTGGAAACTTTTTCCAACATATTTTTATTTGAATGGATTTTTTTGAGTGATTTTAGATATGATGGGATTTGAATCAAGGCTTCCAAGAATAGGATATCAATGTTTATCTTTTTAACCACTTTCAAAAATTTCAACAGTTCATAATCATAAATTGTCTTCTTAATTATTTGTGGGAAGAGGATTTCAGGGGAAATTCCTCACAATTGGGAGTATATCTATAAATTCCTCTTCAAAAAATTTATTCCCTTTATTGTATTTGTTTTAAAATCCATTTTATCTGGGTTTTTGAGATGGAATAGTAGGAACTGGAGGGATGCTGGTGGTACTGTCTAGTTTTCCAGATTCAAGGTTCTTCAGATTTGAGTTTACAACTTCAGCCATTTTATCATTTTCAGAATTTCTGGGTTCTTTCTTAGGCTCTTGGTGAGTTTGGAAACCACTTATGGTGGTCACAATCATGGCATTCTTCCTAGGATTGGCTTCAGTGGTGCCAGGTAGCCTACCCTTTTCTCTATTACTAGAATCCCTAGCCAGCTACCCCATTTAAATTTCCAAATTATTCATTATCACATCCATTTGAACTTTATCATAATCACTTTTGGTCTTTTGTTCATCAAACCTCCCTATAAACTGATGGAACATGTCTCTTGACTCATATTTTGAGTTGGATGACTCAACCTTAGGTGGTGGTTGGGGTTGGAATTACTGCCTAAGAGGCTACTAGAATCCAAGAGGGGCAATAGGTTGGAGGACTCCCTACTCCCTACATGAAAGGTTCGGATGGTTCCTATACCCCTAATTGTAGGTGATGGAAAAAGGATTTTCCCTAGGATGCATCTGAGGTCCATAGCCAGCAAAGCTGACACTCTTATGAGGCTAGAAAGGCATATCAAATTTTAAATCGTAGGTTTGAGAATGAATATACATGCCACAGTGGTGGAACCACTATTTAAGGGTATGATGTGGGTTCTCATTAAAGAACCTAGAAGATTGGGCTTCATCTTGAGGAGTATGAGAGATTTCATTTCTCATAATGGTTATTCTCCTAGAGAATTTGTGCTGGGAATTTTGAGCTAAGGTATTAAAAATTTGTTTGATCTCCTTAGCTGTCCAATCACTAATGTCTCCTCTAGAAGACTGATCCACTAAGTTTTGGTGGTAAGGGGTGAGACTATGGTATAAGGTGTCCATGAGGAATTGGGGTGTACATTGATGGTTTGGACACTGCCTAAGAAAACCTCTAAACCTATCCCAGGATTTGTGAAATAGTTCTCCTTCATCCTGAAAGAATCCAGTTATTTTGTGCCTAATTTCATATGTCAACCTCCTAAGATAGAATTTCATTATGAAAGCATTATAAACTTGATTCCAGGTGACAAAGATTTCTTCTTCTAACTATTGAAACCAAGTCCTAGCATTTACCTTGAGTCATAAGGGGAAAACTCCCAGTTTAAGCTCTTCCTCAGTGATACCCTTAAGTGGTAGCTGTTGGACACTACAATAGAAGGCTCTAATGAAGTCAAGAGAGTCTTCACTAGGAATTCCATTGAATGTAGGAAGCTGACTAATCATTTATTGCCTGATTTTATAATTCCTAGACCTAGGAGAGAGTCTAATGCATGAAGGGTTACTTGACACTGAAGGTAGTAAGAACTCTCTCAGACTGCACCTCTCAACTATCTCATTTCCAGGTGGGTTTATCATTCTATGTTGGTTAAAATTCTCAAGAAGTGGATTGTTCAAGTTTTCATTTCTATTAGCTTCCATTTTGATCTTTTCATTGTTATTTTTCACTTCCATGAGGTACTTATTAATTTCAGGATTACCAGGTACTATGTATTCAGACTTAGACCTGCATTGCATGCAGCAGGTTCACAATTTTTTTTTGAATTTCAATTTTCCTTATGCAAATTTTTTTTAGTGTTTTTTTTCTTCTGATTTTTTTTTTGATTTTTTATTATGTGAATTTTTGTTTTGTTTTTTTATATAACACATGGCTTCCCTGGAAACAACACCAATATTTTCACGCACGCGCATTATTGGGCACGAGCGACAAACTAAAATTTATAACCTACTTACTATATAGAATAGTGGCAAGACAGGGTTGAACCACAGAGAGGCCTAAAGTTGTGTTTAGTGGTCTAAAAGAAAACAAAAAAAACAAGCACACGTGAAAAATAAATCAATTGGTGGTACTAGAGAGAAGTGAGTAAGACTCAGTGTGTGAGGAAGTGATGAGGAATTGGTAAGTGCATAGAAGCAGATAAGACAACAAGAAATATTGTGTTGAAAACAACCAATAGATGAGTAGGGGAAAATTCTGCTGGCCGATTTCGATATTGATTAGTCTCATTCATGCACTGAAGTTTAATAAATATGGATCTGACTTAAGGTAATTGGCCAGATTTTTTATCTATTCGGTTTGTGAAGAAATAGCCCTTATAGTCTTTCAACTATAAAATTCATTCCATCCAATGGTGATAAAAGTTAGATTTCACTTGGCTCAACTTTTTAGTTAAGTTCAGTGTGTCTCTCTCATTTGAGAATGATTCACTTGTCAATGAATTCCTAGGATTGAAACAGTTTTTTATTTAGACTCAAACAATATTGGTTTTCACTCAACCTTGTTATTTTGAAAACAAAACCACCCCGAAAACAGTGAGAGAAATACAATCCAAAAAAATACAATGCGTGAATCAGAGTAAAGAAATCTTAACTAGCTAGATTATCCCCCCCCCAAAACAGTTTAGTTGTACATAATGGTTGGATTAAATGTAAAAATAGAATAAAAGTCAGCAAAGTTCATGTTGAAATAAGTTTCAGAAAAAAAAACAGAACACAAGGAAAATAAATATGTTTTTCTCCCTACTTGATCTCCTGAAATATCTAATTCCTACTGCTCGATGGTGGATGCAATGATGGAATGTGCTTGATGTACCACCATGGGAATCGAGGTATGAAATGATGATTTTCTGCTCTGGTTCCTTCAATTTTCTCCCGATGGAAATGGAGAAGACTCTCGGGATCACCCGATGGCTATAGATGGATGATGGATCTCAAAGTATCTCTCGTATGATATCCATGGTCCTATCCCACTGAATGCCTTCATGAATCAATGATCTAATGCCCATGATAAATTCTAATAACCCCATAATCAAAGTCTCTGGAATCTCATTTGAAGTGTTCCCCGACCTCCACGTAGAGCATTCACAGTTCTACTTCTTCTGTATTGGTCACTAGAGTAGTTTCTCTTAACTAAATAATGGGATTGTGCACCCAGCCATGACCCTACATTAATTTTATCACTTTAATGATTCAACTCAAATGAATTTTAACTAAGTCAATTTATCCCTTCTTTATCTGGGTTCAAAATTCCCCTCACATTAATGAGTTAATTTTTGACAAAGGAACATTATTTTATTTTATTTTTCACCCATAGTTCATGTGCCAAGTACTATTCATATCACTTATTAAGATTGAAATTGGATTTATTTATTCACAGAAATGCACCCATTATTCCTTATCTCAGATACTCACTATGGGATCCCATTTTACCATTCTACTCCAGTTACAAAGTACTTAATTAATAATCAATAGAGTTGACTTTCTAAATTGATTGAATATTATTATTTTTCAAAAGGTGTGAGTCCCTTGGGTTCTAGTGAGAGATTATAGTTACCCTAATTCATGATCATCATCCCAAAAAACCTATCTTATCACACTCGCATCCTCAATTCATAAACAGACAAATCTATAGAGATAGTGAACAATTGCACTCAGCAATCATTCATGATTAATAGTTTCTGACTAAGTGCCACTCTCATCAACCAGTGAGCAGTTATCCACTAACAAGACATAATTGAAAAACCAGTGAACCACCAATGGCCATAAAGTGATGAAAGAATTTGATTATTTTTTTTGATATTTTCAACGATATTTGAAAAAAAAATTGACCATTTTTAAAACAAACTCAGGTTTAGGTTTAAGAAGGGTGAATTTTACATGACACTATAATGACCCCTCTCAAAATTTTCATGCAGGCGCATCGTTGGGCATGAGCGACAAACTAAAATTTATAACCTACTTACTACTTATAATAGTGGCAAGATAGGGTTGAACCACAGATAGGCCTAGAGTTGTGCATAGTGATCTAAAATAAAACAAAACAAATAAACACACTAGAAAAATAAAACAATTGGCGGTACTGGAGTGAAGTGAGTAATACTCAGTGTGCGAGGAAGTGATAAGGAATTGGTAAGTGCACATAATAAGATAAGATAGAAGAAAGATTGTGGTGAAAACAACTAATATATTAGTAGGGGGAAAGTCCATTGGACAATTTCAATATTTCTTAGTCTCATTCATGCATTGAAGTTTAAGAAATATGTATCTGACTTAAGGTAACTGGTTAGATTTTTCGTCTGGTCAATTTGCAAATAAATAGACATTAAATTCCTTCAACTGTAAAATTCATTCCATCCAATGGTGATAAAAGTCAGATATCACTGGGCTCAACTTGTTAGTTGAGTTCAGTGTGTGTCTCTAATTTGAGCAAGATTCACTTGTCAGTGAATTCATTGGATTGAAATAGTTTTTATTGAGATTCAAACAAGATCGGTTTTCACTTAACCTTGTTATTTTGAAAACAAAACCACCCTGCAAACAGTGAGAGAAAGACGATCCAAAAAAATGGAGTGCATGAATCAGAGTAAAAAAATCTTAACCAGCTAGCTTATCCCCCATAATGGTTGGCTTCAGTGCAAAAATAGAATAAAAATCAATGAAGTTCATGTTGAAATAAGTTGCAGAAGAAAAAAAATAGAGCACAAGGAAAATAAAGATGTTTGTCTCCCTGCTTGATCTCATGAAAGATCTAATTTATACTAATTGATGGTGGATGTAATTTTGTAATGCGCTCGATGTCCCGCCCTAGGAATTGAGGTATGAAACACTGATCTGCTGCTCTAATGCCTCCAATATGCTCCCGATGGAAATAGTGAAGACTCTTAGGATTTCCCGATGGCTATAGATGGATGACGGATCTAAGAGTATCCCCCGCCAGATGTCCATGATCCCGTCCCACTAAATGCCTTTGTGAATCAATGATCTAGTGCATGTGATGAATGCTGATGAACCCGTAATTAAAGTCTCTAGAATCTTGTTTGAAGTGTTCCTCGACCTCCACGTGGAGCTTTCACAGTTCTACTTCTTCTGCGCTATTCACTGGAGCAGTTTCTACTAACTGAATAATGGGGTTGCGCACCATGCCACAACCCTCCCTCTGCAAAAAAACGCATATTAGTCATTTGGAAAAAAATGAAACATTTATATAAAAATACAATATATTATATCACTACTTAAAAATACTTATTAATATATATATATATATTATAATATCTAATATTATTATTACTAATATATGTTTTAATAACTATTATTCTTTAATTAATACATATACTATTATTATATATTAGAAATTAATTTTATACATATGTATAATATTATATACAATTATTAATATATGTATTATTGTTATTATATAGTATATTATATATTATATATTATATATTATATATTATATATTATATATTATATATTATATATTATATATTATATTATGATAATAAAATAAAATGAAAACTAAAAAAAGATGAATTTGGGGGTGGGGGTCGGGTTCTAGCAAGAAAAAAGGGGTGGCTCGGGCGGATTCAGGAAGGGAAAAGGAGGGCGGTGTCACACAGGGGAGGTAGGGTAGCAATAAGGTGGGCCTTGGATTGGATAGTTCGGTCGGGATTTAGGGAGAAGGTTCGACAGCAAAAGTTGGAGGATATCGTGATTAGCAGATTTGAGTGTGGTGGATGCGGACCGTAGTGGAGAAGGGGATAGTGCCGACGACTGGTGGTTTGGGTCAAAATTCCAGATCTATAAACCTAAGTTATTAAGGTGGGTTTAATTTTTAAGATTTGGAATTTGAATTTGAATCACTGATGTTTGATAAATTTATCTATTTTGGATTTGATTTGTTTTGTTAGTTTGATATTTCAGTTTGAATTGTTGTTTTTTGCTTCGTTGATTGCTGCAAAGATTTTTTTTTGTGTTGCTGGAGTTGGGATGGAGGCAAGATGGTGGCACCGGTTCTGTGATGAAACGGTGCCACGGGTTGAGTGTTAAAATGGTGCCTAGGTAGAAATGGTGAGACAGGTTTGAGAAGGAGCAGTGGCACTGTAAGTACCGCTCACGGCTACTGTGAGACAGCAAGGAGGTGTCGTGAGGGTGGGGATACGGTGGATGGTGGGAAGCAGGTGCGGACAGGGGAGAGCAGCGAGGCTGTGACACCGGTTCTGAAATGGTGCCACAGTGAGATGTGATACCTTGATGGGATGAAATGATGGTACTGTATTGATAGAATAAAATTGTGAAACAGTGCCACCGTAAGAATGAGACGGTGGGACAGTCAGGTGGGGGAGATTGTGGCACATCAACAGAGAGACCTGGTGTGACGGCAACACCTCCAAAATAAATATATCAATAAATTAAGTTGAAGAAATCAATAATTTACTAAAATTAAAAATAAATTAATAAATCAATCAATTAAATTAACAAATAAAATTAACAACTAAAAAAATAATAAAAAATTAAATAATAAAAAATAATTAGGAATTATTTTAAAGAAATAATTTAATTGGATTAAATAAAATAAACAAATTAATTCAAGAACATATTAAAATATTTACAGTTACTTAATTAAAATAATTAACCAATTAATTATTTAAAAATTAATTAAATTAAAGAATAAAATATTAATTGAATAAGATTAAATTGTTAAAACTAATTAAATTATTAAAATACTAAAAACTAAAATGAGGTATTTATTTAAAAATTAAAGATAAATAAATAATTAATTAAGTTAATGAATTGATAAACTAACTAGAATGAAAAATTAAAAAAAAAATTAAAGTCAAATTCAAAATAATTGATTTAATTTAAGAATTATTTAAAATGACAGTAGTGCACATTAAAAAAATGATTTAAACTAAAAATGATTATTTTAAAAATTAAGAACAAAATCACAACAATTATCAATTATTTAATAAAAAACAACATTTTGGTATTAAAAAGTTAATAAAAATATAAAAAGGATGTGGAAAAGAGTGTGAAAACACTACCACATCAGTAGTGAAGAGTAATTATGTTCTAAAAGGATTTTTAATGAAGAGAAATTGTAGCTTTGGTGTAACGCCCCGACCCTAGTTACCCAGAGTCGGTGCATTATTACATAACATTGGCATGATCACAAGAAAGATCAAATCTCGAAAGACCGATTGGTTTAGTAGCCTTGGAAACACTAGATATATTCATAAGTCTTACATTACATCATAAAATGAAAAACTACTACAACAACATATTGTCTCCATAATCCACACTCATATCCCCACATAATATCCCTGCAGGTCATTCATAATTTACTTCTTCACTTCCTGGGAAAAATAAAACATAGAAAAGGGGTGAGCTCAAATGCTCAGTAAGGATAACAATATAGCGGAAACTTTCATAAATAAGAATAAACATTTAAGGCAATGTATAACTAAAACAAAAGCCTTTCAAGCTTAAACTTTCAACATGGTATGGCATAAATAAAATGAAATAATGCCATTTACTTATTCACATGGATATTCTACTAATCGAATAATCACATGCAAAATCAATAACCACTTTCATAATGTTGGAATGCATAATGCCAGACTATCATAACCACATAGCCAAGGCCTCGTGCCAAGACTACAAATAAGATTTTTCCAAGGCCTTGTGCCAAGATACTAGTTTGTCTCATGAGACCTACCGATGCAGCGAGGAGCTATAGCGGGCTCCACCCGTCACATATTAAGTCCAATGCATTCCCATATGAAAAGGTTTAAACATAACATAAACATTCGTGTTAAAATTAGCATACGAAATGTCAATACTTTCACCATAAACCATGAATGGTATAAAAATAGCACATCCACAGTCAAACATATCACAAAACCTTCAATACAATATAGAAGTTTTGTATCATAATAAATCAACTTCAAATAAGCGTAAAATCCATCAAAGGATGTTGACATAGATGAAATCAAAACTCTTTTTAGAGAAATATATCTTTCTATTTTGAAATCATTTAAGAGTCATATATTTATAAAATAAAACATTTTCTTTGAAAATATTCTTATAAGCTTGTAAGGGAAGCTTCGATGATTTTATAACGGCGGAAAATAGCCGCACCCGCCGTATAAGTTAAAAAAACATTCTTACCTTAATTTTGTCGAAAAGGTTAAAAAGCACCTTGTTTAGAAAACAACGGAAAGATTCCTTTATAAACCTCTTATAAAAAGTCAAACAAGGGTATAAATGACTTTAACCCATATTCTTGTGAATAGTAAAAATGTTTTGAAATACATTTTTAAGAAACATGGATGTGGATGATAAAGAGATCCCAATAGATTATTAGGTATAAACAACCTCGGATAATGAAGATATTGCGAAATAAACCCTTACCTTGTACTTTTCCTTGGTTGGGGTAGGTTAACCTCCTATATAATGGTGAAATAATTGTTATTGAATTATACAAGAATCATATATATTAATATGATATCATATATTATCTTTTAACATTGATTTGTTAATAATATCTTAGAATTATCGTCGTTTCGGGTGTTAACTTACTCGTTTTCTTTTATAAGTTTTGTTACATAAGCCGTGTTTGTTGTATCTTATTCATATCCAGAATGATATCAAGTCCTTAAACATCATTTTTAAATCATCAAATTATAATTATACTTGAATGGATACGATGGAGAATGAATCTCATCGCATTCGTGGAGACGGTAGTCCGTACGTACGCACGAGCGACAATATCATTCTTTTGATATTAAAATAATATATAAATGGATGGTATATCATATATACAGAATAATTAACATGTTATATGTATTATTTACATGATTTACACATCATTATTATACTCATCCAAATAATAATATATTGAATAACAATTACACCACGACGTGGAGACAGTAAGCCGTACGTACGCACGTATGGTGACATGTTATTCAAAGGGTAGATAGAATACTGAATATGGTAGTACCATATTTATAATAACATCACAGTATATGTGAGATATTGGAGTTATTATTTTATAATGGTAATAACAGATAAAGAACAAGTGGAAGAAGAAAGGAACTTGAAAAGGGGTGGTGAAAACATTACCTCTTCTTCGGGTTCTTCCTTTTCATTTGATCAAAAGGGCTCCTTAGGTTGGCTTTCTGATCAAACTAAGGCCTATAGGTTGTAGTTAGGGAAGTTGGGAGAGTATTTGGGCTGAGTTTGGCCGAACCAAAAGGCTTTAAATGTGTGAAGAAATGGGAAGGAGGAGTGCCCTTTTATAAGAGGGGTGAGGGGAACCTTTGGAAAAGCTAGACATATTAATTTATAATAAATTCATATTAGGTTTCTAATGGATCCAAAGTTGATTATATAACTATTAAGGTGGGTATGGGTCGAAAACAACTCAACCAATAGAATTTAGACAGGTTTGGGTACTTATATTAACCTTATCTTTAAGTATTAACTCTAAGTTAATTAGTTTCACTTTTACAATGTCTCTTTGTATTTTTATATAATATTGTTAATAAACTTACTATATACATCCAAGAGACCCCCAAGTGGTCCATTAATGATGAACCTATCATGATATAAGTCTCTTTTCTGAACCCTAGATTTTTAGGAATTTAATATCAATTAATAATATAATATTTGTTTTAAGAACTCTTTTATGTCAATTTTGACACTATTCAATAGTTGATTTTTGTGAAACTCATAACAGATTGATTACTTCGAAAAAAGTCAATTAAATCAATAATAATATATCATATTATCCTATAAAATTAGTTTAATTCATTAAAAGTTTTATATTATATTTATTTGGATATTTATAATATCAATTATTTTAATTTTTCACTATTATAGTAATTACTTCATCATCATTGTGTCATAAATAAATTAAATTATTTAATGTCTAAAAATTATAAATAAAATATCATTATGTAGTAAATCGTTTTATCTTTCTAATGAATATTTATAATCTAAAATCCAACATATATAACCCTATGTAAAAAAAATTTTCTAAAAGATATATGCTTGTGTCATTTTTGTATTCATTTTAACTTAATTAAAATAAAGTGTCCCTATCACCTACAAGTGGAACCATGGGGTCCCAAAATCGACCCAAATATGCCTATGGTCGAAAATTTATCAACCAATAAGGCTAGGACACGTTTTAGGGTAATTTAGTATTATTATAATATTATTTTTTAACCCTTATTTACCGGATTTACCCTTAACCATGGTAAATAAAATATTTACCGCAGTAATTATTCAAAATGTCTAAAAATAAAAGTTACCTATTTACAAAATTTGAACATCCTGATTCCAAATATGGAATCCATTTTTCTAAATTCAAAACACAGAAGTGGCAGAAATTAATTTAAAATTAATTCCCGCTGTCAAAACAAAAAGCGTGTTTTTAAGAGATAATAACTATCAAAAGATTGACACTTGTTTATGTTCGGTTTAATTGTAAAATTATGTCCAATGACCAACATTATATTAAATGGTAAAAATATATTCTAAATATACTTTAAAACCACTCAAATTCATAATTTATCACTATTAATTATTTTGATTAAAAAAGTTGTTTTTAATTAAAATTTAGTAATTTTCACTATTTATCAAAATATTAAAGTTATCCGAAAAGTACCAAAATTTCACCTTAGGCTAAATTCAATATTCCGAATCCAAAAATGAATTCCATTTTGAAATATAAAATATATATAATTTCAAAAATTAGGTATTACTATTCATAACGGATAGTTTGATTGGTTATGGTGTGTTAGAACTCGGTATTGCGTACAACACACGCTATCACATTATTCAAAGAGAAGCGTACCGTAGAAGCTTGGGGTGTTACATTCTCCCCTCCTTCAAATAATTTCATCCTCGAAATTTCTAGAATACTTATCACATGAAAAGACTCGGGTGGTTCTTCATCATAAGTTCCTCGGGTTCCCACGTTGCCTCCTCCATCTTATGGTTTCTCCACAAAACTTTTACCAGACGCGTCGTCCGGTTTCTCAGTACTTGTTCTCTTGTATCAAGAATCCTGACGGGCTCTTCGCAATAAGACAGATCGGGTTCCAGTTCTAATTCTTCATAGGTGAGTACATGCGTTGGGTCAGGCATGTATTTCCTCAACAGAGATACGTGGAACACATCGTGAACTTTAGAGAGACTTGGCGGCATTGCCAATTGGTAAACTACAGCCCCAATTCGTTCTAGAATTTCGAAAGGTCCGATGTACCTGGGACTCAATTTACCTTTCTTACTAAAACGTATGACTCCCTTCCATGGAGATACCTTTAGGAAAACATGATCACCGACTTGAAATTCCAAATCCTTCCTTCGATTATCGGCATAGCTCTTCTGCCTACTTTGAGCTGTTTTGATGTGATTTTGGATTACCTTCACCTTTTCCATCGTTTCCTCCACTAGTTCTGGACCTACAAGTTTTCTTTCACCAACGTCATCCCAACATGTTGGTGTACGAAATCTCTTTCCATATAATGCTTCATATGGTGCCATCTAGATACTCGAATGGAATCTATTGTTATAGGAAAATTCTACGAGAGGTAAATATTGATCCCACATACCCTGAAAGTCAAGTGAGCAAGATCTCAACATGTCTTCTAAGGTTTGAATAGTCCGTTCTGATTGTCTGTCTGTTTGAGGATGATAAGCAGTGCTCAAATGAAGTTCAGTATCTAGGGATTTCTGAAGAATTTTCCAGAATCTTGAAGTAAAACGGGGATCACGATCAGAAACAATCGATAGGGGTACTCCATGAAGTCTCACAACTTCATTAATATATAGTCTTGCTAGACGTTCCAGGGGTAGATCTTCTCTTATAGCAAGAAAATGTGCTGATTTGGTAAGACGATCAACAATAACCCATATTGCATCGTTCATTCTAGGATTCTTTGGTAGCCCCATGACAAAGTCCATCGTAATATTGTCCCATTTCCACTCCGGTATAGGAAGAGGTTGCATGACTCCTCCAGGCTGTTGCCTTCCAGCTATCACTTGTTGACAAACCATACATCTTGACACAAAATCAGAAATCTCCCTCTTCATGTTGTCCCACCAAAAATGTTCCTTCAAATCTCTATACATTTTGGTGCTCCCAGGGTGTATAGAGAAATTGGAACTATGAGCATCATCCAGAAATTCCCTTTTTAGATCAGGTAAATCGGGAACACAAAGTCTCTTCCCGAATTTCAAAATTCCATCTTCATACACAAAGTCTCTCAATCTCCCATCATTCACAGCTTTAATCTTCTTTTTAAATTCTTCATCATTGGTCTGAGAACTCTTAATCCTTTATAGTAAAGATGGTTTGGAAACCATTTGAAAAAGCATTGATGTTTCACCTTCCCTGGTTATTCCCATGTCCATCTTCACTAGATCCAAGAAAATTGGATCCCTTTCAATTCTCATATTGTTCAAAACTCCATGGTCTTTTCTGCTCAAAGCATTTGCCACCTTGTTTGCTTTCCCCGGGTGGTAGTGTATCGTACAATCATAATACTTGAGTAATTCAAGCCATCTCCTTTTCCTCATGTTGAGTTCTTTTTATGAGAAAATATACTTCAAACTCTTGTGATCAGTATAAATCTCACATTTTTCACCATAGAGGTAGTGCCTCCATATCTTCAAAGCAAAGATCACAGCTGCTAACTCGAGATCATGAGTAGGATAGTTTTGTTCATGAATTTTCAACTGTCGTGATGCATATGTAATAACTCTATCATTCTGCATAAGGACACAACCAAGTCCTTTCTTCAATGCATCACTATAAATAACGAACCCATCATTCCCCGATGGTAGAGTCAATATAGGAGCATTGACTAATCTTCTCTTCAGTTCTTCGAAACATTCTTCACACTCTTTTGTCCAAACAAATTTAACCCCTTTACATGTGAGCTTCGTTAATGGGTTATCCAATCGGGCAAAATTCTGGACGAAACGTCGATAATAACCTGCCAAACCAATAAAACTATGTACCTCAGTTATACTCGTAGGTGCTGGTCATTCTTGGATTGCCTTGGTCTTAGAAGGATCAATAGAGATTCCATCTTTAGAGACAATATGGCCAAGAAAAGAAATCTCCTGAATCCAGAATTCACACTTTCTAAACTTCCCATATAATTCATGCCTCCTCAGAGTCTTCAAGATAATGCGCAAGTGATTTTCATGATCTTCGTAGGTTTTGGAGTATACCAAGATATCATCAATAAATACCACCACAAATTCATCGAGATACTCCTTGAAAACTCTATTCATTAGATCCATGAATACAGAGGGTGCATTAGTCAATCCAAAAGGCATTACAGTAAACTCGTAATGCCCGTACCTGGTTCGAAATGCTGTCTTCGGAATGTCTTCCTTCTTTACACACAACTGATGGTATCCAGATCGAAGGTCAATCTTTGAAAAGTATTGATCTCCATGTAGTTGGTCAAATAAATCATCAATACGAGGTAGGGGATACTTGTTCTTTATCGTTATAGCATTGATCTCCCTGTAGTCGATACATAACCTCATAGATCCATCTTTATTTTTAACAAAAAGAACAGGGGCTCCCCATGGAGAAACACTAGGGCGAATAAATCCTTTATTACTCAATTCCTCTAGTTGTTTCTTTAGTTCAACTAATTCTACAGTGGCCATTCTATAAGGGGTCTTCGATATAGGCCTTGATCCAGGAATTAAATCAATGGAAAACTCAACTTCTCGTTCTGGAGGATGTCTAGGTAAATCTTCTGGAAATACATCTACAAATTCTTTCACAATAGGTACATCCTCTATTTGAACATTCATTTCCTCACCGACAGTTATTTCATTCTCTTCCTCCCCAATAATTGAATTTAGTTGAGCTATTGAGGGTGGATCTAAATAAGAATTAGGTGGTGACGATTCTACTCTAAAGATAAGGTGTTCGTTATCATTATCATCAAAAATCGTAACCTCTTTCTTCTTACAATAAATATTCGCATCATAGTCCGAAATCCAGTCCATACCGAGGATTATATCAAACTCAATCATAGGTATGACGATGAGATCAGCAGATAACGAACATTTATGTGCTCTAATGGGGACTGATTCACAAAACTTTGTTGCAATGATACTTCCCTTAAGAGTTTTAACTGACAACTCCCTTGTTAAATCAAATTGGAAATATCTAATTTTCTTAGAAAACTGGGAAGATATGAAACAATGCGATGATCCAGAATCAAATAATGCATTTGCTAAACTTGAGGAAACCATTAAATTACCTGCCACCACGTCTTTCGGAGCTTCTACCTCAGCAGTAGTGATAGCATAATCCTGGCCTTGATCCCTTGGCCTTTTCTAAGTTAATTTCTCCTGACTCTTAGGACATTCATTTGCATAATGCCCCATCTCCTTGCAATTGTAGCACTGAACATTGGTAGCTTCCTTCTTCCCCTTGCAATCACGAGCTTGGTGGCCTTTTTCACCACACTTGTAACAGACTCTCATTCCCTTCAAGCAAGTAACAAGATGTTTCTTCCCGCATTTACCACAAGATGGATATTCAACCTTTCCCTTCTTCCCCTTATTTCGATTCCCAGATTGATCATCAGGTCTCTTCTTCTCTTGCTTTTCTTTAAAGTCATAAGACTTAGAGAATTCCTTTTCAGTCTTGATAGCACGTGAGACAATGTCTTCGTACGACGAAAAGGATTGTGAGACTAATGCTCTATGAAGAAATGGTTTTAACCCATAAAAGAAACGATCAATCTTACTTCTTGGGTTACGTATATAATCTCCAGCATACCTTGCTAACCTTGTAAAGTTATCCTCATACTTTTTGACATTCTCATCCTCCTTCTGTCTCAGACTTAGAAATTGCCTTTCCATATCTGCTTGATGGTCGCGAGGAAATTATTTTTATAAAAACAGATCTTTGAACTCCCTCCATTCCATATTTGATACTTCATCATCTTCCTTCGTATTTTGAATTAATGACCACAATTGATCAGCATCTCCAGTGAGGCGGTAAAATGCCATGATAACTTTTTCCCTTTCATTACTCCCCAAAGCCTGAAATATTTTCTCTAGGGAAAATATCCATTTCTCATCTACTAAGGGATTTGTACTCCCATTGAACGTTGGTGGTTGTTGCCTCATGAATCGATCTAACATTGATCCTCCACGCTGTGGATCAGGGTGCTCCATACGGGTAAGGTTATTATTCATAACCTGAGTAATTTGTCCCAGTATGGTGATTAGCTGATCGGAACCAGTTGTATCACTAGCTCCACTATAATTATATTGAGCAGGAGGTCAATCCCTACATGGAGTGCGTGTATTGATACGGTTTCCATTTCTTCCACTAGGCACCATTTCTAAACAATGGCATAAACTAGATCATTTTATGAATCAAAATACATAATCCCATACTTATAAAACACTTAACATAAATTGAACTATTTATGGATATAATCCATAATCATAAAAATGTTTTCTTTGAGGAAGTATATACTCATAAACCCTTCATAATGATTTGTAAAGAAAATGAGAGTTATCCTAAGCATATCCCCCGGGAGTGTCGTAACCAAGAGTGCAGCAAGGCCCGTTGTCGTGCACCAGTTCCCATTCGAGTCTAGCTCAAAGCGGGGTTTTCGGGTTTTACCCCTAGGTACATTTGTGCCAGAGCCGCCTCTACCTGCTCGTATCTAGACAGGGATGTATTGCTCGGAAAACTCACAAAATCTCTACAATACCAAAATTCTAGGAAGTTCTTCTATACTAATCCTCAAAGTTCATCTTAGGTCTACGTGCTCTAATTAGAGTTTATCTAAATCTAGCTTCCAAGGTTTGTACTAAACTTCCTCTGATACCAACTGTAACTCCCCGACCCTAGTTACCCAGAGTCGGTGCATTATTAAATAACATTGGCATGATCACAAGAAAGATCAAATCTCGAAAGACCGATTGGTTTAGTAGCCTTGGAAACACTAGATATATTCATAAGTCTTACATTACATCATAAAATGAAAAACTACTACAACAACATATTGTCTCCATAATCCACACTCATATCCCCACATAATATCCCTGCAGGTCATTCATAATTTACTTCTTCACTTCCTGGGAAAAATAAAACATAGAAAAGGGGTGAGCTCAAATGCCCAGTAAGGATAACAATATAGCGGAAACTTTCATAAATAAGAATAAACATTTAAGGCAATGTATAACTAAAACAAAAGCCTTTCAAACTTAAACTTTCAACATGGTATGGAATAAATAAAATGAAATAATGACATTTACTTATTCACATGGATATTCTACTAATCGAATAATCACATGAAAAATCAATAACCACTTTCATAATGTTGGAATGCATAATGCCAGACTATCATAACCACATAGCCAAGGCCTCGTGCCAAGACTACAAATAAGATTTTTCCAAGGCCTTATTCCAAGACACTAGTTTGTCTCATGAGACCTACCGATGCATCGAGGAGCTATAGCGGGCTCCACCCATCACATATTAAGTCCAATGCATTCCCATATGAAAAGGTTTAAACATAACATAAACATTCGTATTAAAATTAGCATACGAAATGTCAATACTTTCACCATAAACCATGAATGGTATAAAAATAGCACATCCACATTCAAACATATCACAAAACCTTCAATACAATATAGAAGTTTTGTATCATAATAAATCAACTTCAAATAAACGTAAAATCCATCAAAGGATGTTGACATAGATGAAATCAAAACTCTTTTTAGAGAAATATCTCTTTCTATTTTGAAATCATTTAAGAGTCATATATTTATAAAATAAAACATTTTCTTTGAAAATATTCTTATAATCTTGTAAGGGAATCTTCGATGATTTTATAATGGTGGAAAATAGCCGCACCCGCCGTATAAGTTAAAAAAACATTCTTACCTTAATTTTGTCGAAAAGGTTAAAAAGCACCTTGTTTGGAAAACGACGGAAATATTCCTTTATAAACCTCTTATAAAAATTCAAACAAGGGTATAAATGACTTTAACCCATATTCTTGTGAATAGTAAAAATGTTTTGAAATACATTTTTAAGAAACATGGATGTGGATGATAAAGAGATCCCAGTAGATTATTATGTATAAACAACCTCGGATAATGAAGATATTGCGAAATAAACCCTTACCTTGTACTTTTCCTTGGTTGGGGTAGGTTAACCTCTTGTATAATGGTGAAATAATTGTTATTAAATTATACAAGAATCATATATATTAATATGATATCATATATTATCTTTTAACATTGATTTGTTAATAATATCTTAGAATTATCGTCGTTTCGGGTGTTAACTTACTCGTTTTCTTTTATAAGTTTTGTTACATAAGCCATGTTTGTTGTATCTTATTCATATCCAGAATGATATCAAGTCCTTAAACATCATTTTTAAATCATCAAATGATAATTATACTTGAATGGATACGATGGAGAATGAATCTCATCGCGTTCGTGGAGACGGTAGTCCGTACGTACGCACGAGCGACAATATCATTCTTTTGATATTAAAATAATATATAAATGGATGTTATATCATATATACATAATCATTAACATGTTATATTTATTATTTACATAATTTACACATCATTATTATACCCATCAAAATAATAATATATTGAATAACAATTACACCACGACGTGGAGACGGTAAGCCGTACGTACGCACCTATGGTGACATGTTATTCAAAGGGTGGATAGAATACTGAATATGGTTGTACCATATTTATAATAAGATCACAGTATATGTGAGATACTGGAGTTATTATTTTATAATGGTAATAACAAAGAAAGAAGAAGTGGAAGAAGAAAGGAACTTGAAAAGGGGTGGTGAAAACATTACCTCTTCTTCGGGTTCTTCCTTTTGATTTGATCAAAAGGGATCCTTAGGTTGTCTTTCTGATCAAACTAAGTCCTCTAGGTTGTAGTGAGGGAAGTTGGTAGAGTATTTGGGTAGATTTTTGCCGAAAAAAAAGGCTTTGAATGTGTGAAGAAATGGGAAGGAGGAGTGCCCTTTTATAAGAGGGGTGAGGGGCACCTTTGGAAAAGCTAGACATATTAATTTATAATAAATTCATATTCGGTTTCTAATGGCTCCAAAGTTGATTATTTAACTTTTAAGGTGGGTATGGGTCTAAAAAAACTCAACCAATAGAATTTAGACAGGTTTGGGTACTTATATTAACCTTATCTTTAAGTATTAACTCTAAGTTAATTAGTTTCACTTTTACAATGTCTCTTTGTATTTTTATATAATACTGTTAATAAACTTACTATATACATCCAAGAGACCCCAAAGTGGTCCATTAATGATGAACCTATCATGATATAAGTCTCTTGGCCGAACCTTAGATTTTTAGGAATTTAATATCAATTAATAATATAATATTTGTTTTAAGAACTCTTTTATGTCAATTTTGACACTATTCAATAGTTGATTTTTGTGAAACTCATAACAGATTGATTACTTCGAACAAAGTCAATTAAATAAATACTAATATATCATATTATACTAGAAAATTATTTTAATTCATTAAAAGTTTCATATTATATTTATTTGGGTATTTATAATATCAATTATTTTAATTTTTCACTATTATAGTAATTACTCCATCATCATTGTGTCATAAATAAATTAAATTATTTAATGTCTAAAAATTATAAATAAAATATCATTATCTAGGAAATATTTTTATATTTCTAATGAATATTTATAATATAAAATCCAACATATATTACCCTATTTAAAAATTGTTTTTCTAAAAGATATATGCTTGTGTCATTTTTGTATTCATTTTAACTTAATTAAAATAAAGTGTCCCTATCACCTACAAGTGGCACCATGGGGTCGCAAAATCGACCCAAATATGCCTATGGTCGAAACTTTATCAACAAATAAGGCTAGGACGTGTTTTAGGGTAATTTAGTATTATTATAATATTATTTTTTAACCCTTATTTACCAGATTTACCCTTAACTATGGTAAATAAAATATTTACCGCAGTAATTATTCAAAATGTCTAAAAATAAAAGTTACATATTTACAAAATTTGAACATCCTGATTCCAAATATGGAATCCATTTTTCTAAATTCAAAACACAGAAGTGGCAGAAATTAATTTAAAATTAATTCCCGTTGTCAAAACAAAAAGCGTGTTTTTAAGATATAATAACTATCAAAAGATTGACACTTGTTTATGTTCGGTTTAATTGTAAAATTATGTCCAATGACCAACATTATATTAAATGGTAAAAATATATTCTAAATATACTTTAAAACCACTCAAATTCATAATTTATCACTATTAATTATTTTGATTAAAAAAGTTGTTTTTAATTAAAATTTAGTAATTTTCACTATTCATCAAAATATTAAAGTTATCCGAAAAGTACCAAAATTTCACCTTAGGCTAAATTCAATATTCCGAATCCAAAAATGAAGTCCATTTTGAAATATAAAATATATATAATTTCAAAAATTAGGTATTACTATTCATAATGGCTAGTTTGATTGGTTATGGTGTGTTAGAACTCGGTGTTGCGTACAACACACGCTGTCACATTATTCAAAGAGAAGCATACCGTAGAAGCTTGGGGTGTTAAATTTGGTGGGTTTATATAGATAATGATTTGGTAATTCTTTATCATTTATCAAACATAGGTTTTGGACTTTATATAATAAAATAACCAAAACCACAAACCTTACCATCATTTTTTACCATGGATTTTGCCAAAAAATATTGGTTTTGATTATTTTATAATTTTAAGTGCTTCACTTAATAAAATAATTTTTTTCTTATGTATAGGTGAATCATACTCTTAAAGAAATGATTTTAAAACCTTAAAATATATTAATGGTTTTGGAGAATTTATAATGGATTTATAAAATTAATAAAATTAAATTAAAATCTCATTATTTTAAATATAAAGCATATATTTGGTTGTGGATGCCTTTAATAGTATTTATTACATCACTTTGGGGTCATTATTATGTTATAATGAAAATAAATTATATTTATATGGTATTTAATTTTTACCCAAAAATTTGATTGTCTCAGAAAATTAAGAAACATTCACCGTGGGATAATTTCAACATTCTGATTTCAAAATTAATATTAATTTTATCTAAATAACTTTATAAATATGTGAATTTTTTTATTTTAAAATAAAATCTACATTTATTAAAAAATGTTCGATTTTTTGATAATAATAGTTTTCGAACACTTATAAAAATTACATTTGACTTCATCAAAATTATATGATCATTTATATTTAATAAAAATTATTTAATAATAATATTTTATTTAAATTTTATTTATTTCAAAAATCCATTAATTCATCGAAATAAATTCCTTAATTGAATTTTAATATTACCCAAAATTACTAATTTTGTTTTATTATATAAAAATAAAAAACATTTTTAAAGTAACAATAATAGGATGAAAATATATCCATTATTCAATAAAAATAATGTATATACTCATATCACTATGTTCTTGATACATATCCATTTAATACACATGAAAATTCTCTAAGATTAAGGCGCATGATGGTGAGACTTTTATGGAGTGGTTCGATGTACATGGTTTGGGTCGTGATCTTGATGAGCTTGAACTTTTCCCGTAAACAGTTTCATTCATACTTAAGTTTTTGGATATCATCTTGGTCTTGGTCAAGGGAAAATCCCAATGATTCTATATCCCTAAAAAGATCTGATAAATGGGATTCATAGGGTACAATCCTACTGGTTGAGGTCATCACTTCCTTTATCTATGTCAATTGGATTTGTCAAAACCCTATATTTATACTAATCATCTAATCCATGTTCAATAGATATATTACCAATGGTAATGATGCCTAAGGGAATTCTACAACTGATAGGATATTATAAAACCGAAGAATTTAATGTGTTTTCTATAACTATAATACATAATGAGACATTTAATTAAATCACACGGAGAATTTTATTTATAACAGTTTGTGTCATTGCAGTCTTTACTTCCAGGTACCACATCAAGCACCTAGAAAAATTTCTATATCCAAACAGATTCCTTGGTTGCATCAGAAGCTTCTATATACTTGTAATCCACTATATAATCAGGAAAAACTGGCTTCTTTGAACTCTTCCAAATCATAGATTCTCCTTTGAGATAGAAAACATATCTTAATTGTAACTTTAGGTCATTCAGATCTATTTTAAAACTAGAATCAGTATTACACCTAATGACCATCTCATCATCTCCTCCACACACTAGGAACATGTCCTTAGTTCTTCTCACATATTTTTGGATGGTCTTAACAGCAGACCAATGTTTTTCCCCTGGATCTTCTTGATATCTTCCTACCATGCTCAAGGAATAGAAAACATCAATTCTAGTACATAACATGTAATGAATGATTTCTCTTATCACTGAAGCATATGGGATCTTACTCTTTCTCTCTTTCTCATATTTTGTCTGAAGACACATTTTTTTATAATGATGTAAACTATGTGTCACTGGAACCAATTCCCTCTTGGACTATTCCATACTAAATCTCTTTTGTATCTAGTCAATTTATGTACTTTGACTTAGTCTAATTATCCTCATAGATCTATCACGAATGATCTTGAACCCTAGAATATAAGATGCTTTACCTAATTCCTTCGTGGAAAACCGCTTGTTTAACTGATCCTTAATGACCTATATGACTGGTATGTTATTTACAAAAAGTAATATTTCATAAACATATACTTCTATGATTATGAGTGAATTCCCATGAAACCACTTGTAAACACATGGATATCATTCATTCTTAATGAAACCAAATTCTTTTATAGATTCATAGAAATGAATGTTCCATGACCTGAATGCTTTCTTCAATCCATAAATAGATCTCTGTAACTTTTAAATCCTTTTGGCATCAATTTGAGTCAAAAATCTTTCTAGTTGTGGCATATAGACATATTTCTGAAGGTTCCCATTAAGGAATTCAGTTTTGAAATCCATCTACCAAATTTCATAGTCATGGTAAGTTGTAATATAAAGTAGAATTCTAATGGATTTAAACATGGAAACTGGTGAATTTTTTTTTATCATAGTCAATTCATTAATTATTTTTAAACCCATTAGACATTGTCCTTTCATTATAGGTATTTACTTTACCTTTCATGTTCATTTTTCTCTTCAATACCCATTTTCACCCAATAGGCGTTACATCAACTAGCGCATTGATGACAACCCAAAATTGCTTCTGATACATGGAATTAATTTCAGAATTCTTGGATTCTTTACATCTTGGAGCTTCTTAATTCTCTATTTCCTATTTATTGGAGAGAGGTTCATTATTTTTAATCAATAATGAGTCACCATATTCAGTAACTAGAAAACCATATCTATATGGCTCTCTCTTGTGCTCCTATGCAGTACTTGTGTTTTAGGAACTACTTCTTCCATGGGGACCTATGGAATCTATTATTGTTCCAAATATTGTATATCTTTAGCATTAACTTCATCAAAGTCAATATTTCTCCCATTATCCTTTTTTAGGATGTGATCCCTATCAAGAAAGATGACTTGTCTGGTGATAATAACTTTCTTTTCTGAGAGGTTGTATAGGTAGTATCCCTTTGTTTCCTTAGGATACCTTATAAATATAAACCTTATGCCTTGGGGTTCTAGTTTGTTGCCAAATAAGGCCTTAACAAATTCATCACAACCCCATACATGTATATGTGACAAAACAAGTTTCTTTCCACTCCATAAATCGAAAGGAATTCCATTTTCCACTTTATTGAGCACTCAGTTTAATGTGTATGTCGTAGTTTGTAATTAATATCTTCAAAACGATAATATAATATCTGAATGAATCATTATTGACCTTACTATGTATAATAAGGTATGAATCCTCCTTTCACTAACACCATTCCACAATGGTGACTCCATAGTTGGGTGTTATATGATTCATGTGAACATGATTTGTTATCAATGTCCAATATATTTTTTTTTATAATTCAATACATAAAGACCATTATTTAAATGTTCCATACAATAAAATAAGTTGTCTTTATAAAAGGAATAACATTTATTTCCAAATTTTAAAATAAATCTATCTGCTTCTAGGCATGATATATAAATTATGTTCTTAGTAACAGTTGGTGTAGGTTCTAGGCGCAGTAGAAGCGCAGTTGGGACGGTGCCCAACTTTAATCTTTTTCCATATTCAATGAATAATCCTGGATCAATATGATGATGAATTCCAATATCTAAATAATTTAATCAAGTATTCAGATAAAGTAATAGAAACTCAGAACCAAGAGTTAGGATCAACATCTTTTGTTTATAATTAATTTAATAAAATTAAAGAATTGCCTACAAGGTGATTATTTCTTTGTTGATGTGTTCAACCACAAATCTATAGTTTTCCTTCATTATGTTGTAGAGATCAAGGGTAGATATCCTCTAGAGGTGATCCACATATGCTCTACGAATCTCTGTACATCGTTGAATGAGTCTTCAAGTGCTAGCATTGAACATCCTTGCGCTAGTGTCTTCCACCTTTGATTACATTGAGGACTTCTTCCAAAGTGTTCTCCTTGATCTGGTGGAGGAGTAACACTCTTGTTCTTGAGAACATTTTTAGATAATAAGTAACTCTATAGGATCGAGATAAATTCTCCAAATTGTTGTGCATAAAACAATTGACTAGCCTGTGGGTTTTCCCCTTACCTAATTAGAGAATAATGTAACCAGGAATTTAATTCACCAGGTAGTCATTAAATAATGTTAATAGGATCAATAATTATTTTATTAAACAAGTGAAACCCCTATGTCAAATAAAAACATCAATGTTATTATTTCTTGACATGTTCTTAACTTGCAAGTTACAATTAAATATTATTTTAATAAAATAATATTTAATATTATTATTTCTCAACGGACCCAAAACTTGCTCCGCCAATCCTCCTAAATATTTATAGGGCCTTTAATAATGACTATTTATTTATTAAATAAATATAACTTCATTATTTAATTATAAATAAATAAATATTTATTAAATATTTTGTCCATAAATATATTCTCTCAAATAACTAATGATGAAATAAATGTGATCAGGCATACATGAATAATTATTAATCCATAACTGAGAATAATATTTATTAAACTTATTAAATAATAAATTATTTAAATGAGATTCCAGATACACTTAGTGTGTGACCCTCTAGGCCTCTTTCTCAGTCGTATTAGGTGAACCTTCATAAAGTCCAAGGTTAGCATCTCGAAACATTCTAAGGCACCCATAGATAAATAATTTAATTCTACAATGAAATGTCACCTCATAATAATGCTTATTGTGTAATATAATCCCTTTGTCTTGATATATCTAATCAAGCGGGTTGCATGCAAGTGACATCAACCCATGTGCTCGGTTTCTTATTATTGGGCTTCCTGAAAATTGATCTTGTCTTTAGAAAACCATGGAAATGGATTTATTTAGGCTATATCATTTCTATAAAAGGGCCTAACATATCAACTTTAGTTATGTAATGGAAGGGACAAATCCTTTCTCCCATTATTCATTAATTCATTATTACTCATGATACATCCAATATATCTTACCTCACTGCGAACATATGTCGTCACAGTTTTCGCCAATACATCTAAGTGTGAAATTCATAATACCCATTAATAATAATATTAAATTATAAAGACCATTACACACATATGTATATAGGAACATCCACTGACCCTTATAAATGTGTATTTCCTAATGGCGGGTCTCATTTTCATAATATCCTCCTCGACATTACCAAGGGAGTACAACATGAGAAGGTACCTCAAATTCCTATGAGTCTCCACCCCTGATAACCTGTATCATTTTTGTCCCTTAAAATGATATCATCTTGCTATAGAACATATTTTTAAGAATATTGTCATGGAACTTTAATATTCTCATCATAATAGGGATCTACTATTACCTTTTTAGTGTGATATCTACTCTTAGGAAATTATCACATACAAGTTCATGCAGAAGAACAATCATGATATGATAAGGAGTTTATTAATATTCATCCAATGAATATATGTTTATCATAAAGTACAAAATAATTTGGTTCTAGGGAACCAAATCCAATAGTTGTTACATAATAAAAATCCTTTAAAACCAAAATCATTCCCATTAGAATTGACTGGTGGTAATCACTAATGGCTAGAGCAGCTACCCTCACACTATTATCCAATCTAAAATCCACCTATCCTCTAAAAATACATTGTAATCTACTTGGTTCCCACATTTGGATAGAGATGTAAGAACCAAAAGCTATATCTAGTATCAATGTGTGTATATTGAAAGATTAAAATCAATAACAAACACACCATTAACTTACCCTTACTTCTGGGTGCATTTCATCTTCCAGTGGCCTTGAATGCCACATGAAAAACATATTTCCTCCTTTAATTTTCCATGTCTATGGATCTTCCTCTTCTTAAAAGGATGGTTCTCAGGAGATTTAGACTTTTTATGAGTCTTGGATCCCTTCCCCCCATTATTCCTTTTATTATTCACTATAATGATCATGGGTTTATCACATCACATGTCCTTATCCACTTAGCGAATAAAATTAAAATGTTTTGAAATACTCTTATCATTATTTATCATATTTTAATTAACAATAAAACTAGATAAGGTCTTGGGAAGTGATGAAAGTATGGGATCTGTACGAAACTCATTCAGTAATTTAATCCCTAATATGTCTAAGCATTCAATGTAGCCAATAAGATTGACTACATGTGGCCTAGTTGGCACAAACTCTCTAAAATAATTTGTAAACAAATCATTGAAGATTTTTTATCTCTCTTGTCTCACCATCTCTTAATAAATATCTTGAAGGTGCGACATCATGTTATATGCATCCATGTCTTCATGTTACCTCATTAGTTCATTGGTTATGGATGGTAGCATTAAACACTAAACATTTGTAGCATCATTCAAATGTTTCTCGTAGTGAGAAAATCATCTTTAATATCCTTATTTCTAGGTGCATTGTGAATTTGTTTTTCTATCACATACAATTTCATTTCATAGATAAAGATAACGTGTAAGCACCTTTTCCATTATTATAAATGTTTTCCTGTGATAATGTTATCATTCTCATGTATGGATCACAATGATATGTTTAAAGTCATGTTATTACTATTTCTACAAATAATATTAATATAATTTTAGTACTTTGTCTGATAAAATTTAGAAAAATAAATAAATATTATATTTATTAATCTCCCACTATTTTATTGAAACCCAATATCCCTCACCATTGGCTCTGAAATATCCTATTTATTGAAAATTATAGTCCCAAGGATCCATATTCCACTTCATATTAACCCAACTTTGGTTTTTCAAGCAACATTAATGGTTTTAGTTTGGAATTCCAAATTCCAACTGCATTAATTCACAGTTCATTAATCTGTTGAGTGGACTCCCCAATCTTGAAATCCTTAAAAAATTCCTCAACCCTTGCATCTCAGTTACACAAAGTCCCGCTTTTTCACTCTACCCTTGATGTGAACTAAGTTAGTTTAATCAAAAACTTAAAGTTATAATTATCATATAATTAAAATCACCCAAAATTTGGTTGGTAAATAACTTTAAACTATGGTTCGATTTTAACTGAAGTAGTATAAGGCTATACAGACTTAATATATATAATTGAGGTATTTTCTCTTTTATGCATAAATTTCCAATTATTACCTTTATTGTATTATTTTGAATACTAAGTGTATTTAATTAAGTGATTAACCATTTATTAGATAATATTTACATAAAATCCATTTTTTTAAGTTCTATCTCTCATGCTTGTTAATTTATTAATTCATGTGATCATGACAAAACATCTATAATGAAATAACCATGTAACTTGATATAAATAAAATAATAATTTGGTATTATCATGATATTTTACTAATGATTTTTTTATCTATAATATTTTAAAACAATCTTTGACCTATGGGAAAACACCATGGCCCAATTAAGGTTTGTGTTATAGTTTTCCACAAGTCCGCCTATATACCTCCTTTGGATTGGTTTTACCTCAGCTCAAAACTTGAACCGCCACCACTAGCTTGGGACCTCTATTCATTACATATGCTTTTACTCACATGAAGTTAATGGAAACAAGGTAATTAAATAAAATAATACATGGGCACACAAGCCCTTACATAATAAGAGGAGATAAGTCACGCAATCCAACAATTTAATTTAATAATAAATTAAATTAAACCAATCATGTAAAAAGTTTTGTTCTATGATCATGATCATCCACATGTATGAAACGAATTACACATTTAATAAAATTAGCATTCAATTCTTAATCATTATTATTTAAGATAAATCATGTTCAAATCAATTAATTATATTCTTTAATTAATCAATTATTTTATCTTAATTATCATATGAATTTTCTTGATATTCTCATCCATCATAATTTTAAACAAATTAAATAAATTTATTTAAAATTAATTGTGTACATAAATGTACCTTGGAGGAAATATGGATAATACCCATCTGAATATACCCAACATGTATTATACTCATATACTGTTTACTATTGTGACATATGGCATACATGACTTATCATGCACTTTCATGATGTATACTATCAACTGAATGATTACACGAATTACATGATCTTTCTGTAATGTATTATTCTTCAATGAATTTAGGGTAATATCTATCATATGACTCACACATTATATGAAAATTTAAACATTTTGAAGAAATTAATTAAAATTATATATATATATATATATTAAAACTCATCACATGGCATGTCTTATCAACTTAATGACCACACGCAATCACATATCGATAAGGTTTACACAGTATAATAAATTAATTTTAATTCTGCATAAGTTGGTATAAGTACATGATGTTTATAGGTGAGCTATAGAGTGTGTATATCTCTCATTGTCTATCTAAGGCACATGCCTAAGGACTCAGCATTTAAACTATGCATCAAAAAATTTTGAGTACACGGCATGCACAAGGGGATACACGGTGTTTGGTCTCTGAGTTACACGGTCACCAGTTAGGTAGGTCATGTATTTAAATACATGTCTCATCTATGACTTAAAGAAATATAGGCCATGTACATGGGCTATACGGTGTATACTTCAACTGACCATGCACCGGGCTGGCCCGGTCAACATGTGGTGTAGGAAATAAAATACACCTTCTGTATTCAATGAACACTATTTTAATTAATTATGAATTAATTCCTGGTAAGTTGAATACTATTACACAACATGTAACTCTGGTTACATTGTGTGTACTCTTGTGATACCTGGTCCAACTCCTTGACACCTCTGAATAAGATCTTCAATTTTATTTACTCATAAAATTAATCATTTTTATTAGATCTATGAGAAATGAGGAGGAAGAAGAAGATCTTTCAATTCAGATTAAAATAAAGATTAAAATTTAATTGAAAACTAAATAAAAATTGTGTAAATAAATCAATGATCTTTAAATAATTTTAAATAATTATGTGACCCCTCTGATATCACTTACAGGTTTTGGGTGTAGCGAAAGGATGTGACGGGTTGTTACCAACTTTTCTTTTTGTCATGATTGATGATAAATCCAAGATCTACATGATGATAAACATTTTTACCAAGGGAATTGAATCAAAGGAAACATACAATGGATAAAATGAGAGAACCATAGGGATAATCGTCACATATTATTTGTAATTAATTTCAAAAATTAAAGAATTACCTTGCATGAATTCTTTCTTCATTGATGGATCTAACAACATATCGACATTGTAATGTCATTTCATTATAGGAATCAAGATAAATTTTCCTCTAGTGGTGATAGACACATGTTCCATAAATCTTCAAACATCACTGTAGGAATATCTATGTTCTAGCATGGTAGAACCTATCACATGAATCTTTCACCTTTTATTACCACAATAATAACTTCCAAAGCATTCCCCTTTATGTCTCTAGACTCGAGAGTGGGAGGTGGAGGAAGATCGATCTCTATTCTTGGGATTGTTCTTAGAGAAGGGATCTCTCTAGGGATTGAAATAATTATCTGGATTCATTGTTCACAACCAAATGAATTGGCTCACTGGAAAAATAATATAATTGGATTTAAATACCACTAGGGTTTAAAAAATAAATATTTGAACAAGTTCCCTTTAATATTTATTTAATCTCTTATAGAACCCCATGTCTAAAATAATAATATTATAATTTTTTCTTGGACATGCTCCTAACCTGCAAATTAAATTAAATATTATTTAATCAAATAATATTCAATATATATTATTTCTCACCAGAACTAAAAACATGGTATGTAATTCCACAACAATATTTATCCTTGAATAATGACTATTTATTTAATACATAAATATCACTACATTATTCTCCAATAAATAAATAAATATTATATTCTCTAAATAGAAAGATAAAAAATTATTACATATTCCACTCACATAATATTTTATCAAATAACTGGTGACAAAATATATGAGGTCAAACATAAATGAATAATTATTAAACCAAGTATAGGAATAATATTTATTCAACTTGTTAAATAATAAATAATATTATATAATTTAACTGAGATTTTGGATGCACTTAGTTTGTGAACCTCTAGACCTTTTTCTTAGTGACATTAGGTGAAGAAGCCTAAAGTACAAGGTTATCATCTAGAAACATGTCAAGAAACCCATAGATAAAGAAGTTAATTCCATAATCACATAATACCTCATATGAATGTTTATAGTGTAATATAATCCCTTTAACATGATTTATCTAATCAATCAGGATGCATACTAATTCCATCAACCTACGTCCTCAATATATCTTTCTTTGACTTCCCAAAAATAAAACTTTCCTATAGAACACCATGGTAATAGATTTATTTAGTCTGTATCATTACCATAAAATGTCCTAAGATATCAAATTTTGTTAAGAACATAAGGGGAAAATCTTTTATCACATTATTCATTAATGCAATATTAATCGTGATGCACCCAACGTATCATACCTCATCGCAAACATATGTATTCATGGTTTTCATCAATACTTCAAAGTACATGACTTATAAAACTCATCAATAATAATAATAAATTCTAAGTATCAATATACATGTCTGTAGATAGGAACATACAATGACACATATAAATATGGATCTCCAACTAGCAGGTCTCATTCTCATAATGTCCAAAACTGGATATTATCAAGTACATACACCATGATAAGGTGCCTCAAAGTCCTATGAGTCAAAACCCCTGATATAATGTATCATCTATGTCCTTAAAATTATATCATCCAGCTATAGAACATATATTTAAGAATAGTGTCATTGAACTTCTGGTTTATCATCATAGTGAGGAACTGCTATGACCTTTTAGTGTGACAACTACTCTAGGGATATTATCACATATTGTGTTATTAATAATAACAATAATGATGAGATAAGTATTTTATTAATATTAAAAACTATAAATATATGTTATCATAAATTACACCAAAGTTGGTTCTATGACACCAAATCTAACAATAAGAATGTGATCGCCTATATTGAGGGAAAACCTTGTAAAAATAATGAGTGTTTTTATCTTTTTTTTACTAATTTGCATATGGTATTGTGTGTTGGGATATCATAAGCATATACATTCATCTTAACTAGGGAAGTGGTTTTAATTTTAATATGGGGAAATTAAAAGATATAATAATTTGGTAAAATAATTTCACATTGATACATCCCCCCCCCAAGAGTAATTTCCTAATCCTACTGGGGCATTTAAAATTTTTATTAGAGCTCATTTGGGTTCCCCCTATTTAGATTTATTATCTTTCATAATTTTTTTATATGTCATATGAGAAGTTCATTTTTGAATAAACTGTTGAGTACATTTTCAATGTTGATATAGATATTTCTTCTAAAACCTTAAAGAAAGAGAAGCAGAGAGAATCTAAGAAAAATAAAAATTCCTTATCTGTGAATAAGGAAAATGAGGATTCATTTCTAGTAGTATGGAATCAAAGTATTAATATATCTACCAAATATGTTGCTAATGATAATAAAGAAGAATATTATTCAGGTTTTAAAGAGTATGAGTATATTAAATCAGTTGAAGATCTCTACTCTAAAGTTAAATATTATTTGAAGAAAGTTACTATTTATTTTTTTACTTGTATATTTGATTTTATAAGGAAATTAATTATAATGGCCCATAAATTTATAAGAAGTTATTTTTATAAGAAATTATAATTTTTTGGTCCTTAGACAAGGGAAGTTTTGAGGTTTGAGTTTTGTATTGAGAATCCAAGATTTTGAAAACATTTGGGAGATGTTTTATGATATGTTCAGAGGCTCGGGATGCATATAGAGTGATCATAGATGAATTTATATATTTTGTAGAATTTAGAGGTATTTTTTACATGAATTGTTGTTAAATTTAAGTTTAGTAGAATTTGGGGAGGGTTGGGATGAATTCCAAAAATTCTAGAAAAAAATTTGGTTTTCAATCATAGGGTATGAATAGGGTAAGTTAGGTTATAATGATATGGAATTTTAAGATCTTAGGTATTCAAAAAATTATAATTTTTTAATATACTATCCATGTGAAAATTATTTTCAAATCAAGTGATGTAAATTTTTAAAGGAGAGAATTAAAATATTATCCAAGGTCGAAAATTATATCTATAAGAAGTAGATATATTGAAATTAGATGTACTTAATGTATATATATCATAAAAAGGTTTATTAGAAGTTGAGTTGGTGATAGGGGTGTTAAAATTGTAATGTGTTGGAATCCCTGTGATGTGTGAAAGTAAACCATGGAATGTAAGGGTCTTGGTGTTTGAAAAATAGCTAAGTCACATATGTAAAGGTAACTCATATGATACATACGATTCAGTATAGAATGAACCTAGAATACATAATAGTGACTTTTCAAAAAAGGGAATATATAAGAGTAACTTCTTCAAATATAAGGTCTAATCCTATAGAAATTAAATATGTAAGGGTTCTACTTGGTGATGCAAAAGGGTTACATACTTTTTAAAATTTGTAAAAGAAAATTACTTTTATGTATTGATCAAAAGTTAACTTCAAAAGAAAAGGGACCTCAAGGGGGGATATTAAAGGGTCCTCAAGGATGATATTCAAGGGCAATCGCATATGTAAGGGTCATAGAGTTTACCAAAAAATTTATTTGGTGAGTTATACACATATTTTATAAAATATTAATAAAATAGTTAAATAAAAGAGAAAAGGGGGTTTAGTACATTTTTTGTCTAGAATATAATGAGAAATTCATGTTTTTCTTCCCTCTCATTACCTTCCTTACTCAAGGGAGATCTTCACCAATTGTTATTGGATCTTCATGTCGTCTATTATAGGGAACAGTTTTGGGTAAGGGTAACTTTTCTTTGGATTTTATTTATTGTTTCTCTTATCATTTACCTATTTTCTATTATTTTTGCCCTAAATTAGGTTTTTTTTAGATTAACGAAACTCATTCAATATGAGCCGAATCAGTTGGAATTGTATAGCTTATAGAATTAATGTAACTTCTAATAAGGTAGGTGGCCATTAAATTAATAATTATCTTAATCATTTGATGATTTTATATTCTTATTATATCACTGTTATTATTGTTAGCATGTTATGTGAAGTTTTTTATTTTCCCACATATATTAGGATAGGCTCACATCAGCCTAATAGTCAATAAAGACTGTATAGCTTGGTAAATAGTTCCATATTGAACCTTGGTTAAATGAGTTTCGATGTCCCCCTTTATTAATTTTTTAGTGGTGTCAGTTGAAATTTCATGTGAAATGTATTTTCCTTTTAAAATATGGATTTAAAAATGGGTTTTGATATAAAAATGACCCCTAAGGGGAATTATGTAAGTTGGTATTTCTTTTTTAATAGGGATTAAAAATGGGGTCTTATGTAAAATGGATTCCTAAGGGAAATGGTTTAAGATGGGATTCCCTTTTTAAAATCGGATTTAATAAGGGGTTTTAAGGAAGAATGGACTTCTAATAAAATTATTTAAAATGATTTTTAAGGTAAATTTTATGATTCCTAGTAATGTTTTTTAAATGGTATTTCAAAAAAAGTATTTGTTTTTTTTTTCAAAGAATGTTTTCATTAGTATTTTAGACAAGGTCCTAGTGTGATTAAAGATGGCATGTGATTCCATTTCTAGGAAGGAAATAAGGAGGATTTTGACTTGTTTTTTAAAGAAAAACTAAAGGTTTTGTTTGATATATGTTTTTGTTTGTTAAACCTCATTGGAGAAATATACCTATTTTCTAAGGCTTGTATGCTTGTTTTAATTCATGATCATGACATAATAGAATTTTATTCTTGTTTCATGATGATTAATGATCTTATAGAAATCCTTTACCATTTTATGGAATTTTATTTTTGGTTGTATTCACTATTTCACATGTGAGTGAATGATTTGACTTTATAACATTTTATTTTTGGTATCAAAGTGGTTGGGTTAGTCTGAATTTATATAATGGAACCCTTAGAGACTAAATGTGGATAAAATTTCTTGGTTCCAATGGAACCATGACTGATTCGATAAACTATTGTAGGGATATCCTCTTGAGTATATTGGGCCTAGAATGAGTTACTCGGTAAATGTTTAGTCTTGAATGACCTACACCACTACAAATATGGACTAAAACAATGCCAGTAAAAGGGATTTATCAACACTTTAGAAGTGTTGATAATGAAAGTGATGTTAAAGGGATGTATTTAACAGTGCTCAAAAAAAGTGATGTTAAAGACCCCTTTAGCAGTGCTAAAAAATGCACTGATAAAGGGGGTCTTTATCAGTGTTGATAAAGGGTCCTTTAATAGTGCTTTTTTCAGCACTATTAAAGTTCACCATTATCAGCATTTTTTTAGTACTGTTAAAAGCCCCCTTTAAAAGTGCTAAAAAAGCGCTGATGAATTCCCCACTGATAAAAAGGGATATATTTTTATTCAAACTTCTTCCCTCCCCACCTTTTATCAGTGTTTTACTTCCCATTTATCAATGCTTCCCACCCCCTTTATAATATCTTTAGATAATTTCACCATCCTGTGTGCACCCCTACCCCCATCCAGTTTCGAAACCAATACCTCCTACTCATATACCAGCGCCTTTTCCACTCCCCTATGTTGTGTTTTATTCCATTTATAATATATTTATATATTTATATATATTTCATTACATTTTTTAATAAATATATTAATATATATATATTTTTTTTATTTTTTTATTTTTTTTAAATACATATATAAAATATGTTTTGTGCGTGTGTGTATGTATGAATATATAAAAAATATTTATATATTGTTATGTATTTGATTATAAATAATATTATATTGTAAAAAAATGATAAAAGTTTAAAACCATAATATCAATATGAATGTAATACATATTATTAAATTTATTTTCACTAAAAAAATCCAATAAGACCCCCTTAAATGAGGCTGAAATTACATAGAATGTTAAAAAATTGGGATACCCAAACTAAAAACTCAGTTTTAGAGGCCCTCTATGCATTTTTTGGACTCAAAAAATAGTGATCAGGGTCCCATCTGGATCATGAAGATGTATATGTCATTGTAGGCTTTGATTTGATATATGGAAGAGCCCAAATGGACACCCAGATCAAAAGTTATGATTGTTTGAAGTTTGAGTTACATTTTCAACTTATCTTAGATCTTTTATTGGTTTTTTTGTTTTTTTATCTTCAAATTGTTATGAAATGACTATTTCATGATAATAATTATAAAATTATTAATTAAAAAAATATTTTATAATCCATTTTCACTAAATATCATATATATTAAGTGTAAATACCTATTTAGTATTATCTAAAACATATTTAAAAAAATATAATATATTTATATCAATATAAATATATTTATATATTAATATATTATTTTGAATTATTTTTTTTAAATAATCTATTTATCAGTGCTTGAAAAAAAATGATAAAGTGGGGTCTTTATCAATGCTTCTAAAAAATCACTAATAAAGACCCCCCCCCCCATCAGTGCTTTTTTACAAGAGCTGATAAAGGCCCCCTTTATTAGATCTTTTTTACTATAACTAATAAATGGGCCCCTTTATCAGTGAATTTTTAATAGTGATGATAAAGGGGGTCTTTATCAGCTCTTTTCTACAAGATTTGGTAAAGGGACCCCTTTAACATCACTTTTTTTAGTGCTATTAAAGACCCCCTTTAACAACATTTTTTTACACTGACAAATGGGGTCTTTAAAAGTGATTTTATCTTGAGATGTTAAAGCACTAGAATTGGATAAACCCAATTTATTACTAGTTCTAGAGGATAAACATATGGTTTTGGGTGATGAACCATTCATTTTTGAAGGGGTTGAGTGCATGAATATTGTCATTTTGGGTAACCTTGAGAGGTTGGTAAGTGAAAATCCAAGGGGTCATCCATGTGGTACTCTTGTGATTGGGATGTGTTATTGGACTAGTGTTGGATATTTTCCATTGATTATTTGTTTGTTCTTGATAATTTCTATTAGATGTATTAAATCTAATGTATGGCCTCATCTGAGTGAGAGGGGATGGTATAGGAACTTGGTGTGGAACTGATGTCTAACATCCCTAGAGTGAGAGGGGATGGTCTGAGAACTTGATATGGAAATGATGTGTAACCTCCCCTGAGTGAGAAGGGATAGTCCAAAAACTTTATTTAGAACCAATTTGTGACCTCCCCTAAGTGGAAGGGGTAGTTATGGAGATTATATGGGATTTATGTGTGGATAACCTTGAGTGGAATGGTTTCTTCAAGGAATATAGTGTGGAATTTTATATTAAACCATTCCCTAAGTGAGAGGGTAATGGTCAATATGGGTTGAGGATAACGGTTTAAACTCTATTCTAAGTGAGATTATGGTAGATTTTATATGGGTCCTTAATTAAGTGAGAGGTATTGGTCACGATGTGATATGATCAGGACGAAGTATGTTATTCCTTTATCTTGATGAGTTTCTTTTATGCCTATGATTAGCTATGTTGTATTTCCCATGGTGTGTTTCCTCTCATGAAAACCCTGATAAATATATTACCATCATTGGTTAAAGTAGGTTAGGTTAATTATTTTGGTTCCCTATTTATTATATTAATACATAACACATGTAACTATATGTGAATTTGTGTTATGTTTTTAGGTTGGTGTATTACATGAGTATGACTTGCACCCTTATATGAATTGCATGCATGTACATTTGATCACAATAACATTTAGTATGTTGAGGAACTGAAGATTCCTACTGATTCATTATAATCACCCCTATATTCATACATATAATGGGTTTTAATGTTTATGGGTATACATTTATGTTTTCTTCTAAGTAACAGGTACTACTCAGAGCTGGAAACAAGCTTCTTTTTTAACTAGTTTTGGGGGCCAAGGATTTAACAAGGATAGTTATATGAGTTAGGTAGGAGTCCATTGTTGTTTAAATTTTAGTTATTATTATACACATGTAATTTAAAATGTGTCAATGTAATATTTTATATGGTGATTTATGTTACACTTGATTACTTTATATTATTGATCTATTTTATTTAATGCATCACATAGACTATTTTATTATGTTGAAACATGGGACCCCTTGATAGGTGAGGGGTGAATTAGGGTATTAAATTTTTATTTTATTTTTTTATGAATATTTCTCCCATATAGGTATAAAATAATTAAACCATTATGATTTAATTTCACATTCATCACAACCACAAAAGAAGAAATAAAATAGAACACAAAAAAATTACTTGGTTCAACACTAAGGGATAGTCCCATGAGCATACGCCAATGATATTTTAGCACCAAAATCAACTATGATTTACTAGTTTTAGTGGATTAAAATACTTTATAAATTTTCACTCTATTACAGGATCACAACCTTTAAATAATAATTCAAGTATAATACACTACCTACCTCAAATCACTTCCATCAAACTCTCCTTGCTCACAACTTCATATAAAGTTTTCATTTCTTTAATGGATTAAATGTAACTTTTGAATAAATATAATTGATTTTTGAGAGTTTCATAGCTAAAGTTTAAATTTTATTTTCTAATTTAAATCATTGTCTCAAGGATAACCATATTAAATACTCCGTTTAGATACTAACTAGTTCCTAATTACCATTACTCACGGTTCACTAAGAATTTTTTCATCAAATTCCTTTTCTAAAGTCCCTTTTAGAAAGTATAGTATCATTAAGTGAATCTTTAAAACTATTTTGATAATGTAAGTTCAACCACTTATGGTTTATGAAACTTCATTCACTTAGGTGAGTTTAAACAAGTATGTCTCATGAAACTCCTTCTCACTACCCTACTTGTGGAACTTTCTTTGCACAACTGCCTTTCTCTCAGATAGTTTTTCTCAAGTATGGTTTATGAAAATACCTTTACTTTGGTGAATTCTCCTATGTATGTCTCAAATAACTCCTCTAATATTCCCTAATTTCATAACTTCCCTTTCACATCCCCCTTTCCCACAATTACGTTCTCTCAAGTATGTCTTAAGGTATTAACTTATCGCAGCTTACTTCACCCAAATTCGTTTCTCAAGTCTCATTACTAAAAGTTTCATGGATTAGGTGATCCTTTCATGAAAGGAGAGCCTATAATCATCATAAAAATATTCATTAGTATTAAATGTGAAGTGTTATTTAGTATTTATAGTCAAACCCTAACCTTTTCAATAACTACCATACTCTGAATTTCACAGTGTGTCATTTGTGCTACCATATTTTCATAGAAACATTAAATAGAACAAATAATTAATCTATAATTAAAATAAATATTGTTGTACCTAACTTTCATGATTAAGGACTTGTGTTAATCACTTATCTTTGTGCAGTTCTTGACCTCACTATCTTGAATTCACTTTGACTATAATTAAATTTGTGCCTTTACTCTGTAATAAACTTTGAACTTATAATGACGTTTTGCACCCCAAAAATTTAGAAAACAATGGAAAAATTTAATTTACTTTAAACTATATCCCTTAGTCTTAAATATCCTTCATCAACCTAAAAATGGATTTATAACAAACATAAAATCAATTTTTATCTTGGATCACCTTGGTTCAAATATTCTCCTCCTTTGGGTTTTTTTGCAATCAATAGTGAAATTAAAATCTATATAAACTTCTTAATTTTTTGTATAGTAATGAAGTAACTCATGTATCACTCTAAGTTTACGTGATAAATACTTGATGTTGAAAAAAAAGAGTTTAAGAGGGAATTTTAGGCCTTATTTAATTCCTTATTCAAGAACTCTCCCTATCTTCATGCTCATTCAAACTCCAATCATCCATTCCCCATGGATCATATATCTCACTAACTATCATACCATATGCTCCCCCCACTACAAAAAAATGATTTATACCAATATAAATTTAATGATGGATAATATAAAAATTGGTAAAAATGACCAATTCCAACATATATTATGTTTTATTGGTATTAATTTTAAGTACCAACACTTGTTTTTATCGACAAACATATTTGTTGATATTCAATATTCAGTACCAAAAAATATTTTACCAATAATTTAATCTATTACTTTATCGTACCAATACCAACATTTTTTTACTAACACTTGAATCTATTATTAATAATAGATATTACAAATAAATATTTTTTCATCAATAATTACTGTATTTTAGATACATTTTTTTGGGATGAAATATGTTTTTAGATTTTAATATTAATTAGTAAAAAAATAGAAGATACAAAGATAAAAAAACAAATATAATTAGGATCCCTCCCCAAACCTTTGTCTTCATCCCTACCACCCCACACCAGTGATTTTTTCCTACAATCATACACCCGGTTCATCTCCATTTACCACACCTTCACCAACTCCCACACCCTCCTTGATTATTTGATGTCGCATACATTCCTCACTACAGACGGTTGATTTCTTTTTTCATCTTTAAAATATAATGTTGAGGTGTGAGGAGGCTCCTAGACATAAGCGTATTTATTACTCCATTGGTCGATGATTTAGCCACTTATCAGGTATGTGTTTCTTCTATTCATGTTTTATGAACATGAAATATTGGGTATCTAGTGTTTTAATTGATTATCAGTCAGGGTTTCATATAAATTCTAATTAAATGAGTTTTCTCTCTATATCTCTCTTGATTTGGAATGATAAATACAAACTTCTCTAGATCCTCTCCAATTAATCAATTCAGGCCCCTATACTTGTACATATGAATTACCATTTAATACGTTTCTAATTTATTCAAATATTGCAGAAATATAGTACTAGACTAAAGCACGTAATCATTGAAATTATTGAAATCATTGAATTAATCTCACAAAATGCTTTCTCTAATTTTATATCAGGTTGTCCTATATTTTTTCTGTTGATGATCTGTTTCATTTATACAATCGAAATAGTGTTAAAAATGTAGCTAAATGGATATATAATTTGATATTTTGAATGTTGTCATGATTTATTACACCATTTTAATTACTATTTCCATATCCAAGATTTATAATGGTTATTCTCATTAATATACAATATTTTTAGGTGGATGTTTCATCCATGAAGATTATTCATTTAATAACTTATGTAAATTTGCAATCATCTCTTGGAAAGAACCATTTAAATGTATATTTGTCATTGCTTTTTTTATATTGAAAAAAACATTTTAAACTATTATAACCATTCAATTTATTTTCCTTTATAATTTTTAAATGTTTATGTTCATGATATCAATAGTCATTAATTTCATACTTCTTAATGTGTAGAGTGACATGTAATTTTTTTACTATGGATGGATCTTTTTCCCCAATTTATTTTCATATTATTGACAAGGGAAATTAATAGCAAGAAAAATTGGAGTAACTATAGTTGAATTTTTAAATATATTTTTCATATAGATGAATCATATGACTAAATAGAAATTTATTTTTAGTATTTTGAATGTTTTTTTTGCAACACCTATAATCTATAATATGATATTTGAAAAGACAAGTAATTTTTTTTCAATTAAAGGTATACTGTCACACGAAAATTCCATAAAAAACCACTAAAGTGACAAAAAAAATTCAACAAGAAATCTAGAAACACAAATCTAGAATGAATAACATAATTTTCTTAGAAGTTTCATTAAAATGTAAAAAATAAATATACCAGTAATTCAAGTGCCAACTAACCAAACTATCCCACCTAATAACTTGTGGATGTGAATTCCTATATAGAATTAAAAAAACTAAATGGTGCATGATCATTTGTTCTTTATAGAACCTCCACCCATGACTGATTTAGTGGCCTCTCACATCTTCTCATGACAACATGTTCTTAAACAATTACATTCAAATTCCATGATAGGATGATCATTATGATAAAAATTAATAACAATAATCACATCTTATCTCTTCTAAAGCATCAAATTTTCTAGTGCTGAAGAATGAATCATGATAATAGTGATGATCAGGAGTCTAAATTGCAACTATAACTTCATTTAGGTTTCCATCAACAGAATTGTGGTTCACAAATCTCTTAATATTATCATATTATGTTACATCCAAACAATGTGCCTTTGCGTCATTCTTTTGAACCCTAGTATGCATCGAATGAGACAAGGAATGATGAATTTTTCATCTTCACAGATAATATTTCTTATAAAACCCATTTTTTGGTTAACTTTTCCTCAATATACTCATAAAATATACCTAGGGGTAATTCCTTAGGTGTATATACACGAAAACATTTTAATTTCATCAAAATGCATAAAACACCTCTATGTGCAACTCGATTTTCACATTTCATGATATATCCACACTTTCTCCAGCACTAATTGATAAATTTTCTCCTCAGATTTCCCTTTCAAGGTCCAACAACACTTTTATCACATTATCTTGTTCAAAATGGTTTCTATAAAAAACATTCTTCAATAGAGTTGATTTTCATCGTTTGAAAAATGTACCCTATACCCAACCCCATTTAATTAGGTCTAAGGTTTGTTAGCCTCTCTAGATGGCTATTATTACAATAGAAGTAGTGATACATCTATTGTCTTTGAATCATGGAAATACAATCAATTCGAAATTGTTCATTTAGTAATGAATTTTAAGTATAATACATTTATCTTATTTCACATGCATATGCACAAGGAATTTTTAAAGAAACAAAATCACCATTACGCTTGGAAAAAAATATTTCTCACCATCCTAGGAGAATGATAAAGGGAAATATGCATTTTTTTTAGATTGTATTTCGTGATATTTTAATGAATTTAGGCAAGAACATAGAACCAATATTCATCTACTAATGAGAATTACTTTTTTAGATCCTTTGATACGTCACTAATCTATTGAAAAGATGTTTTTCATGATTATTTTTGAGAAGAAACCAAACTAGGTAAACTTGACAGTGCATTAGTCTTCACTTCCATCAACTTTGGATGCATCTTAAAATAAATGAATTCTTGATGGTCGGTGTTGTTTTAATGTGATGATCCATTTACTAAGAATCATTTTTCACATTGAGTTATGTAGCATAGATTGAATATGGGGATTCATCTCTTCAGAACACAATATTTTGGAGATGGGCTTGGCACCACACATCCACTTAAAATTTAGCTTTCTAGTTTCAACTATCTTATATTCCTTGTGATAAAAATTGAATCTGTAAGTGTCTGATAATAATCTTCCTTAATAAGTTCCTAGTTATATTTTTAAAATTTGAAAAGGTTATTTAAGACCATATTTGAAGCAATATATTGAATACCTAAGGTTCTCATTTCACTAAATCGTTTTTTAGATATTGATTTAGGTGTTATTGTCAATTAAAAGTAGAATTACTAGAATACATAATTTGATACTAGATATATATCTATTTTTTTTACTTTTATTCCCAAGAAATAATAATGCATCTAAACTTGTGAAACCACCAGCTATCCTGTCAAAGACTCTTATTTTTTTTCATAGATCATGATTACTGGTTTTTTAACTAGATAATGATATATGTCTCTATTATAACTTATTTATTTACTTAGGACAAGTGTATTGAAGTTTTTTTGGGAATTTCATCAAAAGATCCAAGCATCAGAAACTGACAATGAATTACAAGTCACTTGAAATGTTAATGATAATGAAATCGGCTGGGATCAGGGATCCCTTTTATTAAAAAGTAGAAAACACAAAGAGAAAGGAAGAAAAGGGGGTTATACATTGCAACTCTACCCACTTTCAAAGAAAAAACCACAAGACATCATCAATAGAAACATCACATGTCATAATAAAGTTCATTACTAGTTTCATAATCTTCATACCAGTTGGAATCATATCTTAAGGAGCTAAAGATATTTTAATATTCCATCCTCCCCTGTGGTAGAGTAGTCGATCTGGTACACATAGTGGGTTTTAACGTTGAGTATTCCTTCCTTGGTCTGAAATTTTTCTTTGGAACAGATGAGAAACCCTCATCATCCTCCATCCTTCTTTTAGCAGTTGCATCCATGTATACAGTACTATCTCTCTTTAAATTTCCATCCTCTCTACCTTTATCTAGATCAGATAAATCTCTCTAATTAACAGTGAAACCAGAGGTAATCATTGCACCCTAGATATATTTTTGATAGTCAATACCTTGTTGCATCTGTGCATGGTCATGCGGACAAGAATCTTGATTCTCAGTATTAAAATACCCAGACATGTCAATTGGAAACCCATTCTGAAGGTAAATAGCCTCCCCAACATGGAAGTTAGCATCAAACTATCCTATGAGACTTTCATTCAAGACCTTATCCTGAATATGAGACTTCCATTATGTGTCGGCCTGGTCAATACTTGTGGAATTAGAAGCATCCAGAAGAGTCTTCTCATGTAAGTGCAATCCAGACCTACCAGGTGAAGCACTAGTCCCACCCTGTCCAGAAGGACTACCCTTCCCAAGATCCAGATTAACCGAGGTAGCAACATTGTTTTGAAAATGCAGACCAACAACCTCATCCATCCTTTTCTGTGACTAATAAATAGAAATCGGTTCACTTCCATGCTCAGTCTCTTCATTTCCTCGGAGGGTTGTAATAGTAATGTACCCTACACCTCCAACATCTGCTCTTTTCATCCTTCTTGGAGTTTAACAGGTAAAATATGTCCAGACTCCCTAGCAGACTAACAAGTCTGAACAAATTTAACCATCTTCTCTCCTACTACAGCATCAGCAACTTGTCCCTTTCCTCGCTCCTTCCGAAACACAAGCCCCTGGGCATCATGATCTAGTACCTGACCACTATCCACCACCCCTAAAGTACCATTACCCCGAGCCAGAAAAGCAGCATCAGTTGCAGCTTCATGGCCCTATGAACCGTTCACATTACTCTACTCTTGTACTATTCCATCCATAACCAAACAACTATTTCCATGCAAGTTTTTCTTCCTCAACTTTCTTTTACAAATCCTTTCAGCAAAAACCTTTAAAGAAAAAAATGAGCATAACATATTTTTAAAATAGACTTCTTTAACATGACCAATCGAGCTACAATTAATGTAGTAAGAAGGAAACCTTTCTTAAGTAATTTTAAATGTCAATGAGAAATTTAAACAAAATATTATGGGTGTTGTTATGGTATATAATCTTTTTATTTTTATAGGATGCATTATTATTTTAAAATATTTAGTGGTTTGACATTTTAATTTATTTATAGTCATATTCGATTCTATTATTCAATGACTTAGGGAGATTGAGTTTCTCAAAAATTATGGATGAGTTAGACTTCAACAATGATGTTATGGTTATATTATTACATTCCCTATTATGTTCTAAGTATATATAGCCATAACACAAACACTTAAATGTTTTCTCCTCATGGTTACATTTAATTAAATTCAATGTTACTAATAAAATGAGAGGATAAATGTGTAGATGTGGCAAAAAAAAGTTTGGTTTTATTAATCCTCTTTAAAATGTGTCGGGTGATGATAATAATGACACGAGAATAATGATTACTTGTGTTTTAACTTGTATATTCATATGTATATTGTGGATGAGAAGAAAAATTTTATTGAATATATCGACATGAAAGTTCAATATTCCATTTAATCTTTAACAATGTGTATCATGAATATCTAGAAGTTGTAGGTTCATTAGTAGTTTCCCATGGAGTGTGTGGAGTAGTCAAGTCCTGCATGTTTAAGGTAACATATTGAGTCTTAATTACTGTTTGAGTGATCACACTAACCACTTTATTCCCATTATTTTATTCTCATACTATTGATTGAATCGTGAATGAACAATTTGATTTAGTTGTTGATGGACTATGCAGAGTAGGTGAGGCCTGCATGTTTAAGGTAATATATTGAGGCTTAATTGCTATTTCAATGAACACACTGGCCACTTTATTCCCATAATATCATTCTCATACTATATCTTAAAATGGGAATAATGTGGTTTTGAGTACTTCAATATTAGATTCGTCATTTTTTATTCTAATTTTAAATGATTTGCGTTCAGTTGATGATTGTTGTGTTGATGTAGCTACAATGCATAGCTTCCAAATATGTTGTACCACATGACTCCCCATCCTCTTGCATCAAATATTTTTTCCTAAATATGGAATTAGATATCTACATGAGGTTTTTATCTTGTAAGTCCACTAATTATGAATTAAATAAGAGATCGGTTCTAAGTTATTCCTTTCCTACCAGACTCCTGTCTTAAAAGATGGTGGTTTTCTGCCTTCTGTTCTTGATTTTTCAGTTTGTTTTTCTTGAATTTTGTGTTCTGCATGTCTCATATCATGCTTTTATGATCTGTAGGGAATGTTTTGAATGTTGATTCATGGTTTACATTCCAATTTTATGCTCCTTAATGTGGTGGTTCTATTATAGTTGTTGATGTCTGTTTCTGGGGTTGATCTGACCTACGGCTATCTTAGGACGGGACCATTCCTCTGATGATTTTATTTTGGGTTACTTATTCTTGTTTTTCTATTGGTTTCATACTTTGTTGTATAGATTTTCTACTATAGGATGAATTTAGGGGGGATTTTCTAGTTTCATATTCTTAGAGGAAGATTATTTCTCTATAATGGGTGAGGGATCTTCTAGAGAAGTCTCCTTCAGATAGGTGGCCTTGTGCTATTGCTGGACACCCCAGTTTTGGTCTGATGCATCTTCAGGGTTACCACTACTTGTGATGCTGTTGGGAACTTTGATTTGTCCATTACACCTTGTGTGGTGTTGGATTTCTTCTGATGATGGGGTTATTGATTTGGTCTATTTTTAGGTAAGATATTGTGGTGGTGGAGATGTTGTGATAGTCTATTGATGGTTCATTTGTGTGGGGATAGTTCATTTGTGTGGCTGGTTCATGTGATTTTGTAAACATAGCATATATGATTTTTTTCTTGTTTTTATCTTCCAAAGGTGACTCAGGCACCTTGTTATTTTGATTTCATGTTTTTAAATGATGTATGAACATGTTTATATAAATAAACCTCCAGTTTTTTTTTGAGTTTCACATAAGTTAATTTTTTAATTATTATATAATAAATATATAATTATGTATTGATTGTATTAAATTTCATTATTAATATTATTTATTTTTTCTAATATTGAACATTGTGAAAATCATTTTTGGTATGATAATTAAAACAGGTTTATTATATATAATAAATTAATAAATATAATATAAAATTTTGGAAAAAAATACTTAAATACCTAAACATAATATTTAAAAAAAATATTATTTATAAACATATATTAATTATTGGTACTTGTTATGAAATTTGATAATAATATTACCAACAGATAAATTTTTCATAGAAATATGTTGCTAAGCATTTTGACTAACATATATATTATTTGTTGGCATTATTATAATTGCAATAGAACTATTTTATCTATCACAATAACATTTAGTAACAAAGTTTATACCAATAGTTTAGTGACAAGACAATTTTTTGTTGGTAAAATGTTTTACCAACAGATAATGCACTTTTACCAATAGATATACCCCAGTTGGAAAATGCTAATTATTTTGTAGGGCCCTGAATGTGAGAGTATTCTTCTGAAACCACTTGTTGGTCACATGAATTTACACCATTCTTCTCCCCCTTTGACAATATACCCAAAGATAAAGAACCTACAAAAAACTAAATGCAACAAATATAGCATTAGAAACCAGTGGGGAGAGGATAAATATTTAAACCTCCTCACAGAGAGGGATGTGGTTGAACATCACAGTTCACCCAATGTTTCTTAAAAACCAGAGTGTCCAAAAAAAATCATAATATCTATGAATTTTTAATTATTTCCAACATGATCTAATATGACCATTCCTTGTTCCACGTATTCCTTAATAAATTTATACCCAATCTCATTATGCTTAGTGATAGAGTATTTTACATGATTTTTTATGAGATTAATCACACTCATATTATCACAGAAGATCACTGGGGGTTGTTTTACTTCTTCACCAGTGTCTTTTAATTGTTTCTTCATCCATATAATCAAATTGAATTTTTTGGTTACTATAATGTATTCTTCCTCTATTATTCTAAAATATTTACTTTCTTACTTCTTTCTCAACCATCTAAAACATTTATTTCTAATTAAAATTCACCACCACTTTTGGAATTTTGGTCCACCGCATTAATAAACTAGTCAGTGTCATAAAATGTTGATAACTCATGATTATTCCCAACATTAAAGAGTAAGAAAAAATTAAGAGTCCCTCATATGCACCTCATGATTAGTTTAACTAATAAGAAATTGAATTCCTTTAGATTACTTTAGAATCATGTCTCCAAACATGTTTTGAAGACAATATCCAGTCATGTTATAGTTAAATGTATAAAGATTCAGATTATTTATCGATATATGATGTAATCTATATATTTCCTATTATCATGCATCACAAGTTTAATTATAATTGAAATTAGAGTTAACATTAGTTTTTAGCATGCATGTTAAATTTATTTAGATTCTCTCTCACATACATAACCTGTGAGACAAAATTTTATCTCTCCTTTTGAATAACTTGCAACCCCAAAAATTATGTGATTTCACTAATCATGGATATTTCTAATTTTGAACTCATCATATTAGAAAATTCCTCTATATATTTTTATCTACTTCAATTAAATGTGACATCATCCACATAAACCAATAATATGAATTGTTCTTCCTTGTATGTTTTCACATAAAGGTTGGGATATACATCGCCTATTTTTAATTCCACCTTCTTTGGGTATGAAATGACTTGAGAATACCAGGATCATAGTTCCTAATTTAAGTCATAAAAGTAATTCTTCAATATACATAGTTTCATCATTTCCAATTATTAATCATAATAGTTATTCAATATAAACCTTTTCTTAAAGAACATAATTTAATAATGGTTTTTTAGAATCTATCTGATGAATCTTGCAACCCCTTTGAATTTACAATTATTAGAAGAGGTGGATTGACTCAAGATGATGAACTAGTGAAAAATTTTCTTTAATATTAACTCCTTTAATCTAATTATAACCTTTAAAAACAATATGTGACTTATTTATGATCATTTTTCTATGCTCATAAAATTTATTCTAGAAAATACACATCATTTTGGTCACATTGTGTTGTTTAGGATTCTTTACCAGTTCCCATGTTTGATTTTTATCAATTTAATCCAATTATTTATTCACTTATCTAACCCATGATTCATCCTTTACTTATTATTCAAAATATAGTAGTTCTACCATAAATAATAGAGAAAAATTCTCTATATTACTCATCTTTCATATCTATATAGGATCAGTTATATCTCTAATTATGTTGGATGTATCAATTTGTGTTATCTTATTTCTCCTATGAGGTTTTGGATGACTTTCTTTGGGAAACATCTCTCAATATAATTTAGATTCAGAATTAGCCTCATTAAGTTAACTTTATGTAAACATAGGATTTGTATCAACTACATCCACTTCATCAAACATGTCATTGTAATTTATACTCCTTAAATTCTTCCCATTATTTTCCTCAATGACTTTGACATCATTAATTCCCATAATTTTATTTAGCCTCTTATTGAAAAATTTATAGGTCTTAGTCTTTATAAGAAACACTCTTTCATATTTTACCTCACCATACTTTCCTTGATTACCTTATTTTTTTCAAATATATATATTTTATTTCCAAAGACCCAAAAAATCATTGAGGGATTAATTTTGTGCCACTTTTCATATGGTGAACTCTCTTCCCCTGGGAAAAGAACTGCTTAGTTTTTCATGTAACCAATACCTATACATATTCCTTTAAATAGTGGTAGTAAATACCACTTTCAATTATTAGTGTTTTGGATATGTTATTCAATAGTCAATTTCCTTATTTGAAAACTTTATTCTATTGTAGACTGATGATACATCATACTAAATACCATGTTTATCAAGGTATTATTTAAATTAAATGGAATTGTATTATTTCTCATTATTGTATTGTAAGATTAGGGTTGTTCATCTGGTCTCATTTTCAACTTTTTACCAGTACCTCTTCATGGGTTCTGTCACTTACCTCTTTCTCTTATTGAACATAACACTATAAAATATACAATAATAAATAAATAAATAACATTAAATACCATTCCCCATATTTTTTTGATATATTAATTGGTCATAAACATATATATATATATATATATATTAGTTCGATGAGATTGGATTCCCTTTTCTCCTCTTTATGACATGGATTTTGTACCATATTTCCTTATATACACACATCACAATTATTTTTGTTATAGAATTTCATATATTTAATATCCATTGTAACCTTTAGCTTAAATAAGTTCTCCATACTCTATTGATGAATGTGTCATGGCCTCTAGTTCAAAAAGTTATTATCCTCTTAAACTTTTAGAAAATAAGTGTTTTTTTTGTTCACTTGATATAGATTACCACTTGTCCTCCAAAATTTCATTAGCAAGTTCCCAACATTTACCTTTGATAACACATTTAATCTAATTAATTCTGAATTAATTTTATGATTCATTGAGTTGAGTCATACTCAAGAGGTTGGGTCATAGTCCATACACATAGATAACTTCTTTTTTCTTCTAATCATCACATGGAAATTAATTATTTTGAGTCTTTTTTATTTTCAAAGATCTGTCATTATTTAAACACATCGATTCATCAACTCTTCACTTTGAATTCTTTATAAGGATCACATTCCTAGTCATGTGGGATGATCAACCACTATCAATATCCATGTGCTATTATTATTTGAAGATTTGATAGTAACATCAGCCAGATTTTCCTTCTCTCTTTCCTTCTTTTCCTTCCATGAAATACTTTTTTGATTAGAGGCATGATTTGGCCCCTCATTTTCATTTAATCACTGGTAGTGTAATCATAATCATATTTTTATTCTAGTGGAGAAAATATATTTCCCAATAGAATCTTCTTTGGATTCTTTTTATTGATCCTCCTTTAAATTCCCTTGTGGTAATTTCAATTTATTCACTTTTTTAATCAGTGTCTTTATGAAAAACATTAAAGAAATGGAAGAAATATTAATTGAATGGATTTCTTCTATGAGATGATGGATATGGAATTTGAAGTACCCTTTGATAGAATTTAATTTTTTCAATAAGTATCTATGAGAATATATTAATATCTGTTGAGTATTTAGTTTTGATGATTATTTAACTGTTCTTAAAGTCCAAGTCATGTGGAAAAAAGTTTGGTGTGAACACATCGTCTTATACAATGATTGGAGAAAAATATGAATTAAATTAATACCATGAAAAATGATATGTATTTTGTATAAGAATTATTTGAAGGTGATTTTGAGAATATGTTTTGGCATGTGGTGAGTATTATTTCATGGAATTGATTTAATTGGATAACTATTTGTTTAGTTTTACAAAAAATTAGGCCAACCACACTAGCCAGCATAAGGGACCTACGACCACTACTGAGGTGGGAAGGTCAGCCTATGGAAGAACATAAAGGAATCCAAGTTTATTCATAGAATGCCCATAAAGAGGCGTATGGTGCATTGGATCATAGCCAGTACACCGTATGGGGAAGAACAACATTGGAAGAAGGTGTCGACACTGGGCAGTGCTAGCAGGTGGTCGAGAACAAACCTCATACTCACAATTGGTCACTCTAAGTCATGAGTAGTTATAAATGGTAGTGTGAAACCAACTGAATATCTAATGGGGGATAATTAGCTTCCATTTATTGTTTATCCTTCATTAAACATATTTAGATAAGTTAAACCATCCAATCTATTAAAAGTGGACCATTTGATCATCATTGTGATCATCGTATTCCTCTTTCCATCGTCCAAGAGCTTATATTCATTAAGTTTATGTACACTGAACCTTTCATGGATCAATCTGAATCATTTGATCAATATTTGATGGTTATGAGTATTTTAATATGATTGAATCCACATGCAACTTCATTTTCATGTTTAAATGAATATCAAACCAAGGATAATCAATGTGAAGAAAAATGGTTTTAGGATGATGGTGATTATTGTATTTTTATAAGTTTATCTTGTTCACACAGATGCAAGAAAGTGAACATATGAGGCTAATTCTGAGAAGTTTAGTCGGTGGGGTTAATCTATAAATACCCCCAAGCATGATCATTTTTTGGTTGTACTAAATGAGAATTTATGTGAGATGTGAGAGAGAAAACAGATACCTTAAAGCACTCTAATTTTATAATAATTCTCCATGTATTAATGTTATGACTCTTCCTTTGTGATTTCATAATGATTGTTTGAGTTCTAAAGACCTTCTCATGATCGAAGTTGTTACACGATAAATACATAAGTTTACATGATCATTCATGTGAAGCTGGAACATGTGAACCATCTTTGTTATGAGAAGAAGATAAAAGTTCACATTATCCATTTACTTTAATCTAGTTCATATGAAGGGGATAAGTTTATGTGTTGTATACCTTTGTTATGTGAATAAATATGTGAAGATATTGTGTATACCTTGTGTTTCATGAATACACAGTGAGTATATGTAGTACATTCATACTGTTTTCATAAACGGTTTGAGTTGAGAAGGTCTCATGTATGATTTGAGGAAGAGAAGAATCACATTAAATACTATTGTGAAGGAACCTGAAATATTGATACATGTTTCATGATACATACAGTATTCATATATGAATTCTTTTCGATGGTTCTATGCATATGAATAGAATAAGTATACTGAAGGTATGCTTGAAAGGTAGCGTGCAATTTACTCATGCCGTGAGAATAAAGTGTGTAAGTGTAAGTGTGTGTGCATTTTATAATAATTTACATGATCATGAAATAAAAATTTCATAATAAAAAGTTTTTATAAGACCATGAATTGTTTTAAACATTCATGATGATTGAGAAATTCACATGTAATATACTCTTCATGTATAGTGTGTAGTAAATATTTTTTAGAATGAATCCAAGATAGAATTTTGATCAGCATTTAAAAAGGAATTAATATCTTAGTTTCCATTGTTATATAAGAATGGGACTTCATAATCATAAGGAAGAATAGCCTTATAAGTGTTATACTAAGGAAAATTACCATCAAGAGGTGATCAGATATACTTAAGAAACACCAACATCTGTGTAAAGGTTATTGAATTGTACAAGATCTAGTGTGATTGAACGTTTTGTCATGACATGTAAAATTGATAGTGATTTAAAGAAAAAAATTATTCTAGGTCAGACCCTATGTCGTCCCTCAAGGAGCATTCGTGGTTTTACAGTGTGAATTTTTAATAAGAAGAAAAATATAGGGGGTGGTTTGAAAATAGTTTTAAGAAAATGACCTGATTTAAAGAGTTTAATGGTTGATAAATAAAATTGGTGTTTTAGAATTATGAGATATGTATATCACTTCAAGTTCACTGCACATATTTTATAGTTCATTGTTATGAAAATTTCACATGATTTTGTTTAATTCTTTGGTTCAGGGTTGTCAAGATCTTAATTCCCCTCTTTCCTCTCAAAACTTTTCACAAAGTACCAACCCTTGACACAACAATCATGTTGTCAAGGTTTGGACTTAAAGAACATATTAATGTATAACAAATAATACTAATATCTTTTGTATGTGTGATAGAAAGATGATCCTTGTGTTTCCCAATTGGAATAACCCAAGTTTCACATTTTAAATTTCAACCCAATCGGTGTTGAAATGAAAAGTGGTTCACTTAATTAACCGCAAGAAATGAATTCATAGGGGAAATATGTTTAGATAAAAAATAAGTGAAATAATACACACAAAAATTATACAAAACCAAAAGAGTATCAAGTTTTGGAACTCCCTCCCAAGTATGTGTAGGTCCCTCGAAATGAGCGTCCATCGTTTAGCTCGCCATCGAGAGGAGGAGATGGCTCAGGTGGAACTCCTTCATTGTTGATCCCCCTATGATGATAAGGGCCTCCATAACTTCTTGTATGAGGAGAGAACTCCTTTGGGTCTCCAAAATACCAGATCTTTGCCTCCTGGTAAAACTTACAAATAGGGATCCCAATTTTCCATTTTATAGGAAAATGGGAAGGTGGTTTTGAGCACACAGATTTCTTAAAACCACTTGTTACATGGGTTTCAACCTCCATAAAGCCTTATATCGCTTTGTAAAAAAATAAAAAAGTTGTATCCCCGCCTCTTGGATGTCTCCATTGAATGTTTGGAACAATTTAGACAACTAGAACCCGAGATATGGATAGATCACAGTACACCACTTTTGACTTCATGCATATTCAGTGTGCTGGATAGATTAGGTCATTTGAGCCACCATATGGCCTAATTATTCTTGGGTTCCTTCATATGAAATATATCCAAATTAATTTTTGAGAATTCCACAAAATTTAAGCCCATTTGGAATCACATTTCAGGATCAGTGTGTGGATGAGTCCACTGGTGTGCATGGATCTTGTGCAGTTTGGCCCATTTTTCTTGGACATCATCATGGGTCCTCCAAATCACCTCCTCCTGAAATGGAATCATAAAAACAAGTAACATTTCCATTTTAACAGTTATAATCACAAAATAAATGATTCAAACATGGAATGAATTTTTTTATTATTTTTATAATTTTCAATATAAAACAAGTTTAGCACAGTGGTGTATGGGTGAAAATGAAACAGTGAATCACGGTGTGATCAGTGGTCTAGAAAGCTTATGGAGGAGGATCATCAATATATATTTCTATAGTGGATAAATCCATCTGGAGAATAAGGCTATATCTTTGGTTCTAACCATTTATTGTAATATTGTGATTGGGGGGATGGGGTATAACCAATCACTATGAAGAAGGTACAGTTGTGGGGTCTAACCAATTATTGAAGGCTGATGGAGTTGGGGGGGTATAACCTGCTTATAATTGGGGGGGTATAACCAATTAATATGGTAATAACCTTATATTATAGTATATAATATATGTTATGGGATCTTAACAATATGGAAATGAGTAGGTATTTGTACCAAACCTTTTAAATCCTTGTCTGTTGTGCTTTCTTTTTTTACTTAAAGGGTGAGGATAAGAATTAAAGATGAGGGATAAATACTTTAATCAGTCACATAGGTTGAATCAAAATAAAAATAATTTATAAAAATAGTGTAACACTAATTCACCTCCCCCCAGTGGTACTTAATCGATCCTTGGACACTATAATTTTTATCATAGGAACATTCCCTCTGAAGATCTAAAAAACGTTTTTGGGTAATGGATAATTTGAATTCAGTAAATATCTAAGGAATTCCTACCTCTAATGGTATGAACTACCACAAAATTAGAAATAAGATACTATTATACCTTCTATATATTTACTTGGAAGTGATAGATGTAGCAAAAGTGGGATTCCTACCTATTGATAAGGATGTTTCTATGAATCAAGATGATAATATAAATATAGAAGTTGATGTAAAAGATCAGAATGCAATCTTGATGGAATTATTAGAAAAGTTATACACTAAAGTGATGGGTCTCTAAACTAATAAAGATATATGGTATAAACCAATAAGTATTTTTGAAGGAAATATTAATGTAAAAGAATCCACGCTACAAATTTGGAGAATCATGTTTCAAGATATCAAAATGGCTGATGATGAAACTATTGGTGGCTACTTTAAAAGAGTGAATGAGATTGTCAACAATATTAGAGGTTTTGGTGATAATTTAGATGATTCTACTATTTTAAAGATGCTTATGATAAATTTTATTGATTGATTCGACTTAAAGGTTTCACTTATGAAAGAGTGATAAGATCTATAATTGTATTAACTTCATAATATATAAAATGAGAAAAGTGTAATCATTCAAGAAAAAGGAAAGACATGAGATGGCCTTTGAATCCATGATAAAAGGTAAACTAGAATCAATGAAGAACCATAATCAAGTGATTCTAAGGATGAGTAAGTTGAATAATAATTTATTAAAATTATGGCCTTGTTTATAAGAATGTTAAAATGGGTAAAATGAAAATGAAATGGAACAAAAAACCCAATTTACTAGAATTTAAAAAATATTGGTCATTTTTCTGGTAACTATCGAAAAAATAAGACTAATGAAACTAACTTGGATAAATAGGATAATAAGTCCCAAAAAAGGAAGTGGAATAAGTATAAGAAGCGGTTCACTTCTAAGAAGATAAATATGATGAGTAGAGAAATGGATGAATTTTCATCATCAAGTAGTGAATCATAATATGGAAGATATTCTAATAATCATCTGTGATTTATGAGAAAATACAATAAATCTTGAGACTCATTTAAAGGTGATGAATTTGATGAGGGGACTGATTTAGAATGGATTTTTAAAGAAAATTTGGAAGCTACTCTTGTGGAAAATATACAAATCAAGAATTAAATGAAAAGGTTGAAGAAATAAATTGAAAATATATCCTTTGAGAATAAAGAAATTTTCAAGAAAGATAATATTCATCTTAATGAAATAAAATAAAATAATATAAAGATAGTTGAGTTCTAAGTAAATCTAAAAACTATTGGAATGGAATATCTTGGTTAGGAAGAATCGTCACCTATTGAATAAAATAAAAAAACTGATTGAAATTAGTTGAATTTGATAATATGATGAATGATATTAAAGAAATACTTCTTGAGAAATAGGAATAATTATCCGATACATAATCTATGTTCCTTGTAGATCAAATTTAATTAAATGATATGGAATATTACTTCACTAAAGTTTTTGAGCTTAAGGTTGAATCTTATAAATCTGTTGAGAATAACGGTCCACAGAAAAAGGATGATTCTAGAACAAATTAATCTCAATGTACATTTTTTATTTTTAACAGTGCAAGTCTAAAATACAAGACTTGATCTAAATACACCAAAATAAAAAATAATCAAATATCTTCCACAAAAAAAAGTGGACCAGTTCATCCAGAAGGTTTTCTCCTAAGCAGATAAATCCATAATCTACATAAAGGAAACAACTACATTATTTATAGTAGAACTAATAGTAGTTTGTAATATCAAGGATCAGAGGATAATGATGGTTTTGTGGAGAATTTGGTTATAAATATTATTCATGATGGTATAACCTATCATTACCAAAAAAAATACATGAATCAAAGAGGAGAAATGTTGAGAAGATGATATAATATTATCAGGAAGAGAAGCCCATGACCAAGACATCATATAAACTATCAATACAAAACTTATATTAATTATTGAATGAATTTGGTGGTATATGTGATTGAGAAGGTTATAAATCTGAGAAATATATTTTTTTACCAAGTCTTATTTCTCACAATGAAAATTATAAGAGAAGTCAGATAGTGAAGAAAGATGCAGTCACAAGAATTGTGTTAGAATCTGAAACAATTTGAAAAAGATCATGATATTTTTAAAGAAAAAGGAAATATATTGGTGATATCATAAGAATTTAAATTTTATGAGGAGTCATATAAAAATGATTAATTATAAATTCTAAAGTGTAAAGGGTGTGGACTAATTTTCCATGAAACAAAACATTTCATGACAATCCTTACTTACCAAGAGATGAGGGAGAACCCTTACAAATATGAAATTAAATGGAAGAAGGGAAAAGTGAGGTTGAGAGGAAACTATTATCCCAAGTTCTATTTATGAGGAACAAAAACATCCCACCTTATTTCCTTATATAAAGTATTTTGTACTAATATGTAGGGAATTTAAGGAGATGAATGAATCCCTTGAGGGGGAGCATAAATGATTTGAATCTATAGGGGAGCTATATATTTCTTTAACATAAAATTTATGATATGTTTATTGATATGTGTTCATTAAATATCAAAATAATATTTCTCAAATATAACATGTAATGAAGTTATTCAAACAAGTTTGATAATGGTATCATATTACAAAATTTAAATAGCCTTGATGCTTAGGTGACATCACTATTGTTTTCTATATTGGGATTTCTCATATATACTTAGAGTTTATTAAATAAAATTTCATTGTTTTTTTTTTTGAGTGTGACTTCATTATTTGAGAATAAATCAAAGTGGAGGAGAAGTTTGTTATTGTAAAAACTTCTAAATACATCTTTGTATTCATTGAAAATAAGGGGAATAAATAATAGAAAACATATTTACATATGAGTATTGACAACAAATACAAAGGATGATATTAAATTGAAAAGTGAATTGTGTTTTCAATAAATATATATGATAATATATAAATATTTTTTGAGGTTTTAGTTTTGATGATTGTTGAAATGTCCTTAAATTTCAAGACATGTGTCAAATGAATTCGGTGTGAACACATTGTCTTCTACATTGATAATAGAAGAAGATGAATCAAAAGAATACCTTGAAAAATGATATGTATTTTTTATAAGGATTATTTAAAGGTTATTTCAGGAATATGCTTTTTCATGTGTTTTTTATTATGGAATGGAATTGATTTAAGTGGATAACTATTTTTTTGGTTTTACTAAAAAATAATCCAACCACACTATCCAGTATAAGGGACCTGCAGCCACTTCTGAGGTGGACAGGTCAACCTTTGGCCATATATAATGGCAGTATATGGTGTGCATAGTTTTTACTTAGAGAATCATATGAAACATTAGAGCGTATCCAAGCCACCGTGCAGGGCAGCACAATGGCAGAAGGGGGTTTCAACACGAGGTGGTGCCAGTGGGAGGTCGAGAGTGGACCCCAACTTGCAACTGACCACACCTAGCTGTGCATTATTATAAATGGTAGCGTGAAACCAAAATAATGTATAATGTGGTATAAGTTTCTTCTAGTTACTTTTCATCCATAATTAAACATTCAAAAATAATCTATGTCATCCAATTTGTTAAATTAGGGTTGTTTGATCAGCGATGTGATCGTCATCTTCCTCCTATCATCATTTGACAGATTCTATTCATCAAGTTTCTGTATACAGAACCTTTGATGGATCAATACAAATAATTATATCAACATTTAATGGTTATGAGTACCCTAATATGATCAAATACACCTGAAAATTAGATTAAATTTTTAAATTAAGATCAAACCAAGGATAATTAGTGTGGATCAATAATGGCTTTATGATGACGGTGATTATTGTATTCATGTAAGATGAACTTGTATGCACAGATGAAAGTCTGTGTATGTATGTGGATGAGTCGGTGAATTTTAGTTGTTAGGGGTTATCTATAAATTCCCCCATACATTCTCACCTATTTTTTGTGCTAAAAAATAATTTATGTTGATGGTGAGAGTGAAAATAAAGACCTTAATGAACTCTGATTTTGCAATAAGGCTTTATGTATTCATGTTTTGACTCTTCCTTCATAATCATATGCTGATAGTTCGAGTTGTTCAGACCTTTCCAATACCAAATTTGTTATGTAATGAAGACAAGAGTTTTCATGATAATTCATGTGAATATAGAACACATGAACCATCTTTGTTATGAGAATAAGAAATAATTTCACGTGATCCATTTACTCGTAGCTGGTTTATGCGAAGAGGACAAGTGTCTGTGTTGCATACCTTTGTTACACTAAGAAATATAATAATGGATCATGTATGAATTTTGTTTAGTGAGTAAATTATGATTATACATATTACATGCGTACTATTTTCATGAAAAGTTTGAGTTTATAAGGTCGCATGTAAGATTTGAGAAAGAGAAGCATCACACAAAACCCTATCACGAAGGAACCTAAAATATTGATGCATGTTGCATGATACATGTAGTATTCATATTTGAAGACTTTCCAATGTTTATCTATATATTAATAGAATAATTATAGTGAATTAATTCTTAAAATTTAGTGTTTAATTTACACATATATTGATAATAAAGTGTGGTGGCATAAGTGTGTGTACATTTTATAAGAATTTACATGCACATGAAATAATACTTTCATAAGAAAAGGTATTAAGAAGACTATACATTTTTTATACATGCATGATGATTGATAAATTCATATACAATATAATTTTCATGTATAGTTTGTAGTAAATATTTTTAAGATAGAATCTAGGATAGAATTTTGATCAGTACTTCAGAAGGAATTAATATCCAAGTTTTCAGTGTTAAGTGAGACTGGGACTTTAGAAACCTAAGGAAACATAGCCCGAATAGTGTTACATTGAGGAAACTGACCATTATTAGGTTATCAAATATACTTGAGAAATACCATAATATATGTAAAGTTTCTTAAATTTTACACAATATATTTTTATCCAACAATATCATGGAGGAGTATCATCAATAGATCTTTCTATAGTGGATCAAGGCATCTGAAGAAGAAGGCTCTGGTTGGGGGTTCTAACCGGTTGTTGGAAGATTTTGATTGGTGGGTCTAACTAATCACTATGAAGAAGGTGAAGTTTTCAGGTCTAACCAACTATTTAAGGATGATTATATATGGGGGTATAACTATCTTGTAATTGGGGGGTCTAACTATTTACTATTGTAATCACCTTCTATCATAGTGAAGAATTTGTGTTTGGGGGTCTAACCAACATGGAAAGAAGTATGTCTTTGTATAAAACCTTGTAAATACATGGGTTCTAGGATTTATTTTTTATTGTTAATTATAGGATGAGACTGGGGACTATATGTGATTTATAGATACTTTAATCAGTCATAAAGGTATAATAAAAAGAAAAATAATTTGTAAAAATAGTGTACTGTTGATTCACCCCCCTCCCCCATCTTATTGGTACCTAAATGATCATTGGACACTACATCCTCGTTATTATTTTCTAACTTCCAGTCATTTTTCCATTAAAATATCCCCTATCATCTTCATAATAGGATACAGTGTGTCTAAGAAATCCACAAAATTAATTTTCATAAAAGGAAATATCTTCTCTTCTTCATTCGTCCACATGTCCCTAGATTTTGTAAATCTCCCCAATTTTTGATTAATCCTCAAATATTGAGAGGTTTTTCTAAACCTGTGATTTTCTTTAATAAGAGTACTCTTTTTTATGTCATTTTTGTCTTAGTATTGACACTAGAATCACCAACCTTTCACTTACCCTTATTCTAATCAATTGAAATTGTTACTTTTCATGTCTCAGCATTACATTTGATTCCACTTTTACCAAAAAAAAATGTGGGTCTTTTTCACTTAGAATCTTCTTGATACCTTTAGAGAACCATTTTTTCATTTCCAATAGTTCTTCATTTAAGAACCTTTAAAAATGTAGTTTATTCTTGGGATCATTGGGTTTTATTTTTGATTCAATATTAATTCTCAAATTAACCACTTATTATTCAATAAATTCTACCTTCCTTATTTACTCTTTTATAGAATCATTAATTTCTTCAATCACCTTTCCATGTTATTTAAAATTTATATTGAAGTTCGCTACATCTTTTGAATTAACCTAACTGACTGAATTATCTTCTAGTAATTTTTCTATTTGATCAATTTAAACTTCAATATAATCCTCATATTTGTTATATTTCTTTATCAATCCATTAATTTTTCATTTTTTCTTTTTTTGAATATTGAGCTCTTCAATATATCGTTAAAGTTATTCCTTGAGATCAAAAATACCTTCTGGTTAATTTTATTCCTCCTTTTCAGGTTTTTCCTTGGTGGTTTTCATTGCCACTTTTATATCAGATTTAAACTCTTTCACCACTTCTTTTAGATATTATTTATTATATTCCTCTTATTTTCTTACCAAAATCTTCCTTTGAAACTACTTTGCATGTGATATTTTCAGTTTTATATCTCTTTTGGTAAAGAATATCCTCTGGGTCTTCTATATGACTTCCACTTCACTATATTCATCATTGAATCTTATTGAACACCTTATTTTAATTTTTCCCACTTTACTATATTGAAATAGTGAAAATGGTATCTTTCCATTGAATCTGCCTTTTCCTCTCATGAATTTTTTGACCATAAGGGATTAAAATTCATCATCCACATCCTCTTTATCATCACTACCTTTAATGATATCATGTTTTTACATTACATTAAATTTATTCTGGTTATTCAAATGGCTTAATGTTTGTTCCATCTTTACCCACATCTCATTAGACACTAAACATATTAGTGGATTATCAAGAGATAATTTAGTCCAAAACCTTTCTTAAAGAATAGATACTTTTATATTATACAATGGTGGAAACCATCATAAAATATTCTTAACAATATAAATATCTTTCACATATTATCTAATCCCTTTAATCAATCTGAAACTTCAATAATATTATTGAATAAACTATATTAATTACCATCAAGATACATTTTTATATCTTCGAAATTATTGTGTAACACTTGAATCGTATCTTACTTCACCTCATTTTACCCTTTATATATATTCTATAATTTATCCCATGTGGCCTTTAAAAAAATTAATCTCTTTACTTTCATATAAATATGATCTTATAGGGTTTTGGTTAGAACATGTTGAGCTTTATCATTAGCATTTTCATTTTTATATCATCTTTAGTCATAGACGGTCCTATCACATTACTAACTTAAATCAAAAAAATAGTGTAAAATAAAACTTTATATCCAAGATATTGAAGATGTTATCTCATCGTTTTTTCCAAATTTGATAGTTTCTCCAATAAAAAGTAGGAACTCCTTTAGAACTAACTATATTCTCCATGGGTTCAAACATTATAAAAAAACATTAAAGTTGGTAACTGATCTTTGATACCACTTATTTCAAACCAGGAAACCCTAAGAGGGGAGGTGTGAATCAGGGTGACAAATTTTTCTTTTGTTTTAATAAATCATATCCTTGTGTTGGTAGGAAATCATTAAACCTATCTTATTAAATTACACATTCACCACAACTACAAAATAAAATATCAAAAAACCCAAAAAAACTATTTAATTCATTCACCACTATAGGATATTCCAAGGATCATATGATGATAATTTAACATTTATACTAGAATCCACTATGATTTACTAGTTTCGATGGATTATAATATTTTAGAAATGGAAACTCTATGTGAGGCTCACTACCTCTACAGAATAATAAAGGGATAGCATATTGTCTCCCTTAGAATTCATTTGTTGATCTGTCCTTTCTCACTACATTGAATGAATCCTTCCTTAATTTAAAAAATTGAATGTAACTGCTAAATCAATGTAAATAATTTTTTATAATTTCTTCACTAAAGTATTATTTTTATTCTCTAATGTAAATCACAATCTCAAGAACAACCACCATCAAAAATATGTTTAGATACTAAATTTTTCCTATATACCTTTACTCAAGTTTCACTGAGAAAAATTTTCTCAAGTTCCTTCACTCGATTCCTTTCATGAAATTATAGTTTTCTTAATTCCTTTCACATAACGTTTTTTTCTAAGGTGAGTTTTCCTAAGTATGGATTGAATAACTCCCTTTACCTAGGTGAGTTCACATAGGTATGTATCCTATAACTCTTTTGCTCGACCCTTCTCTTGGAACCACCTTCTCACAACACTCTTTCACTTAGGTAAGTTCACTCATGTCTGGTTTATGAAAATACCTTCACTTAGATGAGTTGACCTAAGTAATCCTTGCACAACTCCTTCCCTCTACCCTATACATAGAACATCCCTCACACAAACCCATTTCACTTAGGTAGGTTTTCTCAACTATGGATGATGGTATTAACTTCGTGTGGATTGCTCTTCCTATATGTTTTTACTAATTCTAGTTCATGAAAGTTTCTTCGTTCAAGTGATCCTTGCACAAAATGAGATCATCTAATCTTGTAATGACCCAAAATTTTATCAATGACAATTCTCTTATTATAATTATGTTATATAGTATAAATCACATATTGAACACAATAAAAACTTTATAAATGAATAATTAATTAAATAAGAAGTATTTATAAAACTTAAGGAACATAAAAAAATGTAATAGTAACATGACCTATGGAATAGTAATGTGACTCTTAAGAATAGTAACACATACAATAGAATAGTAACCTCATCTATGAAAGCATAAATAAAATTTATCCATCTTTTAAATGAAAATATGATATAATTGTATCATAGTATAAGAAAATAAATGTTTTGAAAATATTAAATTAATTTTTTGTATTTTTATAAAACATAAATGTTTATTTACAAGTTATGTATCTAATATTCCAAAGATACTAAACTTTATGATCCTTGGTTTGTATTTTAAGTAAAATTATGCTAAAAATCATTTAAAAATGTGTGTAAAAGGATAGGGTTGTTTTAGTTGGTATTAGAGAATGGTCAAGTTATTTTTTGGAGATTATAACTATAAAACATTATTAATAACCCTAGGTATAATTCTATCATCATGGATAACCTAAATTGAAACTTATGGAATCAAAAGTTAGGATATACTTTTCATTTACAATTTTATCCTTCTGTGTTCAAAGTTTCCTTTTTATATTCTTCTTAGCCAAGTATTCAAGCCCCATATAATTATACTTTCTTTTCTTAGTTAATGGAAAGAAATAGGAGAACTCATTCCAACAATCAATGTGATAGGAGATGTGACAATTTACCTAATGAAATTCCAAATATGATGTGAACATACACTCAAAACTTCATGAAATTACTTTCTCAATAGGCTCAAGTTATGAATAATAACTTGAATCTCATAGAACTCCCTCCTTTTCCTAAGAAAGAGAAATTTGTAGTTGAATTATTTATTTGAAAAAGGACTCCCATGTTTAGTGGATCTTCCAATCCCCTCCTCATGGAATAGTGGATTAAATCCATTAAAAATATATTCTCTATCCTTCAGTGCTCAAAATAAGAGAAAGTTGTGATGGAAGTCTAACGTTTTGATATGGAATTAGATCAATGGGGATACTAATAAAGAACATGAACTCCAAGGATGAAATTGATTCCATGAAATGGGAATATTTCATGAAAATATTTCTTAATAAATATTTTCCCCAAAGTCTCTATATTAAGATGGAGAGGGAGTTCCTCAGTCTGAAGAAAATGGAATACGAGTCTATTAAGGTGTATGAAGAAAAATTCACAAGTATTTCATGATACACCTCCATATTTTTCATTAACACTAAAAGTAAGGTGGGTCACTTATTTAGAGGACTAAATCCGATTCTTTGAAAATCATTGGTGATTTGAAAATTTGAAAGCTATGAAGAGATTTTTTTTATTCCCTCAACGTTGAAATACAGATCGAATACTCTCAGCGGTCTCGTGGGCCTAGAGATAAAAAAGGAAAATAGAGTTTAATATGGTTGGATCAACAGATAAATCCTATTATGGAAAGAAAACCCAATATCCCACATGTAAAAATTATGGGAAGAATCATCCTAGGAACTATATAAAGGGAACCAGAAAATGACTCAAATGTGGAGGAATGGGGGATCTGGATAATAAATGACGAAGGGATATGAATAATCACACTAATATGGAATAATAAGGGAAGGTTCATATTAACACTTATAATAATGTTGCTCTTTATTACACACTTAAAAATGATTAATTACATAAAATCTTCACTTGATAAAAGATAGAATATCGAGAGGTATAGTTTATTTGGGTCTTAAGAACATTACATAACAACTTAAAACATAAAACACAACATATTTATTGAAAAATTATTTTACATGACTGCAACATTCCTTCATAATTAGCATTGCATGGGATAACTTGAGGAAATGCATAAGAAAAAGGTGATCTATAAAGACCAGTAAAGGAGTAAAAAAGGAATAACATGAAGAATATAGTACATGTTAGGCAATAGTCATATCAATGGAGTATAATAGAAACATGAACATAAAGGAATGATATAGCATGATTATCATAACATAGAAATGTGGAAACAACATTTAACATGATATTAGCATGAGCCAAGGTTCATTGCACATGGATCATGAGTAAACACTAATTTCAATTGAATTAGCATGATTAAACCCTCATTTCACTTGATGTATCATGATACTAATCTTTAACCAATGCATTGGAGTGCTATTAGGGTGCACCCTTATTAGTCATTTCATTTCATGCATAAGTGTTCCACAAGGATCATATAACATGGAATCATTAAACATCATCATTTATTACACAATAGATGAATTTGGAATTAATAAATTAATCTATATAATGAATAAGTAAATTTTTATAAAGGTGAATAACATTGATAGAGAAATGGGCATGGTATTCACTACATAATGTCTTTGGCTTGAAAATCACGGTGCAGTTTCGGCAACATAACGACATGACACAAGAATTCATAAAAACGGTTGATGACAGAGAAATTGGTGTATCATCATATGTAAATAAAATATAAAGTAAGAGGGTAATATATAACATTCCTCAACATATGTAATGGAATTTATATTCATAATACAAAATAATTGCTTGAATGTAAATGAGAAGAGAGAAATTCCTTACAGAATTTTGGCATGGTAACAGGTGTACATCGGAGGCATTAATGAGAGATAAAGGTGTATATAATCATTAAAACATAATAAGGTAAGTATAGGTGAGGTGTGAAATCATACCCCCAACATTTTTAATTGAAATTAAAAGGGTATAACAACATTAAGAAACTGGGAAAAAATGAGAAAGGAAGAAATCCCTTACATGGAAGTGTGGTCCCAAAGGATTGGGAGAGTCCTGAGAGAAGATTCTTGTGATATTGGGGTGACTTGGGAGGATTATAGAGAGAGATTATGGAGAAGGTTAGTCTAGATCCAAATTCTTTTAGTGAAGAGGAAGTGGGAGATTGGGTGGGTTTATATAGGAAAAGAGAGGGATTTTTTTATTATTTAGGTTTTGGCCACCACACATTAAACTAATCAAAACCACAAACCAACCCATGGTTTTTTCCCATGGTTTTTTCCAAAGGGGAGTGGAAAAAATTATTCTATAAGGCCAATTTCCTAACTTCTTAAAATATTAGGCTTTCTTATGTAAAGGTGAGCCACACTCTCAAGGAAAACATTTTAAAAGTTTAAAATATTTTATAATCCTTGGAGGGTCCACTAAATATTTGTAAAATAAATCAAACAAACATAAATTCACATTATTTTAATGTTAAAACATATATTGGACGACCATCCCATTTATAGTATTTTATTATATCACTATTAGGTCATTATGATTCCATACAAGACATTATACAATTAAACGGTATTTAATTTTTACCCAAAAGTTCTACTGTCTCGGAAAATTATGAAAAATTCACCATTGGATAATTTTGACATCATGATAAAAAAAATATTCATTTTATGTAAATAATTTTCTAAATATTTTAATTTTTACTTTTAAAATAAAAACCGACATTTATCAAAAATTCATGGGTTTTGACAAAAATGGATTTCAAACCTTAATAAAAATTACAATTGTATTTATAAAAATTATATGATCATTTATATTTAAAAATTAATTTATTAATAATATTTTATTAAAATATTATTTAATTAAAAAACCATTAATTCATCAAAATATATTTCTTAATTGAATAATAACTAAAAATACTATTTGTGATTTAAAAACTACTTACAAAGTAACAACAATAAAATGAATGCATATTATTTGTTATATAAAAAAATAATGCACATAATCATAGTAATAAGGTATTGTTACATAACCCCTTATAACACCCACATAAGACTAAAGGGTTACTTGTGCGATGGTGACAGACTCTTGGGGTGGATCAGATAACAATGCTCGGGTGGTAATCTCTATCAAATTCCAATTCTATAGTAGGTGGTTCTGTTCGAGCTTAATGTGTTGAAGCTCGGCTTGGGATTGATCAAGAGTGAAACCCAATGGTGCCACATCCTTTCTGATCTCTAAAAAATGGGCTTCGTATGGAGAAATTCTATTGGATGAGGTCATCGGTTCCTTTTTCTGAGTAAATTGGATTTGTTAAATCCCTATATTTATACTAACCATTTTACATAATAATATATTTAATTAGATTAAGAGAAATTTTCATTAATAAAAGTTTGGGTCATTACAATCTTCCCCCCTTAAGAAATTTCTCCCTCAAAATTTCCTTTTCCCACACTAAAACAGATGAGGGTAACTCTACTTTATCACTTCCTCTGATTCTTAATTTTCTTATTCAAACATGTGGTTTTTCCACAACACCTTGATGAGGGGCATTGTCTTATTTCGTAGAAATTTTTCCCTATGATCTAATATCTTCACTAGCTTCTCTTCATTGTACAAGTAATTCTCCAATGGTACCACCTATGGATTGAGTACATCCAATGGGTCGGGTATGTACTTCCTCAAGAGTGATACATGGAATACATCATGTACTTGAGATAGGTTCGGTGGGAGTTCTAGTTGATAGGTCACTGCTCCAATGTGATCATGGATCTCAAAAGGCCCGATGTACCTTGTACTAGGCTTTCCATTCTTTACAAATCTCATAACCCTATTCCATGGTGATATGAAGAGGAATACCATGTCTCTGAAATCAAACTCTAAGTCTCATCGATGATTATAATAATATCTATTTTTTCAACTCTAATCATCTTTAATGTGCTACTAGATGGTCTTAAACTTCTTCACCATTTATTAGATCATTTTTGGATGTAAGAGTTTTCTATCCCCAACTTCATCCCAACATGTAGGTGTTCTGCACCTCTTCTAATAAAGTTATTCATAAATATCCATTTGGATGCTTGAATGGAAACTATTATTGTACGAAAACTCAACTATAGGAATATGTTTATCTCATCCTCCTTTGAAGTCCATTGAGAATTATCTCAACATTTCCTCAAGTGTTTGGATATTCCACTCAGATTAGCCATCAGTTTGAGGATGATAAGCCGTACTGGAGTTTAACTCGGTATTCAGAGAATGTTGAAGACTCTTCCAAAACTTATAGGTGAATATTGGATCTTGATCAAACACAATTGACAGTGGTAATTCATACATCCATACCACATCTCTGATTTATATCCATTCCAATTGATCCAATGAGAAATCCTCTTGAATTACAGTAAAGTGTGCAGTATTTGTAAGACGATCCATAACAACCCAGATATCATTGTTTCCTTTGGATGTATTTGGATGTCCAATGATAAAGTCCATGGTGAATTTCTCCCATTTTCATGCTAGTATGGGTAATTGTTGCATCATCCCCTTAGACTTATGCCTCTCAACCTTCACTTTCTGACATACCAGGCACTTTAATGTATACTCAACAATATCCTTATTCATGTTACCCCACCAATAATTCTCTTGTATATATCGATACATCTTCGTGTTTCCTAGGTGAATGGAAAAATTCGAACTATGTGCCTCATCCAAAAGTTCTTTCTTTAACTCCAGAATTGATGGAACACATAGTCTTTTCCCAAATCTCACAATTCCTTCTTCATTAACATTGAACTCCGAGGATTTCCCTTTTATGATAGTTTCCAATTTCTTCTAAATTCTCACATCATCCTTTTGAGCATCCTTTAACCTTTCCAAAAGAGAAGATTGAGCAATCATTTGTGAAAGGATTGATGATGTTCCCTTATTTATGATTCCCATGTATATCTTCATCAAATATAAGAAGATTGGATCCTTTTCAATTCTCATCAATGATAGAATCGATGGGTCCTTTCTACTTAGAGCATCTTCCACCTTGTTTTATTTCCTAGGGTGGTAATGGATTGAGCAGTCATGGTCTTTGATCAGCTCTAACCATCTTCTTGGGCACATTTTCAACTCTTTTTGGGCGAATATATACTTGAGGATTTTTTGATCCATGTATATTTCACACTTCTCCCCAAATAGTTAATGTCGCCAAATTTTCAAAGTAAATGTTACTACAGCCAACTCCAGATCATGTGTTGGATATTTTTTCTCATGAACTTTCAATTTCCTTAAAGCATAAGCAATGAATTTTTCATTTTTCCTCAACACACATCCCATGACCTTCTTCGTAGAATTACTAAATACCACACAAAGTTCTCCACTTGTGGGTAGTGTGAGAACAGGCACAGTGATAAGCTTCCTTTTCAACTCCTTGAAGCTATCTTTGCATTCATAACTCCAAGAAAACTTTACTCCCTTTCGAGTTATCTTGGTAAGAGGGTTTGAAAATCGTGAGAAATTTCTCACAAATCAATGATAATATCCAGCTAACCCCAGGATGCTATGGATATCTGTTACCGATGTTGTCCTCATCCATCCCTCAATTGCAGTTGTCTTGGATGGATCCATAGATATCCCATTTGTAATGACCCTAACATTCATTAATGTAAATCCCTCTTGATCTAATTAAATGTCTCTTTATGTAAAATTTTAATATAAAATTTCAACTTCATTGGTTTTATTTTAAGAATTGTGACCATTGCTAATATATTCATTGAACAGTGATCACATGATTAGCATAAATATAGGGATTTAACAGTCTAATTTACTCAGAAAAAGGAATTGATGGCCTCATCTAGTAGAATTGTTCCATACGAAGCTCATTTATCAGAGCTCGGAAAAGAGGTGGCGTCATTGGGCTTCGCTCTTGACCAATCCCAATCCTAGCTTCATCATGTCAAGCTCTAAAGGGAACCGTCTACAGGAGAAGTGGAAGTTGATAGAGATCACCACGCGTGAAATGTTTTCTGAGCCACCCCAAGAGTCTGTCACCATCGTGCACCTTACCCTTAGGTATTATGTGGCTTTTTTAAGGGGTTACGTAAAAAATCCCTAGTACTATGGTTATGTACATTATTTTTTATTATTTTTACCTTGTAAATAGTTTTTAAAGCACAAATAATATTTTTAGTTAATGTTCAACTAAGAAATATATTTTGATGAAATAATGGATTTTTGAATTAAATATTATTTTAATAAAATATTATTATTATTACACTAATTTTTATTAAATATAAATGATCATATAATTTTATGAATTCAATTTTAATTTTTATTAAGGTTTGAAATACATTTTTTTCAAAACCCATGAATTGTCGATAAATGTCGGTTTTTATTTTAAAAGTGAAAATTAACATATTTAGAATATTATTTAGATAAAATGAATATTATTTCTGGAATTCAGATTTCAAAATTAACCAACGGTGAATTTTTAATAATTTTTTGAGATAGTCAAATTTTTGGGTAAAAATTAAATACCGTTTAAATATATAATTTGTTTTATGACATCATAATGACCTAATAGTGATTTAATAAAATACTATAAACCTTATTTTCGGTCAATATATGTTTTAACATTAAAATAATGTGATTTTGGGTTTTTTTATTTATTTTACAAAGCTTTAGTGGACCCTTCAAGACTTATTAAACATTTCTTCTTTTTAAATTATTTTTCTTGAGAGTGTGACTCACCTCCACATAGGCAACCCCATTATTTTAATAATTTTGGACATTGGCCTTATAAATTATTGTTTTCCACTTCCATTTTCCAAAAACCATGGGCAAAAACCATGGTCTAGTTTGTGGTTGGATTAGTTTAATGTGAGGGTCCCAAACCTAAATAATAAAGAATTCCCTCACATTTCCTATATAAAACCACCCAAGCTCCCACTTCCTCCTCACTCAAAGCCTTTTTAGTTCATCCAACCTCTGACATCGTCTCTCTATAATCCTCCCAAGGTTCCTAAATCTCCCAAGAAGCCTCTCTCAAACCTCTCTCAAGCCTTCGGAAGCACATTTCCAAGTAAGGATTTTTCTTCCTTTCTCATTTTTGTCCAATTTTCTTAATGTTATTATGTCATTTTAATTTAAATTATAAATGTTGGGTTATATTTTATCACCTCCCCCATACTTCCCTATTTATTTTTGAATTATGTTATACCCCTTTCTCTCTCATTAAATGCCTCCCATATACACCCGTTACTATGTTGAAATTCCGAAAGGAATTTATCTCTCCTCATTTACATTCAAGAAATTCTTTTGTATCATGAATATAAATTACATTAAAATTGTTGGGACATGTATTTTTATGACCCCCTTACTGTCCATTTCATGTACATATGATGAGACACCCCTTTCTCTCTCATCAACCATTTTTACGAATTCTTACGTCACGCCGTTATGCTGCTGAAATTGCACCGATTTTCCAAGACAATGTCATTGTGTAGTGAATACCATGACCATTTATCTATCAAGGGTATTCACCTTTATGTACATTTACTTATTGATTATAAAGTTTCATATATTAATTCCACATTCTTTTATCATGGAATAAATGATGATGTTTTATGAATCCATGTTATATGATCCTGATTATTTACATAGAGAGAATGACTACTATATTATGGGGATGAGCCCGTAAGGGGAACCGCGCTCTAGGGTTTCCATCCCATCGTCGCCGCCTCCTTATGTCTCGAACTGGTGCGGCGATCCTCTTCATTCTAGATGAGATCGTGACAGCCGTCCCCCTATCACGGTGGTGTTGTTCCTCAGCTTGGCTGTCTCGATGCACCGTTGCTGGCCTTTTTCGCTTGATTCCCTCTTTTCTGGATAGGGCTCCTCGGCGGCATGGTGACAGTTCATAGTCAGGTTCCAGATACAACGACCTGTGGGACGGAATCTTGACTCTGGTGGTGTGTAGGGCGGTTCGTCGTGGTCTCTTTGAGCATCCCGGTAGGCGGCGATGGGTCTTGGTGGCGGCGGACCTTCTTTTAGGCTTGCTGGTGATGTTTTGTTTTCATTTTTTCTCATTCTTTTTTGGGTTCGGATGATTTTGGTGGTTCGTGAGTTCGTGATGGAATCAACGAGGCTCCTTCGATGGGATTTGGATACGGCAATGAGTTAAACCGTTCGGGATTTACTGGTTCCTCTGTAAAGTCCATGTGCTATTTTTGGATTTTTTTTGGCTTAATATGTGATCTATAAAGCTTGTGTGTTGTTTGGTTCTTGGTTCATGAAGAATTATTGATCATTCGGATTTTGGATAGAAGGAGGACGATTGTGAGTCTTGGGAGGTGAAAGGAAAGGATGTTCGCTGATATTGGTGTGCGACTCACGGTAGGGGATTGAATGGAGATCCATGAGAATAGAGATGGTGATGATGTTTCTTGAAAGTTATAATTTTAATTGAATACATCATTGTGTTTGGAATGTTTGGTTTCCCGCTTCTCCTTAAAGCGGCTTTTTGGAAATGAAAAAAATCGATTCAGACAAAATGTTTAAGAAGGGTGTGCCCTTATAGCACTCCAAATCATTGGGTAAAGTATAGTATCATGATACGTAATGTGAAATGGGTGTTTACTCATGCTAATTCAAGTGAAAATAGGTTTTACTCGTGATTCATGTGCAATGAGGATTTACTCATGCTTCATGTGCAATGATCCTTGGCTCATGCTAATTCCATGTTAAGTGTTGTTGCCACATTTCCATGTTATGATTATCATGCTTTATCATGCCTTTATGTTTATGATTCTATTGTGCTATATTGATATGCCTATTGTCTAACATTTATTTTATTCCTCATGTTATTCCATGATTATTCCCTTACTAGGCTATATAGCTCACCCTTTTCTTATGAATGTCCTCAGGTTATCCCATGCAATGCTAAGTACGAGGGAAATGTGGAATTCATATATGAAACTGAGGACATGCATAAAAAAAGTGAGCTATAAATCTCAGTAAGGGAGTAAACAAGTCATAACATGAATAATATAGTACGTTTTAGTCAATAGGCATATCAATGGAGCATAAGAGAAACATGGGCATAAAAGCATGATATATCATGATTATCATAACATGGAAATGTGGAAACAACATTTAACATGATATTAGTATGATCTAAGGATCATTGCACATGGAGCATGAGTAAACCCTCATTTCACTTTAATTTTCATGATTAAAACCTCATTGAACTTTACGTATCATGATAATAATCTTTACGTAGTGTATTTGAGCGCTATCAGGTCGCACCCTTCTTAATCATTTCATTTCATGCATAAGTGTGTCACATGAATCATGTAACATAGAATCATTAAACATCATCATTTATTCAAAAATAAAAAAATGTGGAATTAATACATAAAAATATATAATAAATATGTAAATTTTAATAAAGGTGAATACCCTTGATAGAGAAATGGGCATGGTATTCACTACACAATGACTTTGGCTTGGAAAATCGTGGTGCAATTTCGGCAGCATAACGGCGTGACATAAGAATTCATAAAAATAGTTTATGAGAGATAAAGGGGTGTCTCATCATATTTACATGAAATTGAAAGTAGGGGGGTTATATAGATTCATGTCCCAACATATGTAATGTAATTTATATTCATATTACAAAAGAATTGCTTGAATGTAAATGAGAAGAGAGAAATTCCTTACGGAATTTTGGCATGGTAACAAGTGTACATGGTAGGAATTGATGAGAGAGAAAGGGTTCTCTAATCTTTAAAACATAAGTAGTGCAGTATAGGGGAGGTTTTAAATCATATCCCAACATTTTTAATTGAAATTAAAAGGCTATAACAACATTAAAAAACTTAGACAAACATGAGAAAGGAAGAAATCCCTTACTTGGAAGTGTGATCCCAAAGGCTTGGGATAGGCTTGAGATAGGATTATTGGGAGCTTGGGGTGACTTGGGAGGATTATAGAGAGATTAGGTTAGAGTTGTTTCATGATCCAAAGGCTTTTAGTGAATAGTAAGTGGGATCTTGGATGGGTTTATACAGGAAAAGAGAGGGAATTCTTTATTATTTAGGTTTTGGCCACCACACATTAAACTAATCAAAACCACAAACCAACCCATGGTTTTTCCCATGGTTTTTTCCAAAGGGGATTGGAAAAAATTATTTTATAAGGCCAATTTCCGAACTTCTTAAAATATTAGTCTTTCTTATGTGGAAATGAGTCGCACTCTCAAGGAAAACATTTTAAAAGGTTATAATATTTTATAAGCCTTGGAGGGTCCACTAAAGCTTTGTAAAATAAATAAAACAAACATAAAATCACATTATTTTAATGGTAACACATATATTTTCTGAAAATACCATTTAAAGTATTTTATTACATCACTATTAGTTCATTATGATGTAATAAAACACATTATACAATTAAACTGTATTTAATTTTTACCCAAAAATTCAACTGTCTCAGAAAATTATGAAAAATTCCCCATTGGATAATTTTGACGTCTTAATTCCAAAAATAATATTCATTTTATCGAAATAATTTTCTAAATATGTGAATTTTTACTTTTAAAATAAAAACTGGCATTTATCAAAAATTCATGGGTTTTGACAAAAATGGCTTTCAAACCTTAATAAAAATTACAATTGTATTCCAAAAAATTATACAATAATTTATATTTAAAAAATTAATTTATTAATAATATTTTATTAAAATATTATTTAATTAAAATATCCATTAATTCATAAAAATATATTTCTTAATTGAATACTAACTAAAAATACTATTTGTGCTTAAAAATATGCTTATAAAGTAACAATAATAAAATGAATGTATATTATTTATTATATACAAAACTAATGCACATAATCATAGTGATAACAAATTATTACATAAACCCTTATAAAACTTGTATAATATTAAAGGGTAAGGTGTGCGATGGTGAAAGACTCTTGGGGTGGCTCAGATAACATTTCTCGGGTGGTAATATCTATCAAATTCCACTTCTACCATAGGCAGTTCCATTCGAGCTTAACGTATTGAAGATCATATTGGGATTGGTCAAGAGTGAAGCCAAATGATGCCACCTCCTTTTTGAGATCCGAAAAATGGGATTCGTGTGGAGAAATTATATTGGATGAGTCCATCGCTTCCTTTTTCTAAGTAAATTGGATTTGTTAAAGCCCTGTATTTATACTAATCATGTGATCACTTCTTAATGGCTATATTATAAATGGTAACAATTATTAATGGTATTTTGAAATCCAAAATCATAAAACCAAAGAAGTGAATATGTTATATAACCATTTTATATAATAATACATTTAATTGGATCAAGATAAATTTTCATTAATAAAAGTTTGGGTCGTTAACACACTCATCCTATAGTGTATTGTTTCAACTGTAAGGAACATGTGAATTATGCAAACCATTTCCCTATGCCAAGGGTTTTTAGAGTAAATCAACAAAAACAACCTCCAAGGCAACAAGGAAGGGAATATTTTATCACTACTATTGAGGTAGATACCAACAATGATGTGGTCACATGTAAGATGGTTATTCATTCAAGAATAGTGAACATACTCTTTGATTTTGGTTCTATGTATTCTTTAATATCTTTAAATTTTAGTATAACTATTTAAAAACCACCTCAAAATATGGAGGTTGAGTTATCTTTGAGAATAGTAAATGAGAAAATTATTGCATCTAAACTATATAAATCCTCCTTGGTTAATTTTCGTGGACTGAACCTCCCAGAAAATATTTTTTTACTTTCTTTGGTGGAGTTTGATTCTATATTGGTCATGGATTGGATATATTTATACAAATCAAACATTGACTGTCGGGAAAGGGAGATCACTCTCCACATCCTGAGGAATTATCCAATTATTTAAAAGTGTAAGGAGGAGGATGAATCTACATCAAAATAATTATCTCAATTATTGATATTATTTCATTATAAGCAAGAATATCCATCTCAAATGATTAATACAAATGAGAGAATCATTCTCAATGACATGATCATTGTGAGGGACTACACTGATGTGCTCCCAAAGAGTTTCATATTCTTCCTCTTGATAGAGATATTGAGTTCTCAATTGAACTTATTCCTAGATCTCTGTCTATATCAAAGAAACATTATATAATGTTCATCTTTGATCGAGAAGAACTAAAGAATCAGTTGTAGGTGAATCTAGACAAGGGTTTTGTATTCCCGAGTGCTTTACCATGGGGTGCACTAGTTCTCTTCATCAAGAATAAGGATGGATAAATAAACCTTTGTACTGATTATTGTGATCTCAATAAAATCATGATAAAGAAAAATTATCCCCTTATATTGATAGATGACTTGTTCGATCAACTATGTGGGGCCAAGTATTTCTATAAGGTGGACCTTCAGTTGAGATATCTCCAACTAAAGGTGAAAAGGGAAGATATTCCAAAGATTTAATTTTGAATGAGGTATGGACACTATGAGTTCATAGTGATTCTTTTTTAACTCACTAATTCTCTAGAAACTTTCATAGATTTAATGAATATAGTCTTTAGATATTACCTCAACAAATTTTTGGTAGTCATTATTGAAGATATTATGATATAATCCGAGAGAAAGAAGGAACATGAGGATTATTTAAATATTGTTCTAAAGACTTTGAAAAGGGAGAAAATATATGAAAATTATAGTAAATGTGAGTTCTTTATGGAGTAATTATCAATCTTGGGGCATGTAATCACTAGAAAAGGGATATTTGTGGACCCTTCCAAGAGAATGGAAATCGAAGAGTGGATCAAGAAAACATTTGTAATGGAGATCCATAGTTTCCTCAGTTTAGCAGGTTATTACCAATGATTTTTAAAGAAAATATCAAGATTATAAAACCCACTAACTAAGCTAACTTGAAAGGGAGAAAAGTTTGTATGTACTAGTGAGTGTGAAGACTGCTTTAAAGAGTTGAAAAATAGGCTTATCGTTGCACCACTGCTCACACTACCAATAAGTATGGAACTCTTTTGGTGTGCATCGATGATTCAAAGAAGGTATTAGTATGTGTATTGATTAAAAATGATAAATTTATAGCCTACACCTCAAGGTATTTTAAAATTCATGATCAAAAATATCTCACGCATGATCTGGAGTTAGAAATTGTGATCTTTACATTGAAAATATGGCAGCATTATCTATATGGGAAGAAGTGTGAGATATATACTGATCATAAGAGCCTCAAATATATATTCACATGTAAGGAGAGTAATATGAACCAGTGAATATGGTTAGATATCATTATGGATTATGACTACTCAATCCACTACCATTCTGATAAAGAAAATATGGAGGTGGATTCTTGAAGTAGAAAGGATCGTGTATCTTTATCATTAATGATAATTGAGAAGGATCCAATCTTATTAGACCTTCAAAGTATAGACATGGGAATCGTTAAGGAAGTAACATCATCAATCCTTTCTCAAATGATTTTTCAACCAACCCTTATGGAGAAAATAGAGGATGCTCAAATAAATGTTGTGTAAATTTATAAAAATGTGAAAGCTATCAAAATGGGAAATCCTCATAGTTCTAAATGGATGAGAAAGGAGTCATGATATTTGGGTCATGAATATGTGTACCATATAATCCATAGGTAAAGAAATAGATTATAATTAATGCACATAGCTCAACATTCTCTATTCACCCAAGGAGCACAAATATGTGTCAAGATCTCTAAGAGTACTATTGGTGGGAAAATATGAAAAAGGAGATCGCTAAATATACATAAAAGTTCCTGGTATGTCAAAAAGTGAAGGATAAAAGGAAAAGGTTTAAGGGGATGATATAACCATTACCCATACCAATATGGAATTGGTAAAACATCACCATAGAATTTTTCACTGGACTTCCAAATAAATATAGAGGAAACAGTGCTATATGGGTTATTGTGGATCATCTTACAAAGACAACTCACTTTATTAAAATTTGATAGGATTTCTCCCTGGATAAAATTTCAGGGATATACATCAAATAAGTGTTAAGTCTTCATGGAGTAATACTATTTATTGTATCCAATCGAGATCTGATATTCGCCTCTAAGTTCTTGAAAAGTATCCAACATGCTCTAAACACTGAGTTGAACTTTAGTACGGCCAATAATCCTCAAACTAATGGACAATATGACCAGACTATTCAAACACTAGAAGACATGTTGAGAGCATGTTATATGGACTTTAAGGGAGGATGGGACAAACATATGCCTCTGGATGAGTTCTCTTACAACAACAGTTTCCACTCGAGCATCGAAATGGCTCTATATGAATCCCTTTATGGGAAAAGATACAAAACATAGTCATGTTGGAATGAAGTCGGTGAATGTAAGATGCTAGGACCTGAAATGGTCGAAGAAATGGAAGAAAAGGTGAAAACCATTTGGCGTCATATCTGGGCTACCCATAGTCAATAGAATAGTTGTGCAAACAATATTCAATTAGTCATGGAGTTTCAGGTTGGATACATGGTATTCCTTTACATTTCTCCATGGAAGAGGATCATGATATTTTGAAAGAATGAAAAGTTAAGTCATTGGTACATCGACCCCTTTGAGATTCTTAATTGTGTTGGAGCAGTGGCCTATGGAATAGCACTTCCACTAACCATGTCTCAAGTACACAATATATTCTATGTATCCTTCTTGATGAAGTACATATTGGATCCCTCACATGTACTGAATTCAAAGATGGTATAGTTAGAGAATGATATCTCTTATGAGGAGCAGCCAATGTAGATATTGGATCATAGAGATAAAGTTACAGGAAACAAGACCACTTACCTTGTCAAAGTACTATAGAGAAACCATAAGTATGAAGAGGCAACATGGGAACTGGAGGAATCAATGAAGGATAAGTACCCTCACCTATTTTTCCCATAGTTTGTAAAACAAAATTTCAAGGGTGAAATTTCAAAAGGGGGGAGAATGTAACAACCCAAAATTTTATCAATGAGAATTACATTCTTATAATTGTGTTATATAGTATAAATCACATATAGAACACAATAAAAACTTTATAAATGAATAATGAATGAAATAATAAGTATTTGTATAAATTAAGGAACCTAAACTAATAGAATAGTCACATGACCTATGGAATAGTAATGTGACCCATAAGAATAGTAACCTGGACAATAAAGTAGTAACCTCACCTATGAAAATATAAATAAAATTTTTCAATCTTATAAATTAAAATATGATATAATTATATCATATTCTAAGTAAATAAATGTTTTAAAAATGATATATTAAGTGTTTGTATTTTTATAAAATATAAATTTTAATTTAAAATTTTATAATTAATATAATGATTTAAAAGAAAATTTATTTTCATAAAATAGATTCATAAATTTATATCTTGTTGTGTTATGATTATAACATAATTTTATGAGGCCTTAATTAATTTTTCAATGTGTTATAAAATTAGTTATAAGTTTAAAATCGGTATTTTTTTAGTAAATGATGATTTTAATTAAAAAATAAATTACTCATATTTGTAAAAATATTTTAATAAAATGGATTCCATTTTTTAATTCTACATATCGAAAAATGGTTAGGGTAAATTTTTGGTATTTTTATAAAATAGTTGAATTTTTATGAATAGTGAAATATGGTAATTTACGAGATATGGTAAATAAATACATTTTTGAGTCATGCTTGAGTTATGGATGATGTAAGTGGACATTATTTAGAACTTAAATTCATTATTTACTGTATTTAGTCATAATAATTCACACTACTCATAGTCTTTATCCAAAATAATAAACTAACGAATTAAATAAAAGAACACCCCTCTCCTCCACTATAAATACCACCCCTCTCCACCACTTTTCCTCACACCTTTCATGCTTTTATGCTTGCCCAAATTCTACCCAATTCACTTCCCAATAATTTCCCAAAAATATAGGATCCCTTGGTACTAAGATAAATACCAAACCCTTTTCCCTAAGGATGTTCTCAAGGAGGATAAATTCAAGAGGTAAAATCCTCTTTCATTTTCTTTTAATTTCTTTTCAAATTTATTTTCTTTCCTTATTCTCTCCTCACCTACCCTTATCCAAGTGACATGAAAAATATAGTATCTTAAATATACTATAATTTAATATTTAAATGTAATAATTCATCATCAAACCTCTTCTTCTCCCCTTTTTGTTCTAAAAATGAAAACATCATCTGTGATGTGTTAATTTATCGTATTCAGTGATGATGAGTTTTCAATTTCCTTTACCGCCTTCAAGGCTGGTCATAAAAAACTTTTATGGTTAAAACATATTACAATATATGTATTAAATCATATTTAAAGTTCTTCAACCAGTATATATACATAATATTAAATAAAATAACAAAACTACTTTGTGATGATTGAGAAGCTGCCAAATTAATCTAAACGATTATCATAAATGTTTTATCTATTAATTCATCCTCATACCATATAAAATAGATATATAAGACAAAATAAAATTATTTAAGTTCATTAATAACATATAATTTCAATTATTTACAACTATTCCCAATCTACATGATCTTTCATACACGTATAAAAATGAACTAATCATGAAAACCAAGGAAACGAACACTCCCAAATGATGAAATTATATCTAATAACTCATAAAAAGGCCATAAATGAACTTAAAAAATCATAATAAATAAAATAAATGTATAAAATGTTATAAATTAATTAATTAATGGATTTAATTTGATTATCTGATACATTAAGATCAAGTGCATAACACTTTTGGACATAAGTTAAGGGATTCTTTTCGAACCTCCATTTTTCCTTTAGGTCACATTTTCTCTCTCTTTACCTGAATTTAATTCTTTTTTATTTTTATAAAATTATTATAAATTATGATTATATGATCCAAAATCATGTATTCGTATCATTTCATCCTTATTTTATGGGAAATACATGTTTTAAAAAGGTTCCCTTCTTAATTATTCCCGATAAGCAAGCCCTATTAAAGGGAACTTTCCAATTTCCTACCCACATTCAAGTGTACTCTGTGATTTTTTTAAGAAACCATTATTTTTATAAAATCGATCCTTTTAACATGAAAAACTATCTCGGTTCGTTTATGGTTTTATAAAAACAATTATTCCTTTTCCATTTTAAAGAATCTTGAAATTTTTCCTTAAAACCAAAATTTGTTATTTATAAAGTTTCTTAAACACTCTTTTTACATGTTTTCACTTTAGTTTGACATAACTTCATAATATATGCCTATTTTTCCTTATTAATTTCCATTTATAATTTAAATCCATTCTTTCATGGACACCATTGTGATATTCCTTTTTTATGCTTTTGACATGATTATGATACCCAATTCTTTCCATGGGTAACCTTAATGATTATATTTGATTCCTTATGTATGATTATTCATGTGGAACACATATTCATGAACATTTTATTATGGGTTCACCCAAATATTTATCCAATGCACTGGGTAATTTTTATTCTCATGAGACGTCATGTGAAATGGTCTTGGTGGTTAGCCTTAACTCATGCTCCGTGTGAAATAGTCTAAGTGTTTGTACTTAACTCGTGATCCTCCATGTGAAATGATCCTTGAATCATGATTATGTCATGTTTTATGTTGACTCCACATTAATATTATTCCATGATTACATGATCCCATGTTCTATGTGTTATTATTTCATATGTTTATTCATATTCAATGCCTTTTTATGTCATCATGTTATGCCTTCCAACCCATGTGTTATGCTTTAATCTTTTGTTTATTACCTTATTGGGATTTTTAGCTCATACCTTTTTTTCATGTATTCCCCAGGTTATCTTATTCAGATGTAAGGGATCAAATTTTGTTAGGAGATCATTATGAAGATTAAATAAAATATGTTTTTATTTTGGTTTCATTCATTCTAATTATGTATCTAATATTCTAAATACACTAGACTTTACAATCATTGGTTTATATTTAAAGGATAATTATGATGAAAATAATTTAATAATATGTGTAAAATGATATGGACATTTTAAATCCTTCTCCAAATCATCAATAGTTTAAAATGATAGGATTTAGCCAATATTTATATCCAAACCCGGAGCTTTAATAAAACTATCATGATATGACTTTAATGAATCATCATTAATTAAATCATATTTGTGTGCTGACTCTTACTAGTGAGAATCATACAACTATCATGAAAATAACAAGCATGAAACCTGACTTTCTTGTTACTTGACTACCATTACATTATTAGCTTAGTATAGTGATCATATCAACTATCATGAACATTCTTTTACTAGATTGAAATATGTTCCTTTACTACAAAATAAACTTTGAACTTCTATTGATGTTTCACACACCAAAAATTTGGAAAAATCTAGAAAAAATTTAATTTTTCATTAATCCATATCCCTTAGTATTCAAACTCCTTCATCAACCCAATAATTTATTGATAATAAACACAACATCAATCTCTATCTTATATCACCTTGGTTAGAATATACTACTTTCTATTCTGAACTTAAAGGGCCCTCCTGGATCTCTTTTTATGTGTATAGGTTTTTGGAAAGGCTGTTATATAGATAGGTCATGATAAATTTTTTTATAGAATTGAGCATAACCCTATGAATGTTTTATTGAGGTAATAGTATACCCATGACTATTTAAGTCCCTTATTTTTTGTTAAAATCCTCTAGTGCATGGGAAGTGGTGATTGAGGTCTTGCAGCATCCCTGGATTGGGTATCATTTGGGGGATTAGGAATATAATTAAGAAATGGTATTACAGTGTTTTTTTGGTTGGGGAAATGAAAATTATAGGTGGATATAGGTTAACGGGACTTAGGTTGTATATTATTAGAATGCCTAGTGAGCATGGCCTCAGTTAAAACTGAAGTAACCAGGAGATATATAGTATTGGGATTAACCACTCTAGGATGAGTGTGTGGATAGATTAAGAATCTTAATCTGGGATGGATGATACTTGGGATGATTCATATGGATCATTCAAGAGATGGTGATCTTATTCATGTATCATGATAGTGTCATGTTTAGGATATAAAAACATGTATATGGTCGGTGTTGTTGGAAATGTTTCCTTATTAAGATCCATTATTAATTAGATAAAATTATAATATATTTTATGCTTTGTCGAACACATTATATGGTTTGATTATATTAATGTGAATTTGAGGATCTTGTTTGATTGGTTTTTTACTATTATTGTTTGGATTCTATAGGGAAATGATTTTAAGGATGTGTGGTTTTTTATGAAAAACCTTGTTTTAAAGAAAAAAAGTCATGTTTGGCACAATCTATGTGTAAATTTATTTTATAAGTTGGTTTTTATTGAAATGGATCATAGATATAATGATTTTTGAAATGGTTTAGAATATTTTTGTTTTGATAAAATTAAGGAAATGTTTTTTAAAAAAAGGGTTCAAATGATATTTTAAAAATGAGATTATATTTCAGAAAATAGAAAAATATCTAGATCAAAGATTTTGATATTTCAATTTTGTTGGCAAACCCTTGGATTTCGATGGATTTTTTGGAAATTAAGGATAGTTTTGATTGCTAAAAAATACATTAAACTCGTTTAAATAAGTAGTTGGTACTTATATGGACCATGCTACTTGGATTTAAGTGCTTTGGTTAGGAGTGGATTAGATGTTGAATTTGTGTTATTGGATAGTGTTCTATGATTATTGAAAAGAGTCATGTGAGGTTCATGAGTGTGGACTGATTTGGTGTGATATAAGGAAAAATCAATTGGTGCCTATACAGACCAGGTTTGCTTGGTTGCCAATGGTAGACCATGAGTGACCTTGGTGTTGATTGTGAATTCAATGGTTATCTAAAGTTTGTTTTTTATAGTGCGATGTGGTTCATGGGATATCTTTTCTATTGGTATTGAGTATTAAAATGTGTGTTTTTCTTGTTCATCAATTTAAATTGAATGATTTTGGGTTCAGTAGGTAATTCCTATAGTGGGGAGAACCATTAGTTATAATCATCCTTTATAAATGGATACTTATGGTAGGGAACACCATAACCCTAGAGATGAATTATTTTTTGGTACTTTAGTGTCTCGGGACTAATGGGTGTGTTTATTCACCATATTTTTGTTCTAAAAGTGGTTGTGAGTAAAGTTATTAAGAAATTGGATAAGAATGGGAAGTGTTTATTATGTAGTAAGAATTAACCTCAAGAATATATCATAACTCGATACTTGATAAGTATTTTCAGGGATGGCATGAGTGTGGATCATGAAGAGTGGAATGCATTTTATTATGGAACCTTTTAGGATTTAAGCTCAAATATTGATGTAAGGGAGGCCATAAGTTATGGAGCACTCCATTGATTTTTTGAGTGTAAAACCCTCATTTTGGGAAAATTTTGGTGTATCTTGAGGATGATGTTTCTAGTAAGTTGGGAATGGATAAAGGTTAATGTTTCTAGTCGGTTCAAGATATAAGTGGGTTGGTTACATCTATCCATTATGTTCGGTAATGGATTATACATGTTCTATGAAGATCGAGAGTTTTAATTCAATGGGGTGATGATAAGGAAATTTGGAATACAACACTCATATTAGAAGGGTCATGGAGGTGGTGAAACTGATTGGTGTATGATCAGTTTGGCACTGGTTTGTAGGTAAGTAAATAAATCAAATTTATATGGTCCCTTACCTGATGTGGGAATTGAATTCAGTGATAGATGGATCCCCCATCTTGGCATTTTACTTGAGGTGGAATTTTTTACAATTCAAGAGTGAGTTGGATCAAATACACATAAATACTTGTGAGCGGAGTACAATAATGGATTTCATTATTCAAGGGTCCAACCATATAATTACACCAATTTTCAGGTTTGGACTTTAGAGTTGGCATTGGGATTATTATTTGATGCATCTATAAATTAAGTAATCATGATCAAGATATGTGGAGATACATTGATAGGTGAGGTTAATCATTTTTAGTAAAATTCATCCAAGGAAGGAATAAGTGGTGTTATATAGAACTAGATGTGGTGATGTGGAAAATGCATTGAGATAAACTTTAGGGATACAACTAGTGTGTTTTTGAGATAAATTAGAGATTTTTGGGAAAAAGATGGTGTATCTAGGTTTGGTGTATGGGTAGATGAGCTACATCTATTCTAGTTTAGAATCCAAAAACAAGATTGGTATCAAATTTTGACTGGTATATATGAGGTTAAGAAATTTTATTGGGTGATTATCTAGGATGAGAGGCATTATGGTGGGGAGTTTGTAACAACCTATAAATTTAAGGGTCGTTATTTTAAGGTAAATTTTGAGTTTTTAGCCCTAGGGTAGGGGATGTTTATATAATTGGGTTTTTAATCAAGATTTTGAGTGTTGTAAAATCTTCAATAAATGTTTTTTGAATGTGTTTGGAGGCTCTAAAGGTGTATCAGGAGATCAAGGATGAAATTAAATAGTTATCCAAATGCTTGAGTTATTTTTAGTGTGATTTTTTTAATGGATGTTTGGAGTCATTTTGGGAAGGATAGGATTAATTATGTAAATTATATAAAAATTTAGGTTTTTATACATAGGTTATGATTGGGGTAAGTCATAATCTATGATTGGTCTAGGGGTAGCTGATCTTAAATAGTTTGTAAGTTACAACTTTTGAACTGACTATATTTGTAAAGATTATTTTAAAATCAAATGTTGGAACAACTAGAAGAAGATAATCCAAAATATTAATTTTTGATTCCAAATGATGATGGTGGAGTAGCTTATCCATGTTCTAAAATTAGATCTACCAAAATTAGATATTTCCAAAGTATATCTATTGTAAGTAAATCTATTAAATGTAGATCTATCATAATCATGTCCATCAAAATTTGATTTGGTGAAAGGGGATATGAAAATTTTAATGTGTTGTAAGTCCCTATTATTCATAAAATTAAACCCTATAATGTAAGGGACCTAATGTTTGTAAAATGGCTAGTCTCATATTTAAAGGCAGGCCAGATGATTTTTATGATTCATTTAGAAATTTCCCTAGAATACATAAGAGTAAATATGTAATAAAGTAGAATTGTAAGAGTAACTTATTCATGCATAAGGGTCACTCCTATGTAAAAGGATATACATAAGGGTTCTACTTGATGATTCATAAGGGTTATAGACTTTATGAAATTTTGAAAAGGGAATTACTCTCATGTACAGATCTAAAGTTAAGTTCAAAATAAAAGGGTCCTCAAGGGATGATACATAATGGTACTTAGGGGGTGATACATAAGGGTCATCCCACATGTAAGGGACATATGTAAGGGTCCTACAGTTTTCCAAAAATGATGTTGAGTTAGAATTTCTCAAATTTTCTAAAATATTAAGTAAATTCTAAAATTAAGGAGAAAATGGGGCTTAGTTTATTTTTCAACATGAATGTAGGGAGTGAGCCATGTTTGTATTCCCTCTCATGACCTTCTTATGTCAAGGGAGTTATTCATCAATTTTTATCATATATTAATGTCTTCTATGTCAATTAGTAACTATGGGTAATTCTAACTAACCTCAGGATTTTATTTATGTTTTCTCCAATTATTTCTCTATTTTTTGTTAGTCGTTCTTTAAATTATGGATTTTTTTTTCAGGTTATCGAATTTCTTCCAATCATAGCTGAATCAAATAGAGTTTTTTGGAAAGTAGAATTGTGTTAGCCTCAAATGATGTTATTGGACTTGAAATTCTTGATTCACTTGCTAATTTTTTGTGTTTATGTTCATATTCTATCTTAATGATTATTACTAGCATGTTGCATGACATGTGTGATTTTACCCTATAAATTGGGATGAGATCATGTCATCCTAATATTCCTTACGGATAATATAGCTTAAAAATGATTAATTGGTGGTTCCTTGGTGGAATGAGAGTTAGTGGACCTATTTATTGATTTTTTTGGAATGAGTTTGATTTTCATTGAAAATGGGTTTTTTAACATGGATTTAAAACAAGATTATGATACAAATGTATCTCTGAGGGGAATGTCATAAGTTGGGATTTACTTTTAAATGGGGATTAAAAAGGGTTTTTTGATGTGAAATAGATTGAAAATGGAAATTATATAATATGGTATTTCTTTTTAAATGTGTATAAGAATGGTTTTTGATGAATAATACTCTTCTAATGAAATGGTTTAAAATTAATGGGATGATTTCTGGTGATGGTTTTGAAACGGTATTTCAAGATAAGTGTGGGGTTTTTCTAAAGAATGTTTTCATTGAAATTTTTGATAAGGTCATATTTTATGAAAATATTGAACATGATGTAGTTTATAATTAGGTTATAATGAGTATTTTGACTTGGTTTTTAAAGTAAATATAAAAGGACTTGTTTTAGATTTTTTTTGGTTCAGTAGAATTTTATCGGGGAAATTCCCCTATTTTCTAAATATTGTATTTTGTTGTGCATCTCTATCATAATGTATTTGTGTGTTTTTATAATTACATTATGATTCATAATTTTATATGAATCCCTTACCATGTTATGGAATTTTATTTGTGGTTGTATGTACTGTTGCATGTGTGAGTGAAAGTGTTGGCCTGGTAGCATTCTAGTTTTTGTATCAAGGTGTTTGGGTTGTTCTGAATTGATGTAATTGATATCTTAGAGGGTAGAGATAGAAAAAAAGTATTTTTTTAAATAAAATCATACATTATTCTATAATGTGAGGTAGGCATGTCCTCATGAGAATATTTTTCCTAGTTTTAGTTAGTCAAGCATGATTGAGGCTTGAGTAACCTAGAGGACTATGATGAAGTTTTGAGTGATGACACCTTAATATTTAAATGGGTTGAGTGCATGAATATAGTTAATGTGATTAAGCTTGATGGGTTGTTAATATATATTCCATATGTAAATTCTTATGGTAATATTGTGATTGGGATTTGTTTTTGGAATAGTATTGTCTAGTTTCCACTGATTATTTGATTGTTCTTATTTCTTTTCATGTGATGTGTTGAAACCTATGTGTGACCTCAACTTGGTGAGAGAAGAGAGTTTGGTAACTTGATGCAGAATTAATATGTAACCTCCTCTAAGTTATAGGTGATGGTCTGAGAACTTGATGTGGAATTGATGTGTGGCCTCCCCTGAGGGAGAGGGGATAGTGTGAGAATTTTATGAGTAACTGAAGTGTAAAATTCCCTAAGTGAGAGAGGATGGTTTGGGAACTTGACGTAGAACTGATGTTTGAAAAAACTTGAGTTATAAGGTTTGGTACAAGAATTTGGGGTAGTATTTTATATGAGACTTAGCCCAAAGTGATAGGGTAGTTGTCGGTATGGGTTAAAACAAATAGTTTGGACCCTGTCTTGAGTAAGAGGATGTTGGATTGAAAATGTGTTATAGAACCCTACCTTGAGTGAGAGTGAGTGTTCATGATGTGATATTATTAGGACTATATATTTTATGACTTTACCTTGATGAGTTTATAATATTCTATGTACTATATATGCTTCATTTCCCATTGTGATTTTCCTCTCATGGATACCTTGACAGATGTATTACCGACACTAGTTGAAATAGGTGAGTTCAAGTGTTGTGGTGTCCTAGTGAGCACAGGAAGGCCTGATGTGTATGATTTTATGTGCATTTTTTGTTATTTTTCTTAGTGGTTATGTTATAAAATCATGACTTACACCATTATATGTATTTCATACACATCCATTTTATCACAAAAACATTCAGTATGTTGAGGTATTATGGATTCCTACCAGGTTATTGGACTCACTCCCTACCCATATACACAACATGGGTTTCGATGTATATGGGTAGACCATCATGTTTTCTTCTAGAGAATGGGAACTGCTAAGATCTGGACATGTGTTTTGGGTCTAGAGGTTTGTGGAGGTTGAGTATTGAACAAAGATGATTATGTGTATTGAGTTAGTAGACATTTTAGTTTTTATTTTCGGTTATTGTTTCACACATAAAACAACTTGTGTTTCATTATTATATTTTATATTATGATTCATGTTATATATGTTTACTTTATATTATTTCTATATTTTATTTTATTAATCATATATACTATTTTATTACTTTCTATTTTAGATTGTAGGGTCCCTAATGGATCTTTATTTTTTTATAGATTTTTTGGATTCTTGTTATATAGATGGATCATGCTAAATTTTTTAGAGTAAGGCATGATCATAGGGATATATTATTGAGGTCATAGTCTCCCCAAAACTATTTTATCCCCCCCTACACTGATTAGTCACAAGCCTATGGTGTAGAAGGATATAAAGATACATACATCAAGTCTTACAGTATCACCTACTCAGTTTCTATTCAAATTAATTAGGATAAGGTGTTATGTATAGAATGAGAAAACACAGTTGGTAATGGATGGATAAGATTTACGAAAAACATTGATTAATAAGTTTCAATAGTGCATCACTGTCATCAAAAAATGAGAAGGCATGGAACAGATTGTGTTGTTCTTTAAATAAAAATACCCTCTTGTTAAAGAAAATTTATAAAATAAAATTGATGATAAATATGAGATAAGAATATCCCTGCACTGGATAAAAATATTAATGTCATGAACTATCCCGATTCGTCCCTAAACCAAACACCTAAACAAGCATTTGGAAAGGCCTAAAGGGTGTTCTCAATCCCCATAGTATAATGAAAATAATTAGGGAATCACAAGATAAATCATTTGGGATGATTTTTCCCAATAATCACAAATATAAAAAGAGAAACATAGAACACAACATAAAAATCACTTAACATAAATAAAATAATTCCAGTGGAACCAGAACAAGATCTAGATAAAAATAACAAAATAAAAACTATGACCAAACTAGAAACAAAATGATCTTTGTGTGACCTCTTTGTCACCACCATCCTTAAGACCAACCCACTCTATAAGGGAACCAGAAAAGATCCTAAACTTGAAAAACAACTCAGGTCTACCGACGTCAAGTGGAACAAGTAGGGTGTAAGCCTATAATAGCTCAGTAAGTAAGCACTAAAAAAATCCATACATGTTATTTCCTAAAATATTCCACAAAAACTTTTTTCAAAATATAAATAGAATTTAGGTTTTTCTATTTAAATAAAAAAACACAATTTTCCAAATACTCTTTAGAAAAAAAATGGATTTCCTTTAAAACAGATATTCATTTCAAAATCCAGTTCTAAAAATTAAATCCACAAAGAAAAATATAACCCATGTAAGTGAATAAACAAGAGGGATCAAAACTGAACACAATTAGAATAATATTTCTGGAAAAATACCAAATTTAGATTAAGCAACATGAATATAAATATAAATATTCCAAAGTAAATAAAAAAAGAATAAAAAGTTCCAAAAACCCATAATAGAACATTTGATGTATATAATCATGGAAATTTACTAAAAATATTGAGATTCAACCCTATATATACTTAGTTTGGTACCATCTATCAGTATATGATGTGATCCATAGTCTTTTACCAACCTGGATACTCTCAACTAGCCTCACAAGTGACATGGCATACTCTGGCCATTCATCTACCATTGGGTTCTAGTCCATCTAATAGGGACTAAAAAGTAACCATCATTCGACCATATAGATTATGTATAGGATCCCATGATAATAGTAAAATGGAAAAGTGAGGTGGTAATCACATGCTTGAAATTAACCATAACCCACAGATGCCAACATGCATGCCATACCCACTCCCCAAAATTTTCCATGAGAAGACCCTCTATAAATAGAGGAAATCCATAGGGGTGACCTCATTTTATAAAACACATGAAAGTACCAATCAGGCTTGAACGCTTTGAGAATTTAGAAAAAAAATTCCAAATATATTTCCAAAAGTACCAAATGGTCTATAGAGTTTCAATATATGAAACCACTTTCTATGAAAAGTACCTTTCTTTGAAAAAAATCTAAAACCAAAGTAATCATCTAAGTACACTTTCAAGGTTCCAAATAGTCCTTTAAAGGAATATTTAGGAAAACACCCAATTCCAATGTTCCAAATAGGCCTCCAAAGAACACTTTAAGAAACAAAAATTGAAGCCACATCTGTAAGGTTTTGGAAAACCAAGAAACTATTTCATAAAAACAATTTTAAGAAAGGGGGCTTTTATGGAATTCTCATTTTTATGCATTAACACATCTATATGTTCACTATGTGAACATATGTATATGCACATATTGTAGGTTCTGAGTGTAGAAGAATCGTGTGATGGGAGGTTCCCACCTTTTCTATTTTTCATAATCAATGATCAATTTGAGATCTATACGATGATGAATGTTGTGATCCACAAAATTGAATAAAATAAATAGAAAATGGATAATAATTTCAGAACTGAGATTGAAGATATCAACACATATTTTTTATAATTAATTTAATTTGATAAAGAATTACCTCTAAGGAAGTCTTTTTTTCGTTTATGAATTCGGCAACAAATCCTCAGTGCACCATCGTTACATTGAAGAAACCAAGTGTAGATTTTCTATAGTGGTGATCCAGACATGTTCTATAAATCTCTAAACATTTCTGAAGGAGTCTCCAAGTGTTATCACAAAAGATCCTTGCTCTTGTGGCGTCCACCTTGATCACCTTGAAAATCGCTTCCAATTCATTCTCCTTGATCTGATGTAGGAGGATTGCTCTATTTTATTGGGACCGTTCTTAGAGAAGGGAGCTCTCTAGGATTGAGAGGATTTTCCAATATTTTTGTTCACAACTGAAAAAATGAATTGTCTCAATAAGAAAATAACATAATTAGATATTTATATTGTTGTGGTTAAAATAAAATAATTACACAAGTGCCCTTGATTATTTTATTTAATCCTAGAAAAACCCCATGTCAAATAATAATATTATTATTATTATTTCTAGACATGTTCTTAACTTATAAATTATAATTAAATATTATTTAATTAAATAATATTCAATATTATTATTTCTCACCGCACTATTAAACTCGTCCCATCATTCCTCCACAATATTTATCAGGCCTTGAATAATTTGTATTTATTTATTAAATAAATATCACTATATTATTCACCAATAAATAAATAAATATTATATGTACTAACTGGAAAATGAATATTTATATGCGATCAAGCATAAATGAATAATTATTAAACCATGTATGGAAATAATATTTATTCAACCTGTTAAATAATAAATAAAAGTATATATTATTTAACTAAGATTTTGGATGCACTTAGTGTGTGACCCTCTAGGCCTCTTTCTCAGTGGAATTAGGCGAAGAAGCCTAAAGTCCAAGGTTAGAATCTAGAAACACACCAAGGAATCCATAGAGAGATAAGTTAATTCCACGATGACATGTCACCTCATATGAACACTTATTGTGTAATATAATCCTTTTATCATGATATCTCAAATCAAGCAGGTTGCATAATCAACCTATGTACTCAATGTATCTTTAATTAACATTCCAAAAATAGAACTTTCACTAGTACAATCATAACCTTTAGTGGCTGAAAAAAGTTGTCGCTAAAGGTCTATACCAGCCGTCTAGCATCCGCCAAACGGCGGACAATTTTGTCCCATCCCTGTTGCTATCAATGACCACCATTTGGCAGATGATGTAGGCAAGTTGGAATGGGCTACAACAGCCACCAAACGACAGCCTCTTTAGCCTAGAGCTATAGCGGCCACCACTGTATGTTGTCCCTATAGCGGCCGCCAAATGGCGGCCGCTATAGGTTTTTAATTTTTTTTTTAAATGTCAATAACACAATAAAATATACTCACATAAATCTCATCAGTCATCTTCCAAGCTCCACATCCATCATCAAATATCACTGCATAACAAAATTAGTACCGAATAAAACCTATAAACAAATAATTGAAACAAATTAACATATTTCAATTCAAACTTACTGTAACAGATCGAAAGAATTTGATTTTTAAAAATATACTCATAATTTTGAATACCATTTTAAAAATTAAAAATCATTAATTATCTGGTTCTAATTAGATTTTTTCCTTATTATTTCAGGTCAATCTGATGTCGTTCGCTATGAATTTGACCGTTAAACGCCCGTTTTGCCCGTTTATGACACCAGAAGTGCGTTCTCAGTCACCACAGGCACACGGCACATCCGATTGACATTCCGTCTACCCGACCACTTCAAAATTCACTCAATAGTTTTTTTCGTTTGATTTCAGGTCATTCCGACTTCGTTCTTCCCATTTGGATCCCCCCACGTGCGTTTATGAAGCGCGCCCAACACTTAAAAAATGCATATTGAGCCGTACCGCGCAAACCACATGTCTGATTGATGTAATGTATTATCTTACACGTCACGAATAATAATTATATTTTTTCCCTGTGATTTCAAGTCAATCCGATGTCTTCTTCTATGAATTTGACGTTAAACGCCCGTTTTGGCCGTTTATGACACCGGAACTGCGTTCTCGGTCATCGCGGGCACACGACACCTCCGATTGATGTTTTGTCTATGCAACCACTTCAAAATTCACCCACCCATTATTTTCTTCTTATTTAAGGCCATTCCAACTTCGTTCAGACCATTTGGACCCCCCCCCACGTGCGTTTATGAAGAGCGCCCAACACTTAAAACAACGCATATTGAGCCGTACCATGAAAACCGCACATCCGATTGACGTTATATCTGCATTACCACTTCAAAATTAACTAAACTATTGTTGTCATTTTATTTCAGGACATTCCAACATCATTCGTCCCGTTTGGACCCCCCCCCCCCCCCCACGCGCGTTTATGAAGCGCGCCCAACACTTAAAAAAGAATATTGAGTCGTACTATAAAAACCACATGTCCGATTGAAATTTCGTCTTCTTTTATAGGTAAAGAATAATAATTATATTGTTTCCATGTGATTTCAGGTCAATCTGATGTCGTCCGCTATGAATTTGACTGTTAAACGCCTGTTTTGGTCGTTTTTGACACCAGAACTGCGTTCTCGATCACTGCGGGCACAGAGTGCCTCCGATTAATGTGAAGTCTATGCGAACACTTAAAAATTCACTCACCCATTCTTTTTGTATGATTTCAGGTCATTCCTAATTCGTTCGTCCGGTTTGGACCCCCCCACGCGCATTTATGAAGCGCGCCCAACACTTAAAAAACGCATATTGAGCCGTACCGTGCAAACCGCACATCCGATTGACGTTTCATCTCCTCGTAACATCACAAATAATAATTATATTGTTCCCCTATGATTTCAGGTCAATCCGATGTTGTCCGATATGAATTTGACCGTTAAACGCCGATTTTGGCCGTTTATGACAGCAAAAGTGCGTTCTCGGTCACCGCGGGCACACGGCACCTATGATTGATGTGTCATATTCTCGACCACTTCAAAATTCACTCACCCATTGTTTTCGTCTGATTTTAGTCCATTATGACTTCGTTCTTCCTGTTTGGACCCCCCCCCCCCCACGTGGGTTTATGAAGCACACCCAACACTTAAAAAATGCATATTGAGTCATACCGTGCAAACCGCATGTCCGATTGACGTTTTGTCTCCTATTACACATCACGAATAATAATTAGATTGTTTCCCTATGATTTTAGGTCAATCCAATGTTTTCCGCTATGAATTTTACCATTAAACGCCCTTTTGCCGTTTATGACACCAGAAGTGCGTTCTCGGTCACCACGGGCACACGGCACCTCCGATTGATGTGATGTCTATGCGACCACTTCACAATTCACTAACTCATTGTTGTTGTCTGATTTTAGGCCATTCTGATTTTGTTCTGCTCGTTTGGACCCCCCCCCCCCCCCCGCGCGCGCGTTTATGAAGCGCACCCAACCCTTAAAAACGCATATTAAGCCGTACCGCGCAAACCGAACGTCTGATTGACGTTTCGTCTCCTCGTACACATCATGAATAATAATTATATTGTTTACCTATGATTTAAGGTCAATCAGATGTCGTGCGCTGTGAATTTGACCGTTAAACGCCCGTTTTGGCCGTTTATGACACCAGAAGTGCGTTCTCGGTCACTGCAGGCACACGGTACGTCCGATTGACGTGTCGTCTGCCCGACCACTTCACAATTAACTCACCCGTTGTTTTTGTCTGATTTCAGGCCATTTTGACTTCGTTCTGCCCGTTTGGACCCCCACGCGCGTTTATGAAGCGGGCCAAACACTTAAAAAACACATATTTAGTCGTACCGTGAAAACCGCACATCTGATTGACGTGTCGTCTCCTCGTACATGTCATGAATAATAATTATATTTTTTCCTGTGATTTAAGGTCAATCTGATGTCTTTCACTATGAATTTGACCGTTAAATGCCCGTTTTGGCCGTTTATGACACCAGAAGTGTGTTCTCGGTCACAGCGGGCACACGGCACCTCCGATTGACGTTCTGTCTACTCGACCACTTCACAATTCACTCACTTGTTATTGTCGTCTGAATTTAGGCCATTTTGACTTCGTTCGGCATGTTTGGAGCCCCACCCCCCATGCGCATTTATGAAGCGCGCCCAATACTTAAAAAACCTATATTGAGTCGTACCACGCAAACCGCCCATCCGATTGACATTCTGTCTATGCGACCACTTCAAAATTCACTCACCCATTGTTTTTGTCTGATTTCAATCCATTCCGACATCATTCGGCCTGTTTGGACCCCCCACCCCCCCACGCACGTTTATGAAGCGCGCCCAACACTTAAAAAATGCATATTGAGTCATACCGCGCAAACCGCATGTTTGATTGATGTGTCGTCTTCTCATACATGTCACGAATAATAATTATATTGTTTCCCTATGATTTCAGGTCAATATGATGTCGTCCTCTATGAATTTGACCATTAAACGCCTGTTTTGGCCGTTTTTTACACCAGAACTGTGTTCTTGGTCACGGAAGGCACACGGAACCTCCGATTGATGTGTCTTCTGGGAGACCACTTCACAATTCAGTCACCCATTATTGTTGTCTGATTTCAGGCCATTCTGACTTCGTTCGGCCCATTTGGACCCCCCACACGCGTTTATAAATTGCGCCTAACACTTAAAAAAATGCATATTGAGTTGTACCGTGCAAACTGCACGTCCAATTGACATGTCGTCTCATTTTAAACATCACAAATAATAATTAGATTGTTGACCTATGATTTCAGGTCAATCCGATGTCATCCGCTATGAATTTGACCGTTAAACGCCAGTTTTGGCCGTTTATGACACCATAAGTGCGTTCTCAGTCACCACGGGCACACGTCACCTCTGATTGATGTTCCGCTGGCGCGACCACTTCACAATTCACTCACCCATTCTTGTCATCTAATTTCAGGTCATTCCGACTTCGTTCGGCCCATTTGGACCCCCCCCCCCCCCCCACGTGCGTTTATGAAGTGCGTCCAACACTTAAAAAACTCATATTGAGTCGTACCACGCAAACCACACATACGATTGACATTTAGTATCCTCTTACATGTCACAAATAATAATTAGATTGTTTCCCTGTGATTTCAGGTCAATACGATGTTTTCCGCTATTAATTTCACCGTTAAACGCCCGTTTTGGTTGTTTATGACACCCAAAGTGTATTCTTGGTAATCGCGGGCACACGACACCTCCGATTGACATACCGTCTATGAAACCACTTCACGGTTCACTCACCCTTTTTTTAGTCTAATTTCAGGACATTCATACATTGTTCGGCCCGTTTGGACACCCCCCACGCACGTTTATGAAGCGCACCCAACACTTAAAAAACGCATATTGAGCCGTACCATGAAAACCGCACACCCAATTGATGTGTAGTCTCCTCTTACATGACAATAATAATAATTAGATTTTTTTCCAGTGATTTTAGGTCAATATGATGTCATCAGCTATGAATTTTACCATTAAACGCCCGTTTTGGCCATTTATGACACCAGAAGTGCGTTCTTGGTCACCATAGGCACACGACACCTCCGATTGACGTTCCGTCTGCATGAACACTTCAAAATTCACTCAGCCATTGTTTTCGTCTAATTTCAGGCCATTCAAACATCTTTTGGCCCATTTGGACCCCCCCCCCCCCACGCGCGTTTATGAAGCGCGCACAACACTTAAAAAACGTATATTGAGCTGTACCACCAGAACTGCATGTTCTATTGATGTGTTGTCTCCATTTACATGTCAAAAATAATAATTATATTGTTTAACTATGATTTAAGGTCAATCTGATGTCGTCCTCTATGAATTTGACCATTAAACGCCCGTTTTGGCTGTTTATGACACCAGAACTGCGTTCTCGGTCACCGCGGGCACACGGAACCTCCGATTGATGTGTCTCCTACACGAACACTTCAAAATTAACTCAATATTTGTTGTACTCTTATTTCAGGCCATTCTGAGTTCTTTTGGACCCTTTGGACCCCCCCCCCCCACACGCGTTTTTGAAGTGCGCCCAATACTTAAAAAAAATGCATATTGAGCCGTACCGCGCAAACCACACGTCCGATTGATGTGATATCTGTGAAACCACTTCAAAATTCACTCAACCATTGTTGTAGTCTAATTTCAGTCCATTCTGACATTTTTTTACCCGTTTGGACCCCCCACGCATGTTTATGAAGCGCGTCCAACACTTAAAAACGCATATTGAGCCGTACCGCACAAACCGCACGTCCAATTGACATTCTGTCTCCTCGTACATGTCAAAAATAATAGTTATATTGTTTCCCTATAATTTCAAGTCAATATTATGTTTTCCTCTATGAATTTTACCGTTAAACGCCCGTTTTGGCCGATTATGACACCAGAACTACGTTCTCGGTCACCGCGGGCACACGGCACCTCTGATTGACGTGACGTCTATGCAGCCAATTCAAAATTTACTCACCCATTGTTGTCATCTGATTTAAGGCAATTCCTACTTCATTCATCCCATTTTGACCCCCACCCCCCACGCGCGTTTATGAAGCACGCCCAACACTTAAAAAAATGCATATTGAGTTGTACTGTGCAAACCACACATCCTATTGATGCGATGTCTCCTCGTACACATCAAAAATAATAATTAGATTGTTTCCATGTGATTTAAGGTCAATCCAATGTCTTCCTATATTAATTTGATTGTTAAACGCCCATTTTGGCCATTTATGACACTAGAAGTGCGTTCTTGGTCACCGCGGGCACACGGCACCTCCGATTGACGTGTTGTCTACCCGACCACTTCACAATTCACTCACCTATTGTTGTTGTCTAATTTTAGGCCATTATGACTTTGTTATTCCCATTTGGACCCCCCACGCACGTTTATGAAGCATGCCCAACACTTAAAAAAATGCATATTGAGTCGTACCGCGCAAACCGCACGTCTGATTGACGTGTCGTCTGCAAGAACACTTCACAATTCACTCACCCTAGAAAGATACAGATATAGAAAGAGTTCTTGGGCTTCTCCCAAGAAAAAACTACCTGAATTTTCTCTCCATCCACTAACACACCTTCCTCTGAGATTATTTGACCCAATAACTATACCTAATCAATACAAAAATGACATATATATAGCTTGGCATATAGTCGATGCTTTATACGTGTAATCTGGATGATGTCAAGATAGTGGGTATGATCATCATCAGTCTTGGAGTGCACTAAGATGTCATCCACAAATACTAAAACAAACTAATCTAGGTAAAAATGGAAGATTCTATCCATCAAGGATATAAAAACTTCTAGATAATTCATTAACACAAATGAAATTACATCATGCATGGGGTTCATTCTCATATGGATAACCAATATCACTGTGATGTCCACCAGATGTATTCGGATCCTATAATATATATCAATATTATGTATCTTAAACATATCAATAAAAGTCAATCTGAGTATGGTTTGTTTTATTGTTTACCTGTGGCGCCACTTTTTACATCGTCGTTTCATCGATATGTGATGACATCTGTGACAACCTCTCCTCATACTCTGCATGTAACTACTGAAATTGTGCATCAAAATTGCACCACATATCATGCATGGAAGCATCTATCTCAGTTTGTTTATGCATCCCTAAATCTCTGCATGCACCCATCGCATCTTCTCTAACAACTGCATGTCATGGGACACCACCGCCATAAGTCAAAGAATAACCATGACCATCACGCCCCACGACACGGTGAAATATTTCATCTCTACGCACAGTACTACGACATTGATCCTCTAGAAACTCTGATAACTGAGCATAAAACTGAGCTTGTAGAATATAATGAATCAATGAACAAATATGAATAATTTATATAAAATAAAAATACATTTATTAGTAAATAATTTGCTTACTATAACACCGGAAACATCGGGATCACCAGCCCTACGAGACCTCACCCATATGGACATCTGATCGATCATCTCACCACGTTGGTGTAACTATAATAAAGGGGTTCACCATGTTATACTACAATATTTTTAAAATATGAATGAATAGTGAATTCTAAACTTACATCATGTCTGAGCTGTGACACATGTCGAGTGCCAAGTCTGGAAGGCGTGCCCTGCATCGCCCGATTATGTGAATGATGAGAAGAATCGGTCTACATTCAACGTATTTACTTAATAGACATTTGAAAAATAATTCATTTATAGATTAAAAGTAATAAATCTTACCATCACCACCTCACTCGACCAAAACACAACAAAATCCTGCCACTGTGCAGGAAGAATGCCCGGAGGGACTCGTTTTTGAATGTTTGGAACACCCGAAAATGGTGTCCAGTGATCTCTCTTCACCCTTGACTTGTAATCCTTCCATAATTTTCGTCATTTTGACATACATACAGCCAAAAACTAATATAGACAAGATGTCAAATTATCCTGTTAAAAAAAATTATCAGTAGTTGGGACAATAATAAAAACAATATCATGAAACATTAAACATTGAATTTACCTGAACCTCCCTCCATAATCTGTCCATCATATCCCGGGGGAAAGAACTCCATTCACGAGTCATCAGAGGAAATCTGTGTGAGTCTCATATCATATGCCCAAACTGATGAATCAATATAGTAGCACCTTCTCTAACTGGATGAAATGTTTCATCAAATAACACATCCAATCGGGCTCCAGAGTTCCAGGATCAAACCCCTCTACTAGGAACCCTTCATCTGCTGGAAGATGCACTAGATCCTGATAAACATAAATTCATAATTCAATTACAATATAAATTAATGATTATAAATAGTTAGGGAAATATACACAGAAAATTACAATCAATTAATTTTTAGAAAAATGAAAACATACATACTGACAACATCAGGTGAACCATTGTGACCACCCTATGACATACCTACATTAAAAGAAATTATAGTTAAATCAATAAATTTTTATAAATATATAACTCATAAATATTTTTACAAACAATAACTGTGGATATAATTACAATTTTCACTAACCATGAAAGTCTATCGTATCACCTTCAACTGTCTCTCTGGCCCATTGTTTATCTCGATATCATACAGCTACTGTTGTTTGGTCAAGTGTTTGATCAAGAAATGCGACAACTTCATGTTCCTCTTAGTCAATCAGAAAAACCCCTCTTCTAGAAATTTTCACCACAAATTTCCAATCAGAATAAATGCCGACAAAGTAAAGTTTTTTTGCCTGTGATGTCAGTATGAAGGGCTCATTGCTTACTCGGTCATCTTTATATAGCATATTGTTAAAGTTTACTAATGTAAATTGGAAGTTATCAACTTTTGTTCCATGAACCGGATCAACCCAATCACACCTTAACAATATGTGTTTTAAGCCACGACCATAAATAACCTCAATAATATCTCTCAGCAATCCATAATAATAACCTACACCAACAAAAGAACAACCAACACCACTATTTTGTGTGGCTCGGTTCATGTCAACATCACTAATACGAAATCGGAATTCGTTATCATCCAAAGACTTGTAGAGACGAGCTGTAATAAATGGACCATCATCTAGTTGGTTGAGTTCTTCGCTCACATGGTGGGTTAAATAACATAACTTTTTAATCTGAAAATTTTACATATATAGTTTAATGGATAAAGGATTCTGAAAATACAACTAAGTTGCACTATAAAAATATTAAATCAATTATATGTACATGAGTCTTGAACCACTCATGAAATGTGTCGAAATAATTTTTTTGGATTTGATAGTCAGTTGCATGGGGCCTTTCACATTTCAACTCAGCGATATGCATCCTAAATTACAACACAATATAAGGTAAGAAATAAAATAAATATAGAAACAAAATAAACATCAACTATGAAACTTACTGTATCAATGGCATAACTGATGGAGTGTTGAACAACACATATCGATGAGCTTCAACCCACTCGTCGTTCCGCATATCAAACGTTATTCATTCTCCAATTGGACCCTCGTCATTCTGGGAGGGTTTATCTATCTTTGTTTCAACCTCATCAAATTGAAGCATAGAAATTATTACACTCATCCATTAAATATCCCTTGGCAATTGAGGCTTCCAGATGAGCTTTTTTGCTCACATACCATTTCAATGTACTTAATTATCACTCTATTGGATACATCCAAATGAATTGCATGATAACGCCTGAAATGACTTCACCAATTAAATGCACAGTCAAGTGAACCATGACATCAAAAAAATACAGTGGACATAGTTTTTCTAGGTGACATAGTGAAATTAAAATCTTATCCTGCAGATTTTTCAAATCACTCATGTGATGATTCCTAAAACGGAGATGTCTGAAAAAATTAGAAACTCCAATAAAAGTCTCAACAACCTGGGTAGGTAAGCAATCACGAATTTCTATAGGAATTAACTGTTTAAGTGGAATATGATTATCGTGACTTTTCAAATCCTGTAATGTCATGCTCTTCATATTCACACGCTTCGAAATATTAGAGAAATAACCATCTGGCACATTAATGGTCTTCAAAATTGATAGAAATGTTTGTTTCTCTTTTTTACTCATTGTGTACTGTGCAGCAGGCATGTATGCCTGATTACCTTCACCCATCTGTAAATGTAAAGGTTTTATCAATCCCATTTCTTTCAAATCATGTTGAGCATTAGCATTGTCCTTTGATTTCCCCTTGACGCCTAAAATGGTACACAATATATTATCACATACATTTTTGTCAATGTGTATCACATCCAAATTATGTCTTAAGATATTATATTTCCAATAAGGAAATTCAAAAAAAATACTTTGTTTCTTCTAATTCTGACTTCGCTGTTTATTTTCAGCAGGAATAGAAGGCAATGCAGGAACCAATAAATCTTGAAAATCATACATTGTATGGATGTTTTATTGATCAAGTTGTGCACAAATTTCAACCCCAAATAGTATTTGTGGTGATGGGTCATACTCTCTATTCCCATAAAATGATACACAGTCTTTTCTGAACCTGTGTAATGGAGGAAGAAAGCGTTTGTGACCAAGATATTCCCACTTTCTACAGTTCTTAATCCATATAGATTTCTTACTCTTATTACAACAAGGGAAAGAAAATTATCCTTTTGTACTCCAAACTGATAAGTTAGAATACACTGGGAAATCATTAATTGTCCATAACAAAGTGGCCTGAAGTCTAAACATTTCATTAGCTTCTGAGTCAAAATTCATTACACCATTGGCCCAAAATTCTTGCCGTTCATCAATCAAAGGTTTCATATAAACATCGATTTTATCACCAGGTCCTCTCAGTCCATCAATTAGAATTGACAGTAACAAAAAAGGTTGCTTCATACATACCCATGGGGGAATGTTGTATGGAACAAACACCACTAGCTGCGTATTTTTGTGTCGCACCAACCATGGACCTAAATGGGTTAAAACCATCTGCTGCCAAACCCAGTTGAATATTACGATCATCTCAGGAAAAGTCTGGGTGTCTTTGATCAAACTCTTTCCATGCCAAATAATCTGTCAGGTGAGTTAATTTATCAACCTCTTTCTTTCTCTCTGAATTCCAAGTCATCAATTTAGAAATTTTATTGGACAAGAAGAATCTCTTCATTCTCGGTTTCAGTGGGAAATAACGCATCTGTTTAGCAGTAACTTGTTTCCCTTGATTCAAGACTCTCCTAGGAAGAATCTGACTACCTTGATTAATCTCATTGGTCTTCCACCTGGATGCATAGAAAATAGTACAAATATTTAATTGTGCATTCTCTTTTCTGAACAACATACAATTATTGCGACAGGAATCAATTGTATTATATGTAAAACCAAGATCATCGGTCAACTTCCAAGCTTGATAGAATGACTCTAGAATCTTCACTCCAGCAGGGAGTACCTTCTTCAACAATACCAACAACATGTCGAATGAGTTTTCTGACCACTGGTTCAAGGCCTTCAGGTGTAACAATTCAACGATGAACAGCAGTTTACTAAATTTAGTGCATCTAGGGTATAATTCAGTATGCACATCATCAAGAATTTCAAATAATTTCAATTCTTTTACATCTACAGAAGAACGGGGATTACTCAATCCAACATCATCATTTACAACATTACTGTCTTCAAGTTGAAACTAAAGCATCATATCATTGATCAGTATGTTCATCAGATCAATTTTTCTCGAATCAACATTCATATGAATACTTTCTGAGCAATGACATGAAACAAAATCTTCTTCATGACATGTCCATGTCTTATAGTTTTTCAAAAACCCATTCAAAAACAAATTTTCTCTAACACTATCTCGTTTGAAGCGATATCTATTTTCACATTTTCTACATGGACAAACAATCATATCGCTTAGAAATTTGTTGGTGAAATCCATAAATTGATTAATCCCCTCATAATATTCAGCTAAAAACCTATCTTTAATATCAATCCATATCCTATCCATATCTGTATTTAATAGAAATCAAAAGTGAAATATCTTATTCAAATTCTAAAAAAACACATATCATTAAAATTTAAAAACCAAATTTAAAGGATAAAAAACATTACCTACAGAGGAATCGACCATGGGTAACGGGGTGTGACTCGATTTCAGATCCATGACGGCGCAGTGACTTGATAACAGGGCTTCGGTGTCCAGACTCGAAAGGGGCGGAACCGTTGGATGAAGCGTGGGAGGGTTCTACACGGCGGGGCACAACGGATCGGGAGGGTCCAACCTAGGGAGGAGGACTTTCCGGAGGGATGCAGCGAGGCCGGGAGGGGACGACGGTGGGGAGACTATCCGAAGGTGCAGCGCGGAGGCTGGGGGTGGCGGTTGCCGGGTCGCGGGGGTGTCAGGGTCGCGGGGGGGCGTAGCACGGAGGCAAGGCGGTGGGGGTCACCGGGGTTTCAGGTGGCGTAGCATGAAGGCAAGGGGATGGGGGTCGCTAGGGGTGGGGTTCACTAGGGGTCAGGGTCACCGGGGTTGTCGAGGCCTCCGGGAATTTCCAGGGGTCGTGGGTTGCCGGGGGTCGGGGTCGTCGGGGGTCGGGGTCGCCGGAGGTCGGGGGTCGGGGTCGCCGGGGGTCAGGGTCGCGGGGTTGGGGAGGGGTGGGTCACGGGGTCGGGGAGGGGAAAATGGGGTCGCGGGGTCGAGGAGGGGAAAATTAGAGTTTTGGTTTATTAAAATGCAGCGGCTGCCATTTGGCGGCCGCTGTTTATAGTATTAGCAGCCGCCAAATGGCGGCCGCTATAAGTCCCTCGCCTCGAAAGCTAAAAAATCTAGTAGTGTTTCCAATAAAACACCATGGCCAGGGATTTATTTAGTCTATATAATTTCCATCAAAGGTCCTAAGATATTAAATTCCATTAAAGAACAAAAGGGATAAATCCTTTCTCGCATTATTCATTAATGAAATATTACTCATGACACACCCAATGTATCCTAACTCACCGCGAATATCTATCATCAGGGTTTTCATAAATACATCTAAGTGTGTGAATCATAATACTCATTAATAATAATTTTAAAGTCTAAGTACCAATACACACATCCTAAGATAGAAACATCCAATGACACATATAAATTTTGGTTTCCTATTGGAGAGTATCATTCTCATAATATCCTACTGGATATTACTAAGGGATTACACCATAAAAATGTTCCTCAAAGTATTATGAGTCTCCACACCTTATAGCTTGTATCATTTGTGTCCCTCAAATGATATCATCCTTCTATAGAACATATATTCAATAATAGTGTTGTATCACTTCTGGGTTATCATCATAGTGGGGAACTACTATGACCTTGTAGTGAGATAGCTACTCTTAGGACATTATCATATACTATGTCACATATAAGAACAATCATGATGTGATAATTAGTTTATTAATTTTCAAAAAAAAATTAATACAGGTTTATCATAAAGTTTAAAGAAGTTGGTTCTAGGGAAACAACTCCAACAAACTCCCACTTTCACTAGAGTCAAATGCTAATAACCTTCAGTCTGCTAGCTCTCACATGATACTCATGCTTCTACTAAGATGATTCTTTAGTCAAGGGGTTTGGCATGTTCTCTTCTGTGAGTGATCTACTTACTATAACTTCACCCCTCAGATATAAATTTCTCAAGAGGTGATACTTCTAGATTATATTATTTGTCCATTGGTGTGACCCTGGATCTTTTGCAAGATCCACCACTATAGTATTATCACAATAGAATGTGATATGGTCGTTACTGCTAAGCACCACATCAAGCTCCTAGACAAATTTCTAAATCCAAATGGCTTCCTTATCTACATCAAAATCCACTATATACTCGAAATCTGCTATAGAATCAGCAACAAATGGATGCTTTGAACTCTTCCAATTCATAGCTCCTTCATTGAGAGGGAAAACATATCTTGATTGAAAATTTAGATCATTATAATCTGTCTAAAAACCAGCATCATTATAACCCCTGATGACCATCTCCTCATCTTCTCCATACACCAAGAACATATCTTTAGTTCTTCTCATATACTTAAGGATAGCCTTAACAGCAGTCCAATGCTATTCTCCTAGATCTTCTTGATATCTTCCTACCATGCTCAATGCATAGGAAACATCAAGTCTAGTACATAACATGGAATACATGATTGATCTTATCACCGAATCATATGGGATATTACTCATTCTCTCTTTCTCATGTTATTTCTGAGGACACATTTTCTTAGAAATATGTAAACCATGTGACACTGAAAACAATCCCCTCTTGGATTTTTCCATACTAAATATTTTTTGTATTTGTTCAACATATGTACTTTAACTTAGTCTAATAATCCTCTTCGATCTATCACGAATGATCTTGATCCCTATAATATAATCCACTTCACCTAAGTCCTTCATGGGGAAACACTTGTTTAACCATTCATTAACAGATTATAAGATTGGCATGTATTTTCCAATAAGTAATATGTCATCAACATATATTACTAGGATAATTATTTCATTCCCACTAAACCTCTTGTAAACATACAGCTCACATTCATTCTTAATGAAACCAAATTCTTTTATGGATTCATTGAATCATATGTTCTATGACCTAGATTCTTGCTTCAATCCATAAATGGATCTATATAACTTGAAAATCCTTTAGCGTCACCTGGAGTCACAAACTATTTTAGTTGTATCATATAGACTTATTCCTGAAGGTTCTCATTAAGGAATACAATTTTGACATCCATCTTCCAAATATCATAGTCATGGTAAGATACTATAGTAGGTAGAATTATAATGGATTTAAACATGGGAACTGGTGAAATGGTTTCATCGCAGTCAATTCCTTGAAATTATTTAAACCCTTTAGCTACTAACCTTGATTTATAAGAACTTACTTTACCTTCCATGTCCAATTTCCTTTGGAATACCCATTTACATCCAACAGGATTTACATAAATTGGAGTATCGACCAGAACCCAAACTTGGTTCTGATACATGAAATTCATTTCATAATTCATGGATTCTTTCCATATTGCAGCATCTGATCTCTATATTTCCTCTATATAAAAGATAGGTTCATCATTTCCAACCAATAATGAATCACTATTTTTGTGACTAGAAAACTATATCTCTCTAGTTCTCTTACCTCTCTTACACTCTTATGTAATACTTGTGTTTCAGGAAGTACTTATTCCATGGGGATCTGTGGAATCTGCTTCTATACCAACTCTTGTGTATCTTGAGCATCAAATTCATCAAAATTAATCTTGATCCCACTATCCTTTTTGAGTATGTGATCCCTATCAAGAAAGATGGATTGTCTAGAAATAATCAATTTCTTGTCTGATAGTTTGTATAGGTAGTATCCCTTGGTTTCCTTGGGATACCCTATAAAGATACACTTTGTGCCCCAGAGTGCTAGTTTGTTACCTGATAAGTCCTTAAAAAATGTCTCACAACCCCATAAATGTGTATGGGACAAATGGGTTTCTTTTCACTCCATAACTTGAAAGGAATTCCATTTACCTCTTTAGTTGGTACTCATTTTAATGTGTATGTCGTAGCTTTTAATGCATATCCCTAAAAGGATAATGGAAGATCTGCATGACTCATCATTAACCTTACCATGTATTAACAAGGTATGGTTTCTCCTAACACAAACACCATTCCAATGTGGTGTATAAGTTGGAGTGAGTTGAGATAGAATCCCAAAATCCCATAGAAATTAGATGAAATCTTGGTTAAGATATTCACCACCTCAATATGATCGAAGATTATTTATCTTCTTACCGATTCTCTACTCCATTCTTGAATTCCTTTAATTTTTCAAAGGAATTGGACTTATACCTCATCAAGTAGATATAGTTGTATCTACTCAAGTCATCAATAAAAGTTATGAAGTAAGAATATCCACCTCTAGATTCTACTGAAAATGGTCCACACACATTAGTGTGTACCAATCATAAAATTTATGTGGCCCTTTCACCATGTTCACCAAATAGCGGTTTGGTCATTTTTCCTTGTAAACAAGCATGAAATCTATCAAGTGGTTTTATCTCAAAAGAGTCTAAATAACCATCTTGACATAGATTTTTCAAATACTTATCATTTACATGACCAATACAGTGATTCCATAGTTGGGTGTTATATAAGTCATGTGAACATGATTCATTAACAATTTCCAACACTTGGTTTTCATAATTTAATACATAAGTACTATTATTTAAATGTTTCATGCCATAAAATATCTTTTCCTTATAAAATAAACAACTTTTATTTATAAATTTAAAAATAAACCCATCTGTATCTAAACATGGAAAAGAAATTATGTTCTTGGTAATTGTAGGTACATAATAAAAATATCTTAAAACCAAAATCTTTCTCATTGGAAATAAAAGGTGGTAGTAACCAATGGCTAGATCATCCATCCTCACATCATTGAAATCTCATAGATCCACCTCTCCTCGATTAATCTTCTAGAATCTACTTGGTTCCTGCATTTGGATACAGATGTGAGCATCACAATATGTATCTAATACCCAATGTGTAAAAATGGAAAGATTTCACTCGATAATGAATGCACCTTTATCTTTACCTTGATTTTGGGTTCATTTTCTCTTCCAGTGTCCTGGATTTCTACATGGAAAAAACACTACCACCTTTTCTTTTCCCTACCTATAGATCTTATTCTTCTTAGAATTACAGTGCTCATGAGCTTTAGACTGTTTATAATTCTTGGGCTTCTTTTCCTTGTTCTTCATTTTCTTATTCACTATAAAGATTGTGGGTTTATCATGCCCCATGTCCTTATCCAATTGGTGAGTCAAAGTAATAATTTTTTAAATAGTCTTCTCATTATTTATCATATTGTAATTGACAATAAAACTAGAGAAGTTATTATGAAGTGATGAAAGTATGAGATATGTATGCAACTCATTTGATAATTTAATCCCTAAGATGTACAGGCTTTCAATGTTGCCAGTAAGATTGACTACATGAGGCCCAGTTGGCGTAGACTCTCCATGCTTATTTCTGAACAAATAATTGGATATATCCTACCTACATGTAGGTGTCTTTTCCACTCTTGGGAATTTTTTCTGGTGAGAAGGTTTTCTTTCTCAAGTATGGATCGCAATGATATGTTTGAATTCATTTTAATGCTTTTATACAAAATAATATAATAATAATTTTAGTACTTTATCTGATAAAATTTAGAAAAATAAATAAATATTATATTTATTAGTATCCCATTATTTTATCAAAACTCAATAGCCCTCGCAATTGGATTAAGAATATCCTATTTCTTGGAAATACTAGTGGAAAGGATACATATTACCCCTCTCATCGCCCTAACTTTGATTGGTCAAGAAAATTAAATGGTGTTGGGTAGGCATTCCAAATACCAACTGCATTAAATCATAGTTCCTTGATATGTTGAGTGGACTCTCTAATCCTAAATCCTTTAATTGGATTTCCTTAACCATTTTCTCTTAGTTACACCAATTCATGATTTGTAAGTAAACACTTGATGTTAACTAGGTTGATTCAACCCAAAAATTCAAGTTAGAATTCCTTGATATTTGAAATCACCCCAAATTTGGTTGTTCAAGCACTTTAAACTATGGTTTGATTCTAACTGAAGTAATGGAAGGCTATACGGACTTAATATTTTATTAAGGTATTTTTTCCTTTTATATATAAATTTACAATTATTGTATTTATCACATGTTTGTTAATATTAAGTGGGATTAATTAGGTGATTAACCATGTCTTAGATAATATTTACGCCTAAGAAAGTTTATTTTACTTCCATCTAGTATGCTTGTTAATTAAATAAGTATGTGATCATGACAAAACATCTATAATTAAATAACCACGCAACTTATAAGAAATAAAATAAAGGGTATTATCATTAGCTTATACTAATGGTTATTTTATCTAGAAGTTGATAAATTAATCATTGACCTAAGAGAGAAACACCTTGAACTAGTTAAGGTTCATGTTTATAGCTTTCCACCTATCCACTTTTGTATCTCCTTGGATCGGTTTAGCCTTATCTCAAAACTTGAACTACCTCCACTAGATTGAGAGATCCATCAATTACATATGCCTTTTACTCGCACACAGGTGAGGAGAAAAGGGGGTTTACATAAAGGAAACCATGGGCACACAGGCCCTATGTAATAATGAGGAGAGAAGGCATGCAGGCCAACAATTTAATTGAATAATAAATTAAATGAAACTAATCACATAAAAAAGGTTTGGTCTAGCTCATGATCATCCACTAGCATGCAACAAATTACGCATTTAATAAGACTAGAATTTAATTATTAAGAATTCTTATTTAAGATAAATTTTGCTCAAATTGATTAATTATTATCTTTAATTAATCAATCATTTTATCTTAATCCTTATCAGAATTTCCTTGAGATTTTCATCCATTATAATTTTAACCAAATTAAATAAAATAATTTAAAATTATCCTTGTTCATAAATGTACCTTGGATTAAACAAGTTGAATAACCATCTAATTCTTCCCAACATGTTTTATAATCATATACTGTTTTACTCTTGTGACATATGGCATACATGACTTATCATGTACTTTCACAATGTGTACTTCACAGATGATCACATGAATTTCATGATTTTCCGGTCACATGTTATTATTAAATGAACATAGAGTAAAAAATTATAATAAAAATTATACATGGTATTCAGATCTGAACATTACACATATATTAATTAAGCATTTAATATTTATGTATATTAAAACCTATCACATGGTGTATCCTATATTTATGACCACATATAAGTACATGTCTCAAGGTTTACATAGTAAAATAAGTAGATTTTAAATATGTGTAACTTGGTATAAGTACATAGCATGTATATCTGATCTACATGGTGTGTACACCTCTTGTCATCTATATGGGAAAAATGCCTAGGGACTCAGCGTGTAGTTCGTGCCTCAGAAAATTTGGAGTACATGGTGTGTCCAATGGGCCATATATCATGTTGAATCTGTGTAACAAGGTCACCAGTCAGGTAGGTCGTGTATTAAATACACAACTCATTTATGACTCAAAGGTATTACACACCATGTACATGGGATACATTGCATGCAGTCTGGCTGATCATGATTCATTAAATTCTAGTCAACATGTAGTGAAATTTAATGTGTGTCTTCAATTAATATGATAGGAATTAATTTCCTAAAAAATTCCTGATTCATTAAACATTACTACACAACATGTAACTCTGATTACAGGGTGTGTAGTCCTATGTTGTCCATCCATAAACCTTGTAACCTCCATATGAGCTCCTCAATTTTATTTTAATCATAAAATTAATCATCTTGATTAGATTTGCGAGAAACAAAGGAGGAAGAAATAGATCTTACAATTAAAACATAAAAGAATGATCAAACATGAATTGAAAAACTAAATTAAAAATGCATAAATCACCAATTATTTTTAAATAATTATAAACAATTATGTGCCCCCTCTAATACCACTTGTAGGTTCTGGGCATAGTAGAAGCGTGCGATGGGTAGTGCCCAACTTTTCTTTTTTCCATAATCAATGATCAATCTAAGATCTATACGATGATGAACGTCATGATCCATGGAATTTAATCAAAGAAATAGACAATGGATAATAACATCAGAATAGAGAGATAGGATACCAACACATATTGTTTATAATTAATTTAATTATATAAATAATTACCTCTAAGGAATTATTTCTCCATTGATGATTCTAGTGATAGATCTGTGGTGCACCATCATTGCATTGTAGAAACCAATTGTATATTTCCTCTAGCGGTGATCCACAAGTGTTCCAAGAATCTCCAAACATCATCGAAGGATTCTCTAGGTGATAACATGGAATATCCTTGCACTTGTGTCTTCTGCCTTCATCACCTCAAGAATCACTTCCAAAGCGTTCTCCTTGATCTAGTAGAGGAGGATTGCTCACCGTTCTTGGGAGAATTCTTAGAGAAAAGAGATCTCTGGTCTTGAGAGGATTCTCTAAGATTATTGTGCACAACCAATAAAATGAATTGTCTTAATTAGAAAATAACATAATTGGGTATTTATATTGCTAGGTTTAAAATAAAATAATTGCACAAGTGATCTTGATTATTTTATTTAATCCTAGAAAAAACCCTATGTCAAATAATATTATTATTATTATTATTTCTTTCCACAAGATTAACTTGAAAATTATAATTAAATGTCATTTAATTGAATAATATTAAATATTATTATTTCTCACTGAACCATTAAACTCACTCTGTAGTCCTCCAAAATATTTATCGGGCCTTGAATAATGTCTATTTATTTATTAAATAAATATCAATGTATTATTCTCTAATAAATATTATATTTACTAAATAGAAAATAAATATTTATATGTGATCAAGCATACATGAATAATTATTAAACCAAATATGTGAATAATATTTATTCAACCTATTAAATAATAAATAATAATATATATTATTTAACTGAGATTCTGGATACGCTTATTGTGTGGCCCTCTAGGCCTCTTTCTCAGTGGAATTAGGCGAATCAAACAAAAGTCCAAGGATAACATCTAGAAAAACACTAAGGAACCAATAGAGAAAGAAGTTAATGTCGTAACAACATGTCACCTCATACAAATGATTATTGTGTAATATAATCCCTTTATCATGATATCTCAAATCAAGAAGGTTTCATGTTGGTGCCATCAACATATGTGCATGATGTCTCTTTCTTTGAATTTTTAGAAATAGAACTTACCTATAGAAAACCAAGGCTGTGGATTTATTTAGGCTATTTCATTTCCATAAAAGGGACTAAGATATTAACTTCCATTAAAGAACAAAAGGGATAAATCATTTCTCCCATTATTCATTAATGCAATATTACTCATGATATACCCAACATATCCTACCTCTTCGAGAACATATATCATCACAATTTTCATCAATACATATAAGTACGTGACTCATAATACTCATTAATAATAATTCTAAATTCTAAGTACAAATACACACATTCATATATAGGAACATCCAATGACATGTATAAATGTGGGTTTCCTATAGGTGGGTCTCATTCTCATAATATCCTACTAGATATTACCAAGGGAATACACCACAAGAAGGTGCATCAAAGTCATATGAGTCTCCCCTTCTTATATTCTATATCATTTTTGTCCCTCAAATGATATCATTCGGCTATAGAAAATATATTCAATAATAGTGTCATAGTACTTTTGGGTTCTCATCATAGTGGAGAATTGTTGTGACCTTTTAGTGCAACAACTACTCTTAAGACATTATCACATACTATGTCACACAAAAGAACAATCATTATGTGATATATAGTTTATTAATATTCAAAAAAAATGAATAAAATTTTATCATAAAGTACAAATAAGTTGGTTCTAGGGCACTAACTCCAACACATATCACATCGGAATATATATTTGGACATTCATAAAAATCCCAAGGGTTAAATTAAAGAATACAAAGAAGTATCACAATGAAAAAAATGGGTATCACATAAATAAAAAATCCATAAAGAGACTAAAACTCCATTAAACCCACAATTACACTTATCATCCAATTTTAGAAGAACTCCAACAAGGAAAAAAATATTTATAACACCCAAATCTATTAGAAAGGCCACTTATAAATTTATCAAGCACTTATCATACACATTATTTGAATACATATAGGTATAATTATATAAATACATTGAGAACCTTCTTTTCACAAAAACACCAACATATAAAGCCATAAAAATTTATTTTAGAAAACCAAAATCATTAAGAACATAATTAACATTAGTTTATAAAAGCTCAAGAATCACATGCATGTTTCAAAAAAGAAATGGATAGAAACACCTTCCTCAATGGTGTGTGAACATGAAAAACCATCATAATAAAGAAGAACTAATCCCAAGATACCTAATGAACACCCTAACATCAAAATAAATGATGCACATTAGCCAACCCTCGCTCTAGGTTTCATCCAAGTGGAATCCAAGCCAAGATAGAACAAAGAAATAATAAAAGGAAGGGATAAGAGGGGAAAGAAGTCCAAAATAAAATAAAACTCTCCAAATATCAAAGGAGAAGATTTAATATAAGGAGGATGATACAAGGGAGAAGGATTTGGGAGCCCCTTCACATGCCACAACTAAATAGGGTAGGAGAGGGTTCGATTGGGTGGGAAACTTAGAATTTCAAATTTTAGGGATTCTGGGAAAGCTTCATGGTTAGGCTGTGTAGTTTACCAAACTGTGCACTAAACATAAACACCCTACTATAAATAAAACCAACCTCATATAGGCTAGATGCAGAGTTTTGTAAGCCATGTGTTAATCATGTAAAATGTGTCTGTCAAGATTATAGACACCCTCACACGCTTATCACACATTTTCCCCTAACTATGCATGAGTTATGTGAGATATCTAAGATACTCAAGGAAGGTTGCATGGTTACTCATGAAACTCACATGGTTTATGCTAAAACATGAACCAACCATGAGAGACAAACCATTAAAGAATAAAATGAACTAAAAATTTTCATTTGATCAGCTAGCCACATGGTTTCCCCTAAACCATGCACAATAATTGTGCACAGGTATAAAAACCAACCAAAAACTCCAAAACTCAAAATATTCACCAAGAATTAAACCTGAAAATTAAAAATAAAGATCAAACATAAAAAATAAAATAAAATAAAAAATACAACCAAGGTTGGGGTGTAAAAATTCTCCCCACCATAAAAAAAATTATGCCCCCAAAATGTAAGTCTGAGACAAGGAACAAAATTGAACCTCTCAATCTAAAAGGAAGAACCTCTGAAACAAAATCTCCTAACTAAATTAAAAAAAAGATAAATAACAAGTCGGTTGTGACCTATCAATCCCACAAATCACACATGAATAGATCAAGAGAAAACAACAAAGAGATCTATATTGGGTATCCCTACCATTTTGGATCCAACCAGAATAGGAGTTAAACTAAGAAACACACTTAATGGAACCAACCTTCAACATGAGAAGAACCCAACTAAAGAAACTCCAATAGAGTATTGTATCAAGTCACAATTCATAATTCTATAAAACACATTATTCAAAACGATCACATCATACTGAATCTCCAAAATAACAAACAGATCAAATACAAGAACAAAATTAAAGAGGAAAATACAAAACAAAAGATGAGGAAGAAAGAATAAAATAGGAAAAGAACATAAAAAGGGTTAAATCAAAAAATTGTAGAGGAATGGAAAATAAGATATCTAATTATCCTAAACTTATTTTCTTTTCTACTAAGGTCTCACCGCGTATAATTTCTAAAGATGTATTAACCAACCAAACCGATGAAAAATATTTAGAGTATTTTGGAAAGATAGCTTAGAATTCCCAAAATGACCACACTAGAAGAACAGAAATGATTGGTCCTTATATTATAATTATAAATCAGTAAGTAATATGTCACTAGAATATGTTCATTTGGGTCAAAATCCTCACTGTATGGGTAACTCTTACTAGTTCCAAGGAAAACCGGGCTACTGGCTACCACAAGCTTCCCTCTATAAACTAACTTAGTAAAAAACATCTCATCTATAATCTTCCTAAACAATACTTTCTGATATGAAAGAACTCAATCATTAACCTCTAGAAGAATACCCTTCACAAAGATATAAAATTTCAATAGATCACTCGATTCCATTTCATAATAAAAGGTAATTATCTCCTTAAAGTAGTCAACATAACCCTTCAACGTCCATTGACCTCATCGAATACCCATGAGCTCTGCCACTTTCTTCACCTTCAAGTACTTAGGTATAAACCATTGGATGAAAGTATTCTTTAATATTTCCCAAGTCTTTTCATATTGTAATGAGGATGGAATGATCAAGTTCCATTAGTTGAAACCTATTCCCTTGAAAAAACCTAATACAACTCTCACCTTTGAGATTCATGGGTTCCCAAGGACCTGAAGATCCTTTCAATTTCCTCAGGAAACTTTAAATCATGTATTTGACTTTTATCTCTATGAAATACATGAAAATATTGATAATAACTCAACTCCACCACTCCATTGGGAGGTTAGGCAGATTCAACACCTAGAAAGGACTCCTTAGAAAACTTTGGTATCTTTTTGGGTGATATAATCTAAATAAAATGAAACACAAAACCAAATAAACATTAATCCAATACTCAATTAAAAACTCAACTAAACTAACATATCAAACTAAGATACTATTCTCATAAACTAAGATACAACACAAAACAAAACCAAAAAACATATTTCAAAATCTATGATTACCTTTTCAAATTTCCAAAACACTTTGATTCAAACCCATTTTCCTCTCCAAACCCATCTCATATTAACTCATTTTCAAATAAACCTTTCCAAGTAAAAAAAATAATTTTCATCTTTCTCATTATAAAACCCAAAATATAGATTTAACTTTTCTTTTAAAAACCCAAATCTACTCATAATGAAACCCCATTTTAAAATATTTTAAATTTCCAAAAACCATTTTCATTTCAAAACTCACTCACACCAACCAAAATCAAACCAATAAAATTAATCAAATTAAAATATCTTTAAAATATAATGATTGATCATGCATGACTTTTCCAAATGGTTTAGCAAAAAATGCGCTAAACATGCACCAACCATTGGGAGCATATTGTACCATGTACTCAAGCTTCATATGGTTCACCATGATATGTAACTCACTATGTAAAACCAGGTCACTTACTTTTTCATTACCAAAAATAAAAAAAAACCCATCCAAGAAAACAAGGCATCAAAAACATAAACCCAAGAATCAAAATTAATGGATAAAAACCCAAATTCACTGGTAACTCAAAGCTCAAGAAAAGCAATATTTCATAATTATCTTCCTGTACCTACCTCCTAAGCCTTGAAAATACTATCTTAATCTTACATGAGACCTCAAATAAGGAAGGAATTATATGATACCATTTTTTCATGAACCATCCAGGGTGGTCCCTAAACTAGACACTCGAACTGGTCTGTGGAGAAGACCAAAGGGCATCTCGAATCCCCCCAAGTTGACGATAATCATCAGATCATCACAAGATAAATCATTGGGTACGATTTCTCCTAATAATCACAAACATAAAAAATAGAAACATAGAACACATCATAAAAAATACATAAATCTCTGAATATAAATAAAATAACTACAATGGAACTAGAATAAGATCCAAATATATATTCCAAAATAAAAACTATGTCCAAACTTGAACCAACATAATATATATGTGAACTCTTGGTCACCACCATCCTTAAGACCAATCTATTATATGAGAACATAATAATATAACTGGAACATACAAAACATATCAAGTCTACCACCACTGAGTGGAACAAGTGGGATGTGATAATAAAATAGCTCAGAAAGTAATCACCACAAAATCCATACATGTCCTTTATCAAAATTTCCCACAAACACTGGTTTTAAAATAAAATTAGAAAATAGTTTTTTCAGTTTAAATAAAAAAACACACCTTTCCCAAATAATATTTAGAAAAGAAAACTTGGATTTCTTTTAAAATATATTCCCATTTTAAAATACAATTTTTAAAACTAAATCCAAGAAGAAAATCACAACTTAGTTAAGTGCATAAACAAGAGGGGTCAAAACTGAATACAAGAAGTAGATTATGTCAAGAAAACAACACCAAAGAAAGAGGTAGAAACATGAATATAAATATAAATATAAAAAAATAAATAGAACAATAAGTCAAAGTACCAAAAAACCATAATAGAATATACAATGTACATAATCATGGGTGTATCCAAAACATCTCGAGAGGTGACCCTTGACATACTTGGTTCAGAACCATTTGTCAGCATTTGATGAAATCCATATTCTGTCACCAACCTAGATACTCTCAACTAGTCTCACTAGTGGCATGGAATGCTCTATCCATTCATCTACTGGGGGGTTCCAGTCCATCTAATCAGGACTAAAAAGTAACCATTTTTCGACCCTCTAGATGAAATCTAGGGTCCAATAATAATAGTAAAAGGGGGAATTAATGTGGTCATCACACACTTTACATTAACTATAACCCACAGATGCCAACATGCATTCCATTCCCACTCCCCAATATAATCCATGAAAATACCCTCTCTGTATAGAGGACTTCCATAGGGGTTCTCGCCTTTTAGAAAACACTTGAAAGTACTAACCAATCTTAGAAAGAAATGTCCAATGGTACCAAATAGGCCTTAGTGTTTCAAAATCTAAAATCACTTTCCATTAAAGGAAACTTTCAATCAAAATCTATTTATATAATCAAAGTAATCATCCATGTACACTTTAAAGGAGCCAAATGGGCCTTTAAATCAATCTTTAATAAAAACACCCAATTCTAAACTTCCAAATGGGACTCTAAATAAAACGTTAAGAAACATTACATGTAACCAAATTTGGAATATGTTTGAAAACCAAGAAACTATTTGAGAAAAACAAGGTTTTAAAATAGGACATTCTATGGAATTTCCATTTATATTCTTTCACACATCTATATGTTCACACCATGCACATATATACATGAACATATCATACCAGCATATATATATACATCCATACGAATGCTAAGTGTTCAATTAAATATTACAAATAATTTTCATAATGAAACATAAGTTGTTTCACATAAATACCAAATCCAAAAAGATCCCAAAAACTCATTCAATTTACAATTCCACTTATCACCCAATTTTAGAAAAAATCCAATAAGGCCAAACAACATTTACAACACCCAAATCTATTGGAAATTCCACTTTTCATTTTATAAAAAACTTATCATATGTATACTTTGAATACATATAGGTATATTTATATAAATCCTTTGAAAACCCACATTTTCACCAAACCACCAACATAGAAATCCATAACAATTCATTTTATCAAACCACAAGCATGAATACCATAATTAAAATTGGTTTAGAAAATATAAAACATCACATAGCATGTTTCGGAAAGGAAATGGATATAAAAACCTACCTCAATGGTGTGAAAACGTGATGAAACCTTTGAAAGAAGGAATAACTAAGCCCAAGATACCAACCTCACACCCTAACATCAAAAGAAAAAACTCACATTATCCAACCCTCACTCTTGGGTTTTGTTAAGAAGAATACCAGCTAAGAGAGGACAAAGAAACAAGGTAAAGAATAAATAAGGGGGATAAGAAGGAAAAAAATCCAAGAAAAATCACAAAATAAAAAGGAGAAGATTCAATCTAAGATAGAGGATATAATTTAGAAGCGTTTAGGAACCCTTTCTCATGACACATTCGAAGGGGGGGGATAGGGATTTATTGGTATTTTTTTAGAGGGGAAAACTTAGAATTTTAAATTTTAGGGATTTTGGGAAATCCAAATGGTTATGATACATGGTTTACCAAAATGGGCACCAACAATGTGAACCCTAATAGAAATAAAACCACCCTCACATGGGCTAGCACGCTGTTTTTTAAACTGTCTTCCAACCATGCAAAATAGGTCTACAGACACCCTCACATGATTGTTTCATGGTTTCCCCTAATTGTACATAATTCATGTGTCAACTCCAAAATACCCATGGAAGTACACATGGTTACTCCTAAAACCTTCATGGTTTAGGATAAATCATTAATTGACCATTCAAGACAAACCATGTAAGAAATAAGTGAACTGAAAACTTCCCTTTGATCATCCAGCCACATGGTTTCCCCTAATCCATGTGCACTAATTATTCATAGGGCCAAAAACTCCAAAACTAAAAATATTCACTAAAAATTTAAAACAAAAATTAGTAACAAGATCAAACAAATAAAATAAAATTAAATAATAAATAAAACCAAAGTTAGGCTGTGTCACTTAAAGTTCCATGAATTTCAAGAATTCTCAATTAGAGATAAAAATTAAAAGGGTAAAGGAGCTTAAAAATTATTTGAAATAATAAAATAATATGTAATAATTTTGTATGAATATGATGATAAAGGAATGTTAAGATAAGTTGAGATCACTTGAAGACCAAAATAATACTTTAAATATGAAATGTCTTGTGGTGGGGGCTAATTTGAGAAATTTGAAAATCACCTACGATTAATATTCACATGAATCTAAGAAAATATGTGTTTCCATGAAAGGTTCTAATAATATAATATATTTAAAATAGATTCATATTAGTTGAAATAATGGATTGAGATCTTATGAGTATGAATCCATTTCAATATTAGAGCAAAATTTAACCCTCATCCTAGAAAAAAAAATATATAATAATGTTATTTTATCTTTTAGAACAAGTTACAAAAAAATTGGGAAAATATAAGTGAAAAAGAATTAAAATCAATATACCATAACATCAAGGGTGTATGAGATCATTTGGGATAATAGAATCTCTATATAAGATACTAAAATAATGGTGATTCTAAAAAAATATCAAGGTTCTCAAGCTAGCCAAATTGGTTCAAAAAGGAGAGAATAATTTTTTATTAAACATTATAGTGCTTTAAAATTTTTGGAGATAAGAAAATAGATTTTTTTCATAACATTTCAATTATATATGTTTATAAAATAAAAACATCAAGGGGGATAAATTATGAACTAATAAAAATTTTACATAAAATAGTAAATATGTTGACTACAAAAAAAATTAGAAATTTGATAATTTATATGAAAATTTTAATATAATTTATCATAATGATGATTAGTTTTGTATCATTAAAAACATGCATAATTTATATGCTCTTGAAGGAAAAATATCACAAAATTAAAAAAATTAAAATAATGTGATGAACTTGGGGTGTATGAAAAAAATAAAGTGTTGAGAAAAGTGAACCTAAGAAGATTAGTGGAAGGATTTCACACTAAGAAAGAGTATATGCTTCTAATATGGAAGATAAATCCACATAATATATCTTTTCAAATATTCCATGAAAAATAAAGTTGAAGGAATGAATCTAGAATAATAAAGGATATAATCAATCTAAGAAAGATACAAGTGGATCGGTTTGGTGTAATACATCCTAGAAGAAAAAATTAGAGAAGTTTTCAGAGAAGGATAAATTAAATGTTACTAATAAGTTGTGTGTATATTAAAAATAAACTAGACACACACTTGTAAAATGTGTGATTATATTGAGAGACCAACTGAAAAGTGGAAATAAGATGGATTAATTTCAAAAGAATTAAATTGATTTTGTAGATGATGTAAAAAAATCCTATTAGACATTAGAAGAACATTATGAAGAGTAAGAATAATATGCTTCTAATAAATGATCAAGTTTTTGAAAATTAAAAGGGGGGGATAATGAAATTTTCTCACGAAATTGGATTTGAAAATGAAAGGTTTTTAGAGGTTGTGGATAAAATGACAACCCTATTTCTATCATTAAAGAGATTTGGAGGATCCACCTTATTCCCATATTTTTCTTTCTAATTTACTTAATAAAAGGAATTGTAGGTGATGCATATAGGGGTTAAATTTATGAAATCAATGAAAACATTACAGCTATAATATATATCCATCATGGAGATATCCTAAAAGTACAATTTGTTTCCTCCTTGCACCTTTTTTGAGTGGTATCAATCGTGATGAAGAGTGGTGGAATTAATACCTTGAGGTTAGTTGTGTTTCTAATCTTCTAGAATATTATTATCACCTAAGAACATGTAATTTCTGAAAAAAAGTGGAAGTTGAGGTATGATAATCACTTTCCCATATATTATTTTATTAGAAAAAATATAATTATTAAGGGGGTTAATTTTAGGTTGGAAGTTAAATTAAAGGAGGATAAATATTCTTGAACTTGAATTATTTTGATGTTTTTGTTAAGTTTAATGTAGGTAAAAAAAATTACTTGTAAAATATAATTGAACAACCCCTAGAAATATAAATATGATTTCGTATCACATAAAAGAGAGTTTTATGGATAGATTTGTTTTATATGTTTGTCACTATTATTTTCTACATTGATATTAGTTACATAGACTTATAGTTGATTAATTTAAGTCTAATTGATTAGTGAAAAGTGATGTTACCCTTCTCTCAAGTATATCAGGTTGTACTAAGGGGGAGAAGATGAAGTCCCAAATTATAGGATAAGAATGAGATTAGTAGTAAATTCCCTAACCCTAATACCTTTGTATTTATTATTAATATAGGGTAAAATTATTTTAAATTTATAAATGAAATTTGTATAATTGAAATGAGTATTGACTAAAAATCAAAAGGGGGAGATTGGAGTACCAAATGGATTTTGATGATGATTGTTGTATTTTTTTCAATATGATAATGATAAGTGAATTAAATATGTGATATAGTTATATGATTTTGAAGAGATTAATAAATGAAGAAGTTGATAGTTTTAGATGTAGATATAGTTTCTAAAAGCTATTTTATGTGTTTCCTACCATTCAATTTATTAAGGAATATTCATCCATAAATTAACAAAGATAATTAAATAAAAATAATAATATAATACTTTATAGGAATAATTATATATATATATATGATAATTATAGAAATATTATTGTAATGAATAAATGAAGGTTTTGATTGGATAGAGAGAGAACTATCAAAAACAATATCTTGATGAGTTTGAGATACTGGTTGTCATTGATTAAGAATATAGCTAGTGAGCTGAAGAAAAAACTATCTAGAAGATTCAGAAACCATCCTTGTGTTATCATTCATTAAGGTTGGTGAATATATTTATTTACACACTTATATTATGGTTGGATAAGGTTTATTTTTAATCTATAATTATTGAGGGAGTGTAGATTTATAAAAATACATAAAAAAGATTTCATATATTGTAAAATTTATTTTTAAATTATGCTAAAGAGTTATGAAAAAGTTTGATAAATTCCTTAAGAAATTTAAGTTGTTTTTAGATGAGTTGGAGTGGCTATATAATCTTTGAAAATATTTGAAGAATGTATGAGCTACTTTTAAGAAGTTACGGAAATTCATTGTTGTTGATCATTGAAGGAATTGAAAAAGTACTCTATACGTAAGGATTTATTTAAGTTACATTGAGTAAATAAAAGTTCCTCTAAAATTTCTTGAAATATGTAAAATTTTATGGAGAGTTATGTAACACCCCATGATTTCATAGTACATTATTTCTTCAAAGTAATACAATAACTTGCTCTACATGCAACACTAAATTTAAGCGCATCACGACTTACCAAATTAGCCGTTCAAAAGCGGTTATGAATAGTATTAACGTAATTTTGAACATTATATAATACTTATAATTTTAGAATCCATATTATGAGTTTCTTAGACATAATGTAAGAACAAATTCATTTTTTTCATATAAAAGAATTTTTTTTCAAAAAATGCAATTTTACCGCCTTTTAATGGAGAACCCTTTTTAAATCCAATATTTGAAACTTTTATATATTAAATTTGACAAAATAAACTTCTTCTTTATAATAGGTACATAATAATTTAGTTTCAATAAATTCTTGGTGTTTTTCTGATAACTTTCATATTTGGGTGAATAGTGAAAAATACTATATTTTAACTGAAAACAACTTTTTTAATAAAAATAATTTGTAGTGTTTAATTATACATTTTAATGTTTTTTAAGTATAATTAGATTATATTTTTACCCTTTAATCCAATGTTGGTCATTGGAATTAATTTCACATTGAAATTATACATAAACAAGTGTCAATCTTTTTATAGTTATTGTTTCTTAAAAACACACTATTTGTTTTAAGAACGGGAATTAATTTGAAATTTATTAATGCCACTTCTATGTTTTGAATTTATAAAAATAGACATCATTTTTGAATTCTGAATATCAAATATATCTTAGGCTGAATATTTGGTATTTTTCTGAAAAACTTCAATTTTTGATGACTAGTGAAACCACTTAGTAGTAGTTAAAAAAACTGAATTTTTCATTAAAATGAATTTTACCATTTCTGTGAGTTGAATTTCGAAAATCTGACATACATGGTTATTATTAGTAAGTAAAATGTGGTTCAATAAGATGAAAATAATTTTTGGTGAATAGTAACTTTTGACTTTTATTTACCGCAGTTAAAGGTAAATAGGGTAATTCAAGGTAAAAAGAATATTATAATAATTAAAAATTACCTTAACACTTGTCCAAACATTATTGGTGGAGTCATTAACGACCTGGTCATCTTTGGGTCGATTTTGGGACCCCATTTGAGCCACTTGGAAGTGATAATGACAATTTAGATTAATTAACTTAAAGGCAAAAATGACAAAAACAAATATCATTTAGTAAATTAATTTTTACAAAGGGTTATATAAATTATATTTTAGACTATAAATATTCATTGGAAATCTGAAATGATTTCCTATATAATGGTATTTTATTTATAATTTTTTGAGATTAAATAATTAAATTTATTAATGACATGATGATGATGCAGTAATTACCTTATTAATGAAAGAATAAAATAAATGGTATTATAAATATTAAAATAAATATAACTTCAAAGTTTTTATGACATAAAATAATTTTCAAGGATAATAGGACATGTCAGGGATGATTAAATTTATCTTGTTCTAAGTAATCAAGTTTTGATGACTTTCACAAAAACAAAATACCAAAAAGTGTCAAAATTGACATAAATTAATATTTAAAACAAATACTATATTATTGGTGATATAATGTTCTTAAAAATGTAAGGTTTGGCCAAAGGGCTTAAATGATACTATATATGTCATTAATGAGCCACTTTAGGTTCTCTTGTAAGTTTAGAGTATGTTTATTAACCATATATAGTAAGAATACAAGAAGACACGGTAAAAGTGAAACTATTTAACTAAGAGTTAAATCTAAAAGATAAGGTTAAAATGGTAACCTAAACTTGTATAAAACCTATTTGTTGAGATTATTTCAACCCATAACCACATAAGGCTCAAAATAAATTCATTTGGAACCATTATAAACCGAATATGATTGTATAATAAATTAATAATTTAATCTTTTCCTAAAGTGACCCTCACCCCTCTTATAAAAGGGCACTTCCCCTTCTCTCAAAATCACACCTCCAAATCCATTTGGCTCGGTCACCTCTGACCAAATATCCTACCAACTATACTACCTTCATCCTAAAGTCCTTCCTTTGGTCATAAAGCTAACTTAAGGATCCCTTTTGATCAAATCAAAAAGGAAGAACCCGAAGAAGAGGTAATGATTTCACCACCCTCTTTCAAGTTCTCTTATTCTTCCACTTAATCATTATTTTTTGTTTAAATTTTAAAATAATAACTCCAGTATCTTATATATACTGTGATGTTATTATAAATATGGAACAACTATATTCATTATTCTATCCATCTTATGAATGATAATGTCACCACGCGTGCGTACGTATGGCTTACCGTCTCCACGCTGTGGTGTAATTTGTTATTCAACACTATGTTATTTGGATGGATATAATAAAGAGTAATATGTATATAAATAATGAAAATAACATGATAATGTCTCTGTAAAATTAATATTCCATCCAATTCTACACCTTTAAGGAAATGATATTGTCGCTCGTGCGTACATACGGATTACCGTCTCCACGATGTGATGAGATTCATTTCCACGATCACCATTCATTGACGATTATAAAAATATATATTACTAATAAGTACATAATATATGAAACAATAATTATACTGTAGATATATATATTTAAATATATATGTAATTACATATATCTTATTCACTTAGTTCCGTTCAATACGATATGAAAACAGAAACAGTGTTTATGCGTACGTATGAATTACCGTCTCCATAAATAGTGTTTTTCATTTCATATATATGCATATTATACATATTTATATTTTGAATATATATGATATATAAATCATGTTTTATATTTTGGAAGTATTTAAATCTTGGTCTAAGTGATACAATCAAGAGTAACAAGTTAAAACACGTACGATAAAGAAAGCGATTATTACCTGAAATGTAAATTTAACATGGAAATTATTATTAAATGGGTATTATAAAGTCATTAATTAATCATGTATGATATCATAAATACTAATATGGTTCTGGTATACTTTAATAATATACTACAATCTTCATATAGGAGGTTAATATTACCCTCGACTAAAGGAAAGTTCAAGGTAAGGGGTTTTCTTCTCACTCCTTATTCCCGTGAGATTCATGTCATATTGCCACTATTACCTTTTGTGTGGTGTATGTACTGCCCATAATTGTATTCTTTGTGTAATAAACTTTAATTTATGTGTATTTTCATATTCATTATATGATACTTCTTTCATAGGGTGTATGTTTCGTAAGTTACCAAATTGGTAAGGGTTAATTCTACAATCTCTTCATTATTCGAGGTTGTTTATATGTAATTATCTACTGGGACCTCTTTATCATCCACATTCATGTTTCCTAAAAATATCTTTCAAAACATTTTTACTATTTACTAGACAATGTGTTAAAGTCGTTTATACCCTTATGTGTTTTTAAAGGAATCTTTCCGTCGTTTTCCAAACAAGGTACTTTTTAACCTTTTCGACAAATTTATGGTAAGAATGTTTTTTAACTTATATAGTGGGTGCGGTTATTTTCTGCCATTATAAAATCGTTGAAGCTTCCCTTACAAGATTATAAGAATATTTTCAAAATAAATTTTTTCTTTATAATTATGTGACTCTTAAATTATTTCAAAATAGAAAGAAATATTTCTCTAAAAAGGGTTTTGATTTTATCTATGTCAACATCCTTTGATGGATTTTAAGTTTATTTGAAATTGATTTATTATGATACAAAACTTTCATATTATATTGAAGGTTTTGTGATATGTTTGACTGTGTATGTGCTATTTTTATACCATTCATGGTTTATGGTTAAAGTATTGACATTTTTTATTCTAGTTTTAATAAGAATGTTTATGATATGTTTAAACCTTTTCATATGAGGAATGTATTGGACTTATTAAGTGACGGGTGGAGCCCGCTATAGCTCCTTGATGAATCAGTAGGTCTCATGAGACAATTAGACGTGGAATTGGCCGAGGCCCTTTCCCAATTTGATATATGATTTTCACTGAGACCTTAATCATTTTTAGACGTCTTGGCCGAGGCCTTGACAAAATGTTTAAGAATGTCCGGCATTATACATTCCCTCATTATGGAAATAATATTGATGGTTCATGTGGTTATTCGACTAGTAGAATACCCATGATTATGTTTTATTATGGAATTATTTACTCAGCTCATATTATTTCCATAAAAGTATTCATGTTTATTATTGGTAAAGGCATGTGGTATCAATTATTCATCATGCTTAATATTTATGTCATTTTCCGCTGTATTGATTACCCTTACTGAGCATTTGAGATCACCCCTTTCTATGTTTTATTTTTCCTAGGATTCCAAGAAGTGTATTGTGATTGATATGTAGGGTTAAGAAAAGGAAATAATGGCATTCATAAAGGATTATTAATGTTGTTTTGTATGTTATAAAGTGTAATGTAACATTCATGTATGTAATCTATTTTCCAAGACTGCTAAACCGATCAGTCCTTCGGGACTTGATTCCTTGTAATCATTCCAATGTATTAAAATAATGCACTGACTCTGGGTAACTAGGGTCGGGGTGTTACAGTTGGTATCAAAGGAAGTTTATTAATAACCTTGGAAGCTAGATTTAGATAAACTCTGATTAGAGAACATGAACCTAAGATAGAATTTGAGGATTAGTGTAGAAGGACTTCCTAGAATTTTGGTAATGTAGAGATTTTGTAATTTTTCCAAGCAAATACATCCCTATCTGGATACGAGCAAGTAGAGGCGGCTCTGGCACAGATGTACCTAGGGGTAAAACCCGAAAACACCACTTTGAGCTAGACTCAAACGGGAACTGGTGCACAACAATGGGCCTTGCTTCACTCTTGGTTATGACACTCCTGGGGGATATGCTTAGGATAATTATCGTTTTCTTTACAAACCACTATGAAGGGTTTATGAGTATATACCTCCTCAAAGAAAACATTTTTGTGATTATGGATTATATCCAAAAAAATGTTCAATTTATGTTAGGTATTTTACATGTTTGGAATTATGAATTGTGATTCATAAACTGACCTAGTGTATGCCATTGTTTAGAAATGGCACCCAGTAGAAGGAATGAGAACTCCAGCAATACGTATGATCCAAAGAGTAAGAAGGGTCATATCATTCATGGTATTAAGCCAACATTTAGAAAGTAAATAGTCTCCCATGTATTATCATCATATGAATAAATAGTATCAAATGTTAATAAGATCAGTAAAGAATTATCTGAATCCTATGGATTTTAAGGGAAGCCAGAGAAGAAAAGGATGGTAGAAAGAAAGATGGATAAAGGGAATAAAGGGAAGAAGGATTTTCCAATATGTGATAAATGTGGAATTAATCACCTTGGTAAATTCTTGAAGGGAATGGGAGTTTGTTATAAGTGCAGAGAAAAATGAAACCAAGTACGTGATTGCAAGGGTAAGAAAAAGTTTTCAAATGTAAAATGTTTCATCTGCAAAGTGTTGAGACACTACGTGAATCAATGTCCCATTCATAAGAGTATACTACAAATGATGTTATTAGATAATAATTAAGTTATGATACTACCTCATATGAAGAAGAATGACTAGTGTTCTTATGTTGTTATTATAGAATTATTTCATTTGAGTTTTTTATCAACAGTATACTAGTTACATGAATTATGGGGATAAATAAGGATTGTAATGAAGTACTATTTTATTGAGGATTTGAGATTATATGGTTCTAAGAAAGGTAACTTAATAGTAAGCTACACCTTTTGGAAAATAAATGGTTGAAGGAAAGGTAATCCTCAATATGGTCCTGATAATGAGGTAGTGATTTTGGAATAAGAGATGGTTGATTTGGGTAATTCAGGATGTTGCGGTGTTGTAAAAGAATACACGATGAAGGCATTCGCATGTTATTACCTGGAAAAAAGGATCCTCATTATGTTTAACTTCCCTATAAACTTTGGACTGAGAGTTTGGATATAAGTATTTTGGATAATTCTAAAGGTTGGAATGGATTACATTTGAAATTGGATACTATTATTAAGGTTATTTTTGGATTTCCATAAAAAGGACAACCTAGAGGTCGGGCGGCAACCCGTCACGTCCGGAAAGGCTGCGATACTTGAACCCGCAACTGAAGGGAGGCAAGGGTGTATCACCTATCACTGACTCACGTGATGTCCTGGATTGAATAATGTAGTTTTTTTAAAGGGTCTGATATGTGAATTATAAATTCACTATTTTTGGAACCATATACGATTAGGATAAATAGAATATATATATATATATATATATATATATATTCAAATCTTTTAGAGTGAAAGATGAGTTTGTGGTAGGAATTAGTTGAAGGATGAAACTCTACTTGTCAAGTATATATATTTACATATATATATATATATTCCCTATTATTTTATGGATAAATTAATTATTATACTTTAGGGAAGGGATCTTAAAACCAAAAAAGTGTTATCCTAATACCTTACGTTTTGTTGAACTGATGGTATTTTAAATCATCATAGATTGGTGGCTTTGAGGCCCAAAATTCTACAATTGTTTGTGATTGATGACCTCAATCACTCCCTATAAATATTTACATTTTTCCTCCAATTATGTGTCTCTAATTTCTACCAATGTTTTCCTAATCGACATCATAATTTTGTGGTGACTTTTTCATTCCCCTTTTCCTCTTATTAAGACTAAATTTTATTAACCCAATTTCCGATGTGGGTTTTCCCACAAAGGAATTTTCTATTTTCAACCTTTTATTTTCAAAGAAAAATTTCAAATTGCGAGGACGCAATTTATTGAAGGATGAAAGAATGTAACACCCCATGATTTCATAGTATGTTATTTCTTCAAATTAATGCAATAACTTTCTCTACACGCAACACTAAGTTAAGCGCATCACGACTTACCAAACTAGCCGTTCAAAAGCGGTTATGAATAGTATTAACTGAATTTTGAACATTATATAATCCATATAATTTTAGAATCCATATTATGAGTTTCTTAGACATAATATAAGAACAAATTCATTTTTTTCAGATAAAAGAATTTTTTTTCAAAAAATGAAATTTTACCACCTTTTAATGGTGAACCCTTTTTAAATCCAATATTTAAAACTTTTATATATTCAACTTTACAAAATAAACTTATTCTTTAGAATAGGTACATAATAATTTAGTTTCAATAAATTTTTGGTGTTTTTCTGATAACATTCATATTTGGGTGAATAGTGAAAAATACTATATTTTAACTGAAAACAACTTTTTTAATCAAAATAATTTGTAGTGTTAAAGTACACATTTTAATGTTTTGGAAGTATAATTAGATTATATTTTTACCCTTTAATCCAATGTTGGTCATTGGAATTAATTTCACATTGAAATTATACATAAACAAGTGTAAATCTTTTGATAGTTATTGTTTCTTAAAAACACACTATTTGTTTTAAAAACGAGAATTAATTTGAAATTAATTAATGCCACTTCTATGTTTTGAATTTAGAAAAATAGAAATCATTTTTGAATTTGTAATATCAAATATATCTTAGGCTTAATATTTGGTAATTTTATGAAAAACTTCAATTTTTGATGAATAGTGAAACCACTTAGTAGTAGTTAAAAAACTTAATTTTTCATTAAAATGAATTTTACCACTTCTGTGAGTTGAATTTTAAAAATCCGACATATATGGTTGTTATTAGTAAGTAAAATTTGGTTCAATAAGATGAAAATAATTTTTTGTGAATAGTAACTTTTGACTTTTATTTACCGCGGTTAAAGGTAAATAGGGTAATTCAAGGTAAAAAGAATATTATAATAATTTAAAGTTACCTTAACACTTATCCAAACATTATTGGTGGAGTCATTAACGACCATGGGCATCTTTGTGTTGATTTTGGGACCCATTTAAGCCACTTGGAAGTGATAATGACAATTTAGATTAATTAACTTAAAGTAAAGGCAAAAATGACAAAAACAAATATATTTTAGTAAATTAATTTTTATAAAGGGTTATATAAATTATATTTTCTACTATAAATATTAATTGGAAATATAAAAATATTTCTTATATAATGGTATTTTATTTATAATTTTTAGATATTAAATAATTAAATTTATTAATGACACAATAATGATGCAGTAATTACCTTATTAATGAAAGAATCAAATAAATGGTATTATAAATATTAAAATAAATATAATTTAAAATTTTTTATGACATCCACTAATTTTCAAGGTTAATATGACATTTTAGGGATGATTCAATGTATCTTGTTCGAAGTAATCAAGTTCTGATGACTTTCACAAAAACAAAATACCAAATAGTGTCAAAATTGGCATAAATTAATATTTAAAACAAATACTATATTATTGGTGATATAATGTTCCTAAAAATGTAAGGTTCGGAAAAGGGGATTAAATGATACTATATATGTCATTAATGAGCCACTTGAGGTTCTCTTGGAAGTTTAGAGTATGTTTATTAACCATATAGAGTAAGAATACAAGAAGACACGGTAAAAGTTAAACTATTTAACTAAGAGTTAAATATAAAAGATAAGGTTAAAATGTTAACCTAAACTTGTATAAAAGCTATTTTTTGAGAGGATTCAAACCCATAACCACCTAATTATCGAAATAAATTCATTTTGAACCATTATAAACCGAATATTATTGTATAATAATTTAATAATTTAATCGTTTCCTAAAGTGACCCTCACCCCTCTTATAAAAGGGCACTTTCCCTTCTCTAAAAATCACACCTCCAAATCCATTTTTCTCGGCCAAACCCTACCCAAATATCCTCCAAACTATACTACCTTCATCCTAGAGGCCTTCATTTTGTCAGAAAGCCAACTTAAGGATCTCTTTTGATCAAATCAAAAGGAAGAACCTGAAGAAGAGGTAATGATTTCACCACCCTCTTTCAAGTTCTCTTATTCTTCCACTTACTCATTCTTTGTTGTTTTCATTTTAAAATAATAACTCCATTATCTTATATATACTGTGATGTTATTATAAATATGGACCAACTATATTCATTATTCTATCCATCTTATGAATGATAATGTCACCATGCGTGCGTACGTACGACTTACCGTCTCCACGTTGTGGTGTAATTTGTTATTCAACACTATGTTATTTGGATGGATATAATAATGAGTAATATTTATATAAATAATGAAAATAACATGATAATGTCACTGTAAAATTAATATACCATCCAATTCCACACCTTTAAGGAAATGATATTGTCGCTCGTTCGTATGTACGGATTACCGTCTCCACGACACGATGAGATTCATTTCCATGATCACCATTCATCGACGATTATAAAAATATATATTACTAATAAGTACGTAATATATGAAATAATAATTCTACTTGAGGTATATATATTTAAATATATATGTACTTACATATATCTTATTCACTTAGTTCTGTTCAATACGATATGAAAACGGAAATAGCGTTTATGCGTACGTACGGACTACCGTCTCCATAAACGGTGTTTTTCATTTCATATATATGTATATTATACATATTTATATTCTAAATATATATGATATATAAATCATGTTTTATATTTTGGAAGTATTTAAATCTTGTTCTAAGTGATACAATCAAGAGTAACAAGTTAAAACACTTACGATAAAGAAAGTGATTATTACTCGAAATGTTAATTTAACATGGAAATTATTATTAAATGTGTATTATAAAGTCATTAATGAATCATGTATGATATCATAAATAATAATATGGTTCTGGTATACTTTAATAACATACTAATATCTTTATACAGGAGGTTAAACGTACCCTCGACTAAAGTAAAGTGCAAGGTAAGGGGTTTTCTTCTCACTTCTTATTCCCGTGAGATTCATGCCATATTGCCACTATTACCTTTTGTGTCATGTATATACTGCCCATAATTGTATTCTTTGTGTAATTCACTTTAATTTATGTGTATTTAAATATTCATTGTATGATACTTCTTTCATAGGGTTTATGTTTCTTAAGTTACCAAATTGGTAAGGGTTAATTCTATAATCTCTTCATTATCCGAGGTTATTTATATGTAATTATCTATTGGGACCTCTTTATCATCCACAACCATGTTCCTTAAAAATGTATTTCAAAACATTTTTACTATTTAATAGAGAATGGGTTAAATTCATTTATACCCTTATGTGTTTTTAAAGGAATCTTTCCGTCATTTTCCAAACAAGGTACTTTTTAACCTTTTCGACAAATTTAAGGTAAGAATGTTTTTTTAACTTATACAGTGGGTTCGGTTATTTTCTGCCATTATAAAATCGTCGAAGCTTCCCTTACAAGATTATAAGAATATTTTCAAAATAAATTTTTTCTTTATAATTATGTGACTCTTAAATGATTTCAAAATAGAAAGATATATTTCTCTAAAAAGGGTTTTGATTTCATCTATGTCAACATCCTTTGATGGATTTTAAGTTTATTTGAAATTGATTATTATGATACAAAACTTCTATATTGTATTGAAGGTTTTTTGATATGTTTGACTATGGATGTGCTATTTTTATACCATTCATGGTTTATGGTTAAAGTATTGACATTTTTTATGCTAGTTTTAATATGAATGTTTATGATATGTTTAAACCTTTTCATATGAGGAATGTATTGTACTTAGTAAGTGACGGGTGGAGCCCGCTATAGCTCCTCAATGCATTGGTAGGTCTCATGAGACAATTAGATGTGGAATTGGTCGAGGCCCTTTCCCAATTTGATATATGATTTTGGCCGAGGCTTTAATCATTTTTAGATGTCTTGGCCGAGGCCTTGACAAAATGTTTAAGAATGTCTGGAATTATACATTCCCTCATTATGGAAATAATATTGATGTTTCATGTGGTTATTCAACTAGTATAATACCCATGATTATGTTTTATTATGGCATTATTTACTCATCTCTTATTCTTGCCATAAAAGTATTCATGTTTATTATTGGTAAAGGCATGTGGTATCAATTATTCGCCATGCTTAATATTTATGTCATTTTCTGTTGTATTGCTTACCCTTACTGAGCATTTGAGATCACCCCTTTCTATGTTATATTTTTCCCAGGATTCTAAGAAGTGTATTGTGATTTATATACAGGGTTAATCCAAGGGAATAATGGAGTTCATAAAGTATTATTTATGTTGTTTTGTATGTTATAAAGTGTAATGTAACATTCATGTATGTAATCTATTTTCCAAGACTGCTAAACCGATCGGTCCTTTGGGACTTGACTACTTGTAATCATGCCAATGTATTAAAATAATGCACCAACTCTGGGTAACTGGGGTTGGGTCATTACAAGTTATCTATAACGAATGAAATATGTAAGGGTTTTTCAGAACATAAAGACTAAAAATTGAAAAATTACTAAGTCACATTGTGATACTTCAAAGTAAGTTGTTCAATACGTAAAGGTTGTCGCAGTTTTTAAAGGGATGTGTAATAGTAATCCAAGTTCAATGAGATTTGAAAAATTACTAGAGCCACATTTTGATATGTAAGAGTGACTTAAAACTTTTAGGGCATATGGAAGAGTTAGTAGGAGCATATGTAAGAGTCACCTAAAGATTACAAAAGATTCATAAGGGTTTTCAAAGAAATATGTGAGAGTTAATTAGCTCTTTCAAGTGACATGTAACGGTTTCCTAATTAAGAAATATGGGATTACTAGAAGAATAAATAAATTCAGATGATGCTTTTTTGGAATTCATATATTTAATATCATGATGTTTTTTATTGATCATTTATTCAAGCTAATTAAAAAGGGGGGTTAAATGGGAAAAAATTGAGAGGACCATTGCATAATGATTCAAGGATTTCAAATATGAATATTTGAAATAATTTATTAAGATCCAACTAAAGTAATTTCTTGGAAATATTTATAACTAGTTTTAAATAGGAATTTGGGTATTTATGAAATACCAGTTGAGATAAGAAAAAGAATATTTTGAGATCGTGGGGAGTAGACTCACTTGATTCTGTTGATAAATTTAATGATATTATTTATAATTTCATGGTGATGATTATCATTTAATTTATATATTCAAAATATAATCGTGTGATTATGTGAAAAATATTAGAGAACAATAAGAAGTGAGAAATTTGGAGTGAATGTGAGAGAACTATTTTATTCTACCAAATATCTTATGTTTTAAGGAAGAAGAATGAAAGGGGGATTAGGAGGTCGATGATATGTTTCTACTACATACCCCATTGTTTTCAATGGAAGAATATAAGAAATAAGTAGGAGGAGAATTATGATTCAATTATTTCACTATTATACCTATATATCATAGAATCCAAAGAATAAAAATAATAAGTAAGCTAAAAAATGCCAATACTTCCCATTCCCTACACATGATATGTGTTTCAAGACTCTTAAAGAATAAAATTGAGTGTTTGATGAGATACAGAGATCAACAAGAATACTAATATAGTATATTATCCCTTGGTTTTAAAATCCTTATATTGAGGGAAAAAATTTACCAATTTATGTAGACATATCCTAGAGTATATAGAAGATCTTGTTCATGAGTTATTTTGGGAGGACCCATGTAACACTGGTGGGAGATAGTATAAAGAAATTAGTTGGGAGACTGTAAATTGGAAGGATCCAGTATAAAGAACTTGTTAGGAGACAATAAATTATTTTTTAGAGATAACCTTTTTATATTCACTTCATTATTATAGTATATATCTGTGTCTCAGACTTTACCTGAACACAGCAAGGACGTAGTCACTCATATCAGAGACTAATCTTGTAAAAATAATAAATGATTATATCTTGTTTATTTAACACATTGCATATGGTATTCTATGTTAGGATATCATAATTACATATATTTATATTAACTAATACATAGGATTAAATTTTTATAGGGTAAAATTAAAATATATAATAAATCATTAAAAATAGGGTCACACTGATTCACCCCCCCCCCCCCCCCCTCTTAGGGTGACTGTATGATCCTGATGGGGAATTCTCAATATTTTTTAATATTCTGGTAATTGAAAGTAAAAAATCCAATAGGTTATAGGGAACCAAATCCAACATCTATTTCACTTTTTCAAGTAGTGAGGGGAAAATATTCAAAGTCATATGGGTATATCTAACTTGATACTCCTAGACATTGATATGCATATTAGTGAAGAGGATCTTCAGCTGCCACTCACTACTAACCACATGAAACACCTAATCCTTATTCTTCTGAATCAGTGTGTTATTCGTGATATTACCCTACTCATGTGTATATACTATCTCAAATTTTAAGTACAATAGATAATTAATCCACCTTATTTTTTGAAGATTTGGGTCATGCTGGGAAAAGATATAATTGAGACTCTTATGAACAATATAAACTATAAAATCCTCTCCCAAAAAGTGGTGATATGGAAACCCCAATGATTGATCCACTTTCACCGGCTCTAAATCTTGATCTAGATAATTACACTCATGAGAACTCAAATTCCTATATCTATAGGCAACTACTCACTCATCATGTATCATGAATACTCCAATACCAACCCCTGACACATCACAATACATGATATACCCCTTAACCAACTTAGGTAAGGTCAACATCAACATAGACTTCAACCTTATCTTTATCTCCTAGAAGTATCTCTCATAAGAATTATACCACTCAAACATTACCCCTTCTTGGTTTGGGTTATCATTGACACCACTAATTGAGAGAAGTATTGAATTAATCCCCTATAGTATCCTACAAAACCCAAGAAGTTATGAGTCTTAAATATGTTTTGGGGGTAGTTCCTAAGAAATTATGTCCTTAACGTTACCAAATTCCTTTGATATTATTACCTTGGATATCACATTACCTAAGAAGTGAAAATAACTGATCTAGAATAAAAAATTTAAGATCTTGGCATACATTCAATGATCCCTTACTATAACCAATAAAATATCCAAATTTTGAGAATTATCCTCTTAGAATCAAGATTATATCATAATATCATCAATAAAAATGACCAAAAATGAATCCAAAAAGGGAAGAAAGACCCTATTCACTATGGCCATAAATATTTATGGTGTATTCATCAAACTGAATGGAATAATAAAAAACTCATACAAACTATACCTACTCCTAAAAGCATTGTGGGGAATATCAAATCACTTCACTCACAATTGATGATATTTTGATCTAAATTTGATATTGGAGAACCATTTGTCTCCCCTCAATTAATAAAATAGGTTATTTATATAAGGAAGATTATATAATATCTTTACCATCACCTATATTATCCACTTTTTATCCACACATAATCATAAATAATAATCCACCTTCTTAGATAATAAATTAATATCTCTCTACTGAGATGTGCTCAGGAAAATGAATCCCTTATTCTTCTGGTCCTCTAGTTAAACTTCTATTTCTCTAATATTTTTAAGATCTATTATGTAATGAGGAATATATATGGGTATTGTACCTAGAATCAACTCATTCATGAACTCAAATTACCTCTAAATAGGCATCCCTAAGAAGTCATCAAGAAATACATATTAGAACTAGTCATCAATGGAATTAAATATCTATAGACACATCTCCTCATCCCATAAAAAATGCAAGAAAATTGTACCGAAATCATCCTCATAAGCCAATGGTAAAGTCTTGAATGTCATGCCTACAAATCCCACTCACCAACATGGGTATAGAATTCACCCTCGGTTGATGTAAAGGATACCTTTTGTTGATAACATTTGACATGCACTAGATATCAAGTTATCTAATCCATACCATAGATTAAATAAACTTATGCATCTATAAATAAATAAATATTATTGAATCTTATACCCACTAATTATTATGGGTCACTCTGCACATTTCTGATTCCCCTTGGATCTCACCCCTAAAGGCATATTGATAAACATCACCCTATATAAGAACTTTATAACTATCCATATATCCTTAGTAATATTGGTTAGATGTAAATTATTTTGATACTAACACATCAATTAATAACTATTCTATGGTTGATTCCACTAGAATCATACCTCATACGGTCGAAAAAGCCTTGTTATAATCAGTAGCAGTCTACTCGATAATATGAAATTGACCTAATATCATGCCTATACCCTAGCCTCCAGATACCTAACTACCTTGAAGAGCACTACTCTACTGCCTCTACTGATCTTTATAAGCATGGCCTCCTCTAAAACATGACTACTCAGAAGAACTCCCATCACCACCTTACTGTAATGTACCTGATCCGACTCTAGATCCCTGAGTCTAGACATCACCATGACCACAACATAGCTAATAATAACTCTAAAAAATATTTTACATACTCCATATACCCATAATATTGACACTCCACCAATTCTCATTGGCACTATGGCCAATTATTCCCCACACTACCACACTGATAACATATTGTAAGAGGCATGCCACATGAGGAAGAAGATGGAACATGAACCTAAATGATATATCTATCATTAATTAAGTGAGAATAATTATATATATACATCCTACTGTGAAATTATCCATTTATAAACCTATAATACATGCTATATTGTCCTGGTAGAACACCCCCTACCAAGTTCCTCTTAAAAATGAGGGGCTAGTTTACCACCTCAGAAAAAGATTTTAGGTAAAAAAATGTTCACTAAAACCAATTTCAGATGGTTCAAACCATCCTTAAAATGGTGAACCCTAATAATTCCATCACCTTCCATAAATGAAGAAAATTGAAGTAAATTGGTGAAAAAATTAGCATTGTCTATCACAAAAATGGTCCATTGAATGATATGAATAAACTCATGAGCCTTATCATTCCTCAACATATCAGGAAAAACTACTTGAAGGGATAATCCTAGAATTCCTTCTAGGAAATCCCCACATGATGATATATTTATAGTAGGACATACAACTAGAAATTTTTTGTTTCTCATATAATATATGTATTAATATTCATCCACCTCTCAGGGGGGTTCTTGAGATGGTCAAAAATATCATTCATAGACTTGACCCAAAACTGTGTAGTTTGTGGTCCACCCTCTATAGTAAATAAAGGCATATGATGAAACTAAAACTCTCTATTTAGATCTATAATAAAAGGAACTCCACTCAATGTTATAGGTCTCATAGACTAAATAATATGGATCAAACACTCTTAAATTTATTGGTCGATAAAAGGTACAAGTGAAAATGAGGTATTTGGATCAACTTTCAATGGTACATGCTCTTCCCTTCACTATTAGTCCTCCAATGAAGGTAATCATGGTTTCATGTGACTATAATTCCTAAAACATTCCTCATAATACATATAAAATAATTCTGGATATTATATATAGGATAAGTACTAATAGTAATTGTGTATTTCTATGTTATACACACATTATAATACAAGGGTATAACATAATTCAAGAACTCTATCTAGACCCAACTACCCACTCTTAAGGGTTAAATAATATATAGATATATATATATAGGATCTATATAATTGATCATTGGATAATAATATAACTAGAAACGTAGCTTGATCATGTATAATTCCACCATTATGTTATATAGAGAAACATTATATAAGTTGATGTTGACACTTTAAATAAATGAACCCCATTTCATAATCAAGGTGTTCAACCATGGGTAAGCACATTAATATTATATGAATACTACATGAAAAAAATGATGCATGAGTACACACCCACCACCCATCCTGGTCCTAGATAAAAACCATAAATAATAAATCAATAATCCAATCCATCATATTTGAAAAAACATAACTCAACTATAACAGTGAAAGGAAAATAAAATAGTCTTATCCCCGGTAACTTATATTTTTCCTATATGTGAGTTAACTAATCATAGACACAAGATCCATACCAAGTCCTAAAAACATTCTACCTCTAAGTATCATGCATAAATAGTAAAACAAACCAAAATAAAGAACTGATACCATTTTATAACAACCTCGGCCTAATACACCTGACTGGAGACAAACCAAAGTGTTACATACCACAACCATAACTCTTCATACACAAGAGGCTACGGACCAATGGTGAGGTTCTATGTGTAACATAGGGATACTATACCCTCTCTAGTATAAATAAAATAAATAATAGTATATGAAATAATAATAATAGTTATCCATAATAAAATAAAAATATATACATTAGAACTAATATTCAACCATAAGTAAATAACATATCACATGTTGTATCAATATGAGCTATCATAATTTTACATGATTCACACAAAATTAAGCAATGTCACTCATGGGTCAACCATATACATCATGGTCCAAATATTAAAAAAAATAGACTGATGAAGCTCATATTTTTATATATTTTATTTTTTTTAATTCAATGTTTTTATCCCACTAATTTTTTTTAATAGTAATTGTCACATTTTTAGGTTTTAGAAATATTTTGGACTCAATTTTTAAAATGGATTATTTTGGAATTTTAAGTATTTTTATACAGTTTAGTATTTCAGAAATAAAATTTTCTATACTAATTAAAATTGTGAAAAAAAATTAGGCTTTCCAAAATTATGAGATACATTTCATTCAGCTATACCTTGAACTAAATATAGTCATAGATGGCCCAAAATAATCATGTAATTTGATCCTCACAATCTTTGTAAAGTTTTGATTTATTTTATTAATGGACCCATATATCATAAAAGGATGGTCTAATTGAGCTTAAATTTTAAATTTAGATCAAGAATATGATGAGTAAAAAGTTAATTAACTATTCATTCACGTGATTCATCCTTTTTTTTCCATAAATACATTGAAAAATGAAGGATGGGAATATAAAGAGACAGTCATTCTAGAAAATGTTTATCAAGTAATTCGGTAATAAATTTCCCTAAACTTGTCTAAATGAGGATAAATTTTATGGGTAAAAAGAGGATACATATTTAGATAACTTTAATTAAATTCTCTTTCTGAGATCTAGCTATTGAGTTATCAAAATATTCATGAAATTTTGAAATAGATTTTTAGATCCAAAATATGACCACACCTTACCATATAAATTTTTACCTCCTATTCATTTCAAAGGTGTTTATCATTTCATAACCTTGGTGTTGGTTTTTGTTGTTTTAATATTTTTTTATATTATTAATATATATTATTATCTTATTCACTTTACTTTCTCTTTAATTTTCTCTTTTGTGTTTCCCCCACCTTGCTCCTTCTCATCACCATGAAAATGGAGAACTAACCTCATTGATTGTTTGAGGGAGGTAGAGGTGATATGCTTTGAGTTTATTATGTTTAAATGATTCTATTTATTTAGTGGTGGTTAAATAGATTTGGGTTAGGTAACTCCCTTTTTACTACTACTATTTTTTTTCTTCCTTGTTCATATATATTCCTTCCCTTAAATACTTAATCTATTCAAATAGTGTAGTTTTCCTTAGGTATTGAAGTGGAGAAGATTATCCAGCAACCAAAGGGTCAGTGCCAGATAATCAAAATTTGAACTAGAGGGTGTAGATTGATAGGCTTGATCTATATATTAATAGGATAAGGATATTATGTTCTTAAATAACAATGATAACATCATTTTTAACTCTTAAGAGCAGCGATATTCTTTCTTATTAACCACTTTGTGTCTTATTTTTTATTTTTCTATATTTTTATATCATATATATATTTATATTTATATTTATATCATATGAGTTTTAAAACCCCTTTTATTTTAGTTTTAATTTATTGGTATATATTTTTAGATAATAAATAGTGATAATATGAAAATCAATGTATGTTAGTGTCTTCCCTAATAGATCGACCCTGGGTGTACACTATATTGCATGATTAAGTAAATAAGAATTAATTAATTATGGATTTTAAAAAATTACATCTTATCAATTTTTCACTTTTATCAGGGAGGCTAAGATCTTTAACACTCTATTTTTCAAAAAAAACATAAACTTTAGAAACTAAAAAATGTATAACTTCATTGCATATTAATTTTTTTCTGAACTGATTTGTTCATGATTGAATTTCATAGTGATTTATATTATGCTTGTATTGATGATGTTTCTAGTGAGGATGAATCATTAAAGATTCAAGTGTAAGATAATTTTAGAATGATCAAGGAAAACTCTAAAATGATTAAATAGGTGAGAAATAAATGGATATCCTTTCCACCTCTCTTAATGAAATTAAATTATTGAGGTTGGAAAAAAATAGTAAGTTGAAGAAGTAGTGAATCTCATTCCACATACTTTTATAGTTGAAGAAATCAAGAAGGACTTGAGGAAACAAATAGAATATTAATTCAACATCTCTTAACAATTTCTCTAAGGGGTCTTTGAAGTAGACATGGTGGTTGATGCACATGTGGGAGATCAAGATGATTTGGATAAGTATCATTCAAACTTTATAGAAGCTATAAAGGTAAGTGATTTTACCATCTTTGATAATTAAAAATTAGTTTCTCTCTAACTATCAATTGATTTATAATAAGTCACTATTGAAGTGGTGGAATTTAAAGTAAAATTATATGGGATTGACTGCCTACCTCTAACTCTAACAACCCAACTCCAAGAGGCACTAAGAAAAGAATAATTATTAAATGTTGAGATAATATTAGGAGATAATATTTTCTAAAACTCATTTATTTATGATTTTATTGAAACTGAATTTCATATTACCTCCCACTATTTTAAGTTTTTATATTTGGTTAACACATAGATTTAATTAGATTATAATGAATAATAATAATATTTCCTTACTAATATTGAGTTATTAGTGGTCTTTCTTAAAGAGATTAAGTTTCAAGTTAACCTACTTAAAGGGGAATATTTCTTTATTGATTCATCATGATTTAATTCTATAAAAATTTTAACTTTTCAATAACTTCCCTTTATTAAAATTTATAACATTGTGAATATGGAGTGGGATATGGATGTTGAAGAGGTATAATGTAGGGCCCTAACCTGGATTCTACTTTAAACAGTGGTTTGGGCCGGTTTACCACTAGGCTTTTGGTGTGCCTCCCTGTATGCCAAAGGCTACCAACTAGTAATGAGGGTGTAAATAGGTTATAGTGATGTGAATATACCCTCATATGGTGATAATAATAATAGTCCATCAATATATAGCAATAGAATAAGATTATAAAATAGCAGAAGAAACAATATAAATTCAACGAAATCATATAAACAACAACATCATAAATAAAAAATATTTCCAAATATACAATTTTTAGACTCATACAAAAAAACACAGCAGGTTATATAATCAATAAATAGCAGGGTCGCCCGTGTTCGACCATCAGTACATACATATAATAATCTTTCTAAACAAAATGAGACTCGAAAGTAAACTCTATTTGGTGAAATGACCACCATGGTCCCTTTCTATATATCTCATGAAAAAGGTCCAACTTGATCACAAAATTCTATCTCATGAGCTTGGTCCCTTACCTGATCATAGAGATATAAAGTCTACACGTGTCCCGAGGGGACCATGTAGGGTGTGAAAAATAAATCTCAGTAGGCCACCACAAATGTCTTCTTATATTAAATCCATGATAATTTAGGTGTACTAAATATAAAACTAAATGAATCATGTGTATATTTAATAAATAACCCACTTCTCATGTGCTCATCATTCACAAGGAAGCGATCACATGCTTCGCCCAACGTCGATAATGCTTGAACACATGACCCAAGTTATATATATGACATACATCATATGTCTTCATATATAAAACTTTAGTTGTGAGGATCCATGATAGAAATCCCAAGTAATCCCCTGAGAAAATGCATTCTAGGTGAACCCTTAGCTCTCGTATATAATCAAGTCATCCGGAACCTCATGCCATCAATCAATACCTGCCATCCAAATAGAATGTCCAATAAATATTACCTGGTCCCTTGGACCTTATATCATAAGTTCCCATCAGCTATAATCCTGACATATGAGACACAGTGATATCTTACCTCTAATAAATATCCATCGTCTTCTCAATAGATGGTGTCTCGAAGCATGGAGATATCCTTCCTCCCAAGTCTCAACCCAATGGCCTTGAGCATAATGGTGAGCCTTAGCTCCAACTAATGGTCTCATCACCATCAACTGATGGTTCATAACCATACACATTCATTTCTATGGTGATAACCCTCATCATATCTGATGGTCAACACCATTACCTAAGCTGCATAAACTATGGGGCCCTCCACCCACATGAGTGGTCAACACCACCCCAATATGAGTCTTATCTGTGTACAAATAACTCCAACAGCATGTCTACCAACAAACGGTGATCATAAATCACCCAAAAAATACCTAATACACATCATCCCAGTACCACGTGTCTTTATGACCATTTCTCTCATACTGATAGTCAACACCATCTCAAATCACTCAGGCCTTGGCCTCATCCTGATGATCACATCACCTAAATATGAGGAACATATCACCCAAACTTGTGATCAACATCACCCTAAGTATCTAGGTTAATCCCAACCTAATGAACTACATTACCTCCGTCCATTTGGTTAGAACCACCTCAATCCTTAGGCCAAACCCATCAAGTTCCCATGGAACCAAGCAATTCAATATAAACATTTCAATTTAAACCAATTTATACACCGAGACTAAAATACCCAAGATGTTCTGAGCCCCTTACCTAGCATGACCAAGTTTAGTATAGTAGGAGCATTCCCTCAAGCATCAAAAATCATCAATTTAATAAATTAAATACATTAAGTTAATTTATTAGAGTCTTTCTCGGTCAACCCACATGGTGTATATAGAGCACACCCCCCCCCCCCCAAACACCCATAAAATCTAGAAGAAATCTAGGAACCAACTACTTAATACTATTATTCTCTAGATTATTTGATACCATCCTCTAACTCAAGAAGAATTGGAAAAAAATGGCATTTTAGATGAGCACCCTAAAAATAGGGTAAAACATATCACATATATTTAGCGCACTGTATGGAAAGAACAAAGGATAAAGGAGACTAACAGATTAAAGACCATATAAAGATGAATCTGTAGACACTAACAGAGCATAAATTAGAGCTCTGAAAATGAAGAAAGTCCAAATCCTAAAGGGATAAGGGAATGGAGGAACTCCCCTGTGCACATGATAGAGGTGTCAGAAAAAGGAGGAAGAATGTAAATAGGTAAGGAGGGAAAAATTTTCATTTCACATTTTTAAATGAGGTTCACGGTTATCTCACATGTTTTAGATAACTATTCACCAACCATGTGAACTCACTATCCAAGAGGGATCACTTCTCACATGGATAGGCTCATGGTTTACCAAACCATGTGCAGCCCATGCAGATGTCACTATCCAAGGCACCACCTCAGATGGTCATGTACACAGTTTGAAAAAACATGTGAAAATCATTCAAATACCCTTTGATAAAAACTATAGAGGTGATCGCATGTTCATTCAATTTGTCTTTCAAAGTTTTCCAAACTATGTCAAGTGACACTAGAGGGTTGCACAGCTACTCTTAGGAGGCTTCACAATTTTTCTAAATGATGTGCCTCTATCTGTTCATTCTTGAACTGGATTTTATGGGTCCCTTCACACTCGAAACTCACCAAAAACCTTGAAGAACATATCAGTCCTTAAAAATCATCTAAAAATAAGGCCTTGGGTCAATAATACTCTTAGAATTAGGTTTTAAATATCAATAAAATAATTGGTCTACTCACCAAAGGAAAAAATTAAAATAGGTTGGGGGATTTTTGACCCACTCAAAAACCTAGGTCATTACAATCTCCCCACATCAACATAGCTCATACCCAAGCTATCAAGCTTTACCTAGAGAAGGAAATAAACATACCCATATAATTTTATTAACCTGACGTACCCTGATTATCAATTCACATATCAACTCTCATCAAGGCACTCCCCGCCTTAGGAGTAACCTACCTGGTAACTTCTCAACATAAAACAACAATTCTGATGGTCCAACAACCATCACTAGACTCAAAATTCATATCGTGACATGCTATCACTCATGCACCTCATCAGGTTCTCAACTTGTGCCACATATGATAGCCATCATAGCATGCATATCATCAGATACCCAAAAGTACTTCTATCTCAACATATATTCACATTATTCTGACATCATATATAAATATGTGTGCCCATGAAAATTTGGATGCATGTGCACTTCTCACATCGCATTGATGCCCAGATTCCTATGAACATCATATAAATCCAACATCACATCAATGCCCATAATATATCCCAGTACCAATGCACCTCATATATATACATACTACATCATAATTGATCCCAAACTACTAACCAAAACTTTGTTAGTCCAAAAACCATACATCCATGAACCTCATGCACCAAATCCGAACAAATCCAAAAATAAAAAAGATACTTGATCATGACCACAATGTGCCTCTAACCATTGTCGTCTCCCCAGCCTGCTCTGCACCTAGATTCTGGACTGCATGCACCTAGCCTAAATATTGATTGCCTGAGGCCTAGATTCCTTTTAGAGTTGTGCCATCCACTTGTCATTGACCCCACTATTGGGCCCTGGAATCTCTATTATGTCTTATGCATGCAGCAAAATCCCAGCTACCAGCTTCTAGTACTGCTTTAGATCCTACCTCAGAGGCATGAGTCTGACCTATTCCCTGGATCACAACTATCCGAGAAGGCTTCCTAGAGAACCTCTTAAGATTCCCAATCTATCCACATTACCATCACTCCTTTGGAGGCTACTCACACTAAGTTCAGACATGTCCTGGATGCCTGAAATGGAAGCACAATGTTGAATAAAAACTCTTCAATGGTCTTCATGAATATTTAGTCTAGATTCCCTAGTAAGATTCCCCATGTACTTGCTTTCAGATACCCAAATAATCGCTTCCCTAGTTACCTGATGTTGTCGCCTAGCTCGAATAAGACCATTACATCAAATTTACCTTGTAGGAAGATAGTTTGAAAAATGTTCACCCGTACCTTATTGGAATTCCTCAGGCCACCCTCAAAATGGAACACCCTAGTGATGTCATCTACCACCATAGAAGATGAAAAACATGACAGGTCTATTAAATTATCTGAATATTCCATGACAGAACTATCCCCCTACTAGAGATTCATGAACTCTCAGGATTTGTTTTCCCTTAGCATCTTTGTAAATAAGTGTTCAAATAACATGGACTCAAAATCCTTTCAAGAAATTATATTATATTGGTATTCCTATACCAATGCATCCCACCAATGTTTTTTTGGTCCTCAAAGCATGTACATAGCTAGCTTCACCCTCCAGCCTGGGGGTGTCTCAAGCTAGTTGAAGATGGTCTGAACTGACTCAATCCAATTCTCTATAATCTACGGACCACCCTCACCCAGAAATAGTAATGTATTATACAACTGGAAATCTCAAGTTAGGTATTCCATTGATGGATTATCTCCCTTTAATCCCCTATAAATTCCATGGATAACACAAATTATACTCACACTGAACTATTTGTCTAGCCCTGGCCCAAAAGTTTCCATATCTTGCAATTTTCCTACCTATACCTGATCCTGTACTTATGCCTATATCTGAGACTTGCGATCAGCCCGACCCTTCGGGGCCTCATCCCAACCCTCAGTGGACTTATCCCATGCATGATCATGCAGATCCATATCACCACCCTCTTAATACTCCATCAGATCCAATCTAGGTGGCATCCCACTTAATCCAAATAAAATGGCCAAATAGACACAACAGTATATATATAAATATCACATATAAGGAAACCTATAACTAGTAGTGCATCTCACCACCCTTACACTCCCCTATCGCACCATTTCTCATGAAATTTGGACTCATGACCCCTTACCTACCCAAATCAGAGTCATCCATCAAGTATCATCTCCCCTCATTCCCCCCTACCTACCCCTATTAAAGTTGGGCATCACATATCAATACAAGGTAGCTGAGTGTAATGCCACCAAAGAGGCTATGTGGGAAAACACTATTTAGATTATTTTTTGAAACTTTAAACAACTCACCATCTATTAGCATCCCTACCTATTCATACCAGAGTCAGGTCCATATATCACATGCATATCTCATCACATAACATCTCATACAAATGTCATCAGAACCACATGCCCGGGTTAGCTTAGTATAATTCCACCAAAGAGTGGATAAGTAAGAAAATGCTATTTAGATTCCTTTTTTGAAACTTTAAACAACCCAACCCCTCTTAGAACAATCTAGGTTCCCAATGAAAATCAATCACATACACATACATATATCAAACGCACAATTTTCCAACCATGATGTGTAATCAAACTTCCTTTTCCATATCAGTCCAAGGGTCAAAATCCATATAATAGATAACTATCACACCCATTTGTGCCACTATAGGAGTAAATAAAATCAAATGTAAAATAAGAAAAGAAGAACATCAATTTTCCACCCCTGGAAAATTGGTCTATCCCCTGTGCATAGGCTGTAGGCACCCAAACATGAGATCTATACCTAGTTTTGACTACATCCTAATCTATGGTTTACCATATCCTAAATAGTAAGACATAATAAAGAAAACTAAAAAATTTGATACTATTAGTAGGTATCTGGATGCTGCTACCCAATAACATAGATGTAAACTCCTATGATACCATTTGTAGTGCCCTGAACCAGCCTTTAAATAGTGTTCTAGGATGGTTGACCCCTGGTCCTTAGGCACACCTCCTCATATTCCAAAGGTTTTCGACTATCATTGAGGGTTTAAAGAGGTTATAGTTGGTAGAAACTCTCATATGGTGATAATAATAATGTTCCATTGATATATAACAGTGAAATAAGACTATAAAATAGCGAAAGCAACAATATAAACTTAGCAGGATCATATAAACAAAAGAAGTTGAAATAAACAACATTTCCAAACATACCATTTATAGATGGATAAAACAAATCATGGCAAGTCATACAGTCAATAAATATTAGGGTCACCCATGTCCAACCATCAGTACATGCATATAATAAGCATGTTGAAGAAAATGGGACTCAAAAGTAAACTCTAGCTAATGCAAGAATGGCCATGGTCTCTTTCCATAAATTCCATGAAAAAGGTCCAACTTGAATACTATGTTCTAGATATTATGCTCGTTACCTTACCTAATCACAAAGATATAATGTCTACATGTGCCCTGAGGGTCCCATGTAAGGTGTGAGAATAAATCTCAATAGGCTACCACCAATGTGTGCTTGTCTTACATCTATGATATGAAGGTGTGGTAAATATAAAAAATAAAGGTAGCATGTGTATATTTAATAAATAACCCTCTTCCCATGTGCTCAATATCTACAATGAAGAGATCATATGCTTTGGCCATCGCCAGTAATGTATGAACACATGCCCCCAGTTATATATATGATATATAGCATATGTATGCATACATATAGCTGCAGTGGTGAGGATCCATGACATAAATCCCAAGTAATCCCCTAAATAAATTTATTCCATGTGAACCACCATGTCTCACCTATAATTATTTCACTCTAAACCTTATTCCATCAATCAATACCCATCATCCAAATGAAATTCCCAATAAATAGTACATGGTCCATCGGACCTCAGTTCAGAAGTGCCTATCAGCTTGAAGCCCGATGTATGAGGCATAGTGATATATGACCTCTAATAAATAACTCCATTGTCTCAACATCTGATGTCTTGAGGTGTGATGATATATTTCCTCCCAAGTCCTGGCTTAATATCCTTGAGCGTAACAGCGAGCCTCATCCCCCAATCGATGGTCTCATCACCATCAAATGAAGGTTCATCACCATCCATGTGGATTTATACAGTGATAACCCCTATCATATTCAATGGTTAGCACCATTACCTAATCCAAATAAACTATGGGAGCCTCTATCCACATGAGTGGTCAACACCACAATGATTTGAATCTTATCTGTGTGCACACGACTCAAACGACACGTCATCCAAAAAATAGAGAGTCAAAATCACCCAAAAAATACCTAATCCACATCATCCCAGCACCACATTCCCCTCAAACCATGTCTCTCATCCCAGTGGTCAACACCATCTCAAATCATGTAGGCCTTAACCTCATCCTTACGATCACATCACCTAAATATGATAACCATGTCATCCAACCTAGTGATCAACATCACCCCAAGTATCTAGTCCATTCCCAACCTAACAATCACACCACCTTGGTCCAGGTGGTCAACACCGCATCAATCCTCATGCCATTCCTATCAAGTTCCTATGAAACCATTAAATTCAAAATAAACATTTCAATTTAAACCAATTTATACACCCAGCCTAAACTTCCCAAGATGGTCCAAACCCCTTACCTAGATTAAATAAGTGTAGTGTAGTAGGAAAATTCCCTCAGGCATCTAAAATAATCAATTTAAAAATTTGTTTACATGTAGCTAATTTATTATGGTCTAGCTCAGTCGACCCATGAAAAGCATATAGAGCGCACCCCCAAAACACCCATAAAATATAGGAGAAATCTAGGCACCACCTGCCTCATACTATTAGGCACTCTATCATATGATGTCATCCTATAACTCAATTAGAATTTGAAAAAAAATGGAGTTTTATCTGAATTCCATAAAAATAGGGTAAAACATCTTGCATGAATTTATCACACCATATGACAAGATAAAATGAGAAAAGAGGCTAGAGGATTAAAGAACTTACTGAGAAGAATCTACAGCCACCAATAGAGCTTGAATAAGATTTCTAAAAAAATGACCAAAGTCTAGAGGGATAAGGGAAGGGAGGAGATACCCTATGCACACAGTGGAGAAGGAAGAAAAGAAGATAGAGAATATAAATAGGGAGAGAGGGTAAAATCATTATTGTGCATTTTTAAATGAGGCACACAGTTAGGTCGCATGATTTGGATAACCATATGCCAATGGTATGCAGTCACTATCTAAAGGGATCAACCCTCACATTTCTAGGCATAGGGTTTAACAAAACATGTGTATCCCATGAAGATGTCATTGTACAAGGCCTCACATGGTCATACGCATAGTTTGATAAACCATGCATAGACTGTGTGAATACCCTATACTAAAAACTACAGATTTTATCACATGGTCATGTGCCTCATACTTCACGATTTTTTGAACCATTTCTAATGACACTAGAGGTCTATGTGGTTGCTTCTGGGAGGCCTCATGGTTTTTTAAAACCATGCACCTCTGTCTGCGCATTCCCAAACCTGAGTTTTTGGGGCCCACTACACCTAAAACTCCAAGGCACTTTTCTATCCTTTAAATCCATCTAAAAACAAGGGCTTGGGTAAATAAAACTCTCAAAATTAGGTTTTGAAAATCAATAAAATAATTGTCCCACTCACCAAATGGAAAATTTCAAATAGGTTTGAGAATTTCTGACCCGCTCAAAAACTAGGGGCATTACATAGAATAAGTACTGGAAGTGAATGAAGATGACTTGTTCCTTCTCATTCCATCACCTTGAAAGTTATAACCAATTTATAAGGGTATATACCAATAATATTACATACATGGAGTCTTATATAACCATTGTGATGGGATTCAGGATATAAGGAAAATATTTTTGTGGTTTATGAGAAAGAAATTTCATCCACCATTAGATTGGGGATAAAATGTTACAAATGCCTCACTAGGGGCGGTAAAAATATAAGACCCTCTCTGGGTTTAAACCATGTTTGATCTATTTTCTTATTTCCCATTCTATTTTTTTTTCTTTCAATAAATTTTTTATATTTTTTCTTACTTCTTAGGTTTAGAGTGGTAGTAGCTAGGAGCTTAACTCAAGGATTTCACCACTAAAATAAACTTAGGTTGTGTATTTCTTCTTCATGGTTTTACTCCCTTGTCTTTTTATTTATAATTGAGAATAAATGAAAGAGTAGTTTAATCATAAGTGTATGGGGATGTCTATATATTTTTAGAAATTTTTTGTATTTTTTCTTTTATTTTCATTGATTTTAAATATTGATTTTGTCATTTATTATTTCGTACTTTAATTTTTAATGTGTTCTTAGGATTATTGATCTAAATCGAATACTTTGGAAAATTAAAACCATAGTGGAATATTTGGAACACTATTTTATTTGATCATTTGAGGATATAAATTATTTTTAAAATTTATTTTGTTTTCGAATTTTTAATATTTTCATTTAAGGAATTTTGATTGATTTTGAAACTCATGTGCACTAGTAGTATCCAAATTGAAAATCTTACCCAACATGAGATATTTCTAAACCATTTTGACATATTATTAAAAAAATTATTTTATTCAGAGTATTGATTCATGTTGTGTGATCTAGATATTTTAATTGTTTTATTTTTAAAAGTTTATAGAGTTCATATAAAGTTTCAAGTATGATTGATCCATCATTTTGAAATCCCCTTTTTTACATTTAACTCCTATTATGGTCTCTCTTTACATAGGACCTTTATTAAAACCCTAGTATACATGAAATACCTTGTTAGGTATCCACATTAAAAATCATTTATCTTTTTCTAACCTTATCTAGAATTTAAATTCATGATTACTGTATAACTCAAGTGTGGGGATATTTTGGTTGTCTTGTGTTGTTTTAAAGAATCTGTTTGTGATAAAATTGAAATTGTTTCCATAATTTTTTCTACTTCAGGGGTAGTAATTTAATGTTGGGAATATATAGGGTAGCATAAAATATCATTACAAATATAGAATAGGAGTTCACATCACTTTTTTAATATCAAGTGACTCTCTTCCCTCTTAAAACAAAGATTTGAGCTAAAATTACAAATTTGAAATAAAGGAAATAAAGCTACTAAAATGAGATAAAATGTAAGAAATATTTTTTTACTAAAATGATCAAGTGTGGAATTCTCAAGAATAAAAATATATATATTTATAGGTGAATCATTTTTTAGTTGGGTGAGGAGCCCACATTCTTGACCAAAACTGTTTTCATGCATTTACTTCGCTATAGATCCTAACCCTCCTCATTCTACCTATAATGTTTGTACATTTTAAACCCTTCCATCACTTGACCATAGAACAACCTATGAAACATTCCTCATTATTGACACATTTATGACTCTATGAAGTGGTGATACTAGGGTGATATAAAGCCTATAGAGATCATGCATGCATTAAGAATGAGAAAAAACATCATATTAAAATCCTTTAGTGAGAGAGAAATAGTTTTCTAGGGAGGTGGTTATGACATACACATGGTTATTAACATGAGATTTAATGTAATTTTATGATTGGATAGGATTTGTGGAATTTTTATCCACGTATGTGGCATGATAGTTTCTTTGGGTGTGAGAATTAAGTTGTGTTGTTAATTATGCCTTGAAAAGTTTGTTTTAACATTAGTATATATGATTTCTCATGAGTGAAATGGTTAAGTGTTAGGAATTTATAAGGATCATATTTCTATAAATTTATTTTTTTTAATTCAATTTTTTGATCCCACTAATTTTTTATTTTAAGGGTAATTGTCACATTTTTAGGTTTTAGGAATATTTTGGACTCAATTGTGAAGATTACTTACTTCAAAATTTTGAGTTATTTTATATCATCTTTCTATTTCAGCCATAAATTTTTCTAAACTAATTGAAATTGTGAAATTACTTTTTTTTAGTATTCCTAAAATTATGTGATGTACTTTATTCAATTGGACTTTGAGTTGAATCCAATCAAAGATGACCCAAAATAATCATTCAATTTGGGCCTCAAAATTTATTTACAATTTTTATAATTTTATTAATAGACCCATATATCACAAAAGGAATGTTCAATTGAGATTAAATTTAAAAGGTAAATCTATAAGAGGTTTAGGAACAAATTCATTAACCTTGGATGGACGTGATTTATCCATTTACATGGCCATAAATGCACTATAAAATGGATAATAGGAAAAATAAGATTATGCCATGCCAACAAACATTACATTAGTAATTTAGAAATAAAATTATATAAATATGTTCAAATGCGCCTAAATTTTGTGTTTATACATAAGGTAGATATTAAAAAAACTTAAATTAATAGAAATATCCATGATTCAACCATTTATTTATCCAAACATGCATGATATTTAGAAGGACAATTTTGGATAAAAAAATATAGCCACACCTTTCCTTATAAATTTATACCTACTATTCCTTTCAAAAGAGTTTTCCATTTTATAACCTAAGAATGATGTCATACCCTAACATGTGAAAATAGGTATGGGATTTATTTTTTATTTTTATTTTTTATTTTATAATCCTTGGGGTGAATGATATCTTAAATAGGAGTTTTTGGTCACTTTAGGAGAAAAGGACCATGACCATGGTCGTGGGGGCTATCGTGGTGTGTTGGTTTGTGAAATGACTGGGCCAAAACGGAAAGGGGTGGTAATGGACAAGGTTGGATTTTATTTGTGTTATTATTATGTTCCATGGCCTACATGACTCACCATAGGCATGGTAGAGTTTGTGGAAATGATAAAACAACTTTAGTTTCAGGACAAGGGTGTAGCCACAGCCTGTAGTCTATTTCCTTGAAAATCCACCATGGTCATAGTGGACGAAACTAGGGAATGATGGTGGTGGTTTTAGAATTTGAAACACTCAATTGATTCCTTATCTTCTGAGGGTGGTTACTCCAACCATGTGTGGCCTTAATGGAGGGTTTTGGAGAGTTTTTTGACTCAATTTTCTTCTATTAAACCATTTCCTCACTCCCCTTTGGATCGGATTTCATATTGAGTGTTCCAGGAAGGGAGTTTTAAGAATTTATCTATTATATAGTAGTAGATTATGGTTATTTCCTTATTCTTTGGTTTGATCTTTGAGAATTTATGTTCATAGGGACTAGATATATTCCTCCATCATCATCGGTTTAGAAGGAAAAGTTTTCTTCATCGATCCTGAGGTAGGTGTATCTATACAATGGTTCTATACCTTTATATACCTTATTTTCCTGTAAAATTATTTTTTTTTCTTTATTAAATTCATTGATTTTAAATATAAGAGGTTTTATTTTATGAAAATACATCGTGGGTGGTTGGTGAAGTTTTTTATAAAGGGTTTTTTCCTTAAAAATAGTCTTTGAAAAACATGTGTTTGATGAAATTACTCAAAGATATTTTTAAATCAAAAGTGGATTTATTGTCATGGTAAGTGTGATGCTTCACTTGTGAAAAAAAATTAAAAAAATTGAGCATATTTTAATGTATTTTTTTGTAAAAACATTGCGCATGAGAATATTTGGGAACCTTGAGAGTGGACATATGGTTGTGATATCAATTAACTGTTTGGAAGGACTCAATATCATTATAATTTACTTTATTTCATCTTAATGTTCTTTTCATGTACAAGTTATGTATTCTTATAGACTAAATCCCAATTATGTTTTGGGATCTTTGTTTTAGTTATTTATCTTATTTTAATTTCTCACTTGGATATCTTTTAAAATAAGAACACTTTGATTATTTCCCTCTATATTTTCATGCATGTTTATTTCCATATTATTATGGATTTGGATATGTGTTGTTTGTAAAGTAAAACCAAAGGATGATTTATATAAAAAAAATTAAAAATAATTTAGCATTATAAAATTATTTTTTTATAAGGCCCAACCTTAAACAACCCATGAATTGAATATTTAGAAAATAATTTACTTTCTTTCATTTTGAGGATTATTTTTGGTTTATAGTTTTAGATAATTATCTTGTAATATAAATTAAAATTTTGAAACATTCTATTAGTATCCATTTTTTCTACAATACAAGACTTTTAAAATAAAAAAATCTTTAATGAAAAATCATTATGATTTTCAACTTAACTTCTTATTTGTTCTTACACATCCTTAAACCCCATGAAATGTTTTAAAAAAATTGGGATTATCACAAAATTCTTAGTAAGGGATACAGAAAAATGAAACCCATTATACCATTATAAAACCATGACATTATAAAAGAGAGTTTGTCTCTAACATAATAAATTTTGAGCTCAAATAATCATTTACTTACACATTAAATCAGCTTTAATGCCCAAAGTTTTTTTTAAAACACTTTATAATAAAATATAAATTAAAAATAATAATAATGAGGGTTTATTAGAAAAAATTAGAACCCATAAAAAACATTTTTTAAAAACATACCTTTTTTACCCTAAATGGTATAATACTTTCATTAAAACAAAAGATCATTATCTTAATTTTTAAATCAAAAAAAATCTGTGAAAACTCATTAGAAATCATAGAAAATTCATGTAGGTGTCTTGGGAAATTATATTTATATAACCATTAAAATAACCCTTACTAGTGAAATAACTAATATGGTTAACTTCCAACATAATCCTCCAAAGAACATAATCATTAACCAATGCATTAGAGATTTATATTGGGATCACCCGATAATAAAAAATGTACAAGGACCATAAAATGGATGAAACATGTGAAATATTTCATTTATATCGTCAAAATAATAAAAATATCCTTTTGAACACATAAGTAAAACATTTTTAGATATTGATATATCACTTTTCATTGAAATCCCATTTTTAAAACTAAAATACCCAGAACAAAGTAAATGAAGGTTTTTATTTGATGAAAACATGGAATATTGTAAAACAATCCATACATAAAATAACAGTTATGTAGAGATAAAAGTTATTGTCACCATATATGTTAAAATAAAACATTACTTTTACCTTTTTTGTAAAGAAAGTCAAAACATTTCATATAAAATACGTAAAAGGATTACTTTTGAAAACCTTTGAAAGAAAGTCAAAAGAGATATAAAATTTCCTTTATGATTCATTTATTTATATATAAATAAAACCATAAAATAATTTTAATAATATTTACATGAAATAAAAGGATTTGGAAAGTAAATATTTACAACATTTTAAATGAGGTTCTTAAAGTAAAGTGTATCTTACCTCGAGTATGACTCACCACGTACATTATTTATCTTCCTAAATAATAAAATTATGTTAATTATTTAATTTATTAATAACCTTTTTAAGTTTTATTGTTACTTTTATTTTATTTATTACTATGTTATATACAGTTACTTAATCAATTAAGTTCACATCGGATGTTTTGATGATATTCGACTCATATGTTAAAAATGAATTTGGTTAGTTGGTTATGTAAAAGGGTTCATTATTAAATAATCTCCATAATAATAATCATGAAATAATTAAAAAAATTATAAATTAATTATACTTTTAAAACCAACCATTTAAGTTGTTTGTGAAAAATGAATTATGTTACAATCATGGAGATGGTACGAAGAATGTACGCATGAGTAAAGTTTCCATTTTTCAACAAAAATTAGAGAAACTAGGCAAGTGTAATTTTATCTTTAAAGAAATATGATTATATCATAAATATAATATTACTATGTAAATACACTTATCTATACTATCCATGTGATGTAGTGATGAAAATCTAATCGCATCGCTTCATGGAGGTGGTAATCCACACATATGCATGAATGACATTATAATTTTTTAATGGATGGAAAGGTAAGCAATTATATGATGTATTATATTTAAAAAAAATTAATTATTTCATAAATATTATATATATAACTTAAATCCATCATTATAATAAGTTATGATAGGGGTGATGGAAAAACCAATTACATCGATTCGTGAGGTGGTAGTCCGTCGTACACATGAATGATGGTTTCGTTTCCCATTTGATAGATGAAGAGACGGATATAGGTTATGAAATTAATATAAAAACATATAATAATATGGTATATATTATTTTTTTTATTTAATCATGTTTTAATAAGATTTTATGGGGTATAATAAGAAATACAATTAAAAATTCAGTTAAAAGTTATACCACTTCTTCGGACGAACTCCTTTTCTTTACACCTTAATTCCTCTAAGGTTTTTATTTTACCCCAAATAAGACCTATAGAATTTGGGTACAGGTTTTAGTAAGGTATTTGGGTTTATATTAGCCAAACCAAATTTCTCTTAAAGTGTGTATAGGAGAGGAGAGCGGTTCCCTCACATAAATGAGGGGAGGGGCATTCTTGGAATTTCATAAAGTATTAAATTGATATAAATTAGTGTTCATGTAAAAAAGGTTCCAAAATGATATAATTAAAATATAGGATTAGTATGAGTTTAAATCCTCTCATAAAATAAAATTTTTACAATTTTAGATGTTGTTTTCACCCTTATCTCTTTGTTTTAACCCCTATTAAACCTTTTTACAATTACAATGATATCAATATTTTTTACACTTTAGGGTTCAATAAAGTTACTATTAAAGAAAAAGTGACCCATAAATGGAATATGGTTGATATTTCAAACCATATATCACTAAATTTTCCTAATATAGGATTTTTATTAATTTTAAATAATTTAATTAAATATTATTAATATACAATATCATTTATATTTTTTAAAAATACATGAAATATAATATGTTTCTAACTCCTGTAAAATGGTTCAAAAATTAAATTTATTTGAAGATAATGATTATATGGCCTCAATATAACTACCAAATCAAATTTTATAGGTTATTATATCATTCTAAACCTTATATTTTTGTTTAACCCCTTGGTTAACCAATTTTATCCTTAACCATAGAAACAAATTTTTTAATATAAAAGATTTATAAATTTAATTATAAGTTAAAAATTGGATCATAAATGAAAAAAATTATGAAATTTTCAGAAAATTTATCATCCTAATTTTCCTATTTTTATATTTTATAATTTTTAAATAACATAATAAAATATTATTTAACTTAAAATCTCATTAATGACATTTTTGACACTATTTATTTAGTTTGACTTTAAATATGTTAATATGGTAATGGATTTCAAATATAAACCTTTCAAACAAACCCTAATATGTTATATTGATCTATAAAATTCTTGTGATGCTATAAATAACTCAAATATTATTACTTTCATAGTTTTAATATCATTTACTTGATTTTTCTACTACTTGCACAAGCACTGTGTCGACATTGCGTAAGCATTTAGGGTAATTATTTCATTAATAAAATTTAGAAAATAAATTATCATGAAAAAAATAATTTATATTTTAAATAAACATTTAGAACCAAATAAAAAAAATTATCCATTTTGTAAAATATTAAAAATATTAAAATCAAGAGAGTGACATTTTTTACTTTATCTTTTACTTCAAATATTATAAAGGTAAAAATAAAATATAAATGGAAAAAGGTCATATATTAAAAAAATTATGATTATAGATAAAATATAATCATAAAATAAAATTATATAAAGTGTTTTAATGAATTTTAAGCCTTTTCAGATTAGTTTCAACCCAAATTAACCCATTTTACCTTTATTGTGGTAACAAAAATTTAATATGGTTACTATTAAAAATGACCAAAAATAAAAGGGATATAATTAACAAATTTTTTCATCATAATTCAAAATATGGACTCCATTTTTAAAGATTCAACTTCTATAATCAGCATAATTTAATTTAAAATTAAACTCATAAAATGCAATGAAAACTGTTTTTCATAAAAATTTCTTTTAAGTATAAAAATATTTTTAAACCAAATTTATGTATAAAATTCATTCCAAATACTAAAAATTGGATTTTATTAATCAAAATTAACTAAAAATTTTTTAACACTAATCCAAAATAAAATTTTACTTTATAAGTACTTGAAAAGAAAATATAGCTTTCAATAAAAATTGGTATTTTCACTGTTTATTAAAAAATAAAACTTTTTAGAAAATTATCAAAAATTAACCCTAATATAATTTTTTAATGATTAATTATAAAATGATATATTTTTTATCAAATAAATTTTCTTATAGTTATAGAAATTAATTATAATATTCTCTCACAAAAATTGATGAAAATAATTTTGGATGAAAACATATTTTTGAAGTATAAAATGACTTTACTAAAAATTTGATTTATTATTTCTTAATAATTAATCAATAAATTTTTATTGAGTGGGAAATTTATATATATATATATATATCATAATTTATAAAATCCTATCCGTACCCACTAATTTAAAATCTGGGTTATAATTATAAAATTTAAATATGAATATTTAATGGTTTGTTTAAGCTCGGTGTTGTGTGTTTTATACACTATCGAATATAGTGGTCTTTTAAAATCTTGGGATATTATATCCAACCCCACCACCTCTTTTAATAAATTACATTCTTTCAATTTTAACTTGGTTTCTGTAATCAAGGGTTTTATATTTGAAAATACCTTTATAGAAATCCTACATCGTAAAAAGGGTTACTAAAACTTTCTCTTGAAAATAGGGAAAGGAAAATATGAAGATCGTCTAGAATAACATTAGTGGGATATGAGAATAAGATAACATTAATGGGATATGAAAATATGGAAATTGAGGAAATAATAATTTTTAAATAATGGAGAGTGACATAGTACATTTATCACAATAAATTGAATGATCAAGATAAAGTTAATAACCACAAAACCATAAAGCAAAGAGATGTGAATTTGATCATCTATTCATCATAGATGAAGGTAATTGGATAAAAAATTTATTCTCAAGATCCTTTTCCTATATTTCATGAAGTGATTTCCCATCTAGACTAAGAACATATGGAAATATAATCACTAGACTAGTTGAATTTTATCCTTTAATAAATATCCACCACAATATCATCTTTTTCTCTAAATGATGAGTATTCAAGAAAAAATATTAATTCCTAAATAAATAAAATAAAATTCTAATGGATCAAGTGATCTATAAAATGATGAAAATTTATTCCTCCTATATTTAGAAATTAACTAAAACCAAAATGGTTATCACGTGGTAAGATAATTCCCAAAATGAATAAACCTTTATACGATGAAATACAATATTAATCTCTAGATTCTAAATAATAACGCCCAAATTTCAGCTTAGATAATTCAATAAATAACTAACCTTAAAATTCTTCAAAATATTCTCAACTAAGTTCAAAACCCAAAAATCAGAAATATTTGATCACATATTCTTCTAACATTAATTTAACATTTATATTCTTTCAACATTAGTCACTCGTAAAGTAATATACCCAAAAATTCATATGAACTAATCATATAATCTATAAAATATGATAATAATTTACATAAAACACCTGAATCACCATAAATCCATATTAAAATCATATATGCTTCCAAAATATAATTCAACCTTTATCCATCCAAAAAAATCCCATCTTATCGAATAATATTAAATTTACCTTAATCATGTATAATTATCTAAATATATAGTGATAATTTTCTAAAATTATATTAATAACCTAATCAAAAAATCACATTTAAATATCATGGTTATCTATTTGATAAAACATATGTTTAAAAATTTTAATAGCCTATAATTACCTCAATATCAATGATCATATAAACCCTAAAGTTTATTAATACCTTTAAACTTATATCCATAAAATGTAACGTCATTCTTCCTCAAATAAATTTTTCACATGTTAAACTTAAGGGTTACATATACCTCAAACATTTATCAAAACTCAATAAATTTTACCCAAAATATTCTCATTACATAAAACCTAAAAATGAGTATTTTTTCCATTAAACTAATGATAAACCTTAGACTTATCAACCCATTACACTTTTGTTTTATCATATGTCACTATGGATTATCATATTTTTCCATAGGTTTTATCCTAGGGTTTACCATAATGGTTCATAAAGATAATGTGAATTAACTAAATCATTATCCCTCAATATTGTTTAACTAGGTGTGCATTCTTAGTCCCATTCATCATGAACCGGTAATGATCGAGTTAATACCCAATCCTAACCTTTTAGAGTTGTTACCCATAGAAGCATTTATACCACAACCACATCCACTTTCCAGTATGAAGATAAAAAATTTAATTTCTTGGAAATAAAAAAATCTATAATTTATTAAAATATGATGATGTTATACTTTTGTTATAATTATCCCCATGGTTATCACCAAAGTTTTATAATCCTAATCTCAAAAGTTATGTAAAACATTCCTCTAATAGCAACTATATGGACTCATACTAAAAAATCCATATATAGAATCTTTGGAAAATAATTAACTTTATTTCAATCCAAGAATATTTTTCAGGTTTGGAGTTTTATATAATTAGTTCATAACTCTCACATAATAAATAAATACATTATAATTTAAAACTTTGTCTTAGTATCCATTTTTTCCAACAATTCAAGAATTTTAAAATAAAACACATTTTATTTCATGAAAACCTTTTATTATTTTCAAATTGACTTCTTATTGTTTCATAATCATCATTAAACCATATGAAAAACATGTAAAAACATTGTATGAGCACAAAAATCTAAGTAAGGTATATAAAAAAATAAACTCTTTGGTCCATTTTAAAAATTTGAGATCATGAAAGAGAATTTTCTCATAAAATAATAAAATTTATCTTAAATAATCATTTACATACATAGGAAATCAGCTTTAAGGGAAAAATATTTTTATTAAACTTTTTATAATAAAACATACTATAAAAATCATATTCATGATGGTTTCTTAGAAAACATGAGAACCCATTATAAATGTCTTCTTAAAAAAATACATTTTAACCCTAAAAGGGAATAGTCCTTCATTTAAAACAAAATAGAATTAGATTATCTTTTGAAATAAAATTATTTCCATGAAAACTAATTATAGAGCATAGAAAATATACTTATTTACCTTGGTACATAATCTTCAAATAACCCTTACAAGAACCCTTAAAAGTGGAATGACCAATACGGTCAACTTTCAATATAATTCTTCAGAGAACATAATCTTTACCCAATGAATTGGAGAGATATATCAGAATCATATGATCATAAAAAATTTCAAAAGAATATAAAATTCATGAAATATATGAAATATATAAAATTCTAAATATGTTTTTTCTAACCCATTAGTAAAACATTTTTAGATATTGATATATCACTTTTCTTTAAAAACCACAAATTTTCAAAACTAAAATACATGGAATGAAGAAAAGGAGTGTTTTTATTTTATGAAAACATCGAATATAGTAAAATAAATAATACATAAAATAATGGTTATGGCAGTGTTAAAATTCATTGACGTCATATATGTTAAAATAAAACATTCTTTTTTCTTTTTTTTAAAGAAAGTCAAAATGTATCGTATAAAATGCGTCAAAATATTCCTTTTGAAAACCTTTAAAATAAATTCAAAGGTGAAATAAAATGTAAATTATAATTCATTTATGTTCATATAAATACAACCATAAAATAATTTTAAGAATATGTGCATTGAATAAAAATATTTAGGAAATAAATATTTAAAACATTTAAAATGAGGTTTTTAAAGTAAATTTCCCTTTACCTTGAGTCTGACTTATCACGTATGTTATTTATATTAATTAATAATAAATTATCTTAATTATTTACTTGAATAATAAAAAAAATCAAGTTTATTATTCTTTTTATTTTATTTATTGTTATATTATATATAATTACTTAATCAATTAAGTTCACATCAGATGTTTTGAAGATGTTCAGATCATATGACCAAAATGAATTTGGTAAGTTGGATATGGTCAAATATGTCATTAATCCATCATATATGGAATAATAATAATGAAAAAATATCATTTTTATACATTAATTATACTTTTAAAACCAACCGTGTAAGGTGGTTATGAAAAATGCATCATGTTACAATCATGGAGACTGTAGATTGTATGTACACATGAGTAGTGTTTCCATTTTCCAAAGAAAATGAGAGAAAAAAGGTAATTATTATTTAATATTTCAATAGTTATTATTATATCATAAATTTCATATTATATCTTTAAATACACTTATATATACTAGCCATGTTATGCGGTGATGAAAAACGAATCACATCGCAGCATGGAGGTGGTAGTCCACACGTACGTATGAATGACATTATAATTTTTTAATAGATGGAAAGGTAAAAAAATACATGATATCTTATCACTAAATAATTTTAATTATTTAATTAATATATTATATATATAATTTAAATCCATCATTATAACCATCCATGAGAGGCATTGATGGAAACTAATTACATCGACTTACGAGGCGGTAGTTTATTGTACACGCGAATGACGGTTTTATTTCCCATTTGTCGGAAGAAGATATGGATATAGGTTATAAAATTAACATAAAAATATACAATTATATTTAAGATATTTTTTTATTATGTGTTCATGTTTTAATAATATTTTATGCAGTTAGAGGAAGAAATAAAACTAAAACATTTGGTTAAAAGTTATACCTCTTCTTCGGACAACCTCCATTCCTTTACACCATAATCCCTCTAAGGTTGGTATTATTCCCAAAATAATACCAATTAATGTGTTTAGGGATTTTAGGAAGGTATTTTTGTTGGTATTTTATGAACCAAATGGATCTTTAATTATTTATAAGAGAGGAGAGGGGGTGCCCTTTTATAAATAAGGGGAGGTGAATTCTTGGAACTTCTTAAAGTATTAAATTAATTTTCATGGAAAAATGACTCCAATTTGATATGATTAAAGTATATGATTATTATGATTCTAAATATTCTCATAAAATAAAATTTTGACAATTTTATGTGATGTTTTCACCATTATATCTTTTTTTACCCCTAGTTAACCCTTTCGACAATTACTTTGATATCAATGTTTTTTACTAACTAGGGGCCAAGAAAGTTACTATAAAAGTAAAAGTGACCCATAAATATAACATGTTTGATATTTTAAACCATATAAAATTAAATTTTATTAATATAGTATTTTTATGAATTTTAAATCATTTAATAAAATATTTTTTATTATAAAATATCAATTATTTCATTTTTAGAAATACAAGAAATGTAATATGTGGATAAATCCTATAAAATGGTTCCAAAAGTATATGTATTATAATATAATGAGTATAGGTTATTAATATATTTTACCCAATAAAATTTTTATAGGTTTGGATATCATTTTAAACCTTATATTTTGGTTTAACCTCTTGGTTAACCAATTTTAACCTTAATCGTAGTAACAACATTTTCAATATAAATGGGTTATAAATTTACTTATAAGTTAAAAATTGGATAATAAATAAAAAAAGATTAAATTTTAGACCATTTATAATCCTAATTGTCCCCTTTAAATATTTTTATGATTTTTGAATAATTTAATAAAATATTATTTAACATAAAATATCATTAATGATATTTTCTACACTATTCATTTAGTTTGATTTTAAAGATAATAAGATAGTAATATATTTAGAATATAAAACTTTAAAACATAACCTAATATTTAATATTTATCTATAGAATTTTTGGTACACTATAAATCCCTCAAAAATATTACATATTTTTAAAAACATTTACTTGATTTTTCTACTACTTTCACAAGCATTGAGTCGGTGTTGTATAAGCATTTAGGATAATTATTTAATCACTAGAAAATAAAAATAATCTAACATGACATAAAATAATATTTTAACTTTAAAATAACCATTTATAACTGAGAATAAGTTGTTTTTATCTATTTCACAAAATATTAAAAAAAATAAAAGCAAGGGAGCAACATTTTTTACTTTATAATTTACTTTAAATATTATAAAGGTAAAAATCAAAGATAAATGGAAACAAAATGTCATAATTTAAAATTTTAGATGATTATTTAATAAATATAATCCTTTAATAAAATTATTTCAAGTGTTTTAATGAATTTGAAGTCATATCAAATTAGTTTTAACATAAATTAACACATTTTACATTTACTGTGGTAATAAAAATTTATTGTGGTTACTATTCATAATGATGAAAAATAAAAGAGCCCTATTTATCAAATTTTTACCAACTTATTCTAAATATGGAATCCATTTTTTAATATTAAATTTCTAAAAGTTTATAATTTAATTTAAAATTCAACCCACAAAACACAATGAAAAATGGTTTTTCAGAAAAATGCTTTTTTGAGTATAAAAATGTTTCTATACCAAATTAATGTATAAAATTAATTAAAAAGGCCATAATTTTATTTTTTTAATCAAAATGAACTAATTTAATTTTAAAACTAATACAAAATATAATGTTACTTTTGAAAAGAAAATATATATTTTAATAATGTTGGTATTTTTGACTATTCATTAAAAATCAAACTTTTTAGAAAATTCCCAAAAAAACATCCTGAGATAATTTTTACATGATGAATTAAAAAATGATATATATTTTATAAAATAAAATTTATAAAGTTTCCATAAATTAATTATAATATTCTCTCATAAAAATCATTAAAACCCGTTTTTGAACGAAAAATATTTTTGAAGCATAAAATGACTTTATCATAAAAATTGAGTGCTTATTTCCTAAGAATTAATCAATAAATTTTTATTGAGTATGACTTTTATATATATTTCATGATGTGTTTAATCCTATTCATAACCACTAAGTTAATAGTTATATTATAACTATAACATTTAAATATTAATATTTCATGGTTTGTTTAAGATCTGTGTTTTATATTGTATACACTATCAAACATAGTATTCTTTTAAAATATTATGATATTACATTTATTAAATCTAAAAATAATGGTTTTATTGTGATATAAATTGTATAGATTCATGGTTGTATTCTACTGTTCATTTTCCTCATACCTTGTATATGCCTTTGGGTGTATGAATATTTGGTTTTGCAGGATACAAGTAAAGGGAAGGGAGTCTTATAGCTCACCAGATTATCTTGGTTATTGTTTACTTCTTAGTGGTTTGGGATATTAGTAATGGATATTCACATGGAGACATGGTTTTGGTTTTGGTATTACCCTTGTTTTGTTTGCTTGTTTTGGTTTTTTGTTTTATTCTTACCCATTTTGTTTCATGACATACTTTAACTATTTATATATTTTCTATTTATATGAGTCTTACTTTGATTCTTTTGTTGATATCCACCTTATGGTGATCCATATTGGTTAATGTGTCATATTGATCTAGGATTTTTCATTACAAAATGGTATCAAAGGTAATACCTAGTTGGAAGTGTGATAAAACTGCTTGGGTTTGGTTGTGGGTTTATGGTAGACAGGAATTGGGACTATTAAAACTCAAGTAGTAAGTATGTATGGGTTCCTAGATAGCTCACTTTTGTGTTTTTATCTAAGTTACCATGGGTGATCATGGGTTTATTCTCATGCTTCAAGCTTGGTTTTTGGTTATTTAGATGAACCTGAATTTTTGGGGTTTATTTAAATAAACCTTATCTTGTTTTCTTTTTAACTCATGAATTTATGAATGCCTTATATTATTAACATTTAAGGGTTTTATTATATATTCTTGAAGTTTTCTATAATCTAGTGTTACCTATTATGATTTATAGATAATTACTCCTAAAATATCTTTTTCGAATTAAGGAAGGGAAGCTATGAGACAAGTTCTGTAGGTTAACCATTTAGTAGAATCCTTATTGGTGTATATATTTATCCACAAAATCCATACTCTTGTCCAAACAAATGTTTGAAACCATGGATGAACAGTAGATCATGGTTCAAAATTTACCAAGAAGAATCCACCTATCTTTCATGATGATAAGGGACCCTAAGAATATAAAGAGTAGCTTAAATTTATTGAGAGTATCTTCTACTTCTCGAAGTATTCATAGGACTCAAGGGTGGTTTTTTCCACTTATATGCTTAAACAAGTGGTAAGAAAATGGAGGGAATATATCATGAAAGATAATATGTGTGAGTACCTTACCTATATCTCTTTCAAAAAGGTCTTCAATCAATAGTTTTATCCTGAAACATTATGAGTGGTGAAGACTTAGTAATTTTTAACCTTAGAGAAAGGGGAGAATTTATTTTTGGAGTATTCTTCCCATTTCACTAAATTGGTTCACCTATCACCCGGTCTTTTTTCTAATGACTACCTTAAAGCTCATAGGTTTAATATGGGTTTAAGGTCCAATATTCAGTCATTATTGTTCCTCTTGTGCCTTTTGAAGTTTTATGAGGTTGTTTATAAAGAAGTTATGGATGAGTTAGAATTGGTTGGGAATACAGGTATAGGTGGAGATTTACTTATAGCAGGAGGTAGCCAATGTGTCTCGTATGTCCAAAAAAAGAATCACAATAAGGGTGCTCAGTTTACATTAGGGGAAGTTTTAGGGGTTTCCTCAGGACAACAGTAAGTTTTTTTATATCAGTGTGGAAAACCTGGCCATACTAAGTATGATTTTGTGGTGGCACCTAGTTCTTTCCATCATTATGGAAAATTCTGTTATCTTCAATGTTTTTTTATAAGAGTATCCCAGAGTAGTAAAGTTGTATCCACTCTTACATATGTATCTCAAGATCATTTTTATGTTGAGAAGGGTGGTAGATCTCATGTGAAGGTGGATTCCCATATAGTAAATAAATCTTAGGGAGGAGATTATTTTGGACATCCTTATGCAGCAAAGTATGCACTAGAGGAATCGAAATTATGGTCAGCTACGGTGAGAGATACAATGTTCATTTCATCCTCTATAGTACTAGATTTTTTTTAGACTAGTTTATATCATTATTTTATATCATATAAGTTTTTTATTGTATTGGGATTATTTTTGGAGCTTATTACATTCATGATGTATCTTACCAATCCCTTGTAAAAAATTAAGGAACATGGTTACAATTGTTCTGAGTACTATGTTATGATTAATGACCATGAATCCATGTGGGATTTTCTTGTTCTTAATCTTGATATCTTTGGACTCATCATTGGTATGGAATGTATGGTTATCTTTAAAGGCCATATCAATTTTTATCATCATCAGGTTTTGTTTCTATACTCTGGTGGGGTTACTCACATCTTTCAAGGTGAGTAGGACCCTAGATCCAGAAGAGTGAGGGTGATTGTTTTTGTGGCCATAATGATCTCATTATAGTTGTCAAAAATGTTTATTTATGTCATCAAAAATTATTCTAGTATTTCTATTACTATTATAGTGGATAAGAACCCTAAGATTTTTCTAGGTTATCTCCCCAAAGGGAAGTTGAGTTTTCTATCGACTTACTTCTGGGAACGAATCCCATCTTCTTATCATCTTATTTTATGAAAACTATTGAGTTATGGAGATTAATTCTCTTCTCTAAGATATTAAGGATAAAGGATTTATTTATCCTAGAATTTCACCTTTATATTTTCTAGTTATTTTTATAAATAAGGTAGATGGAAACATTTAACTTTGTGATGACTGTCGAAATCTTAATCAGGTTACAATTAAGACTAAGTATCATTTTACTTGGATTGATGACATGTTTGACTAACTTAATAGATCCCAATGGTTTTATAAGATTTATAATTTTTTAGGGTACCATCAATTAATGGTTTGAGATTAGGATATTCCTAAGACAACCTTCAGAAGAAAATATTGATATTTTGAGTATTTGGTTATACCATTTGGTCATAATAATGATCTTGTAGTATTTATTTATTTGATGAATTGTATCTTTCATTGATTCTTGTACTATTTTGTGGTCATTTTTTGGATGATATTTTTGTGTGCTCTAAGTTGGAGGAGTGATATAGGGATCATCTAGATACCATCCTCAGAACTCTGAAGGAACATTTTATGTATGGAAAGATTTATAAAAGTAAGATTTGGATCCAATAGGTAAATTTTCTAAGACATGTTATATATAAGATGGGTGTATTAGGGAATCATAATAATAATCAAATAGTTTTATCTTTGTAATAACCCAAAAAAAAATTGAGATCCAAATCTTCCTTCACTTAATAGGCTATTACAGAAAATTTATTCAGGGCTTCTCAAAGCTTTAATCATTCATTACATATTTTACCCATAATTGTGTCAAGTTTGAATAGAATTAAAATTGTTAAAGATTATTTAAGGAACAAAAATTTAGATTTACCTAAACTCTAATTTTTATTCTTATTGGACCAGTTTCGGGCTATGATGTTTTATGAAACACCTCGGGTATGGGATTAGGATGTGTTCTTATGTAGGTAAAATAGGTAGTGGCTTATAGATCTCTCCAAATGCATACTTGGGAGAAGAATTATCCTACCCATGATCTTGATTTAGCTATAGTGATGCATTATCTCAAGACTTGGTGTCACTATCTCTTCATTGAGCGGTTCACTATGTATTCAAATCATATGAGTCTAAAATATATTTTCACCCAAAGATACCTAAACTTGTGGTAGAGAAACTAGGTCAAGTATCTTTAGACTTTTGATTTTGATATTTCATATACACCTAGAAAATGGAATGTGTTCATTGATTCACTGATTATGAATTTATTGACACAAGCCTTGAAGGAATCAATAGAGGAGTGGTCTTTGGTGATTTTGTTCTCTGATATGGGCTTTGATGTGGTGGAGGTTGACAGGCAGGTGTTTTGGCTTGTGTGAAAGTTGGTTCATCACTTGATGATCACATTCAACTTGGGAAAGAAACATACATCTATTTTGAACATTTTAGAAAGATCCTTAATGGTGGGGTGACCTTGAGTAATTGATCTTGGTCTCTTGATGGTTTCTTGTGTTTTCGATGTAGGTTGGTTTTTTTGATATCTCTAAGAAAAGAGTTGATGGATATTAGAAATTGGTCTAGTTTTTCCTTTCACCCTAGGAATACTAAGATGTATCATGATTTGAGATGTTAGTATTGGTGGTCGAGGATGAGGCGGTTGATTTTATACTTCATGTCATGATGCCTTACTTGTCATAATATTAAGGTGGATCACTAAAGACATGTTGGGTAATTAGTGCCTTTACAAATTCTAGTGTGGATGTGAGATGAGATATCCATAGACTTCATTCTTGGTTTACTATGAAATTCTAGTGGGATAAATTCAATTTGTTTTATCATTGATTTAATTATAAAATGAATTAATTTATTTAATATTAAAAAGATTAAAAAGGTGGAAGATATTAGGCACATGTATGTCCTAGAGATCATGAATCTACATGGGGTGCAATCTGTGGTTTTTTCTAATAAGGACCCATGATTTACATCTAGGTTTTTTAAAGGTTTAAAAAAGTTTATGGGTACCCTTATGAAGTTAATAACGGTGTATCTCCATAATACGGATGGAAATAATAAGCATTCCATTCATATTCTCAAGGATATACTTCGGGCATGCGTGATTGATTTTAGTAGTTCATGGGAAAAGAATCTTCCATTTGTTGAGTTTTTATATAAAAATAGTTATCAAGATTTGATTAAAATTATTCCCTTTGAATTTTTATATGGGTTTCCATGTAGATCCCCCTTTTATTGGGTGGATTTGGGAGAAAGTTTTTTTATTGGACCGATCCTTGTTCGGGGGATTATAGAAAATGTGTATTTGATCCGAAATAGGTCAGCAACGGCTCAGGGTAATCAGAAATCCTATGTGGAATTTCTTCACCACCCATTGGAGTTTTAATTGGGTGATAGTATTTTTCTCAAGTTGTCTCCTCACTTGGAACATCATCATTTTAGTAAGTTGGGGAAAGTTAGTACTAAGGTTTATTATCCATTTCAATATCGTTGAATAACATGGAAAGGAATCTTATCAGTTTGACTTTTTATCTTGCTTTATATAGAATCATGGTGTGTTTCATGTTTCACAATTGTGTTAGTATCATCAGATCCTTACCATGTTATAGGATGGGAGTATATTGATATTGAGGTTGAAACCTCAGTGGTTTTATAAGTATATCAGATTATGGATCTCCAGGATAATGTGTTGTGTGGTAAAACAATTTCTTTGGTATGTTTACTTTAGCAGTGCGAGTGGGATAGTCATGAGACATGGGAATTAGAATTCTTGAAGAGGTATTAGTGGACTTATATTTTTGTGAATCAAAATATTGAGTGCTTTCTAGGGAAGAAATATTTTATGTTTGGTAGAATTTTCATACCCCAACAAGTGAAATCATGTATGGGATCTCTTTTGTCTTTTTCTTTTATATTTTGGAATCGTTGGGCATACACAGTCACTAAAAAGTATTTTTTTGTAATTATGGTGAAAACATCCATGGGGGTGGTTGTGGAGTAATGGTGTGTGAAATGTCTAGGCCAAAATGGTCAGTAGTGAGTGTGACCTAGGGTGGAGTACACTGGTGTTCACCTTGTCCTCCATGTCCTATAAGCCTCTCCATGGGTGTGGTATAGCCTATGGATAGGCCAAAGCAACCTAATTTTTGGGGTCATGGAATGGATAGTGTAAGATCCCAGTTTTTGGAAAGGTATGTTTTTGTTTTGTTCTAGGTTAAACCCTTGCTTTTGGGACATTAAAAGGTTTATTGTAAGTGTGAGAGGCCTTGGGGGTGTTCCGGGGGCTCGGGGCATGGAAGAAGGGAAGTCTGGGCAAAGCAGACCAAGGCGCACGGCCTGCGCACAGTCAGCCAAATCGTGCGGCCTGCCCAGGAGAAACCGTGCGACCCACCCTCCTCTGGACAGAAGCGAGTGCACGGTTTGTGCACAGTTTTTCGAACCGTGCGGCTAAATCGTGTGACTCTTCCTCCTCCGGGCAGTGGCATGTGCACGGTTTTCCAAACCGTGTGGCCACTTAAAGTTGGGAAAATTTACAAAATTTCCACTCCGGGCTTTTAAACCCCACTCGGGATTTTCCTCTCTTCCTCCTCTCTTCACCTTAGGCACGAACCACACCTCCCAAGGACTTCAAGAGATCAAACTCCTTCGATTCTAAGGTGTTTTTGGTGTCGTTGGTTGCGGATCGAAGCTCCGGGTAAGGCTAACCTCATCCTTGCTTCTCTTTTTGGTTTAGGTTTTGTATCTTCTCTATCTCTTGCTCCGAAGCTCTAAAACCCTGTCTTTTGGGAGAATTTTAGGTTTAAGCTTCAAATTTTGGTCAGATCAAGGTCTAAGGACTCGATTGAGGGTGTGTTCAACCACGGTTTTGAGGTAGGTGGTCTACAAGTTATATACCATGGTTATTTAGGGTTTTGTGCATGTTTAGTTGTGTTCTTGATTTCCTTTGGTTATGTTTTGGAAAACCTTGGCATGTTTGGTAATAATGGTGTTTAAAATGGAAAATGGGAACCCTCACGATCCTCGTGGGATGTGTTGGGATATACTTGACCAAATTAGGGCCATCCATGGGATGTGCCAGAATTTCCCAGATTTAGGGATTGATATTAAACAAGTGACCTTGTTGTAATGAATTGTAGATCCCTTGACGAATATGTTGGCATGATTGGTTGAACTTGGAATAGAAGTTAGGTGATGCACCTAGACTTGGCAATAACCTAAGGGTTATTTGGAATGGGTTGAATGGTTGATCCATGGAAATGATGAACGGGTTAAATGGGTTAATGTGTAAACTGATTAAAGACCATAATGGGATGAATTATGGTTCTAGTGTTGAATGCTTAGTGAGACAGGCATAACACATGAGAATTGGGTGAATAGTTAAATTATGTGAAATGGTAATGTGCTAATGGGTTAAGTCATGATGTGAATTTACTATGTGTTGTGAATGCTTTGTCCAAGGGGAAATGGTATGGAAGTTTGATGGTTACTTATATATATAAGAATGTGCACGTGGCTTGGTAGTGTGGGGTATGACTGAGGATCTACGCCCACGGGTCGAGTGAAGACTGATGCTCTGAACTCCACCCTAAATACATGGGGTAGGGATAGGACTGATGCTCTGTTTCCCTATCGGTTTCATCCACCTAGACTGAGGCTTTGAGGTGAGGATATGGTTTCTATGAGGGGGTTGGTCCTAGTGAGACATGACAATGATCTGTTTACCCTCTTTCATGTGAATGTTGGCCTTATACCCATGTAACATAATTTATGTGTTTAACCCATGTAAATGTGATGAGATGGTAAGTGATGGTCAATGGTAATAAATTAATGGTAATGGAATGGAAATGGTTTTGGCTCTAAACTGGTTAAGGTAACCTTAAGTAATTACTTGTAAATTATAATTCATTTCCTTTTTTCATGAACTACCTGTTGTACTGGATATTTTGTAGACACCGTTGGTGGTGGCCTACTGAGTTGTACTCACACCCTGCTCAGGCCGCCATTGGTTACCTGAGTAAACTTCATGTTTGCAGGTCAGTAGAAGGGAAAGGGTTCTTGCTAGATAGTTAGTGGCATGTGTATCACTTGGTGGAGGATCCAAACTTGGAGTCGGGGCCATTTTGGGGATTTTTCTCGTTGTCCTTATTTTGGGATCTTGTTTACTTTTGCACTTGTAGCATGACATGCATATTTACTGTTGGAAATTTTTTTATACATGTTCCTTGTTTATTGGTTATGGTTTTTCGCTATTTGGTTATTCTGTTGTGGCTTACTCTGATAAATAAGGGGTATAGTCTCCCCACTTGACTATATAGACCCCCGCTGCTAGTCGGTAGCCTTTGGCGTACGGGGAGGCACGCTTAAGGTCATGTAACCACCCGGCTTGGAGCACCGGTTTAGTGGATTCCGGGTTAGGGACGTTACAAAGTGGTATTAGAGGAGTTCTTTCTTCTCCTTCTCTAAGGTTTTGTTATTTGGGATTGGTAGCCAAGGGATTAGACGTGTTGGGCCTTGGTAATGAGCTCATTCTTGGGAGTAGCTAACCCAGGTACGAGGGAAAACTCAAGTCACCATGGGTGGGAATTGTTATTCTTGGTCGTGTGTTGTTACAGTTGATGATATTTCACCATTGGGTGATGCACATGTGGTTTGATGTGACTGTTTCATGATATTTGGCTTGTGGCCTTAACAGCACGAGGATTTGCATTCATGCATCATTTTTAGGCACCTAGGGAGATAGGTGACATGCATTGTGTTAGGCACACGCACGGGGTGGGTGTGTGAGGCAGGAAAGTAGGGTGCATCATGCATTTCATGAAACCAAGAAATAATGAGAAGAATGAAATGAAACAAGTGGGTAACTGGTGTTTAATGAAATAATAGGGTTTGAAATGAAGTGGATGATGTTTTTGTAAAGAGTTTTGTGAGTTTGGTGATAGTGCATGGTTTCTTACCCCATGTGGACCATGGCCCGCGGTAGGTATGGTCGGGGTGGTGAATTTGAGGTGTTAATGTTGTTGAATTAGTACATTAAAGTGGGTTGTTGTGGCTCGTAGGGAGTCCTTTGTGATGAAGTCGTGAAAGTTTATGGTGCGCATTCTAAATCTTGTGATTGGAATTGTAGAGAGATGCCACCATGACGTCGGTTTCCAGTTGGGAAACGGGAGGATGTTGTAGAGAACACTCCTCCAGTAGAAGAGCAAGAAAATGAGGTGATCAATGAAGGTAGAGAAGGCCAGTTCCGAGAGAACTTGGCTCTCCTTATGCAGATAATGGATCGAGACCCAGGGTGGGTTGCACCGAGTATGTTTGAGATGAACAGGGAGTTACACCTGCAGCGCCCTCCGACTTTCACCAAAGAGGGTGGGCCAGAGGCAGCGGAGTTCTGGTTAGAGTCTTTCCAGATGATATTGGATCATCTGGAGACCCCTGTCAAAAAGTGAGTAAAGCTGGCCGTTTACATGTTGCGGGGCCAGGCTAGGCGTTGGTGGGACATTCAGGCTCAAACCGAGCAGGCTGAGGGGATGTCATGGAAGGATTTTCAGGAGAAGTTTCTGGAGCATTTCTACCCAGAGACTTTGTGGCAGGAGTGGGATGCAGAGTTTATGAGCCCGAATCAAGGATCTCTGTCAGTGATGGACTATGCTAGTCCCTTCACTGATCTACGACGCTTCGTCCCAGTGTTAGTTAGGGATGAGGCAGCGGTAGCATGGTGTTTCCAGGATGGGATGAGACATGAGATCAGTTATCAAGTAAATATCGTTCTCTTTAAGAGTTTTGCAGAGGTGATGGATCAAGCACTCATCTCTGAAGGGAACCTGAAGGGAGCTTCGGGTGGTGGGCTTGTCGTGCCAGCTGGGAAGACAAGTGGTGCATCTTCCGAAGGTTGGGTGGTGGGCTTGTTGTGCCAGCTAGGCTTGTCACTCATGCCAGCAGGGTAGTGTAGCACAGAGTACTCAGGCTGGAGCCCAGCATAGAGGGCCAGGTCAGCTTCAGGCAGTTTAGTTTGCGCCTAGTGATGGTGAAGCCGGACCGTCAACTATTCGAGGTACGATCCTTGTAGCTTCTACGTTTGCTAGTGTGTTGTTTGACACAGGTTCCACACACTCTTTTATCTATGATCAACTTGTGGTAGTGCTATTTTTATATGTAGAGGGAGTGTGTGGAGTGATTTTAATTGATACCCCGTTGGGAGCGTGGGTTGACGATATCAAGCAGTTCAAGGAATGCGCCTTGGAAGTTGGTGGGTATCATTTTCTGTGGGACTTGTTCATTATTGAGATGTTAGGGTTTGAACTAATCCTGGTAATGGATTGGTTGGTGTTGTATTGGGTGCACATAGACTATTATCGTCGTATAGTATCGTTCAGGTCACTTGAGGGCGACTCTTATGTCCACTGTGGCAAATGGGATGTTCGAGCAGGGCGTGTGGGGTCGTTTTGTCAACAGATGAGTGGACTCGCGGATCAAGTGGAATGTCTCATTCTTGATGATGATTAAGGAGGGGAACAAACTAATTTCCCTCCTGTGGTGGATCGGTTTCAGGATATGTTTCCTGAGGATTTCTCGGGGTTACCACCTGAGAGGGATGTCGAGTTCACAATCGAGTTGTTGCTAGGAGCGGAGCCAGTTTCTATTCCACCATACCGAATGGCATCGGAAGAACTCTAGGAACTGAAGGTTCATCTTGAGGAGTTGGAGCGTAAAGGGTTTATCCATCCTAGTACGTATCCTTGGGGATCTCCTGTGCTTTTTGCAAAGAAGGCCGATGGGTCATTGAGGCTGTGTGTTGACTATCAGAAGTTGAATCAGATGACAGTGAAAAACTGGTACCCTCTTCTTAGAATTGATGACTTGTTTGATCAGTTGAGGGGTGCATCAGTGCTTTCTAAAATTGATCTGAGGTCAGGTTATCACCAGTTAAGAGTGAGGTCTTCTGACGTACCACGGACAGCTTTCCAGAGTCGGTACGGGTTGTTTGAGTTCGTGGTAATGCCTTTCGGCTTGACCAATGCACCGGAGGTGTTTATGGATTTTATAAACCCGATATTTCATCCCTATCTAGATAGATTTATGGTTTTCTTCATTGAGGATATCTTAGTGTACTCGAAAACTCACGGCGATCATGCCCAACATCTTGACATCATCTTGGGTACGCTAAAAGAGCATCGGCTATACGCCAAGCTATCAAAGTGTCAATTCTGGATAGGTGAGGTGCATTTTCTGGGTCACATCATCTCAGAGGCAGGTGTGTCAGTTGATCCAGAGAAAGTTCAGGTAGTTGTATCTTGGGAGCAGCCCAAGAGTGTTTCTGATGTTCGGAGTTTTCTGGGTTTGGCCTGGTTTTACCGAAGGTTCATTCAGGATTTCTCTCGATTGGCAGCACCACTCTCGGGATTGACTAGGAAGGGAATCAGGTTTGAGTGGTCTGGGGTTTGTGAGAATTCTTTCTAGGAGTTGAAGAATCGTTTGACGACCGCACCAATCTTGATCTTACCTAAGCCGGGTAAGAATTATATCGTGTTTTGTGATGCGTCCAGAATCGGACTTGGGGCTGTGTTGATGCAAGATGAATGGGTTGTGGCTTATGGGTCAAGTTAGTTGAGACCCCATGAGAGGAACTACCCCACTCATTGGCTGCAGTAGTGTACGCCTTGAAGTGTTGGAGGCACTATTTGTTGGGAGAACGGTTTATTGTGTTTACCGACCATAAGAGTTTAAAGTACATATTATCCCAGCGGGATCTAAATCTTCAGCAGTGGAGATGGGTTGAATATCTCCAGTCTTTTGACTTTAAGTTGGTGTACATGCTAGGAAAGGTAAATAGTGTTGCTGATGCTCTGAGCAGGAAGGTTCATAAGTAGGCGGTTCAGGAGTCCAGCACCGAGTGGAAGGTGATGGCTTTGTTTGCAGAGATGCACCTCGAGGTGCAGGAGGAGAATGGTCAGGTCACTCTTGCTCCCTTAACGATGGAGTCGACGCTTTTGAGTCGAGTTAAGGATGGTCATCTTGATGATCCTGAGTGCTTGTCCATGGGGGAAAAAGCATAAAGGTGGGGATCTACCTTTTGGATGGGTCGTCGGCATGGACGGTGTTGTTCATGTTCGTGATCGTGTGGTTGTGCCAAAGCGTGTGCGGGAAGAGTTGATGCGAGAGTTTCATGCATCAAGGTGGGAAGTGCATCTTGGTTTGACCAAGATGTACCGTGATCTCTGAAGGTAGTTTTGGTGGCCTGGAATGAAAAAGGAAGTTGCGGGCTTTGTGGCACGGTGTCTTACCTGTCAGCAGGTGAAGGCCGAGCATCAACGCCCAGGTGGTTTGTTGCATCCATTTCCCATTCTGGAATGGAAGTGGGATGATGTAACGATGGATTTTGTCATGGGTCTTCCAAGGATGCCGCGAAATAATGATGTAATCTGGTTGGTTGTGGATCTTTTAACAAAAGTGGCACATTTCTTACCGATTCAGGAGACCTTCACAGTCGACTAGTTGGGTGAGCTATATGTTTGAGAGATAGTGCGGTTTCATGGGGTGTCGTGGACCATAGTTTCGGACCGAGATCCATGTTTAAAATCACATTTCTGGTAAGGGTTGCAGAAGGTTCTGGGTACTCAAGTGTTTTTGAGTACGTCTTTCCACCCACAGACGGATGGGCAGTCAGAGCATACGATCCAAGTGTTGGAAGACATGTTAAGAGCTTGTGTCTTGGACCTTGGTGGTTCTTGGGAGAGGCATCTATCGTTAGTTGAGTTTTCCTACAACAACAATTTTCATTCTACAATTCAGATGGCACCGTTTGAGGTGCTTTATGGGAGACCATGTATATCTCCATTGTGTTGGCTAGAGGCCGGTGAATCTGAGTTGTTGGGGCCGAGTCTTGTGTAGGAGACTTCTGAGAGAGTTCAGTTGATCAGGAAGCGAATGGCTACGGCTCAGAGTAGGCAGAAGTCGTATGAAGATCAAAGGAGTAGACCTCTTGAGTTTGGGGTGGGTGATAAAGTGTTCCTTCGAGTGTCCCCAAGGTTGGTTCACCGTCGTATTCGAAAGCAGGGTAAGTTGGTGCCCAGGTATGTGGGACCTTTTGAGATTGTGGAGAGGATCGGACTAGTGTCTTACCGATTGGCTCTTCCACAGCGGTATAATGGGATGCATGATTTGTTTCATGTGTCGCATATTTGACGGTATCACCCTGACCCATCTCATGTGGTTGATGTTCAGGACGTGGAGCTTGAGGCAGATGCGTCCTTTGAGGATCATCTGGTTCGTGTGGTGGATCGTAGTGAAAAGGTCTTGCGAGGAAAGGTTGTGCCAGTAGTGCGAGTACTATGGTAGCATGGGAAGGTTTAGGAAGAAACTTGGGAGTGTAAATTGGATGTGCGGGCTTAGTGGCCCAAACTCTTCTCTTCGGTGGAGCAAAGATGCTAGGGAACTCAGCTCAGGGACAAGCCGTTATAAGGTGGTGAGGTTGTAAGATCCTGATTTTTGGAAAGGTGTTTTTTTGTTTTGTTCTGGGTTAAAACCGTGATTTTGGGACATTAAAAGGTTTCTTGGAAGTGTGAGAGGCCTTGGGGTGTTCTGGGGGCTCGGTTCATGGAAGAAGGGAAGTCTGTGCAAAGCAAACCAAGGCACACGGCCTGTGCACAGTCAGCCAAACCGTGCGGCCTGCCCAGGCGAAACCGTGTGACCCTCCCTCCTCTAGACAGAAGCGAGCACACGGTTTTCCAAACCGTGTGGCTAAACCTTGTGACTCCTCCTCCTCCGAGCAGTGGCATTCGCACGTTTTTCACACGGTTTTCCAAACCGTGTAGACAAACTATGCGGCCACTTAAAGTTGGTAAAATTTACAAAATTGCCACTTTGGGCTTTTAAACCCCACTCGGGATTTTCCTCTCTTCCTCCTCTCTTCACCTTAGGCACGAACCAAACCTCCCAATGACTTCAAGAGATCAAACTCCTTCGATTCTAAGGCGTTTTTGGTGCCATTGGTTGCGGATCGAAGATCCGGGTAAGGCTAACCTCATCCTTGCTTCTCTTTTTGGTTTAGGGTTTGTATCTTCTCCCTCTCTTGTTCTGAAGCTCTAAAACCCTATATTTTGGGAGAATTTTAGGTTGAAGCTTCAAAGGTTGGTCAGATCAAGGTCTAAGGACTCGATTTAGGGTGCGTTCAACCGCGGTTTCGAGGTAGGTGGTATACAAGTTATATCCCATGGTTATTTAGGGTTTTGTGCATGTTTAGTTGTGTTCTTGCTTTCCTTTGGTTATGTTTTGGATAACCTTGGCATGTTTGGTAATAATGGTGTTTAAAATGGAAAATGGGAACCTTCACAATCCCCGTGGGATGTATTGGGATAGACTTGACCTAATTGGGGCCATCCATGGGATGTGACGGCATTTCCCAGATTTAGGGATTGATATTAAATAAGTGACCTTGTTGTAATGAATTATAGATCCCTTGACAAATATGTTGGAATGATTGGTTGAACTTGGAATAGAAGTTAGGTGATGCACCTAGACTTGTCAATAACCTAAGGGTTATTTGGAATGGGTTGAATGGTTGATCCATGGAAATGATGAATGGGTTAAATGGGTTAATGTGTAAACTGATTAAAGACCATAATGGGATGAATTATGGTTCTAGTGTTGAATGCTTAGTGATATAGGCATAACACATGAGAATTGGGTGAATAGTTAAATGATGTGAAATGGAAATGTGTTAATGGGTTAAGGCATGAGGTGAATTTCCCATGTGTTGTGAATGCTTTGTCCAAGGGGCAATGGTATGGAAGGTTGATGGTTACTTATATATATAATCATGTGCACATGGCTTGGTAGTGTGGGGTATGACTGAGGATCTACGCCCATGGGTCAAGTGAAGACTGATGCTCTGAACTCCACCCTAAATACACGAGGTAGGGATAGGACTGATGCTTTGTTTCCCTATCGGTTGCATCCACCCGGACTGAGGCTTCGAGGTGAGGATATGGTTTCTATGAGGGGTTGGTCCTAGTGAGATAGTACAACGATGTTTTTACCTTATTTCATGTTAATGTTGGCCTTATACCCATGTAACATAATGTATGTGTTCAACCCATGTAAATGTGATGAAATGGTAAGTGATGGTCAATGGTAATAAATGAATGGTAATGGAATGGAAATGGTTTTGGCTCTAAAATGGTTAATGGAACCTTAAGTAATTACTTGGAAATTATCATTCATTTCCTTTTTTCATGCACTACCTGTTGTACTGGATATTTTGTAGACACCGTTGGTGGTGGCCTACTGAGTTGTACTCACACCCTGCCCGGGCTGCCATTGGGTACCCGAGTAGACTTCATGTTTACAGGTCAGGAGAAGGGCAAGGGTTCTTTCTAGATAATGAGTGGCATGGGTATCACTTGGTGGAGGATCCGGACATGGAGTCAGGACCATTTTGGGGATTTTTCCTGTTGTCCTTATTTTGGGCTCTTGTTCACTTTTTCACTTGTAGCATGACATGCATATTTACTGTTGGAAATGTTGTTATACATTTTTCTTGTTTATTGGTTATGGTTTTCCTCTATTTTTTTATTCTGTTGTGGCTTACTTTGATAAATAGGTTTTATAGTCTCCCCACTTGACTACATAGACCCCCGCTGCTAGTCAGCAGCCTTTGGCGTACGGGGAGGCGCGCTTAAGGTCATGTAACCACCCATCTTGGAGCACCGGTTCAGTGGATTCCGGGTTGAGGACGTTACAAAGTGGTATCATAGGAGGTATTTCTTATACTTCTCTAAGGTTTTGTTAATTGGGATTGGTAACCAAGTGATTAGACATGCCGGGACTTGGTAATGAGCTCGTGCTTGGGAGTAGCTAACCCAGGTATGAGGGAAAACCCAAGTCACCTTGGGTGGGAATTGTTATTCTTGGTCGTGTGTTGTTACATTTGATGATATTTCACCGTTGGGTGATGCACATGTGGTTTGATGTGACTGTTTCATGATATTTGTCTTGTGGCCTTAACGGCACGAGGATTTGCATTCATGCATCATTTTTAGGAACCTAGGTAGATAGGTGACATGCATTGTGTTAGGCATAGGCACGGGGTGGGTGTGTGAGGCAGGAAAGTAGGGTGCATCATGTATTTCATGAAACCAATAAATAATGAGAATAATGAAATGAAACAAGTGCGTAACTGATGTTTAATGAAATAATAGGGTTTAAAATAAAGTGTAAAAATTTTTTGTAAAGAGTTGTGTGAGTTTGGTGATAGTGCATGGTTGCTTACCCCATTTGGACCATGTCCCATGGTAGGGATGGTTGGGGCGGTGAATTTGAGGTGTTAATGTTGTTGAATTAGTATATTAAAGTGGGTTGTTGTGTCTCATAGGGAGTCCTTTGTGATGAAGTCGTGAAAGTTTATGGTGCACATTCTAAATATCGTGCTTGGAATTGTAGAGAGATGCCACCATGACGTCGGTTGCTAGTTGGTAAATGGGAGAATTTTGCTGAGAACACTCCTCTGGTAGAATAGAAAGAAAATTCGGTGATCAATGAAGGTAGAGAAGACCAGTTCCGAGAGAACTTGGCTCGCCTTATGCAGATGATGGATCGAGACCCAGGGCGGGTTGCACCGAGTATGTCTGAGCTGACCAGGGAGTTCTAGTTGCAACACCCTCCGACTTTCACCAGAGAGGGTGGGATAGAGGCAATGGAGTTCTGGTTAGAGTCTGTCCAGATGATAATGGATCATCTGCAGACCCCTGTCGAAAAGTGAGTAAAGCTGGCCGTTTATATGTTGCGGGGCCAGGCTAGGCGTTGGTGGGAAATTCAGGCTCAAACCGAGCAGGCTGAGGGGATGTCATGGAAGGTTTTTTCAAAGAAGTTTCTAGAGAATTTCTACCCAGAGAATTTGAGGCAGGAGCAGGCTGTAGAGTTTTTGAGCTGGACTTAGGGATCGCTGTCGGTGATGGACTATGCTAATCGCTTCACTGATCTGCGACGCTTCGTCCCAGTGTTAGCTGGGGATGAGGCAGCGGTAGCATGGTGTTTCCAGTATGGGTTGAGACATGAGATCAGGTCTCAAGTAAATATATTTCACTTTAATAGGTTTTCAGAGGTGATGGATCAAGCACTCATCTCTGAAGGGAACCTGAAGGGAGATTTGGGTGGTGGCCTGGTCGTGCTAGTTGGGTGGACAAGTGGTGCATCTTTCGAAGGTCGGGTGGTGGGATTGTCGTTCCAGTTGGGCTTATCGCTCATGCCAGCAGGGCAGTGTAGCACAGAGTACTCAGGATGGATCCCATGGTAGAGGGGCAGGTCAGCTTTAGGCAGTTCAGTTTGCGCCTGGTGATGGCAAAGCCGGACCGTCAACTGTTCGAGGTACGATCCTTGTAGCTTCTACGTTTGATAGTGCGTTATTTGACATAGGTTCCACAGACTCTTTTATCTCTTATCAACTTGTGGTAGTGCTTGGTTTACATGTAGAGGGAGTGTGTGGATTGATGTCAATTGATACCCTGTTGGGAGCGTGGGTTGAGGATATCAAGCAGTGCAAGGAATGCACCTTGAAAGTTGGTGGGTATCGTTTTCTGTGGGACTTGTTCATTATCAGGATGTTAGGGATTGACCTAATCCTGGGAATGGATTGGTTGGTGTTTTATCGGGCGCACATAGACTATTATCATCGTAGAGTATCGTTCAGGTCGCTTGAGGGTGACTCTTATGTCCACCGTGGCAAATGGGATGTTCGAGTAGGGCGTACGGGGCCGTTTTGTCAACAGATGAGTGGACTCTTGGCTCAAGTGGCATGTCTCATGCTTGATGATGATGAGGGATGGGAGGAAACTAATTTTCCTCCTGTGTTGGATCGGTTTCAGGATGTGTTTCTTGAGTATTTCTCGGGGTTACCACCCGAGAGGGATGTCAAGTTCACAATCGAGTTGTTACCGGGAGCGGAGCCAGTTTCTATTCCGCCATACCAAATGGAACTGGTATAACTCTAGGAACTAAAGTTTCATCTTGAGGAGTTGGAGCGTAAAGGGTTTATCCATCCTAGTACGTCTCCTTGGGGATCTCCTGTGCTTTTTTCAAAGAAGGTCGATGGGTCGTTGAGGCTGTGTGTTGACTATCGGAAGTTGAATCAGATGACAGTGAAAAACTGGTACCCTCTTCCTAGAATTGATTACCTATTTGATCAGTTGAGGGGTGCATCAGTGTTTTCTAAGACTAATCTGAGGTCAGGTTATCACCAGTTAAGATTGAGGTCTTCTGATGTACCACGGATAGCTTTCTGGAGTCGGTACGGTTTGTTTGAGTTTGTGGTAATGACTTTCAGCTTGACCAATGCACTGGCAGTGTTTATGTCTTTGATGAACCGGATCTTTCATACCTATCTAGATCGGTTTGTGGTTGTCTTCGTTGATGATATCTTAGTGTACTCTAAAACTCACGGCGATCATGCCCAACATCTTGACATCGTCCTGGGTACGCTAAAAGAGCATCAGCTATACTCCAAGCTATCAAAGTGTCAATTCTAGATAGGTGAGGTGCATTTTCTGGGTCACATCATCTCAGAGGAAGGTGTGTCAGTTGATCCAGAGAAAGTTCAGGCAGTTGTATCTTGGGATCATCCCAAGAGTGTTTCTGATGTTCGGAGTTTTATGGGTTTGGCCAGGTATTACCGAAGGTTCATTCAGGATTTCTCTCGCTTGGCAGCACCACTCTCGGGCTTGACCAGGAAGGGAATCAGGTTCGAGTGGTCTGGGGCTTTTGAGAATGCTTTCCAGGAGTTGAAGAAGCGGTTGACGACCGCACCTATCTTGATCTTACCTGAGCCGGGTAAGAAGTATATTGTGTTTTGTGATGCGTCCAGAATCGGACTTAGGGCTGTGTTGATGCAAGATGAGCGGGTTGTGGCTTATGGGTCATGGTAGTTGAGACCCCATGAGTGGAACTACCCCACTAATGATCTTTAGTTGGCTTCATTAGTGTATGACTTGAAGTGTTGGAGGCACTATTTGTTGGTAGAACGGTTTACTGTGTTTACCGACCATAAGAGTTTAAAGTACATCTTCTCCCAGCGGGATCTGAATCTTTGGAAATGGAGATGGGTTGAATATCTCCAGTATTTTGACTTTGAGTTGGTGTACATTCCAGGAAAGGTAAATAGTGTTGCTTATGCTCTGAACAGGAAGGTTCAGAAGCAGGCGGTTCAGGAGTCCAACACCGAGTGGAAGGTGATGGCTTTGTTTGCAGAGATGCACCTGGAGGTGCAGGAGTAGAATGGTCAGGTCACTCTTGCTCCCTTAACGATGGAGTCGATGCTTTTGAGTCGAGTTAAGGAGGGTCAGCTTGATGATCCTGAGTAATTGGCCATGGGGGGAAAAGAAAAAAGGTGTGGAGCTACCTTTTGGCTTGGCCATCGGCGTGGACGATGTTTTTAGTGTTCATGATTGTGTGGTTGTGCCAAAGAGTGTGCGGGAATAGTTGATGCGAGAGTTCCATGCATCAAGGTGGGCAGTGCATCCTGGTTTGACCAAGATGTATTGTGATCTCTGAAGGCAGTTTTGGTGGCCTGGAATGAAAAAGGAAGTTTCGGGATTTGTGGCATGGTGTATTACCTGTCAGTAGGTGAAGGCCGAGCATCAATGGCCAGGTGGTTTGTTGCATCCATTGCCCATTCCGGAATGGAAGTGGGATGATGTAATGAGGGATTTTGTCATGGGTCTTCCGAGGATGCTGCGAAAGAATGATGCAATCTGGGTGGTTGTGGATCGGTTAACAAAAGTGTCACATTTCTTACCGGTTTAGGAGACCTTCACAGTCAACTAGTTGGGTGAGTTGTACATTCAGGAGATAGTTCGGTTTCATGGGGTGTCGCGGACCATAGTTTCGGACCGAGATCCACATTTCACATCATGTTTCTGTCAAGGGTTGCAGAAGGCGCTGGGTACGCAAGTGTTTTTGAGTACGGATTTCCACCCACAAACGAATGGGCAGTCGGAGCGTACGATCCAAGTGTTGGAAGACATGTTAAGAGCTTGTGTCTTGGACCTTTGTGGTTCTTTCAAGAGGCATCTATCGTGAGTTGAGTTTTCCTGCAACAACAATTTTCAGGTTACAATTCAGATGGCACCGTTTGAGGTGCTTTATGGGAGACCATGTAGATCTCCATTGTGTTGGCTAGAGGCTGGTGAATCTGAGTTGTTGGGGCCGAGTATCGTGCAGGAGACTTTTGAGAGAGTTCAGTTGATCAGGAAGTGAATGGCTACGGCTTAGAGTAGGCAGAAGTCGTATGCAGATCAGAGGTGTAGACCTCTTGAGTTTCAGGTGGGTGATAAAGTGATCCTTCGAGTGTCGCCAAGGTTGGGTCACCATTGGATTCGAAATCAGGGTAATTTGGCACCCAGGTATGTGGGACCTTTTGAGATTGTGGAGAGGATCGGACTAGTGGCTTACCGATTGGCTCTTCCACAGTGGTATAGTGGGATGCATGATGTTTTTCATGTGTCGTAGCTTCGACGGTATCACTCTGACCCATCTCACGTGGTTGACGTGGAGCTTGAGGCAGATGCGTCCTTTGAGGATCATCTGGTTCGTGTGGTGGATCGTAGTGAAAAGATTTTGCGATGCAAGGTTATGCCATTAGTGCGATTACTATGGCAGCATGGTAAGGTTCACGAAGAAACTTGGGAGTGTGAATCGGATGTGTGGGCTTAGTGGCCCGAACTCTTCTCTTTCGTGGAGCAAAGAGGATTTGGAACTCGGCTCGGGGATGAGCCGTTATAAGGTGGGGAGGTTGTAAGATCTCGGTTTTTGGAAAGGTATGTTTTTGTTTTGTTCTAGGTTAAACCCTTGATTTTGGGTCATTAAAAGGTTTCTTGGAAGTGTGAGAGGCCTTGGGGGTGTTCCGGGGGCTCGGGGCACGGAAGAAGGGAAGTTTGGGCAAAGCAAACCAAGGCACACGACCTGTGCACAGTCAGCCAAACCGTGCGGCTAGCCCAGGAGAAACCATGTGACTCTCCCTCCTCTGGACAGAAGCGAGGGCACAGTTTGTGCACAGTTTGCTAAACCGTGTGGCTAAACTGTGTGACTCCTCCTCCTCCGGGCAGTGGCATTCGCACAGTTTGCGCACGGTTTTCCAAACCGTGAGGACAAACCGTGCGGCCACTTAAAGTTGGGAAAATTTACAAAATTGCCACTCCGGGATTTTAAACCCCACTCGGGATTTTCCTCTCTTCCTCCTCTCTTCATCTTAGGCACGAACCAAACCTCCCAAGGACTTCAAGAGATCAAACTCCTTCGATTCTAAGGTGTTTTTGGTGCCGTTGGTTACGGATCGAAGCTCCGGGTAAGGCTAACCTCATCCTTACTTCTCTTTTTGGTTTAGGGTTTGTATCTTCTCCCTCTCTTGTTCTGAAGCTCTAAAACCCTATCTTTTGGGAGAATTTTAGGTTGAAGCTTCAAAGGTTGGTCGGATCGAGGTCTAAGGACTCGATTGAGGGTGCGTTCAACCGCGGTTTCAAGGTATGTGGTCTACAAGTTATATCTCATGGTTATTTAGGGTTTTGTGCATGTTTAGTTGTGTTCTTTCATTCCTTTGGTTATTTTTTGGATAACCTTGGCATTTTTGGTAATAATGGTGTTTAAAATGGCAAATGGGAACCCTCATGATCCCCGTGGGATGTGTTGGGATAGACTTGACCTAATTGGGGCCATCCATGGGATGTGACGGCATTTCCCAGATTTAGGGATTGATATTAAACAAGTGACCTTGTTGTAATGAATTCTAGATCCATTGACGAATATGTTGGCATGATTGGCTGAACTTGGAATATATGTTAGGTGAAGCACCTAGACTTGGCAATAACCTAAGGTTTATTTGGAATGGGTTGTATGGTTGATCCATGGAAATGATGAACGGGTTAAATGGGTTAATGTGTAAACTGATTAAAGACCATAATGGGATGAATTATGGGTCTAGTGTTGAATTCTTAGTGAGATAGGCATAACACATGAGAATTGGGTGAATGGTTAAATGATGTGAAATGGTAATGTGTTAATGGGTTAAGTCGTGATGTGAATTTCCTGTGTGTTGTGAATGCTTTGTCCAAGGGGAAATGGTATGGAAGGTTGATGGTTACTTATATATATAAGCATGTGCACATGGCTTGGTAGTGTGGGGTATGACTGAGGATCTACGACCATGGGTCGAGTGAAGACTGATTCTCTGAACTCCACCCTAAATGCATGGGGTCGGGATAGGACTGATACTATGTTTCCCTATCGGTTTCATCCACCCAGAATGAGGCTTCGAGGTGAGGATATAGTTTCTATGAGGGGTTGTTCCTAGTGAGATAGGACAATGATGTGTTTACCCTCTTTCATGTGAATGTTGGCCTTAGACCCATGTAACATAATGTATGTGTTTAACCCATGGTAATGTGATGAAATGGTAAGTGATGGTGAATGGTAATAAATGAATGGTAATGGAATGGAAATGGTTTTGGCTCTAAACTGGTTAATGTCACCTTAAGTAATTACTTGGAAATTATCATTCATTTCCTTTTTTCATGCACTACCTGTTGTACTGGATATTTTGTAGACACCATTGGTGGTGGCCTACTGAGTTGTACTCACACCCTGCTCAGGCTGCCATTGGGTACCCGAGTAGACTTCATGTTTGCAGGTTAGGAGAATGGCAAGGGTTCTTTCTAGATAGTGAGTGGCATGGGTAGCACTTGGTGGAGGATCCAGACTTAGAGTTGGGACCATTTTGGGGATTTTTCCTGTTGTCTTTATTTTGGGATCTTGTTCACTTTTTCACTTGTAGCATGACATGCATATTTACTGTTGGAAATGTTGTTATACATGTTCCTTGTTTATTGGTTATGTTTTTCCACTATTTGGTTATTCTGTTGTGGCTTACTCTGATAAATAGGGGGTATAGTCTCCCCACTTGACTACATAGACCCCTGCTGCTAGTCGGTAGCCTTTGACATACGGGGAGGTGCGCTTAAGGTCACGTAACAACCCGGCTTAGAGCACCGGTTCAGTGGCTTCTGGGTTGGGGATGTTATATATAGTGCCTATAGTTCATCTCTTGGAAAATACACCACTACCATAGTGGATGCCACCAAGGTATGGTGGTGGGGGTTTTGGAATTGTAAATGCTCAATCGATGCCTAATATTCCAAGGGTGGTTTATCTAGCCATGTGCGACATTAATGGAGGGTTTTAGAGCATCTTTTAACTCGTTTTTATTCTATTAAACCTTTTTTTCACTCTCCTTTTGGCTTGGATTTCAAATTTATTATTCCAGGAAAGGAGGTTTAGGCATTCATATATTGTCTATCATCAGCTTAAAGTGATTCCCTTCTTCTTTGGATTTATCTTTATGGATATAGGTTTATAAGGACTAGATATCTTTCTCCCCCATCATTGATTTAGAAGGAAGTGTTTTTTTCATTGATCCTGAGGTTGGTATCTCGATAAAATTATTTTATCCTTTGATATACCTTGTTTTATTGTAAAATTACTTAGTTTGATTTATTAAATTCATTAATTCAAAATATATGAGGGGTTATTTTATGAAAATACATCTTGGGTGGCCTGTGAAATGGTTTTTAAAGGGTTTTATTTAAAAATATTTTTTCCACATAATGTGTTTGATGAAATGTATCAAAGATGTTTTTCACTCAAAAGCATATTTCTAAGCAAGGGAGAGGTGATTCTTCACTTGTGAAAATGTTTTGAAAAATTGTGAGCATTATTTATTGTATGTTTTTGTAAAAATATAGCATATAGGAACATTTGGGAACCTTGGGTGTGAATATATGGTTGTGATATCGATAGACTATGTGGTAGGATTTGATATCATTAGGATTCACATTATATTGGCTTAGTGTTCCTTGTATTTCCTAGTTATGTATTCCTATAGGATAAATCCCAATTATGTTTCATGCACTTGATTTCATTTAAGTATCATGATTTAAATTCTCACTTGTTTATCTTTTGATATATGAATTCTTTGATTATTTCACTCTATATTTTCATTCATGTTGACTTCTATATTCTTGTTGTTTTGGATATGGGTTTTTTTAAAGTAAAACCAAAGGATTATTTATGTAAAAAAATTCAAATAACTTATATTTATAAACTTTTTTTGTTTTTAAAGCTATAAATAATGGTTTCATGGTGATAGACATTGTATAGATTCATGGTGGTATCCTACTAGGCATTTACCTCACACCATGCATATGCCTTTGGGAATATATAGATTTGGTTTTTTAGGATATAGGTAAAGGTAAGGGAGTCTGGTAGATCATATAATTATCTTGGTTGTTGTTTTCTTCATAGGTTTTGGGGTGGTTATGATGGATGTTCACATGGAGATATGGTTTTAGTTTTGTTCTTTACCTTGTTTTGTTTTCCAGGTTTAGTCTTTTGGCTTGGTTTTTATCTCTCATGCTTTTGTACCCTTTTTCTTTTACAAGGTACTTAGACAGTTTATCTCTTTTCTCTTTACATAAGGCTTGTTTTGGTTCTTATTTTAATCTCCACCTTGTGGATATCCATCTTGGGTGACATTTCATGTCCATCCAGGTTGGTTTGTTATACATATAGTTTTTTTGTTGTAATTTTTTTTATATTTTTAATATATTTTAGTTTATTTTCTATTTATTTTCTATTTTATTTTATCTTTTGTGTTTCACCCACTGTACTCCTTCTCATCTCTATGAAAATAAAAACTAACCTAGTTGATTGTTTAAAGGAGGGATCGATGTTATGATTTATATTCATTGTTATTCAATGATTCTCATTATATTATTCTAAAATTTTAGTGGTGGTTAAATCGATTAGGGTTGTAGCACTCACTTTTCACTACTATTTTTTTATTATTATTCGTTCACATATATTACTTCCCTTAAATATTTATGTAATTCAAATAATGTAGTTTGTATTATGTATTGATGTGTAAGAGGATTATCCTGTATGTAGAGGTTAAATATAGGATAATCACAATTAGAACATTATGGTGTAGAGTGATGGGATTGATCTATACATTGAATGGGATAACGAGATTATATTTTTGAAGAACTATGATAACATCATTGTGAAATCCTAAGTGCAATAGTCTTTTTTTTTACTAACCACTTTGTATCTTCTTTTTCATTTTTCTATATTTTTATACCATATATATATTTATATTCATATCATATGCATTTTAAAACCCCCATAGTTTTAGTTTTACTTTAGTGATATATTTTTTAGATAATAAATAGTGAGAATATAAAAAACAGTGTGTGTGAGTGGCCTCCTCGAGAGATTGAACCAGGGTGTTCACTATATTACAAACTTAGGTAAATAATAAATTTATTGATTAATTTTTTTTGACAAATATATATTACTAGAGACAACTACAAAACTAGACTTGATTCTTCACCCAATCCCATCACCCAACTCTAACCAAGTACCTCTAGATCAATCGTTCATTATATGGCCCTTTCTCTTACCTATGTCATGAACTATGAAATTTACATGGGCACTGGTATGTTCGTGCAGGGTGTGATTATAACTCAGTAGGCTACCACTAATGGTTCCCCTAAAAAATCCAAAATATACGGTTTCATGCATGAAGTGATATTCCATCAATAATAAATAGATAATAATATTAATAAATGTCATTACCTTGAGTTCTCAATAATACACATAGGGAAAAACCATATCTTTCACGACCAATTCTATAATGTCTATTAATATATCACAGTAAACCATAAAGCTTATGGGGAAGTACATTTCCATTTCTATAGGATCTTATCCTAAATGCATATAGACCATGGCTCATAACACTAAAATATAATAGGAATAGTGGCCCCATGTCTATATTGGTGTAAACTCTAAGGAATTTCAACCACATAATGAGTTATAAGGATAAGGTTAAAGGCATCCCTTGTTAGATTATTGTAGCCCAATCTTTGGATTAAGTTGGGCCAACAATTGGTGGCACATACTACACACCTAGATGAAAATCTTGCAGTTCAACCTCCATTGTGAATTCACTATGGGTTTAAAAAGGAAACACTCCCCTACTTGGGGGTCCAGGCCCTGAAGGACCCAGTATAAATTTCGGAGTACTATAGAAATGTTGAATCACTATAGTGGAGCTAACCAAAAAAACATAGACAGGACACTATAGCAATGTGGAATTTAACATGGCAATATAACATCATGTGACTGGTGATTCCAATAGGTTACTTTATCTCCATAGGTATCCAACCATCGGTCACTATATCATAGTGTACTTATAGTGTGGTGGATATCATAGTTTCATCATTTTCTTTATGAGATAATTTTAGCTAGGTTTTTTATGTGAGTGATACTATAAGATTGTACGCTATAATTCTACTCCTGAAATTATTAAAGTTTTATTCCTCTTCATGGGTGTAGGGATCATTTTATGAACCATGTAATTCTTTATTTCTCATGATCTTGTTCTTTTTATTTTTTTTCCTTTTACTCTTCTCCTATAAATCATTGTTCATTTATTTCTTCATGTGTTTCTACAACAACCCCCACATATACAATCTCATCCCTAAAGAATCTCAATACTAGATCAAAATAATATAATACTAATGGGAAATAATCCCATATATGTAATTATTTCATCCCATATGCATCTCTATCATTTCATGTAAATATAATTAAAAGGGGAAAGGTAACCCCTATCTACAATAATCTCATCCCTTAGGCATATTGACCCCTGATTGGAATAGTAGTAAGACTAATGAGAAATGGGGACCACATCTATAATGATCTAAGATCAATGTAATATTTATATTGACATATCCATTTGAATAAATAGGTAAAAAGTGTCCCCTATCTATATTGTCCTCAACTCAAGTAATCTTGACCCCTATGATAATAACCCCTTAGGATATATATAAAAACCCATAATGATGGATATCATCTTACAAAAATGTTTGGTTTAGAATATAGTGCATCCCATATTCTAGATTAGGTCAGTATATACATAATGAACCCTTATTATACCTTTCAAATGGTCCTCTAGGAACTATTTAATTTAAAGTAGGAGGAATATCAACCATTATATATGTTGAACAAGACATGTGGAAACACATAGTAGCCAAACCCACCAAGAGATACCCTCCATTTATTTACTAGATTGGGTACACATCTCCTAATAAAAGGGGGTTAATTGGAACCTAATAAGGTCTATCACAACATAATATATCTTGAGGAACACCTCATTGGGTTCTGGATATAAAGTATAGGACACATTATCTCAAGCACACGATCATTGACAACTATAGTAAAAAATCAAAAATACATGGAGGACCACTCATAATCCTAAACATCCTTACCTAACTTGTATATTTCTAGGGGGAATAATTCAGATAATTTTTAGGTAAATCGCACATGGTTGGTGTGGCCAAACATTATGTGTCTCATTAAAACATGTATAAATTGATGAGAAATTTTAAGCACCACCTACCTTGACTTAAAATAATACCTCTCATTAAATATCATTAGGAGAAATATATTTAATCAATAAATTTCCAAAAATCTAAAGAAAAAAAACCTAAATTATGGTATAATTAGCATAGAATGCTGAAACAGTTATAGAAATTAATAATGGGTAGAATATAAGTGATAACCTTACCTCATGCAATCTATTAGGATATACAATATAATGATTTCAACCACAAATGAGGGAGATCCAAGATTGAAGAGGGAGAGAATGTGAAGAGGAAGGTACCTAGCCAAAATATATAGGGGGACTTTATTTAAGTAAATTGTAATCAATTAAATTATATTAATTAGAAATTTAAAAAAAATACCATTTGATCATCTAGTGCCCGATCACCTGTCAATGGGTACTCGGTGCCCTATTAGGTACCATCCTTGGGGTCACTAGCCACCTAGTGTCCCCCATGGGTTCCCCTTTCTACTTATAGCCACTGGGTACCTAGTTCTGTTAATCATAAATGACACACCTCCCACCCTAGGTTTTACTTCCTAAAACCAACACATGAACCTCTGCCAACTTGTCTAGCAAACCAAAACAATGAAAATACACATGGTTCATAAAAAAATTAAACAAGTTTATAGCTTAGGAAGAATAAGTTATTATAGTCAATTTATCCTTAGTGTGATATTTAGTGTTGATCATCTTCAAATGGTGGATCTAGTACTATTTATCTATATTTTTTAGCATGTTTTCTCACCATCTATTTATGTTGTGATCCTATTCCTAATATTAGATCCATATTCGGGCTTGTCATATGTCTTGTAATTTATTCATGATTTTTTATTCAGGTGATATTTTATATCCTTCTAATTATACACCAATATACATGTATCCCCCCACCCCCCATTGGATAATTTTTATGAATCATATTTTATTCCATCACCACATGTATTGTTAGTTAGGTAGTATCATTATTCCATACTTTTGAATCCTCAAGTTTCCTTTATTTTAAAGGTTTTTGAACTTCAATGTCCTAGTCACTTGCATCTGAGAGAGAGAGAGAGAGAGAAATATGAGGGAGGTGATGAGGAGTCCTTAACATCATGGAACCATATTTCTAATTTGTTTCATTAGAGGAGTTATCCTCTCGTGAGATTTAATAATAATAATAACAATTAGTAAATTCATTTCTCCAATATTTATAATCTTGATCATTTTCTCTATAGAATATTTATAGGTTCTTGGTGTAGGCATGAAGCTATTAGAATGTTCCTCCTCCTATTATTTGGTTCTATTTTTGTAAATTTATTATATACTTTACCTATTTTTTCATTGTGTAAGTCTATCTAGGAAGGCAATGCATATTAACTTCTCATGTAACTATTCAATAGTGACACCTAGTTTAATAAGGATTTCTCATCAAATGGTTTCTATAGTCATGTTTCTTTTCTTTTTTATTTTTCTTGTATTATTTTTGTATCCAACCAGTTGTTTTGTTTTCATAATAAAAAATATATGTGGAAACTCAACCAAATGTTTTAATGTAGAAAAAATGGGTGAATTAATGAATTTGATGGGTTAACCTAAAAACAATGGTAAGGAAAAGAAAGACGGAAATCAGTTTAAGAGCTTTAAGTTTTATCAGTATGGTAAAATTGATCTCATTAAAATTTGTCTTAATATGAATAATTCATGGGATGGGGTAGCCAAATATAATGTTATTATTCTTAGTTTTGATAGTATAGATGTCCCACAAACATTTATAGTGCCCTTACAGTATAGTTAGGGTGTGGTGTTTGTGGATCTTTCTTCTATGTTCCTAGGATGGACTCTATATGTGATTTTTGATTGGTACCTAATGATAGATTAATGATTAATAAACATGGTATTAAAAATAAAAACCATAAATCTCAATAACATCATGCCTTTGTAACCATAAATCATACAAGATATATATAAAGATAATGTTTTACCATACACTGATGGTGGTGTTGATCTATCTTTAATCAGTAGGTTTGATGAAGATCCTGAAGGAGAAATTGAAATAGTCCTCCCTCCATGATGTATCCATGAGATAACATGAATAAACCAATTCTCATGTGGTACTATCCAAAAATCCAATAAATTTTAGTGTATTATGATATAAATGGAAGTAATAGAGAGGGATTCATTAGGAGATTTGGAAGAGGCTCGAACCATCATCATTTTATGGTGATCGTTACCTTATAAAGGTCTTTGATACATTACTCAAGTGTCATACATTTAATCAGGTGTTATAATTAATGGGTAAATTTAATTCATTCATTCATGAATTAATTTCATGAATTCATCAACCTCCTCAAAATTTCATCTTATGAAATGTGTAATTTAATGATAGGAATATATGGAAGAATATATAAGTGATAACCATTATTATTTGGTTGCCTAAAATATCATAGGTTAGTTGGATGATATCACATACCATTCCTTATGATATCCTTTTAAAAATTAATATGATATTCCTTGTAAACATGCATGTTATACTATAAGATATACACACATCATACACTATAATATGAGTCCTTTAGGGGATATCTCCTTAAATCTCCCACTTTCACCAAACCCTCATATAATTGGTTTAATTCAACCTTAAATTGTATCATATACAATAACTTGTGAAACATATCCAAAACCCCTTTTGGATATATTCCAAAAACACTTTTGTAAATCTATCATTAACTTTACCATGTATCACATAATATGTTATGACTTGTGAATATCCATCTAAAAATATTTTTGATAAACTTTAACAAACTTTTGGAGTAGCTCTTTGAGTAAAACTAAATCCCTATTCAGTCAAACACAAATTATGACCCCGTGAACCTTTGTGGCATTTAAAAAAATATAAACTCTTTAATTCATAAATGTAAGAAAATAGTTACCTTTATAAAATAATTTGTGTTAATTAATATAGAAAGATATCTAGTATGATCTCTATTAAACACATGTATCTATATACCTATGTTCTCCAGTAGCATCATATGAAATCATTCATGTTCATATAATCCCTTTATCCAATACATTGAGTCACCATGGCACATTGGAGTATGTTAATCCCATATAACTTCCTTATACATTCTCGATTCTTCAATTAAAGACTAATTGTATCAGTGAATACATCACATATCATTCATCTTAATGGATGATCACATCACATTCCCCTCACTCAAATAGATAATAAAATCATATGTACTATCTAGGTATGGTCGTACACTTCCTTGGTATATCTCAATCAAGGGATTATATTCCATACTCATCATGAAAGAGGACAAATCCCATATTAGTAGAGATCTAATTGATGACGTGTTTAGCATACCCAAAAATCCCTGATTAACTAAGCCTCGAGATTTGAATAATAAAGGTATCAAAGTATAAAGGATCTCATGCTAGGTATCTCACAAAACTCATGTATTTATGACTCTAAATATTAACCTTTCACCCCTATTATACCAATTAAATAATTTATAACACTCCATGTAGTATATATTTAGTGGGTAATTTAGTACACAAAACTCATTTTGTGACTCATAGGTATATTTTCTATCTTGGTAAAAGAATCCTGATCATTATAAACTTAAAATTTAATCAAAACATATAATAATCCATGATGATAATTTATTAAGGATAACTCAAAGTCATGCTTTGAGAGGTCAATTATTATTTCACTTCATGAAACATATATCTATATGTATATATATGTAGATAATGTGAAAGAATAATAAAGTGGAGATTTCCTTTTATATAACATGATACATTTTATATCCTCATACTTATTTAAGAATTCTTAAAAACCCATATATAATTATCCATCTTATATATCACATATGATAGACTACCAAATCATCCTTATATTTTCTTCACTTTTAGGGATTTTTTTAACTCATTACATCTCTATGTAATTCCTACCACATCACTATGTGATTGTATGATAAATCTTTCCCACTAAAATCTTTAGTGAGTAACATCTATAAAGTAATAAAGTTTTAATAATGGTGTGATTATAATCATATTCCTAATTTTCTACTCATTGAATGCATTCAAACTCTTTAACATCAAAGCATCAAATGTTACTATGTTAATAACTTATGTTGTATAATTAAAACTATTTTTAATTGTATCATCATCATTCTAAGGATCTTTTAAATTAATTAATTTCCTTAAAAAAAATTGTTAACTGATGTAACTATTTACATTATTTCTATATCTACATACCCTAAACCCATTTAGTATATAAAATGGCATTCATGTTGACTAGTATAATATTTTATTTGTTAAATTTTGAAATTATATAAATCCAAACATACTCCAAATTAACTCTTAGATACTATATTATCTTTATATTTTCTTGTTAATATGTACAAATTCCCTTGTGTTAGGAAATACCATTTATTTTTTTAAGTTAAAATGTTTTACAAATAAGTCATTATATCGATATCATATATAATATTCTATGTGTTTAGAGAAATTTCTTTTTAAAAATAATTTATTCTTTAAAATATTTCAATGATGGTGGTGGGATCAAATATATCATATTTTAATAAGCATTTGGATTAACACTTTTATCCTATTTATCTTCTTATCAAATATGTTATAGTATCCAATGAATTATAAACCATGTGAATCAATCTCATATTATTTATAACAACTCACTGTTAGTAAATAACTCCTCTTAGCATATAAGTAATTTGATATAACTATACACATACTTAATTTAGATCCATCTATATAATATGTTTACCTAACATGTAAATTCCATGAAGTTTCTCAAACCCCTTTAGGAATCATGGACAACCCCGTCCCATGGAATTATTACTCCTTTCTGAAACCTCCTTTGGGTTTCAATGACCATTGAAGGTTACTCAAAGAAACATTGTTGGACTTTACATTTAACTATTCTTCTTCTAATTTTAAATTTTATCCACTTTTACTATAAATAAAACATTATACTTTCCCAATTCATTTTTTTCCAATACTTTGAGAAAATTCGTTAAATATTTCATGATCACGTTCAAATTGTTAGAACATTTCCGATTATGATAAAATAATGAATTCAGTTTCTAGAAAAAGCCTTATGAAACCTTGATTGAAAGTTTTTATGCTTCTCGTAATCATATAGAACCAACTTTTGAACAAATTCAATAGTTTTTAACTTAGGAAGGTGTTTCTCTAACACATAGAATTTCTCTTAAGAACTTTTTTGAAGTTAATAATTTTAGTATTTTATTAAATTGTACTTTTCCTTTTAAAAGGATTGATCTCAATGTTAATATTGATGATGATGGTGATATTTATTTATAAAAAAAGATTTTATTATATGAGTATCATGTTTTACATTCATTTAATAAGGAATTTTATTAAATTTTCTCCCATTAAAATGATAAACCCTTTTAAAATCCATCATATATATAGTGGGACAAGATCCATATTTCAATAATCTTTGGTTCACTTTAATGTTTCTCCCATAAATTATCTATTTAGGTAATGCATCATCCCAATCATATCATATATGAATCTTAAATAGTTTAGTGGAAAACTCCTTACCCAATCCTTCATATAGATAAAATCAAATCTATTCCATCAGTAAACTAATACTATTATAGTCTCCTGGATGAGTGTAACCTAAAAAATTCAAATAATGGGCCTATAATCCTATTATGGTCACCCATTACTTTTTTCTATTACACAATATAATCCAAGGGCACCCAGCTCTAGCATGACCTACCCGGTTGGATTACTGAGATCTTGACAAGTGTTTTCTTTGGAATGAATACACTTAGTATTTTAAAGGGTATTTAATCTTACCATTTAATCTCATGTTATATCCTTTATATGTATGCATGATTCTAATGAGTTAGGTTGTAATTTTATTTCTTCCAAAAAATCATTATGTGAAAACTATATTGATGTTTAATCTAATTATATTCATACATATCCAAATGCATCTCATGCATAAGTTTCATGAAAACCTTCCATGTAAAGTCTTATAATCTTATGAAATAAAAAATACCCATAAGATTAATTATGTATCCACTGATAGTAAACCCTCTCTTTTTTATTCAAGGCATAAGTCACCAAGATAGGGAGTAGTTCGACCCAAATTCCCTTTTACCCATGGTTACTTTACTCAAGAGTGACTAAAATCATATCAATATTTTAATACATAATATGTATAAACTATAATTAACTACTTAATTCATGCTCATGACTCAATAAAAGACAAAAATAAATGTAAAATAAAAATACATCTATTATTATATCTAACATGTAACTCCTCAGATGCATGTATGATAGCTTAGAATTATTTTAACTACTTTAAACTAAATAATACGTATAAAAAATCATAATATATCCATTATAATTATGAATAAAATGGGAATTAAATTAAATAAATTAAAATTTCATTAATTAAAACATGAGGTAAAAAAATTATAAATAATTCATAAATAAATCAATTATAAACATTTTATTATTTAGAATTCATTATAGACATTCCATAATAAAAATAAATATAGACACTTTATATTTACTACTAGTATGAACATTTAATATTACCCTTTTATATATAATTTTCTTTTAAATATATGATATTAATGAAATATAAACATTTTTATATTTTACTTCTATTATGTAAGCAATTTATATAATCTAAATATCACATATTGAATATAATTTAAACCTTGATCAAATCAATTATCAAAACTCCTTGTGATTGGTTTAAATTATTTCTCAAATAAGTTATTCAATTTAAAAAATTCAAATTAAATAATTATGAGCAATTTATAATTTTAAATATAAACCCTTTTATATTTTATCTTAATTTTTTAATTTATAAACACTTTATAAATTAATCTTATAATTTATATATGAAAATTTTATGTCTAAACTACGAGGTATGCCATATAATTTTAAAAAAAGGTATTTCAATATTAAATTTTAATATTAATAATATTTATTTAATAAATGTTTCATATAAATTTAATTAATTAATTATAATAAATCAAAATTAATTTATTTATAAGAATCATTATAAATTGATAAAAATCCTAATTGCATTTTATTATTATTTATAAACTATTTATATCAATTCTTAGTTGAAATATAGAAAATCCAATTTTTCTAGGTATATCGTATTTAATGATGCACACAAGCCATAATATGTGACTTATTATGCACCCCATCACTATCAATAACCTTATATAACTGATAATAGGGCCACATAATATTAAACAAATTTGGGATGCCTCGTGTAATATTAATTTGGCATGGGGTGGTCTTGTGTGAGATTAACTTAGTGACACAGGTGACCACAACTAATGATATAGACCTACATGAGATTAAACCTGGCATGGAATAGATCTATTAATATTAATTTATAGAATCAAGGACCTATATAATATTAATATTGCATTCCCTTATATTCACAACCTACGATTAGCACCTGTGTAATATTAAATCAATTGTGAAGGCCTTGCATGACATTAAAACAAAGTTAATCTTATGGAATCTATGTTATTATATGATGTAATAGTAACCCATGTGGTGTGTCTATATCATGTTTGATGATAATTTTCATATTATTAACTTCAGCATTGGCCCGTGTAGCATTAAACCCTTTGGCGCCAGGGAATTGGCTTATACAATGTACAGTGTGTCATATATATGTTATAATACCTTGTTTTAATGTTGTGTGAATAGTTCAAACTGGTTTCATTGTATCATAAAACCCCACACATCATACCCTATGATATATTGAAAAACTAAAGGAATCATTGTTTAATATCCATGTCATTTTTTACAATTTGTCTTAAAATATCAAAAATGATATCTATTATTCTTCATTTTAAGCATGATTTTTTAAATCAAAATTCATATTGAAACTAAAATGCCATTTTTAGGTTTCTAAAAATCAATTATATATTAATCAATACCTAGAAAAAAAATATAAACCATAAATTACAAAAACTCCAGGCCTTTAAAACCTGAAATAATATGATCTATAAATGAAGACAGTTGTGTACCTTACATTGATGACATTGTTTCTCTATATTCAATTAGTATGTTTGATGAATATAACTAAGTATAAATAAAAATATTCTTCCCTCATTAATTTATCCATGATCTAACATGAATCACCTAATGCTCATGCAGTGTTCACCTACCATCAAAGACATTATAGTGTCTCATAGTGCTAAGGAAAGAAGAGAAAGAGATTCATCAGGAGTGTTGGAAAGGGATCTAACCATCATAATCACATAGTAATTATCACCTTATAAATTCCCTTAGGATATTCCTTGAGTAACATGCATGTACTCATGTGTGAGTAAATGTCATTCAACTATTCATGCACTCATCACATGAATGCATCAACCTCCCCAATGTTTCAACTTATGAAATGTATAATTTAATGATAGTATATTGTGAAATAATATTTGAGTGAAAAACATTATCTTTTAGTTGCATAAATATATTGTAGGTTAATGGAATGATATCGTATACCATGCCTTTTGATATCCCATTACAAAGGCATACAATATTCCTTGTAAACATGCATGTCATACTATACGAAATGCATACATCATACACTATGAATAAGATCTTTAAGGTATATCTCCTTAAATTTTTATAGGCCATCAATTGGGAAGGGTTTTTCTCCTATTAGGGCTAGGGAGTGTTTTCTTTTTAGTGATGGGTTCTGGATCTGTGTATATTTGGGTAGAGATTTGTCTATATTTTCAATTTGTTGTTTGATTTCATTTTTATTTCATTTTGTTGTCACCAGTTTTAAATTCAATTTATATAAATATATTTATTTTTATATGTTTCCTACCAAGAAAAATTATACAAATATTTTCTTTATTAAGTTATAAGTGTTAGTGGAATCTTTAGGTAGACCCATTGATATCAACTTGATGTTAGAGGTTCGGGTATATTATGGTAATCTTTATGTTCTATTGATGCTTAGAATAGAATTAAATATTTCTAACCATGTTTTAGTAGTATTTAGCATTATAAATAATTTATTTGGGATATACATGTGTCATTGTGACACGTGCTAAGGACATGGTTGGTTGATAGTTTGACTATAGATGATAATTATTGGAGTTAAAAGTTTTCTATTCAAATTAAAACACTGATTGGACTAATTTATAGGTTTTGAATTCAAGAACACTATTATTGTATTATTTAAAATTTTATTTGAAAGGTGAATATTTGTAAAATGTAACATGCACGTTGTTAAAAATTAATTTTACTTTTATTTTATCTAATAGTCCATTATAATTTACATGTTGCATGCCTTTTATATTTGGTAAGAGATATTATTTATGAGTCCCTAATCAATAAAGTATTATTTACCTAAGAATTCAATATAGTGCACACTCAGGGTCAATATCTCAAGGAGACCACTCACACACACTGATTTTGTTATTATCACTATTAATTATCTAATAAATATATACCACTAAATGAAAACTAAAAAAATGGTTTTTTGAGATGCATATGATATAAATATATATATATATATGATATAAAAAATATAGAAAATGAAAAATAAGGCACAAATTGGTTAGTAATAAAAAAGATTACTTCTTTTAGGAGTTCACAATGATGTTATCATTTCTCTTTAAAATATGATTTCATTAACCCTTTCTGTTTAGAGATCAACCCTATCACTCTACACCATCCTATTTGAATTATGATTATCCTACACCAAAACTATACATGCAAGATAATCTTATTCCATGTCAATACTTAAGACAAACTTCACCGTTTGAATGAATTAAATATTAAAGGGAATGAATATATATGGAATAGGAAGAAGAAAATAGAAGTAGTGAAATGGGAGAGGTCATTATTCTAATTGATTTAATCACCACTAAAATCAGAGAATAAAATTATAAGAATCATTGAAGCACAATGAACTCAAAGCATGACACCATAGCCTCCCTCAAAAAAACAATGAGGTTAGTTCTCCATTTTCATAGGTATTTGAAGGAGCATGCTAGGGGGAAACAAAAAATAGAAAATAAAGATAAGAATATTCTAATATATATTAAACATATAAAAAACTATTACAAAAGAAAAACTCTATTATTATTTTGTGAAATGTCCAACACTTTTAAAAGTAATAGGATGACCAAATTTATATACAAAGGTGTGGCTAGATTTTGTATCCAAAACTATCCTTTGAAAATTCATGCATGTTTGGAAAACATAATGTATGAATCATGAAAATTCTCCTTCATTGAATTTGTTCTAATATCTTTACTTTATCTACTCGCAAAATTTAGTCACTTTATTCCTGTGTAGAGAACTTTATCACAAAATTACTAAAGAAAATTGTTCTAGCCTAACAAACTCTTCATATTACCATATTCCTTTTTCTAATGCATTTATGTTCATTAAAACGGTTGAATAATACACATAAATAGTTAATGAAATTTTTATTAAGCCTCTTATATATCTATCCTTAAATTTTCATCTCATTTGAGCCATCATTTTAGAAAATGTGGTCCTATCAATAAAATAATCCAAAATTGTCCATAGATTTTGAGGCCCGGATTACATGCTTCTTTTGGGTAATCTATGATTGTATTAAAATCAATGTATAATCTAATAAAGTGTATCCCATAATGTTTGGAAGACTAAAAAAATAATTTCACAGTTTTAATTAGTGTACAAAAATTAATGGTATATACCAAGATTATATAAAAATACTTAAATTCCAAAATAAACCATTTTCACAATTGAGTCAAAAATATTCCTAAAACCTAAAAATGTGACAATTACCCTTAAAATAACCAATTGGTAGAATTAAAACATTTAATTAAAAAATAAAATGTATGAAAATATGAGTTTCATCAATATTTTTCTATGAAAATATGTTTTATTATTTATTTATTTATTTATTATTTGCGGTGGGTTGGTATTATGTTTCACTCCTATCTTTGGTTTGGTTGACCTCTCTTTAGGTTTAGAATTTTGAACTCTTATATTGGATCATTTCTCATCCCATCCTATTTTCATATTATGTCTATGACCCCTCTTCTCAACATCCATTTGGATTGAACTATTTTTTCATTGTGGGAAAGATACTTCCCCTTAACGGTTTTAATCTTAAGGATTTGGTGATGTTGATCTGTGTTTACTGATTGGAAATTAATTTTTTTTTATTAGCATAAACCCCCTTTTAAGGGCTGAGGGGGAACCCAACATGACATCAAAGACTTAATACAATCAGGCCTCCATGTTCCAACGTTCAAGGAAAAAACAACACATTCCAGACTACAAAGAAGAGCCCATACCCAGCATAGAAAAAAATAAGACCAGCTTCCACCATCTCACCACTGCTTAATTAGCTGTCTCGTGAATGAATTCATGGGCCTGGTACCGATGGAAATGTCATGCCCTCTTAAACTTCCAAATCTAGATAGCGATGACCAGGTTAAAACTCATATCTTTGAACCTCATCTAGAGTAGCCTCTTGTAGAATAACTGGTTACAAGACTCTCAAATAGTGAACAACAGGGCCACAAAGCAAAAACCATCATAATAAATTACCAAAATCCTTCACACTATTCATTTTCCCCTTAATCAAATACATCTTGGATAGATCTACCGCACTCCGCGTGACTCCCACCACCACCGTAGCCGCAGAGGCAACTAGAAGATGATCCGAGGAATGTGGAGCTGAGCCATCGTCACCTAGGACTGGATGGACCAACACCACACCAAGAGAACGTAGCCGATGAGGGAATCTGGGCCACTCTAAACCAAAAACGCCTCTCTGGTCATGGATCCACTTAGAACAAAACCAGAAATGTGCCCACACTAGATTCTGAGAAGACTAATCCACAAAAATAAAGAGGACTAGTAAGGAGGGAAAGATCTGAACCGGCGACTTCAATGTTTCATACCAATAGATCAGCAGAAACAATAAGATCCCAACATTAAATCCATTAAAACAGAAATCACAACACACTGAAAAAACCTTTGAGGTGCTAAAGAATCACCAAAATCCAAAACCATAAAGAAAAACCTCCCCCCTCCAAGCAAACCAGAGTCGTGCCACGCCACTCCGAAAGCATAGCCAGAATCCACGTTGGATCTGTCTCCAAGTCTCACCTACATCAGGTCGAGATCCTGAAGAATCCAGAGACTACCAAGCATTCCTAGAGACAAAACCATAATCCATGCCAAATCTGAGGTCGAGCCACCCTGAGCCACCGATCCTCCATGCTAGAGTAGGGGAGGAGGTGACTCCACTAAAGAAACCCTAAGTCCTTACAAAAGAAATACCCTGTAGATCAGATGCTCTAATGTTAATCTATGTTTTTTAGCATGTTTTCACTCCCTTTGTTCAGGTTTAAATTATTTTCCCAAACTTGATTCCCACTATCTACTTGTTTCTTATCCAATAAAATATTAAAAATTTATTATTTAAGTGATATTTTGAATCATTACACTCATGATTAACTATACATGTGTCCCTCCATTCACTAAGGTTGACACCTCACCTACCATGTCATCATTTCATGTCTCATTGGTTGGGTGGTATCATTATTGTCACACCCTCAGGTCACTGGTATGTATTAAATTTTTATTATTTCATTTATTTATTTAATTTTGGTAGTTTTTTAGAGTTATATGTTTGAAAGCATGATAAATGTGGTTGTAGAACTAGGCACACGGTTAGTGCTAACTGTGCACCAGAACTGTGTGAAAGGGGGAGTTTTTTTGTGGGGTTTTCATTGTTATTGCATGATTCCCCAAACCATGTGTCTTATCATGAAAACTGTGTAGGTGGACCCTTTCATATGGAATGAACCCACATATTTATTGAATAGTTTATTAAACCATGTGTGGTACCATTATATATGGGGGTTCAACCCAATGACAACTGCATAGTTAGGGCACAGATGTCCAAAATTGTGTGTCCTGCTTGAATTTTTAAATTTTGAAATTACAATTTTTTTATTATGTGATTCTAACCCCTAAATCCAACATTCTCCTTATTTGTATGACCTATAATTCATTCCCAAACATGGGTGGTTCTCCCAAGATTCCTAGGTGATTTCCCTTGAGTTCTTGTAAAGAAAATTCAAGGTAACTCTTAATTTATTACTGTTTTCTCCTTTATTATTCTTATTCTACTTTATTATTACTCTATTGGTTCTCTTTTCTTAGTTCCCTAGCTATCCATGTAATCCAAGTTATTTATAGGTATTCTTTTAAATGTTAAATATCTTTACTTTTGTGATTTTTGAGGATCCCTTCCTTATTAATTGTGTGTTTTTTGAGAAGGAAAAGAGTTTGCATCGAGTTTGAGGTAGGTGACTTTACTTAATGATCTTTCACTTAGAATAACTTTAGTACTTGAGTTTTTTATTGACCCCCTTATAATATTTTTATTGAAATGAATTATTGAGGAGTAATTTATGTTTATTCATTATGTATCCTTGATTTTTTGTTTGAAAATTTATAAGTTTTTCATGGATTTGAATTTTTTCTTCTAAAAAATAGTTTTATGCCTATATGGTGTTTTTTAAAAGTTTTTGAAGTGTTATATGTTTTTATAAGGATTTTTAAAATAATTTTTAAAATATAATTGTTTTTTAAATGATTTTTTATGTATTGGAAGGCCTTTTATTTGATTGAAGTATTTTTAATTATGTTTTTCTTTGTGATGGGACCACCTTAGGATATACTCAACACTGATAGGGGTGAATCAATGTTAAAGATATTTAAATATAATTATAACTTTTTTATCCCTTTAACTATTAGACCTATTAGGATCTTGGTTCTATTATTATCACTTCTTTGTCGTATGTAATTATATGAAATAAAGTAAATCATAGTAAATGATGTTTTTACAAGGTTTAATACTCTACAAGAGTAACTAGTCCTTTTTTTGTATGTTGGAGACCAATACATAGATTCTTAACTATAGTTAGGTACTAATTTCAATGGTTTTTTCTGGAAACAATCTCAAACCCAAGTGTGGTTCCCTAAACTTCTAGAGGGGGCAGAGAAACAATCCATATTCCCTAGATTGGTGAAATCCTAGTCCAAATACATCTCTTTCTAGTTCTTTATACTACCTTTGTACACTATGTGCAGCCATCTTCAAATTTATCTGCAACTTCAAGATATTTCTTTACCAAATGATGCTCTTATTGAATATCATAGTGCTATTTTTTCTCATATTCCTTATTATTCTTATGTTTCTTTCATAGTATCATGAAAGTGCCTTCTTTTATCTCTTATTATTCTCTTGAACTAACTGAAAACCCCTTCTTTCTCTATTCAAAACTAGAATACACATTGTCTTATTCTTATTTTTAACTTCATGGATAACTCATCCAATTCTTATTCATCTTTTTTCAAATGAAACAAAATAGTACAAAACTCTTCTCTTCTCCTCTCTTATTCTTCTTCTTCTCTTGTCTTCTTCTTATTTAGTGCATATGATCTGCACTGGTTCTCTTATTCTTATTTCTCCAAATTTTATACAATTTGTTTCTTTATTTTTTATTATAGTAGAAGATATATCTATAAAAAATATCACACTGAATATTTCTCTATATTCTATGATAGTGTCGTACCTCCTTTATCTCTTCTTACACACATATAGTAATAACTACAACATCAGGTCTTACTTTAATCACTCAAATATAATTCTAATATTCAAACTTAAAATATATATAAATATTTCCATTTAAATTTCCTTAAATATCATTAATTATAATCATGTAATTTTCCATATAAAAATCTTAAAGACTTTGAATTTATGTCTTCATGATATCACGAGATCTTAATTCCTTTTTTTCTCTATAAAATCCTCTTATAAATAAGTTGTGTATGCATGAATTATGTGGCAGTATTTCCTTCCTTCATTCCTTCATGTTTAAATTCGAAATATCTTGTGAATTAAAATATCCAAACTTCTTTTTATAGATCTAAAAATCTCATCATTTTCCATCACCCGGATACATGAACAAACAATTATATACCATGTGTTTATTCCTTCATAGATCTCTCTCTTCACAATTTAAGCCTGAATCATGATATATAAATCTTGATATTTGTGTGAATTTAATAATGATATACCTAACATCATCTGTAATAATTCTCTTCTTAGCACAAATCATTTCCATGAACCTCTCTTCCACTTTCTCTTCACACTGTTTCGAAAAATTCTTCATGGATGATAATGCATACGTAGATATTTTATTTACATGATAAATTTTTATATGTGATCATTTATATATGTTTAATATCACCAATATAGATATATTGTACGTGAAATTTCACATACATGAATCAAATGTATACATGGAAAACTTTCTATTTATAATAAATTATCTCTAATTCTTATCGAATAATTCTCCTTCACTCCATCGTAATTATCCCTCTATTTCTGCTTCTTCTTTTTGAATTCCTATGTGGTTAATTATCCTTCAAAATCTCATCATTCAATGCTTTCATTGATCGTGATAATGGTGTTGTATGAAAATACTCTTCATGGTCAAGATTCTAGGGTTTTTGTAGGTTGAATAAGTATATCCTTTTTGATGGGTTGGTGTATATCAGTTGGATCGAACAACTTACCTTTTATGCATATTTTTAAATTTGAGAAAATTAAATAAACCTCTATAGATCCAACATCGAAGTTCGGTTTATCTAAGAATCTATTAATAATCCATTGCACATCCTTTACTAGGTAGAACAAGAACAAGGTAGAGCCATTACACTATACATGCTCCTTGACTCATGTACACCATGTGTTCAGTCCTCTACTTTATCATGTATAGGAAGCCTCCTGGTCCATTTGGTTGGGTGATCGTACCACGATTCACTGTTTTATTCCACCCTTACACCGTAGTTTTAAACTAGTTTTGTAATGAATATTCCAAATATAATAATAAATTTCACTTTATGTTTTAATCATTTAATTAATGTTAATAAACATTATAATGGGAAATGTTACTTGTTTTTAATATTTCAATGTAGGTGGAGGTGATTTGGAGGGCCCTTGATGAAGTAGAAGAAAAATGGGCCAAAATTGCATGGATCCATGGACATATGTTCACTATTTTGCATAGTACACAAAATCCGTGCATCCAAATGGGCTGAAATTTTGTGGGATTGTTTAAAATTTAATAGGATACATTTCATATTAAGGAACCCAATCCTTATTAGGCTTCTATGGGTCCCATTAAAACTTATCTGTCCAAGACACCGAATTTGGACCAAGTCAAATGCGGTGTTCTGTATTTTATCCATATCTTGAGTTGTAGTTGTCAATACGGTACCAAACTTTCGGTGGCGACAGTTAAGAAGTATGGATACAACTTTTCTATTTTCTCCAAAGTGAGATAAGTCTGTCTGAAGGCCTAAATACGTGGTACAAGTGGATTGATGAAATCTATGTGCCTAAAACCACCTTCCAATTTTCCTATAAAATGGCACCTTGGGATCCCCATTTGCAAGTTCGAACCAGGAGCCACACTCTGACATTTTGGAGACTCAAAGGAGTACTCTAACCATACAAGAAGTTCTGGAGGCCCCTATCCTCATAGGGGAATCAAGGATGAAGAAGGAGTTCCACCCGAGCTTCCTCCTCCTCCCAATGTCGAGTTAAAAGTTGGGTGTTCGTTGTGAGGGAGCTACACATATGTCAAGGGAGTTCCGATGCATAAACTAGCTACTGGTTTGGATTAATTTGGGTGTTTAAATATTTCATTCCATGTATCTTATTTTATTTCAGATTTTAATGCTTGATTTGATGCATGTGAGTGTTATGCTCTTAATTTCTAACCGATCGGTGTGAGGTTTTGAGTGCGTGACTTGTGTTGTTCCGATTGGACATCACAAGAATCCTTTTCATACCCACCTTATTGAGATTTCAATCTGCTTTGGAAGCTCTTATTCCATTCATAAGTACTGGACATTGACAATACGATTGTTACGTCAAGGTTTGGTCCTTAAAGCATTGAAATAAAAGCTTAGGAATTAATCGGGATTCCAATTAACTCCAACCAAAAAATTACTCTAAACCTAAGATGAATCTCTATGAACAATGAACTTGATATGTGTGTAGTGAAATCACATCGACCCTTTTATCTCATATTTTTCAAAATCCACTAGGTCACTCAACTTTTAAGCTATTTCAACTAAGTCATTGTTTTAAACTCTTTTCAAAACCACCCCCTCTCTTAGTCATTTTTATTAAAAATACACAATCTAAACCTACCAACACTCCTTGAGAGATGACCTAGGGTCTACCCTAGACTATAAATCAACCTAAAAAAACATAATCAATTTGACGTGTCACGACAACGCGGTCAAATTTTGGCGCCGTTTCCGGGGAGCGCTTTGGTTTTTTGTGCGTTTTTTTGATAAAATTTTTGTAATTTTTGTGAATATTTGTTTGTTTTATCTTCTACCTTTGCATTTATTTTTGTGTTCTAATTTATTTATTGTGTAGGTTCTGTGTATGATGCGTTCTACTCTGGGATACCTACAAACTTTCGAACCCGAACTGGATAGGATCCTACATCAATGAAACCGAGGCACACAAGACAACACTTTGAAGGAGGATACATCACATCTTAAAATTCTTCTTGATCCTTCTTCTTCTTCTGAAACCACAGTAAAAACTGAACATAACTTTTATAAAATGGCTGAAAATAATAGAACACTAAAATAACTAACCTCGCCTGATGTTGATATCTGACCCACTTACATTCAATTACAAGGCGATGCACCCAATTTTGAACTAAAATCTGGTTTAATTCATTTATTACCAAGATTTCATGGACTATCTGGAGAAGATCCACATAAGCATTTAAAATAATTTCATACTCTGTGTTCAACATTAAAACCTGCTAATGTGAATTAAGAATAAGTAAAACTTAGGGCATTTCCATTTTCATTAGAAGACACGGCTAAAGATTGGTTGTATTATGTTAATTCATCTATTAGAGGTTGGGCGGACATGAAACGACTTTTTCTTGAAAAATACTTCCCAGCCTCTCGAACTGCAATAATAAGGAAAGAAATGTGTGGGATAAGACAATCTCAAGGAGAAACCCTTCATGAATATTGGGAACTCTTTAAAATATTGTGTTCAAGTTTTCCACACCACCAAATAAGAGATCAACTTTTAATACAATATTTTTATGAAGGTTTAATTACAATAGATCGTAACATGATTGATGCTGCTGCAGGTGGTTCACTAGTGGATAAAACCCCAATCGCTGCAAGGACCCTAATTGAGACCATGGCACAGAACACTCAACAATTCAGTTCAAGGTCCAGTGTACCCATTCGAGGTGTCTATGAGGTGCAAAGTACTGAATTTGAGAAGAAGGTGGATACAAAGTTTGAAGAGGTAAGTACCCTTCTACGACAACTTGCTCTTTCCCAAGGGAAATTCCAATCTCCTCCTCCCATACATTGTGGTATATGCTCTTTTGATACCCACTATTCTGACCAATGTCCCCAATTGAGAGAAACTTCTGAGAGTTGTGAGGAAATATTCCAAGGACGCCCCTATAACCAACCCATTAGGCAAGAACCTTAATATCCATCCAACCTTGGGTGGAAAGACAACCAAGCCTATAGGCAAGGGGGTATTCAAACCAGCCTCATCAACCATGGAACCAACCAGGGCAAAGTAGTCATCAGCCACCACCACCCAGAAATTTTCAACCACCCCAAAGGCTTTTCCAACAACCCCCTCCAAAAACTGAGCCTAGCCTAGAATATATGATGAAACAAATGGATTCCAATAATCTCCAGTTCCAACAAACCACCCAAGCAGCCATACAAGACCTCAAAACCCAATTAGTACAACTAGATAACTCAGTGGGTGAAATCCAAAGCCATGGGTCTGGTAAACCACCATCCCAACCACTGAAAAAGGTTCAAATGAGATGGAACCTTGTCTTGAGAGAAGTCCTACCAAAGGAAAGAGTGTTTCTATTGATGAGTTACCAAGCACAAGCCTTCCTCTTCCATTTCCCCAAAGATCCACCCAACCAAGGAAACAAAAGGAAACTGAACTTGATAAATAAATCTTGGAGACTTTAAAAAAAGTGCAAGTTAACATTCCATTGATTGATGTCATCAAGAAAATTCCAAGATATGCCAAGTTTCTGAAGGAGATGTGTACCCACCGAAGGCGACTTAGAGGTGATGAGAAGGTGAGCCTGGGGAGGAATGTCTCAGCATTGATACAACCATCACTTCCCACCAAGTGCAAAAATCCTGGAACATTCTCGATTCTGTGCACCATAGGGGAGTATTCTTTCTCCAATGCTATGCTTGATTTGGGTGCTTCTATTAATGTGATGCCTAACTCCATATACTCTTCTTTGCAGGTCGGTGAACTAAAGCCCACAGGAATAGTTGTTCAGCTAGAAAATCGGAGTACAGTACACCCTTCTGGTGTGTTAGAGGATATTCTTGTGAGGGTTCAAAATTTAATATTTCCTGCTGATTTTTATGTGATAAAAATGGAAGATGATAGGATGAATGGACATGCCCCAATTATATTGGGGAGACCTTTCTTGAAAACCGCCAAATCCATAATTAATGTCCATAATGGTACATTATCTATGGAATTTGGTGGTGACATATTCCATTTCAACATCCTTGATTCCATGAAGCACCCCTCAGAAGAACATTCCTCTCTCTCAGTAAATTCAATTGATGTACTCCCTTCCCCTAAAATCACTTCATTTGTTTCCCCTGATCCCCTTTCTGAATTTTCCTCTTTGATTGAAATTCTTGGAAATGAATCATGTGTTGATTGTTGTAGTGGTCTAGAAAAGTGTCATGCATGTTTATTAATTGATAATTTCTTGAACACGGAGGATCACATGGCCATCGATGATACTGATACGCTTGTAAAAGCTAATTCCTCATATGAGGATGATACCATTGAGTATTTATATGAGATTAGTGACCTCTCACTTTCACACACACTCCCATAAATCCAAAATCCACCTGAATTGGAACTAAAGCAACTGCCTCAAGATTTAAAATATTCATATCTTGAGAATGGAAACAAGTTACCCGTCATCATTGCTAGTTCACTCCCTCCTGAGCATGAATTGCGGCTGCTTGAACTTTTGAGGGAGTATAAAAAATCATTGGGATGGACACTTGCAGAAATTCCTGTTATTAGCCCATCAATTTTTACACATCATATTTTATTAACTGATGAGGCTAAACCAGTGAGGCAGGCACAACATCGAGTGAACCCAAACCTCTTAGAAGTATTTAAAAAGGAAGTAACAAAATTATTGGCTGCTGGAATCATTTACCCCATCTCTGATAGCCAATGGGTCAGTCCCGTTCAAGTAGTTCCTAAAAAAACTGGCCTAACGGTAATTAAAAATGAAAACAATGAATTGGTTCTAACTCGTGTGCAGAATAGTTGGCGTGTCTGTATAGATTATCACTGACTAAACCAATACACTAGGAAGGACCATTTCCCCTTGCCATTCATCGACCAAATGCTAGAGAGGCTAGCAGGGAAGTCCCATTACTGTTTTCTTGATGGGTATTCTAGATACTTTCAGATCCATATTGCCCCCGAGGATCAGGAAAAGACAACCTTCACTTGCCCCTTTTGCACATTTTCCTATAGAAGGATGCCATTTGTCCTGTGCAATGCTCTAGGTACTTTCCAGTGATGTATGGTTAGTATTTTTTCAGAATACCTGGAGAATTTCATGGAAGTTTTCATGGATGATTTTACTGTTTATGGATCCTCTTTTGATGAATGTTTAAGTAGTTTTGGCTCTGTCCTATGTCGCTGTATTGAAAAGAATCTTGTATTAAATTATGAGAAATTCCATTTCATGGTGTGAAAAGTTATAGTTTTGGGACATCTAATTTCTGGGGATGGTATCCAAGTAGATAAATCAAAAGTGGATGTCATTTCTTCCCTACCATTCCTTAAAAATGTATGTGATGTGCGGTCTTTCCTAGGCCATGCTGGATTTTACCTTCGTTTCATTCGTGATTTTAGTAAGATTGCTCTTCCCCTCTCCCGATTACTCCAAAAAGAAAAAGATTTTGTTTTTGATAAAGAATGTGAAGAAGATTTTAATAAATTAAAATGGAGTCTCACATCACCCCCGGTAATCCAACCACCTCGGTGGGATTTACCATTTGAGCTCATGTGTGACGCCTCTAACTATGCAGTTGGGGCAGTCTTATCACAAAGGGTCAATCGAGCTCCACATGTCATTGCCTATGCCTCACGTACTTTGGAACCTGCCCAAGCAAACTACACCACCACTGAAAAATAATTTCTTTCCATTGTGTTTTCCTTGGATAAATTCAGTTCATACTTTTTAGGGTCCAAAGTCATTGTGTTCTTAGACCATGCAGCCCTCCGGTATCTCCTAAAGAAACCGGAATCCAAACCACGTCTCATTCATTGGATGCTCCTCCTTCAGAAATGTAATCTAGAAATTAGAGATAAAAAAGGAGCAGAGAATGTGGTGGAAGTCCATATCAGTAGGATCCCCCCATCCTCAGACATTATCTCATCCCCCTGTATTCCCATTAATGACATGTTTCTTGATGAGAAATTATACAAAGTGCAAGATGATATTTCCTAGTATGCTGAAATTGTAAATTATTTGGTAGCATCTTGCATTCCTACTAATTTCAACAAAAACCAAGCCAGTCGTCTAAAACATGAGTCTCGTTGGTACATTTGGGATGACCCCTACCTTTGGCGCACATGTAGCGATCAGGTCCTTAGGCGTTGTGTTCCCGATAGCGAGTTTCAGTCTGTCCTTAGATTCTGCCACACTCTTTCTTGTGGGGGCCACTTTGGTCCCCAATGGAATGCTCACAAAGTTCTTGATTCTGGTCTCTTTTGGCCAGCACTTTTTCGGGATGCCCATGAATTTTTTAAATCTTGTCCTCGTTGTCAAAGAATGGGAATGTATCTAAAAGGAATGAAATGCCACAACAACCCTTGCTCTTTCATGACATTTTTGATGTTTGGGGAATTGACTTTATGGGGCCATTTCCCAATTCTTTTGGCAACTTGTACATTCTTTTGGTTGTTGATTACGTATCAAAATGGGTAGAGGCACAGGCCACAAGGACAGATGATTCCAAAACAGTTATAGAATTTTTTAGAACTCAGATATTTTTTAGGTTTGGATTACCTAGGTTCATCATCAGTGACCAGGGTTCTCATTTCTGCAACCAAAAAATGCAATCACTTTTGCGTCGGTATGGGGTTGGTCATCGAGTTTCTACTGCATATCATCCAAAAACCAATGGTCAAGCTAAGGTGTCAAATAGAGAGGTAAAACAAATTCTTGAAAAAATGGTTCAACCCAATAGGAAAGATTGGAGTCTTAGACTTGATGATTCATTATGGGCCTACCGTAATGCTTTCAAAACTCCCATTGGAATGTCACCCTATCGTCTTGTGTTTGGAAAGAGTTGTCACCTCCCTATTGATATTGAGCACCGAGCCTATTGGTCCATCAAACAATGCAATTCTAATCATTCTGGTGCAGGTGCTCAAAGGAAGTTGCAGATTCAGGAGCTAGAGGAAATGAGAAGAGATGCATATGAAAACTCCAAGATTTATAAGGAGAGAACCAAGGCTACCCATGACCGTCTTATCCTTCATCGTCAGTTCCATATTGGGCAGAAGGTCCTCATTTATAATGCAAGGCTGAAGTTTTATCCAGGTAAGCTTCGTTCCCGCTGGTTTGGACCATACACTGTTACTAACGTCTCTCCATTTGGTGTTGTCCAGGTTTAAAATGAAGAAACCAAGCAAACAATCACTGTCAATGGGCAGCGGCTGAAGCACTTTCATGAACCCATTCTGGAGTCCCCCATGGAGGAACTCCAAGTTCAAGAAGCAAACTATGAATAACATCCACCAGGTTTTATCCTTCCTTCCCACATTCTATTTTACTACAGTGAGGACACTGCATACTCTAGGTGTGGGGGGGTGGATACATTCCTGGGTTAGTTAGTAATTTTCATTGTTTTCTCCTTTTGTTTTCTCTTTTTGGACTTCTTTATGGTATTTTCATTTTTCCCCATCAACAATTTCGAAGTTCCATGATTTGGCGACCATAAAGTGGGGAAAGTAAAAATACCATAACGAAGGCTAAAAAGAATTTTTGTATAGTTTACCATCAAGGAGTGATTTTTTTTAGTGAATTGGTTTTATGTCAATGATATAAATGGTTGTATCACTGTGAAACATTTGAGATGATTGATGCCCCTTGTGTGAGTAGTTTTGGGAAAACTGTGTCACTAATATCTCCATACATTTTTGCACCAAACCACAAAGTGTGAATATTTCTTACTTAATATAAGGTAAATATATGTTGGGTTAATATTTTTCAGCTTGAAATGATATTTCCATACGTTCGTTCCTTATCCGATCTGTTTCATTACTGTACCAGATTGACCTATGCGTGTGTACCTAATGTCTGACTGTTGTACGCCCTAAAAAAAATTGGTTGTGTCTTGGGCAAGTCAAAAACCACTCCTCCTCAACCTTTGATCTTGTTATAACTATTGCAAATAGTGTCGTAAGGAGATCAAACAAGGGTTGAGAGATGAGTGTGAGATTTGTTCCAAATGCAAATTCAAAAAAAATATAATAAATGAGGGGAGTGATGAAATGTTCAACATATGGGGATATCTAGGTCAGGAGCTTATGGTTTGACTTCTGGGAATGCTTAAATGAGTGGGACTTGAAATATGATTGCAAAGGATGTAGGACAGGTTCGGTGAAAAATCATTTAAAACTGAATAATGTTAAAATAACCTATATTTATTTGATAGAAAGTGGAAAGAATAGCATGGAATAGTTTTCATACACACACATGGAGAGTTAGTGTAATGGTTGACCTTTTAATTTCTTGCTCATGTTTGTGTCATAAATCTCTTTGAATTTTATTATGATATGATTTATGAGACATCTTTTTCCATTTTCACTAGGAAGAACTCCTTGGTGTGGTTCGTGCATTGATCACATTACTTTAAATAAAATTTCCTCAAATATTAAATCTTCATTATGTTGTAAATATATATATATATATCATTTTATTTGGATATGTGATTTTTCCCAGGAGTGCAAATGTTTAGGTGTGGGGGTGTGATCGTACCACGATTCACTGTTTTATTCCACCCTTACACCGTTGTTTTAAACTAGTTTTGTAATGAATATTACAAATATAATAATAAATTGAAATTTATGTTTGAATCATTTAATTAATTTTAATCAACATTATAATGGGAAATTTTACTTGTTTTTATTATTTCAATGTAGGTGGAGATGATTTGGAGGGCCCTTGATGAAGTGGAAGAAAAATGGGCCAAAATTGCATGGATCCATAGATATATGTCCACTGTTTTGCATAGTACACGAAATCCGTGAATCCAAATGGGATTAAATTTTTTGGGCCTGTCCAAAATTTAATAGGCTACATTTCATATTGAGGAACCCAATCCTGATTCGGCTTCTATGGGGCCCATTCGAACTAATCTGTCCAAGACACCGAATTTGGACCAAGTCAAATGCGGTGTTATGTATTTTATCCATATCTTGAGGTGTAGTTGTCCAAACGGTGCCAAACTTTCGGTGGATACAAAAAAAGAAGTAGGGATACAACTTTTCTATTTTCTCAAAAGCGAGATAAGTCTGTCTGAAGGCCTAAAATCATGGTACAAGTGGATTGATGAAATCTGTGTGCCTAAAACCACCTTCCAATTTTCCTATAAAATGGCACCTTGGGCTCCCCATTTGCAAGTTTGAACTAGGAGCCACACTCTAACATTTTGGAGACTCAAATTATTCCTCTCACAATCCAAGAAGTTCTGGAGGCCCCTATCCTGATATGGGAATCAAGGATGAAGAAGGAGTTCCACCCGAGCTTCCTCCTCCCGATGTCGAGCTAAAAGTTGGGTGTTCGTTGTGAGGGAGCTACACACATGTCAAGGGAGTTCCGATGCATAAAATATATACTGGTTTAGATTAATTTGGGTGTTTAAACATTTCATTCCATGTATCTTATTTTATTTCATATTTTAATGCTTGATTTGATGCATGTGAGTGTTATGCTCTTAATTTCTAATCGATCGGTGTGTAGTTTTGAGTGTGTGACTTGTGTTGTTCCGATTGGACATCACAAGAATCCTTTTCATACCCACCTTATTGAGATTTCAATCTGATTTGAAAGCTCTTATTCCATGCATAATTACTGGACCTTGACAATACGATTGTTACGTCAAGGTTTGGTCCTTAAAGCATTGAAATAAAATCTTAGAAATTAATCGGGATTCCAATTAACTCCAACCAAAGAATTACTCTAAACCTAAGATGAATCTCTATGAACAATGAACTTGATATGTGTGTAGTGAAATCACATCGACCCTTTTATCTCATATTTTTTAAAATCCACTAGGTCACTCAACTTTTAAGCTATTTCAATTAAGTCATTGTTTTAAACTCTTTTCAAAACCACCCCCTCTCTTAGTCATTTTTATTAAAAATACACACTCTAAACCTACCAACGCTCCTTGAGAGACAACCTAGGGTCTACCCTAGACTATAAATCAACCTTAAAAAACATAATCAATTTGACATGTCACGACAATGCGGTCATTGGGTTATGGGACGGTTAATGCAGACATGTTTTTTACTTAATACTTTAACTGTTAATCAATAATTACAAGCCTTACAGCTGCCTATTCTCCTTGTTTTTGATTAACCCCATCTAAAATAATGTTATTCTGCTAACAAGAATGGATGAAACTTTTTCTAAAATATTTAAACATCGCTCCTTTTTTGTTTTAAATAATGATAAGTGATGTCATCAACTTCTTCCATAAATATTACAAGATATACTTGGAGACTTATTTATTCTAATTCTTATAAAATATATAAACTTGTCTTCCAAATCCCAAACTTCTAAGTTTATGATCCCAATCCCTAAGGCCTAAAATTTTTATTAATTTTATCCCTCTTTAACTAGTTTGAGGGGTAACCTTGCATGGACCGAAATCCCAGAGGCACGTAGGCCTAGTACATGACATTAAATTCCCAGTAACACAGACCCCACCCAAGATGATATTTTTTTAAATTCCCAAAGAACCCAACCAACAAGGCTGATCAGTAAGAAATTCCCCATGCAGAATTGTATGGTGCCTGGTACCGATGGAAAAATCCATACCTTCTCATTCTTCTAATCTGACAGCACTGTTGGTGGCAGCTGCTTTCCCTGAACTGCATCTAGTAGAACCTATATTATTTTCCTCCATAATAGCTATTGTAGTGATCCATATCATCTCCGTACAAACATCCACTGCTGCATGCCTTCACCGTCGATCGTGACCCCTCCAACCACTTGAGATGCTTGTTTTCATAACCACTTAAACGAGCCCGCTGCCAATACAAGCCCTCCCGAGGACACTACTAAATTGGGCATGCCTGAAATCACCGTTGTGGAACCACTGAGCTCAACATCATCCCCCTTTGTATTTTTTTCAATAACTATATAAAATTAATATATCAATATATGATTCAATAGTTGTTCAACTTATATCCCCCCTTCTCATCATTCTTTCATTTCACTTTCTCTCCCCTTATTAATAATAAATACAAAGTGTTTTGGAAAAGAGTATCAATTTATTCCTAAGATATGTGCCTTCAATAATCTCACCCTAAGTCTATATGATCCATGCTCGGTGTAAAAAACAATAGGATTTGATTTAGACAACAATGTTGTCTATTACCAATTGAACTTGATGCCAAATGAAATGAGAACTCATTAACTTTGTTAAGATTTTTCTAAATATTTTCTAGGTTGTAATAATCACTTGATACCCATTGTGATGTAAATCTATTATAGAATAAATAAACCTAAAATTCATGCACTTAATTCAACAAACAGGTTAAAAACATTCAAGTACAAATCAAGATTGGAGTCCTAGGAAACAACTCTAAATATTCTTCAAAAAATATTTCAATCCCATTAAATTTGAATAAATTTATCCCCCTTTATGAAATTATTTGATTTTAGTTATCAATGATAAAAAAATAGAAAATCATTCATTTTTAACGACACTCCTTCAAGAACATTCCAGAATAATTCAAATTCGAATTAAATATAGGTTTCAATGGCTTCTTCATTCTCTACTCATATCTTCCTCAAGGGGATAATTCAACCAAACTTTATCATGGTGAATCACTTCAAGGAATAGATCATTTGATTTTCCAAGTGATTAATACACTAAAAAATGAATCTTCTTCATGTGACTATCCAGATTTGAAAACTTACATATCTTCATCAAGGAATATATTCTTCAATATATTCTATTTAGAACACTAAATATGATATCATTCTAGGATGGTTAATTCTTCATCTAGTTTTTCATTTATGATAAAATACCTAATTTATTAAGTTATCCCCTTGATACCATGATTCACCTTTAAATTCCCTAATTTTTTAGCACAAATATATCATACAAAGATAGGGGAATACGGTAGATCTTATTGCATCTTAATGTGAACAGTAAGGTTGAGAGGATTTTATCAACCACAGTGCTCCATTTCCCCTGCTCTTCTTTCTTGTACATTTAAACTTCAATTTTGATTTATCTTGGGGAAGCATAGAACTCATCACTTCTTCGATTTAATTTTGTGTGAATTTTATATTTTCAATATCCTTTAAGGTTTATATATCACTTTATGTAACTTTAAATTATTTAGAAACTATTCTTGTGTTGGAATTGTAATAAAGTTATCTCTAGGATTATATTCATCCACATTGCAACTCACACACAGTTTTGCTAAAACATAAGAGTTATATTTTGATGACAATGTCTCGTGAAATTTGATATCTTCACATGAATTCTTTTATTTCAATTTTTTACTATGCTTTTCTTGTTCTTCTTCCATCTTCTTTTCCTTCTCCAAATCAATTTTCCATATTATTAGTATATCTTTGGAAATGTGCACATATTTTTTGAAGTTTTCATATGATTTCACTTTAATTTATTTCCTTATATTAGTTATTTTAGATATTTAATTCATATTTAACTTCTTGGGCATGTTTTGGATATATTTATTCTGATTATTACCCAATGATGAATCAATAACCTTTTCTACAATATTCTTGTGAAAATTCTAATTTATATCTTTCTTTTGTTTTATTCCCAAGGATTCATATCCTTTATTCAACATATTTTTTCATATTTTCTTCCCATAAAATTTTGATACATATTGATAGGAGCATGAACCACTCCTATGACCACTTTCATTACAAACACCACAAATATTATCAAGTTCTTTAAATATATTTGAGGCTGACAGATTCATCTTTATCTATTTATTTTTCTTCTTTTATAACATCCTCCCCCTTGACATGAGATTTTATTATTATTTATCGTTTAGATTATTGTACTAATAATCCAATACACAATGCCCAAACCTGTTATAATACCAATAAAGACCAACTAATCTTGATCTTTTCACTTTATCTTCTTATTGTTCAGATTTGTGACCAAACTATTTTTGGGATTCATTCATCATTGGTTGGGCTTCTATTGGGGAACCAGTTTCCATACTCCTTATTTTATACACTATGGTAATAGCGGTAGGATTATATTCATTATTATTCATCCACACTTGTATAGATATTTTTTTTCAAACATACACTATCCATGAAAGTATATTTAGAAAGATTATTACAAAAAGGTATAGATGGTACCTCTGTAAACACACCCACTTATGAGAGATCATTAGATGATGTAATGATATTATTTCCATATTATGTAAGTATTTTGTTAGTATAATCCTTCATATAAAATTGGTCAGAAACAATAAATTTTTCCTTCTTTTGTGAAGACTTAATATGTGTCTTTTCAAAATTGACCAATTTAACTTCCAATTCTAGACACCTCATATTGAGGGTGTTATTCTAATTATAAATCATAATCACCTTATCTTAACAATAATTATTCATTATATCAACTTCTTATCATGCATCTTGTTTCTTTCTTGAATTGTGGTGTCAATTTCCTTGATCCTCTTTGATTTCACTTCCAATTGTGCATTCTGGACATCAATGCAAGATATTTTATCTTCCTCTTATGCATGGATATTCTCTTATAATTATATATTAGCCTCATCCTTTTCATGGATGGTTTTTATCCATTATTCTTCTAACTTGGATCAATTTTCTTCAAGGATCGCATATGTGGCTTCCATGGATCCAACTTGCTTGAGAGATTCTCACATATTAAAAAGTTGTCCTTAAGAGTATTCTCCAATACTCCTAATTTATTCTCAAGCTTAGAGATTTCATCCTATATGATTTCAAATACCTCATAGATAATAGAAAAAAGTTATTTGGGAAATAAATACATCATATCTTTTAATGAATCAACTGAAAAATCAACTGGAATGTCATCACTCCCACTAAATCTTAGATCTTCTTCAAGGAATTTTTCATACAAATTTTTGAATACCTCAAGATCACTTGTATTCATTGATACTTATGAGGTGGAGGGTATGTACATTTTCTTGGAGGTAATATAAACCACAAAATCTTCACTTTCTAGCCAGATCTATCTTCCTTATTACCATGGAATAGAGAAACTAAATTTACTTCTTCTTTACTCAAGAGGGACATCTGCTTCAGCTTCCTCTTTTCTTTCTTTATCCTATTCATCATGATATTAACATAGATTGAATTATAACTTGAGATAAAATAATATTAAAAAGAGAACAACTTCAAAGTAAAGAATTCAATAGAGGTTAACCTAGCCCTAATACCAATTGATGGGACCACTTTGGGATATGCTAAACATTGAGAGGGGGTGAATAAGTGTTGGGGACCTTTCGATCATATTAATATTTTTTATCCTTTTACCTCTTGGACCTTTTAGGATCTTAGTTATCTTATTATCTCTTATTTAACATATGAAATTACATAAAAGTAAATAAAGTGTGTCTCATGATGTTTTTACATGATTCACTAGTCAACAAGTATAACTAGTCCTTGTTGTGTATGGTGGAGACCAATATAAAAATTATCCACTATAATGAGGTTTTAATTATAGTGGTTTAGTCTAGGAACAATCTTGAACCCAAGTGTGGTTCTATACACTTTTGGAGGGGGGTGAAGAAACAATCTTGATTCCCTGGACTGGTGAAATATCGGTCCAAATACTGCTCTTCCTCGTTCTTTATACTACCTTTGTGGATAGTGTACAATCTTCTTCAAATTTATTTTCAACTTCAAGATAGTCCTCCACCAAATGAGACTCCTATTGAATTTCATAGTGCTTCTTTGTTCTTATCCTCCTTCTTCTTATATTTCTTACACAGTAGCATACAAGCACCTTTTTATTTGTTGTATTCTTATCTTTGAATTATTATTCATCTCTTACACTAACTACAAAGCTCTTCTTTCTCTATTCAAAACTAGACTGCACTGAGTCATCTTATTCTTTTTAACTTTATAGTTAACTCAGCCAATTTTTCTTCTTCTTCTTCTTCATGTGCAATAGAACTACATAGAAATCTTCTCTTATCCTCTATTCTTATTATTTTTTTCTCTTTTTTTCTATTCTTTAGTGTATTTGATCTGTAATAGTTCTATTTTTCTTCTTTATCTAGCATCGACACAAGATTATTATTCAATTTTTTATATTGTTAGATCTATCTACAAAAAAACAACACACAAAATATTTCAATCTTTATAATAGTGTCAAAATCCCTCCATCACTTACTCACATATGGTAATAATTGCAATATGAGGTCTTCATTTCCTTAATCTAATATTATTCTAATATTTAGACTTCAAAACCCCACAAATCATTCCATTTAAATTTCCTTAAATCTCATTCTTTATAATCACATAATTTTCTATATAGATCTTGAAGACTCGGGATTTGAGTCTTCATGGTATCATGTGATCTTCATTTCCCTTTTCCCCACAAAACTTGCTTATAAATACGTTACTTATGCATGAATTATGTGGAAGTATTTCCTTACTTCTTTCTCGTATGTTTAAATTAATAATACTGTGTGAATTCAAACATCCAAACTTTTTTCAACAAATCCACGAATCTTGTTATCTTTCTTCACCCAAATACATGCATGAACGATTAAAACCTATGTGGTTCTTCCCCCAAAAATCTCTCTATTTGCAATTCAAGCATGAATCATGATATAAAAATCATGATATAAAAATCATGATATTTGTGTGCATTTAAGAATAGAATACCTAGCATCATCTGGAATAATTATCCTCTCAACCCAAATCATTGTCATGAACCTCTCTTGCACTTTCTCTTCACACTATATTGAACAGCTCTTCATAGATTAGAACACGTGCATAGATATTTTGTCTACGTGATAAATTCGTGTACGTTCTCATTTGCATACATTGAATATTTCCTGTATAGAGATCTCATATGTGAACTTTCACATATGTGAATCAAATTCATATGTGGAAAACTACCTATGTAGAATAAAGTAGCTCAACTTCTTCTCGAATAAGTCTCCTTCACTCCATTGTAATTCTTCCCCTATTTTTACTTCTTCTTTTCAAATTCATGTGGGGTCAATTCTCCTTCAAGATCTCATTAGTTCATGCTTGGATTGATCATCGTGATGGTTTGGTATGAAAATGCTTTATATGGTCAAGCTACTAGGGTTTCTAGAGGTCGAAGATGCACAGGCTTTTGATCATAAGGTGTAAATCAATTAGATTAGATGGCATACCTTTTATGCACGTATTTTTAAATGTGAGAACAATAGTGTGAACTCTATATATCCCACATCAATGTTTAGTTCATTTGAGTACCGCTTAATAGGTCATTACACATCCTTCACTCAGAAGAACAAGACCATGGTAGAGCCAGTAGACTCCATGGGCCTCCCATGCCACCCTACACCGGAGAGGCTATCCACTCATTACATTTGTGTGCATTGTGCATACTCCTTGCCTCATGCATGCCATGTGTGTGCTCTTCTTCTTGCCCATGTTCAGGAAGCCTCCTTCTCTATGTGGTCGGCCTATGGTTTGGTCAATGGAGACTTGTTTTTTTACTTAAGCCCTTAACTATTAGTCATTAATGTCAAGACTTCCAACCACCTCTTCTCTTTGTTTTTGATTAAAGTCTTCTAAATTAATGTTATTATTCTGATAAGCATGGATGGAAATTCCCTAAAATCTTCAAACATCACTCCTTTTAATACAACACACACCAAGTGCTCTCAAAAATTTGGAGTGGATATGTTTCTTGAGATGATTATATGATTTTGGCTATGTTATGAGAATTTATTGTTGATGAGTTACACATGGGAACTTTAGGTACATATCTCGGTAATTGGATGAGCTTTATGCTGGTTTAGATTGTGCTCTAATTAGTTCCTAGTTTAGATTGTGTTCTGGCTAGGGGTTGGCACCCGATGAGGCCAAGAGGATAAGTTAGGGCTCATTATGTTAGGCTCACATAGGTGTCAGGTGTTCTGCTAACAAGGTCCATGATTACTCCATTTTTTCTTGTGTTTGTGTGTTCAAAGGGTCAAATCACATGTGAGGTATTGATGTGATGTGTTATTATGATATATCTTTACTCATGTTAATATTAATGTTTATATTATGTTTCCCTTGGTTATGCTTTATACTTTCCATGTTTCTATTTATTTCCAAAACTTTTCCCATTTTATTAAAAACCAAAAGGATGTGAAAAATGAAAATCCAAATTCTTGTTTTAGGAAACCAAAATCTATTTTTCTAAAAAGGGTGATTTCTAAACTCTATTTTCAAATTAGTACTAACCATTTTCATTATGATAGATATTATATTTATTCATGGTGGTATTATATTGTGCTTTTTGCCTCACACCCTACATACATCCTTTGGGTGTATGTAGAGTTGGTTTTTTCTGACATGGTTAAAGGGAAAGGAGTTGCATCTTATGGTAGCACTTCTTGATGCCTTCCATCCTTCTTGGTATGATGACCGATGGTGACCACGAGCTACGTGGAGTTGGCTCATGTAGAGCATTTTAGGGATTCACTAGTGGTGGTTTTTTGGGGTTGATTATGTATCAGCCTCTCTGACTTTGTCTTTATTTTGGATTCATGACTAGGTATATGATGTTGTTTATCACATTACATTTAGTTTATAAAGTCATGTGGTTTATGAGTTATTTTGATTATTTTGTGATGTTATACTTTGTTTGGTTGATGGTTATTATTTGCAACTACATATTGATGTGCATGGATATCCAAGTTATAGATACCTCATGTTGGATTTCTAGGTGGAGTATGTTTTGTGGTTTATGTGACCTTAAGGGTGAAATCATTCTCAATGATTGTATTTGATACCCACGATGCTTGTCGTCAGCATGTGGTGATCGGGAACATGCTTCAGTGTAACACCCCGAGACTTTATAATTTTTTCATTTATAAATAAAGTTATTTTTGTTTCTTTCTTTATTTTTACGCAACATCATGAGTTGGCTTGCGTTACACGCAAGACTCAGTTTTACCAAACAATAATATATTAATAAAATATTATTATTTAATATAATATATAACCTAGCCGTTAAATTAGTAGTTATGAATAGTATTAAACACATTTTAAATATTATATATTCCATATAATTTTAACATTAATCTTATATATTTTCAAGACATGATATCCATGTGAATGTTTAAATAGCATTATTTGATTTATTCTTGTCATATTATGTTGAAGATTATGTGTAAAAGGTTTGTGTTTCAGTTTTATACATTGCCTTAAAAGTTTATGCTTATTTATGAAAGCTTCTGCTATATTGTCTAACATTAATGAGCATATGAGCTCACCACTTTCGTATGTTTTATTTTCCCAGGATGTCAAGAAGTGCCTTATGATTGATATGCATGGTTAAGCTAGAAGAATAATAGCTTTCTCAAAGGATTGTATATGTTGTAGTTTGTGTTTTGAATTGTAATGTATGGTTAATGAATGCAATCTATTTTTCCAAGATTGCTAAATTGATCAGTCCTTCGAAATTTAATTCCTTGTAATCATGTTAATGTATTAAAATAATGTACCGACTCTGAGCTTCTGGGGTTGGGACGTTACATTCAGGCCTTGTGGCAAAACAACTCGGGTGATGTGGAGGGTCGACCAAGGCCAATTTGCTACAATTATGTTTGTCCTTTTGAATCCTCAAGGCGCCTTCATCTCAAAGGTTGGCGATCTTTGACCTCCTAGTCTCGGCATCCAATAGAAAAATTGAGAGATAAAGAAGGCAGGGGGTGGCGACAATGAACCTTTAACTTCGTGGCGCCCCATTGCTAATCTATTATGGCCGAGGAGTTCGCCTCCTACGGGCTTGAACAAGAATGATGACAACTAGCAGAGGCATTTCTTCGACATCCAATGTCTCAATCATTTGCTCTAGAGAACATGTCAAGTTCTTGGTGTAGGCCATGGGCTATAAGCGAGTTCCTCCTCCTATTCTTTGATTCTATTTTTGTAAATTTGTTGTATACTTCATTTATGTGTGTGTCGTGTGAGTCTGTCGTGGAGGTGGTGTTTGTCGTGTGCGTAAGACCAACGTTGTCTGAAACACGTAAATCTCCTATGTTCTTTAATTCTTTGTATTTTATTTTGCTTTTGTTGCTTCTGTCTCCATGCTTTCTTATTTTGTCATCATTGTTTAACATTTGTTCTTTGTGAGACCTCTATTTTGATGGTCTATGGTGTTTCACCGTCAACTCCCCTAAACATCGGTTGGTGAGGAGAAGCGATATGTCAAGGGAATAACTTATGGAAATTTAGGGATGAAAATTTAGGGATTGGGGCACGACAAAAATATTAATAAATCAGGAAAAACCAATGGGAATTAATTAATTGGGGGCAGTGAAAAAAAGGGTGGGGTTTGAAAAATCAGAAGAAAAAAAAATAGAAGTGAGTGGAAGGACCAAGTATATCAAGTAGAAGGGTGCGTATGGGAGACAAAACGGAGTGTCACATGGGAAAGAGTTCCATGCTAAAAATATTAATAAAATATATTTTACTTAAACAATAAGTAATCAATATAAGATAACAGAATGATATGTCTTATTTATTAATACCTATTTTTTTATGATAACAGAATTATCAGCGCAAAACATGAATATAAAGAACGAATTTCTTCTAGAAATAAGAAGAAAAAAACAAAAAACAAAAAACCATCCAATCCCTTCCCCGTAGTGTCAGCGATCACAAATGCAAGAGATTCGATATCAAATTCCAACCCATCCAACGTTTTTTATCAGTAGGTGTCACAAAATTCAGCTCAAACATCTCCTTCGAAAATTGCTCCCCAGATTCACAGAACCCCACCAGCTTCGCCACCACCTCCGCACTCTCCTCCACGTGTTTCATGTCGTAAGGGTTCTTCCACACCTTGTTCACCAGCTGCTGCCTCCTCTCCTTCCCTCCCCCTTCAATCTCCCATTTATCATACAGCGCCTCCCTCTCCTCCGCCGTCAGCTTCGAACTCATCCTTCTCGCCAGATACTCCCTCTCCTGCTTCAGCGCCTTGATGCTGCACCAACAAAACACCATCCATCATCTCCCCGGACAACAACCCACAGAAAAGCCCAGATCAAAATACCTGGACAGAACCGAGCTCGAAGGTTCGTCGCCGAGGAGCGCGGGGCTTGCGTTGCCTTGCTCCGCCAGGTGCTGCTCTAGCCAGTTCAACCGTCTCAGCTCCACTTCAATGTATATACCATCCTCGGGATCTCCCTTGAAGAGCATATAGAACTGCGTGCGGTGGATGATCGATACATGGCACAGATGCCACAGCATCACGATCTGCTTCCTCTGATCTTCAAACGTCGACGCCCAGGAGACGGGAGATCGATCGATCACATCCGCCTCCTCAGGAGCAGCCTCGTTCGCCTCCATCTCCAACACCTTACGAAACAGCCGAAACGATTTAAGCAGATGAAACCAGCTGGAGAAGATGTTTCTAGAACTCTCACCTGACAGACGAGAAGCTGCTTCTGGTACTGTAACTTCGCCACCCTTTCCTTCAGCCCCGTAACATAAGCTCGGATGCTCTTTATGATTTCTTCGGTGCCGTTCTTAAACATTCTCTGCATCTTCTTCACATTAACAGAGTTTTCACGCTGTTTGACTGGCGTGGTCTCATTCTTCGAAGGTGTAACGGAGGAGTCATGTCCCGGTGCTTTATTCTCAATGTCACAATCAGTAAAATTTTGAGAAGTAGGGCATGGAGACAGTACTAGATTCCTGTTACTCGAAGCAAAAGGAACGATCCTCTTCTTCCATCGGGAATCCGGAGTTCTCTCACAGTCTGGTAAAAGCGAAACTAGTTTGTCTATAGATTTCTGAACGTTCTCGAGCTTATCTTCCAGAAGTGCAATGGAATCCAATCGAGAGATCTCCTTCTTCAGGTTAGTCTTATCTCCAGTAGTGAATTCATCAGGCATGGAACTAACCGGTTGCATTTCCTTTATTTCTGACAGCACGTTTGCTATGTTTTCCACATCATCTTGATTCCCAAGCTTGTGAGATGCGACCAGCTTGTGAAATAGTTCGAGCGCTTGATCTGCCTCCTTGCCAAGCTGCTGGTGCTGCGACCAGAGTTTCCTAATTTCTTGTGCAATCATGGATGTATCGGTGGAATTCATTGAGTGCCTCAATCTTCCATGCCTCCGAGCTCTTTTTTTAGCCTGAGTTCCTGGAGTTCGCCTGTTGGAAGCCAGTTCATCCTCTACAGAAAAAGAAAGGCATCTGGCTATTTGCCGAGAAGTCTCAGGTTCATTTGAATCCCTGGGTTCTTTTGTTACGCTTTTTACTACTTCAAGCTGCGATTGCGCGAGATCTCTTTGACGCTTCAGTTCTTTCATTTCCCTCTCCATCTGCATTAATAAACCACTTCACAATCATTCAAAAAATATAATGCGTGGAAGAATTCTTCTAGAATTTAATAGATTAAAAAGCACACCTGTTGAATTTTCATATCCTTCTCCATCAACAAAGACTTTAGGCATGAAGAAGAAGAAGATAACCCTGGACTGCCGCGCAGTTCAGCTTCAAGTCTAGCAACTTCCTTCTGCAAATGCTTGACTAAGCGCTTGTCTGGAACAACCTGACCACAGAAAAGCCTTCAATAACTTCAGTGATGAGGGAAAACAGAACTAATTGAGAATAGTGTCAGGATAACATTATTTTACAAACTGGATTTGGTTATGTATTTTACCATGTTTACTTGAGCTGTGTTGGTAACCTCCTTTGCACTAGTTGCGAATGAGAGTGTGTTTCTCGTTTGTTCAATGTGCCTTAAAGAAGGGCTCATCGTGCATACTATTGCTGTTCGAGCATTCCCCCCCAGTGAAGGCTGCAGTATTCGTGTCAGTTTCGAATCACGATATGGAATGTGACTATTTCTTCCTCCACCACTGCAGAGAAGAAAAGAAAAAGATCATTGATTGGAGCTATGATATGATGTGAAAATAAGTAGTAAAATGCACAAACAAAAAGTAGTTTAAATGTTGGACCTAATAGTATCATTAGGGTAAACTGATAGTTCAAAATTATTTAAGAGGATTTTCGCATTCCTAGTTTAGGGTTCGTCTGGCAGTATTTCTTGAGAAGTACTTATAACACTTATGATAAGTAATTTGAAAAAATAAGTGATGTTTGTTTTCTAAGCTTGAATTCCTTTAAAAAACAAATTAAATAAATATCAGAAAAACATTTTTCCCGTAAGCAATTTGAAAACACTTGTACACAAGTACTTATCATGAATGCTGAATGCTCTAAGCAGTTTTCAGTGAGTGTTGTCAAACTGCTCAGAGAGCACTCATTATAAGTCATATATATAATGATCCATGTGACACTTTTCAATATAGTTTAATTTTTATCTTTCCACTGCTTTTAAAGAGATCAAAGCTTATGATTGGAGCCTAACATTTTCAAAAAAAGGAAAATTCTTCTTCTAAGTGACTGGTATTTATTAATTTTCTTTTCTTTCTTTTCTTGGTGTAATTTTGATTCCAGTGTCCATTGAAGTTGTTAACATTTACTCCTTAATGACAGTGATTATTAAAATAAAAAAAGAGATGGCCATCCAATAATTAACTATGTTTTCCCCATGGATGTGGCAGTATTTCTTCACACATACCTCAGCAAGGTGAGTAATACACTACAATTGAAAGTAAGTGTTTTATTATAACAGAAAAGCAAAATAAATCCTGCCTTTTTCTGGAATTACTTTTTTTAAAAAGCTGAAACAAACGGGTTCTCAATTGCCAAGGTGCCATCACTTGTAAATTTGAGAGAATTGTAATAACAGAGCTTAACCAGGTTTCAAACATGGAGTGACACATGCTGATCTTAGAGGGCACTTCTAAAAACTGCTTATAGCACTCACCACTTATGAAAAACAGATTGAAAACATAAGCAAATCTTTGTTTTGTTTCAGGAAAAAAAAAACATTTAGGATTTATTTGATAACACTAATTGAAAACTGTTTAAATCACTTTTCACTTGTTGATAACTGCTTCTAGATAAGAGTTTCCAGATTGCTTATTAGAGAAGTACTTTTCTAACACTTATTTAAGTGATTTTAACTAATTATTTTTTCAAACTGTTTATCACAAGAGATAAGTGCTATAATCAGTTTTCAATAAATGGTGTCAAAGTGCTTATTCATACAAGAACAATTGAATTTGAAAACATCAAACACTAACCTTAGTTTTCTAATCACCGTGGTGAGTGTTAACAAGCTGCGGTTAATGTGACTCCCCTCTTTCAATCTCGCGCCATCTGCATATGTTTGAGAGGTACGTTCACTTCCAGCCAAATCTACAAGATTCTGCCAAATTCCAGTGCAAGAATAAATATTACTGTGGTGAAGCCTACTAGAAAAAAAGCTTAAAATTGAAGGAGGTGATTAACATACGAGACTTGCTCTGAAGGATTTCATGCACCCTGAATTCTCTTGCAGGCTACTCTCCACTGTCTATCATTAATATTAAATGAATAACATGCAAAAAAAACATGAAAATTCACAAGTGCACAAACATTACCAGCTTAAATATCTGGTGCGACCTTGAACTTTTATCATTTAAAGCAGTTTCACCCACTTGCCTCTGAGCTGTTGAAATGGATATTCGTCAAATTTGCCCATGTGTACTAAAAATGCGAAGCATGCATGCTAGATGGATATAAACTTGAGAAAAATTCCCCTTTTAAAAACAGATCATAGTCCAAATATCAACCGAAACTTGATTGCTTTAATGAAAAGGTGGGAGAAAAAATGAACTGAACACAGAATATGAGTTTGAGAAACACCTTCACAAGTAGCAATTAAATGGCTCAAATGTTTTCTGTCCTTAACAACCACTTCAACAAGTTTGTCCACCAGGGTGCCTTTCTGCATAAAAAATGTGAAAATAAAATTAATAAGAAAAAAACGATTAGATTGCAGTTTTACTGTAAAGCCTCTCCTCTGTACCTCGGGATCATCCAAGAGACGAAGGGAGCCACCGTCACGCTTTAAGAGATCAACAACAGTCTCATTATAAATTTCCAATGCCGAAACTTTCAGAAGAAAAGCTCTTTCTGGGTTCTGTAAATGCAAAAATTGAACAGTGTAGAGGTTTATCAATTCTCACGAAAGAAGGAAAACTCGTTGGATCCTATGAATGAACAAAAATAAATTCATGCATTTTGTTATGTGCTACCAAGAGATATTTGATTTCCATGAAGCCGGAACAAATAGAACTCACACTTGTTATGTGCTCATAAATGTCCTTGACAACATTTTCAGTTATTCCCCGCATGGTAAACGTCTTACCACTGCTAGTCTGTCCGTAAGCAAAAATTGTCGCTGCAAAATTGAAAGTGAGACACACAACATACAATGAAGTCCAGAAAGCTAAAGATTCTACGCTCACCATTTATTCCGTTGAGAACTGAGAGAGCTACATCCCTAGCTCCCTCTTCGTAAACCTTCTGAGATGAGCAGCTTGGACTGAACACTTTATCTATTTTACATACCGTAGTGTATGTTCAAGATCAGTAACAGTTAAAAACTACTCAAATTGAATTGAAAAACAAAGCAAACTCACGAACTGCACAGGAAAAGTAGTGTTTTAGAACATGCCAAAGGTGTATGGAGCACTGTGCCGCTCCAGGCTAGGGTTCTTTAAGACAACGCTGTGCTCATCCGGGAAATCCCAGGCAATAAGATCGTATAATGTTTGTTCTCTACGGTTCAGTGGCCTCGCTCGAACCGTGACGAGGATCTTCTCCTCTTGAGCTTTGGATCCGCCGCCGCCAGGAGTGACTGAAGGCGTCCTCTGAATCTTCGAAGATGGAGTGACCACCATCTCTGCTACCGTCATGTTCACTGCTCCACAGAATCAAACATTCTCAAAACGCCTGGGATTACAGACATTGCAAATTCTATAACGAGTAACTTGCAAAAATGAACTACTACAGAAAGATTTTTAGGAGAAACAAAGAAACCTAGAAAGAAAAGGCGGGGACTGTCGTCTTCGTTCTTTTCGAAAAGAAATCAAAAGAAGAACAATAAAATCACAAATGATAAATCAAGCAATCCTTGACGTGGATCCATCGAACAAGCATTCTCAATCTACCAAACAAATGTCACCTGAAACAAGCAAGATGCTCCTCGTTTTTCTCTAACATCTGATCAAGCAAAACCAACTGCGATAGATTGAAACCGATTTACTTACAGGTTAGGTTCGATCCGCGACAGGAAAAACGGAGTAGGAGAACACTGAATCGCGTCAAGAAGATCAAGAGTAGGAAACCGGGAGAAGAAGATGCGAGAAACTGTCTGGAAAATCCATACGGAATTCGTTTCAGTGAAGAATCCGTTCGTGGGAAGGTGCAGGCAAAAAATTTCGTATGTCTTGGGGGGTCTTCTCAGGCAAATAAAAGTAACGGCTACACTCCACTTTATTCTCAGATTGTTTTCTCATTAAAATAATTATCAATAATAAACATCAGTCGGGTTTAGTGTATGCCCCTTCTAATCTTAGATATTAAGTCAGTTTAACTCAACGTTTGTTAAATGCGATTTCACTTCGTAATATTTGAACAGGCCAAACTTTTGAATTAGTTTTACACTCCCGATTTTAATTTACACTCTATTTTTAATATTTATAAAATAAATTTAGCAATTTTTGAATAACCAAAGTTTTTTTTAAAAATTGAATATATTAAATGATTTTGTACAAAAGTTTACATATTGTTTATTGAAAAAATGTTTTTAGTAAAGTTTTTTTTACGGAATCCGAGTGTAAATGATTTTTCAAAAACACACCGAACACTACTTATTTTTCCAAATTGAATATTATAAGAGATTTTAGTAAGATTTTTTATTCCATGCGGTTAACTAATTTACGTGCATTTGCATTATAATCACATGATAGTCACATGAAACTCATTCCCTTTTAATTAATTGTGTGTGGTGTTGAGATGTGATCATTATGAAATTATCTTCCACATGGTTTTCGATTACTGTATCAATTTGTTGTGATTCTCCCATTTTTGTTTTGATTTCATTTTGTTGTTATTTTGAATGATTTTATGATTTGTTTTGGTGTTGAGATGTGATCATTATGAAATTATCTTTCACATGGTTTTCGATTAACACCCCTGTCTCCGATCACCTATAACCAATGACATACCCTGGTTAAGATGACATACCCAGGTTTCATAGTTTAGCAATTCTTAAAGAACCAGACGCATATATAAACACTACATCTGCATTACAAAAAACTTAGAATACATGGTACTTAAAATAGTTATCAAATACATCATTATTTCTTATTCAATGCTATCGTATATAATATTATTCTTCATTGCTTGAGAAAAGGAAAAAAATATAATAAAGGGTTCCAAAAATCCATGTATTATGTTGTTGTTATGCTATCATGACTCATGTTCTTTGATTCTATCATGATTCATGCCTTATGAAATTCCAACCATTATTTCATTACTCGTGATTAAACGTTAACATTTTGTAAAGGGCAATGTATCGAAGAAGATAACTATATCATGATCATGACATATATAATATGGCAGGGATAAATAAAACACAAAATCATATCAAAGGATACATGGGCATAATATATTGAATACATAGTCATGAACAACATACTAAATGGACATCATGATGACGAGTGTAACATCATGTTATCTGCTTTCAAGTATTTTTCTTCTCTTTATTCGTTTTCCTCTTTATTTGGGTGCGTCTCGGGACTCCCGAGGAAAGAGAGCATTTGCTGGGGGAAAATGACCTAAAGTTTAGATATGTATGTTTGTTTGAATTAATGGAGTGTAAGTATAAACATGTAATGGCTTTGCGGGTTCTCCCTGAGTTCAGAGAACGCCATAAGTGGTTTTGGAGTTTTCTGCTGAAAACTGGACTTTTGCGGTCTACAAGAGAAATACATGTCGTGTAATGTATGTCGGGCTGAAGTCGTGAATCTGGTACACAACATGAAAGGAAAGCACGTCGTGTATTTGGTTCATGTCGTGTATTGCTAAAAGTTGGGGATTTGTAAAAAGGCGACGAGTTTTTCTTCGTACTTGAGCTTCGTGAATTACACAACGTGTAATGAGATTACACGTTGTGTAAGTCTCACGAGTTGTTCTTTTAGGGCGTTGTACGACTGATTTTCTTATTTCATTCAATCGCGGGCTTTTGGATCTCGACCTAGAGGCTCTTCGAGGCGATTTTCGGGACCTCTGATCTGTTTGAATTGCTTCGTTCAGTGATTGGTCGCCGTTGCGGTTGGGTTGCATCTCTCTGAGTGAGTAATCTTTTCTACTTCTTTGTTGTCTTTGATCATGATTGCGTTGTTGCATTGCGTTATTGGATCTGTTGATCTGTGATGATAATTCTCTTGATTCCTTTCTAGATCCATCATGTGATCTTATTCCGGGGGTTGATCCTTTGTTGGATGCAGTACAATGAGTGTGCATTCTTTGAGGTAAGTTGTGGTTTGTCTTCTTTGCCAACCATTTTGCTTGTTGAATCGATTCTAAGATGTGTCAATTGATTCTAGAGCCTCCATTTTTGTTGTTGTGTTCTTCCTTGTTGGTGGATCCTGTTGTGGGCGTGTGCGACCCGAGTTTGAGGTAAGGAGCTCTGTCTCTAACCTATGTTGGATGAACTGTATTACTCTGAGTTTTTATAAATTGTTTTATAAATGAAATGACTTGATTGATTGATTGATCTTTGTGTGTAGAAATTGGTTTTTGAGAAAAATGGTTTCCCCCATTGTTTTGGTAAAATAAAATGTATTTTCAAAGCATTGTGAAATAGGTTTATGAAATGGTTTTCAAAACATGGTTTTAATGAATTGGTTTTGGAAAATAAAGCGACAAGCCATGGGTACTTAGGTGGAAGGTTTAGTAATAGGCCTCGTCCATTGATATTGTTGGGGGGTGGGGTCATTCATGGAGTGTTCTCATGATCTCTAGACATGTTGTTCTAGGGACTTGATAGACACTATTGGGAGGGTTCACTTTATGGGGTGTTCCTCTATTGCCTAGATTCGGTGCATATATCTTGGAGCTTGATGCGCATGATTGTCATTGTTGGGGGAACGAGTGTCTTAGTTATCATGACCTAGTGTGATCTTTGGCTTGACGTGACCTGTTCTTTTGGCTTGTATTGTTTTGACTTGTACTGCCATGGATTTGATATGATATGTGATACATGCTTTGGTTTGACTTGATATATCTTCTTTGATATATGTATATGAAATGCTTTGAAACTGATTTACCTCCTTTATTTTTGAAATGTGGAAAAATGGGAAATTAAATGTTTTGTTATGCTTTTGATATAAAAACTGCTAAACTATATATCATGTCTTGTTTTCTTTAAAGTTGAGCATGTCCAGATTATTATACAGAGACTTGTTTGGAGCATTGGGTGGGATCCTACTAAGCATGTTAGCTCACACCCTGTGCACCCCTTCGGTGGTGCATAGACCATTGTATGTTTTTCGATGCAAAGAAAGGCAAGACACCACAGTGAGACGATGGGGTTTTATGTCAGCTGTGTCTGGGTGGTTAGTGGTGAGGTAGTTGGAGTTTGCCCATGCTATCACATGGAGTAGTTGGTTTCCTGTTTTAGTTGTCCTTTGATGTCCGACTTGTACTTTGAGTTATTTTGACTATGTTTTAGTTGTATTGTTTTTGCTGTCTTCTTTCAGTTATGAAATATATGTCATGACCCGACCCATGTTAGGGCTCGAGCCGCAACTACCCCAAGCCCGCTTCCACAGGCCAGGGGCTGACGACCAGCACCGAAGGCATAACTAACTTAGGGAGGCCTTTGCCTAAGTACCTGTACCCACACAGACAACCATCTCGATGAAAAAGTGCAGAGGGAAAGAGTAAAAGATGCAACACTACTATAAAGTAAACCAAACATGCATAAACCGCTAGATAGTACAAAAGTACGGTAGTGTAACTGAAAAGTAAAGAGGCAAAATACATGCCTAACCAGAAATATGTCCAAACCTGAAAAAATTGGAAAAGTAAACTGCTGAGAGAGCCCAACTCCTGAATCTCAAGCTACGATCATCATACATAGTCCAAAAGCACACAATATTCCTAAGCTCCACTGAAGTCACGGTCGACCTATGTGTCGTCTGCATAAAACACGATACGTGCGAGAAAAGCCCATGTAGGGGTGAGTATATACATACCCAGTAGGACACCCCAAAAGCTAAAGGGGGCAGTAAGAGATACAACATGCAATAGAAAGACAATAGCAGCCAGATACAATCAAAGAGAGTAGCTCAACCCAACCAAGAGTGAAAGTAAGCTCATCCAAACACAAGGGGCAAAACACGGTGAGTAGATGAGCTACCTATCGAGTCTTCTCCACCTATAGCTAGAGAGTAGACTCATCCAACCATGATAAGATAAACATGGAAAGCATGTGGAATACCCTGTGCGTCTTTGCCTCTTTTGGAAGGAGAGTAACCTAATCCAAGGTGTGGATACAAAATAAGAATATATATATTTTCTCAGTCAAAGAATCCCAAATGAGATAGTAAGGGGATCTCCATCTCACATATCAACCCAAGAAGAAGAGTATCCAGTAGTTCCAAAAGTCTAAAAACGATGCCCAACATCTCTCACGTCTGCCCAGAAGTATCTGTACAAGTCAAACCATGCCTCATCAATCTTCCACACAGTCGAAGGGCCACAAACTCTAGGTAGGGAACTCATGGAAGGAGAGTAACCTAATCCAAGGTGTGGATTCAAAAGAAGAATATATATATTTTCTCAGTCAAAAAATCCCAAATGAGATAGTAAGGGGATCTCCATCTCACATCTCAACCCAAGAAGAAGAGTATCCAGTAGTTCCAAAAGTCCCAAAACGATGCCCAACATCTCTCATGTCTGCCCAGAAGTATCCGTACAAGTCAAACCATGCCTCATCAATCTTCCACACAGTCGAAGGGCCACAAACTCTAGGTAGGGAACTCATGCCCTGATACAATAGAAGGGTCCTACTTTGATAGTCATTGAGGAACTCCACTGCCCATCTCTACTAGAGGGTACTTCTTGATAGTGTCTGTAGAGGACTCGTGCCCATGTTGATGGGGGGTGCCACTCTAGTGTCACGAGGACCCGCACCCTATGTTGATAGGGGGGTTCCACTCAGTAGGTAGAGGAACCACATCCATGCCAATCAGGGGTTCTACTCTAATGGTCGAGGACTCATTCCCTGGTACGTTAGGGGGGTTGCACTATGGTCATCAAGGACCTGTGCCCTATCCGATAGGGGGTTCCACTCGGATGGTAGTTGTAGAGGACCCACACCCATGCTGATGGAGGGTTCCACTCTAGTGATCGAGGACCCGCACCCTATTACATCAGGGGGGTTCCACTCTGGTCATCGAGGACCCGTGCCCTATTCGATAGGGGGTTCCACTCAGAAGGTAGTTGTAGAGGACCTGCGCCCTATACTGATGGGGGGGGGGGGTCCACTCTAGTGGTTGAGGACCTGGGCCATATCTGATAGGGGGTTCCACTTGAAAAAATCCTATGGTGATCCCACTAAGGATAGGCTACCCATGGTTCAAAATCTGATTTCAAACGAATGAGATATAGAACTTTAAAGTTTCCTAAAAAGGAACCAAGGGATACACGATGTGTGAGAGGACCCACATGGCGTGTGGTCCCGCTCGACAGCCTGGTCGTGTCCCTATCCAGTATATGGATCCTAGTCTATGTAGTATTACATGCCATTTAGGTAGACTACACGATGTTTCTAGGATAATCGGGGTCGAGCCGTGTCTTGCTGGTCGTGTCTGTGTACCAAACCCTGTGTTTGTATACTTTGTACATGATGTGTTTCCTCATACAGGGTGTCGCTTATGTGACCTAGTCATGTCCGTGTACTTGGGTACATGACCGTGTACTTGTCCTTGTACCCCCACATGGTGTCCCACCCGTGTGATCCAGCATATAGGTTGTCCATTCGGGAAAGGGGTACACAACATGTAGGATGGATATACACTGTGTCATGCTTAACTTTCCCAAAACCCAAGTCGTCGTCGCTGAGGGGGTTACACGCTGTATGTTCATCCCTGTACATGGCGTGTAATTGATATTTTTTCTAAAAATCCCAGATTCGATCTTCACACCTTGAATCTGACTATTCTCTTTAGATCTAGCTTTGATTTTGCTCAGGATTTTTAGATCTATCAATGACCAATGGATTCTGGCTTTTTGGTGGCCGGAAAATCAAATCCGGGTTGATTTTCGGTGAACCCATACGTGCCTCTTGTACTGTGCACATCCCAAATCCTCTACCTCCAATGATTCGGTCTTCGATCATTGGAATGATCCTCTTTATCCCATAAACACTCTAGATCCATGCTCGGTTCATCGATCTGTGCTTTGTTTATCGATCTGTTGTGCTTCTGAGGGTCTGATTGGGCTCAATACCGCTCGACAATGTTGAACCGAGACTACGGGGTCCTATCGGTGACGGACACGAAGAAGAATGGTAGAAAAGAACCACAAAAAAGGTTATATGATTGATGTCAAGTGTTCTTGGCCAATCGATAAATAACGGGGAACCCAGTGTTAGAAAACAAATGAAATTAATCAAGATTTCAATACTCGGGTACATGCAAAGGCTTCAAAAGGACGCATATCTAATAACAAGATTTATTTGCTCAAAATATTTAATCCAAGGGAATAAAAACATCAATTGACGAGTTCTACCTTGATTATGGGTCGTTCGTTGATGAAGAACGCATCCACTAATGATTGAGAAAAGCCGTTGTGTTCGTCGCGCCCTGATTTGATCTGATCCGGAGTTTCATCATCGTCTGAGGTGATCTACCAATGGAAGGAGAAAGGAGAGAATCGTTGGTAATTCTAGGATTATGAGGATAACCCTGACAACTTTTCCATTATGATATATTTATAACATTTATTCTAGGTAAAAAATGAATGAATGAATGAATTTAATAATTAATTAACTCACTGAACATACCATCGACCAGTGAGGAGTTTGAATTCCACACACCGACCCATTTTATGTCTTATTTAGGGTAAATAACGCATTCCAGACTCAACTATGTTCCCATATTTCTTATTAGATCTACCGTTTAAGATTTATCTCATTTTCTTTAAAAAGGAAGCGTGCACTCAATATAAAATATAGTTAAAATTTTCATAAAATTAATTTCGGGCACACCGGGTCTCAGAATTGCATGCCATCTTAACATCTAACACGGAAAATATATATAGAAATATTTCACAAGTCTTGCAAGAAAAAATAGATTCTCTATATCATTCCCTCCTTCAAGATTTTTCAACCAAAAAAGAAAAAATTAAACAAACAACTTGGGATACTAAGCCCACACTTGGATCTTCCACTTCTGAGAACTCTCCTGCACATTCATGTGCTGCCATTGCACATGAACCAAGGGGATGGTTCATCCACATAGGGTCATCTTCTTCCAATCCTCAATCATCATTGGGTGCTCTGCAAAAGCGGCTCCATACTCAATATCTAGCACACCCCAGTCGATAACGTGCATAGGGTCATGCATGTATCTCCTCAGCTGCAACATGTGGAAGACGTAGTGCACCTTCTCTAGCTATGGGGGTAGGGCGAGGTGGTAAGTTACCTCTCAAACCCTCTGTATGATCACGAATAACATGATAAATTCTGGGGATAACTTGTCTCCCTAATCGAATCTCCGCAATCCTCATTGTGAGAAGACTATCAGGAAAATGTGGTCTCCCTACATGAAGTCCAAGGGCCTACGATAGTGATATGAATAAGATTTATTTCTGCTATGGACCATCCCCATCTATTCATGAATGACTTGGACTTTCTCCATTGTCACTTGCACTAACTCTGGGCCCACAAGAGATGACTCGCTAATCTCTATCCAACACAAGGGTGACCTACAAGGTCTCTCTTACAAGGCCTAAAAAGGTTCCATGATGATGGTATAGTGGTAGCTGTTGTTGTACGCAAACTCTACTAAGGGAAGGTGATCTTCCCAACTCTGACCGATGTTTAACACGCAAGCCCTCAGCATGTTCTCCAACACCTAGACAGTGTGCTTGATCTGCCAATCATTTTGGGGGTGAAAGGATATACACATCTTCATTTGAGTCTCTAATTACTTCTACAGTACTATCCACAATCATGATGTAAAACACACGCCATAATCAGAGACAATCGTTGAGATAACCCCGTGAAGGAGAACAATCTCCCGTACGCACAACTGCCCCAAAATCTCCATCGAACTCTTCTCCTTGAAAGAAAGGAAGTGTGCCGACTTTGTGAGTTGATCAACTATCACCCATATGGAGTCATGGAACTTTGCTTTGCATTGAATCCCTATCAAAAAGTCTATAGATATTTCATCCCATTTTCACTTTGAGATCTCAAGGGGCTACAAAAAACCTGTCAAAAGTTAGTGCTCAGCCTTCACCTACTGACAGGTGAGGCACCGAGAGACGAACTCAGCTACGATTCATCTCATGTCGGGCCACGAAAACCATTGTTTTTGCATCTTCCCCACATCAAGATGTATATCTAGGTTAGAATCATGGAACTCTCACATCACCTCCTCCCGCAATGTGACTGGGACCAGCATCCATCCCTAGAAAAGAATGGCATGATTTCCTCCTTCATAAGATCCATCTAGTGAGTCACCTATGGATATTCGATCACATAATACCTCACAGTCGGTGTCTCCCAGTTGAGATTCTCTCACACACTCAAGAAGTGGAGGAGTTAACACCATTGACTGCAACAAGGTTGTACCCACCTACTCCACCAGGGTCAGCTACAAGAAGGACAACTACTCTGAAGCCTCCTATACTAAGCGAGGTTGGGACTTCCTACTAAGGGAATATGCTACAACATTTCCATTCCCTGGAGTATAGATTATCTCAAAGTTATAGTCCTGTAGGAACTCCAACCAGCGCTGCTGTCTTAGGTTCAAGTCTCTCTTTGTGAAGATATACCTGAGACATTGATGGTTTGAGTAAACCACAAAGCGCCCCCCAGAAGGTAGTACCTAAAAATATTTATGGAAAATACTACCGTTTCTATCTCTATGTCACGATTCACATAGTTCTTCTCATGGTTTCTCAAATGCCTCGAATCGTATGTGATAATTGTCTACCGCTACATCAACACGTAGCCGAGCCCAGCTCCCGAGGCATCGCAATACACTACGAACTTTATGCCTTCCTCTGGTAGTCTCAACACTAGATCACTTTTCATCCTCAACCTCAACTCCTCAAAGTCTCTCATCCACTACTCAAAATAGGTAAATGATTGTCCTTTATTCATCAGGGCGGTCAAAGGGGCTGCAATTATGGGGAAGTCTTCCAAAAACATCCTATAGCACTCCAATGATCCAAGAAATATTTTCACCCTAACATGCTCTTAGGTGGCTCCCAAGCAAGCACTATGTCGATATCTGCTGGGTCTACAGCTAAACCATGATAAAAAATGACATTCCCCAGAAATAAAACCTCATGAATCCATAACTGGTGCTTTGAGAGATTTATATAAAGTTGGTGCTCTCGAAGAAAATCTAGGATCATATTCAAGTGCTCTGCATGTTCCTCCTATGATATAGAGTAGATGAGTATGTCATCAATGAAGACAACAAAAAACTGATCTAAGTATGGCTATAATATCTAGTTCAAAAAATCCATAACCACGGTGGGGGCATTCATTACACCAAAGGGAATAACTAAGAACTTATAGTGTTCGTAGCGACATCAGAATGCCAAATTTGGAATATTAGCCCCGTGAACCCTCAACGGGTGGTAGCCAGACCTAAGATCGATCTTTGAGAACCATATCACACCTCAAAACTGGTAAAAGTGGTCATTAATACTTGGAAAGGGGTACTTGTTCTTTATCATGTCCTCGTTCAGGCGACGATAATCTACAAAAAGTCGTAAGCTCTCGTCTTCCTTTTTCACGAACAACATCAGAGTTACCTAGGGAGATAAACTAGTTCTGATGAAACCTTTCTCTAAAATATCCTCCAATTGTAACCATAGCTCCTAGAGCTCGGTTTGGTCCATTTGATATGCCATAGAATATATCAAAGCGGTGTTGAGATTCAAATTGATGTAAAACTCCATCACCCACCTTGGAGGTAGTCCCAAAATGTCCTCAGGGAAGACATCCATGCAATCCTCCATAATTGAAGGAACCCAGATACCTGAAGAGACTGCTACACAAAATAATATACTAGCTAAATGATGGGTGATGGGATGCAACCTCTTACTTGCAGAACCCACTTTCTCTGTCATGAGATATCTCTCTCTAGAAAAGGAGAATCTCATCCCATTAGTGCATTGGCATCTGACTAGTATGCGGTGAAATTTGATCTGGGATTGGACCATGGGCAATGAATCCATATCCAAGATGATGTCATAGGGTTCCATCGTGACGACCAATAGGTCTTATGTGAACCTCTCTCCACCAAGTGATAACTTGCAATAATGATAAATGAAAGATACAGAAGAAGCGTTCCCTGTAGGAACCTCAAGACGAAGTTGTTATGTTAATGCCTCAATTGGGAGCTCCATATCTCGCACCAAGAGTATAAATATTAAGGAATTATTGGAAATTGTGTCTACTGGTATTGAAGTAAGAGTAGAAAACACACAGATTTTACCTCTAATCATCTCGTGTGTTGCAGGGTCATAAACCTCCAAAGCCCACAACTATCCGTGACCCCAGCCACCAATTCTCTGAGCCTGACGTGGATCACATGGTGGTGGTGGTGGAAGGATCTCATAACATCATATGCCTCCCATATCTTTTCCTACTCCTCTACGAGCTCCGGCTCCCTAGGGACCACCTTGTCCTCATCTGGGAGACCCCTGACCATGGCGCTACCTCTACTATAGAAGTCCATCAGCTATCTGCATGTGCTTCTCATTACGTATGGCTAGAAATTCTTGTGCCATGTGACCTCTCCCATCACAAGTAAAGAAATGTCCCTCTCTGGGATACCCTAGCCCTCTACAATACCTCTGACCACAAGTTTGAGTTTGATCGTGGGAAGGTCTCCTATGTCGAGATCCTGGTACTCGACGTCTGTTAGCTGCTGTAGACGACTCAAGTCTATGGTGATCACTGCCAGCTCTAGCTGTCTGGCATCCCTCTTCTAGAAATCTCTCTATCACCAGTGCCTGATCCAACACCCTGACATAGGTGTGGATTCACAATGGCACAACAGTGTCTCAGATCTCTCTGCGGAGTCCTTGCTCAAACTTTCAAGCTTAGAAGTAGCCATCCCGAATCAGGACAATAGAGTACTGTGTAGGGTGTGAAACTCCTTGTATACTCATCCACCATCATCCCTCCCTGCCGCAACTATATAATCTCCTGGATCTGAACTGAGCACAAATAGAAGGGTTAGTACCCCTCATGAAACAACTACTGGAAGTCAGGACAGGTGATTGTCGACTCATCATACATTTGTGTAATGAGGCTCCACTAATTCCCAACTGCTTTATGGAAGAGGCTAGCTGCTAGTACAACCACCTAATCTGTCGAGGTCCAAAAAATCCTGAAGATACAAACCATTGACTCTAGCCAATCCTCTACTACCTGAGGATCTGGATCTCCGTGGAATCTCAGTGGCCTATGGCACCACAACTCGAAGATCATGCTAAGTTTGTGTGTGTTCTCATCCTGCTCTGCTGGAATGATCTACTACTCGACAGGTGGAGGTATTATTATCTTCCCAACTGGAGGAAGGGGATCATGGGATAGATCTTGAACTGAGGCCTCATCACTCATTTGATCTTCATCATGATCCAAAACCGGTATCCTAGATGGCTGTCATCATGGAGGCATCATGAGATTTTTCAAGATGTACCACGATCAAATGAGTATATAAACACACACACACACACACACATACATATCAACAAAAATGGGGAGCTAAATCAAGAAGGACAGTCAAAGAATTAATCCTATATGATGCATATACCATTAATCCCTACAAAAAATGTGTCGGTATACTGAGTCGACAAGTAGGTAGTCAGGGTCTTGGTAAATGGATACATCACCCGCCGCACCATCACTGGACTCCCTGGCCTGAAATCTGCACTCAAGACACTTTGAACCTGTTTCCCTAAACCCAACCAAATCCTCTTAAGAGGAGTATTTTGAACAACGTACCAAGGAATGAACTACCTATGATACCAATCAGTTGTGTCCTAACCCATATTGGGGCTCGAGCCGCAACTACCCTAAGCCCACCTCTATAGGCCATGGGCTGGTGACTAGCGCTAAAGGAATAACTAACTCGAGGATGCCTTAGCCTAAGTACTTGTAAGTACACAAAAAACCATCTCAATGAAAAAGTGTAGATGGAAAGAGTAAAAGATGCAACACTGTTATAAAGTAAACCAAATATGCACAAACTGCTAGGTAGTGCAAAATTATGGCAGTGTGACTAAAAAGTAAAGGGAAAAAATACATTCCCCACCAGAAACTCCAAGAAAGAATTATGCAATATGGGTAATTGTGGATCGAATTACAAAATCTGCACATTTCCTTGCTATAAGGGATGATTTTCCAATTGATCACCTTGTATGACTCTATATCAATGAAGTTGTAAGACTTCATGGAGAACCTCTTTCAATAGTGTCTGATCACAATCCTTGATTTACATCGAAATTCTAGAAAAGTATTTAGAAATATTTGGATACTAAACTTCATTTGAGTACTGTTTATCATCCTCAAACTAATGGGAAATCATAAAGGATGATCCAAACTTTAGAAGATAGGTTGAGATCATGCTAACTTGATTTTCAAGGTATGTGGGATCATTATTTACCTTTGGTAGAGTTTTCATACAATAATAGTTTCCATTCAAGCATTCAGATGGCACCATATGAAATATTGTATGGAAAGAGATGTCATACACCAACATGTTGGGATGAAGTCAGTGAAAGGAATCTTGTGGGTCCAGAGCTTGTAGAGGAAACAACAATGAAGGTAAAGACTATTCAAACCCATATCAGAAAATCTCAAAGCAGAAAAAAGAGCTATGTTAATAATCAAAGAAAGGATTTAGAATTTCAAGTGGGAGATCATGTTTTCTTAAAAGTATCTCCATGGAAGGGTGTTAGAAGATTTGGGAAGAAAGGGAAACTGAGCCCTAGGTACATAGGCCCTTTTGAAATTCTGAAGAGAATTGGAGTTGTGGATTATTTTTTGGCAATGCCGCCTAGCCTCTCTAAGGTACACAATGTGTTCCATGTCTCATTTTTGAGAAAGTACATGCCAGGACCAACACATTTCCTAACTTATGAAGGTATAGAATTGGAACCAAACCTATCTTACTGTGAAGAAACTATCCATATTCTGGACACTAAATAACATGTGTTGAGGAATCAGACGGCTCGACTAGTAAAGATACTTTGAAAAAATCATAAAATCAAAGAGGCAACATGGGAGTGTGAGGAGTTTATGATGAAGAACTACCCAAATCTTTTTGCGAGGTAACATTCTAGTAATTTCAAGGATGATTTTTTGTAAGGAGGGGAGAATGTAACACCCTAAGGATTTATAAATAAATTTAATATTTAATGCATGAAACACCGAGTCTCTAGAAAACACCACTTTGTTATAACCTAGCAAGTAAACATAATTTTTCTACCTCTGTGATTTGAATTTTGAAAAAATGACATGCATTGTTGCATTCAGTAAGATATTTAAAGTCTGATAAAACAAACTTAATTTTTGGTGAATAGTAACATACCCTTATGAATAGTAATATTAATAGTAATATGACCCTTATTAATAGTAAATCATATTATTATTTTATTTTCATAAGGTTATAAGATAATGACATCTTGATTAATTTTTCAAAGTGGTATAAAACGAATTATATTTTTAAAATTTTTATTTTTTTAATAAATTATAATTTTATTTAAAAATTAAATTAATAATATTTAGAAATTTATTTTTAAAAAATGAAGTTCATTTTTTAATTCTACACGTTAAAAAATGGTTATTGGGATTTTTCTGAAATACTCGATTTTTTGATGAATAATAAAATAAAGTAATTTACCGTATATATAAATTATCAATTAAATTTACTATTCCTAGAATCTTGGATGATGTAAGCACACTTGGCTCAAACTAATATGAAATTATTACTATTATGGGTCACATGAATCAACTCTATTGATTTTCTTGAGGGAAATAATAAAATAATGAATACGATATTCAAAAATCACTCTTATCCTCCACTATAAACTCCCCTCACTCCCTCTTTTCTTCACTCCTATCAAGCCTTGTACCTTGTCCAAATTATACTCAAACATCCTACCAATCTCCCCCACATCCATCATCCCTTGGTCACATAAAAAAACCAAAACCTCTCCCCTAAAGGGGCTCTCAAGGAAGATAACTTCAAGAGGTAAATTCCTCTTTTTATTTTTTTATTTCAAGTTCCTTTATTTTCTTTTTATTTCCTCACCTCATTTCATCCAAATGTTGTGATGACTCCAGTAACTTACATGTAATGGAATGTTTTTATGATAAAGGAATAATTCTTCATCATCTATCATTTCCCCTTCTTTTATACTAGAAATGAAAACACCATATGAGATGTGTTAATTTATCACATTCAAGGACGACGATTTTTCAATTTCAATTACTGTATTCAATTCTGGTCCTAAAACCATTTTGATGATTGAACCAGACTATAATATATGTATTATAACTTATTTAAGGTTCTGTAATCCTTTTTTACATATGATATTAATTTATAAATCAAAATGAGTTTTTTGTGAACAAGAACCGCCAATTAACCCAAACAATTGTCATTAAAGTTTTATATAATGATCCGTATTCACTCCCAATAACCAAAAGAATATTATGACAAAGTAATATTATGTTTGTTCACTAATAACACACAACTTATATTCTGGACAACCATTCTCATTCTACATGTTTAAATGTACATGAATATAAGTAAACTGATCATGACAACCAAGGAAAAAAACTCTCCCAAATAATGAAATTGAATCTCTTAACCCATCAAAAGGACATGAATGAACCTAATAAGGTTATAATAAATAAATTACATGTATATGAAGTTATGTAATCATTAATTTATGATCCTAAATTTGATTATTCAGGTTATTAAGATCAAGTGAGGAACACCTTCAGACTTAAGGTAAGGGTTTTCTACCTGAACCTCCATTTTCATTTAGGTTACCCTTATTCTCTACTTACCTAAATTAAATTCTTATTTATTCATATTTACTCATCATATATTCTTTGAGAATTTTATATATATGTGTACCAACTATAATACTACCTTCATTTATGGGGTGTTATATGTTTTAAAAGGATCTTTCAAAAATTCTTCCTGAAATACAAGCCTGATTCAAGAAAATTTCTTAAATTCTTACCTATTATCAAGGGAACTCTATAATATGTTTTAGAAACCAATATATTTCTAAAATAACTCATTTTATAATGTAAACACTATCTTACTTCACTTCTGGTTTTATACAAATACTTTTTCAAAAGAATTCTTCTTTTCAGAGTAAAAGAGTATTTATCTCAAGAATTACTCAATGATTTTATAAGAGTACCTTAACCTAGTTTAACACTCTTGTTGATTATTATGTATGATATCATCTACTATATTTTATTTAATGGTTTATTATTAGTTTTACTATGGATGTACTATCTTAAAACCATTCACCAATTTACTTTGAATGGTTAGTGTTTATGCTTAATATTCGATAAAAGTTATTTATATTTCATATGTTAGTTTCAATATAAATGTATATATTGTTTATGTTTATCCATTTTCATATGAGGAATTCATTGGACTTAGTAAGTGATGGGTGGGGCCTGCTATATCCCCTCGATGCATCGATAGTTATCATGAGACAAACTACAGTCTGGGCACAAGGCCTTGACAAAATGATTATTTATGGTCTTGGCACGAGGGCTTGACGGTATATTTATGATGTCCGTCATTATGTATTCCCTCATTATGAAACTAGTAATTAAAAGTTCATGAGTTTATTCGACTAGTAGAATACCCATGATTACACTTTATTATGGTATTATTTATTCATCTCTTATTCCTTCCATAATATGCATAAGTTTATTTTTAAAGGCATGTGTTTTTAGTTATTAACCATGCCTAATGTTTATGTTTATGATATCTTCTACTATATTTATTACTCTTACTGAGCATTTAAGATCACCCCTTTCTTATTTTTCATTTTCCCATGACATAAAGAGGTATATTATTAATGACATGTAGAAATAAATTAGAATTTATGGATGTTGTCAAAGGATTTTCTAATTTTTTTTCATTTCAAGTTATAATGTTGAACTTATGTATGTATTGTGTTTTCAAAACTACTAAACTAATTATTCCTTTGGGATGAATATTCCTTTTTTATATTCCAATGTAATAAAATAAGGCATCGACTCCGAGGAACTGGGGTCAGGTCTTTACATAGGTACTAACTTTTCCTTATATGTCCAGTTTCTTCTTGAATACCCATTTGCAACCAACATGATTTACATACATTGGATAATCTACCAAAATCCAGACTTGGTTTTGGTATATGGAATCCATTTAAGAATTTATGGATTCTTTCCACTTGGAAACATCTATGCCACTTACTGATTCCTTGTAGGTTAGGGGATCATTATTATCAACTAATAACGAGTCACTATCCTCGATAACTAGAAAACCATACCATTCTAGTTCTTTAACCTCTCTTTTACTCCTACATAGTTCTTATGTCTCTGGAATAGTTTCTTCTTCCATGGGGATTTGTAGAATCTGATCTTGTACCAACTCTTGTGTTCCTTGAGCCTCGAATTCATCGAAGTTTATCTCACTCCCACTATCTCTTTTGGATATGTTCTCCCTATCAAGGAATAGGGCATGTCTTTACACTATAACCCTTTTTTCTGAGGGGTTATATAGGTAATATCCCCTTGTTTTCTTAGTTTATCCTATAAAGGTACACTTTGTGCCTCAAGGTGAATGTTTTTTACCTGAAGAGGCCTTAACAAACGCTTCTCTTCCCCACACATGTAAATTTGTTAAGATGGGTTTTCTTCCACTCCAAAATTAATATAGAATACCATTGATCGATTTATTTGGTACTTGGTTTAGTATGTTTTCCACTTTTTATAATGCATATCCCCAAAATAATAATGGAAGACTTTCATGACTCATCATTGATCTCACCATGTCCAACAAGGCGCGGTTCCTTCTTTCACTTACACCATTCCACTAAGGTGTGTAAGGAGGAGTGAGTTGGGATAAAATCCCAAACCCCCATAAGTAATTAATGAATTCTTGATTAAGATATTATCCACCTCAGTCTGAGTGGAGTTTATTAATCTTCCTACCAAGCTAGTTCTCAACTTCATTCTTGTATTCCTTGAATTTATCAAAAGAATTTGACTTATACCTCATTAAGTAAATATATCCATATCCACTAAAATCATCATTAAAAGTTATGAAGTATGAGTACCCACTCCCCACTTCAATAGAAAATGATCCACACACATCAGTATGAACTAATTCAAGAAGCTCCTTATCCCTTCCACATTTCCCACTAAATAGGACTTTGGTCATTTTTCCTTGTAAACATGTCTGACATACACCAAGTGGGTTTAGTTTGAAAGAATCTAAATATCCATCATGATGTAATTTTTTCAAGCATTTTTCATTTACATGATCTAGCCGGTGATGCCAAAGTTGGGTGTGGTATGAGTTATGTGAAATAACTTCATTATCAATTGTCATTACTTGGTTCATGTAATCCAACATGTAAAGACCGTTATTTAAATGTGCCTTACCATAACAAATGCTATCTTTATAAAATAAGAAAAATTTATTTCCAAATTTAAAAATGAATCCACCTGTATCTAGTCTGAATAAAGAAATAATGTTTTTGGTAACTTAAAGCACATAATAACAACCCTTTAAAACCAAGATCATTACGGTCGACAATGTGAGGTGGTAGTTCCTAATAACTACAACAACAAGTTTACCTCTATTGGCTGCTCGTAGATCTACCACCCCTTGGTCATTTTTTTTGAATCTAATTAGTTCTTGTATTTGAATACATATGTGAGCACCAAAATCTATATATAATACCCAATTTGTAGAAATAGATAAATTACACTGGATAAAAAATGTACCTGAAGATTCCCCTTGCTTCTTTAGCTGGGTTCAGTTTTTCTTCTAGTGGACCTTCTTGGCACATGAGAAACATACAACATCATGTTCCCTTACACCATCTTTGATCTTCTTCTTAATGGAAGGGCATGAAGATGCTTTGTGCTTAAATATCTTTTCTTTCCCTTTCTGTTTGTTCACCATAAGGTCATAAATCTTTTCGCGCTTCATATATTTATCTACTTGGTGAAGGAAGATAAAAATATATATAAGAGACTTCTCAATGTTGTTAATATTAAAATTCAAAACAAAACTTGAGAAGCTCTAAGGGAGTAATTCCAGAATGAGATCGGTGCCTAGTTCTTTGTGGAGTTTAAACCCTAGAACCTTTAGGAACTCAATTTAGCCAATGATATTGACTACACGAGGCCCAGCTGGGGAACCCTCTCTAAGATTACTCTAAAAGAGCACCTTGTAAATTTCAAACCGTTCCTATCTATCTCTCTCCTGGTAAAGACCATAGAGGTGCTCAAGCATACTATACACATCCATATTTTCATGAGACATCATGAGTTCACTAAACATATATGACAACATAAAACATTGAATGTTGATCGCGTCGTTCATATGTTTTTCATAGACTAGGAACTCTTCATCACTCACCTCTTGAGTAGGCGACCATGCATAGAGAATTCTATCACATAAGATTTCTGTTCATGAAGTAGAACAACTTGAAGACATCTAAACCACTCATGGAAGTTACTACTAGTGAGGAGATTGTCTTTATCCAATATTGATCTTAGAGATAATGATCTTTTCATTTTATTCTATAATTAAAAGATCATATTATTATTACTTTGCTTGATTATAGATTTTGTGAGAAATAATTAATTGCTTTTGTTAAATCTACCACTATTTTATTAAGTCCCAATAGCCCTCACCATTGAACTTTTAATTTCTAGTTTCTAGGATATTCTAGTGGAAAGGATCCATATTCTCCTTCACATAACCCCAAAAAGGGTTGGTTAAGCTATTTTGAAGGTATTTAGGAAGGCAAGTCTTTGCCAACTGCAGGCTTGTAGCTCCTTGATCCACTGAGTGGACTCCCCAATCCAGAAATCTTAACTTGGATTTTTCTCAACACTTGCCTCCAAATTACACCAAGTCTAGAAAGGGATACTACTATTGATGTAAAATGGTTAATTCAACCCGAAACTTTCATAAGAACTCCCCTTAGAAACGTAAGTTCCCCAACAAGGGTTGGTCAAACACATACTTCTATTGAGTTTTGTTCCTAATCAAGTAACAAAAGGCTTAGTCTGACTTAATATTAGAATGATGGATTCTATTTTATTATGTATACATTTTTATCTTATTTTATCCTTTACATGTCTTGTTAATATTTAAATAGACGTTTACTCAATTAATTAACCATGTTTGGATAAAACATTTATGCATAATCAATTTTATTTAAATTCTATATTTTGCAAATTAATTAATTCATTTATGTGATCATGGTCTTACATCAATAAATTTAATTTTAATGCATTAGATAGAAAATAAATAAATATTTGAATGACCCGATCACGAGCTTATCTAATGGTTGATTTAATGAGAAGACATTAAATCAACCTATGACCTAGGGGAAATAACTCCTTATACCAGACTTAGCATGAACTACAACATTCCATGTTTCCACCTATGTATCACTGAATTGGTGTCATTATGGTTTTGTCTTGAACTGTCCCCATGCATCTTGGGATTCTCCATTAATTAAAAATATTTATTACTCACATACAAGTGAAGGGAACCAAAGGATTTGTTAAAGGAAATTACATAAATATCTTTGTACACACAGGTCCTACATAATAATGGAGGGATGGATGAATCACATGCTATCTTTTAATTTAATATTAAATAATTGAAAAAACATAGAATAAATTTAATTAAATAAATTTCAACACATACATAGGTCTTGGTCAAGATCATGAATAGTCACACATGTAATGAATATGTAAAATTAAACAACTAACATTCATTTTATTATTCATTATTTTATTATTTAAGATAAACACGCTTGAATTAATTAATTAATAAATGAATGAATTATTTATCTTTCATCTTAATGATAATTTGATCTTATTTTTCGATACCCATCATTAATGGAATTCATAGAAAATAAACAGTAGAACTAATAATTACATATTTATTACAATAAATTAATTGAGCATTTAAAATTCTTTAAAACCATTATTAAATTGTCAAACACACAATGGTGTGCTAATCAATAAAATAAGGTTTTAATTCTACAATTTAAAATTTAATTTAATTTAAATTTTTTCCATTAATGGGATACTACACGGCGTGTACATGTAGCTACACATCACGTACCTCAATTTTCGTATATCCAAGTCACATGCATGGGGGTTCGTTGTGTTGAATCGACCAAACTACATGGTGTGTACATGCCAATTACACACTATGTATCCACTTTCTATATTCTAGGTTATCCCAGTCAACAGGAGGTGTGCAATAAAAGCACCGCATATAATTAATTACTCGGCGCATCTTGATATATTGCACATGGGTGTACAACATGTGCTCCAACCATACATCGTGTAACCCAGTTTTACTGACCAATGATTTGGAACTTCCCGATGGCATCACCAGTCATTCTTCATTTGTTCTTAAACCTTTAAGAAAATGAAACACTAAACAAACATGATTAATATATCAATAACATGTTAATTCAAATCAGATTAAATAACAAATAACATGAAATAAAATATAACCACAATTTCACATAGATCAAAAATCAAATAAATAATTAAAAATTTAAACATGACCCCTCTGATACCACTTGTTGGTTCTGAGCACAATGGAAGCATGCATTGGTGGGTGATATATTAAAATTTCTTTTAATAATCATTGCTCGAAACCAAGAGCGAGGCTCTTACATGTCAAATTTATAAATAATTTATTTAATATTTGAAGAAATAAATACATAGGATTAGGAACTTTATTCATTGATGATTATTGATCATCCAAAATGGCGCTTCTGGATTTACTTCATTGCATTTGTGAGTATCTAAGGGTAGAATCCCTCCAATGGTGATCTACATGTGCTTCAATGGTCTCCGAGCAATGACACTCATTCTCCGGGTGCTAGCACAATGAATTGAATGTATTGCATTATTCGTTCTTGATCACTTATTCTTCGGTCTTGAAAAAAATTATCTCTTGGGTTTCTCATTCTTGAGAGGGATAGAGGAGGAGGAGTAGATAGAGAATTCATTGTGAATAATAATTCTAAATTCCCAAACTTGGAATTGGTTTTGAATGAATTACACAATAAATGCATCCATCTATTTATAGAGTTTGGATTTTAGTTGCAAAATTTAATTGCATAACAACCATTAAATATAATTATTACCATTAACGAAATCCCATGCCACATAATAATAACAACAATATTATTATTTTATGGTGCGCCAACTTGTGTAAAATGGATAAATAATATTTACCAACTCGTAAATAATTATTTTATCACTGGACATAGTCTTGGTCTGTTCGAACTCTTCTTGTATTTATTGAACACCTGAATAAATAATTATTTAATTTATGCAATTAATAGAACTTAAATAAAATTATTCTTTAGTCTTGAGAATAATATTTATTCCATTAATTAAATTCAAATATAATTTAATCAAGACCACTAGAAACACATAGTGTGTGACCCTCTAGGATTATTTCTCATTATCATTAGGTGGGATTTCCTAAAGTCGAAGATTACTATCTAGAAATGGGTCAAGGAACCCAAGATAAAGAACTTAAAGACGTAATGATGACAACCACATACGAACACTAACTGTGTAATATAATCCCTTTGTCACAATATCTTATCAAGCAGGTTTCATGATGGTGTCATCAACCTATATGTTTGATACATCATTATTTGATTATCTGAAATGAACTCGTCATTACACCATGGAAATGGAATTTAAGACAACAATTAAATTTCAAACAAAGGGCCGAGATATCAACATCCATAAATATGGAAGAGACAAATACTTCCTTTAATTATCCATTAATAATATGTCATTATTGATGCACCCAACATATCCTACTTCCCACCAACATATGGCATGATGTTTTTTGTTATAAAATCTAAGTGTGCGAGTCATGAAATGTATTAATGATAATCTTAAAGTCTAAGGACCATTACACATGCTCGCAGATAGGAATATCTAATGACACTAAAACATGAAGAATTCCTACTGGAGGGTTTGTTCTCATAATCTCATATCTTGGAGATTACCAAGTGTGAACTTCATGAAAAGAAGTCTCCTATTCTTACGAGTAATCACACCTAATGGTCTATATACTATGTGTCCCATCATAGTATGTTATCCAACTGCAGAACTATATTAATAATATTTTCATAGCACTTCAAGGTTCTCATCATAGCAGGGAACAACTATTACCTTATCAATACGACAAATACTCTAGGGAATTATTACATTATGGTCATGCAGAATAATGAACAATATGTAATAAGATGTTTAATTTAATATTTAATACATCAAATATTCATGTAATCAAAGTAAAAATAATTGGTTCTAGAAAAAAAAATCTAACAAAAACTTCCTTGACCTGACCCAAAAGTTTCACGGTGAAACTCTCTATTTTTCATGGTGGTCAGTGATGGTAGAAAAGGGACTGGGTCATAGGCCCAGGAATGAAGCCCAACATTGATCTAGAGCGGGGGTGTTGGGATGCATCCCCCGTAGTATGGACCAACAAGCACGAATTATTTCCAAATTAACATGACATGGGTGAAGGATCTCCCAAGTAGTTCACCTAGATAGGGGCTCACCCAGGATGTTCTCCCAGGTGGGGGCTAGTCTAGGTATGGCTCACCCAAGTGTGGGTTGCCTAGGTATAGATTTCCCAAGTCTGGGGATCCTAGGTATGGGTTTCCAAGGTTTGGGTCACCCATGTGATGGGTTGGGGGCCTCACCCTAGTTAGGGTGGGCTATGATAGCTCACCTAAGTATTGATGGAATACTTGGGCTAGGGTGTTGTGTGAACATAACTTTCACCCTTTCGGGAGGGATTCTTTATTTCTGGAACCATGAGGAGTATCTCGAATCATGGTGATTTGGTTTTGTTAGGGCTTACACCTAGGAGGATGCCCATATTTCTTGAACCATGAGGAGTATCTTGACTCATGATGATTTGGAATTATAGGTGGGGTTTTATTTTTCACAACCCAAAAACATCCTTGACATGTCCTAAAAAGTTCACTGTGCGACTCTCTATTTTTTATGGGGTTAGTGAAGGTAGAAAAGGGACTAGGTCAGTGGCCCAAGATCAAAGCCCGAGACTGATCCTGAGTGGGGGTGTGGGGCTGAAAACTCTGCGGTATAGACCAGCAGGTGCAAAGGATTTCTTAAATATCATGACATGGTATAAGGCTCTCCCAAGTAGTTCATCAAGATGGGGGCTTGCCCAGGTGGTTTCCTATAGTGGGGGATCACCTTGGTATGGCTCTCCCAAGTGTGGGTCACACAAGTATGGATCACCTAGATATGGATTTCCTAGGTTTGGGTAGCATGGATCTGGGTTTCCTAGGTGTGGGTCCCCTAGGTGCTGGGTCAGGGGGCCTCACCCTAGCAAGGAAGGGCTATGATAGCTCTCCCAAGTATGGATGGAATACTTGGGAAAAGGATATGCGTGACCAGAGCTCTCAACCTTCCAGGAGTTTATCCATATTTCAAAAATTGGATGCATAGGGGTTTATTTAATGACTGGCTAGTAGACCTGGGTGAACAGGCTATGCAAATGGACTTACACAAAAGGGGATACATGAATGGTTTGCATGAGGGCCTTGTGCGGGATCTTGAATTCCTTTATAAATTTTTTTTCGACTTCCCACAACCATAAATTTTGATCCATAAGTCCTTTTGGGCTTCGCAACTAGTCAAATAAAATATTTCAAAGAGAAATATGATCCTTGATATGGTGTATACACAAAAAAATTCCCTAAAGACACTCAAAAAAGCATTTATTGTTTCGAAAACTTTTTATCATCGATTTTAGGAATCCAATACCTACTTATAGAGGGGGGTGGGGTTTTCTACACCATTTCATTATATTGGGAAATATTGTTTAGGAATATTTATCTCTAAGTGTGTGATAATTCTTACAGCACATGGAAATCTAGTATTCTCCTTCTTCTGGCATAGATACACATCTTCATTCAAACTTGACATTTTCTGTCTAAGTGAGGATCACATTGTGAATTCTATAGCAAAGTGCATGGGATGCATTTTTTGGTTTCAACACACATTATTACACATTCCAATAGATAAAGGAAAAACATTTTAAACCTTCTACTGTTATCCATCCTCTTACGGTATCAGTTTGGAAATGGGGTGAGGTATTCATGGACTTTGTTTTTGGATTACCATAGACTCCCTGAGGGAGGAATGCTATATGGGTGGTGGTTGATCGATTGGAAAAGTCATCTCACTTCATTCTGATCAGGGGTACCACTAAGGTTGATGATCTGGGTAACTTGTATGTGCAGGAGATTGTGAGGTTATATGAGGTTCCTTATGTCATTGTTTCATATAGAGATCCTAGGTTTACTTTGAGGTTCCGGAGGAGTCTCTAAAAGGCGATGGGGACTTAAGCCATGTTGAGTAAAACTTAACATCCCCAGAAAAAAGGTCATATGGAGAATTCTATTTAGATCTTGGAGGATATTATCTATGCATGTGTATTGGATTTTGGTGTATCATGGGATAGCCATCTGGGACTGGTTGAGTTTTCTTATAAAAATAGTTATCAATAGTCGATCAGAATGGATCGTTTCGATGCTCTATATGGTCGACCATGTAGGACACCTGTTTGTTGGGAATAGATGGGTGAATCATATTTGGTGGGACTGAGACTTGTTCAATATATGTCAATGAGGATTCATGTTGTATGTTGACACCTGGTATTTTGATCGCACCGCGATTCACTATTTCATTTTCACCCTTACACTATTGTTTTAAAATGAATTTGTATTGAAAATTCCAAATATAATAAAAAAATTTACTTTATGTTAGATTCAATTATTTTTTGTTTATCACTATTAAAAAGGGAAATTTTACTTTTTTTGATAATTTCATTGTATGTGGAGGTGATTTGGAGGCCCCGAAAATGATCCAGAAGAAAAATGAGCCAAACTCTATGGGAGCCCAACAACATCTCTCCACCATTTTGAATATTTCTAGAAATACGTATATCCAAATAGGATTAAAGTTTGTTGGATGATCCAAAACTTCATCGAATACAAATCATCTCAAGGAATCCAAGCCTAATTCTGCCATCTAGTGGCCCATCCAGACTGATCTATCTAGCACACCGAATCTGCATGAAGTCAAAGTGGTGTGTTGTGATCTGTCCATATCTTCATCTGTGATTGTCCAAATGGTACCAAAATTTTAGTGGAGATAGTCAGGAGGTGGGGATACAACTTATTATTTTTTTTAAAATGAGAAAAGACTTTATAGCCATCTAAAACCATGGTCCAAGTGGTTTTAAGAAATCTGTGTTCCCAAAAACACCTTCCAATTTTATTATAAAATAGAACCTTGGGATCCCTATTTGTAAGTTCGGCCAAGGAGAGAAGTGCTGCCAATTTGGAGTTCCATAGGAGTTATATCATCATACTAAAAGTTATGGAGGCCCTTATCCTCATATGGGGATCAAGAATGAAGAAGGAGTTCTACCTGAGCTTCCTCCTCCTCTCGATGTCGAGCTAAATGGTGGACGTTCGTTGTGAGGGAGCTACACACATGTCAAGAGAGTTACAATGCATATATTAGCTACTGGTTTGGATTTATTTTGGTGTTAAAAAATTTATTTCCATGTATCTTAAATTATTTTTTATTTGAATTCTTCTTTTTATGCATGTCATTGATTTGCTCTTAATTTATAACTGATCGGTGTGAGGTTTTGAGTGCATGACTTGTGCTGTTCTGATTGGAAAACAAAAGAATCCTTTTATTAACCACTTTCTTGAGATTTAAATTTGATTTGGAATCTCTTATTATATGCATAAGTTCTGGACCTTGACAATATGATTATTATGTTAAGGTTTAGTTCTTCAAGCAATGAAATAAAGGCTTAGGAATTAATCGGGATTCCAATTAATTTAAACCAAATAATTACTCCAAACCAAAATTAATCTCTAAGAAAAATGAAATTGAAATTTGTGTAGTGAAATCACAATGACCCCTCTGTCTCATATTTTTCAAAATCCACTTGGTTTGTCAACTATTAAACTTTTTATGTTAAGTTATTTTCTTTAAACTATTTTCAAATCACCCCCCTTTTTAATACTTTTTATTAAAAATGAATACTATAAACCTACCAAATATTCTTGAGAGATGACCTAGGGTATTCCCTATACTATAAATCAACCTTAAAATCATAATCAATTTGACATGTCATGACAACCCATTCAAATTTTGACGTCATTTCCGGGGAGCACTTTGATTTTTAGTGTGTGTTTTTTATATTTTTTGTAAAATTTGTGAATATTTATTTGTTTTATCTTATACCTTTACCTATATTTTTCTGTTCTGATTTATTTCATTTGTAGTTTTAGTGCATGATGCGTTCCACTTCAGGAGACCTACCAGATTTTGAACCCAAACTAGAAAGGATCCTACGTCAGTGACACCAAGACACAGAAGACAACCCTTTGAAGGAGGACACACAAAACATCAACACTCTTCTGGATCCTTCTACTTCTTACACTAAAACTCACATTAAAATTGAACATAGCTTGCATAAAATGGGTGAAAATAACCGAACATTAAAATAACTAACCTCTCCTGATGTTGATATCCAACCCACCTATATTCAAATATAAGGCGAGACACCTAATTTTGAACTAAAATCCAATCTAATTCACTTATTGCCAAGATTTCATGGACTTGCTGGAGAAGATCCACATAAACACTTAAAAGAATTTCATACTTTGTGTTAAACCTTAAAACCTTCTAATGTGGATGAAGAATAAGTTAAGCTTATGGAATTACCATTTTCATTAGAAGACACTGCGAAATATTGGTTGTATTATGTTAATTCACCAATTAGAGGTTTGGCGGACATGAAATGCCTTTTTCTTGAAAAATACTTTCTAGACTATAGAATCGAAGCAATAAGGAAATAAATCTATGGTATAACGAAATCACAAGGGGAAACATTACATGAATATTGGTAATGATTTAAAAGGTTATGTTCAAGATGTCCACACCACCAAATAAGTGATCAACTTTTAATTCAGTACTTTTATGAAGGTTTAATTCCTATTGATCGAAATATTATTGATGCTACTGCTGGTGGTGCATTAGTTGATAAAATCCCAATTGCTTCAAGAACCCTGATTGAGAACACGACACAAAACACTCAACAATTTGGTACACAATCCAATGTACCCGTTCAAGGTTTCCATGAGGTATAATAAACTGAATTTGAGAAGAAGGTGGACAAAAAGTTCAAATAGGTAAGCACCCTTATTAGACAACTTTCTCTTTCCCAAGGGAAATCCTAATATCTACCTCCCATTCATTGTGGTATATGTTCTTCTGACACCCACTACTCTGACCAATGCCCCCAATTGAGAGAAACTTCCGAGAGTTGTGAGGAAATATTTCTAGGCCACCCCTATAACCAACCCTTTAGGAAAGAACCATAATATCCATCCAAACCTAGGTGAAAAGAAAACCAATCTTATAGGAAAGGGGGGGTATTCAAACCAACCTTAGAAACAATGGAACCAACCAAGGAAAAGTAGTTATCCACCACCACCACACAGAAATACCCAACCACCACAAAGGACTTTCCAAAAACCCTCTTCAAAACCCAAGCCTAGCCTAGAAGATATTATGAAACAAATGGCTACTAACAATCTCCAATTCTGAAAAACCACCCGAGAAGCCATATAAGACCTAAATCCCAATTAGACTAACTTGCTAACTCTCTGGGGAAAATTCAAAGTCATGGGTTGGGTAAAATACCCTCTCAACCAATAGTTAACCCTAGGGATAAGGGAAATGTTAGTTCCATCACCCTTAGGAGTGGGAAACAACTTAAAACCTAAATAAACCCTCTATTAGAGTCACCCCTCCTGATGAAACCACCATCTCAACTGCTAAAAATGGTCTAAGAGAAGAAAATCCTTGTCTTGAGAGAAGTCCTTCCAAAGGAAAGAGTGTGTTTGTTGATGAGTCTCCTATCCCAACCATTCCTCATCCAATTTACCAAAGGGCCACCCAACCTAGAAAGCAAAAGGAATTTGAACTTGATAAGGAAATATTAGAAATTTTCAAAAAGATAATTTTAATATTTCTTTAATCGATGTCATGAATCAAATTCTATGATACGTTAAGTTTTTAAAGGAGATGTGTACACACCAAGGGCGACCATAAGGTGATGAGAAGGTGAGCTTGAGTAGAAACATCTCAATATTGATAGAGACTTCACTTCCCACCAAATGCAATGATTCAGGAAAATTCTTGATTCCATGCACCATATGGGAGGATTTATTTTTCAATTCTATTCTTGATTTGGGTGCCTCTATAAATGTGATGCCACACTCAATTTATTCTTCATTGCAGGTCGGATAACTGAAGCCCACTAGAATTGTTGTTCAATTAGAAAATCGAAGTGCAACACACCCTTCTAGTGTGTTAGAGGATGTTATTGTGAGGGTCCAAAATTTATTTTTTCATACTGATTTTTATGTGTTTAAAATGGAAGATGATAGGATGAATGGACATGCTCTGATTATATTGGAGAAAACCTTCTTGAAAACCACCAAAACCATAATTAATGTCCACAATGGTACATTATCTATGGAGTGTTGTGGTGACATTTTCCACTTTAACATCCTTGATGCCATGAAGCACACCTTAGAAGAAAACTCCTCTCTTTCTATTAATTCAATTGATGTACTCCCTTATCCTAAGAAAAAATATTTTCTTTCCCCTGATCCCCTTTTTGAGTTTTCATCCTTGATTGAAATTATGGGTAATGAATCATACATTGATTATTGTAGTGTTCTAGAAAAATTTCATGCATGTTTTCTAATTAATGATTTCTTGAAAATTGAGGATCACATAACCATCGATGATACTGATAATCTTGTAAAATCTCATTCCTCATCTGAGGGATATACCATTGAGAAGTTAGATAAGATTAGTGACCTCTCACTTTCACACAAACTCCCATCAATCTAAAATCCCCCTGAACTATAACTAAAACAACTGCCTAAAGATTTAAAATATTCATATCTTGAGAATGGAAACAAGTTGCCTATTATCATTGCTAGTTCACTCCCTCCTAAGCATGAATTTCGACTGCTTGAACTTTTGAGGGAGTATAAACAAGATTTGGGATGGACACTTGTGGGAATTTTGAGTATTAGGCCATCAATTTTTACACATCATATATTGTTAAATGATGAGGGTAAACTAGTGAGGTACTCACAACGTTGACTGAACCCAAACCTCCTAGATGTGGTTAAAATGGAGGTAATAAAATTATTGGTTGCTGGAATCATTTAACCCATCTCTGACATCCAATGGGCCAGTCCAGTACAAGTTTTTCCTAAAAAAAAAGTCTTACGATAATTAAAAACAAAAATAATGAATTGGTTCCAAATCGTGTGAAGAATAGTTGGCGTGTCTGTATAGAATACCACCGATTAAACCAACACATTAGGAAGGACCATTTCCCATTACCATTCATTGACCAAATTATAGAGAGTCTAGCAAGGAAGTCCCATTACTGATTCCTTGATGGGTATTTTGGATACTTTAAGATCCATTTTTCCCTCGAGGATCAGAAAAAGACAACATTTACTTTCCCCTTTGGTACATTTTCTTATAGAAGGATTCCATTTGGTCTATGCAATGCTATGGGTACTTTCCAGCGATGTATGGTTAGTATTTTTTCAGATTACTTGGAGAATTTTATGGAAGTATTCATGGATTATTTCAATGTTTATGACTCATATTTTGATGAATGTTTGAGTAGTATTGGTTTAGTCCTATATCGGTGTATTGAAAAAAATATTGTATTAAATTATGAGAAATTCCATTTCATGGTGCTACAAGGTATAATTTTGGGACATGACATTTTTGGGGATGGTATCCAAGTAGATAAATCAAAAGTGTATGTAATTTCTTCCCTAAAATTCCCCAAAAATGTATGGGATGTGTGGTCTTTCTTAGTTCATGCTATATTTTACTATCATTTCATTCGTGACTTTAGTAAAATTGCACTCCCCCTCTCCCGATTTCTCAAAAAAGAAAAGGAATTTTTTTATAAATAATGTGAGGAAGATTTTAATAAGTTAAAATGGAACCTCATGTCACCCTTAGTAATCCAACCCCCTCTGTGGGATTTACCATTTGAGCTCATGTGTGACGCCTCTAACTATGCAGTTGGGGAAGTCTTATCACAAAGGGTCAATCGAGCTCCACATGTCATTGCCTATACCTCATGTACACTGGACCCTGCCCAAGAAAACTACACCACAACTGAAAAATAATTTCTTTCCATTGTGTTTGCCTTGGATAAATTCAAGTCATACCTTTTAGGGTTCAAATTCATTGTGTTCTCAAACCATGCAGCCCTCCGGTATCTTCTTAAGAAATCAGAAGCCAAACCACATCTCATTCGATGGATGATCCTCCTTCAGGAATTCAATTTAAAAATTAGAGATAAAAAATGAGTAGAGAATGTGGTGGTTCACCATATCAGTAGGATTCAACCATCCTCAGACATTGACTCATTACCCTGTATTCCCCTAAATGACATGTTTCCTGATGAGAAATTGTACCGAGTGAAATATGTTATTCCTTGGTATGCTGAAATTTTAAATTATTTGGCAGCATCTTGCATTCCTATTGAATATTGATTTCAACAAAAAATAGTATGATCATCTAAAACATGAGTCCTATTGGTACATTTGTGATGACCCCTACCTTTGGCACACATTTCATGATCAATTCCTCAGGAGTTGTATTTCTGATAGTGAGTTTTAGTCCATCCTTGGGTTTTGGCACACTCTTGCTTATGGGGGCCACTTTGGTTCCCAACGGACTGCTCGCAAGGTCCTCTATTCTGGTATCTTATGGTCCACATTGTTTTTGGATGCCCATGACTTCTGTAAATCTTGTCCTCACTATCAAAGAATGGGGAATTTATCTAAAAGAAATGAGATTCCACAACAACCCTTGCTCTTCTATGACATTTTCAATGTTTAGGGCATTGAATTTATAGGACCATTACCCAATTCATTTGGGAACCTTTACATTATTCTAGAAGTTGATGTTTCAAAATGGGTAAAGGTATGAGCTCCAAATATTTTGTAGGTTTGGATTACCTAGGTTCATCATTAGTGACTAAGGTTCTCATTTATGCAACCGAACACTGCAATCTATTTTGCATCAGTATGGGGTCGGGCACAGAGTGTCTACTACTTATCACCCATAAACCAATAGTTAAGATGAGGTGTCGAATAGAGAGGTTAAAAAAATTCTTGAAAAAATGGTTCAACCCAATAGAAAATATTGGAGTCTTAGACTTGAAAATTCATTATGGGATTACCGTACTACCTTTAAAACTCCCATTGGAATGTCACCCTATCAGCTTGTGTTTGGAAAGAGTTTTCACCTTCCTATAAATATTGAGCACCAGACCTACTGGGACATTAAACAATGCAATTCGAATCCTTCTGGTGCAGGTGCTCAAAGGAAGTTGCAGATTTAGGAACTGTAGGAAATGAGAATTGATTTATATGAGAAATCTCGGATTTATAAGGAGCGAACCAAGGCTACCCACAACCGACCCATCCTTCATTATTAGTTCCACATTAGGAAAAAGGTCTTCTTCTATAATTAAAGGTTGAAGTTACATCCAGGTAAGATTCATTCCCTCTGGTTTGGACCATACACTATTACTAATGTATCTCCATTTGGTGTTATTTAGTTTCAAAATGAAGAAAATAAGCAAACCTTCACTATCAATGGGAAGCAGCTAAAGCACTTACATGAAGCCCTTCCGTAGTTCTCAATGGAGGAACTACATGTTCAAGAAGCAATCTATGAATGACACTCACCGGGTTTTATCCTTCCTTCCCACATTCTCTTTTATTAAAGTGAGGACATTACACAGTCTAGGTGTGGGGGGATGGGTACATTCCTGGGTTATTTATAAATTTTCATTATCTTTCTTCTTTTTCTCTTTTTTAGCTTGTTGAATAGTATTTTTACTTTCCCCCCTTTCCCTGTCCCACACCTTTGTGCCATAATATTACTTTTTTTATGCCCACTTTATCATGGAAAATTATGCCCGTTTAATCATGTAAGTTATTGAAAATGAATGTGAAATTTTAGTATTTCATGTTCTGTTCACATTCAAAAAAAAATTCTGATAAAATATGCATTTTAACAAGAATTCAATATTGTGGTTTGAATTTCTTTTGAAATTTAGTTATTTTTCTATGATATAAATGCTTGTATCATTTTGAAACCTCTGAGAAGAACGATGCCCTTTTTTGTGAATAGTTTAAAGGAAAATTTTGTCACTTAATTTACCCAGACATATTTTCACCCAACCATGAAGTGTGAAAATTTCTTACTTAATAGAAGGAAAATAAAAGTTAGGTTAATTTTTATCTACCTTCAAAAATGATTTTTCCATATGTTCATTCCTTATCCGATCCATTTCATTATTGTACCAGATTGACATTTGCGTGTGTACCTGTTATCTGACTGTTGTACACCCTAAAAAACCTCCCTTCCTCAACCATTGATCTTGTTATAACTATTATAATTAGTGTTGTGAGGAGATCAAACATGGGTTGGGAGAAGAGTGTGCGATTTTTTCCAAGTGAAACTTTTGAAAAAAATAATAAATGAGGGGAGTGATGAAATGTGAAACATATGGGGATATCTAGGTTTGGAGCTTATGGTTTGACTTCTGGGAATGCTTAAGTGAGTGGGTCTTGGAATTTTATTGCAAAGGATATAGGGCAGGTTTGGTGGAAATGATCATATAAGTAGAAAATTTTTAAAATAACTTATATTTACTTAATAGAAAGTGGAAAGAATAACATGAAATGGTTTTCATACACACACATGGATAATTAGTGAAATGGTTATCTTTTGAACTATTTTATCAAATTTTTATCATTCATCTCCTTGAATTTCATGCTGATACAATTTTTGAGACATCTTTTTGTTTGATCACTGAGAATAACTCCTCAATGTGTTTTTTCTTTGATAGAATTTCTATCAGGAATTAAATTTTCATTAAATTTTAAATCTTTATGAAGTTATAAATATCTACATGCATAATTTCTAAAAATGTGACTTTTACAAGGAGTGAAAATGTTTAGGTGTGGAGGTGTGATCGCACTGCGATTCACTGTTTCATTTTCACCCTTATATCGTTGTTTTAAAATCACTTCAGGTTAGATTCAATTATTTTGTATTTATAATTTTTAAAAAGGTAAATGTTACTTGTTTTGATAATTTCATTATAGTTGGAAGTGATTTGGAGGCCCAAGAGATGATCCATAAGAAAAATGGGCCAAACTGCATGGGAGACCAACGATATCTATCTATTGTTTTGAACATTATGAGAAATAAATTTCTACAAATGGGTTGAAAAATTTTAGGCCTATCCAAAAATTCATTGTATACAACTCATCTCTAGTAAACCAAGCCTAATTCTACCATCTGGTGGCCCATCCAGACTTATCTGTCCAGCACACCGAATCTGCACGAAGTCAAAAGTGGTGTGCTGTGATATGTCCATATCTCCATCTATGATTGTTCAAATGGTGCTAAAATTTAGGTGGAGATATTAAGGATGTGGGGATCCAAATTTTTAGTTTTAAAAAAAATGAGATAATACTGTCTGGCCATCTAAAACCATGGGCCAAGTTTTTTTAAAAAATCTGTGTGCCCAAAACACCTTCCAATTTTCCTATAAAATGACACCTTGGGCTCCCCATTTGTATGTTCAGCCAAGGAGTAAAGTGCTATCAATTTTGAGTTCCATAAGAGTCCTCTACTCATCTTATAAGTTCTAGAGGCCCCTATCCTCATAAGGGGATCAAGAATGAAGGAGTTCCAATTGAGCTTCCTCCTCCTCCTGATGTCAAGCTAAATGGTGGACGTTCGTTGTGAGGGAGCTACACACATGTCAAGGGAGTTCCGAAGCATATATTAGCTACTAGTTTGAAGTTATTTGGATGTTAGAAAATTTCTTTCCATGTATCTTAAATTATTTATTATTTTAATTCTTGTTCTGATACCTGTGATTGATTTTCTCTTAATTTCTAACCGATCGGTGTGAGGTTTTGAGTGCGTGACTTGTGTTGTTATGATTGGACAACACAAGAATCATTTTATTACCCACTTTATTAAGATTTCAATCTTCTTTTTAAGATCTTATTCCATGCATAAGTTCTATACTTTTAAAATATTATTGTTATATCGAGGTTTGGTTCTTCAAGTAATAAAATAAAGGCTTAGGAATTAATCGAGATACCAATTAATTTCAACCAAAGAATTACTCCCAACCTAAATTAATCTCTAAGAAAAATGTACTTGAAATGTGTGTAGTGAAATAACAAAGACACCTTTGTATGATATTTTTTAAAATCCACTTGGTTTGTCAACTATTATACTCGATAAGTTATTTTCTTTAAACTATTTTCAAATCACCCCCCTTTTTAGTACTTTTTATTAAAAATGCATACTCTAAACCTACCAATTCTCCTTGAGAGAAGACCTAGGCTCTACCATATACTATAAATCAACCTTAAAATTTTAATAAATTTTATGTGTCATGAAAACCCGTTCAATTATATCATAGAGTCAACGGAAATATTATGCGGATCAGTGGCGTCGTCCTTTAGAATTTTCCATAGCTGACCAGGTTTTTTTGAAAGTTTCTTTTTTTGGGTCACCATTGTCTTGGGAAATAGGGAATTTTGGATCCATGATATGTTATATAGTTTAAGGTCACTGAAAAACTTGGGCAGGTTTCTTATAGGTTGGAATTTATGGTTCATTTGATGGGCATTCATGATTTTTTCCACATATCGTAGCTCAGGAAATACCATCTTGACCCCTCTCATGTTCTAAGATGGGAAGAGATCGAGTTAAATCCAGATGTTTCTATTTTGGATCAATTGGTAGATATATTTGACTCTCAAGTGAAATTATTTCATGGGATGTTGATTATGTTAGTTAGAGTGTTATGGCGACACAAATCATATTCTCACGAGACATGAGAGTGTGAGTCATTGATGAGGGAGTAGTAGCCTCACCCCTTTTTCAGACATCATTCTTCCACATGACTTCCTGGGGATGGAAATTTTTATGGTGGGGAGTTTGTAACATCTGGTTACCCACTTTTAGGTATTTCCCTTCTATTTATTTATTTTCCTGTTTATTTGGGTGTGTATTGGGACTTTTGAGGATGGAGAAAATTTGCTGGGAAAAAATTACCTAAAGTTAAGGGATGTATATTTATTTGAATTAATAGAGTTTGGGTATAAACATGTAATATATTTTAGGGTTATCCCTAAGTTTGGAGAATTCCATAGGTGGTTTTGGATATTTCTACTGAAAACTGGACTTTTCACGGTCTGTAGGAGAAATACACACCATGTAATGGGATTACACTTCATGTAATGTCTGATGGGCTGAAGCTATGAGTCTGGAACACAGTGTGAAAGGTTTATATGCCCTATATTTGGTTCACATTATGGATTGGTAAAAGTTGGGTTTTTGTAAAAATGTTATGGGGTTTTCAGCATACTTGATCTTTTTAGATTACACAATGTGTAATGGGATTACACACTATGTATGTCTCGCCAGTTGGGTTTTTAGGGTGCTGTACAATTGATTTTCTAATTTCATTTGGCCACAGGATTTTGAATTTCGACATAGAGGCTCTCAGAGTCAATTTTTGGGACCTATGATTTTTACAAATCATTTCCTTCAGTGATTGATATCCGTTGCGATTGGGTTGCATCTCTCCAGGTTAGTAATCATTTCTACTTTGTCCTTACCTTTGACCGTGATAGCACCATTGCATTGGGTTATTGGATCTATTGATTTTAAGGGTGTAATTTTGGCCCGACGGCTTGAAATCTCGACACGCCCGACCCAACCCAACAAAGCCCACGTTGGGCCAGGCCGAGATCGCCCTGTAGGTACATTGGGTTAGGCCTCAGCCTATCCAAGAAGGCCTACGAGCTAGGTTGAACCGTCGCAAAAAATTCTGACCCATAGGTTCGCATGAAGCCCAGCCTGTGCGAAGCCATTCTGTAAAAAAATATAACAGGAAACTACTGGTAGGGAGATTTGATCCCCCTACCTCAAGCTTCCAAGGCTGCGCCTGGACCAACCAGGCGCTGTGCTTGTTATATTATCACCAGACTGTATATATATCAACGATATATTCATATATATATATATATATATCATTATATATTAACAAAAAATAATATATATGTTATATATATAATAATGTCTATATATACATATAATTATTATTATATATAATTATAATGTGTGTGTGTGTGTATAATATATACAAAAACATATAATTATATATATATATAATAATGTATATATATAAACAAAGTCATTAATAATATATATTAATTAAGTGTGGCTTTTAGAAATCCATTAATAATATATATATATATATAAATTATTTAATATAATATATATAAACAAAGCTATTAATATATATATATATATCAATGATTTAATATTATATATATATATATAATAACTTGTTGTATATTAATAGAAAAATAACACACTCACCTAATGATGTTCGTGCACGTCTCTCAACCTCCTTAATTTTTTTTAAGTATGTTGCAACTTGCATATATTATATATACTATACATATATAAATCTATTTAGAAAAAAAATTAATCCACCCACTGCGGTGCACCCCCCAACCCCTAATTATTATTTTTATAATTTTCTCATATATATATATATTAATCATTTAACATTATATATATAGTAACTTATTATATATTAAGAAAAAAATAACACACTCACCCAATGATGTTCGCGCACACCCCTAACCTCATTAATTTTTTTAAATATGATGAAACTTTCATATTATATATATGTATATATAGATATATAAACAAATCTATTAATAATATATATATATATATATCAATGATATGATAATATATATATATATATATATATATAAACAAAACCATTAATAATATATATATATATATAAAGCTATTAATAATATATATCAATTAAGTGCGGCTTTTAAAAACCCATTAATAATATATATGTGTGTGTGTGTGTGTAAATGATTTAACATAATATATATATATAAACAAAGCTATTAATAATAATAATATATATATCAATGATTTAATATTATATATATATTAACTTATTGTATATTAACAAAAAAATAATACACTCACCTAATGATGTTCGTGAACATCCCCCAACCTCATTAATTTTTTTAAGTATGTTACAACTTATATATATTATATATAATCTATTTAGAAAAAAATTAACCCACCCACTTCGGCGCACCCCCCAACCCCTAATTATTTTTTACAATTTTCTCATATTATATATATATAATAACTTATTATATATTAACAAAAAAAAACTACCCACCCAATGATGTTCGCACACCCCCAACCTCATTAATTTTTTTTTTAAATTTAATGAAACCTTCATATATTATATATACTATATATACATCTATAAATCTATTTAGAAAAAAAATAACTCACCAACTGCTGTGCACCCCCTCAACTTCTCATTATTTATTTTCACATAATATATATAGATTCACATATATAAATCTATTTAGAAAAAATAATAATATATCCACCCTCTATAAAATGTCAATAAAATATAAAATAAACGTTTTTACAAAAAAAATATTTAACATTTAATAAAAATACATATAAAAACATGAGTTTAAAAAACATTTAAAAAAATATTTTAAATTAAACAAATGCTTAAAAATTCTTTTCATAAATAAGTTAAAAAAATAAATTTAAAAAAATGTTTTAAATAAATGATAAAAAAATGTTTAAATAACAACGCTTTTAACCCACCCACTATGGAACACCCCCAATCCCTCATTTTTTTTCAATTTTCACATAATATATATAAATTCACAGGCATATATAAATCTATTTAGAAAAAAATAACATATCCACCCACTGTAATATGTTAATAAATTTTTTTTTACATAAAACATGTTAAATTTTTAAAAAACATGTGTCTAAAAAAACATTTTAAATTAAAAGTCTAAAAATAAATGTAAAAAACGTTTTAAACATGTGTTAAAAAATGCTTCAAAAAAATGTTTAAATAAAAATGTTTTAAATAAATTTTTAAAAAAAGTTTTTAAAACAATTTTTTTTAAACAAACACTTAAAAAAACTTTTTAAATTAAAATTTGAAAAAAAGTTAAATGTTTTAAAAAAATACTGGTAAAAAGTATGCATTTAAAAAAATTAAAAAACATTTTAAATTAATCATTTAAAAATAAATGTAAATAAATGTTTGAAATAAATGTTAAAAAATGGTTTAAATAAAAACGCTTAAATAAAAAAAATTAACAAATGCTTAAAAAAATTATATATAAGTTAAAAAAATAAATGTAAAAAAGTGTTTTAAATAAATGTTAAAAAATGTTTAAATAACAATGCTTTAAACTCACCCACTACTGCGCATCCTAAAACTGTCATTAATATTTTTTACAATTTACACATAATATATTTAGATTCACAATATATAAATCTATTTAGACAAAAAAATAACATATCCACCTGCTGTAAAATGTTAATAAAAAATAAAATAAGCGTTTTTACAAAAATCATGGGTTTAAAAATAAATGCAAAAAAATATTTTAAAAAATTTTTAAAAAAATATTTAAATAAAAATGTTTAAAAAAGTTTTAAAACAAATAATTATTTTGAAAATAATAAAATCCCACCATGACCCAACTCGAAAAAGATCGACCCGGACCGAAAAATCCCGGCCTGCCCTAATGGTTTGTGCCGGCCTGAGGTCAGGATTGGGCCGCCTCATGGGGTTGTTCGTGTTGGGCGGAGAAAAAGAGAGTGATGGCAAGAGGGGGGGTGAATTGCCTTTTCAAAAAAAGATTAACAAATTAAAATCAAAGTTGAAAGTGCAGCGGAAAAAAAGAGAGGCAATCACACAAGAAATTGTTAACGGAGTTCGGCCAAAAACCCGGCCTACGTCTCCGCTCCCAACTCAACCGTTGAGAGATTCCTACCGCTTGCTTTTCAATGGTTTTAGCAAGAAACCCACTAGGCTTTGAGGTAGCACTAGGACCTATTACAGCTTGCTTTTGGTGGTTAAGCAAGAACCCACTTGCTTTTAATGGTTGAGCAAGAACCCACTAGCCTTCTTACAGGTGAAGGCTAGCTCACCTATGACACAAGCCTTTTAAAAGGAAAGGCTTGAAGAAACCTCTTCACACCTTAATGGTGATGTGAAACCCAAAAGAAAGAGGGATGAGAAAAGAGTTTGGGGTTTGTAGGTACAAACCCAAATTTAAAGCTCAAAAAGATAAATACAATAAAACCCGTAATTGGAGAAGCCTTGGGCGCCCTTGATTGATAGGAGAGTTTGAAGGCTGCTTCCAAGCTTCTTTGGTTGTGCTCTTGGATGTGGAATTGGATGGAGCACTTGGGGTTCCTTGAGGTGGCTCGCCGGAGGATTGCCGAATGATCAACAAAGTGTCCTTGGGCTTGGTTTTTGTTCCAGTTATGGTCCGGGGCTTCCTCAGCCTTTATTTATAGGCATGGAACCCTTGGGGAGTCTTCGGAGCCGTTGGAGAAGTCTTCGGAGCCGTTGGAGGCCAAAAGAGGGTTGACTGGTCAAAGCCAACGGCTAGTTTGACTGGGCCACCGGCTGGCCGGTACAGATCCACCGGCTGGCCGGTGCCTTGGAGTTGGGAGGATGCTTCTGTCCAGACTCCACCGGCTGACCGGTGACAGAGCCACCGGCTGGCCAGTGGTGAGGCACTAGCTCACACTATTTGGGCTGGGTGCCACCGGCTGGCCGGTGACAGAGCCACCGGCTGACCGGTGGAACCTGGCAGTGGGCAATGCCTCTGCCAGGTCCACCGGCTGGCCGGTGCTATCACACCGGTTGGCCGGTGGACTGCAATTCAGTCCACTTGATATGCTTCATGGCCCATTTCCTTGGAAATCTTTTGCCTATAAAACAAAAACACTTAAAAACAAGGTTAGACAAAAAATAAGGTGATTGTGATCATGAAAATCAAACAACGAGGGAAACGAGAGATACAACAATCTCCCCCTATTTTGATGATCACAATCACCAAAACAATTAAAGTAAAATACTGAAATTGATTGGAAATGCTAAGCATGATGAAAAGGATTCTCCCCCAATCAATCAAGAAATTTCTCCCCCTTTGTGATTATCAAAAAAGAATGGGGCATAGAACTTGATTGAGGGAATGGGTTTGAAAAACTAGATATGAGAATTTTAAATCAATTGAAATTTTTGAAATTTGAATTGAAAGTTTTGAATCAAAAATTGAAATGAGAAATTGAATAACAGTTTGAATTGAAAGTTTTGAAAAGAGAATTGAAATTGAAAGATTGAAAATAAAAATACGATACCAAAAGTTGAAAATTTTGAAATGAAAAAAAAATTTGATACCAAGTGTTGAAATTGAAAGTTTGAATCTAATACAAGGTTTTGAAAATACTCCCCCTAAATAAAAACAATAAGTCACCGGGGAAACAAAACTATTTTTGGCCCGGAGAGACTCGCCAAAAGGGATTTTTCAATCCATACTTGTCTCATGGCGGGTCTTCTCCTATAGAACTCATCGGAATAGAAAATAGACTTGGGTTGGCCGTACCGGGCATTTTTGCAATCACACTCATAAATGAGGTGCCCGGGTTTTTTGCAATAATTACAAAATTTAAAACTAGAGCTCCCCCTTACAAAAACAGTTGGAGCATGGGAGGAGGAAGCTATATTGGTATATCCTAGCCCTTGGGTGGTTCTTGAAATTCGTTGGGAACCAAGCAATTTTGAAAGATTTTGTTCCCCTTGGGTGAATTTGGCTAGGGATTCTCTAAGGTCCTTGATGGTTGATTCCAAAGAATCAACATTTGGGAAATTTTGGATTTTTAGGGAGAGTTCCTCCTTCTCTTTGAGAAGTTGTTCTTTTTCGGAGGAGAGTTTTTTGAAAGACTTTTTTAAAGCAACAAATTTTGAAGAGAGTTCATGAAAACCATTTTCAAGTTGGTCTCGCACATGTTGAAGTTCTTCATATGATAAATGATTAAAAGAATTGGAATTTGAAGAACAAGAGGAAGAGGAGTCGGAAGAAGTTACCTCATGTTTTGCCATTAGGCATTTTGTACCTTGGTCGCTCGAGGAGGAGGAGGAGGAGGATGATGAGGTGTCACTCCATGTGGCCTTGAGGACCTTTTTCTTTCCTTTTTCCTTTGGCGTGGCCCGTTTTGTGTTGAGTGGGCAATCGAGCTTGTAATGGCCCTTTTCGCCGCACTCGTAGCATTTTACCTTGGGTTCTTGCTTTCGATGCTTGCAGGATTTCTTTTTCTTGTGCTTCTTCATAAATTTGTGCATTTGGCGGGCGAGATTCTCCATTTCCGAGTCGCCGCTTGATGATGAGGAAGATGAAGATGATGATGAGGAGGAGGAGATTACTTCTTTTTGTACCTTGAGGGCGATGTTCTTTGGTGTCTTGATTGGTGTGCCCTCCTTTTGAGCTTGCCTCCTCATCGTGATCTCGTACGTCATTAGGGATCCGATGATCTCCTCGACCGGCATGTTTTTGACATCCTTAGCTTCTTGGATTGCCGTCACTTTAGGTGCCCATGACCTCGGAAGTACCCATAGAATCTTCTTGACCATTGCTTCAGCTGAAACATCATCACCAAGAGATTTTCTACCATTGCAAACGTCAGTGAAGCGTGTAAACATTTCAGAAATAGACTCATTTGGATGCATGGAAAAGCTTTCAAAATCTTGTCTATACATGTCTAACCGAGTATCCTTAACTTTGTTAGTTCCCTCATGGGTCACTTCCAATAGTTTCCAAATTTCATGAGATGAGGTGCAAGTGGAAACTCGGTTGAACTCATTTCGGTCAAGGCCGCAATGTAGAGCGTTCATGGCTTTGCCATCAAGCTCAAAGTTTCTAATATCGGCGGGGGTCCATTTGGATTCGTCGGGGGTAGACAAAGTATAACCTTGCATGACAATTTTGTAAATAGGATATCCTATGCTTCTTAAAAAAGTGGTCATGCGGGTTTTCCAATAATTGTAGTCGGTCCCATCAAAAAATGGAGCCCGACCCAAAGAAAAGCCTTCGGGGGCGAAAGAGGTAGATGCCATCACAATGGATCTTGAATTTGAAACCGGTGAAGGTATTACTCAAATTTTCCCTCTGATACCAATTGTTGGGCGGAGAAAAAGGGAGTGATGGCAAGAGGGGGGTGAATTGCCTTTTAAAAAAAGATTAACAAATTAAAATCAAAGTTGAAAGTGCAGCGGAAAAAAAAAGAGGCAATCACACAAGAAATTGTTAACGGAGTTCGGCCAAAAACCCGGCCTACGTCTCCGCTCCCAACTCAACCGTTGAGAGATTCCTACTGCTTGCTTTTCAATGGTTTTAGCAAGAAACCCACTAGGCTTTGAGGTAGCACTAGGACCTATTACAGCTTGCTTTTGGTGGTTAAGCAAGAACCCACTTGCTTTTAATGGTTGATCAAGAACCCACTAGCCTTCTTACAGGTGAAGGCTAGCTCACCTATGACACAAGCCTTTTAAAAGGAAAGGCTTGAAGAAACCTCTTCACACCTTAATGGTGATGTGAAACCCAAAAGAAAGAGGGATGAGAAAAGAGTTTGGGGTTTGTAGGCACAACCCCAAATTTAAAGCTCAAAAAGATAAATACAATAAAACCCGTAATTGGAGAAGCCTTGGGCGCCTTTGATTGATAGGAGAGTTTGAAGGCCGCTTCCAAGCTTCTTTGGTGGTGCTCTTGGATGTGGAATTGGATGGAGCACTTGGGGTTCCTTGAGGTGGCTCGCCGGAGGATTGCCGAATGATCAACAAAGTGTCCTTGGGCTTGGTTTTTGTTCCAGTTAGGGTCCGGGGCTTCCTCAGCCTTTATTTATAGGCATGGAACCCTTGGGGAGTCTTCGGAGCCGTTGGAGAAGTCTTCGGAGCCGTTGGAGGCCAAAAGAGGGTTGACTGGTCAAAGCCAACGGCTAGTTTGACTGGGCCACCGGCTGGCCGGTACAGATCCACCGGCTGGCCGGTGCCTTGGAGTTGGGAGGATGCTTCTGTCCAGACTCCACCGGCTGACCGGTGACAGAGCCACCGGCTGGCCGGTGGTGAGGCAGTAGCTCACACTATTTGGGCTGGGTGCCACCGGCTGACCGGTGGAACCTGGCAGTGGGCAATGCCTCTGCCAGGTCCACCGGCTGGCCGGTGCTATCACACCGGTTGGCCGGTGGACTGCAATTCAGTCCACTTGATGTGCTTCATGGCCCATTTCCTTGGCAATCTTTTGCCTATAAAACAAAAACACTTAAAAACAAGGTTAGACAAAAAATAAGGTGATTGTGATCATGAAAATCAAACAACGAGGGAAACGAGAGATACAACAGTTCGGGCTAACCCAGTCCGACCTGAATAGTGGTCAGTGGCCCGATTTTTTATAGGGTAGGCCCGGCCCGGCCCGACCCTATCCGGGCCGACCTGAAATTACACCCTTAATTGATTTGCAATGATAATTCTCTCAATTTCTTTCTAGATATGTCATATGATCTTATTTTTGGGGCTGATACCTTATTGGTTGCAGAGCGACGAATGTTCGTTCTTTGAGGTAGGTTGTGGGTTGTCTTCTCTGTTGATCATTTTGTTTGTTAAATCAATTAAAAGACGTGTGGATTGATTCTAGGGCCTCTGTTGTATTTTTTGTGTTCTTCCTTGTAGTTAGATTCTATTACGGGCATGTGTGACCCGAGTTTTAGGTAGGAGGTTCCGTCTCTATCCTATGTTGGATGAACTATATTGCTATGAGTTTTTAATAGGCCTCATCTGTTGATACTGTTGGTAGGTTCATTAATGGGGTTCTCTCCTACTCCCTAAGACTATTGTTCTAGGGACTTGATAGAAACTATTTGGAGGGTTCACTTTCTGGGGTATTTCTATACTACCTAGATTCAATCCATATATCTAGGATCTTTATGCACATGATTGTCTATTTTGGGGGTATGAGTGTCCTAGTTATCCTAACCTAGTGTGATCCTTGGCTTGATGTGACCTTTGCTTTTGGCCTGTACTATTTTGACTTTTACTTCCATGGATTTGATATGATATGTGATACATGCTTTAGTTTGACTTGATATATCTACTTTGATATATATATATATATAACGCTTTAAAACTAATTTACCTGCTTTATTTTGGAAATGTGGAAAAAGGTGAAATTAAATGTTTTACCCTAATTTTGATATAAAAACTGCTAAATTATATATCATGCCTTGTTTTATTTAAATTTTAGAATTTTTAGATTATTGTACAAAGACTTATTATGGAACAACTGGGTGGGATCCTACTGATCCTGTTAACTCACACCCTATACAACCCTTTGGCAGTGCGTATACCTTTGTATGTCTTTTGATGTGGGGAAAATCAAGGTGCCACAGTGAGGCCATGAGGTTTTCTATCAGCTGTGTCTAGGTAGCTGGTGGTGAGGTAGTGTGATTTTTCCCATGATATCTCATGAAGTAGTTGGGGTTTGGTTTTATTTGTCCTTTGATGTTGGACTTTTACTTTGGGTTTTTATGACTAATTTTGAGTTGTATCATTTCTGTTGTCTTCTTTCAGTTATGGAATATATGTATATCTTTCACTATTTTTCTCTATTATCTATATATTTATGCCATGTTTTTGCTTCAGATTGGGTGAAATTGTTCCCTTTGGTTGTTTTCTGATGCCTGGGTGCTATTCGACAGCCTTTGGGGATCAGGAACGCCCTTTGGGTATGTGGAAATTCAGGTCGTGTACCATTTTGAGAGGGTATTTGGGTCGAGTTCATCACAATGAGAATGCATAATGTTAGACATCATAAACATATCATCAAGGTCTTCTACCAAGGCATCATACATAAAAGGTGAGGATGCTCACATGACCTTATCTTAGTTGTATCACAAGACCTACCTGTGCACTAAGAAGCTATATAATTTTGGGCCCCACATATCATGTAAATAATCCAATGCATTCCATCAAAAAATAAAATGCCACACATGATATATGAAATAATTTTCAATAATGAACAATTAAAATACTTGGAATAATATTCAATAAGTATTGACTTATAAAGGATGTCTGTATAAAATCAAGTAATATACGAACATGTAAATAATTCTCCCCAGTCAATCAAATGGAATGACTCTCTAGGTAAATACTCTTAAATAAAAATAATTAACTATATAGTGTTAACAATTCGAGCATATGGTAATGAATCTTGTTACAAAAGGTGTACATGAAAAAGGATTATCAATGTAATGATCAATGTATAGCTGCAAAAGGAGAAGCTAAGGGAAATATCTTATTGGTTCCCTAATAGAGGATGCATAGGACGGATGTAATTTTTTACATCAAGTCATAAAGTCTAAGTGATACCCCACTTACATGAATTTTCCATTTGAACTTCATGTCATTAACATCCCTCCATTATGATATATACATAGGGGTGTTCATGATTAACTTAACCAACTTAAACCAGCCAAAATGAACCACATTAAACTAATAAAATGTGGTTTAAATAGGTTAATTGGTTCAAATTGGTGGATAAATATTGTATATTTTAGCTTTCCAATTCAATTTGGTTTTGGAAACCTTAACTTTTCTTAACCGATATTAACTAAAATTAAGAAATTAAATAAATAAATAAATCATTGTTGAAAGTGAAAGTGATGATTAATATTTTATGATCAATGTTGAATACAAAAAATATCATCATTGTTTTTTTGAATACAATGAAACTTAATGAATATATGTTGTGATTAAGTGAATATAATCCATTAAACAACATTGAAATGTTCTCATTGCATTATTAAACCCCTTTAAATCTTTTCCATATTTATGGGTTGATTATTTATGAAACTATTTCCTTTATATTAACATTGAGTTGATCATTTTCAGTTTATCACCCCAAGAATTTACAAATAAATTTAATATAGAATTCATGAAACAATGAGTCTCTACAAAACACCTCTTCTTTATAATCTAGCCATTAAACTTAAAATTTCTAGCACTGTGATTTGAATTTTGAAAATTTGACATACACAGTTGCGATCAGTAAGTTATTTAGAGTCTGATGGAATTAACTTAATTTTTGATGAATAGTAACATACCCTTATGAATAGTAACCTACCCTTATGAATATTAACTTACCCTTAAGAATAGTAATATGACTCTTATGAATTTTATCCATACCCATGAATGTATAAATAAATTTAGGCACCTTTAAAATAAAGATGAATATTTTAAGTGTTTATATTTTTCGATTAAATAGTGATTTTAATTAAATATTTAATTAATCATATTTATAAAATTATTTTTGAAAAATGGACTTCATTTTTGGATTCTACACATTGAAAAATGGTTAGGGATAATTTTTGGTATTTTTCTGAAATACTTGAATTTTTGATGAATAGTGAAATACCATAATTTACAAAATACGCTAAATACACTAATTATAGAGTCATGTATGATGCTCTACTGATGTAAGAACAATTTATTCAGATTCACATGATAAAATTACTATTATTGTTCATGGAAGACTCACTATTCCTTGTCTTGTGGAGAAATAATAAATTAATGAATATAATATAGAGAAATCCCCTCTCCCCTCCACTATATAAACCACCCCTCACCCCCTCTTCCTCCCACACCAATCAAGCTTCAAGACTTGCCTAAATTATGCTCAAATAGCTCCCTAACCTCCTCCACCACATCTAAGACCTTCTGGTCTCACCAAAAGGCCAAAAAAAAAGGCCTTAAGGGGTTTCTCAAAGAGGAGTACTCAAGAGGTGAACCACTCTTCCTTTTCTTTCAATTCCTTTTACAAGTTCCATTATTTTTTTTCTCTCTTCTCACCTCACCTCATCCAAATGCCATGATAATTACAATACCATAAATGTACTATATTTTCATTGTTTTAATGGAATATTTCATCATAATCTCTCTTTTTTCATTTCATTTTATACTATAAATGCAAACACCGTCTGAGATGTGTTAATTTATCACACTCAAGGAAGATGGGTTTTCAATTTGAATTACTATATTCAAGATTGGTCATGAAACCTTTTAAATGGTTGAACCATATCATAATATATGTATTTTATCTTGTTTAATGTTATGGAATCCTTACACACTCATAATATGAAATAATAATACAAAACAAGTTCATTGTGCACAAAACCGCCAAGCCAAATCCAAGCATTTATCATTAACTCATCGAATGAGTCATCCTCATGGTATATAACCAGAATCATTATAAGATCATTTATATATATTTAATGTTACTAATAATATATATTAAAAATTATGTATGTTTAACCACATTTTAAATGAACTTCCATTCATTAATACAAGTAAATGGATCATGAAAATCAAGGAAGAAAATGCTTCCAAAACAATAAAATTGAATCTCCTAAACCCATAAAAAAGGTCATAAATGAACCTAATTAGGTTATAAAATATCAATTAAATGTTTATGATTTTATGAGATTATTAATTAATGAAGCTAAATCTGATTATTCAAGTCATTAAGAACAATCAAGAACACCTTCGAGCTTAAGGTAAGGGATTGCTTAACTCAATTTTCATTCTTTGAGTTAAACATCTATTTCATTGGATACATAATTACAAGAATATGTGTGAATGAACTCTGATTGTTTTATACTTTATATCCAATTATATTTTGTGAATTTTTATTTGTCAGACATAAATATTTCATTGATTTATCGTCACTCTAATGACATAATCTTTGTAAGGGATATCTTAACTCAATTTCCATTCGTTGAGATAAACATCAATGTCATTAGTTTTGTATTTTACCAGAATATGTGCGAATGATCTATGATTGTTTTATTCTATATATTCACTCTTAATGTGTGGTTTTATTTTTTTCACACATAATTATGTCATTGATTTGTCCCCAATCTAATGATACGTTCTTGGTAAGGGATCCTCTCTCTCACTTTTGTTTAAGAATCTCCCCTATGTTGTGCCCTTTTATTTTTAAACCTAATGATATGGTATGTTTTTTCAACTCCACCATACTTACCTTATGATATATAAATAATGGTATACCCCTTTACCTCTCATTAATCCCTCACAATAACAGTCGTTACCATGCCAAAATGTTTGTAAGGGGTTTTCTCACCTAACTTTCAATTCTGTGGGATTTTCAATTCTGTGGTATAGGTGTACTTCCATTTGATATATATTATCCTGATTCTCTTTATATTCATGGTATTTTGTGATTCATTTTGTGGTTATTAACTTTTGGTCATACGTCTCAATTGATTACAATGTGGTAACGAGTTTTATCTCAATTTTCACTTCATTGTGACTTGCTTAGTACTGTGAACCTACTATTTCTTATGTGGTGTACCTACTGCCCATTTGAGATCACTTTTCAATTGAAATTATATTCCATTTAAATTTTCATATTCTCATATCATGGATATGATTATTCTCTAAGACGCATACCATTTTACATACAATATTTATTTTGAATGTTGTTTTGACTGTGGAAATATTGATGAATCCATATCCTCTATTCTATACAGATAATGTAAAGTCATATTGCTATTATGTGGAATATATTTATAAATAATGATTTGTACATGAAGCAGAGGGTGGGGCCTGCTACAACCCCTCGATGCATCGGTAGGTCTCATGAGACAGATTAGTTTGCGATAAACCCTTCGAGTTTGTTTCCAAAAATCAGACAGGTTTCTACCCACAGAACTAAACTATTTTTATAGTATTGTGGTATCATGTGTCAGATACATGACGTATAATTAATAAGAATTATCTTTATTCATTATCAGTTATTACTATCCATGAGGTTTTCACTATGAAAAAATCTATGGATGCAGGTTCATTCTCAGTTTATTAATGGCATGTGTTTTTCATTTATTCACCATGCCATATTGACTATGCCCAGTTGTTTATGATTCAGTTAATATTGATTCATGATTTTTCTATTTGTAACCCTTACTGTACATTTGAGCTCACTCCTTTCATTTTTTTACCTACAGTACGTTATGAAGAGGATATCACTTATTGAGTTTATATGGATACATTTTTTTTTTGTTATGTGTTGTATTTTGTTACCTTTCCAATGTAATTTGAGTTACATATGTGTATCTAGTTTCTTCAAGACTAATAAACTGATCGTTCCTTTGGGATTTCATTCCTTATAACCATGCCAATATAACAAGTAATGCACCGGATCCAGTCTAGAGGGGTCGGGGTATTACAGTTGGTATCAGAGGAAGTTTAGTAGCAAACTTGGGAAACTAGATTAGAAAATGTAGATTATGGAACATAGAACTAAGGTAGTATCTGAGGAGAAAAATAAAAGAATGTCCTGATATTTTGGTAAGAAAAATATTATGTGGATATTTCTAGCAAATACATCCCTGTCTGGATACAGGCAGATATAGGTGGCTCTGGCACACATGTACCTAGGAGTAAAAGCTATGACAAGGAGTTTCGGGCTTGACTTGGGGTATCCTAGTACACAGCAACATGCCTTGTTTCACTCTTGGTTACGACACTCCCAGGGGATATGTTTAGGATAATTCATATTTTATTTAGAATCCATTATGAAGGATTGAAATGTAAATTTTTCCTCAAAGAAACCATGTTTATGAGATTATCTATGCATAGAATTTCAATATATGTTAAGTTCTTTTCTATTTTATATTCATAAACTAATCTAGTGTATGCCATTATTTAGAAATGGTGCCTAATGAAAGAAGGGGAATCAATACTCATAGACAACTTTAGGGATTATGAATTTTCGTTAAATATATGGTTAGTCTCTATGTCTATTCTTTAATTTAAATACTTGTTTTATAAATTTTCAAATCAAGAAAAGTCAGTTAAAAATGGAAGGAGGAGGATCTAAAATGACATTTATATTCCTTTCTGATGACTTGGTTTCAATAATTATTGCAAAGTCATGTCCCAACAATTCTGAAACATTTTCTAACATACAACTCACTTGAAAGAAATTGTTTTAGATATCAAATACCTCCACTATACCTCGATACCATCGTGGATCATGGGTTATATTTAATCAAATCCTATTTTCTCAATATTCTCATATTTTCAAGAAAGGTAAATATTATCAAGGAATTTTCAAATATTTTACCTTTTCACAAGATTTTGAAGCATATTATGATTTTAAAAAAGGTGCTGAAGAAGAAGACCCTTGTGAAACTTATTTATATTTTATTTTGAAATATAATCTTTCAGCACATACTTATGGAATTTTAAAAGGACCATTGATTGAAAGTTTCAACTCAAATTCGGTCCGACTATTTTTTAAAAATCAAGTTTTATCAGGTGTTTTGAAATTATATGTCATACATAATTATTTTTTGAAGCTATTTTTCTATGAACAACCATATGACCCAAGTTGTACAAGGTGTATCTAGATGAAGGAAGCAAATTATTTTGAAGGATCTATAAATCATTGTTGCAATGCATGGACCTTCTATTTACATGAGTAAGATGATGATGAAACTAGATGGACACCACGATTAAGGTACCCTTACTTTTTTAATAAGTAAATAAAATTACAAGGACACAATTTCCTGAAGGTGGGGATAATGTAACACCCTAAGAATTTACAAATAAATTTAATATAGAATGCATGAAACACTGAGTCTCTACAAAACACCACTTCATTATAACCTATCCATTAAACATAAATTTTCCAGCTCTATGATTTGAGTTTTGAAAATATGACATACACGGTTGCGATGAGTAAATTATTTAGAGTCTGATGGAATTAACTTAATTTTCACTGAATAGTAACCTACCCTTATAATTAGTAACCTACCCTTATGAATAGTAACTTATCCTTATGAATATTAATATTAATCTTATGAATGGTATCCATACCCATGAATGTATAAATAAATTTAGGCACCTTTAAAATAAATATGAATATTTTAAGTGTTTATATTTTTCGATTAAATAATGATTTTAATTAAATATTTAATTAATCATATTTAGAAAATTATTTTTGAAAAATGGACTTTATTTTTGGATTCTACACGTTGAAAAATGGTTATGGTGAATTTTTGGTATTTTTTTTGAAATACTTGAATTTTTGAAGAACAGTGAAATACCATAATTTACAAAATAAGCTAAATACACTAATTATAGAGTCATGTATGATGTTCTGCTGATGTAAGCCCAATTGATTCGGATTAAAATGATAAAATTACTATTCTTGGTCATGGAAGACTTACTATTCTTTTTCTTGTAGAGAAATAATAAATTAATGAATATAATATTGAGAAATCCCCTCTCCCCTCCACTATATAAACCACCCTCACCCCCTCTTCCTCCCACATCACTTAAGCTTCAATACTTGCCTAAATATTTTGAAAATAGATCACTAACCTCCTCCCCTATGTCCAAGACCTACTGGTCTCACCAAAAGACAAAAAAAAAGGGCCTTAATGAGTTTCTCAAAGAGGAGTACTCAAGAGGTGAACCTCTCTTCCTTTTTCTTTCAATTCCATTTACAATTCCATTATTTTGTTCTCTCTTCTCAGCTCACCTCATCCATATGCCATGATAATTCTAGTACCATACATGTACTGGATTTTCATTGTGTTAATGGAATATTTTATCATAATCTCTTTTTTTTCCTTTCCTTTTATACTATAAATGAAAACACAGTCCGAGATGTGTTAATTTATCACACTCAAGGAAGACATATTTTCATTGATTTATCATCACTCTAATGACAATCTTTGTAAGGGATATCTTAACTCAATTTCCATTCGTTGAGATAAGCACCAATGTCATTGGTTTTTTATTTTCCTAGAACATGTGTGAATGATCTATTATTGTTTTATTCTGTATATCCACTCTTAATGTGTGGCTTTATGTTTTTCATAAATAATTATGTCATTGATTTGTCCCCAATCCAATGATACATTCTTGGTAAGGGATCCTCTCTCTCACTTTTGTTCAAAAATCTCCCCTATGTTGTGCCATTTTATTTTTAATACCTAATTATGGGGTATGTTTTTACACCTCTACCATAATGACCTTATGATATATAATTAATGGGATACCCCTTTACCTCTCATTAAGACCACAAAATAACACTCGTTATCATGCTGAAATGTTTGTAAGAGGTTTTCTCGTCTTACTTTCAATTTTGTGGTATTTACATTGTTCGACACTTATTTCTTATATTTGGTATAGGTGTACTAAAATTTGATATATATTATCACAATTCTCTTTATATTCATGGTATTATGTGATTCATTTTGTGGTTATTAACTTTTGGTCATACGTCTCAATTGATTACAACGTGGTAATGAGATTTGTCTCAATTTTCACTTCATTGTGACTTGCTTAGTATTTTACACCTACTCTTTCTTATATGGTATACCTACTACCCATTTGAGATCACTTTTCAATTGAAATTATATTCCATTTAAATGTTCATATTCTCATATCATGGATATTATTATTCTCTAAGATGTATACCATTTTACATACGGTATTTATTTTTAATGTTGTTTTGAATGTGGAAATATTGATGAATACGTATCCTCTATTCTATACGAATAATGTAAAGGCATGTTGCTCTTATGTGGAATCTATTTATAAATAATGATTTGTATATGAAGTGGTGGGTGGGGCCCACTACAACCCCTCGATGCATCTGTAGGTCTCATGAGACAGATCAGTTGGCGACAAACCCTTCGAGTTTGTTTCCAAAAATCAGACGGGTTTCTACCCACAAAACTAAACCATTTTTATGGTATTATGGTATCATGTTCCCGATACATGATGTCAAATTAATAATCATCCTCTTTATTCATTATCAGTTATTACTATCCATGAGGTTTTCACTATGACAAAATCTATGGATGCAGGTTCATTCGCAGTTTATTAACGGCATGTGTTTTTCATTTCTTCACCATGCTATATTGACTATGACCAGTTTTTTATGATTAAATTAATATTGATTCATGCTTCCGCTATTTGTAACCCTTAATAATCATTCAAGGTCACCCCTTTAATTTGTTTACCTGCAGCAGGTTATGAAGAGGAGATCACTTATTGAGTTTATGTGGATGTAGTTTTTTTAGTTTTGTTATGTGTTGTATTTTGTTACCTTTCCAATGTAATTTGAGTTAAATCTATGTATCTAGTTTCTTCCAGACTACTAAACTGATCATTCCTTTGGGCTTTCATTCTTTATAACCCTACCAATATAACAAGTAATGCACCAACTCCAGTCTAGAGGGGTCGGGGTGTTACATTCAGAGATAGTCTATTTCTACTATTTATTTTATCATGATCTTCACATTATCTTAGAACCCTTAATTATGAAATTTTATGGTTCTTTTATTTTTTATGAATCACTTTTGCATCATGTAATATTTTTACATTTTTTCTTAACCAATTTAAAATAGTTCTAACCTATATAAACAGATTGGTCGATTGGTTTTAGTTTTTTCTTAAAATATATATTTTCCAATTGGTTAGTTGAAACTAGTGTCCTTAACTGATTTTAACTGATCATGAACACCCCTAGATGTAAATATTGTGATGAAAAAAAGTTTTTATCATGAATAAAGTATATGGAAGGAAAATTTGTAACATGTGGGCATAATAAATTAAATGGAAAGTAAAACAAAACTTGAATAGAAAATTGAATATAAAAGGAATTACTACAAAGAAACATCAAATAAGAAATAGAGAGAGGGGGAAGGGGGGTGGGTGGGTATAAAATTACCATGTTTATAGATTTTCTATATTTATAATTATCCATATAGTAATTTTAATATAACATCATGTTACCTTCTCTTAGGTATTTCCTGATTTTTGCCTTGACTCCCTTTTTGTTTGGGTGCGTTTCAGGCCTTTTGTGGATGGAAATATTTTTTTAGGGAAAATGAACTAAAGTTTAGGGATTTATGTTTGTTTGAATTAATAGAGTCCATATATAAATGTGTAAAATGATTTAAAGGGTTCAATTTGGTTCCAGGTTGAATTGGAAGCTTTATGGCTGGTTTTGTAGGGGGATGCTTTTGGGCACTGGCTGCAGAATGAATTTATGCCATAAATCCTTAGTTTACAACATAAATTGTTTATTGAAAAAAACCTGTGAGAAATTATTACGACATGAAGTGATTTATGCCTTAAAAGATGAACTTATGCCGTAAGAGTGGACTAATCCATAAAAACAATACTTGTGTTGTAAATTCATTGCTCAATGTGTTTTTAACCCAAGGTGATTACTTTTTCGGTGTATGTGCAACGTGATGAACTTATGCCATAAACCTGGAATTTATGATGTAAATACCTCATGCCTAGTGATTTTTTTTGATTTTATGATTTCATTTGTAATTATGCAGTAATTCCTCCTGATAACCCTTGGCTCCCTTCCGTGCATAGTGAGGGACTCCAACCCTTCCAGATATCTTAGTTTTTCCTTTGATCTCTAATGAGTTTTCTTGGTTTGGTTTTCTCCTTCCTTCTACACTCCTTTGGTTACAACAGTGTGATCTGATGATTATTGATTGAATCAGATTTGACCTTTATGGTTTGTGATCTAGTATTTTTTTATTGACCTCCTTCTCCTTCATTCTTCATTGGCATTTCCCATTGCAGGTGTTAATTTGATCATTGATTAAAGATAGGTGGTTCCAAATGATTTTTCACTATAATTGAAACCTTAAATCACTTGATTGATTTTAAATGAGTTTTTAAATTTTTTAAAAACCCAAATTTGATATGATTAATGTATTATTTTGAAAAGGGCATGAAAATTATGAGAAAATCCCCAATTTCAACAGGATTGAAATTATTGAGTGGATTTGAGAAAATTGATGGATTGATTTTAAAATTGATTTGATGAAATTTATTAATGTTGAATCTTAATAAAAATGGATTAAATTTAAATTATTTGAAAAATCATGAATTGATTAAAACCTATGACTTAGTTTTGAAATGAGAAAGGCATGTTGAAAACTGAAAATTCATAAATTGTATTTTTAAATGATTTGAAATGATAGATTTTCCCATGATTGATTGATTGAAGCACATGTGAGGATAGGTAGTTAGTGGATAATTAGGACAAGCATACTAGGATATGACCCTTTAACACTGAATTGATGAGAACAAAACTGACATATACTTACCACAAAATGATTTTACGTGATAGAGAGTTGAGTCCCGATGGCCTGAGTCATGGGACGTGTGTGCACATTGAGCTGAGATCACTGATTGAGTAGTGTGAGGACTCTATTACTATAAACTAATGTACCATAGGGATTATTACATAGTGATATGAAATGTTTTATTTGATGATTACATTCCATTTATTATTAAACTATTTTATTCATGCTAACTACTTCATATAAATGTTTTATATAAAATATTCATTTAATCTTGTTTTGATATATCTATCATCTTTTTGATTATGAAAGAATATTTTGTTTAAAATATCTAAATTTCAAACCATGCCTTGTTTTATTTAAATTCAAAGAATCATTAATTAATTTTGTTATGGAATTGATTATGGAACACTTGGTGAGACCCTACTAATATGTTTAGCTCACACCCTACATTTTCCTTAGGGAATTTATAGATTATATTATTCTAGGTCTAGGAAAAGGAAAAGATCCACTTGGAGGCAGTGGATGTTCTTGATCCTTGGGACCCAAAGTAATGGAGGTGATCGGTGGAGATGTGATCCACCTATTACATGGGATATGTCTGAACTCTTACCTTGGAAGATTCTATGTCTTTTGATGATGTATTACGGGGTATTGTCTTAACTATTTTATTTTGGTATTTTCTCCATTTGTATTTTTGAGAATACTGAGTCATATCTTTTTTCTTCCACTATTTTTTGGAAAAATCATCCCCTTATGTTTCTTGTATGAGTCCAGGTGTAAGCCGCCAACCCATAGGGATCAGGAATGACCTTCAATCCATGTCAAAATTAGGTTGGGTATCAATGTATCGGGGTATCTAGGATAGTTTTTGAAAAAGTTTAATTAGATGTATGTTAGATTGTACACCTTTCCTTGATGTCAATATTCATTTGGGTTGTGTTGGTATACTGGAGGTAGGATTGTTGGGACTTAGGAGGTAGTTATGAGTGAGTGTCTGGCCAAATCTCACCGTAACGAGCCTTAAGTCACTATGGGTGTTTGGGAAATGTGTCTTTAAGGAATAATTTGATATGTATTCAAGAATGTTTCCTACTTCTAATATGAGTATGTTTAAATCCAAATCTTGATTTCTTCTTGATGGAATTTATATTCTTGTATCTCTTGTTTGAGTTGTTGATCTATGCATCATTACTGTTGATTTTAGTATTGTCTAATAAGGTTGTGTAGAATCATGCCTCTAAGGAGATGTTTTAATAGGCCACAATAAGAAGTTGTTGGTGAACTACAATAGGTTAATGCTTTGGTTGACCATAATCATTTTTAGATAGTGGTGCATTTTGTACAATATTTGGTACAATTATCTACACTCGTTACCATTCAGGATCCGATAGTGGAGACTCTAAGGGATGAATCTAGAGATAGTTCTCAAGAGTTTCTTCATCAGAAACCACCATATTTCCAAGGCTCTAAATATCCTCGAGAGGCCAAGGATTGATTGAAAAATATTGAGCTTCTTTTTTAGTTCTTAGAAATTCATGATTTGATTAAAGTGAAGTGTGATAACTTAAATATTGAGGGGCCTAAAAGGAGATAGATAAATTTTATGGTGATAGTGAAGAAGCATGAGGTTTTAGAGTGGAAATAATTCATATTTATTTTCACTAATCAATTCTATCTAGTTTTAGTGGTCTTGGAAAATCCATAGAGTTTCTCAACCTCTAGTAGGGTGATAGGACCATAACATAGTATGAAAACTATTTTTCTGATCTTGTTCAGTTTTCACTTGAGGTTGTATCTAATGAGAAGATAAGGGTTCAAAAATTTGAGATGGGTCTTTAATATGACATCTGATCATAGGATTTATTGCAAAATCTCACTTATTATGTTGAGGAGATGGATGGAGCGTTGATGGTTGAGCTTGAACTGGATGGTATGATAGGGTTGATGGGGGTTACTTTTTATCCCAGTGGAAGTTTTGTGAGTTCCTTTAAAGAAAATAGAAAGAGAAGTGAGTCTCATGGTGTTTCGAGACTGCATTAATCATCCAGACCTCTTATAGTGCCTAGAATAGGCCCTTTGACTTGATTTTGGTGTGTTGGGGTTGATCATTCGAAACAGGTTTGTACCGAGACACCAAAGATCTATATTTATTGTGGTCTCTCAGGACACCTATATAAGTTATGAAATTTATTTTATTATTTTAATAGTGGTAAAATATCATTAGCACAAAAAAGTAGTGTGGTGCAATCAGATACTTCAAGAATTAAAGGGTTCTATCCATAGGCATCCGGAACGAAGTTTCTTCATGTAGTGGAAGAGTCTCTAGAGGAATATGATGTGGGTCCAGTGATTATGCGAGGTACCATCAATATAGATTCATATTTAGTGACTTATTTATTTGATAATGGTGTATATCACTCATTTATATCAACCCATGTTGTGAATCTTATAAACCTTCCTATAAATCTTTTGTCTTATGTGATGGATATTACCATGCCCCTCAGAAAAAAGAGAGAGAAAGGTATTTGGTGTCTTGCTTGTGTTTTCTCTTTATCAGAGATTGATCTTACCTATAATTTTATTTTTATCAACATTAAAATTCTTGATATCATTTTCAGGATGGATTTAATGATTGCTCATAAGGTTCATATTGACTATAACCTTCGGCAGGTCTCCTTTACTATGCCTGGTGGGGTGTGCTATGTATTTTAGGGAGAATGGGACCTAAGGTTGAGTAAAGATGGGATTATTTTTTAGAGTTAGGCAGGGTGATATTAGTGTTTTCTTCTTTCTTGGATCAAGAACCTTTTATTGATGATCTCACTACAGTTATCATTGAGTTTCGTGATGTTTTTTCTTCTGATTTCTCTGGATTTCCACTAGTAAGAGTGGTGGATTTTTCTATTGATTTAGCACCTAATACTCATATAGTGTCTATTCCTTATTACCATATGGAATCAACAGTGTTGAAAGAGTTGAAATCTCAGTTTTATGATTTATTAGAGAAAGGTTTTATATGCTTGAGTGTGTCACATTTGGTGGTTCCTATTCTCTTTGTAAAAAAAATATAAGGTAACACTTTTCCTATGTGTTGATTACCAAAAACTCAATCGAGTTATGTTGAAGAACAAGTATCTTTTACCACAGATTGATGATATTTTTCACCAACTGAAAGGGGATAAGTGGTTCTCAAAGATCTATCTTTGATCTGGTTATCACCAATTGAGAATAAAAGAGTTTGACATTCATAAAACATCCTTTAGGAGTATGTACGTCTATTATGAGTATCTTGTTATTCCATTTGGTCTAACCAATGCTCCCATAATTTTTATGGTTTTTATGAACAAGATATTTCATGAGTACCTTAACTCATTCATAGTGTTATTTGTGGATGATATCCTAGTTTACCCTTAGACCAAGGAGGACCATATGCGTCATTTGAGAGTAGTTTTGAAAATCTTGAGAAATCATTGAATTTATGTGAATCTTTGAGCAGTGAAGTTCTTGGGAAATATCATCTCAAAACATGATATTTTAGTTGATCCCGAGAAGGTGAAAGATTTTATGTCATTGGAGAAACCATGTAATGTTTTCAAGATAAAATCTTCTTGGGTTTGATTTGATATTACAGCAGATTCATTAGATATTTCTCAAAGTTGGATTCTTCGATGACTGAACTCACTCAGAAAGGATTAAAGATCATTTGGGATGATAAAAGTGAGAGTTATTTTGTTTAATTGAAATTTATTTTGACTTATGTGTTAGTTTTGACTCTTCTAGAGGATGTTTAGGGCTATGTGGTCTTCTATGACACATTAGGTTTGGGATTGGATTATGTCCTTATACAGGATAATCACGTGGTAGCCTATGGTTCCATACAGCTTAGGCCACATGATAAGAATTATCCGACCCATGATCTCGAGCTCACAACTATGATGCATGTTGTTAAGAGTTGGCGACATTACCTTTTTAGTGAAAGGATTATCATTTATTCTGACAAAAAAATATTTAGTTATATCTTCTATTAAAAATATTTTAATCTCTGATATAAGCATTGGATAGAGTACTTGTAATCTTTTGTTTTTTAACATTGGATACACCCCTGATAAGGAGAATGTTTTCATTGATGATTTGAGTAGAAATATTCAGATTCAGGCCATGAAAGAATCATCAGAAGAGTGTAATATGATGGATCTCTTTTCTCAGTTTCATTTGGTAGTATGGGAGAATGAGTATGAGATTATTTTAATGAGTGTATAGTTGACCTCCTCTCTTATCAATATGATTCTCTAGGAGAAATAACTTGATGATAAATTATATGGAATTATAGACTCTCTTTATGGTGGGAATACCATTTATGAGTGTTCTTTCCCTTAGAGGGTATCCTATTTTTTTAGAATTGGTTTGTTGTACCTTCACCTATGAAGAAGTATGCGATGGGGGATTGTGATAATTCCTAGTGGGAAGTGAAAACTAGAATCATGAAGATATTCTATGATATGTGGTAATGATTATGGTGACTATTTATGATATGATACATAAATGAATTCATTTCATGTTTTTATACTTTCCAACATATCAAATCTAAGCATTAGAGACCTTCAGGTTTTCTTCAATTGCTTCCAGTGCCAACTTTAAAGTAGGGTGGGACTTCTATGAACTTTGTGGTTGGGTTTCCATGTACCTCTAAATAGATTAATGCAATATGTATTGTGATCGATTGTATGACTAAATAAAATCACTTTATACCTATTCAGTATTCAACTAAATCTGAGGACTTGGGACATCTCTACATGTAGGAGATTGTTAGATTTCATGGAGTTTCATATGTATAGTCTCTGATAGGGATCACCGTTTCACCTCTCATTTCTAGACAGGCCTCTAGGAGGCCATGGGATCTTAGGTACATTTGATCATGACATATCATTTTTGGAAGATGTACATACATAACGAGATATACTAGATTTGGAATACATGTTACGTGCTTGTATTCTCAACTTTGGTGGATCTTGGGATGACCATTTGAGATTAATTGAGTTTGAATACAACAATAGTTACCAGTTCACTATCAGAATAGATCCTTTTGAGGCCTTTTATGGAAAACCTTGAAAATATCTATTATGTTGGTCAGATATTGATAAAAGTTCCTTGTTTGGACCGATTTTGGTCTAAGAGATGATAACAAGGATTCCGTTGATTTATCAAAGAATAGTTTTTTGAAGAAGATGGTGCTTGAACAGAAAACCAAGGCACAATTATTATAAAGGAAAAGAATTACAAGAGTCTAAGATAAGGAAACATATTACAATATTTATTATGAAAATGAAGTAAGCCAGCATGAATTTCATCAATCCAGGTAATGTCTCGATTGACTCCCTTGTCCGCAAGACCATCGACAACCATGTTAGCTTCACGATATATATGAGTGATGATGTAGTTGATATTGAAAAGAGCACAGATTCAGTCCATCCAATGGGTGGTGATCATCCACGCAAGATGAATCACACCATTCCAAACTGCTTACACAATGGTGGTCAAGTCACTCTCAATCCAGAGGTTGTTCCAACCATGTTGTTCCGTAAAAAATATGACATTAATCATACCCATAATTTTAGATTCCAGTGAGGAAGCAATGCCACAACTACCATAGAAGCAACCAATGATCTGACTAATATGATTCCTGAAGATGGCGCCACAACCCGCAGGGCCTAGATTTCCTTTGGAAGCACAATCCACATTAACCTTAATCCATCCTAGTATAGGGGCATGCCAAAATACTTCAAAAGTATGGTGATGTTGGAAATAGTTTCCAGTAATACACAATCATCGTAGGATGCCAAAGTCATGCACCGTGTTGTTGCAGTGGCCCTTTTGGATCGAAGCGTCTTTACGAATGGAAATAAGAATCCACATTCATCCTACATTATGACTAGATGAGAATATATTATGAATAAGAGAATTTCTATCATATCAGATCACGTGGTGAAGCTCAGCGACAACAACAAGGAAAATGTTCTTAATTTGATGAGAACTATTCATATCCGCACATCTCTTTAATTGAGATTTGACAGAGTCATGTATCCACCATCTATAATAAAAAATGTCAAAAATATAATTCTAAAGAGCAGAAGAAGTGGAACAAGAAAGAAAAATATTATTATCATCATCTTCTACGTGTTGATTACAAAGACTAAATTTAGAACAGAGTTGAAAACTAGGCGATTGAAGGCGATCATCAGTGGGGAGTCTGTTGTGGGCAATCCACCAGATAAGAGTAAATCTTGAGGATTTTATCCAAGGTTTTTCAAAAAGTTTTAACCACCCAAAATCACTTTCAAAGTTACAAAAAAAGTGGTTGTAATTTTTTTTGAATTAAGCATGCTATTGTGAGCAGGTTCCCAAACTAAGAAAACATCAGTGTTAGAGAAGGGATAAGTGTCAATGACAGTCATAATGTTATCAAGAAGAGAATAATTTTAATAATTAAGAACATATCTAATAGAGAGGTTGGTGTTATCAGGACTTTGTTCAAGGGAAACCCTAGAAATTAAAGGAGTTCGAGCCCATTTATCCAAACAGAAGTTCATTGAAGATTTTCTAGAGACCATTCACCTGGAGTTATTCATAATGGAGGAAAAGGAATGTTTTATGGATGGACAGATAGAGGAGGCAATAAAAATAGAATTTCCTTTCTTAAGTTTTTGAAGAAATCTATTTTAATAAAGTTTATAGAATCGGATTTATTATAGAAAATATTTCAAGTGAGCTTGGCTTGAAGAGCCTCATTAAAATGTTTAAGATTTTTAATTTCAATGCCTCCCTTATCAATAGGTTTGCAGCAAGTTGACCAGGGGATGGTGAAAAGTTTCCTTTCCACAGTACTACCTGTCCAAACAAAATTTTTGATTGAGGTATTAATTTTTTTATAATACTATTAGGCCATTTGTAGACCATCATAGAGTAAAACATTTTAGAGACAATAATAGATTTGACAAGGTGGATTTTTTCCGCCATAGAAAGGGTTTTTACTTTCCAAGATAAAAGTTGATTTATCACTTGATTGGAAATTTTATAGAAATGACAAGATTTGGGTCTTCCCCAAAAATTCATCACATAATAGTGACAACACAGAGCCAGTATAAATACTATACTGATTATCATCGGCGAAAGTTATAGTTTTCAGTAGGTGACCAGGTTTTCTTGAGATTTTCACCTTGGTTAGGTCACTAACATCATGGGAAATAGCGAAAGATTATGCTGAGGTTTGTGCATCCTTTTTCGATTATTGATAACGTGGGAAAAGTGTCCTACCATTTTAAACTTTGATAATATGAATTTATATATACATTTTGGATTTATTTATCTAATTATTTTTCATGTTTTATTCAATAATGCACTAGGTTTTGATTTTTATGAATTAATAATTTTGGACTCAAAGGAAGAAATGATGAAAAGTGAAAAAAATAGTATTTACACATCATGTAAAATATACACGATGTGTAGTCTTCATTCATAGGATGCCTACAGAGCCACAAAATAACCTATAAAGACTTAAATGATGTGAACATAGTGCATGATGTGTATATAAATTAAACATCATGAAAATATCATAATCAAAATCCTGCTAAAATTTAATCCAATACATGATGTGTAGATTTTACATGATGCATGATGTTCGAGTTCTAACCCAGTCAAAGATTTAATCCCATAGATCCCATGAGATTCAATATTTTCAGATGAGATTATGAATATGGAGTACACAACATATAAACCTTGCACACTATATAAAATTTGAGATAGATTTACACTTGGCGTGAATTATTTACACATTATGTATCTTTTAGCCTATTTATATTTTGGAAACACCGCTACAAAAAAAAATATTGGAACCCTATGTTTTTCTCTTATTTTTATTTCTTCATTTTCATTTTTTTGGAGAATCCTTTTGAGTTGTTATCCATTCTTCATCCTTTCTTCAACCGTTGTGATTCCATTTCCCTTTTAATGTCTGTTTTCAATAAAATTCACCGTTCTTCATCGATTCTTATTGTTCCTTTATTGTTTCTTCATTCCAAGTAAGTGTTTGATTGGATTTACATTTCTTTTTAATTGTTTGTCTTGATTATTTATTTTTCTAAATTGTGGATTGATTATTTCTTAACCGTTTCATGATTATGCTAAGAATGTTCTATATTCCTTTTATTTTGATCAATGTTGTCACATGCAGCTAATCCTATTATGGTTAGGGATCAAGAGTATGGGTGTTTCTAAGAATAAATAATCCTTGAATTGAACCATTTAAACCATACTACTAGTAATTAGGTTAAAAAAAGGATATTAACATTTTTTTACACAACCCTGACCATGGGAGGTGAAATTGAATGATCCTGATCTAATTGGAGTTGAGAAGGCTATGACCATTAGCCCGTGACGCTTTCTACATTAAAGCTAAGAGTAATGCATCTAGGTTGTTCATTATACCTAGACTAAGGGATAGTTGCAACATAGGTAGATCTAATTGATTTGACCAAAACCAATTAGAAACCCTTAAACCACTTCGTAGCCTAATCCGTAAGACTATTCCAAGCTATATTTAGGATTATATTTTTCCTAAAGTCCTGAAATTGACCTTGATACCTTCTTATTTATCTGAATTAAATACAAACTACCTAGTTCTAGTAAAACCAAATCTAAAGAGTGGACGTGAGTAATTCTTCAAATGGATTTTGTTTGAGCGGTTTCTTACTTAACAGTGATCCCTATGGGTTCAACCTTGCACCACCACTTTACTATTCCATAGTAGTAAGTATAGTTTGGAACTATAAATTTCTTATATGATCAACACCCATGTGTGTTAAAATGATGCATGTAGGCACATAAAATTTTGGCACCTTTTCTGGGGATTACAGTTTCTTAGGTAAAATAGCCTTTATATTGAACCTTAGATTACCTCACCCTACACCTTTTTTCTTTCCCCAAACATTTTCCTTTTACAAATTTCTAATCACATAATAGAACTTTCATTCACCTTATTCTGGTTATTGCATGTTCTAGGGACCCCTAACTCACTTAAGAAGCCTGGACGCATAAGAACAGATTCTTTTTGATCCTGATATTGATAGAAAAATTACTACATGTCAAAATTTCACAATATATGAGCACAAATATCTTATGCTTCCACACCTTCAAAACCCCTAATATTCACCACCTAACAATCAAGGTGAGCAACCAGCATTTCAGGATCACACCATAATGGATTACGGCTTGCCGTCCATAAGTGGTGATGCACCTAGCATTGTGTTCCCTCCTATCTAGGTGCACAATTTTGAAATAAAACATGGACTAATACATATGATCCATAACATGATTCAATTCATTGGTCTTCAAAGTGAAGACCCCCAGGAGTATATATATAATTTTTTAGAGGTTTGTGAAATATTTCACAACTAGGTCATATCATCTGATACAATTATACTCCGTTTCTTCCTGTTCTCCTTGAAAAATCGAGCTAAATATTGGATCAAAATCCAATATCTCGATTTGATCATGGCTTGGGAAGATCTAGCCAATAAGTTCCTTGATAAATATTTCCCACCCATCCAAACATGAAAGTTATGAAATGAAATTAATAACTTTTCTCAGACAGAAAAAGAGTCTGCCCGGTAGACATGAGATAGATTTAAGTAACTCAAAACAAATTGACCTCATTATGGACTAGATGTGTTTATTTAGCTTCAAACATTATATCAAGGACTTAAACTTTACACCTGTAATGTTGTAGATGCTACTGTTGATGGCAGACTCATTCTTAAGATGCCCAAAATAGGCTGAGCCATTCTAGACGAAGTCTACCATAATGAAAATATATGGAAAAGTGATTAAGGACCACCTTGACCTAGAATCCATCAAGTGGAGAATATTACCTGCCTCATAGAACAATTAGAGGCTCTTCCAAAGAATCTCGATTCATTACAGGTATTCACTGCACCACAACCATCTCTTTCTTGTATGATGGAGATACAATATTATGAGATGTGGAGAGGACCACACCTTACCAATAATGAAGGGAATTCAAAGATGAAACCCAACTCCAAGATTGTTATTATTTCAATTACAATCAATAAAATTAGTAGCATCATCAATCCCATTAATATCAATAGAAAAACTTTCATTAGTTACTAACCCAGTATCCACGACAACAAAACCAAGGTTATTTTTAGTAGAGAAGTGAAAAGGTTCCACCAAGGAATCAGGTACCACTTGTGTACCCACCATAAGTTCTAGATCCTAGACTACAACAATAATTCCAACAATCTTTTCCTATAGATCAGTAGTAAAAACTACAACAAGCTCCACTAAGACTACCACAACAATTCCAACATCTCCAATCCATTCTTGAAAACCTACTCACTACCTTCACGTAGAAAGAAGACCAAAGGATGAAAATCCAATAGAATGAAATGAAAACCCTAAATCTACTCTTCTCAATTTTGAATACTAAATGGTTCAAATATCAAAGACCTTATCAGACAGACTACCGGGTATATTTCCTGGTAACATTGAGATGCACCTGAGAGAAGAGGCAAAGCCATTCGTTCTTAGGAGTGGTAAAGTTCTGAAATTTTAGAATCCATGAAAAATGGAGGAAACTAATCTGGATGAACCTAATAAATGTGTGGTAATTACTAGAGAGGACAAAAATAATAACACAAAGGAAGATGGTAAAGAAAAAAAATCTAGAATCATACACAACTAAAAATCTCTAACAAGAGAGAAGCTTGAGAAGGAAGAAGTTTATGTTGGACCACTAGTGTACAAACCCCCTACCATTCCCATAAATAACAAGACATAAAAATATTTAAGGGAAACAAAATAAGTTTCTAAAGATGTTCAAACAATTAAAAATAATCATATCCTTCATATAGGTAATCTCTCAAATGATTACCAATAAAAAATTTCTTGAAAGAATTACCTTAAAAAAAGATGTAAGACTTAGGTGTCATTTCATTAAACAAAGAATACTTTGCGGTCATTAAAAAGAAGCTTCCCCCTAAAATGTGAAACCATGGTAGATTCCCAATTACATTTACTATAGGAGAGAAAAACTTATAAATAACATTGTGTGATCTAGGTGAAATCATTAATATTATTCTGATGATCATATTTTGAAATCTTGGATTTGAATAATTGAAGCTAATAAGAGTGGAATTAAAACTAGTTGACCGATTATTAAAGTACCATCAGGGAATTCTCGAGGATTTCTTAGTCAAATTCAATAGTTTCATCTTTTCTATAGATTTCCTCATCATAGACATGTAAGAGAAAGGAGACATTCCCATTATTTTAAGACACCTATTTCTTTCCACTTAGAAGGCTTTGATAGACACGAATCAATGATGGATGATATTTGAGGTTGGAGATGAACAAGATGTGTTCGACTTGGAAAAGGCTACTAAACAAGATAATGATTATTATGAATGTTAATCCATATTTTCTACTGATAAGTGATATTATTTCATGAAAATTAAGGATGAAAAGAGAACTTGTCCCCTAATGAAGAAAAATGCAGTGATTATGTGAATGAAAATTACTTTAAACCATTAACAAGGGACACTATCCTACTATCCATACCCTCGGTCATCAAGACACCAACTTTGTAACTAAAACCTATTCTAAGAACACTCAATTACTCATTAATAGAGATTGCAACAAAAATTCTAGTCATTATCATCTCAGAACTGACCCAAAAGAAAGAGTACGAATTGATTGAATTCCTAAAAAGGCATAAGAACACAATTGCTCAGGGGGGTGTATGACATCAAGGGGGTTAGCCTCATAATATTTACCCAATTTTTTTTGTATGAAGATGATAATAACAGACACCAACCCTATAGGAAATGTATCCCACCAATCAAAGAGGTGGTTAAGAAATAAGTGATAAAACTTCTCGATGCTAGAATAATATTTCCAATATATGACAGTGAATGGGTGAGTCCATTTCAAGATGTTCCAAAGAAGGGTGGCCTAAATGTTTTGAAAAATTATGAAAATGATCTGATTTATACTCAAACCATATTTTTGTGGAGAATATGCATCAATTATAGGAATATCAATACAAAAACCCAAAAATATCACTTTCAACTACCCTTTATGGATCAAATGTAGTAAAGACTAAAATGACATGAATTATATTGTTTCCTGGATGGATATTCAGGATAAAATAAAATAGAAGTGGATCCAAGTGACTAATCCAAAACTTTGTTCACTTATCCTTTTAAGACCTTAACTTATCAATGTATGTCATTTGGTATGTGTAATGTACCAAAAAATTTTCAATGGTTCATGAATCATATATTCCATAATATGGTAGAGGAGTTCTTAGAAATATTCATGGATGATTTTTTGGTATATATAAGATCCTTTGAGGTGTGAATGAGTAATTTCGATATAGTCTTACCACTCTTTGAATAAAAATGCCTAGTATTAAATTGGGAAACATGTCACTTCATGGTCCAGGGAGGCATAGTCCTCAGACATAAAATTGAAGTGCCCAGTGGATCATGCAGGTACACTAAGGGGGGGGGGGGTGAATCATTGTACCCAATATTTAAACAATTTTATTTTTTTTACTCTTATCCCTTTTTAATTCAAACCTCTACACTTTTTAGAGTGAATGAATATTCCCTTTTTACAAAAAAAAATTATACCACATGCAATATAGAAAATAAATACAGAGAAACAAACAATATTTATACAAGGTTCACCCCCCGATATGGGTGACTATGTCCTTACCGTGTTTGGAATGATCTGAGACACAAATTATCCACTAAAAATGAATCACAAAATACAAGTGGGTTGGTCAGGTATCACCCTAAAACCATGGTGGGTAGGTATAAAACTTTTACCAAATTATAATGGCATCCCAGCAATGTTATTTATACTAGAATTATACTAGTATTTCACAAATATAACACTTAACACAATGAGAAAGATCACAAGAACTTCAAGCTGCCACTGAGACACAAAACTGATCTTCCACTTAGAGACACTAAAAATAAATTGATTATATACTTGTTCACTACAACTAAAACTCTTCTACTTCCACTAAATGTAATCAACAATACTATATGTTAGTCATCTTAGTATATAATCCTGAATTTTAGAAGATAACACTTCCAATTCATGCCACTGCAATATCAGAATGAACAATTGAAGATTTCTCAATATAATGCAAGCTACCTTCTAATATAGTGCTTCATCTTTAATCTCAAAACACATTTCACACTTATCATGAAATGTATATTTATTTTTTCTTTATGCATATAAAATTTAATTAATAGTATTCTTTATTTTATGTATGAATTATTTCATGTGAAATTATGCATTGAATAATGCAATCATATTTCACAAACTCATTTAATTATTCAATGCCAGAATAATTTGTATATTGCCTGAGAAAATATACAATGAACTAACTTCAAGCATTCATATCACATAAAATATATTCACTATTCATTCATGTATCTTAGCACTGATTGAAATTATTAACAGCATATGTGCTCCATTGGATGAATGTATTCTGTCTTAATACCTTCAATACACAATATGATCAATGCCCACAATACTACCTCTTCACTATAATATGATGAACACACATACTAAACACTTTCTCAATCTCACATTAATTTTTATGCACACAATTAATTTCCATACTTATTTCATGAAAACCCAAAAACATACACTAATTATTTGTAAACTTGTAATTCATGCACAATATACATGTAACCTTCATGCATGCATATTACATTCATTGTGCTTCACTGAATTTGATACTCAGTTTTACATTATTTTGCTTTCATGAGCCTAAGCATATAGTCTCAAATAGTTGTTCATCTAAGAATGGATGAAATTATTCACTCACTAAATTTTATACACATTTGTATGCATTATTCTTTTTCACAGGACACACTTCTGGTGTGTGTTCTTCTATTGTGCATAAGAATATGTGTACGGGTGTGTAACTATCACTGTACGCACTCTATTTCTTAATGAACGCACTATAACCTTATTCATACAAGACAAGAAAGCATCGGTTCTTTATACTTAGTGAAAACTAGAGTGATCATGTAAGGATATCGTGCTCATAAGTGGTTTCACATAACTTTGTTCTTCATGAATCTATTCGAGTGTACAAAGAACAAGTTGAACACTCATAACCTTTTATTTCTTCAAAAAAGTAGTAGTTGTGTAGAACTCCTTCCTTATGTGAACCAAATTATTTTACATGACTCTTTTTATTCAGAAATGAGAGCTTCTTAACTGTAGAGACCCGAAGCTTGACATACATGGACTTTACATTACTTTTGCGGAATACTTAGTACATTACAAAAATACACACACAAGGACCGTAATAGTTTAGTGTCTTTGGAAACTCGGACTATAATCTTCTAATCGTGGTGAAATATCTTCAACATCTCCCATAAAGATCTTCCTTTTTTTTACCTAAAACCTTTCTTTATATCCTGGGGAAAAGAAAACATAAAAGGGTGAGCTCAAATGCTCAGTAAGGGTAAACAAAATAAATATCAATCACATCATATTCATAAGAACATAACATTTTGGAAATCATAACCTGCAAAAGAGAGCATAATTTCATAACATGGGATAAATCATGGCAGTGAAATGTAATCAAAATAATCATAACATAAAACATGGAACTTTGTGGCATACACACATAATCATAGAGAATCATTTCTTGTTATTCATGACTCATTGCCAAGACTATCTTATTGGACAAAGTCCCTTTCTGAATCGAGTAACCCTCGTTTCAGTCCTGTTTCACTGAACCGGTATAACCTACCATTCCAGCCATGTCTATCTCATGAGATATAAAATCTTTACCCAATGCATTGGAGGTAGATATAGGTCCCACCCATCTTATAATGAATCCTTTCTTATGTGTGCCACATAATCATAAACCATACATCATAGCATAACCCATGTAATAAAAATGGGATTCTTAAACAACATGACATCATAAAACAATTCATATAAGATAAAGGAATCCATAAAAATATTTCCATCACAACATAATCAAATCATTGTAATAATAGGGATAAAAACAGAACCCTTTTATTATCTTAGATGGAAAATAATTTTGAAAAAAATACTTGAACTTCATTCTTGAGGAAAATATCCTTTCTACTTCAAAAACATTTTTCCTTTCATAACATGTCATACGACTTTAAAATAAAAGAAGTTGATTAAAAATAAACTTGAAAAATTGTAAAGGAAGTTTCTTGGAAATAATGTTTTAAAAATCCATTCATGCCGTATAAGTTAAAAAAAAACATTCTTCGTACTTTTGTCGGAAAAGTCAAAAAGTACCTCGTACGAAAAAACGACAAAAGATTCCTTTCATATATTTTACTAAAAACTCAAAGAAGGGTAAAATTGGATATAAACTATTGTAGAAGGATGGAAATAATATTACATATTGAGGGAACATGGATGTGGATGATAAAATACACCCCAGTAATTACCAAAGTAAAAACAATCTCGGATAAAAGTGAGATTGTGATATTTTCCCTTACCTTAGGTCCAATTTGCTTTGTACGTGTCCGAAGCTCCTGTATAATGGTTTAAATAATGTTATTGAATTATTCCAGAATCATACATATTGATATGATATCATATATGGTCATATTCTTAGCTTCTTGATAGTAATATTTCATTGTTATTTGTTACTCGGGTCTTTATTGCCTTTTGTTCTTATGCGTGTTTTGCCGAATACATTCTTATTCTTCTTTTAAGGTTATAGATAACTTATATCCAGAATGGTATTAGTGTAACATATATCATATTTATTCATTCAATTTATATAATTACTATGTAATGATGATCATGTAGAACAAGTCGCATCACATCGTGGAGACGGTATTCCGTACGTACGCACGAGTGATGATATCGTTCCTATGATCGTGGAACTGTATTGGAGTATATATATATTATTTCAGTATCAATATTACTTTATAATAATCATAAATATTTACTCATTACACCATTATACCCATCCTTGTAAAGTGATGGTGGAAAATAGATTACACCACGGCGTGGAGACGGTATTCCGTACGTACGCACGCGCGGTGATTTCATTTTTCCGTAGGATGGATAGAAGGTGAATTAGGGTTGTTTCATATTTATAATAACATATAATTATGTAAGTAATACTGATGTTATTACTTTATCATGAAACAACTAAAGAAGAAGAAGTTGAAGAAGAAAGAAATTGAAAAGATCGGTAATGGATATTACCTCTTCTTTGGAACGCTTCTTTGAATCCTCCACTTAGGGAACTAAGATTGGTCTTTTAAGAAGACCAGGACCTCTAGGATTATTCTAGGGAAGTGGAGAGGAGAAAATGGCAGGTTTTGGCCGAGCTTGAGTGCTCAAATTGGTGTGAGGAGGAGGGGGAGGAGGTGCCCTTTTATAAGGGAGGAGAGGGGCACCTTAGGAATTCTTAAAAATATTAATTTATAATAAATCTAACCCCACTTAAAAACCTCCAAAAATGACTCATATTCGAAGATTAGATGAGATAGGGTTGTAATCTCATCAACCAATCAAATTTAGACATGTTTGGATCTTATTTTAAACCTTATCATTTTGATTTATCCTTATTTAATCTATTTAAGTTTATTTGTGGTAATAAAATTCTAAATTTTAAATTATAACAAATAATTACTTATTTGTTGTGAATTTTCCATAATTGTTTAATTTATAACATTATAGAACATATAAATATAAATTTATAATTTTTAAATATTTTTGTGATTTTTAAACAATTTTATAATATGTTATTTTTGTAAAATAACAATAGTGTCAATTTTGACACTATTCATTTATTTGAATTTAAATAAAATATATACAGAAGATATGTTCGAACTAAAAGCTTTAATATATTAATAAAAGGTCATATGTATCTATAAAATTAGTTTATCACATTAAATAGTTCATATAATATTTATTTTATTATTTTTAAAACCATTTATTTGGTTTATCTCTTAATAAAATAATTACTACATCATTTTTGTATAATTATTTAATATACTTATTTGTTGTATAAAAATTTAAAATAAAATTCTATGATGAAGATAAATATATTAACTTTCACAATAATACTTTTACTCGAATTTATCATCTTAAAATCACAATATTTAAATTTTTATATTTATTAAATTATGAAGGTGACAACTTTGGCATCATTTAAAATAAAATAATATAAGTGTCATAATCGCTTTTATAAGGATCCAAATGGTCAAATATTATACCATTGGATGCTTATGGTTTACATTTACATGTCCAATAAGTTTTGGTTAGGCATTTGTGCATTTTATGGTCACTATTAGTTTAAAAAAAACATTATTCTTGATTTTTCACTAGATAAACAATTTCTGCATCACTATTGTGTCATAATTAATGATAATTATTTAATCCCTAAAAATTATAAATAAATTTATATGATGTATATAATTTCATTAGATTTCTGTAGACTATTCATGTTCGAAGTTTCATGAACTTTATCACTAAATTAAAATTAATATACTTATAAAATTTAAGAGAGTGACATGTTGTCACTTTCTTTGGTTTTAATAATAATTAAGTTATTTTCATGGACAAATGTTCATTAAATGATTCTAATCCGACCCTTAGGTGATATGGGTCGACTTTTAGTCATCCAATAGGATTTTGACATTTGTTAGGGTAATTTTAAAATATTATATTTACCCTTAATTACCCGATTTACCTTTAACTATGGTAAATAAAATTTACCGTAGTTACTATTCATAATTCCCAAAAATAAAAAGTAGCTTATTAACATAATTTGGACCCACTGATTCCAAATATGGAATCCATTTTTTAAAATTCCATACACAGAAGTTGCAGAAATTAAATTAAAATTAATCCTGTTGTCGAATAAAAACGGGTTTTTGTTTAAAACATTGCAAAAGATTGAATTGATTTAACCTACGAATTCAAGGTAAAATCAATGCTAATGACATACATTATATTAAATGGTAAAAATATATTCTATTTATACTTTAAAACCATTAAATATTATAATTTAACCACATAAGATATTACGATGAAAAAAGTTGTTTTTAATTAAAATATAGCGTGTTTTTACTATTCATTAAAATGTGAAAGTTACCAGAATAATATGAAAAATTTATCCAAAGTAAATTTTTATTTCTTGATTCTAAAGAAGAATTTTATTTTGTCAAATTGAACTTATAAACATGTCAAAAAATAGATTTAAAGTGGGTGCGCCATCAAAAGGCGGCAAAACTGCATTTTTTTGAAAAATACTTATTTTACCCGAAAAATTTATTTTGTTCTTATACCATGTTCTAGAAATGTGTAAGATGAATAATAATGTTATAAAATTCAAAATTTAGTTAATACTATTCATAACGGCTAGTTCATGACAATATTATAATAATATAACATTGTTTATTAAAACCCGGTATTGTGTACAACACACGCTATCGAGGAAGGTCGCGATTGCGTGTAATGCAAGCCAAGTCAGGGTTGCGTGTTGTGAAAGAATCCTTCATTGTTTCGTATAACAAAATCCAACCATATTTTATTTATACATTTAATATATATATATATATATATATACTCAATGTTGCGTAGAATAACTATTATCAAAATTGTGTGTAACACGGTCCAAGAATAGTGTTGCGTATACTGCAAGCTAATACGGTGTTGCGTATAGCGCAAGGTAATCTTGGTGTAGAATACAACATAAGACATTAATGAAATTAAAATAATATTTTTCATAAAATCTCGGGGTGTTACATTAACAAAATGATTGACACAAAACACTCCAATTGTGACTCTCCTTTTATAGACATGTAACACCGACTTTCTCCAATCACAACACCTTAGTACAACAAGAATGCCTATATTTCTAGATTAGCAAAATCCTCATCATCATAAAACCATTTTTTGATATTCTTCATTTATTCGGTTTGATCTTCATTTTATCATGAAAATGGATTTTCATGAGATTTTGATCATTCTCAGATCTTCAGGATAAGAAAACAGTGATCAGAAATCTTGGTTTGAGCTTTGGTCAAGGTAGCATGGAGATATCCATTGATGAACAGTACTATCAGGTGTGGTTTGATGAAGAAGATGACATACAATGATGATTGAATAGAGCATAAAGAAACTGATCAAGTAGGTGACTTCGATCATATCAGAGTCCTTAAAAAGATCAAAAAATGATCAGAAGAAACAATTTGATCCTCAGAAGATGCTTTACGGAGGAAGATCGATGAACTGTAGCTCTCAGATGGGCTCTATAGAGAATAAGACTCCGCTAAGATGATATAATGACTTAGAAAAATAAATCAAAAAATTAGATGGTTTTGGTTTATTTGGTGCTATAGTATATCAATCCCACATAGAAATGACATCAGCTTTTGCGCCTTTTTATAATACAAGTCACATCCTCCTCTCACCCTAATTGGTTACCAAAAGCATATAACACGTTGAAATCACCCCATTCTTGCACCCCCATCTGCTAATATGCCTACCTACACGGTGTATTTTATGATGGTCCCTTGGGACTTTATTGGGTGCTCCTATTCCCGCCATCCCACATGCTGACTTGGTCGAGGTAGCACCTTCCCACATAAGTAGTGGTGTGGGCCCCTCAGACTGGCTAGTATGGTTAGCTATATTTTTTAATAGACACACCATATAAAAAAATATAACCCAAAATCCACATAGAGAATATACATCCAACTAAAAATTAAATCACAAACAACTTCAAAACCTCCTCATGCCCTTAAAATGTTGTAAACAATGTGCCAATTCAATTCAACTAATGACACATGTCTTTAGAACATAATAACAATTCTGCAATCGTCACATTTAATGTTGCTTCATCTGAAGTAACTCTTCAAAATGAATCAAAACAAACTTTCCAACTTAAAAATTTTCCATATTGATTCAATGACATAACCTCAATATCCAATTACTATCACATTGAATTTTTATCAATTAAGTGTATTGAAAAAAATTACAATAAAAATATTAATTTAATCAATTTGGGTTCTTCTCCCCTTTGGATTTGTTGTCAATGCCCATTTTACTTTAAAATTCAATGTTTTCTTCTCCCCCTTACTTGAAAATAAATCCAAAGAGATAAGTATAGGAAAGAATTTAACTCATCTCACTCTTTAACAAGTAAACTTTTCTTATTCTATCCTTCAATCTCCTCATTTCATAAGAGACTCTACTTATCATAAATTCAAATTGATCTACTTGAGAGAAGGAAAGAACCACATTTCTTAAGTAAATGAGTGATTAATTAATCACATATAAGTCTATGTAGGCTAACCTGTTATAGAAAACAAGAGTTATTAATTTAGACATCAAGGCTGTTAGTAATTTTTTTTTTCAGAATATGATTCCAACACTGAAACCTTCTTTCAGGGGTTGTTCAAAATGTATTCAATTAATTTATTACATTAATCTTGAAAAAAAAACTAAAAGAATTCAATTGAAATAATTCACTTATACTTTATCAATCCATTTTAATTTTTTCATCAAATTATCAGTTTCTCACCTTCAAATTCATAATTATCATTCATAAAGAAATAGGAGAACATACCATTTTAATGACAAGATTCAATTTCTAAGATTTTAAAATATCAGATAAATTTCTTAACATAACTTCAAATATTTAATAATACTAGTTTAGATATTCAACTCAGGTAGTTGTTCAGCCTCTACCCCTAGATAGATGAGGTTCATTCGTCTTATTCATCATGATTCAATTTCTTTAAGGATGAATTCCAAGAATAATTTTTAATAGCAATTGAAATAAATAACTCCATGATGGATAACCTCCTGAATACTACATAATATTTTCACATCACTCATATCTTGAGAAATCCCCCTAAATATATGCCCCATCTTAATTTCCCTACATAAAAGAAACAAACACAAAATATATATAGGAATAAGGTGGTTCTTCAATGATTTTCAGTTAGAGAAATAGGGATGAGATTTATTTCTCAACCCAGAAACTCCCTTCAATTATTCTCTAGAATTATGAAAATTTATCATGCTTGATCATTATTTGACTTTTCAAATTTTATCATTTAAGGGAAACATGAAATTCTTGATTTCTTCATCTTTCATCTTAGATGAAATTGACTTATTCACATTAATAAGTAGTTCACTTTCATTCTTATGTTTCTATTCCAACTTTCTAGCCAATTATAGATTCTATAAACATATGATTAAGCACTCTTTTGGTAAATGATCATACTTATTATTTTATGTAGAATACTTCTTCACAATATCATTTTTAACATAAGAATCCATTGGTTCTTCTCCTTTGTTATTCACTGGTTCTATTTTTTCAGGCAACCATGTCATGTATTTATCAGTAATATGTCCTAATATTTTTCACCTTCCAAAAAAATATAAAGAAATAATAGGATTATCCCTTTTAGAAAACCTTTCATGAAATTATAATTTTTCATCTTGATTGTCATGCACCAAATATACCATTTTATTTGATTCTGATATTAATTTCCTTTTATGCTTCAGCTTGCTTCCACTAGCATTGGTTTTTATAACATGTTTGATAATATCCATTATATGGCCTGTTCTTACAAATCAGAAGAATATTTTAATTTGTGTGACTTTAATATCATCATTTTTCTTGGGTGCAGCTTCAATCATAGTTTTCTTAACTCTCTTAACCTGATCACACCCCAAGGAATATTTTTCTACATTTGTTCTTTGCCTATGAATTTATGTGGTATTTTATTCATATCAGAATATGCATTGTGTATGGTTGGTAAATACCATCACTCATTATAACTGTGACCACTTCCGTTGAAATAATCATATAAGTCTTCAAGACAATCAAATCTATTCATAATAGATATATTCTTATTCATCTGTGAATTATGCTTCAAGTTTGCAGGATTTCTCTTCACATCAGATATACTCCCCCTTAATGCATGCCTTTTATAATTATCATTCATAGAAATATTTTTCCAATAGTCAATAACCCGATGCCCAAATTTAAAAAAAACCAAAAATAGCCAACAAAATATTGATTTCTTCTTCTATGCTACCACTTGGATATATTTTAAATCTTTTTGTTTTTGGATAATATAATTCTTCATCTGAGATCTTTTTAGGGAACAAGAATTCACACTCTTCATCATATCCACATTTAATAGTGTGATGTATTTATTATCAATTATATTCACCCATGTTTGACCAGAATTATTTTTGGAACCTATACTTACATATGAAACAATATTAGTACTAACAAAATTTTCTGGAACAAGGGTTACCTGTTTCAAGGAAATTTCAACAGTTTTATCTTTAGATAATATCAATCTCTTCTTGACACTTGAATGAGTCTTTTCATAAGTAATAATCTTCTCAAAATCACACTTGGAAACCTTTCAGATCTCAGAATTTTGTTAAGATTTAGGTTGAATGTTCTCAATATTTTTGAACTTAACCTCTAACTAAAGATATTTTAGATTTAGGGAGTTCTTTTGGTATTCAAGTGATTTCACCAAATCTTCACATTCTTTATGGGAATTATTTAATTGTATTTACTTTAGATTTTTCAAACTGACTTCCATTTCAAGACACCTCATTTTGAGAAATTTTTTCTCATCCTCATTAATTTTTAGCTTGTCTTCCCATTTACTCTTCATTTTTTGAACTTGACCATTATACATTTGATTTTCTATTAGGAGATAATTATTTAACTCTTTAATTATGTTTGCCTTACCCTTTATATGAGCTTCTTTAACATTCATAGAGGTTCTGTGAATTTTCTCCAATGCATGGATCACTTATGTATAAACTTTCTCAGTCATATTATTCTCACAAATAGTTCTTTGTAATTTATCTTTGACCAAAGTGAATCTTTAATTTCAGTGAAACATGGATTGTTATTTTAATTCTTTAGCTAGGATTAATGTATAATCCTTGTCTTTGATTTCCAAATGAGAGTTCTTAATATTCATTATAACTTTATGAGATTCTTCAAGTGTGTGAATCATCTCAATAAGGAACTTCTCTGTAATTTCATTCTAAAAAACATTTCTTTTCAATTATTCTTCAACATAGGAGAAATGTTCATTGAAAAGTGGTACAATTTATTCTTTTTCATCAATAATTTGTGATAGAAGTTTACATATTTGAAACTTTTTTACCAAAGCATGCTTAATATCCTTAGCTTCCTTTTCAAGCTATGATTTTTCATCATATAGTCCCTTGATAAAAGAAAATATGTAAGTGAAAAATTCAGCAGGAACATTCCTCAGATAATATTTGATTTCTAAGTAAAAAATCACCGAGTGATTCAATAAATTATTCTTCATAATCGCTTGAACCATACTAATCAAAATAATATTTATTAATTGATTCAATAGATACTAATAATGGAATACTACTCTAACCATATGATAAAACTCTGTTACTTTTTCAAATTCAAAATTTTACTTCATATAAGTCTGATACAAACAACTGTGATAATAAGATAGATCCAATAATAGGTGTAACCTTTACTCTGAGACCAATTGAAGTGCCTAGTGGATCATGTAGGTACACTGATGGGGGGGGGAGTGAATCGGTGTACCCAAGATTTAACCAATTTTCATTTTCTTTATTCTTATCCCTTTATAATTCGAACCTTTTCACTTGTTAGAGTGAATGAATCTTCCCTATTTACAAACACAATTATACTACATAAAATATAGAAAGTAAATAGAGAACAAAACATGGTATTTTTAAAAGGTTATCCCCTGATATGGGTGACTAAATCCATGCTATGTTCGAGATGATCTGAGACACAAATTCTCCACTAAAAATGAATCACCAAATACAAGTGGGTTGGTCAGGTATCACCCTAAAACCATGGTGGGTAGGTCTGAACCTTTTCCAAAATTATAATAGAATCCCATCGGTGTTATTTATACTAGAATCCCACTAGTGTTTCAAAAATAAAACACTTAACATAACGAGAAAGATCACAAGAACTCGAAGGTTCCACTGCAATATAGAACTGATCTTCCACATCGATCCACTAAGAATATAATGATTCTATACTTTCTCACTACAACTAGAAATATTCAACTACCATTGAATGAAATCAACAATATTGTATGCTATTTGGATATGTATATACTTATGAATTGTAGAAGATAACACTTCCAATTCATGCCACTGCAATATCAGAATGAATAACTGAATATTTCTCAATATACTGCAAGATGACTTCTAATATAATTTTCCATCTTTAGTCTCAAAACAAATTTCAAACTTATCATGAAATGTATATTTATTATGGTTCATGAATATAGAATTTAATGAATATTCTTCTTTATTTTATTCATGAATTATTTAATGTGCAAGTATGCATTGAATAATGAAAGCATATTGCACATAATCATTTACTTCTTCAATGCTTGAATAATTCATTTATTGCCTGATAAAATATACACTGCACAGTCTTCATGCATGCATATCATAGAAAATACATTCACTGTTCCTTCATGTATCTTGGAACTAATTGAAATTCTTAACAAGTCAAACACTCATAGCCTTTTACTTCTTCACGCAAGAAGTAGCTGCGCAGAAGTCCTGCCTTATGAGAACCAGAGTGTTTTCTACAGCTCTATTTATTTGTAAATGAGAGATTCTCACCAAAATGATTGACACAAAACAATTAAACTGTGTATATATTTTTATAGATGTGTAACTCTGAATTACTGCAAGCGCATCACCTTAGTACAACCAGTCCTCTGTTTCGTGACTACCAAAGTAATACAGCATATCAAAAAATTTGGTTTTATATTGATGATCAAATGAATCAGAAATAAACAGATCAATAAAGTGACTTCAATCATATCAGAGTCCTTATAAAGATAAAACAATGATCAGAATACACGATTTGATCTTAGGAAGATGTTGCGCGGAGGAAGTTTGACAAACTGTAGTTCTCGGATGGGCTCTGTGGAGAAGATGATGCTGCTGAGGCGATCTAATGTCTTAGAAAAATAAATCGAGCAATCAGACAGTTGAAGTTCATTTAGTGATATAGTATATCGACCCCACATAGAAACTACATCAGTTTAAGTGCTTCCTTATAATACAATTCACGCCCTCCTATCCACATAATTAGTTACAGAAAGCATATAACTCATGGAACCACCTTAGGAATGTGCCCACATCCATTGTTGTGCTGCCCTGTGGGTTCTTCAGGTTGGCCAGTATATTTGGCCTTTATTTTCTAATAGACACACCATATATAAAAAAAAATCTAAAATCCACATATAGATTATCCAGCCAACTCAAAATTATATCACAAACAACTTCAAAACCTCCTCATGCTCTTAAAATGCAGTAAAAAATGTGCCAATTCAATTAAACCAATGAAACATGTATTTAGAACTGAATAATAGTTCTAAAACAATCCTATTTAATGTTTCTTCATATAAACTTAAGTGTATTGACAATAATTACAACAAAAATATTACTTTAATAAATTTAGGTTATTAAAAAATCTCAAATAAAGGCATGGAAGTGGATCCATCAAAAATAAAAGTGATAAAAGAATTACCTGATCCCACAATAGTAAAAGGCATAAGGATATTTCTAGGCCACACATGATTCTAAAATCTCTTTGTTAAATAATTTTTGGAAGTAGCCCATCCCTTGAAACACTAGTTGTTGAAGGATACTCTTTTCGAGTTCACTAAAGAGTGTCAACATGCATTCAATAACCTAAAGAAAAGCTTGGTGGACGCCCCTATCATCATTTCACTAGATTGGGATAAGGAATTCAAGTTAATGTGTGACACAATTGACTTCACTATTGGCACTATATTAGGACAATGAGTAGAAAATATCTTTTTTACCACATATTATGTCATTCACACACTAAATAATGGTCAGGTAAATTATATGACTACCGAAAAGGAACTTCTAGAAGTCATCTATGCTTTTGAAAAAGTTTCACTTATACTTTTTGTTGTCTGAAGTAGTGGTTAACATTGATCATGCAACACTTAAATATCTTTTGAATGAAAAGGATTCCAAACTACATCTGATATGATGGATCCTATTATTGTGAGAGTTTGATATAGTAATAAAGGACAAAAAATGAACTAAGAATGTTATTATTGATCATTTATCTAGACCTCCACTACCCAAATTTACAGATGATGATAATATTTACATTAATGATGAATTCCCTAATGAAACCCTTTTCATGATAAATACCCAAGCCCAACCGTGGTCCTCAGATATTGAAAATTATCTCTTCATGAGATCACTCTACCCATACCTCACCTATCAGCAAATGAAGAGATTTTTAGTTGAATCTTTACATTACTAATAGGATGATCCACTACTTTCTAAGCACTGTTCTAAGATCTTAATGAGGCGCTGCATCCTAGAACACAAAATAAAACACGTACTCAAAATTTTTCATACGTCAAAAACTATATGGAATCATGAAGTTGAACATACCATGGACAAAATACCTCAAATTAGGTTATCCTAGCCTATGCTTCATCAATATGAAAAGAACATTTGTAAAATATGTGACTAGTTCTAGCGGACATGCACCATAGGAAAATGAAATGAAATACCCCAAAATCCCATCCTTGAAGTCAAAATCTTTGACATATGGGGGATTGATTTTATGGGACCATTCCCAAATTATAATGGGAAGTTTTACATCCTAGACGGTGTTGACTACGTCTTGAAATAGGTTAAAGACGAGGCCACTACTCATGATACAATAATAGTGTTAATGAAATTTTTAAAGAAAAACATATTTTCCAGATCCGGATTCCCCTGATTATTCACTAGTGACCGGGGAACTCACTTCACCAATGATGTTGTGAAAGGGTTTCTTGAAAACTATGGAATTCAGTATTACAATGGTAATACATACCACCCATAAACAAGTGGAAAATCTAAATTCTCAAATAGGGAAATTAAACAAATCCTAGAGAAAATGGTGAACACCACTAGAAAACATTGGAGTATCAAACTGGATGATGCACTTTGGGCATATCACACAACATACATGATTCTCATCGATACTAATCTATTCTGACTTGTGTATAGTAATCTATGCCATCTTCTAGTGTAATTAAAACACCACTAATATCAGTAAATAAAAAATTTGAACATGGATTCTAAAAAATCCAGAGAATTCATAATGATCTAAATAGATGAGCTAGAATAAATTAGGAAGGATGTTTATGAGAATACCAGAATTTTAAAGAAAAGGTGAAGAAATAGAATGAACAAATAATCACACATCGAATCTTCAAACTGGGGGATAAAGTTATTTTATTCAATTCTCAATTAAAATTATTACTTAGAAAGATAAAATCATGATGGAAAAGTCCTTACCAAGTCATTAAGGGTTTCCCATATAAAGATATTGAGATTTAGAAAGGCATAGAACCACCCATCAAATTTAATGGGAAAAGGTTAAAGATATACCAAGAACCATTCCACGAGGGATGCATTGTTACTCTCAAACTCACATAAACTGATAAGAGTACGACTGAGGACATCATTATTAGTGATTTATTAGAGACAACCCATATTTTTGTTTTCTTTATTTTAGTTTTGTGTTTAGGAAAATTATTTTCCTTTTTCTTGCATTTTTGTTTGTAGGTCATCCCAAAATTCACTATACTCCATTAATATATTTATTTGAGCTGATTTATCTTAGTTTTTATTATATGAACCCAAATATTTTTTAGCTTCCATAATTTTTAACCCCATGGACTAATAGTTTATCTTGTGTGGTAATTTTATTTCTAACAATTTTTTAGGTAGCCCAATTCCAATTCAAAATCCAACAAGTTTCCCCATGTCATGAAATTCACTGCAGGGAGATCTTGATTCCCAAATTTTAAAATATAAATTTACATTACATTTCTGTCTATTCATTACTTGACATATCTCCCATGATGCTTTCCAGAATAGTGAAGATTCTATATAATTTTAAGTTCATGGGAGTCCTTCTTGAGCATTATTGTCAATAAACTTGGATTATTGATTGTTTTAACTTATCTAGGATAATTTTTTCATTAAATTCATTTTTAAACTTGAAATATCATTAAATCCTTTTAAATAAAAGAAAAGTTAAGTTAGATATTTTTTAAACCCATTTTTATGTGTGTTTATATATTTAACATGATTGCTGAGTTAATTAATTTAATTCAAATTCTATATTCTTGTAATTGATTTTGATTGAATTATTATTAGATTTTATGCCATGAGTGATTTCCAGTTATTTTTTTATACTCCCATTCCATATAGGATTATAAACTTACACTATCATATTATTTTCTGAGCATATTTCTTGAGAGATACTTGAGATATATAAACCTATCATAACTTACATTGAGATATTATTGAGGCTATGATTAAACAAATATAATTTTAAAATTATTGTGTCAATATTTTCGATCCAATTTTTCTAAGATACACCTTGACATATTTATTTATTTATCCCATAGTATTCATGAATAAAATTGTTAGGATGGATTAGTTTCAAGCCGATTATCCTTTCCTACCCTACTCTTGGTATGATTCATGATTATCCTTTTAACAAGTGTGGGAGAATTTTCACTACAGATGGAAAAATGATATTGACATTCAGGAGACATATGGTCTCACTTTCACCAAATTGATATGACGTGGTTCATTATTACCCTTGGCATTTTTTATTCTTACCCTATTCCTTAGAAAAAAATAAAAGAAAAAGAAAAATATTTTGGGTTGTGAATTAGGAAGGTCAAAAATAACAATTACCTGACCGATGAATCCTTTGATGTATCATACATGGTTAGAAAATGGATTTGAAACCTAGCTTATATATGATTTTTGAAAAATGAATAAAAAGAAAAATAAATAAACAAGGGTACATTCTTGATACTTACATGATTTACCCATGAACCCACTTTGAGTTGTTGTAGCATGGACACATTTTTTCCCGGAGGAGTTACTTTATTAAACTGTTCATAAATTTATGCATTTTACTTTAGTACTTAGTATCCTTTTGAGATTCATTTTTATTTTCTACCCACCATCTCTCAACATCAAAGACATTTGCACCTTATTTATGAAGCCCTCATGATTAATTTTGTATTTTTATTTATGAAGTGAAGATGTTAGAACCAATACAAGATTGTGGTTAGGAAAACGTATTTAAAGAATGAGAATAACTCCAGTTACATTTTACTTTGAGTGATGAGATAAAATTTATTGTGAGATAAATTGAAAAATGGGTATAACATCCAAGGAATGGTTTTGAAATTATAATTAAAGGAAGAAAGAATATGAATAAAGAACTTAAATATGAGGCATTACTGATTTCCTCTATAGGATTGATTCTATAGGATTGGAATTTTCTTCTTACACTTAGTGTTATTTTTCTAGTTGTAATGCATGATTCCTATTTTAAAAATTATTTCTTTTGGAATCTCAATTGACATGTTTTTTTCTTGAGGACAAAAAATTGTTCAAGCATAGAGGGATTTGATAAGATGAATTTATATATACATTTTTTATACTTTTATCTAATTATTTTTCATGTTTCATTTGAAAATTCACTGGGTTTTGATTTTTTTTCACATGAATTATTAATTTTGGACTCAAAAGAAAAAATTATGAAAAGTTAAAAAATAGGATTTACACATCGTGTACAACATAAATGACGTGTATTTTTCATTCACAGCATGCCTGTAGAGCTACAAACCAACCCGTTAAGACTTACATGACGTGAACATAGTTCATGATGTGTATATAAATTACATTTCATACATATTTCAAAATAAAAATCCCACTGAAAGTTAATCTAATACATGACATGCAGAGTTTACACGACGTGCGATGTTAGAGATCCAACCCAATCAAATATTTAAGCCCATAGATTTCATGAGATTCAAGATTTTTGGTGGAGATTGTGGATATGGAGTAAAAGACATGTAAATATTACACATCATGTATTGATATAGAAATCCACTTAAATGAAATACATGACGTGAATTATTTACACGCCATGTATCTTTTGTCCTATTTTTATTTTGGCAGTGCTGCCACACACAAAAAAGCTTAGTGCCCTATGTTTTTCTCTCATTTTTCTTTCTTTTTTTTCATTTGTTTCTTGTCCAAACCTAATTTTATTTCATTCCATTCATTTTTTTGGTGAATAATTTTTAGTTATTATTCTTTCTTCATATATTCTTCAATCGTTGTGATTCTATTTCCCTTTCAATGCATGTTTTCAATAACGATCACCATTCTTTATCAACGCTTGATGTTTCTTTGTCATTTCTTCATTCTAAGTAAGTGTTTGATTAGATTTACATTACTTTTTTAATTTTTTGTCTCAATTATTTCTTGTTATAAATCATGTATTGGTTATATCTCAACCATTTCTTGATTATTCTAAGAATGTTCTATATTCCTTTTCTTTTGACCAATACCGTCATATGTGGCTAATTTGATTAGGGTTAGTGGTCAAGAGTAAGGGTGTTTCTAAGCCTAATGAATCCATGATTTGAACCTTAGTAACCTTACTACTAGTAATTAGGTTAATTTTTTTTCATCACATTATTTTCCACATCCTTGACCATGGTTGGTTAAATTAAATGAACCAAATATAACTGGAGTTGAGAAGACTATGACCATTAGCCCATGAAACTTTATACATTGAAGCTAAGCATAATGAATCTTGGTTTCTAGCTATACCCAGGCCAAGGGATAGTTTTATCATAGGTAGATCCAATTTATTTGACCAAAAACAATTGGTGACCCTTGCACCACTTCATTGCATAATCCATAGGACTATTCCAAGATAGATTTAGGATTATATTTTTCCTAAATCCCTAAAACTGACCCTGAAACTTTATTTGTTATCTGAATTAAATCCAAACTACCTAGTTCTAGTAAAATCAAATCTGAAGAGTGAATTTGAGGAATAATTCCAAAGGGTTTTTTTTCCGAATGGAGTCTTGCTTTCTAGTGATCCATATGGGTTCAAACATGTTCTTCCACTTTACTATACACTATTAGTAAGTGTAGTTTGGGAATTTAAATTTATAATTTTATCAACAACTGTATGTATTAAAACAACATGTGTTGGCGTGTACCACTTCCACCAAATTTAACTTCGATCCAAAACATGTTTCATGTATCAAAACTTCAAAATTATATTTCTGACCCTTCACACATTTTAATATGGGAAGATCTTGATGTAAAGATTAATTTATCAATGACAGAGAATCCATTCAGGATTGTTGATTCTAAGACAATAGTTATTTATGGAAAGATGATACCTTTGGTCTGTGTTATATGATTACATGGTTCTAATTCATATGAGATGTGGGAGTGTGAGGCACTGATAATAAATAAACGATCTCATTTCTTTGATATGAAATATTATTGATAGGATTTATGGGGGAAGAAAGCGTTTATGGTGGGGAGTTTGTAATATCTTGTTACCTTCTCTCAGGTATTTACTGATTTTTTTCTTGACTCCGTTTTTGTTTGGGTGCATTTTAGGCCTTTTAAGGACAGAGAGAATTTATTAGGGAAAATGAAATAAATTCTAGGCATGTATGTTTGTTTTAACTAATAGATTCTGGGTATAAATGTATCAAAGGATTTAGAGGGTACACTTTGGGTCCAGGTTAAATTGGAAGCTTTATGGGTGTTTCTACTGAGGTATAATGTTGGGCATTTTCCGTAGAAGAAATTTATGCCATAGATCCTTGGTTTATGATGTAAATTTTTCATTGAACACAATCCATGAGAATAGATTACAACATATCGTGATTTACACAGTAAAAGATGAACATATACCGTAAGAGTGGATTATGCTGTAAAAATTAGACTTCCATCATAAATTCATCACTCTGTGTGTTTTTAACCCAAGGAAACACCTTTTTCAGCATATGTGAAACATGATGTATTTACATTGTAAACCTATGATTAATTCTATAAATGCCTCATATAAAATGATTTTATTTTCTCTTCTTGCTTGATTTCATTTGGAATTCTATAGGTGCTCCTCTTGAGAACCCTAGGCTTACTCCCTTGTATAGTGAGTGACTCCATCCCTTTCAAATATCTCGGTTTGGTATTTAATCTCTGGTGATTTTCCCTGCTTTGGTTTTCTCCTTCCTTCTACAATACTTCATTTACAACAATGTGATATCATTATTTTTGATTGAATTTTATTTGACCGTGATGGTTTTTGATATAGTATTTCCTTGTTGAAATCATTCAAATTCGTTATTCATTGGACTTTCCCATTGTGGGTGTTGATTTGATCACTGATTAAAGGTAGGTAGTTCCATATTATTTTTCCCTACAATTTAAATCTTAAATTTATTTATTGATTTTAAATGAGTTTTTAAATGATTTAAAAACTAGGATTTGGGATTATTGATGCATGATTTTGAAAAGGGTGAAAATTTTGAAAATCCCTCATTTTCAATGGAATTGAAATTATTGGGTGGATTTGAGGAAATTCATGGATTGATTTGGAAATTTATTTGATGTTGAAACTTGAGAAAATGGATTAATTTGAAATGATATTAAAAGGAATGAATTAATGAAAACCTATAATTTGGTTTTAAAATGAGAATGACATGTTGATAAATAAAAATTGGGCACACAATTTTGAATTGATTTGAAATATTTGATTTTACCGTGATTTATTGATTTATTAACTAAATAACATGTGAGCCTGAGTAGTTATTTGCTAATTAGTTAAAGCACGCTAGTATCTAACCCACTAGCACTGAATTGATGATGATAACACTGACATAAACTTACTACGACATGATTTTCCCTGATGAGGCGTTGAGTCCTAAAATCCTGAGTCATGGGACATGTGAAAACATTGAGTCAATATCACTAATTGAGTAGTGTTAGGATCCTATTACTAGAAACTAATGTACCACATGGATTATTACATGGTGCTATGCTATGTTTAATTTGATGATTACATGCCATTGATAATTGAATTGTTTTATTAATACCACTTCTTTATAAGATTTTTTATATATAAAATATTAATTTAATCCTATTTTGATATATCTACCATTTTTTGATTATGAAATCATGTTTCTTTGAAAATATTTAAATTTCATTCCATGACTAGTTATATTTAAATTTAAACCACCATTGGTTTAATTATTATGGAATTGATTATGGAACACTTGGTGAGACCTTACTGGGCTATTTATCCCACACCATATCTTTTTCTTTGAGCATTTATAGATTATCTCATTTCAGGTCTTAGAAAAGGAAAATCACCACTTGGAGGTGGTGGATGTTCTTGATCCTTAGGACCCATAGTGATGTAGGTGACTGGTGGATATGTGATCCACCTATTTCATGGGATATGTCTGACCTTTTACCTTGGTAGATTTTGTGACTTTTGATGATATACTATTGGGTATTGTCTTACCTATTTTATTATAGTAATTTCTCCCTTTGGAGTGTTTAGTATACTAACTTGTATATTTTTTCCCAATTTTTTGTAGAAAAATCATTCCCTTGTGTTTCTTGTATGATGTCGGGTGCTAGTCTCTAACCCATGGGGATTAATAATTCCCTTTAATCCTATTAAAAATGTCTTGGGTATTAGTGTACAAGTGTATCCAAGATGGTTTGTGACATTTAAATTTCTCCAAATTAGAAAGGGGACTCTAGAATAATTTATTTGAGAGAGAACATAAATGGAAATCTGAAGTGAGGAGAAAGGCCTAAGGTGGTGGGTATTTAGAGGTGAAACTTGAGGATTGTTGTATATTTTTAGAATATAGGGATTGGAAAAATATAATGAGAAAAATTCATTTAAAATCATTGACAAATGATTTTTTTATCATGGTATTTGGTATTTAAACAATGGTTTGTGAGTTTTCAAGATTGAATGGTTGAATTTTAAACAAATAGTTTTTAAAAGTGTAAAATATGTTTTAGATCTTGGAAATTAATTTATAGGTTCATAAATTAAATTTATTAAATTTAAATTCATTATTTAACTCTTTAAATATATTTTGGGCCGTGAAAACCAATCTAAAAATCATTCAATCCTTTTTACATGAAAATGATGTCATAAAACCTATAATATATGGAAAAATGAATTTTTACTATTTACCTCAAAATCAACAATTTTAGAAAAATATCTAAAAATCAATCTTGAATAATTTCTACAAAATGATTCAAAATTTATAATATATTATTTCAAAAAAAGTGTAAATTTAATATTTAAATTGAATATAAGATACTTAATTTTAGTAAAAAAATATAATATATTATAAAAAATAATTAATTTATTTGAATTAGATACCCAAAAAATTATACTTATTACTATAAATATTAATTTATGGTATTTTAATATTCATATATTGATATTTATTTACTTATATAATTTTTTAATTAGTTAACCATAGTTGTCACTGTCATGTCTTGACATACTGGTTAGTGAACTCAAGCCTGCCTCCAATAGGCCACAAGACCATGAATAATGTTGAGGTATCCACACATAACAATGGGGGGGGGGGTAATCTCTAAATACACCCTATCACCTACTATCATGCAACATCATCCACCATTTCATAAATAAATAACCAATAAAGTAATGGGAATAATATATATTTATATATATGAAAAGAATCCCTATAATACAATGTAACATGATTGAATAAATATTCACATATGAATAATACATCCTGAATAGATGTAATGAAATAGAAACCAAATACATATGAAACAAATGTTGTCATCCCAAATAATTCTCCAAGATATAAACTACCACATCTCCCTTCAGTCACCAGTATCTAAGATCCTACGCCTTCTACATTATAATGATTGTGACTAGAACACCTAAATAGTATCAGACCCGATCGTTACTATAGAGGCCCGAAGCTTGACGTACATGGACATTACATAAATTTTGCAGAATACTTAATACATAAAAAAAGCAGACACACAAGGACCGTAATAGTTTAGTGTCTTTGGAAACTCGGAATATAAACATCTAATCCTGTTGAAAGATCTTCAACATCTCCCATATTGATCTTCCCCTTTTGTTTTCTTACCTAAAACCTTTCTTTATATCCTGGGGAAAAGAAAACATATAAAGGGTGAGCTCAAATGCTCAGTAAGGGTAAGCATGGATAAAATAAAACAAATCATATACATTTGAACTTAAAAACATGAACATAATGTTTAAACATCAAAATCTTGAGCAATGACATAAAACATGGAAGTACGTAAGGCATAGATCATAAAGAAACATCAAACATGATAAAATAGCATGGCATTAAAACATGTAATTGTGGAAACCATTAAGCACATGTTATGATTTCTATAGTAGCCAAGGCATTGCTGCCAAGACCATTTTAATGGACATAGTCCCTTTCTGAATCGAGTTCACTCCTCGTTTCAGTCCTGTAACACTGAATCAGATTAACTTACTGTTCCACCCATGTCTATCTCATGAGATATAAATATTTACCCAATGCATTGGAGGGAGATATAGGTCCCACCCATCTCATAATGAAATCATTCTTACTTGCGCCACAAAATAAACATACATCATTCATAATAACCCAATGAATAAAATGGGTTTCATAAACATCATCCCATCGTCACATAATCCATATAAAAGAAATGGATATCATTTCATAATAAGAAGAATCAAACCATGTAAATAATAGAGACATTATACTTGAAACATAAACATATGAAATAATTTCATCTTAGATGGAAAGTGGTTTTGATAAAACACTTGAAATGAATTCTTGAGGAAAATATCATTTCTTCTTCAAAATCAATTTCTTTTCACAAAACTTCATGAAATTTTAAAAGAAAAATATTTTGTTTAAAATAGTCATGAAATATTTTGGAGGAAGCTTCATGAAAATAAGGCTTTATAAAACCATAAAAATACTTTCATGCCATATAAGTTAAAAATAACATTCTTCTCGTACTTTTGTCAGAAAAGTCAAAAAGTTCCTTGTATTGTAAACAAAAGAAAGATTCCTTCCATTCGATGTGGTAAAAGTGAGAAAAGGGTAAAAATGTATTTAAAAATACATGGAAGGAAAGTAAACTTTTTATGAATTTTTTTTGAGAACATATGGATATGGATAATAAACCTAACCCCCAGTAAATACTTATGAATAATCAATCTCGGATAAGAATGAGATTGGAATAATTATCCCTTACCTTAGGTCCGATATGCTTTGTATGGATCCGAACCTCCTGTATAATGATTTAAATAATGTCATTGACTTATTACATAATAATATTCATTGTTATGATATCATATATGTTTTACTTATGACTTTATATTACCCGTTCTTTTGTAAATTCCATATTTAAGCAGCATTTTGGGTAAAATCATTTCATTTATCGTATGTGTTTCGACTTGTCATTATTGATATTATTACTTATATCCTGATTTAAATAATTCCATAATGTAAAAAATGATTTATATATAATATATATTCATCATATACATATATATTATTGATCGATAAAAGGAATGAAATATACCGTTCATGGAGACGGTAGGCCGTATGTACGCATGAACGCTGTTTTCGTTTCCTTATTGAATTGAATGGAAGTAAGTAGATGAAATATATATATATATATATGTATGTATGTATACATAAATACAGTAGCTTCATTATGTCATATATTTCATTATTATTCATTATATATACTTTATAATCATTCTTGAATGGTTAATCATGGAAAATGAATCTCATCACGTTCGTGGAGACGGTATTCCGTACGTACGCACGAGCGATGATATCATTACCATGATCATGGAATTGTATTGGAGTGTATTTATACTATTTCAGAATCAATACCACTTTACAATAATCATATATAGTTATTTATTTGCACCATTATACCCATCCAATTAAGGTGGTGGTGGGAAAATAGATTACACCACGGCGTGGAGACGGTATTCCGTACGTACGCACGCGTGGTGATTTCATTTTCTGTAGGATGGATAGATGGTGAAATAGGGTTGTTTAATAATTATAATAACATATTAGTATATGAGTGATACTGATGTTATTATTTCATAATGAAATAACTAAATCAGAAGAAGTGGAAGAAGAAATAAAGTTGAAAGAATCGGTAACAGACAATACCTCTTCTTTGAAGCGCTTCTTTGAGACCTCCTTTTAGGGAACTAAAATTGGTCTTTGAAGAATACCAGGACCTCTAGGATGTTTCTAGGGAAGTGGAGAAGATAATTTGGTAGGGGTTGGACGATCTTGAAGGCTCAATGTGGTGTGAGGAAGAGAGGGAGGAGGTGCCCTTTTATAAGGGAGGAGAGGGGCACCTTTGGAATAACTAAATATATTATTTTATTATAAAGTCATATTCGGTTTTTAATAGCTCCAAATTGAGTTATTTAGAAGCCAAGGTGGGTATGGGTCGAAATCCTCTCACCCAATATAATTTAGACAAGTTTAGGTTTCTATTTTAACCTTATCATTTAGATTTAACTTTAAGTTAAATAATTTTTCTTTTACCGTGTCTTCTTGTTTTCTTACACTATAGACTTACTATAACAAGCCAAAGGAACCCCAAGTTGTTTATTATTAACATATATAACCCTATCTAAGTCATTTGGTAGATCCTTAGATTTTTAGTAATAAAATAACAATTAAAAATATAATATTTGTTTTAAAAACTATTTTATGTCAATTTTAACACTATTTGGTAATTGATTTTTGTGAAAATCATAACAGAAAGATTAGTTCAAACAAAGTTAATTAAATCAATAATAACATGTAATATTAACATAGAAAATTATTGGAATTCATAAAAAGTCTCAAATTACATTTATTTGGGTATTTATAACATCAATTATGTCAATATTTCATTAATAATATAATTACTGCATCATCATTGTGTCATAAATAAACTAAATTATATAAAGTCTAAAAATTAAAAATAAAATACCATTATGTAGGAAATATTTTTATCTTTCTAATTAATATTTATAGTCTAATTTAACTTATGTAAAACCTTATATTAAAAATGTTTTAGTTATTAAACTTTGATTTTAACTATTTTAACTATTCTTTAAATAAAATAATATTAAATGTCCTAATCTAATCCAAGTGGACCTAAAGGGTAATATTTTATCCCTAATGTTATTTTTGGTCTAATTACACTTATCCAATAGAATTAGGACATGTTTTAGGGTAATAATAATATCATTTTTACCCATAATTACCCTATTTACTTTTAACCGTGGTAAATAAAAGTAAAAAGTTACTATTCACCAAAAATTATTTTCATCTCATTGAACCAAATTTTACTTACTGACATCAACCATGTCTCTCGGATTTTTGAAATTCCATTCACAAAAGCGGTAAAATTAAGTTTTATGTAAATTTGCAAATTCTTCTAGGAGGTGGGTAAAAGACAGTGAAAAGTTCAATAAAATTTTTATATATCTAAAATTATTATAAAATGACTCCAATTAATTACATTGAACTTATATTGATATTATCTATCAATTTTTACCTAAAATAAATTTAAATAAAATAAAAAAATTATTTAAATAAAAAGTCAGTTTTTAAATAGTAACCCAGTGTTTTCACTATTCATCAAAAATTGAAAGTTTTCAGAAAAATACCAAAATTTCACCCTAGGCTAATTTCAATATTCCGAATCCAAAAATGATGTCCATTTTGAAAGATAAAATTTCAAAAAGTGGGTATTACTATTCATAACGGTTAGTTTTAGTAATATTTTAATAGCATATCGTTGTTTAGTGAAACTCGGTATTGCGTACAACGCAAGCTATCGAGGAAGGTCGCGATTGCGTGTAAAGAAATCCAAGTCGGGGTTGCGTGTTGTGAAATACTCCTTCGTTGTTTTTTATAATAGAATCCAACCATATTTCATTTATTCATTGAATATATATATATATATATATATATACTCACTGTTGCGTAGAATGAATTCTATCAAACGAACTTGAAATTTTATGTAACACGATCCAAGAATAGTGTTGCCTATAATGCAAGCTAATATGGTGTATAACACAAGATAATATTAGTGTAGTGTATAATAGAACACATCACAGAAATTAAAAATAATATATCTCATAAAATCTCGGGTTGTTACATTCTACCCCCCTTAAAATGAATTTCGCCCTTGAAATTCTTCGGGGTTATAAATGGTTTTTTACTTGAAAGTTTCTTTAATAGAAACCCACATCGTAAAAAGGGACAACAAAACATAACTTTAAAAACTAAAGTATAAAACGTAACGGTTACCCAAATTAACTAATCACTTGGGTTTCCACATAGGAGAACATAGGTGAAAATATGGATATGTAGGAGAAATCTAATCATCATGTTATGATGGAGAGTGGTAGAGGACATGACTATGATAAAGCCAACAGTCACAAAGCCATAAATTTGTGATGATCTAAGGTACTATCTGATTCATCGAATATGAGAGTACTAGGACAACATTTTTGGCTTTCAAGATAATTTCCCTAATGTTGAAGAATTTGAATTAGAAGAATACTTACTTTACTTCGGTACAATCTCACTGTTGTTTGTGCCTTAAACAATTTCCACTTCATTTCTTAAAGAAATGAAGTTGAATTTGTTATTCGTGAAGTGTTAGCAGATCATGTGATAGAATGATGGGTCATTCCATCTGTTTCAAACAAAAGGTTAGAAAAATTTATCAAATATACATAAGTCCATCTATGGTGTGGTTAATCATATACGATTCAAAAAATGAACTTATACTTCATATATCATACCGCTTAATAAAATAAAACTAGTTTCTACTAACGAGGGACTTCCTGTAGGCCAGTGGTAGGCGATAAAGGCCAGTCGCACTTCGGTTGTGGGTTCGATTTCCACAGCCTTGTCTGACGTGATGGGTTGTCGCCCATCCTGCAGGTTGTCCTTTTTCTAAAACTACATTACTATAACATCCCATCAATAATATCGAAAAAAGTTCAATCCTTAAACAATACTAACTTATGTCCAACATAATCCATTCCAATCTTTAGGATTATCTAAAATACTTTGGTCCAAGCTCATAGTATAAAGAAAACAATTACTAGAAAGGTTATCTACCAAGAATGTGAATACAAGCATTTATCTCACATATATCATAAGATATATCTTGTTGGTTGCATTCCAAACACATGAATACCTTAGTCATATATTCTCTTGAAACATAAATTACAATAGAACCTTAGTGAAAATATGAATACTGTCAAAAGGTAACTCTTTCCTCATACCAAAATCCCAAAAATCTATATAATCAAACCATAATATCACTTAGTCCTTATATCAGTCATGAGCTCATGAATACAATCAAACATCTCATTATCTTCTTATCCCTTCATTATGCGTATATCATTTACTTTCCAAAAAATATCTGAATAACCTTTCATGGTTACCGGTACCATATAATTTCAAATACTTTAGAAAAAACAATAGTGTAAAAATCCTTAGATGATTCTTTATTCCATAGTACCATTAACTATACAACATAACTCTTGATAAACATACAATCATTCCACTACCTTCTTAAACAACTGACTGAGCTTCATCATTTCTTTCATCTCACATTTCATTTGTATTCTCTTCATCATCATCCACATAAATACTACTCATATGACCATGCTGATTCTCTTCATGAGATTTTCCCTTAGGGAATTGGTTTGCATAATGCCCATACATTCACATTTAAAACATCTAATCATTGTTGATGTCATAGCAATACCATTATCCTTGTCCATGGTGTTAACTGAACCTTTTCCTTTGCACTTACTGTCTTTGTGTCCTCATTTTCCACACCCAAAGCATCTTCCAGTTCATTTGAAACAATCTCCCCGATGCCTCTTCCCACATGATTTACATGAGGTAAATTGAACTTTCTTTCCTCTATGATCATCATGAAACTCCATCTTTCTCTTATTATCTGAGTCGGGAAACTTACCAAAGTTGAGATTATTGATCATATTATGAGATTGCTGATTAGGAATAATAACGATGTTTGGACTTCCAAATCCCATTTCATTTGGTTTCTCATGAAGAATATCATTCCATTGTCCTTCATATCGTCCATTATCGTGAATCTTCCTGTTTCCAGCCATTTTCTAAAACCCAAAAAGAATAGTGTGAGAGGAAAAAATCATGCTAGGGAAAACAACATAGTAAAGGGGGAGTACCCTAAATATCTAACATCTTAGGTTAAATTCTAAGATCATTACCGTAGTTCTAGGACTATATCCTATACATATACTTATCCTTTGGGACATCCCTAGACATACCTTAGAAATACCTCTAGAGATCTCACTAACATTTTCACATCCTAGTTTACAAAGGTTGACTAAAACTTTCCTCTGATACCAACTATAGAGGCCCGAAGCTTGAAGTACATGGACATTACATAAATTTTCCAGAATACTTAATACATAATAAAAATAGACACACAAGGACCATAATAGTTTAGTGTCTTTGGAAACTCGGAATATAAACATCTAATCCTGTTGAAAGATCTTCAAAATCTCCCATATCGATCTTCCCCTTTTGTTTTCTTACCTAAAACCTTTCTTTATATCCTGGGGAAAATAAAACATATAAAGGGTGAGCTCAAATGCTCAGTAAGGTTAAGCATGGATAAAATAAAACAAATCATATACATTTGAACTTAAAAACATGAACATAATGTTTAAACATCAAAATCTTGAGCAATGACATAAAACATGGAAGTACGTAAGGCATAGATCATAAAGAAACATTAAGCATGATAAAATATCATGGAATTAAAACATGTAATTGTGGAAACCATTGAGCACATGTTATGATTTCTATAGTAGCCAAGGCATTGCTGCCAAGACCATTTTAGTGGACAGAGTCCCTTTCTGAATCGAGTTCACTCCTCGTTTCAGTCCTGTAACACTGAACCGGATTAACTTACTGTTCCAGCCATGTCTATCTCATGAGATATAAATCATTACCCAATGCATTAGAGGGAGATATAGGTCCCACCCATCTCATAAAAAAACCATTCTTACTTGTGCCACAAAATAAACATACATCATTCATAATAACCCAACGAATAAAATGGGTTTCATAAACATCATCCCGTCATCACATAATCCATATAAAAGAAATGGATATCATTTCATAATAAGAAGAATCAAACCATGTAAATCATAGAGACATTATACTTGAAACATAAACATATGAAATAATTTCATCTTAGATGGAAAGTGGTTTTGATAAAACACTTGAAATGAATTCTTGAGGAAAATATCCTTTCTTCTTCAAAATCAATTTCTTTTCACAAAACTTCATGAAATTTTAAAAGAAAAATATTTTGTTTAAAATAGTCATGAAATATTTTGGAGGAAGCTTAATTAAAATAAGGCTTTATAAAACCGTAAAAAATCCTTTCATGCCATATAAGTTAAAAATAACATTCTTCTCGTACTTTTGTCGGAAAAGTCAAAAAGTTCCTTGTATTGTAAACAAAAGAAAGATTCCTTTAATTCGATGTGGTAAAAGTGAGAAAAGGGTAAAAATGTATTTAAACATACATGGAAGTAAAGTAAACTTTTTATGAAAACATTTTGAGAACATATGGATATGGATAATAAACCTAACCCCCAGTAAATACTTACGAATAATCAATCTCGGATAAGAATGAGATTGGAATAATTATCCCTTACCTTAGGTCCGATATGCTTTGTATGGATCCGAACCTCCTATATAATGATTTAAATAATGTCATTGACTTATTACATAATAATATTCATTGTTATGATATCATATATCTTTTACTTATGACTTTATATTACCCGTTCTTTTGTAAATTCCATGTTAAAGCAACATTTTGGGTAAAATCATTTCATTTATCGTATGTGTTTCGACTTGTCATTATTGATATTATTACTTATATCCTGATTTAAATAATTCCATAATGTAAAACATGATTTATATATAATATATATTCATCATATACATATATATTATTGATCGATAAAAGGAATGAAATACACCGTTCATGGAGACGGTAGGCCGTATGTACGCATGAACGCTGTTTTCGTTTCCTTATTGAATTAAATGGAAGTAAGTAGATGAAATATATATATATATATATATGTATGTATGTATACATAAATCCAGTAGCTTCATTATGTCATATATTTCATTATTATTTATTATATATACTTTATAATCATGGAAAATGAATCTCATCGCGTTCGTGGAGACGATATTCTGTACGTACGCACGAGCGATGATATCATTACCATGATCATGGAATTGTATTGGAGTGTATTTATACTATTTCAGAATCAATATCACTTTACAATAATCATATATAGTTATTTATTTGCACCATTATACCCATCCAATTAAGGTGGTGGTGGGAAAATAGATTACACCACGACGTGGAGACGGTATTCCGTACGTACGCACGTGCGGTGATTTCATTTTCCGTAGGATGGATAGATGGTGAAATAGGGTTGTTTCATACTTATAATAACATATTAGTATATTAGTGATACTGATGTTATTACTTCATAATGAAATAACTAAATAAGAAGAAGTGGAAGAAGAAATAAAGTTGAAAGAATCGGTAACGGACAATACCTCTTCTTTGAAGCGCTTCTTTGAGACCTCCTTTTAGGGAACTAAAATTGGTCTTTGAAGAATACCAGGACCTCTAGGATGTTTCTAGGGAAGTGGAGAAGAGAATTTGTTAGGGGTTGTATGAGCTTTAAGGCTCAATGTGGTGTGAGGAAGAGAGGGAGGAGGTGCCCTTTTATAAGGGAGGAGAGGGGCACCTTTGGATAACTAAAAATATTATTTTTTTATAAAGTCATATTCGGTTTTTAATAGCTCAAAATTGAGTTATTTCAAAGCTAAGGTGGGGATGGGTCTAAATCCTCTCATCCACTAGAATTTAGACAAGTTTAGGTTTCTATTTTAACCTTATCATTTAGATTTAACTTTAAGTTAAATAATTTTTCTTTTACCGTGTCTTCTTGTTTTCTTACACTATAAACATACTATAACAAGCCAAAGGAACCCCAAGTTGTTTATTATTAACATATATAACCCTATATAATTCATTTGGAAGATCCTTAGATTTTTAGGAATGAAATAACAATTAAAAATATAATATTTGTTTTAAAAACTATTTTATGTCAATTTTAACACTATTTGGTAATTGATTTTTGTGAAAATCATAACAGAAAGATTAGTTCGAAAAAAGTTAATTAAATCAATACTAACATGTCATATTAACATAGAAAATTATTTTAATTCATAAAAAGTCTCAAATTACATTTATTTGGGTATTTATAACATCAATTATGTCAATATTTCATTAATAATATAATCACTGCATCATCATTGTGTCATAAATAAACTACATTATTTAAAGTCTAAAAATTACAAATAAAATAACATTAGGTAGGAAATCTTTTTATCTTTCTAATTAATATTTATAGTCGAATTTAACTTATGTAAAACCTTATATTAAAAATGTTTTAGTTATTAAACTTTGATTTTAACTATTTTAACTATTCTTTAAATAAAATAATATTAAATGTCCTAATCTAATCCAAGTGGACCTAAAGGGTAATATTTTATCCCTAATGTTATTTTTGGTCAAATTACACTTATCAAATAGAATTAGGACATGTGTTAGGGTAATAATAATATCATTTTTACCCATAATTACCCTATTTACTTTTAACCGTGGTAAATAAAAGTAAAAGTTACTATTCACCAAAAATTATTTTCATCTCATTGAACCACATTTTACTTACTGACATCAACCGTGTCTCTTGGATTTTTGAAATTCCATTCACAAAAGCGGTAAAATTAAGTTTTATGTAAATTTGCAAATTCTTCTAGGAGGTGGGTAAAAGACAGTGAAAAGTTCAATAAAATTTTTATATATCTAAAATTATTATAAAATGACTCCAATGAATTACATTGAACTTATATTGATATTATGTATCAATTTTTACCTAAAATAAAGTTAAATAAAATAAAAAAATTATTTAAATAAAAAGTTGGTTTTTAAATAGTAACCCTGTGTTTTCACTATTCATCAAAAATTGAAAGTTTTCAGAAAAATACCAAAATTTCACCCTAGGCTAATTTCAATATTCCGAATCCAAAAATGATGTCTATTTTGAAAGATAAAATTTCAAAAAGTGGGTATTACTATTCATAACGGCTAGTTTTAGTAATATTTTAATAGCATATCGTTGTTTTGTGAAACTCGATATTGCGTACAACACAAGCTATCGAGGAAGGTCACGATTGCGTGTAAAGCAAGCCAAGTCGGGGTTGCATGTTGTGAAATACTCCTTCATTGTTTTGTATAACAGAATCCAACCATATTTCATTTATACATTGAATATATATATATATATACACACTCAATGTTGCGTAGAATGAATTCTATCAAACGAGCTTGAAATTTTATGTAACACGATCCAAGAATAGTGTTGCCTATACTGCAATCTAATACGGTGTATAGCACAAGCTAATATTAGTGTAGTGTATAATAGAATACATCACAGAAATTAAAAATAATATATCTCATAAAATCTCGGGTTGTTATAGTTACAACACCTCAGGCACACCTCCTGATTGTAAGATTCTAGTGTAAATGTCAGGGGTTGAATGAAATATGAGGGGGTCATGGTTTTCCCCTTCATAATAATACAACAAACCATATAAGGTATACACCCATATTTGGAATGATATATTTTAATATAAGGCACACCAAATGTGTAATAGTTTTAATGAAGAAAATAAATTAATAACATAATAATTCTAAATGAATGAAATGAAATGAATATTAAATATCAAACATTTAAAATCCAAAACATTCAAACATTCGACAAAGTGATTGAAATTAGAAAAAAACTATATATATATATATATATATATAAGAAAGTAAAAAATTCTCTAAAGTATCAAAATGATAAGTCCCATGTGTGAGAACTCTAGTGGGAACACGTGTGGACTCCCCCTATGCATCCACTCCTCTTGAACATAAAAAGTATAAAAGACATCTCTCGTGTTCCAAATCAAAGTGGAAATATCTCCCATGATTTTTTTCTTTACATTTACCTGATTCACATATAAAATGATCTACATGTGTCATAGTTGATATATATTTGAGTACAAATAATATTTATACTAGTGAGTAGTTGGGTCAAACTCAGGAATAGGTTAGTCAGTCCATTAATTCACCAATTTTATATAAAGAATGGGAAGCATGAAAGATATCAAGGTTTTGGGATTGTTTTTCATGCATAAGGTTAATTGTTTTTATAGTTTTATAATAAGTATTTATGAGTATATGGTATGTGAAGTGGGGAAAACAAACAATAATAACACTTGGGAGTTGAATTAAATGAGTGATTTGTGGTGAATTCAAGTTATACATCATATTTAAACTAATTATTAAGTTTATTTTTAGTTTAATGTAATTAGTAACATTATTAATTCCCAAGTTTATCCTCTCACATCATCCCTATGCCTTACTACCAAGATCAAGAGTCCCCATAAGGTTTCTCTTATCTATTGGTAAAAATTTCTAAGTCTATTTATCTATTATTAGGTTTCCATTACATCTCTTAAACTCTCATTCCCTAGGATGCAATGATCATAAAATTATTACATGGTTCAAGGTTTCACTCTTGGTCCATCCCTCTCACCCACTCATCATTTAACCATTATAATATAATAAATTCATTAAGTATAAAGGAAAAAATAATCAAAATTCTAGGTTCCAAACAACATAAAACTCAATATAACATTGAAAACCCTTCATTAACCACTAAAGTGATTATCCTAACATGCTAAAATAGTGAAAAAACATAGAGAGAAGTAGGGTCTCCTCCATGAGATTGTTCAACTTTCTTGCCTCTTTGGAATGTTGTTGTCTCCCATTAAGTAGTTTTGGATGGTTTATAATTGAGATATGGTTCTATATATGAGAGTATAAATGAATAAATTGTAATATAAGAACGAGGATGGAGTTTGTTAGTAGTCTAAATAGGGGTGCATGACTAAACAATATTCCCATTGAGAACCCCTTGTAATCTATGTAAATTCCTATGCTCCCTTAAATTAACCTCCAAAACTCCCCTGTGCATTGGATAAATCATGTGGATTGATCTACTTAGCTTCAAAACATTCCAGGTTGTTATTTATAACCCATACTTCAAGTGTAATTAAAAAAGAGGTAACTATTGGAAATGCACTAAAATGGGTATATTCTATAATACAATATACCTTGAGTTATAGATTGTGATATGGAATACTAATGCCTTTATTATAGTATACAATCTTTATCTATCATAGTATATGATAGGTTGGTGATATATGATACTGAGTTTGTGGATTTGTTCATGTATTGCACATGGTTTCCTTTGGTTATGAATCAAAAGGATGGTTTATTTATGGCTATATGTACTAACTATAATAATTTAAAATGTTTAAATGATTATATACTCAACATGAATGCATTATAGTAACGTATGATGGTAGTAAAGAGTTGGAAACTGATGATTGAATCACTTAATTTAATGAAGTTCACCTCTATAAAGGGATGTGATCCCCTTGTCGAGTGTACATGGGATAGACAATCTATATTCAATGATCTCTCTTCCTCTCTATTCATCATTCATCTTTGTGGATAAGGTGCTAGTACACCTTTTATGTTCGAGGGTCCCCTCATAGAATACAAAGATCCTAGTGGATGGTATCATTCCTTTATAGGTGAGAGTACATTGGTTGTTAATGGGTGATTATGATCAAGAATACTCCATAAAGAATGATAGATATGGATCTTAGTGCATTTCAGATATCACTACTAGAAATATGACCTATACCAACAGACCTACACTAACAGGTTGACCAAACTGTTGGTATAGGTATGGATTTGGGAACTTATACCAAATATTAGGTCAAACTATTGGTATAACTATGATATATGGAAATCCATGCCAATTATTTGACTAAAATATTGGTATATTTATAATTTTTGGCTACCTATACCAACAGTTTGGTAAAATTGTTGGTATAGGTTTTGCTTATAGTCACCAATACCAACAGTTTGGTCAAACAATTTATATGAACGACACCATTATTTTTGTGTAATAATAACAATAATAAACACTTTAAAATTAATAACTTTTTATACATACATACATACATATATGTATTTATGTATATATTAACATCAAAGTAATTATAACAAAGTGGCATAGTTTTTTGAAAATAATTGGGAGGTCCTAGGATCAAAACTCAGTGCTGGGATTTTTTTCAATAGAATAACTATACCAGTAGTTTGACCAAACTGTTGGTATAAGTATTTCCTATGAATTCACCTATACCAATGGTTTGAGAACCTTTGTAATAGGTCTTTCCTATGAATTCACCCACACCAATGGTTTCAAAACCTTTGTAATAGGTCTTTCCTATGAAATTATTTATACAAATAGTTTTACCAATCCATTTGTATAAGTATTTACCAATAGAAAATCTCCCAACGAATCATAAAACTGTTGCTATATACTATAATAATGGTTTGAGGTCATATAGCAATGGTTCTAAATGACCAGTATAACCTTTTTTTCTAGTTGTGTATGTCTATTTATATTTTATGTTATCTATTAGGCATGTTAATCTTTGATGATAGATTGATAATATATATGGATTTCTTTTGTTGAAATGATCATGTGATGATCCTCCAAAACCCATTATTGGTATCAAAGTGTTGGAACCATGAGATCATATTGGATTTGTTGAAAATATTGGTTAAGGAGGTGAAAAGTTTCATAAAGATGTTATAATCATCATGTGAGTTATATGCTTCATTTTAAGGTTATATAAAAGGCACAATTATATTTTTAAGAGCTACATCAAGGTAATATCTGAGTTCTAAAATATTTCATTTTGGTTTGTGTAAAGGCGATCCCTAAAACACTGAAGCTGTATAAGGGTTATTTCAAGCTCACATAAGGGTGATATAGACACTTCTTAAAGGTAAATGTATTCTTTAATAAGGGTTATCATGGAGTTTTCATGAAAATGGAATCTATTTTTAAAGAATTTAAATGAAGATATTATTTCAGGATATTCAGAAGGATAAATTGAAACTCAAGGTAATGTTTTTAGGGATTTATTATGATGATATTCAAAATTTATTTCCATGATATTTGGTGTATTAAATGTTAATTTTGGATAAATATATTTGAAAGTTTTAATAAATGATTAAAAAAAGTTTTCCATGGGTTTTTAAAATTGAATATTGACCGATATTAAATTTTTTACCAGAGGATGGAGAAAAATATGGAAACAAGTTTGAGTGCCAAAAATTATGGAATATTGTCATGCTGGTGTTTTAGGGTTTAATTTTTTTAAATATGAAAATATTTAAGGTGGTATTATTGAATAATAAGATCTAACAGATTTGTGGATTTTGTTTGAATCATTATTTGGAAGGTTATCTCTCTTGCATATGAATATTATTATTCATGTGGAGAAATATTAAATGAGTTTAAAGTGGGTTTCCATAACTCATATTATAAAAATATATTCATCCATAATAAGTGATAGTTTATATATTTTTAAATATTAAATGATATACCAAAATTTACTTGAAGTCTCTATAACTAGAGTATGAGATAAGATACAGATTGAGGTAGCACACATATTGATATATCAGGTTCATAATAAATGAAGAGAAAAGAGATATGATTACTGCATTTAAAAATCTATTCCAAAAGAATATAAGAGAGAGAAATAAAGGATGGAATTTGTTGAATATTTGGTCATTGTAAACAAAATAAGATACATTTCCAGTATTTTCATTCATAGGTAGAATACAATAGTTTATCACTACTATATTAGACCATTGAAAAAGAGGAGCATAAAGGACAATTCCAATCATGGAATTATAATTATCTGGAGAAGGGATGTTGTGAATTTTATAGAGAAACATATTTAACCCTCATATACAAGGTGCTTATCTGATATGGTTTAGAGGAAGAAAAGGAACAATAGTGATAAAGATCAAGACACATCTTTCTAGAGATAAAGATGGAAGCAGAGACTCACGCTGAATGGAGACAAACCCACAAATCCTTAATTGTTGATGAGATACTCAAGTCTATAAACTAATAATCTTTCACCCAAGCAATTCACAAGAGTATAGAAGAGTAATTTCACCATATATTGGTAGTTATCCCTTCCCAAAGCCTTTGTAATATCCCTAGTAAGAGTATTATATCACTTTCACACTAACACATTATTTGTGTGTGACCCTTAGGATCACACTTAATGGTGAAATAAGTAAAACTCAATTGTACCTATGTGATTTAAATTATGTATAAATTCATTTCATGTGGTGTGGATGCATTAAATAGAAATAACAAGCTGAATGAATGTTCTTGAAAACTTGGGGGTAAGATCCTGAAAGTAAAAGATAAAAATTTGGTGTCACCTTGATTCGCCCTCCCCTCTTAGGGTGAATTCGGTTCCAATAAGTGGTATCATAGCTTATGGGTTATGAATTTTCATTCAACCTCAGTTTTTTGTATTTTTATCTTGTCACTATTATTGATTTTATGTTGAATCCACCATTATTCAAAGGTATTAAATTTGATGGATGGAATAAGGAGATATTTTTATTTCCATAAAATTTTGGAAATGAGTTTGTGATTTTTATACAATAAGATATTGATATGATTTAGTTCAATGAAATAGTCAACAATTCAAGGATAGATAAGGTCTTGATGATATCTATATCTAATGAGGCTTTTAAAAACATCATTCACTATGCTAATTATTTTGAGATATTGAAATATTTGAAAGAACTATATGAAAAAGAATCTATAATGAATAAAGAGAATCAAGATACTTGTTATGATATGGATAAAAAATTGGATAATTGTAAAGTAAAATTCATTAAAGAGGAGTGTAATTTATCCAAAAAAAGGAAGAAGAACAAGAAGAAGGCTATCAATAAATTGGGTATTTCTGTCCTAGTAAAAAATGATTTATCATGTATATTTGATTCTAACTCTCTTGAATATACTCCTTGTGAATATAAAGATGCAAACATTATGTCACTTGTATATATCAAAAATAAATAAAATAATTCATGTGGTAAATATATAGATTGTTGGTATAATAAAAAAAGAGATTAAAGTCCTAGAAAATTAAATGGAACTATTTAAGGATGAAGTTAAAAGTAAATATTATCTTATAATATATTTGGATGAGACAAATAAGAAGATTATGAGGTAAGTAATGGATTCAAAGGAAGCCATTAAAATAACAAGAAATAAGATAAAGGAATAGAGTGATATGATTTCAGAACTTATTCAAGAGATAAAATCTAGCATGGAAAAATAGAAGCTTCACGAATCATCCCTAACTATTCCTAGAAAATAATATGAAAATAAATTGATTATTTCATAAATTTAAAATAATTATATTATTGAGAATTTGGGAGGACAATTAAAGGTAAATAATTTTAAAATTAAAGAAATTTAGGGAGAACTTCACATTGAGAAGAAGAATTTAGAAGATGAATATTCTTATAAGAAGAAATCTTCCTTTTATTTGAAAAAAACTAATATAAAGCCTAATAAAATAAAATATAGACTTGATAAATCTGATATAAATGGATTGAAAAGGGGGATGGAATTAAAATTCTATTTTTTGGTAATATTGGATACACTATGAGTGTTTGTATGGAATCTAAAAGGTTTAATTAAGAATAAATATATCCCAAAACATCACAACCTAGACAGAAACATTTCATAAGGTATTGTTTTGTTGGTATATGTTATATTTGTGCTAACCTTGGTAATATTTACAGGTACTACATAATCAAAGAAAATGAAAATGCCTAGATTAAATCCTCTACTCCCATGATCATAGGAATAAATAAATGGAAGTATGATAAATTTGATTTATCTAAAAATAGATTAATTTTATAGGGTGATGACTAAATAAAAAAGTAGAAGAAGATACCAAAATTATCTCTAATGGATTCCTCACATTAGTCATTATAGAAATAAAAAAATAAAATTCAGAAGTTAAACAAGGAGGAGGTGGTTGTTATATTTGCGACAGAAAGGAACATGAAATTGAATAATAAAGATACATGTAAAAATTAAATTGAGAAAGTGTCTAAGGAATGATTAATCATATGGCCAGATTAATTGGAATTGTCTAGGAAGAGGAAAAACCATAGAATAATGAAAATGAATTACTTGCAACCATGAAGGAGAATATTAAGAGAAAATAGAATTACAAAGAATAAATATAAAAATAAAGTTATATAAATGGTTTCATTAAAAATATCATTGCATTGAAGTATTGGAGGAGAGATAGAATCATTGATTTGGTCCACTATGATCAACCAAACTCCTTAACTTAGGGAACTTGGAGGTACCTTTATCCCCTTTCACTTTAACTACTATATATGATGTTTAGAATGATGCAATATTAAGGGGTAGATATAATCCAAGGGGAATGTTCACCATGTGTTCATTGGAACGAGTTTCTTAGAATAGAAGGTGGGTGGATTAATAAGACTTAATTTGTTAATCTATGTTGTCGAATTTATCATATTTAAATAAACCAAGATGAATATGATTTTACATGATAGAATAAGTGAATATATATTTATATATGGAATAAATAGTAGGTATAAAATCAGGTTTTAAGTGTTATAGGTATAAAAGTAAAGTTTTAGTCTTATTAATAATTTTGGGACTAGTTTAGAATCCTTTAAAGTGATATAAGGACTCACGAGTTGGTGGAATAACCTGAAGTGGTTTAAGGAAAATGGATGAAGAAGCAGTAACTTTAACATTTCATGTATATTTGTAATGTTCCAACATGGTGGTGTCATCTGATTAAATTTTTAGGATACCTTAAAGATTCTTAAAGATGACGTGCACAAAATTAGAGTGAGTCAGAGTTATTCACATACAGGTTGTTTAACCTCATTTGAAAGAAAGAAGGTTCCTTGTGAAGAATTAGAAGATATAGATTCAAGTGGTATCACATGGTTAGTATTGAAAATTTGTATCTATTGATGTTTCAAGTGGTGTATTCCTCACCCATGTGTTTTAAATCTTATAAACTAACTTTTTTTGAGACGTTTTTTGAGTTCTTAAGAGGTGAAATTTATGATGTTGCATATGGTTTGTGGATATTTTTTGTAGTGATAATAAATAAAAGTGATGATATTGACAAAGAATATAATTCCCTATATTGACATCTAACTCAGTAGGCTTAGAGGATTTATTTAAAAGTATATTCCAAGTGGATAATTTAATCATTGGATTCTGAAAAGAAGGATGTGATATCTATATAAAAAATGTTTAAAAGATGAAAGGATAATTCAGGATGAATAAGGGGAATGAAAGACATTGTTGGTGCTATGAAGTTACAAGGAATATAAAGACAAATAATAAGGGGGATTTTTTTACTTTAAATCTAGAGTTTTAGATTAAAGGTAAAGTGGAAAGTTCTCTTGAAACATTTGGTTCATAGAGTATTGAGGAAAAAGGAAGAGTGGGAAATGAAAAATAACCTTTGAAATATAATGTTGATATTTTAAAAAGGAATAGACATGGACTCATTGTATTTTATTGACAAATAATTAGAAAATAGATGGATTTTATTTGATATTATCATCAAAATCTAGGGGGATGTTGGAACCATGAGATTATATTAGTTATTTTTAACAATATTGGTTAAGGAGGTTAAGAGTTTTATAAAGATGTAACAATCTTCATATGAGGTTATTGAGGTGATATATGGTTCAATAATTGCATTAACAGTCATATAGAGGTATTAGACTCATTGTATGAGTTTCATGAGTTACTTGATTTGCATGAAAGAAATGGAGATTCTTGGATTATTTATGGTACACCTTTATATTTTGAGTTTCTTGAGAGAAGGATCACTTTTATAGTGGTTTATATTCTTTATTAAGGCGTAATTTATTTTTCAATTAATTTTAATATTATTTGGAGATGTTTTTAGCAGGTGTATATGGGTAAAGTGGAATTTATATATGTTTTGTTAGGATAGTTCTAAAATATAAGGTTTACATATGGGTAATTGGGAATTCCATAATAGTAAATATGTGAGGATGAAAGGTTGTGTAAGGGTATCTGGGTGACCTATGTATTGGTTAGTGTCTATACGTAGGATCCCTATGTAAAGGTAAATGAGAACATGTTGAATGAAAATAGAAGGATCATATGGGTAACATTGACAAGCTGTGTAAAATTTATACCAATTTTCTATATGGTATGTAATGGTAAAGAAGTGGTTCATGTTATATGAAGGGTAACACTAAAACCTGGAAGCTTCATGAGGGTTATTGAGCAGTACAAAGGATGTTTCATAAGGGTTAAAACCTATGTATGTAAAGGTAGTTGGTGTATTAAGAGAAATAAAAGGTTCTGTATGAATGAGAGTTCCCTCTAAGCCACTGAAGAACATGTGTGAAACATTAAAATAATAAAATTAAAAAAATTACTGCATTCATGGAGTTACCATGATCATAGATTGATCATATTCATGCAATGACTATGAGAATTGAGTGATTTCATGAACATTGACCTATCATGAAGGACCAACCATGAGTGACCATGCAGAGAGGTATGATTGATCCAATATCTATGATGTAGTATGGATAGTCTAGTAGTCATGGTGTAGTGTGGTCAATAAAGTGAACATGGAGTTTCATGGTCAATCCACTAGTCTTAGTGAAATCTAAATACAAGGGTATATACAAGACCAACATTAGGGTGGGGGACCTCGAGAGTGAGTTATGTAAGGATAAAAATATCAAACCTAGATCACTTCAAGGGTCACAAGGCCTCACTATATTTATTATGAGGGTAACTTCATGGATGTACATAAAATTAAAGACTCCATCTTAAGGTTATGTAAGGATTTTTTTTTTTTGAAGAGCCACGTAAAGGTAATATATGAGTTTTAAAAGAGTGCATTTTTTTCTGCATAAAGGTGATCCCTAAACTAATAAATATATGTGAGGGTTGTTTAAATATAATGTAAGGGTGACACAAAATCCATGTAAATGTACATAAGATGTTTTTATAAGGAATATCGTAGAGTTTTCATGAAAATGAAAACTGTTTTCAAAGAATTAAAAATAATATATTATTTTAGGATTTTTGGAAGGATAAATGGAAACTTAGAATAAGGTTTTCGGGGATTTCATTATATGATATTTGGGATTTCTTTCTGTTAGGACCAAAAGGGGATTAGATACCCTGAGAGGGTTGATGAATTAGGGTATATATATTCTTTTCAAATTTCTTCCCACCCCACTAGATCTTGACCTATTTATTATGAGGGCCACTTCTTTTACTCTTTAGTGTTTATATTATTCTTATCATTTCCACATTTATCTGATGATGATGCATAGAATGTAAAGTAAGAAATAAATAAAAATTGCAAAAAGTTTTTTACTTAGTTCACCCTCACTAGGTTACATCTAAGGAGCATACAAAGTTGATGTTCCAATGTACCAATTCCACTAAAGCACACTATTGTTGGTTTAGGATTGGTCACTCCTACTTAGGATCACATCCCTTATAATGTTTAAGGTAGATGAACTATCACCCTAAGATCACTTCCACACACTTCCCTCTTATGACCACTACTTTAGAAGGAAAAAAATCAGTACACAAGATAAAGAACAATATCTTCTGTTGTTGAGAGTTTCATCAAATGTATGAGAGGTTCCTCTAAACTTTACATTCTCCTTCACATCCTTGATGCGAACATCACCTTGATCATACTCTTTCCATTAGAGATCATGGAAACTCTTCCTCACATTGTTAGGAACCTCAAGAGATACCAAGTATACCTTTCATTTCCTTGGATATAATAGTGAATAAACTCTTTTTGAAAGTATAATATAATGGTGAAGATCCTCTATCATCTTCTTATTTTGAATTCAAATATGATAATTATATTTCTCATAGTGTAATGTGAGATATTATCTTCTTGTACAAGACCCTATCATGTTACCTCTATGTGAGAAATTAATATGAAACCCCTTTCATGAGATCCTGACACATAACCATTGCATTAGATCCTGGTGTGAGATCCCTACATGAGATTCTAGTGAGAGACCTCTTCATGAGACCCCTTTGTGAGACACCCTTTATATCACACAGATCGCATGAATCCATCATGATACTCCTTCAAAAGACCTCTTCATGATACTCCTCTATGAAACCTTGTTCTATTTACATAGATTGTAATACCTTGTTCAGTTCATGCAGATTGAGAGACCTTTCTCATTTAATGAAAATTTCTAGTCTCTATTCTATTCATATAGATTGAAAGACCTTGTTCAATTCATATGGATCATGAGACCTTGTTCAGATCATGTGTATAATGAGATATTAATGGGTCTTCTTATGCATTCAACCACCCACTGCATACTTCACTTCGAGAGAATCCTTCATGAAATACTTTCGCATGACCTTATACTTATTATGTAGATCATAATATTCCATCACAAGAATTTTTTATACTCATGTGAAATATATTTTATTTTGATAAAACAACTTCAGAAAAACTTATTCCTTCTTAAGGATGGGTTAGGGTGTATTTATATGCATAAATTCACCACCTTAACTCTAAAAATCATTATCAGGCATCCGTTCCACCACCTCAGCAATCAACATCATGCTCTTTAAGTGACCACTTTGAATGACCACCTACTGAATGTCTCAAGTGTTTCATGTGATCATCATTATTGTCTTCAGGCACTTCAGGTGATCTCATCATGAGATCCAAAGACAATCATGCGGATAATACCATTTTCTTATAGTGATTCAAATGACCCCATCATGATATCAAATGAAAATCATGCAGTGTTAGTGAAATTTTCTTTAAGCACTTCACAAGATCCCATCACGAGATCCAAAGAAAATCATGCAGTCACTTGATTTTGAATGACCGTGTGATATATCCTTCATTCTTGGATTCTTTTTATTCTTGTGATTTTCATGATATCTCAGTGAGATCCTTTAAAAATCATGAGATGTATTTAGGTTCAATGCATGATCACTTTGTGAGATCCTCTAACAATCATGTGATGCATGTAAGTGCTTCGGATGATATCAATGCAAGATCTTCTAAAAATCATGTGGTGATTCACGTGACTGCTCCGAAAGATCAGTTCTGAAATTTTCACTCTATGAGATTAGTTTAGACATTTTTACTATGTGATATTAGACATTCACACTCTACAAGATGAACCATTTCACACTCCAAAAGATCAGACATTTATGCTCTGTGAGATCTGACATTCACACTCACTCTTCACACCTCCTTTGATAACCAACCTTCATAAACAACCTCAAACCTTGTAAAAAAAAATCAACCCAAAATAACCACCATTAGGAGGTTGGAATCTTATGATTCAGATGGAAAGTATTGAGGGGGGGATTATTGTAATCCCAAATGAATGAAAGTGCATGCCCTATGGGTCATGGTTGATAGATTTAGGGGTTTCATGGAATGACATATGGATGTAATTCTATGAAACCTATTTTCCTTTACCACATCGGATAATAGAGGGTTTTTGAGAATGGTATATAATCTCCATCCATCCACCTCCCCATTATAAGTTCTTTTTAGAGGGGGATGGGAAGTGAGCCTTGATAAAGAATAAAACCATGAGGGAGTGACTCAAAGTGGAAAATATTATGATGGAGGGTCCTAAAATCCCAATGTAGATTATATAATTGGTATCAAAGGGTAGGTTTTTGATTTTTTTATATGAAAATGTTTATTCTACTATTAAAATTGAATTTTTAGTTTTCTCTTATCTTGACATTACATGGAGAAGGTTAAAAATTAAAACAAGAAGCAGAAGTCTGGTGGTATTCATTAGTGTGGAAGTGTATATAGAAAGAGTGTGATTCCATTGAATGAAACCAAAATTATACTAAATAAAGGTTTGAATGAATCATAAGGTGAACATATTTACTCATTCAGTGATGTTGTAGGTTTGAGTGAAGAAAATGATATTACAAGTAATTCTAGAACTATTGAATGTGAAGAAATTCCAAGAAGGAAAAAATTTGAAGTTGTCTACATAAAAAATTAATTGGATCATAAATTTAAAGAAGAAAATAATTATAAAGATTTCCATATCCAAGTACAGAAAATTGAAGTCAAAAAGATAAAAGGTTTAAATGAAAGGCTTATTGAATTATACACAGATTTAAGGGAGAATAATGATTCCAAATTTAAATAACTAAAAAATATCAAAGATGATGACAAGGGAAAGAATATAAAATCAGAAGAAATTCAGTAACTGGAAGCTATAAGCATTGATCTTTCTACACACCTATCATAACTGGTGCATGAGAATTAAAGGATACAATAAGAGAATGGGTTCTTTAAATATTTTATTTCTGAGATGAATTTTAAAATAAAGGAGCAAAGTGACAAGGTTGATAATATCTCACAAGAATTGGAATATGATATGAGTAGTGGGAATAATATCAAGAGATAAATTAATTATAAACTTGAATCAAGGGATAATAAGATTCAATAATTGGGAGAAGAGATAGAATTAGTCAATAAAGAAGTAGAGAAACCTAATTCCAAAGGTGATCCCAATTTGAAAGATGCTTTTAATTTATTATTTGATTATACTTAGGTAGGTAATAATGAAATAAAAAGAAAATATGACACTTAAAATAAAAATCATGAAATGATTATTTCATCCCAAAGGCCATGAAGTTTGGGAAAATTTGGTTTTAGCGATGATGATCCCTCTCCCATGCATGAGAGGAAGAGAACTGTGAAAAGTTCCAAAAATAATTTTTTTTTTGGTTGTAGGAAACAAATATAGAAATGATTTTACAAGAAGTAATAAAAACATGTGAAATTTCTATGGGATACATTTCCATGTTTCATTTTTTTATTTTTGGAATATATTTCATATTTTCAAAACAAAAAAATTCTAAATATGAGAATAAGTAGAAGCCACTTGAAAAGTATGAAAGAGGCATGTCTTATAAGAAAGAAACCATAAAATTCTATTATTGTGGAAGATGTGGACACACCATGATAATTTTTCAAGAATCCTAGGGGATCAATGTTAGAATAATAACTCTACCTGTATCAATATACAACCAAGAAATGATTATGTGAGGTATGTTTTTAACGGGATATTTTTTATATGTGCTAATCATGAGAATTTGGAAGGATATTGCAGTTATAAGAAAGCATGAATGGAATAGGAACTCGAATGGATATCCCTAACTCTGGTGGTGTATAACAAAAAATCCTATACTAGAATATAACTAACTAAGTTGATAACATGTTTAAAGTCAAAGAAGAAACATAAGAAGCTCAAAAACAGGTGTACCAAGAAACTTCTCTATTACATTCACATTAAATCACTTGGAAATAATGTGAATGAACTTGGATGAAAAAGGGTGGAGCTAATTTAGTTATAAGTAAAAATAATGTACATATAGTTAAATAATCACTCCAAACAAGAAAGGGTGAGGTGACTTAGATAATTGATACAAGGAAATTGAATAGATAATTACTTAAAAGATTCACATGTCATTCCAGAAGGCAATAAGTAAAGGAAAGAGAAATAACTCTCCCATGGAGGATGAATCAAGAGAAAATGACAAGTAGAAAGATTCCTAATTAGAGAAATAATCATGAAAAATGTAATATAAGTGGATCATAAAATAAAGATATTTGTATTTGCGAGTATAAACACCAAATTGTAAAAAAGAAAAATATGACAAACTTACATATCAGAAGAAGACTGATCATGTTGGTAGAGAATGTGTTGTTATATAGATAGAATAGTTAAAGTTGGTTGGGTAATTAAAACAAGCATAAAAAGAGTATAGTGATTTGTAAGAAAATATTAAAGGGTTAGTCCATTAGGATCAACCACAATCATATTATTGATGATTCATAAGGTACCCCAATTCAGGTGTGTTAAATGTTTCTCATATCTATTAAAAAGTTATGAAGGACTAAATGGGAGATACAATCTATGGTGTGTGAATGTACTAAAAGGGCACAGGTGTATAAGTTGAATAGAGATACATACAACAAGAGTAATCCAAACTCTTAAAATTCACATATGGAATTAGATTCAATAAGTGGAATTACATAAAAAATATATTTTTAAAATCTATATCTATAAGTTGAGTTATATGGAGAAGGGATATTATACGATGAAGATCCTAGTGTGAAACCAAAGAGACATCAAAGCTATACTTGAATGATCCAATGGTTCTGAGTCACATTGATTATTTAACCATTGGTATCATAACTCAGTTCAAATTTTATTTTTCTATCAAGAGAAGATATATTGGGGGAGAATTAGAAAAACTCATGTATTTCATTATTATATATTTTTTTCTAACATTTTGGTATCAATTGACTATTTTCAGGATACCAAGAAGTTGTGAGATAAAATCAATAGCATTTAAAATAAGTGGTCTCCATATTATAAATAGTAATTAAACATATAAATTCATATCAATAATTGGTATTAATGATCTATATCATTCTAAAGATAGATATTTTTAGGGAGATATGGTGACAATAACTCTAGGCGATAAATCCCTATCTGACAAAAGAGTCCTATAAAGAATTGAGAAAAGTTATATTTCGTGAATCTATAGAAGTAAGTGAGTGACATAGAAAAAACTTGTGTTTATTGGATTAAAATATTGTTTCCTATAAAGATTTATGACTCAGTAGGCATATAGAATCTATCAATGACTGAATTCCATGTGGTAATTTCACTAAATAAAAATCTTTTATTAGCGTGAAACTATAAAGAAGAATATGACTCTAATATTGAAAAGTGATAAATAAATCAATGTTTCAATATGAATTTGATAAATAGAGTCAAAGGTGAAATTGAAAATAGTTTATATAGCCAGGTGGTCTTCAAATGTCTACCTATGGTGTCTCATGGACCAATAAAAAGTTCATGACTAAAGTGTGAGAATATGATGCATGAAGATCATTGAATAAGGGGGAGTAAATTCATAAATGAAAGAATCCCCTATTTAATTATATGAGAAAGGGGGAGATTGAAGTGAAGTCTTGGATTGGTATCCATTATGATTACTCAAGTTCTCTAAAATATTAGAAAAAATATAGTCTATCTTTCAAGGAAAAAACACATTGAAATCAAATATCACTTTATCGAGAAGAAAGTAGAGCATGGTCATGTGAAGATGAAGTATGTTCTTACTAAAATACAGGTTGAAATAATCCTGTTGAAGGACTTACCTGAAGAAGCATTTGAATGGAACCAATTATCTCTTGGAGTTCAGTCATCCCCCCACACTTGAATAGTGTGGTTGTGGAACCCCCCTTTTTCTTGAGACATGGTTTGTTTTCCCCTATATACTGATATGTATTCTTTACCATGTTACAGACCATAAAAGAGTGATATTTGGGTTCATTGACAAAGGGGGTGGGTGGGATGTATTAATCAAGAAAGGGGAAGAATATGATAGAGGTAGAAACAAAAAAAGGGGAGTTTTAAATCTGATGATTCTAAAATTGTTCTATCAATGAAGAAGAATCATGAGTGTCCTTTGGGTGAATGATGCAAGAAGTAGTCATGTGTGAGTTAATAAGTGATCTAGAAGGCTGAGATTGTTCTATCTATTATTATCAGATGAGGTAGGAATCCTATGATTTATAGGTTAAGAAACTAGGGGGATATTTTTGGAATCCCAAATGAATGACATTTTGTGACTTATGGGTCATGGTTTCTCGCTACAGGGGTGCCATGACATGAAATATGGGTGAAAAACAATGAAACCTCTTTCCCTATCCCACATCAGAGACTAGAGGTGTTTTTATAGAGACCCATTATTAGCATACATAGTCATTACATCATTTTAGATGAATATTTAGAGTATTAAAAAAATGCATGCCTGATAATCATAATAGTTTAATATATTTGGAAACTTGGAACAAAATATTTTAACTCAGTGAAAGATCTACAATGTTTCCCAAAAAAATCACCCCCTTTAGTACTTTTACTTAAAACCTTTCTTCATAACCTGGGGAAAATAAAAATAAGAAATGGGTGGGCTCAGATGCTCAGTAAATCTAAACAAAAGAGATATATAAGAATAACATGATCAAAAGGTTATGAGAAAATTATAATGACATTTGAAGATCATACCCTATATATCAAAGATCATATAAAAGAGTTATGACATAAATATTAAAATTTCATAAGACATGAATCATAAGGGAATCAAGAGAATAGTACATGAGGCCATAATATAGGAATAAGACATATAATTTGTGGAATACAAATAAAAATGGAAAATCATTCTCTATAAGTCAAGGGGAATTTCCAAAACTTAACAAGTCACTTCATGGGGACTACACCTACTGGGTGGGAAACAACACCATCCCTAATCATAGTCATTTCCTTGTAAGGTATCAGGTTTCCCCATCTTCCCAGAGTGGATCATGTTTCCCCATTTTCCCATAGTGTATCTAGTTTCCCCATATTCCAATAGTATATTATGAAACATCTATTTCTCATTTTGGATCAGGATGCACCTATTTCCCATTTTGGATCAAGCCCATTAATTTTTCCCCATAATTATCTCATGAGATATAATTCTTTACCTAATGAATTGGAGGGAGATATATGTCCCACCAATCTCACAATGAAGTCATACATAAATGTGCCACAAGATCATAAGAAATTATATCATAACCCATGAAATGAAATGGGTATCATAAACATGTAATCATATCATAACCATTGGAAAGGATACAAGTTTCATAATCATTTTATCAAGAATAACTCATGAAAAGAATCGGGTTTCATAAACATATAATCTGTGAAAGAGAAATAGGTTTCGTAAACATCATTCTATCAAAACATAAACAATTTCGAGAAAGAATATGAATGGAACATTTGGATAATTTTCCCAGAAAGGAATGATTAACCCCAATGGATTTCATCTTAGATGAAAAATAATTTTGAAATATCTTTTAAATTATATCTTAGAAAATGTACTTTACGATTTGAAAAATATTTGTTAGAAAATAAAACATTTGGAAGACCATTTTCCTTGAAAATAACCTTTAAAACTTATAAAGAAACTTTAAAAAATTCTGAAAACCCTTTTCCATGAAAACTCATACAATAATCTTGAAAATATTTTGAAAACCTTTTTCCTTGAGAACTTATAAAAAAAGCTTGAAAAATTTTCAAAAACCTTTTTCCTATAAAACTTAAAAATCAAGCTTAATTTTTTTTAAAAGATTTCTCTTTGAAAATAATTTGAAAACTTATAAAATAATATTTGAGATCATTAAAATCATTTTCTTTGAAAATAACCTTTTTAAATCATATAAAGGGATCTTTGAAAATAATTTAAAATAATTTTTAAACATATTTTTTGAAAAAAAATTTCCTTTGAAAACCATTTTAAAATAAACAAATTTATAGAATATAAGGAAAAAGATTTCTTTAAAAATAAAATAACATTGTAAACTTACAAATGAAGCATCAAGGAAAAGACAGTCATGACCGTTGGTAAGTCTGTACATTTCGAACATCACTTTTTCACCTTAAAAGTTTAGAAAAGTGCCTTGATTGGAAAATGAAATGAGTATTAATTTTAAAAACATTTTTTAAAAAAGGTAATACATGGATAAAAATTTACATTAAACATCATATTATAATTGTAAAATATTTTTGAAAACATTTTTATAAAACATGGTTTTGAAAGAACACTGATTTCTGACCAAAAGAAGAAATAAAGACGTATTTTCAGAAAATAATTTTATTAATTATATTAAGTACTAAATATTGAAAAATAGTACCATTAATTGGATATAACATAAATAACCAGATGGTAAGAAAATTCATGAGTGTTCTTGAGAGATGGATCATAATATTTCATCAATGGAAGCATAATCATAAATGATCTCGATAAACAGTGAGATTGTAGCAATAAAATGTTAACACTTGGGTAACATTGGATCATAAAAAAATAAAAAAAATTAAATTAAATTAAGCTTAAAATATAATTAAAATAAGGATATTTATGATATTACATGTCAAAGGAAGTATTTACATCTCATAACATGTCATGTGTCTCATAGAAGACAAATTAAGAAAGAATTACTTTACCGATTTGGTAACTTTTAAAACATAACTCCATGAAATAAAGATCATTAAATTGATATGTAAATACCCATAAATTTAAGTAAATTAACAATATAATACATTCATGGTAATTATATAATACACACAAAATAAATGAGTGGTGAATAAGGCATTAGTCTCACAAAAATAAAAGTGAGACGAGAAAACCATTACTACTTGAGTAACTTTAGAATCATGATCCCCATGAAATAATAACATCAATTAAAACATTTAATATCATTAAATAAAGAAAATTAATGGTATAAAATTCCAAAGGGTAGTATATACACCACAAAAAAGAATCGAGTGGTGAATATGGCATGTATCTCATGGAAATAAAAAGTGAGATGGAATTCCCTTACCTTAAGTCTTGATTTTCTTTGTACACATTCAAAACTCATTTATAATAAATATAGTTTTATTATAAATATACCACATAACCATATTATTATATCTAATACCATATATTATTTTTTATGACTTTATATTACCCGTTTATTAAGAACTCCATGTTAATATTACGTTCCAGGTAATATCTACTTTGTTTTTTTATATGTTTTGGCTTGTTATTCTTGATCCTCTTAATTAGATCATGATTTAATTATTTAAAGGATGTAAATCATGATATAAGTATAATATATATTCCATATATATTTATTTATAATAATCTATAAAATATAGAAATATGAAATGGAATACACCGTTCATGGAGATGGTAGGCTGTACGTACGCATGAACGTTGTTTCCGTTTAATTATATTTTCGAATCAAAGTAAATGAAATATATGTGTATATATATATATATTATTAAATTATAATAATTATTTAATATATATCATATAAGTTTACAAAATCCATCCTTAATACATTCCATGTAAAGTGTGAATGAATCACATCTCTTTGAGGAGGCGATAGTCCACGTATCCACAAACCAAGTTATCATATTTACACAAAATCTAAAGCATGAAGGTATGTTTTATATAATAATTAAATAAGAATAAGAAAATAAGAAATATCATATATATCATATAAAAACATATTTCCCATCATAATTTCCAACCATGAGAGGTGGTAAAGTAAAAATGAACAACATCATTTTGTGAGGTGGTAGTTCACCATACACAAGAACTGTAAGTTCATTACCCATTAGATGGAAGTGTATGTAAGTGTAGTTATAACAATTAGAATAAAAAATATAATTATATTGATTATACTTATTTTATTATATAATCATGTAATTATAAGAGTTTAGGGGGTGGATAATGAAAATAAAAAAAGGATCTTGAGGGAGGATGTTACCTATTCTTCTGGTAACTCCTTTTAGTTTGCACCAAAAGACTTCCTTGGTTGGATTTATTCCAAAATTTAGGATTATATGATGAATAAAGGGAAGTTTTGATATTATTTGAGATAATTTTAGGTGATAAAAAGGGATTTAGAGGTGTTAATAAATGATAGGGGTGAGTTCCTTTTTATAGTGGAGGAGCAATAACATTCTTATAAATTTTTGAAAAGGGAAGTCCACCCACATTTTTCCTATTAAAAGTGGCTCAAATAATGAAAATATTATATAAAATGGATTATAGAGTCGAAATATTTCCATAAAATATATTCTGGAAAATTTTCTAGGACATTGTTTTTCTTAAGTGTAAGGTTTAGTCCCTTGTTAAGTTAATTTTCCTCTTAATCATTGTAATTAATTTTAATTACATTTACTAATATTTTTTTTACCAAAAAATAAGTTGAACTTATTTTAAATTATATATTATTCTGATTCCAAATATTTAATCCATTTTTCCAAATTTGTATCATAAAATTGGTATAAATTAATTCAAATTTAATCCTGTAGATGTGACGATAAAGCGGTTTTTGAAAGTAAAAATGTTCAAAAGTTTGGTAAGTTTTTATATATATCTAATTTTAAAGTTAAATTGATTATAAAGAAATAAATTGGATTAATTGATTTATAATTTATCTAATATAAATTTAAAACCAATTATAAAAACAATTTAACTATATAAATAAATTATATGAAAAGGTAGTTTTGAATTAAAATTCAGTGTTTTTCACTATTCATCAAAAAATGAAACTTCTCAGAAAAATACAAAAAATTTACCCCAAGTAAATTTTGATATTCTGGTTCCAAAAATGAATTTTATTTTTTCAAATAAAAATTATTAAAGTGTCAAAAATCATATTTAAAATGGGCTTTCCATTAAAAGGTGGTAAAATCACCTTTTAGAAAAATACATCCTTTCATAAAATTAAATTTATTCTTATCTTGTATGTATAAAATCTGTTGGATTAGTATAAAAAATATTGATTGAATATATAATATATATATTTTATTGAAAACATTAATCAAAAGTGTTTTGTTTAATTTATTGAGATAAAATTGTGTTTGTACATAGAAAAAGAGTTTTACTAGAAAAGTAATTTATTTATTTTCAAATAGTTCTTTCGTTCACTTATAGTAATTAATAACCAAAGGATTCATTTTATATAATTTTTTAAATCATATTTTTATAATTTATTTAATCTTATTCCTAATTTACATTCCAATAACTAGGTGGTATCTATAATAATATTTTAATAATAATATTAACAGTATCATGTAGTTTGGTAAAACTCGACCTTGCGTGTATCACAAGCTATAGATGAGACTCAGTATTATGGGTAATACAAGAAAAACATAGTGTTTCAGGTACTATAAGCTAATCAAAGTGTTTCATGTACTGCAAGATAATCTAAGTGTTGTGTGTAATGAAATCTTGACTTGGTGTAACATATAACACAATCCACACTTAGTGATTTCATATAACAAAAGCTATATTCAGTGTTGCATGAAATGAAAAATATCAAAAGGATTAAATTAATTAGAAAAAAATAATTCACAAAATCCCAGGGTGCTACATTGTACCCCTCTTTAAATGAATTCTTCCCCTAACATTCATCTAGGTTATTAAAGGTTTAATACTTGAAAGTTCCATTCATAGAAACTCACATTGTAAAAATGAATACTAAAACTTCTTTTAAAAAGGGAAATATGGAAACATAACAATTACCTAAAGTAACACATAACCAAGTTTCCACATAGGAGAACATAGATGGGATGGGAAAACAAGGACATGGAAGATAAATTTAACTATCAAGTTCTAATGGAGAGTGATAAAGAACATGATTAGGATAAATTTAACAATAATAAATCTATAAATATGTGACGATCTAAGGGGCCATTTGATTCATCAGAAGTGAAGGTACTAGGATAAAATTTTTGGTTTCAAGATTCTTTTTTCTAAATTTTAATAATATTTATGAAAAATATAATTACATTATTTCAGGACAACTTTACCCTTTTCCATGCCTTGATAGAATTCCACTTCATCTCCTACTAAAAGAAATTAAGGTGAATTTTTCATTCCTAAAGTACTAACTAATCATGAGGTAGAGCAATAAATCATTCCATATTTATTTAGTTATCATCATAGAAAAAATGGTTAACACAGGTTATTCAAAATGAATAAATCCTTATATGGTGATATAATAATTTAATCTCACAAACTTCATCTGAAGTTTAACTTAAAATTTTTACAATTGGTTAACCTTATAACCCTTCTAAAAGATAAAAATCCAAAACATTAGAAATAAGGTTACTAAATCAGATTAACATTGATCAACCATATATCATAAAGTATCTCTTGGTTTTCATATTCCCAACATGTGAATACCCTCATCGTATATTCTCTTGAAACATGGTAATAACCCGAATTACCATAAATACTTTTTCAAAACATGCATGATTCCTTATTCTGATGATTACTAGATATATTTCGTAAATCCAAGAAGTTGTAAAATTAATCCATGGAAATATAGACCACTTTTTCAACAAATAATTTATCAGTTATGAGGTCATAAATACTCTCTAATTTACATTATCCAAACCAATAATCTCTTTATCCAAGCTAAACACATTTATCTCAACACATTAAACACATTAAGGGTTACCTTCCCCTTAATTCAAAATATCACCTTTCTATTAAATCACTTTTCTAAGAATTAATCTCCATTCAATTTTCAATCCTTAATGAAAAAACTATACTAAAAATATTTATATATTTCATGATTCATATAACATAATATTTGAATTCCAAAACATATACACTTCAATCATCCAACATTATTCTTAAACCATAACTTGGGATTCATCATATTATTCCTTGATACCCCTTATCCTATAATATGGAATATTAATCATGTATTAAGGTTTCTAAAACTCAATCTAATCATGATTATTAAATTTAATGTAAAAAATACTGTTAGAACACCCTATACCTTTCGCATGTTGTTTGCAGTATCTTTATCTTCAGAAGTATAACCAATCCTCATACCACCTTCCTGATTCTCTTCATGGGATATCCGTTTATGACACCAATTTTTATAATGCACCTAATTTCTATATTTGAAACATTAAATGTTAACCCAGTTACTTCTAGTTCCTAATATTGAATAACACCATAAATTATAGCGTGGGAAACCCTCATCATAGAAAAAAAAACATAATCATGAAAACATTAATTATAGGATATCTAAATAATGGCACCTACTTATTTAATCTATAACACCTTAGGTTTATCCTTGGTTATTCATAGTCATATTCTATTTAAATCCTTTATGATTATTCATAAATATTTTGTGAATTCCCAAAGAATATCACCCAGGAGTGTCAAACTAGGTGTGCAATAAGGCCTATTGTCTTGCACAAGTTCCCAATCGACTCTAGATAAATGCAATATTTTTGGGGTTATTACCACTATGTACATATGTTTTAGAGCCACATCCACTTGTAGTATCCACACATGTATGTACTTATAGGATATAACTCACTCTATTCTTTACCAAAATCCAAGGATATTGTCCTATATTTTAACTTATCCTTAGACTTATCCTTAGAGACATACCAAGACTTATCCTTAGAAATATTTATAGGGATATAAATAATGTTTTCTCATTATAGTTTCTAATTTTTAACTAAAAATTTCCCTTGATACCAACTATAATGACCAAGTCTTAGCATACATGGATAATACATCATTTTAGATGAATATTCAGCACATTACAAAAATACATGCCCGAGGAACATAATAGTTTAGTGTCTTTATATAATTGGAACAAAATATTCTAACTTGGTGAAAGATATTTAATATTTCCAACAAAGATATCCCCCTTTATTACTTCTAATTAAAACCTTTCTTTATAATATAGGAAAGGAAACATAATAAAGGGGTGATCTCAAATGCTTAGTAAGGGTAAAAGAAAGAGATACATAAGAATAATATGAGCATAAGGGTATGAGAACATGATAATGGCATTTGAAGATCATACCCTTCATATAAAAGATCATATACAAGAGTCATGGAATAAATATTAGCAGTTCATAAGACACAAATCATAATGTAATAAAGAGCATAATCTATGAGACCATAATATAGGAATAAGACACATAATTTTGGTAGACACATAAATATGTAACATCATTCCCTATAAGTAAAGTCACATGTACAAAAATCAATAGGGAAATTCACGTGGACTACACTTACTGGGTGGGACACACCACCATCCCTAGTCATAGTCCTTTTCTTATTATGTATCAAGTTTCTCTATCTTCCCATAGTAGATCAAGTTTCCCCATCTTCCCATAGTGGATCAACTCTCCCCATATTCCCATAGTATATTAGAACACATCTGTATCCCATTTTGGATGAGGATGTACCTATTTACCATTTTGGATCAAGCTCATCGACTTATTTCCCATCATTATCTCATGAGATATAAATCCTTACCCAATGCATTATAGGGAGATAAAGGTCCCACCCATCTCATAATAAAATCATACATACACGTGCCACAAGATCATAAAAAATCATATTATAACCCATGGAATGAAATGGGTATCATAAACATGTAATCATATTATAACTCATAGAAAAGAGACAAGTTTTATAATAATTTTATCAAATACTAACCTATGAAAAGAAGCATGTTTTATAAAAATATAACCTGTGAATGAGAAACAGGTTTCATAAACATCATTCCATCATAACATAAACCATTTTATGAAATAATATGAATGGAACCTTTGGATCATTTTCCAAAAAGGCATGAGTAATAGAAATATATGTCATCTTAGATTAAAAATTATTTTGAAATATATTTTAAAAAAGTTTCTTGAGGAAAATATACTTTATTCTTTGAAAAGTGTTTTTTAAAAAATAAAACATTTTTAAGACCATTTTACTTGAAAATAACCTTGAAAACTTATTAAGAAGCTTGAAAACATTTTGAAAACCATTTTCCTTGAAATATTATAAAATAATCTTGAAAACTTTTTGAAAACCTTTTTCCTTGAAAACTTATAAAAGAAGCTTGATTTTTTTTGAAAAACCTTTTCCTTAAAAACTAATAAAAGAATCCTGAATTTTTTTTGAAATATTTTTTATTTGAAAATAATTTGAAAAATTATAAAATAATATTTTAGATCATTAAAATCATTTTCTTTGAAAATAACCTTTTGAAAACATATAAACGGAGCTTTGAAAATCATTTAAAACAATTTTTAAACATAATTTTTTTGAAAACCCTTTTCCTTTGAAAACCATTTTAAAACCAATAAATTTCTAGAATATTAAGGAAACAATTTTCTTTAAAAATAAAATAACCTTGTAAACTTACAAAGGAAGCATCTTGGAAATGATGGTCATGATAATGGGTAAGTCCGTACATGCCAAACATTCTTTTTGTACCTTAAAAGTTTAGAAAAGTTCATTGATCGTAAAAAGATAAAAAGTGTCATTTTAAAACCATTTTTTTAAAAGGTAATACATGGGTAAAATTTTCCTTTAAGTATAATAGGATAATATTAAATCATTTTTGAAAATATTTTTAGAAAACCCAATTTTTAAAGAACACATATTTCTGACCGAAAGGAGAAATAAAGTCAAATTTTCATAAAAATATTTTCTTAATAATATTATGTACCAAAGAGTCAAAAAATGATACAGTTAATTGGATATAACATGAATAACCAAAGGTTAAGAAAATTAATTATAATTCTAGAGAGATGTATCATAATATTTAATTAATGGAAGCAAAATCATAAACAATCTCGACAAATGGCGAGATTGTAGCAATAAACCATTACCACTTGGGTAACATTGAATCATAAAACAATAGAAATAATAACATTACATGAAGATTAAAATATTATTAAAATAATTATATTCATGATATGACATGTCAAAGGTAGTATATACACCTCATAGAAAAATATATGTGCATAACATGGCACGTGTCTCAAAGAAAGAAAAATGAGAAATAATTAATTTACCGATTTGGTAACTTTTGAAACATAAACCCAAGAAAGAAATATCATAAAATGGATAATTGAATATCCATAAATTTAAGTACATTAATTACAGAATACTCCACATGAAATAAATGAGTGGTGAATAAGGCATAAGTCTCATAGAAATAAAAGTGTAACGTGAAAACCCTTAGTACTTGAGTAACTTTAGAATCGTGATTCCCAGGAAATAATAACATTAATTAAAGCTTTAAATATCATTAAATAAATTAAATTAATGATATAACATGTCATATGGTAGTATATACACCACAAAAAATATCTCACTGGTGAATATGGCATGTATCTCACGGAAATAAAAAGTGAGATGAAATTCCCTTACCACAAGTCTTGAATTTATTTGTACATGTTCAAACATCATGTATAATAAATATAAGTTTATTATATATCTAAAAAATAAAAATATTATTATATCTAATACCTTATATTATTTTTATGACTTTATATTACCTATTTATTAACAACTCTATGTTAATGTTACGTTTCAGGTAATATCTGCTCTATTTTTAATACATGTTTTGGCTTGTTATTCTTAATCATCTTACTTAGATCATGATTTAATTATTTAAAGAGTGTAAATAGTGATATAAGTATCATATATATTCATTATATATTTATTTATAATAATCTATAAAATATATAAATATGAAATGGAATACACTGTTTATGGAGATGGTAGGCCGTATGTATGCATGAACACAGTTTCAGTTTAATTATCTTTTTGAAATAAAGAAAGTAAATTAAATATATGTGTGTAAATATATATATTATCATTACATTATAATTATTATTTCATATATATCATATATGTTTAATAAATCCATCCTTAATATGTTCCATGTAAAGTGTGAACGAATCACATCATTTTGAGGAGGCGGTAGTCCATACATCCACACATCCACAAATGAAGCTATCATATTTACAAAAAATGGAAATCATGAAGGTATATTTTATATAATAATTATAGAAGAATAAATAAATAATAAATACAATTTATATCATATAAAAACATATTTTACAACATAATTCCAAAATATGAGATGTGGTAAAGGAAAAACGAACAACATCATTTCATGAGACAATAGTTCGCCATATATAAGAATGGTAAGTTCATTACCAATTAGATGGAAGTATGTGTAGGTGTATGTATAACCCTTAGAATAAAAAAATGTAAGTATATTTAGGATACTGAGGTTATTATATAATAATGGAATGAGAATATTTGAGGGGGTGGAGAATTATAATAAAACAAAGGAGATTGTGGAAGGATGTTACATCTTCTTCGGGTAACTCCTCTTGGTTTGCACCAAAAGGCTTCCTTGGTTGGATTTATTACAAAAGGTAGGATTATAGGATTAAGGGATGTATTTTGGGAGATTATTTTATCATATTTTTATTGATCCAAAGGGCTTGAGAGGTGTGAATAAATTAGAGGGGTGAGGGCCTTTTTATAGTGGAGGATGAGTGACATTCTTGTAAATTTTTGAAAAGGGAATTACACCCATATTTTTCTTATTAAAAGTGTATAAAATAATGTAAAAAATTATATAAAAGTGATTATATCAAATTATATTTATAAAATGGATTTTGGACAAGTTTATATATTATTTTGGCCCTTAAGTGAAGGTTTAGTCCCTTATTAAGCTAATTTCCCTATAAATCATTGTAATTAATTTTAATTACTTTTACCAATTTTTTTTAAAAATTAAGTTGAACTTATTTTAAATCATATATTATTATTACATATAAATAATAAATTTTTATAAATTAAAATCACATAAGTGGTAGAAATTAATTCAAATTTAATCTCAGAGACATGATGGAAAACGAGTTTTTTAAAGTAAAAATGTTCAAAAGTTTGGTAAGTTTTTATACCCAATTTTAAGATAAAATAAATTAAAATGAACTAAATTGGATTTATTGAAGTATAATTGATATAATTTAACTTTAAAACCAATAAAAAACAAAATTTAACTATATAAATAAATTATATGAAAAAGCAGTTTTGAATTAAAATTCAGTGTTTTTCCCTGTTCATCAAAAAATGGAACTTCTCGGAAAAATACCAACAATTCACCTAAAGTGAATTTTGATATTATGATTCCAAAAAATGAATTTTATTTTTTAAAATAATAATTATTAAAGTTTAAAAAATAATATTTAAAATGGGTTCTCTATCAAAAGGCGTTAAAACTACCTTTTAGAAAAATACATATTTTTATTCATAAAATTGTATTTATTCTTATCTTATAACTATAAAATATATTGGATGAGTATAAAAAATATTTATCAAATATATAATATATAAATTTTATTGAAAAAATTAATCAAAATTGTTTTCTTTAATTTATTGAGATAAAATTATGTTTGTACATGGAAAATAGTTTTCTTAGAAAAGTAATTTATTTGTTTTCAAATAGTTCTTTCATTCACTTCTAGTAATTGATAACCAAAAGATTTATTTTATATACATGTGTAAATAATATTTTCACAATTTATTTAATCTTATTCTTAACTTCCATTCCAACGACTAGGTGGTATCTATAATAATATTTTAATAATAATATTAACAGTATCTTGTATTTTAGTAAAACTTGACCTTACGTGTATCACAAGCTAACAAAGGGACTCAGTATTATATGTAATAATAGAATAACATAGTGTTGAGTGTACCTCAAGATATTACAACTATTTCATGAAGTAAAATTTTAACTTGGTATTGTGTATAACGTAAGACACACTTAGTGATTTCGTATAAAAAAGATATATTCAGTGTTGCATGAAATGAAAAATATCAAAAAGATTAAATTAATTTGAAAACAAATAATTTTAAAAATCTTGAGGTTTTATAATGTTGGGAATGGTGTTTAAGAACTATCCCCCACCTCATCACAATGAATTTTTAGAATGGGATGGGTGAAGAGCCATCCTAGTGGGCAGTGATTCTTACTAAAGAACAAAACTGTGAGGGAGTGACTCAAAGTGGGAATTATTGTGATGGAGGGTCATACATCCCTAATGTTGATCCTACACTTTCTATGATATTTTGTGGATTAAATGATAATGTTAGTTGAATAAATTTAGATGGATTAATAAAGTATTTAAATAAATTCATCCATGGGTTCTTTGAATAAATTATTGATTAATATTAAAGTTGTTTCCAAAGGATGAATAAAAATATAGAAAGAGGTTTAAATGATGAAAATTATGGAATATCATCATATTGGTTTCTCGAGGGTTCCATATTTTCAAATATAAAAACATTCAAGTTAGTATTATAAAATAATAAGATCTGATATATTTTTGGAGTCAGTTTGACTTATTACTTGGAAGGCTATCTCTCATACATACAAATATTATTATTCACATAGAGATTTTTTGACTGAGTTTAAAAGTGGTTTCTAAAAATTATATAATGGAAATATATTCATATATTATGAGTAAAATTTTCCATATTTCAAATTATGGAATGATGTACCTTAAGAAACTTGAATAATCTATAAATAGATTAGAAGATGAGAGAGAGAGAGGGGGAGATCCCATATTGATATATCAACTTCAGAAAAAAAGAGAAAAGTGAGTTGAGTGCTATATTAAAAAATCTGGTCTATAATAATATAATATAAAAAAATAAGGGATTTCATATGTTGTATATTTTTTCATTATAAACAAAATTAGAAAAGGTTCCAGTGTTTATATTTTGGAGGTAGAAGACAATGATTATCAATATTATATTCAATAATTGAAGAATAGCATCATAAAGGATAATTACATTATTTTAATTATCATTATCTAGAGAAGGTATATTGTGAATATTACAGAGACACATATTTAACCCTCATACATGAGGCGTTGACCTCATCAGGTTTAGAGGAAGAAAAGGAGTAACAATGTTGATGATCAAGGTGCATCTACTTGGAGATAATGATGCCAGAGAAGTATCATACTAGATGGAGATAGACCTACAAGTCCTTAAATTTTTTAAGAGACCCTCAAATCCATCAACTAACCATCCCTCACTTGATCAGTACATAATAACAGAGAAGTGAAATTGTGCCTATGATCGCTATTGAATCCTTCATAAATCCTTTGTAATATCCCAAGTAAGAGTATTATAACACTAACACACTAACATATTTTTAATGTATGCTCCTTGTAATATCCCTTAGTGGTGAACCAAGAAAAACCATGGTTTTCCTATGTTATTTATATTCTATATATATGCATGTTGTGTGGTGTGGATACATTCAATAGAAATAGAAAATTGAATGAATGATCCTGAAAACTCATGGAAAATATCTTGAAAGTAAAAGATAAAATTTTTATGAGACCCTGATTCACCCCTCCCCTCTTAGGGTGGTCTTAGTTCCAACATATAGCAACATCCATCAAAATATAAACATGTTTTTTTACTAATTTCATAAAGAACATGTGTATTATAATCTTCTTGAGGTCATATCATAACACATGATATGACATGGATTATTATTATCCACTGGATTTCCAAATTTCTCTACATGAAATTACATTATAGTATTACATAGTATGAATTTTATAGTCATTGTGTAAGAATAGTTTTTATCATAGAGTATGATACACCAAACCCATGGTTTTTTTGTGCCATAAATTACTATATAGGTGATATCGTAGGCTTTGAATAAAATCCAAATTACATAAAAACATAGCAACAAGTCATAATAATGATATAGTGTATAACATAAAATATGATATGTGTATTAGTGAAAATACATTTGGGTTATGAGAATATGTGTAAGTGATACACCACTAATAATCATTACACATGCATAACAAGAATCATTTTTGTATGCATGTTTTGACATATAAGGTTAATTTCCTTTGCACATTACTCTATGAATAAAGGTTACACCACTAGAACTCTTTAATACATAAGGGTTATGTGTGTAAGGGTTATATGTGTAAGATACTTTCCTTTTCTTCAGAAATGAAAATGTAAGGGTTATTGAATTTTCATGATAAACTCTCTTATGTATGGGTTACTCCATATGTAAAAGTCACTTACTTTTCCACATGAGTGAATCTTGATACATAAGTGTCCCATTTTTTTCTTATAATAGAATATGACAGATAATGAATATAGTGATACTTGCTATTCATACATTAACATTACATAACTTTTGCAGAATAACTAAAATATTATACAAATATATTCTTAAAGACAATAATAGTCTAGTGACTTTGGAAACATGGAAACATAAACACTGGTACATAAATGAGCTATATCATCTCCCACTAGGTTCTTCTTGACTAGAACCCTTCTTAGACACATCAAACATAATACATATCTTCATAACATTGGGGAAATAAACATAAAAAGGGGTGAGCTCAGATGATCAGTAAAGGTAAACATGGGAGATACGTAAGCATAATCATGAGAATAAGGGTATGAGAACATGATCATTAAAATATAAGATCATACCCTACATATCAAATATCATAAACATGAATCATGACTTAAAGCTTTGAAGTTCATAAGACATGAATCATAAGGAAATAAAGAACATAATCCATGAAAGCATAATATATGAATAAAACATGGAATTTTATAAGACACATAATCATATAATATGATTTCCATATTAGACAAGGCATCAATACCAATACCATATTGGTAGTATGGGTTCACTCCCTATACTATCTTGGTAGTCATGGTTCACTCCCATGGCTATCTTAGTATCAGGAGTTCACTCCTCACACCATCTTGGTAGTAATGGTTTACTTCTATGGACATCTTAGTAGTCAAGGTTCATTCCCAAAACCATCATAGTCTATCTCATGGGATATACATCTTTACCTAATGCATTGGAGGGAGATATAGGTCCAACCCATCTCATAATGAAATCATTAATATATGTACCACAAGATCATACATAATTATATCATATACCATTAAATGAAAAGGGTATTATAAACATGTAATCATTTCATAACCTATGGAAAAAGACAGGTTTCATAATCATTTCATTATAAACATAACCTATGAAAATAAGTGGGTTTCAAAATCATATAACCCATGAAAGAGAAATAGATTTCATAAACATCATTCCATAAAAACATAATCCATTCAGAGAAATAATATGAATGGAAAAGCTAAATAATTTTCCTAAAAAGTTATGTGTAACACTAAAGGATTTTATCTTATATGGAAAATAATTTTGAAATATATTTTAAAAATATTTTTAGAGGAAAATATCCCTTTTGCATTGAAAAATGCTTTTAAAAACATAATTTTTTTTGAAAAACTTTTTCTTTGAAAATATATTTGAAAAATTATAAAGAAATATTTTAAAACAATAAAACAATTAAAAAAACCTTTTTCTTTGAAAATTATCTTCATGTATCATTTGAAAACATTTTTTAAAACATGGTTTTTTAAATAAAATAGATTTCTGACCGAAGAGAGAAATACAATCATATTTTTATTAAAAACATTTTATTAATTATATTAAGTACCAAAGAGTATAAAAATGCTACTAATACATGTATATAGCTTTTATAAACAGATTAGAAGAAAATTCATGAGTCTCTTTAGAGTTGGATAATAATATTTTAATAGAGGAATCATAATCATAAACAATCTTGATATACAATGAGATTGTTTCAATATACTCTTACAACATGGTAACTTGGGATCATAATCTATATGAAAGAAAATAAAATTATATGAAGATAAAAATATCATTAAAATAATTATATTCATGATATAACATCTAAAATGTAAGAATATACACCTCTAAAAAGAATATAGGTTCATAATAAAACATGTGTCTCAAAGAAGAAAAATTGAGACAAAACTGTGTTATCGATTTGGTAGCTTTTGAAACATTAAACCAATGAAATAAATATCATATAAGAGAGATTTAAATACAAATAAATTTATGTGTAATATTAATTTAATAAATCCATGGTTAGTATACACACCACAAAAAAGGAACGGGTGGTGAATAAAGCATGCATCTCACGAAAATAAAGAGTGAGATGAAACCCACTTACCTCGTGTCCCGAATATCATCATACTCATTAAAAACTCCTATATAATAAATATAATTTTATTATAAATCTTTGAAATAACCAAATTATTATAAATAATACCTTATGTGGTTTTATCATGACTTTATAATACCCACTTGTTAACAATTCTATGTTAAGGTTTCACTTCAGGTAATATCCACTTTGTTGTTTACATGTGTCTTAATTTTTTATATATTTGGTCCTTATACTTATACCATGATTTAAATAATGTAAATAATGATATAAATATAATTTATATTCAGTATATTTGTGTTATAATAATCTATAGAATATAAAATTATGAAATGTAATACATCATTCATGAAGACGATAATCCGTACGTATGCATGAACGTTGTTTCTGTTTTTATTATCGTATTGAAAGAAAGAAGTTAAATAAAATATGTGTATATATATGTATATATTTATCATTATTCCATTATAATTATTATATCATATATATAATTTAATTTCACTAAACCCATCCTTAATACATTCCATGTAGTGTGTGAACGAATCACATCGCTTTGAGGGGGTAATAGTCCACACTTCCTCAAACAAAATGATCATATTTACACCAAATGAAAATTAAAAAGATATGTGTTGTAAAATTATTAAATAAGTTTAAATAAATAATAAATATAATATATATCATATATAAATATAGTTCTCATAATAATTTCCACCATGATAGGCGGTAAGGAAAAATGAACAATCATCATTTTGTGAGGCAATAGTTCATCATGCACATAAAAGTATGTTAGTTATCCATTAGATGGAGGTGTGTGTAAGTGTAGTTCTAAAAATAAGCATAAAAAATCACATTATATTGAATATATTGGTTTTTTTATACAATCATGGAATAAATAGAGTGTAGGGGGTGGATAAAGAAAATAAAATAATGGAGTTTGAGAGAAGTCGTTACCTCTTAATTGGGTAACTTCTTTTGGTTTGTGCCAAAAGGCTTCCTTAGATTGATTTCTTCCCAATGAAAGGATTATAGGAGTAATTGGGGGATTTTTGTAAGTTTATTTAGAATATATCTTCCAATCCTAAGTGGTTTGAGAGGTGTGAAGAAGAGGGAGAGATAGTGGCCTTTTATAGGGAAGGGAAATGACACACTTGACATTTTTGAAAACAAGTTAAGTGTACCCACATTTTTACCTAAAAAAAGTCATAAAAAACCAAAAAAAACTCAATAATGGAAGGTAATTGAACAAATAATGGTTATAAAATGGGTTTTTTATAATATTATAGGTCATTTTGGGTCTTAAATTTAATGATTAGTACTTTGTTAACCCAATTTTTCTCTTAATTATTGTAATTAATTTTAATCAATTTCACTAATATTTTTGGTAAAAAACTAAGTTTAACTTATTAAAAATTATAAAACATCATAATTAGAAATATTTAATATATTTTTACAAATTATAATCATAAAAGAATCAGAAATTAATTTAAAAATAATCCCATTGATGGGACAACACTATTGGTTTTTAAAGTAAAAACGTGAAAAAGTTTTCTAAGTTTTTATAACTAATTTCAAATTGAAATTTATTCTGTTGACCTAAATTTAATTAATTTATAAAATTATTATCTAATTAAACTTAAAAACACATTTAAACTATAATTTAACCTTAAAAATGGATTAGAAGAAAAATATGTTTTGAATTAAAATTCAGTATTTTTAACTATTCATTAAAAATGATACCTTAGAGAAAAATACCAAAGATTTATCCTAACCTATTTTTTTTGTTTTGATTTAAGATTTGAAGTTTATTTTGACATATTAAATCAATAAAAGTTCTAAAAATTGGATTTAAAATGGGTTCTCCATTAAAAGGTGGTAAAACTACCTTAAAAACATATAGTTTTTTAAGCATAAAATTGAGTTTGTCCTTATCTTATATTTATCAAATATATTGGATGATTATCAAAAATATTTTTTTCAATATATAAAAATAATTTTTTATTAATATCTTTCATTATTAGTAATTATTTTAACTTATTAATATAAGTCATCATTTTTACATAAAAAATAAAATTTTATAAAATCATTCCCTTTATATTCATTTGGTTTCTATATTCTTTTATAATTAATAGGTAACCAATGAATTCAACTATATATATTCACAAGTTAGTTAATCCTATAATCTTTAATTTAATAGAAATGTTATATCCCATAAATAATAATATTTTACTAATGAATTATTGTTCGGTAACACTCGGTCTTGTGTGTTACGCAAGCCATCAAGGAAAGACAGTCTTATGTATAACGTAATCTAAATTCGGTGTTCCATGAAGAGAAATCTACAATTTATGTTGCATGCAGCGCATGGTTAATTTTCTGTTGCATATAACGCAACATAAACATAATGATTTAATATAAAATAATTTTTTTCATTATTTCATGAAATGAAAAGTATCAAAAAGATTAAATTAATTTGAAAAAAACATTTCACAAAATCTCGGTATGTTACATTCTATCCCCATTAAAATGAATTTCACCCTCGAAATTCATCTAGGTTATCAAAGGTTTCATATTTGAATGCTTCATTCATAGAAACCCATATCATAAGAATGAATACTAAAACTTACCTTAAAAGGGAAACTTAGGACCATAATGGTTACCCAAAGTAACATATAACTCGGGTTCCACATAGAAGAACATAGGTGGAAAGTGAAAACATGGATTTGGAGGAAAATTGTAAATATTTATATGGAGTGATTGAGGTCATCAATCACAAACAAGTGAATGATTAATGAAAGTTCAGGGACTCATAGTCATAAATCTGTGATGATTTAAAAGGCCATCAGTTCAACAAAAATTATGGTATCAGGTTAACAATTTTTTTGATCATTATCCTATCTTTGATTAATTATTTTATTGTCTAATAATGTAAAGAAATATACTTGTTTTTTTTCTATAACAAAAATTAATTCTTTGGTTTCTTTTTTATCTATTTCTAATTCATTCATTACTTTAAGAAATGGATGCCCAGAAATTAACTTTGATTCCTAAAGTGCTAAAATAAAATTTTAAAATATCTTAATTCCCTTATAAGAATGAAATGTTTAACTAATTGTCTCTAAATATAAATAAATATGGTTAATAAATTAATATTTAAACATAAAAAGTAACTCTACTAGTTCATCATTAATAATTATTCAACAAAAAAATTACACATTGACCTGTACATCGCGTAGGCCATTGGTAGGCATGGAACCATTATTATCCTTGAGTCATGGGTTCAAGACCCAAAACCTTGCAGAATTTGATTGGTTGTCACTCGGAATACATTATGTACTTTTATAAAACCACACAAGTATAATTTACAAAAATAAATACTATGGACATACTTGAAATAAGGTTAATCACTAAATAGCCTTTTAACCAAGGTTTTTGATAAAATCTCAATACATAAATACTTCTTCTAAAGTTTAATGTAATATTTTCATGAATGGTTAACTTATAACCCTTCTAAAATATGAAAATACAAAACTTTAGAAATAAATTCACAAAATTAAATTAACATTGATCCCCCATATATCAAAAATAAGCTCTCAGTTTTCACCTTCTAGAGATGTGAATAACCTCATGGTAAATCCATTTAGAACATGGAAATAACCTGAATTACCATAAATACTTTTGGAAAACATGCATTATTTTTTATTCCATATATTACATGATATATTATATAAATCCAAGAAGTTTTAAACTTCATACATGATATCATAAACTAATTTTCAGCAAGTCCTTAATTAGTTCCAAGGTAATCAATACAGTCCAATTTACTTATCCATATCACACATATCTTTATCCAAACAACAATATATTAACATAATTAACATATTAGGGGTTATCTTCCCTTAGTAAAAATATTTCCTTTTAATTAAACCACTTTTCCAGTCCATTGGAATCATTCAATATAATCTTTTAAATCCTTAGCGAAAAACATAAACTGAACAATCCATGTTTATTTAACCATTCATATAACATAATTCCTTGATCACAAATATATAAGAATTTAGATTATTCCATTTCATATAGAATCCATAAGAAGGATACATCATCCTATTACTTAATACCTCTTTCCTTTCAAATTTCATCTATAGTCTTATCATCATCAGCAATATAACCATTACTCGCACCACATTTCTGATTCTCTTCAAGAGATTTCCTATTGGGAAATTGAGTTGCGTAGTGAGAATTTATTCCATAGTTAAAACACTTAACCTTTAATGATGACTTAGGGAGGCTATTATTATCATCCATTTTCATTAACCAAACTCTCAATTTTTTCCCTTACAATCACTAGCTTTGTGTCCATCTTTTCCATAGTCAAAATATATTCTTGTTCCTATAATTCATTCACTAAGGTGATTATTTCCACATTATTAACACAAAGGAATCTGAATCTTCATTCCTCCATGGTCTGAATTACCCGAACTCTCAATGAAATCTTTACTTGTTTTCCTAAGTGAGTCTAAGAGTTGGTTAAGGTAGACATTGTTAATCATGTTCTGTGAAAACTGGTTAGGCATGATCAAAACATCATTCACTTCAGTGATCATCCCACTTGACTTCTCATGAGAAAATCGTCTGTCACATTTAACATTAATCTAGTTCATTATGGTTCCCACCATCGACTAAAACCATAACCATAGTGTGGTCATTACTTATCATATTATAAAACCACATATTCATGAAAATAATTACTTATAAGATTTCTAAATCATGAAACCTTCCTTAATATATGACACCCAAGGTTCATCCTAGGTTATTAATAACCAACTTATATTTAAATAATTCATGATGGTTGATGAAGAGTTTGTGAATTTCCAAAGCATATCCCCTGGGAGTGTCAAACTAGGTGTACAACAAGGCCTGTTGTCATGTACTGGATTACCCCAAGTTAGGATTGAGACATCTTTTTAGAGTTATTACCCCTATATACATCTATACTAGAGTCACATCCACTTGTGGTATCCAGACTAGGATGTATTTCTAGGAAATCACTTACCCCGCCCTTTACCAAAATTCCTGGACATTTTCCTAAATGTTAACTCATCATTATACTTATCCTTAGAGACATCCCTATACATATCCTTAGAAATATACCTAGGGATATCACTAAATTTTTCTCATCCTAGTTTCCAAAGGTTAACTAAACCTTTATTATGATACAAACTATAACGACCCTCTCTTTTCATACATTAACATTACATAACTTATATAGAATACTTAAAACATTATACAAACAAATTCCCAAATATAGTAATATTCTAGTACATTTGGAAACATGAAAACATAAACAATGGTACATAAATGAGCTACATCATCTCCTACTAGATTCTTATTAACTAGAACCCTTCTTAGACACATCAAACATAATACATATCTTCATAAAATAGGGGAAAGAAGCATAAAAAAGGGTGAGATTAGATGCAAAATAAGGGTAAAAAAGGTAGATACATAAGAATAATCATGAGTATAAGGGTATGAGAACATGATCATGAAAATAGAAGATCATACCCTTCATATCAAAGAACATAAAAATGAATCATGGCCTAAAGCTTGGAAGTTCATAAGACATGAATCATAAGGAATAAAGAACATAAGCCATGATATAATAACATAGGAATAAAAAATGGAATTGTGGTAGAAACATAGAATATAATATGATTTCCATAGTATCCAATGAATCTATACCAAGACCATCCTAGTAGTATGGGTTTACTCCCTATAACATCTTGGTAGTCATGGTTCACTTTGATGTCCATATTAGTAGCTTGAGTTCACTCCTCATACCATCTTGATAGTCATGGTTCACTACCATGGACATATTAGTAGTCAAGGTTCATTCCAAAAACCATATTAGTCTATCTCATGAGATATAAATCTTTACCCAATTCATTATAGGGAGATATAGGTCCCACCCATCTCATAGTGAAATCATACATACATGTACCACAAGATCATAAATAATCATGTCATAACCCATGAAATTAAATGAGTATTTTAAACATGTAATCATATCATAACATGTGAAAAAATATAGGTTTCATAATCATTTCATCATAAACATAACCTGTGAAAAGAAGAGGATTTCGAAAGAATATAACCTGTGAAAGAGAAATGAGTTTCATAAACATCATGTCATGAAAACATAATCTATTTAGAGAAAGAATATGAATGGAAACATTGAATAATTTCATCATAAAGGAATGAGTAACACCAATATATGTTATCTTATATGGAAAATAATTTTTAAATATCTTTAAAAAACATTTCTTGAGGAAAATATCCTTTCTACATTGAAAAATGATTTTTTAAAACATAAAACATTTTTTAAAACCTTTTTCTATGAAAATAGCTTTAAAAAATTATAAATTTTTTTTTTAAAATAATATATATTAAAAAAAAAATCTTTTTACTTGAAAATTATCTTCAAGGATCATTTGAAAATGTTTTTGAAAACATTTTTCAAAACGTGGTTTTTGAAATAAAACATATTTTCGACCGAAGAGAGAAATACGGTAAGATTTTTCTTAAAAATATTTGCTTAATTATATTAAGTACTAAAGAGTGGAAAAATAGTACTAATAAATGGAGATACCTTGAATAAACAGAGGATAAGAAAATTCACGAGTTTTCTTGAGAAATGGATTATAATATTTCAATAAAGGAAGCATAATCATAAATAATCTCGATATACGATGAGATTATTTCAAAAAACTGTTACCACATGGTAACTTGGTATCATACTCTCCATGAAAGAAAATAAAATTACATTAAGATTAAAATATCATGAAAATAATTATATTCATGATATAACATTTAAAATTAAAGTATATACACCTTGAAAAATAATGTAGGTGCATAATAAAACATGTGTCTCAAAGAAGGAAAAGTGAGACAAAACTATCTTACTGATTTGGTAGATTTTGAAACATTAAACCCATGAAATAAAGATAATATAATGTAATTTTAAATACCAATAAATTTAATTATAATAGTCATTTAATACATCCATTAGAAGTATAAACACCACACAAAAGAAATGGGTGGCGAATAAAGCATGTATCTCACGGAAATAAAAAGTGAGATGAAATCCCCTTACCTTGTGTCCTGAATATCGTTGTACTCATTAAAACATCATTTATAATAAATATAAGTTTATTATAAATCTATAAAATAACAATATTATTATATATAATACCTTATATTATTTTTTATGACTTTATATTACCTTCTTGTTAACAATTCTATGTTAAGGTTTCACTTCGGGTAATATCCGCTTTGTTCTTTACATGTGTATTAATTTGTTATATCTTTGGTCCTTATACTTATATCATGATTTATAGAATTTAAATAATGATATAAATATCATTTATATTCATTATATGCATGTTATAATAATCTATAGAATATTGAAGTATGAAATGGAATACACTGTTCATGGAGATGGTAAGTCATACGTACACATGAACATTGTTTCCGTTTTTATTATCATATTGAAAGAAAGAAGGTAAATGATATATGTGTATATATTTGTATAAATATATAATTATTAAAGTAAAATTATCATATCATATATATCATATAAATTTACTAAACCCATCCTTAATACATTCCATGTAGTGTGCGAACAAATCATATCCCTTTAAGTGGGTGGTAGTCCACACTTCCTTGAATGAAATTATTGTATTTATACCAAAAAAAGTATAAATATATGTATATTAAAAGTATTATATAAGATTAAATAAATAATAAATATATATAACATATATAAATATATTTTCCATCATAATTTTCACCATGAGAGGTGGTAAGGAAAAATGAACAATCATAGTTTTGTGAGGCAGTAGTTCACCGTGCACATAAACAGTATGTTCGTTACCCATTAGACATAGGTGTATGTAAGTGTAGGTAAAAAAATTAGAATAAAAAAAATAATATTATATTGATTACACTAGTTTTTTTATACAATCATGGAATAAAGAGAGTGTAGGGGGTGGATAAATAAAATAAAAGAAAGGAGCTTGAGAGAAGTCGTTACGTCTTAATTGGGTAACTTTTTTTGGTTTGTGCCAAAAGGCTTGCTTGGATTTCTTTTTGTAAAAGGGGATATTTATAGGAGGAATTTAATTATATTGGTAAGTGTATTGGTTAGATATTGTAGAAACCTAATTGGTTTGAGATGTGTGAAGAAGAAGGAGAGGTGGTGGCCCTTTATAGGGAAGAGAAAGGACACATTTGGAATTTTTGAAAACAAGTTAGGTGTACCCACATTTTTACCTAAAAAAAGTCATGAAAAACCCAAAAAAACTCAATAATGGAAGGTTAATGTCCTAATAATGTCCATTAAATGGGTTTTTACAAGTTTCTAGGTCGTTTTGGGTCTTAAATTTAAGGTTCAATACTTTGTTAACCTAATTTTTCTCTTATCATTGTAATTAATTTTAATCACTTTCGCTTATATTTTTGGTCAAAAACTAAGTTTACCTTATTATACATTATAAATTATTTTGATTCAAAATATGGAATCAATTTTTCCAAATTATAATCAAATAAGTGGTAGAAATTAATTTTAAAATAATCCCACTGACAGTATGACACTGCAGGGTTTTAAAGTTAAAACGTCAAAATGTTTTCTAAGTTTTTATATCCAATTTCAAAGTAAAATTGATTAAAATGGAATAAGAGCCTCAAAATGGTTGGTGAGGAATTGAAAAGTGCATCCAAGAGAACCGAGTTCAAATTTGAGTGGAGACATAATTTCCAGGTTACTGTAGTAGTACTATAGCAGGAACTATACCAGGAACTGCAATAGGTACTATTCAATACTGTAGCATTTGGGAACTATTCATCCATTTGGGATTTTAGTCCACCAGTTTTTTCCTTAGGTCCTTCAAGACCTTCGGGCCAACCAAGGCCTTCAGAACACTAAGGATTTTGGGCCACCTTAAGGCATTAAATTCACCTCAAGGCCTTTAGGCTACCTCAAGGATTTCAGGCCACCTAAAATTATGCTTAATAGAACAAGAAAACTCTACAAAGAGAAGAAACCAGATGAGAATTCAGAGCAGGAGAATTCACCAGAGAAGAAGCTAACAGATTTGGAAGAAATAGAGGGTATAACATTTCCATCAGGACTGGCCTGTGCATGCACGAGAATCCTAACTGAACAACCATGTGAAGGTGGAGAGCCGACATCACGATATAAAAGCTGGGGAAGAGCAGTTCCAAGTTTTTATAGTCTAGATATTTCTTCTAATACCTATTTTTCATGTAATATATAAGACTATGGGACTTGTAAGGGTTCCCCCTCATCCCTTGAAAGGGGGATTATCAAAAATCAATAAAAAAGAAGACCTTTAGGCCATTCGAGGTAAATTGATTATGATGACCTAAATTGGATTAATTTATAAAATTATTATCTAATTAAACTTTAAAAAAAAATTATAATATAATTTAACCTTATAAATGGATTAGACGAAAAATAGTTTTGAATTAAAATTCAGTATTTTTAACTATTCATTAAAAATTATACCTTACAGAAAAATACCAAAAAATTATCCTAACCTAATTTTTATGTTTATTTTTCAAATTTAAAGTTTATTTTGAAATATTAAATCTATAAAAGTTACAAAAATTGTATTTAAAATGGGTTATCCATTAAAAGTTGGTAAACTACCTTTATATAAATATATGCTTTTAAGCATAAATTTGGGTTTGTTCTTTTCTTATATCTATCAAATACATTGGATGATTATCAAAAATATTTGTTTAGATATATAGCATTAATTTTTTTTAATATATTTCAATATTGGTAATTAATTTAATTTACTAATATAAATTATATTTTTCACACAAAAATAGACTTTTATAAAATCAGTCCCTTTATATTCATTTTGTTTCTATATTATTTTATAATTAATAGGTAATCAATGAATTCAACTATATATATATATTCATAAGTTATTTAATCCTATAATATTGAATTTAATGTTAATTTTATATAATATTAAATAATAATAATTAAATTATTAATTATTGGTCAGTAACACCCAATCTTGTGTGTTACGCAAACCATTAAGGAAAGTCAGTTTTGCATGCAACGTAAGCTAACCTCAGTGTTCCATGAATAAAAATCTAAAATTTATATTGTGTGTAGTTCATGGTTAACTTTATATTGCATATAATTTAAGAAAAACATAATTCTTTAATATAAAATAAACTATTTTCAGTGTTGTGTGAAATGAAAAATATCAAAAAGATTAAATTAATTTGAAAAAAATAATTCACAAAATCTCAGGGTGTTACAATGCACCTATATCAACCATGAAATATGATATTATCCAAATATGAATAAATTTAATATTTTGGATAAAAATTATAATATTTTATAATTGATAAATGATAAGTTTTAGGAATTTTAAATAAGATATTTTCATGCAAAAATTAAATATGAAATGTTCATATTAATAGATCATTTTTTTAAAATAAAAAAACATTTATTTATTTTTCTATTCCTTTTGAATATTCATGTTTATAGAATGTTTATAAAAGGTGAATATTTTTTATACTTTAATTTATGTGATAAATTGATTCTTATAAATTTTCATGCCACACTTTACATGCTAGGTACGCCAACAAAAGATTTAGTTCTTATCTACCTTGACTTCAGCTTGTAATTAGGGTTATTAGCTTGAATTTAATTATTGGATATATTTTATACATATTAGGTATTATAGTTATGATGAATTTTAAATTATATTCAGTAAATTATCCTTGGGTAGAGGGACTTTGGGTCAAACTTCCCACAGGACTAGAGGTTAATTCCTTGTTTTATAAAGGTGTAGGGTAGTTATCTATGACACCATGATTACTCATGTGTACATTTCTAATTTCATAGAATTATAAACCTTTACATGAAACGTTCATGTACCTTATGCATATAATGAATTTAGATATATGTAAATATGTTTGGATTCTATTTTAGGTGAGTAAAATAAATTGTGGGTTGTGAAAATAATTACTCATTAATATGGTTTGAATATATTAATTTGGTGGATAAAATAGAAATTCCAAAGATAATTTTTTAGAGTCATGCATACATAAATGGATAAAACATTAGATAATAAATACTTAATGGGATGAAATACTTATAGATTTAATATGAATGTGATATATATTAAATTGGTAAGACTTTAAATGAAAACTTCTGAAATACTAAGTGCGATATTCCTTCCAAACAAGAACATTTCAAGACCTCCATCATTAAGTACTAGTGACCCTAACACTTAGGCTCCCATGGATTATCTTGTGTGAGGAAATAAAGTAATAAAGTGACCCTAATTGTGAGTTATATCATCCTTAATATTTTCTTTGGGTTATACTTAGATAGTAAATCATAATAGTTAGGATACCTAAGGAATATATTTGAGTGAGTCAATTTGATGGATTTTGATAAAGAGTTATCCAATAAACTATACAAGAGTATTATATAATATGATTGACAATAGTTGTCAAAAACATATAGTCATTTCTTATTTACATGCTCAAATTGGTGTAATTAATGATTAGATATGGGTCTTGTCTCACTAAATGAATATGATGTATGGGTTCATTATTTTTAGTAGGATTACTTTCATTAAAATTATTTGATGAAAAGATATAAAACATGATACTCACCAATATATATGTCTTTTTTATATATTATGTAATGCATCATGTTTATCATTTTGATATATCTTATAAGTATGACCTATTATATTGTTCTATATTGGTATTTAAGGTTGAGAATTGTTCTCCAAATAATCATTATGATTATTTGAATGTGAATGTTATAAAAATAAATTTATCCATATATGACTCATGGGTATTAGATATTGGGTGTGCATCACACATTTTTGATGATAAACATAGAATCAAAGATAAGAGAGAATTGAAGAAATGTAGTGTAGATATGTGTGTTGGAAATAAAATAAGAGTTTTTGCATCGGAGGTCTGTACTTATGATCTATGTTTATAAAGTATATTGGTTATGGAATGTGAAAATTTTTATTGTGCCACTTTCATAAACATAAATTTGTTTTTTGTATCTTTTTTGGATAATATGGGGTTTTAATTCATTATTAATAATAATAGTTTTTTTCTATATATATTAATGATTTTTTATGTAGTCATAAATTATACACTTTGGTTATGGATAATCCTGTTTATAAAACTCAAAATAAGTAGGCCATTTTAGATTATAACCCCATGTACCTTTGTAATTGGTGCCTTATAAGAACCCAATGTAATTTTTGAAGTGTTTTATTTATTGTAAATAATTTATGAAAACCAATAGAAGCTATTGATGATGTGTTTTTATGGAGTTAGAATTTTTTTGAGTTTATTTGATATGAGTTGGGGCTGTTGAAATAGTTTTGAGAATGTTTTTAGGAAGATATATATTAATTCCATGTTTCTGAATTTTGAATACAATTGAGTAAGTACTATGTGTGTAAGAGTCATATTTAAAGTATGCGAGTCATTCATAATATACATACTAAAATCCAAAATATCATGGAATGCATATGAGTAACTCTTCTCATTTATAAGAGTAAATCTATGCATCCTACTTATTATTTGACAAAGCATTGAAATATGTCTAAGATTATATGAGTGACCTTACTAAAATTTTAGAGTAAGTCTATATAGATCCATGGTTTTTTTCAAAATATCAAATGCATAAAATTAATTTTCTAGGTTCATAATTGTAAATTTTCCACAAAATACAAAAAACTACAAAGATATTTTGTGTATAAGAGTCATTTTATAAGTGAATAATAGTTATCTTACAATGCATACAATTCACTTCTAGACTAAGTGAGGTTGAAATCCTCCTTAAGTATTGGATACACATTTAGGAATATAATAGTGATTTAACTCAAAACAGAAGACTTATTTAGGAAAAAATTAGAAAAGTAATATGAGATTCACCAAATAAATGTAAGATACAATTTAATCATATCATTTGAATTTGAAAATCAAAAAAGAAATGGAATTATAAAGGAATATAAGATTCATTTAATCTCATGAAATAGTTTTTCTATGAAATATGGAGAAGTAAATAATTTTGAAAATAATTTTGAAATTAAAATAAAATGGAACTTTTTATATTCCTTAATGTTTTAAAAATATGATGATTATTACTATAGCCACGATTCAATCCATTCAATGATAAAGTTTGAAGAAGGTGAGTTGAAATCATAGTGGCTCACATGTTATTTCTTCATTCCATGTCAAGTTTTTTTATGTCATTCATGAATACATGGTGATCAAAGTTAAATTAGTTATTTAGTAAATTTTATGGAAACTTGCAATGCTTATTTGGGGGAGATCTTGAGAAACTAAAGGTTGATAATCAAGGAGGTATTGTGGACTAATCCTTGGTCAAATTTCAATATATTGAATGAAAAATAAGTAAAAGGTGGGATTTGATAATGATGGTGTGAAATAATTAATAATATTGATGGGAAAAAGTGAGATGGTGAGAAGAGAACTCAATAAAATTGTGAAGAAGAATAAAAACTCTCCATGTATCAAAGAAGAAGAAGGATGACTTGCATGAAGTGATTTTGAATATTTTCTGGTATTTTAATTCTAATAAGTGGAAGAAGAAGATCTCATATGGTGATGTTGTGACATCCAAGAGTTCATATGAAGATATTGTTCACTATATTGGTGGTTCTTTATTATCAATTGGTGATAATGGGTGTAATTTATATTAGGATACACTACCAGGCTTAGGATGCCACCTATCAAAAAATACTTGTAATCACATTTTTTTATTAGTAAAAAATCCACAACTCATATTCTACCTGATCACAGAAAGGATATAGTCACCCAAATTGGGGTCAAACCTTGTAAAAATATTGTGTTCTCTGTTTTTTGTTTAATTAATACTACATTAAGGTAAGTATAAGATAAAATAATTTGAGTGGGTCATAATTTAATAATTAATAAAGGTTTATTTTATGAAAAATAATAGTAAAAGTTATACAACTAATTCAACCACCCTTCTCATTGGTATAAACCATTCCCAGGAACTTCAACTATTATTAGGGAAACTAGGTTCCTTATGTAAGATCCACATTTTTTTGGTGATAGAGATTTTAAATTCTATTAAAAGTAGAGGAACTCCAACCTATATGGAAAAAATTATAATAGATGGAAGAATATGAGGATTACCTATCTTCTCTCACTTAGCCTCAAAGTCATAGATGTTTCTACTATAGGATTCCCAAAAATTGAGAAAGATATTACCATTTCTTTTACTGATAATAGAAACCTAAAAGTATATGGAAAGGAAATAAATTCTATTCTTATGTCATTATTAGACAAAGTTTAAAATAAATTATTGGTTCTTTAAACAGAAAAAGAGATTTGGGACAAACTTAAATAACTTTTAAATGGAATGTGAAGGTTAAATAAGAAAATATGTAAATATGAAGAAGGAAATTTGAATATGTGAGGATGGATAATGATGAAACCATATATTATTATTTCATAAGAGTTAATGAAATAACTTGAAATATTTGAGGTTATAAGGAAAAACTAGATGACTTTAAAATTTTCAAGAAGTTGATAAGGAACTTTTCAGATAGGTTTGATACTAAAATTTATTCACTAGAAGGTAGAGATGATTTATCTATTCATGAAACTTATATTATACATGTTTATTATGAGATAATGAAATCTCTATTATTCAAGAAGAAGATCAATGAATAAATAGATTTTTAAACTATGCATAAACTAAAATCATGGAATAAGAGGATGATAACTCAATGAATTTTAAGATGAATAAGATATAGATGAAGAGTATATGAAAATTATGAATCTTATCTCAAGGAACTTCAGAAAAATAAAAGGTAAGTATAAAGGAAAAATACTAATAAAATTATTTAAATTTGGAGGAATTTTTGATTTTGTGATTAACTTTCCAAAGAATAAAGGAGGTAAGTACGAGGTTGATGAGGAAGAAGATAGGCCTCATAAAATTAAATGGTGAAAAAACTCAAAGGAATCCTTAAAATCCATTAATAGTAAAAAAATTTATCCTATAAGGAAGGAAAGAAGCATGATCAGTAAAGAAGAATAATGAAAATCCACTTCAATTATCCAATCTAATTAATAGGTTCCTAAAAAATTCAGAAACTTCTTGGATCATGTTGAAAAAAGGATAGGAAAATTTAAGTAGTGAAGATGAATGTGAAGAAAAACATATAGAACACATGTTGAAGGTTGAAAATAAATCATTTATTGAGAATAAAACTAAATTCAAGAAGTAAATCAAGTTATTAATGAAATATGAAAAAAATAAGAATGAAGTAAAATAATATCTTTTAAAAGAGAAGTTTTTTACATTGTATAAATTAGAAATCTCAAACTAAAGGATGTTTAGAAAGATAAAGTGGTGAGTGATCCTGGTGAAAAACTACCTATAAAATAATAAGAGATAAATAAGGCACAATTAAAGTGTATTTAATCTAAGAAATATCTAATTAACTTGAATAAATAATTTAACATGTTTATATAAGTTAAAGTTGAATCATATCAAACTATTAAAAATAATTTCCTAAAAGGATGGGTCAAATATACTCCTATTTAAATAAAAAGAAAATATATTTTTTCTAATAGTGTAGGTTTTCATGCTAACAATGGGAAATTTTGGGCTAATAAGAGTAATGAGAAATATTCTTACACTTTAATAAAAGATGAAGGAATCTCAATAAGAACTATTTCTCATAGATATAAAGAATCACTAAACATAGATGGAAAAAATCAACAGTTTTCTATACATAATTTCAATCTAAATGAAAGATCAAAATTTAAAAGATACTACTGGTGTTATGGAATTTATGGGTACAAATTATATTCATAATATAATAACATGCCACTCCCTTTAAGTAGATGTGAGTTGATGGGGAGATACTCTGAGAAGAAAATAAGTAATTTTTGGAAGATGAAGAATAAATTAGGGAATAAAAAATATATTAATAAAATCCCCTAAAATATATCCACTTAGAATAGATTTTATTGTTTAGAAGATTTATATATGAGATGGGACCAATAGGGTTATTGTTTTCAATGGTGTATGAAAATTTTTTCTAGAAATATTTCTTATGGTTAAAATAGAAAATAAATTTATAAAATAAAGAAGGAAGAAAAGTATTTCATTATTTAAGTTTCTTTAAAAATCTTACAAGAATGGTAATCCATTTATTATTTATAGAATTTGTTCTTATCATATGAAAGGTGATATAAATATTTAAAATAATTTTGAAGATAATGATGGAGATGAAGTGACATTTGATAATTATATCTCTCTAAAAATTTGAGGATTTGGTACTACTAAGATTTAATATTTGAGTATAAAATACAAAGATATTTTTTAGTAAAGGAATTGAACACAATATATTAAGTTTGATCCAAATATATGATGATGGAAATTATGTAATTTTAAATAAAAATTCATACATCATCAGGTGTTTAAAAAATGGAAGAATTATCACTAATAGAGAAGGAACTAGTGTAATTTGTTTTTCAAATTAGTGATCTTTCAATTTCTTATTATTTGAGTTCTAAGGATGAAAAAATCTATGGAACATAATACTTGGATATCTTGGTCAAATAATTTTGGGTAAAATCTCAATGAATTATGTGGTGACATGTCTACCCCAACTATATATATATATATATATATATTATGAAACATTTAAAAAGGGGAAGATGGTTTTGGGAACTCATAAAATAGTATAAATTTAGTAAACTAGTCCACTTTAAACAATACATTCTAACTTATGTGGTCTTATGAAACATAAATTTTCCAAAGTTGATCACATTAATTGATGATTTTTCCCAGATGAAATTTTTTATATTTATGAATAAAAAAAATATAGTATAAAAATTTCAAGATTTTTAGAAGACAAATTGATAAAGATATGGGACTCTATATCAAGTGGTTGAAGACAAATGATAGAAATGAGTTTACTTATAACACTTTTGAATCCTATATTTCTAATTATAGAATAAAACATCTATAAAATACTCCTTATACCCCTTGATAAATTTTATTTTTAGAAATAAATAATATGAGTTTGTCTTATATGGGAAGAATAATGCTTACTGAAGATTTATAGAGTGAAGGAATGTGCACATCTATACATATTAAAAGTAGATTCTTGATAAGAACTAATTACAAATTAAATCCATATGAAATGTGGTAAAAAATAAAAACTATAATGAATTGATTTAATGTTTTTGAAATTCTATGCATCATGAATATTAAAAACTCAAATTTGGGAAAGTTCTAGTAGAAAATAGAAAATGGATATTCATAGGCTATCTATATAATAATAGAGGCTATAGATGATGGAATAAAAGGATACACAAGTTGGTGGATTTTTTTAATGTGAATATGATAGAAAATATATTTGACTTATCCATGGAAAATGAATTATATTTTTTATATCACTGAAGTAGAAATAATTCATATTTATGGTAAATAAAATAGAGAAGAATATTGAAATGAACCAAATTTGGTTAATGTTGAATCAGATCAAACTAGTGATGATGAAAAAAGTGCTGGAGATGAGAAATTATGTTGATTATATGTGATATTTTGGGAGATTTTTAATCCCATGAAGAAGTTATTGTGACCTTAGGAGAACTATTGAGGACTAAGGAGAGTTTTCTGTGATTTGGAGCTGAAGAAGAATCTTCTACCATGCAATATTTTTCTAGAGAAAAAGACTTGGAGAAATGAATAATTAGATACATTTATTGTGTTGGATTTTGTTTTCAATAAATAAATCATATTAAAACTCACATAAAATAAAGTTTATTATGTCAGGTGAAGTAAATTTCATGGTTTTAGAGTGTTTTGTGATGTTTGGAATTTGTTTAGAGAAGTTTGGAATTAATCTAGAGTTATCTTTAGAGTTGAACAGATTCAGACTAAAAAATGTATAAGTCCAAATGTATATGATTCATTATAAAAGTAACTCATTTAAATAACTATGATATAATGGTAAATTACTAATAATTTAAGAGTTATTATACTCTAAGTATAAGTGAATTTGAGTATACTGATGGAAATGTGACAATTTTTGGATTTAATAAGAGTAACTTTACTAGTCCATATGAGTAACTCTGAGAAGATCGGTGAAAATGTGGCTAATTACCTTATTATTAAGAGTAACTCTATTGGTTCATATGAGTAACTTTTAGCAGAGACTGAAAAATTGAAAAAGTTCTCAAAGTATACCAAATATTAGAAAGAGTAAATTTGAATTAGATGGTCTATAAATTTGGTAAACTATAGAATTAATAAGAGTGATCTTATTAAAACTAAGGATTAAATTTGATCAATTAGTAAGAAAATTTGGAAAAGGAACTCACTGTATTTAAAATAATCATTTTGATCTTGCATAGGATCTTTTCTAGGATTTAGTAAGAGTAATTTATACACTATAGAGAGTGTTCCAAACATAGAAATTTTGATTTATCTGAAAATTTAATAAGGGATTCTCAGAAGAATTATTTATATAAATTTATGAGAATTTGAGATACAAGTCAAACTGTGATGAAAGTGGTATTTATGGATTAAATATCCCAAATGGTAATTATGATTCATGTTGTTTGAAAATAATGGTTTTATAGTGAAAATAATACTGACCATGATCATGAATAATTGAGGAGAAGATAATATGAGCTTTTTGTTACGATGAGAAACTATGAGGTTTAGGGTTTGAGTGGTTTTGAAAAATAAGTTGGTCCGCACAATGGAGAAAAATGGTGCGTCATGAGAAGAGTTTTATTTTGAAAAAACTAATTTCACATATCATTGTACATGTGATAAACCATATTTTTATTTATTATTTTTTTGATATTAATTGATATATTTTTTCAAAATTGAGATTTATTTAAATATTTAATGAAAATTTTAATTTTTAGATTGTATTTAAAAATTCCATAAATATTCTGTTTTTCGTTTTTAGTTTCACTAAAATATTTTTATCATATTATTTTTTGTGCGTATAATTTTAAATTTATTTTTTTGGATGTATTATTCACTAATTGAGATACATTTTTCATTTAGACCATGCAAGTCAGATCTCCAATTTTAATGGTGAAATGTGTCCATTAATGCAAAGATATACTAGTTTTGACAAATCTGACCTTATCTCCCTATTTAGACTATATAATTTTCATCCTTTCATGGAATGAGATAATTTTTTTCTATGTATTAAAGATATCAATTATGATCATTTAATTCAAATAGAGTGATGTCTAGTTTATGTGTCAACTTAGTCAAAAAGTCATATTAAATAGGATTAAGTTTTGGAGGTATAATTCTACATGTACCCTTGTTAAAATTTAAAAATATAGTCTTATAACACTCTATTTAATTGTTTTTTCACACTTGGGGATGGGTTTTCATGGATTTAAGAGAGTTTATACAAATAAAATGTTTCAATTCCACCTCTTTATACATTTTTAAGAAGGAAGGATTATAGAAATGATCTCTTACAAGAAGGCACTCCTCTTGTTATTCTTCTACTTGTTTATATTTTTGGTGTATCTAATATCTCTTTAATTTAAATAAAACTTGTATGTTACTCTATTAAATATTTTTATTTTACTTATTTGTGTTTGAATCAAATATTAGAGAAGATATTGGGTTATTTCCTTTCAATCCTTTTCATATGAGAATCATCTCCACGATGATAAATCCGCCCATGGGAGTGTAATTATTTTTTATAGTTGATCATATTATTATCTCATTTATTAGTTTTTTAATACATTTACTCATTTTAATTCAAAAATTTATGGTTATTTAAATGAATTTATGAATTTTAAATCACTATAACAATTGGCACATTGACCGTGAGGCTGAGATTGTGTGAATCATGAGAGTGACACTATAATAAAAAAATCGAATATACTTAGGATAAATTCATATGGTTCAAATCTAATAATAAAACTAAAAAATTCATATATCTATATTTGAGGTGGTGTCTTAATTTTATATTTATTATAATTTGGATTTTGGGACTAAAATAAAATAATTTTTTTCTAATTGGAAATCCTGAAGTTAGACTAGGTTTCATTTTTTCTAATCTTTGTGGTCAAGTTTTATTCCATAGGTTTCAAGGGTTAAAAAGTTAAGGAACCATAATTAACTGAATTTGATCATAAGAGATAATTATTAATGATTAATTTAGGGGTAGATTATATTGAACATTATCATTCATTTTTTTTGTTTTTAAGTTGTTGTTTATTTCTTGATTATTTTTGTCTAGTAATTGTTTCCTTATTCTATTTTATTCTGATATCACTCACGAAAACCCCACATTTACATTTTTTTCATAAAATATAAATCACCAAAAAATATAACAAAGTAAATTTTAATATTGAGAAATCAACTCTAAGGATCTATATGATAGATGACCTTGATTATCTCATATAGTGTACTTAGTAATATCTAAAATTATTTTTAGAGTGTGTATAAAAACACGCATCAAATTTTCATCATTTATGAGGATTTAAGTAAACCAATCATTATTTATTTTCACTTAGTAAATATTTTACTACATTCAAATTAAATTTAAAAATCTAGAAAAAAAGAACCATTGTAAGAATATCCCTCACCCATAAAAGGGATTGTTTAATTATTTCCTAGGTAGGTTAGGAGAGTTTGGACCTCAAATTATGGAGGAATAGAATTTAAGGAGGTAATCAAGGACTTGAAGGTGGATCTCAGACAACTACTTATAAAATACTTATCCATGGATCATAAATAATTCTCCTAATACTTATTGGAGTTCCATCAATAGGTGGTTGAGGAACAAAAATAAATTATCCTTTCTACTTTTAATGAAGATATATTAGAGGTAGAAATTGAACTGTGCAACCCTTTTCTCCTACATAATTCTATATTCCTCATAGAGGCTATTCATGAAAAACCAACACTTTAATATGATCATTTTAAGGGAGTTTATTTAAGAATAAATTCTATTATTTTTTATATAACACCATTATCAAAGTTAATTCACTAACCATATTTTTTTTTGAAGAACCAACACCTATAATTTCCATGGAGGGTGACAATGACGAGGATAAAGTGATCACCACCAAGGATAATATGGTGGTGGAATTCCGATATAAAGAAATTATAGCTATCCTAAAATATTATTACAGTAATAGGATCCTACAGATTTGAATTATTTATATTTTAATATTTATCAAATATAATCTTTAAATGATTTTACTCATGATTTTCATATATAATTGTAACTTTTAAAATAAAAACTAGATGTTTTCAAAGAAACCACCCAAGATGTGGTGATTAAAGAAGATGGAGATCTTGAGGAGTTTGTGGTGATGTGACTTCAACCTTTATAAAAATGAGTACATACACCATAAGAGGATATCAAGAATGTTTACGTGGATTACCCCTTCAATATTTTCCATTTAAAAAATGCTTACTTATTTATTTTTACTATTATGGGGGTGGGATCAATTTTCTCTTTTCTTGGGGGTTTCCACTCTTGGTATCCACTTATAGATACTGAGATAAATAAAATGAGGTGTCTCTTACCACAAAACCCCATCAACCTATGGATTTGGGTTGACCAGAATATTATATGACTGTAGGTAGTATAAATGTTATACCTCATAAGGGATAACCTAAGTTTATAATTACTTTTTTTCATTTACTACTTTCCTTAATTCTTAGTAATTCTGTTATTTTATTTTATAGGGTATAAAAGGTGGAACTTAGAAGATAAACTAAAATACACTAGATACTAAATAAACCAGGATTCATTTCTCCTTGTTACTTGATTTATATCCTATATTTTATGAGCATGATTCTTGTGATTTAATTGAAATGGGTAGTTTCATTTAAGTGTGGGGGAATTGATGACCTTATTAGATTTTTTTTTCATATTTTTAGAAACTCTGAGATTTAATTAATATTAATTATCATTTTTCAATCTGTAATTGATTTTGAGAGTTTTGATTTTATTTTTTAAGAGATGTATTTTTAAATGATTATTGATGTGGAACTTTTTACAGGAATTTTATTTACAAACATTTTTATGAGTTCTACCAATTTTTAAAGTCCATGTTTATGAAACACTGACCCAAATTATTTTTCTTGTATTGTTAGGAATTCTATTACCATTTTGACATATTATTCCTTATACCCTCACCTTATTAAAAGAAAATTGTATTTTTTTGATAACTAGAACTTGTGATTATTTATCTTTCAAAGATACAGATTTATTGATTCATTTTTAAATGATTGAGGAAATTATTTTGGATGGATTTTTTTTAACTTGTGACCTACCATTACTTAAAACTTTATTTAATACTCAGAATCCATGAATTTCTTTATAGGTTTAAGCCATATTACAAGTTTATTTTTCCGAAATCCCCACACTTTTAATATTTTTTCATGGATATTTCAATTTTGAGTGTAGGGGAAGGGTATTTAAAGTGAATTCTTTTGGAAATAGTTCATTTTTGGTTGTGTGATGTGTCTATCACTATTTGGGGCATTTTTAAGAGGAATGGTCATTAGTAAATTTTATCCATTTTACCGCATTTATTATCATCTTTTTCTACAATGAACTGAACTCAGCTTCCATCCACTTGGCACTCGACCCAGCTCACCATAAGGTCCAAAGGAAATTCCCTATCCCCATGGGATGAAAACTAGTGTCTGATCTTGAGATGAAACACATTTGGGAATGGTTTTACACTAAAATAATATTTAAAAAAATGTAACATTAACCAAGGTCTAACACAGATAATCCTTATATTGGATATCCTTGTAACATTAAGCATATATAAAATGAAAACAAAAAAACATGCCATACAGACCATAACTAACAACACTAATTTAACCCATTTTCATATATAAAAAATATCATGCATAAACAAATAAAAAATAGTATAACTAGGTATAGAAAAATAACAAAAAGAAGCTAAAATAATTATAATCATTGTAATATATTACATCTGCATGAGTTAAAAATTTTAGAAGGAATTTGAATTTTCCAATTACTAGATGAGTTGATTTTTGATCAAAGATTTAGAAAGGGATTAAAAATGTGGTAACCACTCAAAATATATTTTTTGAAATATTTGGGAGATTTTATAGTCTTTTGGAGGTTCTAGAACCATCTCAGGGGGTTTAGGGCCTAGAGCTGAGCTTTGGAAAAAAGTGTAGCCTAGAGTACATGGTTGGTGAACAGTTAATGTAAACAACACATCCTAACCATGAGGGCCAGATTACAAAGGTGCATGGATTTTAAAATCACGAGGGAGGATATAGAAAACTATGTTATCATATATAACAAAATGCATATATGACACACAATTATCACACATTATGTTCAAGTGTGCATTGTGCCTATGTGATGTGTGTTATGCTTGGACAGTTGGGGCATATAATTGGGACAAGGTTTCACCAACCGTGTAGAAAAACTGTGTGACTCATTAAAGGAGTTAAAATTACCATTTTACCTCTTAATATTTTAATATTTTATCCTCATCTTCCTCCCCTTTTCCTCCTTTTAATGAGTCGACACTCCTCCCCCTTCCTCCCCTACTTCAAACCCCTTTAAGGGGGTGTTATTGGTAGATTTTTGTGGAAGTTTGTGGTAAGATCTTCTCTCTGGTAGCCTTTCATACTCTTATCCTCTATTTTTTTTTATTAATTTTAGTTTCCTTGGTTATGGATTTTAATTTTATTTCTACCAAACCACTATGTAATTGGATATTAGTGATGAGAATTTTTCTCTTCCTAGAAAGAGGGTGATCCGAGAGACTGTCTTTATTTCATCGTGTGCTATTTCATTGAGGTATGTTGATAAAACGATTTTTACAAAGTTTTGAAGCTTAAATTAAATTTCATGGGTTATTTTAATGAAACTTTTTCTTAGGTATTATATTCAATTCAAGTTTGAATATGTTACATGGGTTTTTGGTGAGTGTTATGTTGTGGTTCCAGTGCGACGAGATCGACCGATGATGTTTTGGGTAATATGAATTTATAAATAAATTTGTTTAATTATTTATAACTTGTTGAGATTAATTAATTAATTATATTATAATCATAATTAAATAATTTTTGGTAGTTTGGTTGTGAGGAAGTACCTTTTACGTCTCATATGAGCTTGGACAGGCCTTTGCAGCTGCCACTAGCCCTTGGAAAATTAATGGAAAAATTCTTATGTGGTAGGTGGTCTATTGTACCTACCCTATGGTATTTGTTAATATTCATAGTAGTAAGTGAATTCTTGGTCTAATATCTAAGGTAGACACCCATGATTAAATTTATTCCAATTAACTGTTTAATTAAATCAAAATGGTTAATTAAAATAAATAGATGCCAGGGGTCATGAACAACCCAAGTGCACTAGCCTCATGCCTTATATTTTGGTGGACGATACAGAGACCCTTGAAACACCAAGTATCCTCTGGACCTCTTAGGAGGTGAGGTTGGACTTAGTGAGGCATTCCAGACCTTGTATAGGCCTAGGTGGACAAATCTTAGGTTGTCTAGGACCTGGTTGGGTGAGTAGACCATCCCAGAGTGACCTTGTGCACCAAGATGTGTCATGGGACATCTCTTGATGTTTTTTATAGTGGTAAGACCATGTTTAGATATAAAGGAAATTATATCTTATTCAAAATTCCATGGGACATGATTTTCTGATGTGTCGGGTGTTGACTCGTGATCATGACTATTTCTGAGGGTCCTAAGATGGATGCCTTTGCCTATTACTAATTCTGAGGATCCCAAGAAAGATGCATCTTCTTACGTGTTATCTTAAAGAATCCCAAGAGGTATACCTATTATTATGTGTTGAATTCATGGATCCTACAAGGGATTATTCTCTAGAGTATTAACTTAGGGGCCACTAATGGGTGCCCTAGTGGTTGACCGACCCGAATTGAGTGAATTATGGGGTTTGCTAGAGATGTTAGCATGTTTCACCTTAGAACTTAAAATGAATATATGATATTAATAGTCTATGGAAGTAGAGATGGGTTTAGTCATTTATCCAATGCTTATGTTTTACTTATTATTTCACTTATTTACTATTGATATAACTATGTATTTTCTTCTTTTAACTTGGAGTATGGGCTTGATGAGTTGCAATGGCATGGTGAGGATGCCAAGGGATACTTCTTGGGATATGTATTATGAACCTTATTTGATTTAATTCAACCTTAATAGAATTCCTAGTCTCACTAGGATTCCTCCTTGTATAGAAAACACAAAGGAGGTTTTTGAGTTCATATCGAAGCCCCTATTAGTTATTATGTCACCTGGAATTCCTATATTGATTGGATCCATATGATTCTAGACATTGTTAGGTGGCCACATTTCCCATGAACATTGGATGCATGTTGTATACCTAAGTATTGATGATGATCTACTTGATTTATTCACAAGATGCTACTTTAGATCACGTGGTTGCACCATGATTTCATTGCCCATCGATTTCTGAGAATGGGCTATTGAGCCATTGATTGAATAATGATGAGCTATTATCTCAAATCAGAAGAGTATTATTTACATATTTCCTAAGGGTCGCTGCTATTATGAATTAAACTTATTTCAAATGTCTTAATTGACTATGTACCAGGACCTAGGAATCTGACATAGGAACGGATTAGGGAACACATATAAATTTCCTAGGTTCCACTAGTTACACACAACGTGAGTGGTATTCCTAAGATGCCTAGGATCCTACTCAATGTCCTATTTATAGGATGTTTAGTAGATGCTAAGAATACAACATCATATTTAGTGGAGTAAAGTATAGGTGATCCTAGGTCTAGGACTTGTATCCCCATGTGGTGATGTAGCTTGCTCATAGGTATTCTGATACTGACTGAAGTAGGTATGGTTGAACTAGTGTAACTATTAGGCCCAAGGTACGACTTTAGTTTTTATTTATTTTTTAACATTTATCTATTATTATTATTTTTATCTAGTTGAGTAGATTATATATACATACAGTGAATTTATTTTCTATGTACATGACTGTGTTAGTGGTGCCATACTAATTTTTTACTCACACACTACTCATCCCACTATTGCACTATGGTACTTGAGCATATATTCACTTGGTTGCTGGCACATGATGGGTTGAGGCTCAGGACTGATCAAATAGGATGGCTCAGATATGTACAAGGACCTATATATGTCATATGATTGAGTTTGGGAAGTAAATTCTTGTAATTTTTACTAATTTTTCTTTTATTATTATTGTATATGTGGTTGGCCTAGTGGGCGATCCGTGTTGTTTTTATTACATGGATGTTAAGGCCTTTACTACAATTCATTCATTACAACCTTATTTATATTTATTGCTTCCTAGCTATGATTATTTACTACTATAGATTTTTTTTTATATTTCTACTATTTATATTACTCTGATATAACAGAATAGTCTCCCCATAGACACACCATAGGTGCTTGCTGCTAGTCGGTAGCCTTTATCGTATGGAGAGGGGTGCTTGAGTCCTTGTGATGAACTGATTCAATTACTATTCATAGAGTGATCCAAATAAATATGTGACAAAGTGGTATTAGAGGCATTCATTTCCTATTACATTACTATTTGAGACATGGTAGACAAGAGTATTAGGAATGTGTAAGAGCCTATGATGGATATAGGTCTAGTGCGTCAATAACACATGTTATAGTTAGAATTCTAGGTTACAAGGGATATGGGATTAATGTTATCAGTTTTATGAAGTTATAATTGAGTATGGTTTTCATCATGAGATATACACATGGATGTTTGAGGTTGATTATTTATGATAGATTTTTGTAACTTGGTCCATTGGAAAGAGGCTAGTGACTTGATTTTAAATCTTGTCCTGTAGAGGAAAGAGATGTCTCATGCATCATATTTGGAACATAATTTCTCTATGATATAAGCCTACTATTGTGTGATTTTTCTGATAACTAAGTACTTCTATTTAAAGTTTCAACAATAATCTAAATGGTGTTTTCCCATGATGTTTTTTGGTGGAATTCTACTTAGTTGGAACACCTTGTTTACATTCATTTATGATAGGCTATGGGTACTATGTTGTGATGTGACTTGGAAATGGAGATGTTGATATAGTGTTCCACATAGGAGGTATAGTCACCCTTTTTTGGTCATAATGGGTACTTCATGTATTGTTAGTAACTCTGATAGGTCACTAGGGGCAGGTGATACCTTAGAGAGGGACCGTTAGGAGAACCATGTTGATCCGGGTAGCTAATACCCTTATAATAGACCTCATGTGGGTGTATCCTTTTTAGGTTCCATTAACTAAATATTCTTAACAACCTATATGGAGTTTTCCCATCTATCTTTATATGATTTTCTACTTAACAGACCTTCATTTATGGTTATCTATTCAGATCATCTAGTGTAATGTCGATAGGTACCTAAATGTCTACAGTGAACTAGAACCTTAAAGGGGTATTTCCATATATGAATTCCTGGTGAGTATAAGTTCATTATATTCATTCAATTTGGCATTATGATCCTCCAGGGAGCACTCCCCGCACTCCCCTATGATGATTCTTAGAGAGGGATGAGTTTGGGTAAGAATATGCTTGGTAGATGATACCTTAAATGTTTAGGAAACTTTAATTCTCCCTGAGTTATAATTATCAGTGGGTTTTATTTAAATGTGTTTCCAATTATATTACTTGAAATTGAAAACTTATATCATTAAATCCATTTTGGAAGGTTTTGAGCCTCATAGGTTGATGATATCTTTACCTACGTTTAGTTTTACCTATTTTAGAGAGAGTTGATAATTGTATTAGATGTGTAATAGTTGAGGAGTGGATAATGACATTTCTCATGTGTTTAAATTAAAATAGGTTATAACCTATGGGTGTGGGAGACCTTTGGAGTAGGTGGTTGGACATGGTGACCCATATCAATACTTTATTGGAAGTTCTATGTGGGAGATGTAGAGGCCCTTACTTTTAACTCGGAGCCTACCTAGTTAGTGGTTAGTATGGTCGAGACAAACCTATGAGGGGAGTTGGCCTAGAATTATGGATGCTTGTAGGGATAGTGAGATTGATTGCACTCTTGTATAGAGACTGATTCATGGGAGGTTCTAATGTTTTACAATGCAGTAAGGATAATGACTTTGGTTTCTAAGGAAGTACCTAGGGTGCTTGGGTATCTAGATTGGGTTTGATGGGCAGGACTATTCTAGTGTCTGGTTCTATTGGATAGTGGTTTTGTAGTTAGTAACATGTTTAGAGAACAGGTAGACACTATTGACTAGAATGGATCCAGATGGAGGCTAAGCTTGTGGATGAGGTTGACATGCTTCATACCAATGATGCATATCTACAATGATAAAATGAAATTGGGAGGTGAGTGGTCATTTCTGAATCATGGAACAAGTAAGGTGACTAATTTTGAAGAGAATTTCCCTGGGATATCGTGGTGTGTCGAGATGAATGTGTTATGGATCACATTCATCTCGACCTTGGTAATATGCGACTCATGGGAGCCTGATTTAGGTGGTGGATCATATGGTATGATATTTTACACCTTCTACATAGGGTTATTTTATTTTTTATTGGTTAAGCATCATATTTTTTAAATATAACATCAGTGAGTGGTTAGGTATGGTCTGAGGATCGATGGTTTTTAATGCGATGCTTGTAGGAGTGGTGACCCAGAGCTTTGGGTGAATTAAGGGAATTTCCCTATGAAAATGGATATCTTGAAAAAAAGTGGGCTCCGTGAGATGGTTTACCTAAGGGTGGACCTTGAAACACCCTATCTAAAGACGTGGTGTCAGGGGTTAGTTAAAGGAAAGTGAATCCTAGCTTTATGTAAACATGGATCGATAGGATTGACATGCCTTTAACGAGGGGGAATTTTGAGGAAAGAATAGGGGTTATTTCCCTATTATGAGTTTAATCTTGGAGAATTCTATAGATTTAGTTTTCATGGGATGATAATGGGTGATAGGTGAAGTTTTCATTGCCACTAGGGAATGATATAGTTTCTATCCATGCTGATCATTATGTCTAGAAATGGACAGAGTATGGGTTGCGGTGATCAAGAACTTGTTTTAATGGTGCGATGATGAGGATGCCCCAAAGGTGGGAAGAAGGATGTTGGAAACTAGTGTTAAACCTCATGTAAGAAGGTTTATGAGAGGATGATACTGGTTATTGGATAGTTTTTTGGCTTTTAGATTTAATTGGACAAATGGACTTTGAGTATTACCGGATTCCTTCATAAATTTTAGGTATAGGTTCAGGAACAAGCTTGGGTGGAGCTCGAGTGTAAGAATCAATCCTAGGATATCTTGTGATGATCCAAGGGTATTGGAATGGTAATGTGCTAATTTTCATGCTATGAAACAAAAATAAAAATGTATAAGGGATGGTTCATCTAGGAAATTTCACCAAAATTCGGTTATGAGCTTCGGTGATCATGCTCATAATGATCTTAGTGTGCCTTAGGATAAAGGCATCAAGATTAGTTTTTGGTGACACAATAGTGATAGAATCCAAGAATTTTTTAGAACAGTAATCCAAATGTGGATTGAATTGTGTTCACTTATATAGTAGGATGCGTATAGTCAGAAAATCACATCATGCATATCATTGGGATGAGATAAGTGTAGTGAAATGGTCAGTTGAGGATTTTCAAGGAAAAGTCAATGTGACTAGATTTAGCTTGGTTAATTGGAATTCGACTGTTTAAATAAAATCAAGGGTTATGAGTAGTATCCTCATGTGTGATCAGGTGTAGCAAGTTGAGAAACATGATAGGAGTGTTGTTAGGACTCTAGGGGAATGTTTTAGTAGGAAATTTACAATGGTGGAATTACAATGGCTCATAGTTGGCTATTGAAAGAAATAATCTATGGTGAGAAGAACTATAGGCATAATGATGAATCAAATTATTACATAATCCTATTTTGGATTAGAAGGGTTCAAGTAAGTACTATATTGGTGTTCTAGAAATAGTTATGATCATTAGCTTGGAATAACGTTGGGCATTCAGAAATTCAACACGGTTGTTTCATCAGGAATTCATGACCCAAGTAGGTTTGTTTTTTTAGTTGGATTCCCACTGATACTTTTTAGGGACAAGAAGCATTAAGGTGGGGAAGTTGTAATATCCCATTTCCATATGAGTTGTAAATTTTAGAAGGAATTTTAATTTTACAATTACTTGGTGAGATGATTTTTTATTGGAGATTCAAAATAGGATTTTGAATATTAGAGCCTCTCAAACTAATATTCTTAAACATTGTTGGGGAAAGGTGGTTAGGAGGTTTTGGGACTATCTTGGGGGTTTGAAAACCAAATTTGAACTCTGAAAAAAGTACATCCTAGGTTGAACAATTAGTGATAACCATGCGGCCTAAAGATGAAACCTAGATTACATATGTTCACTGAATGTAAAATCATGCTATAGGCCTTGGAAAATCATGCGAGACTCTGTAATAAACTACTGATATGACACATGGTTGGAACACGGTCTGTTAAACCATACACCCTAACCGTTCAAGGTGTGTTATGCTCAGATAGTGGGGGTACATGGTTGGTGTATAGTTTAGGAAAACTGTGTGACTCATTATAGGAGGTCAAATTACCATTTTTTTCATCCTGAGTGTTTAATAGGGTATCCCCCTCTTCCTCTCCCCCTCACGTGAGCCGTATATCCCCCCTTCCTTCCCTTCTTTAAACCCCTTCATGGGGGTTCTATTTGTGGTTTTCCATGATTTTTTGAGGTAATAAATTACCTTAGGTATCCTTCTATACTATTCTCCCCTCTTTGTATCTAATTTTGGTTTCCTTAGCTTTATATTTTAGTTTCGATTCCACCAAAGTATGGTGGAATCGGGTATTGGTGACGGGAATTTTTTATTTTCTTGTAATGAGGGTGACTTGGGAGACTATATGAACTTCACTAAATTTCCATTTATTGAGGTATGTAACATCCCCATCCCAGGTGAAACTATAATCATTTCCCTAAGCAAAGTTTCCGCATGACCTCAGGTGCACCTCCCCGTATGCGATATGATGTCGACTAGCAGTGTGGGTCTAAAGAAACATGAAGAGACTATACCCGATTATCAGAGTAAAGACAAAAAAGTAACATAAAAATGTAATAACCAACATAAATAATAAATGGACAACATACAGAAAGAACCAAAAGTAACCAAGTAACACATGCTAATATAATATAATGATTACACTACATATCAAATAGTCATACAGTAAAAACCCCAATCCAAAAGCTATAAAATATCTAAAAAACAGCCCCAAGTCCCAACATAGTCCTGACATCCCATGATCCATCCCATCATCCCATGAACAACCAAACACCAGGTCCCATTCCCACACCTATACCAGGAAACAAGTAGTTTATGCTCAGGTACCCAAGTGCCATGGCGACCCGAGCAGGGTGTGAGTACAACTCAGTAGGCCACCACCAATGACATATAAATAAATAACCAGTCTATAAAAAAGTTTATGCAAATAAAAAATGGTGCAATGGATAAATAAGGGAACAAAATAATCATGTTTAACATTTAAACTAAATATTATTTAACCATTTCATCCTTTAAGTTTCATCAAGTAAAGCAACAACCAATCCCGCTCTAGGCATGCTGAGAGTCTAATCCATAGCATGAGGGGTTACATACTTTTATTCACATCGGTAATTCATTAACCAAATAAATTTAACCATGTACATTGTAGAATTAGTCCAGGTAACCATTTCATGTCCATACCTTGGGATCCTAGAGCCTCAGTATAATATCAAAAACCATGCACATACATCAATGGGGCTTAGAGTATCAATAAATAAGGAGCATAATTTTAACATAAAATTAAAAAAATACATCCATGGGGATTATAGAATCAATATGGATTGACCCAAAGATAAATATCCTCATTCCAACATCCTAAACCATTATTCACAGGTTAGAAAGAATAGAGAATCTATCCATGAATCCAACCAGGACTTGACATGTCATGTATGACCATCCCCAACCATTATATTATAAAAAAGTATATCTTTATCACAACATTTATCCAAAAACCAATACCCTTAATATTTATCCATTTAACACAGTCCCAATGAACCTTAAAACCAAACACATCACAATAAGAAACATCCCCTTTTTCACAATTTCATAAACCACACTTAAAATTTTTGAGGACCTTAAAAAAACCACCCAGTTCATTAAACATTTAAAAACAACCCTTAAATAAGGTTCTTTGTCATTAAACATCAAATAACATCCAAAGGATAATAATTACCTTAAATTCACTTAAAGAAACCACCATAAAATTTTCACAAGTGTAAAACCACACACACAATTCAAAGTACCATTTGAAATCTAAAAATAACCCTCTTTTAATCACTTTGAGGTTAACACCCCATTTCTAAAACATTACCCAATTTCAAAACATCATTTTCATTAATTGAAAACCATAACTAGATAAAAGTTAAAAACACATCATTTAAACAAATTCAAAAGCCTCTTGGGCACTTCAAAAAATCCAACATATAATCTTTTCAATTATACCTTTAACCATTCCCATATACCAAAATGAAATTCACAACCCATTAACTTATATAATTACCCTATCTCTATGTTTACCAAAATATTTCACCATTTACAAGGGTTTCTCATACCCCATTGGTAGCCCTTGGTCCAGTCTCAAGTCATCAATGGATCCAACAAGGTCCGTAAAGGGTCCCACACCTCAAAATAAGTCCCAATTTAACTTCTTTAATCAAGAACACGTAAAATAAACAAGGTAGTACACTGGAACAACCATATACACTTATAAAATAGCGAGACTATAAAAAAAGATTATAAATAACCTACATCAAGCTCAAAGACAACCAATCATTTGATAGAAACCCTTGATTTGAACTAAATCAGTCTCAATCACTAAAAAGAATAACACCCTAGAAAAATAAGTTTTTAGAGATTCATAAGGAGAGGAAACCACACACCAAGACTCTTCTATAAAAAGGAAGGAAATGGAGTCAAATAATTACTCAGAGCTTTGATTCAAACCCAATGACACTCCAAACACCTAAGAATCGAAGGAGAAACACCCATGGAGGAGGAGGGGGCTTCTAGTTCGTCCTCCAAGAAGTATGGGGTTTAATGGGGGAGAAATTTAGGTAAGAAATATCTAATTGTGATAGGGAAAATGGGAAATTACACACTTTTAAGAGGTTCATTGTTTGGTCGCACGGTTAGCCAAACTGTGTGTCTCCCTCTATCTAAAAGGGAGTTAGGACGCCCAATCTGGATGGCCACCTGCACGATTTGAAAAACCATGTGGTGTTCATCAACTCAATACTATCCAAGGGGGAATCTCAAAATGAACAGTCTCCTGGGCCACCATACATAGTTTCCACAACTATACACACCCTTTAGTAGGCCACACGGTTATGGCACATAGTTACTACTAATCATGCGCCAACTATTAATCTCTATATAGTTTGGCCTCTTTTCCTCCCCCTCCATGCCCTGAACCCCCAAGACACCCCTAAGGTCATTTAAACTCCCAAGAAACACCCAAATAACTAAAAAAATAAAACTATAACATACATTATCTTATGGTTAGGATCTTATAATCTCCCCACCTTAAAATATCTCATCCTCAAATTTCACTTTTAAACTTCACCAAACCCCTAAGGAAAGAGTGTTAGCCACTGGGCCCACCTACCAGCTTCCCTTTCTCAAGTTTCCACTTGAAATTAGACATACCATCATAACACTATGACCAAGAAATAGTCCCACCCTAAATAATTCCCCCACCATGGTCCATGATCACAAACCTGACGATCCTCAAAGGATGCATCAGTCACAAACCCAACATCAACCACAAGAACCCATAAGGAATAGAAGGAAAAATTACCTAGATCATGACATAAGGAAACATTTTAAATCACATCATACCATTATGGTGGATCCAATCAACACTCTACCAGCCTGATCTTATCTACAACTCACAACCCAAATCGTTTGGGGCCAACTTACCCTGTTTCTCAAAATTCTAACTATGACCCAAGCTCAGTGTCACCCGAAGGAACACATGGTTCCTCAACCACATTCCCCTAATAATTTCGGTCACAAATCAAGTATAAAAAACCTTGTTCCACATATGAACACCCCAAATATGACCAAAGCACAACCTTTATCTCAATGCACTCAATTGATCAAAACTCAAGACAATTCTTCTTACTAGAATCAAAACACGATGATAGAACTTACCCAATCCCATTCAACCTAGAACACCAGTCACATCATGAACCAACCACTTTCCCACTACGGTTCTCCCCATTATAAGATTTAGGTCACTACCACTATATTACCAGTGGGTAGAACCTCTACCATCAAAAGGAATAACAGAACCTCAACTCAAACATCCACAATATCCCGACACATTTCTCAACTCACTACTACCAAACATCCACAATGAAACCTTCCAACATTGGCATCCAACCTTTCTATAGAAACCACATAGATTGGATGAACCTATACCTTCCATATATCAACTAATGACAACTTGGTTTGTCCTCAAAGCTCACTTCTGCTCTAGAGATGCAGTTTTAAATCAAAAACATTAACCAATGGTGGATTAAAACTCACCACATCTGTTCTATTTTATAATGATATGTAAGAACATACCCAACCAAATTATCCCAAAATTCCCAACTCTCACTATTGGCATGTTACCACTTCACCTAGACATATTGCCTTCTCAATTAAGGAACACCACCATCATCTAAATGAACCCACTGAAGTCTATCCCTGAATCCTATGAAATTTCACCATAAAAGCATTTACTGCTTCCCAAACCATCATTGTGATCTATAGAACCCACTACCACATCCTTAACACCAACACCAGGAGTTGCTTTTAGAACCACCCCAAGCCCAAAGATAATTCTCATCTCAATCAACCACCACATTTAAGGCCCAACTGGCCTTCCTTGATGAATCTAAACATGTTTCTAAGAGGTTCCTTATTGGCATCCCAATGCCACCACATCCAACCCACAATATTCTCCACGCACCCAAAAACCTACCAGCATAAGGTTCACACTCCCATGACTAACACATCACTACCCACCTTAGGAGAGTCATTGTCACCATTTTCCTTAAGAAATCCCAACCAGAATGGCTCACCTTTAACTCACTCCATAGGTGAAACCTTCAAGAATTCTATTAAACCCACCAAAAGAAAACCTTAAGTAGCTTAGCGTATAGCCAATACTCTATCGGTGTACACAAGACAATATCAAGATATAGGGCATGATCATCTCAAGTCTGAAAGTACACCAAGATTTCACTAACAAAACCAAAACAACTGATACATTAATAATGTTACCTCCCAGTATTGGGACACCTTAACCTATTGAAAGTCTCAGAATTTTATGGCTGCTACCATCCTATCATCCCTCTACCACCACCTCTCAAGTGGGATTGCTAACCAAAAATCACTATTGCATTAAAAATCTTTACCAAGCAGTTGGGACCCCATTCCATTTGGTACAATTGTTTCCAAACCACTCAATTCCTTCCAGTATAACCCTAGTGATTCCCAATAAAAACAAAATGATCCATCACACTGATCCAAAACTAAATGGCCCCTCGAATGACCAATTCTTACCCCTTTGATTCCATGAAAAATGATAGGTTCTTAACTCAAGCTACCCTCTCACATGTCCCAAATAGAATCATACATCTCTAGTACATTCCCAACATCTATACCTCATCATATTCCTCTAGTTCATGCACTTTCTTGTGGTCAATCACTGAACCCAAATCTAGACTTCATGATTCATACATCACCAGGCCAAAACACCCACTTATACAACCAAAAAGGGCTCTTAGTCTGCTAACCTCATCGAACTCGAGGTATTATTGACATTCTCATTCAGCAACCCAACCTTTTTCATGAACAAGACCATCCACATGATCACCCCTTCCCCTGGGTTCTACTTCCATAAAGAAATCATCTATCTAGATTAAAAATTTATCTATGCATTGAACGTTTCCAGAACAACCATGAAAGATACATGAAAAATTATGATCTTTGAAACTAGACTTAAAAGCAACCAAAAACACCCAAGTGATTCCCTAAGAAACAAACCAAGGAATAACCATTCACTATCATAGAAATTTGATGGTACCCACCATAGATCGATTCCACTTCTAAAGAACCCACTCGTGCTTCACATTCCAAGTCACATACAAAATTAGGCTAACCTCTCTCAAGGTTACCCTCAATTTCCAAAAAACCACCGATTCATAACTATAACTCAAGTAGACTCTCCAAAACCATTGAATTTCACACTTCACCTACAATGAAAAACCCACACTAGGAAACACTCTCTGTCCATCAACATCAAAGTCCAAAACATGCACCGATTCTATACACACACAAAACCTTTAGAAAAATGACTGAACCCTATCACGAGCCACCCCTGAAGGTAAAATGAAACCAAATCCTTAAATTGGAGTCATGTTTATAAAATTTCTCCATATCTCCCTCTAATCTATATGCATTAACCTCAAATAAGTTTTTGATCATGGGAGGCACCCCTACCCCCATTCCAAAACACACCATGTATAATGACCCAAGAAACCATTTACTCTAGGTCCCACATCACAGACACTCACCCATATACTTCAACACTATGATCCAAATACCTACTATAATTTCCAAAACACAACTTTCAAGGTATCAACCCACAAGGTTCACCACATCCAAATTACTGGACAACATTTCACTACCCAATTCCACAACCCTACCAAAGGTTTAACAATCACATTCCTTTACCTACACATCAAAACCCTACAATGCCTCATGGCCATAACTAAGGTCTCAAATAGGGAACTCCAACTGCCCAAAACACCCATACATGGGGTCCGATCACAACACTAGGGATACTCGCTACTAGTTTCCCTAAAGGTTCAATAATTTCAAATTACTTTTTAATAAACATTTCCATTTAAATACCCAAAAATTAATATTTCAAAACTATCCATTTTTAAAACCCAAGGATTTAAACTTTACAAAACATTTTTATTACCCAACATTTCAAAAATTGAAACTTTAATTCAAATTCACATTGAAAAATACTTTCACTAATAAACATTTGAAAAGATAAATTGGCATAAACTATAAACATAAGTTCACTACCGACATATAAATTCTAGGGAACTATCAATCATAGGAACATATGGATGATTGATCTATCCTATGTGCCTGGAATGATTCATGAACACACACACACTCTATTTACATACTGGGCCAAGAGATAAAACCCCATAAACCATCAAAATCACATCCAAGTGTGTCACTCGATGTGGAAATATCAATCAATCGCAAAATCACAAAAAATAACATCAATCACCACCCCTAGAAACTTGGATTTTCCCTCATACATGGGGCTATAGGAACCCAGGTAGGTTATCATTAACAATCCCCAAAAAGATCATAACCTCATATCTACCATTACCCAAATAGTAAGACAAAATATATCAGCTCTGATACTACTTTGTAACATCCCTGGCCCAGGTGCCACTATAACCAGTGCCTCGATCCATGCCACAACATGAACTTAGGGGAAACTCCCTATATTCCAGAGGCTACTGACTAGCAGTGCAGATCTAAGGAGACATGGGGAGACTATATCCACTTATCAGAGTAAATACACGATATAAGTAACATCAAAAAATGTAATACCTAGAAAAAATAATAAATTGACAACAAATGGAAAGAACAAAAAGTAACCAAGTAACACATGATAATACAATATGAGTATTCAACTATATATCAGTCAATATTATAGTAAAAACCACAATATAAAAAATATAAAAGATCCTGAACAAAGACCAAGCCCAAAACCGATCCTAAAATTCCATTCTCCATCCCATTATCCCATGCACAAAAAAACAGAAGGTCATTATGCCGAACCTGTACCAAGAAACAAATAGTGTCTGCTTGGGTACCCAAGTTCCATGGTAGTCCAAGAAGGGTGTGAGTAAAAATCAGTAGGCCACCACCAACAATGTTTAAATTAATAACCACCCTTTATAAAAGTTTATACAGATAAAAAACATGGAATGGATAAACAACGGAACAAAAGAAGCATGTTTCACATTTAAAGTGAATGTTATTAACCATTACATCATTTAAGTTTTATCATGTGAACCAAAAACCTATCCCACTTTGTCCATGCTGAGATCCTATTCCATAGCATAAGGGGTTATATAATTTTAGTCACATGGGGAATTCATTAATCAAATCAATTTAACCATTTACCTTGGAGTATTAGTCTAGCTAACCATTTCATGTCCATACCTTGGGATCCTAGAGCCTTAGTCCGATATACCAAACCATGAAAATACATAAGTGGGGATTAAAGCATCAGTTAATCCCAACCCAGAGATATAGATCCTCAGTACAATATCCAAGTCAAACAATAAATTGGCGGGGCTTAGAGCATCAGTCTAGCCCGACCCAAAGATGAGGTTCCTCAGTCCAACATCCTAAACTATTATTCAAAGGTTGATAAACATGGAGCATCAGTCCATGAATCCAATTGGGATCCAGCACATAATGTACGACCATCCCCAACCATTATATTATTAAATATTCTATATTTATCACATCATTTATCAAATCCCAAAAACTTTTAATATTTCATCATTTACTGTGGTCCCAAAGGACCTTTAAAACAAAAAATCTCATAATAATAGCTGAACCCTTTCTCACAATCTCATAAACATCACTTAAACATTTTTAGGACCTTAAAAAACCACCCAATTCATTAAATATTTCAAAACTACAATTTAATAGGGTTCTTTCTCTTTAAAAATAAAAACATGTCCAAAGTCCAACCATTCCCTTCAATTCACTTAAAGAAACCACCATGGATTTTTCAAAAGTGTAAAACCACACACACAATTAATGGAACCATTTGAAATCTAATAAGAACCCTATTTTAATCACTTTGAGGTCAATAAACCCTTTCTAAAACACTACTCAATTTCAAAACATCATTTCACTTCATTTAAGACCATAACTAGATCAAAGTAAAAAACCCATCATTTAAACTAATTCAAAATACTATTGGGAAGTAAATAAAAGCCAATATATAATCTTTTCAATTATACCTTTAACTATGCCCATATTACAAAATCAAATTCATAACCCATTCACTTCCATAATTACCCTATCTCAATATTTAGCACAATATTTCACCATTTACAAGGGTTTGGTATACCTCATGGGTATCCCTCTATCCAGTCTCAAGTCATAAATAGACCCAACCAAGAACAAATACCCAATTTACCTTCCTTTATCAAGAACATTGTTGGCGCCAAAATTCAGGACAAAGAAGAGGCCCAAAGAAGGCCCCAAAGAACTGCCTCTCCAAGCCCATTCGCGGAGTTCCCCCAGCACTGTGACCGCCGTGAAGTAAGGAGGCGGGACACTCCGTGAGCATAGTTGACGTTCACAAGCCCGCCGTGAAGCAAGGAGGCAGGACGATCCACGATTTCATTTCACGTTTGCGAGCCCTCTGCAAAGCAAGGAGGCGGGACGCTCTGCGACCGCATTTGAAGTTCACGACCCACCACGAAGCAAGGAGGTGGGATGCTCCATGAATGCATTTGACATTTGCGACCCACTGCGAAGAATCCTAGTCCCTCTTCACGCCACGTGAGCTCCGCTCTGCGGCGCCTCTCGCCTATAAATACCAGGATCCCCCTGAGCCCAACGGACAGAAAATCTGACCTTTCGGCTTCCCATATCCTAAATCGCAAAGCATTCTTCTTCTTTGCAAACCATGAGCTGTGAGAGGTACTTTTGCTCCACAAAGTGCCTCCCCTTTGTCTCGTTTTGATCCCCTCTTCCGAGAGGGATTCCTTTCGTGAAGCCTAAGGGTCTTCACGAAGGAAAGAGATCCCCAAGGGGACCTGGGTCATCGTGGAGCGTTTATGCTTCCTAAAACACCCTTCATGTACACGTGATCCACATGATAAGGCAGGGTCACTGTAATTCGCGAAGAACTTTGCTTCCCGACAAATTACTTCGTGAGGTACCTTTGCTCCACGGGGCTATGCTCCATAAATGCCTGTCCACTTCATGAAGCACCTCCCATATGCACCTCCACCCCATGATAAGGCTAAGGCACCCCACTTCGTGTAGCACACCCCTTCGCAAGTTCCCTCCGCCACACAGAGCAATAGAGCTTCACAAGGCCCCTGCCTATGGACTCATCTGCTTGGAAATTCATTTTCCCGTGTGAACCTCAAGGTTTGCATGATGCAACTTTAAATTTCCCTAGACGATACTGCCCGTTGCGTTGCTTCGCCTAATGCATCTTCGCATAGGCACGCTAATGGATATTCCTTCTTCGCATAGCCATGCTAATGTGGACCCCTCAATGGTTTTCTTCATGAAACCCCCTCACTAGGGAATTTCTGGTGCCTTCCCTCCCACAAGGAGCAGAAGGTACCGGTTATGTAATTCCTAGGGGTGTGGAGCACACCCACCTCATCCGAGCTGCAGGACGTTAAACTGCCAAGTGCCATCGTCCTTAGCACATGGCGTTAAACTGTGACCTCACCCCGTGCCCTGCCCATGGGGTTCCCCCACCTTGGACATTCTTCACACCCCCTGGTCTCCACAGGGGATGATATCCTCTTTATTGGAGTGGCGTTTGTCTGTGTGGGAAGGGCATCCACCTTGGTGTAAGCCCCTAGTTTTCCTTTCAGGAGGCAGCATCCCTGCTCCTCCTTTCATCTTCGGTCCTCAAGGCTAACGGAGGGTGTGATAGGGAATGGGCCTCCTCCTTTATTCGGTCCCAAGTCCCTCTCTCGTTGCGCTTTGTCGCCATCGGGCCTCCATCTCAGAGTAAGTCCCAATATTTCTCTCCCTAGACTGCCCCGTGCGTAATCCCCTCTTCACTTCCCACAGACGCACCTTTCACGACGTGGTCGTCAGGCCTTTACTACCTCTTGTTTCTCACACCGAGCATAACTCACGTGGTCTTAGAGTAAGCATCGACCATGACAATGCCCCCATCCCGCATGACGTTAAACTGTATTCCCCGCCACCCGAACTACGGGGACTTTGATCCATGTCAAGGCCTGGTACGTAGGAAGCCTCCCCGAGGTTCAAGCCCCACCACCTTGGGCACCCTATAGTGTAATCCCCATGTCGCAACCTGAACTACGTGGACTTTGATCCATGTCAATGCATGGTATGTAGGAAGATTCCATGAGGTTCAAGCCCAACACCCATCGGACCCCAGACCCATCTTCACGTCGGTTCACCGACACGCCCCTACCCGAACAATGGGGACTTTGATCCATGTCAAGGCATGGTACGTAGGAAGCCTCCACGAGGTTCAATTAGGCACCCTAGAGTGTAATCCCCATGTCACAACCTGAACTATGTGGACTTTGATCTATGTAAAGGCATGGTACGTTGGAAGCCTCCATGGGGTACAATCCCAACACCCATCAGACCCCATGTCTATCTTCACGTCGGTTCACCCACACACCCCTATCCGAACTACGAGGACTTTGATCTATGTCAAGGCATGGTATGTAGGAAGCCTCCATGAGGTTCAATCCCAACACCCATCGGACCCCAGGTCCATCTTCACATCGGTTAGCCGACACACCCCAATCTGAAATACATGGACTTTGATCCATGTCAAGGCATGGTACGTAGGAAGCCTCCCTGAGGTTCAAGCCCACCAAAACCTGGTCGCTCCGACCCCCTTCACGTTAGTTCACCAACACCTTGGGCCGCCTCAGAGCGTAATCCCCAAATTACACCACCCGAACTATGCAGACTTTGATCCTTACCAAGGCAAGGTACATAGGAAGCCTCCCTGAGGTTCAATCCCACCACCCATTGATCATTCCGACCATCTTCACGTCGGTTCACCAACTCCCTAGGCAGTCTAGAGTGTAAGCCCCACACCCATCCTAAACTATGTGGTATTTGATCCTCTCTAAGGCGAGGTACGTAGGAAGCCTCCCTGAGGTTTAATCCCACCACCTATCTGGGCCCCAGGTCCCCATTCACGTCAGTTTGACCCCATCCAGCGGTAATCCATTGTGACCCTATTCAGTGGTAAGACGTTGACATCCTTATGCAATGGTAAGCCATTGTAGCCTCATTCAGTGGTAAGCCATTGCCAACCTCATTCAATGGTAATCCATCGTCAGATGAACTACGCAGACTTTGATTCCCTGCCACGGGGATACATAGGAAGTCTCTTCGAGGCTCAAGACCAACACTACCGTAATCTTCATAATGGTATCATCCCATTCACCATCCATATTAACTACTCCATCATCCATCCTGATCCTTACCCGGGACACCACATCCCGGTGGGATCATACCATTCCATTCCCCGTTCCATCTAATAGCATTCGGGAGGCCGCTCACATGATAACCCCAATATCGGTGTTCCCTCCAGGGGGTTCCTCTGTCTAATCCACTCTAGTCAGTGTTCTGATCAGCCTGATCTGTCTCCGCTGGATGTTAAATTTGCGGCATACCCTGTGTTAAACATGGGAAGCTGAGTAAAACCTTAGATACATGCCCATGACATATAATTCCCCGCATTCGATGTGGGATGCCTCGGGATTCCGTGCCCTCGAGAAGCCTTATAATAAGGGATAGAAGACAGACACGCCAATTCCTCAGCGTCCAGACATTCCAGTGATGCCCCAACGTGACTAATCCCCTAAACGAAGGTTTCTACCCTGACTGGACCCCTTGGAATGTCCTGATAGAAGGAGCGTAATTAACTGGTGTCCATAAAGATATAGTGCCAGAAAGAGTTTCACGAACAACGTATTAAATCTATGAGGGAGACCCAGACTAGGTAATGAGTTCCGAGGAGGAATCCATGGAATGAGGAACCGACATCCCATCATCCCGTTTCGATCAAGGAGCAAACGTACCTGAATAAGGAATGGATTTCGCCCACCTTTGGAAAGTGGGAATGCGGGGTAACAAAGCCGTGCCTATCACACTCAAGCAGATGGACGCACACGCCCTGACGAAAATTTCATAAACAAACATAGAAAAATAACAAGTCAGTACATTGGAAAAACCACATACACTTATAAAAAAACGAGACTATGGGAAAAATATTCTAGAACAACTACGTCAATTTTGAAGTTAACGACTCATCTGATAAAAAACCTTGATTTTAACTATATTGAACTAAATCAATAAAATGAATAACACACTAGAAAAATAAGATTTTAGAGATTCGGAAGAAAATGAAACCACACACCAAGACTATTCTAAAAAGAGAAGGAAACAAAGTTAGGGACTTACCTAGATTCTCACCCAATGTCACAACAAACTCCTAAGAATCAAAGGAGAAACTCCCATGGTGGAGGAGGGGCTACTGGTTCATCACCCTAGATATTGGGGGTCAAATGGGGGAGGAATTTAGGGAATAAAAATTTAATCCCGGGAGGAAAAATGGGAAATTTATCATTTTTAAGAGGCACATGGTTTGGTCGCATGGTTGGCCAAACCATGCACCAACCATGCATCTCCCTCTATCCTAAAGGGATCCAGGATGCACAGTTTAGTTAGCTACTTGCATGGTTTGAAAAATGGTGTGGTGGACTTGTGATCATAATTTTCCAAGGGGGTAGAATGAGCCTCATGGTATCTTGGGCCACCCCACATGGTTTCCTGAACCATGCACACCCTTTAGAAGGCCACACATTTATGGCGCATGGTTACTAATAACCGTGAACCAATCATTCACTCTATACAGTTTGACCTATTTTCGTCATCTTCCATACTTCAAACCCTTGAGACACCCTAGAGACAATTTCAAATCTTAGAAGAAACCCCAACAACCAAAAACTGAAACCAAGATGTAACTTATCACAGGGTTGGGATCTTACAAAGTATTCCATCATGATGATTTTTATAAAGCTTTAAAGCATAAATTAAATTTCTTGGGTGGTTTTCTTGACATCATTGCTTAGAAATTATTCCCGATTTAAGGTTAATGATGTTCCAAGAGTTGATGGAAAGCTTTAGGTCATAGTTTTTGTGTGAAGAGATCAGTAGGTGAGGTTTTGGATATTATGCCTCTATAATTATTTTTTAATTGTATCTAACTTTTTGAGATTAATTAATTAATTAATTATAATGTAATCATTATTAATTAACTTTTGATGGTTTGGTTGTGAGACATAATCTTGTATGTCTTGGATGAGCCTGGATAGACCTTGGAAGCTGATTTTGTCCCTTGGAAAATAAATTGAAAGCTTATTATGAGGTAGGTGGTCTGTTGTACCTACCCTATGGTATTTATGCATGTTTATGATTGTATGTGAATTCTTGGGCTCACCCTTGAGGATGAATCCTAGGTTTAAATTTATTTCAAAGACTTGTTTAATTAAACTTAAATGTCTAATTAAAATGAACGGATTCTAGGGGTCACAAAAAACCCATGTGCACAAGCCTCATGCCTTGGACCCTAGTGGCTGAGATCGAGACTCTTGAAACACGGAGTAGCCTCCAGGCCTCTTAAGAGTTGAGTTTGGACATAGTGAGGAATTTCATAACCTGTGTTGGCCTAGGTAGATATACCTTAGTAATACCAGGATCAGGTTGGGTGAGTGGACCATCTCATAGAGATTTTGTGCACTGATATGGGTCATGATATATATCATGGTAGTTTCTATAGTGGCAAGACCACATGTAGTTTGATAGGCCACGCTGCCCTGTTCATGATTTCATGGGATGTGAAGTACCAGTGCATCAGGGGTTGACTTGAGACCGTGAATATTTCTAAGGGTCTTGAAAGGGATTCCTCTACCTATGTATCAATTTTGAGGATCCCAAGAGATATTTCTCTACTTACATTCTATCTTAGAGGATCCCAATATGGATACCTCTACTTATGTGTGGACTCAAGGATCCCGTTAGGGATTCCACTATAGTGTATTGACATAGTAAACCCTAATGGGTTCCCCAATGGTTGACTAAATCTAATAGAGTGTGTTATGGGGTTGGGTGGAGATAATAGTGGGTGTCACCTTAAAACCCATACTGAACATGTGAGCCCGAGAGGATGTGGGTGTAGAGATGGATTTAGGTGATCATCCAACCATGTTTTTATACTTATGCTTTCACTTATTTACTATTTATATAGACATGGATACTTGTAGATTCTCTTTAGAACTTTTCCTATAGGCCTGATGAGATGGAATTAGATGGTGGGGATGCCTAGGGATAATTCTTGGGGTTTGAATTATGAGAATTATTTAATTTAATGCTAACTTACTAGAATACCTAGTGTCATTAGAATTCCTCCCTACACATAGAACACATAGGAGATTTATGAGTGCATATCAAAGCCACTATTAATTATTGTGTCACCCAATATGCCTAGATTTATAGGATCTAGGTTATTCTAGACGTTGTCGAGATTCTATATTTCTCATGAGAAATAGATTTTTGTGTCATACCTAAGGATTGATATTGATATCCTTGATTGATGCCTATGATAATCCCTAGGATCATGTGGATGTAGCATGATTTCATTATTCAGATCTGTCTTGGAATGGGATATTGATTCCTTGATTAAATAATTCCAAGTTATTATCTCATATTAGTATAGTGTTCCTTTCATATTTATTAAGGGAAACACCCATTAAGAATTCATTTTGTTTCTAATGTCTTTATTGTGGAAAGATAAGGAACTAGGAATCTGAAATCATACTGGATTAATGAACATTGAGACATTGTATGGGTTACATTGGTTACAAACTGATTGAGTGGTATACCTAATATTCATAGGATCCTACTCAATGCCTTTATTTATGGGATGTACAACCGATACCTATTTTACTACATCATGTTTAGTATAGGTGAGTATGGATGATCTCAGAGGAAGGAATTGTATCACCCTGTGGTGATGTACCTTTCTCAAAGGTATTCTAGTGAGGGATGAAGAAGGTATGATTGGATTAGGGTATCCATCAGGCCCTAGGTATGGTTTTGTTTTTAATTTATTTTTCAGTAGTTAGTTATTATTATTATTGTTCTTATCTAGTTGAGTATCTTGTGTATACACACACTACATTCAATGGATATGAATGGGACTATGTTGGTGGTTCCCTACTATGTTTTATACTCACAACTTTCTTAGGCCGCCATTGCACTAGGGTACCTAAGTAGACATTGAATTGGTTACAGGAATAGGATGGGATGAGGCCCAAGATTGATCAAGAATAATAGATCAAATATATATGGGGAGGTGGGTATGTGGTACTAATCAATGTGGGTAGTAGAGACTTATTATTTTTACTTTTATTTTATTTTATTATTCATGTATATGTGGTCAGCCAAGTGGGTGATCATTTTTTGTTGTATGACATGTCTATTTGGGCCTTTACTACATTTCATTCATTACATACTCATTTACATTTATTTCTTTCACACTCATTTTATTTACTATTATGAATTATGTTTGGATATTTCTATTATATTTTATACTCTAATATAAGGGAATATTCTCCCCATAGACGCACCCTAGGTCCTCGCTACTAGTCGGTAGCCTTTTCTATATTGGGAGGCATGCTTGAGGTATTATGGAAAACCAATCAATTTACTGTTCATATTGTGATCTTGGTCGGGACATGAAAATCATGGTCAATACGATAATGACTACAAATTATACAATACTAGAACCAAGACCAAATCCATCTCCATGCAACCTTCAGTTTCTTACCACCCCAAACTCACCCAATGCCAGTCACAGGAACAAAACCCAAGTTTAGCTAAAACCCAAAACCTACAATATATAGGTTTGAGATAAACATAACAGTAGGTCACGACCCACCAAAATTATAAAATTCATTTCATAATTAAATTTATAAATTCTAGTTTAAAAATATAACTAGAAAGTATTATTTTACAACCTAAACTCATGGAAAACCAAAATTAAGTTAGTAGTAACTTTATAAAATTTTTTATTTGTTTTTTTTGAAAGAAAACACTCACTTTAAAAGTGTTTCATCACCCCAAGTCAATTTAGATCTAACACAACCATTTTTAAATCCAATTTAAAAACTAATACGATTATATTTAATTCAAAATGGATTTTCTAAAAATCTTTGAAACCCATTTTAAAGAGGAAACAACTAAAACTCGCATGTCAAATATACAAAAAGTGGGCACCAAAAGTCCAATGGTAGACAATAAAGATAAACAAGAAAAGGGTTACACAATTAAACAAGATAGGGAATGATATAACTAAAAACAAGTTGGGAATTCCTATATTAACCTCAAATAAAGAAATGAGTGTGTCATGGGCTCTACCTTGGGAATCTAACACGAGGCACATATAATTATATAAATTTTCCATGGACCAAATATTGACATATGTTGATTCCAAACCATAATCCATCCAACTAGCACACACAAGACTCATTGAAAATTGTACCCCCTCCTATTCCTAGTGACTAACACAATTATAGGTCCACTAGCAACAAGTAAACCAACTAGTGTGACATAAATATAGATCTCCCACTTAATACCTAGGTTTCACATGACCAAAATAAAAAGGGAGTTGAGTTAACACATGATCCAAGATCAACACATAAGGCATAAGAAATAAATCTCTATCACCATTATATACAACAACCCATTTTATATATCATGCATCCATGGAATAAAAATAGTACATTATATAAAAATGGAGAAACAAGAATCACATAGAGATAAATAATAAACACAAGGGTAAAAAAGTTCTAAGTGGAAATCAAGAGGGTTTCACAAACTTTAAACAATAATCTATATAAAGTTCCAATAATGGATTTACCATAAAACATGGCTCAGAATGCTAATCCATTTTCATTTTATTCAAGCCCACTTTAAACATCCTTTAGAAATCAATTTAAACTATTTACAAAACTTAAATTTTAAATAAACCCATTAAAACATGGGTCTTTCTCTTTGAAATCCAAAACTAGAGCAAAGGTTTTCCATTTTTCACCAAAAACTTCTTTAAAGATACATTAAGGAATTTTAAAAAGGATCATAAAAACAAACTCATTCAGTTAAACATTTATAATTCAAAAAAGAACCCATTTAAAAATAATTTTGAGGTCAATGCCTCATTATAAAATAAATATCACTTTAAAACATATTTTTTATATTTGAAAACAAAAATAGTTTTAAAATCCAACACACACTTACAAAACCATTTTTGAAAGCCTCGTAGGCATTTATCAAATTCTTAGAGCATACAAAAATTACATTTCAAACATGAAAAATGTAGAATTCAAAAGAGAAAACCTTTATTCTAAGCTTAAAATTCATATAAATGATTTAATAACATAAAATGGATATCAAATATATTCATATTTTCAATAAAAAAGATTTATAAAATCCAAGAATATTTTGAATTCCAAAATGAAAAAATTTCATAGAAATGTCTATTTGGAAGAAATAGAAGCCAAGTTAAAATGTGTTGACTTTGATGATGATCAACCAAATAAGAAATATTTTTATATCTATAACCCACATACACCAAAAACCCTAACATTAGGTCTACCTTGAACCCTAAATCATCCGAAAACACCTAAAGGGTTTGCAGGTGGAATAGAAGTAAAGAGAAAATATGGGAGAAAGGGAGAAAGAGGGGAATGAGGAGAGATTTACCTTGTAATAACTTGGAAATTATCAAGAACAAGATAAGAATATAAGGTGGATGAAGTTTGGAGCTCTCCTTGAGCTCCAAGGGGTTTGATGATATTTATAAGAGAAGAGAGGGGAAATTACATTTTAATTATAAAGGGGAATTTCGGTAAAAATTACTTTTTAAGTGATTCTGTGTAATCTTCATAGTTTGACGACATGTTTTTCCAAGCCATGAAACAACCATACGGAGTACCCTTACTCACAAAAAATGACACATGTTTTCCTAGGAAAACCATTCAAAGACCATGAAAAAATCACTATCTCCATGATAACACCCTCTGCACGGGCACTACATGGTTAATGCTAACTATGTGGGTGAATCTTACAACACCCAGAAAACCTCCAAAAATACAAATTACTAGCCCAAAAATTACTAGGACTCGAGATGAACCAAGACAACATAAAATAATATTAATTAAATAATACAGTGACATGTGGGTGTTAAAATTCTTCCCACCATGGCACTTTAATCTCTTAGAAAATCCTTGGTCAAAAAATAAAAGGTGGCTGATAATGAAAGATCTAAAGAAGACCAAATTAAAGAGCACCACACACACAATCTGACCTCTAAAACAAACATCCCAGATCCTAAAATTTTTCAAACTAATCATCCATAAAGGCTTAGAGACATCTATAAACACAATGAAAACATGAACCCCAAACCATAAGTCATAAGAAGAAAAGGAGGACCAATATTGTCTCCCCACCATTTAGAATTCCTCCAGCATGGTGAATCCAAAGGAAACTACCAAGATATGAATCCTCAAAAAAACCAAACAACCATGAGAGAAACCGACTCTTAAACCACATGCACTTCTAAACCAAAAGAAGCAAGAAAAAACCACAAGAAACCTCAAATAAATGGAATGAGATCTAGCCTTAGGATATAACACATACATATAACCTAGGTTCACAATCCAAATAAACTTCACATGGAGAATTCATAAAAACCTAATAAAAACACCATCCAATTGATAATATCAACTTGTGAAACACACACCCTAACTATCCCATCATACACCCAAGTCCATTCCTCATGTATAACCAGTGAGAACTTCAAATCCCATCACAACCAACCAATAAAAACCAAAAATCTAAAAATATATTCATCCATAAAGAAAGGAACCACCAGAACCCACAATCACAACCATACACAAAAGAACAGGGAAATCTAGAAAACAACATTAAAATTAATCCCTAATAAATATTCCATAAAGGAATTATCCACCAGAATCTAAAATATAGACAAAAAAATCCCAAAAGATAAACCTGATTAAAACCATCAAATTAAAGGTCCCCAAAAAAGAATAAAATCCAGAACAAATCAAATTTAAGACCTCTTTAAAAAACCTAACATAGGAATTTTTTTAAGATGACCCAAACAACCACAATGGAGGAAAAACCTTGTAGTTTTAAAATAAGAAGAATTAGAGTGTTCAAGATCCCCACACTAGAAGCACAATGGAGACCCACTCTTCCTTCAAGAAGAACTTGTGTTCTGATAAGTCTTACCCTCATCTATATGAATTTCTAACACTAAATTTTTCTGCATCCACTCTAAACCTTTTGGGATACTCTAATTTCAATCTGATGGAACTAGGGAATCATCCAACATTAGTTTCCTAGACTGGTCAGCTTCCACCTAGATAACGTCCTTGACGACCTCATGAAATGATTTTAGGATAGTCACAAGCACAACTAAACCAAAATCTGGGTGAAAAAAACCATTAAATAAATGATATTTCTTAGAATCTTTTACAACCATCCCTAGATAGAAGATGAACAATTCCAAAAAAGTGGTCATCATACTCCCTAATTTATTTCTCACACTAATTAAGGATAACAAGATTGATAAATCTATATATAATCACAACCTCTCGATAGAACCACTGGATAAACACTATCCTAAAAAACTCCCAAGACATGCCATCATGAAACTGAGGAGGTACTAAAAACTCCCACCATGCTTGAATAGATCTAAAAAATAAGATCACTGCATCTATCACCTCCAAAAATTCACGTGTATAGGGATAATTTAGGAGTCCCTCAATACTTTACAACCACAAAATTTCTTTCTTCAAACCTCAATCACCATAAAAATAAGGAATATACTGATTTAATAAGTCTCTAATGGGGCATGAGATCAGGGAGGGTTCCAAGTCCACCACTCCACTCAGAGTCTAGGTAGATTCTAGAATTGAAGTAACTCCTTCCAATAGATTGGAGGATTCACCAAGGGGATCATCCTCTAAGAAAATACTTCTAATTTTTCTTTTGAATATTCTGGGAGGCATACCATAAACAAAAAAAGACATAAACAACATCAATTCATGCCCCAAATCTCAAACCAAACAATCACATCATAATCTAGGGATCAAATCCAAAAATAAAAAGTCCCCATAACAAAACACATCAACTCCACACTAATAAAAGAAGTTTTTATTTCAAAATATCCCACTTATTTTAAGGTATTTTGAAAATATACTATACCAAGGAATACAATTGAAAAATAATCTAAGCCCCTTTTTTGAAAATAATTCAATCTTATTGAAACACATATCACAAAAACAAGGCACATACCAAAAATCCTATTTTATAATACCCACATTTCCCAAACCCCACCTTTTTAAAACTGAATCACTTTAAAATTTTAATTTTTAAATCAATCACCTTTGGGAATACCTCTAAATAAAAAATTTAAAACATCTAACTTTTCTATTTTTTTTTCAAATTCCACAATGGAAATAACCACTTCATAAACATTTCATGAAAATTTAGGTAATTTTCTCTCTTTTAAACAACCCATGAAAACCAAATTCTAAAATTAGGAATCTCACAAAATTTTCCTCATTTCACAAAATAATAATTGAAAACCAAGAATCATTAAATGACCAGACAAACCATCAATTAGTGTTCATGTGAATTGAATCCAAATAGCATCAGATCCCTCCTCAATCTACCTCCAACAAGTGAGAGTCACTTTAGTATCAATTCAGAATCAAGAGGAGTAAAAGAAAATCAAAGAGGTAATAAATAGTATGGTGAGTAGTTTGGTGGCATAGGTTGGAAAACTATGTGCTAATTGTGCTATATGCTTTGTGAAGGCGACTGACCCAAACCGCGTGAGCACCACATGGTTGGTTAGACCATGTGAGCTAACTGTGATGCCCAATATCTCTTCCATTTTCACCCTAAAACCAAAGAATGACCCCAAAAATCACTTATATACTCAAAGTAGATAAAAAATCACTATATCACATCAAATTCCATCATAAATAACAAAAAATGAACTTGAGTTCACAATTCGAAACCCAAATTTCCTGGGTGTCTTGAAGCACAAGACAAGAAAAAACTATCTAGACTCTCCATGCCTTACTTCCTAATCCACAGAAAACTTAATCTTCTTTACAACAAGAAACACCCTCACTAATAAGAAGGATAATCAAGAAACATAGGCTCCCATTAAAGATCCTAATCCCTAATAATATTTTATAATAAAACAACCTAAGCTTCCGTCCACATAGAACTTGACTCAGATTTCCAAAAATCCCAAAGGGAATTCCTAACCCCCATGGGATGGAAACTAGTTCCTAGGCATCACATGAAACAACTTTGGTAATGAATTAACCCTTAAATTAGAGTTAAAAAAACATAACATCAACCAATTACTGACATAGAACACTACTACATTGGATGTCCTTGTACGGTCAAGCATATATAAAACCAAAATAAACAGACATGCTAAATAGGCCATGAATAAAAATACTCATTCAACCCATTTATATAAATACAAAACATTATACATAAAAAATGACACAACATAGAATAAATAGGTACAATAAAAATACCTAAAAGTAGTTATAAGAATGGGTATAATAGATAATACAGCAAAAACCAAAAATAAAACAAAACTCAAGCCATTCCCAAAGCCATCTCCATGCAACCTTTGATTTCTCACCACCTCCCAACTCACACAACCTCGACCATAAGGAAAAAACTGAGTATATCTGAAACATAGAACCTGAAATATATAGGCATGATCTAAACAACCCAATAGGTCTCCACCCATCAAAAAAATGAAATTCATTTTATAAGGAAATTCATAAATGCTATATTAAAAATATAGCTATAATATAGGATTTTGAAACTTGAAATCATGAAAAACCAAAATCATTTCCATAACTCCTTTAAAAAACTTTCAACTTATTTTATTTAAAATAAAAACACTCACTTTAAAAATGTTTCACCAATCTATGTCAATTTAAATCCAAAACACCCATTTTTAAATCCACTTTAAAAACCCAACACGAGAATCTTTAATTTAAAATGGGATTTCCAAAAATCTTTTAAAATCATTTTATAAATGAAATAACCCAAACTCATGGGTCAAACATGAAAAAAGTAGGCACCACAATCCCAAAGGTAGACAATGTAAACATACAAGATAAAGTGCCACATTAATAAAATTTGGGGAATGATATAATAAAGAAAAAGTTTGTAATCCCCTATATAAAACTCTAATAAATAAATGAGTATATCATAGGCTTTTGACGTGCCCTCATGCATCATTAAATTCATGTAGGCTGTGGTCAGATTAGAATTTTTTGTTTCTCAAACTTCACTTGCTACTAGGGAACAATATAATGAAATTATAGGGTCTATCCCATGGAGATTTAAGTTGGGAAAGGAAACCTATGGCTTGAAACCCTTTTATGTAGGAGTATTTCTACTTGGGTTATTTTGGGAAAACTATTTCTAGATGATTTATGGTTTACTTCAAGAATAAAAGAGGGATCAAAATTAATTTCGAGGATCTATAGAAAAGATGATCTTAATTCAATCTTGGTAGGATCCTAAGGTTTATGCTGCGAAGCAAGCGGAGGTCGCTAGTTGACTATGGTCAAATCCACTAGTTCTACCTAATATGTAATTATTACTTTATTAGAAAATAGTGACAACCTAGATGCATTAATCTTATCTTCTAAAGAAGAAATTATTTTAGGCTCTTGGTCATAACCTAATCTACTCCAACTAGGATAGGGTTATTCACTCAAATATATCATGGTTAGGTATGTTTGAATAAATTGGGTAGAAATTTTAAATTTATCTTAATTACTAATCCTTAAGGTTACCAACTTAAGAATTAACGATTTATTGAATTCTGATACCCCTAATCTCAATCCCTACACTTGGTGGTTTAGCCACTCATGGTAGGATTTAACACAAGTAAATAAATAATTGAAACCATGATCAACATGCCATAAATAATTGAATTTAAATGATTAAAAAACATGAAATGATTCAGTTTGGATATTCAATTATGAAAATAAAGTTTAAAATCAAACACAATATAGCATACTACTTACTTGAAATAAGTGCGGAACTGAATGCAAGAAAAGGTTCTCCAAAAGTTGGTGTTCAAAGTAAATGGTTTGAAAAGGAACGAAGAATGTTGATCTAAAAACAACTCAATATGCTTTTATTAAAGTAAAAAAATAAAGAGAGACTAAGAAATTGAGAGCTGGGGTAAGGGAAAACAAGAGAAGAATAACAGAAGAAAATTTTTCCACTCTGAAGCTCTCTCAAATCCACTGTCCTGCTGCTTTATTTATAGGAAAAATATTACATGATGTGTAATGGGTATTCACATCGTGTAATTTTGGTCCATGAATTCCTCTGTAGATTTTTATTCTATGCACATCTCACACGTATATCATCTGAGATTTGAATATTTGACTCCTTTCATGTTTTTTATCCAAGACTCATGACATGTACCTTCCTTCAAGATTTATCTTCAAATTAGGAATTGAATTCAAAGAGTTCATGATGTGTATCAGAAAATCACAGTGCGTAATGTATTCCTCACTTGTAGTTTTCACGACTTCTTTCATGACTTGATTCATGACCAGAAGCATGCTGTGAAAGTCTACTACAAGTCTTGTAATATTGTTTTAATGTGTAATAGGTAATTTTTCCCTTTTTCTATATTTTCTCTATTGAAACTTTAGAAGCCTATTTTCTTCAAAGATAAACATATACCAAGTTTATTATTGCTTAAATCATTGAAAATCCTTAACTAAATGGTAGGAAAAATTATATATGATATCATCTTATCAAATTCCCCTACACTTTAACAATTGATTGTCCTCATGAAAAAAGGTTTCAATAGTGATTTCAAAAAGATAAGCAATTTTTAATGAAGGAAACATTCATTATGTCTAGGAAAATAAAAATAAGTGTACGCAGAAATGGTTAGTATGTAGAATCATCCCTGCATAGAAAATCAGTCATGCCTCATAGCTTAGTTCTTTAAACAAATTCTAATATTTTAATTACAATCTCTTAACTATTACTTGAATTCTATACCCATTTGAAATGTACCTCACAATGAATTTTCTCTCATCACTTAGGGTAAAATGAAACCAGAGTTATGCTCATACCTAAGTACATACTTCTAACCATAGGCTTACATTGGTTCTATCATCTCCACTTTGTAAAGGAAAATAGACAATAAATCATGAGGGCTTCAACAATTGGGTTCTAATGATTTTGAGGCTATGGGTAGTTAGGTAATTAGTGATAAACAAGATAAAAAATGAGGGTAGGATATAAATTATAATGCATAAATGTTGTGACAAGTTTAATAAAATGACTCCAAGCTAAAAACATCCACACTCCCATCAAATCAAATTGGATCCATGTATATGTCAAGTAAGTGCAAAAAGTGTATCATGTTTCTTCATTTTTCTTTTTCATTTCAATTTTTTGAAAGTTATGTCTAGGACAGATCTCATATCCATTCCCTCACCACATATGATCCTTTAATAAATTCGTTGTTATGGAAGTGGTGATTTTTTACCTTCCTAATACACAACACATATCAAATTTTTTCTTTTTGTTTTCTATTTTTACAAGGAACGAGATAGAGGTGAAATGCTAAAAAGTGTACATGGATCACAATCAAATGGTCTATTGAGAAGCATAATACATATCTGTAGAAGAATCATCATGTGTTGTCTAAAAAACTCCCCCACACCTGTTCAATAGTAAAATCATGCATTGTATAAAGATTAGGGTAGGAAGGGATAATTGACTTGGAATAGATGCATACTATAAGGTTATTCATGGAAACTACAGTCTTAATGAGGGAAATATGTAAGGTGGTTCTCTTGAAAAATTGGCTCAACAAAAATTACCTCAATCATTTTAAAATTTCATTTTTTTTAGTCATAGCCTCAATAAGATCTCAATTCAAGTTCTCATAGGTTTACATGTCTGAAATATCACTAAAGAAATATTCTCAGAAAGAATATGCAATTGAAGGCTCCAAATCCTCCCAGGAATGATAATAAAAATAGAAATTAGAAATCACTAAGGGTATAAAACCGAGTAATAAGTCAATTAACCATAATTGACCCAAGCTTATGAGTGGAATATCCTATCTTGCTAGCGGCGGCTAGGGTTTCCCTTTGGTCTCGCTTCCCTTCCCCTCCTTCCAGGATTGATATCGAAGTCAACTGCATCTGGTACAAATTGACGTTGGCATGAACTGGCATCAGTATGGCGCGGTGGGGTTTTGGGATGGCCTGTCGTTGTCTCTGGCTCTCATTCTCAGTGATGATGTGGATCGGTAGAGAATCAGTTTCTCTATCCAAATCAGCATGGCTCGTCGGCAATAATGTGGATCAGTGAGGCTTCTTAGGATCCAACTTTATGATTCAGTTCTTCATGACCAGGTGAAATCTCTAGCATACGTGATTCAGAGGTGGCGATGTGTCTTAGTGTGTCTACTTAGGATTCAACTTCCCCGTTCGGTCTAATGCGACCAGGTGACACCTTCAGTGTGATTTAGAGGCAGATCAATGATAGATCCAGAGTGGTTCTGAGGGAACATGCTTTAGGTTTCGGCGATTATTTGAACTTTTTTCAGGATTAATGGTTTGGTGATTTTTGTGACTGTTCGATTGGCTATGATTTTGGAGATCTATTGGTGGTTCTAGATAGACATCGCCAGTTCATCTCTTCCCCTTCCCACTATTCCTCTCATCAACTTACCATGGATGGATTGTTTTGGAACCTGGTGGGGGTGCATCCACTATTCATATCTGAGTTGATCTATTCCTAGAGTAGCATTTCTGGTTTAGGTTATCCTAGATCCCTGCATTGGTGAAGTTACCTCAGTGTGGTGTTGGGCCATCCAGTCCTAGGTGATGATGTCTCGGCTTCACATCCCTTGGATCGTCTTTTGGGCTTCTGTAGCTGTGGTGGTGGTGGGTACCGCATAGATCACGTTGGGGTTTTTCCAGGATGGTCATTGTTGGTGGTAAAATTGACTCATGAATGATTCAGGAAAGGGACCCCGGACAGTCTACAAATAATTGCTTCAGATGAGGATTTAGAGTAGGTCACCCCCACCATGCATGGATTTTCATATTTGGAATATTGAGAGGGTATGGGTCTGCCATCAGTACCAGGCCCGTGCATTTATACATTTGACAGCTTGCTGAATAGCCATGCATTAGTGGAGGCATTCCATAATGATGTTGATGCTGGGGAGGGTTTTTTCTGCATAGTCTTGTTCTGGGATGATTTCCCTTTTGATCTTCAGATTATGTTTATGTCTCTTAGTCTTTAAAGTCATGTGAGGTTCCCCCCTTAACCCTTAAAAGTGGGTTTATCCAAAAATCAATAAAAATTTAGGCATTCATTGCATTCAGTCATTCAAGTTAATTGAACATATTTTCAAAAATGTTGAATTTTGAATTAAATATCTAAACTTAGAAATCATTCCAAAAATCTAAATATAGACAAAACATATATTTACAACAATTCATAACTTAAAATTTTCTTTTATTTAAATGGGAATAATGTTTTTCAGGTTTAAAGAATGCTTCCAAAATGAAAAATGTATCATAGAAAAATGAAAATAGGAAAAAATTCAAGTGCATAGAAAGTGAAAGTCATGAAAAAATCCCCCACACTTAAAAGGAGACATTTTATGCACTATCTATGGAAGTATTGTGGGAGTTTTATGGAAAAATAAATCTTAGAAAAATTAAATGACAATTGAACAAATGAAAATTAAGGGAATCATGATCTCACTATAAGAAGTGGCATTCCATGGGGGAACTTAGATGTCTTGAGTTGGACTTGAGATACCTAAAAAATGGGTTAGAGATACAGTTCTTGTTCTAGATAAAACATTAGTCCACAGGTTTAAAACATTGATAATAAGAATAGTAGGAAGGTTCACAATATGATGAGAAAGTTTAAACAATTTTATTCAAATACAGGCTGATTTATATAGTAAAGTGTAAAACTAACTCAAAAAGAAAAGAAAAATACACTAGCATGATGAATCAAACTAAAAAATTAATGAACTATGGGTTGCCTCCCATAAAGTTATAACAAAATGTATTCAGTCAGATGAATGGCTGAAAGTATCAAGTAGTGTGGTCCATCAGCTCAGTGTCTCCTTTGGCATTTACAACTACTCGTGGTAGTGTATTCTAGCTCATAAGGTATCTTGATAGTATTGATGACTTCATGAGCATTGTGAGAATGAATCATATGTGGGAGGAAGGGAATTTGTGCTCATGAATGTGGTTTTTGTGTATAAATCTCCAATTATAGATCTTGAAGTTGAAGTTCTATCTCATCCACATGCTAAGTCAATTGTTTAACTAGAACATTTGGTGGTACAAGTCAATTGAAGACCATAAATGAAACTGAGGATCTAGACATGGCTATTAAAAAAATGAAAGATATGAAAATTAATTCAAGTAAAAGCAATGAGAATTTCAGTTCCCATATATATAGATGAGTTTATAAATACAAAATGATGAGATATATAGAATAAACAATAAAATAGCCATCCCTAACACAAAAGTATAAATCTAAAATGAGAAAAATTTCCAAATAAGATGAGTTGTTAGAATAAAAAATCTCATCCAATTTATATTCATGATTAGGTGGTGGAATAATTTGTTCAACTGGGTCAGTGGAGGTGATGATAGCAGGGGTGGCTGTATCAGCTATAAAGGGTGGAGTCATGGAGGTGAAAAAATGGGTTGGGTTAGGTGGTGGAGAGGTCTTGATCCAAAGTGGGGCCATAAGTCTGGCATCTAGGTCGACAAAGGGAACCTCAGAAGATGTGGTAGTGGCCGAACCCTTGCCTCACCAAACCTGCTTGGCAAGGTACTCCTACTAGGTAGTAGAATCAGTGATCTATAAGGGAATGTTAGGGTGGGTTGTGGGTGGGGTGAGAGTGGTTAAAGAGGAGGGGTCGGTGGGAGCTAGTGTTGGTGGAGAGTTTATGGTAGAAGAGGGTGGTGGAGGGTGGTGAAATCAGAAAGCTTGACAAAAGGGAGGTGAAAATTATTTGAGATCCATCACAGGTTATCCATGATGCATATCTGCATAGCCCAGATATCTGGTAAGATGGAATGGGTGGATGAAGAAGTAGTGGATGCGGTGGTGGTAGGGGTAAGAATATTTGTGGGAGGTGTTGGTGGGGAAGTGGTGGGTGGATCATATGGTGTGTCCACCGCAGGTGGTGGGTCTGCTACTGGTGCTGCCGCATGCACGCATGGTTCCCAACAGTAAGTATCATCTTCCCTCACTAAGAGATTTATCATGTGCAACATCATGAAATCAATGGAATCCATGGGTCCCTAGGATGTTAGGGGAAGATAAGTATCAAGACTCTAAGATATCTAACAAGGTGGGTAATGAAGGATCCGCCCATCAATGTATCTCTGATATTCTATGGGTGAGACCAATAATAGTAGGTGAACTGGGCAGCCATGTTGATGGCTGGGCTGCCCATGGATGCTTCCAAGATGATTATGTCTACCTGGATCACACTCCCATGTGACTCTGCCCAGGAAAACCATGCATGGGTCAAGTATCTATAGAGTATCTATAGTACTGGGCTATGAAACTTAGTGGACTTGGTGATCTATTGGTCATGTGGTATCTGATCATCTCATGCAATCATCTTCCATAGTCGCCTCAAATCAGTCTAGGTAGGCTCAAGATGAAGTGTTGGAAAAATATTAGACATGGAAAACTCCTCTGTATAGATACCCAGGAATATACTGAATTCAAAAAATGAGAGCTCATGTTCCTGTCCACCTAGACTGAATCATAGGCTATCCATTTCCACCTCAAATATAGAAATTAACTCCAATAACAACTCTCCATATATTTCCTCACGTACCTAAATAATTCAAGGGATATGAAGTGTGTCAAGGATCTTTAGGATGCCATTGCTGATGTTTAGGTGGGTAAGAATGGCCATGTCCAAGGTCTTGTTTGTCCTCATGGGATTTTCCTGCATCCGGTTGAGGTTTACATGATGCTTCAGGTTATAGAAGCATATAATGGGGTGAAAATGGAGGTTTTCATCACTGGAGGAATCCTCAGAGCTAGTTGAGGATTCATCTTGAGAAGCAGTTTCAGCACAGGCTATTGCAGGAGATGCTAAAGGCGAGGGAGGTACAATTAATCATGACCATTTTTATGGTGGATACTCCTCTTGGTTTGATGATGACTCTAAAGGTGTAGGGCACAATGTTTTAGTCTATTCTATCATGGAAGGAAGATGGTGGGGTGTGGATGGGGGAGGGGGTCAGTTGAGGCTGAAATAGAGGTAGGGGAATGGGGGTGCGGTGCATGTCATGGGATGGGGGGTGTGGGTTGCATAGCATAGAGAGGAGGGAGGAGGGTTTACGAGGAGGGAGGTGGGTCACGTGACTGAGAGATGAGTAAGGGAGAGGAGGGTGGTCACCTACAAGAGGATAGGGGAAGGGAGGTGAGCGGCTGAGAGGGGAGGAAAGTGGAGGGTCGAGGTTTTCGAGTTGTAAACCTATGGTTCATGACTTGTCATTTAAAACTGGCTAAATGGATTACATGATGTGTAAAGATGTTTCACGTCATGTGATGATGGTTTTGTTGAATTTTTGGGTAGAAAGGGTACACATCATTTAACAGGGTTACATGATGTGTAATTGAGTTTTTAGATCAAATTTTGTTTAAACCCAAACCTCAAGCTCCTAGACTATCCTAATATTTCCTAAGGTTATTCTAATCTAATCTATTCTAAAATGAACTACCCTAGGTTGCCTCCCAGTCAGTGCTTCCATTAACATAGAGAGCTTGACTCCATTAAGGTTCAAATGAACTTAAGGTTGATGAAACATCCTTCACGAAAGGGTTATTGAATGATTTTTAGCCTTTGAACATTAACTTTGAAAGGTGGTCCAACCTCCATCTGAATTCCAATAGTCCAATAGGGAAAAACTTGAACGAATTAGAAAGGGATAGACCATCTAGATTTTAGCTTCCCAAGGATGAGTTTCAATCTATAGTTGAATAAGAGGACCTTATTTACTAGAATAAAGATGTGTCTTGCAATGCATTGATCATTCCATTTATTAGTTCTTTCTTTGTAGATCTTGAAATTGTCATAAGAATCTTTCCTGATTTCTTCCAATTCATCCAGTTATAGTATTCAAACTTCTCTAGCTTTCTCAGAATATAAATATAGCTTCTTAATTTCCTAGTTTGAGCGATGCTCTAGTTCAATTAGAAGATGACACAATTTCCCATAAACCAGTCTGAATGGTGTTGTATCAATGGGTGTTTTGTATTCAGTATGGTACACCCATAGTGCATCATCCAGTTTCAAACTCCAGTCACTTATACTTGTGTTCACCATATTCTCTAATATTTTTTTGATCTCCCGATTTGATAATTCCACTTTCTCACTTGTTTTTGGGTGGTAGGGAGTTCTTGTGTTACAGCATATTCCATATTTTTTCATGAATCCTTTAATGAATTTATTGGTAAAATGTGTTCCTAGATTACTAATGAGTAATCTTGGAAATCAAAATCTTGAGAACACATTATTTTTTAGAAAATTCATGACCACTTTTTCCATGTCATGTGATGTGGATTCAGCTTCTACCCATTTTGATATGTAGTCAATGCCAATAAGAATATAAAATTTTCCATGTGAATTGGGAAATGGTCCCAGGAAGTCTATTCCCCATATGTCAAAGATTTTTACTTCCATGATTGGGTTTTGAGACATTTTGTTCCTTTTTTCCATCGGTCCCATTTCGCTATCAACTATCATATCTTTGATAGAATTCCCTAGCATCTTGATGTTGCATGGGCCAGAAAAGTACACTTGATAGAATCTTTTCTATAGTGTTCTCGAGTCCATGATGTCCTCTATTTAGTGACATATGACACATTTTTATCACATTTTGGATTTAATTTTTGGGAATGCAATGTCGCAACAATCCATCAATGCAACACTTTAACAATAGTGGTTCATCCCAATAGTATCATTTTCCATGACTTTAGAATCTTTGATGAAAATATAAAATTCTTGAAGCATGAGGATCCACCTTATTAGACTTGTCTTGGAATCCTTATTGTTTATTAAATAACTCAGGTAAACATGATCGATGTTCACAATCACCTTGGATAAAACCAAATAGGAACAATTTTTTTTTGAAAGCATACACAACTACTTAGAGTTCTTTCTTTGTAGCTATGTGGTTTAATTGAGCATCACTCAGTGTGTTGCTGGAAAAGTAGATAGAAAAAAAATGTAACCAATTTGTTTTCCTAAAATAGCACTAATAGAAAAGTCTCTGGCATCACATATTAATTAAAATTCATTGTCTCAATCAGGTGAAAGGATTACTAGGGATAATATCAGGATTTTCTTCAATGTATTGGATACCTACTAATATATTCTTAAATAAATTCAAAAGGAAATTCCTTTGAAAAAAGGTGTTTCAATGGGTAGGAAACTTTTGAAAAGTCTTTTACTAATCACCTGTGGAATCCAGCATGGCCCAAAAAGCTTCTTATACCCTTAACTGTTAAGGGTTTGGGTAAATCTTTGATAACATTAATCTTGGTTGGATCGAATTCTATACCCTCTTGGTAAATTTTATATCTGAGGACTATGCCTCCTTGAACCATAAAATGAAAATTTTCCCAATTAAAGACTTGGCATTTCTCTTCACAGCGTCATATGACTAAATCCAGATTTCTTAGGAAGACTTCAAAAGATCTTACATAAATAGAGAAGTTGTCTAGGGAAATTTATAATAATTCTTCTACTATATCATGAAAAATATGCTTCATGCATCTTTGAAATGTTGATGGAGAATTAAACATTTAGAATGACGTGTGCCTATAAGAGAAAGCACCAAATGGACATGTGAATGTGGTTTTTGAGTAATTACCTGGGTCAACTTCAATCTGATTATATCCTAAATATCCATCCAGAAAACAATAAAATTCATGTCCTTCAAGTCTTTCAAATATTTTATCTATAAAGGGAAAAAGAAAATTATCTTTTCATGTTTCCATATTTAAGCTTCTGTAATCCACATAAACTCTCAATATAGTGATGGTTCATGTTGAGATCAATTCATTTTCATCAGTTTTCTCCACTATGAGTCCATATTTATTGGGAACTACTTGTAGTAGGCTCACCCACTTGCTATCAAAGATTGAAAATATTATAACAGCTTCAAGAAGTTTTAGTAATTGTTTCTTAACAACTTTATTCATTAGTGGTGTGATCCTCCTTTAAGGTTGACATTTGGGCATTTCATCTTCCTCAAGTAGAATTTTGTGGGTTCACACAGTAGGATTGATTCCTTTAATGTTAGGTACTACCTATAAAATTGACTATTTATGTCTTTTTAACACTTCAAACAATTTTTCTTCTTTTGAATGAGATAGTTTTTAGTTGGTGACTACTGGAAGATAGGTTGAAGCTCCTAAGTATGAATAATTTAGAGTGAGGGGTAGAGGCTTCAACTCCATTTTTGGTAGGTAAATGATTGAGGGTGTGAATGGTGGAAAGGTATCCCTTATGAGAGGTTCATTGAAGCTAACTTCCTCAAAATCATATTATTATTCTGCATTAGGGAGTGATTTCTCACTATCTTCTTCTATGGACATGTATTCATTTCCTTCTTGGGTAAGAGAGATTGTGTTATAATTAATGGAATCATCTAATTGTTTAGTATCCTTGAAGATGTTGAAGACTACCTGTTCTTATCAGACTTGAAAAATTTGACACATTTGATTCATGGCTATTAGATCCTTTCATGTGGCTAATAATGGTCTTTCAAGAATAATGGGTATGTCACCTTCTTCTTCCAAGTCTAGAACTAAGAAGTCTGCTGGATAGATGAATTTTCCAATTTTAACTAGAACATCCTCAAGAATTTATCTAGGATACCTTACTGATTGTTCTATCATTTGTAGAGCTACTCGAGTTGTTTTAATCTCTTGAAGTCCCAACTTACAAAATACATTCATTGGAATTAGGTTGATGCTTGCTTCGAGATCGCATAGAGCTCTTCCAAATTTACACTCTTCAATAGCACATGGGATTGAAAAATTCTAGGTTCTCTCATATTTGGTGGGATTTTATGCTGAACAATAGTAGAAAATTATTCATTCAGTGAGATGACACTGAGATATTCTATTTTTCTTTATTGGAAAGAAACCCTTAATAAAATTTTCATAAACTAGAATTTGATCAATAACCTCTAAAAAAGTTATGTTGATATGAAGTTGTTTAAACATTTCCAAAATTTTCTTATACTTTTACTCCTATTGGTTTTATCTTGGTCTTTCTAGAAAAGAAAGAGGTGGATTATACAGTGGTGAAGAAACATAAAATGGTTCTTCTGGTTGCTTAGGTATTTGGGTATTTGTTGTTGGTGATTCCTCCTTGAGTATCATGTGATTAGTCCTATTAACTTCTCTTTATTTTGTTGGTGAATGTTTCTTTGATTCATCAATTTTTACTTCATCTCTACCACCCAGTTGTTAAAAATCTAGAATTTTTCTTCTACTGGTGAATGTTTCTTCTGCTGGTGAATGTTTCTTCTGCTGGTGAATGTTTCTTCCCTTGGGCATGTCTCTGTATTACCAGGTAGAGTACCTACTAGTTTTTATAATAAAGTATGTGGGATCTAACCCATATGAACTTTTATTTTGTGAAAAGAATTTCATTGGTGTTGTAACTCAATCTCTTGAGTAGTCATTCACTGGTCTTATTTTTGAAAAAAAGTATCTAGGAGGTTATCTAAGTTATTATGGAGAGGATCAGTTTGTTGTTGAGGTCTTGGTTGAGCTGGTTGAAACTGCTATTGTGATCTCTAAGGGAAAGGTTTTTTATCGCACTTGTTGTTTTGGTCTCAGTACAGGGTTTATGGGTGGATACTTTTGTGGTAATTGGTTATTAAATGGTGCTTGACCACTTATATATTGATAATATCCTTGGTCGTTTTGAGGTGGCTATTGAGTCAGCCTATGTTGATAATACTACTACTGCTGTTGGAATGGTGGGTTCTACTGATTTTAATTGATGTAATTAAAATATTGAACTTGCAATTATTCAATTTTTTCCTTGTAGTCTTGGTAAAAGTGAAGGCCACCACACATTTCATATGATTGTACCTCTATTACAGAAGGAAGAGAGGGTGGTGTAGAAGACAACTGAAATGATTCAATCTTCTTTGTGAGAACATAGACTTGAACTGCTAGTCTAGTTTTCTCATCCACTTGGTGGATACCACACTGAGGTGGGCCATGATCACTATTTCACAGGCTAGAATTGTGAGATACTTCATCCAAAATGGCTCTTCTAGCTTTAAGTTTTTTGAACATCAGTCTGCCATCTGCTGCAGCATCGACAACTATGCGTGTGGCTGGTTGGAGACCTTGGTAGAATGTATGAAGTTGGATCCACATGTATAGTCCATGGAGTGGTAATTTACACATCAGTTCCTTAAATCTTTCCCAAGATACACTTAAGAACTCTCCATATATCTAAGCAAAGTTCTGAATGTCATTCTGTAATTTCCAATTCTGGATTTGTGGGAAGTATTTGTCTAGAAACTTCTTGGATAGATCATCCCAAATCATGATTGACTCAGGAGATTGATTTTAAGCTAATACTTGGATTGGTATTATAGAGGGAATGGGAAGATGTGAAGTTTAATTTCATTTGATGATACTCCCTTGTAAAAGGTATCACATTCTTCCAAGAAGTTGGAGATGTGATCATGCAGGTCTTCACTTTGAAGTCCACTAAAATGGCCCATGTTCTGGATCATGTGAATGAGTCTAGGTTTTATCTCAAAGGTATGGTATTGGATAAGGGAATGAATTATGCTTGGTGTTGAACCATGGATTAATGTAAATCCATAGTCCTTGATGGTTTTCTCTTGTATCACCAGGTGCTCTCTAGGAACTATCTATTACATGTTATGAGGGTTAGGCAGGTTAGGTCCCTTTGGATTGTTTTGGTCGTCCTTGTTTGAACAGAGGTGTGTGAAGAAATATAGTTCTATATCAATATTGAAGGATAAATGTTGTTTTTCTTCAAGGATCCTTGAACGAGTTGAAGGGACTTAGTACATGTACTATGTCTCAAGATAAGGGATGAATTGGAATCTTGAAAAAGAGAAAGAAATAAATGGGGTGAGGGAAAGGTAATACCAGGTCTTTTCTAAAGGTTTTTCTATGAAAGGTATAACCTTATTTCTCAAGAAATGGTTCCAAAATTTGATGTGCCCAGACACATCATTAAATTCGTATGGGCTGTAGTTATATTTAAATTGTTTATTTCCCAAACTTCTCTTTTTACTAGGGTGTAGTATAGTGAAAGTATAGGGTCGATCCCATGGGGAGTTAAGCTGGAAAAAGGTAAACTATGGATTGGAACCCTTTGGTGTAGGAGTCCTTTTAAATTGGTTCAGTTTGGGAAAACTATTTATAGAGGGTTGGTGGTTTACTTTAGGAATAAGAGAGGTATCAGGATCAATTTTGGTGATCTATAGAAAAGATGATCATAATTATATCTTGGTAGGATCTTAAGGTTTAGGTTGTGAATCCAGAAGATGTCTCTAGTTGATTATAGTCAAATAAACTAGTTCTACCTAAGAGGTAAGTATTACTTGAATAGGAAATACTGAAAACCTATATTCTTTAATCTTAGCTTCTAAATCATAAATTATTTTAGGCTATTGGTCATAAACTAATCTACTCTAACTAGGATAGGGTCCTTCACTCAAATATCCCATGACCAGGGATGTTTAAATGAATTGGATAAACAAACTAAATTCATCGTTATTACTAATCCTTAAGGTTACCAAGTTAAGAATTAAATATTTATTGAATTCAGATACCCCTACTCTTTATCCCTACCCTAGGCGGTTTAGCCACTCATGGTAGGATTTAATGCAAGTAAATGAAGAATTGAAACCGTTCTCAACATGCCATAAATAATTGAATTTAAATGATTGAAAAACATGCAAGGATTTGGGATGGTCATTTAATTACAAAAAATAAGTTTAAAATTAAACACAATTCAATAAACTACATACTTGAAATAATAGCAGAAATTAATGAAAGGAAAGGTTCACTAAAAGTCAGTGTTTGAAGTTGATAGTGTGAAAATGAACGAAGAATGCTGATTGCAAAATAGCTCATGATTCTTATATTAAATTAAAAAAATAAATATATACTAATAAATTTCGAGTTTGGGATAGGGGAAAACAAGAGAGTAATAACATAAGAAAATTTGTTCACTCTAGATCTCTCTTAAATACATTACCATGCTTCTTTATTTATTGGAGAAATATTACATGATCTATAATGGGTATTCACATCATGTAATGACGATCTATGTATTCCTCTACATATTTTTAATCTACGTGTATCTCACACATATCTCATCCAAGATTTGAAGATTTGACCCCTTTCACATTGTGTATCTGAGACTCATGACACGTACCTTTCTTCAAGTTTTATCTTCAGAGCGAGAATTGCATTTAAAGGGTTCATGACGTGTATTAGAAACTTAGTCATATAATGTCTTCTTCACTTTTAGTTTTCACGACTTCTATCTTAACTTGCTTTATGACTTGTGGCATGTTATGAAAGTATACTACAAATCATTTAATGATGTTTCATGATGTGTAATGGGAAATTTTTTCTCTTTTGTTTCATTTTATATTTTGAAACTTTGGAAGCCTATTTTCTAAAAAAATAAACATATACCAAGTGCATTATCATTTAAATCATTAAAAATACTTAACTAAATTATAGGAAAAAGTATATATGATTTCATCTTATCAGCTCTACCTTGAGAAGCTAACCCGATCCACATATATTTTTTTTCAATTTTCCATGGGCCAACTCCTAGAATATATTGAGTAGAAACTTCAACTCATCAAACTATCCCACACAAGACTCATTGAAAATGGAACCCCATTCAATACCTAGTTCTTAACATGATTGGAGGGACACTGGAATCATGTGGACTAACTAGTGTGACATGAATATAGATCTCCCACTTAGTACTTGGTTTTTCCATGAGCAAAAGAAAAGTAGAGGCAGGTGAAAAATTAAGCTAAGATCAATGAATGAGGCATAAAAAATAACTATTCCTCGCCTCTATCACCCTCATATATAAAATACCCTTTTTATACATCATATTTCCATGGAAAATACAAAGAAAAATCCTAAAAATTTGAGAAACAAGAATGACAGAGAAATAAACAACCCACACAAGGGGAAATAAGAACCAATGGGGTAATAAAAAGGTTTCCAAAAGCTTTAAACAATACTCTTTATACAGCTCCAACCAACCCTTTATAATAAAACATGTCTTGGAATGAAAATCCATTTTAATTTCATAAAACACCACTTCAAACATCCTTTAGAAATCCATTCAAACCACATACACTATTTACATTTCAAATTAACTCTGTAAAACATGCGTCTTACTCTTTAAAATCCAAAACTAGACCTAAGGTCTTCCAATTTTCACCAATTTTTTTAAAGATCTATTAATTCATTTTCAAAAGGTATATAAAAACACACCCATTCAAATAAATATTTGAAATTAATCAAAGAACCTATTTAAAAATAATTTCAAGGTCTACACCTCATTATAAAACCACTCTCTCTTTAAAACACAGCTTTCACTCTTTAAAAACCAAAATAGGATTAATATATAACACATAGTAAAAAAAACATTTTAAAAATCCTCATATAAATTTATTAAATTCTTGGCACATAAAAAATTCCATTTTAAACATGAGAAACATGGAATTAAAAAAGATAAAACATTTATGCCAAGATAAAATTTCATATAATAAATTTAAAAACATCACATGGATATCAAATATATTTATAATTTAAATAAAAATATATTTATAAATCTCAAGCTCATTTTTAATTCCAAAATGAAACAATTATATATAAACACATAATTAGAAAAAATATAAACCAAGATGAAATGTTTCGCCTTTGATGAAGGCCACCCGAATAATTAATAAGGTGGTATCTATAAACCATAGACACCAAAAACCTAAAAATTAGGTCTAATCTAATATCTACATTTTCCAATGATACCATAAGTGTTCACAGGTGGAATAGAAACCAATAGAAAAGATGAGAGAAATTGAGAAAGAGGGGAAATAGGGGATATTTACCTTGTAATCAATTTAAAATCACCAAGAACATGCCAATAATCAAAGTAGGGCAAATGTTAGAGATCTAATTAGGATCATAAGGGTCAATAAGTACTTATAGGTTAATATAGGGTAGAATACCCCTTTAATTAAAAAGGCTAATTTAGGTAAAAATTAATTTTTAAGTGATTTTGGGCAGGCCGCGTGGTTTGGCCTCATAGTTTTCCAAATCATGCACTAACCATGTTAAATTAACCTTACTAACAAAACATGTTGTATGGTTTCTTGGAAATATCCACATAGTTTGACAAACCACGTGGAGACCTTGAAAACCTACACTTTCTCCATGAAAACACCCTCAGCATGGGAACCACATAGTTAATTAAAATCATGGAAGTGAACCATGAAACCCCCAAAAAACCTCCAAAACTCCAAATTCTCATCCCAAAAATTATCGAGACTCAAAGTGACCCTAGATAATTTAAAAAAACCAAATTAAACACTATAGTTAAATTTTGGTATCATATTTTCTCTAGAAAAATTAAAAAGTAAAAGATAAAAATATAAAAAGATAAAAAAATGGAGATGAGATTAAATTATTCATTGTGCTTATATTCATAACTCATGCCCCACTAAAAAATAAATGGTATGAACTATAATTCATTCATTACATTCCTTTGTCACCTCATCTCTAAATAAATTAATTTAAAAAAAGAGATTTTAGATAAAATACTTCACTACATTTACTATTTGAATCATGGACTATGTCAGAAAATGGGAAGTGTGGTGTTACATATTGAAAGGAAATTAAGTGAAGTGTATTTCCTATTTTTTCATTTCAATATTCATGCAATGAAATTGAAGAGTTTAACCCCTTTTTTAGCCTTGATTTTTTAAAATATTTTACATACCAACCCTTAATCCACCAAATTTACTTTTAAAATACCTCATGATGGATTATATTTTTATGTCTCATTCTGTACAAAAATGTTTTTTTTCACAAGCCTATAGTTATGCATGAATTTTATAAGTTTGAGCATAATACAAGATTGATTTTCTCTTGATTGAATAGTGACTTCAATTTCCAAGTGAGGTAAGTTGTGATTGATTCATGGATGTATTTTTGAGGTTAATCAAATTTAAATGTGAGGGAAGAAAATTTAAGGAAATTAATTTTCAGACATGAGACATGATAGATTATAGTTTGACAAAAATCATGGAAATTATCTCAATATTTATTTTTATTTGAATTTGATATGGATATTAGATTATTTTTCCTAGTAGTGGAAAGTGGTAAGTGTGGGGGAGTTAAAAACCATGTTTTTATTGAATATTTTTTGATAATAATTGATACAATTTTACCATAATTAATTTTATTTAAAAATTTAATGAAAATTTATATTATGAGCATGAATTTGAAAATTCCATGAATTTTATATTTTTCCCTTTTAGTTTCACTTGATTGTTTTTATCTTAAAATTTTCTATGTGTCTAATTTTAACTTGAGATTTTGTGGAATTATTTTTCAATAATCTAGTAAATTCTTTCATTGAAAACATACAAGATAGACCCCACATTTAAAGGGATAAAAGTGTCCATTAATTCAAGGATATACTGGATTAGATAGATTGGACCTTATCTCACCATTTGGGTCATAAATTTTTCATAATTTTATATAAAAATATGAAATTTTGATATACGTTTAGGGGATTAATTTTGATCATTTAATTAAACAAGAGTGATAACTTATTTTCATGGGAACTGAGATGAAAATTTGACTCAGTGAGGAGTAAATTTTGAATGAAAATTTATGCATGAACCCTTTTTGAAATTTCAAACCTTGTACCCCCCATTTTCTATTTAATTGAGTTTTTCACAAATGTGGAGGTTTTTATATATATTTAGTAGAGTGTTTACAAATATAGTAATTCCATTACACCTCTATAACCATTTGGAAGAAGGAACGATTTTAGTAAGGATCTCTTCCAAGAAGGTGTTTTTTTCTTATACCAGTTTCTTTGTTTTTTGTTCATGTTATGTCTCTTTTACTACAATAAAAATTATTTGATCCTATATTTCCCTATTTTTTTTTTATTATTTATGCTATAGTATTAGAGTAGATATGATAGTTGTATTCCATTCATACATTTTAAAGTGTTTTAATGTATTAATTTTTGTATTTAAATGAATAATCTTTCCAATTTGTGGAAAATTTAACTTTTTTTGTTTTATGGAAGGATATATTGAATATTTGGAAAAGTAACAAAAATAGGTGAATTTTGGAGATTAAAGAAACTTTGTTCTTCTTCTCTTCACTTGTGGCGCAACATCGGAATTTTGAGGATGCAGGAGAGCTAGAAAACTAGAGCATGGAAATTAAAAACCATGTATTCGATTTACATGATGTTTTTTTTCGAGATGAGTTTTTGGAAGAGATATTCTGAGATTAATGATGATTGTAGATGAAATTATTACATGATGTGTAAACACATTACATGTGTAAATTGTTGGGATGAGATTAAAGTCACTAGATTTGGTGTATATTCAATTTTAGACCAAATATATGATATGAGACCCAACATGATTCTTTTTTGATTGTTCCTTAATGATTTTCAAAGATTTATATTAAATATGTAGCATATAAAATCAAGTTTTATCCTATTAATGTTTGAGATATTTGGAGATCCAGAGGCCAAAGCATGGATCGAGAAGCTGTATGGTCATTTCTAAGTTATTCTCTCTTTCTTTTATGATTTAATTTTATTTTCTCTTTACCTATTATCCTCTCATCCCTAGGATGAGGGGGTAAACCCGCCTTATTCTAGGGTAATGTAATTAAATGGGGAATGTGTTGTTGGATTAAATTCTATTTTATTCATGTTTTTGGTTTGTTGCAATTATTCAATTATTTTCTAATCCCTTTATTTTGATTTTATCATGACCATTGATTATTGAATAAAAAATGAATCATAAAATTTCACTACTAAAAACCCTAAATGAGTCAAAAAAATTGTCTAATTTAGGGGAAATTAAGTTTAAATGTGGTATTGAGAGAAACTTGATTCAAGGAAATCCTAAATTACTAGATCAAGGGAAATATGATTTTATCGCATCAAGGAGGGAATTCCATGACCATTGGATCTTACTCTCCTTAACTATGACACCAATAAAGGATTAATCAATCTATTTTATTAAATCCAATTGTACCTAAACCCCAAAATTTTAAAAAAATAGGCTTGCTTTCCAAATCCGATCACAAACCAATCAACCTTCTTTTTTTACGTCTTATGCTTTCACAAAATAAAATCAGACCCAAGTTTTCTTACCACTTTCACCAAATTAATAAAATTAAATCTTTTTTAAAACCTAATCAAACTAATTTCACCGTATTTGTGGATCAATATAGACCTTCTACTTTACTCATTTTAATTAATTAGTTGTATCTGTTGATTTTTTATAAATTTTTATCATAGACATGTAAAGAATTAATAAATACCTCTTGAACTATCAATATATGATATAGTTTATTCCCTTTAAATCATTTTATTATGAAAATAATCTCCACGATGATGAATATAACCATGGGATTATAAGTATTTTTGTGGTCCATCAACTATTTCTTGCATAATTAGTTTTTTTGAATCTATGTATTCACCATAGTTTATAAAATTATGGTTATTGTAATGATTTTTTAAAGATAAAATAAATCAAATGATTGATACATTGATCATGAGGTAGGGCTTGTGTGAATCATGAGATCAGTACTTTAATCAGAAAATCAAATATAATTTGGATCAATTCATAGGGTTTTAATATAATCCCGAAACTTAGGAAATTCACATCTATAGAGTGGAGGTATTTTACTGATTTTACACTAATCATAAATTGGATTTTTGGACTATAATCAAAGATAGTTTTTAGAATTCAAAATCTTGAAGTTATCTTAGGGTACATTTTTTTAATCATCATGGTAATATCTTATTCTATAGGTTTTAGGGGTTAAAAAATTATGGAACCATAATTTAATTAATTTAATTATAAGGGATAATGATTAATTATCAATTAAGGGGTTGATTAGATCGATCATAATCATTCAATTTTTTAAGTTATTATTTCTTTCTGGATTTATTTTCTCTAGAAATTATTTCCTTGCTCTATTTTGTTCTCATTTCACTCACTCAAACCCACCATTTCCCTTATATTTTCATAAAATATAAAACAAATAAAACATAATAAATAAAATTGGAATATTGAGTGATTGATGCTAAGTATCCTCAAGAGAGAATACATAGATCAACCCTTGTTCTTTACTTAGTAATAATCATAAATATTTTGAGAGTTCACATGAGAATGATCATCACATGTTGTAGTAATGTGATGATCTAGAAAAATTCAACGATTGAAAAATAATAGGGAAAACGTGAAGAAGAAATTATGAGAGGCTTAAGGTATTCATTTTTATGAACATCAAAATTTAAAATTTGAATTTGAATTTGAAGATCATTGTTATTATTTAAAGAAAATATTTTTTTTCTACCATGGGAATAGAGTATATATGCATTGAAAAGAAAAATAAATAGATTAATAAATAGAGATAAAGTGATAGAAATAAGATAATTTATAATATATAAGTAGAAAAAGAAAAAGAAGAAACTATACTAAGACATCTCAATGGAAGTATTTATCGGTGGAAGACTATTTTTTTTATTGAAATAAATTTCTATATATTTGTATTAGTATGGGATAACTTTACACTATTAGGAGACTATTGTGTAATATAGGTTAAAAGATAAAACATTCTCACCAATAGTCTACATGATGAAACTAGTGGACTGTATTATCTCAGGGGACTCCATATCATGCCAAGGACTAACTAATCATTTTGAGTAGAGAACCTTGTAAATAATTTTTTTATGTTGTGTGTGTGTTCATTGGAGTGTGTAATAATGATATGATATTCACTTTAATAGTTATTGAAAGTTTTTTACAAAATAATCTTAAAAGGCATTGAATTGAATGATTCACCCCTCCCCTCTTAGTGAATTTTCACTAATCTTTAGGTTCCTTTTCAAATTGAAATATAAAAAATTAAATATGTATGTAGGAATATAAAATATAATTTGTAGTTAGGATAATATAGTGTATACTATAAGAATATTGAGAATGGAAAATTAAAAAAAAATATTTCATGAGCCTAACCAAGAATAGTTTATGAGGTTGTAGAAAACAAGAAATGGACAAATTATATGAATGAAGATATTGATCAGATGGAAAAGAATTACATTTGGAAACTTGTTCCCAATCTTGAAGGGGAAATTGTTATAAGTACCAATTGGGTGTTCAGAAATAAACTTAACAAAAACATGAGGTATTGAGGAATAATGATAGATTGGAATACAAGGGTTATTCTAAAGTGGAAGTGATATAGGGATTTGACAGAAATCCCTAGTCAACAAATTATAATTTTTCTAATTATATAGTATAGTACACAACTAGGGTTGATATCTTGAGAATTCCACTCACATTCACTATTCTTCTATTTATACTATTTTATTATCATTCTAAGATATAATAAACTATACCAATAGTGGAGAAAAGGGTTTAAATGAATGTTATATACATATATACATATACATATATATGATTTTGAATAGTAAAAAAATATAATGTATTAAAACAAAATGAAATGCATCATAATGTTATAAATAAGATATTAATTCTAGGGTAGAATAAATGGGATCTACTTCATTTTCATTAAAATAATTCATCTTAATTTTACTCATTTAAAACTCTTAATACTATTAAATTTATCACCCTTATTGTAATTAAACTACAAAAAGTCATCATAATCAATACCCCATGAGAAAACTAATAACCCATTAACTCTTTTGGAATGAAACCATATCCATTTATCATTCAATCCCTAGATCAGTGAGTTAAAAAAAGATAGGTAAAAAATATTTTAATAGTAAATAAGAAACAAAACAGGATAAAAAATGAGAAAAAATTGTCGCATACCTATCATTCTACAACTTCTCTAAATTCTAATAGTTTAATAAATATTATGAAATAATATATTGAAACTAATAATATTCACAATATTTACCTAAAAGTAAATCTCAAATTATCACTCCATAACCATGGAGTTAGGATGATCACAAGGAGGAAACAAAAATAAAAATAAAAAAGAAGAGTGTAATAGAAAAATAATATAAATTAAAAGCATAGAATACTACTAAAACATAAAAACTTCATCCTTAGCTATTTAAAATGGATAACTCTTTTGAAATAAATTATAGGTAAAAATTTATAGTCAAGATGGGTGAAAATATTTCACATGTGACTGGACCATTAAATGATAAAATATTGGAATTTTACCTTCTATGATTTTTTCTTTATACCTTATATTTTATCTAAAAAAAATAGCTTCATTGGACATATGTAGAAAAATTTAGATACACATTAGTAATGTAGACGTTTCTGTCCTGACAGACTTTTTGAATTCTTATTCTCTTATTTCTTATGCATTTATAGCCTTGAAAAAATATAATCTTGATCATCCATATTAAATGAAAAGTTTCCATGGAACCTAATATATCTCCATATAAAATTTCAGATCATTTGAACTATCCATGTATGAGATATAATCCCAAAATTAACATTCATCAAAATTATACATAGATTTTGATTCCCTACTTATAAGATTCATTTGGGCCACATATGTTTGGATTCATCACTTTGTTCAGTTGAATGAAATTAAAAAAACAAAAAAAATCAATTATCCTTAAAATAATATATTAGTTAGATTAAAAATTTTAAAGTAAATAAAAAACACTTAGAAATCCAAAATTAATCCATCTTCTCGATAATTTAAAAAATGTTCCTAAAAAATAAAAATGTGAAAATAACCCTTAAAATAATAAATTTATAGGTTTATAATATTAAATTGAAAATAAAATATATGAAAATATGATCTTCATCAATCCTCCAGGATTTCACTCCCAAGCAATTATTTATACTAAAGTTAAAATAAACTTCCCATAGTAAAAATGGTAACACCACTCAATTATTACATTTAAGGAAAAATCATGCCTCCTACATGGATCTTAATTTCATAACTTCTCACCAATCATAGAAATTCATTCAATATATTGTTAATTCCCATGTGCATAATGTACCTACCTCCCTAGAAATATATGTCTCCCTCCAATCAATTATTTTAATATGGATATTTTATCTTTCTAAAACCCATGCATTATCTTCACAAGATTTTTAAATTTCTTTTCTCTCCACATTGTGAGTCGTAAATAATTATTCAATCATAAATATTTTTCATGGTGATTTAGTGGATACGACTTGATGGGTAAAAATATTTTTAAATTCAAAGTCTTAAAAGAGGAAGTTAAACACTTAAATAAAATCATGTGAATATTCAAGTGTAAATATAGAAAATATACCTTTCTAAATTACCCTTATAAATGAAAACAACACACCTCCTTTTTTAATGACATGGTCCATGAGTTAACCAATGAATTTAATGAAGTATTTCATCTCAAATCTCACATTTTTTTCATGTTTTTATGTTTTTATTTTTTTGATGGAGGATTATTTGATAATAAAATTATAGTGAATTAATAAATGTTCATGAAAGTAAGAACAATAAATAACTCATTCCCAAATTTATTTTTTTCTTTCTCTATTTTTTCTATTTTTTCATTTTTTTTCATTTTTTGAAGAAAAGGGTGATATGAATGAAACATGATAGATTATAATGAGTCATGTTCATTTATCTCTCTATATTTTCCAATAGAGTGACGCATAACTCACCCCACTCTATAATAATATACTTCCCAAATAATACATACGAAAAACCATTCCTCTACACTCAAACATGAAATATCCATGAAAAAATATTATGAGTGAATGTAAGTAAGGAAAAATTGGATTGTAATGTTATTAATAGTGGGATTTTTTCATGAAATACCGTTCAAAATAATTATCCCAAAATAAAATTCAATATACTAGTCCAAGGATTGTCTCTTGAAAAGGTTTTAGGTAAAGTTCAAAAACTATTAATTTTTTAAAAATAAAAATAAAATATATAAGGATTTTATTAGTTTGAGAAAAATTAAAATGAAACTAAAAATTAAATTAAAATTAATGAAGAGTAAATATTTTGAGAGAAAAAGAAAATTTGGATTGAAAAGGAGTGTGAAATAATCTAACGTCCCCGACCCGAAATCCACTAAACCGGTGCTCCGAGCTGGGTGGTTACATGGCCTGAAGCGCGCCTCCCCGTACTCCAAAGGGTGCTGACTAGTAGCGGGGGTCTATGTGGTCAATTGGGGAGACTATACCCCGTTTTTATCAGAGTAAGCCACAACAAAAATAAACCAATAGTGGAAACAATAATCAACAAACAACGAACATGTATAAAAACCATTTCCAACAATCAAATATGTCATGTAATACTACAAGTGAAAAAGTGGACAAAACCCCAAAATAAAGACAACGGCCAAAATCCCCAACATAGTCCCGACTCCAAGTCTGGATCCTCCACCAAGTGCTACGCATGACCACTCAACTATCTAGCAAGGACCTTTGCCCTTATACTGACCTGCAAACATGCAGTCTGCTCGGGTACCCAAAGGCGGCCCGAGCAGGGTGTGAGTACAACTCAGTAGGCCACCACCAACAGTGTCTACAAAATACCCAGTATAAATAGATAGTGCATGAAAAGGAATATGAATTAAAATTTCCAAGTAATTATTTAAGGTACCATTAACCATTTTAGATCCAATCCATTGCCACTTCCATTACAATTCATTACACACCCATTATCACCATTTACCATTTCATCACATTTCCATGGGTTAATCACATACATTATGTTACATGGGTCTAAGTCCAAAAATCACATGAAAGAGGGTAAACACATCTTTATCTTATCTCACTAGGACTAACCCCCTCATTGCAACCATAACCTCACCTCAAAGCCTTAGTCTGGGTGGATGCAACCGTTAGGAGAATAGATCCTCAGTCCCCTTTCCTAACCCATGCATTTAGGGTGGAGTTTAGAACCTCAGTCTTCACTCAACCCATGGGTGTAGATCCTTAAGTCATACCCCACTCTACTAATCCATGTTCACATGCTTATATATAAGTAACCATCAAACATCCAAACCATTGCCCTTCGGGAAACACTATTCACAACAACCCACATGGGAATCCACATCATGCCATAAACAATTAACACATTACCATTTCAAATCATTTAACCATTCACCCAATTCCCATGTCTTATGCCTATCTCACTAAGCATTCAACATTAAACCCATAATCTATCCCATTATGGTCTTTAATCAGTTGACACATTAACCCATTTAACCCGTTCATCATTCCCATGAATCAACCATTTAAGCCATTCCACTTTAACCCTTAGGTTATTGCCAAGTCTAGGTGTATCACCTAACTTCTATTCCTAGTTCAACCAATCATGCCAAAATATTTATCAAGGGATCTACAATTTATTACAACAAGGTCACTTGTTTAATATCAATCCCTAAATCCGGGAAAAGCCGGCACATCCCATGGACGGCCCCAATTAGGTCAAGTCTATCCCAATACATCCCACGGGGGTCGTGAGGGTTTCCCTTTTCCATTTTAAACACCATTATTACCAAACATGCCAAGGTTATCCAAAAAATAACCAAAGGAAATAAAGAACAAAACTAAACATGCACAAATACCCAAATAACTATGGGATATCACTTGTAGACCACCTACCTTGAAATCGCGATTGAATGCACTCTAAATCAAGTACTTAGACCTAGATCCAACCAAACTTTGGATCTTCAACCTAAAACTCACCCAAAATTTCGGGTTTCAGAGCTTCAGAATGAGAGGGAGAGAAGATACAAACCTTAAACCAAAAAGAGAAGCAAGGATGGGATTTGCCTTACCTGGAGCTTCGATTCGCAACCAACAACACCAAAAAACGCCTTATAATCGAAGGAGATATGTCTCTTGGAGCCTTTGGAAGATTTGGTTCGTGCCTAGGGTGGAGAGGGAGTAAAATGAGCGGAAATCCCGAGTGGGGTTTTTAAGCCCGGAGTGGAAAAATTGTAATTTTTCACAACTTTAATTGGCCGCACGGTTTGTCTGCACGGTTTGGAAAACCGTGCGCAAACCGTGTGCATGCCACTATCCGAAGGAGGAGGGGTCGCACGATTTAGCTACACAGTTTGGAAAACTATGCGCAAATCATGTGCATGATTCTGTCTGGAGGATGAAGGGTCGCACAGTTTAGCCTGGGCAGGCCGCACAGTTTGCCTGGCCGTGCACAGGTTGTGCGCCCTGGCCTATCTTGCCTAGATTTTTTTTCTTCCGTGCCCCGAGCCCCTGGAACACCCCCAAGGCATCTCACACTTTCAGGAAACATTTTAAAGCCTAAAAAACAAAGGGTTCAACCCAAAACACAACAAAACATACCTTTCCAAAAACAGGGATCTTACAAATAAAGTTTAAAAGTAGTAGTAGTGGACTAGTTTTGACCCTTCTGACACTCCCTTCTTCCTTGTCTAACATTTTTACATAGTTTAATTCTTTAATAATCAACCAAATAACTATATGTGAACAATTAATTTTACTTAAATATCATAATAATACTTTGATATAATTTTTGTTCTTCTATATAAGTGATTCAACTACTTTCATACCTCCAAGAAACTAAGCCTAATTAAAATCAGTATACTCAAAAGAAATACCTCACTTAACAAATTTAAATGGTTAAATCAATTATGTTACTTCATATATTTTAAAACCATTCAAAATAGTTTTTAATAATGTATATTCATTAAATAAAATGAATAAATTCATTAAAAATATATATTTTTTATATAAAATTGGGAAAGGATTGCAATGGAATTGTCCTTGGGTCACCATTTCCCATAGTCTCTTGAGAGTTTAACCTCACATGGATAAATCAACTCCCATCACTTATTATTCCTTTATTCTTTATCAAATGGTAGTACTTTTTATGTAACTCTCCTATGTAGTGTGAACCCTTTATCACTCATTTACCCAATATAGTTTGGTTGGTTCTCACATTATACATACATTATAGATGGAAACATATTTGAAAGTGTTTACAGGCTTCAAGTAACCCCTAGGGAAGCTTCATATATATATAGTAAACCTCATTGATTATTTCCAAGTGGTAGTATCATTAGTATTAGGTTATAATGAATTTTTTGATGAGTTTTTTCATATTAGGTACATTCTTAATTTCTATTTAATTCTTCATAGGCCTTTAAATCTTGATATCCTCTTTAAAATGAGATCATGTTTCCGATATTTGGTTTATAAAAATTATTACAATGAAATTTTATCATCCACTAAATCCTAAAATTTCATAAAGTAAAAAAGGTTAAAATGTTTCTTCATTTTTTAATAATTTCATTCCGTAAGACTTTTAATGTTTTATGGGATGAAAAATTCATATAGGATTTGGTTTTGAAGTCCTATCAAAACTTAAGAGATTCTTATAATTATTTAGAAGTATTATAATATTGATGCAAAAGTAATATGATATTTTAATTCATATGAGACTCTTGAAAAATTAATTACAGGAACCCCACAATGTTTTATGGAAGAAAGTATTACGTGTTTCAGAATAATTATGCAATTCACAAAATTCATACACAAAGAGTCTTATGAAAAGAATTATATAAATTTATAAAAGTTATATGAATTAGTGAACAAAAATCAAAATAAGTAAAAAGACTTAAAATACTCAATGAAGTCGTACATAATTCTCAAACTAATTATATAATGGTAAATTAAAAGTCTTATGGGATCCAAGAAATCCATACAAAATCAAAGGAAAAGTCATACAAAACAAGACATAACCAAAAATTTTCCTAGACAAGTTCAAAAGTAGTTTTTTTCATAAACTCAAATGAAATAAGGATTATTATATTATTACCAAATATTATTTAAAATACTAAAAACCATGAATTTACCCACTTTCACATTTACATCCATAATTAAATAAAAATTATAAAATTATAAAATTACATTGAAAATATTAAAATAGTGGGGGTTAAATCATTAAAATTCACAAGAAATTGATGTGAATATTAGTTATATCAATAGATAAAACTATATGGTAATTAATGGATTATAAAGGATAAACAAGGGTAGTTATAAAGGGTAGTTCTCAAGGAAAAATGTGGCTAACTAAAAAAAATCATCAATTATGTTAAAAATATTTCATTAACTACAGGTATTTAAATGAGAAATAATAAAAATTTATGGATCAAAAAACACGACTCAAGAAACTCAATAACAATAGAAATAAAAACAATATGTAAAAAAGGCTTAGAAATCTATCGTTTTGGTCAAGATATTCATTTTAGATAGTATTAGTGCACATGAGTTTCACAATATATCAAATTTTTTAAATGAAAAAGATTGGAAATCAAGAAATAAAAATCCATTCCAGTAATCATTTAATCCTTTTAATGTTCAAATCAAGAAATGTACTAAAATTACCAAGGTAGTATGAATTTACAAAATCATTTAGATTCATCTCAAGATCCTAAAAACAATCCAAAATTTAAAACAAACAACAAAATATGTACAATTTTATATTTTTAAAGCATGACAAACAAAAAGGAAATGCACAAAAATTTCTAAAAATAGGTTGACATTTCCCAAACACTTAATATTCAACTATATACCATTTATGGTCAAATATATTTAAAATAAAATAGAAACAAAACCAAAAATAAAGAAATACATAACTTGAGTTTATTTGGTCAGTTTTGGCCTTGAGTTAAGCTCCCAATTATTTCTGCTTTAAAAATATAATAAAGTAAAACCTAAATAAAAAATTTATTAAAATAAAACAAAAACATAAAATTAAAAAATAAAATTAAAGGTAAAGAGGATAAATCTTAGGTAACCCCCGCCCTAAAGAGATGTTAGGATTTTTCTACCCCAAGTCCGATAGTGACAATATTTTATCCTCAATCTAATGGTGTATAAGACTTTTTTTATATGAACCCCTATGTTTGAGTTTTTATAATTTCCATGAGTAGAAACCAAGAATTGAGACCACCAAAAGAAAACAAAAGTAATTCATTATCCAAAATGAGTAGAGAAAAGAGATGTAAGTGGAGAGGGTATAGTAAGAAGGGGAGTTATCTATTTTGTTCAGCCAGAGGAGTGAAGTGCACTAGTGGTGAAGATATTTGGAAAGGATATGGATTCACTTTTGGTATGGGATTAAAAATTTACTTTGTAATGATTCTTAATTTTTCATCATTATCCTCATTTCACCAGTATATAACTCAATTGTCTTCTCCATTATCTCCTAAAAATATTCCACTTCTTTATCTTTTTTATCATACTATAAGAAAATTAATGTTTTACTAAAATTTGTAAAACTAGAACATTCGTAATTTATACTCAATATAGTTTCAATAAAATCATAAATAAATGAGTTTAAGAAAAACTACCTCACTAGATTTTCTTGAATTTTAATTCTTCTTCTTTTCTCAGTGCCTCTTGGAGTTGAGTTGTTGGAGTTGGAGGTAGATAGTCAATATACTCTATATTTTCTTAAAACTCCACCACTTCAATGATGTATTATTCCAAATCAATAGATATAAATAAAGGTGTTGATTTTTATTCTTTAAATATGGGAGAATAACTTGGAAATTCAAATCAGACCAATATTCTTCCCAATCATGTTGATCTCCCAAATACGCATCAACTAAAATATTTTCTTTAATAACGTCTTGAAGTAATAGTTGAGTACTATTGGATGATAGATCTTAGATTAGATCCCTCTCGTCCTCCTCAAGTACATCAACTAGAAATGTTGGTGGAATAAGATTTATTTCTTCTCCAGCTTTCTTTTGTTGTTGTTCCCACTATAAATCTTTGATTTTTTTAAGGAAGTGAAAATGGTCTGCATTTGGTGGCTCATATCTTAAATCAATTTAAAATTTTATCTCACTTGATTCTTAAAAAATTATTCCCTTATAGACTCATCAAAATTATTAATAGTTCAATCCTATAAAAATCACTATAAAAACTATCTTGTCATAAGAAAAGAAATATATGCAATATATTCATATTTTTTAGTTTTTGAATTTTTTTTCATGAAAAAAATGCGTGTAAGTTATTAAACTCCCTTAAAATGGTTCCAAATTAATGATATAAATCTAAAATAAATCCAGAATCAATAAATTATAATTTTTATATATATACAATACAATGCACACCTAGGGCCGATCTTTTGTGGAGGAAACTCACACACTATTTTTCTATTATCACTATTTTATTATCATACTAATATATACTAAACTATATTAATATTTGATAAAAGGGTTGAAATGGATGTGAAATATATATATATATATGTGTGTGTGTGTGTGTGTGGGATAAAATTATATAAATATAGAATAGATTAAAATAAAATAAAATGCAGTAGAATGTTAGATGAAAGATATCACTTCCATGGTATAATACATGTGATATTCTTCATTATATTTAAACTAATTCATCTTAATTTTAATCAATTAAAAATATCAATAACATTGAATTAATCACCATCACTATACTTAAATTATTATTAGGACACATACTCAAGACCCCATGAGTACATTAATAACCCATTATGTCCTTATAATTTAACAAAATCTATTCATATTTGATACTAGCTAAGTTGTCCCAATCCAAACATATATATAATTTAAAATAATTTCCTTATTTGAATATTATAAATCAAAAAATATTCATACAACCACAAGACCAATGGTTTAGTTTATTTAGGGATTAGATATATGAGTAACTTATTTTACAATACTGGTGAACATTTCTTAATAATCACATCATATTAGAATTCATTCTATACATCTCAAATTTTATACCCATATTCATAACTTGGGGAAAGTGAAGACATAATAATGGTTATGGTCAAATTCTTAGTAAGGAAAAAACTGTTAAGCATATAATCAAGGGTTAGATCGTAAAAATGTGAGAAAACATGAGAATGGGAGAAATATTTTATTAAAAGGAGTATGAAACAATAAGAGTTTTATATAATTCATAATAGAAGAATATTTAATCTAAAATTATCAAACCTATACCATGACCTAAGAGTGTATTGTTATGAGACAATAATCATGATCCTTAGAGAATAACATAGGAATATAACTTATAAATATGGAATATGAATATACATAAGAAATAATAACATGTGAACATAGCTAGTCACATCTTGACCACACTTACTATTATGAAAAATATTTAACCACATTTTGTCTGCACCCAATATTGTGAACATATCTAACTACATCATGTCCATTCACAATCATGTTAACATAACTAAACACAAAGTTTCCACACTCAACATCATTATCTAATGAGATATAAAACATTATCCAATACATCAGAGGGTTATATAGGACCCCACCCATCTCATAATTATAATACATATGTATTTTCTTTATAAAAAATTAATCCTATATCATATAATGAAAACCACATAGAAATAAAATGTGTTTGGTAACATTTACTAATAGTATCACACAAAATGACTTCAAGAATTATATCGGTTGATGCCCTAAATTCAATAACCCAAAAGAAGTATTTCCCTATGGAATTTAGAGGATGTTTCATGAATCATTACTCCAAATTATATGGATATTTTGGAGAAAAATATTAAAATGTAAACTAAATCATAGAAATAGATTTTATAAAACATTGTTATCATAAAAAAGTTATGGGTAACTTTCAAAAGTTATTTTTGAGAAGTTGGAATGAATTTTTTTTAAAACCCTAGTTGGAAATTAATATCAATAATATATCCTTGAAAAGTACATAATGTTTTTATAGAGGAAATTTAAAGTGTAAAATAAATGATTTTATCATGAAATGAAGAACCTTTAATATTTTAAAATACCTTTATTGAAATCCACATCGTAAAAAGAGTGATGAAGCTTATTTTTGAAAATAGTTAAAGAAAAATATAATGATTACAAGAAATAATACATAATTTTATTTCAATGTAAAAAATGAGAATATTGTAAGGAAGAAATAATATGTACATGGAAGATAAATATCACTTTGGCGAGGATGATAATTATTTTTAACAACGTTATACTTATATGAAAAAGAAATCATCAAGAAAGTGGTTAGGAATTAAAATTTTAAATTTCCCCAATGAGAAAGAGAAAATGAAAAATAATAAAATATTATGGTTTAATAAACTATAAAATAATAAATAAGTTCAAGAATCAATATTATAACTCAAATAAAGGATATTTGAGATAATAAAATCCCCTAAAAAATTTGTAACATTAAAATACAAAACCCACAAAATATAGAACTCGAAATAACATATTTAATATCATGAATATATTGAGAATCATAATATAAAATTTAAAAGATGTAGTATAGTAATTATATAAAATAAAATAGGTGCATAATGAAATTCATGCCTCCAATAAAAACTTGAAAAGAGGTTTATCATAATTCATGAAACCCTTATAGAATATCATAATTTATGAAGTATGAAAAATTATAAAATGGGTTTATGTGATTGAAGTGTAAATACCAAGAAAAATTAGGAAATAAATCATAATAAAAACATATTTTAGAGTTCACTTGAGTTATAATAATAGAGTTCAAGAAGAAACATTATAACTTAATAAAAAGAAATTGAATTAAGAAATCGCCTTATAAATTTAGTAATAATTCAACCAAATGGATATAAATGAGGGATTATTGAAAGTAACTTTAAATCCCATGAAATAATCATTAATAGTAATAATATAATCTAAATAGGGAATTATTTACACCATATTAAATAATAATTGGTTCATAATATGAAAACATTCCTTAATAAAGGGAAATTGTGATGAAACTCTTACTTTAACTCATATATTACACGAAAAGAATTTAACTTCATAATTAATAAACATAATCATATAAATAACATATTTAATAACATTATTAATATATATTACCATATATACTCTTCAATTATGGTCATTTATTAGAAATTTATTAGTTAATTATAGTTCATTTTCATCATCAGATGTTAGTGATTTTGATTGATTCACACTTACATTAAAATATCAATGTCATTCATATTATTTAAAACAAATTTATTCATTCCAATATTTTAAAAGTAATTATAATATATTCTTTATAATGATTTATAAATTTCTAATTTCACTCTATGAGATTTTGATTCATGATTCGTGAAGACAGAATCAGTGATGAGGTTGTTTTAATACTTTTTGACGAAAAAAACTTGGTATATTAATAATGATTTAAATATTAATATAACCTTTTAATCTCCTTAATAAGTTTATAAAAATAATTTTAATTCAGTATATAAATTCTTAATCCCATCTAAGTAGGTTGGTAAGGAAAAATAAAATATGCCACTCTATATAGGTGGTCGTCTGCATGTACGCATGGGCGATGTTATTATTTTCCATATAATTAAAAGAATATATATAATGAATTATCATTTAGTTATATAAATAATTTTATAAATGTAATATTTATTCATTAAATTACACTTTTTAACCATCTATTTAAGGCGGTGATGAAAAATAAAACTCTTTATTCATGGATGTGGCAAACCGTACATATCTATTGATGACGTATTGATTTTTTTTAATGAGAAGGGAGGAAGGAAGATAATGATTTCTTCATCAATATAAGAAAGAATAAGTATAATAATGATACTAATGTTATTATTTTATTATTATATATAAAACACTTAGGTAGAAGAATAATACTTAAATAAATAGAAATTAAAAGAGCGATTTGGTTTTTTTACCTTACTCCTTGGAATAACTCCTTTGCAAATTGGATTAAGCCTTTAAGGGTGGTATTTTGAGAAAAAACCATATTATGTTTTTAGGAGTGTTTAGGAGGTTTTTGGGTATATTTTTGTTGAACTAATAGTCGTTTTGTGTGAGGATAAGTGGGGTGCTAAAAGTCTCATTTTATAAGTGAGAGGAGTGGTAGTTTTATAGTAAGAGGTTTACCATTCAAGGAAAGTGGATACCAAAGTAAAAAATAATGGAGAGAATATGATTTAAGGTCAATAAAAACCTCAAAAAATCATTTGTAGACACGTTTTTAACATTTTTTAGTTCTTTTATCCCATTGGTTTAAGATTTTTTACATCGATCGATAATTTTTACTTAAGTAATTTATTTTATGCCTCAAAATAAAATAGAACTTATTAAGTAATTTGGATATTCTAATTCCAAATATGAAATCCATTTTATTATATACATTTTTTTAAGTGATGAAAAATAATTCTAAACTAATAAATTTATAACTCATTAAAAACAATTTCTAAAAATATATATTTTTAAGCATATAAAAGAGTTTAAGATAAAATTATGAATATTGTTGAATTGAATGACATTAATTTTTTATTATTATTATCCAATAAAGAGTAATGTGTCTTTAAAATAAATTCAAAACTACATTATACCTTGTGAATACTTAATTAAAATAAGATACTAAACATAGTTTTTTTTAGTGTAAAATATTACTTAAGTTCCAAAACATTAAAAATGGGTTTTATAAATTCAAAATAGTATATTTAAATAAATAATTTTACTCATTAAATGTATTACTGATTGAAAAATTTTTCTAATAAGTTTTTAATCCTTATTTATGTCATGAGGAAATCATAAATGCTACGATATTGGTGAAAATTGTATTTTTCACGATTCACTTAAAAATCAACCATTTTAGAAAAATCTAAAAAATTAAACCTAAGATAATTTTTGCATAATGAATTCAAAAATAAAGTTAATTTTATAAAATTAAAATTATAAATTTGATAAAAATTAATTTTAATATAAGATCACATAATCCAAAAAAACTATTTTTATAAAAAATATTTTTAAGCATAAAATTACTTTATTTTTATTACTTAAATGGTAATAACTATAATATTAATAATAATTTTTTAATATATATTATTAATAAATTTAATTAAAATAATTTATTTATGATTAATTTAATTAAGATAAAAACACATAAAAATTTTAGAAAAAAAGTTCTTCTAAAATTATACCTTTTATATTAAATGATTTTAACTACATACCATTAAAATTAATCACTTATATTTTAACCATTTAGTTTTATCAATCTATTGATATTAAAATATTTAATTTAATTTTATAAATATATCATATTATTCTTTAGTATAATAATAATAATAATAATAATGTGTAACACATGAAGATGTATATTTTTTACCATAAAATATTATAATTAAATATTAACTTTTTGTTATATTATATTCAATTTATTACTAAAAAATAAACAACTCCATTACACCTATTGGATACATTTATTTCCAATGGCCACATTTCGAATTTACATATTTATAATAGTCAAATTTCATTCCTATATATATATATATCCTAATATTAGTCAACCCATTCATTCACTTATTTTTCAACATGATTATAATAGTTTTAGTGCTTAGCCTTATTTCTATAATTGTGATCGAGGTTATGATCTTTATGGCATGACATTAGGATAAATATTTTTTGTTAATTTTGTTTTTATAAACTTTTTCATTTATTCTACTTGTATTTTTCTTATTGTTTCTTATTGTTTCTTCCTCGTAATTTATTAATGTTTATTTTTCATTGTAATATTTTTTATGAATAAAATGTATCACATTTCATTTCAGTTTAATGTTTCTTATGAAAATAATTTATCTAACATTGTATTAATTTAGATGAAAATATTTATTCTAAAATATCAAGGTGTTACATTTTATCCCTTAAATAAATTGTGTCCTCACAATTTTAATTACTCTAATCAATGAGCATCTATAAGAAGATTTTTTATATATTCATGAATCGAGTTATAATTTCTAATGAATTATCTACCTTATTTTATTAATTAAGACTAGAAAATTCATTTTCCCAACATAATAGGTATATATTATGATTATAAAACATTTTTTCCAATTATACTTCCTTATTTATTTATAATACACAGGATTTTATAGAGACATAACTTTTACAGATTCTTTTTCAGGATCCTATTTTCTACCAAATACTAAACCAAAATCATAATTACATTAATCAATAAATATGTTAATATGAAAAATAAATCATAAGTATATTATTCTATGACACCTTCATTTTAACCCCAAGATATATTCGGTTCTACTGATTCTAACTATAAATATTAAATTCAACATATATTTACTTAAGTTTTATCCTCTTAATTTCAATAACTTATTTCCCAAGACAACTAACTCAAAGTAATGAAGAACTTTATTACTATATTCTAACCAAAAAATCATGGAATATACTCTTAGAATTCAAATTAATCGTTATCATGTATTAATCCATATATACCTTAATCATATATAATCCCAAAAATATATTAATCTTTTCCTAGATCACCTTATCACCAAATCACTTTTCAGTCATAATGGTCATTGTTATCTAACCTAACTAGTTATATATATTATATCATAAAATTATATTATAATATATTCAAATCATTCATAATGGTTTGTAAATAGATAGAAAATTTTCCAAATCATATCCCCCATAGGAGTGTAAAACCAGGTGTGCAGATAAGCTACTTTTTCATTAACTGAGTGGAGATCGAGTTAATATCCGACCAAACTTTTTTAAGGTTATTAACCCAAGTTGAATTTGTGATATAGGATTCACCTAATTGTTTGTATCCAATAAATGATTTCATTTTTATGAAACCACTCAATTAACACTTTATCAAATTCTTTGTATGTTATTCTATACTTAGAATTATCTTTATCACTTTCACTAAAGTTATGTTATCTTAATCCTAAAAAATAACTAAAATAATACCCAAAACAAATAAACATTTCTTCATTACCAACTAAGATTTCCTAGATCTGCACTCATAGGTTTGGTTCTAAAAACACATACTTTACATACTATCTTTAATGCCAAATGAGGTGAAACAAACTAAACATATATATAATTTACAATAATTCCCTTATTTAAAAATTACATCTCACAAAATACTCACAAAAACATGATCCCAAAGGTTTACTATCTTTGGGGATCAGTTATATAAGTAAATTATTTTAAAATACATGTGAACATTTCTCTATAATAACACCATACTAGTCTTCCTTCAAGACATCTCATATTTTATACTCATATTCAAAACATGGGGAAAGGGAAAACATAGTAAGGGGTGGGATCAAACACTCATTAAGGGAACAAATTATGAGCATGTTATCAAGGTCTAGATAATAAGAATGTGATAAAACATAATCATGATAGAAATATATTATTAAAAGGAGTATGAAATAATAAGTGTTATCCATAAGTCATAATAGAAGGACATGTAATCTCAAATTATCAAACATATACCATAAACCAATAGCGAGGAATCATGAGACAATAATCATGATCCATGAAGCATAACATAGACATATAACATAGAAATGTGTCATGAGCCTAAGCATAAGAAATCATAACATCATGAACATCGATAGTTGCATTATGTCTACGCCCAATATTGTAAACATAGATAACCACATCATATTAACTCTTGATCTTGCGAACATAGCTAACCATATCATTCCCATGACCAATCATGTGAACATAGATAACTACATTGTTTCTACACTTAATATCAATATCTCACGAGATATAAATTCTTATCTATTACATTTATGGTCTATATTATAAGAACCTATCCTTAAACATTTTATAATATTGAGTTTTAAGTCAAGAATTAATTCTGTTACATTTTAGTATCTTTAAGGTTTAGAGTTTTATAGTATTAGTACATCACACTTAAATAAATATTAAATCAAAAAGTGGACACTTCCACTTAGTATCCAATTTTACCACAAAAAAGCTTTGAATATATAATTTTTTTTATTTTCAGGACATATCTTCCACATCCTTTTCATTGATCATACTTAAAACCCAATGAAAAAATTTTAAAATGTGGCATGAGCACATAAATCACACTAATATACATATAGAAATAAATAAAGAAACATGTTATTCCAGGAATACTTATAAAAATTATCTTTTCAAAATTAAGTATGGGCTCAAAATAAAGATTTTATTACTCAAGGAATAAATTTATCTACACAAATATATTCATAATAAATTTCATTAGAAATATTAAATGGAGGATAATACTGATAAAGGTTTCCTTGAAATCATGATAAAATCATGAAATTTGTTTAACAAAGTTATACTTTTCACCCATAATGAGTAACACATAGTTTTCTTTAAACATAAGTTTATTATCTTACCTTTTGAAATCATGAGATTTATTTAAAAAACATTGAAAGGATAAATAAATCTTGTAGGTAACATGGGACATAATTTTCATATCACTATTAAAAATGGAATAACCTACATAGTCAACTTCTATCATGATCATTAACCAATGCATCAAAGGATATAACAGACTCAATGGTCCTTCGTCTATAATGTAACCACCCATACTTGGTTTATAATAGAACTACCCATCCTTGGTTTATAACAGAACCACTCATCCTTGGTTTATAAAGAAACCACCCATAATCATAAAAAATTCCAAATAACCATAAAATATTCATAACAAATGGAATATTTCATTTCCATCACCATAATCATAAAAATATTCATTACAACCATAAGAAAAAATTAATGGAAATTAAAATATCAATTATATTTAAAACCCTTGTTGAAAATATCTATAAAATAGGGAAGGAGGTATTTTATTTTAATAAAACATGGAATCTTATAAATTAATCTAAGCTTCAAATAATGGTTATGATAGTCGTAAAAAATATTGATGTTGTATATGTTCAAATAGAACATTCATTTTGCCTTTTATAAAGAAATCCAAAATGAACCATAAAAATATTGCTTTTGAAAACCTTTTTAATAAAGGGAAATATTTTTTTACAAATAACTTATTTCCATATGAGTACATATAAAAATTATTTTTAAGAAAATTTATATGTAAGATAAATATTTTGAAAACAAATCTTTAAAATATTTAAAATGAGTTTTAAAAAGTAAAGTGTCCCTTACATTGAGTCTGAATCTTCAATTACATTATTTATACTATGAAATAATAAACTTATGATAATCATTTACTTGATTAAGAATATTTTTCAAGTTTATTATTCCTTTTGTTTTATTTTTCACCATGTTATATACAATTACTTAATCAATTAAGTCCTCATCGAATGTTTAGATGGTATTTGGATTGTATGTTTACAATGGATTTGGTAGGTTGACTATGGTCAAATAGATCATAATTAAATTATATAAATAATAATAATTATGAAATAATTATCAATTTTATGCATATATCATACATTTTAGACCAACCATGAATGATGGTTATGAAAAATGATCTGTGTTCCAAGTCAAAGAGTGTTAGGTATTCCTCACAGACTGCCACATCAGATTCATATTATGTGTGACCCTTAGTGTTCCATGTTTGAGAGAGAATAACTCATGATTTCAGATAGCATGGTTGTTTCTCCAAGTGGTCCTATGAATCCAAGATATGTTCGATATCTAAGAACCCTCTAATATCCACCATTATAGTGATTTGGATGAGGCGATGAGGTATCTCCATGAGTTGGAGGTTTCTATACAAGCAACTGGTGATCAAACCCTATACATAAAGAGAGTGTTAGACTTTCTAGATCGAGGAGTGATTGATGGGATATATGTTTACCCTAAGGAGCAATGGGACATCTACCTTAACCCTACTGATATATTTATATTTTCTACCCCTTTTTTCTCATTCATTTTCCATCATTAATCATGAGGGGATTTTACATTTCATTTCATAAGATAAGAAGAAGAATAAGGACCGATTGAAGAGAGATCAACAATAGAGCTGATTGTGTCATTGATTTATGGGTCCATGGGAACCCCCATTGAGGTAGTGGGCGAGGTCTTTGAATATTTGAAACTATCCCTAGTCCAGAGGACCATGATGGAGGAAATGGTACATTAAATCTTCAACCATCACACCATGTCTCTTTTTTCAAGAGGACAGAGGTGGGGCCTTCACCATCTCAAGAGAGGAAGAAAAAAAGGGCATTAAATTTGGCCCGACACATGAACCATAGTATGTATTTTTTCCATCATTTGAAATCATGTCTTTTTCGACATACTCTTTCTAACTATACTTGTATTTTGCAGAATCTGTGTCTCTTTTCCCACTTAAGAGATCTAAAACAATTTCTTTAAGGATAGAGGAGGATACCCCAAGGGCTGCATAAACTCATGATGATGAATGAATCATTTTGAAGGATAAAGAATCAAGATATGTACCTGGGACTATCGCCAGATCTGTAGAGAGGGTATATGGCCATGGTAATATTAAATTCACCCCTTTAGGTGTTGTGTATTGTTTTTAAAATTTTTCTCCTCGTGATATTCTGAATCTATTTACTACACTAGATGACCCTAAATAATTCCACATTAATACCATTGTCACATTTTAAGGGGATTACATGGATCTCAGATGGTTTGATGAAGCCGATAATGTTGGACGTAAATCCGTAGGGCCTGATGATGTTGTGCCTACTAAGGATTTGGTTGAGGGGATCATCGGTGGAGCTAATTTGGTTCTTAAGTAATGAATCTTATATAACATTATTAGTGAGGATGTTGTGATAATTTCCACCATGTATCATGAACTCATGGATCTAATTTATCTAGAAATTTATGTTCTAGGTTCCCTCAAAGAGTTCAAGTAATTCTATAAGAAATTGGATGGACATGAGTTTTATCGTTCTTTCATTTTCTTCTTAATCACAGTGAGGTTAATTTTATACGATTTTTCACACCAAAGTTCAAATTATGAATCTTTTTCTACATATAATTCTTCCCAATCACTTCATAAACAAGTCATACAAGTCCACCCCACTCTTATTACTAAGGTAATGATGTTTGAGAATCAAGATGTGGGGGATTCTTGAGAGCATCTGATACCGACTATAGAGAGGACTCAAGAGGAGGCTCCCTATCAGGAGGGCCCAGCTCCAATAGTTGAGGCTGGGGGTGTTAGAGTGTTATAAATTATAATGGTAAAACAATTAATGAGTGATTTTTAGCAACTATTTAAGTCACTTCATTTACTTTTATACTTGTTTAAATTTTGATGTTGTTGAGAAGTGTCACCTGTTATTCAGTTCCATCTGCATCAGCGACCCAGATTTAAATGGGGGATTCCATTCCGGTTCCACCAAAGTAATTTTGTGAAGATGAAACTATTTTAGAGGGATAAAAATAAGGTGTCTCACCGAGTGAACTGATCTCTAATTATGCCTCTACATCAGAGAGTCGCTTTGAGTCTGATTTGGAGACACAATAGACTTTTCAAACAACATTCCTTTTGGTATAGTGGGATATCTAGAAGATAATCAGGGAGACAACTCTTGAATAAATTTCATCTTGACTTCACAAAATTCATTTCAAGTCTGATCTAATAAGATATGGTTGATTTAATTACTGTGAGATCCATAATATGGTTAAAATAATCATCTGAAAGAGGTAAGAGGAGCGAAGGTTGTAGTAGGTTGATGTGAAACAGGTTGGATAGTTTGAGGAACATAAGATCTTCCATAATCCAAGTTGTGTTCATCCACTCCAAAAAGGTGGTGGTGTACCAATATTGCATCTATGAGATGTATCTTCAAATAATGTTCCTTGAATAAGAGTTAAATAAAATAAAGGAAGAGGTAGTTCAACTCCATTGATTCCCGGTGGGGGATTTGGCACAAAGGAGAGAGGATGTTGGCTTCGAGTAAGAGAAAATATGTAAATTTGGGGAGGCTATTACTATATAAATAGATAAGATATGATGATCTATGGAGATTTATCATGGTACAGTTTAACTTCTCAAAGACTATATGGAGTGTAAAATGTAAAATTTGGTAGAGAGGCTCCAACATGCGGAGAAGTCCATGTATTTTAAAAATAAATGAAAGTGATCTTTTTTCTCGACCACTTGTTCTTACATTTCCATCCTTAATGTACTCATAATACAACACTAAAAATGACTCATTTGATTAAGTTTCATCATGTTATAATTAAAATGACTAGGATGAGAGAATACTCTAAATTTTTTCTATGTCATGGAGCCTAGTGATCATTGTTATACTTTTCCTAAGGTTATATGAACAAACATGCAAAATTTGTGTTGTTTTATCTCATCACCCTAATTGTGTTTTTTTGCAAAAGTCTAACATGGGGGAGACTTAGCAGGTGAGACTTGGATTTTTCTTAGACTACCCTTTTTGGATTTTTAGCCAATGTGACTATTTATTTTTAATGCTAAATTTTTATCTAAACCACACAAAGTGTAGGTTACAATGATCATGATTAAAAGAAGGTAATACGGATGAGTAATGTTTACACAAAGTGTAGGTTACGATTTCTATCTACACCTCAATTTTCATGCATATACGCATGAGTAATGTTTCAATTTTTACAATGATCATGATGAAAAGAAGGAAATTATTATTTTATATTTCAATAATGATATTTATTTCCTAAATACAATATTAATTATATGAATATACTTATATATATCATCTATGTGATGTGGTGATGAAAAATGAATCATATCACTTCGTGGAGGTGGTAATACATACGTACACAAAAACGATTATATCATTTTGAATGGATGGAAATATAAGAAAAAAGAAGATATATTTCCTTTTAAGAATTATAATTATGTCATTAATATAATATATAAAAATTAAATTTATCATTATAACTATCCATGAGAGTCTTTGATGGAAAACAAATCATGTTGGTTCGTGAGTTGGTAGTCTGCTATACACACGAACAATTATTTTTTTCCCATTTTATGGAAGAGAATATGGATATAGGTTATTAAATTAACATAATAACATCTATGTGTATGAAATTTTGTTTTATTATTATTTAATCATGTTTTAAGAAGATTTAAAGGATGTATAATAAGAAATAAAACTAAAATATTTGGTTAAAACTATACCTTTTCTTAAGACAACTTCCTTTACTTTACACCTTAAACCATCTAAGGTTGGTATTATACCAAAACCAAGAACTATAAAATATGGATATAGATTATATTAATGGATTTTTATAGGTATTATCTGAACTAAAATAATCTTTAAGTGTGAATAAAAGTGGATATGTGGTTCCATTTTATAAGTGAGGGGAGGGACACTCTTGGAATTATTTAAAATATTAAATTAATATAAATTAATTTTCAGATAAAAATTAATATAATTTTAAAATAGAGTGATTATGAAACTAAATAATACCATCCAATAAAATTTGGTCAAATTTTGTGTAACGCCCCGATCCCATAAGCCCAGAGTCGGTGCATTATTACGTATCATTGGCATGATCACAAAAGATCAAGTCTCGAAAGATCGATTAGTTTAGTAGCCTTGTAAGTACTAGATACATTCATAAGGTTTACATTACATCATAAAATTAGAAACTACAACAACATAGCCTCCATAGTCCACACTCATATCCCCTCAAACTATCCCTGCAGGTCAGTCATAAAATACTTCTTCACATCCTGGAAAAAATAAAACATAGAAAGGGGTGAGTTTAGATGCTCAGTAAGGATAACAATATAGCGAAAACATTCATAAATAAACATAAACTTTTAAGGCAATGTATAACTAAAAAAAAGCCTTTTAAACTTGAACTTCAACATAATATGGAAAAAATAAAATGAAATAATGCCATTTACTTATTCACATGGATATTCTACTAGTTGAATAATCACATGCAATATCAATAACCACTTTCATAATGATGGAATGCATAATGCCAGAATATCATAACCACATAGTTAAGGACTTGTGCCAAGACTACAAATAAGATTTTTTCAAGGCCTTGTGCCAAGACACTAGTTTCTCTCATGAGACCTACCAATGCGTTAAGGAGCTATAGGAGGCTCCACCCGTCACTTACTAAGTTCAATACATTCCATATATGAAGAGGTTTAAACATAACATAAACATTCGTATTAAAACTAGCATACAAAATGTCAATAATTTCTCCATAAACCATGAATGGTATAAAAATAACACACCCACATTCAAACATATCACAAAACTTTCAATACAATATGGATGTTTTGTATCATAATAAATCAACTTCAAATAAGCTTAAAATCCATGAAAGGATGTTGACATAGATGAAATCAAAACTATTTGAGAGAAATATCTCTTTTTTTGAAATAATTTAAAAGTCACATAATTATAAAAGAAAACATTTAATTTGAAAATATTCTTATAAGATTGTAATGGAAGCTTCAACAATTTTATAATGGTGGAAAATAGTCGCTCCCGCCATATAAGTTAAAAAAAAGACATTCTTACCTTAATTTTGTCGAAAAGGTTAAAAAGGACATTGTTTAGAAAATGACAGAAAGATTAATTTATAAACATATTATAAAATTAAAACAAGGGTATAAATGTATTTAACCCATAGTCTATAAAATAGTAAGAATTTTATGAAATATATTTTTAAGAAACATGGATGTGGATGATAAAGAGGTCCCAGTAGATAATTACGGATAAACAACCTCGGATAATGAAGATATTGTCAAATAAACCCTTACCTTTCACTTTTCCTTGATCTAGGGTTGGTTAAAATTCTGTATAATAGTTAAATAATTTTTATTAAATTATACAAGAATCATATATATTAATATGATATCATATATGATCTTTTAACATTGCTTTGTTAATAATATCTTAGTATTATTGTCGTTTTAGGTGTTAACTGATTCATTTCCCTTTGTATGCTTTGTTATGTGAGTCATATTTTTTATGGATGGGATGTATCTTATCCATATACAGAATTATATCAAGTATTTAAACATTATTTTTAATCATCAAATGAAAATTAGTCTTGAATGGATACGATGAGGAATGAATCTCATCACGTTCGTGGAGACGGTAATCCGTACGTACGCACGAGCGACAATATCATTATTTTGATATTAAAATATTATATAATTGGGTGGTATATCATATATAAAGTATCATTATCATGTTATATTTATTATTCACATCAATTATACATCACTATTATACCCATCCGAATAATAATGTATTGAATAACAACTACACCACAACGTGGAGACGGTAAGCCGTACGTATGCACGTATGGTGACATGTCATTCAAAAGATGGATAGAATAATGAATATTGTTGTACCATATTTATAATAACATCACAATATATAGAAGATACTATAGTTATTATTTTATAATGGAAACAACAAATAAAGGGAAAGTGGAAGAAGAAAGGAACTTGAAAGAGGTGATGAAATATTTACCTCTTCTTCAGGTTCTTCATTTTGATTTGATCAAAAGGGCTCCTTAAATTGGATTTCTGACTAGTGTAAGGACTCTAGGATGAAGGTAGGATAGTTTATAGGGTATTTTGGAAGATTTTGGCCTAGCCAAAAGGCTTTGAAGGTGTGAATTAGAGAGAAGGGGGAGTGCCCTTTTATGAGAGGGGTGAGGGGCACCTTAGGAAAAGTTAGAAATATTATTTTATAATAAAATAATTTTCGGTTTCTAATGGATCCAAAGTATATTATTTAAAGGATAAGGTGTTTATGGGTCGAAAAACACTCAAAAAATAGGTTTTAGATAGGTTTTGGTCGCTATATTAACTTTATATTTTAGATTTAACTCTTAGTTAAATAGTTTGACATTTACCATGCCTCTTTATATTTTTATATTATATGGTTAATAAATTTACTATATACTTCCAAGATAACCCAAAGTGGTTCATTAATGATACACATAACATTATATAAGTCTTTTTGCAGAACCTCATATTTTTAGGAATAGAAAATCAATTAATAATATAATATTTGTTTTAAAAACTCTTTTATGTCAATTTTGACACTATTTGATATTTTGTTTTTTCTAAATTCTTAACAACATTATTACTTCGAATAAAATTCATATAAACAACCCTAATATTTCATATTAACCTATAAAATTATTGTAATTCATAAAAATTATCAAATTACATTTATTTGGATATTTATAATGTCAATTATTTTAATATTTTATTAATTAGGTAATTACTGCATCATCATTGTGTCATAAATAATTAAAATTATTTAATGTATAAAAAACATAAATAAAATACCATTATGTAGGAAATATTTTTATATTTCTAATTAATATTTATAGTTGAATTTATCTTATGTATAACCCTATATTAAAAATGTTTTAGTTGTTAAACTTTGATTTTAACTATTTTAACTCTTCTTTGAATTAAATAATAATAAATGTCCTAATCTAATCCAAGTGGACCAAAGAAGTTAATATTTTATTCCTAAGGTTGTTTTGTTTTGAATTATACTTATTCAATAGAATTAGGACATGTGTTAGGGTAATATTAATATCATTTTTACCTTTAATTACCCTATTTACTTTTAACCGTGGTAAATAAAAGTAAAAAGTTACTATTCACCAAAAATTATTTTCATCTTATTGAACCAAATTTTACTTACTAATATCAATCGTGTCTCTAGTATTTTTGAAATTTCACTCACAGAAGTGGTAAAATTAAGTTTTATGTGAATTTTCAAATTTTTCTAGGAGGTGGGTAAAGGACGGTGAAAAGTTCAATAAAATATTTATATATCTAAAATTATTATAAAATGAATCCAATGAATTAAATTGAACTTATATAGGTATTATGTATCTATTTTTACCTAAAATAAATTTAAATAAAATAACTAATTATTTAAATAAAAATTCGGTTTTAACCAATAACTCAGTGTTTTTCACTATTCATCAAAAATTGAAAGTTTTTAGAAAAATACCAAAAATTCACCCTAAACTAATTTCGATATTCTAAATCCAAAAATGAAGTCCATTTTGAAAGATAAAATGTATAAAAATTTAAAAAGTGTGTATTACTATTCATAATGGCTAGTTTGATTGGTTGTGGTGTGTTAGAACTCGAAGTTGTGTACAACACACGCTATTGTATTATTCAAAGAGAAGCATACCGTGGAAGCTTGGGGTGTTATATTCTCCCCTCCTTCAAATAATTTCATCCTCGAAATTTCTAGAATATTACTGCATAAAAAGACTTGGGTGGTTCTTCATCATTAGTTCCTCGGGTTCCCACGTTGCCTCTTCCATCTTATGGTTTCTCCATAGAACTTTTACCAGATGAGTCGTCTAGTTTCTCAGCACTTTTTCTATTGTATCAAGAACCTTGAAATGATCTTCAAAATAAGATAGATTGGGTTCCAGTTCTAATTAATCATATGTGAGTACATGCGTTGGGTCAGGCATGTATTTTCTCAACAGTGATACGTGGAACACATCATGTACTTTGGAGAGACTTGGCGGCATTGCCAAATGGTAAGCTACATCCCCAATTCATTCTAGAATTTCCAAAGGTCCGATGTACTTGGGACTCAATTTACCCTTCTTACCGAAACGTATAACACCCTTCCATGGAGATACCTTCAAGAAAACATGATCTCCTACCTGAAATTCCAAATCCTTCCTTCAATTATTAGCATAGCCCTTCTGCCTACTTTGAGCTGCTTTGATATGGGTTTGGATTACCTTCACCTTTTCCATCGTTTCCTCCAAAAGTTCTAGGCATATGAGTTTTCTTTCACCAACATCATCCCAACAAGTTGGTGTGCAACATCTCTTTCCATATAATGTTTCATATGGTGCCATATGAATACTTGAATGGAAGCTATTGTTATAGGAAAATTCTACCATAGGTAAATATTGATCCCACGTACCTTGAAAGTCGAGTGAGAATGATCTCAACATTTCTTCTAAGGTTTGAATAGTCTGTTCTGATTGTCCATCAATTTGAGGGTGGTAGGCAGTACTCAAACGAAGTTCAGTATCCAGGGCTTTCTGAAGACTTTTCCAGAATCTTGAAGTAAAATGGGGATCACGATCAGAAACAATCGATAGGGGTACTCCATGAAGCCTCACAACTTCATTAATATATAGTCTTGCTATAAGTTCAAGTGGTAAATATTCTATTATAGCAAGAAAATGTGCTGAATTAGTAAGACAATCAACAATGAACCATATTGCATTGTTTCTTCTAGGAGTCTTTGGTAGTCCCATGACAAAGTCCATTGTAATATTATCCCATTTACACTCAGGTATGGGAAGAGGCTGCATGACTCCTCCAGGTTGTTTCCTTCCATCCTTCACTTGTCGACAAACCATACATCTTGACACAAAATTATCAATCTCCCTCTTCATGTTGTCCCACCAAAAATGTTTCTTCAAATATCTATACATCTTAGTGCTACCAGGGTGTATAGAGAAATTGGAACTATGAGCATCATCCAACAATTCCCTTTTTAGATCAGGTATATCAGGAACACAAATTCTCTTCCCAAATTTCAAAATTCCATCTTCATACACAAAGTCACTCAATATCCCATCATTTACAGTTTTAATCTTCTTTTGAAAATCTTCATCACCATTCTGAGAACTCTTTATCCTTTCTAGTAAAGATGATTTGGAAACCATTTAAAAAAGTATTGATCTTTCACCTTCCATGGTTATTCCCACATCCATCTTTACTAGTTCTGTGTATATAGGATCCTTTTCAACTTTCATCTTATTCAAAACTCCATGATCTTTTCTGCTCAAAGCATTTGCCACCCTATTTACCTTCCTTGGGTGGTAGTGTATGGTGAAATCATAATCTTTGAGTAGTTCAAGCCATCTCCTTTGCCTCATGTTGAGTTCTTTCTGTAAGAAAATATACCTCAAACTCTTATGAACGGTATATATCTCACATTTTTCACCATAAAGATAATGTCTCCATATCTTCAAAGCAAAGATTACAACTGCCAACTCAAGATCATGAGTAGGATAGTTTTTCTCATGAATTTTTAGCTGTTGTGATGCATAGGCAATAACCCTATCATTATGCATAAGGACACAACCAAGTCCTTTCTTTGAAGCATCGCTATAAATAAAAAACCCATCATTCCCCGATGGTAAAGTCAAGATAAGAGCATTGACTAATATTCTCTTTAGTTCTTCGAAACATTCATCATGCTCTTTTTTCCAAACAAATTTAACCCCTTTACATGTGATATTCGTTAATGGGTTAGCCAATTGGGAAAAATTCTGGACGAAACATCAATAATAACCTACTAAACCAATAAAATTGTGTACCTTGGTTATACTCATTGGTGCTGGTCATTCTTGGATTGCTCTTGTCTTAGAAGGATCAACAGAGATTCCATCCTTAGAGACAATATGTCCAAGAAAAGAAATCTCTTGAATCCAGAATTCACACTTGCTAAACTTCCCATATAATTCATGTCTTCTAAGAGTATTTAGGATAATGCATAAGTGATTTTAATGATATTCATAGATTTTGGAGTATACCAAGATACCATCAATAAATACCACTACAAAGTCATCAAGATATTCCTTGAAAACTCTATTAATTAGATCCACGAAGATAGAGGGTGCATTAGTCAACCCAAAAGGCATTACTGTAAACTCGTAATGCCCATACTTGGTTCGAAATGCTGTCTTCGGAATGTCTTCCTTCTTCATGCACTACTGATGGTATCCAGAACGAAGGTCAATCTTTGAAAATTATTGATCTCAATTTAGTTGGTCAAATAAATCATTAATGCGAGGTAGGGTATACTTGTTCTTTATTGTTATAACATTGATCTCCCTGTAGTCAATGCACAACCTCATAGATCCATATTTCTTCTTAACAAAAAGGACAGAGGCTCCCCATGGAGAAACACTAGGGCGAATAAATCCCTTATTACTAAATTCCTCTAGTTGTTTATTTATTTCCAATAATTCTACCGTGGATATTCTATAAGGGGTCTTCGATATGGGCCTTGAACCAGGAATTAAATCAATGGTAAACTCAATTTCTCGTTCTGGAGGATGTCCAGGTAAATCTTCTGGAAACACATCAACATATTCTTTCACAATAGGTACTCCTCTATTTGAACATTCCTTTCCTCACCCATAGTTATTTCATTATCTTCCTCCCCAATAATTGAATTTAGTTGAACTAATGGGGGTGGATCTAGAAAAGAATTAGGTGGTGATTATTTTTATCTAAAGATAACGTGTTCTTTATCATCGTCATCAAAAATAGTAACCTCCTTCTTCTTAAAATAAATTTTTTCATCATGGTCTGAAATCCAATCCATACCAATGATTATATCAAATTCAATCATGGGTATGATGATGATATCAATAGATAAAGAACATTTATATGGTCTAATGGGAACTGATTCACAAAACTTTGTTGCGATGATACTTCCCTTAGAAGTTTTGGCTGACAACTCCCTTGTTAAATCAAATTGGAAATATCTAATTTTCTTAGCAAACTACGAAGATATGAAACAATGTGATGATCCAGAATCAAATAAATCATTGTATAAACTTGAGGAAACCATTAAATTACCTACCACCACGTATTTTGGAGCTTCAACCTCAACAGTAGTGATTGCATAATCTTGGCCTTGATCCCTTGGCCCTTTCTGAGGTAAGTTTCCCTGATGCTTAGCAAATTCATTTGCATAATGTCCACTACCACAAAAAAGGGCAAGGGAAGCGCTGACCTTTATCAGCTCTAAATAGAAAACACTGATAAAGTGGTATGCCTTTATCAGCTCTAGATAAAAGTGCTAATAAATATAACCTTCATCAGCGCTAAAATAAGCACTGATAAAGGTATACCCTTATCAACGCATTTTTTAGCGCTAATAAAAGGGAACATTTATCAGTGCTTATTTTAGTGATGATAAATGTTTTTATTCTTAATTTATATAAAATTATAATATTTATCAGTGCTAAAATAAAAGCGCTGATAGAACATATATGTATCAGCGCTTTTTAAGCACTAATAAAGAGATACCTTTATCAGAGCTAAAAAAGTGCTGATAAATATATGATTTATCAGCACTTTTATTTTAGCACTGATAAAACATACCTTTATCAGTGATTTTAATGAGCACTGATAAAGGTTATAGTAGTTTCTATTTAATAACCCTAACGGGACCTTCCTTCTCGCACGTGGTAAAGCTTTCGCGGAAGCTAAACCAATGCCCTCTTCCACCGTGACTTCTCCTCCTCGTCCACACCTCATCCTTGTCTTCCTCCTCCTCCTCTTCCTCCTCCTCCTCTTCCTCCTCCTCCACCGCCACGGCCGTTGGGTTTGGCTCCTACGTCGTTACCTCTACGCCATTGGTTTTGCTCCTCCGCCATGATCGCCGCTGTCTCCACTGCCGCGACCGCCGCTGCCTCCACCGCCGCGACCGCCGCTCCCTCCGCCACCGCTGCCTCTACTGCCACTACCTCCGCCACCGCTGGTCAGTGTAAAAGTATATATAATCATTAAATATAGATAATATTTATTCAATTTGAGTATTATACTATTACAAACATAATATTGTTTTCTATAGTTGGATTTTGATGATGAACCTCTTAGGGATGTGGATTCGGTGTAGGGAATTGGTCTTGAGGTGGTACCTCTGAGAGGTTTTCCAATCCATCTGCTACCCATTAAGTAGAAGGTTATGAGGACATTACAAGATGAGAATGTGAACAAGCTTATTGTTCTACATGTGTTTTAGAGGAAGATTCCTCCCATGTATTGGTGTGATCTAGACCCCAGGAAGTTGATGGTTGGCTTGATAGAGTCACATATGTTCCACACCTTGTGATGAAACCTATCAATAAAATGGTGTTCTTAATGATAATTCTTTTTCTGGTATTATCTAGTCGATGGTTAATTCTGGTGATGAATTACCATAATGAGATGACACTCACTTGGATGAATATTAAGTTATTTTTTGGGTAAAGTCATATCTAGACATGTAGTGCTCAGTTTGTATCTAAGAGATTCTGTACCTTCGATAGAATATAATTACCTTTATAGAGATTTCTCTGAGGTTAAAAAATCTTTCATAGTATAAAATGGATATAGTTTGATAGCTAAGGAATGGCCATGCCTTGGATTTGTTTAAGGGAAGCACTCTCTATTCTTGAGTTTTGGTGTTATGACTGGGTTGAGGGACATGATCATTTGGATTCCTAAACTTATTGATTTATATCATGGTTTTAATTTGACCATCACTATTGAACCTCGATGGATGGGTTTAGGGTAATGAAGCATGGGTATATTCCTTTGGTTTTGGAATAATTTTGGGTAACTGGTGATCATGTGGTGAGTTTTGGCATGGTGTGATGTTAAGATTAGAAAAGAGTAACAGGGGTGTCCCATTGGAAATATGTGTGTTACACCTAATTTTTCTCAAGATGTATGGGTAGGATCATTGAGTTTGAATAGGGATATGATCCTACTCACTAGATACCACGTGTTGTGTTGAAAAGATTGTACCATGAAGTTTAAAGTCATGTGATTAGGATGTATGTGTCGTGAAAGGTGTGATAACAGAGGATTGATCAGGGATAACTCATTTGGGATATGCTATCTAGAATAAAATTGGGGATTATACCTAGTAAGAAGGACATATTGGTCAGGGATTACCCATTGTATATTCATCTTGTATATTTTAAAAAGTCTGTTGAACTCGTTCTATCGAAGGTGGGTTTTATAATTTCCTGTTATCTTAAGGTGTGTTTAACCATGGTGTGGGTTGATTTCAGTTTTAGTGGGTTCTTGGGGTTTGTGGGATGTGGTAAATGGTGTACTCAGTTTTAGATTATTTTATTCTCATGAGTTTCCCCTATTTTATGTTTTCTTTTCAGTTGGAAATATCCTCTGTTGTGCACCTCTCCTCTACCATGAACGCATCTCTGTCGTATGCTTAACGACACCTTCACGGTGAGTTTTCTCCTATTACTCATTGATTTCCTCTTGTTTTCATGTTATTACTGTTTGATATTGATGGTTATAATGTGAAATGTACGGGCTAAATGCCCTGTTGAAAATCGTGGTTGTTGGTGGTCCTTGTTTGCGCACTAAATGAATTGTATGTTGGTTGGTTCTTGTTGAACATTTGTATATAAAAAATGGTAATTTACGTATACTTGACTTATGAACGAAAGCCCCAGGATGGCAAAACTTCTATGATAACCCCTTAATTAACAAACAAAATTGAATAAGGGATGATTTTTAAAATCTAAAATTGTGATTGTTTGGTTTGTATGGTATTGCGATTGTGAGCACAATTGTGTTTTTGTATGGTGTTGCAGTTGTTGGCATGATTGATATTCCATTTGTTTTCCATGTTGTAGTTCTTCCACCATTGAATATCAATACAAACTTTACCCATTTCAATGGCACCACAACTTTGTTACTATTTCAATTCCACTGAATCCTAAAAAACCACTTCTAGAGGACTCTATGAGACACTTTATGGTGTGAAGATGATGTTTTTCAGATTCTATATATTTTTAAAATACATGGTATGTAGTCTTTTTAAATGGAACATGCTTCACCATACATGGATTTCATATATATTTTAATTCCAGACAACAGTTATCTCCAAAATTTACACCACATGACTCATCTTCTGACTCAAACTTGGAATAAGTTTTATTTTAAATGTTACATGTCATGTGAACATAGGTCACACACAATGTATCTCCAAGACATATACTTCAGCATGAAACCATGTACATGCCATGAAATAATGGTAGAACCATATGATATGTGTTTTACTTCAATCACACCATGTATAGATACCATAGAAACTTGATGTGTATAGACTATACACCCCTAGTTGTCATGTAAGGACTACACACCGTGTATTCCAAAAAAATGTGATGCATAGCCGATGAAGTGACTCATTTTGTATCTAAAATACACGCCTTTAGCTCAAGTTGTTCTATATGTCATGTATTTTCAAAGGCATCATGCAGTATTTGTAAGACTAACTTGGAATTAATTTGATATATGTCAGATTAAATCAGGTATCTTATCCATAGACGATGTTCACCCTACTGGACACACCATGTATATGGATTTCACATGAGTTTAGAAATGGTAGTATACAAACAACATTGACTGAGAACCCTACACATTGTGTATCCATTGAACAAATTGTGTGCTATGTTAATTTCATTATTATTATTTATTTTTCACTTAGATGATAATATTTCATGTATGATTAGCCCATTATAAATATCTTCTCATGTAGATCACAATATTATGATTCCCCCATTCATTGGAAATTGAACACGATGTGGTTTGGATATTTTAATTATCTTCACTCTGCTTGAGAGTTGACAAGTTACAAGTGAGATGTTTAGAGAAAATATGGAGTATGGTACTCCCCCATGTTTCGGTGAAGAGTCCTCCATGTATAGTTTTTAGGTACTCCATGGAGATATACAAAAGACAGGGCACAATCCCCCGTATATAGATATAGTTCAAGTACTTTCACATGTTTTGGGGTGGGTTCCTCTATTTCATTGTAGAGGCATTTGTACCATGATTTTTTTTATAAAACCCAAACAATGATACTTGATTAATTAAAACATAATATTAGGCATGTTATAGATCGAACCCATAAAGATGATGAATATGAATAAAGAATGGATTAATGCCAATCAGTTGACAAAAGAGTATGAAGATGGCGTGAAAGAGTTTATCAAGTTTGCAGGAGATCATGCATGTGACCCTTCTCAAATCCTCTGTCCGTGTTTACGTTGTTGTTATTCAAGAAAAATTAGTCCAGAGGAGTTGGAAGAACACCTGATTTGTCACAGAATAGATCGCAGTTATACATGTTGAAATAAACATGGGGAAAAAATGAATGTAGGTAGTGGATCAGATAACATGACATTTTATGGAAGATCTGATATGATTACAAGCATGAACATTGAAGATGATCGTATGGAGGGTGTGATTACAGATGTGAATGATGATGAAGATCGTATTGAGGAAATGACAAGGACAGTTGAAGATGAACTTCTTGATTGCCCAAAATTGTTTGAGAAGTTAAAGAGTTTTTCAAAAACGCCATTGTATGCTGGTTTAACTAAATATACAGCATTGCCATCCGTACTGAAGCTGTATAATTTGAAATCAGGAAACGGGTGGAGTGACGCTAGTTTTACAGAACTACTTGCTCTCCTGAATGACATGCTCCCAGAAGATAATGAACTCCCAAGCCGAACATACGATTCCAAACGAATGCTACGATCGATGGGTATGATCTCTGAAATAATACACTCATGCCCGAATGACTGTATATTGTTTTGAAAGGACCACAAATCACTTAAAGAATGCCCAAAGTGTGGTGCTTCTTGATACAAGAAAGATGATTCTAGTCCTACGAAATTTTTATGGTACTTTCTAATCATTCCAAGGTTTAGGCGCCTATATGGAAGTGAGGAGACTACATGACAATTGACATGGCATGAAGATACAAGAATTAAAGATGGGAAACTATGTCACCCGAAAGACTCTCCTAAATGGAAGAGAATTGATCACGAGTATCCTGAATTTGGAAACGAGCCGAGAAACCTTCATCTGGCATTATCTATAGATGGGGTGAATCCTTTTGGTTTTCAAAGTAGCAGTCACAGTACATGGTTAGTTATGTTGGTAAATTATAATTTACCACCGTGGTTATGCATGAAAAGAAAATAAATCATGTCATCTATGCTTATATCAGGACCAAAACAACCGGGTAATGATATTGATGTTTATTTGGCTCCATTGATCAAGGATTTGAAAATATTGTGGGATTCAGGTGTTACGCTGTATGATGATTACAAAAAATAAGATTTCACTTTGAAATCCATGTTGTAGAGGATGATAAATGACTTTCCTTCTTATGGAAATTTGTGAGGATATAGCATTAAATGAACTCAAGGGTGTACCATTTGCGAACAAGGTACAGAGTCAATTAGGTTGAAACATTCATCAAAAACTGTGTTTTTAGGACAACACATATTTTTACCCCGACGACATAAGTACCGATCTTGGACGACATCATTCGACGGAAGTTCAGAAGAACGTACAACACTGTATCCACTAACAGGTGATCAATTGTTTGAGAAGGTAAAATATTTGAACACTACTTTTGGTAAACCATTTTCAAAAAACCTTACGAAAACTGGTTGGAAAAATAGATCAGTTTTTTTTGAATTACCATACTGGAATTTTCTGTATGTCATACATTTTCTTAATGTTATGCATATTGACAAAAAAATGTATTTGATAGTGTCATCGGCACATTGCTAAATGCAACCGAAAAAACGAAGGATGGAATTAAGGCTAGATTGGACATGGTTGAGATGGGAATATGAGAAGAGTTGGCACCAGTGAAGGGTGAGAAATGAATATTTCTTCCTTCTGCTGCTTACACTCTTTCCATGCAGGAGAGATATTAGTTTTGCAACTTCTTGAATTACGTAAAGGTTCTAGAGGGGTATTCATCAAATATCAAGAACATCATTTCAATGAATGATTTAAAATTAAAGGGTCTAAAATCACATGACTGCTATGTTTTGATGCAAGATCTAATTCCAATAGCTTTACATTGCATTTTTCCCAAGAATGTCCGTCATACATTAACGAAGCTCTGTTTCTTCTTCAAATCTATATGCAGCAAAGTTATAGACCCGACGAAATTTTCAACTATGGAAAGAGAAATTTCCATCATATTATGTGAATTGGAAATGTTCTTCCCACCGAATTTTTTTGATATGATAGTTCATTTGATTTTTCTTTTGGTGAGAGAGATTTGACTATGTGGTTCTGTACATTATAGATGGATGTACCTCATTGAACGGTATATGAAGATTTTGAAAGGGTATGTCAAAAATCGAAGTCGGCCAGAGGGTTGTATTGTGGAGCAATATATTGTTGAGGAAGCCATTGAATTTTGTACTGAATACCTATCTGGTGTGGAAAACGTTGGCCTACCGAAATCTCATCACACTGAGCGACTTGAGGGTGAAGGAATTTATGGAAGAGAGGTTGTCACAATCAATATTACAGATCGGGAGCAGGCTCACCTTTATGTTTTTCATAACAGTTTCAAAGTTGACCCATATGTTCAAACCCAAAAATAAATTCTTAGGCATTTGAATCCATCTATGGCTGAAAAATGGATATCAGATACACATAATCGATAGTTTATAGGATGGTTTCAGGACCATATTTTGAACCAATTAGATGAAAATCCAGATTCAATTTCAGAACGACTTCTATGGCTAGCCGGAGAAGCAAGTGTGTGTGTATTATCTTATAATACTTATGCAGTTAATGGTTATACATTCTATACTAATGAACATGATGAAGACAATACCATGCAAAATAGTGGGGTTACACTTGTGGATGAGGTGATGCATGTTTCCAGTGCTAAGGGAAAAAATCCAATTTATGTGAATATGTCATACTTTCGAATCATAAAATGAATATGGGAGTTGGATTATACAAATTTCAATGTGCCGATTTTTCAATGCAAGTGGGTTGATAACAGGAGTGCTGTTAAAATAGATGAATTAGGATTCATGAAAGTTGATTTCAGTAAGGAAGGGGAGAAAGACGAACCATTTATAATGGAATCATAGGCAGTACAAGTATTTTATGTTCCAGACCCCGAAAACCGAAATTGGTCAATTGTTCTGTTATCGACCAAAACAACTGAAGGGTTAGATGAAAGTTTAATGGAGGATGACCCTTTTATAGGGACTTCACAATCATTTAACAGCGGTCCCAATATAGACGCCATTTTGTATGTCAGAGGAGACCACAATTAAGGGATTTACATAGTCGATAGAGGAGTCAAATCTCTTCAGCCTTTAAAGAAAAAAGAGAGAGTACAATAATCAGGTTATTTGTTTATTGTAATATACATTGTGTTACATTATGTTATTATCTGTCCGCTGCTGATTTTATGTAATCTAAATTAAATGTTAAACCACTTCTACAGATAATGACTTCTGCACCTGCTGATGCGCCCAATCCCGAGGCACAAAAGGTCTCTCAACCACCTGCTGGTGGTCCCAATGCAGAGCAACAACAAGTTTCTCAACCAGCTGCTGGTGGTCCTAGTGCAGATCAGCAATACGTTTCTCAACCTGTTGTTGCTGGTCCCAGTGCAGAGCAACAACAAGTTTCTCAACCTATTGCTGCTGGTCCCAGTGTTGATGCCAGTACTCCAGAGAAATATATTGATGATACTTCTGAGGAAATGATAGGAAATGAAACCCTAAAAGTGCAAAAAAAAACAAGAGTGTCGTAGTTTGACAATTTTATCCAAAATCCTTAAGGCAAAAGAAAAATGCATCAAATTTTTGGTGGGATGGAATAAGCGAGGCTAACATGGTAACCCCAAAAAATCCATATTTAGTAGCTACATTGGAATCATAACTTGGCAACACGTTCAGATTGATGTACTGGCACCATGTTGTCACCGGTCTGAAGACACTAATTTTGGAAGAGATTACGGTAACATTATGATATCGTTTTTTTAATTTATTAAAATAAAATATCGAAACATTGATTTACTCTTCATCATCCATTGCAGAGTGCATTTATAGTAGATGCCTCGCACAAGGAATATGTATTAAGAGTTTCAGGAAGAATTCATAGAGTTTTCCACACAATTTTAATGAAATATCATCTAAAATATGCTTAAGGGAAAATCAAGCGGCACCCACCTCCTCTTTATACACACTTGATATCCCAAGGAGCGTGGTACGCGTTTATCAACCGTCGTGGGGAGCAGACTTTTTTGGTACATTGTGTGGGGGTAATACGTTGTTTGACGTTTCTTGTATTCATCACTTTGATTGATAGTTTTTTATTTATGAAACAACAACTGAGTGCTGAAAATAAAAAACGTGCAGCAGAACCAGCGTACCCTTACCATAAAGCAAGGTTGGGGTACGCTTCACTTGATCAAAAATTGGTACATCTTTTAAATCTACTGTACTACTTATATGTGACATAAAACAACACCATAACCATATTTCTCTGTTTATATGCAGATTGATGAATCGAAATCGAAAGCTAAATCCATCCCACGCCATGTGCTATGAAAGGAGGCTCGTGTAAATAAAGAGGGGATACTGATAGATGAAAACACACAAAAAGTGTGGGAAACATGTGTAAGTATGACATAATATAAATTTTATTTGTTTTAAATCACTATTACATTACAATGACTACTTATTTTTCTGTATTTTCTATCTGACATAGTCACAGGAATCAACAACACCCGCACTAGATGCAGACATACTTTCAGTATCCTTGAAGCGGCCAGACCAGTATGGCCGCGTCAGAGGTGCGAGTTTTGGGGTGACACCCCGAACATATTTTCAAAAACAAAAACAAGCGGACGATGAAAATGAAAAAATGGGAAAGATGCAAGAAAAATTAGCTATTTTTCAAGAATTATTACAATACCAGAGAGAGATGATGGTAACATTAATGGGGGAGAGGCAAAGAGAAGAAATAACTCAACAACAACCGTGCGTGACGATCCCGCCCCACCCACCACTAGCTTTGAGGCAAGTCATTCCCCTAAAAAACCTGACTTAGCTTAGGTAATCAATGTTTTAATAATTTTTTCTGTAAAATGTGATTCACATAGACACTGATACCTTTCCTATACTAATATTCTACAGGGTGAAAATGACTGTGATTTATATCTAGAAACTCCCACATATCGCCTTGTACCGAGGGCTACGATGTTCAATACGAAGAACGACATGCTACACAACAGACAGCTTCCAACAAATCATTTCAGAGTGTCAATTAATGTAGCTAATGAGCCGAGTGTCGAGCTACCTATTCTAAATGATGATGATGACATTAATACGGTTGAACAAGCTTTTTGAACATTCATCGCATGGCCGTCAGTTCTTGTAAAAAAACACGTCGACAAGGAGGTATCCATTTCCAAGTTATTTTTCAAGATGGACCTTTAACATTTAATGAAAAATGGTCTGAACCGATGAATGTTATTACATAACGACAAAGAGAAGGGGGTGAAACAAAATATTATCTCAAAACTATCTCAAGGATCAACCAACCAATTGAAACGGTCTACTGAGAGCACCTTCACCCTGCCCGTTCTATATCCACAGTTAATATCATTGAAGGCTCATGCGGATACAAATTTGATAGAAAACAATGCTCACACAGTTGTTTTTGAAAAAAATATGTATAGAGAGGAAAAATCATATTTCATTAGTTCTGAAAATTTAAATGAAATCCTCAAGTATGAATGGATATGCGCCTCAGTTGTAAATGTATACACGAGGTATGCTTTCATGATTTGATTTTACAAAAGCTGATATACTCTGATAATAATGAATAAATACATTTTATATTTTTCACAGGCATATATATGAAAAAAAAATTGAATGGATTTTCCCATGAACAAAAATTTGGACTCGTTAGTCCTCACACCACCTCTTCAAAATAAGAAATAGATTCTGATAAAGAGGCTGCAATAATGTCATCCCTGCTCAAATTGTTTGAAAACAAAATTACGGATGACAGACTCTTTTTAATACCAACGATGCAGGGGTAAAACTCTACAATTTAATCATATCAACTATATTTTCATTTCTTTACTTATTCCTTTTTGTATTTTTAGGGAGCATTGGATGCTGATTTCAGTCAATTTGGATACTCCAAAGATTTACTTTCTGGATTCAACGCATGGATATCCAACAAACCGACCATGCATGATGGCGTTTGTTAATTTTTAATACACTATATCTATCATTTTAAAACTAAAAATCTAGTTATATAATTTATGTTATCTTTTAATAAGGATTATGTTATGATATGGTGGTGCATCAATATCGTCTAATGCATGGAATGAATCCAAGGAATAAGGATGATCAAGCCTACAAGATCTAAAACTGGAAAAGTATCTGGGTATATATAATAACATTGCACTATCCAAACACATATCAAAACAAATTACTTATTGTTGTTGATGTTTCTACAATGTCTAAAACAAAAAAATGGAAAGGACTGTGGTTATTATGTTTGTAAATTTATGAAAGAGATCGTATTTCATCAACAAACTAGCATCCCTGACGAGGTATTTTAGAAAAAAATTACTAGTTCATTAAAAATATTTATTAATTCTTTGTGTATTTATATTTTTTCAGTACTACCATGACTATCGCAAAAACTCATATTCAGAAGATGATATAGATGTGTTTAGAAACGAATGGGCAACATACCTGATGGAAGATTGTACACAAATAGGATGAAGGTGAATTCTTACTAATGTTATCCATATATGATCACTGATATCTCCCTTGTTTAAACTTACTGAGCATATATGATCACCCTTTATTATGTTTTATATCCTTAGGTTATGAATAATGGTTTTAGATATGATTTTTCTTTCTAGTAAAGCATAACTCATTGGCTAAAAGTGTCTGATACCAGTTTCAAATTGACATTAACTTTAGAAAACAACACTACTGACATAAAAAATGCTGAGAAAACACATTCATATTGTTTTTATACTTTAGGAAAATGATCCATGAGTCATTTTTGAGGTGTATGAATTGACCGTACCTCAATCCGACGAACGGTGTGACCGGTATGACTAAAAGTGTCTGATACCAGTTTCAAATTGACATTAACTTTAGAAAACAACACTACTGACATACGGAATACCGAGAAAACGCGTTTTTATTGTTTTGATACTTTAGGAAAACAATCCATGAGTCATTTTTGAGGTGTACGAATTGACCGCACCTCAATCTGATGCACGGTGTGACCGATATGGCTAAAAGTGTTTGATAACAGTTTCAAATTGACATTAAGTTTAGAAAACAAACTACTGACATAAGGAAAACTAAGAAAATGTGTTTATATTGTTTTGATACTTTAGGAAAACAATCCATGAGTCATTTTTGAGGTGTACGAATTGACCGCACCTCAATACTATGCACGGTGTGACCGGTATGGCTAAAAGTGTCTGATAACAATTTCAAATTGACATTAATTTTAGAAAACAACACAAATGACATATGGAATACCAAGTAAATGCATTCGGATTGTTTTGATACTTTAGGAAAACTATCCATGAGTCATTTCTGAGGTGTAAGAATTGACAAAACCTCAATCTGATGCACGGTGTGGCCGATATGGCTAAAACTATCTGATACCAGTTTCAAATTGATATTAACTTTAGAAAACAACACAAGTGACATACGGAAAACCAAGAAAATGCATTCATATTGTTTTTATACTTTAGTAAAATGATCCATGAGTCATTTGTGATGTGTACGAATCAACCACACCTCAATCCGATGCACGGTATGACCGGTATGGCTAAAAGTGTCTGATACCAGTTTCAAATTGACATTAACTTTAAAAAAAACACAAGTGACATACGGAATACCGAGAAAGCGCGTTCGTATTGTTTTGATACTTTAGGAAAATGATCCATGAGTCATTTTTGACATGTACGAATCGACTGCACCTCAATCCGATGCACGGTGTGATCGGTATGGCTAAAATTGTCTGATACCAGTTTCAAATTGACATTAACTTTTAAATAACAACACAAGTGACATACAGAAAACCAATAAAATGCATTTGGATTGTTTTTATACTTTAGTAAAACGATCCATGAGTCATTTTTGAGGTGTAAGAATCCACCGCACCTCAATCCGATGCACGGTATGACTGGTATGGCTAAAGGTGTCTGATACCAGCTTCAAATTGACATTAACTTTAAAAAACAACACAAGTGACATATGGAAAACCAATCAAATCCATTTGGATTGTTTTTATACTTTATGAAAATGATCCATGAATCATTTTTGATGTGTACGAATCGACCGTACCTCAATCCGACGCACGGTCTGACCGGTATGGCTAAAAGTGTCTGATACCAGTTTCAAATTGACATTAACTTTAAAAAACAACACAACTGACATACGAAAAACTGAGAAAACGCGTTCATATTGTTTTGATACTTTAGGAAAATGATCTATGATTCATTTTTGAGGTTTAAGAATTGACCGCACCTCAATCTGATGCACGGTGTGACCGGTATGGCTAAAAGTGTCTGATAACTGTTTTAAATTGATATTAAGTTTAGAAAACAACACTAATGACATAGAGAAAACTGAGAAAATGCATTCGGATTGTTTTGATACTTTAGGAAAATGATCCATGAGTCATTTTCGAGGTTTATGAATTGATCGTACCTCAATACGATGCACGGTGTGACCAGTATGACTAAAAGTGTCTGATACCAGTTTCAAATTGACATTAAATTTAGAAAACAACACAAGTGACATGTGGAAAACTGAGAAAACGCTTTAGGATTGTTTTGATACTTTAGGAAAATGATCCATCAGTCATTGTTTACGTGTAATAATCGACCGCACCTCAATCCAACACACAGTGTGACTGGTATGGCTATAAGTGTCTGATACAAGTTTCAAATTGACATTAACTTTTAAAAACAACACAAGTGACATACGAAAAACTGAGCAAACACATTCAGATTGTTTTGATACTTTAGGAAAATTATCCATGAGTCATTTTTGAGGTGCACGAATTGACCTCACCTTAATCTGATGCACGGTGTGACTGGTATGGCTAAAAGTGTCTGATACCAGTTTCAAATTGACATTAACTTTAAAAAACAACACAAGTGACATACGGAAAACCAAGAAAACAAGTTCGGATTGTTTTGATACTTTAGGACAATAATCCATGAGTCATTTTTGATGTGTATGAATCAACCACACCTCAATCCGACGCACAGTGTGACCAGTATGTCTAAAAGTGTATGATACCAGTTTCAAATTGACATTAACTTTAAAAAACAACACAACGGACATACGGAAAACTGAGAAAATGCTTTCAGATTGTTTTGATACTTTAGAACAACAATCCATGAGTCATTTTTGAGGTTTATGAATCTATCGCACCTCAATCCGATGCACGGTGTGACTGGTATGGCTAAAAGTTTCTGATAACAGTTTTAAATTGACATTAAGATTAGAAAACAACACTACTGACATACGGAAAACTGAGAAAATGCATTCGGATTGTTTTGATACTTTAGTAAAACGATCCATGAGTCATTTTTGAGGTTTAGGAATCGACTGCACCACAATATAATGCACGGTGTGACCATTATGGCTAAAAGTGTCTAATACCAGTTTCAAATTGACATTAACTTTAAAAAACAACACAAGTGACATACGGAAAACTGAGAAAACGCGTTCGGATTGTTTTTATACTTTTGGAAAACGATCCATGAGTCATTTTTGAGGTGTACGAACTGACCTCACCTCAATCCGACACATGGTTTGACTGTTAAATCTTTTCATTAGATAAAGAATCATAATTTATTAAATGAGATAAAACATCCAAAACCATATTGATTTTACATTATTCCCTTTCATTGTTATCAGAATGAAAACATTTGAGTTTATCATTTCCATATTTTAGTTTCAAATTTCCATATTAATGTATTATTTCATATTAATGTTTTAATTTATTTTATTACTGTATTACTAACATAATATTTTTTTTCTTATATAGGTGAATTTTTTTCCTTGATTTTGGATGTTTTGTTCGGCAACAAATACCGTGGACGACAATTTTTGAGAGAGGATCATGGATACCAAAGGATGAAACATTAATGTTTATAATTATTGTTGGATAATCTTAATTTTAACCATGTAAAACATTGTTTGAAATGTATATAGCAGTGTGTTTTTTTGTATTCATGATGTTAAGTAATGTATATAGGATTGTTTGTCAAAATATTGTGTGCAGGTGTTGTTTTTTACAAGTGTGCAGCTGCTATTTTATACAGGTGCAGGTGCTGGTTCTGCAGGTGCTGGTTCTGTAGGTGCAGCTGAAGGAGCCTTTATCAGTGCTATATTGAGCGCTGATAAAGGATACCTTTATGAGCGCTACCATGAGCACTGATAATAGGGCCCTTTATCATCGCTATCTTGAGCACTGATAATATGTCCCTTTATCAGCGCTAGAAGAGCACTGTAAATATCGGTGAAGATAAAGGGGGGTCCCCTTTATCAGCACTTTGAAAAGCATTGATAAAGGGGACCCCCCCTTTATCTTTGTCGGCATTTACAGTGCTTTTCTAGCGCTGTTAATGTTGGTTTTTAGCGCTGATAAAGGCCCAATTTGTAGTAGTGGTCCCATCTCCCTGCAATTGTAGCATTGAACATCAGTAGATTCTTTCTTCCCCTTGCAATCATGAGCTTGGTGGCCTTTCTCACCACACTTTTAATAAACTCCCATTCCCTTAAAGAAAGTACCAGGGTGTTTCTTCCCACATTTACTGCAGGATGGATATTCAACTTTTCCCTTCTTCCCCTTATTTCCATTTCCAGAGTGTTCAGTAGATCTCTTCTTCTCTTGCTTTTATTTAAAGTCATAAGACTTAGAGAATTCCTTTTCTGTCTTGATAGCACATGATACAATATCTTCATACGATGAGAAGGACTGTGAGACTATTGATCGATAGAGAAATGGTTTTAACCCATCAAATAAATGATCAATCTTACTTCTTGGGTTACGTATATAATTTGCAGCATGCCTCGCTAACCTTGTTAAGTTAGACTCATACTTTGCAACATTCTCATCCTCCTTTTGCCTCAGACTCAGAAATTGTCTTTCTATATCCTTTCGATGGTCATAAAGAAAGTATTTTTCTAAGAAAATCTCTTTAAACTCCCTCCATTCCATACTTGATACTTCTTCATCATCCTTTGTGTTTTGTATCAATGACCACCATTGATCAACATCTCCAGTGAGGCGATAAACTGCCATGAAAACTTTTTCCCTTTCACTAATCCCTAAAGCCTGAAATATTTTCTCTAAGGAATTTAACCATTGCTCGGATACTAGTGGATTTTTAATCCCATTGAATGTTGGTGTTTGTTGCCTCATGAACCGATCTAACATCGATCCTCCACAATGTGGATCAGGGTGATCCATATGGGTATGGTTATTATTCATAACCTGAGTGAGTTGTCCCAGTATAGTGATAAGCTGATCAGCACCAGTTGTATCACCATCTCCACTATAATTATCTTGAGTAGGAGGGAAATCCCTACATGGAGTGTGTGCATTGATATGATTTTCATTCCTTCTACTAGGCACCATTTCTAAACAACGGCATAAACTAGATTAGTTTGTGAATCGAAATACATAAATTCTAACATGTAAAACACTTAACATAAACTGAACAATTTATGGATATAATCCATAATCATAAAAATGTTTTATTTGAGGAAGTATATACTCATAAACCCTTTATAATGGTTTGTAAATAAAATGAGAATTATCCTAAGCATATCCCCCGGGAGTGTCGTAACCAAGAGTGTATCAAGGCCCGTTTTCGTGCACAAGTTCTCGTTCGAGTCTAGCTCAAAGCGGTGTTTTTGGGTTTTACCCCTAGGTACATCTGTGCCAGATCCGCCTCTACCTGCTCGTATCCAGACATGGATGTATTTTCTTGGAAAAATCACAAAATATCTACAGTACCAAAATTCTAGGAAGTTCTTCTATACTAATCCTCAAAGTCTATCTTAGGGCTATGTGCTCTAATTAGAGTTTATCTAAATCTTGTTTCCAAGGTTTGTACAAAACTTCCTCTGATACCAACTGTAATTCCCCAACCCCAAAATCCCAGAGTCGGTGCATTATTACGTATCATTGGCATGATCACAAAAGATCAAGTCTCGAAAGATCGATTAGTTTGGTAGCCTTGGAAGTACTAGATGCATTCATAAGGTTTACATTACATCATAAAATGAAAAAATATAATAACATAGTCTCCATAGTCCACACTCATATCCCCTCAGACTATCCCTGTAGGTCATTCATAAAATACTTCTTCACATCCTAGGAAAAATAAAATATAGAAAGGGGTGAGCTCAGATGCTCAGTAAGGATAACAATATAGCAGAAACTTTCATAAATAAACATAAACTTTTAAGGCAATGTATAACTAAAAAAATCCTTTTAAACTTGAACTTCAGCATAATATGGAAAAAATAAAATGAAATAATTCCATTTACTTATTCACATGAATATTCTACTAGTCGAATAATCACATGCAATATCAATAACCACTTTCATAATGATGGAATGCATAATGCCAGACTATCATAACCACATAGTCAAGGCCTTGTGCCAAGACTACAAATAAGATTTTGTAAATGCCTTATTCCAAGACACTAGTTTGTCTCATGAGACCTACCGATGCATTGAGGAGATATAGCGGGCTCCACCAATCACTTACTAAGTCCAATGCATTCCTTATATGAACAGGTTTAAACATCACATAAACATTTGTATTAAAACTAGCATATGAAATGTCAATACTTTCTCCATAAACCATGAATGGTATAAAAATAACACATCCACAGTCAATAATATCACAAAACCTTAAATAAAAAATGGAAGTTTTGTATCATAATAAATCAACTTCAAATAAGCTTAGGATCCATCAAAGGATGTTGACATAGATGAAATCAAAATTATTTGAGAGAAATATCTGTTTTTTGAAATCATTAAAAAGTAACATAATTATAAAATAAAATATTTACTTTGAAAATATTCTTATAAGCTTGTAAGGTAAGCTTCTATGATTTTATAATGGTGGAAAATAGCCGCTCTAGCCGTATAAGTTAAAAAAGGACATTCTTACCTTAATTTTGTCAAAAAGGTTAAAAAGGACCTTGTTTGGAAAATGAAGAAAATATTCCTTTATAAACATCTTATAAAAGTCAAACAAGGGTATAAATGACTTTAACCCATAGTCTATAAAATATTAATAATGTTTTGAAATACATTTTTAAGAAACATGGACGTGGATGATAAAGAGGTCCCAGTAGATAATTACGTATAAACAACTTCGGATAATGAAGAGATTGTGAAATATGTTGGGCAGAGAAACAGGGAATGATGGCAAGAGGGGGGGTGAATTTCCTTTTAAAAAATGATTAACAAATTAAAAACAAAGTGAAAGTGCAGCGGAAATAAAGAGGCAAGACACAAGAATTGATAACGGAGTTCGGCCAAAACCCGGCCTACGTCTCCACTCCCAACTCAACCGTTGAGAGATTCCTACCGCTTGCTTTTCAATGGTTTTAGCAAGAAACCCACTAGGCTTTGAGGTAGCACTAGGACCTATTACAGCTTGCTTTTGGTGGTTAAGCAAGAACCCACTTGCTTTTAATGGTTTAGCAAGAACCCACTATCCTTCTTACAGGTGAAGGATAGCTCACCTATGTCTCAAGCTATTTAAAGGAAAGCTTGACAACCTTTTCACACCTTAATGGTGATGTGAAACCCAAAAGAAAGAGGGGATGAGAAAGAGTTTGGGGTTTGTAGGCACAAACCCAATTTTAAGCTCAAAAAAGATAAACAAGAAAAACCGTAATGGGAGAAGCCTTGGGCGCCTTTGATTGATTGGAGATGTTGAAGGCCGCTTCCAAGCTTCTTTGATGGAGCTCCTTGGATGTGGAAGTTGTTGGAGCAAAGAGGGTTCCTTTGAGGAAGTCCGCCGGAGGTACGCCAAAGATAGAAAATGTGTACGGTGGCTTTGTATATGATTCGGTTAAGTGTCCGGGGCTTCCTCAGCCTTTATTTATAGGCAAGGAACCCTTGGGGAGTCTTTGGAGCCGTTGGAGAAGTCCTTGGAGCCGTTGGAGGCCAAAAGAGGGTTGACTGGTCAAACCCAACGGCTAGTTTGACTGGGCTACCGGCTGGCCGGTACAGCTCCACCGGCTGGCCGGTGCCTTGGCAGAGGAGAAGAATTTTGGTCCAGGCTCCACCGGCTGATCGGTGGAGGAGCCACCGGCTGGCCGGTGGGGAGACAGTAGCTGGCCCATTGGTCTGGGTGCCACCGGCTGGCCGGTGACAGAGCCACCGGCTGACCGGTGGAACTTGGCAGTGGGCAATGCCTCTACCAGGTCCACCGGCTGGCCGGTGCTATCACACCGGTTGGCCGGTGGACTGCAATTCAGTCCATTTTTTCCAGCTTTCTTGGGCCAATCCTTTGGCAATCTTTTGCCTATCATCCACAATACTTAAAAACAAGGTTAGACAAATAATAAGGTGATTGTGATCATGAAAATCAAACAACGAGGGGAACGAGAGGTACAACAATCTCCCCCTATTTTGATGATCACAATCACCAAATCAATCAAAGTAAAAAACTGAAATTAAAGACATTCTTAAAGGATAATTTGAAAATAAATCAAAGCATGATAGAAAATATTCTCCCCCAATCAATCAAGAAATTTCTCCCCCTTTGTGATTATCAAAATAGCGTGGGGCATAAAACTTGATTGAGGGAAAATGATTTGAAAAACAAGATTTCAGATTTGAAAATCAATTGAAATTTTGGAATTTGAAAGATTGAATAATAGTTAAAAACCAATTGAAATTGAAAATTTGAAACGAACTCAAAAAAAAAAGAACTTAAACAAACCTAACTCCCCCTAAATAAAAACAATGAATCAACGGGGAGAGGGATTTTGAAAAGAGACAATTTTTGGCCCGGAGAGACTCACTAGAAGGGATTTTTCAATCCATACTTGTCTAGTGGCGGGTCTTCTCCTAAAAAATTCATCATTTAAGAAAATGGTTTTGGGGCGGCCATACCGGGCATTTTTGCAATTGCACTCATAGATTAAGTGCCCGGGTTTTTTACAATAATTGCAAAATTTAAAACTAGAGCTCCCCCTTACAAAAACAGTTGGAGCATGGGAGGAGGAAGCTACATTGGTATATCCTAGCCCTTGGGTGGTTCTTGAAATTCGTTGGGAACCAAGCAATTTTGAAAGATTTTGTTCCCCTTGGGTGAATTTGGCTAGGGATTCTCTAAGGTCCTTGATGGTTGATTTCAAAGAATCAACATTGGGAAAATTTTGGATTTTAAGGGAGAGTTCCTCCTTCTCTTTGAGAAGTTGTTCTTTTTCGGAGGAAAGTTTTTTGAAATTCTTTTTCAAAGAAACAAATTTAGAAGAAAGTTCATGAAAACCATTTTCAAGTTGTTCTCTAACATGTTGGAGTTCTTCATAAGACAAATGATTGAAAGAATTTGAAGAACTAGAGGATGATGAGGAAGAAGAGTCGGAAGATGATACCTCATGTTTTTCCATTAGGCATTTTGTACCTTGGTCGCTCGAGGAGAAGGAGGAGAAGGAGGAGCTATCACTCCAAGATGCCTTTGAAGCCTTCTTCTTCTTCTTCTTCTTGGCCCTTTTCTTGTGAAGTGGGCAAGCGGGTTTGAATTTTTCGTCGAGTTCTTGCTCTTGAGCGGGTTCTTGCTTTGGAGCGGGTTCTTGCTTTGGAGCCTTGCTAGTACCTTCATGGGTTAGCTCTAAATATTTCCAAATATCATAAGAGGTAGTGCAAGAAGAAATACAATTAAAAACATTACGATCAAGACCACAATGAAGAGCGTTCATGGCTTTGCCATCAAGCTCAAAATAAGCAATGTCATTGGGGGTCCATTTAGACTCATCGGGAGAGGAGAGGGAAAATCCTTGCATAACAATTTTATAAACTGGATAACCAATGCTTTTTAAAAAAGTGGTCATGCGGGTTTTCCAAAAAGAATAGTCGGTTCCATAAAACAATGGAGCACGACCCAATGAATGACCTTCGAGGGTTGGAGAAGTAGAAGCGGTAGAAGCCATCAAAAAGGATCTTTGATTTGAAACCGGTTTAGGGAATTATTCAAATTTTGCCTCTGATACCAATTGTTGGGCGGAGAAACAGGGAATGATGGCAAGAGGGGGGTGAATTGCCTTTTAAAAAATGATTAACAAATTAAAAACAAAGTGAAAGTGCAGCGGAAATAAAGAGGCAAGACACAAGAATTGATAACGGAGTTCGGCCAAAACCCGGCCTACGTCTCCGCTCCCAACTCAACCGTTGAGAGATTCCTACCGCTTGCTTTTCAATGGTTTTAGCAAGAAACCCAATAGGCTTTGAGGTAGCACTAGGACCTATTACAGCTTGCTTTTGGTGGTTAAGCAAGAACCCACTTGCTTTTAATGGTTTAGCAAGAACCCACTATCCTTCTTATAGGTGAAGGATAGCTCACCTATGTCTCAAGATATTTAAAGGAAAGCTTGACAACCTTTTCACACCTTAATGGTGATGTGAAACCCAAAAGAAAGAGGGGATGAGAAAGAGTTTGGGGTTTGTAGGCACAAACCCAATTTTAAGCTCAAAAAAGATAAACAAGAAAAACCGTAATGGGAGAAGCCTTGGGCGCCTTTGATTGATTGGAGATGTTGAAGGCCGCTTCCAAGCTTCTTTGATGGAGCTCCTTGGATGTGGAAGTTGTTGGAGCAAAGAGGGTTCCTTTGAGGAAGTCCGCCGGAGGTACGCCAAAGATGGAAAATGTGTACGGTGGCTTTGTATATGATCCGGTTAAGTGTCCGGGGATTCCTCAGCCTTTATTTATAGGCAAGGAACCCTTGGGGAGTCTTTGGAGCCGTTGGAGAAGTCATTGGAGCCGTTGGAGGCCAAAAGAGGGTTGACTGGTCAAACCCAACGGCTAGTTTGACTGGGCTACCGGCTGGCCGGTACAGCTCCACCGGCTGGCCGGTGCCTTGGCAGAGGAGAAGAATTTTGGTCCAGGCTCCACCGGCTGACCGGTGGGGAGACAGTAGCTGGCCCATTGGTCTGGGTGCCACCGGCTGGCCGGTGACAGAGCCACCGGCTGACCGGTGGAACCTGGCAGTGGGCAATGCCTCTGCCAGGTCCACCGGCTGGCCGGTGCTATCACACCGGTTGGCCGGTGGACTGCAATTCAGTCCATTTTTGCCAGCTTTCTTGGGCCAATCCTTTGGCAATCTTTTGCCTATCATCCACAATACTTAAAAACAAGGTTAGACAAATAATAAGGTGATTGTGATCATGAAAATCAAACAACGAGGGGAACGAGAGGTACAACAAAATAAACCCTTACCTAGAAATTTTCCTTGATCGAGGGTAGTTTAACCTCCTATATAATAGTTAAATCATTGTTATTAAATTATACAAGAATCATATATATTAATATGATATCATATATGATCTTTTAACATTGCTTTGTTAATAATATCTTAGTATTATCATCGTTTCGGGTGTTAACTGATTCATTTTCCTTTGTATGCTTTGTTATGTGAGTCATATTTGTTATGGATGGGATGTATTTTATCCATATCCAGAATTATATCAAGTCTTTAAACATTATTTTTAATCATAAAATTAAAATTATTCTTGAATGGATATAATGGGGAATGAATCTCATCGCGTTTGTGGAGACGGTAATCCGTACGTACGCATGAGCGACAATATCATTATTTTGATACAAAAATATTATATAATTGGATGGTATATCATATATACAGTATCATTATTATGTTATATTTATTATTCACATCAATTATACATCATTATTATACCCATCGAAATAATAATGTATTGAATAACAACTACACCACAACGTGGAGACGGTAAGCCGTACATACGCACATATGGTGACATGTCATTTAAAGGATGGGTAGAATAATGAATATGGTTGTAACATATTTATAATAATATCACACTATATAGAAGATACTAGATTTATTATTTTATAATGGAAACAACAAAGAAAGAGAAAGTGGAAGAAGAAAGGAACTTGAAAGAGGTGATGAAATATTTACCTCTTCTCCAGGTTCTTCCTTTTGATTTGATCAAAATGGATCCTTAGGGTGGATTTATGACTAAAATAAGGCCTCTAGAATTAATGGAGGATAGTTGAGAGGGTATTTGGGCAGAGTTTGGACAAGACAAAAGGCTTTTAAGGTGTAAATTATAGAGAAGGGGGAGTTCCCTTTTATAAGAGGGGTGAGGGGAACCTTAGGAAAAGATAGAAATATTATTTTATAATAAAATAATTTTAGGTTTCTAATGTCTCCAAAGTATATTATTTAAAGGATAAGGTGGATATGTGTCGAAAACCACTCAATAAATAGGTTTTATATAGGTTTGGGTCACTATATTAACTTTATCTTTTAGATTTAACTCTTAGTTTAATAGTTTGACATTTACCATGTCTCTTTGTATTTTTATATTATATGGTTAATAAACTTACTATATACTTCCAAGCGAACCCCAAGTGGTTCATTAATTATACACATATCATTATATAATTCCTTTGGCCGAACATTAGATTTTTAGGAATAGAATATCAATTAATAATATAATATTTGTTTTAAAAACTCTTTTATGTCAATTTTGACACTATTTGGTATTTTGTTTTTTCTAAATTCATAACAGCATTATTAATTCAAATAAAATTCATATAACCAACCCTAATATATCATATTAATCTAGAAAATTATTGGAATTCATAAAAAGTCTCAAATTACATTTATTTGGATATTTATAATTTCAATTATTTTAATATTTCATTAATTAGGTAATTACTACATCATCATTGTGTCATAAATAATTAAAATTATTTAATATATAAAAAATATAAATAAAATACCATTATGTAGGAAATAATTTTATATTTCTAATGAATATTTATAGTCGAATTTATCTTATGTATAACCCTATATTAAAAATGTTTTAGTTGTTAAACTTTGATTTTAACTCTTTTAACTCTTCTTTGAATTAAATAATAATAAATGTCCTAATCTAATCCAAGTGGACCAAAGAGGTTCATATTTTATTCCTAAGGTTTTTTTGGTCGAATTATACTTATCCAATAGAATTAGGACGTGTTTTAGGGTAATATTAATATCATTTTTACCTTTAATTACCCTATTTACTTTTAACCGTGGTAAATAAAAGCAAAAAGTTACTATTTACCAAAAAATATTTTCATCTTATTGAACCACATTTTACTTACTAATATCAACCGTGTCTCTTAGATTTTTGAAATTCCACTCACAGAAACGGTAAAATTAATTTTTATGTGAATTTTCAAATTCTTCTAAGAGGTGGGTAAAAGACGGTGAAAAGTTCAATAAAATATTTATATATCTAAAATTATTATAAAACGACTCTAATGAATTACATTGAACTTATATAGGTATTATGTATCTATTTTGACCTAAAATAAATTTAAATAAAATAAATAATTATTTAAATAAAAATTCGGTTTTAACCAATAACTCAGTGTTTTTCACTATTCATCCAAAATTGAAAGTTTTCAGAAAAATACCAAAAATTCACCCTAAGCTAATTTCGATATTCCAAATCAAAAAATGAAGTGCATTTTGAAAGATAAAATTTATAAAAATTTAAAAAGTGGGTATTACTATTCATAACGGCTAGTTTGATTGGTTGTGGTGTGTTAGAACTCAAAGTTACGTACAACACACGCTATTGTATTATTCAAAGAGAAGCATACCCTGGAAGCTTGGGGTGTTACATTTTTAATAGGTTTTTACCGTTTTCTATTTTTTTAACGCATGTTAACCCTTTTTTACAATTACCGTGATAGAAAAGTTTTTACTCTTTAGGGGTCAATATAGTTACTATAAAAGGAAAATTGGTACATAAATATGCCGTAGTTTATATTTTTAAACACATAAAAATAAATTAGATTAATATTTGTTTTTAGTGATTTTAAATCATTTAATAAAATAATATTTATTATAAAATACCATTAATATCATTTTTGGAAATATATGAAATATTATAATATAATATGTGTATAAATCATGTAAAATGGTTCCACAATGACATGTATTAGAATATAATGAAGATATGGTATTAATATAATCATCAAAACTAATTTATATATATTTTTATATCATTTTAAATGTTATATTTTGGATTAACCCCTTGGTTAACCCATTTTAACCTTAATTCCGGTAATGATTTCTCAATATTAAAGGGTTATACTTTTACTTATAAGGTGACAGTTGGATATTTAATGAACAATTTATGACATTTTAGACCATTTATCATCATAATTTTCCCTTTTCAATATTTTTATGACTTTAAAATAATCTAATAACATACTATTTAACATAAAATGTCATTAATTTCATTTTTGACACTATTCATTTTATTTGAACTTGAAAACAACATGATAGAAAAGTAATTTGAATAAAATAATTTAGCACATCACTAACATGTTATATTTATGTACAACATTAATAGAGAATAATAATTCATTCAAATTATATTACTTTTAATGTTTTTAAAATCACTTATTTTATTTTTCTATTAATTGAATAAATACTATGTCAGTGTTGTGTAAACATTTAAAGTGATTATTTAATCATTAAAAATTAGAAATAAATTAACATGACAAAAAATAATTTATCTTAAAAAAACCCTTTTATGACCAAACATATTCTCAGTTTATATCTATGTCAAAAATTTAGAGATAATAAAACAAAGAGAATGACATTTTTTACTTTTCTTTACATAAAATAATATAAAGGTCAAAATCAAAGAAATATGGCATAAGTATACCATATTTTTTAAAATTCAATGGAAATGGCTGAACTACACTCATAATATAGGATAAATGCAAGTGTTAGGGTCATTTTTTAGTCCTTATCATATTATTTTTAACCTTAATTACCTAATTTACACTTATCTTGGTGATAATTATTTACTACATTTACTATTCATAATGTCCAAAAAAATAAAAGAGAAATACTTACCAAATATAGACCTCCTGATTCCAAATATGTAATCAATTTTTCAACATTAAATTTTTTCAAGTGGTGTAAATTAATTTAATTTTAAAACACAAAATTCAATGAAAAACATTTTTTTCATAAAATTGCTTTTTTAAGTATAAAAAATGTTTTTATACCAAATTCAGACATAAAATTGATTCCAATGAATATAATTAGATTATTAAATATATAATAAAACTAATTTTTATTTTAAACAATTTTAAAACAAAATAAATCTTTATAAATTATTGAAAGAAAAAAATATTTTTCAATGAAAATAAATATTTTTCACTATTCAATAAAAAATTTGTCTCTTCAGAAAGTCCAAAAAAATTGATTCAAGTTTATTTTTACATGATTATTTCAAAATTTATATCCTTTTTATCAAATAAAATTTCTAAAAGTTTCAAAAACTAATTATAATATTTTATCAAAAAAATTGATAAATACCATTTTTGAAGAAAACGTATTTTTGAAGAATAAAATGACTTTGCTAAAAATTGAGTACTTATTACCTAAGGATTAATAAATATATTTTTATCAATTATGAAATTTATATATATTTCATAATGTTTTTAATACTATTCATACCTTCCAATTCAATGACTATGTTATAATGGCCATACCTAAATAATAATATTTTGTGGTTCATTTAAGATCGATGATGCATATGTTGTACGCCATCGAACATAGTCTTTATTTTAAAATATCAAGATATTACATGCATAGGACCCAACTATATCATAATTATAATATATATTTAGGTGTTCTATAAAAAATTGATTATATATCATTTCATGCAGAGCCTATGGAAAGAAAACGGGTTTCATAACATTTCCAAATGTCGTCAAATAAAAAGACCTCAAAAGTTAGAACAATTTATGCTCAAACTTAAATCACCCAAAAGAAGCATTTTATAAGAGAATTTAGAGGGTTTTACAGGAATAATTAATAAAAAGGAGATATATATTTTTGATATAAATAGGAAAATGGAAATAAATTTAGAAAAAGTGATTCCATAAAACATTATTATCATAAAAAAACAAAGTTATAGGTCCCTTGCAAAAGTTATTTTTGAGAAGTTGAAACAATTTTTTTCAATAAATATTTAAAAATTAAACTAAATAATAGATAATTAAAATATATATTAAGGTTTTCTCAATGAAATTTGGAGTGTAAAATAAAAAATTTGATCTTGAAAAAGTGATCCTTTAATATTTTAAAATACCTTTGTTGAAACCCGCATCATAAAAAGATCAATAAAGCATATTTTTGAAAAGTGGTATAAAAAATATAAATATCATAAAAAATAATATATATTTGGATTTAAAAATAATAAAATATAATATTATCAGGAAGAAATAATATGGATATGGTATAGAAAGGGCACATTAGATAGAATGAGAATTATTTTTAACAACATTATACTTTTATGAGAAATAAATTCATCAAGGAAGATTATTAGAAATAAAAATATCAATTTCAATAGAGATAAAGTGAAATTTTCATATAATAAAATATTATAGTGTATGAAACAAATATATAATAAATAATTTTAAGAATAAACATTATTTCTAAAATAAATATGATTTTAGTTAGCAAAATCCATTATGAATTTTATAACATTTGAATAAAAAAACCTCAAAAGAAAGGACTTGAAAAAAAAAATTAAATAAAATTAATAAATATTGAATAATAATATAAAATAAAAAAGAGGTATTATATACACCATATCAAATAAAATTGGTTCATAATACAAAACATGTCTCAAAGAATGAAATTTTGAGATGAGAAACCCTTACTTACATCGTAATTCATGAAGTAAGAAACATTTGAAAATGGGTTTATGTGATAGAATTTTAAATACATAGAAAACAAAAGAAATAGAACATAATAAAATCCAAGGTTATAATTTACCCAACTTATATCAATGGAGTTCAATAGAAAACATTATATCTCAATGAAATATTGAGTTAAGAAACCCCCTTACGAATCTAATAAAAATTGAATCAAAAGGATATGAAGGATTGATTCTTAAAAATATTTATAAATAACATGAAATAAAATATAATAATAGTATTATAATCCAAATGGGGTAGTAATTCCACCATATAAAATAATAATATGAGCATAATATGAATACAAACCTCAATAGAGGGAAATTGAGATGAAACCTTTACCTTAACCCTCAGCTTCCACACAAGAAAATTATAATCATGTATAATAAACATACAAATATCAATAAAAAATGTAATAAACTTATTAATATATATTAACCTATGAAATATTTAATTATATTCATTTATTATATATTTTTTAGTTAATTATAGTTAATTTTTATCATCGAATGTTTGCGATTTTGATTTTTTTCAAGCATGCTTTAAAATGATGATTTCGATTCCCATTATTTTATACTAAGTTCTTAATTTCTAGACTATAAAAGTTACTAGAATAAATTACTTATAATAAATTATAAATTTTTAATTTCATTATATGAATGTTTTAGTAACGATTCAAGAATACAAAATCTGTGATGAGTTTGTTTCGGTAATTTTTGATAAAGAAAAGTTGATATATTAATCAAGAGTTAAATATAAATATAAAATTTTCAGAAATTTAACCATTTCATAAAAATAATTTTAATTAATTATATTAATTATTATAGTCATCTAAGTATGGTGGTGAAGAAATATGAAATACAATGCTTCATGGAGGTTGTTGGTCGGAGTAGACAACATTGGGGATGAATTGTGTTTCTAATAAAATTTATGTTTAAAAAAATTAAAAAACTAAATCCTAAAATTTAATAAAATATTCCAATTAAAAAAATTGTAGAAATATATATTTTGATCATTTGAAAAGGTTCTCAAAATCTTGACCACAACTCAGTTAAAGTACTTTTGAGAACACTCTAACTTTTGAAACTAATCTACTCATATCAGACACAATATATAGAACACTAATTTATGTTAACTATGAGGATATAGTTTTGTCTAACAGTTTCAGAAAATGGAATAGGTTTGATTTTAAAAAATAAAACAAAATAGATAAAGATCATTAATCAAGTTATAAAAAATGTAGCATAATGGAAATTAACAAGGGGTTCAGTCTCAAGCTGAGACTTAATACCCTCCACTTGGAAATCATTCACTATCAAATAGTTTATTATAAAATAAACTGATTCCCAACCTAGATTGGGGTTTACAAATAATAGTGCATAATTATATCAAGGAACAGAGCCTCTTCCATAGTTATACATGGGCTAAAACAAAATATCAGGTCACACATGACCTCTTCAACACTTGTTCATGGGAATATAAGAGAAAAAATTGGTAGATCATCAATTTCTCTTCAATTTAATATAAGAGACTTTTGTTTATGACTGTATAGAGTAATATAAAAACATATCTCAAAAGAAAAGAATAAATAGACTAATAATGATATATAAGATAAGAAATATGATGCAACTTGATCCAAATAGATTCATTTATCTGAAGTCCTTTGGATTTCATTTTTAAAGAGGTTCGGATAATTTTCATTGAAATTTTAACTAAATAGAGTATCATAGAGTCATTTGTATTACATAGGTGCATGTGTATATGATCATATACTATTATCTATGAGATCACATATGTTCAATACCTCTCACTCTATTTCTTATGAAAATATTTTCTCATTAAAAAATATTCATCTAAAAGTATTCATTGGAGAAGATTCTATGAAATATTAAATGTACTGATGCTTCATTTAATTCTTCAAAAAATAGCCATTTTATATTTGAAATGATCTACTAATAAGTTAGTCATGATAAGTTGTCTTCACTTAAAGAAAAATTATTTGATCTCATGGTAACTTAACATAGTCTGTTAGCATGTTCAGTTGATTTGGGAAGGTGTCATAGTTAGTTCACTCTTTCATGTGGTCAACTCATTTGATCTTGCAGTAGATTCATGAATTCATGCGGTAAGCTGTTTATTCATTTAGTCACTATAATAATAGACATTATTAGTATATAAATTTATGAAATAATTACAATTACCTTGGAATGGTAACTTTATTTCTTCATGTGGTGGTTAGTTTCTCTTATAGTTACTACACTGATTTTCATGGTCAGGTACATGGTAGGTACAACTCCATCTCACAATAGGTCGATTCTCAACATACGGTAAGCTCAATCTTTAATGCATGTTCAGCTCACGACTTAGAAAAAAAATTCTCATTTGAACCATGGTAGGATGTTTTTTCATGTGGTAAGGTGAAGTATAAGATTAATTAAGGTTACATGGTCACTTGAACTTTACACGGTAAGGTGGCATGGTAAGCTCCATACTTGTCCATTTTTTCGAGTTTTATCCAAAAAATAATTTGCTAACAAAAAACATGAGATTAATTAATATAAATATAAAAATTATTTGGAATCATTAAATTAAGAATTTTATAGTCTAAGATAAAAAAATATCCCCCTTATTTATGATAAAAAAATCACGACATTTAAATTGAAATGAATTGAATATAATAAAAGTATGGTTGTAGAGGATTGAAATAACTGGTTATAAAGTTCCTAAAATCATGAAAAAAAAATAAATGAATTCAATTTTTTTAATTTATCAATAATCAAAATATTTATCCTCCTTTTGGGATTATCAAAAAGTCAAGTAAGAAGAAAATAAAAATAAGAGATTTAAAAAATACAGACAAATGAGAATAAATGAGAGTATTTTATTAATATATAAAAAGTGATTACAAAAAGATTGAAAAAAAGGTATAAACAGTCCCTACTAGATATTCGAATATGAATATGAATGAGGGATATATTTGACATTTATAGAAAATAGAGGGTTATTTCCTTTGTAATTAGAGGAAAGAATAAAGGTAGTTTGAGGAGAAAAAGAAGAAGCAGGATCCCCAAGAAATACACATTTGAAAATAGGTCTAAGTTTCTTAAGGAATTGTACAAGATTTAAGACAAAATTATTAATGATAAAAGATGTAGTAGGTAAGGATAAAGTTATGGATGAAGGATCTATCACAACTATATAATAAGTATATATATAGGGTTTCATCAACAAGGTGAAATCATTGAATTCTCAAGAAACATGCTCTAGAGCATAAAGAAAATCATCTCTATCCTCCATGAAAGATTCCAAAATTGGATTGATAGATATAACCTTATCAACATGAGATTTAAAATTCCAAGTTAGAGGTGACATCTTCAAGTTAAGATAAAGAGTTATAAACAACCCTTTTAGATCTGACTTTGTGAAGATAATGCTCAGGTAATAATCAATTTCTCTCTTAATGGTTTCTCTTTATTGACCATCTTGTTTGAAATCCTCATGAAATACTAATAATTTATTGGATGTATGGGTTTGAAACCCATCAAACATAACTTTTATATGCATTTTAAACTCATCAAACATAACCTATAACTCATATCTAATGAGTTTTCAGACCTTAGTTTCATCAAAAACTGACTGAACAGGAGGAGTAGGAGGAGGAACATGAGAAGGTTGAAAAATAGCATTCACAAATTGTTGTAATAAATAAATCATCATGTAAGATAGATCTATCTGAATAGAACCAACCCGATATATAAAATCTATAATCTCATTCTATACCCTCTCAATTCTGAAGTTAAATCTAGGATAAAGATGATTGATCGCCAATGTAACATATTCATAAATATCAACTTTTATCACTTGTTGCAAGGAGGTTTCAAAATTAAAAAAATGCCTTCTTGAAAATATCCTTCCTTTCTAATTTGAATAAAGAAATGTCATCCTTAGTGACATATGAAGTATAATAAATAAAGGGTTTAGGAATATAGGGAGATGTATCACTAGTTGGATTCCTGCCATCTATCTATAGTGCATCTTCTATTGATCTATCTTGTATAATCTGATCCTAAAATATATTAATAGCTTAAACTTAATCTCTTTTAGGATCTTTAAATATATCCTCATGAACAAAAAGCATATATTACTAATCTTTTTTTGTGGGAGTAGGACCAAATATGTCTGGAATGGTCTAATCAACAGAAGGTCTTGTAAGAGACACCTTAATTCTATCTTCAATATCAACCTCAAAAATCAAAGCTCATTCTATATTTTTTTGAATGGATAGAATTGTAGCTCCACCATATCCAAGTAGACTATATCTAAGATCATCATCATTAGAATTATGATATTGTATGTCCAATATAAGAGATATATGGGACTTCTTCCCTTAAAAGGTGAACTTGGTATATATTTTCTAGGATTACTTCCAATAATAGGATATCCTTATGATCTTTCCCCGAATACATTAGATTCAGTAGAATTAACCCATTTCAGATCATCCTCATAAGATTCTCTAGATTCTTCATTAAATTCTACAACATCCCTTTCTTCTTATGTTTCCTCTTCCTAAATAACTACTTCCTCTTCTTATTATTTAGAAAGAGAAACATCATTATATGAATATTCCACCACCTCATCATTTTTTATGCTTAAATCCACCAGATCCCTAGTTCTAATAAGGAACTTCACTAGATTAGACATTTCATACAGCTTTTCGGAGTCAGCGACCCTTTCTTATTTCCATGGATTCTAATCAACTCTCATTTTATTAATTTTGTTTTCAGTAAGATGGAATTCATTATATGAAGTTATTCTTCCCTCCCCATAAGAAACTATTCCTTTATACTCTAGAAATGATATAATGATCTTATAATAAGTTAAATTATTGAACCTTAAAGTTGGATTACACAAATCAACCTTATGTCTCATGAATCATCTGCAAATACTTATCTAAATATCATTCTTCATAAAAATAATACAAATAGATATTGATACCTTAGTATGATGAAATACCATTTTCTTAGACATATTAGGTGTTGGATAAACTTCAATAGCAAACTAATTTCACCATTCAACTCAAGAGTTAATGGTATCCTAGGGGTTTCATTAGCTATTAGTTCATATAAATAATTTTGAAATTTGAAGTTAGGACAATTAATAGGATAAGAGATTTGGTAATTCTCATATTTCCGTTTTGTGATGTAGATCCAAGCACCTTTCACAGAGTTTTGAGGAAAATTCCAGAGCTACATGACTGAACAATATTATGAAAACATCACTTTTCTCCCCATAGAAAAACTTAGGGTACACATAAAACTCCTTGAAAATATTCAGATAAAAATTAATACCATTTTTTAAAACAAGAATCCCATACCTAGTTTTGAATCACATTCTAGACCAATTATTTACTCGATTTCAACCACCGAGCATTGAATTATTTTTCCACAGAGAAAGGATGATCAAAGAGATATTGGTTCTTTGAATTTATATATTTATTCATGTTTCCCTTAAATTTACTTTATTTCTTATAAGGATATGGCTTGATAATAGGAAAGAAATCAATGATGCATCTCACTTTGGACATTTTTAATTTGGTTCGAGTTCTCTAGAGATTCGGGCTTCAAGAGAAAAAATGGAGAGGTTTGAGTTGGATAGAGAAAAAGGTTTGAGAGAGGAAAAATCAATTCTCTCATAAGATCTCAAAATGATATAAGATATATAAGGGAAAAGATAGTTGACTGTTCATATTTCAATTCAAATTCTAATTTAAATCAGTTAGGGAATAAAATAATAATAATAATAAATAAAATCCCACCAAAATGGTTTCATGAAAAAATATAAGTAAAAAGACATGGTAGGTATGATAATCATGGATCTATAATAACATGAGAACGATAGGTATGATAATTATGATCATAGGGTAAGCATTCTGATTGAATTAATTTAAATTTTATGGTAAGAATAGTTACTGAATGAGTTAATACTCATAATAAGTGTGGTGACTGCATAATTAATTTTTCATGGTAGGCATACTGACTGTATAACAAAAAACTCACAGTTGGCCTACTGACCGTGTGAAGCATACTTCATGATTACTTCCATAAAATCTCATAAAAAATAAGCTAAATAGAAATTAAATAACTTCAAAGGATAAAATTTAATTAAATAATTTTAAAATAATTTATTATAACTAATTCATTTTTGATATAATTGATTCTATCAAAATTAAATGGTTTTGTAAATATATCAAAAAGATGATATTTAGTACCAATTAAATCAAGATTTATATCACCTTTTTAAAAATAATCTCTCAAAAAGTGATGTCCTATATCAATACGATTTGTTATAGAATGAGATATAGAATTCATGGAAATATTTATCGCACTTGTATTATCACAATTTATAAGGACATGTATAAATTTATATCCATAGTCTAGTAAAGTGTAATTCATACATAGAATATTTGAATAACAACTTCCCACAACTATATACTCATATTCAATAGTGGATAATGCCATATTTTTTTGTTTCTTACTACACCATGAAACAAGATACTTTCCAAAAAAATGACATGTTCTAGAAGTGATATTTCTATCTAAATTACAACAACCAAAATCAACATCTGGAAAATCTCAAAGACAAATGCTTATCCTCTAGAATAGAGATATTCAAAACTGGCTATACTTTTGAGGTATTTGAAAAATAATAATAGCAAGTAAATGTGACTATTTTAGGTTTTCTTGAAAATGAGCATACATGCACACACTAAACATTATATCAGGTCAGTTAGTAGTTAATTATAATAAAATTCCAATCACACCTCTGTATGTGGTTTTATTAACTGATTTACTAATTTTATCAAGATCAAACTTGTATCTAGTACTCGTGGGAGTGTTACTACCTTTATTACTATCTATACCAAAATACTTTTAAAAGGAATTTGATGCACTTTATTTGATTTAAAATAATTTATTCTTTATTTTGAAAAATATTAAAACTAAGAAAGAATTTATTTTCAACCATCAAACTAATTTCAAATTCATTTTTCATTATTTTTTAAAACTCAATACACAAATAATTTCTTAAAGAACCAAAAATAATATCTTCAACATATATTTTTACTACTGATGAAAATTTTGAAATTATTTTAATAAATAAAGTATGATCAAATATTCCTTCAGTAAAAAATTTTCAAATAAAAAATGAGTTGATCTTATCATACCAATTTTTAGAAGCATGTTTTAAACCATATAAAGATTTTGTTAATTTAAAAACATGATTTTGAAAGTGAGGTTTTTGAAATCTAAGGGGTTGATCTATAAAAACATCCTTAACTATATAACCATTTAATAATAAACTCTTGACATCCATTTGATATAGTTTGGAATTCAATATGCTGCATAAGTAAGAAATATTCTGATGGCTTCATGTTGAGTTATTGAAGAAAACATTTCCTTATAGTAAATACTTTTTTCTTGACTATACCTCTGTGTAACCAATCTATCATTGTTTCTAACTATTGTGTCTGACTCATTAGCATTATTTATAAACACCCATTTAGTTTCAAAAGTTAGGTAGTCTTTGAGTCTTTAAAATAGTTCTGAGACTCAATTTATTTTAAACTGATTGAACTCTTCTTGCATTTTCATTACCTAGAATTCAACATTAATTTTGTAATTGATGTCCTTAGGTTTAAGTTGTGATAAGAAAGATTGATGTTCAACTTTATTTATAAGAGAATATATATCTATGTTTCTTTTTTCTAGGACACCTATAACACCATATAAGGGGTTATATCAATGAGTCCTAACAACTCTAGGAAAAGAAGTGTTTAAAACCTCATTCTCATCTATAGGTTTGGGTTTAGGATGTTCATCAAAACTAGGATAATTATTCATACAAAGTTTAGAAAAATTAATTGGCACATCCTTATTTTAATGCTCGAAAATCATGTTTCCTATGTTTCTAATGAATTTAATGATTGATTATAGTATATTATTTTATAAATAATAATTTGAATAAAATTGGATAAGTGTTGAAAAGATCCATTTTTAGTTCATTTCATCCACTGCCGCAAACTTATTCTACCACCAAGATTGCCACTGTCAGGATTTATACCTTCAGGCATGCTACCATTAGACATTATACCTCTAGGATTTCCACCATCAAGACTTTTTATTGTTAAATCTACTGCTACTGGACCTGATTATGCTAGATCTACTACCACCAGACCTACTACTGCCAGACCCACTACCGCCAGAGTGGTGCTACTACCAGAGTAGTGATACCTCTAGAGTGTTTCTACCACTAGAATCTTCTATAGCTAAGTTTTTATTACCATTAGATAGTTCTACCATCAAATTTTCCATCATTTATATTCTAAAACATTTTAATTTAATGCTCCCAATGGAAATTTTATGGGAATTAATGCATTGGAACTATTTAATGATTATTCCTAACCCATTTCATGGATTCATTGAAGGCAAAGTCTGAGTTTAGTATGAGGATCTGGAAAATATTCATGATTATTCTTCAATAGGAATTAAAACATGTGGTGGTATATATTTCAGAATATGTCCCTCACATGTGTGTGTGGATTGATCAATTCAAGCAAGAAATTTCATGTTGCATACATACAAAAAATATGAATGTGGAAATATGGAACATATCGAAGAGAAAGTTCCTTTATCACATTGAATCAAGATAACCTTTTCAGAATCATATTCAGAAAGAAAATAGAACTTCAAAACACTTTATTTTTTTATAATTTCCAAAGAAACTACTCAAGCTCTTCACCAAGCCAAATATAGGGACTCTCAAGCATGTAGAAAATTACGAACTGAGTATCACTTCATTTCCTGATCTCTATTTATTTTCTCTCTATGTTTTTTTACTTTTGAGAAGTGTTATGTTTCACTATGTATATTTATACACACTAAATCCTACACTTTAACTGCAGAATACTCAATATTCTCTCTATATATTTTCATCTTCTTACCCATGGTTATTTTGGAAGAGGTCCATATATGTCATGTGTTGTTTTCCTTCCCACTTATAACTATAAAAGTGGCTTTGAGCCTGGATAGATTATGCTATTATTTGTATACCCGGTCTATGTTTTGGATGAGATTATTAGATATAATAATCTTCTTGGAAGCAGGTGATTTCCAAGTGGAGGGGATTAGGTATTGTCTTAATACTAAAACACTTTTTTATTCCATTGTGTGTTTTTCTTTTTTCTTTTTTTTTAAATTTTAAAAAACATTTGTTTTTAGACTATAAAAAACTTCCTTTGATAGTTAAACTTAAATAGAGTTTATTGAAGTATTTTATTAAGTAAATTGATTTAAAAATTTAAAGTAATTTCATATATTTTTTTAATCGATCCCTAATAAATATTTGAGAAATATTTTAAAGAAAAAAGTTATATTAAAATAATATTTTGATTAACTGGGTGAATTTATGTTAATAAGGGGATTTTATTTGAACTTTTTTTTAACAGATTTTTTATTACAAACTCAATTCACCCCCTTCTTGAGTTACTCACTCCAACCAAAATTTTGTATGAAAATATTTTAAATATATTTTTAACCGTGATTTTAGTTATCTTTTAAAGATATTAAATTTCTATTATTTCTAAATTTAGTTCTTTATGCATGATAGACAAGAGGGTTACACTACCAATATACTATATTTTTTATTGGCACTATTTATACTCAGTGTAAAATAAAAATGAAAATTCTTATTGAAAAAATGGGTTTTGAAATATGACTACTATTATAGAAAAATATGAAATACCTAAAATGGATAGAAATAAATGAGATGATCCTACAAAATTTGTATATAATTATAAATTTAAAGACATGAATTATTTTATTATGATTTGGGTGATAAATAATAAAATAAAATATCTACATGCACAACTACTTTTTAAATTTGTGAAATTTTAGTTGTTTCTCATAAGATAAAATTAAATATTAAAGAAATTATCTTAAATAACTATATTGTTAAATATGATACTTTTAAAATGAAACTTGATGAGCCTATTTCTAACTTGTATCTTAGGTTTAATGAGATCATGAATACAATGTACTCACTAGGAAACCCTGTTTCTAATAAATACTAAGTGATAAAACTATTTAGGTGTCTACTAGAAATATAGAGAGGAATATCAGTATCAATCAGATAATCATGTGATGTTAGTAAGTTACCTTTCAGGGAGATGATTGTAAAACTAATTATGTATGAGGAATAGTTCAAAGTCAATATAGAAGATGAGGATAAATGAAAAGTGAAATATGTGTCCTTCGAATCTACCATCAAAAAACAAAAGAAGAAAATTCAATTTGATAGTTCAAGTAATGAAGAATTTCCCACTCATAGTGATAAAGAGATATACCATCTAGCTAGAAGATTAAAAAAGTTTTGCAATAAGAATAATTTATTTATAAAACCAAGATATAGAGGTAAATATGATAATAGAGGAAACTTACAGAAGGATTATAAGAAAGATGATTCTTCAAATGAAATAGTTTTCTATGAAGTAAGAGGAAATGGAATGTAAAATATGACTATCCTAAGATAAAATAAAAAAAATATGATGAAAAGGTTAATAGATACATGAAATTAATAAAAGAAACTTGGAGTTATTCTGAAGAAAGTTTGAGTGATTCACACACAACCCAAGATGATAAACATAATAGAGCTAACATGTGTTTTATAACAAACAAATCTAAGGTGCTTAATGTTTTTCTTGCTTATATTGTACATATTTCTAATCATTTTTGAGATGAAAACAATGATGATAACATGTATAATGAATATATGTTTGAGTATTATACCATTTTAGAAGATAGATTCAATGAAATTAAGGATAAATATAAAATTATAAGGAAATAACATTCCTTAATTGCTAATTATAAATCTAATCTTAGTATTGAAAAGGAGAAAAATACTCAACTACTAAAGTAGAATAGTGAATTAAAATTTTCTAATGAGAAATAAAATAATGAAATAGAAAGATTCACCAATGGGAGAAATAATCTTACTCTAATACATAGAAAATATATAGAACCTAAGTACATTACTGGAATAGGGTATCAACATGGATATAGGAGGATTGTTAAGATAAGTTTTGTTCTACTATTTTTAACACTTATGGACTCAATAAGGTATTTATTTTTAAAATTTTAAAATATTCTTATAAGAAACCTATTAAGAAAATATGGGTTCCAAAATCATTAATTACTAAAATTTATAGACCCAAGAATTTTTGGGTACCAAAATCATTTTTGGAGTAAAATTTTCTTTATAGGAAGTAAGAACCTATGGTACCTAGATAGTGGCTCTTCCAAACACATGATTGGAGATTATTCAAGTTTCAAGAGTTCGATAAAGGTGGATGGTGTACCCATAACTTTTGGTTTCAATGTCAATGGTAAAATTATTGTCCTTGTCCAAATCCGTAATTCTAATATTTTGTTAATTTCTAAAGTGTTTTTTAGATGGTTTTAAGTAAAACCTTCTTAGAATCTCAAAGTTTTGTGGGGATGGTTTTCATATAAAATTCTTAAATAATTCCTACAAATTTATTTATTTTAAAAATTATTTAGTTTTTACTGCTTTAAGAAATGTCAATGTTTATTCTATAAATTTAGATTCATTATTTTCTAAATTTTTTTATTATCTAAGTACCTTTTATAAAGAAAATTGACTTTGTAATAGGATACTAGTCCAATGAAATATCCAATCACTTAGAAATCTCACTAGGAAAGGGTTAGTTAGAGATCTACATAAACTTTAATTCTCAAATTAAAAAGTATATAACTCATGTCAAAAAGGGAAGTAGTAAAAAATATCTTTCAAATCAAATAAAGGAGATTCAACTTCTAAACACCTAGAGTTGGTTCACATCGACTTGTTTGGACCTTCTATAGTTTATAGTTTAAATGGGAATCAATAAGTATATGTAATTTTATATTAATTTTCTAGTTATACTTGGGTAATATTTCTAGCTCAAAAAAGTAAATCCTACTCTTATTTTACCAAGTATGCTAAATCTATAGAAAATATTAGTGGACTTATGATTAATACCTTATAATGTGATCATGACCATGAGTTTGAAAATTAAGACTTTGAATCTTTTTGCTCATAAAATGACTATAATCATAAGTTTTCATTTCTTAGGAACCCACAAAATAAGGGTGTTATAGAAAGAAGAAATAGAATAATTCAATAAATTTACCAGACTATGCTTAATGATTAAGACCTTCCTATTTTTTTGGGTAGAGGTTGTAAACATAGCATGTTATATAATTAAAAAAGATTAATTATACCTCCCTTAAATAAAACTAGTTATGAATTATGGAATATTAGAAATCCAAAGTTTAATTACTTTATATATTTTTGGTTTCAAAGTCTTCATTCTTAACACTAAGGATAACCTTGAAAATTTTTCTTCTAAGAGTGCAGAAGGAATTTTCCTTATTCAAATTATAGTAAATCAATAATGAGTGTTTAATAAAATAACCAAGACTATGGAAGAGTTTTTTCATGTAAAATTTGATGATATAAATCCAAATGATCCTAAGAAGCATTTATAAAATCTTTAGGATGATCTTTAAATTATAAATATCAATGCCAAAACTCCTGAAAATTTGGTAAAATAATCTGAAAAATCATCCAGTTCTGAGGTACATCCTGAACCTAAACCTGAATATATATATGATCATGAAATAACCAACCCTTATTTTTCTAGATTCATTAGGAATCATAGATACCATACTCTATATCCTTTAGTTGGATACTTAGATAGAGGTACACAAAATATATCTTCTATTAAAAACTAAGTTGAACATCAAGCATTCTTGTCACAACTTGAACATAATAAAATCAATGATTCAATTAATTATGAATTATGGGTAATGAAAATGTAATAAGAACTTAATCAGTTTGAAAGAAATAATGTTTCAGAACTTATAGTTATACCTGAAGACACTCTAACTATTGGAACTAAATGGGTGTTTAGAAACAAAGTTGATGCCAACGAGCCTTTACCCAAGTGGTAGAGGCTCCTGCCTATCATCCAAAATACCCAAGATCAAATCTAGGTAGGGAAAAAATTTTGGGGTCACTGTAGTAGCACTATAGAAGCGACTGTAGCAGTGATGAAATTGTAGCGGCAGAGGCATTGTAGCAGGAACTGTAGTGGTGGTGGTACTATAGCAGGTACTGTAGCAGCCCAAGTACTGTAGTAGTAATATTCACTAAAGGGACCTTTGGGCCAAAAAATGGGCTTTCAAGCATTTTATTCAGGCCACTTGGCCTTAGGACTTTGGAATATTTAATGAGTCTCCCTCTACCCAGACAAAAAAAGGTCTTTAATTTAATAATAAAAAGAAGTCTTTGACCCTAACCTTTAAAAAAAGAAACAAATTTTATGAGTTATGAACTATAGTAAGAAATAATTCTAGATTGACTACAAAAGGATATAGTCAAAAATAGGGAATGGAATATGAGGAAACTTTTTCAATAGTGTCCACACTTGAAGCCATTAGAATAATACTTTCATATGCAACACATTCAGATTTAAAATTATATCAAATGGATATCAAATGTGCATTCTTAATTGGTTATACCATTAAGTACATTTTTTTGAAAACCCCCTATATTTCAAAATCTTTATTTTTTAGATCATGTTATTAAATTAAAAAATCTTTCTATGGTTTAAAATATGATCCTAGAGCTTGGTATGTTAGGATCAAATCTTATCTAATTTACAAAGGTTTTTCAAAAGGTAAAAATGATAATACTCTTTTTATAAAAATAATTTCAAATATGTTTTATTAGTACAAATCTATTTTAATGATATTATTTTTGGATATTATAAAAATTCATTGTGTACTAATTTTTTAAATATGATGAAAAATTAATTTTAAATGAGTTTAATTGGTGAATTTAAAATCTTTCTTGGTTTTCAATTATTTTAAAATAAATATGGAATTATTTTAAATAAAATTAAGTGTACTAAATACCTTATAAAACATTTTGGATTGGATAACACTAAAATTAGTGATACTCCCCGGAGTACTACCTATAATTTGTTTCTTGATGAAGCCAGAAAGGCAGTCAATCAAACCAATTACTAGGGTATGATTTTAATATTTCTATACACTAACTTTACACCATATATTATGTATAGTGTGTGTATGTGTTCATGTTTTCAAGAAAATACCAAAGAGTCTCATTTACTGACTGTTAAAATAATTTTCAAATACCTCAAATATACAACCAATTTATGATTGTTCTATCCCAGAGGATAAGAATTTGAATTAGTGAGTTATTTCAATGTGGATTTTTGTGGATGTAAATTAGATAGAAAAATCACCCATAGAACATGTCATATTTTGGAAAAGTTACTAGTATTTTGTTGTAGTAAAAAAGAAAATTTTGGTTGCACTGTCTACTTCTGAAGCTGAGTACATAGCTACAGGGAGTTGCTGTGAAAAAAAAAATCAATTCTGACATGTCCCTATAAATTTTGACAACACAAGTGAAATAAATATTTTTAAGAATCCAGTATCTCATTATAGAAAAAATAATATTGATATAAGACATCACTTTTTGAGAGATCATTTTTAGAAGGGTGATATAGCTCTTGAATTCATAGGAATTGAAAATCATATTACTGATATTTTTAAAAATCCCTTGAATTAATAGATATTAAGCTACACCAAATATAAATTAGGAATGATAAATCTCGGTTAGTCCTAAATCTTGTAGGATCCAACATTAGAAAATACATCATTGTACAATCCATCATTATAAAATACACAATTGGATAATCCACCATTGGACAAGAAACCATTTGGCAAGACACTATTATAAAATACATTATTAGACAAGCTAGTATTGAACAAGCCATAGTTGTACAAGCAATAGTTGGACAAGAAACCATTGGACAAGCCACCATTGGAATGATCCACTATTGGAATGATCCACCATTAGAATGATCCACCATTGAGATGATCCACCATTGGGATGATCCGCATTTGGAATGATCCAACTTTAGAGTGATCCACCATTGGGATGATCCATCATTAGGATGCTACTGGTCTCTGTTTTTATTCTACTACCATTGAACCTCTGTTTGATGCTATTACTAATTTTTCATGTTAAATTTTTTATTCAATTTAATTGTATATATTTTTTTATAATTTTCAAATTCAATTCCCTAAATGATAAATCAGGTGTGAAATCTAAATTCAAATCACTCTTATTCACGCCTACTCCCTTTGAACCGTTTATCCTTCACCTTCTCTCTCGACCTTCAACCTTCTTCATGCCCTTAATTCATCTTCATTCTTGTAAAATTGTGAGATTAAAGAATCCTTTAGATTTATATACTAAGTAATCACAACCTTTTAATAAGTCTGGAAGAGAACCAAGCCAATATTTTTTTGAGATGCGGAATCCCCATCTTGTGAACCATGTAGTGGTTGTAGAAAAATAAGTGGATTCTGAATAGTTTCATTCCAGTAAGTTTTTAGTGATCAGGGTAATCTAGAAAAAATGATGGATAGAATGGTTATCCATAAATGACATACTTTTTATCCTATGTTGTTTCATCAATTTTATTAGTACGTAGAGTTTAGTTTTGGAGAAAATAAGGATTCCATTTAGAGTATGATAGATGGTAAAGTTTTTACCTTTTGTTCAAAAGAATGGGCAAAGTGTATCAATGTTCTTCAATAAAGAGCTTTTTAAGACTACCAAAAATTTATTCCCAGGGATAGTGAGTCATTTTTTATGATAATTATTTGCTAGATCAACTGAAGATGGAACTTTGAGAAGGCATATTACTACTAAGTTGGATGGTGAATACAGATTGTTGTTTAAGTATATCTATCATATGTTGTTTCCAAAGAAAAAATAATTCAGTACTATGAGATATCAAGATGTGTATATTCTATTCCTTATGAAATGAGGAGATAGAATTCACCTTTTTAGATACCTCATGGTACACATGATAGAAATGAGTAAGTTATCTTCTAGGTCTAATTCTATTATTTACCCTATGTATATTTCTACCATGTTGGAAACCAAATTCTTGATATATGAGGAGGAAGATGAAGTGAAATTTGGTGGTTTCTACTTGATTAAGGTTAATTGAAAGAGAATCAAAGTTAATTGGATTCTATAGAAGAAAAAGTGGGTCGAAGATAATGATAATATCTATGAGGATTTTAATTCTTTAAACCATCCTATTAGACCCAAGAACCTTTTTAATCTTATCTTGGTGATAGATGAGATAGTAGTTTATTCTAATGAAGGAGAATAAGTTGTTTTGAATGAATAAGATGAAGTGGCCGCCCATTTTTAAGAGGGTAGTTACCCTGATATCCCTAAGTGACCTACCATATCTTTTAGAGATGCCAGTTCTCCCAGTTCTCTCCCTAATAAAGAGAGTCTCTTAAGTGAGATGGATGATGATGATGATGAGACTATGTTATCTAGGGATAAACAGATCAAGAGTTCTTCTAAGTCTTCTAGAGAAGTTATAAAGGTCTCGTATGGTTCTTAGGATGAAAATAATGGTGATAATAGAGATGATGATGAGGATAATAATGGCGATGGACCTGATCATGATGATTCTAATGATGTTGAGAGGAATTAATCCCATCATATTTCTCCTACTGCTTCAGTTAGGTCTATAGAGATACCTAGTTAATTTAGATATGTGTATTTTGATAGATCTATTCCTACTCAACCAGTTGGTGATGTTGACTCTAATAAAGGTGAGTCCAAATTACTTGTTGAGGGGGAGGAATCCCCAGGTTCTATTGGTCATAGAGTTGACCATGTAGATCATGTTGAGATGACATCTTCTAGAATGGAAGTAGCTGCACATGATGAGTGGGAAAAGTTTCTAGGGTATGTCCATCTTGGTCTAGACTACTCAGAGTCTAAGGAAGGCATAGAATAAGATGAATCTAATGGAGATATATAAACTTATTCATTAGTAGAGGATGAGGTATAATATAAGTGGGATCCTTTTCCAAGTTCTAAATTTCTTGGAATATCTTATGTAGACTTAGATGATGATAAAAGTGGTGATGAATACAATAGTCTACAAGATCATGGTGGTCAAACTATCTCAATTGGATTTGGTACAGATCCTAAGGGATCCTTAGTTGATCAGATTGATGATGTAGGTCAGCTTCAGGCATTCCATTCAAATGTACCTGCAAGATCAAAGACTGTCGAGGCTGTTATTCCTAGTGCTGAGATAATTATTGAACTTCCATTTTTTTATGTTATTATGCCTTCAGATATTGTTTTCATATAATATTTGAGTCTTTCATAGAGAGAATTATTTCATATTTTAGTATATTTTTTAGTTCTTAGGAACCTCCCATTAAATAACTTAGTGAATTTGATACCAAAAATGATTTTGTGTTATTTGTTTTCCATATTTAGATCAAGATGAATTTACATATTTAGGAAGTTGAAATTGAAAATAAAAGGTTGGCCAATGAGATGGAAACCATGATATCTGTGATTGAGGAGATGAGGACCTTTTTTTCTACTAGTTAGGCTACTATGTTGTAGAGGTTGGATAGTTTATATATTTTTGCTTCTAGATACAGTTCTCCACCTCCTTCCACCTCAGTTGATGCTGAGATGATCTAGTTTATAGTCATAGAAGAGCTGAAATTTTTTATGGGTTATATCCATACTTCTCATCAGGAGGATATGTGTCATATCATACATCATGGTGAGAACATATACAAACTTGTTAGAGAGTGTTTAAATTAATCTCTAAGTGATAGGTAAATCATCACTAAGGATATAAAATAATATCTTTCCATGGTATATACAATGCATGAATTTAATTATCACTTCAAGTTTTTAGTTTAGAATATAAGGATTTCCCCTATTAATAGGGAGTTCAAGTAATAGGTAGATCAGTTGAAGGTTATGAATCATCTACTCAAGTTATTAATAGAAGAGAAGAAATATTTCTTCATTGCTATGGAGAGAGGAGGAAACATTATTCTATAATTTTTCAACCTTATGAATACATTCTTATATGTATCCAGTATAGTTGGGGTTTCTCCTAAGTCCATTCCTATGTCAGCCTTCACAATTTTCCCTTCCTCGTCTCCTTTTACACCTCAGTATCATCTATTCAGCATGTCACCCATGGAAGTAGCTAGGAATCTCAAACTAGTGATCATCAGAGACCCACCTCAAACTACTTCAGCACCTTCAGTGTTTACCTCAGCACCCTCAACTAATATATCAATTCCTACTACATCTAACAAGTTCCAGGACCCACTGATCCTACCTCCCGATCTAAGAGTGATTTGGATTAGACAAAGTCTTTGATAGGGACTTTTTTGTCTTATTTTACCTATCTTTATTTTTTTGCTTTAATTCAATGATTTTTTTACTTAATGGATTTTCTCAATTTATATTCATATTCATATATTTATTATTGGTATTTATTGTATCTTGTCTTATATTTTTTAAAATATCAAACTAGAGAGAACAATTATGAAATTTACCTGGTTCTCTTTCTTTGATACCAAAATTATTTGGATGGAATTTACCTTTAAAATCAACTTTATCCTTTGATAATTTACCTTTGATACCACATTTATCTTTGATACCACACTTATCCTTTTCTACCTTAATTTTTGGACTTATCCTTTGATATCATTATTATTTTTATGGTTTTTATCCTTTGATACCATACTTATTTGGATGTAATTTAAGTACTTATGTTTTACTATTTGATATCATATCTTTGATACTAAATCTATTTCAAGTATTTCTATTTTGAAATTTAATTTTAAAGTATCAAATTAGCTATTTGAAATGTTAATAAGGTTGTTACTCTTAAAAATAATCTATTTATGCCTAATTATTTTTTACATGTGGTTTATAAAATGACATAATTTGTGATCATCAAAAGGGGAGATTTTTTCACCTCCTTATTTTAATACTCATAAATGATTTCCTATGTTTCTAATGAATTTAATTTTTAATGATAGTATATTATTTTATAAATAATAATTTGAAAAAAAAATCTACACATTGAAAAGATCCATCATTAGTTCATTTCTTCCACCACCAACTTATGTTACCATCAAGATTGTTATTGTTAAGCATGTTATCGTCGGGAATGCTACTGCCAGGATTTCTACCATTTAGATTTCTACCATTAGGAATTTATACCATCAAATTTTCTACCACCAGACCTATTACCACCAAACCTTGTACTGCCAAATATGCTACCTCCATATCTACTTCCACCAAACCTACTACTACCAAAGTGGTGCTACTTCTAGAGTGGTGTTTCCCCTAGAATCCCTTACTATTATGTTTTTCCTACCATTGGTCCATGATACAAACATGAAATAAATAAGAGTATGAAAGTGTGAAACATATCAAAGATCAAGTTCCTTTCTCAGATTGAATCAAGATATTTCTCAGAATGAATCAAGATAAGTCTTTCATAAGTATCTTACAACAGAAAAGAGAACTTCATGACACTCTATTTTTCAGTAACTTTCAGAGAAACATTTTGAGCTCCTTACTGAACCAAACCTGGGGACTCTTGAGCATCTGAAGCTTTACAAACAGAGTATCACTTAATTTCTTCATCACTATTTATTTACTCTCTGTGTTTTTGTTATACTTTTGAGCAGTGGGATGTTTCACTTTGTATATTTACACACACTAACTCTTTCACTTAAACTCTATAATACTCAATATTCTCTCTACCAATTTTCATCTAGTTACCCATGGTTATTGGGAAAAAGTTACATGTATTCCCTTTGTTGTTTTCCTTCCCATTTATAACTGTGAAAGAGGAATTAAGCCTAGATATCTAGTGATGTTGTGTGTATACCTGATCCATGTTGTGGATCATATTATTTGATATAATAATATTCTTAGAAGCAAGTGATTTCCAAGTTGAGGGGATTAGGTATCAGCTTGATAATAAAACAATTGTTCATTCTATTGTGTGTTTGTTTTTTGTTTCCTTTGTTTTAAATCTTAAACATCATTTTTTTGAAACTATAAAAAAAACTTTGATTTTTAATCTTAAGTAGTGTTTATATAAGGATTTGATTAAGTAAATTGATTTTAAAAGTTAAAGTAATTTCATATATTGTTTTAACTGGTCCCTAATCAAACTGTGTGAAATATTTTAAAAAGAACAAACTTATATTAAACTATTATTTTGATTTACCATGTGAATTTATTTTAATTGAGAGATTTTGTTTAAACTTTTTTTCAGAAGAAATTTTATTAGGAACTCAATTAACCCCCTCTTGAGTTACTCACGCAAACCAACAAAAGTGATTTCCATATTGGAAAGATCTTATCCCATATTTTCTAAAGAGGTATTACACTCATGTGGACTTGTCTTATAAATTTTTAAATGTACACATTCTTCCACAATCTTATTCCTTTTATTAAACACCCAATATTATTTTATGGTTCTAGAATATACAAGGAAAATTCCTTTATCACTCTTGTAATAATTTTTTTTCTAAATTCTCTTTTTTATTAAGTATAAATACATTACAACCAAAAACTCTAAAGTAATTGAAATTTTGTTTTTTACCATTCCATAATTTATAATGGGTATTCTTGAAATAGGTATAATTAAATCTCTATTAATTATAAAACAAGTTTGTTTTATATCCTATTCCCAAAATTAGACAAGTAAATCATACTCATTGAGAATGGTTCGAGAAAAATCTTGAAGTTTTATATTTCTTGTCTTTACTAAACTATTGTGTAGTGGTATCTTAGGACTAGAAAAGTTAGGATTATAAACATGTTTTAAGAATAATGATTCAAACTATTGATTTTCAAACTCACAACCATGATCAATTCTTAAGGCCTTAATTCTATATTCATTAATATTTTGGATAGATATATCATATTTAGAAAGATAAGAAATTGATTAAATTTTATGACAAAAAAAACCCATGTATATCTTGAATAATCATGAACTATAACATTGGCATAATGTTTTTCTATTAAAATAGAAACTCTATAGGGTCCAAGAAAATGCATGTGAACCCGATATAGAGGTTGAGAAGTTTAGACTTATTTCTTTCATTTGAAAAATATTTTATGCTTTTTCCCTTTTGATAGGGATTGCAGAATTTTTTGGTTGGGAATTATAGCTTGGGTAGATCATGAACTAATCCTTTCATAGTTATATTTCTAAAAGAGTGTATGTTATAGTGGCCTAGTCTCTTATGCCAAATCCAATATTCTTTGTGGAAGACACTCAAATAATAAACATTTTATAAAACTAAATAATTTAAATCTACAACATAATCATTTTCATTTCTCATAGTAGTAAATACCAAAGTATTTTTGGAATAAAAAACATTATAAGAAGTTTTTTAAAACATAACATAAAAACATAATCACACAATTGTGAGTTTCTAAACAGATTATATTTCAATTCATCTATAAATAAAACTTTATAAATTAAAATTATAGTAGAGTTAAAATTTGGAAAAATAAAATTATGTTCCCTTTGGCATTGTCACCAATAGTGAAATATCTACCATCCACTTTAATAAATTTTTTAAATATTGAGTAGCCAACATTCATATATCTGAAACATCCACTATCTAGGTACCATAGTTGTTTATTGGAACTCTTCAAACAGGTTTCCTAAAAAAATATTTTAACCAAAAATTATTTTAGTATCCATATTTTATTTTGTCCAATTTTTTTGTAATAATTTCTCTCTAGGAATCCATAATTGTCTTACAGGTTCCCTATGATAAGATCATAGACTTTTATAAATAAAGACTTTATTATGTCCAGTGTAATAATAACCACTAGAAGAACTGGAAGAACTGGAACTTTGGAAAATTTTATTTTTATTGATTTTCATTTTTACACATTGGTATCCTATTCCAGTGTCTGTTTACCAAGAATCTAGGTAATGTTTTTTCTTCCATTAGTGAACCACTCTAGACCTTTCTTTAATTATTCGTTATATAATTTCATATCATTATTCTCTTTAATAAATTGATCATTTTTGTCTTTTTATATCATAAGATATGTTTTATAGTGAGTAGAAATAAACATGTTGCTTCTTTAAAATTTTATATTTATATTTTAATTCATCAAATGTATCTTATAAAATAGTAAAATATTCAAATAATTCCATACTGGACATATTTTCAGAATCATTTTCATTGTAATAATGATTTGAAATATGAGCAGTAGATTTATAAAAAAATTCAATACCTCATATGTGTTTGACATAAAAATAATATTAGCTTTATCATTTATTTATCCTCTGCTATAATCTAATTTACTTGAATTTTCCTCAACGGCGCTCCAAGTGTCCTTCATATCCGTTTTTTTAGTTTTTTCTCTTATCCTCATATTTATTTTCATATTTGAACTTGGGATAGTATTATTTGATGTGTCCTTTTTTCATACATTCATAACATATTACTTCATTTTCAAAATCATCCTTCTTATAATATTTTCTCCAATTCTATTTGTTTTCATACTTTCCTATATAATTGGGGTTCTTGACTAATTTCTTCTTTTTATAAAAGTTCTTAAATCATCTAGATAAATAATTCATCTCTTCATCACTATCAGCTTCCAATTCTTCATCACCTGAGAATTCAAATTTGATCTTCTCTTTTTTTAGATTCTTAAAATCTACTGATTTTCTTCTTGGTTCATCCAATTCCTCTTTGTTCACTTGTAATTATTCTGTATACATCATGATATTTCTGATCAGCTCTTTTACTAGTAGTTTACTAATGTTACAAGACTCTCTTATGGACACAGATGTTCTTCTTCATCTTTCTATAAGGCATTTGAGAAGTTTCATGACTTGATTATTATCATTAATTTTCTTTACCAGTGTGTTCATCATGTTAATTATCTCATTGAACCTGATATACAAGTCGTAGATAGATTCATCATAATTTATCTTATATGTAGTAAATTTAATATTATAATTGTTTAAACACATTTATTTAACAGTAGAAGTTTCTTTATGAGATATAGCAAGGGTATCCTAGATTTCAAAAGTAGAAGCACAAGAATATATTTTGTTAAATTCATATTCTCCTAATGCATAGTACAAATAATTCATAGATTTACAATTATACTCATATGATGCTTTAGTAGAATCACTCCAAGAAGCTTTATAAGCTTGAGTTTTTTCATATTTATCATCAATGATAGTTAGATATCAAATCCCATAATTTCTAAGTGAATTTTTTTTCTATTGAACATAATTATTTCCATTTCAATAAGGAGGCCAATAATTGGAAATTCCTTCTTATATATTTTCATCCATAAAGAATTAAATTTAGATAAAAGAAAAATTTAAGATCTTTATGTACAACTAGATTGCATTTAAAAAGATATTTTGAAATCCTATAATGCCAAATTTTAGTTGAAGTGGACAAATCAAGAGGGGGAGATAAATTGAGTTTCTAATAAAATTTATATTTAAAAATAATTTAAAAACTAAATCTTCAAATTTAATATAATCAAGCAGTTAACAAAAATAGTAGAAATATATAATTTTATCTTCTGAAAAGGTTCTAAAAACTCAATCACAACTCAGTTAAAGTAATTTTGAAAAAACTATAACTTTTAAAACTGATATACTCATATAAAACATTGTATATAAAACACTAATTCAAGTTAATTATTAGAGTATGATTTTTTTAAATAGTTTTAAAAAACTAAAATAGGTCTGATTTAAATCAAAGAAAACAAAATATGTAAAGACAAGTAAACAACTTACAGTAAATATTACATAGTGGAAATTAACAAGGGGTTCAGTCTCAAATCAATAATTTATCTCATCTGCTTGGAAATCACCTACTTCTAAGTAGTTAATTATAAAATAAAATGATCCATAACCTGGATCAAATTTTATAAACAATAGTGCACAAGGATTTCTAATCACATAGCCTCTTCCACATTTATGCATGGGTTAAAAAAAATTCTTGGTCACACATAACCTCTTTTATAATTGTTCATGGAAATACAAGAGAAATAATTGGGAGATTATCAATTAATATCTGATTTAATAAAGGAGACTATTTTATAAAAATATATAGAGTAATATAAAAAACAACTCAAAAGTTAATCATAAACATAAAGAGTAAGTTATATAAAATAAGAAATGTGATGCAACTTGATCCAAATAACTTCAGTTATTTAGAGTCCTTTGAATTTTTCTTTGAAAGAGGCTCAGAAAAGTTTCACAACAATTTTTGGAAAATAGAGTGTTGTAGAGTCTTCTCTATTACACAGGTGCACATGTATATGATCCTCTATTATTATCTATGAGAGAATGTATGTTTTCTACCTCACACTCTATTTATTATGATCATATTTTCTTTTTAAAATGATCTTCATCCAAAAATAATCATTATAGAACAATAAATGAAATATTAAATACACTAAATATTCATTTATTGCTTCAAAAACTAGCCATTGGATATTTGAAACACTCCACTTCTAAGTTAGACATGGAAAGTTCTCTTCACTTAAAGTGTGGTTAGTTGATCTCATGACAACTTGACACGTTCATTGGGATGTAAGCCAATGTGGGAAGGTGATATGGTCAGTTCATTATTTTATATAATCACATCACTTGATCTTGTGGTAGATTCATGACTTTATATGATAATATATTTCTTCATATGATCACTATAATAATAGACATGGGTAGTATATTACTTTATGAAAGAAATATTCATACCTTGATATAGTAACTTTATTTCTTTACGTGGTAGGTAGTTTCCTTCATAGTCACTACACTGTTTTTCATGGTCAGGTACATAGTAGGTATAAATCTATCTCACAGTTGTCCTATTCTCAATATATGGTAAACTCAATCTTCAATTCCTGGTCAATTCATAGCTTAGATAAATTTTTCTCATCTGACTCATGGTAAGTAGTTTGTTCACATGGTAAGGTTAATTATAACATGTGATAAGGTGACACAGTCACTTAACCTTTACATGATAAGGTGTCACGGTAAGCTCCAAACTTATCCATTTGTGCATGTTTTTTCCAAAACAAATTACTAAGAGAAAAAATGATATTCATTAATAATAATATAAACATGATTTTGGATCATTAAAATAAGGAGGTGTTGGTCTAATCAAACAGAGGCAATAGTTCGCATGTACACACAGATGAAATTTTTATTTTCTATAGAACAAGAAAAAGATAGAGAATGATTTATCTCTTAATAATAATAATTTTGTTATAAATATCATATTTATTCATAAAATACCCCTTTTAAACCATCCATGTAATTCATTGATGAAAAATAAAACATGTCATTCATAGAAAAGTAGTACATACATACACATGGACGACATATTCATTTTTTATGGATAAGGGAGGATAGTAGATAATGATAGTTCCATAAATATAATAACATTGTAGTATAATAATGATATCTATGTTATTATTTTATGATGATATAATAAACTATTAGTTAGAAGAATAAGACTTAAATTAATAGTAATGAAAAGTAGTGATTTGGAAAATTTTACCTTACTCCTTATAATAAATCCATTTCAAATTGGATTAAGCCTTTTAGAAGTGGTTTTTTAGGAGACTAAAATCTCTAAGACATGTATAGGAGTGTTGGAGAGTTATTTGGGTAGATTTTTGTCAAACCAAGGGGCTTTCAATGTGAGGATAAGTGGAGAGGTGAAGGGATCCTTTTATAAGTGAATGGAGTGGAATGTTTATAATAAGGGGTGAACTATTAAAGGAAACTGGATTAAAAAGTGGAAAATAATAGATATGGTATATTTTAAGGTCATTCAAGATCTCAAAAACACATTTGGAGATATGTTTTTAACTCTTTTTAGGTATTTTATCTCTTATATTTAACCCTTTTATCATTTTTATTTTTACCATGATAACTAATTTTTACCTAAGTAATTTATTCTTTATGTATAAAAATAAAATGGGACTTATTATAGAATTTTGATCTTATAATTACAAATATGAAATCTATTTTATTAGATAAAATTTATAAAAGTGATAAAAACTAATTATAAAATTATAAATGTAAAAAACATTAAACACATTTTTTAGAAAAATATATTTTTTATGCATGAAAATGAGTTCAGGGTAAATTTTTTAATATTGTTGACTTTAGTGATATTAATTTGTTTACCAAATAAGATTTATGTAACTTTAAAATTAATCCAAAACTGAATTCCACCCTGTGAGTACGTAATTAAAATAAAAGACTGAAAATATTGTTTATTAGAGTATAATATTACTTAAGTTCCAAAACGTTAAACATGGATTTTCTAAATTCATAATAACCTATTTAAATAAATAATTTTACTATTTAAATAAATTTTTTATTGAATTTTTTTTTATAATTTTTTAATTCATACTTATTTCATGATCAAATCAGAAACTCAATGGTATTGGGGAAAACTATATTTTCACTATTCGCTAAAAATCTACCATTTTAGGAAAATCTAAAAAAATCATACCAAGTTAATTTTAACATGATAAATTCCAAAATGAATTTCATTTTATTAAATTATAAATTTTAAATTTTAAAAAAAATAATTGTAATATAAGAGTGCATAAGGAAGAAAAAATGTTTATAGAAAATGTATTTTTAAGCATAAAATGACTTTATTCTTATTACTTGCCTAGTAATAACTATCATATAATTGTTAATTTATTTTAATATATATGTTATTAATAAATTTAACTAAAATAATTTAGTTTTGATTTATTTTATTAAGATAAAAACACATAATACTTTTAGAAAATTAGTTCTTAAAAAAATATCTCTTATATGTTAAATGATATTAATTACGTAACATTAAAATTAATCATTTATGTTTTAACAATTTTATTTTATCAATCCATTGATATTAAAATATTTATTTTAATTTTATAAATACATCGTAGTGTTCTTTAATAAAATAATAATAATAAATTTTGTGACATGTAAATATATGTTTTTTACAATAAAATATTATAATTAAATATTATCTTTCTATTATATTAGTTTTAATTTATTAGTAAAAAACTCTAGTATACCTATTGGATACATTTATTTCCAATGACCGTATTTTTAATGAACTTATTCCCAAACACCATATTCCCAAAGAAATACTCAAAGGTTAAAATGAGTTTTGGAGGTAATAAATGTCTCTATTGAATCACAATAATGGGTTATAAATAATAAAAAAATTAAAAGGAGAGGAATGAATATTTGTGTGTTAAATATGGGTAAAAATGAATAAATTCAAGAATTATGGTTCAAAATTTAGTTCATTAAAGGAATATTGAATATCAGAGAAGATAATTTCATTAAATAAAATTAAATAAATATCTTTAAGAATTAAAAATCTATGTATATAATTATCTAATATTCATAGAAATTAGTAAAGTCTTTAATATATCAAAAACTACAACCCAAAAGAAATTTAGGCATTCATACCCTAAATATCTAAGTAAAAGAATTAATACAAAGAAAAAAATCCTAATAGGGAGTGACTCTAAGACTTTCGAAACTATAAATGAATAGAATCATAATTTTTGATTTTTTAGAATATGAGGATAATTATTTGAAATACATTCATGATAAGGCCTTCAAATTTTAAAAAAGGATAAAAATTTTATAAAATTGAATAAAATCCATTAAACAAAGCTACATTATTCAAATCCTTGAAAAATAATAGGTTTTAAGTATATTTTTGGGAGTGTTTCACATATGGTCACAAGTATAATGAGATCTAGAAGAAATTTTTAACAATAAAGGAGAATAAAGGGAATGAATTTAGGTGGAGACTCTCCCCTGAGAAAAAGTATATCAAGTAATATATTTCAAAAAGAAAATTAGAATCTAAATAATAATTTTAATAAAATAAGTTCACAATTTGGATTAGAATAGAAGAATTTTGGGAAACCATATTTAATGAAATCTACTAAAAATTATTTCACAAATTAACAAGTTCATTCCACCTTAAAAAAATCATTTATCGGTGTAATTTCAGTTCTAAAATTCGAAACGATCATTTTTTTTGTAATCAGTATATATATAAAACTAAGAAAACCTCAATGAAATAAATTCTAATATATAAGAGGAATATAATCAATCATAATGAATAATAAAACACTATATACATCATTTTAAACCCACAAAATCATATTTGGGGATTTTACTAAAAAGAACATATACTACTATTAATTATTTCCTAAAAGAAGATTGTGATCATTCATTAAATTCAAGATTATTGTAAAGATAATTCAAACCACCAAGGGAATGAGGTATCAGTTCAAGGGCCCTCTTCCATATACTTATTCTTTGATTAATTTACAATATTATGTATTTAAATTATTATAACATTTAGTCTTTTTTTACAACACTAACATTAGTATAAAATCTAAAGATAAAATTATTTAACCAATGTGGAGATCATAAATGCTTATTTATAAGGTAATCAACACGAAAAATTGTTATATAAATTATATTATTTATAATTGGTATTAATTAATTATTTATTTGAATTAATTTTAATTTGGTATCATGGTATTGTTCCACATGAGATTAGTTTGAGGATTATATGGAAAACATTAGAAAACTGATTAATTAAAATTTTTAATGTAAATATTTATTTAGAGTAGGCTTAAAGAGATTGATTAATTTACTTTTGTTAAATATTTATAGAATCCTCTATAATTGTTTTTGAGAAACGATCGCATCTTTATTTATAGGATAGGAGTAGTTTAAATGATAATATGAGTAATGGGTGATAAATATTCCATGGAAATAAAGGATGGTAGAATGAGATGATTTGAAAAAACCCAACACCCATACCTATATTTTCTCTTTTTATTGTGTTTAAAATAGGGGAAATAAATGTACCTAAAATAAATAGAGATCTTATTCAAACCTAGAAAAGAGATCAAGGGGGTCCTGAGCTCTCATAATTCTTTTATTTTTACATCAAAATTATGAATAAATTTAAGATGGTATTTGATGATATTGAGAGTGATTTGGGTTTGATTATTATTGAAAACAAATAAAAATTGGGATATTAAAGTAACCATGGATTTAGGGTAATATTTAAGTACTAAAGGATATATTATGTTTTAATTTTGTCTATGTAAATCAATTACAACAAGTGAGATGAGTTGAATCATAACACAAGAGTTAAAAATTAAAATAATTAATGGTATTCACGTGAAATAATTATTATATAATGTAGAGTACTATAAATATACATGTGAATAAATGGTTTTTAATCCTACTTTAGGAGTGTATGAATCCAAATAGTGAGTGTTATAAGAATAAATGGACAACAAACATAGATAAACCATTCCATGTATAACACATAACATTTAAAAAGAACATAGTTTATTAGTGTTTTGATTGATAAATGTGGTTTTTATAATCTATATAATGATGTTGTAAATAGTTATTTAATGTTTATATGAAGTTATAAAAGCTTAAAATACCATTATATATTGCATAACATCATTCTATATATTGAACAAGTGATGCGAAGAACATAGTGAACAGTCCAAAAACATCTATTGGAAAAAATTTGTGTAATAATTAAAATATATAAAGTATTATATTAGTATTAAGATATAATTTTATTGAATATATAATATTGTAGTGTATATTTGATTTATTCATTTCATGAAGTTATAAAGGAAAAATGATACACTTTATAACATGTATTGAGTGGAACTAATGAACATATGATGTGTATAACATGGAAATCCAACATATAATATTTTTAATACACTAATGATTAGAAATTAAAATGTTATAATATAGTGCATTAATCTTTATTTTTCTATGAATTGAATAGAAACTAAAATTACATATGTTTTAATCAGTTAGGGAATTAAATTAGAGATAACAAAACACTCTTAATAAAAATCTTTGCATTCATAGAACATGTATTTAAGTATAGAAAATTTATCTTGAGTGAATATGTGGCATTGAAATTTATAAGAGGTCCATTTGGACTGATTAAGAATATTTTTTATAATGATATATCAAAATAACAAGAAAAATTATAACTTGATAGACCAAGAAACACATATTGACTGAAGGCATATTAATTTTTTTTCCTTAAGAGATGAATATATTTTTTGAGTCAGTGTTCTTAAAAGTAGGTTATTAGAATATATTTCTATATATTAATGACTATCAAAGATGAATTGTGAAATAATTTACCACAAAATATAGTTTTTCTTAGAACTACTATATATAACACAAGGATGATAATAAAAAAGTACTTTCCTCTGTGATCTAATTCTGAATGATTTATTAGAGAAAAATATTTTAATTATTTTATATCAAAATTTTCAAATATTTGTTGAATATTTCAGTGGAAGTTAATGGCTGAAGTCATCATTTTAAGATCATAGAATATGGTCATATAATAATAGATCATATATTCTATAATTAACTAATTTCACATAAAAATTAAGTTTATCCTAGTATATACCATGTTAAAGAAATAAATATAATTTTTATCATATTTTGAGATATAATTTTAATGGTTTTTTATTTTTAATTCTGTTATAGAAGAATTTTTTATACATTAAAATTTTCATTTCTAATTATAAAATATAATAATATATTTTCAATAACCATATGAATTATTAAAAATATGAGCTTAAGAAGTTTTTTAAATTTTTATGGAGTATTTTTAAATAGTTGATAAATAATTTAATTGAGAATTCCATAGATTTTGATGATTATTTATATATCCAAATAGTTTGAATATGAAATACCCACAACATTATTATTGATTCACTTAAAAGAAATTATTTTATTTTACTACTATTAGATAGACTATGTAGGTTATATAAAAATATTATTGAACATGTTTTATAAGTTAAAAATATATTTTTATGAACTAATAATTTAGAATACTATCATAATTCAATGGATCTAGAATGTATTAAATTTAAAATACTAGCTTCCTCTCATATTTCGACATCTTAGTTTACCCCAAAATGTGTAGGTATTTCATAGTATTCTTGTTTGTATTATTTCATTATGATTCTTCCTAAAAATAATTTTCAATAATAAAAAAATAGAGTATTAATATAAATCATCATAATTTTCATTCAAAACCCTCAAAATTGATTAATACCTTAAACTTGATACTCTTACAATGAGAAATAATTTCCATATAATGTTATTCTAGACACTCATTCATGATAGGTATGGCCTCTAAATATGTTCCAACTCTAGTGACCCAGCAACTATACAACTCATGCATATATTCTCTCTGCATATCATCTAATTCCATAAGTTGTGTGGTCCTCAGAGCCTCACTATAAGGAAAATTATAATGAAGTTAGTAGCAAAATATTAATTCATATAAATACAATAATAATATAAAATTATATCTAATGAAGTTTCTTACCCATGCATTATCCTTTACTTCATTTTGAATGTGTCTCTAGGAGAGTGGTCTGACATGAATGATGTATGATTATTTGGAAAGAATTTCAATAAAACTCTTATATTATCACCCTCATTTTATAATAATTTTATTATCCTCATTGTACTCGGCCATCAATTGTCTGTAGCGGTTGCACACCTCACACATGCATGTACTCACACACCACCTAGTGGAAGATCCAGTTAGAAATAAAAAAAATATCATATCCATACATCATATAATGAAAATAAATTATGGTCAAAAAAATTATTGGGGTTCTATAAATATACCTTATCTAGTCAGATTAGTGGGTACTATTGGATCCCTAGGCTCCAAAGGATATTTGACCTATACAATATTAGTGGGGTCTAATGTTTTCTCATATGGATCAGAATGTGTCAGAGTAAAATTTAAAGGTAAATAAACGTAGAAGTCTCGAGAGAACAAATTAGAAGGAAAATAAGCTGGCATATAAATCTATGGAAAAGTATAATATGGATGGGGAGTATGATCCATCATTAGAGAAGGGAAAGAAATATGAGGAGTATAAAATGTAAATGGTGGTGAAATTATAGGGGGATTAAATATCTTGGGTGACTTTGACAATATCATGGGATAAGAAAGTATGATAGATACTATATCTGATGAAGGGGAAGGGTGTGATTGGGTACAATTAGTAGTGCGAGTATCTCTAGTACCACCCCTTCACGTTTTCTAGCTGAACACCACTACCACTTGGTTAGTCAGAGAATAATTGTGTCATGGGTGGTAGATCCTAATTAAAATTTACAAACAAAATTAATCACATGAAATGATATATTATTGATATATATATATATATATATAATTGAAATAAAATACTCACAATAGGAACCAAAGGAGGAAGTTACATATATCTTATGCAGTGATTATTGTCTCACATTCTCTTCCTTCATACCACTTCAATGTTTTTCATTTCCAGCATTTGAAAAAAAATGAATTTAATTATAAATTCATAACTAATGTATAATCCAAACAAAAAAAAAGTCGTTACATGACTTAATTAAGTACTACCAATTTTCAAACCAAATAAATGATACATAATGACATAAAAAATCATATTATATTCAGTGGGAAGAATATCAAAACATAAAATAGGTGTCATATAAAAATCAACATGTTCAAATTAGCATGTTTAGCATGGGTATGATATAGTTTTCTTATTCTATTTTTAATTCGTTCCAATTCAGTTTTGGTTAGGTCATTTGGTTCATTTTGATCCATTGATTAGGTTATTTGTCTATTTTTTGGTTAGGTTATTCTTTTAATTGGTTTTGATTTTCATTATAAATAATTTAATATGTTTCATTTAAATTCATCTTGTTTTTTGTTCTAATTGAATTGTTTAAGTTTTTTTTGTTTTTTAGGTTCTAATACAGTTCAATTCAATATTAGGAAATGGAACCCAAAGAAAAATGTAACCAGTATATATTGAAAATGAACATAAAGGTCAAGTTGGAGAAAAACTATTTGTAATAAATATTAAAGTAATTTAAATAGTACCAACCTAAACAAATCACTTTCATTTCATCATAGTGACTCAGCCATGAGAGTAATAATCCAATATTAGTATTCTCTCAATGAATCCATAATAAGATAAATTTTCAAATTGAGGTCTAATATTTGATGCACTGGAATAACAATCTATTATTGTGGTTACCATAACATCATTATGTTTTTCCTCATGTTCATTACTCATTCAGTAATAATAAATTTGTACCCATTGATCACAATTTATTTTCATTCATAAATGACATAATTAGGAATGAAATACAAGACTATTATTTCCTTAGAGAAGAGTCGGTAGGAAAATTAAATACCTAAAATATAAATGAATATTAAAATTAACTAAATATTAATTTTTATATTTTATTGTAGTAATACTTCTATATTAAATTTCAACCAAGAAGAAAACTCTTTTCCATGAAAAGAATCTCTCCTTCTAAAAAATAAATAATTATTATTTCTATTTATAATTTGTTTATGTTCCCTATAGAAAAAATATACATATTTTAACACATATGTAGAATTATGTAACATCCTTCCTTCTCCTCATTGGCTTGTAAATGTGGGAGGAATTATACTTGGCCTTAAGTGACATCTCCAAGACACCAAAGGCTGGCAATAAATGCCGAATGTTTTCAATACATGTGAGGGATGATTTACCATTTAAGAATAAAAAAACTAATCCAATATAACCAAACCAAACAACTCACTATATGATGCATGATAAAAATAATGAAAACTTAACCATTTCTTTTATCAAAATCATACTCAAACCAAGTTCTGCAGTGGAAGAATACAACATCAAAGTAAATAGCAGAAGTTAAACTAATAAAACTCCAAGATGACCACAAGACTCCATGATCAACAAGCTCCATGTTCCAACAACACCAAACAGCCCAAGTATCATGAATTAGTGCTAAACATGTGATACTTTACCTTTTCCCATGTCCCGATAGATGAAATCTGCAAAATCACCAAAGTTACAAAGTATGGGTGAGTACTAAAACTCAATAGGTTTTCCACAATGACCTCCCTACTCATACCACTAGGATATAAGAGTTATCAATATTTATATAAAATAGTTTATATAAAACAATTTCCAAAATAGTTTATAACTAAATATAAAAAACTTCTAAAATAGTTTATAACTAAATAATAACAAGTTATAAAAACTGTTTATAACTAAATATAAACAAATCCCATGCCACCTTATTTTTTATCAAAATCCATTTTTCATGAAAAAAACTGACCAATACTTTGAATACATTTCTCAAGTTCCACTTTCCATAACCAATCCAATTTACATATCCGACCATACATGCTTCATTATGATAGTTACATACTCATGAGTGGTCACTTTTAGATCTACCATTTCATCACAAGGTAATTATTTCCTATGTTCCATTACACCTTTGGCACCAAGCACAAGTTCATATTTCAACCATGCCTCATAAATGCAATATAAACACACACCCAAGTATGCCCAAAAACTATCCCAAAACCAACATGCCAAAATAATTTCAATAAAATAACCTTTTTATTGATAAACCATTTTACAAAAAACCATTTCATAAATCTATCCAAGACACATTTTAAAATAACTATTTTAAAATCAAGAAACTAAACCAATTTACACAACAATTCACCACAATTTTTCAATTTCACCAAAAACCATAAATCATCACTAAAGAGGATATATATCACACTTTTCACACAAATTTCACCATCAAGGTCATAAAATTAAATCAATTTGAAACTAATTTGATCAATTCTAGCAAGATTAGTAGAGAGTGAAGCCACCTACCTCAAGAGTTTTGGAAAAATCAACAAATGGATGAAGAACGTCACAAAAATGGGTTGAAACTTCCACAAACTCACCTTAGATCTATTACCCTACCATAAAATAACCATAATATTGACTTATTTGGGATCCAGAACCTTATATATAACCATATCAAGTGTATATCTGAGAAAATGAGAGAATGAGTGAAGTGGGTCTAGGGAAATCATCAATAACGATCAATAATGATGACCTGCTATGAGAAATAAACTTCTAATCACCAAGGGAAGCCTTCAGATCACCTCTAGATCAATGGAATAACCTTACATGACCTTTAGAGAAGAAAAATATTGAGTTATGGCTGTATATGAGGATTAATGGGGCATTAAACATTAAGGTCAACCCAGATACAATTTTTAAAAAGGTGGTTTTGACCCACGCATGGTTTAGTTGCACGGTTAGAAAAACCGTGCACGAACTGTGTGTTAGCTACTACCTTAAATATGACCCTTCACATGGTATCCTCACATGGTCTCTGAAACCATGCTCAAAATGTGCTAAATTTATTTCCTCAAACTACCCAAACCACGCGGTTTCTTCACGGCCATCGCATGGTTTGGACAAACCGTGTGCCGCCGACGCACCTTCCCTTTAGCCTAAAAACACAAATAAGGATCTCCAAACTCTTAAAAATTTCAGAATTATACTTTTACACATCAAAATTATAACTAAATGGTTATATACTAGAAATTGGGGGTGCTACATTCTCCCCACCATTGGTCTTTCCTCCCCTAGAATGTAGAAAACCACCATTTTGCTAAAATATTTTTGGCCATTTCACTTTCATTTCCTTCTCGTGTTCCCAAGTCTCTTACTGAATATGACCATGTTTCCATAAAACCCATACTAGATTGATGCTTTTTCCATAAAATACTTTCTCTTGATTATCCAAAATTCATACTGGGATATGTACCAACAAAGAATCTAGTTCTAGGTCAACGCGATCCCATCTGATCACATGGTCAGGATCAGGTTGATACTTTTTCAACTGAGATATGTGGAACATATTATGCACTGCACTGAACAATGGTGAAAATTCAGACCAATATGGAACCTCTCCAAACCATTCCAGTATCTAGAAAGGGCTTATATATTGAAAAGATAACTTGACCTTCTTCCCAAAATATCGATGACTAAGCCTTGGAGAAATCCTTAAGAACACATGATCACTCACTGTGAATGACAATGGTCTTCGATGATGATCCTCATAATATTTTTAATGACTTTAAGTTGTCTCTATATGTTTTCTAATCAATTAGAACTTATATATTATTTCTTGAATAAGGCTCGATCCAACTAGTGATTTTTCACCTGTTTCCACCCCACAAAGTGGATAACAAAAAGGATTCCCATAAAATGATTCAAAAGGAGTTATATGTATCAAGGGCTGATAGATTTTATTATACGAGAACTCCACCAATGTCACATGATCTTACCATGAGCCACCAAAATCCATTACACAAGATTGTAGCATGTCTTCCAATGTTTGTATCATCCTTTCAGATTTCCCATCCATCTGAGGATGATACGTTATGCTCATAGTCAACTGAGTTCCAAGGGATTTTTATAAGGATTTATAGAAACGATATGTGAACCTCGGATCTCTATTTGACACTATAGAAACTGGTATTCCATGTCTCTTCACCACTTATTGGATATAGATTTTGGAAAGATCATACACCATATGAGTTTCACGAATATAGTTGAAATGAGCTAACTTGGTCAGTTGATCCACTATCACCCATATGACATCATGTTTTTGAAGAATTCTTGGGAGACCTAAAACAAAATCCACAGCTATCTACTCCCATTTTCACATTGGGATGGGTAAATAATGAAACATACTTTCTGGTCACTAATTTTTTTCCTTAACTTTCTGACAAGTTAAGAACTTTGAAACAAACTCATCCACCTTCCATTTCATGTCGTTCCACCAGAACTGTGCTTTCAAATCTTTATACATTTTATGTATTCTCGAATGAACAGACCATCTCTAATGGTGGTAAGTATGAATAAGTTTCTCATGAAAATACATAGGTACACCCATATGATTTCTAAACCACAACACCAAACTCCCATCCAATTTCTAGCTCTCAATAGTCTCTCCACCATTGAGTTTTTGAACTCATTTCCACACATTTTTCATTCGATGTCTATTTTCTTTAACCATATTTACCAAATATAGAACTATGAAAACTGAAATGAAAACTACAACATCACCTCAATCCTTACATTCCACATGCATGTCTACTAGGACCGACATCAAATTCCACTTTTCTAAAGCTTGTTTTTTTAGTTGTGCATATAAATTTATGCTTAATTCATCTTCCACCATATTTTCTTTTCTCGATGTATACATCAATTCAAAGTCAAACATATAAAGATAATCCTTCTATATCATTTTACTAATATTCAAATACCATTGTGAAAGAATATGTTTCAAGCTCTTATGATCTGTGAACATCGTAGATTTCTCACCAAAGAGATAATGATGTTAAGTCTTCAAGGCATGGACGACTACAGCTTACTCAAAATTAAGTGTTTGGTAATTCCTCTCATAAAATATCAACTACCTTGATCCATAAGAAACAACATGGTCTCCTTGCATGAGAAAACATCCCAACTCTAATCTTGAAGCATCACAATACACCACCTACCCCTGTCTTGATTCCATAAAAATCAAGATAGTTGTTGATGTAAGAAAAACTCTCAACTTTTGGAAAGACTTCTATCATTCCTCAGTCCATTGGAATGGAACATTATTCTTTATGAAAGATGTCATAGGTGATGATAGTCATAATAATTAATGAACAAACCATCAATAATAACCAGTGAGACCAAGAAAACTTTATATCTCAAAAACGTTCTTCAGTGGCTACTAAGAGATAACAACTTCTATCTTTCTAGATCAACAGAAACACATTTTCAGAAATTATGTGGCCAAGAAATTGCACTTCTTGTATCCAAAAATCACACTTAGATTGTTGTACATACAATCAATGATCCCTCAAGGTTCCCAAATCTATCACCAAGTATTGTTTGTGATCAACCCTTGTCCTTGAATAAACTAGTATTTCATCCAAAAACACCACAACAAAAGAATATAGATATCTCTAAAATATTTGATTCATCAATTACATAAATACTTTTGGTTTATTTGTAAGACTTAAAAGAATTACCACATATTCATAATGGTCATATCTTCTTTTGAAATATTTTTTTGGAATATCCTCCTTCTGAACTCGCAATTGGTGATATCCTGATCGCAAGTTAATTTTAGAGAACCATTGAGATACATTAAATTGATATAACAGATCATCAATCTGTGGAAGTGGATATCTATTTTTTATCATAACTTGGTTAATCTTATGATAATCAATGAACATTCTTAGAGTTCCATCTACTTTCTTCAAGAATAGGACTGGTCTTCCCACAGAGATGTGCTTGGTTGTATGAAACCTTTTCTTTCTAGATCTTACAACTGCACTTTCATCTCCCTTAATTCTGTTGGTACCATCCTATAAGACAGAAGGGAAATAGAACTGGTCCCCTGAAGAAGATCAATCGTAAATTTCACTTCCCTTATAGGTGGTAACCCTGAGAAGTTCTTGGAAAAAACATCTAGAAATTGATCCACAACTACTGAAAAAATGTTACCCTCAATTTCTTCCATTTATTCCAAAGTTAATTCCACCAACTTTTATGAGATTGTTCCCACTAATTGTGCCGAAAAATATATTGCACCTGTATTTACAACCATTTATCCTTTGAAGAGATACTCAATGTCATCCTCAGTTGTGAAACTAACTATTCTTTTATAACAGTCGATGTGAGCCTTGAACATTGTCTACCAATCCATACCCAGGATTACATAATATACATCTATATACAACATTAAGGAGTACCATTTTAGCTCATCTCCATCAATATTTAGAGAAAATTCTCTACATATAAAGAATTAAAATTCTCTTTGACCAATAGGAGTTTGAAGTTTTATCACATAAGGAACCATCTCAAGTTTTAAACTTAGAAAATCAACAAAACAAGAAGAAATTATGGAATGTTATGCACCAGTATCAAACAACACTTGCATAAGGGAATAATTCAAAATAATCGTACCTCTCATCATGGATGGTCCGGCCTTATCATCCACAATCATTTGCTCAGATCCATATAATTTCTTCATCACTACACTCTGCTCTTTTTTGCCTTGCTGATATTTCCCTTGATGAGGAGTCATGGTATTCCTAGAATCACCATGGATAGATCTATTCTATTGATGAGATTGATTTTTCTACCCTCTCCCAGTTGAAGCATATGATGCCTGTGACACTTGAGAAGTTTATCGAGAACCTAACCTTAGAGCATTGTGGCAATAGAACTTAAGATGTCTCATCTTATTTCTATTATGGTAGGCTCTTGGTGGTGTTGTACACTCTTAATTCATGTGGTTGAAGGAACTACATTGGAAACATACCACCTTTTTCATGGGTCTCAAAGGAAGATTCTTCGATTCGGCTATCTGATTCTGATTTCCACTCCCACCCTGTAAGTAAGTTTCCCCCTTCCTCTTACTCCCATCATTAGAGTTCCCACTATTTCATGTCGGTATCTTGATACTTCCTCCTCCCATAGCTCCAAAGATGTCTTGTTCATCCATTTTTTCTCTATTAACCATCTCTATGTAGTTCATAATACAAATCATAGCTATCTTTGAGTGAGTCTTCTATCTCAACCCTGATTCAAAGATGTGTGCCTTCAAGGAAACACTAGCAGTAACCTTGGGTGAAAATTATACTAAATTCATAAATTTAGCCCCATAATCGGTGAAAAAGATATTTTCCTGCTTTAGGATGAAGAATTTCGTCATCCTTTAAATCTGGAACATGTGAGGATATAATTTTTTAATAAAAAATTCCTCAAAATCCTACCAACTAAGGCCTTGATCTACTCGAGCCTACACCATTAGATCCCACCACCGGAATGTAATGTCCTTGAGAATATACATTTCCATATCGACATTCAGCTCCGTGGGTGTGTCGATAAAATTGAAGATATGATTCATCCTATTCATCCACACGATAGGCTTTTCTGGTTCAGATTAACCCTGGAAAATGGGTGGATTCAATTTCTAGAACTAGATGGAATGATCCACTTGTATTGGTGCATCCCTATGGTTCCCTATGTCCACATCTTGAAATGCTTGGATGATACTCTAAACCAGATCTTGGTTCACCTCTAGCACAAGTGAAACCACATTATCTGTAGATTGTTCCGGTTGGTTTCAATGATGCCTATCGGGTGCCATTTCCTAAACAAACCAAAAAAGTCTATAAGTATCACCCTCTAGAAACTAAAGGCTTAGAATTTCAAATTATACCACATCAACTATCGAAACATTTCTTTCCAAAAAATAAACCCTTTTCATGTTCATCCATTTTTTAAAACTTTCAACTTGCTTTTGAAAAGAAAACCATTTTCAAAATACACCAACTATGCTCTTTTCAAAGTTATTCATTTGAAAACAAATGAAATATTTTTTTAAAATTAACAGAGTGTAGCAAATCATATATCATTACTCAAAATTACATATGAAATCCTAGTGGGAAGTCATTCCTCCAATGCATGTCATTCTTGTCTCATTGGGTAAACCCATGAAAATGATATTTCAATATCCTATAAGTGTATAAAAAACACTTATGTACCCAACTTCCTGGTAACTTGAATTTCAGCATAAAAAGTTTATCTATGTATTTTATGCATTATATTTCAAGTCCCGATAATCCTACTCCTTTATAAAATTAAAACCTAAATAATAGACAATAATGAATTCAACTCCAAGACCAAGAAAACTTATGACTACTTGTTCCACAAATAAATGAACAAGCTGATACCATTTATCTCAAACATGCTTTTGGACCGAACAAAAAAGATACCATTTGTAACATACCTCTATCTCCTCATTGGATTGAGAAGGTGGGAGGAATGCTACTTGTCCTTAAGAGACATCTCCAAGATTCCAATAGCCGGAAATAAATGGTGAATGGTTCAATACATTTGGGGGGATGATTTACCTTTAAGAATAAAAAAACTAATCCAATACAACCAAACCAAACAAACCAATATATGATGCATGATAAAAAGAATGAAAACTCAACCATTTCTTTTATCAAAATCATACTCAAATCAAGTTCCAAATTGGAATACTAGAACATGAAAGTAAATAACAGAAGATAAACTAATAAAACTACAAGATGACCACAATACTCCATGCTCCACAAGCTCCATCATTCAACATCACCAAACAACCCAAGTATTATGAAGTAGTGTTAAACATGTGATACTTTACCTTTTCCCATGTCCTGGTAGATTACATCTGCAAAATCACCAAAGTGACAAAGAAGGGGTGACTACTAAAACTTAGTAGGTTTTCCCCCAATGAATTCCCTACTCACACCACTAGGATAGAAGAGTTAGTAACATTTATATAAAACCGTTTATATACAACAATTTCCAAAATAGTTTATAACTAAATATAAACAACTTATAAAATAGTTTATAACTAAATAATAACATGTTCTAAAAATAGTTTATAACTAAATATAAAAAAATACATGTCACCCCATTTTCCAAAAAAATGTATTTTTCATGAAAACAATCAACCAATACTTTTAATCAGTTTATCAAGTTCCACTTGGCATAACCAATCTACTTCACATATCCAATCATGCATGATTCGTTATGACACTTCCATAATCATGAGTGGTCTCTAATCAATCTACCATGTCGTCACAAGGTAATTATTTTCCATTTTCCATTACACCTTTGGCACCGAGCACAATGTTGTATTTCAACCAAGCCTCATAAATTCAATATGAACACACTCCCAAGTATACCCAAAAACTATCCCAAAGAAAACATGAAAAAATCATTTAAATAAAACAACCTTTTATTGAAAACCCATTTTCTAACAAACCATTTCAAAAATCCATCCAATCCACATTTTAAAATCAAGAAACTAAACCACCTTACACAAAAAATCATCACAATTTCACCAAAAACCATAAATCATCACTAAAGAGGATTTATATAACACTTTTCACACCAATTTCAACATCAATTTCATGAAATTAAATCCATTTTAAACTAATAAAATCAATTCTAGCAAGAGGATTTAACATTAAGGGCACCTACCTCGAGTGTTTTGGAGAAAATGATAAACGGATGAAGAACATCACAAAAACAGGTTGAAACTTCCACGAACTCACCTTAAATATCTTCACCTACCATAAAAAAACAAATATAGGCTTATTTGGGATCCAAAACCTTAGATCTACCCACATCGGGCATAGATATGAGAAAAAGAGAGGAGTGAAGTAGATCTAAGTAAATCATCAAGAATGGTCAAGAACGATGACTTACCAGGATAAATCGGCTTCTAATCACCAAGGGACACCTTCAGATCACATATGGATCGATGTAAGAACCTTCCTTGACCTTTAGATAATAAAAATACTGAGTTATGGCCACATAGTAGGAAGAATGGGGAACTAAACATTAAGGTTGACCCATATCCACAATTTAAGGAGGTGGTTTTTACCCGCACACATTTTAGTCACACAGTTATAATAACCATGTATTAGATACTCCCTTATAGATAAACCTTCACATATTCTCCTCACACAGTCTCTGAGACTGTGCTCCAACCATGCCAAAGCAACTACCTCAAACTACCCAAACCACACGATTTCTCCTAGTCTGTCACATAGTTTGGACAAACTGTGTGTCACTCGTACGCCTTCCCTTTATCCCCAAAAACCCAAATAAGGATCTCCAAACTCTCCCAAATTTTACCCTTATACTTTATACACATAAAAAGCATAATTAAAGGGTTACATACCAGGAATTAGGGGTGATAAAAATTACATGGGGTGAGATAACATATACATGTTCAATTTACTTACTTGATGTAGTCATTGAATAAATCATAGTTAAATAAAAATGTGTGATTTACCATCACCCACTATTCAAGGCTTAATGTACTCAATGTATATGATCCATGAATTCACACTATTTAGGGAAGGGATGGAAAACTGGTTTCAATTCTCTCATACTACTCTTTTTTATTTCTCATTGGCATGTTCCCTCACATGTTCACATTAGACAAACACATTAAACAGAAATCCATACATTTTTTAGCCAAGTAACCTTTCAAGATGTAACCTTTGGGATGATTCTTATTTTTGATATAATACTTCAATGTGTACATATTTATTTTAGTTGGATATATCCAATGAAAAGCAATAGGTCCCCCAAGAAGTATTTTGGTTGGAAGATGGACATTTAGATATAGCATGCATGTGAAAAATGATGGAGGAAACATTTTCTCTAAGTCACACAAAATTATTAGTGCCTCTTTCATAATTTTTTTCAAGAAAGACTTGGATAAATTATTATCACAAATATTTATAAAAAAATGGGAAAACCAAATAAATTACACCCTTACATTATTTTAAATTAGATGACATATTGCTATTGGAATCAACTCGTGTAGAAGGATGTGATAATCATGTGTCTTCAAAGATTTCGGATTCAAATATATTTTGTTGACCCATTTTTGATATATTTATTGAATAACCATCAAGAAATTTGTTATAATATAGTACTAAAATAAATATATATGTTTTTATAGGTATTATCACATAAGAATCACACAAAACGTTTTATTTATTTTCACTGATACATACAGGATACAATATTGGTCTGGTACCCCAATCCACCAAGTCACACTGAGATCAGAGATCATCTTTTTTCCCTTTTCATTTAGAATAATTGAAATCAGAATTTGACATATATTTTTTCAATGTGAATTACATATATATAATTATGTAACAAATTAATTGACTAGAAAGGCAACTCAAAGAAGACACTTTTCTTCATCCAATTTTAATTACATTCAGTGGAATTATTATTCGTATTTCTTGATTTCATTTGATCTTTCTCGAATAAAAATGGAAATATTTAAATTCATTAAACACATCAATTACAGACATACACTAAGGTGGATTTTTAGTCTCCATGGTATTTTCAAACCTTCAATTATTATTCTTATATAGATGATCCATTAGAAATAATTATTGATATCCCATAAAACTGAAACTATGATGATATTTAAGTCTTATAGATCATGTATTCTTCATAAAAATAGGACATGAAAGTTTTCCCTTCATTCTATAGATTTAAATCATTTCATAAGAAGTAAAATAATTTATCATTCACATAATCACAACACACATTTAAAATATGTCTTCTAAACAAGCATCATATGTGTACACATCCACATTCCAAAAATGCTTCAACTCTTTTGTTAAAAGTTTCATGTATTTGTCTATTTCATTTTCAGGATAAAAACGTCTAGATATGAGTATACTAATAAACATGAATGGTTTTTTCATAAACATCCTTAGAGGAAGGTAATAAATGTATATGAAAACTAGTCATGTGTTGTGTGAAGTAACTATCTTCCCAAATAGATTAAAACAGTCACATGATAGACAAAACCTCACACTACACACACTAGCTAAAAAATAAGGATATCAAGAATAAAATATCCTCTATTTTAATCCATCTACAGTATGAAAAAACTTATCATTATTCTTATTTCTCTCAGTATCATTCCATCACATATTTATTGATATTTTATCAGAAATTACAATATTTTGGAGTATGGGAATCAATGGAAAGTGAAAAATTAATTTATTTGGAACATGATATGGTTTTCCATTGTAATTTGGGTCCCATAGAGATGTTACACATTTTATACAATCTTTCATTCAGTTGTTTCCTCCTGGAATAAGCTATAATATTTTTATCAAGCATGATTTTTGTTTTTTGAAAATCTAAGTTTTTCAACTAACTTATGTGCCATATAATAGTTCAAGGTAATATATATAACATTTGGAAGTAAGTCTTTCAAAAATTTAAGAATATAATTGATGGTAGTATTATAAATCCCATATATGGTTTTCCTATAAAATAGTTGTATTAAAAAATTAAGCTTTTTTATTTTACCACATTGATGATATACTAGAGTCATGGAAATATCATTCAATTTTTTTATCCTATAAACATCATCATTTTCATTACATGAATCATATTTACTAGTATCTAAGTCTTCATGGGTTAGAACCCTTTCTTTCCCATAATTATGAATATACATAAATCATTCATCTAATAAATTCTTCAATCTAGTCCTCTCATTCATACCATGAACATTTTAAGATTTACTTTTCTCCCCATTGTGATACCAGACATAGTATTTTGTTTAAAAATCATATTTGGTTATATGGTAGCTAAATTATTCATGACTTAACCAAGGTCTTCCAACACAATAATAACATGGGTAGTGTATAATACCTCTATATAAATCATTGTTAAATGAAAATTTTAAAAATATCTCAATTTTTTTTAAATACTTAATATTGGATTACTTTCATACATCAAACTTCTATCCATTCTGTAAAAAAATTCATATTCCATGTCATAAAATAAATAAAATAATATTGAAGTTAAATAGAAAATATATTTAAGGAAATGAGATCTTTTTACTTTATATAAAACCATAATTGACACACTAGTCTATATAAAAATTATAATATTAAAGAAAACAAAATACTATATATATATATTCATATATAATACTATATATGTAACCATGAGATTGAATTCTGTTATATTAATGAGTTTCTTGAAATGTTTTTTTAGAAATAATTTTTTATTATAGTATAACCGACCCTCTTCTAAAGTATTAGTGATCTCCATCAAGAGTCATTAAACAGTCACTAACGAGCCATGGTCTTTACCAAAAAACAAGACCAACTAGTAATAAGTATTTAATTTATTTGAAAATTCCAAATCAATTGTATATTTTCACATGGAATTACTATAGTTCAACTCACAAGTGTATTGTTTGTCAAATTGTTAATTTATTACTCCAGTGGTAAACATTTTGATTGTTTGAAAGATTGATTTTCTCACACTCCACTTGTCACTGAAAAGATGAAAATAAAAAATTATGAGTGAAAAAACTATTCAAGAGAGTCAAATTATGTTCCACATATAAAAAATTCAAGGATATTCATTATAGTGAGTAACCCATCACTAAAGAAGTATCCTATAAGGATTGAGATAAGAAAATATTCCATCAAAAAACTAAAATTAAATAGATATCAGTAGTAAAAGTAAAAAATAATAGAAATAAAGAGCATGAATACGAAGAAGAAAAAAAGAAACTCTCCATCAATAGAAGTATAGACACCCATTGTTTCAATAGAACATAAGAATAGAAACTTCTCCAAAATTAGAGTAGATGTCACCAAAAAATTAAAACCATACTAGAAACTTAGACCACCCCAAAAAGAAAGATAACCTTAGAAAAAATGAATAAAAACACCCTCCCCCACATAATTCATACATTAACGATGTCAAACTAATTCTACCACAACAATCACATCATCATTCAAATTCTAAAAATAGTTACACATATCCTAGAAAACACTAATAATAATAAGGATAACTAGAACAAAAAAATAGAATAAAAGATTAATTACTAAAATCTATGAGTACCACTACTAACCATTGTTCAATGAATCTAGAAGAATACTTCCATAAAAAATCTAGGTTGGTGTTTTATACCTATAAAAAATGAAAATTATTCTTGGAAGAATATATGATGGATTTATAACTCACTAATTTTATGTTGAAGAAAAACTGAATAAAAACACAAAATGAGGATAGATCACCATGGTTGGGGAAGAAAATGGAAGGTTCTCAAAGGGTTCAATCTGAATGATAGTGAGATCTGAGAGGGGGAATCTACAAGGCTAGGATTTGTGTGGAATTATATACCAACTGTTTTAAAAACCCATTGGTATAGCTTATTTATACCAATGGTTAACTAAAATGGTTGGTATACCTTTAATGTTTTTAGTCTATATCAATGGTTATATATAACCATTGGTATAGCCTTTCATTGTACCAACAGTTATATGAAACCATTGGTATATCCTTAACTAAAACATATTATACCAATGGTTATTGCAAACCTATGGTATATAGGGACATATACCAATAGTTTCATAAAACTGTTGGTATAAGTCCCTTGGTATAGGCCCCCTTTCCACTAGTGAGGAAAGAAAAATAATCCACTAAGGTGCACATATTGATTTAGAAGTCTTTTGGTATTGAAAACAAATTCAAATGGGGATATTATTGTGCCCAAGTGATAATTGAATTTATTTTCAATAAGGAAAGGTTTATGAGAAATCAATATGTGATCGGTGATGATTCTTAGAGGATTGTTATGGATTAATGAGTTGGAATGAACGAAATTGTTGTTTTTCATAAAAATATGGAAGATTATTTTGTTGATAATTATAGATAAGTGTTTTAAGTAAGTTTTGGAAAATAATTTATAACCTAGACCAATCATGGGAACCAATTTAACTATATCCACCTAAGGTGGCAGCAAGAACCGGCTCCTCCACACATAGCCAACTCAAGTAGCTAGGAGGAGTATAGTGAGGACAGCTAATGTACAAGAATACTTGTGCATGGGTTAGAACACAAGGGGTAAGAAGGTGTTTATCCTCTCATGTGTAGGGCATAATGGGAGGCAATAGGCGAGCACCAACACACAATTATATTCTATGTCGGGTTGAGGGAACACACCAAGTAATTAAGAACTTATAATCCATCTATTAGTTTGATGTGAGATACGTGATATTGTGGGAACTGTTCACCCTCTTTAAAAGCATACAGACAAAACCATGACATTTCAAGTTTCCATATTCAACCTCTCGAATCTATGGTTTGAAATGTAGGAAGCATCAATGGATAAATGTAGTTAAGACTTCCCCCATGAGAGTGAAGCTCCCACAAAGTTGTAATTGATCTAAATGCGTGAATTGACTAGAACAATCATTAGTGTTCCATCGATCATATATATTATCTACTTTAATTCATGTGAATCAAATGTGAGTGATGCTAACCAAATGAAAGAAGGAAATCCTAATTGAATATAGGTATTTCAAGTGGACTAAACATGAAGTAAGTTACGTTGATCATGAGCTTCACACGGTAGAATTATTGACTATGGGAGACATTATATGGCAACTAGGTATAAGTTATATGAAGACCTTTATAAGGGTAAGGTGAATTTTATAAAGGTCTTCCAAGATTTTTGAAGATATCTAAAGATAAAGTAGTGTGATGCATGAAGGTAACTCCCAGAACCTGTAGGATGTGTAAAGGTCATCCACTAAATAGAGACCTATGTAAAGGTACATTGAATATATACGTAAAGGAAAACTTGATATTCAAGGACTAGTGTAAAGGTATGCTAAAAATTCTAAAATTAGATATTCTAATGAAGAGATGATATAAATATGATGATGTCTATATGATGATATTTTAAAATAAAATATCATAATAATGTGATACAGGTTGGGGATTCTTCATTTAGTAATTACCCACATCACAAAGGAGAAAGGGTTGAAATTGAAGTGTCAAAATATGCATTCATAAGAAAGTCTTTATATTAATTAGATATATTGAAAGTATTTTACTTCAAAATATCAATACATACATGTAGTTTCATGTGTATTCATGTAAATTTAAGGCTTAAAGAAAATACATAATGCTTAAGTTATTAATAAATTCAAATTATTTTAGGTGATCTACCATTTAATATGTGTTCATGACACATGAAACATTCATGAAAATTTACATGCATGATTTAAAGAGATAAATATGTGTTTGGAGAATTGGTTTCAGGGAAATATCATGTATTATTTATACTAATTTAATTTTAAGGAATTAATAAAGATTTATAGTAGAAGAATAATGGGGCTAGAGAATTTAATGGATAAAGAATTATGAAGCCATGTTATTAATGAAGATAATATATTTTTTAAAATAGATGACTCTTCAGGTGATTTAAAATAATAACAACATAGAGATTTCTGACTGAAGAAGAAAAATAAGATCCTTCCAAGAATTCTAGGATATTAAATATGAAATAATATCTTGGAAATAAATGAAATGATACTCATGATAATTTTATGTGAATATATATTCATGAAGTAATTGAAGAAGATATTGTCAAAGATTATTGAGAACTCACATACATTGTGCAATTGAATTTCAAGACTCGATACACATAATGTTGAGGAAAGAGGAAGAAAAGTTTAAGATAAGTGTTACTTGAAGAAATAATAACTTTAGTATTAAAATACAAATAATAATTAGATCACCCAAGATATGAGGAAAGTTTCAAGACGAACAGATCTGTTCTAAGAAGATGCTGAAGATCTTAAAGTATTATATATGAGTAAACCAATTGATCTAGTCTATTCATGGAGAGATACTGTTAGGTCCAAAAAGGTCCTAGATACCCTAATAAGGGGTTGAATTAGGTTATGGATATCCTTTTCCCAAAATAATTTCTGCCCCATTGGATCTTGACCTCTTTATTATAAGGGTCACTTTTTTCACTTATGTGTTATTGCTGATCTTATTCTTCCCTTTTTTATCTGATGATTATGATTTGAAATAAATGTATGAAAGAAAGAATATTGAAACAAATATTTTTACTTGGTTCACCCTCACTGGGATATATCCAAGGAGAATACAATGATGATGTGCTGATGTACCAAATCCACTAAATCTCACTTCTAAATTAAAATGTTTGGGATAGATATTTTATACTTAGGCTCACAACCTTTACAAATTTTAGGGTCTTATCACTGAATTCCCAAGGGTCACTCCCTATGTCTATTGATCTGGCTCACTATTGATGGAAGGGATCACTATCTTCCTCTTCCTTCACTCACTGCTCTTGGAATGGATCCACTCACAGTTTATGGAATTTTAGATCCATACATTATCACTAATAAATGCATCATTCACTATATGTAGATGCTCTATTGAAGTCAAGTTTTCATCCACTAATGAATACCCCTTTTCCATTTAACATTGGGAAATACCTTATGAATTAATTTCACAAAGCTCACTGCTTTTAGAAGCTTCTTATTTAGAAATGCTCAAACTAGCCTTTGTGAAGATCCTACCTCTTCGCGAAGCTCATAGGTTCTCAAAGCTCACTAATTTTTATAGCTCACTAGTTCTTAGATATCATGCTAGCCTTTACGATTTTTCAAAGATCAAATAAGACTCTGCGAAGCACACTTCTTCTATAAAGCTGAACTAGCCTTCACGGCGTGCCTTCCTTTCACAGATCTCAACTAGCCTCTACGAATTCCCTTACTTTCGTGAAGCACACTATCTTCATGAACCTCTTTTTCAATTTGAGAGCCTTATGTTTTTTTTAGAGTGTCTCTACTCTTCTCTCAGGGGTGGAGGCCTATTTATAGACGTTTTCTACAGACTCCATAACCTTCCACACCATGTTAGTACCGTGTAAGCCCAAATCACAGAGCTCTGAAATTTCAGCTGAGATTCTATCTATTTCGTAAAGCACCCTGGAAATTTTTGAATCATAGATCTTGTCATAATCGTGTATCATTATATAAATTCATTTGAACCATGACCTTAATGCTCCCTTTCAATGCTCTTCACCTTTGTCATTCGTGAAGCTCATCGTAATTGCAAAGCTCACTGTCAACATTCTTCATGTCTTTGCAAAATCCACTTCATGAATCCCATATTTTTGAAATTAATGCATTTTCCATATTTTGATGAGATCTTCAAGGAAATACACTTTTTGTGATGCTCACCAAACTCCAAATTTTGGACACCAAAATTTTGGAAAATATTAGAAAATGGTGCCACCTTGTATCTATTCTTTTTGTACTGCCTCCAGATATTTCATTCCTTTGTTATGGTTCTTTGTCAGCATGGGTTGTAAAAAATATCTTCGGAACTCAACAACTTACCATGAAAACCTACATTTTCAACAAACACAACCAACCCAAAAATGATGCAATGTTACCATTGAGGGATTTTTTTCCAATAATCCCCCCTTTGGGTTTTTTGAAAACTCTTCTCATAATGATTCTTCGCACTTTGATACCTCAATAAATCTTCTTCCAATATCTTCCAGCAATTGCCTATTACAATACAGATAGTGATCAAGGATTTACTCAACACATACTCTAAGCTCACATGAGCAATGATTAGCATGAGAAACAAGAGTAGTATGAAAAGTTCGTCAATGAATCACTTCATTCCTGGCACTAATTCTTGAAACCACACTGATACCAATAAACTGATTTGATCATGAACCTCAGTTGTCATGATATATATTCATTGATCGATCACTTATAGCATCGTCAGATTTAAAACTCTCCCCCTATCTTATTGCCCCCCTATCTTGTTGATCCACCTATAAACTTCTCCACGACTTTGAAAAATACATTTTCTCCCTTCTTCAATTTCTCCCCCTTAAGGGACCACACTTTCTCTCCCTTTTTCAACAAACCCAAAGGTCACTCCTTTGTGGTATGCAACATTGGAAAGAACATAGATCAGCACATTATGGAAAAACACACCATACCTCGGGGAGAGGGGCTTCCCACATATACACTTTTTTAAGTGTGGGGATTCGAATGAAATCCTAGATCCAGTCGATGCCTCTCAAATACTTCTTTGGGTAAGGCTTTTGTTAGAATTTTTTCAACCTGTAATTCTGTAGGCACATACTCCAACTTCACAAGCCTGTGCTCCACCTTCTCCTTGATAAAATGATATTTGATTTTAATTTTCTTTGTCCTTGAGTGATGGAATGTATTTTTTCTAAGATTGATACCACTTGAATTATCGCAATGGATTCTGATTGGAGTCTTTGCTTCAACTCCCATATCATCAAGATGTTGTTTCATCTGATCCACCAAATATTATGTAATTGACATAAACCAACACCATTATCCTTTGATTACTTTCATTATTGAAATAAAGATTGTAATCAACTCCACTATGATGAAATCCAAGATTCTTCAAAAACTAATCAGGCTATGAATACCATGATCTTAGTGCGTGATCTAAACCATATAATTCCTTCTTTAATCAAAAAACTCTATTCTCATATTCAGTAGCTTCCTACTACTCATCTTCATCTAAATCAACATTTTACACTTTTAATTTCCTGATTTTATCACCTCCTCATTGCTTCCAGAGGTAAACTATTAAATGTTCTATTAAAGATTTTGTTTATTCTCTACTACAATGATATCATTTCTTTTAACTAATTTTACAACCACATGTTGAAACATTGTTACCATTCTCTCACAACATCTTGGTATCCTAAAAGTATCCAAATTATACCATATTATTAGAGAAAAATAGATAATCATGAAATAAAAGAATTTTTTCACTCATCCCCCAGTCAGTATTCTTAAACATAGGCTCCCACTACAACATAAACAGTGTTTAGCAGCGGTTTTGTGGCGGCGGTTCACAAAACCGCCGCTAAACGTTATCAGTGAAAGATTTCGCGGCGGTTTGTTAAAAACTGCCGCGAAACCCAATCTATTTTGAAAAGTCGCGACGCTTTCCCCGACCCTATCGCGTACTCCTCTTCCCCAATCCCCCTCACAAACCCTCCCATCTTCCCCGATCCCCCTCCCGCTACCTCCGGCGACACCCGCGCCCTCCGGCGACACCCGCGCCCTCCGACGACACCCGCGCCCTCCGGCGACCCCCGCGGCCCCCGAGCCCCCCGGCGAACCCTGCACCCCCCCTCGACCGCCGGTGACCCCCGCGCCCCCGCGCCCCTCGCGCCCCCCGCGCCCTCCGGCGACCGCCACACCCCCCGCGGCCTCCGGCAACCCCCGCACCATAATTTCAGTCCTCCCACCATAATTTTCAGGTTTATTTATATATAATTTTTATTTTTTCCACATTTTAATTAGGGATATTGTGATTTTTATATTCCAAATATCGTTGTAGTGTGTTTTGGTCTTCATTTTGGCAGGTTTGAGCTGTCATCATCAAAGGATTACATGTGTATTCATAATTAAGAATCTATATATAAGTTCTCCATTTATATATATTCAACCTTGAAAGTATTAATATATATCATGGGGCTATATGTGCTTATATGTGTATATGAAAATGAATATGTGTATCATTGAAAAGGGGTATATGAAAGTATAGTCAAATATGTATAGATACCTTATACATATTTGTACACCTTAATATGTATATATGGACTAGGTATCATTACATATAAGTTAAGGTGAATATGTGTGCATTTGAAAATATTAAAATTTGAGATTCCATCATCTATTTTAGCGTGGCTTGAGTTTTAGGTAGTTTCCATATTCATGTTACCATTATTTGAATTCCATGATAGAATGGATGTTTTTTAATCTATTATTCACTGTTTTATCAATTGAATATTGTATATCTTTTTATATATATTATTGGTTTTATTTCTCGGAATGTATCTCCCAATGTGGTTGATAGAAATTATCCTAAACATTTAAAATGTGTTTTAAGGTGTAAAGCATGATTTCAAAGTGAGTTTTCTATCGTGTGATTTTTTGTTTAGAGATAATGTTTTGAAAAAATGGTAAGATGGTGTCAAGCATTTTGAGTAATGTGTTGTGAAGAGTTTCGGGCCGATGGGGAATATATTGGATATTCCATGATGGTATGACTTTATGTGAATTATTTCTTTATGTTTCATTTTAGGTGATGTTTCCTAGACTTCTCTATAGAGTCCATGTGGCTGAATTTTTGTTGGAGGCCGAATCATCCTTTAAGAGAATCTAGTTCATTTTATGGATCACAATGGGATGGTTTTGCAAGGTAGTATTGTACCTTTTGTTCTAGTTTTATTACTACATAGTACCATTAAAGAAGAGACATGGGAGGGGAGATGAATATGTAGGCATAGTGGTCCAATCTCTTTTTTAACAAAGCTTTTATTACTATATAGTACCATTAAAGAAGAGACATGGGAGGGGAGATGAATATGTAGGCATAGTGGTTCAATCTCTTTTCTGACAAAGCTTAGTGATACTTTGAAATGTGGCTCAAAGCTAAGACATTTCATGTTAGGGAGGGTATGATATTCTATGATTTTTTCAGGTACTTTCTCATTTCAATTTTACTTTAAATAGATAATTTTGGGATATCAAAATGTTTACTGGATGTATGAACAGTTTTTGGGGTGTCCAGGGTTTTTAGGACACAAAAGGTTGAAAAAGTGCCTATCCATCTCAAGTAATACGATCAGAGCCCAGTTAGTAGTTATTGTGTTCCCTAACCATGATTTACAAGAGGTGGGGTAAATTCAATGAAAAAATAAGGAAAGGGGGAGAATAAACCAAGTGGAAATGGATAACCCATTCCTCATGGTTATAGCATGACTTAACAAACCATACAGGCTTTATCGAAGATCATGTGACTAGCCCGCATTTCTATCCAACAGTCCAGCATTTCTAAAATATTACTTTTGAATAGCATGAATTGTCTTTAAAGTTTCCACATGATGAACTTTTTCCCAGCAATACTCATACACTGATCCTTTCTTTTCAGCTTCATTCCATCTCTCATAAATCAGATGAAGTGCCAAACGATCACTGTAATCCTTTGCAGAAAATCTAGATTTTACCATTACAGCTAAAGCGCTTTTTATCTTGAGGAAGAACTAAAGTATCCATGACGCTACGTCCGACCACAGTGGTAAGCACAGGATCATAGCAATGAAAAATGGCACCCATAATTAGTACTTTCCGCAGTTTAGGATCAACCAGAAGGATTGACTGGGCACACCGGCTGGCCGGTGGTGTCTCACCAGCTGGCCGGTGGTCATCCACCGGCTGGCCGGTGACACCAGGCAGTGGGAAAGCCTACTGCCTGGCTCCTCCGGCTGGCCGGTGGGTAGGAACCGGCTGGCCGGTGCCCATACCGGCTGGCCGGTGGAAATCCACCGGTTGGCCGGTAGACTCAGTCAATCCATTTTCAGCTTTCTTGGGCGAGCTCCTAGGAAATCTTTTTCCTAACATCAAAAACACTTGAAAACAAGTTAGAACACAAATAGAGTGATTGTGATCATTAAAATCCAAGAGAGAGGGGTACAAAAACTATTGTTTGTTTTATATTCATGGACTAGATTATGCATTAGAAACCATTAGTGGTGGCCTACTTAATTTACCTCACACACCATATCGAAGTTCCACCTGTCCTTCCCTAAGAACCCCCAAACATGTCCCTTATAGGTTTCTATTTGGAACCTTGATTCCTCCACATCCACTCTACAGTTTTCTCCACATTTCCATGACTAACATAATTCTCTCCACCTTAGGAGGGTCATTATCACTAATTTATTCAAGAAATTCAAACACAAAGTCTCATGCTTCCATCACAAGATGAACCCCAAAACTTAAATGTGGCCATTTAGATTTCCCTAGAACAATAAAACAAACATTACCCATTGTGAAAATGGTTTCAGTGAATGTAGTTAACTTGATTTAAAATGCATTATGATCAGTTTCGATCACACATCAAAGGGGTGTTGTTTGAGGCAACATAAATGTGTGATCGATGGTGTTATGATAAGTGTGTATCCCGATATTCTTATTGCTCCTCAATGAGGTGTTGACGCTGTCTCCTATGGACCAGACTTGTTCAGTTGGTCTGAAATGGTAAATGTGGTCAATGAATCATCTTTATTATATTATGCATACTTTATGGTCAATGGTTCATCTTTATTATATTATGTTTCTGTAATCTTACACTATCGTATATTTTGTGTAGGCACATTGTGATATACATGGATAAAAGCTGGATCACATTACCGAGGAACACATCTCAATATGTTAAGGGTTTGAATGGGTTTTTAGATTTTGCAATTTCTAATCGATCCGTTGAAGGGAGAATAAGATTTCCATGTCCTAAATGTAAATTTAGAACATGGTTGAAGAGAGATGAAGTTTATGAATATTTAATACTGAAGCAATTCCCTGAGAAATATTTGTGTTGGATTTAGCATGGAGAATCAAACAATACAGAAAGATTGAGGACTGATGTTAATCCATAGAATGAGGTCCCAAGTTCTTCGACAATGGAAAATGAAATGCAAAACCTCATAAATGATGCATTCGGCACTGCAAGACACCAATATGAGCATCAAAACATATCAGAACAACCAGAAGAGGGTGCTACAAATTGCAACGTGACAAGTGATGTTTCTGAGACTGTAACACAAGCAGATCAAGATTGTAACATATCATTGGATCCTCTTGATTCTGTGGAGCCAAATGTAAGGGAAAACTTCAGTGAGGAAAATGCATTTCATGATTTAGTTGACGATGGAAATCAAGAGTTGTATAGTGGGTGTTTGAAATATTCAAAGCTTTAATTTCTACTGAAGTTGTACCATATCAAATGTCTATGTGGAATTACAAATAAGGCAATGTCCATGTTATTGGAATTGATTCGTGATGCATTTCCTGAAGCAAAAATCCCAGAATCGTTTTATGATATGAAAAAAGTTGTTAACAAGCTTGGTCTGAATTATACAAAAATACATGCGTGTCCCAATGATTGTATGCTTTACTGGGGAGAGGATTCAAGTAGACAGAATTGTAAGAAATGTTCTTCTTCTAGATGGCAGTCAAAGGGTGATGTTGGAAGTATGACTGAACATAATTTCACGGAGAAGAAGAAAAGGAACACACCTGCAAAAGTTTTGCGTTACTTTCCTTTGAAGCCTCGATTGCAAAGATTATTCATGTCATCAAAAACCGCCAAACACATGAAGTGGCATGCTGTAGATAATAACAATGATGGGTTAATGAGACATCCACGAGATTCCCAATCGTGGAAGACATTTGATTCATTACATCCAGATTTCTCAGCTGATCCTAGGAATGTTCGATTGGGATTGGCTGCCGATGGATTCAACCCATTTGGGACTTTGAGTACGAGTTATAGCATTTGGCCAGTTGTTTTGATCCCTTATAATCTGCCTCTGTGGATGTGTATGCAACAAACATCTTTTATCATTTCGATCATTATTCCTGGAAAACAAATGCCTGGAAATGATATTGATGTATACCTGCAGCCTTTGATTGAAGAATTGCAGGAGTTATGGAGCAACGGTGTTGAGACATTTGATGTTTCTTCTAAAACAATGTTTAAAATGCATGCTGCTTTAATGTGGACCATTAGTGACTTCCCTGGGCTTGGGAATTTATCTGGTTGGAACACTTATACGGGTTTGGCTTGTCCCGTTTGTAACTTTGATTTCGAGCCCAAACGGCTACCTCACAGTAGAAAATGGTGCTTCTTGTGCCATCGAAGATTTCTTGATGCATCTCATAGATTTCGGCTGAACAAATCAAAATTTAATGGTTGCATTGATCGTAGACTACCTCCAAAGTTGTTAACCGGTTCTGAAATATTGACACAGCTTGAAAATGTTAAAACAGAATTTGGGAAGGTTCATCATTTGAATGATAGCGGAAAATGAGTGCGAAGTGCATCGTCAAGTGAAATCAGAACGCAACAATGGAAGAAAAAAAGTATATTCTTCAAACTTCCGTATTGGGAATTCAATTCTTTGCACCACAATCTTGATGTGATGCATATTGAGAAGAATGTATGTGATAATTTGATTTTCACATTACTTAATGAGCATGGAAAGTCGAAGGATCATCTCAATGCTCGCAAAGACTTACAAGTAATGAACATAAAACGTGATCTCTGGACAGATGAGAATGAAAAGTATGCTCCGGCCATTTTTTCATTGAAAAATAGGGATAAAGATACGTTCCTTCAAATTTTAAAGAATGTGAAGGTATCTGATGGGTATTCGAGTAACATCTCGAGGTGTGTTGACTTGAAGAATCGTAAGTTATATGGATTGAAAAGTCATGATTCACATGTTTTGTTACAACAGTTACTACCATTGGCATTGCGTACATTATTACCTAAAAAAGTTACTGCTGTTGTACTCCATTTCTGAACATTTTTCAGACAGTTATGTGAGAAAGCTCTACATCCATTTTAGCTTGACAACCTACAGTAGAGGTTTGTATTGACCCTTTGTGCAATGGAGATGATCTTCCCTCCATCGTTTTTTACTGTCATGATGCATTTAACTGTGCATTTGGTTGACGAAGCTAAATTAGGAGGCCCCGTTCATTATCGATGGATGTATCCAATTGAGAGGTATTTTATTTATATGTTTCCAGTTAAGTAAACATTTTTTGGCATTTAAATAAATGCATAATATTATTATTATTTTTCACAGATATCTTGGGCATTTGAAAGCATACGTGAGAAATAAAGCTCAACCAGAAGGCTCTATTGCTGAAGGCTATTTGGCCGAGGAGTGTCTCACATTTTGTTCCAGATATTTGGATGATATTGAGACAATATTTACTCGAGTTGGACGTGTTGACGACACATCAACTCAATCTCAAATGCATCAGAAATCAAAAATATTTCCTGCTATTGGCCGATCAGTTGGGAGGACCTCATACGCGACACTAACAGAATTGGAATTATTACAGGCACATAGATATGTGCTGCTGAATAGTGAAATTGCAGATCCATTTATTGAAGAGTTGAGGATACAAACAAAGAGACGAATGAGAAGCCGAACACGAAATGAAAAAGATATAATGAAAGCTGTGAATAAAGAGCTGGTAGAATGGTTTGCACGACGTGTAAGTTTATAAATATTGCAATAAATACGAATATTACTTTGACACATACAATTTGCAAATCTATTAAATTATATTTTTTTTTCAGATCATGAATACTGATACTCGAGCTGACTTTTCAGAAGATTTGAAGTTTCTTGCTAGAGGTCCTATAAAACAAGTTAGAAAGTTCAACGCTTATAATGTGAATGGTTTTAGATTTCGTACAGTCGATCGAGAAGTGGGTTTGAAAACACAGAATAGTGGTATTTTTACATTTGCTGAAGTGGAATACTATGTAAAGTTGCATGATATTATTGAATTAAACTACCATGAGCATTTTTCTGTTGTTTTATTCAAATGCAAATGGGTCGATTTTATCAGAGGTGTTAAAAGAGATTCCTTGCAATTTACTTCTGTAAACTTCTCTCGCTTGATGGATGTTGGTGATCGTGAACTGCATGATCCATATATCTTAGCATCACAGGCAAAAATGGTATATTATGTGAATGATGTTGTGGATGAAGGGTGGAGTGTAGTTACTCACGTAATACAAAGAGATTTGTATGATATGGGTGTTGAAGTGGAAGATTTGACCTCTGCAATTGAATTTCATCAACAACAGGAAGCCGAATTATTTGTCCATCATGATATTGAAAATATTGGTCTAGCAAGGATGAATGAAGTGGATGAAGCAATGGAGCAGGAAACCGACATGATTGAAGGGGAAAATGATTGTATGTACAATTATTTATTCATTCAGCAACTACTTGTTTCATTTCTGTAGTCATTCATTATCATTGTTATATATATTTTGTTTGTTAATACTGGGCATCTATTATCATTTTTAATTTTTTTTCTGCATAAATTTTTTGAAATATATATTCTGAACTTAATTTTATTTGATTAAATGACAGGAATGCCAAGGAAGAAGCGGTACACTATTCCTTCTTCTTCTGCGACAGATGACGATCCGTCTGTCCCCACGGAATCATCTCCCCCTGCACCATCTCTGACACCATCAGTGGATGCCTCATTAGAGTATGAGTCATCGCCTCCCCCTACAGGATCTTCAGCAGCGGGGCAGCGACACGCCCCCTCCAGTTCATCACGGACATTCTGGAGGGTCGCAGTCATAGGTACAAATTTTAATTAAATAAATTTATTTCATTTTGTTTATAGTAATTGTTTGCTCATTGCAGATGAAGACAATGAAACCGTGGAAAGAGACATAAAAAGTTCTGATGTTTGGAACATGCATGGCAAGAAGATAGTGGTGCCATTTGATTCTTATGGGGTCCCGAAGGATGACGCCGCAGGTTTACTTGGTCAGATAATAGGTCAGCTGGCAGCGGAGCCCGTTTCCCTGCCTATTTCGTATGATGATTGGAGGCATATGCCTCCAAACTGGAAAAATGAAGTTTATGATTCTCAGATAAAGGTAATTTTATTACTTTATGGTTTAATTGAATGCCATTTTACTAATATATTCAAAATGAATTTCTGTATACAGATGTTCTTACACTTTACCGTTGCTGATGTGATAGCACGGAAGTGGACATTGAAAAATCTTGGAAAAAAATGGAAAGATTTCAAATGGAGGTTGTGGTGTGATGTCAACGATTCTTCGTTGACCGTGCAGCAGATGTATGAGAAGATACCCAGTGGGGTACCGAAAGAACAGTGGAAGGTTTTTGTCGATAGACATCGTGATGAGAAGCGGATGGTATTGAAATATATATTATTATATTATCCTCATTTTACATTTATACATGTACATGAAGAGGAGATAGACATTGAATACAATACTGTTAAATTGAATTTTATTTATTTCAGGATCTCTCAAGAAAGAATGCTTCAAACCGGGCGAAGCAGGTAATCCCGCACACTGCGGGTTCAAAAAGATTTTCAAGAAGCCGAATGTCATTGGTAATATTTTAATTAGTTTAAATATTTATAAGATAATATTATCTATTTAACATATTTGATTGATGATTTATCTTTGTTTAATACAGTCACAGAGTTTAGGGCATGAAGCATCCCGAACAGAACTGTGGCTGGATGTTCATAAAAAAACAGATGGAAATTTTGTTAATGAACCTGCCAGAGAAGTTGGGGTATGAAGTCAATTATTTATTATAATAACTTAATATCAGTTTTTACTGTGTTAATATATATTGATATTTGATTTATAGGTAAAAATTAAAGAAATATGGGATGCCAATCCTGGGCAATCCTACTCAGTCTCCCAGGATGACCCGGTTGGTCAAGTCCTTGGGAAGGAGCATCCTGGTAGAGTGCGCGGGATGGGTTTGGGACCCGTACCATCTGAGGTCTTTCGCATGCCATCAGGGATTTCGACCTCATCTACTCCTGGTTATAGTCATTTCATACCTGAAGATGCTCAGAGGGAGATGCCTGCTCTACGAAACACAGTTCACCAGCAGGGGAATCAGATATCTGATTTGCAGAAAGAGTTGCTTGAAATACATCAGCATATGAGCAGATATGCCCCCGGTGGTAGTGCATCGGGTAGTGGTGAGCAGGTAAATCACAAAAAAATCAAAATCATTTAGTTTGAAAACTTTTACTGGTTTTAATTTTTATTATAAATATGCAACAATATTTAATTTTCAATATAATGTTCTTACAGGTGGCAGCAGGTGGTGGAGATGAAGGTGGAGAGGGTGACGATGCAGCATCAGATGATGAGTAGTAGTATTGTTGATGTGTTGAACAAGTATGATAACAGTTGGTTTGTATATGTAACATTTATGACACATAGTTGCCACCAAACATTTCCATGTCTTAACATTTTCTTGATTTCTCATGTTTCCTTATGTATACAATCATTAAATCCTTTTGGTGGAGGGTCAAATATTGTGATGGTCACAATGTATCCCCAATATTAGGGAGGATATGTGATCATATATTGAATAATGATTTCATAACATTATATAGAAATCAAGGAGTCCAGTTAAATACATTATTAAGAATGATTGTACATGGATGAGGTTTTAGGACTCCCCATGATACCATAATTAATTGTTTAGAATGTAATTCCTATTTCATATCATCATTATTGGGAGGAATATGGAATCCATACATTACCTAAACTCTCTTTAAAATGACTTTCAATCCCCTAATCGATGGAAATCTGGAATTGAATTTCAATAAGTTGTGGGATTTTTTGGGAACATTAATTTTGACCTAGTTGCATTATGGGTGAATAAAACACCAAATTTTTTTTGTTTTCCGATAAAAATATACATCATTCATCTGTTTTTGTGTATATATTCTATGAGTTGTGTTGGATGTTGTATACTTTTACATTGTGATGTGTCTATGTAAGGGAATAAAAAAATATTTTTCTAGTGTGGTGTAATACATGACTTAAAATATCCTAATAGTTATAGAAAATATAAAAGAAGATCAGGATCATTTCAATACCACTGTATAATATATATGTAGACCCATGTAGTTATATTTCAAAGATCATGTGTTCTTGAGGTTGTTTCCATGATGGTGTAGGCATATTTTGTGTGAGGGAGTGTGGATTCTCCTAGGTTGTTCTAGATTTTTTAGGTTTTGGTGAACATTGGTGAGGTGTTATATCAGTTGGAGCTCTAACCACTGATAAAAATAATTCACAATATCATCCATGTATCCCAACATTACTGAAATAATCATAATTCATGGTTTTAAATGGTCAATTACCCATCATTTAAATGAAACCAAATTTGATGATACAAAAAAATGGAATTTTGACAAACATAACAACCCAATAACGTTTGGTAAATTAAATTTTGAATCTTAAATTAGGGGACTCCTTCTATATTATGTATTAACTTGTTTTTATCTTGTTTCATCAATCCTTAGATATGGTTTTAATTTTTTAGATCCACTATATGGGACATGGACTCCCCAAACATGCAATTCTAGGTATGTTCTTTACTACCATTCTTCATTTGATTACACCGTGATGTGAAGTTTGATGTTGTTTTTAGTCCCCCTCCATTATTCCTCCATTCTCTAAATGGGTTGTGTTACTGATCAAAGCATTACCTTGGTATATATAGGCTATTACATCTCCTTCTCATTTCCATTTTTTTGTGTAGAAATAATTATAGTATATTCTATTAGGGTGTCCTTAATCTCTATTGATTTTACCATTTATGAAATTATCGTGGTTTTCTCCATGTGGGTGGGTAATTGAGATAAATCAAAGAAAAAATAACTAATTGATTTTGAAATGGATTTTACGTGATCCGTGATTTCAAATATGGTTACTAGATATTTGGTTTTTCATTATTATTCCACAGTATCATTCTCTTCTTCCTTGTGATTCCTGAATGTATTATTTGTCTATTTATAAAATCTTCTTTTGGATGATTATTTTAACTCATCCATCGAAAAAGGAATAATAGGTATATTTTGATAAGAATCAATTACATTGAAAATTTTGATAATTATGAAAAAACAACCACATGAGATGATGAATTAATGTGAAATTGTCTTCATATATCTTGAAATATATTCTTGTGTACATTTGGTTGTCTGTTGTTCATCTTTTTTTGTGTGGGATTTAAGGGGTTTGAAGTATGATGGAACCAACAAGTTTGGTTTCACAATTTGTTTTTAATTGTGGAAGTGTTATGGGTGAATTTGGTTCTCATAGTGAGATACATGTTTCTTGTTATGGTGTGGTTTTGTCTATGAGGGATGGTGTTTTTAATGTTGGTTTTTATTATGGTAAGAGATGTTATGGTCACTATTATGAGGATGTTGGTTTTTGTGTGTAGTGGTTTGTGGTAGTATTCTTTTAGTGATGGAATATGAAATGGTAATGATGTAATAATGTTGTAAGTTGTTGTACATTACAAATATGTGTGGATGTGATATTATGTGGGGCTGATGGGTGAGATGTGGCTGTGGTTTTGGAAAATTTAGGGCAGTGGTGGAGCAGATCCAATATATTTTTTTTTCCAGTTCAACATTTAGCGGCGGTTTTAACCGCCGCTAAATAACCGGGAATCATTTAGCGGCGGTTAAAACCGCTTCTAAATATATTATGTTGATATTTAGCGGTGGTATTCACCGCCGCAGAATAGGCGCATCAAACGCCTGAAGTTAGCGGCGGTTAAAACCGCCGCGAATAAGATACCCATTTAACCGCCGCTAAATGAAGAGAAACCGCCGCTAAATGACGGACCTACGACACATTTCTAAAACCGTCGTGGAATCGAAAAAACTGCCGCTAATAGATTGCCGACGCCAAACTTAGCGGCGGTTTTTGTAAACCGCCGCCACACAATATAGTGGCGGTTTAAACCGCGCTAAACCGGAAAAAAACCGCCGCTAGGACCGGCATTTGTTATAGTGTCTCATAATTTATATACCATTAATATCTTTTATCTAATTAGGAGATATAATGACACCCCTATGATATGAAACTCTTCAAGTTGTTAGGCCTGCTGTTTAGAACCATAAAAATTCTTCTTTTACTGCATAATTTCATCACATGTGACTGCAGGTTTGAGAAACTTTTCTAGATTAATAACGTATTTCAATTGTAGCTACCTTCCATGGGATTTCCATTGGATAAACATACTACTTATAAATGATCCATCAATAGAACATCTAAATCTACTAAGTTGGGAATCAGTGTAGGAAATAATAGATAAAGTTAATATCACCACCACTGTCCATTATGCCCAATTACTTCCTTATGCCACATGCAGCTGTAAACCATTAACTCCTTTCAAGTAATTCTTCCATATTTATTATTCAAATGTAGTAGATGAATTGAATTAGTTAACATTATGGAGAACATCATTTCACTACTTTGGATCTTTTGATGTGACTTACCCATGGATCATATCTCCCCTTGAACCTAAAACAATTGACCATCAGTTAATAGCATTTAAAACATAGGGAGAGGGGATTCTATAGAATCCTCAAGAAGAGGATTGTGTTCGATATTGTTAGATCAACACTTTGATTATTTCTTAAAAAGAACTATACTCATTATGTGCTTGTTCCAATTTCCCAGCTAACTGAAACTATTATGTCCATATGACTAAACATTATTTACCCACATTCTAGTTCTTATTCTGATATTGAGGTTCTGTGGGTTTGGATTTCTTCACAATTTTTGGGTTTATGCCCACTAGTAAAAATTTCCTTCTTTGAGGTTCCACCCAAATTCCTTTTCTCATGATTCTTTCTCTGAGTGGGAATCTCTCCACAAGACATATTCTCTTTATTATTTCTCTATTGGATTGATCTTTCCCCTTCAATCACTTCTTTCCTTGTGAATCATGTGAGATTATAGAGAAAATATTCATTCATTTTTGTTTTATCAGTTATTCGATTTTCCATAATGTTTATTTTTATTGGTGGGTTCTTCAATGAATTTGCATTCTTCTTACTCACAACTAGAGTAGCTCCTCCCTTTTTCTTCTAGGTTTGTTCACATTCTTTCCCAATGAGTTGTTGTGAGTGTAGTGGAGGAGGTGATTGATTCACCTTTCATTAAGCTCCTTGTGATTCCCCTGAGGCTGTAAACCTATTTTTAAATTTACTACATTTTCTTTCAGTGTAGTATTTCTAATTATACACCACTAAAGTTATTGATCTCCTTTCAACCTCCATTTCCTTCCTTACCTTCTTCTTGCTGCAATGTCTTTCCAAATTCCCATGATTAAAACATATAAAACATCTTCAATTAAAGGAATACCTCATTTAATTATTTATCATATAAGATGTTGATGTAGCTAGATTTATTCTTCCAACATTGATCCCTTGGGATTCTTGATACATATTCATGGCGTGTCTCTATCTTCCACAGAAATAGAGTTTGACAACCGCTTTCTTCTGAGAGACTTTTCTTTCAAAATTTTCAAGAAGCTTCATCATATTCATAGATTTAGAAGTATTTATATCTTCATAGTATGAAATATATTCCAATGCCTCAAAAAAACTTTAATTGTGATCGTGAATTCCATATAAATATCACATTCTATCATTAATTCATGTAAAATATTTTTTATATCTATCTCTAACACCTATAAGATTTTTTTTTATCTAGATTTTTTATTAGCTCTTTCTCTATCATTCATGAGAGGGGGATCATTATATCCAATACCATATTTTCCAAAACTGCATTGCCGTTGAGATGAGAAAATATGTTCTTATTTCTCTTTAAAAACAAAATATTTCCTTTTCATTTCATCATCACCTGTCGAAGTATAATCAAATAGTAATTAAAATACATCCTTCATTTTATGATTTCCTTGGGCATTGGATTTATCCACTTCTTTCTTTATTTATTCTACCTCTTCTACCAATTTTTGAATCTGGATATCCCTTGATTCAAGTTGAGAATTAAGTTCTCTCTTGAGATTCTTCCCTCTACTCATATTGTAATCCAATTTACATGTGAGCTTATCCCCAATGTCACTTTGCTCCTTTATTTTAATTTTTTTGGGAAAAAGAACTATAAAACATGAATTCTATTATTGTAGCCTTTGGTTATTTTGAACTAGTTCATATAGCTATGTATCAAGATCATGATTTCTATATTTCATATTCTCAATTTCATCTAACTTTCGATTCTTTCCCTTGTCATCGGCCTTTTGTTTTTCTCACTTTGTAGACATATTTTGGAGTTCTTCATATTGAGAATCATTCTTTTACCTTAGATCAGTATCCACATTGATAAGAATTTGATTTAAACCTCTTAGCGTTTTTACCACAATATCAAGTGTTTGGATCTGAATATATTTAGATTTAATTTATTTATAAAAATTTTGATTTGATTTTTTTTGACATCTTCAACTTTAGGTCTTCTTAAATTTTTTTCCCTTATCATTAGTTCCAATATAACTTGGAATATCAAGTTCTTCAATTATTCCTTATACATCATTGAATGAGTAAGTATTTTCACTATATGATTTATCCAAATCATTATTATGTTCACTACTTGATTCCTTTAATTTAATCACACTCTTTACATAGAAACTTCTACTCTGAGGAATACCACCATAATTATGATTATTCTTTGAAGTTCTTCCCTTTTCCATGGAACAATAGGATAAGATCATATTGAATATTTATCTTAAACAATAAACTAAACCAAGTTAGAGAAAAAAAATCTAATAAAATAAACCTATCCCTCTGATACCAATTATTAGATCCAAAAGGGTCCTAGATACCTTGAGAGGAGGGGTGAATCAAGGTATGAATATTATTTTCCTTAAATAATTCATTCCCCACTGTATCTTGACCTATTTATTGTAAGGGTCACTTTGTTTTCACTTGTGTGTTATTTTTTATCTTATTATTCTCTTATTTATCTTATTATGATGCTTTGAATGCAATACAGGAAAGCAATAAGACTGACACATAGATTTTTACTTGGTTCACCCTCACTAGGCTACGTCTAAGATGCATACAAAGATGATGTGCCGATGTACCAAATCCACTAAATATCACTTCCAAATTACAATGTTCGAGATAGATATTTTATGCCCATGCTCACTACATTTAAAAATTTTAGGTTATTCTGACTGCATTCCTAAGGGTCACTTTCTATGTCTCTTCCTCTGGCTCACTACCAGTGGGAAAGACCATCGTCTTCCTCCTTATTCGCTCACTACTCTTGGAAGGGATCCACTCACATTTTATGGAATTGTAGGTCCCTACATTGTCACTAATGAATAAAACCTCCACTATATGTAGATACTCTATTGAATTCAAATTTTAATCCACTAATGAATACCCATTTTCCACCTAACACTAGGAAATACTTTATGAATTACTTTCACAAAGCTCACAGCTTCAAGAATATCTTTATTTAGCAATGCTCAAACTAGACTTTGTGAAGCACCTACCTCTTCATGAAGCTTACAGGATCTCAAATATCACTATTTCATAGATCTCACTAGTTCACAGATCTCATGCTAGCCTTTACGATTTCACAAATCTCAAACAAGCCTCTACAAATCACACTTCTTCAATAAAGTAGAACTAACCTTCGTAGTGTTCCTTCCTTTCTCAGAGCTCAATTGACCTCTTTGAATTCTCTTACTTTTGAAAATCTCACTATCTTCTTGAACCTCCTTTTCAATTTGAGAGCCTTATGTTTTTTATGATGTCTCTATACTCTTCTCTCAGGGGTGGAGGCCTATTTATAAGCATTTCCTACCAAATCTATAACCTTCCATGCCACGTCAGCAATACATGAGCCCAAATCACAGATCTTTGAAATTTTATCCGAAATTATCTCTATTTCGCAAAGCACCATAGAAATTTTGGGATCACAAACATCATCATAATCATGGAGCATTCCTTCAATTCCTTTGTGTCATCGCCGCAATGATCCCTCACAATTCTCTTCACCTATGTCATTCTCAAAGCTCATTGTAATCACAGAGCTCACCGTCAACATTATTCATGTCTTTGAAAAATCCACTTCATGACGACCATATTTTCTAAATTCATTCATTTTCCATATTTTTATGAGATCTTTAAGGAAATCCAATTTTGTGATGCTCACCAAACTCTAAATTTTGGACCCCAAAAATTTGGAAAATACTTTAAAACAATGCCACCTTGTATCTATTCTTTTTGTACCACCTCCAGATCTTCCATTCCTTTGTTATGGTTCTTTTTAAACATGGTTTGTTAACAATATCTCTATAACTCGACCACTTACCATGAAAACCTACGTTTTCAACAAACATAACCAAACCAAAAATGATGCAATGTTAACTTTGAGGGATTTTTTTCCAACAGAGATCAAATCACCAAGGGCATGGAAGAAGCTATAAGTATAAGGAGGTCTTTCTACATTCAGATCGAAGTTGAAGAAGGATCTTAGGACTAAGGATTCTAACTAGTATCTAGAGGCTTTTGATTGGGTGTCTAACTAATCCTTAAAAAATTGCAATTGGAGTTTCTAACCAATTATTGAATAATTGAAATTGAGGTGTTTATATCCACTTGTTTTTGTATTGGAGAATTCATGTTGGGTGTCTAACTAACATGTAAATAAGTAGTCCTTTATGAAAAACCATATAAATACGGTATATTTTTATCTCTTTCATTACTACTACACACAATATGAGGCTAGAAGATTATTTTTATTGGATTAAAAACTATACCAAGTTAATGATATTTAATTTAAAAGTGAAAAAAATTATAAAATAATACCATTGATTTATACTACCCCCTAGTGTTCTATTCAGATTGGGGAACTTCAACAAGGTGTGAAATTTCTAGCATCAAACGTCATTCTAAGGATGGAATATTTATACTTTGGAATTTATTAGAGTTATATACTTGGTAAGAAGAATAAGGTGAGTTTAAATATGATTGAAAGAACAAAAAAAATCTAGAATCTTGGACTTGTACATATAGATGTATGGGGATATTCACTAGTGAAATATATTAGAGGATCACAATACTTTGTGACATTTATTTAGATGATGGAGGTGAGTACACTAGAAGAATTTTCAAAAACCTAAGAAAACATAGAGTCATTAGGCATGAGAAAACTATGCAAAAAACGCTTGAGAAAAATGGAGCAGCTAAATAGATGAATCAAACATTGATGAAAAGATCATAGATCATGAAACAAAATTCAGATATGCCTAATTGTTTTTGGGTAGAATCAGTTGTCACCGTATCATACTTAATCAATCAGAGCCCCTCAATTCCAATGAGATAGAATCTACCAGAATCTCTATGGAAAATAAAGACACTACACTTTTCTCAACTCAAAGCCTTTAGAATTTTATCCTACTCACATGTGGATACAAAATACCAAAATAATCTTGAAGATAAATTTATTACATGTTCCATCATAGGCTATGGAGATGAAGAAATTTCTTTTTGACTTTGTGATGATGATAATAAAAAATGCATCAGAAGTATAAATTTTATCTTTAATGAGAAGATACTATAGAAGGGTGAAAATTTTAAGGCTAAGGAAGTTTAAGTTAAAGAATCAACTTTAGTTTAGATTGATAAAAATTTAAGCACCATAATTTTTCAAATTCAGGAGAGATAAAATGGAAATGGGTCTATCAAATGTGAATAAATTTTAGAGGAAAGTCTAGGGGTAGTACAAAATGTTTGAGGATGATACTAATAGAATAAATATCTAAAATTTCAATAACTAGTGAGGAATAATCTAGGGTTACAAAGGATGAAATTTGATAGGTTTCAATTCTTAAAAGATTATAATTGTAAGAAAAGTTGTAGAGATCTATATGGTTCAGGTATTTGGTATAGAGTTATTGAGTTGAGTTGAATTTCATACTTTTAATAGATGTAAGAGAACTAGAAAACCTGAAATAAGTGTATACCCTTGATTATTCTAGTGTGTGGGAGTTGTCCATATTGGAGGATTTGAATTAGATTCATGTGAATAATACGTGGGAACTAATGGATTTACCCATTGAAAAAATGGAATTTGAAAACAAGTGGGTTTACCAATTAAAATATAAAGCTAGTGAAAGTAATATGTATAAGAAGAGGCTAGTTATCGAGGGATTTTATAAAAATTAGGGCATAAAATTTTGTTGAATTTTCTCTATGGTGGTAGAATATAATACTATTCAAATGGTATTTAGCTTTTTTGTTTCCAATGATTTTTGTTTGAAGAAAACATATGTGGATATAGATTTTCTTCATGAGTATCTAGAGGTGGAAATCTATATAAATAAATCTATTGGTTTAATGGAGCATCAAAATCAGGAATTGGTATATAAACCCAAGGAAATTATATATGGGTTGAAATAGGCAACAAGATAGTGGAACCGGAAGTTAGAATTTTTCATGGAGGGGAAAGGGTTTATGCAGAGAAACTCAAGTCATTCTCTTTATCAAAATGAGTGAAATGATAGAGATTTAATCATTTTACTATTGTGTGTGGATGATATTATTATGGTTGTTCTATCAATTAAACGGATTTAGAAGATAAAAAAAGACCTATTGAGGATTTTTGAAATAAAATATCTTAGATAAGTGAGGAAAATCATGACCATGAGAATAGAGATAGATAAGAAGACCAGAAGTTTGGTTTTATGTCAAAAAAATGTCCTTCTAGAATACCATAGAAAAATATTCAATGGCCATATGTAATTTTTTTCAACTCCTATTACTAGACACTTCAAACCTTTTAATGAATAAGTTCCATTAATGGAAGAAGAGGTTTAGTACAAGGAAAGAATTCTATATGAATCAATAGTTTGAAGTGTCATGTATTCCATGGTGAGACCTCAACCAGATATTTCCCATATAATGAAAGTTGTGAGTATGCTCATATAAAATCTAGGAAGAAACATTTGGATAGTGTAAATTGTATCTTTAGATATCTAAAGGGAATTGAAGATACAAAACTTTTATATGGAGTTTATGACCTATTGGTTGGGTATGTTGATGCAGAATTTACAGGAGACTCCAATTCATATAAAATCAAAACTGGGAATGAATTTATCTTTTGTGGAACCACGGTTATCCATATATTGAATCTACAACTGTATATTTCACTTTCCAAAAAATAAGCATAACATATTATTGAAATGGAAGAAATAAATGAAATGGTGGGTTGAAACAGCTGATTAAGGAGCTCAAAAGTATCTAAAAAAATTAATTTCTATAGTATTTAAATGAAAGTAAAATAAATTTGGATAAAAATTTGGTGTTCCATGCATAGAGGAAACATATTAACCTAAAGTACCATTATATCTATAATTTTATTGAAGATGGTGTGAATAATTTTCATAATATTATCAGAATATGGAATCTAGAAGACATGTCCACAAATAATTTAGTTTAGGAGAGCCTGAGGCAACATTGTGCCTTAGTTGGACTTAGGTGAATGAAAATGATAATGAGGGGAATTTTATGAAATTAAAGTTAATAGGAAGGTTCTCATTCACAAAAGTGTTAGAGCATATTTTTGAATCCTTGAACTATCCTTCAGGTGGGTGATTATTGGGATTGTGAATTCTCTTCAAGATATAGAGTAAGTATACTAAAAGGAGAAAATTTAGAGAAATATTCCACATTATTAGATTAAAGGTATTATATTTCAATGAATGTAAAGTTTATGGTTGGAAATTTTAAATTTATATGGTTTTATCATAGTTATTAGATCACAAATATTTCAGTGTTTATTGCGTTCATTGGAAAGAGATAATGTTAGTGTTGGAATCAATATTTGCATAAAATTTATAAGAAAATGGTGAGTAATATAGAAAAATGTATTTATAATGGTGATAGGTGGTGAGAACAAGGATTTTAGTAGGTATTCGAAGCTTCCATAGTGAAATTGACGATCACCCTCAGTTAGAGGAAGTTGGTGAAAACTAGACAACCAGGTGGGGACCTCTATAAAAAGGGGGTGGGAACACTTTGTTGATGTGTTGATATTTCATTCGAGTTAGTGTTATATGTGTAAAACTAGTCATAATATATTGTAACTTTATAGTTACGATATAATTAATAATTATGATGATTCTCCCCATGGATGTAGGACAAATTTCCAAACCATGTAAAACATTATTGTATCCTTTTCAATGCCTTTATTGCATTTAATTCATTTGAATGTTTGTGTGAGTTTGATTAAAATAGTATTGATTAATTGAAATTTAGTGTGATAATTAATTTAAAGGTACTCATTCCTAGTTCTTGTACATTAACCATGTCTGGATCCACTTTCGATGATCGGTTTCTGCTATTGTGATCGATTGGTGATGAAATTATGGTTTAATGAAGTTTGTATGGGATTTCCAACATTTATGGACTTTAAAATGGATAAATAACAAGTATATATAGTTAATAAAAATATTTTTTGTCCTCTTATAGATCTTAATATAAAATTTAAACTCATTTGGACTATCCATTTATGAGATATGGGCCCAACATTAAAATTCATCAAAAATATACAAAGATTTTGAATCCCCACTTGTAAGATTCATTTAGACATCTTATTTTTAGATCTATCACTTGGCCTAGTTTAATGAAATGAATCCCATAAATAATGTAATCATAGAAGAATATAATTTGTCAATTTGGATAATTTTAATGAATTTTATGACAAAAATATGAAATTAAATATAAAATAGAGAAATCCAAAATTAAACCATTTTCACAAAAAAGTCCAAAATATACCTAAAACCTAAAAATGCGACAATTACCCTTAAATAATAAATTTTTGGGATTAAAACTTTTAATTATGGAATAAAATATTTTAAAATGTGGTCTTTATTACGAAGGCAAAGACTTTGAAGAAACTTTTTCGCTTATTGCAAGACTTGATTCTGTCATAATATCTTTGGTTATTGTAACACAGAGTCACTACAAGGATTATCAGATGGATTTGAAATATGAATTTTTGAATAAAGATATAGAATATGAATTATTTATTGATAAACCTAAAGGATCCGTACTGTAAAATTATGGAATAATGGTTTGGAGATTAAAGAAAGCCTTTGATGGTTTAAAACAGATCCCTAGATCCTAATACACCAATCTGAAAATTTTATTGAAGAATTTGTAATTTTATAAAGTAAAAGTAAACAAAAACTTATTTGGGAATAATATTATTACAGGTACTCTCATTTTTATAGTTTGTGTTGATGAAATAATTTTTTTAGGTGACAAGGTGTATGGTCGTGAGGAATTTTCAAAGTAAGTATATATAAATTTTATAATTTAAATATTGGTTGAGATAAGTTACTTTCTAGGATTACATGTTATGTAAACATATAACTATATCCTCCTTATCCAAAGAAAAATATTCCATAGAATTATTGAATTTATTTTTCATGGAAGATTGTAAAAAAGTATCAACAACTATAGCATTTAGTATAAAATCGAGCAAATATGAATCAGGAAATAGTGTATATCATAAGTAATTTAAGAATATTATTAGAATATTGCTTTATCATACTACATCATAATTGTATATTATTTATTTTGTGACTCTATGTGTAATATATGAAATATATCCAAAGGAATAACACAATCTTTCCGCTAAAATAATACTAATGTATATCAAAGGAATTTTATTCTATGGTCTGATATATAAATGATTTAAATAAATGAATATTATAGGGTTTACTTATGTATATTTGGGTGGTTATTGAAATTATAGAAAATATAAATCAAGCATAACTTTATTTTTAAGATAAACATATTTGAGTTGGAATAGTAAGAAGAAACTTTCAATCACTTTGAGTGTAGTTAAGGATGAATATATGGCTACAACATATGTTTGTATGTAGATTTTTTAGTTGAAAATGAAATTGGAAGGCTTGAAAGTAGAATTTTATAATCCATTGTGTATTTATTGTGATGATCAAAGTTCCATTTATTTGTCTAATAATCTTATCCATCACTCTAGAACCAAACATATTGATATCAAATATAATTTTTTTAAGGAAAAAGTTGATAATAAGGATATCAGGTTGGACTATGTCTCAAAAAAGAAATATATTATTGATTTATTTACAAAAGGAATTCAAAGGTAAATATTTATTGATTTAAGGATGAAAATTTATTTCTTCCCTTACCATTTTACTTGAGGCTGTGTGGGAAGTACTCCCACAATGCTTTAAATCCTATTTTCAAAGGACAGGATAAGTTCATTATAACTCTTATGAGAGAAAGGTAAAAAACTATTTATCTTTTTTGAATATAAGGATATGGTTATTATAAATAATAGGGAAAAAAATTTAGGAGTGTATGGATTGAGAGGGGTGGGAGTATCTATGTCACTTCAATAAATATTTCTTTTTACTAATGGATGGAATTATCTCAAAAACATTTCCTTATCTGGAAACATGGTTCTAATATTTTTCTCTTTAAAAAGGCTATGATTTCATTACTCTTGATGTGAGTTGTTGGTGTTGATAAAAAATACAAAGGGGGTGATTAAATAACCTAATATAATTTTTTAATTGTTGTATATATTATCAACCATTTATCAAAATTAGTATAACCTATTGAGAATGTGTTTATGAGGTGTTAGAATGTTTCTGAGTTAATTTGATATGTGATGGGGTTTTTGGAATAGTTTTTCTATTTTTTTGAGGAAGTTTTTTATCAATTATTATCTGCATAATTTTAGAGAAAATTGGCTAAGTACTTTGTGTATATAAGTTATCTAAAAAACATAAGAGTAATTCTAAATGTTCATACTGAAGTTCATAAATCTATGGAACACATATAAGTAAAACTATATAGACTATTTAATATTTTAAAAATTATTAGAATCTATTTGAGAACTTAAAAGTAACTTTATGGAATCATAATAGTAGCTTTGTATAGATAAGTGGATTTAGGTTAAGTGTTAAATGTGTGATAATTATTTGGTATGTTCATAAAAGTAACTCTACCTGAAAACAAGAAAATTGGAAAATACATTCTATGCATAAGATTCATTTCCTATGTGTACAATGCCAAGGAGCCCGTACCCGAGTGGTAAGGGCTCTTTCTTGGCATCCGAGAGACCCAGGTTCAAAACCGGGTAGAGGCGAAATTATGGGTTACTGTAACAGTAATGTAGCAGTACTGTAGTAGTTATTGTTCGGTACTATAGCAGCTGGAACTATTCACCCGATTTGGGCCTTCGGGCCACCGGTTTGGGCCTACGGGTCTCAAGGACCTTTGGGCCATCAAAGGCCTTTGGGCCATAGGTCCTCCAGGCCATTGAGACCATGGAGTATCCCAATTCACATAGAGAAGGCCCCAGAAGAGGATCAGAGCAATAAGAATAGAAATAACCAAATACATAGCTAACCGGATTGAAAGAATGAGAGGGTATGGCAACCGCCATCGGAACTAGGCACCATGCAACTTTGTATGGGGCAGTGCTAGACGATCAGCAATGCAAGGTGGGGAGTTAGGCGATCAATGATGCAGAAGTTGGGGAGGGGCAGTTCTAGTGGTTTGGGCCTACGGCTCATGTATTGGGCATGGTATGCCTCTGGGCCTTTGGGTCATGTATTTGCAAGTCTTGTCAGGCTTTGTTCCTTGGGCCTAAGGGTCATATACCGGTTCCCCTTCAACCCTTAAAAATGGGATTATCCATAATAAAATAAAAAATAATTCCTTTGGTACATTTTAAGTATGTGCATAATAGTCTATGAAAATGAATATAAGTCACTTCCACACTAAGTGAGGTTAAAATATGACTAAGTATTGGAAACATACTAAGTAATTTAAGAGTTATTTAACACAAAATATAAGAGTTATTAGGGGAAACTTTTGAAAAGTACTTTGAGATTCACCAAAGTAATGTAAGATTCATTTACTATTATGAGATATCATTTAAATTTGTAAATTGAACAAGTAATGGAATTAAAAAGAAATTTAAGAGTCATTTACTCTTTAAAAAAATTCATTCTCTAAAATATCGAAAAATCCAAAAGTCTGTAAATATTTATAGAACTAAAATTTGGTGATTTTTTTCTATTCCTCAATATTTTTTAAATATCATGATTATTGTTATATCCATGATTCAATAAATTTTATTATGAAGGTTGAATAAGTTAGGTTGAATCCATGGTGGGTTAAAAATGATTTCTTCATGCCACATTAGGTTTTTTGTATGTCTTTCATGCATATATGGTGGTTAAAGTTTATGTTGTTATTTAGGAAGTTTTAGAAAACATTCCAAGATTATTTAGGGGATAAATTAATAAAGTAAATAATGAGAATCAAGTAGATATTGTGGAATATTCCTTGGTCAAATTTTTATGCATTGAATTAAAAATAAATAAAAAAGAAGGTTTTGACAATATTGGTGCTGAATAATTGAAAATATTGATGAGAAAAAGTGAGATAGTGAGAATTAACTTGATACAACACTAAAGAATAATAAAAATTCACTACCTATAAAAGAAGAAGAATGATGTACTATTTGGAGTAATTTTATATATTTTCTAGTTATCAAAGTCTTTTAAATAAAATAAAAATATCTCATATGGTGATTATATGACATATGGAAGTTTATCTGAAGATCTTGTTCAATGTGTTAATACTTTGTTATTATCAACTGGTGGGAACTGATATAATTTCTACCAAGATAAAAAGTGTTGGGAAACACTACTAGTTTAAGGATGATACCTTCCAAAATCACTTATAATAACATTTCTTTATTAGTGGAAAATTTGTGATACAAACTTAACCTAACCATAACAAGGATGTAGTCACTCACCTTGGTGGTGAACCTTGTAAAAATATTATATGCCTTGTGTTTTGTTTTATTTATACTACATTTAGTCAAGGATGAGAGATAATAATTTGAATGGATCATACAATAACAAGTAATAAAGGTTTATTTCAAGAAAATAAATAGTAAAAATAGTACCATTGATTTACACCCCCCCCCCCTCAATAGTGCAGACCATTCTAGGGAACTTCAGTCTTGGAAATATAAATGATAAATACATTGAAGGACTTATTATAGATGGATTGTTGGAATCATTTGATTATGAATCATTTGATAATTTATAATCTTCTTTTTTAGGAAAAAATTTCAAATAACTTTTTAGTGTAAAATGTGAGAGGTCTTGTAGAGTATTAGATTTTATACATAGTGATGTATGTAGACTAATGATTACAAAAGTAAGTTTTGGATTTATGTACTTAATAACCTTTACTAATGAATTTATTTAGTATGGTTATATGTTTCTGATGAGGCAGAAGTATGAAAAATTTTAAAAGTTCAAAAGGTTTCTGAATAAAGTACATAATCAACTGGGAAAAATTATTAAAATTATATAGTTAGATCTAGGTGGTGAATACTTGATCCATAAATTCATTTATCATATAAGATATTGTATAATTATATTCCACAACTCATGCCTCCTAAAATACCACATTGTAATGGTGTGTCTAAGAGAATGAATTATACCCCTTTGGACATGGTTCTATTGATGTTGAGTCAATGTGACCTTCTTATTTTATTATAGGGATATTCTTAGGAGACTACTGCATACATACCTAATCGTATTCCATATAAAGTAATCATAACGACACCATATAACATATATACCAAAAAACATTCCAATATATCTCTTATGATGATTTTTGGTAGAGAAGAATATGTATTACATTTTTATATTGATAAATTCAACCCTAAATTAGATAAATTATCATTTATTGGTTATCACAAGGAAACTATGGGATGTTATTTATATAATCCTATTGAATGAAAAGTGTTTATGGTCAAATGTAGTGTTTTCCTTGATAAATATCGCATGGTTCAATTAATCAGTGGGAAGAAATATGAACTTATAGAATTTAATGACCAATAAACAAGAAGTGTTCCTAATATGAAATTTGAGTTAGTTCCACAAAGAGATATGGAAGAAGAACTGACTCAAGTTACACAAGAACTTAGAAGGTCTAGTAGGATTTTTTAGAATCTTAAGAGATATGGATTTACAATTAAAAATGACGATGAAGTAATTTTCATAGACGATGAACCTACTAATCACTGGGTGGATTGAGAGTTTTGAGTTTGAGTGATGGATAAAATACATGGAATATAAAATTAAATCCACGTACACTAATCCAGTTTTTAACTTCGTAGATGCACATGAAGGCATGATAACCATAGGGAAAAAGTGTCATTTATGCAAGAAAACTAATGTAGATGGTATAATTTATATCTATAAAGTTCACATGATAGAAAAAGGTTATAAATAAATTCATGGTAATATTAAGATACATTTCCACAAATTGTGATGATAAACTCCATTCAAATATTTCTTTAATAGAAACTCATTATAATTATGAGATGTATCAAATATATTTCAAAACCTCTTTCCTTGATTTGAATTTTTTAGAGGATATGTATATGATACAACCAGAGTGTTATAAAGTTCAAAATGATTCTACTGTGGTTTATAAGTTGCAATGATACATTTATGTATTTAAATAATCCCCTAAAAGTTATAATATTCATTTTGATGATGCAATAAAAGATTTTAGGATGAGCTCGTAGTATGCATGCATTCTTTAAATTTAATTTCATTTAATTTAGAATTTAATTGATTAATAATTACCATTTTTAATTTAAGTATTTTATAATTAGGTAATTAACATTATAAGTTTTATTTCATAAAAATAAAATAAAAATATTTAATTGAATTTCATTTGTTTAATTAATATTTATGTGTGATATATAGGTTGGATAAGGTAATGTTGAGGAATTTTCCGAAAAATAGGCCAACAAAGGTCATCCCTAAACTAGTGGAAATAAATCCATATAGAATCCCCAAGAGGAGACACTAGTCAAGTCACCCTTTGGGATAATTATACGCTTGTAGTATAGGGGGAGCATAAGTCACACAAGCATGGGTACAGGATCATACCGACACATGGGGTTCAAATTCATGTGGCAGTGGGGTGGCATCGGCGGCATCAGGGATCCTCTGACACCCACCAATCTTAATCGGTTGTGGAATCATATAAATAGAGGAGGCCTCACATTGTAAATTTTGATATGGGATGCATAATTTAACTATGGTATTGTGTACTTATCAAATTGATGTTGTTTTCCCCTAGATCATGCTTCATCTTCCTCACACACACCTTCAATGTCGTAGATCATAGACATTAAGAGGAGTCTCAATGACTAATGGATAATCTAAGACCACTATACTGCATCCATGGATATAGAGTTTAGTTAACAAAAAATCTCGAATGAAAAGAGATGAGGTTGTATCATTATCCATATGCTATGTTGTATCCATGTTATCCCAATGATAAAGAATGAAGGATGTGTAAGGGTAAATATCATTACCCTTACACAGTTTCCATTACGCCACAAGCACTTACACTTATGAAAATGTGAGTTACCCTTACATGAGCCACCACCATTAGATATTACCCTTATGCAATAGAGGATGACCCATACATTTTGGCATCATCTAAATACTGTACCATGTAAAAAAGAGAAGGAAATAGCTTGGAAGAATAATGAGGATAAAATTTCATGTCATGGGATCCTATCTACATCGTAGAGGAATCTATTTTGGAAGAGGTGTTAAATTTAAGAATAATTTATTACACATTTGGTTTTATACTAAATTATGGAGAGGAAAAATATGGATGTACTGAGAGAAAAATAGAGGATGCTACATCATGATAAGAAGGGATATTATGTACCCATGAATGAAAAATTTTCATGAAAAGATGGTTGTTCCACAAGGTTTATCCCACATTATATGGTTTTTTTCTATGGAATTTGAAATACCTGATATCTTTGGGATAAACACATGGTAAAATATGATCCTTGATGAATTTTAAATAGAATAATGTGCATGGGATTCTCCTTCACATAGAAAGTTTTAAGTTACCAAAAAACATGGAAGACCTAGAAAACGCTTAATTATTTTAGGAGAATCACTATGGAGATGCTAACTGGTTCAAATTAAGAAAAATACAGAAGGGGGAAAGAAAATTTAAAATGGTTGAGAATATGTAGAATGTACTAGGTGATACTGATTATAAATTATACTTAGAGGATATTGTTAATGGGGTATTAAAACCTGAATCCAAAGGTTGGGATTCTAAATGGACCTCATAATGAAGACTTGAAGATTGGAGTATAAACCCGGTGGTACTACTTCCATGTAGTGATAATACTACATTAGGTCATTATAATTTTCCTATAAACTCATGAATAGAATGAGGGGGTAAACATTATATACCAAAAAATTTAATGACAGGGGATTTGACCTGGTGAAGGAAGTCATGTTTGGTAATTTAAGTTAATTTTTAAATTCATTTCCAATTTTCTCAATCTTATACTTCTCTTACTTACATGACCATTATAGTTTGATAACGGTGTGCTTGTTTAATTTATTACTAGCTACCTATTACATATCACAACCAATGTATGGAATAAAATGGTTATGTTTAAACATATTATTGGATACCTAACTAATTGATTAAAGAAATTAACTAAGAGGGGAAAGGGGCATCATTGGTTTAAAGTGAGATTATTCTAAGAGGAGGCTCAAATAGATCCAATTAAGACAACTCTTTTATTACCATGAAATATTGACTTCACTAGTGGTATGAATCTTGAATTATATTTCTTGGAACATCTCATATCACTTTTCTCAAAACCAAAACCAATTTTGAACCTTTTTTCTTATTCAAATATTTCATAAATTTTACAAGTCATTTTTACACATTCTTTATGGATCAACCTTGACTCCAACTTTAATACATTTTAAAAGTTAATAGTGATAATTTAGTTAAATTTTGTAATTTGATTTACCAAAAAGATTTAATTATTTATTTCAGGTGGATCAAAAAATGGAATCGTTTCTGGAGTGTAGTGATCAGAAATGATTATGAAATTTAGGAATTTTCAATTTTTTTCTCTTTCCCCACTTTTTATACTTTGTCATGTCATGAAGTTGTTTCAGGAAAAAACTCAACACATGAGTACTCAACCAGGGGAAAGAAAAAAAATGAGAAATCACTTACAACTCCATGATCCAAAAAAAAGCATCAAAAAACAAAATAATTTCACCCAAGAAGAAGCAAACAAGGATAGAATAGAAGTAAGACAAAGAGCAGGATAGGATCTCCAATGAAGGAACCCAAAGAAGAAGGCCTTAATCAACTACAAAAGACCATAAAATTTAGGGATAAATTTAAGCATACCCATCCCTCTAGTCACTACCCAAAAATTCAAGATCAATACAGTGATCATACAGATGATCACACATTCCATTCAATTCTCTAAGCTACCTCATAAAGATCCCAAGTATCGCATTGGGAGTTTATTAAAATTGTGTTACACCTTCCAATTGAATAACATCATAATAGATACTATAATATTATACATATTAATATTCTCACTAAATTAAAAAAGCTTAGGAGTAGATATAGAGTCTGCCCCCACACTTAATCATGACCTATAAATATAGACTAAGTAAGTTTTTTATGAGGTTTTACCTTCTTTAAAGGTTATGGGTCTATATTTATGTATTCTACAATTTGAATAATTGGATGAAGAATCACTTTAGAGTGCATGGGAAATTTTTAAGAGTCTGATTAGTACATTTCCTCACAACTACATCAAAACTTAGTTACTAATTCGTTCATTTTACAAGGGATTATTATAGGGAAACTGTTCAATTATAGATACTTCCATTAGAGGATTTATGATTTGAAATTCTACAGTAGTGAGTTATGATTTGTTATATGAAATGTATAGGAATTTTTTTTAGTAGAATATGGATATAGGACAAGTTAAAGGTGTGAACGTGGTGGAAAATAGCAAGGTTACCACCCAAATGAATGTAATGTAAAAGAAATTGGATGCGATGATGGAAAAACAATATCCCTAATGTATGTACTTAAAATATGTTAATTATTTATATCATAATCATCAAAATTTTACACAGGGGTGGATGCCAAAATGACCAAAACATCAAAATCAAGGACAAGGACAAGTGTCTCAACCAACACCACAAGGTTTTCAACCTCAAAACCAGGGCCTATCTCTTTCAAGTCAAGTCCATTCACTAGAGGAGACACTGGAAATCATTATGAAAACTACAGGAGATTTATTTAAGTAGTTGATATCATACTCTAAATATCAAGGTGCAACCATCTGGAAATTGAAGGATAATTCAAATAACCAAAGAGTGGCAATGAGGAACCTGTATATCTAAGTTGGTTAGATTGATAATCAACTAAATCATAGTACAAGGTGAGTTTCATTAGGTGGAATTGAAGTCCCAAGATATGGTGTACTAAAATTCATTACCTTGAAAAGTGAAAAGACAACCCAATAAGGTTTTGAAAAAATTAGAAGGTGAATGGAAGAACAAGATAGAAAAGAAAGAGAGTCAGTACAAGGAAGAAAATAAAAAAGTTAATAAGATGAGATATTTATTCAATAGGAATCACCATTACCATACAAACCACCACTAACATTTTTAGAGTGATCAAGTAAAGTAAGGATTGATGAAAAAAATATGTAAATATTTAAAAAACTACATATTAGCATACCATTTAATGTGGAGACAATGAACATGCTCACCTATGTGATGTTTATAAATGAATTAGTGTTAAATAAAATAAATCTCAAAGAATTGGGAACCATGACATTGATGGTGAATGTTCATATGCGTTATCAAGAAGCCTTCCAAAGAATCAAAGTGATCCAGGTGGTTTTTCTATCCTGTTCAATATTGGTTCTAATGAGTTCAATAGTGTTTTATGTGATTTAGGTGAAAGTGTCAATATAATACCATACTCTACATTCAAAATACTAGGATTAAGAGATATAAATACAAATCGAGTTATTATTCAACTTTATGATACAATAATGATACATACCTAAGGACTACTTGAAGATTTCAAAGTCAAGGTAGATAAGTTCAAAATTTTAGTGTATTTTCGTGTGATGAAAATGGATGAATATTTGACCCAAATAATCTTGGGAAGACCATTCCTGGATATGGTGAAGGAAGTAATGGATGTACAAAGTGGGGAGCTTTGTTTAAGATCTTGTAGAGAATAGGTTAAGTTCAACATACACTAAGTGATAAAGAATTTGTAAGAAACTTGTGACGAGTTGATATAAGATATATTACAAGGAGTTTATGGTGATATTGTCCATGGAAAATGAGGTGTCATAGATACTATATAAAATAAAGTAGAAGGTGAAAAATAGGAAGGTCAGCAGGTTTGGGAAGTTAGTGAAATGCACTTTGATTTTTCAATACGGGCCAAACACATTTGGATTGTTACAATGGAGGTAGGAACTTTTACTTAGATAAATAGTAAAATTAGTTTCTAGAAAAATAAGAGGACCCATCAACATGGAGGAATCACGAATTTGAAACTTTATAGATCTAAATTGGGTAACCTTTTTCCGGCCCTCAATAACTTGACTTAGATAGGTAAGGTAGATCTTAAAAACCATAACCAGATATCTTTTGGTAGATAACCCACATTTTTTATTCTTTATGATCTTAGGATTTAACTTATTTCCAATTCTATTTGGGAACTAGTTTACGGGTTCATTAGCCTTATTTTTGAACTCTCGTGAGAATGGGCCTATAGTTTCTATGGCATCCCGCCTTTTTATAACATAACTTTAGATTACATTAAACAAAAACGAGGATCTTTAAGGTTTAGTGTCTTGGAAACTAGGAACTTATTACATGAGAAAAAAAACATTCTTCTTAAACACTTGAAAGGATCATTCATTTGTTCATCCTAAGTTCATTACAGAATCTAATAACCTGGGAGCATACATCAAAGAAAAGGGTGAGAAAAAGGCCCATTAAGGGAAACAAGGGAAACATTTTACATGAGAACTTGAGATACATCAAAAGTCATGAAAAATAACTTTAAGGAATGAGAAAGAGATCATGAGGCATATCATAATAAAAATAATGTGTTTCATAACTTGAAGATGTGGCTAAAACATTTAACATTGACAATCATTTATGTTTCACCAAGGTCCATTCCCAAGGTGTCATTAAAAATTACCAAGGTTATTCACCAAGGTGTCGTTAAAAATGGTCATCTCTAGAGATTAAGTCTTTACCCAATGTATTGGAGCGCTATCAGGGCACACCCTTAAATTTACCTTTATTATCATGTGAGCCACATATATCATCATAAATCATTTCATAAACAACCCATATAGCATAAAATAAATGGTTTTCATTTCATAGTCATCACATTTTAAAAACTACTTTAAAGACTTGATCTTTATGTCACTTTAAACCCACGAAAAAGGAAAGTGGGTTTAGTGTATGTAAATACCAGAATTTAAAATAGTAAATTTTGAAATATATGTGAATAACCCTGTATAAGAAATAGTTTTGAGTATTCACTTAATAAAATAAAATAATTTGAGAAAAAGAGAGGGGTATTTTGAGACGAAAATTCTGCAGCATAACAGTTATGTTACAGGGTTTTAGAAGGCATTGAAAAGAAAGGGGACATGGGTAACCCACTCATAAATGATCCATAAAACAGTAGGGGGACAGAATATAAAGGATTTAAGAACATGGTAATGAATTTTTAAAGATATACCATATGAAATGAAGAACATGAAAGGAAGACAAAAAAAATAAGATTTCTCTTATGAAAATTCGGCAGCCTAACGGCGCCACTTAAAACTTCAAAATACTTAATTGAAGAGATAAAATAGGGTATATAATCATATGAACATAAAAGATCAGTATGATAGATATAGAGATCATACCCCAACATAATAAAAAGGAACATGAAAGACTTTTCATGAAAATAGATCTTGAAAATGAGAAGGGTGAAAGAATCCCTTAAAAATTTGACAGCCTAACGGCGCCACTTAAAACTTCCAAAAATGAATTGAAGAGATAAAATAGGGTCTCTCATCATATGAACATAAAATATCAGTATGATAGATAAAGATATAATACCCCAATATAATAAAAAGGAACTTGAAAGACTTGACATGAAAGTAGAACTTTGAAAATTGAGAAGGGTGAAAGAATCCCTTAAAAATTCGGCGGCCTAACAGCGCCACTTAAAACATCAAAATATGAATTGAAGAGATCAAATAGGGTATCTCATCATATGAACATAAAAGATAAGTATTATATATATAGAGATCATACCCCAACATAATAAAAAGGAACTTGAAAGACTTGACATTAAAGTAGAACTTTGAAAAATGAGAAGGGTGAAAGAATCCCTTAAAAATTCGGCAGCCTAACGACGCCACTTTAACATTCTTAAAATGAAATGAGGAGAGAAAGAGAGGGTATCTCATCATATGAACATGAAAAGGACATTATGATGAATATAAAATAACATCCTCCAATATAATAACATGGAGCATAAAAGAAATGACATAAAAAGAGAGTACTTAGAAAGAAAGAGAGAGCTAGGATCTCTTACCTTAAAACGTATCTCTTAAAACTCAAAGGTTGGTACCTTGAGAGGACTCATTGGTAGGTAATGAGACCATAGATTCGTTGGGGGAGAGTTGGGAGTGAAAACTAAAGGAGTAAAGGGTGGGTATTTATAGGGAATGTGAGGGGACAAGGCATTAATGGCCAAGGGACACCTCACAAGTGGTTTTCTCAAAAACATGGGCTCTCCCATGGTATTTCCCATGGAGTTAGGGCACATGGGGCCCCCCATACAATAATTCATCACCTTTGGTCATCCAACCCTTAAAATATCTCATGACATCATCATGAAACAGTTATGATGTCATTACACATACCGAAACCCTAAAACTGTATTTTTACTATTCACTGAAAATTCAACTTTCTCAGAAAAATCCCAAAATTTCACCTTAACCAAATATCAATTCTCTGATTTCAAAAATGAACTCCATTCTATAAAAATAATTTTCTAAATATTTTTAATTTAATTTTTAAATAAATACACTATTCACTGAAAATTCATTTTTTTCAGAAAAATCCCCAAAAATTACCTTAACATAATATCGATGCTCTGAGTTCAAAAATGAAATCCATTTTATAAAAATATTTTTATAAATATTTTTAATTTAATTTTTAATTAAAAAACACAATTCACCCAAAAAAACTAATACTTGACTAATAATTTCTGAAACAGTTATTTACCTATTTTATTGAATCTCATTACTTAATCAAGGTGTCTAGATTATATTAATACTTTCTTTAAGTGAGATTACTAATCCATTTGGTCACATTACTAATCCTAAGCATAAAATCACTATTCATAATTTACTATTCATCAAAAATTAATTTGATCTTATTAGATTCTCAATTTCGTAATGAACATAATTGTAGAAGACCATTTTTTGAAAATCATTACACATTTTTAATTATTTAAGGTTTACATAAACATTTTTAAAATATCCTTTCTCTAAAATTCATCAAAAATATGCATACTATATTTATCCGGACTTTAAAAATTCATAAACTTCAACATAAGAAGAAATCAAAAATTTTATTTAAAACAAAGGATTGCACAAGGAAGTTACGGTCTCCTTACATAGCCCCTTATAACCCCAGAATAGAACCTAAGTGTAAGGTGTGCTAAGGTGAGAGAATCTGAGGGCGGCTCAGCCAACATTGTACGAGTAGTAATTTCTATCAGTTTGAACTTCTCGCGAAGGTGATTCCATTCTTGCTTTACACGATGAAGTTCGACTTGGGTTTGGTCCAGAGCAAAGTCCAGTGGTGCTACCTCTTTCCCAAGTTCCATTAGATGGGCTTCGATTGGCCCGATACTACTGGATGAGGACATCAAATCTTCTTTCTATAGTAATTAACCAAGATCACTTGTATTTAGAGACAGTAATCGAAACGTTTAGTTTCCAGCGGTCATATTGACCAACGATCATATAACAGTCAAAACCCAACAGTCTCATTTTAATTATACTCTTGTTATCAAATGAAACAGTTTTGTTGAGTATAAAATAACACACAAAATTAGTAAACAATATTTATTCAAAATTTTGGGTCGTTACAATCTTCCCCCCTTAAGAAATTATGTCCTTGCAATTTTTAAAATCGGGATTGGAAATTTCATTGAAAGTCCCACATCGGAAAAAGATTCAGTAACACTATTACTTTAAAAGAAAGAAAGGGAAGTAAAAAAGGTCACCCGAGTTAACCCATACTAGGATTCCATGTAGGAAAACATGGACATAGAGGAGAAAACAAAGGGTCACGTTCTGAGGGAGAGTGATAGAAAACATGATTAGGAGAAAGTTAACAATAATAAAATCAAAAACTTATGATGGGTTAAACGGTATTTGATTTCCCAGTAGAAAACGTTAACAGAAAATGTTTTTGTTTTATGTTCCTTTTCATAATTTTCAGGAATTAATTTACTACATAGAACAAAAACATAAGGAAATATACCTACCTTCAAGTAGAGTTTCATCCTTTAATAAGTTTCTACCAAAACTAATCTTTTCTCCAAATGATGAGCATTCAAAACACTTGGTCTCATCAAAACACCAGAATAATCTTCTTGAGAGTCACGTAATCCACAATAGATTAACTATCAATTTCTTTTATCTTTAAACATTATCCCAAAAACAGAAAGGGTAAGATAAAACAACTCTTCAAAAAGAAATAATCCCATAGGAAGTGGAACTACTTTTAAATATTCAAAGTTCCATGGTACTACCCAAATTTCATCATAGACCATTCCATAAATAATTGTCCTTAAAATTCCTCAAAATAAACCAAACTAAGATTGAAACCCAATTATAAGAACAATCTCATAACATAGTCTTCCAAGATAGACTTTATCATTCATCTCCAAACAACATCAACCACTCTTATCATCTTATAAAAAAAGTAACTAACCTAATCAAATTTTCCCCAAGATAGGTTAATCATTTCCATATGTAACCTAAATTACTATAAGTTCGCCTTAAATTCATCGATTCTTCAAAATATAATTCAACCTTTACTCCTCAAAGAAAATACTGTAGTAATCTATTTACCTCGATCAAATAAGGTTCCCAAAATAGTGAATGTCTTCCAAAATAATAATCATCTTTTAATCCCCTAATCAACTCTGTCATATTAATACGGCAATCGTCACATTTCCTATCTCATTGGTTATTGGGACATGTTCTTCCATTTCCCGCCATTAACTAAGAAAAGAACGTATAATTAAAGGGCTTAAATACTTAGCCAACAATCATTAAAAGGAGACTTTAAGCATAGAAGGATAAACTTGTAGAAGGAAAGTATACCCTAACTTGTGATCCCCTAGGTTCCAATCTAGGTTATCCATGATCATATATTCTTATGTGAATCTTTATTTTATTTTATCTTTGTCCCTTTAATAATGGTTCATACTAAGCTTATGAATTTACCAAATCATATCCCCCGAGAGTGTCGTAACCAAGAGTGCAGCAAGGCCCGTTGTCGTGTACCAGTTCCCATTCGAGTCTCACTCAAAGCGGTGTTTTCAGGTTTTATCCCTATGTACATCTGTGTCAGAGCCACCTCTACCTGCTCGTATCCAGACAGGGATGTATTTGCTTGGCAATCCCTTACTGAATACTCACCAAAATACCAGGAAGATTTCCTATATTTAAAATTTTCTATAGGGTTCTTCCTAGAGTTTTTATATCCTAATTTCCACAAATAACTAAACCATCATTTGATACCAACTATGGAATCCCACCTTTTTATAACATAACTTTTCATTACATTATACAAAACCGAGGATCTTTAAGGTTTAGTGTCTTGGAAACCAGGAACTTATTACATGAGAAAAAAAACATTCTTCTTAAACACTTGAAAGGCTTCTTCATTTGTTCATCCTAAGTTCATTACAGCATCTCATAACCTGGGAGCATACATCAAAGGAAAGGGTGAGAAAAAGTCCTAGTAATGGAAACAAGGGAAACATTTTACATGAGAACTTGAGATACATCAAAAGTCATGAAAAATAACTTTAATTCATGAGAAAGAGATCATGAGGCATATCATAATAAAAATAACGTGTTTCATAACTTGAAGATATGGCTACAACATTTAACATTGAAAATCATTTCCGTTTCACCAAGGTCCATCCCCAAGGTTTCATTAAAAATTACCAAGGTTATTCACCAAGGCGTCGTTAAAAATGGTCATCTCTAGAGATTAAGTCTTTACCCAATGCATTGGAGCGCTATCAGGGTGAACCCTTAAATTTGAATTTATTATAATGTGAGCCACATATATCATCATCAATAATTTCATAAACAACCCATATAGAATAAAAGAAATGGGTTTCATTTCATAGTCATCACATTTTAAAAACTGCTTTAAAGACGTGATCTTTATGTCACTTTAAACCCATGAAAAAGGAAAGCGGGTTTCGTGTATGTAAATCCCAGAATTTAAAATAGTACATTTTGATATATATGTGAATACCCCTGTATAAGAAAGATTTTTTAGTATTCACTTAATAAAATAAAATAATTTGAGAAAAAGAGAGTGGTATTTTGAGACGAAAATTCTGCAGCATAACAGCTATGTTACAGGGTTTTAGAAGACATTGAAAAGAGAGGGGACATGGTTAACCCACTCATAAATGATCCATAAAACAGTAGGGGGGCAGAATATAAAGGATTTAAGAACATGGTAATGAATTTTGAAAGATATACCATATGAAATGAAGAACATGAAAGGAAGACAAAAAAAATAAGATTTCTCTTATGAAAATTCGGCAACCTAACGGCGCCACTTAAAACTTAAAAATACTTAATTGAAGAGATAAAATAGGGTCTATCATCATATGAACATAAAAGATCAGTATGATAGATATATAGATCATACCCCAACATAATAAAAAGGAACATGAAAGACTTGTCATGAAAATAGATCTTGAAAATGAGAAGGGTGAAAGAATCCCTTAAAAATTCGTCAGCCTAACGGCGCCACTTAAAACATCCAAAAATGAATTAACGAGATAAAATAGGGTCTCTCATAATATGAACATAAAAGATCAGTATGATAGATATAGATATCATACCCCAACATAATAAAAAGTAACTTGAAATACTTGACAAGAAAGTAGAACTTTGAAAAATGAGAAGGGTGAAAGAATCCCTTAAAAATTCGGCAGCCTAACGGCGCCACTTAAAACTTAAAAATATGAATTGACGAGATAAAATAGGGTCTCTCATCATATGAACATAAAAGATCAGTATGATATATATAGATATCATACCCCAACATAATAAAAAGGAACTTGAAAGACTTGACATGAAAGTAGAACTTTAAAAAATGAGACGGGTGAAAGAATCCCTTAAAAATTTGGCAGCCTAACGACGCCACTTTAACATTCTTAAAATGAAATGAGGAGAGAAAGAGAGAGTCTCTAATCATATGAAAATGAAAAGGACAGTAGGATGAATATAAAATAACATCCTCCAACATAAGAACATGGAGCATAAAATAAATGACATAAAAGAGAGTACTTGGAAAGAAAGAGAGAGCTAGGATCCCTTACCTTAAAACGTATCTCTTAAAACTCAAAGGTTGGGACCTTGAAGGCTTGGGGGAACCTTGAGAGGACTCCTTGGGAGGTAATGAGACCATAGATTCATTGGGGGAGAGTTGGGATTGAAAACTAAATGAGGAAAGTGTGGGTATTTATAGGGAATGTGAGGGGACAAGGCATTAATGGCCAAAGGACACCTCACAAGTGGTTTTCTCAAAACCATGGCTCTCCCATAGTATTTCCCATGGAGTTAGGCCACATGGGCCCCCCATACAATAATGCATTGCCTTTGGTCAGACAACCCTTAAAATATCTCATGACATCATCATGACACAATTATGATGTCATTAAACATACTGAAACCCTAAAACTGTATTTTTACTATTAACTGAAAATTCAACTTTCTCAGAAAAATCCCAAAATTTCACCTTAACCAAATATCAATGCTTTGATTTCAAAAATGAACTGTATTTTATAAAAATAATTTTCGAAGTATTTTTAATTTAATTTTTAAATAAATACACTATTCAACGAAAAATCATTTTTTCAGAAAAATCCCCAAAAATTATCTTTACATAATATCGATGCTCTGAGTTCAAAAATAAAATCCATTTTATAAAAAAAATTCTAAATATTTTTAATTTAATTTTTAATTAAAAAACACTATTCACCCGAGAAAACTAATACTTGACTAATAATTTTTTAAACAGTTATTTACCTATTTTATTGAATCTCATTACTTAATCAAGGTGCCTAGATTATATTAATACATTCTTTAAGTGAAATTACTAATACATTAGGTCACATTACTAATCCTAAGCATAAAATCACTATTCATAATTTACTATTCATCAAAAATTAAGTTGATCTTATTAGATTCTAAATTTCGTATTGAACATAATTTTAGAAGACCATTTTTTGAAAATAATTACACATTTTTAATTATTTAAGGTTTACATAAACATTTTTAAAATATCCTTTCTCTAAAATTCATCAAAAATATGCATGCTATATTTATCCGGACTTTGAAAATTCATAAACTTCAACATAAGAAGAAATCAAAAAATTTATTTAAAACAAAGGATTACAAAAGGCAGTTACGGTCTCCTTACATAGCCCCTTATAACCCCAGAATAGAACCTAAGTGTAAGGTGTGCTAATGTGAGAGAATCTGAGGGTGGATCAGCCAGCATTGCACGAGTAGTAATTTCTATCAGTTTGAACTTATCGTGAAGGCGATTCCGTTCTAGCTTCACATGATGAAGCTCGGCTTAGGTTTGGTCTAGAGCGAAGCTTAGTGGTGCTACCTCTTTCCCAAGTACCGTTAGATGGGCTTCGATTGGCCCAAGACTACTGGATGAGGCCATCAAATCTTCTTTCTATATTAATTAACCAAGATCACTTGTATTTAGAGACAGTAATCGAAACGTTTAGTTCCCAGCAGTCAAATTGACCAACAATCATATAACAGTCAAAACCCAATAGTCTCATTTTAATTATACTCATGTTATCAAATGAAATAGTTTTGTTGAGTATAAAATAACACACAAAATTAGGAAACAATATTTATTCAAAATTTCGGTTCGTTACACTGTCACTATTTTTATTTTCAAGTCTATAAATATTCAAGGTACAAGGATCTAATTAAATAAATAAATAAGTTCTTTATAAAAAATGAGAGTGAGATTTATATTTTATTACTCACTTTTACTCCCTTAATTCTAGAATTTTTTTTGATCATAAATAGAAAAACCGCATTCCCACACTCAGATTAGTGCTTTACTTTTGATCAATGACAATTATAATTTTTGGGAACCTCATAATTCCATGTTTTAATTTTTAAGTTGATAGAATTTAATAATTAATATAGTGATATTGATTGATTATATATAAACATGGGAATTTGAAATTCAATGAATCATGATTTTTCTTTTTAATCATATGTAGATAAAATTTGTATTCTGTCTTTCATGCCTTGAGTTTCAAAAGATCATGTAGATTATTTTGTTTTTATTACACATTACATATTAAATTGACTTAAATATCATATTCTTCCATTCCCAATAGGTTTATAGACCAAATTTTTCCAATATTTCTTATCAAATTTCTTGAGATAACATGAGACATGTTACCTACTATGACTTGAATTTTGACATTGTTAAAACTATGATTATGAAAATTCACTTAAAATATGATTAAGTATTTTTTATTGATATAGCCACTATCCTTGAGATGTACATTAAAATAATCCTAATTTTATCCCTTAGAGACTATAAATTCCCTTTTATAAGAATAAGCCACATTAAAACCCAATTTCTTTTATTCCTACCCTTACTATAATATTTTAAATAATTTATAAATTTCAAGTGTGGGGGAAAGGGTGTTCATTTAAAAATGGGACTTTTTTATGGTAAAATGTCGTAGTTGTTGACATTAGGTAATGGGAAAATGTACATGTAATTATTATTTGTATTTATTTCTATCCCTCTATTAAAAAAATTGTGTTGAGTTGTAAAGGGTCAAAAATCACCATCACATGACCAATGATTTTTATCATTTTAGGTTCAGTAGTTGATATGAGACTTTTCATAGATCAATTTTAAAAAAATTGAAGAAAAAAATAAAAATGATTCAATAGGGGTAACTACTCACTATTTTTTTACTATTCATGACCTTACTTTGAGATTAGGAAAGTGGGAGATGCCAGTTTTTGGAAAGGGGAATTCTATCAAACTTTAATTTGATTATTATGAATTATACTTATAGATAAACCTCCCTTTCAAACCTTAATTGTTTTATTCATCATTTACCTACCAAACCTTAACCTCAAAGTAATTTTATCCTAATTATAAAATTTATCATGATTTTAATTAATTTTTTTTCTATACTAAGTGCATAATGTATATCTTATTCAAGTTCATAAGTCTTATGAATGTACTCAAGGTATGAGGAAAACTTCACATTTATATTTTACCTAGAGTTATGAGATAATAAAATAAATGGTGAGGTGGATCATTATTGGCATGTTAATAATGATAGATTAATAATCTTGAATTAAATATAAGAGATGGTACATCATTTTTCTTTGAAAATTTCAAATATAGTGTCTAGTGAGGGGTTGAAATCATTTTTTATATGGGACCCTTGAAAATTATCTCTTTCCCATTGAAAGTTGTTTAGTTCACTAATTTTTTATTTTGAATATTTATATCATGGGGGTGTCCTTTTTAATTTATAGTGGATATTAATTCTTGAGGATAATAATGGTTTAAGTGTGGGGGATTTGATGAGTTCACATTATGCATACATTATTTAATTTTAATTTAATTTAATTTAGAATTTAATTGATTAATAATTCCCATTTTTAATTTAAGTATCTTATAATTAGATAATTAACATTTTAATTTTTATTTTGTAAAAATAAAATAAAATACATTTAATTGAATTTCATTTGTTTAATTAATATTTTTGTGTGATGTGTCGACTAGATATTGCTAAGTTGAGGACTTTTCTAAAAAAAAATTGGCAACAAGGTCTATCTCTCAACCAGTGGGTAGTGGGATATATAGTATCCCCAAGAGGGGATACTGACCAAGCCACCCATCGGGAGATCTAGCCACTTGTGGTGGAGGATAAGCACATGTCAAATCGGTACTAGCACAAGATCACACCAACACATGGTGGTCAAATCCATGTGGTGGTGGGATGATATCATAAAGAGAATGGGGTGGAATCGGTGATGTATGGGTCCTATAAACCCCATATTTATTAACATGCCACTTCATATATGAAATCATATAAATAGCGGAGGCCTCACACTTGAAATTTTGATGTGGGATGAAGAAATTAACCAGAGCATTGTCCACTTACTGAAGTGAAGCCATATCACACCATCCCATGTGTCATATTCCTCGGACACACCCACCATGCTACAAGCCATATCCACTGCACTATGGAACCACCATGTCCAATTATAGGAGGCTCAATAACCCCTAGATAATTGAATATCACTATGCTAATACCATGTTTATACGATATAGTCAATATAAAAGATAAAACCAAAAGAGATAAGGTTTTTTCCTCACCCTTTTGCTACATTGTATCCCTATTATCCTGATTATGAATAATGAAGGCTACATGACGGTAAATATCATTACCCTTACATATTTTCCCTTACACCAAAAGCACTTACCCTTTCATGAGGGTGAGTTACCCTTACATAAAAAACTTTATCTAGAGACTACCCTTATGAAATAGTGGAAGACCCATACGTTATGACATCATCCAAAGGCTGCATTGTGGTCATATAGAGAAATAGATGCCTTGGAAGAATAATAATATATTTTGTTGTGGGATCTTGGATATGTCATAAAGTTTTTTATTTTGGAAGAGGTGATAAATTTGATATGAATCTGCTACATTGTAGGTTTTCTACTAAATCATGGAGAGGTTGAATATGGAAGTGTCGATAGATAAAAGGAGGAGGTTTCCCTTGAGAAGAAAGGCTATGCCATAGCCATGCATGAAGAGTTCACGTGAAAATATGGTTGTTCCATAAGGTTTCTCCCATACCATAGACTTTTTTGCTATATATTCATAAATACTCAATATCTTTAGGATGCATATATGGTACATCCCGATCCTAAAAGAATTTTAAGGAAAAGCATGTGTAGGTAATCACCTACAGACATGAATTTATAAGCAACCACAAAATAATAAAGAATCAACCAATGATCAATTATCTGAGGATAATCACTATGGAGATGATGACTGGTTAAAATAAAGAAAAATACAAATGGTGAAAGAAAATTTTAAATAGTTGAGAAGTGGTAGAATTTACCAGGGGGATTTTCTTATAAATTAAACTCGGATATTGTTGTGCATGGGGGATTAAACTTTGACCCCATAGGATGGGATTCAACATGTACCTTAGAAGAAATACATGGAGACTAAATCATAAACCTGGTGTTATTTCTCTTGTGGAGTGTTTTTACTATATAAGGTTATTTTAATTTTTATATCCCCTTATGAATAGAATGAGGGGAAAACATTTTTTACTAAAAAATGTAATGATATGGGACTACACCTAAAAAAGGAAGTTATGTATTCTAATTTAAAGTGGATTTTTAAATTCTTTTCTAAATTTTGAAATCTTATTCTTATCTTATTTACATGAACATAATAGTATAAGAAGGGTATTCTATTTTAATGTAATAATTATCCACCACTTCGATATCACAAAAAATGTATGAAATGAAATGGATATGTTTAAACATGGTATTGGGTACCTAACTAATTTATTAAACTAAGTAACTGAGAGGTGAAAGTGGAATCATTAGTTTAGAGTGTGAGTGCTCTAAGATGAGTCTCAATTAAATAAAATTCCAATAGTACTTCAATTTCCATGAAATTTTAACTAGGGGTCATGAATATTGAATTATATTTCTTGGAACATATCATCTCACTTTTCTCAAAACCAAAACCAATTTTAAACCTTTTTTTTATTCATCAAATATTTTTAAAATTCTCTAATTCACTTCTATTCATTCTATATGGATCAACCTTGAATCCCACTTTATTTCACTTTAGAAGTTATTAGTGATAGTTTAGTTAAATAAATTTTTTAATTTGATTTACCTAATAGATTTATCAATGCATTTTGGGTGGATCAATTTAGTTTCATAAAAAAATAGATGATTTTTATATATACAATTAAATTAGTGGAACTTCTATGGTATTTTTTGTATTTTATATGGATTTAATACTCCTTATAAAATATTATAATCTGGATTTACATTATATAAAGATGTGGTTAGTAAAATTATTCTCAGTGAAATACATCGGCAAAGCTGCCTATATACTAAGTATGAATATCTATAGAGACAAATCTAATAGGTTTCTTGGATTGAGTTATAACACATAAATTGGTAAAGTTCTAAAGTATTTTAGTATGGAGACCTTCAATATGTGTTATTTAACAATGTAACATGGCATGAATCTTAAGAAGATTGAATATCCCTCTAAAGAGTTGGGTAGGAAGGATAAAATTCCTTATGCATTCACCATAGAATCTATAATGTATTCCATGTTTTGTATTCACCACAATGTCACTTATTATTTGAGTATAATAATTATATTCCAATAAAATCTTAGAATGAGTCACTATATTTCTTTCTATAACATCCTTAAGTACTTAATAAGAAGAAAGAATATGTTTTTGGTCTTTGGAGGTGAGTATGAGCTCATTGTTGGGGGTTATATTGATTCTAGTTTAAAATATGAGAAAGATGGTATGGTAACTTAGTCTAGTTTCATGTTTTGTCTAACTAGTGGAGATATATGTTGGAATAATTCCAAACAGACTACTAGAGTAGACTCTGTAATAAAGGTAGAGTATATCTATATATCATATCTTGTAAAGGAAGATGTTTAGATCAGGAAGTTCATTTATGAACTTGGGGTGGTTCCTAGAATTGATGAAGCAATTAATATTTACCATGAAAATAATGGATCTATTACTAAATACAAGGAACATAAGTCTCACCAAAGGACCAAACACATCCTTTTCAAGTTCCATCTCACTCAAGATATCATTGAGAGGGGTGATTTAAATATCTATTGGGTGGATAAAAAGTAAAATGTTGTAGATCTATTGAAAAAAAACATTAGTGCAGAAAAAACATGAGGGTTATGATAAATCATTTAGTATTACATACTTGAGATAATGGATGTAATCGCTATAAAAATTATCATGGTTTTATAATAAAGGTATTATCTATTTATTATTCATTCATATTTTCTACAATTTATATTATATGAAAAGTGGAATGATAATATACCCTAAAATTATAACTTTTAGTTGTCTTTAATCGATGATCAACATGAAGTATTATGGGTTATGATGATATGTTAAGATTATCATGTGTAGAATATTTTACTTGATACTAAGATTTTTATATTAAATATAAAGAATAGACTCATGAGATAATAATTTGAGACTTATTATTTGTACTAACCTACCAAATTATATCACAAGTAATAACATATAATCATTGATATAATTAGGGGTGTATGCTTATTATGAATCCCCATTACCTAAGATTGTAGAGATACCAAGCATGAGAACCTTAATACTTTTATACCTTTCTTATTAAATCATTGAATATTAACTAATCAGGGGTGATTGGGTATGTTAATGATCACATCATCTATTGAAGCTCAATCGAGATGGGATTTTTTCACTTGTATGATGAGTAAATAAATTTTGACCCATGATTGAATTATATTTAGGATATCCATGGATATGCTTGGTTGAGATTCTTGTTATGTGATCAAATACTTGGATAAATGGCATGTAATGTATTCATTAAAACTATGAAATCTATTCTAGAGAACCATGAATGTATGAGATGACCTATACTAGATTGACATGTTCCATGTCTAGTGGTCGCTCAATTTCATGGACACAAATGGATTATATAGGTATAAATATGATTTATATGATTCATCTTGTAGGGGATATGTTCATATAGATATATGATTATTTTTTATAAATATCATGCCTAAACCCTTTATATCTTGAGTAGTAATGATGTTTAATTAGACACTACTCTTTTCTTACATTTATGAAATCATAATTTCATGTTTGTTTTGAACACTAAAAATTATGGTAGGGAAACCTAGTTATGCCTTAAGATGAGGATTAAATTTTTGTAAAAAAAAAGTGTTTATTCTAAAATAAAAATATTTTTCTAAACTATATCAAAAAAGGTTTTGATGGATTCACAAATATTAGTGATGTTTTTTATAAAGTCCTAATGTGATTTTAGTGAAATTGTGAAATTATTGGAATTATACTAAAATGGGTATATCATATTTTATGATATACCATGAATCATAAATTATGATATGGTATATATATTCCTTGAGAATATGATATGTATCTATTGTAGTGTATGATAGGTTAAAAATATGGGATATTAAGTGCAAGGATTCAGGCACATTTTCTATATCTTTTCTTTTGGTTATGAATCAATAGCTTAATTCCTATATAGAAATATGAATTGATTATAATCATTTGAAATTTTCAAATGATTATATATTAAATAATAATTCATTATCAAAATTCATGGAGATCATCAAGACTTAACATCCAAATATTTACTCCCTTTATTAAATAAATGGATCCCCACTATTGGGTGTTCATGAGACTGAAAAGTCATACTAGAAGATTTATCTTCCTCCCTATTAACTATTCAACTTCATGGATAAGGTGCTAGAACATATTTGGTGTTTTATGGTCATATAATAGTGTATGAGGATCTTGGTTTCATCCCTTTAGAGGAGAGAGTCTATTAGATATCAGTAGGTCATTATGACCATGCATACTCTATCAAGAACAATAGATACGGATCTTGCTACATTTCAGGTATACTTATTTATATTTCACATTATTTGTTATGAAGTTTAATTATGATGATATATAAGACATATATATGGGTTTATTCCACTATAATGATCATATTATAATCCTCTAAAACCGATCAGTAATAGTTTCCCCTATCATAATCATCAAATTTCATGTGTAAATTGTTTAACTACTTACTCAGTTTGGGTAAACTGTTTTTTTAAGATCCTCTTATTATGAATGTTCTCTACATGTAACAGATATTAGATAAGTGTTTTTATTTCATCTTAAGGTTCCCTCACTTAATGGGTTTATCTTGATGGTGAGAACAAATGACTCAAATGAACAAGTTGAATGTAACATCCATATGATCCTATAAAAAAACTCTATTTCCATAAATATTTGGTCTATGAAACTTTTTTCATTAATAATGGAACCCCTAAGAAGAGAGCAAAACTTTATTACTATTAATGCGTGAGAGTTACCAAGAATTGATTAACTATATAACCATTTCTCTAATATAACTGATTGATTTTTAAGGATTGAATAAATCTTATGCATTATAGTAGAAGTAATTAAAAATATAAAATCCAAATATCACCATGAATGAAATAAAAATGATTTATAAACAAAAAATGAATAATATTTTTTACCTTACACTAATTATGGACACTACTTCCATTATATTTAATCATATGCTTGATAAATATAATTGAGAAGAAACGTTAAGACCCCTTATTTTAGGGTGTATCCATAGATCAACCAAATCACTTAAAAATAGTGTAGGTTCCCTCACAGGGACTTAATATGCTTGTATATCTTGGTAGATAATGATGGATAGGGAATATAGATTCAACAATTTAATAGTAATCTTGGGAAAGGAATACACACTCTTCTCTAAAGTTTAATGCCTCCTTTATATAGGACTTGGGAGAGACTCACATGAAATTTACTCAAATGTTACATAATGTTTGAGTAAATCCTTTGGTTATAAAATTTGTAACCTCCAACCAAATGAATTACACATACATTTCATCATATGAAACATTTATGATAATGATAGATATTGGTGAAAGATACCTGAATGTTAACTCTGAACATTCAAATTTCATTATAAATCATAGAATGCTTTGTTTGTCATATTATATAAACAACTAAGCTATGATATATCCAAGTCATAAAATATGATAGGCCATGGAAGTAACATGATAGTCATGTTTTATTATGTACCCTTTAAAAAGGAATACAATATTCATATATCCTTTATATTGTACCATACAGTATAAATATATCATATAAAATGATATATCTAAAAACATCCCATGATTTATATTGTATTTATTATATATTTACAAAAACATATCACTTTCAAAAAAGCCTCAAGGACTTATTTCCATTTAACCTTACATCATATAATATAAAACAACTCGTGAAATCATATTCAAAACATTTTTTTGTATATCATCAAAAAAATGATCTATCATCAAATTAATCGTGTAACATGTCATATGAAATCCTTTGTGAAAATCCATTCAAAATTCCTTTTAGATAAAATTTGATCACATTTAGAGTGTCCATATGAGTTTTGTAAAACTAAATCACAATTCATTCAACCACAAAGTGTTACCCCATTGGTATTTGTAGTGTTTATAACAAATATGGATTCTTGAATCCATAAATGTAAGAAAGGAGAAGCCTCTATAAAAGCATCAGTGTTACTGAAGCTACAAAGGGATATATCATGATATCCATAAAAAACATGTATCTATATACCTATATACACCAGTTGTGTCATATACAAGCATGCATTTTCATATGATCCATGTGTTCAAAAAATTTAGTAACCAAGGTATATGAATTATGTAAATCTCATATAGCTACTCATATGTTCTCAATTATCAAATTGTAGACTGAATAGGCTGATAAATACATCATGTGTCATTATCCCTTATGTATTATCATATCATATTACCCTTATCCAATATATAAGAAAATAAAATGTCTTGTCTAGTTATGATAGTACACCCCTCCATTTTATCTCAATCGAGTGCCCAGATTTCACACTCATCATATAAGAGGACAAATCCCATCTTAGTTAAGCCTCTGAAAAACAAATGGTCAAAAACATACCCAAATACCCCTTAATTATCCTAAGACTCAATGATTTCATAAGAAATGTATCGGAGTATTAGTTATTTTACAAACCTCAAGTAAGGGTAAATCCTAATATGAAACATGCACCCTTGGTATACTAAATATATAGTATATGGCACTCCATGTGGTAAATATAGTAGGTCATCCAATGCACAAAATCTATTTTGTTACTCATGAGTATATTTTATAACTATATATGAAATCATATTAATTATAACGTTAATATTTTATTATAACCTATAATACTCTTTGAAAAACTTTAGTTAGGGATAACTCAAAGTCATACTTTGAGATTTATGAAGAACCCATGGAATTGTTGAAGGTTTTTTTATTTGTTGATAACCATGAATGAATAGCATTGAAAATATTTTTAATATGTTAAATATGTATTTAATATAATTTGAGGTTAATTTTAGTGGATGAGGTTGGTTAGAGTTCAGTTGAAAATCCTAGATAAGTATTTTAGATTCTAAGGTTTTTGGATAATTTAGAAAAGTAAGGGAGTAACACTATAATACATAACATATTTCATATATTATTTAGGATATTGTTATTGATACGTAACATATCCCTGTTCATACAGAATATATTTATTGAGTTGCCTCCTAAAATGAGAGGGAAATATATTATGTTGATACGTAAGAGATTTAAATCATATTGAAGATATTTGTTTAAGTACCCTAGGATTGAGGGAACTTTTTTATAATTGTAATTTCACCCATAAGTTAATCCAGTGTAGTAAAACTTTAAACACTGGAAGAATGTCATCTTCCAATTATCTATACCCTATGAGCTCAAATACCAGAACTCGGAAGTCTAAGAAACCTAGCAGACACATCAATTCATCCTCCACCTTATGGTTCTGGTCACCTAAAAATCATATTTCTTCAACTGAGATACAAGTGAATAATCACATGATGAACATACAAACACATACGAGCAAAATCTAATAAACATAATACACACAATGATTATGTGATTTGGATGATGTGTTTTATGTGCATGGGAGAACTATAATATCTCTTTTCATTCCATCAGAAATAGAGTATATGAGTTACAAGGAAAATCAACCTTTTATAACCCTATTATATTCTCTAAAATATTTCTCAACAAAACCATATTATGGTCATTTCATCTTCCCTATACTCTTTTTGGTGCTTAGACCGTAGCCTTCAACATTTCATCCTTTTGATATCTAGATACACACAAGTGTGCTCCTCTTACTAGAGTCACCATCTTCTGACCCTTAGGCCATGTTACTGTTCTTCATCTTCTCTCTGACATTTTCAAATATTCAAAAAACTTTACACAAGTGGTACATGCCACTCTTTATGGTGGTTTTAATCCAGTCATCTAGTTACACCTCCTCCTCTATAATTGTGGGCATCCTTCCATTTTCATGAGCTTCTGTTGATTTCCAGTAGCAACTCCATTCTTACTACAAACCACCAGTGAGAAGTTCACATCATCCTTCACTCCACTCTAAGGATCCTTACAAAACTTTTTACTTTTCCACAAACCCATGATGAAATCTTAAGAAAATTTTATTTAGAGACTTCATGAGTGAATTTTGTACAATATTTTCCTAACGTAAAAATTATATTTGGATACTAGAAGTTACTCATTCCATCTTCCTCACTTAATCCACTGGAACCATGAAATCTACCCATAGTGAATGCATCAAAATAACCTCCTCATCATTCACACACTCTAACTCCACTATGCTCCATTCACTGGATAGATTCCGCCCAAATATTATCACTACTTCAGGTGAAATCACACCATATATCATGTTAACAATGGTCATTTGGTGAATCCACTCCCACTGAAATTCTAGTGAATAAACCATACAATTTCCATTAGTTGTTGTCCTAACATCTTGATACTCTAATCAAACTTCTATTTAACTCACACTTTTTAACCACATCAAATTGATTTTGTCTATCTAAATTTGATGAACTTAATTTAGATTCCTAAAATCAAAAAATCCATGGTGTTATTTTGGTTGTCTCTATTTGGTCTCCCCCAAGTGTAAATTTTATAGAATAAACTTTCAGATCTCTAACACTCGGCCTAGAAAACATTTATCAAGACGAACTCTATCAATATCCCAATTAAGAATTGTTTTCATGTCAAGTCCAATAATATACAACTCGAATACTATTCACATGATCACTCTAAATTCCTGCTATGGAGCTTAAATTCACCTTACTTCTGCAATATCCACATGGTTCTCCATGACATTACTTTCTTATTCCTAAATATCTAGGCTCCCATAGAAGGAATTAACCCTCAAATTCTCCAAAACAAAGATCTTCTATTTTTCTAACTCTATAAAATTCATCTATATGACTCTATAAAAACCCTATAAAAAAAGGAATCAAGTTTATATCCTTTAAATTTATTTAATTTCCATCAACAAGATGCATCATGTACTATGTTCATGACCCCACTCTAACATATTTCCTTCATTCTTGAAGACTCTACCATCGATCTTCTTCTACATATGAGAGTTTTTTGATACATCAAACTCTAGAAACATCTTTAGAATAGAACTATATCTATAAATTCACCTTCTTGAAAGTATTATTTCATCATTATGATGAATTCACACAAAAAACACCATTTAGTTCACCCACAAAACAATGGTTATTTTCTCCCACTTTTTATGCACGCTCATAACCCTTTCAAGGATCCCACCTTCATTCCAGAGGTCCTTATGATACAATAAAAATATTATAATGATCATTTCCATAGAGTCAAATCTCTTAAAATTAAACATATCATATAATTTGTGGTTATCCTTTCTCCAACTTCAGCATGGGCCAATTCTATAACTTATACAAACTTTATAGATGATAGAGAAAATTATCCTACTTATGAATGTATGGAGTATCCTTTGAAAGATCCATCCTAAATGTAATTTATCTCTATGAAACCAATTCTTGATGTTCCAATTCAGTCTTCTTGGATTGAGAAAAACCATCCAAATGTAATCTATAAATCCATCCTTTCACAACCCTCTCATATTCTAGACCTATTATTCTATTCTACTTCATCAGGGTTCTTCTTAATTGGTTGATGAAGGTAACTTGAGGTATAATGAATTCCATGATATAATTTATTGAAACCTAAGCCATATCCATGGACACAAAAAATTATACTCTTTTCCACCTAGTTTCAACGATATTTCACACAACTTATAAATTCTTATCCTTTTTCCTCTCTTACTTTTATGCACTCAAAAATGCAATTACTCATATTTATTTTTTTGATCATTTAATACCTAGAATTCCAACACTCCTTTAAAAGCATCAAACCAGTCTATATATTCCATAACCATAACTCCACTAGGAATAAACATTCCATTCCCTTCCATAAGTCCTAATTTTAGATGACCATCAGGACCATGAAACTCTTCAACTTCTGATCATTTGTCCAGATGGAACCATTACATTTAATAAATTCTACAAAACATGACACATGTTCCCAATCAATGAATATTGATTTATGAAACCCTAGATCCAAATTCCTAACTCAAAACTTGGGTTTAGTGAACACTTGTGAATAATTTTAGTCATCCCCTCTCAGTAACAGGTTTGTGGAACCTCAAAAATTTTGACTATACAAGAATAGATCCATTGATATTCCACTAACTTTACTGAAACCTCTTTATGAGAACATGCATCATTTCCCTAATTGAAAATTCTATAATAATCTTCATGATTGATGTTCTATCCTTCCAATTATTTTCACTACTTTCAACTAACTTATCTATCCAAAAGAGTAATAAGACCCTCCAGGAGTAGTAAACCAACATCCTCCAAGATCTGCAACTTCCACCATAAGATCATTAAACCATTCCTAATTCACCTAATGCTTTTTTCTAGAAATGTGATCTCATGATAAATCAAGATAATATAATAGTTCATAAATTTCCTTTGAAAATTAAGTATTCTTCAACCGAGATCCCAAATACCACATAATAAATAGAACATTCCACATGAATCCTATAACCTATTAGCCTTTTAATATCTTAGCAACGCCATTTTTATCGTTGTTATCTTCTAGTGACATTCTTAAGATAACTTAATAGACCATATGAATATATGGACCCAACAACCTTCTATCATGCTGCTTCTAAGCACTTAACAATTGATCCACCAAAAACTTATACTATTTCACTCTTCCACCAAGCATCTCATGAAAACTTTAATATCACTTATTGGGGGTGAGGGAAAATTTTCAATCATAGAAATTTCTCCCTTACATTAATACAACCTAGTGGAACTTCAAACATTGGTAGTAGGTCAACTTATGATCTTCCACCCCCTTAAGATTGAAGACTAAAACTAGGAATTACAAGAACCCCAAAAACCACATCAGGTAATCCTCAACCTTCTAGTTATTTTCACTTCATGATCATCCTTCTTATGATGAGAATATAAGTGAATAAGAAAATGAATAAAATACACACACATGAAATCACAAACACTTAAACATAACGCAAAAAAGTATTATTTAATTCAAATGATGTGACCTCCACACATGGGAGAATTATGATATCTATTTTCATTATATTGAAAATAAAGTACATGATTTATAAGGGAAATCAACTTATGATAACCCTACTTAGTTCTCTAAAAGTTATCTCACCAGTTATATCGTCTATTTTTTGCATCTTCCCTCTTCTCCTTCTAGTGTTTTGACCACAACCTCTATAATTTTATCCTTCCAAAATATCAATGTGCCTTGGTTTTCCCCTCCTACTAAAGACACCTCCTTCTAACCCTTAGGCCCTATCAATGTTATTCATCTCAACAATAAAATTTTCAAATCTTTTAAAATAATTCACAAGTGGTCTAGGATGCACTTTTTGGTGGTCCTCAGATGGTCATCGAGTCACACTTACTCACTAATAATTGTAATTATCCTTCCATTGGAATGAGCTACTATTGATTTCTACTAGAAACTATATTTTGAATGCCAACCACTAGTGATAAGTGAACATCATCTTCTACTCCACTATTAAGATCCTTTGAAAACTTTTACCTTTTCTACACACCCTTCAGAAAATATTGAATGAATCGTCATCAGATACTTCAAGAGTGAATTTAGCACAACATTCACCTACCTCCAAACTTAAATTAGGATAACAAGAGTTTCTCTTTCCATATTCCTAAATTCATACTATAAAACCATGAATTCATACCAAAGTTCATAAATTAGAAGAACCTCTTCAACATTTATACACTCAAAATCCACTATGCTCTATCTGCTAGACTACTTCTACACAGTTGTCTCCACTAATTCTAGTGAACTTGCATCGTATATAATCATGATGATTGTATTTTGATAAAGGAACTCCCGCTAAACTTAGATTGAATTCACTATCAGACTACCTTTATTTGGTGCCCTAACATCCAAAGGCTCCACTCACACTTCTGTTCAACTCACACTTACTGCTTCCACCAAACTGATTCCATCCAACTAAATCTGATGAACTAAATTTATCTATCTGAATCAAAAAATCCATGGTTTTAGTATAAATTTCTCCATTTGGTAACTCCCAAGTGTAAATTATAGAGAATGAAATTTAAAAACTCCAATACTTGACCTAGAAAACATTTCTTACACCAAATCCTAACAATCATCCACTTGAGAATTATTTTTGTAAATTGAGTCCAAAAGTCACTATTGAAATTATACAAAGTCAAAAAAAAATTTGATCTATAATATATGTTGATCATAGATAACATAACATAGATGATAAAGAAGATATTACAGAAGTGAAATCTGTAAAAGTATCAAGGAATTGTGATAAATAATATATTATTTCTGATATAGAAGATATTCAAAAGAAAAACATAATATATTCTAAGAATACATAATATTCTCATGATCCTATGGTAGATATTATAGAGTATTCATAAGGTATTTGAGATCTCTATATAGATGTGTAAGAAATTAAATTTCTTATATAAGGATTACTATTTTGGGAAAAAGTAAGTATTTTGGAGATATAAGTTAGATAATGCTTTAGTGATATTTAAGTCAAAAATATCATGATATAGAGGAATTGAGTTGCGATTCAAGACAAGTCAAAAGGATAATTAAATAAAAAAAAATAAAGTTTCTTAGAGTGATAATTCTAGAGTTTTAAATAGAATATTTAAAATAATTGTTGATTATCAAAATTGGAACTAGTACAAAAAGTATATAAAACAACACATTTTTTACAATGGATAATATTAACTTATATAAAAAATTATTTTCTTATATTATTTATATTATAACTGATGTATAAAACTATCATGCTAAATTTTCTACATCATTTATATACTAAATGATGTAGAAAATTGATTTATTATTTTGGTTATAATATAAATGAAGTAAAAAAATGTTTCCAACATCGATTTTATATGTAGATTATTTTATAACTTATGTAGAAAACCTTTAAAAAATAATTATCTGACATTTAAATTTATATTTAGTCATACATTGTTGATTTCTCCTTCAATAAGAACTCTAATCTCTCTTCTTCAAAACCTTCATCCCCCAATCTCCATTATTCTTCTTCTTCATCACCATTAATATTTCCACCCTTAATCCTCATCATCACTACCATTACCTTCACCATATCAACTTCAACATCATACTTATCTACCACCTTAATCTTCTACCATTACCTATCTGCTATTTTTTTATAATTTGAATCTCTCTTCTGTTCATATTTTTCACAATAGTTGAGGTATCTTTTACTTATCAATTTTTTCATGTTTTAATTCTATTTCATGAAGTGTCAAATTTTATCTTGTAAAATTTAATTCTATGAAACATTATAATGTAAAGAAAATTTTATGCATGGCACTATCACTAAGAAACATTTTTATATGGAACATTGTAAAACATTGTCATTATGTTTGTTATGTACAAATAAAATATTATACATGGAACTATCATTGGCCTTTTATTTTCTATATGGTAGAATGTTTCTCCATAAAACATTGTAAAAATATTTTATTTATTGTGCAAAATTATCACTAGCCTATTTTATATTTTCTTATATTTTATAAAATATAAAAAAATATTCATCAATTATTATATTATAATTATAAAACATGTGTGTAGATTAACATTGAATATATTAAAACTATAAATAAATTATTTATAATAAAAAGTTAATTGGACATTTATAATATGATATTTACATTTATATTACGAAAATAGAAGATATTTAATTACAAAATTACATAATAAAAAAATATGAAAAATTGTGTTTTATTAGTGATCAACCATTTAAATTCCATGATAAGACTTGTGTGTTCATACCATTATTTTTTTATTTGAGTTGTTTTCTTTATGAAATTTATTATTTTTATTTGTGAAATATTTTTCATTTATTTTTTGGTATTATTATTTATAAAATCAAATACCAAATTCAATTTCAATATACATTATCTTATATTCAGTGCTTGAAATTTTTAATTGATGATAATGAGTTGTAGTTTGATTAATTAAAGGAAAAAGGTGATGAATTTGATAACGGAGTTTATTATTTTTAGAAATTTTCAAACAAATTATTATAAAAACATATTGTACTTTCCATGCTTGAAATGATTAAATATGGAAATTTTGAAAATAATAGAAATCAGATATCATTTAATTTTTCATGGTTTTAATCTGAGTTACAGTCCTTGGATTTGGTATTCTAAAATAAGGTAGAATTAAAAATCGATTAATATTTAATATTTTCAAGATGATAAGTCGGATCAATTTAAAGAAATGATTCATGATATAGAAGTAAAGGAAATTGAGAAATGACTAATGATTGAGCACCTATATGGTGATTCTAAAAAACCATAGTATTAAGTTTGTGTGAAATTGATGGTTTTATGAGTAGTGCTAAGATTGATTGACTTTAATTTCAACAAATAATGGAGTGAAAAGAGTTTTATAGAGCTGATTTAACTATTTAAAGACATAATTATTAAAGACAATGATCTTTAAGATTCACATTACAATGTGAGGAAAATATTATTTTTGATGGGTTTAGGGAATAAGAAGATACATGTCTACCTGAATGATTGTGTGCTATATAAGAAGTAATATGAAGGTTTTTCAGAGTGTCCTAAATGTGGTACATCATAGTATAAGTTAAAATAAAATTCAAAGGTTGATTTAACAATTACCAAGACTCATACTAAGGAAATTTGGTATCTTCCTATAATTCTTCATTTAAAATGTTTATTTTCAAATTCATATTATGAAAAAAGGTTAATATGTCATACTGATGAGTGAATTTATAATGGAAAATTTCATGATCCAAATGATTTTTTATAGTGGAATAAAATTAATCCACGGTTTCCTACCTTCATAAATGAAGTTATAAATCCAAGAATTTAAATTTTCACTGAGAGAATGAATCCATATCAAAGACTTAGTAGAAAAAAATAGTTCATGGACTATATTACAAGTAATTCATAACTAATATCCTGAATTTTTTTTGATGCAAAAAAATATATCATGTTCAGTATAATGATTTCTAAAAAAATAGCCTAGAAACCATATTATTGTTTTCTTATAACCATTAATTGATTATTTTAATATTTTATTGTAGTAAGATATCAATGTTTATGATTCTCGTAAAATTGAATATTTTAAATTTCATGAAATGGTTATATTCACTATAAATGATAGCATTGTATAAGAAAATTTATATGGACATGGTGTTAAGGGGCATAAATTGTGTCCAATTTTCAAAGAAGGGGATTCGTATTATCAACCACACCATAGTAGAAAAACAATATACATGGTTCACGAAAGGTTTTTTTTCTATTGATCACTCTTATAAAATATTAAAAAAGGAATTAAATGGCTCAAAATAATTTGATATCTCTCCAAGAACATTTTTAGATGATCAATATTTTTAGAGGGTTAAAAATATTTATGTCACATTCAGATTGACACAAAAATATGAAAATGATTGAAATATATGGAAGAAACGATCAATATTTTTTAAGCTTATATATTAGTGATATCATGAGTTTAAACATAACATTGATTTCATTTATGTATAGAAGAATAGTTGTGATAGTTTTATTAAAATATTTCTGGATATTAAAGGCAAGACTAAGTATGGGTTGAATGAAAGATTTGACTTACTATCAATGGGAATACATTTAAAGTTAGCTCCCACTCCTAAAAAAATATGAACACACCTACCTTCGGCTTATCATACATTATTAAATGGGGGTAAAGTTAGTTTTTTCTAGGGCCTCCATGGTATTAAAGTACTATAGGGTTATTCTTCAAATGTAAAAATTTTTGTTTCAATAACAAATCTAAAGTTACATGCATGAAATCTCATAACTTTCATGTCATGATGAAAAAAATCCTACCAGTTTCATTAAATGGAATACTTTCCATATATGTTAAAATAACTATCATGAAGGTGTGTTATTTTTTAAATTACATTTGAAAAAATAATTGTAGTATATGAATTTATTTAATTTTTTTGAGAATGATACAGTTTCTATATTTTATCAATTTGAAATTTACTTTCCAACATCTTTTTTTGATACTATAGTGCATTTAATGGTTTATTTGGTGTGATAAAGAATGATTTTTGTTCCTATATATCAATGTTAGATTTATCCATTTGAAATGTTTATGAATATATTGAAGGTATATGTTAAGAATCCATGTCAACCAGAAGCCTCCATTTTTTAGAAGTATATTTCTGATGAGGTTATAGAGTTTTGTATAAACTACTTTCATGCAGTGGAGAACATCAGTTTGCCTATATCTTACCATGAATATGGGGAAATGGGATATGTATCTTGAAAGTAAAATCATTGAAAGGTGAAAAAATAAATAAGGTGCATTTATACATCTTGAAGAGAATATATGATGCTCATCAATATATAAAATTTCATATTAATGTGTTAAGAAACATTATCTAAAGAATAAATATGTGTGGATATTAAATAACCAGAGCATTACTTTTTTTTCATGGTTTAAAGATACCATGCATGGTAGATTAGAAACATTAGAAACATTGATATGGTTAGTGGGAGGCCCAAGTTTAAATTTTATAACATGATCTGAGTATTACATTAATGGATACACATTTTTACCAAAGATCGGGATAATAGAAGTACAGTACAAAATAGTAGTTTACCGTTGTTCCCATAATCAATTCATTTTTCAAGTGAAAAATAAAAAAACATAATCTTTGTATCAAGATCATATTAAATATTTTTCTAAGAAATATGGGATATTTATTACATTAAATTTTGAGTTCTCTATTTAATTGTAAAAGGGTTGTCGGTACAAAAAATGTCAAAAATGATGAATTTGGCATGGCGCTAGAAAATTTTAATAGATTAAAATAAATATATGATCATGGAAACACATGTGAAACATATTTTTTATTTTATAGATCTATAAAATGTGTAGTGGTCTATCATTTTTTGATGGAAAAATAGTATTTTGGTGAAGACCAACGTGAATATAATAATGATTTATGTGAGATCCCAACCTTCCATGGAAATATTATCAAATAATATTGATGACCATGTCATAAAAATGGTATTTTTTCATATGAAATGATCAAGATAAAGGAGTCTAGGAAAAAATAATTTCATAATCTTCTAATATTACAGGTCATGTATATTTATTTATTATTTGAATTTTTAAATTTTATAAAATTTTAGATATACTATTTTTAATTTTATTTACTTTGTAAACATATTTTAACAAATATAATAATTTTTTTAGATTAGTTTATTTGTTTTATATCATTTTTCAATTATTCAATTATATATGTAAATATTGTATTAATATAAATTTTTACTATTTTTTACTATGTTTATATAATTTTTTGTTTAATAAATATTGCCAATGTTTTGTTAGCATTGTTAACTACTAATGGATAAGATAAACATTTTATTTAGTTTGGTTTAGTTTTATTTGTATCATTTTCCAATTTTTGTTCAAATTTTATGTAATAGTTGGATTTATATAATATTTTCCAGTTTTATTTTCTTCTATCTATTTAATTTAATTCCATATAAATTACTCAGTATTTTTTAGAATTATTGTTAATTACTCTAATGAATATGATAAATGGAGGTTTTTTTGTATTTTTTGTATCATTTTAAAATTTCCATTCAAATTTATATGTAATAATTAGATTTATGTAATATTTTATGTTTTTTTATTCTATCTATATAATTACATCACTCATTAATGTTGTAAAAATGTTTTAGAATTTTACTTAACTTACTTAAAAATATAAATAAAAATGTGTTTTTGTATATTCTTGTACTAAATGGTTCTTAATTTGATTTATAGGATAATGTCAGATCAAATAGATGAATCACCTTGATATTCTACAAAGGATTGTACACATGCTTTTGTTGAGGATCCTCATCATCCTTCTAAACATGATATTTTTAATTCCATAGGGGAAAATAAGGATTTTAGGGTTAGTGAACTTGTAATTTACCAATATTATCACTTACCCATAGATAATACTGGAGGATATATATTGAGTTTAATGATAATAGTAATCTTAGGGGTCCAAATTCAAAGAAATATAGGAATTTTGTTTCAATACAATCTTTCAAAAAAATTATCATTTTGATTTGTGATTAGATAAGTGTAGGAAAAGTGAAATTATCTCAATTTTGGGATATACTTTTGGTAATCTCATTTATTATTATTTTTCTTATCATGATATATTTTTACTAATATAGGTTTCTTCCCTTATTATCAGATGACATATGTTAAACCTAACTCTAGAGAAGTTAAGAAGAAATGTTTATCTTTTTCTTATAGAAGATGGAGATATTTTAAATTAACCCTCACATAAAATTTATTTTTTTTTGCATGAAAAAATCAAAACCTATGTGATCTATATCCTTTTACATATTAATATACATGGAAGTAATTTGTTGAAAGTAGATGATAAGAATCATTTTTGGTAAGTAAAATGTCAGATTATAGAAGTTCTTTTGTATAATAATAATCAAATTAATGATATGTTTGTCCTTAATTAATAGAAATAGAGATATATCATAATGAGATCCAATAAAAAATGTATACCCTTATACTTTATATCATGAAGTTTATTTGTTATTAGATGAAAAAATTATAGATGGAAGTTTTCAAAAATTGAGAGTCGAGTCTTCAGGATATAAAGAGATTGACTATCCTTCCCCCCAGTTGGACATGAAAAATAGAAGAGGTACCAAATAAAAAAATGGAACATATCTTACATAAGATTTAATGGTTGTAACTGAAGGGAGTAAGGACTTATTTATGTTATTTAATTTATTTCAAATTTTATATATTGTGATTCAGTAATAAAAATTTCAAACATTCTATATAGGAATCCATTAAGGTGTAAATCACATAGAAGACCCTCATACCTAAGGGTAGGAATGATATTTTAGTTACTAAATTGGGAAATCCTAAACACTCGAGCCACGTATGAGGATACAATATTGATGTATCAGTTAAAAAAGTGTTTCGTAGTTCTATAGCTTCTTTAAAGTAGGATGTATATAAAGTAAAAAATAAAAAAACTTTAGAATCTAAAGTTTAAGAGAAATGTGAGATGATAGAGGATAAGATTAGAGATTAGTTAAAATTGATATTTACAGATATACAAAAATAGTTTCAGTCTACATATCCCACACCTCCACCTCTGTCTATATATATCACTCCTCTACCTCTGCCTACATATCCAATTCTTACACCTCCTCCTCTATAACCACTTATCTACTTTGCGTTATATGTTAAGGACTCCAAACATCATATTGTTGCATATGAGATTATATATTATATTAGAAATTCCATACATCATCATAATATATAAAAGATTCAACTTGGGGTAATGATACATGATATTATAGATAGATCATCTTGAGTACCATTCCATATAGATGAGTTCCATATAGTTGGAAAACAATTATCAGCCATTTTTGACTTTGGCCATCTAGACTTGTCTAGAAAAATACCACTAGGTCATATATAGATTATATTCTTTATTTCATACTGTGTTAAAAAAATTAACATTTTATTATATATATATATCTACATTTTTTACATTAATACTTTAAAGGTAAATACATTTTTTATAGACAAAAACATGAATAGGTCATTATGACTTTATAAACTACTTCTTATAGAATCCATAGACTATCAATATATTCATCTTGGTTGTTGGAAGTTTATGAGATTCCAATGGCTGATAAAATTTATGGGTATGATTTGACAATGATTATTTTAAAGAGATATATTGTGGGTCTTGTAATCGGAGATATGTTGGGTATCAACATGATGCAAGTATTTTCCATGTAATTCAATTATCATATTTCATTTAATTGTATCAATTTAATAAAATTTAATACTTATGTATTTTTATTAGTTATCATTATAAACTTTGTATTTAGTGTGATACAATGTCAATATATGGATTTTTTTACCAAAAGTTTATTTCACCAATAACGCAGATAAAGAAAGATATAGAAAGAATGGTATATATTTATAAAATACTTCAAAATGATATAATTAAGTATTTTATGCTTTTTTATCTTTAAGGGTATAAAACATATATTTCTTAAAGTGTTATTTCTCTTAACAAAATAACCACACATATTATATATTTTTTATATTATTTTCCATTTTACATAGTGTGTTTTTTCTCCAAAAGACAAGAAAACTTATTGGTTATGCTCTATACATGTTTCTATGTAAGAAAAATTTAGTGAAATATTATAGATATAAGTTTTATTATTTGAATACTTATATATTATAACAAATTTTAATTTTATTTTATACATATAATTTTCAAAATGGAATGAGATTAATTTATATAGAGACAAAATGATAGTGGAAAATAAAATATCAAATACGTGTACGCAAAGGTGACTTCTCATTTATAATTACTACATTTTTCATGAAAATACTTAAAATGTTATTTTGAATTAAAAAATTCTTTTGAAATATAACTCTCATCACCAAGTAGTAAAGTAATGTGGATATTATGTTCTAAGATTTATGTTTGAAATAATTTCAACCAGGGAAGTTACAAAATTCTACAATGTTGGATTTTATTATAACCTTTCCTTTAATATATCTTATAATTATATTGATAATACATATTAAATTATTTCTTGTTAATTTTAATATTTTTTATGACCCTTTATATAATTATGAAAAAGATATAAATCATTTATAAGGAGCATTGGTAGATTATTTCATAGGTTTGATAGGGTTTTTTATTTTTAATATATATTTTAATGTTTAAATTTGAAATTGTATAGTTGAAATGATTTGAATAAAGGTGTGATGTGGAATTTTGTTATGACATTGTATTTATGATATTATTTTCTAGTTCTTTTTGTACTTACGTTATACTAATGGGGTAATTTAATTAAAAAAATTAAATTTTTTTACATAAGTTATCATATAACTGATGTAATTTTTTTTTGAAAAAATGATTCTTTTACGTTGGTTATACAATAACCATCATAAAATATAGTTTTATAAATTAGTTATTATAAATAAAAAACATATAAAAATATATTTCATGTTTTTAATTATATAAAATCTGTGAAAAACATGTTTAAAATTTCATTTATAGTTAATTCACTAGTTAACTGATGTTAAAAATAAAAAATGATTTTTTAAAACCCTTTTTCTCTAGTGTGGATCTTTCATCGGGATATATTTTTTAAAGTTTTAATTAAATAATAATGCTACTATAATTTAGGATTATTTTTCCATATTCAAATTATGGAAATAATTTTCACTTTATTCTATGAATAAAATATAAGATAAGAATAAAATGAAGATAATTCAAGAGATATGGAGATTGTCAAGCACTTTCTACTGCTGGGTTTTCATCTATGTCAAGGAAAGTGGATTAAAGCACTAATCACCAAAACAATTTTTATTTAAGAGGAAGGTTAAAATGTATAATATAATTATCTCATGAATACATTAATCATTCTAAAGGGTTTATATGATGGTTGATGTGCATGCAGTGTTACTAATCATTAATCGGTAGTCAAAGTCCTTGAAGTTTGAGGAATAAGATTTACACTTTTGATGCTATAAAATTTTTGTTCATAAAGATGATATTATTCATTATAATGTTTAATTAAAACCATTAAATACTATAAGGAACCATTATAATCTTATCTAAATCATTCGGGAGACTGTAAAACTTTCAAGGGATAGATATTTTCAAAATATTTAAGGATATATTCTTCTCTTATATTGCAATCACATAGATAGTTTCACAGGAGTCAAGTATGTATTATTCCCTTATCTTGGTTAATTCATAAGATTATAGGTTATATTCTTCCCTTATCTTGTAATCACTTAAATATTAGTTATAAAATACGTGTCTCATACATGACCCAAACACAGTAAGGAGTAGTCACCCACAATGGGTGAGAAACTTTTAAAAATTCATTTATGCCTTTTATTTTTTTTATTTCAATTTAATAAGAATAAGAGTGATATTTAAAATTAATTGGATCAAGAATTTAACTAGTCATAGAGGTTAATTTCAAAGAATAAATTTTAAGAGGGGTATCATTGATTCATCTCCTGTCCCCCTCTTAGTGATACATCACCACTTACCTAGGAACTTCAAGTGGAATTAGAGCTAAATAAGATCCCTATAAAAGATCTAATCTTGAAAAAATGATAAATAAAGAATCCAAAATCTTTAAATAAAATAATTTCTCCAATATTTGATAGATTATCATGGTTGTAAAAATGGGTTTATTTTCTTATATTCTTTCTATCGACCTATAAATTAAGGATACTGTTATTGTGGGTTTTACACCGGTTGAGAGGGATTCTCCTATGAAATTTATAGATAAAAGAAATTTAAAGGTATAAGGAAAGGAAATGAATGAAATTATAATATCCTTATCTAAAAAAGTTTATAAATAATTTATGAGACTCAAAACATCCAAAGAGATATGTGATAATCCTGAGAACATTTTTTAAGGTAATTTTAAAGTAAAAGAGGTCAAAATAAATATTTGGAGGGAAAATTTTAAAGACATTAGAATAGATGAGGATGAGAATATTAATGACTAATTTTTAAGGGAAAATGAGATTTCCAATAATATCAAGGGCTTTGGAAACACACTAGAAGACCCAAACAGTGTAAATAAACTTATGAGAAATTTTTCTAATAGATTTGATAAAAATGGTTTTACTTTAGAATAAATGTATGACTTATCTCTTGATGAGTTACATAATAAAATTTTTAACTATGAGATGATAAAATCCCTTTTGTTTAAGAATAATATCAATAATTATATGGAATTTAAATATATAAACAAGCTTAAAATTAAGGGAAATGAGGATGAATCCTTTATTTAATATGAAGATATAGAATAAAATGAGGAAGAATATAATAGGATCATGGATCTTATCTCAAATAACTTCAATAAAGGATAGGGTAAGTACAAATAGAAACTCTCATTGATATAATTTAAGTTTGGTTCAAATATATAATTTTTTATTAATTTTTAAAATAATAAAGGAGGTGAGTATGATAAATTTTAAAAGGAATAAATTTTTTACAAGAAGAGATATAGTAAAAACTCTAACAAAGATAAGGAACCAATTAAAGGAAATAAAAAAATCACCATAGTAAAAGATGAAACATGATTGTAAAATAATATGAAGACTATGTAACTATAGGTAAAAAATCTAAAGAGTAAGTTCTGGAAATTTTTTATAACTTTATAGATCATGTTGAAAATCATCAAGATACCTTAAGTAGTGGTGAAGATGGTGATGACACCTAAATTGAGTACATGTTAATGTTTGATATTAAAGCATGTATTAATCGAAAAAACCAATAAAAAAGGAAAATAAAATCCCTAAATAAATTGGTTGATAAGATAAAGGAATCTAAATCTGAGTATCATATAAAGAAATATTCTTATGTCAAATAAATTAAGAATCTCAAGGTGAAATTTGGAGAACAAGATAAAATGTTGAAAGAATTCAAGGGAGTGTTTGTTACAAATGAAGTATAGTTAAACATGATACAATCAAGGTGTATCAAATATAAAAAGGCCCTAGATAAAATGAGATATGACTAAAATAATGTTTTATAAGTAAAGGGAGAGTCATCAAAAACTTTTAGAGTTTTTTCACAAAATATTAGGTAAATTATGCACCTATGAATCATAAGAATGTTAAATCCATTTTGGCTAACTATGTAGGATATAATGGAAAATATAAGAAATATTGGACTAAAATAAATCACGAGAAAACCACTTCTACGTCAAGGGGATTTGGATAAATATTAATAAGGGAAATTTCCTCATGGAAAAAAACAAATGGATTATTAAAATGTACCTAAATAAGAAAAATAATTTCACAATTAGATTCATAATTTTCAAAGAAGATCGGGATTTAGAGGATATATTTGGTGTTTTGGATACTATGTACATAAATAATAAACTTTTTGGTATAATATGTGATTAACTTATAAAAAAGGAGGCATTAATTAAGGAAGATATATCTAGTAAAGATGAGGAATAATTCTAAACAGAAGCAAGTTGTGAATAGAAATATATAAATATTGTCTATTTAGAATAGGTTTGATTAACTGGATTAAATATATAGAATGTATGAACAAAAATTTCATTATGATGAATAATTTATGACAACACTTCAATGACAAAAAAATCGCAATTTTTTAAATGATAAGGTTTATAGAAGAGAAAAATTTGAGAAGTCACTTCTTATTGAGGTGGATCTTTAGGAAAGTAATATAAGGAATACTTGGATATTTGATAGTGGTTTTTCATCTCATATGATTTTAGATAAAAAAATATTGAAAAATATTAAATATTATGATATAGGTTCAGTTAATTTTTGGAATAAAATTTTCATAAAAATAATAGGAAATGGTATAGTTGAGATTGAAGTTCAAAAACTAAAATCTAATAATGTTATATTATTTGATGGGATTAAATGAAAATTATTTAGTGTAACATATATATGTGATAATTTTAATGAATTTATTTTAAGAATAAACACTTTTCTCAAGAAAAGGATAAAATATGGAAGAATTGTCATTAAGGATGAAAGAATAAGTGTCAACTTATATAAAATTTGTAATCCTAATAATTATTATTATTTAAGTTCAAAAGATGATAATTTTTTTGAATAGAATAATTGGAATCCTTTTTCAAAAGATATTAACTAATATTTAAAATGGATATGTAATGAGAGACTTGCATCAAATTAATATTGAAATAGAGGAAAATTATAGAACATGTCAAAAAGGGAACATGGTATAAAGATATCCCAAAAAAAGGTGAATAATTAGTTTACTAGGCCACATGAATTAGTATATTTAGAATTATTTGTTACAATGAGACATAAATACACTAAAAATTATCTAAAATCCATCACATGTACTAATGATTTTATAAGGATGACTAATATTAATTTCATTAAGTATAAATTAATGGAAATATATATGTTCAAAAAAATTATAATATGTAACGCCCCGAACCCAGTTACCCAGAGTCGGTGCATTATTTTAATACATTGGCATGATTATAAGGAATAAAGTCCCGAAATACTGATCAATTTAGCAGTCTTGGAAAATATATTACATACACGAACGTTAAATTACACTTTCTAACATAAAACAAACAAAAATATCCTCTTAGAACGCCAGTGTTCCCTTAGTTTAACGCTACATCTCAAACATAAAACACTTCTTGCGATCCTGGGAAAATAAAACATAAGAAAGGGGTGAGATCAGATGATCAGTAAAGGTAAACAATATAGTGAAAGATAACATAAATATTAAGCATGGTGAATAATTGAAACCACATGCCTTTACCAATAATAAACATGAATACTTTTATGGAAAGAATATGAGATGAGTAAATAATGTCGTAATAAAACATATTCATGGGTATTCTACTAGTTGAATAACCACATGAACCATAAATATTATTTTCATAATGAAGGAATGTATAATTCCATACATTCTGAAACATATTTTCAAAGCCTCAGCCAAGAAGTCTAAAAATTATTAAGGCCTCGGAAAAAACCATATATCAAATTGGGAAAGACCTCAGATAATTCCACGTCTAGTTGTCTCATGAGACCTACCGATGCATCTAGGAGCTATAGCGGGCTCCACCCGTCACTTACTATGTCTAATACATTCCTCATATGAAAATTTTGAAACATAACATAAACATTCGTATTAGAACTAGCATACGAAATGTCAATACTTTAACCATAAACCATGAATGGTATAAAAATAGAACATCCACAGTCAAACATATCATAACTCATTCAATACAATATGGAAGATTGTATTATAATAAATCAACCTCAATCAAAAATAATATCTAATAAAGGATGCTGGCATAGTTGAAAATGACGAGTAAAACTTTTTGAGAGAAATAACCTTTTTGTAAAATCATTTAAAAGTCACACATTTATAAAGTAAGTAATTTAAAAGATATTTTTGAATAAAAGTATCTCATACCACTTTGAAACTTTTGAAAAGAATTATCATATCAAAACATTCATGTCCATATAAATAAATCCTTAAAATCATTTTGAAAACATGGACATTAATTAAAAATATTTAGAAAGATAAATGTTTAAAACATTTAAAATTATGATCTTGAAAAATATTACCTTTCACAAATACTTAAAATATTCATTTTGAAATCATTTTTATGAAAAATGGACATGGATGATAAAAATATCTCAGTAAATACTTACACATAAACAATCTCGGATAATAATGAGATTGAGGACTTAACCCTTACCTTGCACTTTCCTTTATTTGAGGGTACGTTTAACCTCCTGTATGAAGATCATAGTATGTTATTAAATTATACCAAAACCATATTAATATTTATTATATCATACATGATTCATTTATGACTTTATACAACCCATTTAATAATAATTTCCATGTTAAATTAACATTTTGGGTAATAATCGCTTTCTTTATCGTACGTGTTTTAACTTGTTACTCTTTATTGTATCACTTAGATCAAGATTTAAATACTTCCATAATATAAAAAATTATTTATATATCATATATATTTAGAATATAAATATGTATAATAGACATATATATGAAATAAAAAACACTGTTTATGGAGACGGTATTTCGTACGTACGCATAAACACTGTTTCCATTTTCATATCGTATTGAACGGAACTCAGTGAATAAGATATATGTAAGTACACATATATATAAATATATATCTCTAGTAGAATTATTATTTCATATATTACATACTTATTAGTAGTAAATATTTTTATAATCTTCGATGAATGGTGAACTTGGAAATGAACCTCATCGCGTCGTGGAGACGGTAATCCGTACGTATGCATGAGGGACAATATCATTTCCTTAAAGGTGTGTAATTGGATGGTATATTAATTTTAAAAATACATTATCATGTTATTATAATTATTTATATATATAATACTCATCATTATATCCATCTAAATAACATAGTGTTGAATAACAAATTGCACCATGACGTGGAGATGGTAAGCCGTATGTACGCACGCATGGTAACATTATCATTCATAATATGGATAGAATAATGAATATAGTTGTGAAATATTTATAATAACATCATAGTATATAGAAGATACTTGAGTTATTATTTTATAATAGAAACAATAAAGAAAGAGTAAGTGGAAGAATAAGAGAAGTTGAAAGAGGGTGGTGAAATCATTACCTCTTCTTCGGGTTCTTCTTTTTGATTTGATTAAAAGGGCTCCTTAGGTCGGATTTATGACCAAAGGAAGGCCTCTAGTATGAAGGTAGGATAGTTTATAGGGTATTTGGGTAGGGGTTTTCTGGGCCAAATGGATTAGAAGGTGTGAATTAGAGTGAAGGGGGAGTTCCCTTTTATAAGAGGGGTGAGGGGCACCTTAGGAAAAACATAAAATATTATTTTATAATAAAATAATTTTCAGTTTCTAATGGCTCCAAAATGTATTATTTAAAGGATAAGGTGGGGATGGGTTGAAAACTACTCAACCAATAGGTTTTATACAGGTTTGGGTCACCATATTAACCTTAAATTTTAGATTTAACTCTTAGTTAAATAGTTTGACATTTACCATGTCTCTTGTATTTTTGTATTATATGATTAATAAAATTACTATAAAATTCTAATAGAATCCCAATTGATTAATTAATGTAATATATATTATTATATAATTCTTATGGATGAACCTTAGATTTTTAGGAATATAATATAAATTAATAATATAATATTTGTTTTAAAAACTCTTTTATGTCAATTTTGACACTATTTGGTATTTTGTTTTTTTCTAAATTTATAACAGTATTATTACTATAAAAAAATTCATCTAACCAACCCTAACATGTCATATTAACCTAGAAAATTAGTTTAATTCACAAAAAGTCTCAAATTACATTTATTTGGATATTTATAATATCAAATATTTTAATATTTAATTAATTAGGTAATTACTGCATCATCATTGTGTCATAAATAAATTAAATTATTTAATTTATAAAAAATATAAATAAAATACCATTATGTAGGAAATCGTTTTATATTTCTAATGAATATTTATAGTTGAAAAGATGAATTATATAACCCCATGTAAAAATTGATTTACTAAAAGATATTAGTTTTTGTCATTTTTGCCTTTACTTTAAGTTAATTAAAATAAAGTGTCATTATCATTCAAAAGTGGCTCCATGGGGTCCCAAAATAGACCCAAGGATTCCCATAGTCGTCCATGACTCATCCAATAATGTCAAGAAAAGTGTTAAGGTAATTTTGTATTATTATAATATTCTTTTTAACTTGAATTACCCTATTTACCTTTAACCGCGGTAAATAAAAGTCAAAAGTTACTATTCACCAAAAAATTATTTTCATCTTATTGAACCAAATTTTACTTACTGAGGTTAACCATGTCTCTTGAATTTTTGAAATTCCACTCACAAATCGGTAAAATTAAGTTTTATCAGAATTTGTAAATTCTCCTAGGAGGTGGGTAAAAGACGGTGAAAAGTTCAATAAAATTTTTATATATCCAAACTTATTATAAAATGAATCCAATGAATTATATTGAAATTATATAGGTATTATGTTTCTATTTTAAACTATAATAAATTTAAATAAAATAAATAATTATTTAAATAAAAAGTCGTTTTTAACTAATAACTCAGTGTTTTTCGCTATTTATCAAAAATTGAATGTTTTCAGAAAAATACCAAAATTTCACCCTAAGCTAATTTTGATATTCAAAATTTAAAAATGAAGTCTATTTTACCAAATTTAAAACATATAAATTTAATTTATTAATTTAAAATTAATTCTCATTGTCAAAACCAAAAAGCGTATTTTTAAGAAATAATAACTACCAAAAGATTGACACTTGTTTATGTATGATTTCAAAGTGAAATTACATAAAATGACAAAAATTGGATTAAATGGTAAAAATATAATTTAATTATAATTACAAACCATTAAAATTTATAATCCAACAATATAAATTATTTCGATCAAAAAAATTCCGTTAAAATATAGTATTTTTTACTATTCACCCAAATATGAAAGTTATCAGAAAAAAACCAAAAATTTATTGAAACTAAATTCTTATGTCCCGAATCTATAGAATAAGTTTATTTTGTAAAATTTAATATATAAAAGTTTCAAATATTTGATTTAAAAAGGGTTCTCCATTAAAAGGCGGTAAAATTGTATTTTTTGAAAAAAATAATTCTTTTATCAGAAAAAAATGAATTTGTTCTTACATTATGTCTAAGAAACTCATAATGTGTATTCTAAAATTATAATGATTATATAAAGTTTAAAATTCAGTTAATACTATTCATAATTGCTTTTGAACGGCTAGTTTGGTAAGTCGTGGTGTGCTTGAACTCAGTGTTGTGTGTAGTGCAAGTTATTGCATTACTTTGAAAAAATAACATACTATGAAATCTTGGGGTGTTAAATTCTTCCCTCCTTCAATAAATTACTTCCTCGAAATTTGTTATTGTTCTTAGAAAATAAAAGGTTGAAAATAGAAAATACCTTTGTGGAAAACCCACATCAAGAAATTGGATTAATAAAATTTAGTCTTAATGAGAGGGAAAGGAAAATGAAAAATTTACCACCAAATTATGATCTTGATTTGGAGAACATTAGTGGAAATTAGAGACACATAATTGGATGGAAAACATAAATATTTATAGAGAGTGATTGAGGTCACCAATCACAATATATCATTTAAATATATTGACATAACAAATCCATTATCAAAACCATTTTCAATACCAAAATGTGTAAAAACAGTATATGGTATTTTTTTTCTTTTTTTTAAAGATTTTGGATTCTTAAAAAAGCCAAAGATCAAATAAAACTCACGGCGGTGGAAAGGTCATTGTCACCGCTTACGTTAAAAAAATTCCTTTTTTTCGTTTAGTAAAACGCTTCGTAGAAAAAGATTCCCCTTGAAATGAAAAGTCAAAGGGTTTTATACACCGTATAAAAGAAAGTCATTTGGAAATCAAAGGATGCCTCAATGAAAGGAGATTGTGACGAATTCCCTTAACTAAAGTTTAAGAATTAATTTAATCATATAATAAGAGGGAAATATATATATATATATACTTCACAAGTAGAGTTTCATCCTTTAACTAATTCCTACCACAAACTCATCTTTCACTCCAAAAGATTTCAAAAATATATATTTTATTTATCCTAATCATATAGGGTTCCAAAAATATAGAATTTATAATTATCCTATCATACCTTTTAAAAAACTAGATTATACAATCCAAGGACTTCATGTAGTCTAGTGGTAGGCAATAAATCCCAATCGCACTATGGTTGTAGGTTCGATTCCCGCAGCTTTGTCTGACACGACAGATTGTCACACGGTCTGCATGTTGTCCTTTTTATAACAATCCAAAAATAACCTTAACAATAGTATCCAATTTCAAACTTAATCCATTCCAACCTTTATACTTATCCAAAATACTTCTATCCAAACTCACAGTCCAAAATTTATAAGGAAGGTAAACACAATGAAGATCTTTTTTGCCACATAATAACATGTGAACACCTTCATCATGTATTATTTTAAAACATGGTAACACCCTGAATTACCATAAAACCTTTATTGATTACATTAATTCTCCCTTATCCTGTATATAATACTAAATATATTCCTTATATCCAAAAGTTTTGAATATTCCAACAATGATGAGATAAACAAACTATTAATCTGTTCCAAGGAAGTCAAGAATATCTAATATATTTTAACCAAATCAACCATCTCTTATTCCAAAATCACTACCTCATTATCAAGATTATATTAAGGATTACCTTTCCTTCAACCATGTATTTTCGAAAAAGTGTATATTACTATTAAGTCACTTTTCTTAGAACCATATAATCTCAAATCCTCAATAAAATAGTACTGCATTACAATCCTTATTTATCTCCATAATTCATATAACCAGCATATTGTTTATACAACATTCAAATGAAATAATTCTATAATAACAACATAAGAACACTAGTCATTCCTCTTCATCTTGGTAGTATCATAACTTGACTCTTATCCAAAAGCATCATTTGGGGTATACCCTGATGATTTTGACATTGATTCATGTAGTGTCCCAACTCCTTGCAGATAAAGCATTATACATTTGAAACTTTTTTCTCACCCTTGAAGTCACGTACACGGTGTCTTTTTCTCCACACTTATAACAAACTCTCATTCCCTTTAAACATTTACCAAGGCAATTCTTTCCATAGTTATCACATATGGGAAAATCCTTCTTTTCCTTATTCCATTTATCCATCTTTCTCTCTACCATCCTTTTCGTCTCTTGCTTTCCTTCAAATCCATAGGACTCATAGACTTCTCTACTTATCTTATTAACACACGATACTATTTCTTCATATTTTTAGAATATTTTGGATACTATTTCCCTTCTAAATGTTGGATTAATACCATGAAAGATTTGATCCTTCTTACTCTTTGTATCATATATATGTTTGGAGTTCTCATTCCTTCTACTGTGTGCCATTTCTAAACAATGGCATACACTAGGTAATTTTATGAATCACAATGAATAATTCCAAACTTGTAAAATACCTAAAATAAATTGAACAGTTTATGGATACAATCCATAATAATAAAAATGTTTTCTTTGAGGAAGTATTTACTCCTAAATCCTTCATAATGTCTTATAATGAAAATGTGAATTATCCTAAGCATATCCCCCATGAGTGTCATAACCAAGAGTGCAATAAGGCCCGTTTTCATGCACCAGTTCTCGTTCGAGTCTATCTTAAAGTGGTGTTTCCAGGTTTTACCCCTAGGTACATCTATTCCAGAGCCGCCTCTACCTACTCGTATCCAGACAGGGATTTATTTGCTTAAAAAACTCACAAAATCTCTACATTACTAAAATTATAGGAAGTTCTTCTATACTAATCCTCAATGTCTATCTTAGGGTAATGTTCTCTAATCAGATTTTATCTAAATCTAGTTTCCAAGGTTATTTCTAAACTTCCTCTGATACCAACTGTAACGCCCCTACCCCAGTTACCTAGAGTCAGTGCATTATTTTAATACATTGGAATGATTACATGGAATCAAGTCCCGAAAGACCGATCAGTTTAGCAGTCCTTGAAAATAGATTACATACATGAAAGTTACATTACACTTTCTAACATACAACAAAAAAAATTATCCTTTTAGAACGCCAATGTTCCATTAGTTTAACCCTGCATCTCAAACATAAAACACTTCTTGGGATCTTGGGAAAATAAAACATAAGAAAGGGGTGATCTCAGATGCTCAGTAAGGGTAAACAATATAGTAGAAGATAACATAAATATTAAGCATGGTGAATAATTGAAACCACGTGTCTTTACCAATAATAAACATGAATACTTTTAAGGAAGGAATATGAGATGTGTAAATAATGCCATAATAAAACATGGTCATGGGTATTATACTAGTCAAATAACCACATGAACTATCAATATTATTTTCATAATGATGGAATGTATAATGCCAGACATTCTGAAACATTTTGTCAAGGCCTCGGCCAAGACGTCTAAAAATGATTAAGGCCTCAGCCAAAACCATATATCAAATTGGGAAAGGCCTCAGCCAATTCCATTTATATTTGTCTCATGAGACCTACCGATTCATCGAGGAGCTATAGCGGGCTCCACCTGTAACTTACTATGTCCAATACATTCCTCATATGAAAAGGTTGAAACATAACATAAATATTCATATTAGAACTAGCATAAAAAATGTCAATACTTTAACCATAAATCATGAATGGTATAAAAATAGAACATCCACAGTCAAACATATCATAACTCATTCAATACAATATGGAATATTGTATTATAATAAATCAACCTCAATAAAAAATAATATCCAGTAAAGGATGCTAACATAGTTGAAAATGACGAGTAAAACTTTTTGAGAGAAATAACCTTTTTGTAAAATCATTTAAAAGTCACACATTTATAAAGGAAGTAATTTAAAAGATATATTTGAATCAAACTGTCTCATACCACTTTGAAACTTTTGAAAATAATTATCATTTCAAAGCATTCATGTCCATATAAATAAATCCTTAAAATCATTTTGAAAACATGGACATTAATTAAAAATATTTTGAAAAATAAATCTTTAAAACATTTAAAATTATGGTCTTGATAAAGAGTACCTTTCAAAAATCCTTAAAATATTCATTTTGAAATAATTTTTATGAAAAATGGACATGGATGATAAAAATATCCCAGTAAATACTTACACATAAACAATCACGGATAATAATGAGATTGAGGACTTAACCCTTACCTTGAACATTACTTTATTCGAGGGTATGTTTAACCTCCTATATGAAGATATTATTATGTTATTAAATTATACCAGAAACATATTAATATTTATTATATCATACATGATTCATTTATGACTTTATACAACCCCTTTAATAATAATTTCCATGTTAAATTAACATTTCGGGTAATAATCACTTTCTTTATCATACGTGTTTTAACTTGTTACTCTTGATTGTATCACTTATATCAAGATTTAAATACTTCCATAATATAAAACATGATTTATATATCATATATATTTAGAATATAAATATGTATAATAGACATATATATGAAATGAAAAACACCGTTTATGGAGACGGTATTTCGTACGTACGCATAAACACTGTTTCCGTTTTCATATCGTATTGAATGGAAATAAGTGAATAAGATATATGTAAGTACATATATATATATATATATATATCAAGTAGAATTATTATTTCATATATTACATACTTATTAGTATTATGTATTTTTATAATCATCGATGAATGGTGAACTTGGAAATGAATCTCATCGCGTCGTGGAGACGGTAATCCGTACGTACGCACGAGCAACAATATCATTTACTTAAAGTTGTGTAATTGGATGGTATGTTAATTTTACAGATACATTATCATGTTATTTTAATTATTTATATACATATTAATCATCATTATATCCATCCAAATAATGTAGTTTTGAATAACAAATTGCACCACGGCGTGGAGACGGTAAGCCCTACGTACACACGCATGGTGACATTATCATTCATAAGATGGATAGAATAATGAATATATTTGAGACATATTTATAATAACATCCCAGTGTATAGAAGATACTAGAGATATTATTTAATAATTTAAACAACAAATAAAGAGTAAGTGGAAGAATAAGAGAAGTTGAAAGAGGGTGGTGAAATCATTACCTCTTCTTCGGGTTCTTCCTTTTGATTTGATTGGAAGGGATCATTAGGTTGCCTTTATGACAAAATTAAGACCTATAGTATGAAGTTAGGATAGTTTAGAGGGTATTTGGGCAGGTTTTGGCCGATAAAAATGGCTCAGAAGGTGTGAATTAGAGTGAATGGGGAGTTCTCTTTTATAAGAGGGGTGAGGGGCACCTTAGAAAAAACTTAAAATATTATCTTAATAATAAAATCCTTTTCAGTTTATAATGGATCCAAAATGTATTATTTAAACGATAAGGTGGGTATGGGTCGAAAACTACTCAACTAATAGGTTTTAGATAGGTTTGGGTCACTATATTAACATTAACTTTTAGATTTAACTCTTAGTTAAATAGTTTGACATTTACCATGTCTCTTGTATTTTTATATTATATGGTTAATAAACTTACTATAAAATTCCAATATAACCCCAATTGATTCATTAATGTCATATATATTATTATATAAGTATTTTGGCTTAATCATATATATTTATGAATATAATATCAATTAATAATATAATATTTGTTTTAAAAACTCTTTTATGTCAATTTTGACACTATTTGGTATTTTGTTTTTTTCTAAATTTATAACAACATTATTACTTCGAAACCAATTCATATAACCAACCCTAACATGTCATATTAACCTATAAAATTAGTGTAATTTACAAAAAGTCTCAAATTACATTTATTTGGATATTTATAATATCTAATATTTTAATACTTGAATAATTAGGTAATTACTGCATCATCATTGTGTCATAAATAAATTAAATTATTTAATGTCTAAAAAATATAAATAAAATACCATTATGTATGAAATCTTTTTATCTTTCCAATTAATATTTATAGTCGAAAATATGAATTATATAACCCCGTGTAAAAATTGATTTACTAAAAGATATTTGTTTATGTCATTTTTTCCTTTACTTTAAGTTAATTAAAATAAAGTGTCATTATCATTCATAAGTGGCTCCATGGGGTCCCCAAATCGACTCAAGTATTCCCATGGTCGTCCATGACTTATCCAATAAGTTTAGGACAAGTTTTAAGGTAATTTTGTATTATTATGACATTCTTTTTAACTTGAATTACCCTATTTACCTTTAATCACGGTAAATAAAAGTCAAAAGTTACTATTCACCAAAAATTATTTTCATCTTATTGAACCACATTGTACTTACTGAGGTTAACTGTGTCTCTTGGATTTTTTAAATTCTACTCACAGAAGCAGTAAAATTAAGTTTTATCAGAATTTGTAAATTCTCCTTGGAGGTGGGTAAAAGACGGTGAAAAGTTCAATAAAATTTTTATATATACAAACTTATTATAAAAAGACTCCAATGAATTATATTGAACTTATATAGGTATTATGTATCTATTTTTACCTAAAATAAATTTAAATAAAATAAATAATTGTTTGAATAAAAAGTAGGTTTTAACCAATAACTCAGTGTTTTTCACTATTCATCAAAAATTGAATGTTTTCAGAAAAATACCAAAATTTCACCCTAAGCTTATTTTGATATTCCAAATTCAAAAATTAAGTCTATTATACCAAATTAAAAACATATAAATTTCATTTATTAATTTAAAATTAATTCGTGTTGTCAAAACCAAAACGCGTATTTTTAAGAAATAATAACTACCAAAAGATTGACACTTGTTTATGTCCGATTTCAAAGTGAAATTGCATCCAAGGGCCAACATTGGATTAAATTGTAAAGATGTAATTTAATTATACTTCCAAACCATTCAAATTTATAAGTCATCTCTATAAATTATTTCGATTAAAAAATTTGTTTTCAGTTAAAATATAGCTTTTTTCACTATTCACCTAAATATGAAAGTTATCAGAAAAACACCAAAAATTTATTGAAACTAAATTATTATCTCCCGATTCTAAAGAAGAAGTTTATTTTGTAAAATTAAATATATAAAACTTTCATATATTTGATTTAAAAAGGGTTCTCTATTAAAAGGCGGTAAAATTGTATTTTTTGAAAAAATAATTCTTTTATCTGAAAAAATGAATTTTGTTCTTACATTATGTCTAAGAAAATCATAATATGGATTCTAAAATTATAAGGATTATATAAAGTTCAAAATTCAGTTAATACTAATTATAACCGATTTTGAATGGTTAGTTTGGTAAGTCATGGTGCGCTTGAACTCAGTGTTGCGTGTAGTGCAAGTTATTGCATTACTTTGAAGAAATAATGTGTTATGAAATCTTGGGGTGTTACATAATAGAAGTTTAGAAAGTATTGGAGGTTTATGTAAAGAATCTAATCTATAATTATGGAAGGGAGTTATCTAAAAATTTATCTGAATCCTATATTTTTAAGAATGGGATCAACCATCAGTATAGTGATCCATATTGTGACTCTCCATACCCGTACTCACAGAGATCCAAACTTATCCATCTATTAGTAAAATATCAACAAAAAATATTGATTCACTTACACACCAAATACATTTTAGTTTTATAGTTTTATAGATTTAGGAAAAAACTTTAACTAAAAAAACCATATCTTTCCCATCCAATGGATATTTTTACCATTATACCCAGAATTTCTTATTTAACACTAAGTTTTCAACACCCCCCACAAAATTCTCCATACATGACACACATCTTGGAATTTAATATGTAATTATCTGCTTCATAATATTAGGGAACTGTAAACATATAAGGGTGATCTTAAACACTTAGTAAGGGGTATCATATATTAGAATCTATAAAATCATAAACATAACATAAATAAATATGGAATAAATAAATAAGAATCAAATAATTCCATATAATCGATCAAATGAGCTTAAAATAAATCTATTGATGACATAAAAATATAACTAATAAAATGGAAAATAATAACTAATTTCATATGGGTTAAATTCATAATGTAGGACATATTACTCTTACCATTAAGGCCTCAAACAAGAAATATTACATACCCTTAAGACTGTATCCAAGACAACTTAATAAATGGGTAGGCATACACCAAATACCCATATTATTTTATCCAATGAGACCTATTGAGGAATAGAGGGGATATATTAATCCAGGACCCAACCATCAATTAATTATTTCCAATGCATTCACTATATAAATGAAATGAATATCAATACAATACATTTTCAACCTTGATTTGTAATCAATAAACATACATATTGGGATAATAAATGTATGAGATTTCAATACTTTACTCAGTCAATAAACAGAATAAAATGATCATAAGTCATCTAGATAAATAAGATTGATGGTATTATTAAGGCATATCACAAGTTAAGCATAATAACTGTAAAGGATATTGACATAGATAAAAAAACCTTTATAATAATAACACTTTGAATGAAATCACATAAGAAGAGATCAAGAATTATATTGTTTAATACCATGAGTTCAATATAGAAAATAAATATATTATAATATAATTTAGAGGGTGATTCAGGTAACATAACTCCAAATTAAATAAAACTTTTAGATTTTTAGAGAAAATGGAATTAAAACTATAAAAATATATTTTAGAAACTATTTCTTAACATAGTTGTAAAAATATGAAATCATAAGCCACTTTAAAAAATAATTTTCAAGAAGGTAACATGAAAAAAAATTTAAAACAACACTTTAAAAGAAATACCAATAATGGAGCCATGAAAAATAAATAAAGGTTACCCCTGGGAAATGTGGAGTAGAAGATAAAATATATAATCATGAATGGAAAATCCTTTTAAATGTTTTAAAGTAACTTTATTGAAACCCATGTCAGTTAAAATAGTAATAAAAAGTCTTTTTAAAAATAGATAAAGAGAAACATGAAGATCAAAATATATAATACATATTTTTTTCAAATTAAGAAAGTAAAATTTTATGGAGACAATGGATATAGACATGGAGGAAAAACAATCATTAAATAGGATGAGAATTATTCTAAACAACATTATACATTTATGAGAAAGAAATTCATAAAGGAAGAATATTGGATTAAAATTTTCATTTTCAAGATAGTGAGAAGAGATAATATCATATGAAATAATAATTCAAATAATATATGATACTTATAAGAATTGATTTCAAGAAAAAAACTTATAACTCAATGAAATGAAGTTGAGTTAGAAAAGTATCCTACAATATGGGTAGTGTATAAATTAAAAGGACATGAAATATATATTGTAAAAATGGGTTTAAAATCACATTATTAAAGGTTATTTAGGATTAAATATTTCAATACGGTAGTAATTACACCATTTCAAATAAAAATAGATAAAAAAATATGAAATCATTCCTTAATAAAGTGGAATTGAGATGGGAATACTTATAACATTGGTGTCTTTTAAATTGAAAACCAATGAAAGATATAATATGAAATGAATTATTAAATCCATTAAATTGGATGAAAATTATAATTAAAATAATTCATATGGTATTATATACACTATAAAAAATAAAACAAGTGGTGAATATTGAATATGTTTCAAAGAAAGAAAGTTGAGATGAGAAACCATTACCTAACTCTTGATTTCCAGAAAAGTTATTTAACCTCATGTATAATAAACATAACTATATAAATAAATCACTTCAGAACCTTATTCCTATCTATTATAATTTATAAACTTTAATTATAATAATTCATTATAACTTTATTAGTTAGTTATTGTTTATTTTCATCATCGAATGTTAATAATTTTGTTTGTTTTGTAAAAGTTTTATAATGGAGATTTTGATACTTTTTTATTAATAAAAAGTTCATAACTACTATATTATTAAAGATATTAGAATAATTTTGTTTTAATGATTTATAAATTCCCATTTTTATTTCATGGAAGGAATCTGTATGGTTTTCAAGAATAAAATCCATGTTGAGCTTGTTTTGGTAATTTTTAATGAATGTAAAGGTTGTATATTAATAATGAGTTAAATACTAGTATTACCTATTTAGAAACATAAAAAAAATTATTTACTCATTAATTTATATTATTTCTAGTAATTAAGTTTACATATCCATCCATGATATAAATTTATAGTATTTCTCCTGTAAGTGGTTAAAGTATTCATAACAAGAACATGTTATAATTAAAGTATAATTATGAATTGATTTAGTTGTAATAAAATTATTTTAGAAGTATAATTATATTATTTATGTTTTATTAATATAAAAATTCATATTTTTGAAGTGGTGAAAGAATAATATATTTGATAAAAATCTATTACTTATAATAAAGAAGTCATTTTCCTCTTGGAATTCTCATTTTAGAAGGTTGAATTTATAATTATCACAAATTGTTAATATAATTAATAGAATTCCTAATTCAGTTTTTTAAAAAATATTAATCATGTATTAAATATTTTATTTATTCATTAAACCCATTCTTATAACCATCCATGTAGGGTGGTGATGAAAAGTAAAAAAATCATTCATGTAGGTGATTGTTTGCATGTAACACGAAACGATGTTCTCATTTTTTAAGGGGAAAGGTATATAATGATTGTTACCTTAATATAAAAACAATTATATCATGAACCATCCTAGATAAACCACCCAAAAGGTACCTAAATAGATATTTATATGGCACAAATGGAATTCTCGATCCCCATGGGATATAAAATAGTGCATGATCATAAAAATAAACAAGAGGGAATGATTTCTCTACAAGAGTAACTCATAAAGTTAAGACAATGGAAATAAAATGATAAACAGTCATTATGACAATCACTCTACAAGGGAGAAACCCACGCGTAAAAAAATATAAATATCAAAAAAATTATGTCAACCCAAATTATCTGAAGAGACCATCAAGACATCAACCCAGAAACTCCATGTAACAAGTAGATTTCACATTCCACATGTCATCACCAACTCCCAAAGTCTAATAATCAAAAACATACACATCTTATGAGTGATGTTTTCCATTTTCATGGACCTAGAATAAGAAAATCAACAAACTCTTGAAGGAAAAGTTAGGGTGTGAACAATAAATCCTCGTAGGATCAGACAAATATTTTCATAATAAATCTATAACAAATAAACAAACTTTGATCAATTTTAAATAAGACATGGAATGGAAAGATTTTATCAATTTGAATCAAAATATACTTTATAAAAAAATTGATGTATAAAAGGAAATATTTGTCAAAGTAAATTTCCATCAAATTAGGTATATGTAATAATATTTATCAAAATGGGAATTAATAATCATTTCTATAAAAACATACAAGAGTAATTAATATTCAATCAATAATCAACATGTATAAATATTTTTTAAGAATTCATCAATTATAGAACCATGGTAATAATTCTTGGGTTAATATTGGAATAGGTATTGTCACACATCTCAATGAAGTATAACTCTAGGTTTTCACACACTCCCTAGATCATAAATCCAATGGGAAATAAGAAACAATCCCAAATAATAAACACCCTACCCTCAAGATAGTTTTGTTAGAATTTTCATCATGAATCATCCATTTACATGTATATCTAATACATTCCCATCATGTGTTATTCACACCTAAATACCCAATATCCCATGTTATTAAAATTAAATCAAACATATATGGGGATATCATTCAATTCAATCAATCTAAATCATTTCAAATAATCATTTCAATCGGACCCAAGTTCGAGTTTCAAAAACATTTCTTTCATTTAAAAAAACAAAAATCAAAATGTTTTTATAAAAAACTCATGTATTTAATTTAAAATCATATCATTTAAAATAAAAAATCATTTCATTACTTTAATATCATCAAGAACATTCTTTAATTAATTTATTTCAAATCAAGATCATTTTCTAGAAATCTACACTTTGTTTCAAAATCCATTTTCAAATTAATTAATAACACACACACACACACACCATTCCATTTCAATTAATTCGTCAAGAGACTCAATTAAAGATTTAAAATTCAATTAAAAACACAATTTAAATTAAACAATCATCGATGTTTTCAATTGATAGATATTTCCTTATAAAACCACCTACCTCAATCAAGATCAACAATCACCCGCACAAGATCCACCAACGGATAGTTGATGGATATAATAATCAAGGAAGAATACTAGAATAATGATTAGAAAATATAAACTCAAATACATGAAATAAATGAAAATTTATCACTATAAAAGAAATATAGAAATGAGGAAAGAAAGATCCATGATCAAAACATATTACACAAGTTTAAAGAAAACCAACGCATTAACCGGTGTTTTCATCCATAAAGAAAAGATTTTAAGAGAAAAAAAATCATCCCAATGGAGTATCCAAAGGGTATAGGGTCAAATTAAATTTTAGAGTGATGACTTAGAGATAAACTGGAAATTAAAAAAATAAAAAATATGAATTTTCCTTGTTATTTCTTACCTTTATTGGCATCATTGGCTAGTCGGTGACCTCCAACGGCTACCTGGTAGTGCTGGGAAGAATACCCAAGATATAGGAAGTCCCACATAGTGGGTCATGGGATAGAAAAAATTCTTATCCCACTATATTCTCTAAAAAATGGTTGGTGGGATTCCACCAGCTAGCCAATGGAGTTACTATGGGGAACCCCCATTACCAGCCTCCCATCGGCTGGCTGACGGGCCTCGAGTAGATTTTCCATGTATAGTATCATGAAAAATATAGTTATAATATTCTAATATACTTCAATTTAATAGCCCTAAATTTTATTAAATATTTTTTTTCAAACAAATTTTATTTTTTGATAGCTTGTATTACACACAACACCAAGATTAAATAAATTCTGATATATTATTAAAATATTATTAGTTAGGGTGAGAGTTATAACACAACAGCTACACTGTTGGGTATGAATAGGATAAAATAAATTATGAAAAATATATGGTTTACATATTTATAAATAAATTTATTATTTATCAATAGATTATAAATGAAAATAGAAATCATTTAAAAGTAAAAGAAATATTTTTTCTGAAAAATTGTTTTTATGAACGCAATGTTTTTTATCTTAATAAATTAAATAAAAAAAATATTTTTGAATTATTTTAATTAAATTTATATATTATAAATTCAATAAAATATTTTATCATTCATCTAATATTTTTTTCTAAGAATATGATAAGAATAAATCTAGTTTTATGTATAAAAACTGTATTTTTTGAAAAAAGTAGTTTCATCGCACACTTAATTTAAAATTAATTATTGACTCTTTTAGAAAATATATTAAAATAAATAAAATTAATTTTTTAAATCAACATTTCAAAATTATCTTAGAGTGAATTTTTTAGAATTTTCTAATGAGAATAATTTTTTGATGAACAGTGAAAAATACTAACTTTTATTGAAAACTGCCTTTTTGTTTAAAGAACTTAAAATTTTATATTTTAAAAAAAATTATTAAAAGTAAAAATCTTTAAATTATATGATGATTAATCCAATTTATATCATTTTAATAAATTTTACATTGAAAGTTCATATAAAAACTTACTTAAGAAAACTTTTCTTTGGAAACCCACATTTTCATCGAGTTTACAGGTTTAATTTTAAATTAAATACTTCCAATTTTATAAATTGAATTTGTTAAAATGTATTAAATATTTTGAATAAGAATAATTAATATAATTTAATAAGTTTTACTTAATTTTTTTTCATAATTAATAGTGAAAACAACAAAAAAAATCAATTACTCTGGTTATGGTTAAAACAGGGTTTTGTGCGTTACATGTGCCTGTGTAAAAATTAATTTTCCACACACATAGGAATTTTATTTGATAAAGTTTATTTTATATTTATAATAATTGGGTATAAATTATCTAATAAGTCTCATTTATTTAAGGATTAAAGGATAAATTACCTTGGTAAATAAATAAAAAACTACTCACTTTGGTGAAAACTAAAATGATAATGGTATGTAAACTTAGAGGAAAAGGGAATAACATGTTTAAAAATGTTTTTAAGGTGTTTATTGAAATTAAATTACCTCCAATCCATTATTTATTAATTTTTGAAGCACTTGGGTTGAGGGTGACTTCCCATTATTGAATAGTTTTTAATATTTACAAAAATGACACTCCTCTCCAATTATAAAACAACACCTCCTCCTCTCACTTAGTCACACATATAAAGAAATTTGGATCAAAAAACCCTTCAAAAATCTCTCCCAAAAATCCTTATCCATGTTCTATAGCTTTTGGTATTCTAAAAAGTTCATCCCTAGGGTCCCTAATAAGATATCTAAAGGATATTTTCTAAGAAAAGGTAATTGTCTTCACTAAGATATTTATTTTTTAATTCTTATATTACCACATTAATTAATGTATTAATAATTAAAATATAATAAAACCATTATATAAAATATAATTATATTTTATTATTTTGATGTAATAACCTATATCCATATCCTCTTCCATCAAATGGTAAATGAAACTATCGTTCATGTGTACGGTGGACTACCCCCTCGCGAATGAATGTAATTAATTTTCCATAACCACCTATAAAGGAGGGATATAATGATTAATTTAATTTATTATGTATGATATTTATGAAATAATTAAACTTATGTAATTATAATATCACATATACCTTCTTACCATCTAATCTATTGGAAAACGATAACGTCGCTCATGCGTAGGTGTGGACTACCGCCTCCATGAAGTTATGTGACTCATTTTTCATTTTCATTTTACATGGATGGTATAAAGGATATATTTAGTTAATATATATTATATATATGATATAAAAATTATTATTTATTGTTTAATTAATATTTACCATTCTTTTATTCAATCCGTTGAGAAAATGGAAACAATGTTCATGTGTACGTACGACCAACAATCTCTATGAATGGTGTAATCCAATTTTTATCTCTAAGTTTTATAGATTAATATAAATATGTATATAATTAATATATATGATATTTATATCATTATTAACATTATTCATATTATGGAACCATAATCAAAGTAAAAGGACCAAAAATATCAAACTAAAACATACATGAAAAATGAAACAGTTATCACTCAGAACAATGATTTTAATAAGGAAGTTTATAAGTAAATAATATATGGTATGATATATATGAGTATGGTTTTGGAATAGATTTATAATAAACCTATATTTATTATATATAATTTTCAAATGTGTATTAATGAAGTCAAGACTAGTGGTTTGAGATTTTTGTCTCACTGTTATTTATGTGAGACACATGCCATATCCACCACTTGTTTCTTTTGTGTGGTGTATATATTATCCATGAATATATTTTACTATTATCATCCAAAAATTATATGATATACATATCCATAAAAGTTTATTTCTTTCATGTGTCTAGCAATTCAAAAGTTACCAAAGGGTTGAGGATTTTATGTCAGAATCTCGTTGTTTATAGGGATTACTTATGATTATGCTTCTGATGATGAAATATTATGATATATCTCTCAAAAAACTCATTAATTTTATTATCCTAGGGTTATTTATAGAAATTTCATATTTTACTTTCATTTTAAACTCTTTAAAAACTAAATAAACCAAAATAATGATTTTTAAGAAAAATTGACTTTATTTCTCTCTTCAGTATAAAATAATTTCTCTTCCATGTCCATGTTTTCAATAAATATTTTAAAGAAAGATTTTAATATTATCCAATGATTGTCTAAAGAAATTATTAGCCATGTTTTAATTTTAAAAAAAATATTTATTATGAATCTTATTATTTTTTTCCAAACAAGTTTCTTTTTACTTTTTACCGAAAATGTGAAAGGAATTTTTGTTTTAATGTGTAGGACATGAATGAAATTTTCCGCTGTTATAACCACTCAATTATTTGAATATTTATTTATAATTTTACAAGTTTATTTTAAATTTAAAAGGTTTTTAAAAATTCTTTGAAAATTCTTTGTTTCAAAAACGTTATTTTCAAAGTGTAAGGTATATTTTCCTCAAGAATGTTTTAATTACCTTTTTATGGAATTTTTATTCATCAACAACAACAACCTTTAGTGTATATTATGTTTTATTAGGGATATGATCCAATAGTGAAATCTATATTCTTAATATTGATGTTTTATTATTATGTTAATGAGATGTTTATGAAACCCATTTATTTTCCTTGGGATATGTTATGATGTATTGATGAAATGTTTATGAAACTTGATCTCTTTACATGGGTTATGATATGATAATATGATGAATATTTAATGATTTATGGAATATATATGTATGTTTTTCATTATGTTATGAGTGTTCCTAGAATTATATATCCATCTGATCCATTGGGTAAAGTTTTATATCTCATGATACAATTATGGGAAACAAGCTTATGTGGTTGATCCACTATGGTAAATAAGTCGTTGTTCTTAATCTGTTATAGGAAACAAGTTTATGTGATTAATATACTATAGGAAATAAGCATATGTTCTTGATTCATTATGGGAAACAACACAATTTTCTTAATCTACTATGGGAAAATGGTGTAGATGCTTAATCTGTTATGATTTTATAGTCTCATTAATTAACCATCACATTTAAAATTATTTCTATACTTATGATGGTGTCTCACTTTTATGACATGAACTTATGGTTCATGATTGATTGATGATGATTTATCACTCTTATAAATCATATATTTTGGAATGATTAATATTTATATCATGAATCATGTTTATTATATTTGATATATTGGGTATGAAATTTTTAAGAAAAGTTCATGATCTCATACCCTTATATTTATCTTATGATTTCATATGATCATCAATTGATATAATTCGTTATTAGCCTTACTGAGTATCTGAGATCACTCTTTATTATGTTTTCTTTCCCCAGGTTATGAATAAGGGCTTTATGTTTGTTATGTCTATGAAGATTAATAAATTGTAAGATTTTATGTTAGATTTTGAAGATATTTTTTAAAATAAGAAGATTGCATATCTAGTATCCAAATAAACTAAACTTTTACAACCCTCAGATGTGTACTTGTGAAATTTATTGAATATTCATCTAAAATATGTAATATTTAAATATGAAAAGATTGGGTTTCTATAGTTGGTATTAGAGAAAAGGAAGGAATCTTATCCTTGGGAACTCTCACGTGTGATCATTGGGTGAAGCATGGCTCTCTACCCAAGGACTTCATAAGAAAAGGGCTCTAACTAGGGATAGTGGTAATAGTCCTTCCTAGGAGGTTTAGTTTCCCATATATTTCTCTAATAATTATCAATTATATCCCACTAGTAATAATTTTAGACCTTTATAGTTGGTATCAAATCATATCTTTATTTAACCTTTGTAAAATAGGATGAAAAAACTATAGTGATAACCCTATGGATAAGTTAAAGTATAATAAAATGCCATAGAATTTCAAAAAAAGGATAGAGAAAGTGGTTTATGTAGGATAGAAATAGTGATGTAGATGCTCAATATACAAGAGGGGGGTGAATTGTACACTTTAAAAATTTCCTTAGACAAGGAAAAATCTAAGTTTAACAAAGTTAAACTAAGAAAATTCACAACACCTCTAATCACCAACTGGAGAATTGGAACCAAGGTTTACAATATAAGATTCTACCTTAAATCATATAGAATCTAAACTAATCATAGTACAAGTGTAAGGAAATATAATAAGATTATACTTTCCTTACAATAAAAAAAATGCAGCGGAAAAACAAGTAGTAAAACTATAAGTAAAAGGATATAAATCTTTTAACCCAAAGAGAAGGGTATCCAACAACCTTGGATAAAGGTCCCTTGATTTATACTTTCAAGAAAGTCTGTCTTACCCACACCAGGGTAATCCCTCGATATGAAGATCGGTGTCTCTGTCTTGCTATCTCCGCAAGCCCTCAACTTCAAGGTAGTTGGAACCTCTGTCTTCCTTAGCAAGGAAGCCCTCGAACTTCAAGGTAGTCGGCACCTCTATCTTCCTATCCCCGGAAGTCCTCGAATGTAATCACCAACATTCGGAGTCACACAAAGCAATCTGAACGAGCGGATCAGTACGCACAAGGCATGAAAATTTTATCTCTCTATAAATCACCTTAACAGCGTGTGGTATCTAGATCAATAAACTTCTTGTTGAGATCTTTCAAATGAGCTCCTATTTATAGGAAAATTTCCAACGGTTGGCTCCCTCCTCCAACGGTCACATTTTCCATGAAATTCGGAGGGACCTGTACACGTGTAACTCAACCAACGGTTAATTAGAAACAGAATGAATGACATCGTTTAATAATAAATCATGTATAACTGAATGCATGACATCATTTTGAAATGGATCATATGTAAGTAAAAGCCATATAAAATTTCGGAGTGTAAGTAAATTAAAAGTTCAGAGTCTAACCAAAATGAAATTCGGAGTCTATGTTAAGAAATGTTCAGATTCTGTTTTATAGGAAATCAAAGTCTGGTTTCACCAGATATCGGAATCTGAACTTGCAGAGTTCGAAGTCGAACTAGTAAAAGTTCAGAGTCGAACTTCATAAGAGTTCAGAGTTGAACTTTATCAGAGTTTGGAGTCTAACTCATGAAAGTTCGGAGTCGAACTTCCTAAGAGTTCGGAGTCGAACACATGAATGTTTAGAGTCGAACTTCATAAGAGTTTGGAGTCGAAATGATGAAAGTTCGGAGTCGAACTTCATAAGATTTCGGAGTCAACTCATGAAAGTTCGGAGTTGAACTTTATCAGAGTTTGGAGTCGAACTCATGAAAGTTTGGTGTCTAACTTCATAAGAGTTCGGAGTCGAACTCATGAAATTTCAGAGTCCAGAATTCGGATTGGAACTTAATTACAGTTCACATCCATAATTCGGATCCTAAAAACAGAATGCTCCAAATCTTTACATTATATGACTTCTAGTATTTTGGGTATGAATCTGGTTTTTGTACTTAAGAAAAAAATATTGCTATGTATAAGAAAATATAGGTTAGGGTAAATTTCCTTAAAGAAGTAAATTTTCCTTATGGAGGTAAAATTTATATTTTCTTAAGTATATGGTGTTTGTGATTTTCAAAACAAGAAGGAATGGAAAAGTCATAAGGAAAACTTTATTGACTCAACAATATCCCTCTTTTTGGAAAGCACAAACATCCTTATGAAAAAGAATATAAGGATTTTGAAAATTTTCATTAGACTTTGAAATTAAAACTTATCTCCCTTTGTTCATGGATGAAAGTGAATACAACTAACTCCCCCTTAGGCATTGAAACACTAAGGATTGTATTCTGAATTTCTGGAGTGGAGTTTTCATTATTGTAAGAATGAAAAACTTCTTAGTGGGAAACTCCCCCTTTCTTTAAGGATATTTCACTTAGAAATTTTTTCTTTCTCCTCCTTAGGAGTAGTTCTTTTTCCTTCTCCCCCTTTTTGATTTTCAAAAAGAATTGAAGGGAATGGAAGAGAAAATATGGTACCTGAAACATTATTATATAACAGAATACATCCAACTAAATAATATTTCATTAGAGCTGGAAAAATTTTACAAAGAAAGACAAATACAACAAAAGGATCGGAGTGAGTTCATTTGTCTTCCTTTTCCTTATGGATGAGCTTCTTTAACAAGGTTTTGAGCTTCTTCAAGTCTCTTTGGTCTTCCTCAACTTGCCTCTCCAAGGCTTTTACCTTTTCTTCTTGAAATTTTAAAGCTTCTGCCTGAGCCTCCATGGCTTCTTTCTGCAACTTTATTATTTCATATTGCTTTTCCAACTTCTTCTGAAACTCAATCCGGAAATCTATTTCACTTTTCCAATTCTAATATACTGAGTTAAGCTTCCCATTCAGGTCCCTAACCTGTTGATTTCGAGAATTTTGCTCTTGGGTCAGCTTTTCATAAATCTCGTTAACCTTTTTATCCTCCATTTCAAAAGAATTTTGAACTTCAGCCTGAAAACTCTCAAACTGAACTAAATATTCATCAACTCTCTTAGACCACTTTGTTACCTTACTGCAGGACTTTCTATGCACATCATAATCGATAAGAAAACTTTTTTGATCAGCTTTCATCTTCACAAACTTATCCATGACCATGGATAAGGAATCTGATTTCTGATTCATATTGCAGCATATGACATCTGGAATCTATTGTTGGAAAAATCGGAATGGTGTCCACCAATTTCTTCAAAGATTGAACCACAAAATCATTCCCATGAGACGATGATTTCGAATCAGAAACTTTTCTTGGAGACTGATCTTCTTCAGCTTGCACCAACTTTCTTCTAGAGGTGCCACCAACCTCTTTCTTCCTGATGACATCTTTTATAGGTGTCTCTATGAGAGTTTTCTTCCCCTTATCGGCTCTTGGAATAGGTTCCTTATTAGGGGATACTTCCTCGGATTCAGACACTTGAATGATCTGGTCTTCATCTGGTTTTTTTTTCTTGTCCTTCCCCAAGAAAATTCCTCTAATAAGATTCTTCCTCATCATACAAGACATTTTCTTCTTCTTCTTCTTGTTTCTTATCATCATTCTTACTAGATTCTTGATCTGCCTTTACTGGAGTTACTAACTTTGCGGATTCAGTCTTATCTTTGTAGTCCTGTACTTGCTTGATTAGGGTATCCAAATCTTCACTTTCCTCCTTTTCTTCTTCTTCTTCTTCAAATTATTCCTCTACTTATTTAGCAACTTCTTTCTCAGCTTCTTCAACTACTTTTTTACCCTTGTATTTATACGGAGTGACATAGTTCTTGGATGGAGTTTCTGGTAAAGAAGGTTTAGCACCAAACATTTCTGGAACGGGAAGTATTCCTGAAGCTAACTCTGTAGATATCAGCAAAGATTGCACCACTTTAGCTTCAGACACTTTCTTTTTCATTTTCTTCTCCTTTTCCTGTTTCTCTAGCTCCTCGGCAGCTTTTTCTTTTAGGGCCTTAGCCTCTGTAGGGTCCAATCCGAATTGTGGATCCCCTTCCTTCCTCTTCTCTTTGTCTTCCCTCCACTTGGATGCCACTTCATATGTATATGTTTTCTGCTTCTTCGGCTTGGGAGGAGCAGACTGAGTTTCCTTAGCCTGGGGATTTTATATATTAGCACCCACTTCCTTAACCTTTCTCTTATTCCTTGTATTTTTTGATAGTTCTGGATTCTATGTTTCTTTCTGAGCTGCTTCAACCTCTTCCACAGATAGAGGGTAAAAATCTCCGGATTCACTGGAAAAACTCATCTTCATCCTCTTCAAGGTATCATCACTAACTAGCATAATCTTGCAATTCCGTAATTTTGATTTGCATGCAACCTTGAAGGATTCTAAGCACCGAACTATCAGCCTCGATAGTAAAGTAGGGTACATAATTATCTGAGCTCTCAAATTCTCTTCTTTGATGTTCTTGATTATAATCAAGACATGCCTCATCAAATTTATCTTTCTTAGATTCACCAAGAAATCTAAAACATAGATATCACTTTTCTTCAAATTATCTTTGTCCCCTCTTCTTGGAACCAAAAAGACTTGCACCCAAATCTGAAGAATCATATTATTCGGAGTGAGATGAGAAATATTAGTCGTCGTAGCATCCTTAAGTCCAAGGAATTTTAAATCCTTCACCTTGTTGAAACTCCCTTTCTCATATGGAAGCTTATGTGAGAAAAACTCAGCTTCCCCCTCATAGGACCAACCAACCAAGCTCGCGGCCTTGGTGTAGGAAAGCTTATAAGTCTTCCCATAAGACTTGAAAGAAAACCATTCTCTGCCATCTTCCATTTGGAAGGAAACAGACTCATAGAACTCTATCAACAAATCAGTATAAACCGGATCCTACTTTTCTGACTTGAACAAGCATATATCTTCCCAGCCATTCAACTTTATATTCTTGCTTACAATATAATCAAGCTTGTAGAAATCCGGATGAACTAACCTTTCCCTGAATACTAACCACTTAGAGATTGGTTTCGAAGTTGACATATCTTGAGATGTGGCTTTAACAGACATTCAGAGTGAAGAAATATGAAAGATTCGGAATGGATTTGCAAAGTTCAGAACCGGTCTTAAGAAGAGTAGCAGGGATTCGAGACGCGAATGCTTTCAAAACCGATGTGGGACGAGTATTGGGGTCCCCTTTATATAAATGATGGATGTAACCTTTGGTCTTCTAAAAGCCATATAACGGTTGAAAAAGCTTTGACCTGATCTGATGGTTGAAAACACTCCTGCAAGGAAAACTTGACTCCGATCTTTTGAGTTTTTAAGGAAAACATCCGGATTTGAGGAAAAACTAGAATCTGAACTTTTTTTAAAAAAAACTCAAGAAAAATACCAGCAAGAAAAATATGATTACGAAACTATAAGTAAGAAAATCATAGATTTCATATTGGCTAGAAAGATTGTTCGTAATTGGTAAAATTCTTCTTAAAGAAATGAAATTTAAAAAAAAAACTCATTACGAAAGTTCCAGTACGAAAATCTCGTTACGAAAACACCAGTACGAAAATTTCATTACGAAAACTCCAGTACGAAAATTTCCATTCTGGAAGTTTTCAGTATGAAAATATCCATTCTAGAAGTTCTCAGTACAAAAATCTCCATTCCAAAAGTTCTTAGTCCAAGAATTTCAATCTTGAAAATTTTAGTTCCGGAAATCCCATTCTAGAATTTTTAGTTTCAAAAAATTCCATTCCGAAAACTTCAGTTCCGAAAAGTTTGAAAAACTAACTACGAAAATTTTAGTTACACTAGGAAGAAAAAACAGATTACAAAAAAATTTAGTTACACTAACAATCAAATGTACTCCCCCTATGAAAAGGAGTTTATTACTGTTAGGAGAATTATTCAGTAAGAAGTTAATGAATAATGATTACCTTATGGTTATCATTCATAACTTTTTTTTAATGTATTAAAATCTATCGGAGGGTAATTATTTTGTGAAAATATCAGCAAGTTGATCTTGTGTTCCGATAAACTGAAGAATGATATCTCCTTTAAGTGTGTGATCCCTAAGAAAGTGATGCCTAATGTCTACGTGTTTTGCATTAGAGTGATGTGAAGGGTTCTTACTTAGATCAATGACACTTGTGTTATCACATAAAATTTGAGTCTTAGTAAAACTAAGGTCATAATCTGTGAGTGTGTGTTGCATCCACAACACTTGAGCACAACATCTTCCAGCTACTACGTATTCGGCTTCAACAGTGGAAAGTGCTACAGAATGTTGCTTCTTGCGGGACCAAGAAACTAATGAATCTCCTAAGAAATGAAAATTTCCGGATGTACTCTTTCTATCCATTCTACATCCACCAAAGTCAGCATCCTAAAATCTTTTTAGAATAAAATCATTTCTAGAAGTATAAAATAATCCTAGATCCATAATTCCCTTTAGGTAGCAAAAAATTCTTTTTACCACCTTTAAGTGAGAATCCTTAGGATTGGATTGATATCTTGCACATAAGCATACTGAAAACATTAAGTCTGGTCGACTGGCTATTAAGTAAATTAGACTTCCTATCATACCTCTAAAAGATGTTTGATCTACTGTTTTCCCAACTTCATCAAGATCTAAGGAGTTTGAGGTACCGATGGGAGTACTTATACTCTTAGTATTGTCATAACCATACTTTTTGAGAAGATCTTTAATATACTTATGTTGAGATATATAGGTTCCCTATGGTTTTTGAGAAATTTGAAAACCAAGAAAAAAGGTTAACTCACCCATCATACTCATTTCAAACTCATATTTCATTAGACTTGCAAAAGAATCAGTTAAAGATTGCTGAGTTGAACCAAATATGATGTCATCAACATAAATTTGAACAATCAAAACATGTTTCTTATATTTATTTATAAAAAGGGTTGGATCTGCATTTCCCTTAACATAGTTATTTTGAAGCAAAAATCATGTGATTCTATCATACCAGGCTCGTGGGGCTTGTTTAAGACCATACAAAGCTTTGGTAAGTCTAAAAACATGATCAGGATGTTTTGTATCTTCAAAGCTAGGAGGTTGTTCAACAAAAACTTCCTCTTGAACATAACCGTTAAGAAAGACACATTTCACATCCATTTGAAAAAGTTTAAAATTGAATAATGCTGTAAAGGAAAGTAGAATACGAATAGATTCAAGTCTAGCTACTGAAGCGTAGGTTTCTTCATAGTCTATTCCCTCTTGCTGGTTATAGCCTTTAGCAACTAATCTAGCTTTATTTCTTACTATGACTCCATTTTCATCGCACTTGTTTCTGAAGACCCATTTTACTCCAATGACAGAAGTTTCCTTAGGTCTTTCAACCAAGGTCGAGATTTTATTCCTCTCAAATTCATTTAGTTCATCTTGCATGGATTTGATCCAATCATCATCACCTAAAGCTTCATCAGTTCTTTTTTGTTCTAATTGGGAAATAAATGCTAGATGTTCTACTTTATTTCTTAAAGAACTTCTATTCCTTACAGGTTGATTTACATCACCAATGATACTATCACCGGGATGATTCTTAAGAAACACCTGATTTGGGTTTTGTAAAACCTGTTCATCAACATATGGTAGAAAGTCTTCTGGGGTAAATGTTTCAGAAGTATCATCTTGAAAATTTTCCTTATCAGAAGGATCTTCTATCAAAGGTTGACAATCAGTTTTTGTAAACACATCCGAGGATGTAGGTTGGGATGGTTTGAAAACAAAAGGATCAGACTCATTAAATTTTACATGCACTGTTTCTTCAACAGTACAAGTATTTTTATTGAAAACTCTATATGTCTTAGAAGTTGTGGAGTAGCCTAAGAAAATTCCTTCATCAGATTTTGGTGTGAATTTATGTAAATTATCTTTAGTATTCAGAATGAATACGTTTCAACCAAAAACCTTGAAGTAGGAAAGTCTTGTCTTTCTACCATTCCATAACTCATAAGGAGTTTTAATAAGAAAAGGTCTAATCAAAACTCGATTTATAATATAACAAGCAGTACTTACAGCTTCAGCCCAGAAATTTCTAGCTATAGAATATTCACTCAACATGGTTCTATTTATCTCTTGAATAATCCTATTTCTTCTTTCAACTACACCATTTTGTTGAGGAGTTCTAGGTGCTGAAAAATTGTGAGTAATATCTTTTCTACTACAAAATGTTTCAAAATCAGAATTTTGAAATTCTCCTCCATGATCACTATGAATAGTTTTTAGTGGAATATTTTTCTCACTTTTAACTTGTGCTCTAAAACTTTTGAAATAAGAAAAATCCTCAGACTTCTTTTCTAGAAAATATACCCAAGTAAATATGGTGTAATCATCAACTAGAACAAACACATAGTATTTGCCTCCAATACTTCCAGTTTGTGTTGGTCCAAAAAGATCCATGTGCACTAACTGTAATGCACCAGTCGTTGAGACTTCACCTATTGATTTAAAACTAGATTTATGTTTCTTGACATATTGACAAGGATCACAAACTTTAGAAGAATCAAATCTAAGCTCCGGTATATCCTTAACTAGTTTCTTCTTAGAAAGTTTACATAAGTTTCTAAGGTTACAATGACCTAGTCTTATATGCCATAACCAGGAATGATCTTCCATTGCACTTAGGAAAGGTAGGTCTTGTCTCCTGAGGTCTTCTAAGTTCAAAGTGTAAACATTCTCTTGCCTATTGGCTGAGAGAATAAATTCTTCCTTGGAATTTTGTACTAAGCACTTATCATTCCTAAAATTCACAAGGTATACTTCATCACATAAATGACTTATGCTAATGAGGGTGTGCTTAAGACCCTTAACAAGTAAAACATTTGAAATCAATGTTTTACCAAGAAGAACAATATTACATATACCAACAATTTATCCCTGAGCATTATCTCCGAAAGTTACCTTTCCTCCTTTCATTTTGATAATATTTTCAAAATAGCTTTTGTTACCAGTCATGTGTCGGGAACATCCACTATCCATGTACCATGTATTGTTGTTGTTACTTACTCTATCTTCCTGAAAACAAGAAAAGAATTAGACTTTCGGAATCCAAACTTGTTTGGATCCGAGATTTCCAGACAACAAAATTTTAGAAACCCATACTTTCTTCGAAAAATGGGGTTTATGAAAACCTAGAGATTGGGTTTTATTTAAAGAACAATTCTTTGCCCAGTGACCACCACATTGACACTTGGTACAGAATGGGGCACTTTGTGGAACAAAGTAGTTGTTACTAAAATTTGGTTTTGCATGGGTATAACCAAATTCGGATTTGTTTCTTAAAGGTCGTATTTGAGAATACATTTTATCAAAATTTTCTTTACCATGGGTAAAGTTTGATAAACACTTCTTTAAGGAAAAAATTCCAGACTTGAGTTTAATAACCAAGTTTTTATCTTCAAAATCATTATATTTAGAACTAGAGCTAGGCTTGAAAATGCTTTTCTTTGAAATTAATTGTTCTAACTCTTTATAAAGTTTGTTCCTCTCAGAACTTACTTCCTCAAGATTTTTTGAAATACTTATAAAATCAGAATTTTTCCTATCAAGATCTTTATAAAGATCTGATATTTCTTTTGTAAGAATATAATTACTAGAGTTTGCCTTATCAAGTTTCTTATTGAGTTTAGAATTCTAAATCTCAAGAAGTTCAGCAAACCTAGAAACTTCTTCATAGGTAGGTGAAGTATCTTCTTCATCAGAAGAGGATTATTCATCTGAAGAGTTATAATACTTACTATCATTAGAATTTAAAGATACATTGGTCAATGATTCAGCATTTCGCACCTTATCCATAAAGCAATGATTGTTAATGGGTAATCTGGCTATAAGACTAAGATTCTTCTGTCCTGAAGATTCATAATCAGAAGACTCATCTGAAGAATCACCACCATTGGCACTCCAGGTGTCATTTTCTTTCAAAACTTTCTTAGATTTGGTTTTGTAATACTTCTTTCTGTTCCTTTCAGAATGCCTTTCTTTTCTTTCTTTATTTTTGAGCAGAGGGAAATTTAGTCTAATATGTACCGTTCTCTTGCATTCATAACAAGTAACTTCTCCATCTTTCCTGTCTTTCCTTTCCTTTTTCTTATACTTGGATTAGAAATTTCTCTGGCCAGCTATCTTGTTCATCCTTCAAGCAAGATTTTTTATCTCATTTTCTGAGATTTCACTTTCACTAGAATCTGATTGAATAACCACCTTCTTAGACTTGGATCTGGTTACTCTCTCAGGAGTCTTAGCTTTCATATGATTTGATGTTGTTGTAAAAGCAACAGTACCATTTCCCATTCTTCTTTTTGATGTTGTCAACATCTCTCTTCATTCTTGTTTCATGTTGAAGAAGACTTCCAAATAGTTCATCTAGAGAAATTTGAGTGACCTTCCTGTTCTCATCAATAGTTGTTCTATTTTATTCCCACTCATTAGGCATAATATCAATTATCTTATCCACAAGGGCTTCATCATCTAACCCTTTTTCTCCCATATAATGTAAGATGTTGACTATAGTCATAAATCTCTATTGAACCTTACAGATTGGTTCTCCATATGAAAAATTGAATCCATGGTATTCATCTCTAATCATTGCTCTCCTAGTCTCAATCACTTTAGAAGTGCCAAAGTGTGTAACTTATAACTTCTTCCAGATACAATTAGGTGCTTCACAAGAAGAAATTTGGCTATATATATTTCTCGCCATTGAACATAGTATAGTATTGCGTACCTTATAATTGAGTTGATACTCTTGCTTTTCCTGGTTAGTGAAAGTTCTAACTTCCTTATCAGGAATTTTATAATCACCAGTAAGCATAACGAAATTATCCACTCCAGTATTGATAACAAAAGTCTTCATTCGATCTCTCCAGTACTCATAGTTATTACCATCAAAGATTGGTGGTCTTGTAGGGTTTAGATTGTCAATAGAACCAACATTTATTCCTTCCATTCTTAAAATAACTTTGGCAACCAAACTAGTTAGAAAAAAATCGTAACCACAAAGTTCGGAATGACAATTCGGAGTGATAAAATTTGGAATGAAAATTCGGAATGATAAAGTTCGGAATGAAAATTCGGAATAAAAAAAACTTTCTAAGCAAGGATGAAGAACAATGAAAAAGTGAGCAAGAAAAACTTATATGTGAGTACAAGTATTTCTGATACCTGCTCTGATACCAATTGTAGGATCGAAATAGTGATGTAGATGCTCAATATACAAGAGGGGGGGTGAATTGTACACTTTAAAAATTTCCTTAGACAAGGAGAAATCTAAGTTTAACAAAGTTAAACTAAGCAAATTCACAACACCTCTAATCACCAACTGGAGAATTGGAACCAAGGTTTACAATATAAGATTTTACCTTAAAGCATATAGAATCTAAACTAATCAGAGTACAAGTGTAAGGAAATATAAGAAGATTATACTTTCCTTACAATACAAAAAATTCAGTGGAAAAACAAGTAGTAAAACTACAAGTAACAAGATATAAATCTTTTAACCCAAAGAGAAGGGTATCCAACAACCTTGGATAAAGGTCCCTTGATTTATACTTTCAAGCAATTCTGTCTTACCCACACCAGGGTAATCCCTCGATACGAAGATCGGTGTCTCTGTCTTGCTATCCCCGCAAGCCCTCAACTTAAAGGTAGTTGGAACCTCTGTCTTCCTCAGCAAGGAAGCCCTCTAACTTCAAGGTAGTTGGCACCTCTATCTTCTTATCCCTAGAAGTCCTCGAATGTAATCACCAACATTCGGAGTCGCACAAAGCAATCTGAACAAGCGGTTCAGTACGCACAAGGCATGAAAATTTTCTCTCTATAGAAATCACCTTAACAGCATTTGGTCTCTAGATCGATCAACTTCTTGTTGAGCTCTTTCAAATGAGCTCCTATTTATAGGAAAATTTCCAATGGTCGGCTCCCCCCTCCAATGGTCACATTTTCCATGAAATTTGGAGGGACCTGTACACGTGTAACTCAACCAACGGTTAATTAGAAATAGAATGAATGAAATCGTTTAATAATAAATCATGTATAACTGAATGCACGACATCATTTTGAAATGGATCATATGTAAGTAAAATCCATATAAAATTTAGGAGTGTAATTAAATTAAAAGTTTGGAATCTAACCAAAATGAAATTCGGAGTCTATGTTAAGAAATGTTCGGATTCTGTTTTATAGGAATTCGGAGTCTGGTTTCACCAGATATCGGAATCTGAACTTGCAGATTTTGAAGTCGAACTAGTAAAAGTTCGGAGTCCAACTTCATAAGAGTTCGGAGTCGAACTAATGAAAGTTCAGAGTCGAACTTTATCAGAGTTCGGAGTCAAACTCATGAATGTTCGGAGTCAAACTTCATAAGAGTTCAGAGTCGAACTCATTAAAGTTCAGAGTCAAACTTCGTAAGAGTTCAGAGTCAAACTCATGAAATTTCGGATTCGAACTTCATAAGAGTTCGGAGTCGAACTCATGAAAGTTTAGAGTCGAACTTTATCAGAGTTCGGAGTCGAAATCATGAAATTTCGGAGTCGAACTTCATAAGAGTTCGGAGTCAAACTCATGAAAGTTCGGAGTCCAGAATTCGGATTGGAACTTCATTACAGTTCACATCCAGAATTTGGATCCTAAAAACAGAATGCTCCAAATCTTTACATTATATGACTTCTAGGATTTTGGGTATGAATCCGGTTTTTGTACTTAAGAAAAAAATATTGTTATGTATAAGAAAATCTAGGTTAGGGTAAATTTCCTTAAAGAAGTAAATTTTCCTTATGGAGATAAAATTTATATTTTCTTAAGTATATGGTGTTTGTGATTTTCAAAACAAGAAGGAATGGAAAAGTCATAAGGAAAACCTTATTGACTCAACAGTTTATAAAAAATTATATCTCTGTATGAATACTATAATAGGATGTTGATCTAGAATAGTTTCACTTAGGGATAATAACTTTGAAAAGGGTGAATTGTGATTTTACTCGATCATCACCTGGTGCATGAAAATGGCCCATATTGCACACCTAGTTTGAAAATCTTGGGGATATGTTTTAGAAATTCACAAACTCTTTACAAACCATCCTGAGCAATTTGAATAAATGATTACCAGGAATGACATAGGTTAACCCTAATGTTTCAGGGATTGAAAAGTAGGTGTCTTGATTTAGACATCCTATAAATGAGTTTTCGTGATTACGTGGTTTTCCACTATAATTACTATTTCTCATACTATACTATTTGGTTTTAGTTAATGGATTGAACCAAAAATAATCATGTTAAAATGGAATGTGAAGGAAAATATGGTGGTTATGAGTAATAAAATTGGATAATGATTTGAGATAAATATATTACGATTATAACTAATCAACTATCATGATATATGATTAACAACATAAAATTAGATGAGTTTATAAACAATTCAAATAAGAGGAAAATGGAATTTTATGGATGTTTGGGTGGAAATGATCATGGAGGTAAGAAATTTTAACTTCCCTATGATCAATAATATGGAAAGAAACGCCTAGAAGAATATCTCAAATAGAGGGGATATTTTTTCTATGTGGAAATAAAGGTCATATAGAAAAAAAAATCCAAGTAATTTTATATATTATATATGGGGAACTTGGGAATTGTCCGAGTTAATTCCATAAACTAAGGGTTATCCCCAAGACCAAGGAAGGAATTATGTTATTCTAACCATTTAATTGAAAGGATTGAACTGTTTATGTATTGAGATTCAAGAATTATGTTGTAGAATTATTTTTACTAATTGTATTTTGGTTTTAAGAACCATATGAGTCACCATTGTCCATGACTCACCATCAGCATGGAAATCTCTCTAAGTTTGAGACACCATTAGGAGACACACCGCCAGTAGATACATCTTCATCCACACACTACCATAATGTAAATTTGGAAAAGTGTGAGATACTGCTAGCCTCACCTACCATCAGAGGAGTCACTGCCAGTGAAGTGGAATTTTGGCTAAGTCTAAGACATTGCTAGTGTCATAGCACCAAGATGAGACATTGTTACCCTAAGACACCATCAGCATGAGACACCACCAGAATAATCCAACACCACTGTTTTATTTACTTTTTATTTTATTTAAAATATTATAAAGACTATATTATATAAGTTAAGGATGAATGTTATTTTAATTATTGTCTCTTAAATGCTAGATGGAATGCATTAAAGAGGATTTCAGACATGCAATATGAAAAAGTAGAATATCCATATATATGTGGATATTCTTCCTATTGCTACTATTAAAAAAGGAAACAGAATCCCTCGTACGATTGTGACACACAATAGACACATGAATTAGAATGGTAGCAAGTTGTGAATCTCGTGATAATTAAACATACACATAGAGCTGAAGAGATAAATTACATCATCTTGGAAAAACAATCATATTAGAAGCCAAACTACCTCCCAACATCAATATAACTTTCTGTAGTCAAGAACATGAGTCTATGGTGCTCTATTTTTATGAAATTTTTAAGAGAACCCAACTCAAGATTCACTGAAAATAAAATCAAGAGTTAAAATTTTCACTTTAATAGACTGAGCATCTCTAAACTCTATGCTCTCATATTTCTCATTTTTGTTTATTTATTTTTATATATTGAGTAATGTGTGTTATACTCTGTTTTATATATGCACACTATATCATGTGTTGAACTGGAAGATACTTTATATCTTATTATATATTTTACATGTACTATCATATATAAATGTGGTAGAGATCCTTGTATGACCTGGTTATATTTACTCCCACGTATAACTATGGAAGAGTTTGTGTGTGAATTTGATAGTTATAAACTATTTAAGAACCTAATCTAGGTTTTGGATCAACTTTTTTATTTTATATAAAATTCTTGGTGGTAGGTGATCACCAAGTGGAGAGGATTAAGTCTCATCCTGAGATTGAACCTCTTATTTCAAATTTATATTGTGTGTTTTTGTTTAATTTATTTTCTTATTTAAAACTAAAACTATTTTAACCAAACATAAACTAATAATTTGATATTTAATCTTTATTAGTGTTTTTACAATATTTTAATTAAGTAAATTGTTTTTAAAGGACTAAGTAATATTGTATATTACTTACCTGAGAACTAATCACTCTTTAATAAATCTTTTGAAAGATTAGAACTTATAACGATCTTCTATATTGATTAACTAGGAAATTTTAAATAAATTAAGGGATTTTAAATTAATCCTTTTAAAATAGAAATTTTTATTGGGTGCTCAATTCACCCCCATCTTGTGATACTTAGTCTGGACAATATTGGGAATTAGTGGTTTTCATTTCTATAGTATTAAATTTTTCAAATATTTTTAACTATGATTTTAGTTGAGCTTTAAAGATCTTAAATTTTTATTATTTCTATATTCAGTTCTTTAAAATGGATAATCTTCATGAAGGTTTTCCTACAAATAGACCGCCTTTATTTAATGGAAATAATTATTCTCAATAGAAGATTAAGATGAAAATGCATATAGAAATCATGGGTTTTGATACTTGGTCTGGTATAGAATATGAATATGTTATACCTAATATAGGTATAAGTACTTGGGATGATGAAACAAAGTTAGTTTATAATAATAATTATAAATCAATGAATTCCTTATAATGTGCACTAAGAGATGAATATTTTAACAGAATTTCTACATTCAAAATTACTTACGATGTTTGGGAAACTTTTTCTATTTCCCATGAGGGAACTACTAATGTTAATAAGTTGAGGCTTAATAATTATACTATTAAATATAATAACTTTAAAATGAAGCCTCATGAACCTATTTTTGACATGTACCTTGGGTTTAATGAAATTTTCTACACAATGAGATTTCTTGGAAAACTAGTATTTGGAAAGGACCAGATTATAACATTAATGTCATGTCAACCTAAAAGATGGAGAGTAACATCTATCTATATTATATAATATTAGGATATTAAAAATATTAAATTCAAGGATTTTATTAGAAATATCATGTTGTATGAAGAAGAGAAAAAAGTAAACCACAAAGAATATTATTAACCAAAAAGAAAATTAGTATCCATTAAGATTACTGCTTATAGAAAAAAATGAGAATGTAAAAGAAAAGGAGAAAGATTAAACTATTAGTTTTAGTGATATTGAATCCCCTGCTGACAGTGATGAGGATATGGCTCATCTAGCTAGAAGATTTATGAATTTTTATATAAAGAATAATTTTTCAGAAATCCGTGATACAAAAGAAAATATGATTCTAAATGAAGTTTAAATAGAGACTGAAAGAATGATGATGATTCAAAAGAAGTTGTCTCATATGAATGTAATAGTAAATGACATATAAAATCAAAATGTCCAAAGCTTAAGTATAAAAATAAATATGATGAAAAGAATATAAGTTAAAAATAATCCATGAAATCCACCTAGAGTGATTTAGAGGATAGCTCCAATGATTCATATTCTTCACATGAGGAGAAACCTGATAGATCAAACATGTGCTTCATGACTAAATTCAATGAGGTGCCTTCTTTACTCATTATTTCTAATATTCTACCTATGAATAATTCTTATGATTCTGAAAATTAATATAATAATGATGAAAATTTGTCAAATGGGAAATTATTTGAATATTACAACATGATATAAGATACCTTTAATCAACTAAAGGATGGTTATAAAATTCTCAAAAGATATTATACTTTGACTACTAATAGAAAATCTGAACTATCTATTAAAAAAGAGAAAAATGATCAACTTCTCAAAGAAAATACATAACTCAAACTTTCAAATGAGAAACTAAATAAAGTCCTAGAAAATTTTATGAATTGTAGATAAAATATTACTCATATTTTAGGTAACCAATTTGCACCTAAATATGTTACTAAAATAGGATATGATCCTGGACAGAGGAAAATAACAAAGATTACTTTTGTTCCAAAATCCAGACCAAAAATTTCTTCTGAAAAATATTTTTCTAATGGGCCTAATAAAGTATTTATCTATAAAATTTTTCAATATGTTTATAGGAAACCCATTAGAAAAATATGGGTTCCTGAAGATTTTAATTATAACATTTTTGGACCCAAACAGATTTGGGTACCCAAATCATTTCTTGTTTAAAACATATATTGTAAGAAAAATGGTTGAAGACATTCAGTAAAAGTCTATGGAATTTTGAAAATGGTTTTTCAAGACATATTAAAGGATATTATTCATTATTCAATAGCCTTATTAAGGCTGATGGTATCTATGTCACCTTTGGTGACAATAATAAAGGAAAAATCATCGGGCTAGGCCACATCGGTAACAAAAATTCAGTTTTAATTTCTAAAGTTTAATTTTTTGATGGTTTAAAGTATAACATTCTTAGTATTTATCATTTATGTGATGATTGTTTTTATGTTAATTTTTAAAATGATGCATGAAATTTTTATGATTCAAAAAATGAATTAATTTTTAATTCCTTGAGAAATGATAATGTCTAAGATATTGATTTAAATTATTTATTTTCACAAAATTTATCATGATCAAGTTATTTTCACAAAGAATATTGGATTTGGAATAGAAGACTAGTCCATTTCAACATTCACTCACTTAAGAAGCTAAATAAGAAAGGGTTAGTTATGGACTAACCTAAGGTTGAGTTCCCAAATGATAAAGTCTATAACCCCTATCAAAATGGGAAACAACACAAAGTTTCTTTTAGATTAAAGAAATAAGTGTCAACTTCTCAACCTCTCAAATTGATTCACATGGATTTGTTTGTACCTTATAGAGTTTTAATTCTTAATGGGAATCATTATGTTTATCTTCTTGTAGATGATTTATCTAGGTATACATGGGTATATTTTTTAACTCACAAAAGTGAATCTTACCCTAACTTTAGTAATTATTATAAGTATATATAAAATCTTAGTGGGCTTATAATTAAGACCTTAAGAAGAGACCATGATCGTGAGTTTTGAAAATCAAGATTTTGAATCTTTTTACTCACAAAATGTCTACACTCATAACTTCCCTGCTCCTAGGACCCCTCAGTAGAATGGAGTTGTAGAGAATATAAATATAACTTTAAAATATATAGCCCGGACCATGTTGAATGAGTATGACCTACCTATCTATTTTTTTGAATAATATATCAATATAGTATTTTATACCATAAATAGAGTCTTGATCAGACATATCCTTAAGAATAAACCTTATGATATTTGGAGAAATAGGAAACCTATGTTTAATTAATTTAGAGTTTTGAGTTGCAAATTATTTAATCTTAATACTAAGGATGATCTGGAAAAAATTTCTTCCAAAGGTGATGAGGGAATTTTTCTTGGTTTTTTAATCTCTAGAAAAGCCTATGGATTCTTCAATAATTAGTCCAAATCTTTTAAAGAATCACTTCATGTCAAATTCTATGAGACTAATACACATGAGCCTAAGACCTCCCAAGAAAACCTTGAGGATTATTTTTCTTATTTGAATGTAAATTTCTATACCTTTAGAATCTATCTTCAAACAATTATAAAAATCATCTAGTTCTTAAGAATTTTTAGAACATCCTGAACCTTAAGTGACCTACCCATCTTTTTCTCAAGTTTTTAGAACTATTAAGTACCATCCTTTAGATGATATTGTAGGATACCTAAATAAAGGAAAACAGACTATATCTTCTCTAAGAAATTAGGTTGAACATAAATAATTCTTATATGAGCTTGAACCTAAGAACATCATTGAAGTAATTAATGATGAATTATGGGTAATATCCATTCAATAATAATTGAATCAATTTGAAAGAAACAAATTGTGATAACTTATAGATAGAACCAAGTATATCTTGACTATTGTAACTAAATGGGTGTTTATAAAAAGTTTGATGAGTCAGGCACTGGAATTAGAGAAAAGGATAGAATTGTTACGTAATGTTATAATCAAGAAGAAGGGATAAACTATGAGGAAACATTTTCACTTCAATATTTATCAAATGGGTGTTAAGAGTGCATTATAAAATTATTTTATAGTTGAGGATGTTTTTTTGCAACAGCCCCCTAGTTTTTATAATCCCATTTTCCAAATCAAGTTTTTAAATAAACAAAAGCCTTATATAGTTTAAAATATGCCCCTAGAGCTTGGTATGATAGGCTCAGTAACTTTATTATTTCAAAAGTATTTTCAAAAATGGTAGTTGACCATACTATTTTCTAAAATGATGCAAAATGAATTTTAAATGAGTTTAATGGGTGAACTCAAATTCTTTATTGGTTTTCAAATATTTAAAAATAAATATAGAATTATTTTGAATTAAATTAAATATAAAAAAAATAACTTTTAAATTTTTTTAACTTGGATAGAACTAAAAATAGTGATACTCATATGAGTAGCACCTATAAATTGGATATTGATGAAACTGGGAAACTGTTGGATCAAACCAATTATAGAGGTATGATTGGTAGTCTTCTCTACTTGACTATTGTATGATCAGATATAATGATTTGTGTGTTTATGTGTGATCATTTTAAAGAAAATAAAAAATATTCTCATTTAAATGCTGTTAAAATAATTTTTAAATGCCTCAATTATATAACCAATTTAAGTTTGTTTTACCCTATAGGGAAAGCATTTGATTTAATGAGTTATTATGATACTTATTTTGGTGGATGAAAGTTAGACATCATAAGAACCTCTAGAACAAGACACTTTTTTGGAAAGTCTCTAGTTTTATGGTGTAGTAAGAATCAAAATTCTATAGAATTATCAACTGCTGAAGTTGAATACATAACTGATGATAGTTGTTGTGCACAAATTTTGTGCATGAAACACACTCTACTAGACTATGTATATCAATTTCAACATGTCCCCATAAACTATGACAATACAAGTGCTATTAACATTTCCAAGAATCCTATTTCACATTCTATGAAAAATCACATTGATATAATACATCACATTTTGAGGAATCATTTTCAAAAAGGTGATATCACTCTTAAGTTTTTTAGTACAGAACATCAGTTAACAAATATATTTACCAAGAATTTGAATTCGGATACAATTAAATATATAAAACATTAATTAAGAATGATTAATTTTGGTTAAGTTTAATTTTCTGTGACACACCATTGGTTTACACACCATTGGGTGACACAACATTGGGTGACACACCGTTAGTTGAAACATTATCATGTTTATCTCACTGTTGTAGTTATCTCATCATTGGGTTGTCTCACCATTGTGATCTACACACTATTTTTATTTACATACTGGATGGTTTTCTCATGCCTTTGTAATTTTTTTTATTCTATGTTTTCTGAACCACTGATTTTATATTTTTACGGTTTATTTTCATAACCTGATACATATGTTTTCTCAAATTCAAATTTTGAATTTGTAGTATTATTTATATTTTTTGTATACCTAAATCCAAAATGATACAAAAAATGATCTATATCTATTTCTAATAGACCTTGATCCCAGCATGATACTCTCGTATCTTTATTTATCAACCCCAGTGCAACCCTTTTTCTTCTAACCTTCAAACATATAACATTTCTCTTAGCCTTCAACAGATCAAACAGAATCGATCTGTATTCCCAGGATGAAGTTCCCTTTTAATTCTTCTTTAGTCGAGTCATGATCAGCTAAGAATCACAAGAATTAACCAAGTGTTCCTACTCCGGTTTCACCAGTTAACCCCGATCTTGAAAACATAGTTGTAGTAGCTGAAATAGAAATAGAATAAAATTGGTTGTTGTTTAGTAAATCTCTTGTATTAAAAGTGCTAAAGAACCAAGGATAGGTAGATTGGTTCTATTCAAATTAAATTCCCTTCTATCCTAGGTTGGTGCACATTTTCTATTAGTATGTTGAGTTAAGATTTAATAATGAGGAATAATACTGGATAAGAGCCAAAGTAGGTGGTAGAAAAGTTGTGTTTTCTTCAAAACATTGGGATGAGTATCTGGGTGTACCTTATGAAGTAATTTATGATGAATATCAAGGACCTATCCCTAAGGATATTTAATTCTTTTTATATGAATATTCTCTTTAATAACTCACTAGTAATGAGTTAACCAGAATATTTATTTCCTCAGAGTTTGATGGAGAGTGTAGGTTGTTGTTCAAGTTCATGTAACACATGATCTTCCCCAAGAAAGGTGATTTTTTCACTTTGAGATACCAAGATTTGTAATTGTTATGTCTTATGAAATGAGGTAATGTGATCAATATGTGTAGGGGTCTCATGGTTTATATATCTAAGATGATAAATCCAACTTCAATATCTAACTCTTTGACCTATAAAAAGATGATTTTTGCTATGTTGAAGACTAAGGGCCTAGTTTCTGAGAATGAAGAAATAGTTACAGACTGTGTTGGTTTCTGTATTTGAAAATAAATATGTTCAATGATGAAAATTAGTTGAAACCCATGGAAGAAACAATGGTTTGAAGATAATGAAAAATTATATGCTAAATTTAACCTAGTGGATCATCCTACTAGACCAAGGGATGTTGTTGATACCAGTCTTGAGTCTGGTGAGGTTTTAAAATACTCTGATGATTAATAAGAGGCTTTTGTGAAAGAATAAGTTTAAAAATAACCATATTTTGATGAAGTTATTGATCCATAATTATCACCTCAATCACCACCGATTACATATGGATCTCCTAGTCCACCTAAGAGGTTTCCAAAAAAGTAAAATCATGTTAAAAGTGATAAAGTGGAAATCAAAGTTTTAGGAGAGGATCAATTTACAATTTCTTCTAAAACCAATGATGAAGAAGAGTATTATGATGAGTATGAGAAAAAAGAAGATGAAAATGAAAATAGAGATGATAATAATGGACAATGATGTGATTATGATGATGGTGATTCTGTACTTGGTGGTTTAACTAGAAGAATTAATAGGAAAGATGTTGAGATGCCTCTAGAGCTTCTTGTTTCACCTAATAAATCTATTGAGAAACCAAATATGTCTAAAGTAGTGGAACTAGTACTTAAAGACAAATATGATTTTTTTTAGGGCGGTCAATCTATATCTTTGGAGATATTTCATGATGTTCCAACAGTTGATAGAGATGAGGGAAGCTCTATTTCCACTGGTATGGTTGAGCAGATGAGTGTTATAGCTACTATTGAGAATCATGTGGCTGAGAAATATAAAAAAAATATGCCTTATTTTAAGAAAGTTAGTGATGTGGAGTTGGTAGATACGGATACTGATGAGCCTCAAGTTGAAAGTCATATATAAATTGAACCTGTTGTTATCCATAAAGTTGATATATAGAGCTCAAGTGATTAGAAAGAGGATATTCAAATGGTTGAGGTACCTAATGTTAGTAAACAGACTACTGATATTCAGCATGTTGAGATAGGTTCCATTATACCAAAAGTTGTGGTAACTCCTACTTCTCTACCTACTATTATTGAGAATTCAAACCGATGGGTTGATCCCATGTTTGAAGAGTGGGATAGATTCTAAAGAAAATTAAAGATTCCACCAAAGGATGGTGGACTAGAGGTTCAAATTAAAGGAGATCCTAAGGGATATTTGATAGATTAAGTTTATATAGATGGGTGGTTGGAAAATTTTGTCTCTTTAAGACCTTCTTCTCTTAAACTTACTCCAGATCCACCTTCTGTTCCGGCTGATATAGTCACAAGAAGTGACTTGAATGTTTTTGTTGAAAAGATAATTCAAACTTCAATAAGATATTGAGAAGTCAGTCTTCTCTTCTGACCAAGCTAATTGAGAATGATGACCGATATTTTTTTGAATTAATAATTCAACACATACAACCTAATATGATGCATCACATACAAGAATTTGGGATAGAAAATAATATAATAAGTTCTAATCTTGAATCTATAAATTCATTGATTACAAAGTTGAAATACTCTTTTTATACCTCTCTATATGGTATTCTTAAAATTCTGGAAGATACCTCTTTAGATACATCCACGACACATCCTACAGTTTATGTTGATCAGATCCGAACAGTGGTTAGAGATAAAGTTGCAGTTATGTCCAGTGGACCATCTAGTGGAGAACATGTGATTCCTTTATAAATTCTAAGTGATATTGAGCAAGGAACTAAGTATGATCATATGATGGTCAAAAATTATGCTAAAGATATGGATTTTGATAAAGATACAATTACTAAATACATAAAATATTATCTCTTCAGGATTTATAAAAGGCATTCCATGGATGAAAACTTCAAGTTTTTGGCTGAGAATCTATGGATGTACCCTATCACACAAGATTTTAAGGAACAAGTCAGACATCTTAAGTAAATGACTCTAGTATTAAGTCTATTTATGGAAAAAATGGTGATTTCTTTAGTGTGATGGAAAGAGGTGTCCAGATAATAATATACTTCATTAATCTCATGAATCCCTTTATTCATGTTCATGGACAAGTAGTTGTTTCTTAGAAATCCATTCATATTAATCCTCAGTTACCACTCAAGAAATTAGTTTCTCAAGATACTCTAGAACCTCTTCTTTCCAGATTCCAACCTTTCCCTATGCCTCATGATCAATCTTTGAGATGGTTCTGACCATTTTTTTTTGTATAAGATCATCCTCGAGCTATAGTTTGACTTCCAACTGGAGTTCTAAGTACTTTGCCTCTAGCCCCTTCTGACTCCTCTACCTCTGATCTTGAGAAAGACAAGGGAAAAGGAAAAGAACCACTATATCCTCCTACCCATCCTTAAGGATGTTGCTGAACTTAGTTTTTTTATTTTGATGGGATTAATGTTATGTAATAAATTTTTTTATTCCTCCTTTATGCATTATTTTTTACCCAATTTCTTCATGAATATTTCTATTCCCTTTCTATCTTATTACTACATTCCCTATTTTACTCTACTAAATTTTACCTTTTTTATAATTCTAAAAGGGGGAGAACACTATGACATTTCCCTTTGGATAACTTTTTAGAATTTATTTATGTTCTTTTAGTGATGTTTCTATGTTAACTTTGACTTTTTTTACCTATTTACCTTTGATACTATCTAATTTTAATATAATTTTCTATTTTATACTTATTAATTATATTTACTTTATTATTATTTATCTTTGATACCATTTTTACATACTATGATTGATAATTCATGTTATATATTCTTGATCTTACCTTTGATATCATGTTCTCTATTTGTGATACCTTTTGATGCCATGATTTTTTATCATCAAAAAGGATGAGATTGTTGACATCCTTGTTTTAATGATCACAAAATCATGATTCTAATGATATTAATGGATTTAATGTTTTCCTATAGGTATTTCATAATCTAATACAGGTAATGGAATTGAATAAGGATAAGTCATCGTTGAGGTTAAGACACTGTCAACCAGACTCACTACCATGATATCTACTAGAAAATTAAAATGGTCTAAGATGTTTTCACATATGAGTCACCATTATCCATGACTCACTATCAGCATGGAAATATTGTTAAGTCTGAGACACCATCAGACAACATACCACCAACGAAGAAATCATCATCCACACGCTTCTAGAATGTAAATTTGAAAAGGTGTGAGATACCACCAGCCTGACCTACCGTCAGAGGAGTCACTACTAGAAAAGTGGAATTTTAGTTAAGTATAAGACACCAATAGTCTGATACCACCAAGATGAGACACCATTATCCTAAGACACCATCATCATGAGATTCTGCCAGATCCTGATATATCTCCAGACTAAACCACCGTTGTTGTTTTCTTTACTTTCTCTTTCATTTAAACTATTCTAACAGCTATATTATTGAAGTTGATAATGAATTTTATTTTATTTTTTGTTTCTTAAATTCTCGATAGAACTCATTAAATTGTATATCATACATTTAGTATGAGGAATAATAATATCCAAATTAATTTATATATTCTTCTGGTTGCTACTATTAAGAAAGGAAGTAGAACCCCTCATGTGAGTGTGACACACAACAGATGCGTGAAGCAGACTAATAAAAAGTTGTGAAGATCACTCTTACTGAACATACACATAGAGATGAAGATATGAATTACAGCATATTAGAAAAATAATCATCTAGGAAGTCAAACTAAATCACAATATCAAAATAACTTCCTGCAGTTAAGAACATGAGTAAGCGACACAATGTTTTTCTGAAAAGTTCAAGAGAACCCGACTCAAGTTTCCCTTCAAATCAAATCAAGAGTCATGAACTACACTTCAAAAGACCAAGCATCTATAAACTCTATACTCTTAGATTTTTCAGTTCTATTTATTTATTTTTACATATTGATCAGTGTGTGCTATACTCAATTTTATATATGAACATTGTCTCTTGTGATGAACTGGAAGATACTTGATATCTTCTTATATCTTTTACCTGTACTCCCACATATAACTATGGTAGAGTTCATTTTGTGGCTTGTTTGTTTTGACTCCCATGTATAACTATAGAAGAGGTCGTGTGTGATCTGAACAGTTGAAAACTGTTGTAAAATCCAATCCAGTTTGTGGATCAACTTATTTATTTTATATAAACTGCTTGTTGGTAAGTGATCACCAAGTGGATAGGACTAAGTCTCAACTTGAGACTGAACCTCTTATTTCAAATTTTTGTTGTGTGTTTTTGTTTACTTTATTTCCATCTTTAAAACTGAAATTGTTTTAACCCAACAAAAACTAATACTTTGATAGTTAATCTTTATTAGTGTTTTTATAAGATTTTAATTAAGTAAATTTTTTTCAAAGGAATAACTAATATTGTATATTACTTACCCAATAACTAATAAATCTTTAAGAAAATTTTTAAAAGATTGTAACTTATAACAATCTACTATATTGATTAATTGGTCCATTTTAAATAAATTGGGGGATTTCAAATTAATCCTTTTTAAACAGAAATTTTTATTGGGTACTCAATTCTCCCCCCCCCCCCCCTTGAGATGCTCACTCCAACCAACAAGAATCATATATGATTCTAATGTGGTTTTAAGGTTATTCAATTCATTTATTGAAATGATTAGAAATATTTTATATTATATGATTATGGCATATGTATTTTTTGTATGATACATTAAGAGTTATAGATATTATTTGGAGATAAATGTTAAATTTAACTTGGAAGAATATGTGATCAAATCACTTAAATTTTCGGGTTTTAATATTTTCCTAGACTATTTTTAGGTTAGTTATTTATTTAATGATCTAAGTGGAACTTTGGGTGTTATTTTTGAGTCTTTGGTTATTAATTTGGTATTCCTTTATTTGATGGTTTATTTATTTTTGAGAATTATGTTCTGCTAATGATTTTGGTTTTGGTTAATGTCTAAAGATAATAGGAATATACTTTTATCATTTTTTGGATTATATGATCTATTAAAAGTTTATTTCAGTACATCAGGCATGAAAAAAACATCTTGAATATTATTTATTTGAAGAAAAAGATTATATTATTGTGGAAAATGATTAAATAATGAAATTATACTTATCAAGTATGTATATATCTTCTTACGTTCTTCATCTATATGGTAATGGTATTCCCAAACTCTTAGAAAATGATCTTGAAACAAAGTTTTATCTTATTATTGATGAATTAATATTCTTTCTCACACCTCATCATTTTATGGTTTTTTGTCACTAACTTTCTCTTGGTCATTAAATTTCTTGTGATTTATTATCTCTATAACTCTTTATAATTATTTGTACATTACATTTTTCTCCATGTCCATATTTTAATTTCCCATTAATGTTCTCCTATTTTTAAACCTAGTAATGTGATAACCTTTATATTTCCACTTTACTCTTTTTAAGAGTGAGTTTTATTGAACCTTTTTTTATGTGGGTTTTCAAAAAAGGAATTTTCAAATGTAAATCCATTGATTACCAAGAAAAAGTTCAAATTGAGAGGGATAAATTTATTAAAGTGGGTTAGAATGTAACACCTCTATATTTTATGAAATATTTTTTTAAAATTAATTTAATTTCATCGATATATTTTTTTCATTCAATACTGAGTTTAAATGAATCATGATATACAATTAAAATATTATTATTTAAGGGGACAGCTATTCAAACTTTTTTTATGTGCACAATTTTTTTTTATTTTAATAAATTAAATTAATCAATATTAGTGAATTATTTTAATGAAAATTATATAATATATATTCAATTCAAAAATTTATCATTCATCTAATATTTTTTCTAATAACGGGATAATAATAAATATAGTTTTATGCTTAAAATATATATTTTTCTAAAAACTGGTTCCATCGCACACTAATTTAAAAATTAATTATTTATAATTTTATAAAATTCATTTAAAAAAATAAAATTAATTTTTGATATAAAAATATCAAAATTATCTTATAGTTAGTTTTTGAGAATTTTCTGAAAAGATTAATCTTTCGATGAATAGTGAAAATACTATTTTTTATTGAAAAATTTCTTTTTGTTTAAAGCATTTACAGAATGAATTTTTTTTAGAAAAATTTATTTAAAAGTAAAATTATTTAAATTATATTTTTATTAATACAATTTATATCATTGTAATTAATTTTATATTGAGAATTTGATATAAAAACTTTTTGTACTTAAGAAATCTTTTCTTTAGAAAACCACATTTTCATCATGCTTGCAAGTTTAATTATAAATTAAATACTGACCATTTTCTTGATTGAATTTGGTAATATGGATTCTATATTTTAAATAATAATATTTAATATTATTTAATAAGTTTAACTTAATTTTTTTCATAATTAAGAGTGAAAATAAAAAAAATCGTCGTGGTTAAGGTTAAAATAGGGATTTTCATTTTACATGTGCCTGTGTTAGAATTAATTTTCCACACATATTATACTTTGATTTTATAAATTGGACTTCATATTTATAATAATTTTTTACAAATTATACAATAATTATCATTTATTTTTATGCTTAAAGGATAATTTAACTATGTAAATAAATAAAAAAACTAGTTACCATAGTGAAAACTAAAATGGTAAAAGTAAGTAAACTTAGAGAATAAGAGAATAAACTTTTTTAAACATGTTGTTTATGTTATTATAGACCTTATATTACATATAATACATTATTTATCAATTTTTTAGGCACTTGGGTTTATAGTAACTTCTCATTATTGAATTATTTTGGGTATTTATAAAAATGACACTCCTTCCCAATTAAAAAAGGACACCTTATCCTCTCACTTAATTCCATAACTTAAGCCATTTTTCTCAACCAAAACCTAAAAAAATATCTATAAACACATTTATACTTGTTATAGATATTTTTTTCTTCCTAAAATACTAACCCTAGGGTCCTTAATAAGAGAACTAAATGATGTTTTTCTAAGTAAAGGAAATTGTCTTCCCTAAGCTCTTTCTTTTTTACTTCTTCTCTTTCCACATTCATTAATGTATTAATAATTAAAATATAATAACAAAATTATCTAAAATATAATTATATGTTATTATGTTTATATAATAACTTATATCCATCTCCTCTTCTATTAAATGGTAAACAAAATTGTCGATCATGTGTGCGGCAGACTACTACCTCGCGAACCGATGTAATTAGTTTTCCATCACCACCTCTCAAGGATGGATTTAATGATGGATTTAATCTATTTATATGATATTTATGAAATAATTATACTTATATAATTATAATATCACATCTACCTTCTGGCCTTACAATCTGTTGAAAAATGATAACGTTGCTCGTGCATAGGTGTGGACTACCTCCTTCACAAAGCGATGTAACTCATTTTTCATTTCTATTTTACATGGATAGTAATGAGAATATATTTAATAAATATATATTATATATATTATATAAAATGATTCTTAAAATTTTAATTAATATTTATCTTTCTTTCATTCCATCCTTTGAGAAAATAGAAATACAGTTCATCCGTACGTACGACATACCTTCTCCATGAACGGTGTAATCCATTTTTATATCCATAAATTTTTTATATGACTATAAATATGTATATAATGAATATATATATATATATAATAATTATATCATTATTAACATTTTTGAGGTTTTTTAACCATAATCATAGTACAATGACCAAAACTAGTGAACCAAAACATAGATGAAAAATGAAGCAGTTATCACCTAAAATAGTTATTTTAATAAATAATTGTTAATAAACAGGTGATATAAGGTTATATATAAATAATATATGGTATGATATATATAAGTATTATTTTTTAATATATTTATAATAAACCTATATTTATTTTATAAGAGTTTTTAACATGTATGAATGAAATCAAGTTTAGAGGTAAGGGATTTTCATCTCACTTTTATTTCTATGAGATAGATTCCATATCTACCACTTGTTTATTTTTTGTGGTGTATATACTAAAGATGAATGTATTTTATTATTATTGTCATGAAAATTATGAGATAAACATATCCATTTAATTTTTATTATTTCATGGGGCTTAAAGTCCAAAAGTTACCAAAAGTGGTAGGGGTTTTATGTTACATTCTCATTATTTATCAATATTCCTTATGATTATGCTTCTGATGATGACATATTAGGTTCTATATCTCCATAAAATAATGAATTTTATTATCCTGTAGTTATTTATATAAATTAAATGTTTTACTTTAATTTTCCACTCTTTAAGAACTAAATATATAAAAATAATGTTTTTATGAAAAATAAATTTTATTTCTCTCTTCGATCAAAAATAATTTCTCTTCCATGTCTATGTTTTATAAAAATGTTTTAAAGAAAGTTTTTAATATTCACCAATTATTTTATAAAGAAATTTATACCCATGCTTGACTTTTTAAAATATTATTTTTAATTAATCTTCTTATCGTTTTCCAAACAAGGTTCTTTTAACTTTTTACTAAAAATGTGAAAGGAATATTTGTTTTAATGTGTAGGCATAAATAGAATTTTTTTTGTCATGACCACTCAATTATTTAAATCATACTTTATAAGTTTTAAAAGTTATTTTAAAAGAAAAAGTATTTTCACAATATTTTGTAAGTTTTTAGTTTTAAAAAAATTATTTTCAAAGAGGAGAGGATATTTTCCTCAGGAATATTTTAATGAACTTTTTATGGAATTTATATTCATCAACAACAACAAACTTTGGTGTTGCTTATGTTTTATTGGGGATATAATTCAATTATACCATCCTTATTCTTTATCTATATAGATTATTATTATTATGATGATATTTTTATGAAAACCATTTATTTTACATGGTATATGCTACGATGGATTCATGAAATGTTTATAAAACATGATCTCTTTTTATGGGTTATGATATGATGATATGATGAATGTTTAATGATTTTAGGAAACACGTATGTATGGTTTTTCATTATGTGATAGGTGTTATTGGAATTATATATCCCTATAATTTATTGGGTAAAGTTTTATATCTCATTAGATAATTATATAAAACAAGTCTAAATTCTTAATACCCTATGGGAAACAAGTCGATGTGTTTGATATTCTATGGGAAACGAGTCGATATGCTTGATCTTCTATAGGAAACAAGCCAATGTGTTTGTATAACGACCCGTACTTTACATACATTGTTAATACTTCAAAATTGAAGCACACTTATTACAACATATGACAAAACCACAAAGGACCGTATAGGTATAGTGTCTTTAGAAACTGGGAAACATAAACAACTGGTTCATAAATCTTCTACAGTGTCTCCCATTTATTTCATCATATCTAGGGTCCCTTTTAGCATATTCTACTTAATATCCATCTTCCTGACCTGGGGAAAAGAAAACATAAAAGGGTGAGCTCAAATGCTCAGCAAGGGAAAATAAAGGAAATAAAAATCATATCATATCCTTTTGAAAATCAAAACCTGCAAAAGAGATCATAATATCTTAACATGGAATAAATCATAGAAGTGAAAATGAGATCCCCATAATCATAACATAAAACTTGAAACTTTGTGGCATGCACACATAATCATGGAAAATCATTTCTTGTTAGTCATGACTCATCGCCAAGACTATCTTAGTGGACAAAGTCCCTTTCTGAACCGAGTTCACTCCTCGTTTCAGTCCTGTATCACTGAACCGAAATAACCTTCCGTTCCAGCCATGTCTATCTCATGAGATATAAAATCATTACCCAATGCATTGGAGGGAGATATAGGTCCCACCCATCTTATAATGAATCCTTTCTTATGTGTGCCACATAATCATAAAACATCCATCATCGCATAACACATATAACAAAAATGGGATTCTTGAAACATCATGACATCATAAATCAATTCATATAAGATAAAGGAATTCATAAACATAATTCCATCACAACATAGTCAAACCAATGTAAAAATATGGATAGAAACAGAACCCTTTATTATCTTAGATGGAAAATAATTTTGATAAAACACTTGAATTGAATTCTTGAGGAAAATATCCTTTCTTCTTCAAAAACATTTTTCCTTTCATAACATGTCATACAACTTTAAAATAAAAGAAGTTGATTAAAAATAAACTTGAATACTTGTAAAGGAAGCTTCTTGTAAATAATGTTTTAAAAATCCATTCATGCCGTATAAGTTAAAAAAAACATTCTTCGTACTTTTGTCGGAAAAGTCAAAAAGTACCTCGTACGGAAAAACGACAAAAGATTCCTTTCATATTCTTTACTAAAAACTCACCTAAGGGTAAAATTGGATTTAAACTATTGCAAGTGGATGGAAACAATATTACATATTGAGGGAACATGGATGTGGATGATAAAATACACCCCAGAAAATACTTACGAATAAACAATCTCGGATAAAAAATGAGATTGTGATATTTCCCTTACCTTAGGTCCGATTTGCTTTGTTCGTGTCCGAAGCTCCTGTATAATGGTTTAAATAATGTTATTGACTTATTCCAGAATCATACATGTTGATATGATATCATATATGGTCATATTATTAACTTCTTGTTAGTAATATTTCATTGTTACTTGTTACTCGGGTCTTTATAACTTTTTGTTCTTATGCGTGTTTTGTTGAATAAATTCTTATTCTTATCTTTAGGTTATAGATAATTCATTTCCAGAATGGTATTAGTGTAGTATATACCATATTAATTCATTCAATTCATTTATATAATCATTATGAAATGAAGATCATGTAGAACGAATCGCATCACATCGTGGAGACGGTATTCCGTACGTACGCACGAGTGATGATATCGTTCCTATGATCGTGGAATTGTATTGGAGTATATATATATATTATTTCAGTATCAATATTACTTAATAATAATCATATATAGTTACTCATTACACCATTATACCCATCCTTTTAAGGTGATGGTGGAAAATAGATTACACCACGGCGTGGAGACGGTATTCCGTTCGTACGCACGCGCGATGATTTCATTTTTCCGTAGGATGGATAGAAGGTGAATTAGGGTTGTTTCATATTTATAATAACATATCAGTATGTAAGTAATACTGATGTTATTACTTTATCATGAAACAACTAAAGAAGAAGAAGTTGAAGAAGAAAGAAATTGAAAAGATCGGTAATGGATATTACCTCTTCTTTGGAACGCCTCTTTGAATCCTCCACTTAAGGAACTAAGAGTGGTCTTTGGAGAAGACCAGGACCTCTAGGACTATTCTAGGGAAGTGGAGAGGAGAAAATGTCAGGGTTTGGCCGAGCTTGAGTGCTCAATTTGGTGTGAGGAGGAGGGGGAGGAGGTGCCCTTTTATAGGGGAGGAGAGGGGCACCTTAGGAATATCTCAAAATATTATTTTATATTAAAGTCAAAATCGGTTTATAATGGTTCCAAAGGGTCTTATTTCGAAGCTAAAGTGGGGATGGGTCGAAATCCTATCAACCAATAGGATTTAGACAAGTTTAGGGTATTATTTTAACCTTATCAATTAGATTTAACTCTAAGTTAATTAATTTAACTTTTACAGTGTCTTTTTGTTTTCTTTCACTATATGGTTAATACACTTACTATAACATGCCAAACGAACCCCAAATTGTTTATTATTAATATATATATCCTTATCTAAGTCATTTGGCCGAACCTTAGATTTTTAGGAATAAAATAACAATTAATAATATAATATTTGATTTAAAAACTATTTTGTGTCAATTTTGACACTATTTGATATATGATTTTTGTGAAAGTCATAACAGAATTATATGTTCGAACCAAGTTGATTAAATCAACAATAATATATCATAGTAACCTATAAAATTAGTGGAATTCATAAAAAGTCTCAAATTACATTTATTTTGGTATTTATATTATCAATTTTGTCAATATTTCATTAATAAGATAATTACTGCATCATCTTTGTGTCATAAATAAATTAAATTATTTGATGTCTAAAAATTACAAATAAAATACCATCATGTAGGAAATCTTTTTAGCTTTCTAATGAATATTTACAATCGAATTTATCTTATGTATAACCCCATATTAAAAATTATTTACTTATTAAACTTTAAATTTAACTATTTTAACCCTTCTTTAAATAAATTAATAATAAATGTCCTAATCTAATCCAAGTGGGCCTAAATGGTCATATTTTATTCCTAAGTTTGTTTTTGGTCGAATTACACTTGTCCAATGGAATTAGGACATGTGTTAGGGTAATATTAATATCATATTTACCCTTAGTTACCCTATTTACTATTAACCGCGGTAAAAAAGGTAAAAAGTTACTATTCACCAAAAAATTATTTTCATCTCATTGAACCACATTTTAGTCCTTGATATTAACCGTGTCTCTCGGATTTTCGAAATTCCATTCACAGAAGCGGTAAAATTAAGTTTTATGCAAAATTCAGTTTTTTAACCTACCACTTAGTGGTTTCACTATTCATCAAAAATTGAAAGTTTTCAGAAAAATACCAAAATTTCACCCTAGGCTAATTTCGATATTCTGAGTCCAAAAATGAAGTCCATTTTGAAAAATAAAATTTATAAAATTTCAAAAAGTGGTTATTACTATTCATAACGGCTAGTTTTAATAGCATATTGTTGTTTAGTGAAACTCGGTATTGCGTACGACGCAAGCTATCGAGGAAGGTCGCGATTGCGTGTAAAGAAAGCCAAGCAAGTGTTGTGTAGAAAAAGATTCCTTTGATGATTTATATAACATAAAAGTCTCGGGTGTTACATTCTACCCCCCTTAAAAAGAATTTCGCCCTCGAAATTCGTCACTTTGTTACAAACAGATGAGGATACTTCTCCCTCATCATATCCTCGAGCTCCCATGTAGCTTCTTCAAATTGGTGGTTTCTCCATAAAACTTTCACCAAGCGAGTGGTCTTGTTTCGTAGGACTTTTTCACTACGATCCAGAATATCTATCGGCTGTTCTTCATAAGAAAGATCTTGCTCCAGCGGTACAACTTCTGAGCTAAGTACATGTGAAGGATCTGGTATGTACTTTCTCAGGAGAGATACATGGAACACATCGTGAACTTGAGAGAGATTCGGTGGAAGCGCCAATCGGTAAGCTACCTTCCCAGCACGATCCAGTATTTCAAAAGGACCGATATATCTAGGGCTCAACTTCCCCTTCTTTCCAAATCTCATAACCCTCTTCCAGGGAGATATTCGTAAGAACACTTTATCGCCCACTTCAAACTCTAGGTCTTTTCTTCGGTTGTCGGCATAACTTTTCTGTCGACTCTGAGCTGCTCTTATGTGTTGTTGAATAGATCTGACCTTTTCTGCCATTTCATCTACGAGATCAGGTCCTAATAGCTTTCTTTCCCCAACTTCATCCCAGCAAGTTGGAGTCCTGCATTTCTTTCCATAGAGAGCTTCATAAGGAGCCATCTGAATACTGGAGTGAAAGCTATTATTATAAGAAAATTCCACCAAAGGTAGGTGTTGATCCCAACCTCCTTTGAAATCCATAGAGCAAGCTCTCAACATATCTTCTAGGGTTTGAATTGTTCTCTCAGACTGACCGTCTGTCTGGGGATGATAAGCAGTGCTGAAACTCAACTCTGTATCCAGAGTATGCTGAAGACTTCGCCAGAACTTCGAGGTAAATCTCGGATCTCGATCAGATATAATAGAAAGTGGTACTCCATGCAATCTTACCACTTCCTTTACATATATCCTGGCAAGCTGATCTAGAGAGAAATCCTCTCTAATAGCAATGAAGTGTGCAGACTTTGTAAGACGATCAACTATGACCCAGATAGCATTATTGCCTTTGGATGTTTTAGGAAGTCCTGTGACAAAGTCCATAGTGATGTTTTCCCATTTCCATTCGGGTATGGGTAATGGTTGTAACATCCCCTTAGACTTCTGTCTCTCAGCTTTAACTTGTTGACAAACCAAGCATCGAGAGACATATTCAGCAACATCTCTTTTCATGCCATCCCACCAGAAGTACTCTTTCAGGTCCCTATACATCTTCGTGCTTCCAGGATGAATAGAGAATGCTGAACTATGAGCCTCATCCAGTAGCTCATTCTTTAATTCGGGGATGGGAGGAACGCAAACCCGATTCCTGAACTTTATTATCCCATCACAATCAAGGTTGAATTCAGGAACATTTCTCACCTTCTTTTGTAACTCGACATCTTCTTTCTGTGCCTCTTTAATCTTCACAAGTATAGATGGTTGAACATTCATTTGAGAAAGATAAGATTTTTCCCCTTCCATTATAATTCCAAGATCCATCCTTTGTAAATCCATAAATATTGGATCTTTTGTGATCCTCATCATGGATAAACTAGCATGGTCTTGTCGACTTAATGCATCTGCCACCTTGTTTGCTTTCCCAGGGTGGTAATGGATTGAGCAGTCATAATCCTTAATCAGCTCCAACCATCTTCTTTGACGCATATTCAGCTCCTTTTGTGTGAAAATATACTTTAAACTTTTATGGTCAGTATAAATATCACACCTTTCACCATAAAGGTAATGCCTCCAAATCTTTAATGCGAAGATTACCGCAGCAAACTCCAAATCATGTGTTGGGTAATTTTTCTCATGGATTTTCAACTGTCGTGAGGCATAAGCTATCACCATATCATTTTGCATAAGAACACACCCCAATCCCTTCTTGGATGCATCACTGTAGATCACAAACCTTTCTCCACTACAAGGCAGTGTGAGCACAGGTGCACTGGATAACCTTCTTTTCAACTCCTTGAAATTCTCTTCACATTCCTCTGTCCAGACAAACTTAACTCCTTTCCGAGTCAACTTGGTGATTGGATTAGATAACCGTGAAAAATCTTTTACAAAACGTCGATAATATCCAGCCAAACCAAGAAAACTTCGGATCTCAGTTACGGTTGTTGGTCTTGACCATCTTTCGATAACCTCTGTTTTTGCTGGATCCACAGATATCCCCTCTTTTGAGATTATGTGACCCAAAAATGCAACTTTTTGAAGCCAAAATTCACACTTGGTAAATTTGGCATAAAGCTTCTCCTTTCTCAGGGTCTTCAATATAATTCTCAAGTGATCTTCATGCTCTTCCTTGCTCTTTGAATAGACAAGAATATCGTCTATAAAGACTACCACAAATTGATCAAGATAGTCTCTAAAGACTCTATTCATTAGATCCATGAAGATAGCAGGGGCATTAGTAAGACCAAATGGCATCACTATAAATTCATAGTGTCCATACCTTGTACGGAAAGCCGTCTTTGGTATATCCTCCCTTTTGACCCTTAATTGATGATACCCTGAACGGAGATCAATCTTGGAAAAGTATTGAGCTCCACGTAGTTGGTCAAATAAGTCATCAATGCGTGGGAGAGGATATTTGTTCTTGATAGTGATCTTGTTAAGTTCTCGATAATCAATGCAGAGTCTCATTGATCCATCTTTCTTCTTTACAAATAGAATAGGTGCTCCCCAAGGTGACGCACTAGGGCGTATGAATCCCTTATCAAGATTCTCTTGGAGTTGCTTCTTCAATTCCTGCAACTCAATTGGGGCCATTCTATAAGGTGTCTTTGAAATAGGCAAAGCACCCGGTACGAGTTCTATTGAAAACTCAACTTCACGATTTGGTGGAAGACCCGGTAATTCCTCCGGAAAGACATCATCAAACTCCCGTACAATGGGAATATTCTTAATCGTGAGTTTCTCACCAACCATTTGAGATAAATAACCTTCATTTAGTGGAATCAAGACCCATAAGATGGAAGAAATTTCCACTGGAAGGTTATATTCATCCTTGCATCGATAGACGATCGTAGATTGATCTGGAATATGAAATGTGACTTCCCTTCTTTGGCAATCGATATGAGCTCCATGTAGAGAAAGCCAATCCATGCCAAGAATCACATCAAATTCCACTAAAGGAAGGATCACAAGATTTGCAGGAAGCACTTTCCCACAAACTTCGATCGGAGAAGAATTATAAACTTTTGATGCGATTGATGTGCCATTAGGTGTTGTCACAGCTAATTCAACATCTAATTGTTGAGGTAATACGGTGATACCCTTAGAAAAGTCTTCAGAAATAAAAGAGTGGGTGGATCCAGAATCAAATAAAACATTTGCTACTTTAGAGTGGATGGTAAGTGTACCTCTCACCACATCGTTATCGTACTCCACATCGCTGATAGAAATTGCATGTGACTTTCCTTTGTCTTTAGCCTTAAGAGTTTGTTGACGTCGACCATCATCATCAACCCTTGGATTTGGGCATTGATTGACATAATGCCCCATCTCCTTGCACTTGAAACATTGAAGTGTAGTAGGTTCATTCTGTGTATCCCTTCCTTTGTTTGCGTCATTAGACATCTTCTTCCCATTATCACGGCATTCAAATGCCCGATGACCTTCCTTTCCACATTTAAAACATTTACTTGTCCCTTTAAGACAACTCCCTCCATGTTTCTTTCCACACTTTGAGCATAAGGGAAAGTTCATCTTCTTTTCCGTGTGCTCTTTAGATTTTTCTTTGAATTCCATCTTCCTCTTTTTATCAAACCCATGTGACTGATGGGTTACTCCAATCTCCATCTCGACTTTGAGAGCACATCGAACGATTTCCTCGTAGCTATTGAAGTCCCTTATGGCTAACGCCCTTCGAAGACTTGGTTTTAAGCCACTAAAGAATCGATCGATCTTACTCTCAGGTTGGATAATAATACCAGAAGCGTACCTTGCAAGTCTTGTAAAATTTGCTTCATAGGTACTAACAGATTCATCATCCCTTTGCTTCAGTTCAAGGAACTCTTTCTCCATCTTTGTTCGGAGAATACGAGGGAAGTACTTATTGAAAAATAAGTTCTTGAACTCGTCCCATTCCATAGACTCAATTTCATCCCTTTGCCTCGTATTCTTAACAAGATTCCACCATTGATCCGCATCTCCTTCCAAACGATACACTGCTAGGATGACTTTATCATGCTCAGAACATTGAAGAACTGAAAATATCTTTTCAGTAGTACTAATCCATTGTTCAGCAACTAATGGATCAGTAGACCCGCTGAAAGAAGGTGGACGCTGCCTCATGAAGGATTCAACAGAATGTTGCTCCCTCCTTTGCTCGTTTGGAAATCCTGCATGATTCATAGCTTGAGAAAGTTGTGTGAGCATGGCTACAAGATTTTGCATTCCAGCTCCCATATCGTTTGGTTGCTCAGGGGGACAATCATTGCATTGCCCATCGCATTCCGCATTAACACGGTTCCTTCGGGTTCCAGCCATTGACTAAAACCAAGAAGAATAGTGTGAGCAACACTAATTATAATAGGAAACCACATAATTCAAGAATAAACTTTTCATGCTTATGGTCTTATCCTAGGTTATTCAAGGCCATTTCTAAAACACTAAGATTGTGTACTATGCTTAGACTTATCCTTAGGGTTCTTACTAAGGTTTTCACATCCTAGTTTCCAAAGGTTGACTATACCTTTCCTCTGATACCAACTATAACGACCCGTACTTTACATACATTGTTAATACTTCAAAATTGAAGCACACTTATTACAACATATGACAAAACCACAAAGGACCGTATAGGTATAGTGTCTTTAGAAACTGGGAAACATAAACAACTGGTTCATAAATCTTCTACAGTGTCTCCCATTTATTTCATCATATCTAGGGTCCCTTTTAGCATATTCTACTTAATATCCATCTTCCTGACCTGGGGAAAAGAAAACATAAAAGGGTGAGCTCAAATGCTCAGCAAGGGCAAATAAAGGAAATAAAAATCATATCATATCCTTTTGAAAATCAAAACCTGCAAAAGAGATCATAATATCTTAACATGGAATAAATCATAGAAGTGAAAATGAGATCCCCATAATCATAACATAAAACTTGAAACTTTGTGGCATGCACACATAATCATGGAAAATCATTTCTTGTTAGTCATGACTCATCGCCAAGACTATCTTAGTGGACAAAGTCCCTTTCTGAACCGAGTTCACTCCTCGTTTCAGTCCTGTATCACTGAACCGAAATAACCTTCCGTTCCAGCCATGTCTATCTCATGAGATATAAAATCATTACCCAATGCATTGGAGGGAGATATAGGTCCCACCCATCTTATAATGAATCCTTTCTTATGTGTGCCACATAATCATAAAACATCCATCATCGCATAACACATATAACAAAAATGGGATTCTTGAAACATCATGACATCATAAATCAATTCATATAAGATAAAGGAATTCATAAACATAATTCCATCACAACATAGTCAAACCAATGTAAAAATATGGATAGAAACAGAACCCTTTATTATCTTAGATGGAAAATAATTTTGATAAAACACTTGAATTGAATTCTTGAGGAAAATATCCTTTCTTCTTCAAAAACATTTTTCCTTTCATAACATGTCATACAACTTTAAAATAAAAGAAGTTGATTAAAAATAAACTTGAATACTTGTAAAGGAAGCTTCTTGTAAATAATGTTTTAAAAATCCATTCATGCCGTATAAGTTAAAAAAAACATTCTTCGTACTTTTGTCGGAAAAGTCAAAAAGTACCTCGTACGGAAAAACGACAAAAGATTCCTTTCATATTCTTTACTAAAAACTCACCTAAGGGTAAAATTGGATTTAAACTATTGCAAGTGGATGGAAACAATATTACATATTGAGGGAACATGGATGTGGATGATAAAATACACCCCAGAAAATACTTACGAATAAACAATCTCGGATAAAAAATGAGATTGTGATATTTCCCTTACCTTAGGTCCGATTTGCTTTGTTCGTGTCCGAAGCTCCTGTATAATGGTTTAAATAATGTTATTGACTTATTCCAGAATCATACATGTTGATATGATATCATATATGGTCATATTATTAACTTCTTGTTAGTAATATTTCATTGTTACTTGTTACTCGGGTCTTTATAACTTTTTGTTCTTATGCGTGTTTTGTTGAATAAATTCTTATTCTTATCTTTAGGTTATAGATAATTCATTTCCAGAATGGTATTAGTGTAGTATATACCATATTAATTCATTCAATTCATTTATATAATCATTATGAAATGAAGATCATGTAGAACGAATCGCATCACATCGTGGAGACGGTATTCCGTACGTACGCACGAGTGATGATATCGTTCCTATGATCGTGGAATTGTATTGGAGTATATATATATATTATTTCAGTATCAATATTACTTAATAATAATCATATATAGTTACTCATTACACCATTATACCCATCCTTTTAAGGTGATGGTGGAAAATAGATTACACCACGGCGTGGAGACGGTATTCCGTTCGTACGCACGCGCGATGATTTCATTTTTCCGTAGGATGGATAGAAGGTGAATTAGGGTTGTTTCATATTTATAATAACATATCAGTATGTAATTAATACTGATGTTATTACTTTATCATGAAACAACTAAAGAAGAAGAAGTTGAAGAAGAAAGAAATTGAAAAGATCGGTAATGGATATTACCTCTTCTTTGGAACGCCTCTTTGAATCCTCCACTTAAGGAACTAAGAGTGGTCTTTGGAGAAGACCAGGACCTCTAGGACTATTCTAGGAAAGTGGAGAGGAGAAAATGGCAGGGGTTGGCCGAGCTTGAGTGCTCAATTTGGTGTGAGGAGGAGGGGGAGGAGGTGCCCTTTTATAAGGGAGGAGAGGGGCACCTTAGGAATATCTCAAAATATTATTTTATATTAAAGTCAAAATCGGTTTATAATGGTTCCAAAGGGTCTTATTTCGAAGCTAAAGTGGGGATGGGTCGAAATCCTATCAACCAATAGGATTTAGACAAGTTTAGGGTATTATTTTAACCTTATCAATTATATTTAACTCTAAGTTAATTAATTTAACTTTTACAGTGTCTTTTTGTTTTCTTTCACTATATGGTTAATACACTTACTATAACATGCCAAACGAACCCCAAATTGTTTATTATTAATATATATATCCTTATCTAAGTCATTTGGCCGAACCTTAGATTTTTAGGAATAAAATAACAATTAATAATATAATATTTGATTTAAAAACTATTTTGTGTCAATTTTGACACTATTTGATATATGATTTTTGTGAAAGTCATAACAGAATTATATGTTCGAACCAAGTTGATTAAATCAACAATAATATATCATAGTAACCTATAAAATTAGTGGAATTCATAAAAAGTCTCAAATTACATTTATTTTGGTATTTATATTATCAATTTTGTCAATATTTCATTAATAAGATAATTACTGCATCATCTTTGTGTCATAAATAAATTAAATTATTTGATGTCTAAAAATTACAAATAAAATACCATCATGTAGGAAATATTTTTAGCTTTCTAATGAATATTTACAATCGAATTTATCTTATGTATAACCCCATATTAAAAATGATTTACTTATTAAACTTTAAATTTAACTATTTTAACCCTTCTTTAAATAAATTAATAATAAATGTCCTAATCTAATCCAAGTGGGCCTAAATGGTCATATTTTATTCCTAAGTTTGTTTTTGGTCGAATTACACTTGTCCAATGGAATTAGGACATGTGTTAGGGTAATATTAATATCATATTTACCCTTAGTTACCCTATTTACTATTAACCGCGGTAAAAAAGGTAAAAAGTTACTATTCACCAAAAAATTATTTTCATCTCATTGAACCACATTTTAGTCCTTGATATTAACCGTGTCTCTCGGATTTTCGAAATTCCATTCACAGAAGCGGTAAAATTAAGTTTTATGCAAAATTCAGTTTTTTAACCTACCACTTAGTGGTTTCACTATTCATCAAAAATTGAAAGTTTTCAGAAAAATACCAAAATTTCACCCTAGGCTAATTTCGATATTCTGAGTCCAAAAATGAAGTCCATTTTGAAAAATAAAATTTATAAAATTTCAAAAAGTGGTTATTACTATTCATAACGGCTAGTTTTAATAGCATATTGTTGTTTAGTGAAACTCGGTATTGCGTACGACGCAAGCTATCGAGGAAGGTCGCGATTGCGTGTAAAGAAAGCCAAGCAAGTGTTGTGTAGAAAAAGATTCCTTTGATGATTTATATAACATAAAAGTCTCGGGTGTTACAGTTTGATCCGTTATGGGAAACAAGTAGATGTTCTCGACCCACTATAGGAAATAGGTCTTTATTCTTGACCCATTAATATTTTATTATCTTGTTAATTAACATTGACATATTAAATGTTTTCTATACTTATGATGGTGCCACACTTTTATGACATGAACTTATGGTTCATAATTGATTTATGATAATTTCTCACTCTTATGAATCATGTCTTTTAGAATGATAAATATTTATACCATGAATCATTTTTATGATCGTTGAAATATTGGGTATGAAATTTTTATGTTATGGTCATGATATCATACCCTTATGTTTATATTATGATTTCATATAATCATCAATTAATATCACCCATGTTTAGCCTTAAAAAGAATCTAAGCTAAACCTTTCTTATGTTTCCTTTCCCAGGATTACAAAGAAAGGTTTTAAGTAGGGAATGTTTATAAAGAGTACTAAATAGAAAGATCTTTATGGGATATGTTGGAGTTTTTTCATGAAATAAGAATATTGTGTATCTAGTCTTCAAAGACACTAAACCTTTACAGTACTCAAGTGTGTATTTTGAAATGTATTTAATATTCATATAGAATATAGAATATTTATATATGAAAAGTTTGGGTTTCTATACTCTTGGACACTAAAAATAGATTTGAAACCATCTCCCACACAACTCTAAAAAATAAAATTATGGGAAACAGCCAATAAACAATTGGTAACAACAATAGATCAATGAGAAACAACTAGAGATCGACATGAAATCAAAGATAATAAAAAACAAAACAAGGTCCATACATGGAATATGGTAATGGTATGATATTATATCCCCATCCTAAATGATTTATACCCCTATAAATCCTATCAATAAGACTTCACATAAAACAGGTGATGTTATTTCTCTCTTATCAAAGCATTATACTCCAAAGTCTCATATAAATCAGAACCATGGTTGTAAATAACCCTAACCAAGGGGATAGATTTTCCATTAAGAACCTTTACCTAAGAATCAACACTCTAAACTGGCCACTCATTCATATATAAATCAGGTTCCATGTTAAGGTCCTACCAACTCAATAAATGAGATGGGTCATAGATATACTTTCTTAGTTGTGATACATGAAACACATTATGGGTTGATGTCGTATGAGGTAGAAAATAAAAATGGCAATCCGCCTTTCTAATATACTCAAAACCCTCAAATGCTCCCGCATATTTTGGAGATAACTTTCCCTACTTCCCAATACGATGATGATCCAACTAAGGTGAAACTCTAAAAAACACAAAATCACCAATAGATAACTCCAAAGGTAGGAATAAATGATCAATATAGGATTTATACTAGCTCTGTTTTGTTTCCATTCTATAACGAATAAACTAAATATTTAACATTGTATCTTGGACCAAACTAAGTCAAACTATGGAATCTTCACCAACCTCTGACCAATACAGAGGATATCTACAGGGTCTTCCATAAAAGTTCTCAAAAGGTTCTATCTTAATGGAAAACTAGTGGCTGCTATTATAAAAAAACTCAACCAGTCCCAAGTGGTAATCCAAAACTCCTTAAAATTCATGGACACAAGCTTAAATCATGTCCTCAATAATCTATATAGCCCATTCCATATGACTATTTGTCTTAGTATGATGGTATACCATGATCAACTTTACTGAGGATCCTATAACCTACTGGAGGCCTTTCTAAAAATAATAAGCTAACCAAGGATCCCAATCAAAAAATATGGTATAAAAAACTACATATAATCTGATGATATCTTATGTATATAGATTTTATAAGTCCTTCACTTTGTTTGTTTTAAAAATGGAAATAAAGTGATTTGATTTGTCAGTTGGTCAATCACCACCCATATCTCATTCTTTTCATGAGGTTTATGTAGAAACCCAACCACAAAGTCTATTGATATCTCATAAAATATCCAAGTAGGAACAATAAGGGGATGAAGTAAACTTGAAGGCTTATTATTCTTAGCTTAAAATTTCTACCAAATATAAATGAGAAACAAAATAAACAATTTCTCATCTCATACATGGCCACCAAAAACTCTACCTCATATCATAAAACAAATTTGTGGTTATAGGGTGTACCACCCATTGACAATTATGGAAATATCCCATCACTACCTTCCTTATAGGTAAAAAAATAACATACCATCTTTGAAATCATAGGATGCCTTCTAAAGATAGAGACCACTCATTAATGGTCCCCCCACAATATAAATAATACCTAATTCCTCAGAACTCATCATCGAGATAATTTTTCTAGAGAATCGACTCAAGAAGTGAGTAACTCTATTGAACACTTGATAAAACATCCTCGGTCTCATCCTCCTAAACTCACAAGTTTATACGATCAAAGAGAGACATAAAATTCCATTCCTCAGATGATTCTTTCACATCCTGAGATAGAAGTTTCCTTCTCAAATCATCAGAAATTTCCTTTACTAAGAGTGTAGGTAGTGCTGAAATCAAAATATTGTAGGTACTCCACCCCATACCTCTACCAAATATTAAAATATTTTTTTTGAGATGACATAACTCAAGATTTTATGATAAGATTAAATGGTAAAAATTTCACAGAAAAGGTAATTATTCCAATTCTTTGAAGCATTCATCAAATCTATGAGTTCAAGATCATGTATGGGATAATTCTTCTCATGAGGCTGGAGTTGATGAGATCCATAATTCATAATGTGATCACCATGCGTAAGGACACAACCTAATCCCAAACCTGATGATCACAGAGCACAATATATCCTTTCCTAAATTCTAGAAGTTTCAAAAAAAGAGATAAAGTCAACAGATTCTTTAACTCATCAAAGGAATCCTATAATTTAAAATATCATAATAATTTTAATCCCTTCCAAGTAATTGTGGTCATCAAAAAATTCGACTTTGATAAATCCTTTAGAAACATGAAGTAATAAAATACCAAGCCTAATAATCTCTGAATCTCAAATTCATTTAGTGCTTCCTCCTAATTCATAATAGATTTCACCTTATTGGGGTCAACTAAAATAACATGTTTGAAAACCTTGTGTCCCATGAAATTTACCTCCAAAATATAGAAACTACATTTAGAAATATTGGTATAAAGTTTATGATTTCTAAATAAGTATATAACTTATCTCAGGTGACGCACATGATCCTCCTTGGTCTTAGAGTAATCTTAAAGGACATCCACAAATAAAACTATAAAAGAATAGAGGTACTAATGAAATATCATGTTCATCAAATCCATAAACATAGCATGATCATTGGTAAAACCAAATATCATAACAAGGTACTCATAATGGGAATACCTTCTCCTAAAGTAATTATTAGGGATTTCATACTCTTTGATCCTAAGCTGGTGATAACCAGACTGAAGATCAATTTTTGAGAACCACTTTACTCCTTTTAGTTGGTCAAAAAAATCATCAATTTGGGGTAATGAATATTTTTTTATGACCATGACCTGATTGAGATTCCTATAGTTAACAAAAATGTAAAGTGTTTTGTTGGCCTTCATAACAAAAAGTACAGGTTCTTCTAAAGGTGACACACTGGGGTGAATAAATCCCTTATACATTAATCCATCCAGACGAGTCTTTAATTCCATCAATTTATATTGTTCCATATGGTATTAATAAATATTAATAGGTTGGATACCTATTACCAATTCAATAGAGAACTCAACCTCCCTCGCTGGTGGAAAACTGAAAAATTCAGATGGAAAGACAAAAAAAACTCAGTAGATACTAGAGTAAGATATCCACTTGAAGATTCCTACTCTAGTTTCAAAGAAAACAAGGATATCATCCTCACCAACTCTAAAAGAGGGGTTCTGGATCGACTCATCCTTGGATCCCATTCTTCCTAAAAGACATGGCAGAACCCATTGGGTACATCAAAGTTGACCTGCTAAAGATAACAGTCGATATGATCTTTCTGAGCAATAATCCAATACATCCCACGAATGAAATCTAAAGGTTTCATATATAGAACTAAAAATTCCCAAAAAAATCTTAACTTTCAATACATAAAAAGTGCAAGAGGGGATCAAATACACTACTCTCTCTTTTTCTTGAGAGATGTAGTAATCTTCATAACATAAGGCATGAGATCCATAGGGAGATTTAAAAGTTTCATAATATGGGTATATATGAAGGAATGAAAGGAACCAATGTCAAATAAATTATTTAATAAATATTAATCAATGGTAATGGCACCTCTCATGGTTATAGTACCCACATTGATTCTCTTGGATACTCGTCTATTACATGAAAAAGCTTCATTCCTGATGCATATGGCTAGAATCCCTTTTTTATTGAAACATATAACTATATCATAGATCCTCCTGGTAATTTTGATCATGTGCCATTATGTGGAGTGTTAATGGAACCTCCTAGCAGGACAAGTTTCCGATTTGTAAATCCCCAACAGTGTGCAATATGGGGTTAAAGATCTAAATAAGACTAGGGTTTATCACATTTTAGGTAAGAAATGAAACCCATAAGGAACACTATGGCTCAGCTTTGGGTCATATTGCATAACCTTAACTAGTTTTTATGACACCCAAAAATATTTAATGATATATCATCTTGTCTTGGAACTCCTCTAAAGATTGACCAGAGAACTCTAAATGGGGAATTAGGTATATTTTCTAGAGTGATGGTTGAAATAAAACTGGAATCTAAACTGCTGTAAACCATTTATTTAAATGCTAATTCTTATAAGACCAAAGTGAGGGTAGAGTATGAGAGAAGACCTCCATTCTGTGACTATTAAAAAATCATAGGACATTCAATTCTAAACTGTATAGTGGTGCATAAATAGGTCTCCCAACCAAATGCCACTGAATAGACTAAGGCTAAAAGGAAGAAAAAAGATAAGGGTCCTACTTTAGATAAACCTAAACCCTTTAAGAATAATAATGAAAAATGGATTGTCAAATCCAAAAACTTGAATCCTATAGGGGTTGAGGTAGGAAAATCTTGAGATAATTTAGTGTAAGGCCATGAAATTGAAGCTGAAGAACAAAGTATAATTGAGGAAATTGAAGCTATTATCATGGATGTCTTAAATTTGTCCCAATATGAGCCTGAAATTTTAATTTCAGATTCAAGATTAAGACCCCCTAGAATCCCAGGTAAATCTATTGATCATCCATAGATTCCCTTTAAATAACAAAAGTGTAAACCATATAGTACTCTACCCCCTAAAGTTGTAGATTAGAAGGAAATTACCAAAAAAGATCTTGATGTCATTGAGGAATTAGAGGATCTTATGATGGATAATATAAAATCTTCGTAGGAACCTTCTTCTATGAAACCCGAGGCCTGTAATACCACTATTAATTGTTCCAATCATATATCTTATACTGCCATGGTTAATATTTCTGAAGCTGGTAAGGAAGACACCAATTGTAGGGTTGATACTATTACTATCACCTCTAAGTGTACGAATAATGAACATAGCGATAAGGATGTTGTTGGAAAGAATGAAACCAATCCCCTTTCAAGCTTGGAAAAATATAAACAATAAGAAAACCCTATACATAAAAATTCAGGTAACTCAACTTCTTTAGCTATTGACATACGCACTTCATTTGGTACCCACGATTAGGATTTCATTATCTTTACCTCAAATTATAAAAATATAAATGTTGTACATAATGAGGATCTTTTGAATAGTATCTTTGTGATCACAACTATTAAAGATGATATGAAATACCCTTTCAAAGAAACCTTGAATGTGGGTACAACTATTATTCATTCTACTTCTATTCAGAATAAGAAGAAAAACTCTAGCCCAAACACATCCAAAAATGTCAGAAGATCATCTAGACAAAGGGGCTTAGAGGGTAAGAAAAAGGGGAGTTCTAACTCCAAATGTAGGTATAAATGAAGATCCATTTTTAAAATTATCATGGTACTGCTAACCCTGACACTTTTATTGTCTTAAAAAGAATATCGAACATTCATCATCCTTTAATATTTTCCATTGCTAAACCCAAGATAAAATTCTATTATAATTTACATCATCTTAGTCTGTTTGGATATACTTTTATAGGTGCGAGTCAAAATAGCTCCATTGTTGAAACTCTTTGTATTTTCATGCAACCATATTTAAAAAAATTTAATATCTTCTAAGTCTCTAAGCAAATATTTACCTTTTATTTTACTCTAGATAGTGCACATATATTTTTCTCCTTTGTTTATGAAAATAATAAATATCAAGATAGGAGGTCTCTCTAGACTTACCTCTCCTATCTGGGTCCCAATATACATAACCCCCGGTTTTTTATTGGGGACTTTAATGTTATCCTTGCTTCATGTGAGAAGATGGGTGTGTCCCAATATACTATATCTATCAGATAATTTAAGTAAGCAATTGAGGATAACAACCTTATTGAAATTACTCTTGCTAGTTCCAAATACACATAGTACATAATACATTACAATAGGGTGGTAGCCATCAAATTGGATAGAGCGTTCACAAATGATAATGAATTAGATAAATGGGACACTATTTCCAGCACCACTCACCCCAATATTTAGTCTATCCATCATCCTATTATTGTCACTATTCCTTTCAAAAATTTGAAACCCCCTCTACCCATTAGATTCAACAAAGCATGGTTCTTGAACCCTGAATATTGTAATCTCATTAAAAACTTTTGGTCCTTTATGGATTAATACAATGATTCCTTTGCCTATTATTTTAAATTAAAATATCTTAAGAAAAATCTTAAGGATTGGTGAAGATCAAAATTCAAACAAATTGACAATGACATCCTACTTCTTGAGAATGAAATTAATCAACTTTAAAACAATAACACTAACTTTGATTTCACTACTAATCAGAATTATGAAATTAACATTTCTATGAAACTAAACCCACTTGTCACCTTTAAGGATAAAATGTATAAACAATATTTCAAAATAAAATGGTTAACTTATGGTGACAGAAACACCAAGTTCTACAAATCTCTTCAAAGAATAAGAAAAACTATCAGACCTTTAAAATTTCTCAAAGGTGGGGAAAACCTTTTGGATAATGAGGATGATATTTCTAATCATGTTTTCTCCTATTTTGAATCCATTTTTAATGGATCTAACATCAATAAGTATCTCTTACACGATGTCATTCTGGTTGTTGTCAATGAGGAAGATAACTCTTTTCTTTTAATCATTCCTCTTGAGCATGAAATCAAAGACACTATGTTTAGCTTAAATCCTGATAGTTACCCAAGTCCTAATGAATTTAATAATGGATTCTACCATCAATATTGGGATTTTATCCAATCTAATGTTTGAAAAATCATCAAATCCTTCTTTTCTAGGTGCTATCTACCCCATGGGTTTAATGCAAAATTCCTATCTTTGATCCCCAAGATTGATAATGCCTCTGAGATTCATCTTTTTATACCCATAGCTCTTATTAATACTCTATAAAAAAATCTTCACTAAACTTCATGCAAACAGGCTTACTACCATGAATGAAAAAATTATCTCGTGGAATCAATTTGGTTTTTTCGAGGGAATATCCATTCAGGACTGCATTTTTCTTGCCTCTAAATGCACTAACATGTTAAACAATGCCAATAGGGGTGGTAATATTTCCATAAAACTTGACATTAGAATGGATTTTGATACCATGGACTGGAATTTCATCTTCAAAGCGCTCTAAGGATTTGGCTTCAATAAATCTTTTATAACTAGAATCAAAACCCTATTCAAATCGGCCTCTATATCTATCAAGGTCAATGGCGCTCCCATAGGATACTTCAAATAAATAAAATGTGTTAGACAAGGTGATCCCCTTTCTTACATCCTTTTCTCCATTGCGGAGAACTATTTAAATATATTTCTCACTCATCTTGTGGATCAAAGTAAACTTAAACCCATCCATGATTCCAGCAATGTGAATTACCCATGCATCTTTTATATGTGGATGGCATCATTCTTTTCTTACAAGGTGATAAAAGAAACATTCGAACCCTCAAAAATGTTCTCTCTCACTATGAGGAGGTCTTGGGTTGGGTAATTAGCTAAAAATAATCCTCTATATTCTTTGGTAGAAATTTTTTGACTCATAGAAAACACTTTATTATCAATGAATTAGTCATCCAAGAAGGCTCTATTCCTTTTATGTAAATTGTTGTACCCATATTTTGGGGAAGACCCAATTCTATTTATTTCTCCAACATTGTTGATCAAGTCCTTAATTATCTCTCCTATTGGAAAGGTAAAACTATATCTATGGAGGGTAGAATCTGCCTTATCAATTTTTTCATTGTCTCCAAAATGGTCTACTCTATGATGGTTTATAAATGGCATGCCAGTCTCATTAAAAAAATGAATGTTTCCATAAAAAATTTTGTTTAGTCTAGCATTACTCTGGATAGGAAATTGGTGACTATACCTTGGTCTACTTGTTTCAAACCTCTGGATAAGGGTGGCGTTGGCATAAAAATTTTGAATCTTTTTAATGAGGCCCTTCAAGCCAGACTTACTTAGAACCTGATCTACAATGACTCTCCTTCTATTTCTTTCATCAAAAATAGGTTCCTTTATAAGTTTAAGAAAGGCAGTATGAAATTTCTAAAATATTCCATCTGGACCTCCATTAAAAAAGTGTATATCAATATTATGACCAACTCTAGATGGATGGTTTCCAGGAACTCCTCCATAAACTTCTGGTTGGAAAACTAGACTGGTGCTCCTCTAAAATCTATGATCCCTACTGAAAAATCTTCTGAAAGCACTAATATTACTATCGGTATGTTATTAACTCTCATATCAATAATCTCCCTAAGAATTTTGTACATATCATTGAAAATTATCCTTTTTCTAACACAGATGACTTCATAATTTTGGATCCTTGACACAATGGTATGATGGATTCAAAAAATTATTATTACCACCGTTTTCATAACTCTATAAATGATTTTTACTGGATTAAAAACTTTTATAAGCTTTGGATAAATACTTCAAGACTTACTCTTATCTGGAATATTTCTTACAACGGGATCCCCATTGATACTTGTCTGCAATATTTTGGGATCCACACTTGCTCAAAATTTCATCTCTGTAATCAAAATAGAGAATATGTTAACCATTTATTTCTATCATGTTCCACTATAAATTCTCTTTGGAACTATATTTTTGACATTTTTTATTGTTTATGGCCGATTATTGACTTTTTCAATGCTCAACTTAAGTGTTGTGTTGATATAGATAACTCCCAACAAATCAAGAACTTATTTCTTACTATAGTTGTGAAGCTTCATCATGTGATCTGGTATGATATAAATTCAATTCTTCACAATAATTTCTCATTTAACATTAATGTAGGTCGGATGTGGATCCTCACTACTATTTGTGAGGCTGATTTGATTCAAAATGGATTCTAGAACAATACAGAGAAAGACTTTATGATTCTACGATGACTATGAGTTGATGGTATTTTTTGTCAGCCATGATGCACTTATGAGGTTTTCTGGAAACATATTTTTGCTGGTTAGATCAAAGTTAATTTGGATAGTGCTTATAAAGTCAATATGGGCCTTATGGGATGTGGTGTCATTTTCAGGGATCATCTCAATCAGATCCTCAGGTGCTTCTTTGGAAGTTGTGGTGTTGCCTCATATCTAGAGGCTAAAATGATGAGTGTGATTCATGTTATTTATTTTTCTAAGCACAAGGGTTGCAAAAACATATGGATAGAAAGTGATTTGATTTCCATAGTGAAATCGATTTAGAATGGTGTGATTCATCTGGCTTGGTCAACTACTACATGTTGTATGGATTTTATCCATTCTCTCTGCAACATCCATCATATTACCACTAATATCTATTAGGAAGCGAATATGGTTGTGGATGACCTCACCAATAAAAGAGTAAATCAAGATATTAACTGGTTAGATGATCTACCTAACTATTTACTCCCCCTTTATGTGAAATATTGTAATATGATCCCATATTTTAGACTCATGTAACCTCTTTTTTATATAATAAATTATGCTTTGGTCTTTTGTCCAAGGCACCAATTTATTCAAAAAAAAGATCCCTAAAGTCCTTCCACTACAAGCCTAAAGTCTTCCTATTCTAAACTATAAAGTCACACCACCTTCTTCTAGGCCCTTCAAGTTTGAATGCGGCACATTTCAACTTAACAAAATCTAGAATCTCTAAAAACTCAAAGAGATACTCAAATTTTTTCAACCAATCATCTTCCAATGGAGGATCATTAGTAACCTGAAAAGATATAGGCTTCATACAAAGAAATTTATGGGCACTAACTTTGTTATCATACCTCTAGGGAACAACCTCTGTATCCTAAATGGGATTAGGTGCAGCTACCTATCCCAAAGTTTGGACCGCATGTACAACAACCTCTACAAGGTTATGATCGACTGTAGGGTTCAATTTTCATGTTTTATCGATATATATTTCCTAAGGTCCATCCAAATGTATTCTTGGGGGAATATTACTACAAAACATTAATAGATAACAAAGAAATAATCAGCCAAGATACATGATATCATTAACCCTATCAATCAGAATTCAACTGGGAAATACAAGTTTAGATAAAATATTTGGAAAAATTCTATTATTATATTAGAAAACTCATCAAAGAAACTTTTTCCCAATATACTATAGTAACTTAAGGATCCTTAATATGAGAGTTGGGTAGATACTCACTCATAACATACCCCTTAAGTCCCAACAATCTTTCTCCTATCTACCAAGACATTCCAAACTATATATCAACATCAAATAAGAAGAACGAACACCTTTGATACCAATTTTTCATGAACCAACCTGGATAACCCACCTAAATGGTACCCAAATCAATCATGACATGGATTTAAGTGTGTTCATATTACCCATGGGATAGTGACTTGCACCTAAGAATCAAAATAAATAATAGGGAATGATTTCATCATAAGAGTATCTCATAAAGTTAAGGAAGTAAAAATAAAATGATAAACAATCAGTATTCTAAAAACTTCACAAGGTAGAAAATAACAAGTAAATAGATACAAGTCTCAAAATAAGTATGTCAACCCAATTCATCAAAATAGACCATCAATACATCAACCCAAAAAATTCATGTAACAAGTGGATCTTGGGTTCCACCAATCACTAAAAACTCCCAAAGTCTGCTAATTAAGAACATCCACCACCTTCGAGTAGTGATTTCTCTTTTCCAAGACCTAGAAAAAGAAAATATAAAAATTCTTGAAGGTAAAGGTATGGTGTGAGCAAAAAATCCCAGTAGGACCTCACCAAGCATTTCATAATCAATCTATAAAAAATAAACCAACTTTTCTCAATTTTAAATAAAACATGGCATATAAATATTTTCTCAGTTTGAATCAAAAACATGATTTATAAAATATTTCAATGGATAAAATGAAATAGGTTTCAAATTTCATTCCATAAAATTACTCATATGTAAACATCTTTATCAAAATGGTAATGAATGTTCATTTTTATCAAAACATACATGAGTAAATCATTTTCAATCAATCATCAACATGTATAGTCATTTTCAATCATTCATCAATCATATAATCATAGAATAGTTCCTGGGGTTATATTAGAATAGGGATTCTCAAATATATCATTAAATTATTGTTCAAAGTGTGCACACACTCCCTAGATCAGAAATCCCATAGGTGATAGGAAAGAATATCAAATAATAAACTCCCAGGCCTCAAGATAGTTTAGTTAGCATTGTCATCATCAATAATCTATTACTAGGTAAATATAATACATGCCAAACATGCGTTATTCCAACCTAAATATCCAGAATATCATGTGATTCAAGGTAAATAAATCATTTATGGGGTTATCATTCAATTCAATCAATCTAAATCATTTCAAATAATCATTTCAATTGGCCCCAAGTTCAAGTTTCAAAGACATTCCTTTCATTTCAAAAAACAAAATTTAAAAGGTTTTTATCAAAAACCCATGTATTTCATTTCAAGTCAAGTCATTTAAAATCACAAGTAATTTTATTCCTGTCATATCATTAAAAACATTCTTTAATTTGTTCATTTCAAATCAATATCATTTTCTAAAAATCTACACTTTGTTTAAAAATACATTTTAAAAAAAATCCATCACAAACACGCACACCATTCCATTTCAAGTCATTAATAAATAGAATTAATTCAAGTTATAAAAATCAATTGGAAAACCAATTTAAATTAAACAAGTATCAAAGGTTTCAATTGATAAAGATTTACTTATGAAACCACCCACCTTAATCAAGATTAACTATCACCCACATGGGATCCACTAATGAAGACTCAATGACTAGAATGTTCAAGGAAGAATAATAGAATCACAATTCCCAAATAAAAAATCAAGTAAATCAAATAGATGGGGATTTATCACTCTAAAAGAAAGTGGGGAAGTAGGAAACAAGGATCTATGATCAAAACAAGATTACACTTATAGAAAGGAAACCAATGTATCAACTGGAACTTCGGTCCATAAAGAAAAGAGGTTGAGAGAACCAAATTCATCCCAACGGAGTATATAAAGGGTATAAAGATGAATGAAATTATAGAGGGGTGATTTAGAGTTAAAATATTACTAAAGTAAAAAACAAATTCTTTACCCTATCATTTTTAGGCTCCATCAGCATCATAGACTACTAGGTGACCTCCACCAACTACATGGAGAACTCCAACAACTACCTGGTAGCATTGAAAAAAAATTCACAGGATATAGGAAGTAAAACTGGGCATTAGGTGGGATTCCACTGAAAGGATGAAGGGAGAGGTAGATTGAATTTACCATTTTCCACTCCATCGACTGTTTGGTGGATTTTCTATATGGAAACTACACTGACATCCACCAACCAGATAGTCGGTGGCCCTCACTAGCTAGCTGGTGGGCCTCCAGTAGCTTTTCCAGTTATTGGATCATGATCACTCAAATTATAAAAGTCTCAAATACCTATTATACACTAAAAATATATTCAAAACCCTCTCCCACACCCCTCCAAAAATTAAAATGAGGGGAAGCAACTAGGAAAAAATGGTAACAATAAGATATCAAGGGGAAACAACTAGAGATCAATATAGAATCAAAGAGAACAAAAAACAAAACAAGGTTCACCATGAAAGCTGGTAATGGGGTGTCAAAATTTAAATATATAAATAATATTGATTTCATTACATTATAGTGAGTATGATAGGTTTTAAGGAGAAACATAGAGAAGAAAAAAGTTAGGGAGTGTATAATACTCATATGGAAGACTTGATTTTTCTCTTGGAAGACTTCTTAGAAACGAAAGATTTGTGCCTTATTCTTGGAAAAGGGCCTAACAAAAATAAAAAATAGATCAATGGGAGGTTAAATTAGTAGGTTTTCAAGGAAATACTGAATTATATGTGTGTCTTTAAGTGGGTTTAATTGATCACCTTTTATAGGTGAAATAGAAGGACTTTTCCTTGGAATTAAATGGTAGGTGAGGGGTGAGAATGGAATTACATAATATTTGGCTGAGGAAATGTTATTGGTACATGTATTTATGACTTTAAAAACTAAAAAATGTCTTATATAATGTGTTTATAGTAAGTTAATTTATTAATATTTAAGCCACTTTATGTTACTCAATTTTACCCTTATTAAAATTGACTAAAAATTAACCATGGTAATTATTTTTTTATTAAAACTATATGATGACTTTTCCTACCAAGTTTTTATGTGGTGAATATAAATTTAGAATTAATTTAATATAACTCAATTGATAAAAATGACAAAATTAAATTTTAAATTAAAACATATAATATATAGAAAAACTGTTTTTATAGAAAAATATATTTTTATACATTAAGTATTTTTATTATTATTTAATATCAACTACTAATTAAATGAGTGTTTATATATCACATTAAATTCATCATTTAAATATGTAAATTTTATTTATTTAGATAAAAATACACAAGTCTAAAATTTTACCTTAATCTAATTTAAATATTCAAATTCTAAAAATGATGTCTATTTTATTTCATTGGAAATATAAATTTTAAATATATTAATGAAAAAAATACATTTCAACTATTCTATAATTATTATGTAATATAATTTAAATTGTGTAATATTTTTTTGGATATAGGGTCTACCTACTATAGAATAATTCTCAGATATTACATTCTCCCCACTTAAATAAATTACATTCTTATAATTTTAATTATTTTGATAAATAAATTTTTTTAGGAATGGGTTTTCCCAACTCCTGGAATTTTTGGTAATTATTACTCACTAATGAAAATGGATAAGGGTATGAATCAAGATATAATTTTCTACTAAATATCATATGTAAGACTATAAAACTCATATTTTCCTTTATAATAATAAAATATTGAGATTCTAAACCATTTATTTCAAATATTCCTCATTAGCTATCTATAATTCTTATGTGTTTCTAGAGGGATACATTTCGTAGCTTTATTTTCAAGATCATATTTCCTAATAAATACTAAAACCAAAATGTTTATGATAATATACAATAAAATTGTAGTAAATGATCATATGAACATGAAAACTAAATCCTAATATATCTTCTCCTATGACACATTTATTTCACCCAATAATACTTTCTTCTCAAATATGTCTCACTAGGTTCATCCTATAACCCTCTTTATTTGACCTAGGTTATCAATGGTCATTTTTCTACTAATTTATCTAACCAAACTAGCTATATATTCAAATCCTTCATAATGGTTCATAAATAGCATGTTAATTAACCATATCATATCACCTAGGAGTATCAAACCAAGTGTACAGTTAGACCTACTTCTTGTGAAATGAGTGGAGATCGACCTAATACTCAGCCAATATTTTTCAAGGTTATTACCCCAAGTTGAAACCGTTCTAGAGCTAGCATCCATTTGTTTGTATCCAAACAAGGATTTCATTGCTAGGAAACCAAATGGTCTATACTTTAACAAAATTTTAGTATGTTTTTCTATATTTATATGTATCCATAGGTTTTCCACTAATGTATTTTAGTCCTAAATTATATTAACAATTAAATCAAAAATCTTATTACTATATCTTAAGACCAAAATCTATGGAATACTATGCTCCTAGAATTCTAATTAATCCTTATCCCCAAAAAACATTAAATCTCATACCAATCAATAAATACCTTAATATTGTATACTCTTAAAATATATTATAATTTTCCCAAAATAACCTAAATTTTCTTAATATCAAATAACATATTGACCCTAAGGTTTTTTTATACTTCAATCATGTTCTATTCTTAACCTATACAATTTTCTAAACCCTGCTTTGATACCAAATATGATTCCCCAGACCCATACTCTTGTATCTAATGCTAATAAAAATATTCTTTACATACTAGCATTGAAAACAACTAAAGAGATCCAAACTTAACCATCCATAATTACAATTTCAACAATAAATATTGAGTCACTTACACACTAAGGACCTTTTAGGTTTATGGTTTTAGAGAGTTAAGAAAAACCTTTAACTAAAAAAACTCATATCTTTCCCATCCTATTTTCATTTTTCCCATTATACCCATAATTCCTTATTTAACACTAATTCATCAAGATATCTCACAAAATTCTCAACACATGATGCCTATATAGAAATTTTATGCATAATAATAATTTTCAAAATCTTGGGAAAATGGAAACATAATAATGGTGAGATCAAACACTAGGTAAGGGGTAACATATATTAGAAGTTATCAAAGCATAAGCATGGAATAAATAAATATGTCAGGAATAAATAAGAATCAAATAATTCCACATAACTAATCACATGAGCTTGAAATACATCCATGTATGACATAAAAATATAATTAATTACATAGAAAATAATAATTGATTTCATGGTGGTTAAATGTATAATTCGGGACAACTTAATCTTACCATTAAGGCCTCATCCAAGATATTTTTCATACCATCAATACCACAACCAAGAAATATTAATAAAAGGAAATGAATGCACCAAATAATCAAACTAATTTGTCTCATGAGACCCATAGATTCATCGATGGGCTATATTACTAGTCCCAACCTATCACTTAATTAATCCCAAGACATTCACCATATAATTGAAATTAATATAAACATAATATATAATCAACTTTCCTTAATAATCAATAACCATATGTATTGTAATAATAAACATATGGGGTATTAATACTTTCACTAGTAAATGATTGAAATAACATGATCATAAGATATTAATGGAAAAAATTTGGATAGTATTATTAAGGAATATACCAAGTGAAACATAATAACTTTTAAGGATGTTGACATAGATTAAAATTTCCTTCATAAAAATAACACTTTGAATGGTATCACATAAGAAGAGATAAAGAATTATATTGTTTGATACCATGAGTGAAATATCCAAAATAATAGTAGTATAAGATAATCTAGAGGGTAATTCATGGAACATAACTATAAGGAAATATAAATTTTATAGTTTGATAAAAAAAATGGAATTGAAACTATAAAAATATCTTTTAGAAAACAATTCTTAACATTGTCAAAAAAAGGTGAAGTTACAGTCCACTTTCAAAAATCGTTTTCAAGAAGTTAACATGAAAATATTTTTAAGAAAATCAATTTAAAAATAATTTCAGTAATGGATCCTTGAAAAATACATAAAGGGTATCCATATGAAATATGGATTGGATGATAACATATATTATTGTGAATAAAAAATCCTTTATAATATTTTAAAATACCTTTATTAAAACCCGTATCAGTTAAAAGAGTAATAAAGATTCCTTTTTAAAATTGATAAATAGAAACATGAAGATCACAATAGATAATAAATATTTGGATTTGAAAATAAGAATGGAAAAAAATATGGAGAGAAGGAATATGAACATGGATAAAAAATAGTCATTAAAGAGGATGGAAATTATTCTTAACAATGTTATACTTATATGATAAATAAATTCTTAAAGTAATATGATTGAATTAAAATTTATTTTTTCCCAAAGTGAGAAGAATGAATATAATATTAAATAGGAAATCATAGAATATAGGGGACTTAGAATAATGGAGTTTTAAAAGAAACTTTATAACTCAAAGAAATGATGTTTAGCTAGCAAAGTCTCTTACAACTTGGGTAGTGTATAAATTAAAATAACATGAAAGAGTGATTTTGAAATGGACTTTTGAATCACATGATTAAAGATGATTTATGATTAAATAATTCAATAGGGTAGTAAATATACTATAACAAATAATAATAGGTTGAAAGTATGAAATCATGCCTCAATGAAGTAGAATTGTGATGAAAAACCTTTCAATTTCAGTATTTTTAAATTGAAATCCCATAAAATATGGAACATGAAATGAGTTTTTAAATCCATTTAATTGGATGAAAATTATGATTAAAAACATTAATATTTTAAGGAACTTTCCTTAAGAATTACATATTATAGTGTTTTTGAACTAGAATTCTCTTTCTTATATTCCTAAGGATCTTTTTGGTTTAGAGTTTCAGATAATTATGAAAAACTCTTACATAATAAACCCATACATTATAAGTGGAAACTTATACTCAGAATCCGTTTTTTCCACCAAAACAAAACTTTTAAAAATTAAACATGGTTTCTTTTCATGATAAATCTTTACAATTTTCATCTTGACCTCATCCTTGAATCTACTCTTCCTTAAACCCTATTAAAAACATTTTTAAATGTGGGATGAGCCAAAAAATCTCAGTAAGGGACATAAAAATAATAAAACCATTAGTCCAGTGAAAAAAATGAAAATACATGAAAAACATTTTCTTAAAAACATAATTTTTTACCCTAAATGGGTATAATCGTTGTTTTAAAACAAATCATATTTATCTTATCTTTTAAAATCAATCATTTCCATGAAAACTCATAAGAAATAATAGAAAATTCATTTTGGTGCCTTGGGAAATCATTATCATATCACTCTTAGAATCACTCTTACAAATGGAATAACCATACGGTCAAATTCCACCTCTAGAGAACCCAATGCATTATAGAGTTATAATGGCTCTCTCCCTTTATATAAGTTATATCATGATCACCTATTTTTTATGAGATATAATGGGACTCAACCCTTCATATAAGCTATATTGGGATCACCCATGAGTTATAATGGGGATGAACCCTTTTTTAAAAAAAATCCTAGGACCATATCATGAATAAAAACTTTGAAAACTATTTTAAACCTAGGTGAAAAAAACTTTCTGATATCAAAATACCCTTTTCCTTAAAAACCATTTTTATAATCTAAAAATTGCACACAAAATAAAGAAAAAAATTCTTTAAAAATAAATATGAAAAAATATAAAGTAAAATTAAAATGATTAATGTTTCATGATGATGGAAAATTCTTTTCATGTCGTATATGTAAAAAAATATATTTGTTTTTTACGTTTGTAAAAATAGTTGAAATGGGATCTTTAAAAGGGGAATTTTAAAAGAAAGTACCTTACCTTGAGTCTAAATAATCATGTTTGTTCTTAAACTTAATGTAATTTATAATTTCTTAAGAACTTTTATCAATTTTATTATTCCTTTTATATCAATTATTATCATGTTATATACCATTACTTAATCATTTAATTTCACATTGGATGTTTTGATGATATTCGATTCATAAGTCCGGAATGAATTTGGTAGGTTGACTATGGTAAAAGATATAATAATTCCATCATCTAACGAATAATATTCATGAAATAATTATCAATTTTATACATTGATTATTCTTTTAAATCCAACCATTAAATATTATTATTAAAAATGAACTAGGTTACAATCATGGAGACGGTAGGTCATACGTACGCATGAGTAGCATTTCCATCTTTAAAAGATCATAATGGAAGAAAGGAAATTATTATATTATATTTTAAAAATTATTATAATATCATTAATGTCATATTAATTCTTTAAATATACTTATATATATCATCCATGTGATGTGGTAATGAAAAATGAATCACATCGTTTCATGGAGGTGGTAGTCCCCACAAACGCACGAACGATGTTATCATTTTTATGTGCATAGAAAGATAATAATTTAAATGATATTTTATATTTAAATAATTATATATATTTAATTAATATCATATATAAACATTAATTCAATAATTATAACATGTCTTAAGAGATGTTTATAGAAAATGAATTACATCGGTTCAGGTGGTAGTCTGTCGTACACACATACGATTAATTATTTTCTCATTTGATGGAATTGGATATGGATATAGGTCATGAAACTTAAATAATTAAATATAAATATATATATTATACATTATATATTATTTTATCATGTTTTAATAAGTTTTTATGGGTGTGATAGAATAAGAAAAACATAAACGCTTGATTAAAAATGATACCCCTTCTTCGGACAATCTTCTTTTCTTAACACCTTAAGAGCACTAAGGATGGTGTTATAACTAAAAAAAGAACTATAGAATGATGTTATGGATTATAGGGAGGTATTTGGGTCTGTATTAACTGAACCAAATTTGTTTTTAAGTGTGAAGAAATTAGAAGAAGAAGTTCCTTTTTAAAAGAGAGGGGAGGGGCACTCTTGGAAATTCTCAAAATATTAAAATATAATAAGATTATTTTAGAGCCAAATTCTTCCAAATGGACTATAAATGAATATTTTGTGACATTTTAGACCATATATTATCTAATTTGTTCTTATTTAATATTTTTATGACTTTAAAATAATTCAATAAAATATTAATCCCATAAAATATCATTATTGTCAATTTTGATACTATTCATTACTTTGACATTAAAAACATCAAAACAACAAGTAAAACTCCAAAAAATATATTTTATTATATCCATAACATGTTAAGATAATATATAAAATTCATTTATTACCTTAATTATCTACAATTATATTTATTTTAATATTTTTAATTTCATTTATTTGATTTATTTATTAATTAAATAATTACTACATTAGCTTTGTGAAAGCATTTAAGGTAATAATTTGTTTACTAAAAATTAAAAAAAAATTATAATGATGAAGATAAATATATTATATTGAAAAATAATATTTATAGTCTAGCATAACCTCTATATAACATCATATTGAAAATATTACACTTATTAAAAATAAGAGTGTGACGTGTTTGACTTTTCTTTAAATAAAATACTACAAAGGTCATAATCTCATCCAAATGGTCCTAAAAGGTCAAATATTCTACCCTTGAATGATTATGGTTGATGAATAATAATTAAGTAATATTTAGTTATGTTTTGGTCCATTTAATAGTTCTTATAATTTTATTTTTAACCTAAATTACTCAATTTACCCTTTACCGTGGTAATAAAAATTACTCAGGTTAGTATTCATATTATCCAAAAATAAAAGGAAAATATTTAATAAATTTTTAAATATTGATTCAAAATATTGAATCCATTTTTTAAAATTGATAACATGGAAGTGGAATAATTTAATTTAAAATTAATATCACAAAACGCAATGAAAAATAATTTTCTTGAAAAATGTGTTTTTAAGCTCCAAAAGGTACTTACACCAAAATAAGGTATAAGAATTATTAAAATTTAATTAATTATATTATATATAACTAAATATTCTATAATTTAATTTTAGATCAAATTCAATTCATAAATTTACATTTTAATATAATGAAGATGATAATTTTATAAAATTTGGTATTTTTCACTATTCACTGAAAAGTTAATCTTTTTAGAAAATTAAAAAAAATTAATACTATGATAATTTTGACTTGATGAATCCAAAAATTAAATTAATTTTTAAAATAAATTTTCTAAAACTTCCATAAATTAGTTTTGATACTCACTTATAAAAAACAAGGAAAACCATTTTTGAAGAAAATGTATTTTTGAAGAATAAAATTACTTTACTAAAAATTTGAGTGATTATTTACAAATAATTGATTAATAAATTATCAATGATTATGACCAGTATATATTTCATAATGTCACCAATACTATTCATTTATGTTTATTTAACGACTAGGTTATAACAGTCGCATTTAAATAATAATATTTCTTTCTTCATTTAAGATTGGTGTTGTGTATCTTGTATGTTATTGAACACAATATTTATTTTTTAAAATATTGGTATGTTACACATAGGGTAGTATTTACACAAATAATAGTTTAAGAATATGGCATATATCTCAATGAAATAAATTCGAGATGATGAACCCTTAACTTAACTCTTGATTTCCATAAAAGAACTTTAACTTATTATATAATTAATATAACCTTCCTAATAACTCATTTCATAACATTATTAATATCTATTACCTTTTATTCAATTTAATTATAATAATTCATTATACCATTATTAATTAGTTATAGTTTCATCATTGAATGTTAGAAATTTCATTTGTTTTATAAAAGTTTCATAATATTGATATTGGTTCTTATTTATTGATACAAAGTTTATCATTGCTAGATTATTCAAGATATTAGAATAATTGTGTTTCAATGATTTATAAATTCCCATTTTTATTTTATGTAAGTATTGTGTATGGTTTGCGTGAATTAAATCCATGACGATATTATTTTAGTAATTTTAACAAATATAAATGTGGTGTATTAATAATGAGTTAAATACTAATATTACCCATACAAAACCATAAAAAATATCATTTACTAATTAATTTCTATTTTTACCAGTATTTAAATTTCCAAATACATCCATAATATAAAATTATATCATTTCTCATGTAGGTGGTTAAACCAGCCCTAATAAGAATGTGTTATTATTAATGGATAATTATAGAGCGAATTGGTTATAATATAATTATTAAAAATGTATAATTATATTATTTAAGTTTTATTAATGTAATAAATAATATTTTGGAATAGTTAAAAGAAGAAGATATTTTTTATAAATCTATTACAAAAAATGAAGAAATCATTTTTCCTCTTTGTATTATCATTTTAAACAGTTGAATTTATAATGATAACTTGTTGTTATTACAATTAATAGAATTCTTAATTTAGTTCTGTAATGCCCCAACCCGAGTTACCCAGATTCGGTGCATTATTACATAACATTGGCATGATCACAAAAGATCAAGTCTCAAAAGACCGATCATCTTATTAGCCTTGGAAACACTATATACATTCATAAGTCTTACATTACATAATAAAGTAAAAAACTGCAACAACATAGTCTCCATAGTCCACACTCATATCCCCTCAGACTATCCCTACGGGTCAGTCATAAAATACTTCTTCACATCCTGGGAAAAATAAAACATAGAAAGGGGTGAGCTCAGATGCTCAGTAAGGATAAGTAATACAGCGGAAGATAACATAAATATTAAGCATGGTGAATAATTGAAACCACATGCCTTTACCAATAATAAATATGAATACTTTTATGGAAGGAATATGGGCTGAGTAAATAATGCCATAATAAAACATAATCATGGTTATTCTACTAGTCGAATGACCACATGAACCATAAATATTATTTTCATAATGAGAGAATGTATAATGTCAAAGTTTAATTTCTATGGCATGGCCTCATGCCAGGACCTAGAGGCTAACTATAACCGGACCCCAACCTGGAGAGCCTCTGTAACCGTACTCCATCTCGGAGAGCCTCTATAACCGGACTCCAACCCGGAGAGCCTCTGTAACCAAACTCCAACCCAGAGAGCCTCTTTAACCAGACTCCAACCCGGAGAGCCTCTGTAACCGGACTCCAACCCGAAGGGTCTACTATAACCGGACCCCAACTTGGAGAGCCTACTTTTACCGGTCCCCAATTCGGAACATACTAGTCTAATATATTCATCATAAGAAAAGGTTTAAATATAACATAAACATTCATATTAAAACTATCATACGAAATGTCAGTACTTTATCCATAAACCATGAATGGTATAAAAATAACACATCCAGATTCAAACATATCACAAAACATTCAATACAATATAGAAGAATTGTATCATAATAAATCAACTTCAAACAAGTTTAAAAATCCATTAAAGGATGTTGACATGGATGAAAATGATCAATAAAATGATTTGAGAGAAATTCTCAAAATTTATAAATGTAGTAATTTAAAATGGATTTTTGAATCAAATTTTCCCATACCACTTTGAAACTTTTTAAAATAATTGTCATTTCAAAACATTCATGTCCATATAAATAAATCCTTAAAAACCATTTTAAAAACATGGACATTAATGAGAATGATTTAGAAGAAAAAATATTTAAAACATTTAAAATGATGATCTAGTTAAAGATTCCCTTAAAAAATTCCTTTTGAAAATATTTTTATGAAACATGGATGTGGATGATAAAGAGGTCCCAGTAGATACTCATGTAAACACAACCTCAGATAATGAAGAGATTGTAGAATTAACCCTTACCTCGTCGTAATCAATCTAGTCATATCAAAAATAGTCAATAACAACCAAATGAATCACATAATATCATGAATATAAAAATAATCATGATAATATATATCAAATGGTAGTACACAATACACCACATGCAATAAATAAGTGGTGAACAATGGAAATCTCATGGAATTAAAAGTGAGACAAGAAACCCCTTACCTCGTGTCCGACTTGACCCGTTTGTTATTTAATATCCTGAATAATAAACTAAAGTTAATTTTACTTTCTTAAGAAACTTTTTCAAGTTTATTATTCCTTTTATATCACTTATTACCACATTATAAACATTATGTAATCATTTAAGTTAATAACGTCTGTTTTGTCGATATTTGGCACTTGAGTCAAAAATGAACACCTTATAGTTACATATTGTTCACATGGTCAAACATTCATTATATACAGAATTATATTCGTGATTTATATATCATATATATCATATATATTTAGTATATACATGTATTTATAACAGTACATACCATTTTGGGGTGAGAAATGAAATGCATCGTTCATGGAGACGGTAAGTCGTACGTATGCATGAACGCTACTTTCATTTCTATTTATTATTTTAATGGAATTAAAACATAATTATACATATTTATATTGTAATTATAATATAATATCATATATAATATCATTAACTCCATCCTTTATACATCCCACATATGGTATTAACGAGTCATATCACTTTGAGGGGGCGGTAGTCCGCAATTCCTCAAATGAAATTATCGCGTTCACCCATAATGGAAACCATTAAGGTATGCTATAAAAAAATACAGAAGCATGAAGAAAACATAAACATAATATATATAATATATAAATATAGGTCCATCATAATGGACACCATGAGAGGTGGTAGGAGGTAATTGAACAATCATCGTTTCGTGAGGCGTTAGTTTTCCATCCACAGAAACATTATGTTCTTTACCCATTAGATGGAGGTATGTGTAAGTGTAGTTTGAATCATTATCATAACAACATCCTAGTATATTTAGGATACTTTTGTTTTTATAAAATAAAGGAATAAAATTATTTTTGTGGTTGGAGAAGTAAAATAAAAGAAAAGAAGTTAAGAGAAACGGTTACCTTTAATTTGGGTAACTTCTTTTGGTTTGAACCAAAATGGATTCTTGAAGTGCCTTATGCCTAAGGTAAGGCTTCTAAGAGGAGGATAGGGATGTATGGAGCTTAATTTGGAAGATTTTGGATGATCCTAAAGGCTTTAAAGGTGTGAGGAATTGGTTAGAAGTGGTATCCTTTTATAAGGGGGAGGAGGGTCTCTTTAGGAAAGTGTGAAAATATTATTTTATTATATAATAACATTTAGTTTATAAAGGTCCAAAAATCATTAGGGTTCAAGATAAGATGACACATGGTCGAAATAAAATCATCCAATAATAATTGGATATGTTTTGGATATTATTTTAATATTTATAATCTAATTTATTTAAATCATTTATTAATGAGGTAAATACTGCATCATTATTGTGTCATAAATAATTTTATTTATTCGATCTCTAAAAAATATTAAAAAAAATACCATAATTTAGAAAATATTTTTATCTTTCCAATTTTTATTTATAGTGAAAAATATTACTTATATAACTCCATATAAAAATTAATTACTAAAAGGTTTTTGTTTATGTTAATTTTGCCTTTACTTTAAATTAAATAATCTAAAGTGTCATTATCATTCTTAAGTGGCTCCATGGGGTCCCAAAATCTACCCAAGGATGCCCATTGTCGTCCATTACTCATAAAATAAGGTTAGTACATGTGTTAAGGTAATTTTGAATTATTATAATATTCTTTTTACCTTGAATTACCCTATTAACCTTTAACTGCGGTAAATAAAAGTCAAAAGTTACTATTCACAAAAAATATATTTTCATCTTATTGAACCACATTTTACTTATTGAGGTTAACCGTGTCTCTCAGATTTTTTAAATTCAACTCACAGATTTGGTAAAATTATGTTTTATGCAAATTTGCAAATACTCCTAGGAGGTGGGTAAAAGACGGTAAAAAGTTCAATAAAATTTTTATATATCCAAACTTATTATAAAATCACTCCAATGAATTATTTTGAACATATATAGGTATTATGTATCTATTTTGACCTAAAATAAATTTAAATAAAATAAATAATTATTTAAATAAAAATTCGGTTTTAACCAATAACTCAGTGTTTTTCACTATTCATCAAAAATTGATCTTTCTCAGAAAAATACCAAAAATTCAGCCTAAGCTATATTTGATATTATAAATTCAAAAATGATTTCTATTTTACCAAATTCAAAACATATAAGTTGCATTATTTAATTTAAAATTAATTCGCATTGTCAAAACAAATAGCGTGTTTTTAAGTAACAATATCTATCAAAAGATTGACACTTGTTTATGTCCAATTTCAAAGTGAAATTAATTATAATGACCTAAATTGTATTAAATGATAAAAATATAGTATAATTATACTTAAAAACCAATCAAATTCATAATTTAAAACTGTAAATTATTTTGATTAATAAAGATGTTTTTAATTAAAATTTAGTATTTTTCACTATTCACCAAAATATCAAAGTTATCAGAAAAATACCAAAAATTTATCGAAACTAAATTTTTATGCCCTGATTCTAAAGGAGAAGTTTATTTTGTCAAATTGAATATATAAAAGTTTCAAATATTTTATTTAAAAAGGGTTCACCATTAAAAGGCGGTAAAATTGCATTTTTTGAAAAATACTTCTTTTATTTGAAAAAAATAAATTTGTTCTTACATTATGTCTAAGAAACTCATAATATGGATTCTAAAATTATAAGGATTATATAAAGTTCAAAATTCAGATAATACTATTTGTAACCACTTTTGAACGGCTAGTTTGGTAAGTCGTGGTGCGCTTGAACTCGGTGTTGCGTGTAGTGCAAGTTATTGAATTACTTTGAAGAAATAACGTACTATGAAATCTTGGGGTGTAAAATTCTCCCCTCCTTCAATAAATTGTGTCCTCACAATTTGAAATTTTTCTTCGAAAATAAAAGGTTGAAAATAGAGAAATACCTTTGTGGAAAACCCACATCGAAAATTGGGTTAATAAAATTTAGTCTTAATAAGAGGGAAAGGGAAATGAAAAAGTTACTACCAAATTATTATCTCGATTAAGAGAACATTGGTGGAAATTAGAGACACATAATTGAAGGTAAAGAATAAATATTTATAGAGAGTGATTGAGGTCATCAATCACAATATATCATTTAAATATATTGACATAAAAAATCCATTATCAAAAACATTTTCAATACCAAAATACGTAAAAAGATTATTTGGTATTTTTTTATTTTTTTTAAACATTTTGGATTCTTAAGGAATCTAAATATCAAAAAAAAACTCGCTGTGGTAGAAAGGTCATTTTCACCACTTACGTTAAAAAAAATTCCTTTTTTGTTATTTAGTAAAACTCTTCATAGAAAAAGATTCCCCTTGAAATGAAAAGTCAAAGGGTTTTATACACCATATAAAAGAAAGTAATTTGGAAATCAATGGATGCCTCAGTGAAAGGAGATTGTGATGAAGTCAGTTAACTAAAGTATAATAATTAATTTAGTCATAGATTAATAGGGAAATATATATATATATATATATACTTGACAAGTAAAGTTATATCCTTTAACTAATTCCTACCACAAACTCATCTTTCACTCCAAAAGATTTCAAAATATATATTTTATTTATCCTAATCATATAGGGTTCAAAAAATAATGAATTTATAATTCAAATATTAGAACTTTTAAAAAAACTACATTATACAATCCAAGACATCACATAGGCCAGTGGTAGGTGATGCACCCTTGTCACCCTTCGGTTGTGGGTTCAAGTCTTGCGGCCTTGCCGGACGTGACTGGTTGTTACCCGACATCGGGGTTGTCCTTTTAATGATAATCCAAAAATAACCTTAACAATTGTATCCAATTTCTAACATAATCCATTCCAACCTTTAGACTTATTCAAAATAATTCTATCCAAACTCACAGTCCAAAATTTATAAAGAAGTTAAACACAATGAAGATATTTTTTTCCACGTAATAACATGTTAACACCTTCATCATGCATTCTTTTAAAACATGGTAACACCCTGAATTACCATAAAACCTTATTTATTACATTCATTCCCCCTTATTCATTATATAATACTGGATATATTCCTTATATCCAAAAATTTTGAATATTCCAACAATGATGAAATAAACAAACTATTAATCAGTTCCATGGAAGTCAATAATATCCAATATAATTTATCCAAATCAACCATCTCTTATTTCAAAATCACTACCTCATTATCGGGACCATATTAATGAGTACCTTTCCTTCAACCATGTATTTTCCAAAAAGTGTAGCTTACTATTAAGTCACTTTTCTTAGAAACATATAATCTCAAATCCTCAATAAAATAGTACTACAGTACAATCCTTATTTATCTCCATAATTCATATAACCAGTATATTGTTGATAAAAAACTCAAATGAAATAATTATATAATAAAAAAATAAGAACACTAGTCATTCCTCTTCATCTGAGGTAGTATCATAACTTGATTATTATCAATAGCATCATTTGCGGTATACTCTGATGACTAGGACACTGATTCGCGTAGTGTCCCAACGCCTTGTAGATGAAGCATTTTACATTTGGAACCTTTTTCTTACCCTTTCAATCACGTACTTGGTGTCCTTTTTCTCCACACTTATAAAAAACTCTTATTCCCTTCAATCATTTACCAAGGTAATTCTTTCCACATTTATCACATATGGGAAAATCCTTCTTTTCCCTCTTCCCTTTATCCATCTTTCTCTCTTCTAACCTTTTCTTCTCTTGCTTCCCTTCAAAGCCATAGGACTCAGAGAATTCTTTACTTATCTTATTAACACATGATACTATTTCTTAATATGTTTATAATACATGGGAGACTATTTCCCTTCTAAATTTTGGCTTAATACCATGAAAGATATGATCCTTATTACTCTTTGGATCATACGTATTGTCGGAGTTCACATTCCTTCTACTGGGTGCCATTTATATAAAATAGAATAAACTAGATTAGTTTATGAATCGAAATACATAATTCCAAACTTTTAAAACACTTAACATAAATTGAACAATTTATAGATATAATCCATAATCATAAAAAAAATTCTTTGAGGAAGTATATACTCATAAACCCTTCATAATGATTTGTAAAGAAAATGAGAATTATCCTAAGCATATCCCCCAGGAGTGTCGTAACCAAGAGTGCAGCAAGGCCCATTATCGTGCACCAATTCCCATTCAAGTCTAGCTCAAAGCGGTGTTTTCGGGTTTTACCCCTAGGTACATCTATGTCAGAGCTGCCTCTACCTGCTCGTATCCTCACAGGGATGTATTTGCTTGGAAATCTCACAAAATATCTATATTACAAAAATTCTAGGAAGTTCTTCTATACTAATCCACAAAGTCTATCATAGGGCTATGTGTTCTAATCAGAGTTTATCTAAATATAGTTTCCAAGGTTATTACTAAACTTCCTATGATATCAACTGTAATTCCCCGACCCAAGTTACCCAGAGTCGGTCCATTATCTCATAACATTGGCATGATCACAAAAGATCAAGTCTCGAAATACTGATTAGTTTTGTAGCCTGGGAAACCCTAGATACATTCATAAGTCTTACATTACATCATAAATTGAAAAACTACCACAACATAGTCTCTATATTCCACACTCATATCCCCTCATACTATCCCTACAGGTCAACCATAAAATACTTCTTCACATCCTGGGAAAAATAAAACATAGAAAGGGGTGAGCTCAGATGCTCACTAAGTATAAGCAATACAGGAGAAGATAACATAAATATTAATCATGGTGAATAATTGAAACCACATGCCTTTACCAGTAATAAACTTGAATACTTTTATGGCAGGAAAATGAGCTGAGTAAATAATTCCATAATAAAACATAATCATGGGTATTTTACCTGTCGAATGACCACATGAACCATAAATATTATTTTCATAATGAGAGAATGTATAATTCTGAAGTTTAATTTCTATATCATGGCCTCGTGCCAGGACCTAGGGGCTAACTATAACCGGACCCCAAACCGAAGAGCATCTGTAACCAGACTCCATTTCGGAGAGCCTCTGTAACCGGACTCCAACCCGGAGAGTCGTTGTAACCGAACTCCAACCCGGAGAGCCTCTTTAACTGGATTCCAACCCGGAGAGCCTCTTTAACCAGACTCCAACTCAGAGGGTCTGCTGTAACTGGACCCTAACCCGAAGGGCTTACTTTTACCGATCCCCAACCTGGAACATACTAGTCCAATACATTCATCATAAGAAAATGTTGAAATATAACATAAACATTCATATTAAAACTAGCATAAGAAATGTCAATACTTTATCCATAAACCATGAATGGTATAAAAATAACATATCCACAGTCAAACATATCACAAAACATTCAATACAATATGGAATATTTTTATCATTATAAATCAACTTCAAACAAGTTTAAAATCCATTAAAGGATGTTGACATGGATGAAAATGATCAGTAAAATGCTTTGAGAAAAATTCTCACAATTTATAAAGGTAGTCATTTAAAAATGATTTTTTAATCAAAGTTTCCCATAACACTTTGAAACTTTTTAAAAGAATTATAATTTCAAAACATTCATGTCCATATAAATAAATCCTTAAAAACCATTTTGAAAACATGGAAATTAATGAGATTGATTTAGAATAAAAAATATTTCAAACATTTAAAATGATGATCTAGTTAAAGAGTCCCTTAGAATATTCCTTTTGAAAATATTTTTATGAAACATGGATGTGGATGATAAAGAGGTCCCAGTAGATACTCACGTAAAAACAACCTCAGACAAAGAAGAGATTGTAGAATTAACCCTTACCTCATCGTAATCAATCGAGTCATATGAACAATAGTCAATAGCAACCAAATGAATCACATAATATCATGAATATAAAGAAAATCATGATAATATATATCAAATGGCAGTACACAATACACCACATGCAATAAATAAGTGGTGAACAATTGAAATCTCGTGGAATTAAAAGTGAGATAAGAAACCCCTCACCTCGTGTCCGACTTGACCCATTCATTCTTTAATATCCTGAATAATAAAATAAAGTTAATTTATACTTTATTAATAACCTTTTTCAAGTTTATTATTCCTTTTATATCACTTATTACTGTGTTATAAACATTATGTAATCATTTAAGTTAATAACGTTCGTTTTGTCGATATTTGGCATTTGAGTCAAAAATGAACACCTTATAGTTACAAGTTGTTCACATGGTTAAAAGTTCAGTATATCCAAAATGATATTCAGGATTTATATATCATATATATCACATATATTTTTTATATATATGTATTTATAATAGTACATACCATTTTGGCGTAAGAAATAAAATGCACCATTCATGGAGACGGTAAGTCGTACGTACGCATGAATGCTACTTTCATTTCCATTTCTTATTTTAATGGAATTAAAACATAATTATACATAGGTATATTATAATTCCAGTATAATATCATATATAATATCATTAACTTCATCCTTTATACGTCCCACATATGGTATTAACGAGTCACATCACTTTGAGGGGGCGGTAGTCCGCACTTCCTCAAATGAAATTATCACGTTCACCCATAATGGAAACCATTAAGGTATGCTATAAAAAAATACAGAAACATGGAGAAAACATAAACATAATATATATCATATATAAATACAGTGCCATAATAATGGTCACCATGAGAGGTGGTAGGAGGTAATTGAACAATCATCATTTCGTGAGGCGTTAGTTTTCCATCCACAGAAACACTATGTTCTTCACCCATTAGATGGAGGTGTGTGTAAGTGTAGTTTGAATACTTCTCATAAAAACATCCTAGTATATTTATGATACTGGTGTTGTTATAAAATAAAGTAATAAAAAGAGTTTATGGGTTCGAGAATTAAAATAAAATAAAAGAAGTTAAGAGAAATTGTTACCTTTAATTTGGGTAACTTCCTTTGGTTTGAACCAAAAGGGATTCTTAAAGTGCCTTATGCCTAAGGTAAGGCTTCTAGAAGGAGAAGAGGGATGTATGGAGATTAATTTTGCATAGTTTGGATGATTCTAAATGCCTGAAAGGTGTGATGAATTGGTTATAAGTGGTCTCCTTTTATAAGGGGAGGATGGGCTCTTTAGTAAAGTGTTAAAATATTATTTTATTATATAATGATATTAAGTTTATAAAGGCCCAAAAATCATTAGGGTCGAATATGAGATGACTCAAGGTCGAAATAAAATCATACAATAATAATTGGGCATGTTTTGGATATTATTTTAATATCTATAATTTAATTTATTTAAATCATTTATTAATGAGGTAAATGCTACATCATTATTGTGTCATAAATAATTTAATTTATTCAATGTCTAAAAATTATAAAAAAAACCACAATGATGTAGAAAATAGTTTTAGATTTCCAATGAATATTTATAGTCAAAAATATTACTTATATAACTCCACATAAAAATTAATTACTAAAATATCTTTGTTTTTGTCAATTTTGCCTTTACTTTAAATTAATTAATCTAAAGTGTCATTATCATTCATAAGTGGCTCCATGGGGTCACAAAATTGACCCAAGGATGCCCATGGTCCGCCATTACTCATAAAATAAGTTTAGGACTTGTGTTAAGGTAATTTTGAATTATTATAATATTCTTTTTACCTTGAATTACCCTATTTACCTTTAACAGCGGCAAAAATAAAAGTCAAAAGTTATTATTCACTAAAAAATATTTTCATCTTATTTAAAATCATTTTACTTACTGAGGTTAACCATGTATCTCGTATTTTTTAAATTCAACTCACAGAAGCCGTAAAATTAAGTTTTATGCAAATTTGAAAATACTTCTAGAAGGTGGGTAAAAGACGGTAAAAAGTTCAATAAAATTTTTATATATCTAAACTTATTATAAAATGACTCCAATTAATTATTTTGAACATATATAGGTATTATGTATATATTTTGACCTAAAATAAATTTAAATAAAATAAATAATTATTTAAATAAAAAGTCGGTTTTAACCAATAACTCAGTGTTTTTCACTATTCATCAAAAATTGATGTTTCTCACAAAAATACCAAATATTCAACCTAAGATATATTTGATATTCTTAATTCTAAAATGATGTCTATTTTACCAAATTTAAAACATATAAATTTCATTAGTTAATTTAAAATTAATTCCCGTTGTCAAAACAAATAGCGTGTTTTTAAGTAACAATATCTATCAAAATATTGACACTTGTTTATGTCCAATTTCAAAGTGAAATTAATTATAATGACCTAAATTGTATTTAATGATAAAAATATAATCTAATTATACTTCAAAACCAATCAAATTCATAATTTAACACTATAAATATTTTCGATTAAATATGTTTTTTTAATTAAAATTTAGTATTTTTCACTATTCACCAAAATATAAAAGTTATCAGCAAAATACTAAAAATTTATCAAAACTAAATTTTTATGTCCTGATTCTAAATAAGAAGTTTATTTTGTCAAATTGAATATATAAAAGTTTCAAATATTGGATTTAAAAAGGGTTCGCCATTAAAAGGCGGTAAAATTGCATTTTTTGAAAAATACTTCTTTTATTTGAAAAAAATAAATTTGTTCTTACATTATGTCTAAGAAACTCATAATATGGATTATAAAATTATAATAATTATATAAAGTTCAAAATTCAGTTAATACTTTTCGTAACAACTTTTGAACGTCTAGTTTGGTAAGTCGTGGTGCGCTTGAACTTGGTGTTGCATGTAGTGCAAGATATTGAATTACTTTGAAGAAATAACTTACTATGAAATCTTGGGGTGTTACATTCTCCCCTCCTTCAATAAATTTTTTCCTCGTAATTTGAAAATTTTCTTCAAAAATAAAAGGTTGAAAATAGAGAAATACCTTTGTGTAAAACCCACATCGGAAATTGGGTTAATAAAATTTAGTCTTAATAAGAGGGAAAGGGAAATGAAAAAGTTACCACCAAATTATGATCTCAATTAGGAGAACATTGGTGGCAATTAGAGACACATAATTGAAGGGAAAACGTAAATATTTATAGATATTTATTGAGTTCATCAATCATAATATATCATTTTAATATATTGACATAACAAATTCATTATCAAAACCATTTTCAATACCAAAATACATAAAAATAGTATATGGTATTTATTTTCTTTTTCTTTTTTTAAACATTTTGGATTCTTAATGAAGCCAAATACCAAACAAAACTTTTTGCGGCGAAAATTTCGTTGTCACCACTTATATTAAAAAACATTCCTTTTTTTCGTTTAGTAAAACTCTTCATAGAAAAAGATTCCCCTTGAAATGAAAAGTCAAAGGGTTGTATACACCATATAAAAGAAAGTCATTTGGAAATCAATGGATGCCTCAATGAAAGGATATTATGACGAAGTTCCTTAACTAAAGTTTAAGAATTAATTTAGTCATAGAATAAGAGGGAAATATATATATATATATATATACTTGACAAGTAAAGTTACATCCTTTAACTAATTCCTACTACAAACTCATATTTCACTCCAAAAGATTTCAAAAAATATATTTTATTTATCCTAATCATATAGGGTTCAAAAAATAATGAATTTATAATGCAACTATCAGACCTTTTAAAAAAGAAATTACATTATACAATCCAAGATATCACGTAGGCCAGTGGTAGTTGATGCACCCTTGTCACCCTTCGGTTACGGGTTCAAGTCTCGTGGCCTTGTCAGACATGACTAGTTGTCGCCCTACCTCTAGGTTGTCCTTTTAATGATAATCCAAAAATAACCTTAACAATTGTATCCAGTTTATAACATAATCCATTCTAACCTTTAGACTTATCCAAAATACTTCTATCCAAACTCACAGTCCAAAATTTATAAGGAAGTTAAACACAATGAAGATCTGTTTTTCCACGTAATAACATGTGAACACCTTCATCATGCATTCTTTTAAAACATGGTAGCACCCTGAATTACCATAAAACCTTATTGATTACATTCATGCTCCCTTATTCTTTATAGAATACTGGATATATTCCTTATATCCAAAAAAATTTGAATATTCCAACAATGATGAAATAAAAAAACTATTAATCAGTTCCAAAGAAGTCAAGAATATCCAATATAATTTATCCAAATCAACCATATCTTATTTCAAAATCACTACCTCATTATCAGGACCCACTACAAGAAAACCGCCTCTTAGCGGCGGCTTTTTTTCATATAGCGGCGGTTTTATGCATTTCGCGGCGGTCAAAGAAAAGCGTCGTAGTACCTCATTTAGTGGTAGTTTTTGGTAAATTTAGCGGCGGTTTTACAGGCTATTTAATTAGCGGCGGCTATAATCGCCGCGAAATTCAGGCGTGTCATGTTCCGGCTTAGCGGCGGTTAAAACTGCCGCTAATTCCGGCGTGATTTCGCGGTGGTTAAAACCGCCGTGAAATGCTGACCCGGAAAAAAAATAGCATTTCTGCTTATACTACACCACTACCCTGGAAAACAAACCAAACAAGAAACCATTTATCATGCCAAACATTATCAACGGGAAGGAATTCATCATATGTTTCCACAAATATATGTATTCCCCCAAGCATAAAAATATTTCATAGGCCAATTTCTACCTCACCATGGGCTAGATAAATAGTTTTGGTTCCTAGAAACCATCAACTAATCAACTCACTATGGAATTATGGTTTATGATACATGATAAACTAAAAAATATATGTCTCCTCGTAATGATGAATAGCATGCACAACTATCAAAGAAGAGAAGGTTTGGTGTTACACCCAACATGGTTAACATCACTACCAACACAAGTACTAAAAACATTCATGGTTTTAATCACACCCAACATAACTATCAAATAATAGAAGGTTTGGTGTTACACCCAACATATATACATGAAGATAACAATGGTTAACATTACACCCAACCCATATAATAAACAATAACAATAGTTGGAATTACATTCAACCCATGTAACTAACAAGAACACTAGTTTTAATTGCACCCAACCCATATAAGAAGTCATAGGAATATTTGGAATTATGCCCAATCTATTTAAAAACTAAGATAAATTGTCAGAATCATGTATAACCTACATAACCACAAAAATTTGGTTGGAATCACACCCAACCCATATACCAATAAGAATGATAGTTGGAATCTTATACAACTTATTATAAAGTGTTCAACATGGTTAAAAAATATCCAACCTATATAGCATGCCAAAGAAATGGTTAGCATTATGCCAAACCTAATTAACAATATAGAAACATCATTGGAATGAAACCCAACTAAAGGACCAAGTAATAACAAGAATTTAATTACACCCAACCAAAAATATACATCATTTTACTCAAGTCACTCTTACTTGGATAAGATCTCCACTATCAATTATGTTGTATATAATTCACCATCATTGAGGAATTTCTTTAAATAACTTTTAAGATATTATCATTTCACATTAATACATACCCCTCTTGGTTATCATTCCAAGTTCCACCACCAATTTCAATTTAATTCATGGATGTACATGATTAATAATTATAAACCAGAGGACCTTACACATCCCTAACAAACCTTTCCTGAATCTCATCTATGAGGAAATCTAATTTTTTTCCATCCTGATCCATTGTTACCTTCCCTTCTACACTTGTGCATCAAACAACACATACAACATATATATAGTAAGGAGAAAATTTATGCACCACCTACACAATATTCATAAACACCCTTTCATTTAATGTTGATGAAAAAGTTTATCCAATTCAATAAGAATACCTAAAGCATACAAAATACCTAAAATTATGGATTTAGAATGAAACACAAGATAACATCAAATGAAACAAGAGATTGGGGGTCACATGGATTTATACTTATAGTTTACAGATGATCAAAATTGAAAATATTTGATTCCATAAAGGATTAAAGTGTATGGATAAAAATGTGCCAAATAAGAGAGGGGAGGGATCACTACTAGTCATTTGTCCTATAAGGAGGAGGAATGAGGATTAAATGGGTTTATGTTCAGTCAAAATAAGAACCTTTAAAACATCATTGTTATAAAATACTTTGTATCGATGATTGACATTATGGTTCCAGGAAATAAGGTCTCTCCAGCCTACCACATAAGAAGACATTTGAGAAATAGAGGACATATTTAAATAGAATATAGAATATATTAGAAGATATGTAACCATTAAGAGAGAATCAGTTGTGCTAATCAAACAAAATAAGTTCATAACATGGAAAACATTACGTGGACCACATGATCCATTCTAGGTCACAAAAATCACATAACCCATAAAACATCTTTTGATCACATGATTTTTCTTAATACATATAATCATGTTACCATGTGAAGGTCACATGAATCACATAAAGATTAGTAGATCATGAAAAAATCCTCAAGAGACAACCGAATCACATAAGATAGACTAATGGCCAAGGGTGTCCATCAAAGTTCAAATAAATTACCATTGATTAGTTCATGGATTGATTAAGTGAGATATTTAGACAAGGTGATCACACAAAGAGTTCAAGTGACATGATCACATGATTAGGTCTCTTGTATGGTTCTTGTTATGAGTTCATGCAAAGTTGTCTTGCAAAAAAATCGCATGAGAGAGGAGGTTTTGAGAGCTATGGATCTTCATGTCACCGGTCAAATGACCAGCCTCTCACCCACTATTTATAGGGAACCTCAAGGAATATGAATGGACTTATAGAAGACCAAAATATGTTTTGAATTCCAACCATAGAAAGCATAAGAGACTCATGAAGTCATTTCCTACCTCATAACTGAGTCCTTGTTCCTTCAAACATCACTTTTGTGGGGGGGGCATTTTTTGACGCTATCCAAATGAGCATTGTATATTTTAGGAACAAATAAATACCCAAAGCATAGGTATTAATATATACCCAAAGGAAAGAAAATTCTATCATGTATACATATAGATTAATCACCTAGGTCACAAGGACTATGTGAACTTCAATGAGGCTCATGATCCCATGACCCTAGGAACATCATGCAAAGGGGTTATGCAATTCATGTGATCTGTTCCTGATCATGTGAAGCCCCATCAAATAGACCAATTAATCATGTAAAACCCCTATGATTATTCTTTTTTATCATATGACATGTCATCTAACAATCTCCCAATATGTTCATAAAATAAAAGTTAGAAAAGAGGGAAGCTTCATGGGAAGGGAGTTGCATTGGTTTTCATGTGATGTGGTTACGTGCCTCATAAAAACTATTAATGATCATGAAAATCACCTCAGAAAACCATCTTGATCTAGTGATATCCATTCAACATGGCTGTTTGGACATGAAACACCCTAATGAGTCCAATTCCCAATGCTGAATTTACAACAGAAACATCAAAGAGCCTATTACCATAGATCATCTAACCAATGAAACAAACACATCATTCTCTTTACCACCTGAGGTTATTGTGATCATTCAAGGTTAGCCACTGAATCTCCTCCAAGACCAATGGTTTTTTAAAGGTTCCATACACCACACATGTTATATATACAAACCAACATTTCCCATATTTGTTCAACACATCAACAATACTACTCATGGTCCAATGATGCATCGTCACCCTCTCCACCTCCATCTCCTGCTGCCACCTGTAAGAACATTATATTGAAAATTAAATATTGTTGCATATTTATAATTAAACTTAAAACCAATAAAAGTTTTCAAACTAAATGATTTTGATTTTTTGTGATTTACCTACTCACCACCACTCGGTGCACTACCACTGGGGGCATATCTGCTCATCTGCTGATATAAATCAGTCAACTCTTTTTGCATAGCGGATATCTGAGCCCCTTGGTCTTGAACTATGGCTCGTAGAGAAGAAATCTCCCTCTGAGAATCTTCAGGTATGGGCTGACCATAACCAGGAGTAGATGTGGCCGGAATCTCTGATGGCCTGCTAAAGACCTCAGATGGTACGGGTCCCAAACCCATCTCGCGCACTCTACCAGGATGCTCCTTCCTAAGGACTTGAGCAACTGGGTCATCCTGGGAGACTGAGTAGGACTGCCCAGGATTGGCATCCCATAGTTCTTTAATTTTTACCTATAAATCAAATATCAATACATATTAATACAGTAAAAACTGATAATAAGTTATTATAATAAAAATTTGACTTCATACCCCAACTTCTTTGGTAGGCTCATTAACAAAAGAGCCATCTGATTTTCTGTGAACATCCAACCACAGTTCAGTCCGGGAGGCTTCGTGCCCTAAACTCTATGACTGCATTAACCAAAGATAAATCAAAAATTCAATATATTAAATAGATAATATTGTATTATAAATATTTAAACTATTTAAAATATTACCAATTACATTCGGCTTCTAGAAAATCTTTTTGAGCCCGCCGTGTGAGGGATGACTTGCTTCGCCATGTTTGATGAATTATGTCATGAGAGATCCTGAAATAAATAAAATGTAATTTAACAGTAATGTATCCAATGTCATTTCCTCTTCATAAACATGTATTAATGTAAAATGAGGATAATATAATAATATATATTTCAATACCATCTGCTTCTCATCACGATGTTTGTCAACAAAAACATTCCACTGCTCTTTCGGTACCCCACTGGGTAGCTTGTCATACATTTGTTACAAGGTCAACGAAGTATCATTGACATCACACCACAATATCCATTTGAAATCTTTCCATTTTTTACCAAGATTTTTCAAAGTCCACTTCCGTGCTGTCACATCAGCAACTGTGAAGTGGAAGAACATCTGTATACAGAAATTTATTTTGAACATATTAGTAACATGACATTCAATTAAACCATAATGTAATAAAATTACCTTTATTTGAGAATCGAAAACTTCATTTTTCCAGTTTGGAGGCATATGTCTCCAATCATCATATGAAATGGGAAGGGAAATGGGCTTCGCTGCCAACTGACCTATAATCTAGCCAAGTAACCCCGCGGCATCATCCGTAGGGACCCCATAAGAATAAAATGGCACGACTATCTTTTCGCCATTCAAGTTCCAAAAATCTGATCTTTTTAAGTGTTTCTCCACAGTTTCATTTTTTCATCTTCAATTAGCAAACAATTAGTATAAAAAAATGTAATAAATTTATTTAATTAAAATTTATACCTATGATTGTGACCCTCCAGTATGTCCGGGATGAACTGGAAGGGATCTGTCACCGCCCAACTGATGAGGCACCTGTAGGGGGATTCGACGAATCAGCCTCTAATGGGAGGCCCTCTGATAGTGTGAGAGATGGTGCTGGGGGGGATGGTGCGGGGGTGTAGGCAGTTGGTGCCTCAGATGTCGTGGGGAGTGACCCAGATGGATCGGCATCCGTCGTAGAACTAGAAGAAATAGTATACCGCTTCCTCCTTGGAATTCCTGTCATTTAATCAAATAAAATTAAGTTCAGAATATATATTTCAAAAAAATTATGCAGAAAAAAAAATTATAAATGATATTAGATGCCCAGTACTAACAAACAAAATATATATAACAATGATAATGAATGACTGTAGAAATGAAACAAGTGGTTGCTGCATGAATGAATAATTGTAAATACAATCATTTTCCCTTTCAATCATGTCGGTTTCCTGCTTCATTGCTTCATCCACTTCATTCATCCTTGCAAGACTAATATTTTCAATATCATGATGGACAAATAATTATGCTTCCTGTTGTTGATGACATTCAATTTTAGAGGTCAAATCCTCCACTTCATCACCCATATCATACAAATCTCTTTGTATTACGTGAGTAACTACACTCTACCCTTAATCCACAACATCATTCACATAATATAACATTTTTTATTGTAATGAAAAGATATATGGATCATGCATTTCACGATCACCAACATCCATCAAGCGAGAGAAGTTCACAGAATTAAATTGCAATGAATCTCTTTTAACACCTCTGATAATATCGACCCATTTGCATTTGAATAAAACAACAGAAAAATGTCCATGGTAGTTTAATTCAATAATATCATGCAGCTTTCCATAGTATCCCACTTCAGCAAATGTAAATATACCACTATTCTGTGTTTTCAAACCCACTTCTCGATCAACTGTATGAAATCTAAAGCCATTCACATTATAAGCGTCGAACTTTCTAACTTGCTTTATAGGACCTCTAGCAAGAAACTTCAAATCTTATGACAAGTCTTCTCGAGTATCAGTATTCATGATCTGAAAAAATAAATATAATTTAATAGATTTACAAATTGTATGTGTCAAACTAATATTCATATTTATTGAAATATTTATGAACTTACACGTCGTGCAAACCATTCTACAAGCTCTTTATTCATAGTTTTCGTTATATATTTCTCATTTCGTGTTCGGTCTCTCATTATTCTATTTGTTTGTATCCTCAACTCTTCAATAAATGGATCTGCAATTTCACTATTCAGCATCACATATCTATGTGCCTGTAATAATTCCAATTCTGTCAGTGTCACATTTGAGGTCCTCCCAACTGATCAGCCAATGATGCATTTTAGATTGAGTTGATGTGTCGTCAACACGTCAAACTCGATTAAATCTTGTCTCAATATCATCTAAATACCTGGAACAAAAGGTAAGACATTCGTCGGCCAAATAGCCTTCAGCAATAGAGCCTTCTGGTTGAGCTTTATTTCTCACGTATGATTTCAAATGCCCAAGATATCTGTGAAATAAAATAATAATATTATGAATTTATTTAAATGTAAAAAATTGTTAACATAACTAGAAAACATATAAATAAAATACCTCTCAATTGGATGCATCCATCGATAATGAATGGGGCTTTCTAATTCAGCTTCTTCAACCAAATGCACAGTTAAATGCATCATGATAGTAAAAAACGATGGAGGAAAGATCATCTCCATTGCACAAAGAGTCAATACAAACCTCTCCTAGAGGTTGTCAAGCTGAAATGGATGTACAAATTTCTCACATAATTTCCTGAAAAATGTGCAGAATTGGAGTACAACAGCAGTAACTTTTTTAGGTAATAATGTACGCAATACCAATGGTAGTAACTGCTGTAACAAAATATGTGAATCGTGACTTTTCAATCCATGTAACTTACGATTCTTCAAGTCAACACACCTTGAGATGTTACTCGAATATCCATCAGATACCTTCACATTCTTTAAAATTCGAAGGAAGGTATCTTTATCCCTATTTTTCATTGTGAAAATGGTCGAAGCATACTTTTTATTCTCATCTGGCCAGAGATCGCGTTTTATGTTCATTACTTGTAAGTCTTTGCGAGCATTAAGATGATATTTTGACTTTCCATGCTCATTAAGTAATGTGAAAATCAAATTATCACATAAATTCTTCTCAATATGCATCATATCAAGATTTTGGTGCAATAAATTAAATTCCCAATACGAAAGTTTGAAGAATATACTTTTTTTCTTCCATTGTTACGTTCTGATTTCACTTGACGATGCACTTCGGACCCGTTTTCCGTTATCATTCAAATGATGAACCTTCCCAAATTATGTTTCAACATTTTCAAGCTGTGTTAATATTTCAGAACCAGTTAACAACTTTGGAGGTGGTCTACGATCAATGAAACCATTAAATTTTGATTTGTTCAGCCGAAATCTATGAGATTCATCGAGAAATCTTCGATGGAATAAGAAGAACCATTTTCTACTGTGAGGTAGCCGCTTGGGCACAAAATCAAAGTTACAAACGGGAAAATCCAAACCCATATAAGTGTTCCAACCAGATAAATTCTCAAGCCCAGGGAAGTCACTAATGGTCCACAGTAAAGCAGCATGCATTTTGAACATTGTTTTAGAAGAAACATCAAATGTCTCAACACTGTTACTCCATAACTCCTGCAATTCTTCAATCAAAGGCTGCAAGTATACATCAATATCATTTCCAGGCATTTTTTTTCTAGGAATAATCATTGAAATGATAAAAGATGATTGTTTCATACACATCCACGGAGGCAGATTATAAGGTATCAAAACAATTGGCCAAATGCTATAACTTGTACTCAAAGTCCCAAATGGGATGAATCCATCGGCAGCGAATCCCAATCGAACATTCCTAGGATTAGCTAAGAAATCTGGATGTAATGAATCAAATGTCTTCCATGATTGGTAATCTCATGGATGTCTCATTAACCCATCATTGTTATTATCTACAGAATGTAACTTCATGTGTTCGGCGGTTTTCGATGACATGAATAATCTTTGCAATCGAGGCTTCAAAGGAAAGTAACGCAAAACCTTTGCAGGTGTGCTCCTTTTCTTCTTCTTCTCCATGAAATTATGTTCATTCAGACTTCCAACATCACCCTTTTCCTACCATCTCGAAGAAGAACATTTCTTGCAATTCTTTCTACTTGAATCCTCTCCCCAATAAAGCATACAATCATTGGAAAACGCATGTATTTTTGTATAATTTAGACCAAGCTTGTTAACAAATTTTTTCATATCATAAAAATATTCTGGGATTTTTTCTTCAGGAAATGCATCACGTATCAATTCCAATATCATGGACATTGCCTTATTTGTAATTCCACATAGACATTTGATGTGATACAACTTCAACATAAATGAAAGTTTTTAATATTTCAAACACCCACAATACAACTCTTGATTTCCATCATCAACTAAATCATGAAACGCATTTTCCTCAGTGAAGTTTTCTCTTACATTTGGCTCCACAGAATCAAGAGGAGGATCCAATGATATGTGACAATCTTGATCTGCCTGGGTTACAGTCTCAATAACATCACTTGTCACGTTGTAATTTGTAGCACCCTCTTCTGGTTGTTCTGATATGTTTTGATGCTGATAGTGGTGCCTTCCAGGGCCGAATGCATCATTTATTAGGTTTTTCATTTCATTTTCCATTTTTGACAAACTTGGGACCTCATTCTGCGGATTAACATCAGTGCTCAATCTTTATGTAACGTTCGATTCTCCCTAAAAAATCCAACACAAATATTTATCAGGGAATTGCTTCAGTATTAAATGTTCATAAACCTCATCTCTCTTCAACCATGTTCTAAATTTACATTTAGGACATGGAAATTTTATTCTCCCTTCAACGGATCGATTAGAAATTGAAAAATCTAAAAACTCATTCAAACCCTAAATATACTGAGGTGTGTTCCTCAGTAATGTGATCCAACTTTTATCCATGTATATCACAATGTGCCTACACAATAATAAAAAAAATTAAAACACATAGTTACTACTAAATAGAGAAAGAGATTCATATATACGACAGCATAATATTACAGAAACATAATATAATAAAGATGATCCCCTGAGTTAGATATGAACCCTTAGTGTTTGGGATAGGGGAAGTTTCTTTGGTAAAGAGAAACAGTGTGCTAACAACGTGGTAGCTACTTTACCATGAAAACCAAAACACATTGTTAATTTGGAATAACCCCAACCTAATTTCTCTATAGAGTCTTCATATAAAACTCTAATATCGAATAAATATATTATAAATAATTTTTACTTTATATTTTCATTATTTATTTGTGAAATATTTAAATCTAATCCAATAGAATCTCATTTAAATGATGCTAAAAATATTTTGAGATATTTAAAATGAACTATTTTCCTATATCTAATTTTTTCAAAACCCTCTAATTTTAATTAAAATTTATATTTGGATACATATTTTGTTCGGTGTAGACTAGATATAGAGATAATGTCAGGAACCAGTAAAATTCTTGCTAAATCCTTAGTATCATGATATAGTAATGAAAAACACATTATATAACTATCTAATACTAAAGTTGAATATATTATAGCCATATGTTTCTATGCATAGGTGTTATGAATAAAACACACCCTAACTAATTTTGGATTCAATTTTAATCAGGTTTAAATCATATGAGACACAATATTTCAATAAACATTTCAAAAAATATTGATAAACCATTATATGATGAAACACATATATTTAACACATAAAAGAGAAAGGTTTGAATCTGGAGAACCCTATAATGATGAAACTAAAATGGTTGATGAATATCATAGTTTTGAAATGCAGCAAGACTTATTTTATTCTATTCGCTTGCACTAAACTAGTTCTAAAATCCTTACACATGAATTAGATTATTTGGATAAAATATCTTGAGAGAGTTTTTACAAGCTAATGAATAAAGTGTATTTTTTTAGGAATAATTTATTTGAATTAATATCTGAAACAAGTAATATCTAAGAAATAGAAGTTTCAAATTTTGATATTGGTGAGTTTAATTTGTGTTTCAATCACTTTTGGAAAAAGTTTTAAAATATTATTCTAGAGAAGCATCAGGATAGAATTTTATGTACTAGGTTTCAAAGGAATAATCGTTGTAAGGAGTTTCCACCGCTATAGATACACTCCCTTAGGTACAATACCTCATTATATAATAACATACATGTCTTTAATCTATCCACGAGTGAAGAGATCACTATTAATGAACAAAGTAATTAATATCTAGGAAGGACTTCAACCTCCATGTATATATTTGAAAATAGAGCAATAAGATACCACTTATCACTGGCCTCTCAAACTGATCATTCATGATTCCTTTTACTTTGACAATTCAATACATCATTTCCCTTCCCATGAGTATATTCATGATCAAAATAAATGGATTTCATGTTCTAAAAAATCATCACTTCAAAAGGATTAAGTCACATGGTGTGAATATATACTTAAGGATTTTGTGGACATTATACACCACAAAACACTCACTGAGATAATAATTTATCCTACAACATAAGGCATGAACTAAAACTACCTGATCAGGATCATAAATCAGGTAATTCACCTCATGTGGTTTAAATTGATGATAAAAATGCACCACGAATTAATCATCCTACATCATAAATGCTTTGAGACTGGTACATGGTGTATCACAATATACAATATAGCTTATTCCTAGCTCTAAAATTACCATTATTGTTGATGTTATAAATATGAATTTCAAAAATGGAAAGGTTGCCTCAAAGGATTGTAATGATATATACTACATTTTTTTCTTATTAAAACACAAATACGTTCTTCTAGGTGTCAAAATTTAGAATAATGATTTTGTAAAATCCATCTCACCCCATAAAATTTCATATATAAAAAATTATAATGGGATTATCTGTGGTAAATAAATCTCTCAACTTATCAAGGTAAACTAATACACCATCATCCATGATGATGTGACCAAGGAAGTGTACATTATTGATCCAAAAGTGGTCTTTTAAAATAATAGAATATTGTTTTTTGACTCATAGTTTATTCAAAGTGGTCTCATGATTGTTATAGTGGTCATCTAAGTAATGATAATACTCCTAGTTTACCATTATTAGTACCACAAAAAATGAAAACCAATAAAGGTGGAAAGCCCTATTAATCAAATCTATGATAATAGTTTGTGTGTTAATGAGACTAAATAGCTTAACGTGACATTAATAGTGACTGTACCTACTATAATACATTATATGAGTAATATCTAAATGTTTAACATGTACCTAGTGATATCATAAACAGACATAAATTTTTGAGAATACTAGAGATCCTTGAAGCTATTAGAATGTTAACTAATACAAGTAATTGATACTAGTTATCCAAGAAACAATAATAATAAAAAAACTAAATAATTAGAAATAAAACCCTACTGTTTGTATAGGTCTCCGGGGAAGCAGGGTCGCCGAGGTCGCGGGGTCTCCGGGGTCGCGGGGGGTCGGGGTCGCCGAGGTCGCGGGGTCACCGGGGAAGCAGGGTCGCTGGGTTGCGGGGTCATCGGTGTCGCGGGGGGCTGGGGTCGCAAGGGAAACGGGGGGGGCAGGGGAGTGCGGGGGTGAGAAAGAGGGTCGGGGTGGGGGAAGGGTCGGGGCTGTTAAAAAAAATGTTTTGCGGCGGTTTATTATAAACCGCCATTAAACGGTGATTTTGTTGTAGTGACCATATTAATGATTACCTTCCCTTCAACCATGTAATTTCAAAAAAGAAATTAGCTTACTATTAATTCACTTTTCTTAGAAACATATAATCTCAAATCCTCAATAAAATAGTACTACAGTACAATCCTTATTTATCTCCATAATTCATATAACCAGTATATTGTTGATACAACACTCAAATGAAATAATTCTATAATAAAAACATAAGAACAATAGTTATTCCTCTTCATCTAAGGTAGTATCATAACTTGATTATTATCAATAGAATCATTTGAGGTATACTCTGATGACTGGGACATTGATTCGTGTAGTGTCCCAACGCCATGTAGATAAAGAATTTTACATTTGGAACCTTTTTCTTACCATTGAAATCACGTACTTGGTGTCCTTTTTCTCCACACTTATAACAAACACTCATTCTCTTCAAGTATTTACCAAGGTGATTCTTTCCACATTTATCACATATGGTAAAATCCTTCTTTTCCCTCTTCCCTTTATCCATCTTTCTCTCTTCCATCATTTTCTTCTCTTGCTTCCCTTCAAAGTCATAGGACTCAGAGAATTATTTACTTATCTTATTAACACATGATATTATTTATTCATATGTTGACCATACATGGGAGACTATTTCCCTTCTAAATGTTGGCTTAATACCGTGAAAGATATGATCCTTATTACTCTTTGGATCATATGTATTGTTGGAGTTCACATTCCTTCTATTGGGCGACATTTATATACAATGGTATAAACTAGATTAGTTTATGAATCTAAATACATAATTCCAAACTTGTAAAAAACTTAACATAAATTGAACAGTTTATGGATATAATCCATAATCATAAAAAAAAATTCTTTGAGGAATTATATACTCATAAACCATTCATAATGATTTGTAATGAAAATGAGAATTATCCTAAGAATATCCCCCAGGAGTGTCGTAACCAAGAGTGCAGCAAGGCCCGTTTTCGTGCACCAGTTCCCATTCGAGTCTAGATCAAAGCGGTGTTTTTGGGTTTTAACCCTAGGTACATCTGTGCCAGATCCACCTCTACCTAATCGTATCCAGAGAGGGATGTATTTTCTTGGAAAACTCACAAAATCTCTACATTACCAAATTTCTAGGAAGTTCTTCTATACTAATCCTCAAAGTATATCTTAGGGCTATGTGTTCTAATCAGAGTTTATCTAAATCTAGTTACCAAGGTTATTTCTAAACTTCCTCTGATACCGACTGTAATGCCCTGACCCCAGTTACCCAGAGTTGGTGCAATATTACATAACATTGGCATGATCATAAAAGATCAAGTCTCGAAAGACCGATTAGTTTAGTAGCCTTGGAAACACTAGATACATTCATAAGTCTTACATTACATCATAAAGTGAAAAACTACAACAAAATAGTCTCCATAGTCCACTCTCATATCCCCTTAGACTATCCCTGCAGGTCAGTCATAAAATACTTCTTCACATCCTGGGAAAAATAAAACATATAAAGGGGTGAGATCAGATGCTCATTAAGGATAAGAAATACAGCGGAAGATAACATAAATATTAATCATGGTGAATAATTGAAACCACATGCCTTTACCAATAATAAACATGAATAATTTTATGGCAGGAATATGAGCTGAGTAAATAATGCCATAATAAAACATAATCATGGGTATTCTACTAGTCGAATGACCACATAAACCATCAATATTATTTTCATAATGAGAGAATGTATAATGCCAAAATTTAATTTCTGTGTCATGGCCTCATGCCAGGACCTAGGGGATAACTGTAACTGGACCCCAACCCGGAGAGCCTTTGTAACTGGACTTCATCCCTGAGAGCCTCTGTAACCGGACTCCAACCTGGAGAGCCTCTGTAACTGGACTCCAACCCAGAGAGCCTCTATAACCAGACTCCAACCCGAAGAGCCTCTATAACCAGACTCCAACCCGGAGGGTCTGCTGTAACTAGACCCCAACCCAGAGAGCTTACTTTTACTGGTCCCCAACCTAGAACATACTAGTCCAATACATTCATCATAAGAAAAGGTTGAAATATAACATAAACATTTGTATTAAAACTATCATATGAAATTTCAATAATTAATCCATAAACCATAAATGGTATAAAAATAACACATCCACAATAAAACATATCACAAAACATTCAATACAATATGGAAGATTTGTATCATAATAAATCAACTTCAAACAAGTTTAAAATCCATTAAAGGATGTTGACATGGATGAAAATGATCAGTAAAATGCTTTGAGAGAAATTCTCACAATTTATAAAGGTAGTCATTTAAAATGGGTTTTTGAATCAAAGTGTCCCATACCACTTTGAAACTTTTTAAAAGAATTATCATTTCAAAACATTCATGTCCATATAAATAAATCCTTAAAACCCATTTTGAATACATGGACATTAATGAGAATGATTTAGAAGAAAAAATATTTAAAACATTTAAAATGATGATCTAGTTAAAGAGTACCTTAAAATATTTCTTTTGAAAATATTTTTATGAAACATGGATGTGGATGATAAAGAGGTCTCAGTAGATACTCACGTAAAAACAACCTCGGATAATGAAGAGATTGTAGAATTAACTCTTTCCACATCGTAATCAATCGATTCGTATGAACAATAGTCAATAACAACCAAATTAATCATAGAATATCATGAATATAAATAGAATCATGATAATATATATCAAATGGTAGTACACAATACACCACATGCAATAAATAAGTGGTGAACAATGGAAATCTCATGGAATTAAAAGTGAGATAAGAAACCCCTTACCTCGTGTCCGACTTGACCTGTTTGTAAACTAAAGTTAATTTCTACTTGCTTAAGAACATTTTTCAAGTTTATTATTCCTTTTATATCACTTATTACCATGTTATAAACATTATGTAATCATTTAAGTTAATAACGTTCGTTTTGTCGATATTTGGCACTTGAGTCAAAAATGAACACCTTATAGTTACTCGTTGTTCACGTGGTCAAAATTTCATTATATCCAGAATGATATTCAGGATTTAGATATCATATATATCATATATATCCAGTATATACATATATTTATAACAGTACATACCATTTTGGGGTAAGAAATGAAAAGCACCGTTCATGGAGACGGTAAGTCGTACGTACGCATGAACGCTACTTTCATTTATATTTCTTATTTTAATAGAGTTAAAACATAATGATACATAGGTATATTATAATTCCAGTATAATATCATATATAATATCATTAACTCTATCCTTTATACATCCCACATATGGTATTAACAAGTCATATCACTTTGAGGGGGCGGTAGTCCACACTTCCTCAAATGAAATTATCGCGTTCACCCATAATGGAAACCATTAAGGTATGATATAAAAAAATAAAGAAGCATTAAGAAAACATAAACATAATATATATCATATATAAATACAGTGTCATCATAATGGCCACCATGAGAGGCGGTAGGAGGTAATTGAACAATCATCGTTTCGTGAGGCGTTAGTTTTCCATCGACAGAAACATTATGTTATTCACCCATTAGATAGAGGTGTATGTAAGTGTAGTTTGAATAATTATCATAACAACATACTATTATATTTAGGATACTAGTGTTGTTATAAAATAAAGTAATAAAAATATTTTAGGGGTTGGAGAATTAAAATAAAAGAAAATAAGTTAAGAGAAATTGTTACCTTTAATTTGGGTAACTTCCTTTAGTTTGAACCAAAAGGGCTTCTTGAAGTGCCTTCTACCTAAGGTAAGGATTCTAGGAGGAGTAGAGAGATGTAGGGAGCTTAATTTGGCAGAATTTGGATGAGCCTAAAGGCTTGAAATTTGTGAGGAATTGATTAGAAGTGGTCACCTTTTATAAGGGGGAGGAGGGGCTCTTTAGGAAAGTGTGAAAATATTATTTTATTATATAATGATATTCGGTTACTAAAGGTCCAAAAATCATTAGAATCAAAGATAAAATGAATCATGGTCTAAATAAAATCATCCAATAAGAATTGGACATGTTTTGAATATTATTTTAATATTTATAATCTAATTTATTTAAATCATTTATTAATGAGGTAAATACTGCATCATTATTGTGTCATAAATAATTTAATTTATTTGATGACTAAAAATTATAAAAAAATACCATGATGTAGGAAATCTTTTTATATTTACAATGAATATTTATAGTCAAAAATATTACTTATATAACTTCATATAATAATTAATTACTAAAAGATTTCTGTTTATGTCAATTTTGTCTTTACTTTAAATTAATTAATCTAAACTGTCATTATCATTCATAAGTGGCTCCATGGGGTCCCAAAATCTACCCAAGGATTCCCATGGTCAGTCATTACTCATAAAATAAGGTTAGGACATGTGTTAAGGTAATTTTAAATTATTAAAATATTCTTTTTACCTTAAATTATCCTATTTACCTTTAACCGTGGTAAATAAAAGTCAAAAGTTACTATTCACCAAAAATTATTTTCATCTTATTGAACCAAATTTTACTTACTGAGGTTAACCGTGTCTCTCGGATTTTTGAAATTCAACTCACAAAAGCGGTAAAATTAAGTTTTATGCAAATTTTCAAATACTCCTAGGAGGTGGGTAAAAGACGGTAAAAAGTTCAATAAAAATTTTATATATCTAAACTTATTATAAAATGACTCTAATGAATTATTTTTAACATATATAGGTATTAAGTATCTATTTTTACCAAAAATGAATTTAAATAAAATAAATTATTATTTAAATAACAAATCGGTTTTAACCAATAACTTAGTGTTTTTCACTATTCATCAAAAATTGATGTTTCTCAGAAAAATACTAAAAATTCAGCCTAATATATATTTGATATTCTGAATTCAAAAATGATTTATATTTTACCAAATTCAAAATATATAAGTTTCATTAGTTAATTTAAAACTAATTCCCGTTGTTAAAACAAATAGCGTGTTTTTAAGTAACAATATCTATCAAAAGATTGACACTTGTGTATGTCCAATTTCAAAGTGAAATTAATTATAATGATCTAAATTGTATTAAATGATAAAAATATAATCTAATTATACTTCAAAACCAATCAAATTCATAATTTAACACTTTAAATTATTTCGATTAAAAAAGTTGTTTTTAATTAAAATTTAGTATTTTTCACTATTCACCAAAATATCAAAGTTATCAGAAAAATACCAAAAATTTATCAAAACTAAATTTTTATGTTCTTATTCTAAATAAGAAGTTTATTTTGTCAAATTTAATATATAAAAGTTTCAAATATTTGATTTAAAAAGGGTTCGTCATTAAAAGGCGGTAAAATTGCATTTTTTGAAAAATACATCTTTTATTTGAAAAAAATGAATTTGTTCTTACATTATGTCTAAGAAACTCATAATATGGATTCTAAAATTATAAGGATTATATAAAGTTCAAAATTCAGTTAATACTATTCGTAACCTCTTTTGAACGGCTAGTATGGTAAGTCGTGGTGCGCTTGAACTCGGTGTTGCGTGTAGTGCAGGTTATTGAATTACTTTGAAGAAATAACGTACTATGAAATCTTGGGGTTTTACAAGTTCTTTAAGAATACCAATCATGTCATAAATATCATATTTATTCATTAAAATCATTCTTATAATCGTCCATGTATGGTAGGGATGAAATAAAGCACATCATCCAAAGAGGTGGTAGTTCGTACATAACACGAATGACATTAACATTTTTTAAAGGGTGAAAGTTAAAGGGTGATTATATTGATGTCATTATATTATAATTAGTATGATAGTTTTGGAGGATAAATATATATAATAAAAAGTTTAGGGATTGGATAATACTCATGTTAAAAACTTGATTTTTCTCTAAGAAGACTTTTTGAAAATTGAGGACTTTGGTATTTTTCTTGGAACAAGGGGATTCCAAACATGGAAGTGGGGTATAGGGGAAGTAAAATAGGTAGATGTTCAAATAAATTTTAAATTATAGGTGTGTATTGAAGTAGATATAATTGATCTAGTTTTTAAATTAAATATGGGGGATTTTACTTGGAATTGAATGGTAGGTGGTAGGTAAGAATGGAATCGACGAGAGTTGTGTGAGTTGGGTGATGAAATATTGGTGAGGCATGTAGGTATTAATTTTTAACCTAACAAAGGAATTCTAGAAGGTTTTTGTGTCATTTTAATTTAGTAATATTCAAGAAACTTTATGTTACTCATTTTTACCCTTATTAACCTTGATTAAAAGTCAACCTTGGTAATTATTTTTTTTTACTAAAAATATAAGTAAACCCTTCTTACCAAATTTTGATGTGTTGAATATGAATTTCTAATCCATTTAATATAATTCAATTTATTAATATGATAAAATTAACTTAAAATTGAAAACATATAATATATATATAAAGTATTTTAATAGAAAATGTATTCTTATACATTAATTTTTTTAATCATATTTTTTATGAATTACTAATTAAATGAGTTTTAATATATTGCATTAAATCCATCATTTAAAGATATAAATTTAGTTTATTTAAATAAAAATACACAATAAAAAAATTCCAATTAATCTAATTTTGATATTCTAAATCTTAAAATGATATCTATTTTATTGACTTATAAATATAAATTTTAAATATATTAATTAATAAAAGAAATTTATACTATTTGATAATGATGATGAGGTAATAGAATGTGTTTTGTGTAATATTTTTAGGGATATAGTGTCTGTAACACCCTGATATTTTAAAATAAAAACATCATGTTCAATAGTGTATATGACATGCAGCACAAATATTATAAGAGAATGTAACACCCCAATACTTTATGATATATTTATTTTCAAATAAATTCAATCTCTTTGATAGCTTGTGAATAAGACAACACTGGGTTTAAACGAAATACAATACTCTATTAAAATATTATTATTTAAGACATGTTCATTATAACCAAGACGTTAAGTTGGAAGGTGTGAATAATACTAGATAATTTATAAAAATACATGGTTTACATGTAGTCATTAGTTATCTATTTATTGTAAATAAAAATATAAATTTTTTGAAAGAAAAAGAATTTTTTTATGAAAAAATATATTTTTATAAAATATGGTTTAGTCACTCTTTTCATGAATAATTTTAAAATTAATTTTTACCAATTTTAGAAAATTCATTTTATAAAATGAAATTCATTTTTTAAATCAAAATAACAAAATTATCACAAGGTTATTTTTTGGGATTTTTTTAAAAGTTTCATTTTTTGATGAATAGTGAGAAATACTGATTTTTATTGAAAACTACCTTTTCATTTAAATAATTTATAAGGTTAAATTATATTTTAAATTTTTTTTAAGGTAATGGACTAAATACATCTCCTCTTTTATCAAATTGGAAGAAAAACCATCAATCATGTGTACAGCGGACTACGGCCTCGCGAACCAATGTGATTTTTTTCCATCACCACCATTCAAGGATGGATATAATGATAAATTTTACAAATTTATATGATATTTATGATATTTTATACTTCTTGAATTTTAATATCACATATAACTTCTTACAATCCATTCTGTTTAAAATATGATAATGTCACTCGTGTGTACGGCAGACTACCACCTCGCGAAGCGATGTGATTCGTTTTTCACTTACACTTTACATGGAAGGTAATAAGGATAAATTTTGTGAATATATGAGATATATATGAAATTATATTGATTATATAAATTTAATATATCACCAACTTCCATACTCTTTCATCCATTACGGAAATGATAACGTCGCTCATGCATACATACAACCCATCATCTCCACAAAGCGATGTGATACATTCTCCATGTTCAAATTTCAATAATGATTATAAAAATGTATCTAATGAAATAAATTGTATTTATAACATTAATATAATTATGGATATTATGTAACTATATAATATTCCTAAGAATTAGAACTTTTATGGAAAAAAATGTTGAAGAAAATAAGGTAATTAACACCCGAAACAATGAAAATAATGATATATTATTAACAAATGTGTGGTAAATGTTATAAGGGGATAATATATGATATTATAAATATTAATATGTATCTTTTATAAATTAATAACCTTTTTAAAACCATTATACAATAGGTTAAATCATGTTCAACCAAAAGGAAGCATGAGGTAAGGAACTTTGTCTCAATTTCTCTTCATTGAGGCATGTTGTAATTTCATGAACCTAGTTTATTTTATATGGTGCATATACTTCCCATATTTTATGTAATATCATGAATAATTTATACTTAAAGTTAATTTAATTTTTTATTTGAATTATTTCATCTAAGGGGGTTTTACTTGATATTTACCAACTGGTAAAGAATTTCATAACTTAATTTATTTTCATTAGGTAATGTTACTTCTTCATTGTATTTGACATTATAAGATTATTTGTATAAATAATTTTGACTATATTATGTTTTATTTAAAATTGTTTCATTTTTATTTAAATTTGATACACATAATTGATTCATTGACTAATTCTCACTTCAATGTTATGATCTTTATAAGGGTTTATTTCACAATATCATTTTAGTTAGGATTATTTATACTTGAGTTTACATTAAAGGAAATTATTTTATCATTATATAATAAACCCATTTAATTTTATTCTACTCTATTTATCCATTATTTTTTTAATTAATAGTGTCATATTCCTTTTTTTAGTACTTAAAATGATTGAGATAGTGTTTTTATAAAAATCTGACTTTATTTCTCTCTTCGATCAAAAAAAATTCTTCCAAAACCATATTTTCCAAAAAAAAATCATAAATGTGTTTAAAATTCTCCAAATAATTGTTTAGAGACATTTTTACCCATGTTTTAATTTTTACCAAAAAAATGAATAGAATCTTCATGTTGTTTTCCAAATAATCTCTATTTGGATTTTACCAAAAATGTGAAAAGAATATTTCTTTAAATGTGTATGGAATATATAGAATTTCCTTACATCATGACCAATCAATATTTTAAAGATTACTTTATGATTTTTAAAGTTTATTTTCAAAGAAAATTATTTTCAAAATATTTTGTGATCTTTTGGTTTTAAAAAATATTTTCAAATTGAAAAGTATATTTTCCTCAAGAATGTTTTAATGAAATACTTATGGTATTTTTATTAATCAACTAAATCAAACCTTTATTTTGATTATGATATACTATGGATATGTTGTATTTATATCATCCTTATTATTTATCTAGATGGTTTATGATCAGTTTGACAAGGGAAAGTAGTGATATTATTTTTCTTGATTAATTTTTGTAATCATTAACTTTCCCTTGAAATGTTCACTTTCTTGTTATCATTTGAAATTACATTTCCCCTAAATATCCATATTATTTGTCATGGATATACTTATTAATTAAACTTTATATAATTTCTATATATGGTATTTTACTTTGAAAGTTATATGATTGAATGGGAAAATTATTTTTAATTTTTTTTCTTACTTGATATGGTAATTTTTTGATAAGGAATATTTTTCATGAATTAAATCAATCATTAGATATATAAGGAATGTGTTGGAAATGAATATATAGGTGGGGCCTAGTTATAGACATCCCCTTGATTCTTTGGTAGATTCATGAGACGAATTTTTTGGCTAGCCTTAGTTAAATGGGTTTATAGTGTATACATACCCACCATTTTGAAATTGTCCTATGAATGGTCTTAAAATTAGAGGTTTCATGATGCCTTAGATCATTACTCCCAATAATTAATAATTTCCTTCATTAATGTAAGAACCCGATTCTTATTTTAGAGGTATGGGCTTCTTCTTTTCATTTTCCTTAAGTGTTTTTGAGAAAATATGGAAAATGGGGGAAAATCCTGAATTTTGGAACTACACACCGTGTACTTTATCCACACACCGTGTACTTTTGGCCATGTTGGGATGATTACACGGGGCGTGTAGCCATGTCGGCGACGAGGGGTGTAGGAACCGACTACACGCCGTGTAGTGGTACTGTACACGCCGTGTAGTCAGTCGGCAGGATTAAACAGTAAGGTAGTGGAGTCACCGCCAGCTGGGCGACAGTACACACCGTGTACCTGGGAGTACATGTTGTGTACTCATGTCGACGGATGAACAGTGTGGCGGTGCTGCCAATTTAATAGTTAAATGAAAGAAGTACAAGTTGTGTACTCATAAGTACACGTCGTGTACTTTTTTTTCGGCTTAAAACAGGCAGTAGCCTCTTTATTTGGAAGAGGAGGCACTTGAGACATTTTGGAGCCAAAGGAGGAGTCTGGATCTTTGAAGATCCATCGGGCGTTCATCTGGAATCTGATTCGGCTTCGGACGATCTCGTTGGAACCGCACGGGTAAGCCCTCTCCTCTCCTGGTACTGTTCTTACCAATTCTTCTCCTAACGTAAGTTATTTACATTTGAATGGGTTTTGTTCTTCGTCAGATCTACGCTGTTCTTGGGCGTTTCAGGAGTCGGTGTTCGGGTATAACGCTCTTTCATGTATAAGGTAGGTGGCTTTGTGTTTATTTTCCAACTGTCGTGCGTTTTTGTGCGTTTTTGTGCCACGAACCCATGTTGGGGTGTCGTGTTGCTGAGGCCATTGCTATATTAAACACCTATAATTGATTAGGTATTTAATGATGATGTTAAAATGCTGGTTGGGATCGTTGCTTGGATCTGGAACCACCCCCAGGGGTGTGTTTCACTGTTTAGCCGTTTGGCCAGGATACCCTAGGGTATGCCTTAAAGTAGTAATTGTAGAATTTCCTTGTGAGGAATTTCTTGTTACTGCTTGTTTACCTGTTGGACATGTCCCGGTTACCTGTTTATCCTGAGGGCGTTGTTGTATTTGGCCTGAGGGCGTTGTTGTGATTAGCCTGAGGGCACTGCTCTATTTAGCCCGAGGGTTGTAGTTTTTCACCTGAGGGAAACCTTTCGTGCCTGAGGGCTTGACTTCTTTGCCTGAGGGCGACACTTCCTACGCCTGAGGGAAATTTATGTTATGCCTGAGGGATATACCTGCGGGTTGGATTCTGCTTACCTGAGGGTAAGGTTTTTCTTGTTTGAGGACGTGGACTGCTTACTTAGAAATGCGCTGTGGTGGTTTCTAGTATTAAATGGATTAAATGAATATTAAAAATGGAAATATAACTGGTAGTTGTTACTTTTGAGTACTGCTTACTTTATTTCATTTTATTACTGCACACTATTGTTGCATGCTTACACGCAGTTGGGCACGGGCCTTTGGTGGGTGCCTACTGAGATGTATTTCTCACACCCTATTTGGGTCATGCTTTTCGGCCCAAACAGATTACGTTGTTGCAGGTGTATATAGGGGTAAGAGTCCCTATACAAGTACTTGACTGTTTCTGAGAAGTAGGAGGGCATGGGACCGAGCCTAGGCTCGTGATGTCGCTGCCAGCTGTTTTGCTTGTTTTGCTGTACTCTGTATTTTGTTGTACTGTATTGATGTATAACATGTTCTGGCTATTTTCTTAGAACTTGAAACATGTATCATCATCATTTATATACTGTTGGTTGTATCCACTGCTGTAGTTTATTTCAATTTTGTATGTTTACTGCTTCCGCTGTCGTTGTATGTTTTCTTTAAATTCCGTTGTGTTACACTTTGACAAATGAGGGCATAGTTTCCCCACTATCAGACCTGGGCCCTTGCTGCTAGTTGGCAGCCTCTGGCGTTTGGGGAAATGTGCTTGAGGTCACGTGGCGAACCGGGTTCGGGGCACCCATTGCGTGGCACCCGGGTCCTGGACGTTACAAAGTGGTATCAGAGGAGTTCTTTTCTTTGACTTACTATTTGGAGCCGTAGTCAGGGATAGGACGAACGGTAGTTGGTAATAAGCTGTTCCCGGGCGTAGCTAACCCGTGTACAGGGAAAAGCCAGTCTACCTCATATTTTGCATTCTTTTGATTTTTCAATTTTACGGTTGATATGTTTTCACCGTTGGGTGTCGCACTTGGATTGTGCAATTTATATTTTATCTATGGGTTCTATTTAGTTACAACCCAATGAGATGAGGGTATGTCATCTCATGCATCATATAGGCACATGCTAGATATCACATGCCATGCATAGTTTCTATGCCATGTAGGTGCATTAGAAATTCGCATGTTGTTGTGATAGTTGTTGTGCTAGTAAAGCATGCTATTGTGATAGCTGCTTGATAAATACCTGCCTTGTGATATGGTATTTTTGTTTGAGCTTAGTTATAGAATGGACGCCAAACTTTGGTTTATGGGGAGTATGGGCCCCCATTGACTGGAATTTGGTGGATCATTGACTGTTATTGGTTATAACACATATAAGCTGTCAAACTTTGATTCGTGGGGAGTATGGGCCCTCACGGATCGGAATTTGACACTTAGGTGTTGGTTTTTAGTATTTTCTGGGTTCCTGGGAAGTTTCTGAGGCATACTGTCAGGAAAACCTAGAATACATGTTGTGTAGGACCTCATACACGCCGTGTGTGTTCTTCTGTTCGGGAAGAAAAAATGAACTTTTTTAGTACACGTCGTGTAGTCTCTTCCCGTGTCACAAACCATGTGGGCGGCGACACGGGGTAGGGAATGGCTTGGGTAAAACATGCCGTGTAGTTTTTGTGCATGTCGTTTAGTGTGACCCGGAGTCCGGCCGTGTAACTAACAACACGAGTCGGTGAACTCCTTGACAGAACACGCCGTGTCAATAATAGAAACGCTGTGTAGTTGACCTGGGGACTCAGCCATGTAGCTAACAACACGGGCCGGTGTCACCTCTCCTTGTACACGTTGTGTACCCGTGGGACATGTCGTGTAGTCTTGTCCGAGGACAGACCATGTGGAGTTAGCCATGTGGATGGGAAACGGGATGGTGTACACGCCGTGTGCGGGTGTAACACACCGTGTGGTGTAAAGCCGAGTAGTCGGCCGTGTCACAGATGACATGGGCAGTTGAAAAATAACACCGTACACGCTGTGTAGATATTATACACGCCGTGTAGTTTTGTTCGACGGAAGCCGTGTGGCTTAGCCGTGTGGAAGGACCCGGGCAGGGGAAGGGAAGTCAAGTACACGTCGTGTAGTCATTGTACACGTCATGTAGTCTTGTTTTACCAATTTTTAATTCCTTCTTCCTCTTGTTCCCTTTGTGGTTCCTTCTCTTTCAGTCGTAATAATTTTAATCTGAGGTGTGATTTTGACCTTGTAGTGTCATGCCGCCTAGATGACCATGATTTTTTCGCCAGGAGAGCGGCAACGATTATACTCCAGAGATGGTGGGCCATGGGATACCAGTTGATCCACCAGCAGAGCCAGATGCGGCACCAGCTGCTATACCGGACACAGGCGCGGAGGCGCAGTTCCGTGAAGGCTTTATGCGGTTCATGCAGACCTTTCAGGGAGCACCGCAGGCTGCTACATCTATGGCCGAGATGACGCGTATCTTTCAGCAGCAGCATCTGCCTATGTTTTCAAAGGATGGCGGACCACAGGCTACAGAGTCTTGGCTAGGATCGATGCAGACTATTTTCGAGCACTTGGAGACGCCTCCAGGGCGGAGGGTAAAGCTCGCGACTTATATGATGTGTGATTCTTCCAAGAGGTGGTGGGATGTTACCACCCAGACAGAGCATCACAGAAACATGGCGTGGGAATATTTTCAGGCAGTCTTCTATGACTTCTTCTTTCCTGAGACATTGAGGGCAGATAGAGCTCGAGAGTTCATGAATCTGTAGCAGGGTGCTATGTCAGTGATGGACTATTCTGCTCGTTTTACAGAGTTTCAGTGTTTTTCACCTGTGCTGGTGGGTGATGAGACGTTGAGAGCCATACGTTTTGAGGATGGTCTTCGGTATGACATCCGAGCGCTGGTGAATGTTTTCAGGTTGCCTACTGTACATGCAATTGTGAATCAGGCGCTGATTACAGAGAGAAACCTGCAGGAATCGAGTGGTGTGGGCCAGGGCGGTTCAGCACCAGTTACTGGTGTTATTTCTGCTGGCAAGAGGAAGAGACATATGGACTTCTCCCAGGGTGGCAGTACCAGCCAGGCAGCTTCTTCAGGTGGCCCAATCAGGTGCTACTAGTGTGGAAAATAGGGGCACAAGAGACCGTAGTGTCCACGAGACCCAGTGGAGTGTTGAGCTTGTGGCAAGATGGGTCATCTGCAGCGCTTTTGCAGGGCGTTTCCACCAGTGGATAGTGAGAGGGGTTCTGTGCAGACTCCGTGTGTGAGATCAGGACCAGTGGATTCTTACCAGTCAGGGAACTGGAATACGCCAGGGCATGCAGGCATAGATGGTGATCATGGTCGTGGTAGCCAGACACCAGGATCGCAGAGGCAGCAGGGCGAGACAGCTCAGGGTAGCCAGGCTGTGTCGCAGGGCCGCGGCACTGGGCAGGCATATGCAGTGCAACAGACCCAGTAGGAGCAGGATTCTGGACCTTCTACAGTCAGAGGTACTATTCTAGTAGCTTCTGTCTTGTCTTCAGTACTTTTTGATACGGGTGCTACACATAGTTTCATATCTGTACCCGTTGTGGAGAGCCTTGGGCTCGGTGTTTCTACTTCTTCTGATATCATGACGCTAGACACTCCGTTGGGGACTAGGACAGCTGGTGTGCGTCAATGTAAGGAGCGCCCCCTTGAGGTTGGAGGGTGTCGCTTCCTTTGGGACCTCTATGTCTTGGAGATGACGAGCTATGACTTCATTCTCAGGATGGACTGGTTGGTTCCTTTTCTAGCCTTTGTAGACTGCTATCGTCGCAGGGTGTGTTTCACGTCACCAGAGGGCGGAGAGTTTCTATACAAGGGTGAATGGGATGTTCAGGCGAGTCGAGCTGGACCAGAGCATCATGGGCAAGGTGGAGTCACAGCCCAGATTTCAAGTTTATATCTGGATGATCAGGGGACTTGTCAGACATATTTCCCTCCAGTTGTTGATCGTTTCAGGGATGTATTCCCGGACGACTTTTCGGGTCTACCTCTGGTGCATGAGGTGGATTTCTCTATCGAGCTAGTTCCAGGAGCAGCCCCGGTGTCCATTCCTCCTTATAGGATGGCCACGCCTGAGTTGCAGGAGCTCAAGAGGCAGTTAGAGGAGCTACAGGAGAAGGGTTTTATCCGACCTAGTACTTCTCCTTGGGGTTCTCCGGTCCTTTTCGCGAAAAAGGAGGACGGTACCCTCAGACTTTGCGTGGATTATCGGAAGCTGAACCAGTTGACGGTTAAGAACCGATATCCCTTACTGAGGATAGATGATCTGTTTGATCAGCTTCATGGAGCACGAGTGTTCTTGAAGATTGACTTGAGATCCGGATATCATCAGCTGTGCGTGAGACCATTGGATATACCGCTTACAGCTTTCCGGAGCAGATATGGTATCTACAAGTACTTGGTTATGTCGTTCGGACTCACGAACGCGCCAGTAGTTTTCATGGATCTGATGAATCGTGTGTTCCATCTGTATCTTGACTCATTTGTGGTAGTATTCGTGGACGAAATCTTGGTGTACTCTCACACTCGACACGACCATGCCACCCATCTTGAGATCGTATTGAGTACACTGAGAGAGCATCGGCTATATGCTAAGCTCTCAAAGTGCCACTTTTGGATGGACCAGATTCACTTCCTGGGTCACATTATCTCAGAGACAGAAGTTGCAGTAGACCCAGAGAAGGTGAGAGCGGTAGTTTCCTGGGAGCATCCCAAGAACGTGTTTGAGATACGGAGTTTCTTAGGGATGGCTGGTTACTACAGAAGCTTCATACAGGACTTCTCCTGCTTAGCAGCACCGTTGACAGGTCTGACTAAGAAGGGTGTGAAGTTTTTTTGGTCGGAAGCTTGCGAGGAATCTTTTCAAGACCTGAAGGGAAGGTTGACATCAGCATCGATCCTGATACTCCCAGAGCAGGGGAAGAGCTATACAGTTTACTATGATGCATCAGGGATTGGTCTGGGAGCCATTTTGATGCAGGGTGACCGATTTGTTGCGTACGGGTCTCGGCAGTTGAGGCCACATGAGAGAAATTACCCGACGCATGATCTCGAGTTGGATGCAGTTGTTCATGCGTTGCGCTGTTGGAGACATTATCTATTGGGAGAACATTTTGTGGTTTTCACCGACCACAAAAAGTATCAAGTATATCTTTACTCAGCGTGACCTGAATCTGAGGTAGAGAAGGTGGGTTGAGTACCTACAGTCCTTCAATTTTTGATCTTGCCTATACACCTGGTAAAGGTAATGTAGTAGTTGATGCACTGAGCAGGAAGAATCAGATACAGGCAGTGCAGGAGGCTAGTGGTGAGTGGCATCTTATGGATTTGTTCTCTGAGATGCATCTAGAGGTGCATGACAGTCAGGGGCAGACTTATCTTTCCTTGTTAGCTGTGACTTCTACCCTCCTGGACAGAGTGAGGATGAGGAATCTATCGGTTTCAGAAGGCCTAGTTCTACGGGAGTCGGTGGCAAGTGAGGACCCTTTTCCCAGTTGGACGATAGGCAATGATGAGGTCCTGCGTTTCCATGGACGAGTGTGGGTTCCAGGGGATATACGCGAGGAGATGATGCGGGAGTTTCATGCTTCGGCTTGGGAAGTTCATCCCGGGGTTACCAAGATGTACCATGACTTGAGGCGTCAGTACTGGTGGCCGGGTATGAAGAGAGAGATAGCTAGTTTTGTTACTAGGTGTTCCACCTGTCAGCAGGTGAAGGCAGAGCACCAGAGGCCAGTTGGGCTGTTACAGCAATTTCCCATTCCATAGTGGAAATGGGATGATGTCACGATGGATTTCATGACGGGATTATCGAGGTCACCTCGGGGTAACGACGTTGTGTGGGTTGTCGTGGACAGACTCACGAAGGTAGCTCACTTCTTGCCGATCAAGGAGACCTTTGGTGTGGACGAGCTTGGAAGGCTGTATATCTGAGAGATCGTACGTCTTCATGGGGTCCCTCGTTCTATCGTTTCAGATAGGGACGCCCGCTTTACGTCTCGTTTCTATCAGATTTTTCAGAGGGCGTTGGGTACACAGGTGCTTCTGCGCACAGCATACCACCCTCAGACAGATGGCCAGTCAGAGCGGACGATACAGGTGCTAGAGGACATGTTGCGCACATGCGTCCTAGACTTTGGGGGCTCTTGGTAGAAGAATATACCCTTAGTCGAGTTTGCCTATAACAATAGTTTTCAGGCGACTATTGAGATGGCACCATACGAGGCTTTATATGGTAGGTCATGCTGATCACCTTTGTGCTGGTTAGAGGCAGGTGAGGCAGCTTTACTAGGGCCACAGCTCATGCAGGAGACGTCTGATCAGGTCCAGTTGATTCGGAAGTGGATGGATACCGCGCAGTCTCGTTAGAAGTCTTATGCTGATCGCCGCAGACTACCTTTGGAGTTCGTGGTCAGGGATTAGGTTTTCTTACGTGTTTCTCCAAGGCTGGGACACAGGCGGATCAGGAGATAGGGTAAGATTTCACCGAGGTATGTGGGGTCATTCGAGATTCTGGATAGAGTCAGGCTGGTTGCCTATCGGTTTCAGTTACCGCAACGGTAATGAGCCATGCACGACGTCTTCCATGTGTCTCAGTTGCGTTGCTACCATTCAGACCCGTCTCACACCTTTCAGCCTAAGGAGGTTGAGCTTCAGCATGATGTGTCCTTTGAGGAGCATCTGATTTGTATCGTTGACAGGAGCATGAAGGTTCTCTGAGGCCGGTCAGTTCCTCTCGTATGGGTGCTATGGCAGCATGGCCGAGTGCAGGACGAGACCTGGGAGCGGGAGGCTGATGTACATGCTTAGTGGCCAGAGTTGTTCTGAGCTTTATCTTCACCACCCTTAGAAGGGAAATTCGGGGATGAATTTCTATAAGGGGGGAAGTTTGTAAGAACCCAGTTCTTATTTTAGAGGTACGGGCTTCTTCTTTTCCTTTTCCTTAAGTGTTTTTGAGAAAATATGGAAAATGGGGAAAAATCCTGAATTTTGGAACTACACGTCGTGTACTTTATCCACACGTCGTGTACTTTTGGCCGTGTTGGGATGAGTACACGGGGCATGTAGCCATGTCAGCGACGAGGGGTGTAGGAACTGACTATACGTCGTGTAGTGGTACCGTACACACTGTGTAGTCAGTCGGCAGGCTTAAACAGTAAGGCGGTGGAGTCACCGCCAACTGGGCAACAGTACACACCGTGTACCTAGGAGTACATGTCGTGTACTCATGTCGATGGATGAACAGTGTGGCGGTGCTTCCAATTGAACAGTTAAATGAAATAAGTAAACTTCGTGTACTTAGAAGTACACGCCATGTATTTTGTTTTTTTGGATTAAAATAGGCAGTAGCCTCCTCATTTGGCAGAGGAGGCACTTGAGCCATTTTGGAGCCAAAGGAGGAGGCCGGATCTTTGAAGATCCACCGGGCGTTCGTCTGGAATTTGATTCGGCTTCGGATGATCTCGTTGGAACCGCACGGGTAAGCCCTCTCCTCTCCTGGTACCGTTCTTACCAATTCTTCTCCTAACATAAGTTATATATGTTTGAATGGGTTTTGTTCTTTGTCAGATCTACGCCGTTCTTGAGAGTTTCAGGAGTCGGCGTTCAGGTATAACGCTCTTTGACGTATAAGGTAGGTGGCTTTGTGTTTATTTTCCAACTATCGTGCATTTTTGTGCGTTTTTGTGCCACGAACCCATGTTGGGGTGTCGTGTGGCTGAGGCCGTTGCTATATTAAACACCTATAATTGATTAGGTATTTAATGATGATGTTAAAATGTTGGTTGGGATCGTTGCTTGGATCTGGAACCACCCCCGGGGGTGTGTTTCACTGTTTAACCATTTGGCCAGGATACCCGAGGGTATGCCTTAAAGTAGTAATTGTAGAATTGCCTTGTGAGGAATTGCTCGTTACTGCTTGTTTACCTGTTGGGCATGTCCCGGTTACCTGTTTAGCCTGAGGGCATTGTTGTATTTGGCCTGAGGGCATTGTTGTGATTATTCTTAGGGCACTGCACTATTTAGCTTTAGGGATGTAGTTTTTCACCTGAGGGCAACCTTTCGTGCCTGAGGGCTTGACTTATGTGCCTGAGGGCGACACTTCCTACACCTGAGGGAAATTTCTGTTACGCCTGAGGGCTATACCTGCGGGTTGGATTCTGCTTACCTGAGGGTAAGGTTTTTCTTGTCTGAGGACGTGGATTGCTTACTTAGAAATGCACTATGGTGATTTCTAGTATTAAATGGATTAAATGAATATTAAAAATAGAAATATAACTGGTAGTTGTTACTTTTGAGTACTGCTTACTTTATTTCATTTTATTACTGCACACTATTGTTGCATGCTTACACGCAGTTGGGAATGGGCCTTTGGTGGGTGCCTACTGAGATATATTTCTCACACCCTGTTTGGGTCACGCTTTTCGGCCCAAACAGATTACATTGCTACAAGTGTAGATAGGGGCAAGAGTCCCTATAAAGGTGCTTGACTGTTGCTGAGAAGTAGGAGGGCATGGGACCGAGCCTAGGCTTGCGATGTCGCTGCCAACTGTTTTGCTTGTTTTGCTATACTCTTTATTTTGTTGTACTGTATTGATGTATAACATGTTCTGGATGTTTTCTTAGAACTTGAAACATGTAGCATCATCATTTATATATTGTTGGTTGTATCCACTGTTGTAGTTTATTTTAGTTGTGTATGTTTACTGCTTCCGCTATCGTTGTATGTTTTCTTTAAATTCTGTTGCGCTACACTTTGACAAATGAGGGCATAGTTTCCCCACTATCAAACTTGGGCCCTCGCTGCTAGTCGGTAGCCTCTGGTGTTTGGGGAAATGCACTTGAGGTCACGTGGCGAACCGGGCTCGGGGCACCCGTTGCGTGGAACCCGGGTCCTGGATGTTACAATTAATAATTCATTTATTATTGTCCATGATATTTTCACAATGATATTATCTCTAGATGTTTTTCATTCTCAGTTTATTGACCAAATGGAATTTTAATTTAGTTATTTTCCTTTCCATATTGTTTTTTCCTTATCTAATCATTATAGTCAAAAATGAAATGTGTGTTTGGTTATTTACCTTTCTATATTGATTATACTTTATCTAAACATGATACTCAAGTTATTGATTAAATGAAATGTCTATTCAGATATTTTCCTTTTTATATTGATTATGTTTTATTGATTATTATTCATTTTATCATGATAGCTTATGATTTACACAACTCTTACTGGGAATGTGAGCTCACCCTTATTTTTTTCCTTACCCAGGAATCTAGGAAGTGTACTATGAATGATATTCAAGGATATGCTGGAGGGAATAATTATATTCTGAAAAAAAAATTGTATTCAGATGTAATATGGGAATCGTGTATGTATCTATTTTACCAATAATACTAAACTACTTGGTCCTTTAGGATGTGATTTCTTGTATCTAGTATCAATGTAATAAATAAAATACTAACTCTGGGTTAATGGGGTCAGGTTTTTTATAGTTGGTATCAGAGGAATTTTAGTAGAAACCTTAGGAACTTGATTTATTAAAATACATATTAGGTAACATAACCCTATAATAGACTTTGAGAATAAGTATAAAAAAACATCCTAAAGTTTTTTTAAGGTATATATTATATATTTTTTCTTATAAATACATCCCTTTCTGTATACTACAAGTGGTCATGGTTCTATCATAGATGAACCTAGGGGTAATAACTCTAAAAAAGGCATGTTTTCCTTGACTCGAGTGTTACATAGTACATGTTGATGGGCCTTACGGCGCACTTGGTTTGACACTCCCAAGGTATATGCTTTGGATAATTAATATTTTCTTTACCAACCATTATAAACAATTTGAATATATGATGACAATGAATGACCAATTTTAAACCTAAGGTGTATTATATTTAAAAGAAGGTTTCATGATTTAGAGATCCTATAAATGATTCTTCATGATTATGTGGTTTACCACTATGGTTATTGTTGCTCACACTATGATTTTGGATTTTAGTCAACAGATAGAACCTGAATGAATAATTTTAACAATTAATATGAAGTAAAATGTGGTGACTATGATCAACCAAGTGTGATGATGACTGGAGTGAAAGATATCATGATTATTTATAATTAGTTATCTATAAATATGATTAATAACTTATACCTTAACCAACTCTATGAATCACTAAAGAAGAGAAGGATGAGTTCTGATAAGATCTTAAGTAATTGGGACCATGGATCAAAGAAGTCTTGATTTCCTTCATGTTAAAAATGTGGAAAGTGACACCCAAGAAAGTTTCTTAAAGGAATGGGAAAATGTTTTATGTGTGGAAAAGAATGGAATAAATTGATGAATTGATGAGGGAAAATGAAGAGTATGGTGGAAGGAAATAAATTCCATAATAGGGATATATTTTTAGTTTTTTGTCTTAAATATGGGGAACTAAGGAATTATCTGGGTCAATGAACTCTTCTAAATGTTAACCCCTATAATAATTAAGGACCTATGTTGAAATAAAATAGTTGAATTATTTATGTATTGGGATTCAAGAATTAAATTGTAAAGGTATTTTTTTTTTACCAATGGTATTTTGGTTATAAGAATCATAAAACATCTGAGGATTGAGTAAAATTTTAGAAGAATATATGTCTTCATTAAGTTAAGATTTATGGATACCATAATGGGTTATGAGTTTAAGTTTGATTATAACCTCAAAGTATTAAACACCCCTTTTGAAAATTTTTGTGGTGGGAATATAACACAAATAATTATATTTTTAGAAAATATTTATTGGAATACAACCTATTAGTTTAGTATATAAAAAAGTTATTTTAGGAATAATTCCCTTACATTTTTTTACTTAAGATTAAAGGTATTGGTTACCTTTAAGGTTTATCTTATATTTAATGTTTTAGTAATTATAGGTCATCAAAATTTGGGAATTTTATCGGAATTATATTAATATTTTTTTAGAAAGATGAAAAAATGCATACCTGGTGAAAACCCATTGCATCTGATGAAGGCCATGGGGCTTGAACCTATAACTGAAGGATGATGAGGGTTTATAAATTACCATTGGCCTATAAAATATTCTAGTTAATATGTCATTGGTTAAACTTAAACTATCTGAAAAATGAATATTAATGATAAACTAGTAGTGTTGTTTTTTAGTTTTAGATATTAATAACTTTTTCTAACCATTTGGGTTTAGAAAAATATTTATAAATAGGTAGAAAGACTTGTCACTCTTTTATGGATCTTACGATCAGTTAAAATCTAATTTTAGTTCTTCAGTCATAAATATTCATTTTATAAATTCATTTATTAAAGTGAGAGATGAAGTGGAAATTGATCAAAGCACAACCAAAGGATGAAATTTTTCTTATGAGATAGAAACATATCAAGTATATTTCCTTATATTCTTAGAGAGTAAAATAATTCCTCAACTTTAGTAAAAGGATCTTCAAACAAAAAAATTATCCTATTACATTCATATCCAATGAATCAAATTCTATTTTAAATCCTCATAGATTTTTGGTTTTGAGGTCCTTAATTTTCCATTGATCATTCACTTTATTGTGATCAATGATCTCTATCACTGTCTATAATTATTTATACTTTTCCTTTATGTCTATATCTTCACATCCCACATATATTATCCTACCTAGACACCTAATTATGTGTTATTCTATATGAAATTTCACATTTATATTTCCCAATTTTAAGAGGAAGTTTTATTAACCTTTTTATGTTGGGATTTTTCAACAAAGATATTTTCAAATTTCAAACCCTTTATTTACATGTGAAAGTTCAAATTATCAGGATGCAATTTATTGAATGTGGGGAGAATGTAACACCTAGAGATTTTAAAAGAGGAACATCATGTTCGATAGAGTATATGAAATGAAACACCAATATTAGAAGAGGATGTAACACCCCAAGACTTTATGATATTTTTATTTTTAACTAAATTTAATCTCTTTGATAGCTTATAATTCACGCAACACCGAGTTTAAACAAAACACAACACTCTAGTAAAATATTATTATTTAAAATGTGACTGTTATAACCTAGATGTCAATTTGGTGGTTATGAATAGTATTAAAAACTTTATGAAAATATATGGTTTACACGTGTTCATTTTTTATCTATTTATTATAAATAAAAATAAAAATAACTTTTGAAAAAAAGAAGAAACGTTTCCTGAAAAACAGTATTTTTCTAAAAGACGGTTTAGTTGTGCTTTGCATACATAATTTTAAAATTAATTTTTACCAATTTTAGAAAATTTATTTTATAAAATGAAATTAATTTTTTAAATCATCATATCAAAATTATATTAGCATGAATTTTTGGTATTTTTCTGAAAAGTTTCATTTTTTATGAATAGTGAAAAATACTAATTTTTATTCAAAATTGCCTTTTCATTTAAATAATTTTCAAGGTTAAATTATATTTTAAATTGTTTTTAATGTAAAATTATTTCAATTATATTATAATTTAACTAATTTAGGTCATTTTAATCAAGTTCATATTGAATTTTTAATTTAAAACCTTCTGTGTTTATGAGAATTTTCTCTTTGGAAACCCTCTTTTTCATCACATATGTGGGTATAATTTTAAATTGGATTATGCCACTTCTGTGAAATTAATTTGGAAAAATGGATTCCATATTTTTAATAATCATAATTTATATTATCTAATAAGTTCATATTAATTTTTGACCATAATTAATAGTGAAAATAGTAAAAAATAATTGCCACAATTAAGATAAAAATGGGTTTAATGAGATTAAGCTAAGAATATAAGGATTAAAATGACCTAAAACCTGTTCAGAAACCATTTTATGTTATTATTTAGACCTTATAATCTATAAGTTTATAAAATAATCTATTTTTTAGGCTTTTGGTATGATAAAAACGTGGGTGTAACTGATTATTTTCAAAAATTCAATGTGGGTTCTCTCCCCCACTTATAAAAAGCAACGCCCTCTCATCCCATATTCACACTTACAAAGACATTTTTCTTGGAAAATACCATACCAAATCATTTAATTAATCCAATAATAACATAATATATCTCTTGGTTTAATCATAAATATAAACTATTAAGGATTTTGGTGCAAACCTAGCGAAGTTTCTTAAAGAAGAGGTAATGTTCTTAAATGAGCATTTCTATTTTGTTTCTTCTTCCACATCCTTAAAATATTATTAAACCATGATAATATAATAACATCAGTATCTTAAATATAATTAAATTTTATTTTGTTAAGTTCATGACCTATATCTGTATACTCTTCTATCAAATGGGAAACGAAACCATTGATCATGTGTACGGCAGAAAACCACCTCACGAACTGATGTAATTCATTTTACATCACCACCTTTCTAGGATGTATATAATGATGTATTTAAAATAGTTATATGATATTTATGGTATTATTATAATTTTGAAATTTTAATATCACATATATCATCGTATGTTCCATTCTATTTAAAATAAGACAACGTCACTCATGTGTATGGTGGACAACCACCTCACGAAGTGATATGATTCATTTTTCATTTTTCACATTGCTTGTGCGTACGTACGACTTGTTATTTCCACGAAGTGATGTGATTCGTTATCCATGTTAAAATTTTAGTAATAATTCTAAAAATGTATATAATGGAAAAAATATATATATTTATAACATTAATATCATTATGAATATGATGTAACTATATAATATGCCCAAGAATCAGAACTTTCATGAAAAAATGCGCAAGAGAAAATAAGACAATTAACACCCGAAACAATGAAAATGATGAACTATTATTAACCAATGGGTGGTAAAATGTTATAAGAGGATCATATATGATATTATAAATATTAATATGGTTTTTTTATAAATTAATAACATGATTAAAACTATTATACATAAGGTTAAACCATGTTCAACAAAAAGGAATCTTGAGGTAAGGGACTTCATCTCAATTTCTCTTCATTGAGGCATATTGTAATTTTATAAACCTTATTTTATATAGTGTATATACTACCCATTTTTCATGTAATATCACGAATACTTCATACTTCATGGTATTTTAAGTTTTTTATTTAAATTATTTCCTTAAAGGGGATTTGAATTGAAAATCACCAAGTGGTAAATAATTTCATAACTCAATTTCTTTTCATTGGATTATATTACTTCTTTATTATCTTTGAAATTCTTAGATTATGTGTGTAAATAATTTTAAATATATTATTTTTTTATTTCCAATTATTTTATATAGATTTAAATTTGATACACATAATTGATTCATTGATTAATTCTCACTTCAACATTATGATCTTTGTAAGGGTTTATTTCACAATCTCATTTTAGTCGAGATTGTTTATACTTAAATTTACATTGAAGGAAATTATTTGATAATTTTCTAATAAACCCACTTCATTTTCTTATCCTATAGTTATTCATTATTTCCTTAAGTAATAGAACCATATTATTCTCTTTGGTACTTAAAATGATTGAGAAATTATTTTTATGAAAATCTAAATATTTCTCTCTGTAGTTGAAAATAATTTTTCTTCCAAAACCATGTTTTCTAAAAAAAATTCAAAAATGTTTTTAAAATTATAAAAACTATTTATTAAATAACTTTTTACCCATTTTTTTCTTTTTACAATTTTTTTTGAAAGGAATCTTTATGTTATTTTATAAACAAAGCTAGTTCAGATTTTACTGAAAATATGAAAAGATTCTTTGTTTTAACATGTACGTCATGTATATAATTTCCTACTGTCATGACCACTCAATGTTTTAAAGCTTCCTTTATAAGTTTCAAATGTTATTTTCAAAATATTTTGTGAACTTTTATTTTTTAAAAATATTTTCAAAGTGAAAAGGTTATTTTACTCAATAATTTTTTAATGACATATTTATGGTATTTATATTCATCAAATAGATCAACCCTTTATTATAATTATGATCCAATTTGGATATATTATATTGATATCATAGTTATTATTTCTCTAGATGGTTTATGATCAGTTTGAACAGGGAAAGTATTGACATTCTCTTTATTGATTAATTTTTGTAAACATTAACTTTCCCTTGAAATATTCACTTTCTTTTTATCATTAGACATTAAATTTCACATAAATATCCATATTATTTATCATGGATATACTTATTACTTTAAATTTATATCATTTATAAATACGGTATTTTACTTTTAAATATATATGATTGACTGGGAAAATTATTGGTAATTTTTATTTCATACTAGATATAGAAATTTATTGATAAGGAATATTGTTAATGAATTAAATAGATCCTTATATATATGAGGAATGAATTGGACATGAAAATATGAGTGGGGATCAATTATATATATCCCCTCTATTCATCGATAGTCTCACGAGATGAATGAGTTGGCTAGCCTTAGTTAAATGGGTTTTTTGTTTATACCTACCCATTAGTTTTAAACTATCTTGTGAAATGCCTTAAAAGTAGAGGTATCATGATGCATGAGATCATGACATCCAATAATTAAGAATTTACTTCATTATGAATTCAATTATTATTATCCATGATATTTTCACAATTTTGTTATCTTTGATACATTTCATTCTTAGTTTATTGATTAAATGACATGTTTTTTCAATTATTTACCATGCCATATTGATTATGCCTTATCTAAAAATGGTAGTAAAATTGTTTAAATGGAATGTTTTTTTAGTTATTTACCATGAAATATTTATTATTCCTTATCTAACTATGGTATTTAAGTTATTGATTAAATTTCATATGTGTTCAAATATTTACCTTACAATATTTATTATTCTTTATTTACTCGTGATAGATTCTGCTTTACATAACTCTTAATAAGAATTTAAGGTCACCATTATTTTTTTCCTTTCCTATAAATCCAAGAAGTTTACTATGAATTATATTAAAGGATATTCTATAGATAATAATGATATTCTTAAAAAATATGTTGTAATTTTTTTATTCAAATGTGAAGTGTCCAAAGGATCATGCAGTCACACTGAGAGGGGGGTGAATCAGGTGTGACCTATTTTACTAAATTATTTTTAACCTTTTAATTCAAACCTATATCACCTATTAAGATGAGTGGATCATGCATGAAATGCATAAAGTAAATGGAACACAACACATAGTATTTTTTACAAGTAAACCAAATACACAGGGTTGCATGCACGGATCTCCTTCTTCTTTATGAAGCACTATATATGATCAACACTGACATGATTATTTACAGATTATATATTCTTGGTTGCTTCAAAAAACCAAGTTCTTCATGAATCACATGAGTGTTTTAATCACAGGTCATCTTTTTGGATGCTTTGTGGATCAAATCCTTGCATAACAACAATTCGTGAAACTCACTTGCTTTGCGGGTTCACAATTCTCCTTCATAAAACAATATATGTGGGATTGCCTTCTTATTTTTATACCTTTACTATGCCTTCGCAAAAATAGTATCTGATATATCCTTCTCCTTTGAAAAATAGTATGCGGTGTCTCTTTTTCCTTCTCAAAATAGTATGCAAAAATCCAGTATACTTCATGGAAGGTAAGAGGGATTCTTACACAGCAATCCCATTTGCTTCGCGGATAATATCTTCTCAAAGAAAATGCCTCTTGTAAACTCTACTTCTTCTCTTGCAGTGCTTATGTATACTTCACATAACAAAATTTTTATGTGGTTATTCTATCTTATTTGTAAAACAAATTTCTGGAACCTCAATCATTCATTATCTTCATGAAATTACATATGCAGATCTCAAATGCATGGTACCTCCTTAGTTCACAAATATAGAATTCGTAATGTGATCTATTTCTCTATTAACCCTTCTCACAGATGTGCGATGAGATCTCAGATGAGAGATAAGAAATGTAAAATAAATGAACTATTCAAAAGAATTTATAGTTGAGCTTCCTTCGACTCAAAACATGCATAATGCCTCACTACAAATGCATAGTCACTGGTTCAATTCACATTTATCATCATCATGGATTAAACTCTATTTTTATTATTTCTATTTTTCAATGATTTGATCTTCTATTTATCATTAAAACAGAGTTTCATGAGATCTAAATTTAGTTGGAATCATCAGAATGAATAAATGATGAATAGGAGTCTCGGTTTGATCGATAGTCAATGCCACCACATGGAAAAATTTGATGAAAAGAACTCTCGGGCAAGGCCAATGATAAAGACGATGTGGTGAAGTTGATCCAACAACCTGGATTAAACAAATCAAAGACTAAGCTTCTTTCTATATTTTTAATGGTGGATGAACAGTGCAAATGAACTTCCCATGTGGAAACAAACTCGATTCACTGCTCCCTTTATAATACAAGACACATCTTCCACCATCTAGAATTGTTTACCAAATGCATATGACGCATCGAAACCACCCTGTTCTTACACTCCCTATCTACCGTCGCACTTCCCCGCATGGTGGCTCCACCTATACATTCGCCTCTATGGGCATGAACCTTCTCCCACCATGTCGCCTCCTTGCATGGTCTGGGTTGTCTTTCTTAGTTGTGGTTAACCCTCCAGGGTCCCACATAAGGCTAGGGTCGAGATAGTTATTGGCTTGCTTGTGGGATGGCTATTATTTTTTATTAAGAACCAAATTGTATACTTAGAAAAATTCTAAGTAATATAGTGAAATATAAATCCTTCTTCAAAGTAATTATAAATAAACATAATACTCAAAATCCAAATCCATCATTCTCAAAAGCATACCTCAAACAACATGAAGTACTCTTTATGAAAAATAAATCTTTCTACATGGAATATTCTTAAATTGTTGTAAACAATGTTCCAATTCAATTCAACCAATGACACATGTCTTTGAACTTAAATATCAGCTCTCTAATAATCACATTAAAACTCATTGAATTTTTATATTCTTAAGTTATTGACAAAAACATCAACATTAAAAAATCACTTGGATTATTCAATCTCCCTCTTTAGATTTTTTATCAATACCCACCACATTTAAAATTCAATGAAATCTTCTTCCGCTTATTGGTAACAAATCCAAATATATAAGTAGGGAAGTAATTCTCATTTCCAAAATTCAATTTTAAGAACATCCTCTTCTCTTATGACATTTATTATCTGATTTACTCCATAGAATGATGGAATCACTACAAAATTAGAAATGAGATAAAATTAACCAACTCTAACTCTATGTGATCAATTCTCTGTGTAGAAAACAAGAGTGATCAAATTTAACATCATGTTGTCAATAAACTTCCAGAATGTGATACCAAACACTAAAACTTATTTTTAGGAATTGTTTAAAAAAATTAATTCTAATCTCCTGCATACATCTCAGAAAACAGATTAAAAATTTCCAAGTTAAAGAATGTATTTCCCCTTTTTCATCAAATAATAAATATTTTCCTTTTAGAATTGATTTTTCAACATGAAAAATAAGATGATGTAACCAACATACCTCAATGATGGAAAACTTCAATTTCTGTCCATTTAGAATTTAGAATTATCATATTCATACCTCTCCATAACTTCTCATATTCATAAAATATGAACTGAGATAAAAATATATAATGGTTGATTTATTATACTCCCCCTAAATATATGTGCTCAATAATTCTTCATCATATTTTAATTTCATTAAGAATAATCTCTAACCATCTTAAAAGATTATTTGAAATGTTTCAAGGAGAAAACATAAATCCAATAGTCTTCCATGATGGATAACTTTCTAGTTGTGTGATGTTCAAAGATTTTATCAAATTTAGTTTCCCCCCTAAATAAATGATTCACCCTCAATTCCCTGTATTAAAAACAAACACAATGTATATAAGGGAATAAGTTGGTTCTTCAATGCTCCTCAATTAGAGAAACAGGTCTGAGAGTTTCTTCTCAAGCCAATAATCTTTTTAGATGAAAAATAATTCTTCACACTTACTAACAAAGCAGTTTCATTTTTCTATTCTTGTTCCAATTTTCTTATCTCTTCCAATTATTCTATCTATATGATCAAATATTATTTTGGAACATGCTCAGTCTTCACTTTGTGTATAGACTTCTTTTTACCAACACTATAATTCACATATGCTTTCCCTTTCTTCTTCAAGAATTCTTCTTGACCAGATAACCCAGGAAAACATTTTTTATATGAATTTCCAGAAATATTTCACCTTTCATACACAACTTAAAAATTCAACAAGTTACCTCTTTTAGGAAATTTTTCAGATTCTTTATCAAAGATGTCTTTTACCAAATCAATCTTGTTGTTTCTTTTATGGTTTGATCCTTTATTTGATTCCAACTTGATTCCTTTAGTATTGATGTTCATGGAAAATTCAAAATGGTCCATGATGTGACCTTTCCTACCATAATAGTAACATCTTCTATTTGGTGCAACACTCTTCAAATAATTCTTCTCAACATTCATGGGAGTTGTTTGTTTAACAATCATCTTATTTTGTTCATATCCTAAGGTTGACCTTACATATTCATTTCTTAAATACTTTAAAAAAATTAGTCTTATATTTTCATCAACAAATGATTTTTTCATGATTGGTAAAAACCAGTACTCATCATAACATTAACTACTTCTTTTTAAATAATGAAAAAAATCAATGTAATCATATCTATTCTTGATAAACTGATTCTCTTTATGTTAGATATTCTTCATTTATATAGGTTTCAATTTCTATTCAGCTTTTCTCCCCCTAAATATAGTCATTTTTTAATTTTCATACAATGACATATTGTGTCAATAATTAATTTCCTAATGACTAAACTTCCAATAGCACCAATAGTAACCAACAAATCATGATTTCTTCTTCTGGAATTTCTTTGGGGAACAATAATTTTTATTTACCCATGTTTTTATAGATTTTAAAGTTGAATCTTCACTATTCATAAAATCAAAATTAGTATATAGAGATTTATCAAGACAAATGGTTACCTTATTTAAAGAGTTTACAATAGATTTATCATTGGAAACTATCAAGCTCTTATTTCCACTAGATTCAGTCTTTTCAAAAATAGAACTCGTATCAGATGAGTCCTTGACAATAATTATTTTCTTCACAATTTGGGAATACTTAGATTGTGTCTCTTCCATATTTCTCAGTTTCACTTCTAATTCGAGACATTTCAAGTTGAGATCAATCTTCTCATCTTCAACTAATATTATACATTCTTCCCACTGAATCTTCATCTTCTGAATCTCATCTTCATGCATTTGAATTTTCTTTAGTAACAAATTATAAATTTCCTTGATTATTTCTACTTTATCATTTAGCTGAGTATATTTTACATTCATAGATGTATTATTTATCTATTTAAGTGCATGGATAACTTCAGTAAAAACAATTTCAAAAACATATTTCTCAAAAACATTAATTTTAAATTCTTCAATATCTTCAACACATATTTCTTTTCAAATAGATATTGTTTCATCTTTAGCTTTCACAAGTTTTGTGATAGTGTTGGATATGGAACCTTTTTAGTCAATTCTTATTCCATAGATTTTCCTCTTCTTCTAGCTGTAATTTTTCATCCTGAAGTTACTTGAAAACTCTGGTCATATATGTGACCACTTATTTAGGAACTTTATTTATATTCTTTCTAATTTTTGAATTGATAATATCATCACCACAACATGAACTTGAATCATCAGAATTATAATCAATTGATTTCACTGAACTGTTAATATTCTGATTTTCTTCAACTAGTATTTGATCTTCAATTATCCTTGAATTCTTATTCAGTTTCTTTTCCATAATTTTCTTCCTATTTTCTAAGTATTTATTGAAACTTTATCATTTCTAACATCAGGAGTGGAGATAGAATTTTCCATCTGAAATTCTTCTTAATTTTATTCAATATTAATTTTGCACTTCATATTCTTCTGATAAAAACAACTAGACTAGTATACTATATCCAATCAGATGTGGCCTACCCTCTGATACCAATTGAAGTATCCAAAGGATTGTGCAGTCACACTGAGAGTGGGGTGAATCTGATGTGACCTATTTTACTGAATTATTTTACACCTTTTAATTCAAACCTATATCACCTATTATGATGAGTGGATCATGCATGCAATGTAGAAATTAAATAGAACACATCACGCAATATTTTTTACAAGTAAACCAAATACACAAGACTATATGAACAGATCTCCTTCTTCTTTGTGAAGTGTTGTATATGATAAACACTAACATGGTTGTTTCGAACTTCTATATTCTTGGTTGCTTCATAGAACCAATTTCTTCGTGAAGAACATGAGTGTAATAATCATAGTTCATCTTTCTGAATGCTTCACGGATCAAATATTTTCATAAGAATAATTCATAAAACTCACCTACTTCTCAGGTTCATAATCATCCTTCACAAAACAATATACGTGGGATAGCCTTCTTCTTTACATACCTTTACTATGCATTCATAAAAATATAATTTTATGTCTCCTTCTACTTCTCAAAATAGTATGTGGTGTCTCCTTCTCCTACGCAAAATGTTAAAAAAATTAGTATACTTCATGGAATGCAAGAGGGATACTTATATAGCAATCCTGTTTGCTTCATGGATAATATCTTCGCAAAACAAATTCCTCATGAAAACTATTCTTCTTCTCTTGTGGTGATTCTAAATCCTTGGAATCAGGGCCATCCCTAGGGCAATCCTAAAGATCCCCTGGGCTAGGGCAACACTCAAGAAAGAAAAAAAATACAAATAAAGGGTATCAATTTTATCTTTTTACTGTAGCTCTCAATGCATTTAGGGAAACATTTCTGATTTTGGTCTGGGGAAACTAAATTTTTCGGGTTGCTCCTGCTTGGCATAACAACAGTGTTACATGGTTCTTCTACCTTCTATGCAAAATAGATTTGTGGGGCCTCAAACATTCATCATCTTCATGTGATTATATATGTGGAATTCGAATGCATGGTACCTCCTTGGTTCGTAAATATAGAACGCGTAATGTGATCTATTTCTCTCTCAACCCTTCTCACATATATGCGATCAGATCTCGGATGAGAGATAAGAAACATACAAAACATGATCTACTCCTAAGTATTTATATCCAAGATTCCACCGAATTATAATGTGCGTAATGCCTCACTACAAATGCACAGTCACTGGTTCAGTTTGCATGTTATTATCATCATGGATAAAACACTATTTTTCATATTTCTATTTTTCAATGATTTGATCTTATCTTTATCATGAAAACTGAGTTTCATGATATTTTGATCCAGTTGGAAACATTAAAATGAAGAAATGATGAATAGGATTCTCAATTCGATCGACAATCGACGTCACTGCATTATAAATTTGACGAACATAAATCTCAGGTGAGGTCGAAGATAAAGATGATGCGATGAAGTCAATCCAACAGCCTAAATTAAACAAATCAATGGCCAGGATTCTTTCCATATTTTTAATAGTAGATGAATGGTGAAAATGAGCTTCCCACATCGAAATGAACGCAGTTCCCTGATCCATTTATAATACAAGATGTGAAAGATGATTTTTTTCAATTTAATTCCAAAAAAAATTAAAATAATCAAAACCCAAATCCACCATTATCAAAATTAAAAGGTGTGGGTTTGATCCCTTAGTCCCACATAAGGCTAGGCAGTGGAACCACTTTTAGTGAAATATAATCCTTTTTCAATTTAATTCCAAAAAAAACTTCAATACTGAAAACCCAAATCCACCATTCTCAAAATTAAAAGGTGTGGGTTGGCTCCCTTGGTCATTAACACTCTAGGTCCAACATAAGGATAGGGTTGAGCTATCTATTGTTTTAGGAATGGATATTTTTTAGATTAAGAATAAAATTATATACATAGAAAAATTATAAGTAATATAGTGAAATATAAATTCTTCTTCAATTTAATTCCAAAAAAAACTTATTACTCAAAATCCAAATCCACCATTCTCAAAATTATACCTAAAACTACATGAAATCATCATTATGAAATATAATTTTTTTTCATGCAATATTCTTAAACTATTATAAATAATGTGCTAATTAAATTAAACCAATGACATGTTTTTTGAACTTAAAGATTATCTCTACAATCGTCGCATTAAAACTCATTGAATTTTCATATTCTTAAGTTATTGATAACAACTTCAACATTAAAAAACCAATTGTCTTATTCAAAATGTAATATGGGAATCATGTATGTATCTATTTTAACAATACTACTAAATTATTTGGTCCTTTGGAATGTGATTCATTGTATCTAGTGCCAATGTAATAAAGCAGACATTGGTTCTGGGTTATTGGGGTTGGGTCTATTACAATGTTTACCATTTATAAAATAATTCTCGGGTCTTGCAAATTTACACCCTAGAAAATTTTTGTTTCAAATAGGATAAATAGAAGATTGGTTGAGATGAAGAGAAGCATACTAATATAATTAAATATATCAATGATTTTCTAGAGAGAAACTGTGAGTGAAATTGTGCATATTCAAAATAGGTGTTTGTTGAGGCCTGAATACAACATGATTTTATATGAAATGTGGTACAAAAAGAATCCTATAGTGAATTATTTCAAAGTATTCAGAAATTGATACCTTGTAAAGATTAAAAAAAATATATCTATGAAAATTTTATGAAAAGGTTTTGGAAGTATTCTTCTTGGGCTATTTATTTAATTATAGATGTTGAAAATGATAGAAAAAATGGATACACAAGATAGTGGACTGTTATGATGTAAATATTATTCAAAAATAAAAAAAAATAGTGAGAAAAAAAGTATATTTTAAAAATATTGATGTATAAAACATTTTTTTTTTTTTGAAAACAAGGGAGGAATAAGTTGAAAATGAACCAGATGTCACTGATATGGATTCATGTTAGCTCAGTGATAATTAAGGTATTATTCAAGATGAGAAATTAAAATATCATAGGATAAATATGCTTGTAGAAGGTGGAAATATAATTGTAAATTAGAATGTGCTAGTTCAAACTAGAAGAAGACTAGGTTGAAATAACTAAACATATCTTGTTTCACAAGTTGAGCCAAAAAATTTTGATGAATTTTTTGAGCACAAAGAATGGATATATGAAATGATTGAGGAGTTATATTTGATAGAAATGAATTTCACTTGGGATCTTGTTCCAAGACTAAAAGGGAAAAATGTCATTGGAACTGAGGGGTGTTTAGAAACAATATCATTGATAAAGGTGAAGTCTTAATAAATAAAGTCATATTAGTTTTTTAAAGATACTCTTGGGTTGAAGGGGTTTGTTTTTTAGGAGATATTTTCTCCTATTACACGACTTCATTCTATAAGAATTTTATTGGTTTTTGTAGCTCACATGCATTAAAAAATTTATTAAATGGATGTGAAGACTAATTTATTGAATGGATAACTTTAATAATAAGTTTATGTTGAGAAAACTAATGGTTTTATTCTTCAAAGTGATGGAACCATGGTGTGAATATTGAATAATTCTTTATATGGGTTAAAACAATACCCTAGATCATGCTACCCTAAACTAGTAATTTTTCTTCAATAATTAAACTAGTCAAAAGGAAATTTTAATAATAACTTATATGCAAAATCAATGATCATAGGTACTCTTATTGTTATTGTTTATGTTGATGACATCATTTGTAAAGAAGAAAAAGTGTATGATTTTTGGATAATTTTCAATGAAAATTAAAAGGAATTTTGAAATGTATATACTGGGATAAATGAGTTTCTTCCTGAGATGAAAAATTTTATAAAAAGAAGATTTAATTTTTATACCCTAAGAAAATTATTCCAAATGAATTATAAAATAAGGTGGGCATGAAAAATTACAAAAAAAAATCCATACATATGATAGTTGGGGTGAAGTTGAGTTGAGATTATGTAGGTTAGAGTGCGAATTAAATGTAATTCATAAATTTGATTAGAAGTTTTTTTATCTCACTATATCTAGACCTAACATTATTTATACAGTGAAATTAGGTGCTAGGTATCAAAGTAATACAAAATAATCACACTTGATGTCTTTTAATATAATTCTTAGATATATCAAATGAATTTTAGAATATGGGATGATGTACAGTAAAGGTGAGCACCTGAACCTATTTGGATACACTGATGTTAATTGGGATGGAGATTTTGATCTCATGAAACCAACTTCTGGGGGTATATTATTTATGGGAGAAATATATGTGATATGAAATTAAAATAATTAAAATTCAATGAATTTGAGTGCTACTAAGTTTGAGTATATAGTTGTTATGTATGCTTGCATACAAATGATAAGGATAATAGATAAGTTGGAATACTTGAAGGTGAAAATTTATAATCCATTGAGAATTGTGTGGGATAAGAAAAGTGCATTTGATATTTTTAAAAATATAGTGTAATACTATAGATCTAAACACATTGACATAAGATATCACTTCATCAAAGAGAAGGTTTCACATTGGGATGTGAGGCTGGGATTTATTCTTATAAGGGATAAGATTACTGAAATTTTCATAAAGGTTATGCCAAAGGATATATTTGAATTCTTGAGATTGAATATGCATGTTCATCCTTTCCCCCTTACTTGATCCATTTTTTAATTCCACAAATTCCATTGGATTTTTTTTTTCAAATGGAGATAAAGGTACATAACTCTTGTGTATTACTATTTTGAATCCAAAGATATTTTTCTCAAAAAAAAATGAGGTGAAACGAGTGAGTTGATTGAAGTGGTGCATAAAAAAAACTTGGCCACAATTTTCTTTTCACTGGGGGATGAAAATATCTCAAAACATTACATTATTTATAAGTACAGTGTCATGAAATTTCTATTTGAAAAGGGATATGATTTGATGGAGTCTGGTGTGAGTTTTTGGAGTTAACAAAAATTCCAAAGGGAGAGATTGAGGAACCCGTGAAATTTTTAAAGGTATATTGTATTTATTTTCAACCATGATTGAATATCATTAAGAATTTTTTAGATATGTTAAAAATGTATTTATAGTGATTTTAGGTGAATTTGAGTGGCTGAGGTTAGTTAGAGTTAAGTTGAAAACTTGGAGTAGTATTCTGGATTCCAAATATTTTGGATAATTTAGAAAGTTTATATAGTTAAACTGTGATGCATAACATATTTCTTATGTTATGTAGGATATTCTTACTGATGTGTAAAATATCATAGTCCATATAGAATATATTTTTTGAGTTTCCTACTCAAATACAAAAAATTAAATATCTTGCATTGATATGAAAATATTTAAAGCATGCATAAGATATTTGTTAAAGTTATTATTGAAATAAAACAGAGGAAAAAACTATACAATGATACATAATATATGGGTAGCATACATAAGAGATCATAGATGATATATAAGATATCATAAAAGAGAAATTTTTAAAATTATCAGTATAATTGTGATATGTAATATATTGTGTCTGATGCAAAAGATATTCAAAGGCATGCATGAGATATTTTTAGAATATTTAAGATTCTCATGAGACTATGAAAGATATTCTGAAGAATATATGGGATATTTTATCTTTCCATAATGATATGTAAGATATACCATTTCTTATATAAAGATTACCAGTTTGGAAAAATGTGAGGATTCTAGCGATTTAAGTTCGATGATGTTTTGTGTAACACCCCAATCTAAATCACTAGGTCCAAGCCAGAGTGTCACATGACCTCATACATGCCTCTCTATAAGTAAGAGGCTATTAACTAGCACCTAGGGTATAAGAATTACCATGTAGATACTATTACCTCAGTAACAGATAAAAATTAGAGTATACAATATCATAAACTATAATCATGCTAACAGCAAAACAAAAATATAGAATAAATAACAATAATAACATCAACCTGTGCTATAACAATATGTCATAAAACACCCAATACAACTAGTCATGGAGAAATCTACACACACAACATATCTAAATATAATAAAAAATGAAAAACAAAAAATGAGTCATCTCTGAAAGTCTATCATAGCATCACCTTTACCAAACTAATCCTCATGTATAACTTCCCTAAGTAAGTCAACTACCCTCATATGAAATCAAGTTCAAAAGAGTATACACGCGCACTGAGATTCCTATGCAGGGTGGGAGTATAAAACCTAGTAGGACACCCCCAATGCAACCTTAACATAATTTAATCAATTATATATAAAGTGTATGTGATGATAGGAAAGTAAATACAAAAGTAAAAAATCATATATCATGTCATCATGTACTAACCAAGCTTCCATGAACCCAGACCCTACCTACTTCAGCTCCATGGTAGTTGATAATTAATGTCTGGTTATCATGAATCTTAGAATAATCCACAAGGCCAAATAGTATTGGAATCGACCACAATTACATTATTCCTTGGGTCATGCTACAAGACTGTCATGCCTCACCAACTATATTAAGTCAGGCTACAAGTTTGTCATGCCCCACTACCAAACTCAGGTCTTCCCTCAAGGTCATCATTCCCTATCATATTTTATTATAGACCCCACCATAATCATCATGTGTCATATTTCACAAGCTCTCCCACTAAGTGATTAACCATACCATGAAAGTTTCACCCGTAACTTTAATAACAGATAGTAGAAGTTTTCTACTATATGCATATTTACATACGCAAGCCATATCAAGGAATTATTGATATATACACAAGCATAAACATGTCAAATAAAGAGATTTATTGTAGGATAAACACATGAACATAAAATAATTTCATATCAAGATATATCTCACAGGACACACACACACTCACACAAGCATGTCATACCAAGAGAGGTCTCACAAGCCACACACATACTCGTATGCTAATCAAGTCATGTGCCTTTCAAAATCACATAGTATGGTTCTCAAATATTACATAAAGCAGGGAAAAAAACCACCCAATACCTAAGGTCATTTATCTCAGTCACACTAGTCACAACCAAGCTTGGATGACTCATTCTAAGCCCCAAATCCTAATAAGATAGACCTATGTGCATTCCTAATACAAAACTTCTATTTATTGATTACAAGGAACACATGTCGTACTCCCCCTTTAAGGAGCCTAGTATGTTGATATGGACCTCACCCACTAATTATAAAATAAAAAAAAGGTCCCATGAAGATACATACTCATGCACATGAAAAACAAGGAATTAAATTTTATATAAAGACCATATAATGGAAAGGGCTTCCTACCTCAAGCCTGAAAAAGCTTAATCACTGCAAATAATTATCTGATTTGATCCCGATGCACCAATTCTGAGAAAACGGACCTAAAATTTGAATATGAGGTTTTAGAGAGGGAAAAAACAATGAGATAATAAAATATTTAGTGAATTTTTGGTGTTATACTTACCAATAAGTGTCTATCACAGCAAACAAAACTTTTATCAGTGAAGAAACAGGTCTAGAGGAGCCAAAATCTCTTATTTCCATCCAAAATCATGAGGGAACTCGGGGGAGGGGGAGGATAAGGTGTCTCTAGGATGAGTCCCCTATTTTAAAACTTTGTAAGCACTGCTCGATGTCCATTCACTATATGAAAGTGACCTTTATTCCATGAAACATCATTCCAACACCTTCTAGAAACCTAGCCTAGTATTTCACAATGTGACACTTTTTTATGCTAGATACATGAATCTAAGCTGAAAACCAAACTTGTAACATGCCTAAAAAATTAAAGGGGTGTTAAACCTCCCCTATAATGACTTATCATCCTTGAGAAGTCTCTATAGAAGTTTCACTCGAACAACCAATCCACTAGGCCCGAGCATCCAGATTCTAGTCTCAACCCACTTCCTGGAGATTTCCATGAAAACACAACACTCAAGCAAGAGGTTATACCTTTCCTCAAATCCATTTCCTCATTTTATTCTAAAACATGCGTTGAATTATCCTGAAAATACATAATTTCCCCTAGACCATCATTTCTGTTAATGAACCCATATGTGTCTCCCACCCATATTCATGAGGCATAGTAACAAATCTATTTTCTTTTACTATCATCATTTCCCAATCCAAAACCTTTGCTTCATTTAATCACATGGTTTAACCCCATGAAAACATGTCACAAATGGGGTTCACCCCATGAAACACCTGACAAAATAGGGTTTCAGCCCCTAAAAAACATGAAAAAAATAGGGTTTCACCCCTAAATCATCATCTAAACATATTATCTCTAAAAATTGAGCTCACCTAATAGCCCAAGCCTCACTCCACTGGTCGACATCACTAGATCATTATTAATCACCTATGACAGATACCCTCACACAAGCATCTATCATCTGTCGATGAAACTCAACCGCTTCTGTGTACATACAAAACCAACCACCTCTAACCATAGGTTGGGTTCACCTACATTTCACTCCAATCATGGACTAATAAATTCGAATTATACCAAAACACAAGCATGAACATATTCCACTATCATCCAAATGAAAACACTCACATGAATTTCCAACAAATCTCTAACGGGATTCCATCACCAAACCCAATTAAAAATATCAAGGACCCTATCTACTCATCTGGACATGAATATTTCAATCTAACCTTCCACGAACTCACTTTATTATGATTTATCATGAACGAACCTCCCTAGTTTATGAACCTGGTAATCTAACCCCATTAGTCTCCTGTAATACATTGGTTTTCATCTCAACACACCATAATCTATTACCCATCAAGGTAATTTATCATATTAAATATTACCCCCATAGGAAAAAACATGTTCTTTTAGTGTTTTTTTTTACTCACTCACACCTTGTAGGGGTCTTAACTCATGCATCAGTCATTCCCCGACGATGGGTCTTGTCAGTCAAGACTTAAAAACTTATAATATGGTGTCATTTAAGAAGTTTTTATAACCAATCCTTAACCCGCCAATCACTAGACTCGCTGATTATCACCAATTATCCATTAAATCATCAATAGAAATATTTTCCAAAATGTAAACAACCATCATGCCACATTCCAAATAGACTATCACATGAAAACCCTTCATCCAACCTATTTGTAATAAGGGTCACCATCCATGAGACTACCTCCTATCATAGGATTATCTACACTCACTTTTCTAAAACCCTTATAATTAGTTTTATCATTTCATGAGGTTCACCTCACAAAAAAAATGTCTATAAACCCTACATCCTCTTCCAAAAGTGCTGAATTCTAAGTCTTACAACACCAATGACTTAATAGCTCGTACTTGATTTGGCCAATCCTCGGTCATCATCTCCAAAAAAACACATACCAAGTCCAAAGGCACAAAAACCCCATCCACATAACCAAACTAGAAATCCATAGTATTCCCCAACTACTAACACACATGCTCCAATGACTCATAGTGATAAACTATAGTTCACTAGAAAAGGCGCCAACATGCCTTATCATTATCCAAACCTACCTCTGTTGAGAAATTCTCATTAACCCATCATCAACCAAGGGAACTTAGAAACATAAAGGTCCCAGTTCATTTTTTAATTTCCACAATAACCCTTGTGCTTCAATCAATCCAAACTGGTCGACTATGGATTTATCAAAAACATCACAGTTTCCCCACAATTCCTTGTGAACTAGAAAAAAGTTAAATGGAAACCATATGGTATGTTTTTACATTTTTTTCATATGGAATCAAGAATATATCTAGAGACTCATGAGAAATACTATCATAGTTTAGTTTATAAAGTCACTACCCATTAGGAACACTACAAATTGTACTTAATATTCTCTAAGAAACTACCTAACAACATTGCACACCAACATCAACCATTCACCTGAAGGACATTCTCCAATGATCCTTTTGAAATCCCAAGGTTCCTCGAACCTTGAAAATAAAAAATACAAAGTCATTATAGCATTATTCTATAAGGACATCATATTTTATAATAGTTCAAGACCATTATACCTTTCATGGTCTCTACCATTCCAAGGAATAAACAATGGTCTCATCTCACTCTATGGCCCAACTTTTGTTTCAACCCTTAAATAATAAGATAAAACTCCCACCATACCCTATTTTAACCTTATCAAGAATATTTCCAATGCCCCTTTCATGCCTTGAACACCTAGTTTACACCATGATCCACTAAATAAAATATCACTTCAATTATTGGTTGTTCTGATTCTTTCCAAACTCATCTCTAAACTACTTTCAAGGCCCTGAGACTCTCACTTATTCATGATTTATAACCAAGACATCCCTAACAAAGACATATGCTCGATCCAATACCGATCGATCATCAATAATTAAGGTCTTTACAAACTCGATCATGCACTATTACTCACCTATCTTCAAAAAATCCCACTCACTTCCCACTCAAGGAAAGGATAACAACCCACCTGCATGGCTCACAAGGCCTGTGAAACCTAATTTCCCCATTAACTAGTACAAAACCAATGTCTAAATAGAGAAACCATCACCCTTTCACTTATATAAGCTCAGACCTCACATCTAGAGACACATATCGATAATTTAGGGTGACATCACACACTAACTCATTTAACCCAAGGGTCTCCACCCAAAAAAAACACCCCACTATCTCAACCATTGAGGGGGTTCACATTTCACTCAAGGTTCACACCAACACATACTTCCCATAAACCCACTTTACTTAGCTTAATAGAGTCACACAGTCATCACATGATAACATCACAATCCAACTTTCCCCTTTCGAGGGGTCTACTACCAGTGAAAGCTCCAAGATAATATGGTTAACCGCTTCTGGACCCATCCCCTAAGGGAATATATTTACCAAACCATACATTCATAACATTTTCACTTAGGGAAAATACAATAGTATAGAGCTTGATCTTAGGCTACAATTTACATCAATAAAAAAAGGCATTCAAGAGGGTCTCACATGTGTATTATAAAAACCCATTTTTAAAATTGCTAAATGGGCCTATCAAAATTCTGACTCATTGTGCCATTTACACCATTTAAAAATCCCATTTAAACCATATTTTCAACCAAAACTCTTTGGGAAACCACTTTCAAAACTATTTTAAAACCATCTAAATATAAATTCCCATTTTCTAAAAAAAACTTGATAAAAACCAACTATTTTTCTCATTTGAAACAATTCCAAAAAAACTCCACCGAGTTGATGGCCAAATCAGGGTGAAATAACCTTTTAAAAATCCAATCTTCATTAAATCAACCCATTTCAAATATTTCATAAATACTTGGAATCCAAAAATTTCATTTTAAATAATCTATTGAAAATTTTCAACAACCACTTGGAATTCCCCCTTTATAACTCATGTCTTTTAAAAATACCTTTAAAACTAAAATATATTAGAAAATAATTTCTTTGAAAATGGTTTATTAAATCATTTAGTTTTATAAACAATCATTAATGAAATGGAGAGAAACAAGTAATGATTAATAAACACTTTTATGCCAAGTGAATTTCCTTATAAAATATCTTAAAAGGATCAAACAACATTATAAACCATATGAAGAAATGAAAAAGAAATACATACATCACATTCTAGGATCAAGTCCATACTTTTAACACATGCACATTAGTCATAGTCACATATACATAACAATATCATAGCATGTTCAGAATAAATTAATGAAACACCACTATGAAGGTATTTGGGAACACCAAATTTATTTACTAACACTTAATTAATTTAAACCTATACCAATAAAGGAAAACAAGCACATAACATATGAACATACATGCCTATTAATGATGTGTGAACTCATCCACTATTTCCAATTAAGCCAAGAGAAAATCCCATAAATCATTAATACCAAAATCATGTGCATCATTCAAGGTGAAATAGTACAATCGTAAAAAAACAACAAGAACATCAATATCACCCCTATAAATGTGGAATTTCATCATACATGGGTTAGAGACTCCAAATAATGAGTTCCATTCCAAGTATCTACAACATATTATCTCCCGTATACTTTCCTAAATATTCAGTCAAAAGAAAAAAATATTTGATACCATTTTGTAACACCTTGACATGAATCATCAGGTTTGGACTGGACTGTCACAAGACCTCATGTAAGCCTCCTTGTATACAAGAGGTTTCCAACTAGTGGAAAATGCCTCAAAAACACCATGGAGATACTATTACCTTAGTAAAAAATAATAATCAGAGTATAAAATATAAAAAAACTATAATCAGAGTAACAACGGAACAAAAATGCAGAAGAAATAAAAATAATAACATCAACCCATGCTATAAAAATATAAAATATAGCACTCAGTAAAACTAATCATGGAGGAATATTGACATGCAGTGGATCTATATATAATAAAAAAGGAAATATTAAAATTGATGCATCTGTACAAAGGAACCCAGATTTTGTCCTGACATTTCCTTGACCAACCGACTCCTCCAATACAAATTCCCTAAGCAGGGCCACTACCTTCATCTAAAATCCAAGTCAAAAGAGTCTGAATGCACATCAAGAGTACCATGCAGGGTGTGAGTATAAAACCCAATAGTAATCCACCAAAGAATCCTTAACATATGTTCAATAGTTATATATAAGTTTATGTGGTGACAATAAAGTAAACATACAAGTAAGCAATCACATTCCAGGTTATCGTGCGCTAACCAAGCTGCCATGAACTTTAGCCCAACCTTCTTTGGATCCATGATGGTGGAGAAGTTATTTATGGTTACCATGAATATTAGAACAATACATAAGTCCATTTTTGTCTCATAATGGGACACAAGTCTATCATGACTTAGGTCAAGACACAAGGCCATCACGCCCCGTCAACTATCTCAGGTCAGGCCACAAGGTCATCATGCCCTACTGCCAAACTCAGGTCAGGCCTCAAGTCCATCATTCCCTACTATCTATCATTCTATAACCCATCATAATAATCACATATCATGTCACAAATAATCTCCCTCTAAGGGGTTAACTATTCCATGAAGGGTTCACCTATCACTTTAATACAAGATAATAGAATTCTATGACCATACACATATTTACATACCCAAGCCATAGTAAGGAAAGTCTTGAGTTATACACACGCATAATAATATTAAATGAAGAGAGGTATCATAGGTCACACACATTTATTCATAATAATTTTATATCAAGAGAGGTCTCATGGTCCACATGCACGCATAAGCACTTCATACCAAGAGATTTCTCAATGTTCACACACACACACACACACACACACATGATAATCAAGTCACATCCCAATCAAAATCACATAGCAGGGTTCTCACATCACATGTCAAGAAAGGGAAAGAACCACCTAGGCTTCTAGGTCATTTAACCCAGTCCCACTAGCCTCAACCAAGCCTGAACAACTCATTCTAAGCCCAAAATACTAGTTAGGCAGCCCCATGTGCATACTCCAAGCACAAATTCTATTCATTGATTACATGGAACCCATATTTCACTCCCCCTCTAAGGAGCCTACTAAATAAATATATACCATACCCACTCATTCTAACATTAAAATCAAGGGTCTTATGAGGCTATGCACTCACGAACATGAAAATAAAGGCATATACTTTTATATAAAGGCCATGAAATGATAAGGAATTCCTACCTTAAGCCTGGTGAAGCTTAATCACCATGAATCGTCACCCAATTTGATCCCAATTCACTTATTCTGAGAAATCATACCTATAATTCATATTTTAGTGTTTTATAGCGATAAAACCAAAAACAGTGATAGAAGAAGATATTTAGGTCATGTATTGGGTTAGCCTTACCAAGAGGAGTCTATCACAATAAATGAAGCTTCGATTGGTTAACAAATGAGTCTTAAGGAGAAAAAATATTCTATTTCCATGCAAAATCATGAGGGAGATTAAGGGGGAATAAATAAGGGGTATCTAGGATGAATAAACTATTTTAAAACATCTAAATCACTGATTAAGGGCCATTCAAGGTGTGAAAGTGACCTTTATATGGTGAAACTTTGGTCCAATACCAATTGCCATCCTAGCAAGGTTTTTCATGGTGTAACACATTGTGTCACATAATGAATGAATACCTACAATTCCAAATAGCTTTAATTCCATCGTCAGGCTTCCCAAACTCACTCTTGAATCCTCCCAACACACCAAACATCCTAAAAAGGCTTGGATGCAAGTATCCAGGCCAAAAAACTTGTAACATGCCTAAAATATTTTAGGGGTATTACACTTTGCTAATATTCAAGTAAAAAATATCATGATGTTGAGGGATTGAGTTTTGATTCACACTAAGTTAAAATTAGAATTAAATGAGAAGAAACTGAGAGTACCTTTATATGTTAATTCTAGGATTTCAAATAGAATATTTGAAAATATTGTTGAAAATCAATACTGGAGCTTTTATCATGATATCTTTTGACTAGTTTTAATTGGATAATAATGTTATTTTAATTCAAGAGAAGTTTTACATATTTAAACCCTAGAAATATTTTTCACATGATTCTATCTATACAAATGAATATAAAAATAAAATGAGGATAATTAAAGAAATAAATAAACTGATGTGCACCTACTACTGCTGGTTTTTCATCTATATTAAGGAAAGTGGATTCAAGTGCTGATAATCAGAAGGATTTATATTGTGGAGGAAGATGAAAATATATGATTTTATGCTCTCATGAATACATCCATCATTATAAAAGGTTTATAATAAGGTCTAAATGCATTCAATGCTACTGATCAGTCATCAATAGTCTAAGTCCTTGAAGTTTGAGGAAGAAAATACACTCTATTGATGTCATGACATCCTCATTCATAATGAGGATCTTATTCATTATATGTTTGAAGGAATTCCATTACATATTGGAGGTATCTAGTATGATCTTATCCAAACCATTTGGGGGAATATAATTTTTTTGGTAGATAACTGTTGTCACAAGAGTTAAGGATCTATCCTACCCTTCTCTTATAATCACTTAGATAGCTTCACAGGAGTCAAGAAAGTATTAAACTCTTCTCTTTATGAATTCACATGAATCAAGTATTTATTCTTCCCTTATCTTGTAATCACTTAAATATTAGTGATAAAATTTCACCATTCTCTTATAATCACTTAGACAGCTTCGCAAGAGTCAAGGATTTATTCTTTCCTTCTCTTGCTGAATTCATAGGATTCAAGGATGTATTCCACCCTTATCTTATAATCACATAAATATTAATGAAAAAAATCTATCTCTCATACTCGACCAAAACACAATAAATATTAGTCACCCATATTGGGGGTGAACCTTGTAAAAATTATTATATGCCTTTCATTTATTTCATTTCACTTACATACTGGTGAGAGTTAGATTTCAAAGTGAGTGGATCAAGGAATTAACCAATCATAGAGGTTAATATCAAATAAAAAATTATAAAAATAGTATCACTGATTCATCCCCACCACCCCACTTCTTAGTGATGCATCACCACTTACTTGGGCACTTCAAAGTTAATTATCATTACAGTTTATGTGATTATATAGTCAATTTGAAAGAATGATAAAGTGGATACTACCTTTTATATAACATGATACATTTTATATTCTTAAAATAATTTAATAATATTAATAAAACCATACATAAATGCATTTCTAATATTATCCCATATGATAGACCACTATATCAGCCTTAGATTTATTATACTTTTAGAGTTTTGTTAAACCCATTACATCTCTATATCATTCCAACCACATCCCTATACGACCATATGATAAAACCCTCCCATTAAATTTTTTTGAGAAACATATATATAGAAATACAGTTTGAATAATTGTGAGATTTTAGAAATCATATTCCTATTTTTTAACTCTTTAAACATAGTATCCAAACTTTTATACTTTACAATATCAAATGTTACGGTGTTAATAACTTATGTTTTATACTTAAAAATCTTTCTAATTTTATCATAATCATCTATCTTAAAACCTTTTCCATTAAAAATTTACCTTGATATCATTTTTGTAACTAATGCGACTCTTTATATTTTTTTTACCAATACATACTAAACACATTTAGGATTTAAATTAATATTCACTCTATTACAGTAAATAAATGTAACTATTTACATTTATATTTACCAACATACCCTAGACTCTTTTAGGATACTAAGTGCACTCACTTTTTATTTTGACTGGTTTAATCTTTTATTTATTATCTTTTAACTTCTTTAAGTACGAACATAATCCCACTAGCCTCTTAGAATGTATATTATTTTCAAAATACTTTACTAAGATACACAAAATCATTTGTTTCAATAAATAATACTTATTTCCTTTAGTGGAAATATTAAAAAAAATAAACCATATGTATTAATATCATATATGATATTCTATGTGTTTGGAGAAATACTTTAAAAAATGACTTTATTATTTAAAATATTCCATTGATGGATGGTGGGATCATATCCCTCATATTTTAACAAACATATGGATAAAATCTTTTATCCTTCCCTTCTTTTCAATCACGTTATACAATCTAATGAATCAAAAATCATGTGTATTGAATCCATCAAGTCATGTTGTACATAAAAAATCTTTATTAACAAACATCTTCTCGTATCACATAAGTGAAATGAGATAACTATACACATCCTTTATTTATATCCATTTAAGATTTATATATTTCTTTATATTCAACTATATTATTTAACAACCCTTTACTTTATCATGATTCAACAACCCTTTTCTTCATCATAATTCAACAACCCTTTTCTTCATTACCTGAGCACAAACTACAATTTTGGTCAATTATTTCCTTGATTTTGAACTCTTGTATGTTTATTAAATTTTTAAAACATACATTTGGTATCATATACCCTTCAAAATCAAAGAATTGATTTATTTAACACTGATACCTAATTTGGAATCTCCATGGATTTTCTCAATCCACTTTAGGAATACCTAAAATTTCCATCTTATGAAAACAATTTCCTTCCTTCATAATACCTCCTTTAGGTTTCAATGACCTTGATGGGTTATTTTAAGAAACATTGTTAGACTTTCCAACTAACTTTTCTTCTTTTGGTTTGAAATTTTATTCAATTGTATTGTTGATAAACACCAAATTTTGGACATCACATTTCTTGGATCATCTATCCTCAAAAACATTGAGAAAATTGAGTAAAATCTTATCAAAATCATTCACATTGTTGGAATATTTCTAATGATGATTTAGAATGAATTTCATAACCAGAACAATCCTTAAATGAAATTGTTGGTCTCTCCAATTCATTAGCACTCTCAATCACATTGAGTAAGTGAGTGGGGACTAATGTTCCTTTAGACATCTTTAATTTAATGTATTTCCATCCAATGGCCTGAAGGCCTTAAATTTTTTTATTATAAATAAACCCCCTTTTAAGGGAAGAAAGGAAAACCCCAAAAGACTTCATCGACATAAGACAAACCATGACTCGAAGGTCAAAGAGAGAAAAAATCAGACTGGCAACATGAAACTTCCCCTCCCTAGCATAAGTGAATCATTTTATGCTTTATATAAGAATTTATATTTACCTGTTGAAAAAGTTTAACATTTTTTTGCTTAGGAATGTATTACTCTAAAACATAAAAATTTATTCCTTGCTTAAGAACATTTTTTTATATTTTGTACCAGTATAAGAATTTTATTACATTAATATTCTTCTTTATATATGATTGATCTAAAAGTAATGTTCAATGATAGTGATTACATTTATCTATAAAAGAATCTTTTATCAGATGAGTATCATGTTTTAATTTCATTTAATAAGGAATTTTATTAAATGGTATCCCTTTAAAATGATCACCTATTTTAGAATCCATTATATCCATTAGTAGTCCAAGATCCACATTTCACTAAAATTTGGATCTCTTTATCATTTATATCATCACTTAGCTATTTCGGTAGGTCATGGTGAAAATAATATCATATATGACTCTTGGATAGTTAAGTGGACAACTACTTGCCCAATCCATTATATAGATAAACTAAATGCTATTACTCTAGTAACCTAATCCTATTAGGTACTCCCGGCTAAGTGTGACCAAAATAAAATTCCAATAATGGGTGCCCAACCCTATTAGGGTCGTCCATTACTTGCTTTCATTATATAAGATAATCCAGGGGCACCCAACTTCTGTATGACCTACCTAGTTGGATGATTGAGATCTTGACAAGTGTTAACTTTGGAAGGAGTCTAAAACTTAGTATTTTGAAGGGGATTTAATCTCACCATCTTATCTCATGTATTCCCTTTATATGTATTCATGATTCTAGTGATTTAGTTTGGAATCTTATTCCTTCCACCAAATCAATATGTACAAACCATATTGATGCGGAACTCATTACACAACTCATATCTTGTGTTATTAACTTAAATTAAAATTCAACTATGTCTATGAATATCCAAATACATCATGTTCATAAAGTACATGTGACTCTTCCATCCAAGTAAATGATTAGAATAATATGAAATCAAAAATCTCCACAGGAGTAATATTGGAGTAATAAATAGGCAACCCCCACTTGTCTAGAAAAGCATAAGATTTTTGGCTAGTGAGAAGTCCAACCCAAAGTCCCTCTACCCAAGGATACTTTACTTAAGATAGACCATGATTCCTTCATTATTCTAACACATAATATGTATAAACTATAATTAATATCTTAATGTAAAATCATAACATAATACAATCCAAATTCAAGGTAGAATGAAACTAAATCAATTATTATATCTAGAATGTAACACCTTAGATGCATGTATGACAATTTATAAGAGTTGTTTAATACTTTAAACAAAATCATACATCAATTCATAATATAATCAATTTATATCTATGAATAAAGTGGGGGGAAAACTAGTTGAATGAACAATTCATATATTTAAACATGAGATAGACAATTTATGAACAATTCATAAATACAACAATTATAAACACTATATAATTTAATAATTATAAACATTTTATAATTAAAATAAATATACAATTTATAATTATTTATAATATTAACAGCTTTATATTATCCTTTTATATGTGATTTGACTTAAATATATGACATTAAATGAAATATACATGTTTTATATTCCAATTCTATCATGTAAACAATTTATATAATCTAAATATCACATATTTAATATTATTTAAACCTTGATCATATCAATTATCAAAACTTATTTTAATATGTTTTAAATTATTTCCTTAAATAAGGTTTCTTAATTTGAACAATTCATAATTTTAAATATAAACTCCTTTATATTTTTGCCTTATTTTTTAATTTATAAACTATGGATTTATTTTTTAATTTCTATATAAACACTTTATGTCCAAATTATAATTCATGCTAAATAACTTAAAAATGTATTTTAATATTGAAAATTAATATTTTGGAATATATATTTAATAAATTTTTTATAAAAATTTGATAATTAAATATAAACAATTTATAATTAATTAATTTATAAATATTTTTATAAATTAATTAAATATCCAAAAATACCATTTTCGATAATTTATAAACTATTTATAAATTTTACAATTCAATTCATAATCAAAAATTAAAAAAATGAAATTTTTCTATTATATAATATTTTGCAATATATTCATATCGTAATTTACGACTCATAAGCCCCATCACTCAAAACCACCCAATGCTATCAATCATAATTTACGACTGATAATCATGACCTTCAATATTTCATAGTGGTCTACATAAGATTAACTAAGTGCATCAATAGTCGTAGCCCAGCATTGGCCTCTCACTGCCATGGATTGGGTGATATTTGGTGTTAGCCTTTATCAGTGCTAGATAAAAAGTGCTAATAAAGGGTGGAATTTTATCAATGCTCACAAAAAACACTGATGAAATAGTACTCTTTGTTGATACTTTTTTCTAACACTGATAAAAGTTCCTCATTTATCAACACCTTTTTTAGTGCTGACAAAAGTGAAACCTTTATCAGTTCTTTTTATTTAGCATTGATAAATTTCGTAGTGAGTAATTTAATTTATATATAAATATTAATATTTTTTTAAAATAAGGTTTATATTAAAATAAGTATATATATCTTTGTGTAGCTGTAAACATAATATATAAATATAATTTATATAAGTTTTAATAAAAAATGAATCTTATTTTTATAATTTTATATTTATGAAAAATTATCAAATTTATATTAGTTAAAATGTTTAATGGTTTATTTATATACATTAATTACAAAATGTGTATATAATTAAATAGATATAATATATTAATATTTTATTTAAAAAATTATAAAATATACAAATGAATATATTTAATTAAATATATATATTTATATTGATATTAAATAATTTAAAATATATGTACATGTATAATTGTATGTCTATATGTATATGTCTGTATATTTGTGTGTGTGTGTGTGTGTGTGAATATATGCATGTCTTTCATGTGTACATTTATGTGTGTGCGTAAGTATGTTTATTAATTTAAAATTATTTATTCTTTTTTAATATCTCTCCATTTTTAGTATTTTCTGTATTTATTCATTTTTAATATTTATTCATTTTTAATATCTATTTATTTTAAACTATTCATCGTGAATATATGTGTGTGTTTAATTTAATCTGATTTACTTTAATTTGATTTAATTTAATTATTCATATTTGTATATAGTGAATATAATTCATTTTTAATAATTTTGTTATTTATATAATTAGTATCATCCATTTATTCACTTTTCTTCATTTTTTATGTGTTTGTAATTCATGTAAATGTTATGAATTCACTTTTTAATACTTTTTGTAATTTATTTAATTTTATATATTTGTTTTTCATATTAATTTATTTATTATTATATATGCATTGATAATGTTAAAAATATATATCCGTAAATAAAAAAGTTTATATTTATATATAAATATATATTTACTATATTTATAAAATTATGTATTTATAATTATAAATATATATATATATAATTTTTTTGAAGTATTTATATAATTATAAATAAATAATTATATATTTAAATAATTATAAAATTATAATAAATATATTTCTTATATTTATAATTATATATATTTATATACTAGTATATATATATATATATAACTCATTGTTCGCACCATTTTGGTAAATATATTTATAATTATATTCAAAAATTTATAAATATAGTTATTTATAATTATAATTATAATTATATATCTATAATTATATTTATAAATACATATTTATAGTTATTTTAATATATTTATAATTATATAAATATATTTATATATTAATAAATATATATATATATATATACGATTCTGTAAATATATATATATATATATATATAATTATATAAATATATTTATAATTATATAAAAATATTTATATAATTATAAATAAATAATTATATATTTAAATAATTATAAAATTATAATAAATATATTTTTAATATTTATAATTATATATATTTATAGAATAATAAATATATATATATAATTATAATTATATAATTGTATTTATAATTATATTCAAACATTCATAAATATATTTATTTATAATTATAATTATATTTATAAATACATATTTATAGTTCTTTTAATGTATTTATAATTATATAAATAATTATTTATTTATAATTACATATACTTATATATATTTATAATTATATTTATAAATACATATTTACAATCCTTTAAATGTATTTATAATTATATAAATATTTATTTATAATTATATACATTTTTATTTATTTATAATTATATACATTTAAATATTTTTATTATATTAATTATATTATTAAATATTTATCAACACTTACTGTTTTAGCACTACAAAAACCCCTCTTTATCAGTGTTTTTTTAGAAGCATTGATAAATCTCGTCACTGTCTTATAAATCTAACTATAACCAAACTTATTCTCTTGCACCGTTCAAGCTCTTGTGGAACTGAAACTTCACCGCCGCTCTCCCTCGTCGTTGCTTCTCTCCCTCACTCTCCCTCACCGCTGCTCTCCCTCTCTAATCATCATGCGCTCCCCCTCACTGCCGCTCTCCCTCCCAACTGTTCTTTCTCCCTCACTGTCATGTTCCCTCACCGTCGCTTTCCCTCACCGTCACGCACTCTCCCTCACTCTCCCTCGGACGAATCGACACTTTCAAATCCCACAGTATGTGACTTTTATCCATCGTTCAAGATTTCAACATTTTTAGTTATTCTTTGGGTGTTTTTAATTTTCTAAAATGATTTGAATGATGCATCACCTCCCTCACATATCTAATATGACACCATCATCACACACTACTTGGCTATCACCTAGTTCACCTTAGCATTTGGAAGGAGTGAGAAAGTTTAGGTGACTAATACTTGTCATATGTGTCATTTCACCACTGAAAAGTGTTGGTCACCTAAAAATTCCCACTCCTTCCATCCTGAGGTAATTTTGGAGTGAGATCTTAGATCGAACTTCAAATGTGAGGTAGAAGAAGCCAATTTCCAAGAATCCTTCTTGCTCTCATGGATTAAAGCTAAACAATTCTTCCCATTTTCTTCCATTAACAGACAAAAGAACCCCAATCCTTTTAATATTTTCATTGCTATGAACATCTTTTAATCCCACTGGGAACTCATAATTTCATATTTTTCATTAATTTCATCACCATTATCTTTATCACTAGGGAACTCATCATTATTCACTTTTTAAATCAATAATCATACCTCTAATTTACTTAATGTTTTAACTTCAATATCATAATCACCACTTTCCACGTCATCTAATTTAGATAATAAATGTATGTTTTTGAGTTTTTATAAATTCTTATCCATTCTATATGATAGAAAATTTAGGTCGTTAAACGTATTAGTTTTCTTCTTATGTGAACTTCTTGTTAAATCATATTCATTTTCACTTCCCTTTTTTATAAAGAGTGGAAAATTGATAGTGAAAAGTACAATATATCCACATTTAAATCACTTTAATGAAATAATATAATATTTATTTCCTTTTACTTTTTAAACACTCCTTAAAATATGTGTCAAAAAGTTGAGGATGGATTATATATATATTTATAAATTTTTTATTTTTATTCTTTGAGGAATCATCCAATCCATGTGAATTGTTAAAATTTTAAGCATTTGTGAAACCTTAATTAGGTTGTTCTTCGACTTTTCCAATAGATTGAGAATCCCATTCTGAGAATTCTGGTTCATTAGATGTATATTCAATAGTTTCTTCAAACATTGGGTTCTCAAGACCATGTGATTGGGCCCTATCAAAGTTTTCATCATCTAACAAAAGATCAATTTTGGCTCCTAAGAATCCTATCACTAAAACAACACCTGGACCACCATGTACCGAGTAAATAAATTAATAAACATCAACTCCTCCCTTATATTGTACTCCAACCTAACAAAATTACATAAATCTTCCTTGAACTCTATATTTTTTAATAGATGAAAATTTTATTAGATTTTTTGTAAATTTTTAGATATCACATATTCATTTCCTTCAATGATTTCCATCACTACAAAATAATCTCAATACACATCATTCAACTCTTATTATCTTAGAAAAATAACTTCATATAGCTTAAATGATTCTTTAAGAATAACCATTTATGGGTTCCAAGTTCATACTTCCTATGTATTTATTTATTTATTAAAATATTAATATTACTGAATCAAATATGAAGGATATGAATAAAAAATGTATGGATTTCAATCATATGAAAAATGAGTGTGGGGATGGGGCGGAAGAGTTTATTATGTTCAAAAATGATCGTGCATATGACTATTCTTGAATACTTTGTTCGTGTTTACGCTATTGTTATTATAGAATAATTAGTCCAGAAGAGTTGGAAGAACACTTGATCTATCACAAAATAGATCAAAGTTATAAATGTTGGACTAAACGCAGGGGGAAAATGAATGTAAAAAGTGACTAGGATAAGACTGTATTTTATAGATCATCTCATATGATTATAAGTGTAATCAATGATGAAGACTGTATCAAGGATATTATTACATGTGTGAATGATGATGAAGATTGTATTATTAAAATGATAATGACAATTAAAGATGAACTTCATGATTTTCCAAAAAAATGAGAAGTTAAAGAGTTGTGAAAAGACGCCATTGTATGTTGGTTATACAAAATATACAACATTGGCATCCATATTGAAGCTATATAATTTAAAATCTGATAACATATGGAGTTATTCCATTTTTAATGAACTATTTGATCTCTTGAATGATATGCTCCCAGAAGATAATGAGATTCCTTACTGAACATATGATGCTAAAAATTATATATTTAATGGGTATGATCTATGAAAGAATACATATATGTACAAATGATTGTATATTTTTTCTCAATGACCAAAAATCACTTAAAATTTCCCAAAGTGTGGTGCTTCTCAATACAAGATGGATAAATCAGGTACTATAATGGTTTTATGGTACTTTCTGATCATTCCAAGTTTTAGGAGACGATATAAAAGTGAGGATACTACAAGGAAATTGACGTGGAACACATATGTAAGAAATAAAGATAGGAAACTTTTTCACCCAGAAGATTTATCTCAATGGAATAAAATTGATCATAGGTATCTTAAATTTAGAAACAAGCCGAGAAACCTTCTTCTTATGCTATCTATATATGGAGTGAATCCTTTTGGTTTTCAAAGCATAACTCATGGTACATGGCCAGTTATGTTGGTAAATTATAAATTTCCACTATGGTTATGCATGAAATGAAAATAAATTATGTAATATCTATTTATATCAGGACCAAAACAATCAGGATTCAGGTGTTATATTGTATTATGCTTACAGAAATAAATATTTCACATTGAGATCCATGTTTTATGGGATGATAAATGAATTTCTTACTTTTAGAAATTTTTTAGGATATAGCATTAAAGTAACTCAAGGGTGTCCCATTTTTGAATAAGTTATATAGTCAATTAGTTTGAAACATTCATCGAAGAGTGTGTTTTTAGGAATTCATATATTTCCACCCTGGAAACATAAGTATCGATCTTAGACCACATCATTTGATGGGATTTTAGAAGAATGTATAGCACCATTGCCACTAATATGTGATAAACTATTTTAGAATGTAAAATATATGAAAAATACTTTTGGTAATACTTTTTTGAAAACCCTTACAAAAATCGGTTGGAAAAAATGGAACATTTTTTTTTGAATTACCATACTAGAATTGTTTGTATTCCATGAATTTTCTTGATGTTATGCATGTGGAAAAAATGTATATGATAATTTAATTAGAGAGTTAATAAATGCCCTAAAAAACAAGTATGTAATTAAGGATAGTTTGGATATGATTGACATGGGGATGTGGGAAGAGTTGGTACCAAATAAGAGTGAAAAACTTACTTTTATTCCTCTAAATGCTTACACTCTTTCTAGGAAAGAGATATATCAGTTTTGAAACTTCTTGAATAATGTAAAAGTTTTAGAGGTTTATTCATCAAATATAAAGAATATTGTTTCAATGACTGATTTAAAGTTAAAGGGACTAAAATCACATGACTTTCATGTTTTTATGAAAGATCTAATGCCTGTAGATTTACATTACATTTTCCCCAAGAATGTATGTCATACATTAACCAAGATCTATTTCTTTTTCAAATATATATGTAGAAAACTTATATACTCGGTGAAATTGTCAACTATGGAAAAGGAAATTGTTGTCATATTATGTGAATTAGAGATATTCTTCCCACCGACATTCTTTGAAACTTGATGATTCACTTGGTAAGAGAGATTCAATTATGTGTTCCTATACATTATAGATGGATGTAACCCATCGAACGGTATATGAGGATTTTGAAAGGGTATGTCAAAAATCAAATTCATTCGAAAGGTTTTATTATAGAGTGATATGTTGTTGAGGAAAATGTTGAATTCTATACCGACTACCTGTCTAATGTTGAAAGCATTGGTCTACCAAAATATCATCACACTGGGAAGCTTGTGGGTGAAGGAATTTTTAGAATAGATGTTATCACAGTTACTATTACAAAGTGGGAGCAGGCTCACCTTTACATTTTTCATAACAATTTAGAGTTAGCGCCATATTTTGAAACTTAAAATGTAATTATTATACATTTGAATCCATAAAGGGGTGAAATATGGATATCAAATACATATAATCAATAGTTTATAGTATGGTTTTGAGACTATATTTTTAAGGAGTCAACTAAAAACCCAGATTCAATTTCAGAACGACTTTGATGGTGATCTATAGTACCAAGTGTGTGTGTATTATCTTATAATGGTTATGTAATTAATGGATATATGTTCTATATAAATGAACATGATGAATGTAGTACCATAAAAAATAGTGAAGTTATAGTTGTTGCTGAAGCGATGCATGTATGTGGTACCAAGAACAGAAATCCAATTTATGCGAATATGTCATACTTTGGCATCATCAAACTAATATGGGAGTCGGATTATACAACATTCCAAGTGTCATTTTTTTCAATGTAAGTGGGTTGATAATAGGAATGTAGTTAAAATAGATGAATTAGGATTCATGAAAGTGGATTTTAGTAAGGAAGGGTAAAAAGATGAATTGTTTATAATGGCATCATAGACAATACAAGTATTTTATATTCCAGATCCTATAAACTTAAAGTGGTCAATTATTCTATTATCAACCAAAACCGCTAAAGGGTTGGATTTCAATTCAACCGAGGATGAAACTTTTATTGGGATGTTGTAATCATTTCACAGTAGTCTCAATATAGATGGGGTATTTTATATCAAAGGAGACCACATTGAGGGGATTTTGATACTAAATAGAGGTGTAAAATCACTTCAAACTTTAAAAAAAGTGAGTTCAATAATTAGATTATATTTTTTGTAATATATATTGTGTTACCTCATATCATTATTTATTCACTCTTGCATTTACATAATTTAAATTAAATGTTTAACCACTTCCGTATATAATGACTTCTTCACATGTCGATGATCCCAATCCTGAGGAACAATAGGTTTCTCAACATGATGATGATCTCAATGTAGAGGAATGAAAAGATTCTAAACATGCCAATTCAACCAATACAAAGTAACAACATATTGATGATGTTGAAGTTGGGTAAATGGTAGACAGTGAACAACCTATTTCCCAGAAAAAATAGGAGCATTGTATCATGACAGTGTTAGAAAAAATTATTAAGTCGAGAAACAAAGGCATCAAATTCAAGGTTGGATGGAATGCATGTGGCCAGACCGTTAACCCCAACAAGGCCATGTTTAGTAGTCACATTGGGATCACCACTTGAATACGCATGTTGGTTGATGTAGATTCATGTAAAAATGTTGTGCACGTGCTTAAGGCACTAATTTGTGAAGAGATTAGGGTAATATTATGAAATACTATCTTTATTTTACTAAAAAAAAAATAATAAAACATTTATTTACTCTTCATTATACCTTGAATAGTTCATTTATAGTAGATGAATGGAGAATGAAATTTCTATCAATGCTCACTATAAAGGACCGTAGAGGATTTTAGACAATACTTATGAAGTATCATCTCAAATATTCTAAAGCAAATATAAACCTGCACCCACCACAGATGTATGTACACCTGATAAACTAACAAGTATGGGATGCATTTATTGGTTGTTGTGAGGAGACATATTTTCAGGTGCATTGTGATTGGTAATACATTCCTTGACAATACATGTATTAATCACTTTGATTAAGAATTTTTAATTTATGAAATATAAACCGAGTGCTAAAAAATAAGCAACGTGCATCAAAACCAACGTACCCCTACCATAAAGCAAGGATGAGGTATGTTTCACTTGAAAAAAATGGTACATATTTTAAATATATAGTAATACTTTTATGTGACATGAAACAACAACATAATTATATTCTTTTGTTTATATACAAATCGATGACTCAAAATCCAAAACCACTTCCATCTCACATCATGTGTTATAGAAGGAGGCATGTGTAAATAAATATGGGAAACTAATAGATGAAAACACACAAAAAGTGTGGGAATCATGTGTAAGAATAACATAATAATTTTTTTTCTTTAAATAGGTATTACATGAAAATGATTACTTATTTTTCTATATTTTTTATTTGACTTGGACATAAGAATCGTCATCAACTATACCTGATGAACAACTATTATCAGTGTCCTTAAAGTGGCTAGAATAGTATGCCCGTGTGTCGGAGGTGCGGATTTTGGGGTGTCACCCCAAACATATTTTTAGAAAATAAATTAATGGAGGATAAAGATAAGAAAATGGAAGAGATACATGCTTGATTATCTTCTCTATAACAAAAAATTAATTGGTAATTAGAATTGTTAGAAAATGTTATGGGAAGGAATAAAGTAAGAAACAACACATCAACAACCACTGCATAAAGATCCCCCCACCCTCCACCGGCTTTGAGGTGATACATTCCCCTAAAAGGGCTTCCTAATAAGAGGTAATCAATGTTTTCATAATTGTTTCTATGAAATGTGAATTAGGGAGACACTGATACCTTTCCTATACTGATATTTTATAGTGTAAAAATGATTGTGATTTATATCTATCAACACTCACCCATTACCTTGTTGTGATGGGTACTATGTACAATATCCAAGGATATATTCTATATAAAAAACAACTTCCAATAGGTCATGTGAGAGTGGGTGTTCATGTAGCTCGTAAGTTGACTGTTGAGCTACCTGTTCCACTTGATGATGCAGATATTCATACAGTCGAGAAAGATATTGTAACTTTTGTATCATGGTCATTAGATTTTGTAAAAATATATATTGACAAGGAGGTATTAATTTTCAATTTATTTTTTATGAAAACCCTTTAATGATTAATGAAAAAATACTTGAACCGATGAATGTTATTATAGAAGGGAAAAAGGAAGGGGTGAAATGGATGGTCGAATCAAAATGATCTAAAGGATCATCCAACCAATCAAAAATATATTCACAAATTACCTTTACCCCACCCATTCAACTTATGCATTTACTAACATTAAAGGTTCATGTGGACACAATGTTAAAAAGTGGTGATATGACAATAATTGATTTTGAAGAATAGATGTACGGAGAGGCCATTGTAGACTATATTAGTCTTGTGAATGTAAATGAAATCCTAAAGCATGAATGTCTATGAGTCTTGGTTGTAAATGTATACATGAGGTGCGTTTTCATGATTTTTTTGTCCAATAGCTAGTCTACTATATTAATTATGCTTAAATACTATTCATGATTTTTACAAGCATATATATCAATACTATTTGAAGGGAGAACCCTGTGAATAGAAATTTGGACTCATTAGTCCTCACATCACTTCTACACAACTATTCTCATTGGAAACAAATAAATATGAATTAATAGTGGACAAATTTTCCACAATGTTTTTAATCAAACTCTCAAAAGAAAAACTCTTATTAATACCCATGATGCATGGGTAAAACTCTACAATTTAATCATATGAAATAAATTTTCATTAATTATTCCTTTTTGTTTTTTAGGCAGCATTGGTTACTCATTGAAACAATTTGGATATTTCAAAGATTTATTTTCTGGATTCAATGTATGGATTCCCAAAAAACTGACCACGCGTGATGATGTTTATAAATTTTTAATACACTGCATGAAATTTTTTTACAAATAAACTTCTTACACTTTATACTATGTTTTAATGAAAATTATGTTATGATAGGATGGTGTTTAAATATCATCAAAATCATGGAATGAGGATGGTCCATGAGCATAAAAATCCTATCAACTTCTTAAAATGGATATGTATTAGGGTATATATAATAACATTCCATGATCAAAACATATATAAAAACAAATTACTTATTTTTCTCAATTTTTCTGCAGTTCCCAAAACAAACTAATGGCAAAGATTATGGTTATTTTGTTTTCAAATTTACGAAAGATATCACATTTCATCAAAAACCCACTATCCTTGAAGAGGTATTTTTTATGATAATTATAATTTCATTTAAAATATTTATTAATCCTTTGTTTATTTATATTTTTTCAGTACTACCAGGACTTTCGATAGTCCTTGTATTCACAAGACAAAATATATTTGTTTATAAATGAATAGAAAGAATATATGGTGTCGGATTGTATACAGACATCATGAAGAGGTGACATGGAGAGCATCCACTCAGCAAGGATGATGCACTCATGATGATGCATTTTTATTTTTATTCTGCAATTCATTCAACATTCTAGGTTATCAAACAATGATATTATTAGATAACCATAAATGATGAATGTGTTTCAGAATAAAAAGACATGGTGTGATGTGTAAGAATCAACCACACCTTGATCTGATACAAGTTATGTCCATTATGACTCGAAGTGTATGTTTTTAGTTTATAATTTACATTTTAGTTCAAAACACATATCACATACTCAAAACCAATCAAAGACATTTATATTATTTTGATACTTTAGGAAAACAATCCTTAATTCATTTGTGATGTGTAGGAATTAATCGCATATCAATCTGACACATGGTGTGACCAGTATGACTCAAAGTGTGTTTTTATTTAAAAATAAAATTTTAGTTCAAAACACACATCATATACTCAAAATCAAGTAACTGTATTAGAATTGTTTTTATAATTTATGAAAATGATCTATAAATCATTTTTTATGTATAGGAATCATCCACACCTCAATCTAATATACAGTGTGCTCGATATGACTCAAACTGTGTGTTATCATTTTAAAATTTACATTTTAGTTCAAAACATGTGTCACTCACTGAAAACTGATAAAACAAGCTTATATTTTCTTAATACTTTAGGAAAAAGATTCATAAGTCATTTATGATGTACATAAATCATTCGCATGTCAAACTAACACACAATGTGACCGGTATGACTCAAAGTGTGTGTTTTCAATTTAAATTGAAATTTTAATAAAAAAAAATGCGACAAACTCAAAACCTAGAAAACATATTCTTGTTTTTTTTGATACTTTATTAAAACTATCCTTAAGTCATTTTTGATTCATAGGAATCAACCACATGTCAATTTGATTCACGGTGTGACCGGTATGACTCAAAGTGTGTTTTTATTTAAAATTGACATTTTAGTTCAAAGCATAAGTCACCTACTCAAAACCAATAAAATCTATTCAATTTTTTTGATAATTTAGGGGGAAAACCATAAATCATTTGTGAAGTGTAGGAATTATTCTCACCTCAATCTGATACACAGTGTGCCTGTATGACTCAAACTATGTGTTATCAGTTTAAAATTGATGTTTTAGTTCAAAACATGTGTTATTCACTAAAACTAATAAAATGTACTTGGATTGTCTTGATATTTTTGTAAAATGATTCATAATTTATTTTTTTATGTGTAGGAATCAGTTTTACATCAAACCGACACATGATGTGACCGATATAACTCAAAGTGTGTGTTTTCAGTTTAAATTGACATTTTAGTAAAAAAAGACACATGACATACTCAAAACTGATCAAACACCCTTATATTATTTTGATACCTTAGGAAAATGATACTAGAGTCATTTTTGATGTGTAGGAATCAACCACTTGTCAATCTGATCCACAGTGTGACCAATATGACTCAAAGTGTGTTTTTATTTAAAATTGACATTTTAGTTCAAAACACACGTCACATACTCAAATATGAGAAAACACATTTTTATTGTTTTTATACTTTCGAAAAACAATCCATGAATTACTTTTTATATATAGGAATCATCCACACCTAAATTTGATACACAATGTACCCGATATGACCCAAAGTGTCTGTTATCATTTTAAAATTGACATTTTAGTTTAAAATATGTTTTACTCACTAAAAGCTGAGAAAATTCACTTATATTGTTTTGATAATTTAGGAAAATAATTCATAAGTCGTTTTTGATGTCTAGGAAATAGTATCACATCAAACTGACACACTATGTGTCTGGTATGACTCAAACTATGTGTTTTTGGTTTAAATTAACATTTTAGTTAAAAAGACATTTGACATACTCAAAACTAAGAAAACAGATTTGTATTGTTTTGATACTTTAGGAAAATGATCCTTAAGTTATTTTTTATGTGTAGGAATCAACTAAATATCAATGCAATGCACCGTGTGACCGGTATGACTCTAAGAGTGTATTTTTTTAAATTGACATTTTAGTTCAAAACACAAGTCACATACTCAAAACTAATCAAACACATTTAGATAGTTTTGATACTTTAGTAAAATGATCCATAAATCATTTTTGATGTGTAGGAATCAGCCGCACCTCAATCTGATACACAGTATTCCCGATATGACTCAAACCGTTTGTTTTGAGTTTAAAAATGACATTTTAGATCAAAATGTGTCACTCATTGAAAACCAAGAAAACGTGATTAGATTGTCTTGATACTTTAGGAAAATGATTTTTTTAAGTCATTTGTGATGTGTAAGAATCATTCTCACATCAAACCAACACACGATATGACTGGTATGACTCAAAGTGTATGTTTTCAGTTTAAATTGATATTTTAGTAAAAAAAGACATGTGACATACTCAAAATCGATAAAATGCATCTGAATTATTTTGAAAATTTAGGAAAATGGTTCTTAATTCATTTGTGATGTGTAGGAATCAACCAAACATCAATTTGACACACATTGTGACCAGTGTGACTCCGAGTATTTTTTTATTTAAATTTGACATTTTAATTCAAAAACAAAAGTCACATACTCAAAAATGATAAAATTCATTTGGATTCTTTTGATACTTTGGAAAAATAATCAATAAATCATTTGTGACGTGTAGGAATCATCCGCACTTCAATCTGATACACGGTGTGCCCAGTATGACTCAAAATGTATATGTTGAGTTTAAAATGACATTTTAGTTCAAAACACACATGACATACTCAAAAATGAGAAAACAAATTCAAATTGCTTTGATACTTTAGGAAAAAAATCCATAAGTAATTTTTGATTATAGGAATCATACACACCTCAATCTGATAAACAGTGTGGCTGATATGACTCAAATTGTGTAGTTTTGGTTTAAAAATGACATTTTATTAATATATTATTTCATGTTTATGTTTAATTTATTTCTTTGTAGTATTACTAACATAAGAGTTGTTTTATTATAGAGTTGGATTCTTTTGCTCAAATTGGGGTGGTCTATTCAAAAACTGATATCATAATCAAGCTTTTTTTATAGGGTTCAATCCCCAAAGATAATGAAACCATTGATGTTTTTGAATGTTTTTGTTAAATTGTACTTGCTAATGTACTTGTACAAAACAATGTTTGTGATTTCTATAATATAGTGTTTTTTTCTAGTATTTGTAATGTAATTTTTATTTCATTTAAATTATAAATTTTACATATACTGTATTTGTTGTTGCAGTGTGTTGTAATTTTAACAGCACATTGTAGTTGTATGGCCTTTATCAGTGCTATGTCTAGCATTGATAAAAAGACCCTTTTATTAGCACTATAAAAGTGCTAATAAAGGGGTCCCCTTTTAATGGTGCTTAGGATAATAATTTTTTTTAGCGTTGTTTAAAGGTCTTTTATAGTGTCGTCTTTAGCCCAATATGTGGTAGTTTCTACATAAGAATAACCCAGCATATGAGGACCTGTATAATATTATCATAGCGTGCCTTGGTGGCCAGTGTAAGAGTAACTCACATGACACCTGGAATACATAATATTAACCTGTCATGACAATCGTGGGTTATGATAGGCCTTGCATAATATTAATTCTTAGGTACATGGGAATCAAATTTTATGATATGTTTTATATTGTATAAATGATATGATGCTTTGTTTTTCAGACGCATAAACAATTGATACCAACACCATTGTATTTTATGATTCCCCATATCGTACCCTAGGATATATTGAAAACTAAAGGAATAAAATTGGATCATACCCTATGATATCACATATCTTAAGGCACGGTCCAAATACAGACTATGATATTGCATATCATAATATAATCTACAATACAAAATCTCAACCATATTTTATTATATCCATTATGGTATCAATACGATATCAGATTTTACCATTTTAAAACATGATTTCGAGAACCATGAAGCATTGTGAATCTTTGGCACCACTAATGGTGAGATAAAATCTCTCATATGAGCATGTCTAATGTGACATCCATATAAACCAATCAAAGCATTTTTTTTTGCCCCAACTCTTTGGGCTATGTAACTCTTTACGTTGAAAATGGAGATCTCAAGTGGAGAGCCACACTTTGTCACCATTCATGTGTGAGAGTTCCTAGGAATCGGATTAACTCTTTAAACTTTTCTCTGATACCACTGATGGGTTTCTAAGGATTGAATAGCACTTATTCAATGCAGTGGGAGTGATTAGAAACAACAAATCCCTAGATCATCGTGCATGAAATCAAAACTACGTATAAATAGAAAATGAAGAATATTGTGTACCTTACACCGATGATGGTCATTGATTCTTTCATCATCAAACATATGTTTAATGAAGATCACCGAGAAGTGTTCTTAAGACTCCTTCCTCTAGGGTGTATCCATTGATCGACTAAATCACCTGACACTCGGGTGGGATCCCTATCATGACCATGATATAATAGCATCTCTTAGTAGCTAAGGAAGGATAAGGAAGAGAGCTTCAGAAATTCATCAGGAAGTTTAGGTGAATAATACACACCACACTCTTGTGGTTACTTCCTTCTTTATATAGGCCTTGGGCAAGCCTCGCATAACTTTTACTCAAATGTTACATAACGTTTGAGTAAATACTTCAGTTAAAAAACTCGTAACATTTGCCCAAATTAATTTCCCATACGTTTCATCATATGAAACGTTTATGATAATGATAGTTATTGGTGAAAGATTCATGAATGTTAACTCTTAACGTTCGAATGTTGTTCTCAATCATAGAGTGCTTTATGTGTCATATGATAGAAACCAGTGCACTGCGATATGCCCAAGACATATAATATGATATGTCATGATAGTAGTATAATAATCATGATTTATGATATTCCCTATAACAAGGTATACAATATGCCTATTTTCCATGTGTTGTATCGCACGATATAAATATATTTTATAAAATGATTCAGAAAAAATCATCTCATGCTTTATATTGTCTTTAGGGCAAATTTCCAACACATCTTTCTTATTTCATAGGTGTAGTTTAATTTAATTATACAGTACAAATCCTAAGGATACATTGAGACTAATTGAGGCTATGTTGGAGCTTGGGATTCCATTGGGGACCCTCAAGACTACGTTGGAACGTGACATGTCGCTAGGGACCCTCAGGACGTTGGAATGCCATTGGGCAAGATTGGCATGTCATTGAGGCTCGAGTGTATGTTAGCAAGGCCCCAAGGCTACATTGGCATGCGGGAGAAACTGCACCTTCTTCATCATGATGACCAAATCTGATGTGTGGCACATTGCTTATTCAAAATGGGAACTCAGGCAGTGATAATGGAATGTCTCAATGTAACGACCTAAACATAACCATCCCATAATTACATGTTTTTCAACAAATATTACAACAATTACATTATGAAAACCTGTAGGTTTATAGTTTTAGAGAATTAAGAAATCTCTTATAAAACAAGACCCACATTTTTTCCACTAAATGATTTTTCCCACTAAATCATGCTCTTCAATGATACACTTTCTTTACTAAATTCCAATCACCATTACTTGAATTTTGACATCATTATTATTCCTACACAACCTTAGACTCTGTAAAAAAACATTAAAAAAATGTGGAATGGGTATATAAAGCTCAATGAGTGGTAATAAAAGAGAAGAAAACTTGTTGGACTATGAAGCACATGAAAGCTTATGATGTTAAATGTAGCCGAGAAAGATACATTGAACCAATATAAGATCACAAACTTGTATTCAATCATAAATTCAATAGAATGATAGCATTTGATCATATCAAGGGAATTTCAAGAGGATCATAAAGAAAACTCATATGAAAGCATATAATCAATATAAAGGTGCCTTGGAACATCATATTTGTATCACCGTAAAAACTCATAATCACTTGTAATGGAATAACTTCACCAATTAATTCCCATAACTCATAATAAAATAACTTTACTAGTTAATTCCAAAATGATTTCTCTGGTGACTTAATCATTATCTGATGCATTGGAGGACTATATATTAGGCACACCTATCATCATATATAATTTCCAAGAACCATTCAATGAATAAAACACATAGATGCTTTCATTTCAACCCATAAGCATAAGCATTAAAACTAACCCCAATGAATCAAATGAAATGGGTTAACCAATTCCTTCTTGAGAGAACAATGGAAGAGAAACATAGAATATAGATGAATAAAGGAAAATAAGAAGATGATAAAGAAGATTCTTAGATAAAATTAGTGGGAGTTGAGAGCAACATAATGTTGAGGGCTTCAAATCAATAGAGGGGTAGATTAAAAAAATCCCTTATAATGATCATAAAATGTAAAGTAAAAATCAATCAAGGAAGTGATTATGTGATAGAAATGTAAATCCTTATAAAACAAGTGGAAATAAAATATTAAGAAATAAAAGGGTAGAATATACACAATATTAAAAGAACTTAGTCAAAGAAGAAAGGATATAACTCAATGAAATGAAATTGAATCAACAATCCCCATAAAACCTTGGTAACATAAAAGTCAAAACCAATGAAAGAGAGAACAAAAAATGGTATAGTAATTCTCATGAATTGAATGTAAATTATAATTAAAGGAGTATATCAATCATTTAAAAAATAATAAAATGTCTCGAAGAAAGGAAATTGAGATGAGATTCACTTTACGTTATGCTCTAAATCCACTAAAGTGTCAAATCTTCCCTTAAGGATCTCTTGTGTAATGAAACCTTTGGGAATCCTTGTTACCAAAGTCTATAAAATGCATGGATGGATTATAAGAGAAGGAATTTTGAGCATAGTATGAAGAGAAAACCAAACTTGAAGTGTGTTTTTGAAAGGGTAGAATGGTTCCCCTTTTATTGACAAGATTCGATGACATTTTCACAAACATTCGTTATTTAAGGGTCAATAATGTAATTTTAAAGTGGCAACTATCTCCTAAATGGAAAATATAAGATATTATCGAGCATATCTCATCCTTATATGACTTGTGATAAGGTTTTATGTTTTATTTATTAATTTATAAATCATTTTTAATATAAAATCTCATTTAAAGGGATTTTCAGGGTTATTCTTGTAATTTGAGTTTAAAAATATCTAGACAATTATAGAATTCAAGTTTTGATATTTAAATCATTGCATACCTATAATATTTATCATTCAAAATCATGAAAGACACAAATTCATCTAAACCTAATTACATTATAAATTTTTAGGCTTATATTTCAGACTTTTCTACTGTTTGCACAAGCTTTGTGTCGACACTACGTAAGCATTTTGGATAATTATCTGATTATATAATTTTTAAAAATAAATTATTAGAATAAATATAATTTATTATTCATCATTATTATCATCTAGACCATTTATAAAATTATTCATTCTCATCCATACTATGATAACATATTTATGATATGAATTTTGACTTTTTTACGTTGCACAAGCAATAGGTTAGAATTTGGATAATTATCGTGTTATATAATTTTAAAATTCGTAAATATACATAATCATAATTGAATAATCATTATATTTATCTCTTAAAGTTTATCATCATATTATCTCTTCCCAATCTATTCTCTAAGTCACTGTTTTTTACTTTTCTTGTGTTGCGCAAGCACTACATCAACATTTCGTAAGTATTTTCATATTTATCTTGACATAAAAATTAATTTATATTAATTAGATAATATTTATATGATATTTTAAGCATGTTATCATTTAATACATGTTATGTAGGTTTCTATAATGTTCTATATCATTTTAGATAAAAATATAATAAGTAAAATTTCATATAAACTTAAACTCTTATTTTAAAAGGGGGTTCAAATGGTTTACTTAATCTCTAAGCAATTAAAATTACCCCTCTGACTTTGAAAATTAATATTTTATGTATCTTAGTTATTTAGGATGTTCTATATGTTTCTAAAACGTTCCATGTCATTCTAAATAAGAACATAATAATAATAAGTAGAATTCCACTTAAACTCAAATTCTTATTTTAAAAAAGAAGTTCAAATGTATTACTCAGCCTATAACCAATTTGAATTCATCCATTGGATTTAGAAATTGATATTTTATTCATTTACAATATTCTAACATGTTCCATAACATTCTTAGGTGTTCTATAACATTTTATTCAAATATTTAATAATGGGTTTTGAAGTTCAATACAAACTAGAACTCATTTTTTTACAAGGAATCGCTCTATTACTCAACCTTTAATCAAATGGAATTTGGATATTAATCTTTTAAAAAGTAATGATTAACTCTAAAAAAAATTTAAAAATCAAAATCAAATGTATCACTCGACTTATAACCATATTAAATTCTAATATTGACTTTCATTATCAAGAATTTAAATCTTTAAAAACATAAATTAAAATACAAATATCATTTATAGGCTTTTACTTTGATTGTTTTATAAAAAAAACTGTGATTATACGTCACATCTACTAGTTATTGTCATATCTTGTTTTTTATAATTTTTTAACGAAATACTTTTCATCTATTTTTTACCTAAAGATTCAAAATATCATATTAATTTTATTAAAATCAATCTCAAACTATTAAATATTGACTTTTAAAATAAAAACACATAATAGATTAAAAATAATATATTATTTTTAAAGGAACAAATAAATGAAAAACCTCATTCATATTTCACCCCATGTCATAAATATTTCTAAGACTATCATAATAAAAAAATATCAATATAAATCCATATAATTAAAATAAATATCCATTTATAAAATATATAATAATTATACATACATGGTAGGTCTAAGGGTGGGGGTACAAAGGAAGGAAAGTTGCAGACACGAAGATTCGAAACCAAAACCCCCTCAACTCACTGCCACATGTATAAACGTGTTATTGGGTAACGAGCTATAGTAGGGTGTCACACCACATCTGTCTTGGGCCCAACCCACCACCTGCACGTTGCACACCCCCAGCTAAATTTGAGTGTAACGGGACTCGATCCTACACCAGTTCCGTTGTCAAGAAGTGACCGCCTTACATAGTAACACTTAACCAACCCCCGATCGACTATAATAATTATAGATTTCTTTAAATGTATCAAAAAAACATGTTAGGAAATTATATTTAACCTTTAACAAAAAAAAATCTTTTATGTCATGAAGTAAACATAATAATTTTTACATGTATAGTTATCATCCATTATGACATGTGCCCATTCATTGAAGATATGGAGTGATGGTGGACTTGAGGGTGACCATGAATAGAGACAGAGCTTAATTGGGTGCCCATGGTGGTGGTTGTGGCCAATGGCCAACGAACTGGATTGGCGGCGAGGGCATTTTGAATTGTAGAGAAGGTGAGCCCGATGAGGTTGAAGCAAGTGTGTAAATGATTGGACGGTTGGGATTGTGGGTGGTGGTGATCTAGCAAGGAGTAACAAGGGTATTATGTGGTCATCCCAAGTGCATTTCCATTCATGCTACAGTAGAGGTGATCCCACATTGAACTTGAGATGGGAATTTGTGTTTGGGGTTATGCCAACACATATTACACCCACCATGTCTGCGAACCAACCTGCTCGTGGGCCTATGTTTCCATGCATCTGTGAGCCCAACATATGCCCATGGGCCTCCATGTTCGTATTGGTTGATCCCTGATGCTTGTGGACCTACCCCTTCATAGAGTTGCCCACTAAGCTCGGTTGATGGGTTGGGGTTGAACTGATTTTTTTTTTTTTTTGCCAAAAATCACTTTAATTCCTTTATGCTCAAAGCTTATGCCAACATTTATTCACAACCCCTCCACTTATTTTTATCCTTCAATAACACAACAAATAAACATACATCTGATCCTCATAAGTAGATTTTTAAGAATGATAATATTTCCATGGTTTCAAAGCATAAAATGTATAAAAATGATTTATTAATCTAAAATAAACAAAAACTCCGATACCTAATATATTTATGGAAATAAACTTAAAAACTAAATATATATATACACACATACACACGAAATATTAAAGAAAAATAACGACAAAAATAATCTACGCACATTCCCCCGCACTTGAGCCTTGTCCTCAAGTAAGTCCTCTCAACAAGAATCTCACCAAGAATTCATCTTCTCCCAAGTCCAAGACTGGAACGCTAAATTTTAATCGCAAAGGACTTAATTGGATTCAAATGATGACATGAAATATCTTTTCAATTCCCCCTCACTCGAGGTCATCATCTCACTTCACAATTCCACCTAATCAACAATTCATCACTATGCACCAACAGTGCAATCTTTTTCTTCTTGTTCACATAAGTTCAACATTCTCCATCCCTTTCATCTCTCTCAATAACTGGGCATATTTTTCACATGCTTTTTTTACTCATGAGATGTGAAATGCACTTATTCAAGAATTGAGCAGGACTAATTCAGAACTAAGCAATCTCAAGTAGCAAGCATCCCTCGAGACTAATTGGAATGGTCAAGGAATGAAAGCATGGCCGGGCAGCTGACCCTGAGATTGTCCTTTACTCGTTGATATATTTTAATTTTTTCACACATACACACTTGTGCCAAGTCATGTTGAGGGAATCCAGTTTGGATCTCAATTGCTCATACTACTCCAATTCAATTCAAATGATTGATCCGGTTGTTTAGAGTGAACAATTGAAGTGCTACTTTTGTTTAGCAAAAATCAAGCACTCTAGCTTAGGTTCACCAATCCAACACAAACATGTCGATTTTTAATGCAATTAAGTCCAATATTATTAACCCTCAATACCTAAGTGCCAAAAACATGAGTTTCCATGTTTTCAAGGTGATTTGTCACTTTGAGTATTGATGGACAGGTTTTGCTCAAGTTTATTCCCAATAAGCAACACACTACCCCCACAATTCAGTGAAGAATTCTGCATGTTTTCCCTTGTCCTGGTTAGTGATTCCTGCCTTGAAACAGTCTTCAGTTAACCTTTTCCTCTTGATTTCTAGAGAGGCATGTGGCTCTCCTTTGTGTTCCTCTTCTTGGGATATGAATTTCTCAAACTGCACCTTTGTTCCAGCTTCTTCAGTGGCAAGAAATGAACTTCCAAGGCTAAATGCTGCTTCTTGATTGACTTCCATGCCACCTTGAGTTGTTGGAACAAATTATTCCAGCTCCTCCTCAAAAAGTTTTCATGAACTCCAGCCTCTTTTGTCCTTGGATTTGATCTGTTCATCTTCCTTTAATTCTGTTCCAGCAGCTTGCCCAAATTCTGGAATCTCAGTGGGTTCTTCCAAGTTTTCTTCTTCAAATATAGCTTGCATCAAGTCTAAAATTTCAGGTTCCTCTTCCTCGTTTTCTTCTTTAGTGGCAGCTTGTACGAAGTCTGGAATTTCAGTAACTTCCTCTTCCTTTAACAACCTGTTTTCAAGTTATTGTGGACTTCCCTCCTCAAGGTCTTCTTTAAGTGCAGTTTGCTGCATTCCTGAATTTTCAGTGGATTCTTCCTCATTTTGCAGCTCATACTCAACTTCCCTTGGCCTGTCTTCATCAACTTCATCACTGTCCCTAGTAATGATAGCCATAACACTCTTCATGGGATGAATTTCATCTTTCAGGGGCATCATTTCTTGATTTTTCCCATTGTTTTTCCTTGCAAGCAACTCTACTTGAGCTTCAAAATGGTGGGCACGAGCCTGAGTGTTTTTAGAGCGTTTATCAATTCTTGTATCCATCCTTGAGAAGTTGAATTGACTGTCTTAGATGTGAGCATTGGTCGCTTGGATGAAGCTTTCCACCCTTTCTTCATTGTGATAAAGACACCAGCTGTAATTTCTCCTACAGGGACCCCTATGCCCATCCAGAATATCCAGCTATAGCCAGCTGTAATTTCTCCTATAGGGACCCCTATGGCCCTTCTAGAAGAATCTTTCCAGGCTGTGTCCAAATCTTTGAAAGCTTGGATTGACTACCTTGTAGATGCTCAAGTATCATTTGCGTTTCTTTGTCAGTCACAGTTGAAGGTGGGTGCTGTTTCTCTCATTCATCCCTTGCTGTTTGGTTTGTAAATACCCAAAAATTTCTGAATTTGCAGCTTGTTTGAAGTTGCTTCATTCCTCCCAAGAGGTGTTGACTTGATTTCTCTAACCTGAATGGCATGAATTTGAGAAAATGCTACTCTTCCCAAGCTATTTTTCAAAATTTCCAGCTTGCTGGAGGTTATCTTTCTCCCTCCAACCTTGACAAAATCCATCAAAAAACGTGTCACTCTTTGTAGGCAGAGTTTTTAGAATTCCCATGCAATTTTCCTCTTCTATTTGGTAAGGTAGGTTTGTTGTATTTCCAGGGTTACTACTCTGAATTGTGTTGTGCCCAAGCTCTCTAAATGAATAACACATCCCCTTCTTCTTTTAGGTCTTCGAAATCAAGCCTTGCATTTGTTCTTGAAGTTGGGAAATTTGCATTTCCTTAGGGGCAGTGTCTTCTTGGGCCACTACTCTTCTTCCTCCTTTCCTTTTCATGGGAATTTATAGCCAACCTATTGAAGAAGTCCTCGAGTTCCATGGCTGTCTTATTTCCATAGAAACCACCACCTGCATTGTCAACAAGAGCTTGTCCTATATGTGCGAGATCATCGAAGAAATATTTCATGAGTAATGAGGGTGGGAGTTGGTGAGTTGAGAATTGTAGGTAATACCTTTGGTACCTCTCCCATGCTTCATGAAAGTTCTCCTTGTTTCCTTGAATGAAGCTTGTGATCCTGATAAAACCTTTAGAACCAACAGTTCCCAACGGGGGGGAGTGCTTTGTTTGTATAACAGAAATGAGTATCAGAATTACAGGCGCAAGAGGAAGGAGAAGAAGAATGGAGAAGAGAAATGGAAAATGGAAGAGACTCAAGAGCCCCCTTGGTGCTCCCACCCAAACTCTAAGCCGAATGCTCTAACAGAATTCCTTCCTGCTACTCTTCAGCCCTCTCCCTATTTAACAGTCTCCCCTTACTCCTCACGTGGCCACCTCTAGTCCCTTCTAGAATACACAGTTGTGGCCAGCTGTAGATTCCCTTGTAATGACCCTTATGCCACCCCCATGCTTTAATTAGTCCACTATCTGTCACCAATGTTGAACATGTTGTTCCCGCTGTTAGCAACCAAGCATGATTCCATCCAAATGCAACTTGGACAAACTGCATCAACGAGGTGAAACACTGTGGACAGCAGGCAACAGATTGTTGCAGAATCGTCAGGAGTCACTACGACAGAAATGAGAAACGAAAGAAGAATGCAGAAAGCAAAATAGACACGAGACGCACAAATTTACATGGTTCGGGAATAACCCTACGTCCACGGAGAGGCAGAAAATTCACTATATCCAGAGCACAAAATACAGAATTTTTGCAGTAGTAACCCTAGCCCGAAAAATGAGCTATAAAATGGAAAAGACGATCATTGTTCCGAAAAAGTGAGTCTGCGTTGCAACAGTGAAAGGCGGTCAGCTTTATCAAAAGCACTACAGTGGCTGCTGGCTGGAAGTCAAAAGTGCTACAGTATTGTTGACTCCGAAGTCCGCACTGCTACAGTGTCTGTCGGTGTCGGTCGGTCAGATCCGCTACAGTGTTTAGAAACGCTACAGTACCGAACGGTGTCGGTCGGTCGACCCGCGACAGTTGCGGACCACAAGCATTCGGCCCAACCGGATCAGGCTACACCAATCCAACACAGATTCTCCTGAGAACCCCCTTCCCCATGTGGAGCAATGCCCGTTGGCAGATAACGCAGCGCTATAGTCTCTCTTATCCAGGAAAATACCAAACTGACCATGCTTTCCAAAACCAGTTGTTTTGAAGAAAGTCCCATAGTGAGATCCGCCATTTCGAAAGCATCACAATTTCTTTGTGTTGTTAGCCATCCTTGAAACAGAATCAATCCCTTTTATGAAAACTGCTTCAAAAGGAAAAATGGAAGTACTGCTTGCCAACTTGGAGCAAAAATGAGGCTGCAATGCACAATCAAAAAGAACATGCAAAATCCCCTCTTCTGCTGCCCTGATATCCAGAATATGTAGATAGCTTGAGTCCCAGTGATCATCGGGTATCAGAAATTCTTCTCCGAGCAAATTAGAGTTATCAACTAGAGGCATGGAACTTGACAGGTCAGGTTTTAATGGCATGTCCAAAAAGGATATTCCAGCCGCCTTCAAAGGAAGTGAAGTTTCGTTTACAGTAGCAGGATCCAGATACCTTTGTGGTTCTCTGGCAACCATCCTACAAACAGTTCCAAGGTTGGAATCTCCACACCTTCCTTTCCAACAAAAAAATTGCATCCAGATGAAACTGTCAAGTACTGGAAAGTTGGAAGATTCTCTTTGATGCCGAAGCAGATTGAGCGGTGCTCCCTACCATTAGTAATAGCTCTGGCAGCTTGCTTGCATCCTGGCAACTTCACAAAGGGCGTGCCAATGGTGGTGGCCCGGGAGGCGGCTTTGGCAACAAATCACCTCCAGTTGCAGAAGCAATCTCCCCTTCGAGTAGATTGTGAACACTCAATGTACCTTTGTTATCACAAAAAGCTTATCTGCAAGCTGAAAACTCAGTCTAAGAAATTTTGTTGTCCTGTTCCGACTGTACTAAAACTAGGAATGGAAATTACCTCATTGTGAACAGGTCAGGGATTCATCTGCTCCCTGTGGAACCTTTCCTGACCAGTCGGGAAACTTTTCCAGCTTGCCGCGCTTTCCCTGTTATATCGTTCCTGTTTTGAGTCCACCCATGCTTTCCCCTTCCTTGCCGGACCGCGACTTTGAGCTTGCAAACTGACTTTGTCGACTTCTTCTCGCGTGATCCAGCTCATCGGATCTCTTCCATCGCACACAAATAATTCAGTACAGTGACTTCCATCTGGTCAGATGCGTTTGTGGTCATGTACTCCATCTCAATCGCACCTTTGTGCTGCACTGCAGTTTTTTTGAGTCCAGACCTGTGCATGTCGGGTTCCACTATGACCTTCAATGGCCCTGCGTTGTCCTGTGGCAGATAATGTGGAGATAGCTCACCTTTCAAGATGTCAATCGTATTTACCACCAAAAACTGTGTTTCACCCCTGCACCCTCGTTTCGCCACTCACCTCTGAATGTACCTCATGCAGCTTGAATGCCAGAGAAGGCCGAGTCGGGCTGCTGCATCTTTTATAGATGTCGTACCAAAAGAGAGAGAGAGCTTCCCGAAATTCAGCTTGTTCTTGCTCCAGTTGGCTCTGCTTGATTGATGTGAGTGTAGCATTGATACGCATGAGTTGCTGGTCCACTCCATCCAGTAGCGTCTGTTGGAAATGTCTGACCGTTCGACACGAAAACACAAGCGAGAATGGAAAGAAAATTGAAGGAAAAATACTTGAACACAAATGATGTTTTGTGCACCACCAATTGGGATACATTTTTGGAGAGGTTTTCATTTCATTATATAGGCAAAAAAAAACAAGATGTATTTACAACGTAATTAAAACCACACGGCAGCCTTAATGAGGTCAAACCGCTTTGACTCATCAATGAGGGGGAGAAAAAAAAACCGGTGAAATAAATTCCAAATAAAAAATAGTCAACAATCACCCCCCTAATTTTTATTGCGTTCTCTGGATCTCAACGACGCCGATCTTCGCACGCAACTTCTGAAACTGGCGCGCCCAAGTGACTTCGTGAGAATGTCTGCAGGCTGCTATTCCTCCCTCGAAACCTTCTCCTTGCTCGCCGCCGGCTTCTCTGCAATGAATGTGGCATGCAGGTGGGCGGGCTTGCCTCGTTGGCCGTAATGAAGTGTAACTCACCAGGGTCGAGCTTGCGTTGTGCAAACCCAGGCGGTGTTGTCGGACCGATAATGTTGTCGATGGTGCGAAATCGAAGCGGGGCGTCGTCGTGATCAACGTCTAGTGCTTCTGCCATATTGGATGGCGGTGAAGCGAACTCCATTGTGGTTGATGTCACGGGTATCACCTTAACCACATCTGGTGTTGCATCTTCTGCTGAGTTCGCACTAATGGGTTTGAGTGATGAGCTCTGGTCTCCAACAGTGTTGTCGCCCACCGCATTCCTTGGTCTACATGCCTTTGTGTGTTCGACGGTGAATGGATCCTCACTACTCCACACAGCTTGTTCACCATGAGCACTCCAATCCCACTGTTTTGTCTCGTCGAAGGTGACATCGCGCGTTACATGCACGCGCTTGCTGACAGGGTCATACACGCGATATGCCTTGGACCCGAACTCGTACCCGACGAAGATCATCGGCGTACTCCGGTCATCCAGCTTATTCAGGTGAGGCTTCATGTTCTTAACATGCGCGATGCAGCCAAAGGTGCGAAGAAAGTGCACCGCCGGTCGTTTTCCATGTCAGGCCTCATACGGTGTCATTCCGTCAAGGCTCTGAGTCGACGCTCGGTTAAGGATGAAGATGGCGGTGGAGACAGCCTCACCCCAGAACATCCCGGGAAGACCCTTAGCCTTCAGCATGCTTTGAGCCATAGACACCACGGTTTGGTTGTGTTGTTCAATGACCTCATCTTGCTGTTGTGAAAAGGGAACCTTGAGTTGTCGTTGTACGCCACGGTCAGTACAGTATTCACCGAATTCTACTGAAGTAAAATCGTCACCGCGATTAGTGCGGAGAACCTTCAGCTTGCGCTCTGTCTCCACCTCCACTGTGGCTTGAAAGTGTCTGATTGCTGCAAGAGTCTGGTCTTTGCTTGCAAGAAGTTTGACCCACATGTAGCGGCTCATGTCATCCACGAGTAGCAGAAAGTAGCGGTTCCCGCTTGGCGTTGTTGGCGTGATTGGCCCACAAAGATCACCGTGGACAAGGTCGAGGACTTGTTCTGCACGATGCTTCACTTGCTCGGGGAAAGACGCTTGTTGCTGCTTTCCAGTGAGGCAGTTGTCGCAGACTTGATCTATTTGATCAATCCGCGGAAGCCCTCGCACCATATCATGTTGAGCGATCTTGGGCAGAGAATGGGGGTTCAGGTGGCCGTACCTTTCATGACATCGTCATGCCACCTCTGACCCCCTTGTTGACAAGCATGTAGGTTGTGCAATGCTGAGTCTTAACTTGTACAGCCGGTCGGGGAAGCGCTGCGCCCTAGCCAGCAGGCGTCGTTGCTTGTCCCGAATCTTCATGATGCCTCCCTCGATCAATACCTGGTTGCGCCCAAATTTACCCTATAGGTATGCGGTCGTTGTAGTACAGGTAGGGGTCGAATCCACAAGGACCGAAGAAGGAACCTAAAGACACTCTGATCATGGAAGGATTTGGCTATGAAGTGGCCAACTATTCAGATTGAATTGATTTGAATAACTACTGATTTAATTCAAAGAAAATAAATTAAAACATTCAATTACTTGGTCTAAAACAATTAATGGAGATGAGTTGATCCTAAGTTGTTACTAGGGTTAGATTGGATGTATTTATTTTCTTATAACGTTCGTTTCAATAATTCAAAAAGTATCCACAAAATGATATAATTCCTCAACATCATTCACCAATTTAATCCCTACACAATTCCAAGGCTAATTACCAATGCACTTAGAGGATCAATTTAATGATCACTCCAAGGAATTGGATCGTAATAGCACTCAAAATGTGTCATTGTCAAAGTTGGTGAAGACGAAGAAGAAAATAATCATCCAATGGAAATCTTAAATTAATGAAATGATTACAGAATTTTATATCATAAAATAACATCCAATCTGCCCCATGCAACTCCCTAAGACCAACCCATAATGGTTTAGCCCTCCATTGATCCTATGATCTCAAAGGAAGCGGAAAGTAGACTCATTGGGGCGGAATTGAAGAAGTAAAAAAAAACAACAACAAAAACACGATCACTCCACCGTTGTGTGAACAAAATCACAAGGTTTGGTGTGAAAAATTTCACACCTTGAGGCAACGGTATCAAGGTGATATAAATAAGAACTATATAAGAGAAGAAGAAGAACTTTTATTGAAGACTAAGGCGATTCGAACAACTTACATGAGAAGGAAGAACATTACAAAGGCAAATTGGCATAATAACACTACAATAAAAAGAAAGCACCAATCTCCTCAAATCCTCCATCCCTACTGCCTTAAATAGGCATTTTGGAAGCCTTTGGCCGAGCTCCCATCATCCCATGTACCTTTAATTAATTTTGTTGGAGAAAGCTGGGTGGACATTTAATGCATAGGAGACTTTTCAACTATTGCCTCGAAGTTGCAGTCAACTTGCTGTTAGGTCGGAGAGTGATGGCAAGAGGGGGGGTGAATTGCCTTTTTAAAAAAGTTTAACAATTTAAAACAAAGTTAAAGGTGCAGCGGAAATAAAAGAGGCAAGACACAAAACTTGATAACGGAATTCGGCTTAAACCAAAGCCTACGTCTCCGCTCCCAACTCAACCGTTGAGAGATTTACTACCGCTTGCTTTTTAATGGTTTTAGCAAGAAACCCACTAGACTTTAAGGTAGTCTAGAACCTATTACAGCTTGCTTTTAATGGTTGAGCAAGAACCCACTAGCCTTCTTACAGGTGAAGGCTAGCTCACCTATGACTCAAGCCTTTTAAAGGGAAGGCTTGACTAACCTCTTCACACCTTGAAGGTGGTGTGAAAACCCAAACAAAAGGAAGATAAAAGAAAGAGGGGTTTGTAGGCACAAACCCAAATTGATGCTCAAAAAGATAAATAATGAAAAACCGTAAGAGGAGAAGCCTTGGGCGTCAAAGGATTGATGAAGTTGATGAAGGGCGCTCCCAAGCTTCTTTGATGGTGCTCCTTGGATGTGGAAGTGGGTTGGAGCAATTGAGGTTCCTTGAAGGAATCCGCCGGAGGTTTGCCAACTGATGAAAAATGTGTCCGTTAGCTTCCGTTGGCTTCCGTTGGCTTGGTATTGTTCCACTATTTGTTCTGGGGCTTCCTAGTCCTTTATTTATAGAGGGGGAACCCTCATATGGCCGTTCGGGGTCTTCGGAGCCGTTGAAAAAGTCTTCGGAGCCGTTGGGAGCAGGTTGGTCAAAGCCCAACGGCTAGTTTGACTGGCTCCACCGGCTGACCGGTGCTTGGCCACCGGTTGGCCGATGCTTTGGAAAATGGAGAGGCCTTCTGCCCAGGCACCACCGGCTGGCCGGTGAGGAGGCCACCGGTTGGCCGGTGGTGAGACAGTAGGTGTCCCTTCTGTCTGGGTTCCACCGGCTGGCCGGTGATGGGACACCAGTTGGCCGGTGGTCCGGACAGAGGGGATGCCTTCTGTCAAGATTCCACCGGCTGGCCGGTGGTCATCCACCGGTTGGCCGGTGGACTGAAATCAGTCCACTTTTGCCTTCTGGCTTTCTTGACCCAATTCCTTGGCAACCTGAAATCATGTCTATCATCCAAAAACACTTAAAACAAGATTAGATAAATAAGAGAGTGATTGTGATCATGAAAATTAAACTACGAGGGGTACGAGAGGTACAACAATCTCCCCATATTTTGATGATCACAATCACCAAAACAAGCAATGTAAAAGACTGAAATGAAAGGCATGCTTTAAAGGATAAAGCAAAGCATGAGAGAAAGATTTGTCCCCCAATCAACCAAGAATTTCTCCCCCTTTGTGATTATCAAAATAGCACGGGGCATAAAACTTGATTGAGGGAAAGGTTGAAAAACAAGATAGAGTTTTTAAACCAATTGAAATTTTTGAGATTTGAATTGAAAGTTTTGAATTGAAAGTTTTGAATTGAAGGTTTTGAATTGAAAGTTTTGAATATAAAGCAAAAAGGCTTAAACGATCCTAACTCCCCCTAAATAAAAACAACAAATCACCGGGGAGAGGATTTTAGAACCGAGACAAATTTTGGTCCGGTGAAACTCGCTAAAAGGGATTTTTCAATCCAAACTTGTCTTGTGGCGGGTCTTCTCCTATGAAATTCATCGTTAAGGAAATGGTTTTGGGCATTCCATACCGGGCATTTTTGCAGTCGCACTCGTAAATTAAGTGCCCGATCTTTTTGCAATAGTTGCAAAATTTATATTGGGAGCTCCCCCTTACAAAAATAGTAGGAGCATGGGAAGAGGAAGCGTGCTTGGAATAGCCAAGCCCTTGGGTGGTTCTAGATATGCATTGGGAACCAAGGAGCTTTGAAAGGTTATGTTCACCTTCGGTGAACTTAGTTAGGGATTCCCTTAAATCCTTGATTGTTGATTCCATAGAATCAATATCGGGAAGGTTTTGGATTTTGAGGGACAAGTCTTCCTTCTCTTTGAGAAGTTGATCCTTTTCGGAAGAAAGAATTTTGAATTTCTTTTTTAAAGCAATAAATTTGGAAGAAAGTTCGTGAAAACCTTCCTCCAATTGATCTCTAGCATGTTGGAGATCCTCATAAGATAAATGATTGAAAGAATTTGAAGAACTAGAGGATGAGGAGTCGGAAGAGGATACCTCATGAAATGTCATTAGGCATTTTTTACCGTTGTCACTTGAGGAGGAGGAGGAGGAGGATGTGGAGCTATCACTCCATGTGGCCTTGAATGCCTTCTTCTTTTCCTTTTGCTTGGCCTTTTTCTTGTTGAGTGGACAATCGGGCTTGTAATGGCCTTTCTTGCCACACCCGTAACATGTTACCTCGGGCTCGGATTTTTCGTTGGGTTGAGCCTTGCGGGATTTCTTCTTCTTGTGCTTCTTCATGAATTTGTGCATTTTGCGGGCAAGGTTCTCGATTTCTGAATCGCCGCTTGAAGAGGAAGAAGATGAGGAGGAGGAGCTTTCTTCTTTTTGAACTTTGAAGGCGATGTTCTTTGGAGTTTTGATGAGTTGGCATTCCTTTTCAGCTTGCCTCCTCATGGTGATCTCGTAGGTCATGAGGGATCCGATGAGCTCTTCGACTGGCATGTTCTTGATGTCTTTTGCTTCTTGGATTGCCGTGACTTTCGGTGCCCATGTGCTTGGTAAGATCCAAAGGATCTTCTTGACCATCGTTTTTGCAGACACATCATCACCAAGGGACTTTCTCCCATTGCAAACATCAGTAAAACGTGTAAACATTTCAGTTATATTTTCAGATGGATGCATGGTAAAAGACTCAAAATCTTGACGGTACATATCCAATCGAGTATCCTTAACTTTGTTGGTCCCCTCATGGGTAACCTCCAATAGTTTCCAGATTTCATGAGATGAAGTGCATGTGGAAACTCGATTGAATTCATTACGATCAAGGCCGCAATGTAGAGCGTTCATGGCTTTGCCATCAAGCTCGAAATTTTTAATATCGGCTTGAGTCCATTTGGATTCATCGGGAGAAGAGAGAGAGTAACCATGCATGACAATTCTATAAAAAGGATAACCTATACTTCTAAGAAAAGTGGTCATGCGGGTTTTCCAATAAGTATAGTCGGTTCCATCAAAGAATGGAGCACGACCCAAAGAATAGCCTTCGGGGGCGAAAGAAGTTGAAGTCATCACAAAGGATCTTGAATTTGAAACCGGTTAGGGTATTACTCAAATTTTGCCTCTGATACCAATTGTTAGGTCGGAGAGTGATGGCAAGAGGGGGGGTGAATTGCCTTTTTAAAAAAGTTTAACAATTTAAAACAAAGTTAAAGGTGCAGCGGAAATAAAAGAGGCAAGACACAAAACTTGATAACGGAGTTCGGCTTAAACCAAAGCCTACGTCTCCGCTCCCAACTCAACCGTTGAGAGATTTACTACCGCTTGCTTTTTAATGGTTTTAGCAAGAAACCCACTAGACTTTAAGGTAGTCTAGAACCTATTACAGCTTGCTTTTAATGGTTGAGCAAGAACCCACTAGCCTTCTTACAGGTGAAGGCTAGCTCACCTATGACTCAAGCCTTTTAAAGGGAAGGCTTGACTAACCTCTTCACACCTTGAAGGTGGTGTGAAAACCCAAACAAAAGGAAGATAAAAGAAAGAGGGGTTTGTAGGCACAAACCCAAATTGATGCTCAAAAAGATAAATAATGAAAAACCGTAAGAGGAGAAGCCTTGGGCGTCAAAGGATTGATGAAGTTGATGAAGGGCGCTCCCAAGCTTCTTTGATGGTGCTCCTTGGATGTGGAAGTGGGTTGGAGCAATTGAGGTTCCTTGAAGGAATCCGCCGGAGGTTTGCCAAATGATGAAAAATGTGTCCGTTAGCTTCCGTTGGCTTCCGTTGGCTTGGTTATTGTTCCACTATTTGTTCTGGGGCTTCCTAGTCCTTTATTTATAGAGGGGGAACCCTCATATGGCCGTTCGGGGTCTTCAGAGCCGTTGAAAAAGTCTTCGGAGCCGTTGGGAGCAGGCTGGTCAAAGCCCAACGGCTAGTTTGACTGGCTCCACCGGCTGACCGGTGCTTGGCCACCGGTTGGCCGGTGCTTTGGAAAATGGAGAGGCCTTCTGCCCAGGCACCACCGGCTGGCCGGTGAGGAGGCCACCGGTTGGCCGGTGGTGAGACAGTAGGTGTCCCTTCTGTCTGGGTTCCACCGGCTGGCCGGTGATGGGACACCGGTTGGCCGGTGGTCCGGATAGAGGGGATGCCTTCTGTCAAGATTCCACCGGCTGGCCGGTGGTCATCCACCGGTTGGCCGGTGGACTGAAATCAGTCCACTTTTGCCTTCTGGCTTTCTTGACCCAATTCCTTGGCAACCTGAAATCATGTCTATCATCCAAAAACACTTAAAACAATATTAGATAAATAAGAGAGTGATTGTGATCATGAAAATTAAACTACGAGGGGTACGAGAGGTACAACACTTGCATCCACCGGAAAGACACGCAAAAAGGACCTTCTAGAAGACCGAATTGGAGTGGGCCCTAGAAGACTTAAATGAAGCCCCGGATGTCCCCTAACATCCTGTAAAATTTCAGCCCAAAATAATAAACCTTTCGCGAGATATGATATAAATAGTGGGCTGTTTTTCTGGGCCGCAGAATCTGGCCCAAAATTGAATCTTCAACTTGGGCCGCCTTAATCACCACCATTTAGGACGAATTAGCACTGGCTACAGAAAATTATTTGTTCCTCTATATGTCTTCTAGTCTCCCATGAATTTTGGGCTTCATTGGGCCTGTATTGTGGGCCCCACAGTCCGATCAGTGGGATGATATCCAATCTGCCTTCTCCAGAATTGTTTCCTTTCTTCGCCAAAAATTCTCATCATCCTTTATGAATCCTCCATTGATCCCTGAATGAAAAATATTCATATTTAAGTTTATATCCATTTACAAAAATATCAAATTAAAATATGGATAATTACATTTTTTGAAATCAGATGAAACATTGGGCCTAAATTGGTGCATATTAGGCATGGAGTGCACAAATGAAGAGAATGGATGTTCAAAATTAAAATCCACTAACTCAGGCCCATAAGATCAAAAATAAACATTTAAGACCATTAAAATGTAATCAAAATATGTGTTTTTATTGGCTAATCACACCCCCCAACTTGAGTTTTGCTAGTCCCGAGCAAAATATATCTCACAAAAATGAAATTTGAATGACCTTTTCCAAAAACATTTTAATACACATTTCTCACCCAAAGATCACATACCAAACAATTATGAAACCCATCAAAATCATTTAAATCAAGCTATGTCCACAGGCATATCTCAAGCCCAAGCTCATTCCTTTGTTCAAATTCATTGCCATATTTCATCCAAATTCAATTAAGCATGATGAAGTGTTGTGCGTCACAATAGACATGGGGGTTCATTTCCATTCGAGGGAGAAAAGATGGAAGCGCTAGGAGAAATCAAATTTTAATAATAAAATGAGTACTCATTTTTTTATTTTATTTGTTTTTTTTTGTGGATTTTTTTGGATTTTTTTTTTTGCAATCTTGCCATGGTAATTGAAATTGAACTCAATCGAGTCAACCCATGTAGCAAGACTTTGCCGATGACTCCCAGGCTCAAAGACCTTAGAGCACCAAGTGAAGCTCACATACTCGGGCATCATCTCGAGTTAACTCAATCAAAAACAAATTCAAATTACCACAAATAGAGATAAAATGCCCAACTCTGGGCCAGACAACTATGGAGTCACGATCCCCAAGTGCCGAAAGCCACACATTAGGTCAATTCATTGCTCTACGCGCAATTGATTTTTTTTTTGAATACTCATGTTAAAATTAAAATGATCGTCAATCCTATGCTATTTATTATGGGTCCCCAAGAAATCAAACTAAAACCCCACAATCTAGAGGACGTGCATTGTGTTTTTTTATTAAATGGATGAAAATATAACAGTGAAAAATCACATCGGACAACCGCACTTTCCAATATCTATGCACATGAATATAAACTTGCATTAAAATCAGAATCAAGGCATGCAAAATTATTTGATATCCAATTTCAGAGTTTGGAATGTGTGTTACCATGTTCAAGGTTAATGACATTTTTCCTTCCACACATTTTCATCTCCCCCCCAACTTGGAATAACACTGTCCCCAGTGTTTAAAGAATTGAAACATAGAAGGGGCAGGATAGAAGTTCAACGAAGACATTGAAAATGAAAATTATGGAATGAAGTCACCTGGTGGTTGATGTTGAAAATTCATTCTCATGTCTCCCTTCAGTTCTGGTTTATCTCCCAATGGCTTGGACGGTTGTGACCAGCTTTTCCCAATGACCTATGACATGCCTTTAATTTTTTTTTTAATATAAATATTTTTTTTGTATTTTTTTAACCTAAAAATAACATAAAAATAACATAAACTGATGATACATTGTCTTCATTATATTTTTTGGGTAAGGTATTACTCAGGGATCACACCGCGTGACACGGATGAATACAATGCTCCCCTTTCATACCCATCCTTACTCATAAAAGAAGAACAGGTCAACAGTCTAAGGTAGCATAAAATTATATCAAAATGATCCACTAATCCTTTTTGAAATATAAATTTGATTAAAACAACAAAATGATTGGAAACTTGAAAACCACGGGTTGCCTCCCGTGCAGCGCTTAATTTAACGTCTTTAGCTCGACTTGAACCCCCCAACTTAGCCAATTCCAACTTTAAAAATTTTAATGACCTCATCTTTCTCCACTTCAACATGATTGAGAATACATATCCCTTGTGGTTGGTAAGAAGATTTGGAATTGGATTCATGAACAATCCTATTTTCTAAAATTAATGAGAAAATTCAAGGAATATCATAAATGGTTGATCTTTTTTATTCTGTAATCTTTCCTAATAAATCAAAGATCAACCACCCTTTTTGGGTTGCATGAGATGAATAAATGAAACCCCCAAGCTCTTTCAAAGATCAACCACCCTTTTTGGGTTGCATGAGATGAATAAATGAAACCCCCAAGCTCTTTCTTAACACAAATGATAGGGTACTCGAGTGGGGAAGGAAGGACAATGATTTTGAGCTCGGTTTGGATAGGACATTTAGACACAGGTTGAGAATTTGAATCCAACTCAGTTTCATTTTCCAAATTTATTGACAAAATTGTTTCATTTTGAACAGAAGATTCAACCAAAAAATTGGAAAGAATAGTATTAGGAATGGGCATGGACTCAATGTTTTTTATTTCTCTCTGTGGTTCAGTGATTGGTATTTTTGAAAAATCATCAACAGAGTTACATTTAGGAGACTCAATCCACGATGTCAAATTCTTCTCATTTGAATCCAAAAAATCAATTTCCTCCTCATTTAAAGACCCTCCATCAATTTCGTGATTCAATTCCCCTACCCCAAATCCAAAAGTTGGTTCTTCAATAAATTCATGAGTGGTTTTTGGGAAACTAGACACTCCACATAAGGTTTTAAATGGTACAGTTGGTGTAGGGATGAGTTCCTCACAAGTATTAATGCATTGTAGTTCTAATCTCAAAGATGATAACTCAGAATTCATTATCTCCATTTGATTACACAATTGTTCAATCAGTGTTTGAGGAAAAGAATTTGTATAAGGTTGAACATCATGGACTTCCCTAAGATTGATCTCCTCAACCATCCTTGAGAGGGCTGGAAATTTATCCTTTGAATATTCATCATCCCAATGATTGTACATGTCCGCAGGTGTGTGGTAATTAATCAAGGGTTGATCAAAGAAAATTTCTAATTTATGTGCTTCCCAATATTGATTTTCCATTTGATTCCAGCATGAGTTTGTGACATGGTAATCTGGAAGATACTCCATTGGACAAGACAGGAAGTTGGATCCTAGATTTTCAGAACACGCACAAACAGAAAGGGGTAAAGATAAGAGAGATGGGGGAGAGAATAGAGAATGTGGGGTGAGAAAAGGATGATAGTGTCTAAGATAACTTACTTGGGTCCCCGGCAACGGCGCCAAAATTTGGTTGCGCCCAAATTTACCCTACAGGTATGCGGTCGTTGTAGTACAGGTAGGGGTCGAATCCACAGGGACCGAAGAAGGAACCTAAAGACACTCTGATCTTGGAAGGATTTGGCTATGAAGTGGCCAACTATTCAGATTGAATTGATTTGAATAACTACTGATTTAATTTAAAGAAAATAAATTAAAACATTCAATTACTTAGTCTAAAACAATTAATGGAGATGAGTTGATCCTAAGTTGTTACTAGGGTTAGATTGGATGTATTTATTTTCTTATAACGTTCGTTTCACTAATTCAAGAAGTATCCACAAAATGATATAATTCCTCAACATCATTCACCAATTTAATCCCTAAACAATTCCAAGGCTAATCACCAATGCACTTAGAGGATCAATTTAATGATCACTCCAAGGAATTGGATCGTAATAGCACTCAAAATGTGTCATTGTCAAAGTTGGTGAAGACGAAGAAGAAAATAATCATCCAATGGAAATCTTAAATTAATGAAATGATTACAGAATTTTATATCATAAAATAACATCCAATCTGCCCCATGCAACTCCCTAGGACCAACCCATAATGGTTTAGCCCTCCATTGATCCTATGATCTCAAAGGAAGCGGAAAGTACTCATTGGGGCGGAATTGAAGAAGTAAAAAAAAACAACAACAACAAAAACACGATCACTCCACCGTTGTGTGAACAAAATCACAAGGTTTGGTGTGAAAAATTTCACACCTTGAGGCAACGGTATCAAGGTGATATGAATAAGAACAGAATAAGAGAAGAAAAACTTTTATTGAAGACTAAGGTGATTCGAACAACTTACATGAGAAGGAAGAACATTACAAAGGCAAATTGGCATAATAACACTACAATGAAAAGAAAGCACCAATCTCCTCAAATCATCCATCCCTACTGCCTTAAATAGGCATTTTGGAAGCCTTTGGCCAAGCTCCCATCATCCCATGTGCCTTTAATTAATTTTGTTGGACAAAGGTGGGTGGACATTTAATGCATAGGAGACTTTTCAACTCTTGCCTCGAAGTTGCAGTCAGCTTGCATCCACCGGAAAGACGCGCAAAAAGGACCTTCTAGAAGACCGAATTGGAGTGGGCCCTAGAAGACTTAAATGAAGCCTCGGATGTCCCCTAACATCCTGTAAAATTTCAGCCCAAAATAATAAACCTTTCACGAGATATGATATAAATAGTGGACTGTTTTTCTGGGCCGCAGAATCTGGCCCAGAATTGAATCTTCAACTTGGGCCGCCTTAATCACTACCATTTAGGACGAATTAGCACTGGCTCCAGAAAAATTATTTGTTCCTCTATATGTCTTCTAGTCTCCCAAGAATTTTGGGCTTCATTGGGCCTGTATTGTGGGTCCCACAGTCCGATCAGTGGGATGATATCAAATCTGTCTTCTCCACAATTGTTTCCTTTCTTCGCCAAAAATTCTCATCATCTTTTATGAATCCTCCATTGATCCCTGAATGAAAAATGTTCATATTTAAGTTTATATCCATTTACAAAAATATCAAATTAAAATATGGATAATTACATTCTTTGAAATCAGATGAAACATTGGGCCTAAATTGGTGCATATTAGGCATGGAGTGCAAAAATGAAGAGAATGGATGTTCAAAATTAAAATCTACTAACTCAGGCCCATAAGATCAAAAATAAACATTTAATACCATTAAAATGTAATCAAAATATGTGTTTTTATTGGCTAATCAACGCCTGACAACCATTCTCATCGAGTTGTCCGATGCTGATGATGTTGGCGGTGAGGCTCGGGATGAAGTATACCCTCGTGAGTGCGTGGTGCTCACCGGTTTTACAAGTGAATAAGATTGTCCCGCACCCCTCGATATTGACGACAGATCCATCACCAAACTTCACGGTGTCGCGGATCCCAGAGTCAAGCTCAGAGAAGGCAGCGCGGGAACCGGTCATGTGGTTTGTGGCACCAGTGTCGAGGTACCACAGGTCGTCGTCGCACGCCTCCCTTTGAGCATGTTGTGCAAAGACCTTCACCTCGACCACTCGGAGAGGACTGCAATGTGGCAGTGAGGGATTCGAAGTGGCAGATTGTGGTGGTGGTGTATCGGGCATCGCAGTACACGCCCTTACCATAAGGAGTGTCGGCTCGTCGTCGTCACCATGGGTTAGAAGAGCCTTAGCATGTCTCATCCTGCTGCGACAATCTTTGGCCCAATGACCCATTTTTCCGCAGTAGAGACATTGGTCTCTTGAGGCGTCATGACCGTCATTGGATCCCCTATCATCCCTTCGTAGTTGTCGGCGACGCCAGTTGCCAGTCTTGGAGTCGTTGAGGGGTCCATCCCTCGCTTGCCGCTCCTTCATCCGTGCATCCCACTCCTGCTCGGTGAGGAGCAAATTCCCTCCATAGTCGATGGTGGGTGCCGGGTCAAAACGGTCTTCCGCCGCTTTGAGTCTCCCTGTTACCTCCTCCACAGAGAGAGTAGAGATATCGAGAAGCGTCTCAATTGAAAGGGCAATTTGGGAGAACCTGAAGGAGACGGCGCGCAAATACTTCTCAACGACCTTGTCTTGAGGCTCCGGATCGCCGAGGATCGTGAGTTGGTTGAGCATCCCGGTGAGCCGCATTGCGAAGTCGTCCACCGATTCGCTGTTGTGAAAAACAATGTCTTCGTACTCCTTGCGGAGCTTTTGAGCATTGGCCTTGTGAACACGATCAATGCCGATGCGCATGGTCTTCACGGTGTCCCACGCTTCCTTGGCAGTTGCCTTGACGGCGAGTATGGAGATCATCTCCGGCGGGACAGTGCGAAGGATGGCCTCCAGCGCCATCCGATCTTCCTGGAGTTCCACACCGCCAGTGTCGACGGCATCCCAAAGACCGCGTGCTTGAAGCGTGACCTTCATCATCAAGGACCAGTCGTTGTAGTTTGTCTTCGTGAGGATCGGGTACGTCGCCGATCCCTCGATCTCCTTCACCACTCGATGTACCACCAGAGGGCCACTACCGCTGTCAACGGGGGGTCTGGGACGTGCCGATGATGTCTGGGAGAGTTGGGGCGATGAGGGCTCGGAGTTCGGCATTGTGGATGAAGCCATCCTCGCTTTGATACCAAATGTTGGAAATGCCTGACCGTTCGACACGAAAACACAAGCGAGAATGGAAAGAAAATTGAAGGAAAAATACTTGAACACAAATGATGTTTTGTGCACCACCAATTGGGATACATTTCTGGAGAGGTTTTCATTTCATTACATAGGCAAAAAAAAACAAGACGTATTTACAACGTAATTAAAACCACGCGGCAGCCTTAATGAGGTCAAACCGCGTTGACTCATCAATGAGGGGGGGGAAAACGGTGAAATAAATTCCAAATAAAAAATAGTCAACAGCGTCGCCATTGCCTCTTCTCCCCCGAAAGTATATCCAACAAGTCAGACCAAATGATAAAACCTTAAGAACCAACAGTTCCCAATGGGGGGCTGCTTTGTTGGTATAACATAAATGGGTATCAGAAATAGAAGCGCAAGAGGAAGGAGAAGAAGAATGGAGAAGAGAAAAAGAAAATGGAAGACTCGAGAGACCCCCTGGTGCTCCCGCCCAAGCTGTAAGCTGGATCCTCTAACAGAAATCCATCCTGCCTCTCTCCAGCCCTCTCTCCCTATTTAACAACCTCCCCTTACTCCTCACTTGGCCACCTCTAATCCCTTCTAGAATACACAGTTGTGGCCAGCTGTAGATTCCTTTGTAATGACCCTTATGCCCCCTCTAGAAGGAGCCTTACAAGTTGCACCGAGAGTGTCCAGGTCTCTATCAGGTCCTCTTCCTAAAGTCCTTGGTTTTCTCAACTGGGAAGTATCTTCGTAAAAATGCAACATGTAAAGCTTCCCATGAATCAAAAGCATCCTCCTCTTGATTGCGCAACTATCTCCTTGCCTCCCCCTTCAAGCAATAGGAGAAGCACTTCAGATTTAACTCATCCTCTTCCAATGCCTTGAGGGGAAATGTGTTCACTATTGTGATGAATTCCTTGATGAACATTTAAGAATCCTCACTTGGTGCTCTATTGAAAGCTGGTAGGGACACCATTTGATGGTGCTTGAGCATATATTCCCTTGCTCTTGGTGATAGCTTTATGATTAATTAATTCTCCCTCACTTAGGGAATTTCTAAATCCCTCATTTTTGGTAGAACTTGATTCCAATTCTTCTTGGGAAGGTTCCGTGGCTGCTATCCTCTCATTTCTGGCCACAAAACAGGTTGGGTTCCTCCTGTTTCCATTCTTTTAAATGGTTCTTACTTGCCCCCTTTGAATTCATATTTATATCCTCAATCCAGTGGCAGAAAGATGGATGATAGAGAGCCTCTGGTCCACTCGAAATGTACCGGAAAAGTAGAATTCCAGCAATGAGAATTCAAGCATGTAAATCTATTTTGAAATGAAAATTAGCAGTGAATTCTTGTTTTAATGTGTTTCTGTCCGGATGGCTCCTCGCCAGCCAGGAGGGTTCTCTCGCAGGGCGCCGCTAGGGTTTCGTTTCTGATGCGGCGATGAACTCTTTCTCTCTCGCCTCGCCTTCCTACGTTCTCAACTATGCCTCTCGTTATGGAATCATTCCTTCCCTGTTGATCTCCTACCTCGGCGTTCGGTCAGATCCTCCTCTCCCGTCGGCTGTTTATGCCTCACCGTAGGCAATGTCGTCCCTTCCTTATCGTTGGGCCTTGTCTTCCTCGATATCACCTTTCCCTATCTCGGTCTACCAGGCTCTGTCAGTCATTAGTGCGGTTGGCAGTGTGATTCTCAGCCCTTTGGTGGAAGATCCTCGCTTGACTCGCTCTCTGATGGCTTTCGGTGCTTGCCTGTGTGGATCCTCGAGTGGCGGTGGTCTCTCTCCTGCTCCGAAGGTGTCGACGACTTCTGTGGTGGACATTTCATGGCGGGATTTAGTACCCGGATGAAGGTAAGGACCCCGTTGGCGATGGTGGCCTTGAAGATCTCCTGGTGGCCACGGCTCTTGTCGACATTGGGCTTCCGCGCCATGCCCTCGCACGGTGGGAGCTGTGAGGTGTCGGGATGTCTCCGGTTCGAATCTCTCTGGCTTCGTGGCGTGTGTATTTTCGTTTGAGTTGTACCCCTTTGTGGATCTGTTTGTGAAATGTGGTACTCAAATATTAAAATAGTAATTTTATTGCCATGTAAAAATATGTTTTTTTCTTTTATTATTTTGCATTCCTCTGGTGGACTTTTGAATTATGGCCATTTTGTTGTGCGGGGCTTCTTATTTGGATGGGCTGTTTTGACTTCTGTTTCGTGGGTGTTTCGGGTGGCCTGGATCGCTAGCCCGTTTTACCCGTACGTTGCCATTGTGGCAATCCTGCTGCTCGGTTTCATCCTAGCCGTTGTTGTTTCGCGATCTGACGGTCTTGATTTGCTGCTTTGTGTTTCTTCGGTGATCTGATCAGCGTCGTCCATGCGTCTCTGGTCGTCCGCGTGTCCCGGGCTTTGCGGGATTTGTTTGAACCGCCGTTGCTTCACGATTCTTCTGTTTGCTGGGTTGCTGCTGCGTGGACCTCATCTGTTACGCCTGTCAGTGGCGTCGCTTCGTTCCTTCCACCACCATTATTATGCGACACGTTTTGGTTTTCTTAGAGGTGTGGTTCGTCGTCTTCAGCTTCCTATCTCGAGAGCTCTGTGAGAAGTAGTATTGTTTGTTGGTTCGGTGACCCGCTGCTTGTACGCCGCCAACTTGACGACAGTTCCGGCGTTTTTTTCCCGGTGGAGACTCCTTCAGAAAATCGAGAAGGCAACCATGGCAGAGATTTATGCATTTCGTCGCTTATGTATTTGTGAGCTCGTTCTTTATTTTCTTGTTTGATCTTTGTGTTGTATGTTCCTGTTTTCTCTTTGAGTTTGTTTTAAGTCGGGGATGTGTGCGTGAGTCCGTCTAGTTCGGAAGAGAACTTCGCTAACTCCGAGCCAGGGTTCATCACTGGCTCTTGGGGCGGAGAGGTCTTCGTTCTCGGATAGTTTTCATGGTCCGCGTGCGTGGTCTGTCTTTGCTGCTTCTCTGTTTGTATTTGCTCTGTTTTCATTTTGCATAATAATATAGAAACTGTGGGGGGGTTCTTGACGTGGAGTAGGACCATAAGGTCCAAACCACGTAAATCTTGTTGTCCATTTTACTTTCCTGCAAGTTTCGTTTTTTGTTTTCCGACTTTGTTGATAATACGTTTTATACTCGGCTGTGTTTATTTTGAGTTTATCTCTGTATACTGTAAAAATTCCTCAACAAGTGGTATCAGAGCCTGTTACTCGTTTTATTTACAATGTCTGTCAAGTTTGAAATTGATAAATTTAACGGAGAAAATGATTTTAATTTGTGGAGAGTTAAAATGCGTGATTTACTTGTTCATAATGGTCTTGCTAATGCTTTGCACGGTAATAAGAAACCTGTTGTGACTGTCACTGCCGATGGTCAGTCCACCACTACCTTTGTCGATGTTGATCCTCGTATATTGGAAAAGGCTCACTGCACTCTACTGTTAACTTTGGGTGATAAGGTGTTGTGTGAAGTAGCACATGAAACTACTGCTAAATCGATTTGGGTTAAACTCGAGCATTTGTATATGACTAAATCCTTGCTTGGGCGTCTGTATAAAAAAATGCGTTTATAAAATTTTAAAATGTCGCCTGGTTCTTCTGTGCATGTTCATATAGACGAGTTTAATAAAATTATGTTAGATTTAGCAAACATAGACATTGAAGTTAAGGATGAGGACCAAGCTTTAATTTTGTTAACCTCTCTTGATGATTCTTTTAATTCATTAAGAGATTCTATGATGTATGGTCGAGATTCCATTACGCTGGAAGAGGTTAAGTCTGTTGTCCTGTCTCGTGATCTTCAAACGCATAGTTTGAAAGAAGAGTTGAGTTCTGTTAAGAATGAACCTCAGATGTTATATACCAAAGCTCTTGTGCAAAATAAAGGTAGGAAGGATAAGAATCAATTTAAAGGATTTCAGTGTTTTGAGTGCAGTAATATCGGTCACATTAAACGTTACTGTCCTAATCTGAAAGGAAAAGATGGTATGACCCAGTCTCATGTGGTATGTCCCGATTATGAGTCTGCCGAAGTTCTTTAGTCTTGCAGCCCCTTCGTTAGAACTTGACATAGGTTCTGTGTAGTTTTTTCTTGCGTTCCTAGGACTGGCTCCACTTGTCATTGTGGAGGAATCGCGGTTAAGAAAAAGGTTTTCTGTGGGCTGGTCTAAGCCGTTCGGGCTTAGGTGGAGAAGTTGTTCTCCTGATGGTTTTCTGTTCTGTGATTACTAGGTTTAGTTTTCTACTGTTTTGATTAATGACGCATTGTTTTTTTAAGCTCTGTTTCGATTTCATGTTTTTCATTGCATTTTACCCCGGGAAAGGTTGTTTGACTTTCAGGTTGTCGGTGCATATGAGACCAACTATTCTGGGTTGAATCAAAGGTAAATGTTGGGTAAGTTTGTTAAATTTTGGTTGCTTAGTTTAAATTTCTGAGCATGTTTAATCTATTTAACAGTAGAAATGCAGTGTGGGTAGGACATGTGTTACTACCGGCACATGCTAGGTGATGTTCATACTGGGTGAACATTTATAGACTTAGGTTTTTCTGTTATAGAGAATCTGCCCACAGTAGTGATAGGTTTTATTGGTAGATTAGTTGTTTGCAAAAACACCATTAGCGTAGTTTTTTTAACATTGAAAAGGTGGAGATTTGTGAAATGTGGTTTTCAAATACTAAAATAGAAATGATATTGCCATGCAAAAATCTATTTGTTTCTTTTATTATTTTTCATTCTTGTGCTAGCCTTTTGAATTATGTCCCTTTTGTTGTGCGGGGCTTCTTATTTGGATGGGCTGTTTTGACTTCTGTTCTGTGGGCATTTCGGGTGGCCTGGATCGCTGGCCCATTTTACCCGTACGTTGCCACCATGGAAATCCTGCTGCTTGGTTTCATCCTAGCCGTTGTTGTTTCACGATCTGGTAGTCTTGATTCGTTGCTTTGTGTTTCTTCGGTGATCTGATCAGCGCCGCTTGTGCGTCTCTGGCCGTCCGCGTGTCCCGGGCTTTGCGGGATTTGTTTGAACCGCCGCTGCTTCGTGATTCTTCTGTTTGCTGGGTTGCTACCGCGTGGACCTCGTCTGTTACGCCTGTTAGTGGCGTCACTTCGTTTCTTCCACCACCATTATTATGCGGCACGTTTTGGTTTTCTTAGAGGTGTGGTTCGTCGTCTTCATCTTCCTATCTCGAGAGCTCCGTGAGAAGTAGTATTGTTTGTTGGTTCGGTGACCCGCTGCCTGTATGCTGCCATCTTGACGACAGTTCCGACGTTTTTTTCTGGTGAAGACTCCTTCAGAGAACCGGGAAGGCAACCATGGAAGAGATTTGTACATTTCGGCGCTTATGTATTTGTGAGCCCGTTCTTTATTTTCTTGTTTGATCTTTACGTTGTATGTTCTTGTTTTCTCTTTGAGTCTATTTTAAGTCGGGGATGCGTGCGTGAGTCCGTCCAGTTCGGAAGAGAACTTCGCTAACTCCGAGCCAGAGTTCATCACTGGCTCTTGGGGCGGAGAGGTCTTCATTCTTGGATAGTTTTCATGGTCCGCGTGCGTGGTCTGTCTTTGCTGCTTCTCTGTTTGTATTTGATCTGTTTTCATTTTGCATAATAATATAGAAATTGTGGTGGTGTTCTTGCCGTGGAGTAGGACCATAAGGTCCGAACCACGTAAATCCTGTTGTCCATTTTACTTTCTTGCAAGTTTCATTTTCTGTTTTCCGACTTTGTTGATAATACGTTTTATACTCGACTGTGTTTATTTTGAGTTTATCTCTGTATACTGTAAAAATTCCGCAACAGTTGTAATTTGGGATTCGGCACCATGGTTTCTGTCTGCGTCTTTGTCTCATTGAACTATTCGGTGTTTTTTTCTCGGTTTTTCCGGTGATGGCCCTTGTGTTGGCGCGGCGACGATGCTGCCCCCACAGAGCCCCCTTCCTTGGCGACGACGAAGTCTCCACCGGTTAATTCTTGGTGGCGGTGATGGACCTCAACCTCTCATCATTTAAACAACATGTAAATGCATTAAACACAGACCTAAATAATCAAAAATCCAGGTTTTAAACAACATGTAGATTGAGGGAAGATTATAGAACCTTCATTCTGTTGGGTCGGAGCCCGACATCGCACCAGAGACAATCGCGTACACTAAAAAATTCATCCAAATGATTTTTGCACCTAAAGTAATTTTACATATCACCCAAAATATTTCTCACACTTGAAGTCATTTTTACAACACGTCTATAAACATATCATTTTGTTGCACCGTCAATCATCACAATCAGAAACACACTGCCTGATCTCCGCAACCAAGAAGACTTTCGATACATGGATATCTTTGCACGTCATCGTTCTCAATTCTATCATTATCGTCTCACACCATTGCGTTCATCATCTCTTCACACAAGTTACCGCAAATGCGATGACCCCTTCTTGATTACCTCTCAGTGGCTATATCTTGGTTTTCCCCTCTTTTTGATCATTGTTGCTCTTACTGCTCACTGGTTGCCCCAACGACCTCCTGTTCACTTTCCCAGCCATTACATCTTGGAAATCTCTCTTCCATTCTTCCCATCGGCTACATCTTTCCCCCCTTTTCTTCTCTCCACAATAGTTGTTTATGTTGAAGTCGGTGCCCTAGAACCAACTACTGTGTATTTTATGATAACATGTATTCATTGTTTTGAATGTTAATAAACTCATTATTACATCATGATTGTTCTTCCGCGTAACATAGTATGTGATAATGTTCTAAGAGTAGTTGTCGCATTGAAAGGTCATTGCAGTTCCTCGCTATGATGAAGACCTAGAAGTGTCGCGACAGTATTCTTAAATATATGTTATATAACCGGATAAAATCATTTGAGGGATACAAATGATACATGTTATCAGTGGTGAAAACTCATAGGACTTTAGGACACCTTGTCATGATGTATGCCGTTGGTAATATCTAATGTATGATATTATGAGAACGAGACCTGTCAGCAAAAAATCCACATTTATATGTGTCATTGGATGTTCCTATCTGCATATATGTGTATCAATCCTTAGACTTTAAGATTATTATTAATGAATATTATAAGTCATGTTGATGTATTGATGAAAATCGTGACAACATATGTTCGTTGTGAGGTATGATACTTGAGTGTGTCACAAGTAATAGTTATTTGTAAATAGCTACTCAAATTTTTAGTAAAGTCATGTTATTCTTCAAAAATACATTTTCTTCAAAAAATGTGTTTTCTTGCATTTTATAAGTGAATATTATAATTAATTTTTAGAACTTTTAGAATATGGATTTCATAAAATTAACTTCATTTTTGAAACAAGAATATCAAATTTTACTTTGGGTAAAATTTTGGGATTTTTTGGAAAATATTGGGTTTTCAGTTAATAATGAAAAATACATTTTTTGTAAAAATGTCATTTCTTTTCAATCAATTAAACATTTTAAAAGGCACATTATGTTTTGAATTTGATTTCAAGTTATATAAGTATTATTTAGTTATATTTCATCCAATTAAATGCTTTTTAATCAACTTTATATTCCATTTTATAATAAGTTTATTTTTGTGTTTAAAAACATGATTTTTCTGAAAAACTATTTTAAAGTACATAATGTTTCTCATTTTTAATCCAAATAATCTCTAGTGGGGAATGTTTTAGATGAAATGTATAGATTATATTGTCACGACCCGTCCCCGTGGGGCCCGTGCTGCGACTCCTCAAGCCCGACTCCAATAGGCTAGGGGCTGATGACTAGCACCGAGTAGGCATATCACTAACATGAGTGACATTGGCTAAGTACTTGTAGACACGCACACATCTCCAAACCCACAAAATGATGAAATGTAAAAACAACTGAACAACCAATGCATTCATACAACTATATCCTACAACCAGAGTACGATAGGAAGTAAAGAAACTAAACAGGGTCAAATAGAATCCCACCACAAAGAGTCTGTAACACAAAGCCCAACATGAAAGTAAAGGTACCGGGACTGTTGTTTGAAAGTTGTAGGAACACACCTCGGTCTGTCCGGTCTCACTAAGCATCGTCTGGTCCTGGTCTTCCTAGAACTCTGTCAAAAGGTCAATCGTCTGCATAAGACACGACACATGCGAGAAAAGTCTGTGCAGGGGTGAGTATAACAATACTCTGTAAGACACTCTGAAACCACAAAACATAAAACAAAGTAAAGTACAGTCATCTCTACACAAGTATATATATACAACACATATAACAAGAATATCTAGATATACTCAACAAAGACACCTAGTCTAAAGGTAAGTCACAACCGTAGTATACCAACCTATGATTCCAGCTCAAAGATTCCACGAAGCACTCATTCGAGAGAACACACTACTAGGTCTGATAGCACTGATGATGCCTGTCTAAGAGATATTGCTCATCAGGTCTCATCATGATAAAGATACATGTTGATAGTCCGAAGAGAATATGATACACAAATGAGGTTCACTGGTAGGGTCATGGGGTGATACCAACAACTCAATCTGGATTAACCCTGCTAAGTAGAGGACTGGTGCCCGGGTAGTTTTGGTCACATCAATACCATGAACTCCACCCAAGGCACAAATATGAATAGAGGATCCCACTTTGGGCCTCTTTGCAGGGGATTCCAACAACTCTACCCAGGAAGTCTTGCTGAAAGAATCATAGTCCTAAGAGTAGGAAACGAGTCCATACTAACCTTTAGGGAAAATACAAGGGGAACGAACTCTAACAAAACTTATCCAAGATACAATGGAAAAGAGATCCAAGTCACGTAGAAGAGAGTACACGACATGTGGTAAGGGTCACACGCCGTGTCCCTTGACCCCGGGGCCTGCCCATGTAAATGACCTGTGTTATCAAACTGTGTTTGTCTATAAGTACACACCGTGTAGGAAACCCGTGTACTCTACCCGTGTTCCAGTACACGGCTCATCCTGTGTACTTGGCCAACCCGTGTCTGTGTGGGGGAGTACACGCCATGTAGGTTGTCCATGTACTTCTCCCCATGTACGTGTACTTTTCAAAGTACACACCGAGTCTCCAGGGGGGACCACACGCCATGTGATAGGGGTCACACACTGTGTGATATTTAACTATCTTCGGAAACCCTAGTCGCTGATCAGGGGGGACCACACATCATGTAATATCAGATTACACGCTGTGTTGATCGAGTGTTTCCAGAAACCCTGGTTCTTCCTCCTGCGTATGCCCACAATACCGCCACCTCAAGACCCGCCTTCAATATCATCAGAATTCATGGATCTACCCCGACCAAGCATTAGCATCATCTTTTATTGGATTCCGGCCATCCGATTCACCTAAAAATCATCCTTGTCTTTCAACCATGGTCATGCGTCGAAGAACACCCAAACCAGGCACCTGAAACCCTCCAATTCGCTACCACCTTCCACTATCGAAAAATTAACCTATACCCACGGTTTCAGACCATGGGTATAGGTTATACCCACAGTTTTAAAAATCATGGGGAGTTAAGGCATCGGTATAGCTTTGAGCTATATCGATGGTTTAAAAAATGCTATACCCGGATTTTGAATTGTGGGGATAGGTTTACTGGAAATTGTCTACCCTGTCAACAAATCTATACCCACGTCTCTCAAACCGTGGCTATAGAATTTAAAAAAACCCTCATGCGGGATTCGAACCCTAGACCAGTTATTTAGAAACGTCGCGCCTAACCAATGCTGCAACTTCAGTTATGCATATATAAATATATATTTACTTAAATATACTTATATAAACTATGTATATAGGAGGAAAATTGTGGGTAAAGGTTTTTCCGTTGAAATTTTTTTGTTCCCGCGGTATTTTTTTTGTTCCCACGCTTATGCGGGAAAGCTATACCCACGGTTCTTGAGAAATGTGGGTATAGGTTTTTAACCCACACCTATACCCATGGTTTTGGGTAAGCCGTGTGTATAGGTTTGACCTATACCCATGGTTTTTTTTAGAACCATGGGTATAGGTCTTGAACCAAACCCTATACCCATGTTTTTTGAAAAACTGCAGGTATAGGTTGAAAATTTCATCATATACCCATGCTCTTGGTAAACTTTGGGTATAGGTTCAAAAAAATACCTATACCCACAATTTTATCCAAAATCATGGGTATAAGGACATTTTCCAGTAGTGTTCGTCACCGCAACTCCGTTGCATCGTGCCGAGCCCAGATCTCGATTCTTGAATCATTGCGCCAAGAAATGGTTGTACAAAATTCGATTCCTCAGAGTTCATCAAACCACATACCAAAGGGTCACCCAAGATGAACAAGAAAGGAGGGAAGAAATCACAAAGAACATATATGAGAAATGGACCTTTACCGATGTTTGTTTTAGCCTCAATTTGTTTATTTTAGAATGATAAATGAAGAGGAAACCATATAAACACAAGAAATATCCCAAATAAACCCTATAAAATAACCCATACCATAAGATGGTCGAACCGTGGAACAATCTGTTTGTTGATTAGTCTGCGTTCATCATAGAAATCAAGAACATGGAAGAAATCCAAATAAAACACACACCCTACCTCGATTTGGATCGATTGCCGATGAAGAATGAAGCTACGTTATGTCCATTGGTGAGATCCTTCAAAATTGATGCACCGATCATCGATTAACGATCCACCATCATTCGCTTGAGAGAGAATCCTAAAATCTCTCTCCAAAATTTCTCCATAGGTTCTAGAGTTATGTAGATAACCCTGAAATTCTAACATAATAGCCTTTTATAAGGCTTACCAGTCGTTGCATCAAACATTTGAAATAAAACAATTCATTCTAATTATTTTATTCATTTCTTCTCCCATGACGATTTTTCCACAAACGACTCACACCAACTAATGTTAAGTCACACCTAAAGGTAAACCTCATGATTTGAGCTCAATAGTTCCCTCATATTTCTAATCCAGATACCTGTTTAGATGTTATTCCACTTTTTTAGGAAAATGAAGGACCCCGGGACACCCTGAGAGGGGAGGGGTGAATCAGGGTGATCACTTTTTCTTTTAATGTGATGGATCTTGTTCCCACGTTGGTAGGAACTTGTTGAACCTGTATGATGATTATGATTAGAAAGCAAACATTCACATGCACAGAGGAGACACAACCCTTTTTACTTGGTTCACCACTAAGGGCTATGTCCAAGGAGCATACGCCGACAGGATGTCGGTCGTACCAAAATCCACTATGCTTCACTAGCTGTAGATTACAAAGGTTCGGGTACAGACACTCTGTCCCAGGCTCACTGCCTTTATAATTGTTCAGGGATAGCTCACTGCGTCCCTCAGGTCACTCCCGTTGACTCCCCCTGGCTCACTGCCGTTGGTGAAGTCTCACTCAGTTTATAGACATGAAGGTCTCTTCATCATTTGCATAAGAATGCATCCTTTGTTGTATGTAGATTCTCTATTGATGCCCGATTCTCACCAGAAGCAGAATATCACTTTTCCTCGAATGTATCAGGTAGTCTCCTGGCTTTCGTGCAGCTCCAAACAGGCCGACGGGCTTCAGCAAAACCTGGCGCGCTTCTCCAAGCCGGACGCGCAAGTCCCAATACGACGCGCAAGTCCAAACTGGCGCGCAAGTGTCACCAACGCACCTGTGCGAAGCTTCCTTCCCCGACAACAAACTTGCGCGGTCCACTTCCTTTCTCTCCCAAACCGCCTTAGGCGCTCAGCAGACAACCGACACTCAAGCTCTACTTGCGCGACCAAACTACCACCTGCGCGGCTCAACCACCTGCGTGACGAGAGCTCGAACAATCTCTCAGTCTTGAACTCCGTCTAAAATGAGGAGGGGTGGTCCAGTATTTATAGGCAAACTGGACCCCCTGCGCGGAGGCGCACAAGTCCCTCAGCGGCGCGCAAGTCTTGTCTCCAGTAACCTCTGTCGCGCAACTCACTTGCGCGACCCAACCAATACTTGCGCGACCTTATTTACTTAGCCAAATTTTGAAGTTCTGATCCTCAAAAACATATGGCGTGCAAGTATTTTATCCTCCAAGACCTCGGCGCGCAAGTACCTTTGCCAAAAACACTTTACTTTATTGGCCGATTTTCAGGCCCAAAAATTTGGCAAACACTAGGAAACGGCGCCACCTTCACTACTGTTTTCTGCTTGAACGGTATGATCTCTTTGTTGGTACACATCCTGAACTTCCACTGAGGATTGAAAACAAACACAAACCATATGCCAAATCATGCTTTGAAGACCCTGGTTCCAACAGAAAACTGTGTGTGTACTATTTAATATATTTAGTATATTTCAAACATTTATTCCGAGCACACTGGGCCTTGGAATCATACGTCATCTCAGTGCCTAATCTTTAAAATAATCCGTATAATTTTTAAAAATAATACATGGAAAATATGATGCATTACATTCTCCCCACCTTCGGGCTTTACGTCCCAAAAATCCAAAACAATGGCTACTCAAAAGGATGCGGGTACTGAGCACGAATCTGAGCCTCCCACTCCCATGTGATCTCTTGGAGATTACCGTGATGCCACAAAATATGCACCAAAGGAATCAATCACCCATGAAGGATCCTATCATGTCGATCCTTGATCTCTACTGGGTATTCAGCAAAAGTTGCTCCATTCTCTATGTTCAGCTCGCCCTAGTCGATAACGTGCAATGGGTCATGCATGTACATCCTCAGTTGTGAAATGTGGAAGACGTCATGAACCTGGTCTAACTACGGAGGTAGATCTAAGAGGTATTCCACCTCACCAACTCTACGTAGTATCTAGAAACGGGTGATAAACCTTGTAGATAGCTGGCCGCCCCGGCTAAATCTCCGTATTATTCTCACATCCATATGCTGGACTCTCTAGGAGGCAAGTAATCATGCTAGGATGGGTAAACGTCGCTCAATTTCTTACCTACAGGTGATAATGAAGGTGATTATTAATGACCTAGGTTCAATTATTAAAGGAGGATAGAGGTCGCACATGCTTTGCAGATTTATTAATAGACCCATCACCACAACGAAACTACAAGGCCAATGGGTTAAATGGTTCCCTCCCACAAATGGTACAAAACTCAACATAGATGACTCCTACATGAATGTGAAAATGAGAGGGGGGGGGAGGAATTCTCATAGATCTAATAGGATCGGTTCTCATTGCCTTCAATGCCTTTTACGGTACGAGAAACTCCATGAGCATGAAGGTGAGAGTGCTTCACATTAGCATCATGCTATGCAAGAGGTATGGTTTGCAGATATTTGAGGTTGAGTTGGACTCTGAGGTGTTGGTGCGTACTCTTAAAGGAAAATTTTACCCTCTATGGGATCTGATCTATATCATTCAAATATGTTTAATGGAGACCAAACAAGGGATAATTAACCACCATATTTAGAGAGAAGTGAATTTTGCAGAAGACACACTATCTCGAGTAGGAAGGGAAGATGAATCTATTATCATTTACACTAGTTTAGGTTCTATTCCTCTTGAATTATTTTTTTTCAAGGATATTACCTTAGACTCCACCACTTTATACCCCCATAAGATTACATGTTTTTCTTTATGATGGGTTCTTTTGTACCATCCAATAATAAAAAAAGAAATCAATTTTTAGTCAATCATGTTGAGGTGAAACCCGTAGAAACACATGGTCTCCTTACTCAAACTCCAAAGGCCTATGTCGCCTATTAGAATAAGACTTATGATGGCTCTGTGCAGTCTTTATTCACTCCTGGATGATCTGCACATTCTCTATTTTAGCTCACACCAATTCCGATCCCATGAGTGCTAACTCTCTTGGGTCAGTCTAGCAAAGTGGTGACCTACAGGGTTGCCCATACAAAGCCTTGAATGGCACCATACCGATGGTGGAATGGTAGTTTTTGTTGTACAAAAACTCCACCAGTGATAGGAAATCCTCCCAACTACGACCAAAGTCCAACATGCAAGCTCGTACCATGTCCTACATAACCTGAATGGTTCGCTCAGTCTGGTTGTCAGTTTGGGGGTGAAATGTTGTGCTCAAGTGTAAATGACTCCCAAACACCTCCTATAATCCCTTACACAACTGGGATGTAAATCTAGCATCATTTTCATAAACAATCATCGATGGAACTCCATGGAGTCGGACTATCTCCTGAACATAGAGACGTCTCAAGCTCTCTAACAAACTCTACTCTCATATAGCTAGGAAGTGGGTTGACTTGGTGATTCATTCTATGATCACCCAGATGAAATCATGTCCCTTGGGCATACGTGGTAATCCCACCATGAAGTCCATAGATATTCCACCCCACTTTTATTCTAGCACCTCAAGGGGTTGATCTAAACCTACTGGAACTTGGTGCTCAACCTTCACTAACTGGCAAGTAAGGAATTAAGATACAAACTTTTTAACTCCTTTATTCATCCCTGGCTACCAAAACAGATGTTAGAGATCTCGACACATCTTTTCCACACCTAGATGTACCGCCAAAGGAGATATGGAACTCTCTTAGAACCTCCTCCTACAATGTCACTAGTATCATTGTGAATCCTCTGAAAATAACGACGTACTCCCCACATTTTGAATATCCATCAGGATAATGACCTACAGATATCTGATCACACAGGGTCTCACAATCAGTATCCCTAATTCATGCCTCCCTGACTCGCTATAAGAGCGAAGGGGTAACAACCATCGATTAGAGGTAAAATGATCTATCTCCATCAAAAAAGGATAACTATAATGAGTCCAACTTCTCTGACACCTCGCTTAGTAATTGTGAACAAGATCTTCTACTAAGAGCATCTGCTACCACATTCCCCTTCCCAGAAGTATAGACAATTTAGAATCCATAATCCTAGAGGAACTATAGCCATCACCTATGTCTCAAGTTAAGATCTTTCTATAATAAGATATACTTGAGACTCTTGTGATCAAAATAGATGATAAATCACTCATCCATTAGATAGTGTAGCCGCATCTTCAAAGCGAAGACTACCACTACTAACTCAAGATCGTGGGTTGCGTAGTTCTAATCATGTGGTATCAACTGTCGTGAACCATAGGTAATCACTACTTGAAACTGTATTAGAACACAACCAAGCCTGGTTCATGATGCATCATAGAACATTATTCACTCAATTCCATCCTCTAATAATATCAAGATGGGAGTTCTTTTCAAACTCTACTTCAAATACTGAAAATCCTGCTGACACTTCTCATCCCACACAAAAGGATGCCCCTTTTGAGTCAAAGCTATCATGGGTGCTGATATCCTAGAGAAATCAGGTATGAATCTTCGGTAATAGTCTGCCAACCCAAGGAAGCTTTTCACTTATGTCTCACTCTTGGGTGGTTCCCAAGATAACACTACCTTGACCTTGGCCGGGTCTCTTACCACTCCATCCGCTCAAATAACATGTCCCAGAAAGTGGACCACTTGTATCCAGAACTAGAACTTTAAGATTTTTCTGTAAAGATGGTGCTCTCAGAGTATGTCCATGACTATCCTTAAGTGTCTCGCATTCTACTCCTCATACTCTGAGTACACAAGGATATCTTCGATGAAGACTGCCACAAACTGGTCTATGAAAGGCTGAAAAATCCATTTTATGAGTCCCATGAACACTATTGGGGCCTTCTTCATTCCAAAATTCATCACAAAGTACTCATAGTAACCATAACGATATCCGAATTCCATCTTCGATATATCCTCATCCCACACTCACAGCTGGTGATAGCCTGATCTGAGGTCAACCTTCGAGAACCATCGTGCCCCTATCAACTGATCAAAAAGGTCATTGATCCTTGATGGTGGATACTTTTTCTTCATGGTCATCTAATTCAAGCACCGATTGTACACACACAACCTCAAGCTCCCGTCTGCCTTCTTAGAAAACAAAATTGGGGTTGCCTAGGGTGAAACATTGGGTAAAGCAAATCCCTTCCTATACAAATCCTCCAACTGTACCCTCATCTTGCAAAGCTTTGCGAGAGCCATCCGATATGATGGTATGGATATCGATGCCATCCTAGGGTGTAGATAAATTTAGAAGTCTACTGATGTACATGGATTTTTCATGTATTTGTATAATTTTCTAACTTAGTTTTAATTAATTAGTTTAACCATTTTTTATATTTTTAGTTTATTTTTGTAGTTTTATAGTATTTTAGATATTTTGATAATTTTTAGTTAATTTATATACTAATTTAAGTAATTAACTATTTTTATTAGTTATATTAATTTTATATATTATATTTAACACTATATTATTATTATTATTAGTTTCTCTAATTTTAGTTTAGTTTATTTTATTAATTTTTATTAGTATGTATATTAAATTGTATTTTTATTTTATTTCATTATTTTGTTGTACTAATAAAATAGTATTTATTATTAGTTTATTATTATATTTAATAGTAGTATTATATTTAATTACATGTTCAATAATATATTTATTATTATTATTATTATTTAACTTAATTAGATATTTTTATTATTATTTGAATTTAACTTTATTTATTTTAATTTTTTATTTCCCCCCTTGACCTGCTCTCCACCCTTCCCTATTCCCACGCCCCCCACTTCCCCCCTAACTACCCATGTCACCCCTCCCCATTTTTCTCCATTTTTCTGTCTCTAATCCCCCCAATCCCTTATCCCCCCTACCTCTCTCCAATCATATCTCCACTTATGCCCAGAAAAAATCCTCACCCGCCGGCCCCTCAATTATCCCACGCTGCCCCCCTTATCTCCCCATTCCAACGCCTCCCCAATCCCAGCCGCCCCTCTCGGCCAAAACCGCATCCCCTACCTCTCCCACTCCCCATCCCACAGCCGCCGCCCCATTCTACCTCTCACGGACTACTCATCCGCCCTGCATGGACCCACCAACCTCTAAATCTCCCCTGCCGCCCCCTAACCCACTGGACCCACCACCCCTCTCCACTCACCAGTGTGCCTCGACCCCCATTCCGCTTCACTACCCAACCTCCTCCCCTTTTACCCAGCTCACCCGTAGGTACAAAATAGCTATATCAGCATGCATCAACCAGCGGCAAACCATCATCAAGAGCGCAACAGAGGTTCGGATACGTCATCGATGTTCACTTGGCTTCCAGAGATTCATGTCGCATGACAAGTGCAAGTGCAGATCAGAGCATATTTTCAACGGTGCGGTGGTTTGATTCACAAGCGGCGTCGGCGAGACAATGGTTATTATTTTACGATCGTCAAAGGCGGCTTGTGGTAACAACTACGACAACACGAGCACAGTGATATCTGTTTATTATTTTATGTGTCGTGTTGTCATCGTGAGGGCGGGGTAATTCATTGGTGTTGGAGTTGTGATAAATGTGATGGTGAATGCATGTCTTTAATTTATTCTTATGTTTGATTGCCTTTTAAATTAATTTTAATTGGATTTTTATTTAATTAATTATATCTGCATTGAAATTAATTGTCATTTGAGCCCTGCACACATGCTTTGGTGTCCGTTCGTGTGATACCTAATAAGTAATCACGAATGAGAGTTCATCAGAGAATTTATTTATCCGGAATTCGATCAAGCGCGCGAGCGAATTCTGAATAAATAAATATATTAATTGAAAAATTAATATTTTGTGTGAGTGCTTCTTCAAACTTGTGTGAGTGATACTGAATAAGTGATATCATGTGAGCGAACCCGACACAGGTAGATACTTCGACTTTGTGAGAAACGGGTTGTCGTATTTCACCAAGTGATTCAGTGCTATAATGACACGCAAATTATTCGTCAGGATAGAGAACGAAATGACGGATAATTTGTGTAAACATTAGAATACTTTATAACATCAGAGAATGAGACCAGATAGTATTTTGATTAAATTTGGAATCAGTGATAAATAAATAAATAAATATTCAAATGTGGGAATTAAATAATTGACATTGTATGCACTTGAACGGACGTCACAACTCTGACACTTTCATCTCTGCCAGTTTCTTTCATAGCTTAGTTCACTTAGATAGTTTTAGTTAATTTAAATAGTCATTTTTAAAATTGTCATTTAGTTTTTAGAACTTAGTTGTTAATCACACAATTAAATCCCATCTGCCTGAACATTCATCCAAAATAACATTTCTAGTGTCTACTCACATTCTCTCTGTGGTTCGACCCTGCTCGCCAATTCTACAGTAGTTGGTAGGATAATAAATATTGCAAATTTTCACGCGTTGTGACGCACGTTTCAAATTTCTGGCACCGTTGCCGGGGAGAATAGTAGAATTAAGAGTTCATTTAAAAGAGTAATTTAAGTAAAAAAAACTAAAAAAAACTGAACCAACAAAAAAAACAGTTCACTACTTTGGGAATTTTTCATTGTAGGGATTTTCAAGACACCCAGAAGTTCAAAATGACATGGGCCGTACCACACAATTACAACCAGTACCTTCCCTACGTAGCCCCAACTCAAGGTATGACGTATAATGATTCACCGCACATGAGTTATCCAGGTAATTCTGTTTATTTCAATGATATTTATTCAAGTCCATGCTATGATTCATATGAGAATATTTCGCCATGCTATGAAACAAGTCCTTATACTTCTTTTGATCATTTTCAAAGTCAATGCATTTCTGAAAATTTAGAACTTTATAATTCATATCAAACAAATGATTCAATAATTAAGCACATGTTGCATTGTGCTATCACTGAGACAAATAGGATGTTTTAACTTCAAGATGAACACAATGCAAAGTTGCTCTCCTCAACAAAAGATCTAGAAAATCAATTGAATAATTTAGTAAATCAAATGAATCATATTTCCGAACTAACTACTTCATTACCACTTGATGGTATAATGAATAATATTTCCAAACTAACTGCTTTATTACCACTTGATAATCTAATTCAAAACAATTATTTTGAGGAGAGTGAAATAGAGGTTCCATTTGAACAACATTCATGTCCCGATTCTAAAAATGAGATTTATCCGCCTTCTTTTCATCCAAGTGATGACTCATATCCGTCACAATATAATTCTTCCAATCTAATCACATTTGAAGAATATGAGAGTTTGGTCTTCTTCCCTGTTGAACATAATGGTCCCTTAGAAAATGTGATTTCATGTCCTTCTTATATGAATTCACAACACAGCCATCCCAAAGTAAAAAAAGACATGATCAATGTCTATAAAATTTCACCTTTTGAGGATGAAGAGGACATTGAACTAGGACCATTATTTACCATGATAGATTTAGAATTGAACCAAGAGACAATGGATTTCCACACTAAAGAGGACATCACTTCAAATGACATTGAATCACCTCTTTATGAAAATCTTCGTGAGTCTGAAACATTTTCTAAAATGGAGACATCTGAAACTTTTTTGGAGTCGAAGAATCAATCAACATTGGTGGTAGAGAACACTAATAATTTTCTAGAAACAATGGAAGAATGGGATTGCTTGGAGGATCCTGAGTTCGTGGTGACACATGTGCCTACAGAGAATTATGATGAGGGTGGTATAGAGATTTTTTTTAAAAAAGATGTCACTCTTGACAAAATGGAGTTATCTGCTCCAATTGATCCTATGCCACTTGATCCATACATCAAGGTTAAAAATACTTCACTTGAAATACCTACATATGCTAACAATATCTTTGACCTTGGCATAATCAATGAAACCATCAAGCATGAATTGAGTTGGAAACCAGTGGATTTTCCTGTGCTAGTGGTTGGGTGTGAAAACGAATTGGGATACATCGTCAACCCAGATACTGAATTCAAGGATGTGATGGATATAAGCGAACCACTGAAGGAGTCTGGTAATGGCACTTTTTCACCTGTGTATGTTCAAGGAGGTAATCTTCTTGATCTTTCCATTGGCGGCCTTTTCCTGAAATTCAATTATTCGATGAGTCTTTCTTCAGGAGAGGTATATTCGTTCCCTTGTGAGTTGGCATATTTTCATTTCATTCCACACATCCATTATTCTAACAAGATTCCATTGAGATTTTGTGCAACTTACAAGATAAATTCATCTTCAATGAATGGATTCCACACTTCTACTAAAAAAGAAGCAGATGCATGGTTTACATTTTCGTTCGATCCTGGTGGAGTTTCAATAACATATGGCTGAAGACGAAGTAAACTTAGTGCTAAATGGGAGGAAAACCATCATTTGTTTGTTTTCTTTTCACTGCATTTAATTTCATTTCATTTAGTTTTCTTTAAAAATAAAATAAAATAAAAAGACATGCATTTACCACAATATGTTTTCTCCTGGAACTGCAATGGATTTAAATTCATCATAAATATTTTTATCATCCACATGATTTTGATTATGGTGTGACTTCTTTGATATGATGCGAGTACGTGTTGTAAATGTGTAGGTTTTATAGGTATACCATTTCTGGAGCTTCATTGGATACAAACAACCTCTCTGCGTCTATCTGCACTTACACAGGGAAGTGTTTTATTTTTTCCATATTTTATGCTTCAAAAAAACACCATGTAAACTAATAAAAAAACAAAACAAAAAAGAAGAAGAAAATTTTTAACATTCCGTTCATTGATGAACCCACATAAAAGCTGCTGTATTTTTGTCGCAACATAGTCAGGAACATACCAATTGTGTCCCTAGGTAGTTTGAACACCTGATTCTTGTTTTGAATTATTTTATCCTTGATCTCATGACTTAGATGATTGCTGATATTATTTCATGCTTCGAAAATATTTTTCAAAAACATGTATATTTTTGAGACACTTATTTGTACTCATGCTCATCTGTGTTGTCCAAAATTATATTTCCATACCCGTGAGGACTCTAAACCCTTTTACATCATCTCTTATTTATATTTTTCATGAGGGAATCTCAACCATGTTATGACTTCTAGAACTTGCCATGTTTTTCCATCAAAGTGATAAGAATTTTGAAAGTTGCACTAAAATGATCGAGGCATCTGTTTGATTATTCAGCCCCATTGATCCACCGAGCCACCTATACATTTTCTCCATCGTATAGCCCTTAGAAGCCATGAAGGATCCTTTTAGGATGAGCCCAAGCCGATACCCTTCCCTACCAATTTCTTGAATTTTTGCATGATAATTTTCAATCTAAGTGTGGGGGAGAGATTTACTCATGGAGAGGGTTCTTCGAGGGGCAGTGAGTAATTTGATGTACATGGATTGACATTATCCCATCCTGATCATATGAGTTATTTTTCATAGTAGCCACATTCATTACATATATTTTGATATAGGAATATATAATCCTTTTGGTTCCAACAATGAGTACATTGGTGATCATTACACGGTAACCCTCACCTTTAGGAATACCTATAAAAGTGATGATCTATTACTCTAGGAGCTAGAGAGTTTTATACATGACCTACTTTCATTGAGATGTTACAGCTTATACACTACTTGTGTACCATTCTTTGGGATTATTGTCTGACATTTATTTCATGGGGTTTTTGAGTTGATACTCACCAGTTTTTCTTGACCATATTATTTGAGTGAGCTGTGTAAGAAAAAAAGAGTGAAACATTGGATTATCATATGCTTGGGGACAAGCAGTGTTTTAAGTGTGGGGGAGAGAGTTTTTTGAGGAAGACATTTGGATTGACATTTATCATGCATTTATTTCAAGATTCAACCCTCCTTTTGGCCAAAAAAAACTGTCACAATTTTTTTTAACCCACCATCGCACAGCTTCAGAAACATTTGAACCTCATGTAAAGTCCTTGAGATTGGTGCATTATTTTGATTTCCATTAGTGGAGATGTGAAATTCATGGAAAGCCTATGGTAAGCATGCATGTGTATGAGAATTGAGTAAAACTTTGATCATATATTTTGAGAGATGAGAGTGATGGAGAGGCAGGTCACATGATACATGAGTGCACGTACTTGTTTTGAAAAGAATGCAAGTGAAAGAAAAATTGTTTTTGAAAATTGAAGTTTTAAATGAAGCAAGATATTTTATGAGGAAAAATAATGAAAAATTTTGAACTTGTAATTTTGATGATTGGATTTGTCTACGGGACCACTTGTGTGTTATTTAGGATTGTTTTTCCCAAGAGTGAAAAAGTTTAAGTGTGGGGGATTTGATGTACATGGATTTTGCATGTATTTGTATAATTTTCTAGCTTAGTTTTAATTAATTAGTTTAACCATTTTTTATATTTTTAGTTTATTTTTGTAGTTTTATAGTATTTTGGATATTTTGATAATTTTTAGTTAATTTATATACTAATATAAGCAATTCACTATTTTTATTAGTTATATTAATTTTATATATTATATTTAACACTATATTATTATTATTATTAGTTTCTATAATTTTAGTTTAGTTTATTTTATTAATTTTTATTAGTATGTATATTAAATTTTATTTTTATTTTATTTCATTATTTTGTTGTAATAATAAAATAGTATTTGTTATTAGTTTATTATTATATTTAATACTAGTATTATATTTAATAACATGTGCAATAATATATTATTTATTATTATTATTATTATTTAACTTAATTAGATAATTAGTTTTTTTATTTTTTGAATTTAACTTTATTTATTTTACTTTTTTCTTTTTTCTTTATTTCTCCCCTTGACCTGCTCTCCACCCTTCCCTATTCCCATGCCCCCCACTTCCCCCTAACTACCCATGTCACACTTCCCCATTTTCTCCATTTTTCTCTCTCCAATCCCCCCAATCCCTTATCCCCCTACCTCTCTCCAATCCTCTCTCCACTCACGCCCAGAAAAAATCCTCACCTGCCGGCCCCTCAATTATCCCACGCTGCCCCCCTTATCTCCCCATTCCAGCGCCTCCCCAATCCCAGCCACCCCTCTCAGCTAAACCCGCATCCCCTGCCTCTCCCACTCCCCATCCTGCGGCCGCAGCCCCATTTTCCCTCTCACGGACTGCTCATCCGCCCCGCATGGACCCGTCAGCCTCTCCATCTCCCCTGCCGCCCCCCTAACCCGCTGGACCCGCTGCCCCTCTCTACTCGCCAGCGCGCCTCGGCCCCCATTATTCTCCACTACCCAACCTCCGCCCCTTTTACCCAGCACACCTGCAGGTACAAAATAGCTACATCAGCATGCATCAACCAGCGACAAACCATCATCAGGAGCGCAGTAGAGGTTTGGACACGTCATCGACGTTCGCTTGGCTTCCGGAGACTCACGTCGCATGACAAGTGAAAGCGCAGATCAGAGCATATTTTCAGTGGTGCGGTGGTTTGATTCGCATGCGGTGTCAGCAAGACAATGGTTTTTATTTTACGATCGTCAAAGGCGGCTTGCAGTAACAACTACGACAACACGAGCATGGTGATATCTGTTTATTATTTTATGTGTCATGTTGTCATCATGATGATGGGGTAATTCATTGGTGTCGGAGTTATGATAAATGTGATGGTGAATGCATGTCTTTAATTTATTCCTATGTTTGATTGCATTTTAAATTAATTTTAATTGGATGTTTATTTAATTAATTATATCTGCGTTGAAATTAATTGTCATTTGAGCCCTGCACACATGCTTTGGTGCCCGTTCGTGTGATACCTAATAAGTAATCACGAACAAGAGTTCATCAAAGAATTTATTTATCCGGAATTCGATCAAGCACATGAGCAAATTCTGAATAAATAAATATATTAATTGAAAAATTAATATTTTGTGTGAGCGCTTATTCAAACTTGTGTGAGTGATACTGAATAAGTGATCTAATGTGAGTGAACCTTACGTAGGTAGATACTTATACTTTGTGAAAAATGGGTCGTCGTATTTCAACAAGTGATTCAGTGCTATAATGATGGGCAAATTATTTGTCAGGACAAAGAACGAAATGACGGATAATTTGTGTAAACATTAAAATACTATCTAACATCAGAGAACAAGACCAGATAGTATTTTAATTAAATTTGGAATCAGTGATAAATAAATAAATAAAGATTCAAATGTGGGAATTAAATAATTGACATTGCATGCACTTGAACGAATGTCATGACTCTGACACTTCCATCTTTGCCAGTTTCTTTCATAGCTTAGTTCACTTAGATAGTTTTAGTTAATTTAAATAGTCATTTTTAAAATAGTCATTTAGTTTTTAGAACTTAGTTGTTAATCACACAATTAAATCCCATCTGCCTGAACATTCATCCAAAAGGACATTTCTAGTGTCTTCTCACATTCTCTTTGTGGTTCGACCCTGCTCGCCACTTCTACAGTAGTTGTTAGGATAATAAATATTGCAAATTTGCACGCGTTGTGACGCGCGTGTCATTTACCTCTCTCTGGGGAGATAAACCTGGAACATCTTTAGGGAATACATCCTCGTACTCCACCACTACTATATAAAACTAGAAAATCATAACATCCACTACACTAAGGGTCATGATATCCAACCGATGATTAAACAACCGCACCCTCCTATGAACGAGTCTATCCTGCACTGCCTAAGTTTCCTTTTCACTAACAAAGGAAAACCTCATTCTATCACTGCAGGCACACCACACCCTTTGAAGTTAAGGATGAGGACCAAGATTTAATTTTAAAATGCGTTTATAAAATTTTAAAATGTCTCCTGGTTCTTCTGTGCATGTTCATATAGACGAGTTTAATAAAATTATGTTAGATTTAGCAAACATAGACATTGAAGTTAAGGATGAGGACCAAGCTTTAATTTTGTTAACCTCTCTTGATGATTCTTTTAATTCATTAAGAGATTCTATGATGTATGGTCGAGATTCCATTACGCTGGAAGAGGTTAAGTCTGTTGTCCTGTCTCGTGATCTTCAAACGCATAGTTTGAAAGAAGAGTTGAGTTCTGTTAAGAATGAACCTCAGATGTTATATACCAAAGCTCTTGTGAAAAATAAAGGTAGGAAGGATAAGAATCAATTTAAAGGATTTCAGTGTTTTGAGTGGTGTAATATCGGTCACATTAAACGTTACTGTCCTAATATGAAAGGAAAAGATGGTATGACCCAGTCTCATGTGGTATGTCCCGATTATGAGTCTGCCGAAGTTCTTTAGTCTTGCAGCCCCTTCGTTAGAACTTGACATAAGTTCTGTGTAGTTTTTTCTTGCGTTCCTAGGACTGGCTCCACTTGTCATTGTGGAGGAATCGCGGTTAAGAAAAAGGTTTTCTGTGGGCTGGTCTAAGCCGTTCAGGCTTAGGTGGAGAAGTTGTTCTCCTGACGGTTTTCTGTTATGTGATTACTAGGTTTAGTTTTCTACTGTTTTGATTAATGACGCATTGTTTTTTTAAGCTCTGTTTCGATTTCATGTTTTTCATTGCATTTTACCCCGGGAAAGGTTGTTTGACTTTCAGGTTGTCGGTGCATATGAGACCAACTATTCTGGGTTGAATCAAAGGTAAATGTTGGGTAAGTTTGTTGAATTTTGGTTGCTTAGTTTAAATTTCTGAGCATGTTTAATCTATTTAACAGTAGAAATGCAGTGTGGGTAGGACATGTGTTACTACCGGCACATGCTAGGTGATGTTCATACTGGGTGAACATTTATAGACTTAGGTTTTTCTGTTATAGAGAATCTTCCTACACTAGTGATAGGTTTTATTGGTAGATTAGTTGTTTGCAAAAACACCATTAGCGTAGTTTTTTTAACATTGAAAAGGTGGAGATTTGTGAAATGTGGTTTTCAAATACTAAAATAGCAATGATATTGCCATGCAAAAATCTATTTTTTTCTTTTATTATTTTTCATTCTTGTGCTAGCCTTTTGAATTATGTCCCTTTTGTTGTGCGGGGCTTCTTATTTGGATGGGCTGTTTTGACTTCTGTTCTGTGGGCATTTCGGGTGGCCTGGATCGCTGGCCCATTTTACCCGTACGTTGCCACCGTGGAAATCCTGCTGCTTGGTTTCATCCTAGCCGTTGTTGTTTCGCGATCTGGCAGTCTTGATTCGTTGCTTTGTGTTTCTTCGGTGATCTGATCAGCGCCGCTTGTGCGTCTCTGGCCGTCCGCGTGTCCCGGGCTTTGTGGGATTTGTTTGAACCGCCGCTGCTTCGTGATTCTTCTGTTTGCTGGGTTGCTACTGCGTGGACCTCGTCTGTTATTCCTGTTAGTGGCGTCACTTCGTTTCTTCCGCCACCATTATTATGCGGCACGTTTTGGTTGTCTTAGAGGTGTGGTTCGTCGTCTTCATCTTCCTATCTCGAGAGCTCCGTGAGAAGTAGTATTGTTTGTTGGTTCGGTGACCCGCTGCCTGTATGCTGCCATCTTGACGACAGTTCCGACGTTTTTTTCTGGTGAAGACTCCTTCAGAGAACCGGGAAGGCAACCATGGAAGAGATTTGTGCATTTCGGCGCTTATGTATTTGTGAGCCCGTTCTTTATTTTCTTGTTTGATCTTTGCGTTGTATGTTCTTGTTTTCTCTTTGAGTCTATTTTAAGTCGGGGATGCGTGCGTGAGTCTGTCCAGTTCGGAAGAGAACTTCGCTAACTCCGAGCCAGAGTTCATCACTGGCTCTTGGGGCGGAGAGGTCTTCATTCTCGGATAGTTTTCATGGTCCGCGTGCGTGGTCTGTCTTTGCTGCTTCTCTGTTTGTATTTGCTCTGTTTTCATTTTGCATAATAATATAGAAATTGTGGTGGTGTTCTTGCCGTGGAGTAGGACCATAAGGTCCGAACCACGTAAATTTTGTTGTCCATTTTACTTTCTTTCAAGTTTCATTTTCTGTTTTCCGACTTTGTTGATAATACGTTTTATACTCGACTGTGTTTATTTTGAGTTTATCTCTGTATACTGTAAAAATTCCGCAACAGTTGTAATTTGGGATTCGGCACCATGGTTTCTGTCTGCGTCTTTGTCTCATTGAACTATTCGGCGTTTTTTTCTCGGTTTTTCCGGTGATGGCCCTTGTGTTGGCGCGGCGACGATGCTGCCCCCACAGAGCCCCCTTCCTTGGCGACGACGAAGTCTCCACCGGTTAATTCTTGGTGGCGGTGATGGACCTCAACCTCTCATCATTTAAACAACATGTAAATGCATTAAACACAGACCTAAATAATCAAAAATCCAGGTTTTAAACAACATGTAGATTGAGGGAAGATTATAGAACCTTCATTCTGTTGGGTCGGAGCCCGACATCGCACCAGAGACAATCGCGTACACTAAAAAATTCATCCAAATGATTTTTGCACCTAAAGTAATTTTACATATCACCCAAAATATTTCTCACACTTGAAGTCATTTTTACAACACATCTATAAACATATCATTTTGTTGCACCGTCAATCATCACAATCAGAAACACACTGCCTGATCTCCGCAACCAAGAAGACTTTCGATACATGGATATCTTTGCACGTCATCGTTCTCAATTCTATCATTATCGTCTTACACCATTGCGTTCATCATCTCTTCACACAAGTTACCGCAAATGCGATGACCCCTTCTTGATTACCTCTCAGTGGCTATATCTTGGTTTTCCCCTCTTTTTGATCATTGTTGCTCTTACTGCTCACTGGCTGCCCCAACGACCTCCTGTTCACTTGCTCAGCCATTACATCTTGGAAATCTCTCTTCCATTCTTCCCATCGGCTACATCTTGCCCCCCTTTTCTCCTCTCCACAATAGTTGTTTATGTTGAAGTCGGTGCCCTAGAACCAACTACTGTGTATTTTATGATAACATGTATTCATTGTTTTGAATGTTAATAAACTCATTATTACATCATGATTGTTCTTCCGCGTAACATAGTATGTGATAATGTTCTAAGAGTAGTTGTCGTATTGAAAGGTCATTGCAGTTCCTCGCTATGATGAAGACCTAGAAGTGTCGCGACATTATTCTTAAATATATGTTATATAGCCGGATAAAATCATTTGAGGGATACAAATGATACAGGTTATCAGTGGTGAAAACTCATAGGACTTTAGGACACCTTGTCATGATGTATGCCGTTGGTAATATCTAATGTATGATATTATGAGAACGAGACCTGTCAGCAAAAAATCCACATTTATATGTGTCATTGGATGTTCCTATCTGCATATATGTGTATCAATCCTTAGACATTAAGATTATTATTAATGAATATTATAAGTCATGTTGATGTATTGATGAAAATCGTGACAACATATGTTCGTTGTGAGGTATGATACTTGAGTGTGTCACAAGTAATAGTTATTTGTAAATAGATACTCAAATTTTTAGTAAAGTCATGTTATTCTTCAAAAATACATTTTCTTCAAAAAATGTGTTTTCTTGCATTTTATAAGTGAATATTATAATTAATTTTTAGAACTTTTAGAAGATGGATTTCATAAAATTAACTTCATTTTTGAAACAAGAATATCAAATTTTACTTTGGGTAAAATTTTGGGATTTTTTGGAAAATATTGGGTTTTCAGTTAATAATGAAAAATACATTTTTTGTAAAAATGTCATTTCTTTTCAATCAATTAAACATTTTAAAAGGCACATTATGTTTTGAATTTGATTTCAAGTTATATAAGTATTATTTAGTTATATTTCATCCAATTAAATGCTTTTTAATCAACTTTATATTTCATTTTATAATAAGTTTATTTTTGTGTTTAAAAACATGATTTTTCTGAAAAACTATTTTAAAGTACATAATGTTTCTCATTTTTAATCCAAATAATCTCTAGTGGGGAATGTTTTAGATGAAATGTATAGATTATATTGTCACGACCCGTCCCAGTGGGGCCCGTGCTGCGACTCCTCAAGCCCGCCTCCAATAGGCTAGGGGCTGATGACTAGCACCGAGTAGGCATATCACTAACATGAGTGACATTGCCTAAGTACTTGTAGACACACACACATCTCCAAACCCACAAAATGATGAAATGTAAAAACAACTGAACAACCAATGCATTCATACAACTATATCCTACAACCAGAGTACGATAGGAAGTAAAGAAACTAAACAGGGTCAAATAGAATCCCACCACAAAGAGTCTGTAACACAAAGCCCAACATGAAAGTAAAGGTACTGGGACTGTTGTTTGAAAGTTGTAGGAACACACCTCGGTCTGTCCGGTCTCACTAAGCATCGTCTGGTCCTGGTCTTCCTAGAACTATGTCAAAAGGTCAATCGTCTGCATAAGACACGACACATGCGAGAAAAGTCTGTGCAGGGGTGAGTATAACAATACCCAGTAAGACACTCTGAAACCACAAAACATAAAACAAAGTAAAGTACAGTCATCTCTACACAAGTATATATATACAACACATATAACAAGAATATCTAGATATACTCAACAAATACACCTAGTCTAAAGGTAAGTCACAACCGTAGTATACCAACCTATGATTCCAGCTCAAAGATTCCACGAAGCACTCATTCGAGAGAACACACTACTAGGTCTGATAGCACTGATGATGCCTGTCTAAGAGATATTGCTCATCAGGTCTCATCATGATAAAGATACATGTTGATAGTCCGAAGAGAATATGATACACAAATGAGGTTCACTGGTAGGGTCATGGGGTGATACCAACAACTCAATCTGGATTAACCCTGATAAGTAGAGGACTGGTGCCCGGGTAGTGTTGGTCACATAAATACCATGAACTCCACCCAAGGCACAAATATGAATAGAGGATCCCACTTTGGGCCTCTTTGCAGGGGATTCCAACAACTCTACCCAGGAAGTCTTGCTGAAGGAATCATAGTCCTAAGAGTAGGAAACGAGTCCATACTAACCTTTAGGGAAAAGACAAGGGGAACGAACTCTAACAAAACTTATCCAAGATACAATGGACAAGATATCCAAGTCACGTAGAAGAGAGTACACGACATGTGGTAAGGGTCACACGCCGTGTCCCTTGACCCCAGGGCCTGCCCGTGTAAATGACCTGTGTCATCAAACTGTGTTTGTCTATAAGTACACACCATGTAGGAAACCCGTGTACTCTACCCGTGTGCCAGTACACGGCTCATCCTGTGTACTTGGCCAACCCGTGTCTGTGTGGGGGAGTACACGCCATGTAGGTTGTCCATGTACTTCTCCCCATGTACGTGTACTTTTCGATGTACACACCGAGTCTCCAGGGGGGACCACACGCCATGTGATAGGGGTCACACACTGTGTGATATTTAACTATCTTCGGAAACCCTAGTCACCGATCAGGGGGGACCACACATCATGTAATATCAGATTACACGCTGTGTTGATCGAGTGTTTCCAGAAACCCTAGTTCTTCCTCCTGCGTATGCCCACAATACCGCCACCTCAAGACCCGCCTTCAATATCATCAGAATTCATGGATCTACCCCAACCAAGCATTAGCATCATCTTTTATTGGATTCCGGCCATCCGATTCACCTAAAAATCATCCTTGTCTTTCAACCATGGTCATGCGTCGAAGAACACCCAAACCAGGCACCTGAAACCCTCCAATTCGCTACCACCTTCCACTATCGAAAAATTAACCTATACCCACGGTTTCAGACCATGGGTATAGGTTATACCCACAGTTTTAAAAATCATGGGGAGTTAAGGCATCGGTATAGCTTTGAGCTATATCGATGGTTTAAAAAATGCTATACCCGGATTTTGAATTGTGGGGATAGGTTTACTGGAAATTGTCTACCCTGTCAACAAATCTATACCCACATCTCTCAAACCGTGGCTATAGAATTTAAAAAAACCCTCATGAGGGATTCGAACCCTAGACCAGTTATTTAGAAACGTCGTGCCTAACCAATGCTGCAACTTCAGTTATGCATATATAAATATATATTTACTTAAATATACTTATATAAACTATGTATATAGGAGGAAAATTGTGGGTAAAGGTTTTTCCGTTGAAATTTTTTTGTTCCCGCGGTATTTTTTTTGTTCCCACGCTTATGCGGGAAAGCTATACCCACGGTTCTTGAGAAATGTGGGTATAGGTTTTTAACCCACACCTATACCCATGGTTTTGGGTAAACCGTGTGTATAGGTTTGACCTATACCCATGGTTTTTTTAGAACCATGGGTATAGGTCTTGAACCAAACCCTATACCCATGTTTTTTGAAAAACTGCAGGTATAGGTTGAAAATTTCATCATATACCCATGCTCTTGGTAAACTTTGGGTATAGGTTCAAAAAAATACCTATACCCACAATTTTATCCAAAATCATGGGTATAAGGACATTTTCCAGTAGTGTTCGTCACCGCAACTCCGTTGCATCGTGCCGAGCCCAGATCTCGATTCTTGAATCATTGCGCCAAGAAATGGTTGCACAAAATTCGATTCCTCAGAGTTCATCAAACCACATACCAAAGGGTCACCCAAGATGAACAAGAAAGGAGGGAAGAAATCAAAAAGAACATATATGAGAAATGGACCTTTACCGATGTTTGTTTTAGCCTCAATTTGTTTATTTTAGAATGATAAATGAAGAGGAAACCATATAAACACAAGAAATATCCCAAATAAACCCTGTAAAATAACCCATACCATAAGATGGTCGAACCGTGGAACAATCTGTTTGTTGATTAGTCTGTGTTCATCATAGAAATCAAGAACATGGAAGAAATCCAAATAAAACACACACCCTACCTCGATTTGGATCGATTGCCGATGAAGAATGAAGCTACGTTATGTCCATTGGTGAGATCCTTCAAAATTGATGCACCGATCATCGATTAACGATCCACCATCGTTCGCCTGAGAGAGAATCCTAAAATCTCTCTCCAAAATTTCTCCATAGGTTCTACAGTTATGTAGATAACCCTGAAATTCTAACATAATATCCTTTTATAAGGCTTACCAGTCGTTGCATCAAACATTTGAAATAAAACAATTCATTCTAATTATTTTATTCATTTCTTCTCCCATGACGATTTTTCCACAAACAACTCACACCAACTAATGTTAAGTCACACCTAAAGGTAAACCTCATGATTTGAGCTCAATAGTTCCCTCATATTTCTAATCCAGATACCCGTTTAGATGTTATTCCACTTTTTTAGGAAAATGAAGGACCCCGGGACACCCTGAGAGGGGAGGGGTGAATCAGGGTGATCACTTTTTCTTTTAATGTGATGGATCTTGTTCCCACGTTGGTAGGAACTTGTTGAACCTGTATGATGATTATGATTAGAAAGCAAACATTCACATGCACAAAGGAGACACAACCCTTTTTATTTGGTTCACCACTAAGCGCTATGTCCAAGGAGCATACGCCGACAGGATGTCGGTCGTACCAAAATCCAATATGCTTCACTAGCTGTAGATTACAAAGGTTCGGGTACAGACACTCTGTCCCAGGCTCACTGCCTTTATAATTGTTCAGGGATAGCTCACTGCGTCCCTCAGGTCACTCCCGTTGACTCCCCCTGGCTCACTGCCGTTGGTGAAGTCTCACTCAGTTTATAGACATGAAGGTCTCTTCATCATTTGCATAAGAATGCATCCTTTGTTGTATGTAGATTCTCTATTGATGCCCGATTCTCACCAGAAGCAGAATATCACTTTTCCTCGAATGTATCAGGTAGTCTCCTGGCTTTCGTGCAGCTCCAAACAGGCCGGCGGGCTTCAGCAAAACCTGGCGCGCTTCTCCAATCCGGACGCGCAAGTCCCAATACGGCGCGCAAGTCCAAACTGGCGCGCAAGTGTCACCAACGCACCTGTGCGACGCTTCCTTCCCCGACAACAAACTTGCGCGGTCCACTTCCTTTCTCTCTCAAACCGCCTTAGGCGCTCAGCAGACAACCGACGCTCAAGCTCTACTTGCGCGACCAAACTACCACCTGCGCGGCTCAACCACCTACGCGACGAGAGCTCGAACAATCTCTCAGTCTTGAACTCCGTCTAAAATGAGGAGGGGTGGTCCAGTATTTATAGGCAAACTGGACCCCCTGCGCGGAGGCGCGCAAGTCCCTCAGCGGCGCGCAAGTCTTGTCTCCAGTAACCTCTGTCGCGCAACTCACTTGCACGACCCAACCAATACTTGCGCGACCTTATTTCCTTAGCCAAATTTTGAAGTTCTGATCCTCAAAAACATATGGCGTGCAAGTCTTTTATCCTCCAAGACCTCGGCGTGCAAGTACCTTTTCCAAAAACACTTTACTTTATTGGCCGATTTTCAGGCCCAAAAATTTGGCAAACACTGGGAAACGGCGCCACCTTCACTACTATTTTCTGCTTGAACGGTATGATCTCTTTGTTGGTACACATCCTGAACTTCCACTAAGGATTGACAACAAACACAAACCATATTCCAAATCATGCTTTGAAGACCCTGGTTCCAACAGAAAACTGTGTGTGTACTATTTAATATATTTAATATATTTCAAACATTTATTCCGAGCACACTGGGCCTTGGAATCATACGTCATCTCAGTGCCTAATCTTTAAAATAATCCATATAATTTTTAAAAATAATACATGGAAAATATGATACATTAAATTCTCCCCACCTTCGGGCTTTACGTCCCAAAAATCCAAAACAATGGCTACTCAAAAGGATGCGGGTACTGAGCACGAATCTGAGCCTCCCACTCCCATGTGATCTCTTGGAGATTCCCGTGATGCCACAAAATATGCACCAAAGGAATCAATCACCCATGAAGGATCCTATCATGCCGATCCTTGATCTCTACTGGGTATTCAACAAAAGTTGCTCCATTCTCTATGTTCAGCTCGCCCTAGTCGATAACGTGCAATGGGTCATGCATGTACATCCTCAATTGTGAAATGTGGAAGACGTCATGAACCTGGTCTAACTACGGAGGTAGATCTAAGAGGTATTCCACCTCACCAACTCTACTTAGTATCTAGAAACGGGTGATAAACCTTGGAGATAGCTGGCCGCCCCGGCTAAATCTCCGTATTATTCTCACATCCATATGCTGGACTCTCTAGGAGGAAAGTAATCATGCTAGGATGGGTAAACGTCACTCAATTTCTTACCTACAGGTGATAATGAAGGTGATTATTAATGACCTAGGTTCAATTATTAAAGGAGGATAGAGGTCGCACATGCTTTGCAGATTTATTAATAGACCCATCACCACAACAAAACTACAAGGCCAATGGGTTAAATGGTTCCCTCCCACAAATGGTACAAAACTCAACATAGATGACTCCTACATGAATGTGAAAATGAGAGGGGGGGGGGAGGAATTCTCATATATCTAATAGGATCGGTTCTCATTTCCTTCAATGCCTTTTACGGTACGAGAAACTCCATGAGCATGAAGGTGAGAGTGCTTCACATTAGCATCATGCTATGCAAGAGGTATGGTTTGCAGATATTTGAGGTTGAGTTGGACTCTGAGGTTTTGGTGCGTACTCTTAAAGGAAAATTTTACCCTCTATGGGATATGATCTATATCATTCAAATCTGTTTAATGGAGACCAAACAAGGGATAATTAACCACCATATTTAGAGAGAAGTGAATTTGGCAGAAGACACACTATCTCGAGTAGGAAGGGAAGATGAATCTATTATCATTTACACTAGTTTAGGTTCTATTCCTCTTGAATTATTTTTTTTCAAGGAGATTCCCTTGGACTCCACCACTTTAGACCCCCATAAGATTACATGTTTTTCTTTATGATGGGTTCTTTTGTACCATCCAATAATAAAAAAAGAAATCAATTTTTAGTCAATCATGTTGAGGTGAAACCCGTAGAAACACATGGTCTCCTTACTCAAACTCCAAAGGCCTATGTCGCCTATTAGAATAAGACTTATGATGGCTCTGTGCAGTCTTTATTCACTCCTGGATGATCTGCACCTTCTCTATTTTAGCTCACACCAATTCCGATCCCATGAGTGCTAACTCTCTTGGGTCAGTCTAGCAAAGTGGTGACCTACAGGGTTGCCCATACAAAGCCTTGAATGGCACCATACCGATGGTGGAATGGTAGTTTTTGTTGTACAAAAACTCCACCAGTGGTAGGAAATCCTCCCAACTATGACCAAAGTCCAACATGCAAGCTCGTAGCATGTCCTACATAACCTGAATGGTTCGCTCAGTCTGGTTGTCAGTTTGGGGGTGAAATGTTGTGCTCAAGTGTAAATGACTCCCAAACACCTCCTATAATCCCTTACACAACTGAGATGTAAATCTAGCATCATTTTCATAAACAATCATCGATGGAACTCAATGGAGTCAGACTATCTTCTGAACGTAGAGACGTCTCAAGCTCTCTAACAAACTCTACTCTCATATAGCTAGGAAGTGGGTTGACTTGGTGATTCATTCTATGATCACCCAGATGAAATCATGTCCCTTGGGCATACGTGGTAATCCCACCATGAAGTCCATAGATATTCCACCCCACTTTCATTCTAGCACCTCAAGGGGTTGATCTAAACCTACTGGAACTTGGTGCTCAACCTTCACTAACTGGCAAGTAAGGAATAAAGATACAAACTTTTTAACTCCTTTATTCATCCCTGGCTACCAAAACAGATGTTAGAGATCTCGATACATCTTTTCCACACCTAGATGTACCACCAAAGGAGATATGGAACTCTCTTAGAACCTCCTCCTACAATGTCACTAGTATCATTGTGAATCCTCTGAAAATAACGACGTACTCCCCACATTTTGAATATCCATCAGGATAATGACCAACAGATATCTGATCACACAGGGTCTCACAATAAGTATCCCTAATTCATGCCTCCCTGACTCGCTACAAGAGCGAAGGGGTAACAACCATCGATTAGAGGTAAAATGATCTATCTCCATCAAAAAAGGATAACTATAATGAGTCCAACTTCTCTGACACCTCACTTAGTAATTGTGAACAAGATCTTCTACTAAGAGCATCTGCTACCACATTCCCCTTCCCAGAAGTATAGACAATTTAGAATTCATAATCCTAGAGGAACTATAGCCATCACCTATGTCTCAAGTTAAGATATTTCTATAATAAGATATACTTGAGACTCTTGTGATCAAAATAGATGATAAATCACTCATCCATTAGATAGTGTAGCCGCATCTTCAAATCGAAGACTACCACTACTAACTCAAGATCGTGGGTTGCGTAGTTCTAATCATGTGGTATCAACTATCGTGAACCATAGGTAATCACTACTTGACACTGTATTAGAACACAACCAAGCCTGGTTCATGATGCATCATAGAACATTATTCACTCAATTCCATCCTCTAATAATATCAAGATGGGAGTTCTTTTCAAACTCTACTTCAAATACTGAAAATCCTGCTGACACTTCTCATCCCACACAAAAGGATGCCCCTTTTGAGTCAAAGCTATCATGGGTGCTGATATCCTAGAGAAATCAGGTATGAATCTTCGGTAATAGTCTGCCAACCCAAGGAAGCTTTTCACTTATGTCTCACTCTTGGGTGGTTCCCAAGATAACACTACCTTGACCTTGGCCGGGTCTCTTACCACTCCATCCGCTCAGATAACATGTCCCAGAAAGTGGACCACTTGTATCCAGAACTAGAACTTTGAGATTTTTCTGTAAATATGGTGCTCTCAGAGTATTTCCATGACTATCCTTAAGTGTCTCGCATTCTACTCCTCATACTCTGAGTACACAAGGATATCTTCGATGAAGACTACCACAAACTGGTCTATGAAAGGCTGAAAAATCCATTTTATGAGTCCCATGAACACTATTGGGGCCTTCTTCATTCCAAAATTCATCACCAAGTACTCATAGTAACCATAACGATATCCGAATTCCATCTTCGATATATCCTCATCCCACACTCACAGCTGGTGATAGCCTGATCTGAGGTCAACCTTCGAGAACCATCGTGCCCCTATCAACTGATCAAAAAGGTCATTGATCCTTGATGGTGGATACTTTTTCTTCATGGTCATCTAATTCAAGCACCGATTGTACACACACAACCTCAAGCTCCCATCTTCCTTCTTAGAAAACAAAATTGGGGTTGCCTAGGGTGAAACATTGGGTAAAGCAAATCCCTTCCTATACAAATCCTCCAACTGTACCCTCATCTTGCAAAGCTTTGCGAGAGCCATCCGATATGATGGTATGGATATCGATGCCATCCTAGGGTGTAGATAAATTTAGAAGTCTACTGATGTACATGGATTTTTCATGTATTTTTATAATTTTCTAACTTAGTTTTAATTAATTAGTTTAACCATTTTTTATATTTTTAGTTTATTTTTGTAGTTTTAGAGTATTTTAGATATTTTGATAATTTTTAGTTAATTTATATACTAATATAAGTAATTAACTATTTTTATTAGTTATATTAATTTTATATATTATATTTAACACTATATTATTATTATTATTAGTTTCTCTAATTTTAGTTTAGTTTATTTTATTAATTTTTATTAGTATGTATACTAAATTGTATTTTTATTTTATTTCATTATTTTGTTGTACTAATAAAATAGTATTTATTATTAGTTTATTATTATATTTAATAGTATTATTATATTTAATTACATGTTCAATAATATATTTATTATTATTATTATTATTTAACTTAATTAGATATTTTTATTATTATTTGAATTTAACTTTATTTATTTTAATTTTTTATTTCCCCCCTTGACCTGCTCTCCACCCTTCCCTATTCCCACGCCCCCCACTTCCCCCCTAACTACCCATGTCACCCCTCCCCATTTTTCTCCATTTTTCTGTCTCTAATCCCCCCAATCCCTTATCCCCCCTACCTCTCTCCAATCATATCTCCACTTATGCCCAGAAAAAATCCTCACCCGCCGGCCCCTCAATTATCCCACGCTGCCCCCCTTATCTCCCCATTCCAACGCCTCCCCAATCCCAGCCGCCCCTCTCGGCCAAAACCGCATCCCCTACCTCTCCCACTCCCCATCCCGTAGCCGCCGCCCCATTCTACCTCTCACGGACTACTCATCCGCCCTACATGGACCCACCAACCTCTCCATCTCCCCTGCCGCCCCCTAACCCACTGGACCCACCACCCCTCTCCACTCACCAGTGTGCCTCGACCCCCATTCCGCTCCACTACCCAACCTCCTCCCCTTTTACCCAGCACACCCATAGGTACAAAATAGCTACATCAGCATGCATCAACCAGTGGCAAACCATCATCAAGAGCGCAACATAGGTTCGGATACGTCATCGATGTTCACTTGGCTTCCAGAGATTCACGTCGCATGACGAGTGCAAGTGCAGATCAGAGCATATTTTCAACGGTGCGGTGGTTTGATTCACAAGCGGCGTCGGCGAGACAATGGTTATTATTTTACGATTGTCAAAGGCGGCTTGTGGTAACAACTACGACAACACAAGCACAGTGATATCTGTTTATTATTTTATGTGTCGTGTTGTTGTCGTGAGGGCGGGGTAATTCATTGGTGTTGGAGTTGTGATAAATGTGATGGTGAATGCATGTCTTTAATTTATTCTTATGTTTGATTGCCTTTTAAATTAATTTTAATTGGATTTTTATTTAATTAATTATATCTGCATTGAAATTAATTGTCATTTGAGCCCTGCACACATGCTTTGGTGTCCGTTCATGTGATACCTAATAAGTAATCACGAATGAGAGTTCATCAGAGAATTTATTTATCCGGAATTTGATCAAGCGTGCGAGCGAATTCTGAATAAATAAATATATTAATTGAAAAATTAATATTTTGTGTGAGTGCTTCTTCAAACTTGTGTGAGTGATACTGAATAAGTGATATCATGTGAGCGAACCCGACACAGGTAGATATTTCGACTTTGTGAGAAACGGGTCGTCGTATTTCACCAAGTGATTCAGTGCTATAATGACACGCAAATTATTCGTCAGGATAGAGAACGAAATGACGGATAATTTGTGCAAACATTAGAATACTTTATAACATCAGAGAACGAGACCAGATAGTATTTTGATTAAATTTGGAATCGGTGATAAATAAATAAATAAATATTCAAATGTGGGAATTAAATAATTGACATTGTATGCACTTGAACGGACGTCACGACTCTGACACTTTCATCTCTGCCAGTTTCTTTCATAGCTTAGTTCACTTAGATAGTTTTAGTTAATTTAAATAGTCATTTTTAAAATTGTCATTTAGTTTTTAGAACTTAGTTGTTAATCACACAATTAAATCCCATCTGCCTGAACATTCATCCAAAATAACATTTCTAGTGTCTACTCACATTCTCTCTGTGGTTCGACCCTGCTCGCCACTTCTACAGTAGTTGGTAGGATAATAAATATTGCAAATTTTCACGCGTTGCGACGCACGTTTCAAATTTCTGGCGCCGTTTCCGGGGAGAATAGTAGAATTAGGAGTTCATTTAAAAGAGTAATTTAAGTAAAAAAAACTAAAAAAAAACTGAACCAACAAAAAAAACAGTTCACTACTTTGGGAATTTTTCATTGTAGGGATTTTCAAGACACCCAGAAGTTCAAAATGACATGGGCCGTACCACACAATTACAACCAGTACCTGCCCTACGTAGCCCCAACTCAAGGTATGACGTATAATGATTCACCGCACATGAGTTATCCAGGTAATTCTGTTTATTTCAATGATATTTATTCAAGTCCATGCTATGATTCATATGAGAATATTTCGCCATGATATGAAACAAGTCCTTATACTTCTTTTGATCATTTTCAAAGTCAATGCATTTCTGAAAATTTAGAACTTGATAATTCATATCAAACAAATGATTCAATAATTAAGCACATGTTGCATTGTGCTATCACTGAGACAAATAGGATGTTTGAACTTCAAGATGAACACAATGCAAAGTTGCTATCCTCAACAAAAGATCTAGAAAATCAATTGAAGAATTTAGTAAATCAAATGAATCATATTTCCGAACTAACTACTTCATTACCACTTGATGGTATAATGAATAATATTTCCAAACTAACTGCTTTATTACCACTTGATAATCTAATTCAAAACAATTATTTTGAGGAGAGTGAAATAGAGGTTCCATTTTAACAACATTCATGTCCCGATTCTAAAAATGAGATTGATCCGCCTTCTTTTCATCCAAGTGATGACTCATATCCGCCACAATATAATTCTTCCAATCTAATCACATTTGAAGAATATGAGAGTTTGGTCTTCTTCCCTGTTGAACATAATGGTCCCTTAGAAAATGTGATTTCATGTCCTTGTTATATGAATTCACAACATAGCCATCCCAAAGTAAAAAAAGACATGATCAATGTCTATCAAATTTCACCTTTTGAGGATGAAGAGGACATTGAACTAGGACCATTATTTACCATGATAGATTTAGAATTGAACCAAGAGACAATGTATTGCCACACTAAAGAGGACATCACTTCAAATGACATTGAATCACCTCTTTATGAAAATCTTCGTGAGTCCGAAACATTTTCTAAAATGGAGACATCTGAAACTTTTTTGGAGTCTAAGAATCAATCAACATTGGTGGTAGAGAACACTAATAATTTTCTAGAAACAATGGAAGAATGGGATTGCTTGGAGGATCCTGAGTTCGTGGTGACACATGTGCCTACATAGAATTATGATGAGGGTGGTATAGAGAATTTTTTTAAAAAAGATGTCACTCTTGACAAAATGGAGTTATCTGCTCCAATTGATCCTACGCCACTTGCTCCATACATCAAGGTTAAAAATACTTCACTTGAAATACCTACATATGCTAACAATATCTTTGACCTTGGCATAATCAATGAAACCATCAAGCATGAATTGAGTTGGAAACCAGTGGATTTTCCTGTGCTAGTGGTTGGGTGTGAAAACGAATTGGGATACATCGTCAACCCAGATACTGCATTCAAGGATGTGATGGATATAAGCGAACCACTGAAGGAGTCTGGTAATGGCACTTTTTCACCTGTGTATGTTCAAGGAGGTAATCTTCTTGATCTTTCCATTGGCGGCCTTTTATTGAAATTCAATTATTCGATGAGTCTTTCTTCAGGAGAGGTATATTCGTTCCCTTGTGAGTTGGCATATTTTCATTTCATTCCACACATCCATTATTCTAACAAGATTCCGTTGAGATTTTGTGCAACTTACAAGATAAATTCATCTTCAATGAATGGATTCCACACTTCTACTAAAAAAGAAGCAGATGCATGGTTTACATTTTCGTTCGATCCTGGTGGAGTTTCAATAACGTATGGCTGAAGACGAAGTAAACTTAGTGCTAAATGGGAGGCAAACCATCATTTGTTTGTTTTCTTTTCACTGCATTTAATTTCATTTCATTTAGTTTTCTTTAAAAATAAAATAAAATAAAAAGACATGCATTTACCACAATCTGTTTTCTCCTGGAACTGCAATGGATTTAAATTCATCATAAATATTTTTATCATCCACATGATTTTGATTATGGTGTGACTTCTTTGATATGATGCGAGTACGTGTTGTAAATGTGTAGGTTTTATAGGTATACCATTTCTGGAGCTTCATTGGATACAAACAACCTCTCTGCGTCTATCTGCAGTTACACAGGGAAGTGTTTTATTTTTTCCATATTTTATGCTTCAAAAAAACACCATGTAAACTAATAAAAAAAAACAAAACGAAAAAGAAGAAGAAAATTTTTAACATTCCGGTCATTGATGAACCCACATAAAAGCTGCTGTATTTTTGTCGCAACATAGTCAGGAACATACCAATTGTGTCCCTAGGTAGTTTGAACACATGATTCTTGTTTTGAATTATTTTATCCTTGATCTCATGACTTAGATGATTGCTGATATTATTTCATGCTTCGAAAATATTTTTGAAAAACATGTATATTTTTGAGACACTTATTTGTACTCATGATCATCTGTGTTGTCCAAAATTATATTTCTATACCCGTGAGGACTCTGAACCCTTTTACATCATCTCTTATTTATATTTTTCATGAGGGAATCTCAACCATGTTATGACTTCTAGAACTTGCCATGTTTTTCCATCAAAGTGATAAGAATTTTGAAAGTTGCACTAAAATGATCGAGGCATCTGTTTGATTATTCAGCCCCATTGATCCACCGAGCCACCTATACATTTTCTCCATCGTATAGCCCTTAGAAGCCATGAAGGATCCTTTTAGGATGAGCCCAAGACGATACCCTTCCCTACCAATTTCTTGAATTTTTGCATGATAATTTTCAATCTAAGTGTGGGGGAGAGATTTACTCATGGAGAGGGTTCTTCGAGGGGCAGTGAGTAATTTGATGTACATGGATTGACATTATCCCATCCTGATCATATGAGTTATTTTTCATAGTAGCCACATTCATTACATATATTTTGATATAGGAATATAGAATCCTTTTGGTTCCAACAATGAGTACATTGGTGATCATTACACGGTAACCCTCACCTTTAGGAATACCTATAAAAGTGATGATCTATTACTCTAGGAGCTAGAGAGTTTTATACATGACCTACTTTCATTGAGATGTTACAGCTTATACACTACTTGTGTACCATTCTTTGGGATTATTGTCTGACATTTATTTCATGGGGTTTTTGAGTTGATACTCACCAGTTTTTCTTGACCATATTATTTGAGTGAGTTGTGTAAGAAAAAAAGAGTGAAACATTGGATTATCATATGCTTGGGGAAAAGCAGTGTTTTAAGTGTGGGGGAGAGAGTTTTTTGAGGGAGACATTTGGATTGACATTTATCATGCATTTATTTCAAGATTCAACCCTCCTTTTGGCCAAAAAAAACTGTCACAATTTTTTTTAACCCACCATCGCACAGCTTCAGAAACATTTGAACCTCATGTAAAGTCCTTGAGATTGGTGCATTATTTTGATTTCCACTAGTGGAGATGTGAAATTCATGGAAAGCCTATGGTAAGCATGCATGTGTATGAGAATTGAGTAAAACTTTGATCATATATTTTGAGAGATGAGAGTGATGGAGAGGCAGGTCACATGATACATGAGTGCACGTACTTGTTTTGAAAAGAATGCAAGTGAAAGAAAAATTGTTTTTGAAAATTGAAGTTTTAAATGAAGCAAGATATTTTATGAGGAAAAAGAATGAAAAATTTTGAACTTGTAATTTTGATGATTGGATTTGTCTACGGGACCACTTGTGTGTTATTTCGGATTGTTTTTCCCAAGAGTGAAAAAGTTTAAGTGTGGGGGATTTGATGTACATGGATTTTGCATGTATTTGTGTAATTTTCTAGCTTAGTTTTAATTAATTAGTTTAACCATTTTTTATATTTTTAGTTTATTTTTGTAGTTTTATAGTATTTTGGATATTTTGATAATTTTTAGTTAATTTATATACTAATATAAGAAATTCACTATTTTTATTAGTTATATTAATTTTATATATTATATTTAACACTATATTATTATTATTATTAGTTTCTATAATTTTAGTTTAGTTTATTTTATTAATTTTTATTAGTATGTATATTAAATTGTATTTTTATTTTATTTCATTATTTTATTGTACTAATAAAATAGTATTTGTTATTAGTTTATTATTATATTTAATACTAGTATTATATTTAATTACATGTGCAATAATATATTATTTATTATTATTATTATTATTTAACTTAATTAGATAATTAGTTTTTTTATTATTTGAATTTAAATTTATTTATTTTACTTTTTTCTTTTTTCTTTATTTCTCCCCTTGACCTGCTCTCCACCCTTCCCTATTCCCATGCCCCCCACTTCCCCCTAACTACCCATGTCACCCTTCCCCATTTTATCCATTTTTCTCTCTCCAATCCCCCCAATCCCTTATCCCCCTACCTCTCTCCAATCCTCTCTCCACTCACGCCCAGAAAAAATCCTCACCTGCCGGCCCCTCAATTATCCCACGCTGCCCCCCTTATCTCCCCATTCCAGCGCCTCCCCAATCCCAGCCACCCCTCTCAGCTAAACCCGCATCCCCTGCCTCTCCCACTCCCCATCCTGCGGCCGCAGCCCCATTTTCCCTCTCACGGATTGCTCATTCGCCCCGCATGGACCCGTCGGCCTCTCCATCTCCCCTGCCGCCCCCCTAACCCGCTGGACCCGCTGCCCCTCTCTACTCGCCAGCGCGCCTCGGCCCCCATTATTCTCCACTACCCAACCTCCGCCCCTTTTACCCAGCACACCTACAGGTACAAAATAGCTACATCAGCATGCATCAACCAGCGACAAACCATCATCAGGAGCGCAGTAGAGGTTCGGACACGTCATCGACATTCGCTTGGCTTCCGGAGACTCACGTCGCATGACAAGTGAAAGCGCAGATCAGAGCATATTTTCAGTGGTGCAGTGGTTTGATTCGCATGCGGTGTCAGCAAGACAATGGTTTTTATTTTACGATCGTCAAAGGCGGCTTGCAGTAACAACTACGACAACACGAGCATGGTGATATCTGTTTATTATTTTATGTGTCATGTTGTCATCATGATGGTGGGGTAATTCATTGGTGTCGGAGTTATGATAAATGTGATGGTGAATGCATGTCTTTAATTTATTCCTATGTTTGATTGCATTTTAAATTAATTTTAATTGGATGTTTATTTAATTAATTATATCTGCGTTGAAATTAATTGTCATTTGAGCCCTGCACACATGCTTTGGTGCCCGTTCGTGTGATACCTAATAAGTAATCACGAACAAGAGTTCATCAGAGAATTTATTTATCCGGAATTCGATCAAGCACATGAGCGAATTCTGAATAAATAAATATATTAATTGAAAAATTAATATTTTGTGTGAGCGCTTCTTCAAACTTGTGTGAGTGATACTGAATAAGTGATCTCATGTGAGTGAACCTGACGTAGGTAGATACTTATACTTTGTGAGAAATGGGTCGTCGTATTTCACCAAGTGATTCAGTGCTATAATGATGCGCAAATTATTTGTCAGGACAAAGAACGAAATGACGGATAATTTGTGTAAACATTAAAATACTATCTAACATCAGAGAACAAGACCATATAGTATTTTGATTAAATTTGGAATCAGTGATAAATAAATAAATAAAGATTCAAATGTGGGAATTAAATAATTGACATTGCATGCACTTGAACGAATGTCATGACTCTGACACTTCCATCTTTGCCAGTTTCTTTCATAGCTTAGTTCACTTAGATAGTTTTAGTTAATTTAAATAGTCATTTTTAAAATAGTCATTTAGTTTTTAGAACTTAGTTGTTAATCACACAATTAAATCCCATCTGCCAGAACATTCATCCAAAAGGACATTTCTAGTGTCTTCTCACATTCTCTCTGTGGTTCGACCCTGCTCGCCACTTCTACAGTAGTTGGTAGGATAATAAATATTGCAAATTTTCACGCGTTGTGACGCGCGTGTCATTTACCTCTCTATGGGGAGATAAACCTGGAACATCTTTAGGGAATACATCCTCGTACTCCACCACTACTATATAAAACTAGAAAATCATAACATCCACTACACTAAGGGTCATGATATCCAACCGATGATTAAACAACCGCACCCTCCTATGAACGAGTCTATCCTGCACTACCTGAGTTTCCTTTTCACTAACAAAGGAAAACCTCATTCTATCACTGCAGGCACACCACACCCTTTGAAGTTAAGGATGAGGACCAAGCTTTAATTTTAAAATGCGTTTATAAAATTTTAAAATGTCGCATGTTTCTTCTGTGCATGTTCATATAGACGAGTTTAATAAAATTATGTTAGATTTAGCAAACATAGACATTGAAGTTAAGGATGAGGACCAAGCTTTAATTTTGTTAACCTCTCTTGATGATTCTTTTAATTCATTAAGAGATTCTATGATGTATGGTCGAGATTCCATTACGCTGGAAGAGGTTAAGTCTGTTGTCCTGTCTCCTGATCTTCAAACGCATAGTTTGAAAGAAGAGTTGAGTTCTGTTAAGAATGAACCTCAGATGTTATATACCAAAGCTCTTGTGCAAAATAAAGGTAGGAAGGATAAGAATCAATTTAAAGGATTTCAGTGTTTTGAGTGCTGTAATATCGGTCACATTAAACGTTACTGTCCTAATCTGAAAGGAAAAGATGTTATGACCCAGTCTCATGTGGTATGTCCCGATTATGAGTCTGCCGAAGTTCTTTAGTCTTGCAGCCCCTTCGTTAGAACTTGACATAGGTTCTGTGTAGTTTTTTCTTGCGTTCCTAGGACTGGCTCCACTTGTCATTGTGGAGGAATCGCGGTTAAGAAAAAGGTTTTCTGTGGTCTGGTCTAAGCCGTTCGGGCTTAGGTGGAGAAGTTGTTCTCCTGACGGTTTTCTATTCTGTGACTACTAGGTTTAGTTTTCTACTGTTTTGATTAATGACGCATTGTTTTTTTAAGCTCTGTTTCGATTTCATGTTTTTCATTGCATTTTACCCCGGGAAAGGTTGTTTGACTTTCAGGTTGTCGGTGCATATGAGACCAACTATTCTGGGTTGAATCAAAGGTAAATGTTGGGTAAGTTTGTTGAATTTTGGTTGCTTAGTTTAAATTTCTGAGCATGTTTAATCTATTTAACAGTAGAAATGCAGTGTGGGTAGGACATGTGTTACTACCGGCACATGCTAGGTGATGTTCATACTGGGTGAACATTTATAGACTTAGGTTTTTCTGTTATAGAGAATCTGCCTACACTAGTGATAGGTTTTATTGGTAGATTAGTTGTTTGCAACAACACCATTAGCGTAGTTTTTTTAACATTGAAAAGGTGGAGATTTGTGAAATGTGGTTTTCAAATACTAAAATAGCAATGATATTACCATGAAAAAATCTATTTGTTTCTTTTATTATTTTTCATTCTTGTGCTAGCCTTTTGAATTATGTCCCTTTTGTTGTGCGGGGCTTCTTATTTGGATGGGCTGTTTTGACTTCTGTTCTGTGGGCATTTCGGGTGGCCTGGATCGCTGGCCCATTTTACGCGTACGTTGCCACCGTGGAAATCCTGCTGCTTGGTTTCATCCTAGCCGTTGTTGTTTCGCGATCTGGCAGTCTTGATTCACTGCTTTGTGTTTCTTCGGTGATCTGATCAGCGCCGCCTGTGCGTCTCTGGCCGTCCGCGTGTCCCGGGCTTTGCGGGATTTGTTTGAACCGCCGCTGCTTCGTGATTCTTCTGTTTGCTGGGTTGCTACCGCGTGGACCTCGTCTGTTATTCCTGTTAGTGGCGTCACTTCGTTTCTTCCGCCCCCATTATTATGCGGCACGTTTTGGTTTTCTTAGAGGTGTGGTTCGTCGTCTTCATCTTCCTATCTCGAGAGCTCCGTGAGAAGTAGTATTGTTTGTTGGTTCGGTGACCCGCTGCCTGTATGCTGCCATCTTGACGACAGTTCCGATGTTTTTTTCTGGTGAAGACTCCTTCAGAGAACCGGGAAGGAAACCATGGAAGAGATTTGTGCATTTCGGCGCTTATGTATTTGTGAGCCCGTTCTTTATTTTCTTGTTTGATCTTTGCGTTGTATGTTCTTGTTTTCTCTTTGAGTCTATTTTAAGTCGGGGATGCGTGCGTGAGTCTGTCCAGTTCGGAAGAGAACTTCGCTAACTCCGAGCCGGAGTTCATCACTGGCTCTTGGGGCGGAGAGGTCTTCATTCTCGGATAGTTTTCATGGTCCGCGTGCGTGGTCTGTCTTTGCTGCTTCTCTGTTTGTATTTGCTCTGTTTTCATTTTGCATAATAATATAGAAATTGTGGTGGTGTTCTTGCCGTGGAGTAGGACCATAAGGTCCGAACCACGTAAATCTTGTTGTCCATTTTACTTTCTTGCAAGTTTCATTTTCTGTTTTCCGACTTTGTTGATAATACGTTTTATACTCGACTGTGTTTATTTTGAGTTTATCTCTGTATACTGTAAAAATTCCGCAACAGTTGTAATTTGGGATTCGGCACCATGGTTTCTGTCTGCGTCTTTGTCTCATTGAACTATTCGGCGTTTTTTTCTCGGTTTTTCCGGTGATGGCCCTTGTGTTGGCGCGGCGACGATGCTGCCCCCACAGAGCCCCCTTCCTTGGCGACGACGAAGTCTCCACCGGTTAATTCTTGGTGGCGGTGATGGACCTCAACCTCTCATCATTTAAACAGCATGTAAATGCATTAAACACATACCTAAATAATCAAAAATCCAGGTTTTAAACAACATGTAGATTGAGGGAAGATTATAGAACCTTCATTCTGTTGGGTCGGAGCCCGACATCGCACCAGAGACAATCGCGTACACTAAAAAATTCATCCAAATGATTTTTGCACCTAAAGTAATTTTACATATCACCCAAAATATTTCTCACACTTGAAGTCATTTTTACAACACATCTATAAACATATCATTTTGTTGCACCGTCAATCATCACAATCAGAAACACACTGCCTGATCTCCGCAACCAAGAATACTTTCGATACATGGATATCTTTGCACGTCATCGTTCTCAATTCTATCATTATCGTCTCACACCATTGCGTTCATCATCTCTTCACACAAGTTACCGCAAATGCGATGACCCCTTCTTGATTACCTCTCAGTGGCTATATCTTGGTTTTCCCCTCTTTTTGATCATTGTTGCTCTTACTGCTCACTGGCTACCCTAACGACCTCCTGTTCACTTGCTCAGCCATTACATCTTGGAAATCTCTCTTCCATTCTTCCCATCGGCTACATCTTGCCCCCCTTTTCTCCTCTCCACAATAGTTGTTTATGTTGAAGTCGGTGCCCTAGAACCAACTACTGTGTATTTTATGATAACATGTATTCATTGTTTTGAATGTTAATAAACTCATTATTACATCATGATTGTTCTTCCGTGTAACATAGTATGTGATAATATTCTAAGAGTAGTTGTCGCATTGAAAGGTCATTGCAGTTCCTCGCTATGATGAAGACCTAGAAGTGTCGCGACATTATTCTTAAATATATGTTATATAGCCGGATAAAATCATTTGAGGGATACAAATGATACAAGTTATCAGTGGTGAAAACTCATAGGACTTTAGGACACCTTGTCATGATGTATGCCGTTGGTAATATCTAATGTATGATATTATGAGAACGAGACCTGTCAGCAAAAAATCCACATTTATATGTGTCATTGGATGTTCCTATCTGCATATATGTGTATCAATCCTTAGACATTAAGATTATTATTAATGAATATTATAAGTCATGTTGATGTATTGATGAAAATCGTGACAACATATGTTCGTTGTGAGGTATGATACTTGAGTGTGTCACAAGTAATAGTTATTTGTAAATAGATACTCAAATTTTTAGTAAAGTCATGTTATTCTTCAAAAATACATTTTCTTCAAAAAATGTGTTTTCTTGCATTTTATAAGTGAATATTATAATTAATTTTTAGAACTTTTAGAAGATGGATTTCATAAAATTAACTTCATTTTTGAAACAAGAATATCAAATTTTACTTTGGGTAAAATTTTGGGATTTTTTGGAAAATATTGGGTTTTCAGTTAATAATGAAAAATACATTTTTTGTAAAAATGTAATTTCTTTTCAATCAATTAAACATTTTAAAAGGCACATTATGTTTTGAATTTGATTTCAAGTTATATAAGTATTATTTAGTTATATTTCATCCAATTAAATGCTTTTTAATCAACTTTATATTTCATTTTATAATAAGTTTATTTTTGTGTTTAAAAACATGATTTTTCTGAAAAACTATTTTAAAGTACATAATGTTTCTCATTTTTAATCCAAATAATCTCTAGTGGGGAATGTTTTAGATGAAATGTATAGATTATATTGTCACGACCCGTCCCAGTGGGGCCCGTGCTGCGACTCCTCAAGCCCGCCTCCAATAGGCTAGGGGCTGATGACTAGCACCGAGTAGGCATATCACTAACATGAGTGACATTGCCTAAGTACTTGTAGACACACACACATCTCCAAACCCACAAAATGATGAAATGTAAAAACAACTGAACAACCAATGCATTCATACAACTATATCCTACAACCAGAGTACGATAGGAAGTAAAGAAACTAAACAGGGTCAAATAGAATCCCACCACAAAGAGTCTGTAACACAAAGCCCAACATGAAAGTAAAGGTACTGGGACTGTTGTTTGAAAGTTGTAGGAACACACCTCGGTCTGTCCGGTCTCACTAAGCATCGTCTGGTCCTGGTCTTCCTAGAACTCTGTCAAAAGGTCAATCGTCTGCATAAGACACGACACATGCGAGAAAAGTCTGTGCAGGGGTGAGTATAACAATACCCAGTAAGACACTCTGAAACCACAAAACATAAAACAAAGTAAAGTACAGTCATCTCTACACAAGTATATATATACAACACATATAACAAGAATATCTAGATATACTCAACAAATACACCTAGTCTAAAGGTAAGTCACAACCGTAGTATACCAACCTATGATTCCAGCTCAAAGATTCCACGAAGCACTCATTCGAGAGAACACACTACTAGGTCTGATAGCACTGATGATGCCTGTCTAAGAGATATTGCTCATCAGGTCTCATCATGATAAAGATACATGTTGATAGTCCGAAGAGAATATGATACACAAATGAGGTTCACTGGTAGGGTCATGGGGTGATACCAACAACTCAATCTGGATTAACCCTGCTAAGTAGAGGACTGGTGCCCGGGTAGTGTTGGTCACATCAATACCATGAACTCCACCCAAGGCACAAATATGAATAGAGGATCCCACTTTGGGCCTCTTTGCAGGGGATTCCAACAACTCTACCCAGGAAGTCTTGCTGAAGGAATCATAGTCCTAAGAGTAGGAAACGAGTCCATACTAACCTTTAGGGAAAAGACAAGGGGAACGAACTCTAACAAAACTTATCCAAGATACAATGGACAAGAGATCCAAGTCACGTAGAAGAGAGTACACGACATGTGGTAAGGGTCACACGCCGTGTCCCTTGACCCCAGGGCCTGCCCGTGTAAATGACCTGTGTCATCAAACTGTGTTTGTCTATAAGTACACACCATGTAGGAAACCCGTGTACTCTACCCGTGTGCCAGTACACGGCTCATCCTGTGTACTTGGCCAACCCGTGTCTGTGTGGGGGAGTACACGCCATGTAGGTTGTCCATGTACTTCTCCCCATGTACGTGTACTTTTCGATGTACACACCGAGTCTCCAGGGGGGACCACACGCCATGTGATAGGGGTCACACACTGTGTGATATTTAACTATCTTCGGAAACCCTAGTCACCGATCAGGGGGGACCACACATCATGTAATATCAGATTACACGCTGTGTTGATCGAGTGTTTCCAGAAACCCTGGTTCTTCCTCCTGCGTATGCCCACAATACCGCCACCTCAAGACCCGCCTTCAATATCATCAGAATTCATGGATCTACCCCAACCAAGCATTAGCATCATCTTTTATTGGATTCCGGCCATCCGATTCACCTAAAAATCATCCTTGTCTTTCAACCATGGTCATGCGTCGAAGAACACCCAAACCAGGCACCTGAAACCCTCCAATTCGCTACCACCTTCCACTATCGAAAAATTAACCTATACCCACGGTTTCAGACCATGGGTATAGGTTATACCCACAGTTTTAAAAATCATGGGGAGTTAAGGCATCAGTATAGCTTTGAGCTATATCGATGGTTTAAAAAATGCTATACCCGGATTTTGAATTGTGGGGATAGGTTTACTGGAAATTTTCTACCCTGTCAACAAATCTATACCCACGTCTCTCAAACCTTGGCTATAGAATTTAAAAAAACCCTCATGAGGGATTCGAACCCTAGACCAGTTATTTAGAAACGTCGTGCCTAACCAATGCTTCAACTTCAGTTATGCATATATAAATATATATTTACTTAAATATACTTATATAAACTATGTATATAGGAGGAAAATTGTGGGTAAAGGTTTTTCCGTTGAATTTTTTTTGTTCCCGCGGTATTTTTTTTGTTCCCACGCTTATGCGGGAAAGCTATACCCACGGTTCTTGAGAAATGTGGGTATAGGTTTTTAACCCACACCTATACCCATGGTTTTGGGTAAACCGTGTGTATAGGTTTGACCTATACCCATGGTTTTTTTTAGAACCATGGGTATAGGTCTTGAACCAAACCCTATACCCATGTTTTTTGAAAAACTGCAGGTATAGGTTGAAAATTTCATCATATACCCATGCTCTTGGTAAACTTTGGGTATAGGTTCAAAAAAATACCTATACCCACAATTTTATCCAAAATCATGGGTATAAGGACATTTTCCAGTAGTGTTCGTCACCGCAACTCCGTTGCATCGTGCCGAGCCCAGATCTCGATTCTTGAATCATTGCGCCAAGAAATGGTTGCACAAAATTCGATTCCTCAGAGTTCATCAAACCACATACCAAAGGGTCACCCAAGATGAACAAGAAAGGAGGGAAGAAATCACAAAGAACATATATGAGAAATGGACCTTTACCGATGTTTGTTTTAGCCTCAATTTGTTTATTTTAGAATGATAAATGAAGAGGAAACCATATAAACACAAGAAATATCCCAAATAAACCCTGTAAAATAACCCATACCATAAGATGGTCGAACCGTGGAACAATCTGTTTGTTGATTAGTCTGCGTTCATCATAGAAATCAAGAACATGGAAGAAATCCAAATAAAACACACACCCTACCTCGATTTGGATCGATTGCCGATGAAGAATGAAGCTACGTTATGTCCATTGGTGAGATCCTTCAAAATTGATGCACCGATCATCGATTAACGATCCACCATCGTTCGCCTGAGAGAGAATCCTAAAATCTCTCTCCAAAATTTCTCCATAGGTTCTAGAGTTATGTAGATAACCCTGAAATTCTAACATAATAGCCTTTTATAAGGCTTACCAGTCGTTGCATCAAACATTTGAAATAAAACAAGTCATTCTAATTATTTTATTCATTTCTTCTCCCATGACGATTTTTCCACAAACAACTCACACCAACTAATGTTAAGTCACACCTAAAGGTAAACCTCATGATTTGAGCTCAATAGTTCCCTCATATTTCTAATCCAGATACCCGTTTAGATGTTATTCCACTTTTTTAGGAAAATGAAGGACCTCGGGACACCCTGAGAGGGGAGGGGTGAATCAGGGTGATCACTTTTTCTTTTAATGTGATGGATCTTGTTCCCACATTGGTAGGAACTTTTTGAACCTGTATGATGATTATGATTAGAAAGCAAACATTCACATGCACAGAGGAGACACAACCCTTTTTACTTGGTTCACCACTAAGGGCTATGTCCAAGGAGCATACGCCGACAGGATGTCGGTCGTACCAAAATCCACTATGCTTCACTAGCTGTAGATTACAAAGGTTCGGGTACAGACACTCTGTCCCAGGCTCACTGCCTTTATAATTGTTCAGGGATAGCTCACTGCGTCCCTCAGGTCACTCCCGTTGACTCCCCCTGGCTCACTGCCGTTGGTGAAGTCTCACTCAGTTTATAGACATGAAGGTCTCTTCATCATTTGCATAAGAATGCATCCTTTGTTGTATGTAGATTCTCTATTGATGCCCGATTCTCACCAGAAGCAGAACATCACTTTTCCTCGAATGTATCAGGTAGTCTCCTGGCTTTCATGCAGCTCCAAACAGGCCGGCGGGCTTCAGCAAAACCTGGCGCGCTTCTCCAAGCCGGACGCGCAAGTCCCAATACGGCGCGCAAGTCCAAACTGGCGTGCAAGTGTCACCAACGCACCTGTGCGACGCTTCCTTCCCCGACAACAAACTTGCGCGGTCCACTTCCTTTCTCTCTCAAACCGCCTTAGGCGCTCAGCAGACAACCGACGCTCAAGCTCTACTTGCGCGACCAAACTACCACCTGCGCGGCTCAACCACCTACGCGACGAGAGCTCGAACAATCTCTCAGTCTTGAACTCCGTCTAAAATGAGGAGGGGTGGTCCAGTATTTATAGGCAAACTGGACCCCCTGCGCGGAGGCGCGCAAGTCCCTCAGTGGCGCGCAAGTCTTGTCTCCAGTAACCTCTGTCGCGCAACTCACTTGCGCGACCCAACCAATACTTGCGCGACCTTCTTTCCTTAGCCAAATTTTGAAGTTCTGATCCTCAAAAACATATGGCGTGCAAGTCTTTTATCCTCCAAGACCTCGGCGTGCAAGTACCTTTGCCAAAAACACTTTACTTTATTGGCCGATTTTCAGGCCCAAAAATTTGGCAAACACTGGGAAACGGCGCCACCTTCACTACTGTTTTCTGCTTGAACGGTATGATCTCTTTGTTGGTACACATCCTGAACTTCCACTAAGGATTGACAACAAACACAAACCATATGCCAAATCATGCTTTGAAGACCCTGGTTCCAACAGAAAACTGTGTGTGTACTATTTAATATATTTAATATATTTCAAACATTTATTCCGAGCACACTGGGCCTTGGAATCATACGTCATCTCAGTGCCTAATCTTTAAAATAATCCATATAATTTTTAAAAATAATACATGGAAAATATGATACATTACATTCTCCCCACCTTCGGGCTTTACGTCCCAAAAATCCAAAACAATGGCTACTCAAAAGGATGCGGGTACTGAGCACGAATCTGAGCCTCCCACTCCCATGTGATCTCTTGGAGATTCCCGTGATGCCACAAAATATGCACCAAAGGAATCAATCACCCATGAAGGATCCTATCATGCCGATCCTTGATCTCTTCTGGGTATTCAGCAAAAGTTGCTCCATTCTCTATGTTCATCTCGCCCTAGTCGATAACGTGCAATGGGTCATGCATGTACATCCTCAGTTGTGAAATGTGGAAGACGTCATGAACCTGGTCTAACTACGGAGGTAGATCTAAGAGGTATTCCACCTCACCAACTCTACTTAGTATCTAGAAACGGGTGATAAACCTTGGAGATAGCTGGCCGCCCCGGCTAAATCTCCGTATTATTCTCACATCCATATGCTGGACTCTCTAGGAGGAAAGTAATCATGCTAGGATGGGTAAACGTCACTCAATTTCTTACCTACAGGTGATAATGAAGGTGATTATTAATGACCTAGGTTCAATTATTAAAGGAGGATAGAGGTCGCACATGCTTTGCAGATTTATTAATAGACCCATCACCACAACGAAACTACAAGGCCAATGGGTTAAATGGTTCCCTCCCACAAATGGTACAAAACTCAACATAGATGACTCCTACATGAATGTGAAAATGAGAGGGGGGGGGGAATTCTCATAGATCTAATAGGATCGGTTCTCATTGCCTTCAATGCCTTTTACGGTACGAGAAACTCCATGAGCATGAAGGTGAGAGTGCTTCACATTAGCATCATGCTATGCAAGAGGTATGGTTTGCAGATATTTGAGGTTGAGTTGGACTCTGAGGTTTTGGTGCGTACTCTTAAAGGAAAATTTTACCCTCTATGGGATCTGATCTATATCATTCAAATCTCTTTAATGGAGACCAAACAAGGGATAATTAACCACCATATTTAGAGAGAAGTGAATTTTGCAGAAGACACACTATCTCGAGTAGGAAGGGAAGATGAATCTATTATCATTTACACTAGTTTAGGTTCTATTCCTCTTGAATTATTTTTTTCCAAGGAGATTCCCTTGGACTCCACCACTTTAGACCCCCATAAGATTACATGTTTTTCTTTATGATGGGTTCTTTTGTACCATCCAATAATAAAAAAAGAAATCAATTTTTAGTCAATCATGTTGAGGTGAAACCCGTAGAAACACATGGTCTCCTTACTCAAACTCCAAAGGCCTATGTCGCCTATTAGAATAAGACTTATGATGGCTCTGTGCAGTATTTATTCACTCCTGGATGATCTGCACCTTCTCTATTTTAGCTCACACCAATTCCGATCCCATGAGTGCTAACTCTCTTGGGTCAGTCTAGAAAAGTGGTGACCTACGGGGTTGCCCATACAAAGCCTTGAATGGCACCATACCGATGGTGGAATGGTAGTTTTTGTTTTACAAAAACTCCACCAGTGGTAGGAAATCCTCCCAACTATGACCAAAGTCCAACATGCAAGCTCGTAGCATGTCCTACATAACCTGAATGGTTCGCTCAGTCTGGTTGTCAGTTTGGGGGTGAAATGTTGTGCTCAAGTGTAAATGACTCCCAAACACCTCCTATAATCCCTTACACAACTGGGATGTAAATCTAGCATCATTTTCATAAACAATCATCGATGGAACTCCATGGAGTCAGACTATCTCCTGAACGTAGAGACGTCTCAAGATCTCTAACAAACTCTACTCTCATATATCTAGGAAGTGGGTTGACTTGGTGATTCATTCTATGATCACCCAGATGAAATCATGTCCCTTGGGCATACGTGGTAATCCCACCATGAAGTCCATAGATATTCCACCCCACTTTTATTCTAGCACCTCAAGGGGTTGATCTAAACCCACTGGAACTTGGTGCTCAACCTTCACTAACTGGCAAGTAAGGAATAAAGATACAAACTTTTTAACTCCTTTATTCATCCCTGGCTACCAAAACAGATGTTAGAGATCTCGATACATCTTTTCCACACCTAGATGTACCACCAAAGGATATATGGAACTCTCTTAGAACCTCCTCCTACAATGTCACTAGTATCATTGTGAATCCTCTGAAAATAACGACGTACTCCCCACATTTTGAATATCCATCAGGATAATGACCTACAGATATCTGATCACATAGGGTCTCACAATCAGTATCCCTAATTCATGCCTCCCTGACTCGCTACAAGAGTGAAGGGGTAACAACCATCGATTAGAGGTAAAATGATCTATCTCCATCAAAAAAGGATAACTATAATGAGTCCAACTTCTCTGACACCTCACTTAGTAATTATGAACAAGATCTTCTACTAAGAGCATCTGCTACCACATTCCCCTTCCCAGAAGTATAGACAATTTAGAATTCATAATCCTAGAGGAACTATAGCCATCACCTATGTCTCAAGTTAAGATCTTTCTATAATAAGATATACTTGAGACTCTTGTGATCAAAATAGATGATAAATCACTCATCCATTAGATAGTGTAGCCGCATCTTCAAAGCGAAGACTACCACCACTAACTCAAGATCGTGGGTTGCATAGTTCTAATCATGTGGTATCAACTATCGTGAACCATAGGTAATCACTACTTGACACTGTATTAGAACACAACCAAGCCTGGTTCATGATGCATCATAGAACATTATTCACTCAATTCCATCCTCTAATAATATCAAGATGGGAGTTCTTTTCAAACTCTACTTCAAATACTGAAAATCCTGCTGACACTTCTCATCCCACTCAAAAGGATGCCCCTTTTGAGTCAAAGCTATCATGGGTGCTGATATCCTAGAGAAATCAGGTATGAATCTTCGGTAATAGTCTGCCAACCCAAGGAAGATTTTCACTTATGTCTCACTCTTGGGTGGTTCCCAAGATAACACTACCTTGACCTTGGCCGGGTCTCTTACCACTCCATCCGCTCAGATAACATGTCCCAGAAAGTGGACCACTTGTATCCAGAACTAGAACTTTGAGATTTTTCTGTAAAGATGGTGCTCTCAGAGTATGTCCATGACTATCCTTAAGTGTCTCGCATTCTACTCCTCATACTCTGAGTACACAAGGATATCTTCGATGAAGACTGCCACAAACTGGTCTATGAAAGGCTGAAAAATCCATTTTATGAGTCCCATGAACACTATTGGGGCCTTCTTCATTCCAAAATTCATCACCAAGTACTCATAGTAACCATAACGATATCCGAATTCCATCTTCGATATATCCTCATCCCACACTCACAGCTGGTGATAGCCTGATCTGAGGTCAACCTTCGAGAACCATCGTGCCCCTATCAACTGATCAAAAAGGTCATTGATCCTTGATGGTGGATACTTTTTCTTCATGGTCATCTAATTCAAGCACCGATTGTACACACACAACCTCAAGCTCCCATCTGCCTTCTTAGAAAACAAAATTGGGGTTGCCTAGGGTGAAACATTGGGTAAAGCAAATCCCTTCCTATACAAATCCTCCAACTGTACCCTCATCTTGCAAAGCTTTGCGAGAGCCATCCGATATGATGGTATGGATATCGATGCCATCCTAGGGTGTAGATAAATTTAGAAGTCTACTGATGTACATGGATTTTTCATGTATTTTTATAATTTTCTAACTTAGTTTTAATTAATTAGTTTAACCATTTTTTATATTTTTAGTTTATTTTTGTAGTTTTATAGTATTTTAGATATTTTGATAATTTTTAGTTAATTTATATACTAATATAAGTAATTAACTATTTTTATTAGTTATATTAATTTTATATATTATATTTAACACTATATTATTATTATTATTAGTTTCTCTAATTTTAGTTTAGTTTATTTTATTAATTTTTATTAGTATGTATATTAAATTGTATTTTTATTTTATTTCATTATTTTGTTGTACTAATAAAATAGTATTTATTATTAGTTTATAATTATATTTAATAGTATTATTATATTTAATTACATGTTCAATAATATATTTATTATTATTATTATTATTTAACTTAATTAGATATTTTTATTATTATTTGAATTTAACTTTATTTATTTTAATTTTTTATTTCCCCCCTTGACCTGCTCTCCACCCTTCCCTATTCCCACGCCCCCCACTTCCCCCCTAACTACCCATGTCACCCCTCCCCATTTTTCTCCATTTTTCTGTCTCTAATCCCCCCAATCCCTTATCCCCCCTACCTCTCTCCAATCATATCTCCACTTATGCCCAGAAAAAATCCTCACCCGCCGGCCCCTCAATTATCCCACGCTGCCCCCCTTATCTCCCCATTCCAACGCCTCCCCAATCCCAGCCGCCCCTCTCGGCCAAAACCGCATCCCCTACCTCTCCCACTCCCCATCCCGTAGCCGCCGCCCCATTCTACCTCTCACGGACTACTCATCCGCCCTGCATGGACCCACCAACCTCTCCATCTCCCCTGCCGCCCCCTAACCCACTGGACCCACCACCCCTCTCCACTCACCAGTGTGCCTCGACCCCCATTCCGCTCCACTACCCAACCTCCTCCCCTTTTACCCAGCACACCCGTAGGTACAAAATAGCTACATCAGCATGCATCAACCAGTGGCAAACCATCATCAAGAGCGCAACATAGGTTCCGATACGTCATCGATGTTCACTTGGATTCCAGAGATTCACGTCGCATGACGAGTGCAAGTGCAGATCAGAGCATATTTTCAACGGTGCGGTGGTTTGATTCACAAGCGGCGTCGGCGAGACAATGGTTATTATTTTACGATTGTCAAAGGCGGCTTGTGGTAACAACTACGACAACACGAGCACAGTGATATCTGTTTATTATTTTATGTGTCGTGTTGTCGTCGTGAGGGCGGGGTAATTCATTGGTGTTGGAGTTGTGACAAATGTGATGGTGAATGCATGTCTTTAATTTATTCTTATGTTTGATTGCCTTTTAAATTAATTTTAATTGTATTTTTATTTAATTAATTATATCTGCATTGAAATTAATTTTCATTTGAGCCCTGCACACATGCTTTGGTGTCCGTTCATGTGATACCTAATAAGTAATCACGAATGAGAGTTCATCAGAGAATTTATTTATCCGGAATTTGATCAAGCGCGCGAGCGAATTCTGAATAAATAAATATATTAATTGAAAAATTAATATTTTGTGTGAGTGCTTCTTCAAACTTGTGTGAGTGATACTGAATAAGTGATATCATGTGAGCGAACCCGACACAGGTAGATACTTCGACTTTGTGAGAAACAGGTCGTCGTATTTCACCAAGTGATTCAGTGCTATAATGACACGCAAATTATTCGTCAGGATAGAGAACGAAATGACGGATAATTTGTGTAAACATTAGAATACTTTATAACATCAGAGAACGAGACCAGATAGTATTTTGATTAAATTTGGAATCGGTGATAAATAAATAAATAAATATTCAAATGTGGGAATTAAATAATTGACATTGTATGCACTTGAACGGACGTCACGACTCTGACACTTTCATCTCTGCCAGTTTCTTTCATAGCTTAGTTCACTTAGATAGTTTTAGTTAATTTAAATAGTCATTTTTAAAATTGTCATTTAGTTTTTAGAACTTAGTTGTTAATCACACAATTAAATCCCATCTGCCTGAACATTCATCCAAAATAACATTTATAGTGTCTACTCACATTCTCTCTGTGGTTCGACCCTGCTCGCCACTTCTACAGTAGTTGGTAGGATAATAAATATTGCAAATTTTCACGCGTTGCGACGCACGTTTCAAATTTCTGGCGCCGTTGCCGGGGAGAATAGTAGAATTAGGAGTTCATTTAAAAGAGTAATTTAAGTAAAAAAAACTAAAAAAAACTGAACCAACAAAAAAAACAGTTCACTACTTTGGGAATTTTTCATTGTAGGGATTTTCAAGACACCCAGAAGTTCAAAATGACATGGGCCGTACCACACAATTACAACCAGTACCTGCCCTACGTAGCCCCAACTCAAGGTATGACGTATAATGATTCACCGCACATGAGTTATCCAGGTAATTCTGTTTATTTCAATGATATTTATTCAAGTCCATGCTATGATTCATATGAGAATATTTCGCCATGCTATGAAACAAGTCCTTATACTTCTTTTGATCATTTTCAAAGTCAATGCATTTCTGAAAATTTAGAACTTGATAATTCATATCAAACAAATGATTCAATAATTAAGCACATGTTGCATTGTGCTATCACTGAGACAAATAGGATGTTTGAACTTCAAGATGAACACAATGCAAAGTTGCTATCCTCAACAAAAGATCTAGAAAATCAATTGAAGAATTTAGTAAATCAAATGAATCATATTTCCGAACTAACTACTTCATTACCACTTGATGGTATAATGAATAATATTTCCAAACTAACTGCTTTATTACCACTTGATAATCTAATTAAAAACAATTATTTTGAGGAGAGTGAAATAGAGGTTCCATTTGAACAACATTCATGTCCCGATTCTAAAAATGAGATTGATCCGCCTTCTTTTCATCCAAGTGATGACTCATATCTGTCACAATATAATTCTTCCAATCTAATCACATTTGAAGAATATGAGAGTTTGGTCTTCTTCCCTGTTGAACATAATGGTCCCTTAGAAAATGTGATTTCATGTCCTTGTTATATGAATTCACAACACAGCCATCCCAAAGTAAAAAAAGACATGATCAATGTCTATCAAATTTCACCTTTTGAGGATGAAGAGGACATTGAACTAGGACCATTATTTACCATGATAGATTTAGAATTGAACCAAGAGACAATGGATTGCCACACTAAAGAGGACATCACTTCAAATGACATTGAATCACCTCTTTATGAAAATCTTCGTGAGTCCGAAACATTTTCTAAAATGGAGACATCTGAAACTTTTTTGGAGTCGAAGAATCAATCAACATTGGTGGTAGAGAACACTAATAATTTTCTAGAAACAATGGAAGAATGGGATTGCTTGGAGGATCCTGAGTTCGTGGTGACACATGTGCCTACAGAGAATTATGATGAGGGTGGTATAGAGAATTTTTTTAAAAAAGATGTCACTCTTGACAAAATGGAGTTATCTGCTCCAATTGATCCTACGCCACTTGCTCCATACATCAAGGTTAAAAATACTTCACTTGAAATACCTACATATGCTAACAATATCTTTGACCTTGGCATAATCAATGAAACCATCAAGCATGAATTGAGTTGGAAACCAGTGGATTTTCCTGTGCTAGTGGTTGGGTGTGAAAACGAATTGGGATACATCGTCAACCCAGATACTGCATTCAAGGATGTGATGGATATAAGCGAACCACTGAAGGAGTCTGGTAATGGCACTTTTTCACCTGTGTATGTTCAAGGAGGTAATCTTCTTGATCTTTCCATTGGCGGCCTTTTATTGAAATTCAATTATTCGATGAGTCTTTCTTCAGGAGAGGTATATTCGTTCCCTTGTGAGTTGGCATATTTTCATTTCATTCCACACATCCATTATTATAACAAGATTCTGTTGAGATTTTGTGCAACTTACAAGATAAATTCATCTTCAATGAATGGATTCCACACTTCTACTAAAAAAGAAGCAGATGCATGGTTTACATTTTCGTTCGATCCTGGTGGAGTTTCAATAACGTATGGCTGAAGACGAAGTAAACTTAGTGCTAAATGGGAGGCAAACCATCATTTGTTTGTTTTCTTTTCACTGCATTTAATTTCATTTCATTTAGTTTTCTTTAAAAATAAAATAAAATAAAAAGACATGCATTTACCACAATCTATTTTCTCCTGGAACTGCAATGGATTTAAATTCATCATAAATATTTTTATCATTCACATGATTTTGATTATGGTGTGACTTCTTTGATATGATGCGAGTACGTGTTGTAAATGTGTAGGTTTTATAGGTATACCATTTCTGGAGCTTCATTGGATACAAACAACCTCTCTGCGTCTATCTGCACTTACACAGGGAAGTGTTTTATTTTTTCCATATTTTATGCTTCAAAAAAACACCATGTAAACTAATAAAAAAAACAAAACAAAAAAGAAGAAGAAAATTTTTAACATTCCGGTCATTGATGAACCCACATAAAAGCTGCTGTATTTTTGTCGCAACATAGTCAGGAACATACCAATTGTGTCCCTAGGTAGTTTGAACACATGATTCTTGTTTTGAATTATTTTATCCTTGATCTCATGACTTAGATGATTGCTGATATTATTTCATGCTTCGAAAATATTTTTGAAAAACATGTATATTTTTGAGACACTTATTTGTACTCATGCTCATCTGTGTTGTCCAAAATTATATTTCCATACCTGTGAGGACTCTGAACCCTTTTACATCATCTCTTATTTATATTTTTCATGAGGGAATCTCAACCATGTTATGACTTCTAGAACTTGCCATGTTTTTCCATCAAAGTGATAAGAATTTTGAAAGTTGCACTAAAATGATCGAGGCATCTGTTTGATTATTCAGCCCCATTGATCCACCGAGCCACCTATACATTTTCTCCATCGTATAGCCCTTAGAAGCCATGAAGGATCCTTTTATGATGAGCCCAAGACGATACCCTTCCCTACCAATTTCTTGAATTTTTGCATGATAATTTTCAATCTAAGTGTGGGGGAGAGATTTACTCATGGAGAGGGTTCTTCGAGGGGCAGTGAGTAATTTGATGTACATGGATTGAAATTATCCCATCCTGATCATATGAGTTATTTTTCATAGTAGCCACATTCATTACATATATTTTGATATAGGAATATAGAATCCTTTTGGTTCCAACAATGAGTACATTGGTGATCATTACACGGTAACCCTCACCTTTAGGAATACCTATAAAAGTGATGATCTATTACTCTAGGAGCTAGAGAGTTTTATACATGACCTACTTTCATTGAGATGTTACAGCTTATACACTACTTGTGTACCATTCTTTGGGATTATTGTCTGACATTTATTTCATGGGGTTTTTGAGTTGATACTCACCAGTTTTTCTTGACCATATTATTTGAGTGAGTTGTGTAAGAAAAAAAGAGTGAAACATTGGATTATCATATGCTTGGGGAAAAGCAGTGTTTTAAGTGTGGGGGAGAGAGTTTTTTGAGGGAGACATTTGGATTGACATTTATCATGCATTTATTTCAAGATTCAACCCTCCTTTTGGCAAAAAAAAACTGTCACAATTTTTTTTAACCCACCATCGCATAGCTTCAGAAACATTTGAACCTCATGTAAAGTCCTTGAGATTGGTGCATTATTTTGATTTCCACTAGTGGAGATGTGAAATTCATGGAAAGCCTATGGTAAGCATGCATGTGTATGAGAATTGAGTAAAACTTTGATCATATATTTTGAGAGATGAGAGTGATGGAGAGGCAGGTCACATGATACATGAGTGCACGTACTTGTTTTGAAAAGAATGCAAGTGAAAGAAAAATTGTTTTTGAAAATTGAAGTTTTAAATGAAGCAAGATATTTTATGAGGAAAAAGAATGAAAAATTTTGAACTTTTAATTTTGATGATTGGATTTGTCTACGGGACCACTTGTGTGTTATTTCGGATTGTTTTTCCCAAGAGTGAAAAAGTTTAAGTGTGGGGGATTTGATGTACATGGATTTTGCATGTATTTGTATAATTTTCTAGCTTAGTTTTAATTAATTAGTTTAACCATTTTTTTTATTTTTAGTTTATTTTTGTAGTTTTATAGTATTTTAGATATTTTGATATTTTTTAGTTAATTTATATACTAATATAAGCAATTCACTATTTTTATTAGTTATATTAATTTTATATATTATATTTAACACTATATTATTATTATTATTAGTTTCTATAATTTTAGTTTAGTTTATTTTATTAATTTTTATTAGTATGTATATTAAATTTTATTTTTATTTTATTTCATTATTTTGTTGTACTAATAAAATAGTATTTGTTATTAGTTTATTATTATATTTAATACTAGTATTATATTTAATTACATGTGCAATAATATATTATTTATTATTTAACTTAATTAGATAATTAGTTTTTTTATTATTTGAATTTAACTTTATTTATTTTAATTTTTACTTTTTTCTTTATTTCTCCCCTTGACCTGCTCTCCACCCTTCCCTATTCCCATGCCCCCCACTTCCCCCTAACTACCCATGTCACCCTTCCCCATTTTCTCCATTTTTCTCTCTCCAATCCCCCCAATCCCTTATCCCCCTACCTCTCTCCAATCCTCTCTCCACTCACGCCCAGAAAAAATCCTCACCTGCCGGCCCCTCAATTATCCCACGCTGCCCCCCTTATCTCCCCATTCCAGCGCCTCCCCAATCCCAGCCACCCCTCTCAGCTAAACCCGCATCCCCTGCCTCTCCCACTCCCCATCCTGCGGCCGCAGCCCCATTTTCCCTCTCACGGACTGCTCATCCGCCCCGCATGGACCCGTCGGCCTCTCCATCTCCCCTGCCGCCCCCTAACCCGCTGGACCCGCTGCCCCTCTCTACTCGCCAGCGCGCCTCGGCCCCCATTATTCTCCACTACCCAACCTCCGCCCCTTTTACCCAGCACACCTACAGGTACAAAATAGCTACATCAGCATGCATCAACCAGCGACAAACCATCATGAGGAGCGCAGTAGAGGTTCGGACACGTCATCGACGTTCGCTTGGCTTCCGGAGACTCACGTCGCATGACAAGTGAAAGCGCAGATCAGAGCATATTTTCAGTGGTGCGGTGGTTTGATTCGCATGCGGTGTCAGCAAGACAATGGTTTTTATTTTACGATCGTCAAAGGCGGCTTGCAGTAACAACTACGAAAACACGAGCATGGTGATATCTGTTTATTATTTTATGTGTCATGTTGTCATCATGATGGTGGGGTAATTCATTGGTGTCGGAGTTATGATAAATGTGATGGTGAATGCATGTATTTAATTTATTCCTATGTTTGATTGCATTTTAAATTAATTTTAATTGGATGTTTATTTAATTAATTATATCTGCGTTGAAATTAATTGTCATTTGAGCCCTGCACACATGCTTTGGTGCCCGTTCGTGTGATACCTAATAAGTAATCACGAACAAGAGTTCATCAGAGAATTATTTATCCGGAATTCGATCAAGCACACGAGCGAATTCTGAATAAATAAATATATTAATTGAAAAATTAATATTTTGTGTGAGCGCTTCTTCATACTTGTGTGAGTGATACTGAATAAGTGATCTCATGTGAGTGAACCTGACGTAGGTAGATACTTCTACTTTGTGAGAAATGGGTCGTCGTATTTCACCAAGTGATTCAGTGCTATAATGATGCACAAATTATTTGTCAGGACAAAGAACGAAATGACGGATAATTTGTGTAAACATTAGAATACTGTCTAACATCAGAGAACGAGACCAGATAGTATTTTGATTAAATTTGGAATTAGTGATAAATAAATAAATAAAGATTCAAATGTGGGAATTAAATAATTGACATTGCATGCACTTGAACGAACGTCATGACTCTGGCACTTCTATCTCTGCCAGTTTCTTTCATAGCTTAGTTCACTTAGATAGTTTTAGTTAATTTAAATAGTCATTTTTAAAAGTCATTTAGTTTTTAGAACTTAGTTGTTAATCACACAATTAAATCCCATCTGCCTGAACATTCATCCAAAAGGACATTTCTAGTGTCTGCTCACATTCTCTCTGTGGTTCGACCCTGCTCGCCACTTCTACAGTAGTTGGTAGGATAATAAATATTGCAAATTTTCACGCATTGCAATGCGCGTGTCATTTACCTCTCTGTTGGGAGATAAACCTGGAACATCTTTAGGGAATACATCCTCGTACTCCACCACTACTATATAAAACTAGAAAATCATAACATCCACTACACTAAGGGTCATGATATCCAACCGATGATTAAACAACCGCACCCTCCTATGAACGAGTCTATCCTGCACTGCCTGAGTTTCCTTTTCACTAACAAAGGAAAACCTCATTCTATCACCGCAGACACACCACACCCTTTGCCTAAAATAGTCAATCTGGGTATGCATTTTAGATAACCAATCTATACCAAGAATGACGTCGTAAGGCCTCGATGATATAACCATGAAATCCTAACAAAAAATCTCACCTCTAAGAGTCAGGTCATAGTGTGGGCAAAAGTTTTTGATCACCAAGTATTCTCTAGTAGGAGTCTCCAAGCATAAGGGTCAAGTCAACGAATCAAATGGAATCTATAAGTCTTGAACAAGATATGTGGCGAGAAATGAATGAATAAAAACTGTGTCTATCAGTATTTTAACTAAAGTATAAAAGACACAGATCATACCTTGAATCATTCCTAGATCCCTTGAGTCATAATATTTGACAACCTACAGTTGTCCCCTCCCCTGTCCTCCAGCTCCCTAAGCCTGGCGTGGACCACCTGGGGGTGGTGGTGGCAACATGTAAAAATGTTGACCACCTCCTGCTTCTATCCTAAATACTCTAACACATATGTTGTCCTATAGAACCACATGCTCTTGCTATTTTATCTACCCTGGTGTCCCATCTATGGTTTCTCTGTTAGTTGTATGGTGGGTCGAACAATCTCGGGTGAGATGTCCCCTACTGTCACATGAGCAGCACCACCTCTCTCTGGGACAACTGGACTCACCCTATGAGCTCTTAACTGTAGATCCTCTATTCTAGGACCTCCTACTAAAAAATCTCCCACATCTAGGTCCCTGGGACTAATGTCAGCTCCCTGCTGCTGAGGTATCTACTCCCGCTTTTCCACTACTGACAACCACCGGCTATAACTGCTCAGCTAAGAAACTCTCAACCACAAAAGATTTCTCTAGAAACCCATCATAGGTAAGGATTTATAGAAAAATAACACTGGATCATATGTCTCTACGTAAACCTCACTCAAAGGTTCGAGCCCTGAAAAAATGATCTCAAAGCATATTCATCGATTACCTGGAGAGGTTGGTAAACCTCGATGAATACTTAGCCCCTGTCATGTTTCCCTTATGGAGATATAGAATCTACTAGATATGTACAACCCTAAACATAGCTAGTGATAATTCCTATTTAAAAAAGGTTCTTGAACTCTGTCCATGAAAGAGTCACCTCATCATAACACTGGGTAACTAAACCCCACCATCGCCCTGCTGAGCCATGAAGAAGGATCGCTATCAGGACCACCATCTAATCTGCCAGTTTTTTAACTAGACAAAAAATTTAGGTCAATGCCTCAAGCTAGTCCTTAGCCACCTGTGGGTTGGGCTCACCTTGGAACTTGAGGGGTCTCTATCTCTAGAACTTGTGAATCATGCTCAGTCTGCGCACCTTATCCACTAGTACTTCTAGTACCACATGCTTCTCTATAGGTGGTGGTATGAAAGGTGCACCACTTAGAGGTAACATCTTGAGAACTTGTCCCTAAATTGAAACCTCATCACTGAGGGATCATCCTTGTGATCATCTTGATGAATCCTAACTGGCATACAACATAGAGGCATCCTGAAATTAAACAAGATGTACCACGATCAATGAGTATATCTGGATATCTGACTCAAGAAGTACATGGAAACCACAACCCATTCTGATATGATGCATGTGCCATTGTTTTCCCTATAACCAATGTTCTCATGTATCAAGTTGAAAAGTAGGTGATCAGATTCTTGGAATATGGATACACCAGCCTCCACACCAACACTAGAGTACCTAACCTAAAATCCGAACTCTAAACACTTAACACTGTCACCCAAAACCAATCTCACATACTCCCAGTCCTAAATTAGAAATGACCACTCTGATACCACTCTATCATGACCCATACCAGTGGGGCCCATACCACAAATCTATAAGCTCATCTCCAATAGGCCAGAGGATGGTAACTAGCACCAGATAGGTCTATCACTAACATGGGAGACATTGCCTAAGTACCTATACACATGAACACATATCTAATCCCACAAAATGATGAAATGTAAAAACAACTGAACAAACAATGCATGAATACAACTAAATCCCACAACTATAGTATAATAGGAAGTAAAGAAAGTAAACAGTGCCAAATAAAATCTCACCACAAAGAGTCTATAACACAAGTCTAACCTAAAAGTAAAATTACTAAGACTATTTTTGAAAGACATAGGAACACACCTCGGTCTGTCCGGTATCACTAAGCACCGTATGAACCTGGTCCACCTAGGACTCTATCCAAAGATCGATTGTCTACATAAGACACGACACATGTGGGAAAATACCATATAGGGGCGAGTATAAAAATATTCCATAGGACAACCAGAAACCAAAAATCATACAACAAAGGAAAGTACAGTCAACAATACATAGGTATACGTATACAACACATATAACAAGAATATCTAGATATAATCAATAAATAAACATAGTATAAAGTTAAGTCACAATTGTAGTATACCGGCCTAGGATTCTAGCTCGAATATTCCATGAAACACTCATCAGAGAGAACACACTCCTGAGACTGATAGCAATGATGACATCTGTTCGAGAGATACTGCTTGTCAGGTCTTGTCATGAGAAATATACATGCTAATAGTCTGAAGAGAATATGATACACAGATGAGGATCATTTCTAGGGACATGGGGTGATACCAAAAACTGAATCTGGATTAACCCTGCTAAGTAGATGATTGGTTCCTGGGTAGTGTTGGTCACATCGAAACTAAGAACTCCACCTAGGGCATGAAGATGAATAGATGATCCCAATTCGAGACTCTCAGGAGGGGGTGGGGGGATTCCAACAACTTTATCTAGGAAGTCCTGCTGAAGGGATCATAGTAATAAGAGTAAGAAATGATTCCATACTAACCTTCAGGGAAAGGATAAGGGGAATTGAACCTAAAAAAACTTGTCCAAGATACGAAGGACAAGATATCTAAGCCGTGTAGAAGAGAGTATACGATGTGTAGTAAGAGTCACACATCGTGTTCCTTGACCCTGGGTCCTACCCATGTAAATGACACATGTCATCAAACTGTGTCTGTGTATAAGTACATGTTGTGTAGGAAACCTATGTACTCTACCCATGTGCTAGTACACAACTTAGCCAGTGTACTCAGCCAACCCATGTCTGTGTGGGGGATTACACGCTGTGTAGGTTGTCTGTGTACTCCACCCCATGTCTATGTAATTTTCAAAGTACACACTGAGTATTTAGGGGAGGGGACCACATTCCGTGTGATAGGGGTCACATGCTGTGTGATATTTAACTATCTCCCAAAACCCTAGCCACCACCCAGGGGGAGGGACCACACACTGTGTAATCCCGGATTACATGTCGTGTTGATTGGTTTTTTCTAGAAACCCTAGTTATTCCTATCATGCATGCCCATACTGCCATTGCATTAGTATTTTCCTTCAATCTTGTTGGGATTCATGGATCTACCCTATCCAAGTATTTTCGTCACCTACCATCGAATTCCATCCATCCAATTCACCCGTAAATCATCCTCGTTTTACAACCATGGCCGTGTATTGAAGAACACCCAAATCAGGCACCTAAAACCCATTGATTCACTACCGAATTCATCACTGCACCTCTTTCATTCCATGCTGAGCTCAAATCTCAATTCTCTAATCATTACACCAAGAAACGGTTGTGCAATGTACGATTCCTCAGAGTTTGTCGAACCATAAACCAAAGGGTCGCCCACAATGAACGAGAAAGGAGGGAGGAAAGCATAAAGAACATATATGAAGAATAGACCTTGTTTAATATTTGTGTTAGGCTCAATTAATTTCTTTTAGAATGAGAAATGAAGAGTAATTCATATAAACACAAGAAATCTCCCAAATAAACCCCACAAAATAACCCTTCCTGCAAGACGATCGAATTGCAGATCAATCTGTTCATTGATTGGTCCACATTCATCATAGAAATAAAGAACTAATAATAAATAAAAATAAAACATATTCCCTACCTCAATTTTTATTGGTCGTTGATGAAGAACGAAGCTGCATCATGTTTGTTGGTGAGATCCTTCAAAATTGATGTGTGTCGATCGTCAATCCACGATCCGCACCGACTAATATTAAGTCGCGACTAGGATAAACCTCATACTATAAGATCAATGGTTCCATCATATTTATGATCCAAAAACCCATTTATAAGTTATTATATTTTTTAGGAAAACTGCACGTGCGTACTATTTAATATATTTTAAACATTTTTTCCAAGCACACCAGGCCTCCGAATCACACGCCGCCTCAACGTCTGGTCTCAAAAATAATCTATATAATATATAAAAATAATACATTGAAAATCCAAGATTATATATCATTAATTATTAATTTAGTTTCATACAATTTTCATTATTATTTATAGAGTTAATATAAACCCATCTTTTTCTTGAAAAATACACTTCTTGAAAACCCACTTTTTCATCACATCTACATGTTTTATTTTAAATTTAATTTTGCTAATTTTGTGATTTGAATTTGATAAAATGGATTACATATTTGGAATCATAATTTTCAAATTATGTAGTAATGATATTTTCATTTTTATGCATAAAATATTTTCCACGGTAAAAAAAAATATTTACTGCAGTATAAGTAAAATAATGAAACTGATTAAAGTTAAAAGGTAAAAGCTTAAAATAAATAAAAAATAAGACATTAAATGGGTGTTTGATGTGTTTCATGAAATTAACCATACTTTAAAACATTAATTATCAATACAATCCGTTTGAATCAATGCCACCCAAATGTGGATGGCTTTAAATATAAAATAATAATTATTTAATCACTTAAAACCATTGTTCCGAAAGTATAAATACCACTTCTCACCACCCTCTTTCTCCTAAAAATATTTTAAGATATTAAAATATCTTACAAACACTCTTATACCCACTCTCAACACATCCAAGTGATTTCAGTCTCACCAAAATACAAATTCTAGGATCCTTAAGGGGTCCTTCAAGGAGATGATATTCAAGAGGTAGCTTTCTCAAACCACCTCTCTTAATTTGTATTATACCTCTACCTTATCCCCAACTTCTTCATCCATCATTAAATAACAACTCTAGTATCATTTATATACCATAATTTTATATTAATAATGTAATATCTTATATCCATACCTTTTATTATCTCCTTTTATTCAAAGAAACCAAACCATTGTCCAAATTATGGAGGTTAACCGTCTCATGGATAACAAGTTTTCATTTTCCATTAATGCCTTAAAGTATGGAAATAAAACTATTATTATGGTTAAATTATATTTTAATAGGTATATTATAACTTATTTCATGTTTTGAAACTAATATATATACATAATATTAAATAAAACAAAACTAGTTTGTGATGGTTGGAAAAACCACAAAAATAAACTAACCATTTTTCGTTAACATTTTTATCAAATGAAAAATCATCATACTAGAAATAAAAATGATATATGGTAACATTTATACTTATGTAATTTAATTAATAACATTTCATTATACTTCTAGAGTTTTATTCCCATTTTATAAGAACATCCATAATTATACTCAAGTGAAATGACCATGAAACCTTGAAATGAACACTCCGAGAACGACGAAAATTGATATTTATGACTAATCAAAATAGACATAAAAAAAACTCAATAAAATTATAATAAATCAAATATATATGTAAAAGGTTCTTAATTAAGTAATTAATGAATCTAATTTTATTATCCAGTACATTAAGAGTAAGTGCAGAACTTTCAGACACGGGGTAAGAGAATATTTAACTAAAAAACCTCATTTTAAATGTTTTAAAGATTTATTTTCTAAATATTTATCTTTAATGTAAATATTTTTAAATTATTTTTATTAATTTATTTATATGAACATGAATTTTTAAAAAAGGTAATTTTCAAATTTCTCTCAATTGTTTTAAAAAAGGGATTTTTTTGAGGTTTTATGTAAGGGAATTCTTAACCCAATTTCCATTATTTGGGTTAAACTTATACTTTTTGATTATGTCATGCTAATATTATGTGAAAAATCACTTTTTAATATCTTATTCTATATTTACACTTGTTTTATTTTTATTTAAAGTGTATAAACATAATCAATTCATTTGATTAATTCTCACTTCAATGATATGATATTTGTTTGGGACTTTCCTTTAAAAAAACTTCTTTTAAAGTTTCTTTTTACAAAATTCAAAAGGAATACTTTTTTATATATATGGAATAAATGTAATTTCATGAATTCATGTTGCCTTAATATTTTGAAGCTTAATTTACAAGTTTATATGGTTACTTTCAAAGAAAATCTTTTCCATTGTATGTGTACAATTTTTCAAAATGGGTGATTTCAAAATGGAAAGTTTATTTTCTTCAAAGAGTGTTTTATGATGAAAGATTTCATGATTTATGTTTTTTTATAGTTATTGGGAATTTTTTATGATAATGTGTGGTTCCATTATAAGCCAATTATAGGTGGTTCCTTAATAAACCATGGATGGGTGGTTACGTTATTAACCAATGATGGGTGGTTTTGTAATAAACCAAGTATGGGTGGTTATGTTATAACCTCCAATGAGTTGGGTAATCCAGAGTTGGAGGTTGGACATATTGGTTACTCCATATGTAAGAGTGATATGGAAAATTATTTCCCAAATTAACTACTTATGTATTATATGATTGCTTATGAGTTTTCATGAAAATATATTTATTTTCAAAAGAGTATATAATGATCTTTTTGAAAAGATGGTTCCTTTATCGAGGTAAAAAGGTATGTTTTTAATAAAATGTTTTTATGGGTTTTCACCGAACTAACAGTTTCCTTTATTTTATGTCCCTTACTGAGATTATGTTATCATCCTATGTTTTAAAATGGTTTTCACAGTATTTAATGGAGAATAGATACAAGGATGAGATCAAGGGGAAAATTGTGAAGATTGATCATGAAACGAAACCATTTTTTATTTTAAAAAGTTTTGTTTGGTGGAAAAATGGATACTGGGTATAATTTTCCACTTGTAATGTATGATTTTATGATGTAAAACTTAGTCCTAATTCTCTAAAACTCTAAACTTAATAGATCCTCATGATTTTAATAATGTTAATTATAGTTACAATCACTAGAATATGCGATGTTTAAGTATGGGTCCTTACAATTCATGTTCGAATGATCCCATGTATTCCATCACCAGTTATTGGTGAGAATATTATGTGAGCAGAATATTTAATAAATATTTATTTACTACTTCTTGAATATAATATTTATTTATTTATTGGTGAATAATGTAGTTATATTTATTTATCAAATAAATATTCATTATTTAAGGTCTGATGAATATTATGGATGAATAGAAAACCAAATTTAATGGTCTAGTGAGAAATAATATATATTGAATATTATTTGATTAAATAATATTTAATTTAATTTGTGAGTTTAGAACATGTCAAGAATTGATAATAATAATAATAATAATATTATAGATATGAGTTTCTACAGGGATTACAAAAATAATAAAGGGCTCATGTGTAATTATTATTTTCTAACCCTAGCGGTATATAAACCTAATTATATTATTTTCTTAAGAGAGATAATTCATTTTCATAGTGTGAACAATAAAATTTTAAGATAATCTTATCAAATCCCTAGAGAGATCCCTCTCCAATAATGCTCTCCATAACAGAGAATGATTTTCCTCCTCCACCACTCTCAAGTCAAGATTGATCAAAGATAACCCTTTCTTGAAGCGGTTCTTGAGGTGATTAAAGGTGAACAACTGAAAGCGTGACTGATTGTTGCCTATTGACTGGTCAAGGTTCTGGTGCTCTGATAATGTGTATAGTAGCACTCAGGTCAAATCCTTAGCGATGATACTTTTTAATAGTCGAATGTTTTTAGTTGATTGTATTTTGATTGTGGGGGGGGGGGTTGTTTGCAAAGATTAATTGAAATGATTGATTGATTAATATTTATTTAACAATTTGATAAATATTGGTATGAGTTCATCATTAAGTAGTTAAGCTTGTGATATCCTTGAGCTTTGCTTTATATTTAAATAAATAAACACCCATGTCACAAGTTGACGTTGATTGGAATTCCTAAGTGTTAAGGATTTAATCCAAGCCTTGACTTAACTAGGATTCTAATATAAATCAACACTTGATTTTGGTAGTGTATTTATGGTTCCAATAATCCATGGAATCTATTCGCTAAATAAAACAAGTCATTAATCCATGACATGTTAAGTCCAACATACACAATGTTAATTTAAAGAATATTCATCGAGAAAAAGCTCTCGATCACTTAACATACCTAAATTATAACTCACCCTAATGAGAGATTTACTCATCCATTAAAATTATTAGTAATCTGGTTATATTGATTATGATGATAAATTAAGAAGATAAGAAAAATAAAGGGATAAGAAAAGAGTGGTACGTCGAACACACACACAAACAATAAAGGGAATTAAATACTGACTTTAGGTCGAATGAGAAAGAAAAAAAAGGGAAGGGGTTTTAAATTGATTTAAAATATTTTAAGAACATTAATATTAAACTATATAAGTTGGACGAGAATAAGAGATATTGAAGAAGAAACTTGCATTAAAAAAGAATTACAAAAAAAACTTACAAGATTACAATAATGAAGAACACAAAAGTAAATGAAAATAAAGAGAGGAGGAAGGGTATCTCAAGTAAAAACTTGAGTATGGAAGGTCTTACCAAGACTTTATAAAGGATTTGGTCATGCCAATTGATGATCATCTCTTCTGAAATTCCAACTCTTGTAAGGTGAGGAGGGGTATTTATTTATAGCCCAAGGAGGTGGACTGTTTGCATTCCAAATCTATCCATCCACTTGCATATCCAATTTGGATATTCCAACCGCTGACTATCAAAATAGACACTTCTAAAAAGTTGTACATAATAATTTTGGACTACTTCTCTCATAATTTTGAGTCATTTGGACTTATGGATCCAATGTTATGGTGGCTTGATTAAACAAAGTTAAACTATCCATTTCTATCCATTCTTTTTCATTAGACAAAATGTGAATAGATTTTTGAATAGGAAGATGCATTCAAATCTGAATTATTTATTCAACAAAGTCGTCCAACTATATCTCCTATTTCACACTAAAAAACCTTATCTTGATTTTACGAATATATCAGGAGACATGTCATGAATACTGTATTGATTTTAATTCCAGTCCAGAATGGTGTGCCGAGTTTAAATGAATCAGTTGGGCCCCTTGTATTTGTATTTGGGCCTTGAAATTTTTATCCAAGACTCCTTACATTGTCCCCTGAATGTTTGATGAGAATGAATTAATTTTCACTTCTGAATTGAGTCTAGTAATTCAATCTTCATGGATGGTCCAGTTTCTTCACAGATTCTGTGGGCCTTCTTGTGTGGTCCATATAGCCATTCAAATGGCATAATTGGCCCAAGATTCCTTCTAATGAAATATTTTATATTAAATTAGAAATACTAAAAAACAATAATCACACAATTTGGATAATTAGGGTGATAATTATAAATAAAATAGTAAACTGACTCAATTTGACTACTTCTAAAAAATGCTCAAAAATTATATTTAGTATTAAAACATTAATATTTCACACAAATTATGCACATTTCATATAAAATCAGTAAAGAGAGTATATAAAAAGTTATGAAAATATTAATAACATCAAATCCCCCACAATTATTATTGTGCATGTCCTCATGTACAAAAAATATAAAAAACATAACAAAATCATTTTTACTCACCAACAAATATTAAAATTTTGTTTTCCCCAATCAGGGGAGGTTTAGACAATTTCACTCATCCATATTTAATTCCACCAAAAGTTTTTATATAAATAATGTTCCAAAAAAAATTCATTTTTTCATGATCATATTTAGAAATGGAAAATGGTGGCACACAAAACTTACTTCTCTCAAGATGATAAAATTAATTTATGGAGCTTCACTCATTCACCAACCAAAAGTGAAAATCTTAGAGTTTATAAGAGCTCTCAGATTCCACTCCCTATCCAAAGTTCTCAAAAATAAAGAAATATTTTTAGGGGTTTTCTATGGATATGGGATGGTAGGAAGATGATATCCAAAAGATAGAAAAAAGGGGGTAAAACACCAACATGGAAAAAGAAATGCACATTTTTTTTTGAAATGAGACATGAAAGGAAATGAAAAAACATATTTACAAGGGAATTATTGTGTGAATAAAGACACAAGAGAGGAAGAAAATTTTAAGGGGATTAGAATATGACATATTTACAAAACACAAAACTTCTCCCAATGACATAAGTGTTCATGTTTTTTTGTTGTTGCATTTTTCGAAAGTTAAACTTGAAAAATATCTCACACTCATATCCCAACCCATGATTGATCTCCTCATGACAGTAATTGTAATAGTTATAACAAGATCAAAGGTTGATGAAGAGTGATTTTTGACTTACCCAAGACACAACCCATTTTTGTTGTTTTTTTTTTGATTTTTTTTTTGTTTTTTTTGAACACTGGTCAGTAACATTTACAAAATTACATAAATGAAATTACATTACATTACCTAAAACACAATGAATGAAAACCTCTCTCCCACACTAAAATTAATGCTTTCCCTCAATCATATGATAAATCATTGAAAATCAATAAAATGGCACCCAAAAAATTAAATCCACCCCCATAATTAAATTTTAAAAAATTATGCAATGAAAATCCATGTTGATATTGGGTGGGATAAAGGATTGGGATTGTAATGTGGCTAACAAAGAAAAGGTTTTCATAGGCTCGAATGTGATTTCAAAAGGAGGATTAATATATGTTTAATGGAATGCTATTTGGATATTATAATTCTAATGGGGTTAAGAAAATGCCTCTATCATATTAATGCACACGAAAGTAGGAAATTCAGCTCAAAGGTCTATAAACTCAAGACTCAAAAATGGGGGTGAAAACACACATTTTGAATAGATGGCCATATGTGGCCTTGGCATGAAATATAATATTGGTTCTCATATTTGGGGAAAATAATTTTCCAAATAAAAAACCGAGAATTCAAAATTTGTTGGTTTTGATACAATATTATTTATCTAAATTTATAAAGAAACCAAAAATTTTTTGAGACTAAACCATGTATTTTGACTCCCCACAAGGTTTGGACAAAATTTGAAAATTATAAGGTGAGTAAGTATGACTCTTTATTTTTCATATATTTTTTAAATGATTTTTTTTGTTTTTTTTAGTTTTTTTATAAAGACACACCCACACAAAAGAGAAAGAGTAAATAAAAAAGTGTGATGAGGAAAGTGGTAAAAAAATGAAAATGAGAGAGGAAAAGAGAGAGAGAGAGAGATAGAGAGAAGTTAAAGGGAAAGAGGTACCCCTTGGTTTGGATTTTGTGGGTTTCCATCTCCATCTAGTGGCGGGTCAACTGAAGAAGTTGGGGATCCGATGAAAGTCGATGTGGTTCTAGGATTGCGGGATGTTACCTGAAAAAAAAAATCATTATTAATGTAATGAAAAACTAAAAAGAAATTAAAATTTCATAAAAGTAAAAGAAAACATGGGTTGCCTCTCAAGAAGTTCTGCATTTATTTTTTCTACAGCAGGAAAATTACTTTAGACTACCCATAGTCTGATGGTGGACAATGTATTTTTTCAACTCCAGTATACTTCCAGAAAAACTTCTCCTTTGGGATTCCTAATTGTTCATTAGATATTTTATCCCCTTTCTTGATTGTGTGCTTGAAATTAAATGGGAATGGAAAGAGAATATGACTATCTTCCCTTTGATCTTTAATGTGAGGAATTATTTTATTCATAAAGTGATGGTTTTCTATGCTTTGAAATTCAGGAAGATGTCTCAATTCTGATGGTTCATTTATGTAAGGTCAGATAACATGAAACTAGAGTATGAGATCCCAATTGTTTTTGACTTGTTTATTTCATCACTTACCGATGTATAGTAATGAGGACCAGTGGATTCATAAGACTGAATAAAATTTTCAATATCCTCTATATCAATTTTGTTCTCTAAGGAATGGTCAATTTCAACATCACCAGTGATCACTTTATTAATTATGGAACAAATATCACAAAAATCACTACCATAAGGACAATATAAACACATTGGTTCGAGGTTCACCTCACATATAATGTTTTTTAGAATCATGGATAGAAAATATTGAATGTTGGATAATCTGATTTGAATCAAAAAATGAACATGCTTTTTTTCCCCATTACCGTCCAAGTTGGAGGAGTGGAGGCTAGAGGTGAGTTTGGATTCTAAATAATTTTCAAGATCCTTTAGATCAATTGAGTTTGCATTTGTAATGTCAAATTCAACTTCTCCATTTATGACTTGGTTAATGAGGATGCAATATTCACAAACTCCTCTATCAGTAGAACAAGAAGAACATGATGGATTGGGATTCAACACACTCTCATAGAGATTTTCGGAATCATGGATAGAGAATACAGATTTATTCTCTGATGGGTATCACATGGATTGAAAAATATTGAACTTGACTAGTTGGTCACCAAATTCCATTAATAAGATGCCAGCATGGACATCAATTTTGGTTTTAGATGTCCTAAGGAAAGGTCTTCCTATAATTAGAAGAGATTGGAAAGAAGTTGTCTCACCTTCCATGTTAAGGACATAGAAGTTAGCTGGGAAGATAAGATCATTCACACGGACAAGGAAATCCTCTATTATACCCTTAGTACTAGCAGTGCTTCAATTGGACAATTGAATGACAACACCCGTTAGGTGAAAGGGACCTAGAAAAAGGTTGGAGAAGATGGATTTTGGAATGACATTTATCGAGGATCCTAGTTCTATGAGTGCATCATCAAAGTTGGAACTTCCAATTTGGCATGGAACTGTAAAGGTCCCTGGATCTTTGCACTTTATGGAAATAGACTACTGGGTGGAAATATTTTCAAAGGTCCTAAGTTTCCTCTTGTGGGTGCACAATTCCTTAAGAAACTTGACATACTTATGGATTTGTTTTATGTCATCTAAGAGGGGTATGTTGACTTTAACACGTCTAAACATGTCAAACATTTTAGGATCGGGTTTAAAGGACTTCTTTGGCTTAGAAATGGCTTAAGGAAAAGGAATTGGGTTCCTAAGTGGAATGGAAGGAGGTGAGGGAATGGATTAAGATTCCATTTCAAGTTTCTTTTTCTTTTCATTTTCTAGATCAACATTTAAAGGGGGGTTAGAGGAATTATCTTGAGAAATAGAAATTTGCTTCCCTTATATAAGTGAAATTGCACTTACATTAACCTTGCAGTTGGGTAATGGTTGAGCTGGGATTTGGGAAGAATTTGACTGTTGTTGTTGGTTTAGGTGGGATGCAAGTTGACCAATTTGGGTTTCAATGTTTTTGAGGCTGGAATGGGTGAAGGAGGCAAGATCTTCCACTGCACTTTACCAAGGTTTCATAGAAGAAGAGGCTTGTCCTAGATTGGGATTACCTTGATTTTGGTTCTTGGGAAATCGATTGTATTAGTTTGAGAATTGGGAAGGCTCTCTAGGATAGTGAAATCTAGGAGGAGGATTGTTCCTTTGAGGTTGAGGAACAAAAGGATAAGGTTCATGGAAGTTACCACCACCTTGACCGTATTGGAATTGGTTTGGGTTTTGATGAGGGTATTGAGAGGGATAAGAAATGGGATTCCCATATCTCAAGTTAGGGTTATATGTAGAAGAGAAGGGCTCAAAATGGGGTTGGTTGAAGTTTCTAACAAACTGACATGATTGTTGAGGGTTGGTGTTCCGCTGAGCATATTCTGTACTGAGCTCTATTGGTCCGGTTGAATCAGATTATCCTCTTGAAGTTGTGGACATGTTTCATTTGGATGAGATGGAGAGCTATAGATTCCAAAATTCTTTATAGGTCTAGGGAATAGGGATTGTGGAGAAGATGAGGTTGGGGCTTTGGTATCCACAACTAGTTGTCTCACAAGACCTGTAAGTTCACTCATCCACTCGTTCATATTGTTCGACTCTATGGATTGATTATCTTGAGCTTGTTTGACTTGAGCATGTGATAGAGTATGGAATTGTTGTGTGTTTTTAGCCATGTTACTTATGAGATCACTTGCAGCTACAGGAGTTTTATCAATAAGATCACTACCACTCGCGACATTAATGAGGGTTCTCTCTATAGCCAATAACCCCTCATAAAAGTATTGAATCAAGAGTTGGTCAGAGATTTGGTGATGTGGGTAGGTTGACACATGATTCTTGAACCTCTACCAGTACTCATGGAGTGATTCATTTGGGAATTGATGAATACCACTTATTTCCTTTCGGATAGAAGCAGTACGAGAAGCAGGACAAAAATTTTCTAAGAAAAGATGATTTATGTTATTACATGTGGTTATGGAACCAGGAGGGAGGTAGTAGAGCCATGACTTAGCAGTGTCAGCTAAGTATAAAGGTAATTCTCAGAGTTTTATCTATTCCTTATAAACCCCTTGAGGCTTTATGGTAGAGCATACCACTTGGAACTCTTTAAGGTGGAGATGTGGATCCTCACTGTCTAGCCTATGGAAATGAGGAAGAAGATGAATCAAACCCAATTTGAGTAAAAAGTCAGCCTCTATATTTGGATATTGAATACCAAGAGGTTGGTAATTCATATCAGAGGTAGAAAGTTCTTTAAGTGTTTGTTCCCTAAGATTGTCCATATCTAATTCAATTGGTTGGACAAGGACAAGTTCTTGAATGAGTTGATTATCTCTTATGTTCCTCCTAATTCGGGGAAGTGTTTGCTCAATTTCAGGATCAAAAAAATCCAAGGGATTGTTTGGGAGGCTAATGGGAATTCAGAGAGATTTTGGAAGAAAGCGGAAGATGATATTTTCTTTGTGTTTTTTTCCGTTTATGATTTTTATGGGAAGGCAGGTTTTTCTTTGTGTTTTTTTAATTTTTTTAATTTTTGTTATTTTTTTTGGTTTTTTTACAGTAACTAGAAAATAATGACTACATAAAGCACCATCCCCAATAATGGTTCCATTTGAAAGTTCGACCTATTGTCGCTTATCGACCGGTCAAGGTTCTGGTGCTCTACTAATGTGTATAGCAGCACTCGGGTTGAATCCTCGACGATGATACTTTTTAATAGTCGAATGTTTTTAGTTGATTGTATTTTGATTTGGGGTTTTTTTGAAGAGATTAATTGAAATGATTGATTGATTAAAATTGATTTAACAATTTGATAAATATTGGGATGATTTCATCATTAGGTAGTTAAGCTTATGATATCCTTGATCTTTGCTTTATATTTCATTAAATTAACACCCATGTCACAAGTTGACGTTGATTGGAATTCCTAAGTGTTAAGGCTTTAATCCAATCCTTAACTTAACTAGGATTCTAATATAAATCAGTACTTTATTGTGGAAGTGTATTTATGGTTACAATAATCCATGGAATCCATACGTTAAACAAAACAAGTCATTAATCCATGACATGTTAAGTCCAACATACACAATGTTAATTTAAAGAATATTAATTGAGAAAAAGCTCTCAGTCACTTAACATACCTAAATTATAACTCACCTCAATGAGAGATTTACTCATACACTAAAATTATTAGTAATATTTTTATAATGATTATGATGATAAATTAAGAAGATAAGAAAAATAAAGGGATAAGAAAAGAGTGGTGCGTCGAACACACACACAAATGATAAAGGAAATTAAATACTGACTTTAGATTGAATGAGGAAGCAAAAGAAGGGAAGGGGTTTTAACTTGATTTAAAATATTTTAAGAATATTAATATTAAACTACAGAAGGTGGATGAGAATAAGAGATATTAAAGAAGAAACTTTCATTAAAAAAGAATTACAAAAAAACTTACAAGATTACAATAACGAAGAACACAAAAGTAAATGAAAACAAAGAGAGGAGGAAGGGTCTCTCAAGTGAAAAATTGAGCATGTAAGGTCCTAAAAATCCTTTTGAAAGTCTTTTGTCGTGCCAATTGATGCTTCTATATTCTAAAATTCCAACTCTTTCAAGGTGAGAAGGGGGATGTATTTATAGCCCAAGGAGGTGGACTGTTTACATTCCAAATATGTACCTCCACTTACATCGCTAGTTTGGATATTTATATAGCTGACTCTCGAGATAGAATCTTATAAAAAGGTGTATATAATAATTTTGGACAACTTCTCTAAAAATTTGGAGTCATTTGGACTTATGAAGCCAAAGCTATGACATCTTGATTAAACAAAGTTAAATCGTCCATTTCTATCCATTCTTTTTCAATGGCCGAAATATGAATGGATTTTTGAATAGGAATATGCATTTAAATCTGAATTATTTATTCAAAAATTTATTACTCATATATCTCCTCTTTCACACTGAAAAATATCAGCTTGATTTTATGACTATATCAGGAGACATGTCATGAATACTGTACTAATTTTAATTCCTGAATAGAATGGTGGGATGAGTTTAAATGAATTAGTTGGGACCCTTGTCTTTGGATTTGGGAATTTAAATTTTTATCCAAGACTTCTTACATTTTCCAAAAAACGTTTTAGGATAATGAATGAATTTTAACTACTGGATTGAGCCTAGTAATTCAATCTTCATGGATGGTCCAGTTTCTTCACAGATTCTATGTGCCTTATTGTGTGGTACATATGGCCCTTCAAATGGTATACTTGGCCCAAGATTCCTTATAATTAAATGTTTTATATTGAATTAGGAATCCAAAAAAACAAGAATAACACAATTTGGATCAGTAGGGTGATAATTATAAATAAAATAGTAAACTGAATCAATTGGACTACTTCTAAAAAATGCTCAAAAATTATATTTAGTATTAAAACATTAATATTTCACACAAATTATGCACATTTCATATAAAATCAGTAAAGGGAGTATATAAAAAGTTATGAAAATACTAATAACATCAATGACACACGTGTTAGGATCTACTGTGCTAGCACCTAGAGATTCCTATGACGACATTAGGAGGTTCATGGAACACGTGTAGATCACCACCAGAGGGAATCTATTATTGATTATTACAACACAATGATGGTACGATGTAGAGATGTTCTCAAATACATCAATGAAGAAATAATTTCTTATAAGGTAATTCTTAATTTTTTTAAATTAATTATAAATAATATGCGATGATACTACATTTTTTCCAACATTTATCCATTTTCTATATTCTTTGATTCAATTTCATTGATCATGGTGTTTATCATCATGTAAATCCTTGATTAATCATTGACCACAATAAAAAGGAAAGTTGGGCATGCCCCATCCGTTGCTTCTACTGATCCCAGAACCTTCAAGTGGTATCAGGTTGGTCACATAATTATTTAAATATCATTGACTCATTTACATATTTTTCATTAGTTTTCAATTCTACTTTAATTATTCTTTAATGAGAATTATGATATCTTCTTTATTCTTTTTTGTTTCTCAAAAATATAATCAAATAAATTAATTTTATGAACAAAATAAATTCTAATATCTCATCCAAAGGTGATGAGGAGTCTAGCCAGATAACATAAGAGTACACTCTATGTAACCCGAAGGTATAAGGCATGTACCAGTCTTTAATGCACTAATAATTAGTTCACAATTAATTCAAGTTGTGTGCATTTATTACATGTAATGTATATAGTTACACACCACAAGTTGACCAGACCAACCTGACATATGGTCAGCCTGAGTACACATCATGTAACTTCAATACATGATGTGTAGTCCTTTAGTCACAAAAAAGTGGTGTATTCTCTTACATTGACTACATCACTGATGGATGTGTAACTCAGAGACCATACATCATGTATCCCATGTACACACCATGTACTCCAACATTTTCCATGGCACAGTTACACACAGTGTCCCTAGGTGCGTGCCATAGAAAGAAAATGAGAATAATACATGCTGTGTAAACTACAATGTATATTCCATGTACTTTTACCAAATTATACAGAATTGAAAATTAATTTATTATACTATTAAAACCTTATCAACATGTGTTCCATGTGGTAATTAAGTTGATAGTACACATAATGTGATGAGTTTTTTATATATAAATGTCTAATTAATTTTTGCATAATGTTTGGATTTGCATATCATGTATAAGTCATATTACAGTTATTATTCTATGTGCATTGAAGTATAACACGCTATGTAAATGACATGTGTTCTATGTGGTCATTAAGTTGATAGTTGTGACTTCCTGACCCGACTGACTATGAAACCAGTAATTGGATCAGTCACCACATGGCCATAAGCGCACCTCTCCCTATTCCAGAGGCTGTCGACCAGTAGCGAGGGTCTAATGGTGGTACAGTGGGGAGACTATACCCTCATTATCATAGTATCACAATGATATAAGAGATAATAAATAAAAAGAAAACAATATAAGTAGTATAAATAAGGAAAAAGTAGTAGAAAATAAATGTAATAACTGGTAAACTGGCCAATGCCAAATACAGGATTATGCATGCATGATCATGTGATGCTACAAAATCCAAATAAGTAACATACAACAAGTAGATACGATATAAAAATAAATAAAATAATAAGCCCCAAGGGAGATCTCCATGAGCATCTTGGGTTCTATCTCAGTCCTATGCTCCTAATCTCACAAGTACAATGTACAACACAAGAAATAATCCATGGACCTGTGAACATGAGGTCTACTAGGGTACCCCAATGCAATGACGGCCCGATCAGGGTGTGAGATATACTTAGTAGTACACCACCGACAGTGTCTAAAGCATAATCTAGTCCATGATTATAAATACAATAGTTTGAAGGTATAATAACCGAACTAGAGATAAATAAATAGATAAATGTAATGAGTCGGGCTCAGGTTCCTCAAGGAAACCTGGTCGACCATACTTGCTTCGACCTAAGATGGAATAGCTTGAACTATAACCATAAATATAGTAATCATATAGATATATATTATATACATTTATATTCACACTATAAATGAGGATTTTTAGAGCCATATATATGGATACTAGGTGCTAGTTGGACCCGGGGCATAACTCAAGCATCCATAACTAGTCTAACGATCCAATGGCTCCATCATGGGCACAATCCCATAATCTCATATGAATTCAATACACCATTCCTGTCACTCGATATGGTGGGGTGATTCATCATGACCAACACCAGATATAGAAGAATGTGGAACATCATGCCCATCGCCCAAATAAAAGTATAATGGTGTGAGACATCATTCCCAACACCCAACGTAATGGAGAGTGAAACGCTACGCTCAACAAGTCCCTTAACCATTGTTCACCAACCATTTCTATGATATAATAATAATAATGAGGCATTATATATATAACATCTTTAGTCATTTAAACCAAATTAAACTTGGGTGTCATAATACATGTAATCAATTTCATAATTATGCAACATGTGGGGTGGAGTTTACACCCACTTTAATCTAACTAAATAGAACCATTTAATTTAATCAAAGAAAATCCATTTATAAAAAAATAGATTGGACATGTTTATAAACATGCCATAACATAAGTCAAGTACAAATAAAGAGAGTCACACCTACTTACCATTTATATATAAGCTATTAGTTCATTATTTGGTTCAATATATCATTAGAAATATAAGGGCCAAGTGAAATATCCATAATAGTTAACACTATACATGAAAGAGGTATAAATTAGGTCATGCTAACGAGAATACCACACACAATTAGACAAGTTCATTAAGTAAAATAATATGTCAAACCCTTTGGTGGTGGTTTATCCATAAGGATATAACATAGTGGAGGGATACACCCTTTCACCTTTAAATTTAATCAACTTGTTATATTTTATAAGATAACACACCTCATTGAGGCGTTTTATTAGAAAACAGTTAATTAATTAAGTGAATTATAGGGACATACCCTTAAGGGTGGTTAGAAATTGAGGTCCAAGACCATAAAAAATGTCAATTTAAGTACATGGTCTATTAGAACTAGGGCGTTAGGCTTTAAAAATTAATTTCACATTTAAGAAGCATCACATGGAAATACTGACGCACGACATGACGACGTACTTTATAATTTGATGAAACTTGAGGGAAAATCTAAATACCACCTACCATATACCAAGTATGGTTAACTCATCCAATATTGAGGCAGTAATTAAAAATGGGCCCATGACCCATGGCATTTGTGGATATGGGGTAATGTGGAGTTGGGTGGGCCTAAAAATTTTAACCATTAAGAACGCGGGCCTATAAAAATTGAGCTCACGTGGGCACATACCAATGAGGGTTGAGCCAGTGTGGGTGTAGGCTTACCCACAGACTTGATTTAAAAAAAAATATTATTTTTACAATGTATGATTCTTTAACATTTTAGTTTTTTTAATAAAAAATCATTATTAAACCATGACATATGATTTCTCACCACAATGGTCATACTAATTCACCAATCATTCACATGTGAATTTTAAATAGGTCTATAATTATTGTTCTAATATGATATTATACTTTTTATATCATAATAATTAACCATATTCACATGGTGTGTCATCCCAACTCTCGAAAAATGGAACCCATCTCCCTTGCATATATTTTCAATTATAAAAAAGTTATTATAATCAAAATATTTTTTGGGTCAATTTATTATTGTTATTATTTAATTTTATTTTGTTATTAATGAAATAGGAAAGGACCTCTTGGGAACCCTAATCACCTCCTCTAAAACTAGTCATTACCTATAGAGTCATTGTTCATTCACAGGTCCAACCATTCACATCATCACATAACCAACATCATCATTCATAGCCCCTCACTCATCACTCACCTACTTTGCATAGTAATAGTTCACCACCACATCGGTGTTGCCACATGCCACTAGTAACCCAACAAAAAATTCTCTATCACATCCCTTAAAACTACATCTATGGTCAATCTATACTTCTCCCCACAAATACAATTAAGAATGAGAAAAAATACAATATTTAAATGATTATAAATAGTATATTTTTTTAAAAAATGTTGGCAAGACCGTAGGCTACCCATAGACTTATGCGGGGTGCGGTGGGCTTGAAATTTTTTATTCATATTTTATATGGGATTTTGTGGAAAAACTCGTATGGGTTCAAAACTGCACGGGCTTCACCCACCCTGCCTTGACCCACCCATTTCACATTACTATATTGAGGCTTGATTTGGTCTGGTTCGAGAGAAAATGAAGAAACAAACAAATTCCATGAAAATAGGGTGATTTTTTCACATGATAATAGCACATAAGATGAAAAGATAAATAAAGAATGAACTCAATAGGATTAAATATATTACCCTTAGTTATCCAATGCATTTGATGATGGAAGAAATAGATTCAAGATGAAAGGGATGCATCCATACCTAGCTGAGAGGAGGAGAGATCACGAGAGTTGTTGTATATGGGTAAGAGGAGAAGAAGATGATGAGAAAAGAAATAATGAGTCAGAGGCACTTTTGGTAATTTCTAGCCCCTTTAATGAGGCACATATTTTGGCCACATGGTTGGCTAAAACGTGCGCCAACCGTTCTTCCTCCACTGCCTTGGAAGGGGGATCACATGGTTTATGCTTACAGTTTGGTGAGCAATAAAAAAACCATGAATTTAATACTATTGAAAAATTATAATTAGGCATACATACATGAAAGTTCCCTTGAACAGTTAGAACAAACTATGTGATTCCTCTAGGTCCACTGGATTAGCTGCACAATTTCAGACAAAACGTGCAGCCCTATTAGCCTTCTTGGATTTTGAGATTTTAGGGTCCAGCTCTCCCAAAACTTGAAAATACACCCAATAAAACACTCATTACTTAAATACACTCTAAAAACAAAACATTTAAGTGTTCAAACTCTCTAAATTATATTCATAATCTTGGTTTTCAAAATGGACCATCCACCAAACTGAAAATTCAAGTTCCCTCAGAAAATTTGTCTGATCCAAAAACATGGGACATTATAATATCCCCACCTTAAAACTTATCATCCTTGAGAAGCCTTGGTTAAATGAAAAAAACATTAACCAACCTAAGAAGTTCATGAAATTTTGTACAAATAGGTGCGTTTCATTTCCAAACACCCAACACACTGCCAAGCATTGCTTAAGCATACGGTACATAAGCCATAAAAACTTGAGCCAATGCTTGTATTCCAAAATAAAAACATTAAGATAGAGCTTACCTGAGCTCATCCACTCCGAGACATGATTAAGTTGTTATCTCTTTAGTTACTCAGCCTATGGCACTCCCCACCATAAGTCCTAGCATTGAAAATCTAATTCTGAGTCATGGTATCACCACCACTGGAATTGTCTAATTAGGCTTCCCTGTAGAATTCTAACAACACTCTTGAAATGATTCCCAATTAAATCAAAGGATCTATTCCAAATTGACCTTCTTTAGCCAAGTCGAGCTATACTTTCATGAAAAAACTCGACCAACTCACACTGTACTCACCACATCCCGATGACGTGCTAGAATGGTTCCTCAACAACTGTACTCATCGAAATAAAAGAAAACAAGTAGAGCCCCATTCGACTGACTATTCCCAAAACCACCCAGCTTAGACAAACGATGTATTATATACTAAAACACAACACCTTATCACAAGGCACTTCATGTTTACATAAATAATTTCCACTGTAGCTTACAATCAACTTCTGATGATGTCTCATAGATGAAATGCTTATTTATGTTGTTGTGCCCCAGTATGAACATGGGTGTAAACATGATCCATCACACTTGGATCATTACAGTTTTAACAAAAACATATGAGCCTGAATACAAGTCTAGGGTAGCCTCAAGATCATCCATTGGATTCCAAGGATCTTATCCAAGGTAGTCCATACTCTAGTGTTCATAGGTGAGATGTCAGTACCCAGTCGAAACTTCTATACATCAAAACACCGACTGATCCCAACAACAGCCAAGACAATAAATCGTTGGTGTTTTTGAGTCCATACAAGGTGTTATTACTTGGGAACCTAGGTATCACTTAAGAAAAACACATCTCTTAACTTACCTCACTTTAGGAGCATAACTCCCACAAAGTCTGTTTATCAAAAACATGAGAATTTTAATTTAGCATGGAGTATAATTGATACTCTCTCAACGTACCCAAGCAATGTTAAGATAGGGGAAATGATCATCACTAAGACAAGAGTATACCAATAATATTCAAATGATTTATAAAAGGATTTGAGACACTCACGCTACATCATCATGAAGTTCTCAGTATGACTTCAAATCTACCATATCCAACTACCAAAAGAAAGAGTAGGTGAACCAACATCGATAGAATTATTTTAAAAGAGTTCAAATACACCTACCGACGAGTCATCATAACTTGACCACGATTACCTCACTGTTGAGTCATCCCTTGATTATTTAAGTATATCCACTAAATTCCATCCCCAACCAATGGTGTTTCAAATGTGGCATACCCATCCAACCATACCATTATCATACTAACTCACAAGCACCAACATATCGAAAGCTTACCATCCTCCATGGAATTTGAAATTAGCACCGACCATTTCTAAATGGCCCTCTTTGGTTGTGTTCCTTCTACTTACACTACAAAAAAGTGATGGTTAGTAGTGGTTATTTAGTTATCTAGTGGTGGTTTAAACCACCACCCAATTTTTTAGTGGCGGTTCTTAAAACCGCTAAGTATTTCACTGTCGCTAGTCAATTAGCGGTGGTTTATTTTATTTTTGGTAGTTTTTTTTAAGTGTCATTTTGGAAAATTTAGTGGTGTTTTTTTGTTTAATTAATGGCAGTTATTTAATAAAAAATATCTACTGGGAATATAAATAAAATTAAACTAACCTTTGAAAATCATTTAGCGGTGATTAATATGAATCTATGATAAATACATTTAATAATATATGTCTAGTGACAATTACAACAAGCTGCCGCTAAATACATTCAATAATATATGTTTAGCGATAGCTACAACAAACCACAGCTAAATCTATTTTGATTTTTTAAAAAAATATTTAATAAAAAACTATAAATATATAATAACTAACATGCTATAAACTCAAACATAAATATATGATAAACCCATCATTCATACATCACACATCTACAGTCATACAAACAACCACAATTATCATAACCTAAGTCTCAGTCACCCCATAGATCAACCAATACCTTGGTTATAAATATATACATCTAAAATATTTCCGACAACAACCCATTCCTAATATACATCTATGTCATGACCTCCATTGTATATGTCTGCCTCCACATCATCTCATCATCTGAAACCGATCATGCCATCTCATCAGCTGTAACAAAAAATGAAACTGAAATTAAAACTAAACATAATAAATCAGAATTATAATAGAATAATTGATAAAATTTTAACATACCAAAAAAAGTAAGAACCGCCATGATTGCCTTCTGAAAAAAATCATGGATCAGAATGATCAACCTTCTATCTACTGCCGGCATCTGCCACCTACAATAAAAATCAGAACATTTAGGAAAAGAAATGCGAACGAGAAAAGACATAGAATATATTCAGAATGATGTACATACAATTTTTTTATTTTGTTAATAAAAAAGAACAACTTTTAACATAAAAAAAATAGTATATAATGAAAAACACTTTTAAAATAGAAACATACCTATTTAAGATAAGATTCAACACTTGAAACTTAAAAGGGATAAGTAAATACTCTAATTTATTTTTAAAGCGAAGTGGGTGTGCTTGAAATTTATTTAATAATTTTTTTAAAGATTTTGATATCATAGAATGTACTATAATTCAAAAACAACTAAGCAGTGGTTGTACCATTATTTCATATCAATATGAGGTTATTTGTTATGGTTTTGACCATTCCACACACGTTTTAGTGTTTTAAAAAACTAAAAACATGTTTACAACCATAATAGGAAAACCATCATTTGGAATGACATTTTTTTAGTTACTACATTTCAAAATTAAATCTAAGATCATTTTCCTCTGATTTCAAAATAATCCAATGTGATTTGTATGGTTTTTACCATTCCATGCATGTTTTATTATTTTAAAACACTAAAAACATATTTACGACCATAACTAGAAAACCATCACATGGAATGATGTGTCATCAGTTCATACATTTAAAAATTAAATTTATGGTGGTTTCCCCTTGATTTTAGGAAATCCAACATTGTTTTCCTATTTTTGACCGTTCCACACACATTTTAGTGTTTTAAAACACTAAAAACTTGTTTACAACCATAACGGGAAAACCATCATTCTAAATGACGTGTTTTTAGTTCCTACACTTCAAAATTAAATATATGGTGGTTGTACCATGATTTAATATCAATTTGAGGTTGTTTTATTAGTTTGGATAGTTCCACACATGTTTTAGAGTTTTAAAACACTACAAACACATTTACATCCATAACGTGAAAAGAATTATTTTGAATGACATGATGTCTGTTCCTACAATTCAAAATTAAATCTACTGTCATTTTTTCCTAATTTTGAGACAATCTGAAATATTTTTCATGTTTTTAACCGTTGTATGCACATTTTAGTGTTTTAAAACAGTAAAAACATGTTTATGGACACAATTGGAAAACATTCATTTGAAATGATGTGTCATCAGTTCCTAAATTTCAAAATTAAATCTAAGATGGTTATCACATAATTTAAGGATGATCCAACATTGTTTTTCTGGTTTGGACTGTTCCACACATGTTTTAGTGTTTTAAAACACTAAAAACATGTTTATGACCATAATGGGAGAACCGTTATTTGGAATGATGTTCCATAAATTCCTACATTTAAAAATTAAATATATGGTAATTATACCTTTATTTCAGGACAATCCAACATCATTTATCTGATTTTAATCATTCCACGTATGTTTTAGTGTTTTAAAACACTAAAAACATGTTTACAACCATAATAGGTAAATCATCACTCGGAATGACTTTCATTCAGTTCCTACATTTCACAATTAAATCTAAAGTGATTGTCCCATGATTTTAGGATAATTTGGTGATTTTTTTCCTAGATTTGATCGTTCCATGCATGTTTTAGCGTTTTAAAACACTAAAAAAGAATTTTCATCCATTACATGCAAAACATCATTCGTAATGATGTGCTGTCAACTCTTATATTTAACAATTAAATATAAGGTGATTTTCCTATTTTTTCACATTAATCTAAGGTTGTTTTCCTAGTTTTGACCATTCCATGCACATTTTAGTGTTTTAAAACACTAAAAACATGTTTAAAACCATAATAGGAAAACCGAAATTCATAATGATGTGACATCAATTACTACATTTAAAAATTAAATATACGATCATTTTACCCTGATTTTAAGATAATATGATGTCATTTTCTTAGTTTTGACAGTTCCATGCACTTTTTAGAGTTTTAAAACACTAAAACACATTTACATTCATAATAGGAAAACCTTCATTCAAAATGATGTTCCATCAGTTCATAAATTTAAAAATTAAATATAAAGTGGGTTTCCCATAATTCTAGGAAAAATAAAAATCATTTTTCTAGTTTTGACCATTCCACGTATGTTTTAGTGTTTTAAAACACTAAAACGCTTTTACAACCATAATGTGAAAACCATCATTTGAGATGATGTACCGTTAGTTCCTAAATTTAAAAATTAAATATACGATGGTTTTATCTTGATTTTAGAAAAATATGATGACATTTGTCTGGTTTTGATAGTTCCACGCACGTTTTAGTGTTTTAAAACACTAAAAACGCGTTTACGACCATAACGGGCAAACCATCATTCAAAATGATGCATCATAGGTTCCTATATTTCAAAATTATATATATGGTCATTTTCCCCTGATTTCAAGACAATATGATATCATTTTACTAGTTTTTACCATTCCACACACGTTTTAGTGTTTTAACACACTAAAAACATGTTTACATCCATAATGGGAAAACTGTCATTCGAAATGACATGTCATTGATTTCTAAATTTTTAAATTAAATCTATGGTCATTTTCCCCTAATTTTAGAGAAATAAAACTTTTTTTCCTAGTTTTGACCCCCCAACACTTGTTTAAAAGAATTTTATACCTTTAATAAGTGTTTAATGAGCCAAAACTGAGAAAACAAGCTCGTATTGTTTTCAAACTTATGGATAATGATCAATAGTTTATTTTTGGCATGTAGGAATCAATCACACATCAATCCGGAACAATATGTGGTTGGTATAACTCTAAATACATATTATATATATAAAAGCATCATTTTAGTTTTTTATGGATGTTGTATGCATTCTTTGCAAAGTCCATGGGTCAAATGGAGTCTAGGACATCAAAATGAAAGAAAATATAGAAATAAAAAACATAAAACTTTATAAGTATATTAAAAACTTTAATAAGTTATTTTAAATTAGTTATAAAGTAATATTAAATTAATATTACCTTTACTTGAGTATCAAAGACCTTATTTTTTCAAGCTATAGGAATATGCCTCCAATCATTATAATCAATAGGAAAGCTCACTGTCTCGCAAAAAAATGTCTAATAATATGAATCCAATATTTATACATTAAATTATCTTCATATTTATTAACTTCATTATTATCAACCTCCATTACAACAATTCCTTCATTTTCACCCTCTTTTACAAGTTCTACCATTTCGATATTGTCAGAAAAAAACTGTTCAATATTTTTTGGTTGATGAGGTTCACTATCACAAAGCACCAATTGATCTTTATCACCCATATCATATAAGTCTCTTTTATTTAAGTGTACAATAATACTCCAACCTTCATGTATTTCATCATCCACATAATAAACCATCTTCGCTTGTGAAGCCAAGATAAATGAATCATGCTCTGCACACTCATCAGTATCAATCAAGTGAGAGAATTTGAGAGAATTGAAATATAATGAATCTTTAATTATATCCCTATAAATGTTTACCCACTTTCATATGAATAAGACAACTAAAAACTATCCATGATAGTTTACTTCAATTATATCAATTAGCTTACCATAGTATCCCACCTCTTCAAAAGTAAATACACAACTATTTTGAGTTTTCAAGTATTATTCATGATAAATTGTCCATGAATAATGTAGGCATCGAATATCTTAGCATTACTTAGAGGACCTTGAGCCAAAAACTTCAAATTATTCTATATTTCATCTTGATTGTCAACGTTTAGTATCTAGACAAAAAGATATAAGCTATTACTTTAATATAGAAAAAATAACTATACATCAATAATATGAATATGAGTATATACTTACATGATGGGATAACCATTCAACAAGATCCTTATTAACAACTTTTGTTAATTCCATATCATTTCGAGCTTGACCCCTTAGTCACATATTTGTTTTCAGTCATAATTCTCCAATAAATGGATCTGTAATAACACTATTGAGTAGTACATATCTATGTGCTTGTAGAAACTCCAATTTAGTTAGTGTTTCCAATTTGTTTTCCAATAGTTGGAAATACCGATGAATGATTTTCAGAACTAGAATTAGTGGAGATGTCATCATCATGTCCAACATGATTGAATCTAGTCTCAATACCATCTAAATACCTAGAAAAGAAGGTCAAACACTCTTCAAATATGTATCCTTTAGTAATAGAGCCTTCTGGTTGAGATTTATTCCTCACATATGATTTCAAATGACCTAAGTACCTACTGAAAAAAATAAGAAACATATTAAAATATTTTATACAATGATTTGATAAAATTAAATTCACCAATGAAAATAAAAAAATATCAACATACCTCTCAATTGGATACATCCATTGATAGCTTACCAATCTAGTAGGTTTAGCTTCTTTAACCAAATTAACAATAAAATGAATCATGACTCTAAAGAATGAAGGGGTAAATAACATCTCTAAATTATATAGTGTCAAAACAATTCTTTCTTAAAGTTTATAAATCTTAGTTCGATTTAGAGTTTTTCCACAAAGATCTCGAAAAAGGCATAAAACTCAACTAGAACAACACTTTCAGGTAAATTATTATGCAAAGACAATGAAAATAATTAATCCATAAAAATATGTGATTCATGAATTTTAAATCCATGTAACTTTTGATGTTTCAAGTCAATGTACCTTGATATGTTACTTGAATATCCATCTGGCACTTTTACACTCTTTAAAGTTCAAAGGAATACTTCTTTCTCATGATTTTTCATTGTAAAAATAGCTGAAGGATACTTTACATTCTCATTTTCCCAAAAACCATGCTTTATATTCATTAAATCCAAATCCTTATGAGCATTAAGGTGATCCTTCGATTTACCCTGATCATTAAGCACTATAAAAGTTAAATTTTCACAAACCTTCTTCTCAACATGAATTACGTCAAGATTATGATGTATCAATTTAAACTCCCAATAAGGAAGTTTGAAAAATATAATCTTTTTATTCCATTGTTGTGTTTCAGATTCTTCGGATATTGTACCTCATACCCTTTCCCCCCTTCTTTAAACTGATTACATTTTCTAAATTTTTTAGTGATATTCATTAATTGTCCTAAGAATTATGAATCAGATAACACCTTCAGTGACTTTCTCATTTCAATATATCTATTGAATTTTGTCTTGTTAAACCATAATTTATGAGAAGCATCAAGAAATCGATGATGACAGATAAAACACCATTTTATGCTATGAGGTAATCATTGAGGTCCAAAACCAAAATTACAAACTGGACAAGCCAAACCAGTATGAGTGTTCCAACTAGATAAATTTCATAGTCCAGGAAAGTCACTAATTATCCACATTAAAGCATTATGCATTTTGAATATACATCTAATTGAAGAATCATATGTTTCCATGCCATCATCCTATAATTCTCACAATTCTTTGATTAGAGGTTGAAGGTATACATCAATGTCATTTACATGGATTTTCTTTCCAGGAATAATCATTGAAATAATTATAGAAGTCTTCTTTATACACATCCATGGAGGTAGATTATAGGGGATCAAAACAACTGGCCAAATGCAATAATTACTACTTAAAGTAACGAAAGGGTTGAAACCATCATAATTCAATCCAAAACGTACATTCCTAGGGTCCAAAGAAAAATATAAATATACCGAATCAAACATCTTCCATGATGTTGAATATTTTGGATTTCTCAAAAAGGCATCATTACTATCCTAATAATTCCACTTCATGTCATGTATAGTCTTATATGACATGAATAATCTTTAAAAGTGTGGTTTTATAGGAAATTAACATAATACCTTTGTAGGAGTTTTCTTTTTCTATTTTTTCCTGGGGTTGCATTAATTTATACTCTCATTATTGTTCATTAACTTCCATATACTTGTATGAAATCTTGAACATTCTTCTTTATCATACTCTTCTCCCCTGTATAGCATGAAATCATTAGGGCATGCATGTATCTTTATGAAATCAAGTCCAAGTTTTTTGATGACTTTCTTCATCTCATATAATGATGCAGGGATCTTAGCTTCACTAAATACATCATGAACCAACTCTAAAATCATGGAAATTTATTTGTCATTAATTTCACAGATACACTTTATATGATACAACTTAAGTATAAAATACAAATTTGAATACTTGGTACACCCTTCATATAGTTTTTGTTGTCCATCTTCAACTAATTCATAAAAATAATTTTTTTGGCCACTAAAGTTCTGAGAAAGATTAACCTTCTCAAGATCAACTGAAGGTTTTTTAATCTATTGAAATCTTGTACATTGTATTATGGAAAACCAAATTCTTCATTTAATAAATTTTGAACTAAATTATCCTATGTAGGGTCACTTTGTATTTCGTTGACAGTATTTTCATTGTTTTTACTTTCCATAACACTTGATTCACCATGCCAAATCCAACATATATATCGAGCATGAAACTATTTCAATATAAAATTATCATATACTTTGTTTCTATTCAACCATCACTTGAATTTACAACTAGGACACAAACATTTTATTCTACCATCCACTGATCAGTTTTCAATTGCATAATCTAAATTTTTTTCCAAACCCTTAGCATATCAAGGTGTGTTTCAAGGTAAATTAATCCAACTTTTATCCATAGGTATTGGATTGTATTCTCCTTGTACATTCATATATAAAGATATATTTTTTTAATTAATCAAGTAAAATCAAAATTAAATATCACCCAACATTACCATTGACTCTTTAATAACAACTATAAAGGAAAATGAGATGAATAAAATAATGAATTTTTTCTTACTACACGTCTAATATAAAAACATGAATCAAATAAATTATTATTTTTCACAAACATAGATTAATGGGATGAATAAAATAAAAGATAATGGTTTATTCTACCTTAATGTTGTAACTAAGGAGGGTTCATTCCATTGAAAAAATATCTATATTGATCAATGTTCGAACCATTTCCCATGATCTAATTAAGACCCAGAGTACCCATTTAAAAATATAAATGCAAATTATACTTTATTTGGATATCACAATATGTCATGCATACCCAAAATATTCAACTCTATATGTCTATATTCTATTGAACTTGTTTATTGTGACTTAATGTTGTTCCATGAATTATATAAATAAACTATGTTCACATAACATCAAATCAGATGTTCCTTCAATTTGACCTAAACATAAAAAAACATGATTTTAACATGAATTTTAATAATGCTTATTTTCATTTTCAAATAATATGATAAAAAATTAGTCATTTGAATCAACAAAAAAACTACACACTATAATAAGTTTTATTAAAAATCATGTTAGTTAAAATAAAATCAATGAAACTATGTTGGTTGTTTCAGTTACCATAATAAATAATTGATTATCATGTATGCAAAACTTAACCCTAACTACTCTATCATTATTCTATAGATTTTATTAAACTAAATGATTCCTCACACATGCATAAAACATAAAGCATTATAATAAATTTAAAAATGGTATAATATCTCATTTTTAAGGCCTTTATCCTTTGAGACCTTTCCATGGTTGGTTATGAAACCATGTGTGACCCCAAACCCTACCAACAATTGGTTATGGGATGTAAAATAGCCTCAATCGTGTATTTTTCAAAAATTGGAGGCATTGACATATATAGAACAAAGAATAATTCATTAATATCAAATAAAAACCATGAAATTATGAATGATCTAGATTCTATAATTGACATATATCATAAACAATTTTTTTTTTTAATTTAATACAACATAACCAAAATTAATGATTATTATAACTCCAAACAACTAACTTCAAAATCAAAATAACACATTATAAACCAAAATTACATATATAATTAATATTCAATGAATAAAAAACAAATTCTATATTATTTTTATAACCCATTATTTTCCATCTAAAGATACTCAATAATAAAATTAGGTTGAGGATGATGCAACCTTTAGGGGGGTCTGTGTTTCCATTGAGGAGGGGATCTGAGCCAGGTAAAGGGAGCTCGGGGGGGGGGGGGGGTCTGTGTCACTGTTAAAGAGGGGAACTGAGATAGGGTGAGGGAGCTTGGGGGGGGGGGTTCGCATCGCTAGTGAGCTAGACATAGAGGAGGTATGGGGGGGGGGGTCATGGGGTTTCAGGGGTTGGGGGTCACAGACTCAGGGTAAGGGAGGTCGCAGGGGTCATCATCGGGGAGAGGAGAGGAGGAGGGGTGGGGGGAAAGGGGGTTTCAGACTCAAGGTCACCACTAGGGAGAATATGGGAGGGTTCGAGGTCACACAGAGGAAGTTGGGGAGGGGAGGGATTAAGGTTTTTTAAACGTATAACGGTGGTTTAATTGAAACCACTGCTAATTGAAAACATAAAAAAATATCATAGTATTTTTATGAAACCACAATGATATTATATATATATTTTAACCATATTTATTTTTTAGTGGTTACCAGAACTATCACAAATAAACCGCCACTTACCATCATTTTTTTGTAGTGTTAGAATGACACACATTACCCTGATTGACCCGATGCTCCCCACCATAGGAGTTCCCTAGTCATTAGGTTTACTGAAAAAGGGGACTCATCTAATGACACACACTCCATAGACCACTAATCATCGATCTTGGACATGGCCAACACGCTTTTAGAAAGTGTTAAACCAAAAGGTGAGATAGACTAGCCACTTACAAGTGTACTAGTCTAGATTTACTTTTTATGTATGCGTGACACTCCTCCCAAGTTACATCCACCCACACCATAACATTAGGAATAAAATCCAAAATGAATTGACCAACATGTCAAAACACATGATCATATTTAGAACGTCATCTCGAGCATTGTGATGAGAAAATATTTTCTTTAATTCCTAGGTCACTATACTCCAGAGATAACTGGTGATCAAAATGTAAAATATCAAGGCTTAAACGATTACCATAGAACTTAAATGGTTAGTTGTTCCATTTAGCAACTCAACAGGTACCGCATGCACCAATGCACACTACCCTGAGGTTTCACCATCAAAATAGAACATCCTTGATACTATACCTAGGCTTATCATCCCTATGAATCTAATAGCTGATGATACGTAGAAGGAATTAGCCCAAAATCATATTATACCATACGATTTTAAAATAGGATGGTGACCTCTTGAGTCATTCAACACTAGAGAGGAGGAAGAATAAGGGTCATACAACCTACTAAGTGGTCGACCGTGCCCTAGGAATGTCTAACCCACTAAACTGGATCATTAATTTCTACTCATTCCCATAATAAGGGTTAAAACACCACATGTCCACCCATCAAACAAGGTTTTATTTTAGAGACTAAGAGTCCTACTCGAACAAAGACACCTGAATAGTAACACACATCAAAAAGCTCATCAGGGAAAAAAAGAAATGCTTAGAGTTCTAAGGAATATACCTACCTTGGGTTATCCCCTCACTGAACATAAAGCAGTGACCCTATAAGGGATATCACACCTAAAGAGACACTAGGATCAAGGTCCTATCATTTAAGTTTGAGCAATAGAAGAAGGTTCTTATGGGTAACACCCATGTTTAAGTTTCAAGGAAACTACTCAAGGTGACATTTAAATTACCCTTACATGAGGGTCAAACTAGAAACACCACTTAAGGTTTCATTTTAAGGAATTACACCAAATCACATTTATTACTTTAAACATTTAAAGGTTTAGTTTTAAATAACATATAATACCAACCATAAGTCAAAAGTATCTGGTACATTATTTAGTTTAATCTACTTGGCACATAGGCATGATTTATCAAACTTCCATTTTAAATAATAATTATTTAACTAACATCCTATAAAAATTAGGAAATTTATCACTTAAATTCCTTTTAATAATTTTATTTATTCAAAAAGGTACTCACAAATGGGCCTGGTTATATAAAATTTCAATTCCAATCTATATAAGAAAACAAAATTTAATTTGTAATTGACATTTTAATTAACTAATGAATCATATAAGTATAGATCAAAATAATATAATAGGTATGTTATAAATTTAATTAGGGGTTCTCAAGTAAAATTCCACCACCCATCTATATGTGAAACCATATTGGTGGCTGTAGACACTTTAAATGACCATAACTATATAGTATAAGCATACCCCCATGGGGTTAAATACTAAGACATAAGGAGACAAGGAGACCTATGAGGGTCCCGTTAAGTCACTATGAGATTATGAAAATGTTACCCTAAAAACATTAAGAATCGATATTTAAAAAAATCCTTAGTGAGTTATCTTATTAGAACCATGCCCCAACTGACCTACTTGGGTCTAGTTGTGCATTTCTGATTTTAGTCATATGGGTCGACATTCCCAAGTGATAGAGTTATAAGACATTATATAGGAAACTCCTTTTAATTAAAGAAAAATAGAATTGAATAAATTTTACATTTATACTACCATTTCTACACACACACACACATATAGTAATCTCATAAAGATGGTTCGATTATATGGGTAACCATTTTACAATTTATAAAGATCCCATACACTTCATAAATTGAAAATTGGTTCCCATTTAATCACAAATAGTATAATTCATCCCATGAAACCAATGGTTCATGAATCAAACATGTCATGATTGGTTAGTTAAAGTGTTTCCATCAATCTATGTGGGAAAACACTGTTTACATTGATACTTACACTTTAATTACCAATTGTATATTAAAATTATAACTAGGCATGCTAAACATAGAAATAAATACAAGGAAATGTGGAAATAAATTATGGTAAGATGCTACCTTGGAAAGAAACCACCAAAGCATGGTATATATGCAAAGCATGATAAATAAATCACAGAAGCATACCGTATAGGAAAATGTACTAAATACACCATGCATCATGTTACACATCAAGAATGATAATAAAATAGATAATTAGGCTTAAAACTAAACATGTTACTAAAATTAATAACATGGTATATAATAGACATGCTAATATCACACAAGGTGCATTATTAAATCTCAAACAGCCTAATAATTCAATCTACATGGCATGTCATAAGCATGGCATGCTAACTGGTAAACTGGCCAACACCAAATATAGGACTATGAATTCATGATCATGTTATGCTACAAAATCCAAAGTAAGAACATACAAAAAGTAGATATGATAAAAAAATAAAAAAATAACAATCCCCAAAGGCAATCTCTACAAGAATCTTGAGTACTATCTCAGTCCTGTGCTCCTAATATCCCAAGTACAATGCACAATAAAAACAATAATCAATGGACCTGTGAACATGAGGAATGCTCAGGTAACTCAGTGCAATGGAAGCTTGAGAAGGGTATGAGATATACTTAGTAGTCCATAACCAATGGTTACTAAATCATAATCTATAATTTTATCATAAATATAGTAGTGTGAAGGTATAATAACTAAACCGATGGTAAATAAATAGATAAATGCAATGAGTTGAGCTCAGGTTTCTCAAGGATACTTGACTGACCATACCTACTTCGGCATAATCCAGAATTGTCTAAACTATAAATATAAATATAGTAATAATATATATATATATTATACATGTATATGCACACTATAAGTGAGGATATTTAGATCCATATACATGGATACTAGGTGCTAGCTAGACCTGGGCATAAATCAGACCTCCATAACTAGTCTAACGATCCAATGGATCCAACAAGGGTACAAGACCATAATCTCATATGAATGCGAGACATTATGCCCATCAATCAAGATGGTGGGGTGATTTCTCATGCTCGACACATGATATGGAGGAATGTGGAGCATCATTCCCATTACCCAAATAAAATTATAATGGTGTGAGAAGTCATGGACAACAACCAATGTAAGGGAGAGTAAAAACCCATGTTCAAAAAGTCCCTTAACTGTTGTTCACTGACCATTTCCATGGTCTAATAATAATAATAATGAGGGATTAACTCTATAACATCAATAGAAATTTTACCCAAATTAACCTTGGGTGTCACAATACATGTAATCCATTTCATAATTATGAAACATGTGGCATGGACTTGACACCCACTCTCATCCAACTAAATAGAACCATTTAATTTAAGAAAGGAAAATCCATTTATAAACAATTAGTGTGTCCATGTTTATAAACATTCCAAAACACAATTCAAGTATAAATAAAGTGATTAATTCCTACTTACCATTTCTATACAGGATATTAGTTCATTATTTGGTTCAATCTATCATCAGAAATATAAGGGCTAGGTGAACTATCCATAATAGTTAACAACATACATGAACGATATATAAATTAGGCCATGATAATGAGCATACTACACATAATTCAGCAAGTTCATTTAGTAAAAGATGGTTACAAACCCTTAGGTGGTGGTTCATCTAAAAGGAGATAACATAGTGGAGGGATACACCCTTCCATATTTCAATTTAATCAACTTGACACATTTTATAAGACAACACGCCTCATCAAGAGGTTTTATTAGAAAATGGTTAATTAATTAAGGCCATTCAAGGGAAACACTCTTAATGGTGGTTATAAATCGAGGTCTAATACCATAAATAATGTTGATTTAATGTAAACAATCTATTAGAACTAGGGTATTAGGATCTAAAAATTAAATTTCACATTTAAGAAGCGTCACACGGAAATACCGAGGTGCATCATGATGGAGAAATTTATAAATCAATGAAAATTTAGGTAAAAGCTAAAGACCACCTATCATATATCAAGTATGGCTTGATCATCCAATATTGAGGCTTGATTTTGTTCGGTTCGAGAGAAAATGAAGAAATGTAAAATCACCTTGAAAATAGGGTGAATTTTCATGAATGTGAATAGAACAAAATATGGAAATATAAACAAATAAAGGAATTAAGAGGATTAAATATCTTACAGTTAACTATCCAACACATCTAACGGTGGCAGAAACAGAGTCTGAATGAAATAGAGGCATCTATTCCTAGATGAGAGGAGGAGGATGAGAGATCATGGGAGCTGCTACATGTGAGTTAAAGAAGAATAAGAGTAGGATAAAATAAATAAGTAGGTAGATCATTTTGGTAATTTCAAGACCCATTAATGAGGCACATGGTTTGGCCAAAATGCATTCCAATTTTTCTTCCTCCACTTCCTTAGAAGGGGGATCATACGGTTTATGAACATGGTTTGGTAAACTATGTGAAATCTATGAATTTCCCACTGTAGAAAACCTTTAATTAGGTGTACAACCATGTAGATCCACTAGCATGGTTAAACCAAGTTGTGTGAGTCCACCAAGTCCACTAGATAAGATGCACAGTTTCTCTTGGGGCCGCACAGTTCTAGAAAAACCATGAACCCCTGTCAGCCTTCCCAGATTTTGAGGTTTTAGGGTTCAGAACTCTTGAAACTTTATGGGACACCCAAGAAAACTATCAATCCTTAAACCAAGTCTAAAAACACATTTAAGTGTTCAAACTCTCAAAATTCCATTTTGACGATTGATTTGTAAAATGGTCCATCCACCAAACTAAAAATTCAAGTTCCCTTAGAAACTTCATGTAGTTCAAAAACATAGGACATTACAATAGTACACATAATGAAATTACATGATAATTCATTTATTCCACATGTCATAAGAGTAAAGAATATATGATTATAATACACATTAGGTAGTTCAGATGGGTACTCACTGTGCTGTCTCCAAGGTACATTTTTTTACATAGTTAATTTTAAATAAATTTATTTAATTTTTTTAAAATTATGATGGGTGAGAATATCAAGAAAATTTAGATGAGAATTAAGATAAAATAATTGATAATTAAAGAAGATAATTAATTGATTTAAGTGAGATTTATCTTAAATAAGAATTTTTAGAATTGAATGATAATTTTATTAAACTCATAATTCTTTCCATGCATGTGGATGATTATAAGCCTAGACCAGACCTTTGTATGTGATTATTTTTTTTAATTCATTATTAAATTAAATAGTTCGCCTACATGTCATATATCCTCTTATTATGTAAGGGCCTATGTGCCCATGGTTTCTTTTATGAAAAATCCTTAACCAATAATTTGGTTCCCTCACCTACGCATGAGTAAGAGAATATGTAATAGATAAATCTCCTAAAATAGTGGAGGCGGTTCAAGTTTGGAGTTGAGGAAAAACCAATCCAATAGAGATACATAGGTGGACAGGTGGAAAGCTACAACATAGACCATAAATGGTTCAAGGTGTTTCCCCCCTATACTGACAGTTAGTTTATCATTCGATATAAAAATTGACCATTAGTAAATGCTCATGATCATACCACTTTATTATTTTATTTCTATCAAGTTTCATGGTTATTTCATTATGTATGTTTTATCACGATCACATGAATTAATGAATTAACAAGCATGTAAGATAGAACGAAAATAAATTTACTTATGTGTAAAAATTATCTAATATATAGTTAATCACTTAAGTAAATCCACTTTATATTAAGAAGCATATAATAAAGATAATAATCATAAATTTATGCATAAAAGATAAAATCCATCAATTATATATATTTAGTCGGTATAGACTTCCACTACTTCAATTAAAATCAAACCATAGTTCAAAGTGATTGAACAACCAAAGTTGGGGTGTTTTTAATTATTGGGGAATTATAACTTGAATTTATAGGTTGATTTAACTTGGTTCACATCAAGGGTTGACTACTAAAGCAGAACTTAGTATAACTTAGAGGAAAAGGTTAAGGAAATCCAATTGAAGGATTCTAAGATTAGGGAGTCTACTCAACATATCAAGGAACTGTGAGTTAATGCAGTTGAAATTTAGAATTCCTACCTAAAACACTTCAAATTGATTGACCAACAAAAGTTAGGATGATGAGAAGGAGAATATGGATCCTTGCTACTAGAATTTCTAAGCAATAGGATATTCTAAAGACAATGGTGAGGGCTGTTGGGTTTCGATAAAACAATGGGATATTAATAAATATAATATTTGTTTATTTGTTTAAAGATATTAGATAAAGTTATAAAACTCTGCCCATCTTATTTACAGAAAAATAAAATAAAAATAACTTCAAACATATCACTGTTATCCATAATTAATAAGGATAACCTTCTCATCAACACAAATTTCAAAGAATGAAAAAGCCACTTACCCATTATCCTACGCCATAAAAGGAAATTATATATGCTGGAAGAACCTATTTCTGATGTTCCTGGTAATGAGGCTAGTGGAGAAGAGTTATCTCTCTATGAGAAACATTTGAATGATTTTACATATGTTCAATGTTTCATGATATCATCCATGACCGACGATCTTATGAAGCAATATGAGCACATGGATGTGCATAGCATGATATATCACCTTTGGGATATCTATTAAGAGAATGAGAGAATGAGAGATATGATATCTCCAATTATCTATTTACAACTAAGCTTGGAGAGTCGGTGCTAGTAGGGCCTCATGTAGTTAAGATTATTGGCTACATTGAACTCTTAAACATCTTAGAGATTACATTCCTAGATGAGTTGCACAAAAATCTCATAATTTTATCACTACCCAAGTACTTATATAGTTTTATTGTTAATTCTAACATGAACAATAATGAGAAGAGTCTTTCATAACTTCTTACTCTGATTATCCAAGTGGATAAGGACATGGGGTGTGACAAACCCACAGTCCTTATGGTGAATAAGAAAATGAAGAACAAGCCGAAGGGGACTAAGACTCATAATAATTATAAAGCTTCCAAACACCTTCCTTCCAAGTATAGGAATATCCAGAGGTATGGTAATGAAAAGGAAAAATTATGTTTTGCATGTGGAAAACAATTCCACTAGAAGAAGAACTGCACCCATAAGCAAGAGAAAGTTAAAGGTTCATTCTTTATCAATTGTAACATTTCAATATCTATGCATTGGGTAATAGATACAGCTTGTGGTGGTCACATATGTATCCAAATGTAAAAATCAAGTAAATTTTGAAATATTTCTAGAGAGATGGATTTACGAGCTTCCAATGGTGTGAGGCTGGCTGCTTTATCCATGGATGAATACCACCTTTCATTGCTAACCAAAATGATATTGATTTTGAGAGATTGTTCTTATGTACCAATTGTTACCCAAAACATAATTTCTATATCATTTCTTGATTCATATGGTTTTATTTTCAAATTTTTAAATAAAAGTTCTTTATTTTATAAAGAAAACATATGTTATGGTATGAAATATTTAAATAACAGTCTTTATGTATTAAATTAAGAAAACCAAGTATTGGAAATAGATAATTAATTGTGTTCACATAACTCATATAACAACTAGATATGGAGTCACCATATTAGTTATGTAAACAAGAATAATTTGAAAAAACTCTACCAAGATGGTTATTTAGACTCATTTGATCTAAAACCACTTGAAAGATGACATGATTTTTTATAAGAAAAAATGACCAACCACAATTTTCTGGACAAGGTGAAAGGTATAAAAACTTCTAATATTAGTACACACTGGCGTGGGTAGAAAATTTCAAGTAGAATCTATAGGTGGGTATTATTACTTCATAAATTTTATTAACAACTTTAACAGATATGGGTATGTCTAATTGATGAGGTATAAATCCGAGTCCTTTGAGAAAATCAAAGAATTCAATAATGAAGTAGAGAATAAACTAATAAAGAAGGTAAAGAAGCTACAATCAGATCAAGGTGGTAAACATCTTAATTAACTTTCTATGGTAGTTTTGGATTCTATATCAACTCACTCCACATTACACATCATAGTGTAATGGTGTTAGTGAAAGTAGGAACTATACCTTTTTAGACATGGTAAGGTCGATGATGAGTCATGTAGATCTTCCATTATCCTTTTGGGGATATGCATTACAAACCAAGACATATACATTAAACTGACTACCAACTAATGTGTAAAATAGAATTCCCTTCAAGTTATGCAGTGGAAAGAAACCCGTTTTGTTTCATACATGTGTATGGGGTTGTGAGGTGTTTGTTAAGGCCTTCTCAGGCAACAAATTGGTACCTTGGGGGAAAAGTGTATCCTTATAGGGTACACTAAGGAAACAAAGGGATAATACATATACAACCCCTCATACAAGAAAATTATTGTTGCTAGACAAGCTGTCTTTCTTGAGAGGGATCACATCCTCAAAAAGGATAGTGGGAGAAATATTGTATTTGATGAAGTTGAATCTAAAGATACATAAGAGTTGGCATATGAACATATTACATAGGTCCCCATGGAAAAAGTTGTTCCTGAAATAAAAGTACTACCTAGGAGAAATAGAGAGGTAAGAGAACCCAAGAGATATGGTTTTCTAGTCACTGAATATGGTGACTCATTATTGGTTAACAATAATGAAACCATCTCCTACAAAGAGGAAGTAGAGAGATCAAAAGCTCCAAGATGGAAATAATCCATGAATTCTGAAATGTATTCCATGTATTGGAACCAAGTTTGGGTTCTAGTCGACATTCCATTTGATGTAAAACCCATAGGGTGAAAATGGATATTCAAGATAAAATTGGACATAGAAGATAAAGTTAATACCTATAAATAAAGGATGGTGGATAAAGTGTTTAAATAGTGTCCATGAATTGACTATGATGAAACCTTCTCACTGGTTTCCATGTTTAAATCCATTAGAATTCTACTTGCTATAATAGATTACCATGACTATGAAATTTGGAAGATGGATTTCAAGACTTCTTTACTTAATGGGAACCTTCAGTAAGATGTCTATATAACAAAACCACAAGGGTGTGTGACTCCAAGTGATTCCAAAAAGATATAAAAGTTATAAATATCCATTTATGGATTGAATCAAGAATATAGGTCATGGAATATTCAATTTGATGGTTTCATTAAGAACCAATGTTATCCATGTTTTTACAAGAGGTTTAGTGGAAATATGGTCATATTTTAATAGTATATGTTGATGAAATATTACTTATTAGAAATGAAATACCAATCTTACAGTCTGTTAAGCACCGGTTAAACAAGTGTTTCTCTATGAAGGAATTAGGTGAAACATTCTATATTCTAGGTATCAAGATTACTTGTGATAGATCTAAGAGACTACTTGGACTAATTCAAAGTACATACATTGACCAGATACTAAAGATATTTAGTATGGAACAATACAAGAGGGGATTGGTTCCAATTTCACATGGTATACATCTTTCTATGGAAATGTGTTCTTAGACACAACAAGAGAAAGAGAGAATGAGTAAGATCCCATACACTTTAGTGATAGGATCAATCATGTATGCAATGTTATGTACTAGACTTGACGTTGCCTATAAATTGAGTATGGAATGTAGATATCAAGGTGATATAGGATAAAAATTGGCCTACTATTAAGGATATCCTTAAGTATCTAATAAGAACTAAGGATATGTTCCTAGTGTATGGATGATATGAGAATCTAGTCATCAGGGGTTATACTGATGCTAGTTTTCAAATATATTATAATGATTTTAAAGTCACAGTTAGGATATGTTTTTTGTATCAATGAAGGATCTATGAGTTGTAAGAGTTCAAAGTAGCCATTTATTGATGATTTTACAATGGAATATGAGTATATATCGACTTTTTATGCAACCAAGGAAGTAGTTTGGATACAAATTTTTTCCTAGGATCTTGATGTAGTACCTAATAGTAAATATCCTATCACATTATATTGTGATAATACTATAGTGGTGGCTCTTAAAAAAGAGCCAAGGTCACACCAACAGATAAAGAACATACTATGAAAGTATCACCTCTTGAGGGTTTTTTCTTAGAGGGGTGAAGTTGTAGAAAGAGGATTTACCATAGAAGAAAACATGGCATACCCCTTGAATAAATTCCTATCTCAATAGAATCATGAGTATCATGTGAGATCTAGCACATTGAAGGTTGTTAGCAATTGTCTCTAGTTAAAGTGGGAGTCTGTTGGAGTTGGTTCCTCAAAACCAACTTCTATGTCATTTATGATAAAAAGTATTCATTGTTTTGAATATTAATAAACTTCTTATCGTATCATGATTTTTCTTCTGTGTAACATAGTATGTGATAATTTCCTAAGAGTAGCTGTCGCATTGAAAGGTCATATCGGTTCCCTGCTATGATAATAAACTAGAAGTGCCACAATAGTATTATTAAATATATGTTCTATAGCTAGATGAAATAATTTGTGGGACACAAATGATATAGTCTATCAGGGGTGGAGACTTATAGGACATTGATGCACCTTCTCATGGTGTATTCCCTTGTTAATATCCAGTATAAGATATTATGAGAATGAGACCCGCCATCAAGGAATACACATTTACATGTGTCAATGGATGTTCCTATCTATGAATTCATGTATCATTCCTTAAAATTTAATAATATTATTAATGAGTATTATAAGTCGAATAATTTTATGTATTGATGAAAATTGTAATGACATATGTTCACAGTGAGGTAGGATACGTTGGGCACATCACGAGTAATATTTCATTAATGAATAATGTGAGAAAGGATTTAAACCATCTATTATTTAATAGAAGTTGATATCTCAATCCCTATTATGTAAATGATATAGCCTAAATAAATCCATGGGCATGGTGTTCATAGGCAATTTTTATTTCCGGAAAGTTATAGAAAAAGATATCGATGACACTGGTTAATGAAACCTGCATGCAACCTGCTTGATTAGAGATATCATGATAAAGAGATTATATTACATAGTAAGCGTCTATATGAAGTATTATTTCATTGAAACATTAACTTATTTATTTATGGGAACCATAACATGTTTCTAGATGCTAACCTTGAACTTTAGACTGCTTCACCTAATGACACTGAGAAAGAGGACTAGAGGTCCACACACTAACTGTATCCAGAATCTTAGTTAAATAATAATATTATTTAACATGTTGGATAAATATTATACTCACATATGGTTTAATAATTATTCATATTTTCTTGGTCCCATATATTCTGTCACCAGTTATTCTGAGAGAATATTATATGAGTAGAATATTTAATAAATATTTATTTACTATTTAGTGAATATAATATTTATTTATTTATTGGATAATGATGCAGTGATATTTATTTATTAAATAAATATTCATTATTCAAGGCCTGATAAATATTATGAAGTAATAACAGACTGAGTTTAATGGTTTGGTAAGAAATAATATATATTGAATATTATTTGATTAAATAATATTTAATTTAATTCACAAGTTAAGCATATGTCAAGAAATGATAATAATAATAATAATATTATTATTATAGACATGGGTTTCCATAGGGATTACATAAATAATAAATAGTGCATGTACAATTATTATTTTCTAACCTTAGCGGGATATAAACCCAATTATATTATTTTCTTAAGGGAGACAATTTATTTCTGTGTTATGCACAACAAAATCTGAATATAATCCTCTCAAAACCCTAGAGATCTCCCTCTCAAAAAATACTCTCAAGAACAGAGATTGATCCTCCTCCACCACCACTCTTAAGTCAACAGATATTGAAGAGAACCCTTTCTTGAAGTGGTCATCGAGGCGATCAAAGGTGAATGACGCAAGCATTAAGATATTCCATGCTAGCACCTAGAGATTCCTATGATGAAGTTTTGAGGTTCATTGAACATGTTTGGATCACCACTACAGGGAATCTATTCCTGATTCATAGAAAAAATTATGATACAACACAAATACATTGAAAGATCCATCAATGATGAAATAATTTCTCGCAAGGTAATTCTTAATTACTTAAATTAATTATAAATAATATGTGATCATCCAATGCTTGGTTCTGAAATTTACCCATTATATATATTCTTTGATTCAATTACATCTATAAAAACATTTATCATCATGTAAATATCATATTAATCATCGATCACAACCAAATAAAAAGTTAAGAATTCCCTATCTGATGCTTTTGCTGTGCCCAGAACATTCAATTTATATAGGAATTTTTTTACCCATTTTATATCCACAATCCCCACATGCATGATCATCTGTTGCGCTCCCCATGAACACACCTTCTGTTTCAATCCCCCATAAATGAACCTTCTATTTCGATCCCCACAAAAAGATCTCCTACCTTTATGCTTCAACTTTTGAATATGTAGGTGATCCTCCAATATTTCTAATGCATCCCTTTTTTCATTCAAATTTTAAATATTCCCAATAATCTCTACCTTAATTAAAATTTGAAAAAACATCACCCTCAACCCCAATATTGACTTCATGATTTTCGGCTCCAACTTCATCGACTCCACCATAATCAAACCATCTCCATTTTCATTGATTATTCATTGGTCTATCTCGAACATCATAGGTTGAAACCATACACCTCTAATACCAGTTGTTGGTCCAGAGCTTGATGTTACAGCGAAGGTAGTTGAAAACACTATAAATTCACCTAAAGGATTTATCACACCTGAATGCATTTTTACAACACATCCATGAACATACCATTTCGTTTTACCACTGATAATCATAATCGAGACACACCACTTGATATCTGTAACTAATAGGACTTTTGATACATGGATCTTCATCATAGATCTCTTCACATTCCATCATAAAAAATTATATCATCATCATCATACACCATTTTCTTTATTATATCTTCATACAATCTACCAGAATCACAACATACCCTTCCTGGTTATCTATCGATGTCTACATATTGTCTTTACCCTCTTTCTAATCCCTGCTTCTTTTATCACTCACCGAATTCCCCAGAGGCCTCCCATTCAATCTCTTGACCACTACATCTTGGAAGTCTCTATGGTCTTCTTCATAGTGACTATATCTTACCCCCTTTTCTCCTCTCTATATTAGTTGTTTATATAAGCATTATGATGTCCATTTTCTATCCATAATTCCCATAAGAATCATCAACAAGAGAAATTTTGATACATGGATCTCCATTATATATCTCTTCACATTCCATCATCAACAATTATATCATCATCATACACACCATTTTCTTTATTATATCTTCACACAATCTACCATAAACATGAAAGACCCTTCTTAGTTATCTCTCGATGTCTACATTTTGTCTTTACCCTCTTTCTGATCTCCATTTCTCTTATTGCTCACTGAATTCTCCAGCGGCCTCCCATTCACTCTCTTGACCACTACATCTTGTAAGTCTCTCTTATCTTCTTCATGGTGACTATATATTACCCCTTTTCTTCTTTCTATATTAGTTGTTTATATAGGAATTTTGATGTCCATTTTCTGTCCATAATTCCCATAGGCATGTGTGTCTATTGTGCTCCCCATGAACCCACCTTCTATCAAAGTACCCCATGAATGTACCTTCTATTATGATCCCCTATAAATGAAGATCCCACATTTTCACTTTCTCTTTTCAACATGTAAGCGATCTTCCAATATTTATTGTACATCTCTATTTTTATTCAATGTTTATAAATATTCCCAACACACTCCCCACTAAATGACTAGCTTAGAATGCTAAAATAGTTAACATCATAGATAGAAATAGGGTCTCCCCCATGAGTGTGCTCGACCTGCTCTCCTCCATGGAATGATGCTGCCTCACCAATACTAGTAGTGGATGGTCTGGAATGGAGGTATGGTTTTATGTATGGGATTATAGAGGAATATAATGAAATTATAGAATAAGGATGGAGTCTGTCAGTGGTCTGAATAGAGATGTATAACTAAATAATATCCCCCCCAGAAACCTCCTTGTAATCTAGGTAAATTCCTTAGATCTCATGAATTTCCCTTTAAAACTCCCCTGTGCATTGGATGGATTGTTTGATATCATTATTTTCTAAACATTCTTGGAGGTTCTTTTTCGACTCATAATTTGAGTGTAAGTAAAAAAGGAGGAGATGACATCCTCTCTCTTAGTCATGGACCTCCACATGTAATTTTTTTTACCTGATTTAAGAAAAAACTTTTTTTTATAAATATCCCCTTGATATTCATGTTCTCCATGTATAAATGAGATTATATAAGTGTATGTATTTTAGCTTGAGGGTACCTCTCTATAATGGGTTAATCTTTCCTATTTCATGGGTGCAACTGGGTTTGGTTATGTAGTACAATGCCTAAGGATGCATTGAGACAGCCCGAGACTACTTGGAGCTTAGGATGTCATTGGGGATTCCCAAGACTATGTTGGAATATGAAATTCCACTAGAATATCTTGACATACTATTGAGGAATGAGAGTACGTTGTCAAGGCCTCGAGGCTATGTTGGCATGCATGTGCTATTGTAAAAGTGGGTGCCTTAGAACCAAATTGAATGATACCTTTTTATTACCATATCATGTATAAATTGAGTCATGCATGATGTAAACTTACCATAATCACTTTAATATTTCTGCATCCACTATTTAGATGGTAATTTCTATAGATTATTTATTGTATCAAAAGGTTATAGAAGTACCTAGGCTATGATGAGAATCTTGAGATACTATGAAATTAATATTAAATGTATGTTTTATGGTATATATGAATCATGCTGACTGGGCACAGATGATGTATGATCATCCAGTGCTGAGGCTCATAAGCATCAAGATTTCTTCTCATGAAGTTCGAACTTGGTGATCTCGAGTTGATGAGATCATGAGAACTGACCCACTAATAGGAACACCACATGTTTCTAAGATCATTGGTAGTTATAATATGTGACCACATGTAATGATCTCCTAACTTGAGATTATTATCACTATATACTATTTTATCACATACATTAATGTAAGTAAAAAACCATGACATTTGTGTTGTGATGAGGTAGCTTGTGTTGGGTTTTCCATTGGTGGAATGACATTGATTGAATAATTAAGACATAATTTTTCACTTCCAAAAGGAAGTTATATCTTGGTCCTAGTAGATCAGGATGGTAATATATTCACTAAATCCATGGTCATGGTAGAATAAGGTAAGTTCATCCAGTTAGATCAATGAACAGTAAAACAATAAATGATGATAAAACAAAGTGCACATCTTTATTTATGAGATATCATGAGACCAAGAGGTTATATTACATGACATGTGTTCATAGGAATGGTTTTAGTTACTATTAATTTTCATTATCTCTTTAGGAAAGGTTTTAGTTTCTTGATGGGTTGCTAGAATCCACTTCTGGTCTGTGAATAGTATTCACTACCATCGAGATAAGAGACTAGAGGGCCACACACTAACTGTATTAAAAAACCCATCCTATTCTAATGAATAGGAGTATAGAACATGGTGGGATCCACCATGAAGTCTGAGTGATATCCAAGAATATATGATCACCATGAAATAAATAAATTCATATTATTCAAGTTTAGAATAATTGACATTGAATTCATTTATTAAAAGTATTCACAAGATATTAAGTAAATGAATGAGAAAAATATTTAATGAACTATTATTATTTTAATATTCAAGGTTCATTTAATATTTTCGAGAATAAAAATTTGAGTTAATGGATCACTTTTATCATGTAATATATTTATTATACTGTAAGTAATTGATAAAAATATAAATGACATTTATGACACAATTAGTTGTTCATAACATTTCATTTATATCTTATTTAGTGGTTAATGCATATATGGGGGCCATTGATCCATTTTTGGGTATTTTGTACCTCACTATATAAATTAAAGGAGGATATCATTAGGGGTACTATTCACTACATGATTTTGAGAGAATCTCTCTCCTCTCTCCTGCTTCATCAAGAGAGAAGTTGTCAATCCGAGCAACTGATCCGAGTGATCCTTCATAGATCAAAGGATCGATGCAGTGATGATCATTGGGATGTTTAAGGGATTATTGGATCACCATTATAGCACTCAAATTTCACCAATCTATGCCCCTTCAAACTTTCAAAATACGTGTGGATGATCTAGATGGATCTGGATTTGGTTCTTTCGAGAAAATATCATCGACGATGATCAATTGTCGAATTCATCTTTTAAATATAATGAGGTATTTTTAAGTTTAATTTTACATTATTAATTCCTTCATATGGGATCCTTATATTTTTTTACTAGGCTGCGCATCACCGACGACGACATAGTTATACCAATCGATGATGGAATTTTTTAAAAATCTGACCCACCTAATTCTGCTACATGCAACATTACCTTCACTTGGTATTATAGGGATATAATGATGGTTTAATCCAATTAAAATTAAAATCTATTTAAATTATAATATGGTGTTGTTACTATCTCATCGCCTCAGACGATTATTCAATCTGACATTGGACGACCAAGTTGCGGCCATTAGAAGATTTGAATCGGATTTAAATTGGTGTTTGTGAGTTTAAAAATTGAATAACATATATATATATATATATATATCTATATCTATATATGTTATATTTCTACTCGTAAGAGGTCGTCGATGGTGATTTTTAGTAAACTCAAACTCCAACTAGAATTCTAATGTCCGGAATAGTAATTTCTGGTCGGATGATATTCCACACCATTATGAAAATAAATAGAATTTTTTTGAAGGCCTAAATCCCAAGCATTGGAAAACTACAATGAAAAATAATTCAAGGGGGGTGGGGAGGCTAGCCGATGCAAACCAACAAAAAAAATTGTCAAATGGAAAAGTGGATGGCCATTGTTCAAACAAAAAAAAGGAAAAAGGGGCCGCAGTGGTCCCACCCCACCATAAGAGTGGATGGCCATTATTCTTATGGTTTATATTTTATAGTATTTCAAAGTCACGTACTTGAAACATTTCTAAGTTTCAAGTAGGAGGTTTTGAAAGCTTATAAATTATTTTTCATAAACAATTTTTATGAAATGATTTGTGTTTTCAACAATTTCTTATATGTTTAATGAATTTTTAAAGTTTCATTTATATTGGTCTTATGGTTTATATTTTATAGTATTTCAAAGTCAGGTACTTGAAACATTTTTAACTTTCAATTAGGCGGTTTTGAAAGCTTATAAATTATTTTTCATGAACAATTTTTATGAAATAATTTGTGTTTACAACAATTTATTTTATATTTAATTAATTTTTAAAGTTTCATTTATATTGGTCTTATGATTTATATTTTATAGTCTTTCAAAGTCACGTACTTGAAACATTTTTAAGTTTCAAGTAGGTGGTTTTGAAAGCTTATAAATTATTTTTCATGAACAATTTTTATGAAATGATTTGTGTTTACAACAATTTCTTATATGTTTAATGAATTTTTAAAGTTTTGTTTATATTGGTCTTATGGTTTATATTTTATAGTCTTTCAAAGTCACGTACTTGAAACATTTCTAAGTTTCAAGTAGGCTGTTTTGAAAGCTTATAAATTATTTTTCATGAAATATTTTTATGAAATTATTTGTGTTTTCAACAATTTCTTATATGTTTAATTAATGTTTAAAGTTTCGTTTATATTGGTCTTATGGTTTATATTTTATAGTATTTCAAAGTCACGTACTTGAAACATTTTTAACTTTCAAGTAGGTGGTTTTGAAAGCTTATAAATTATTTTTCATGAACAATTTTTATGAAATTATTTGTGTTTACAACAATTTCTTATATGTTTAATGAATGTTTAAAGTTTCGTTTATATTGGTCTTATGGTTTATATTTTATAGTCTTTTAAAGTCACGTACTTGAAACATTTTTAACTTTCAAGTAGGTGGTTTTTAAAGCTTATAAATTATTTTTCATGAACAATTTTTATGAAATGATTTTTGTTTTCAACAATTTATTATATGTTTAATGAATGTTTAAAGTTTCGTCTATATTGGTCTTATGGTTTATATTTTATAGTATTTCAAAGTCACGTACTTGAAACATTTCTAAGTTTCAAGAAGGCGGGTTTGAAATCTAATAAATTATTTTTCCTGAACAATTTTAATGAAATGATTTGTATTTTCAACAATTTATTATATGTTTAATGAATGTTTAAAGTTTTGTTTATATTGGTCTTATGGTTTATATTTCATAGTCTTTCAAAGTCACGTACTTGAAACATTTTTAAGTTTCAAGTAGGCGGTTTTGAAAGCTTATAAATTATTTTTCATGAACAATTTTTATCAAATGATTTGCGTTTTCAACAATTGCTTATATGTTTCATGAATTTTTAAAGTTTCGTATATATTGGTCTTATGGTTTATATTTTATAGTATTTCAAAGTCACATACTTGAAACATTTCTAAGTTTCAAGTAGGCAGTTTTGAAAGCTAATAAATTATTTTTCCTGAACAATTTTTATAAAATGATTTGTGTTTTCAACAATTGCTTATATTTTTAATGAATGTTTAAAGTTTCGTTTATATTGGTCTTATGCTTTATATTTTATAGTTTTTCAAAGTCACATACTTGAAACATTTTTAAGTTTCAAGTAGGCGGTTTTGAAAGCTTACAAGTTATTTTTCATGAACAATTTTTATGAAATGATTTGTGTTTTCAACAATTGATTATATGTTTAATGAATTTTTAAAGTTTCGTTTATATTGGTATTATGGTTTATATTTTATAGTATTTCAAATTCACGTACTTGAAACATTTTTAACTTTCAAGTAGGCGGTTTTGAAAGCTTATAAATTATTTTTCATGAAAAATTTTTATGAAATGATTTGTGTTTACAACAATTGCTTATATGTTTAATTAATGTTTAAAGTTTCTTTTATATTGGTCTTATGGTTTATATTTTATAGTCTTTCAAAGTCACGTACTTGAAACATTTTTAACTTTCAAGTAGGCGGTTTTGAAACAAAATTTTAAAAACGAATAATTTTTTTGTTAGGTGAAAGGCGTCATCCTCCTGAACATTTTTTTATAAATTATGTATATAAATAAATATATAAACAAAATAAAACATAAAAAAAAATTTCAACAATTTTTTTTGTTAGGGGAAAGACGACATCGCGGGTGCCGCCTTTTAGCCCCAGTGTAAAGGCGGCATCCTGAATGCCGCCTTTCACCCAAAATGCAAAGGTGGCATCCGTGATTCCACCTTTAAGGTGCATTTTGAAAAAATGTTTCTCCCTAACAATTTTTTGATTTTTTTTTTAAAAATGTATTAAAAAAAACTTGATGTCCCCACCTCTTCCAGCCCTAGTGATACACTATCTCGTCCTGCTATGCCCCACTGTGCTGACCCCGTCGACTAGACCCCCTGGGTGGCCAGACCTCCTAGCTCCCACCACATGCCACTGTGCCGACCCTTCTAGACAAACCTTCCATGATGTCCCCACCAAGAGTTTCTTCTATAGATCGAAATCCCACCTCTTGGCCTCCCACTATGGCTAACCTCTTGTTATATGACCCCCTTGTCTTGAGACCTTCTTTGTCAGCCATACCCATCATGGTTGTGCAGGGTAGTGTGGCTGGATGACCTAGCATTCAACCAATCCAGCCCAACTCAGAACAAGCTAGTCCATGCCTTGCCCAACCCGCCCAACCCAATTGTGCTACTTAGGGGCCTAGGAATCAATATTTATAAATTAAATTTAAAAATTTAAAAAATATGTTAATATTTTTAAAATAAAATAAAAAATTAACTGGGGATCATGGGAGATATATTATTTGAATTAAAATTAGAATGATTTATTTTAATTCATTTAATTTTCTTTTACATAAACTTAGTGAAAATTTAATATTTAGTATGCATTTAATTTGTGTGTCAACTTATCTTGAGTAGTGACCAGATAATTTATGTTTGGGTTTTATTAATTAATTAATTATTACATGCACTTGATATTTGTAGTAATTACTTAATTAAATAGATGGTCTTCACATCACCTGTCTTCCTCATTATATGTATAAGGGCTTTCATGTCAATGAGAGTTGTATTGCATGTGTATTACACATTCCAAATACCCCATCACCCATGTACTGATATTTTTTGTATTATGGAGGAAGAAAAATGAATATGCTTACTGTGATGAGATGAGGTGGTATTCCAGACAAGACATAAATACAATAAATGGGGTGGGTGCTGCAACATGAGTCAGACATGACTTAGGAATTTACCCCTTGGATCTTAGTTGATCAATTTATGTTGAATGGATCGACTAGTAACAAACACTCATGACTAATCATTTATTTTATTTAATTTATGCATTGTTTATTATAATTTTATGAATATGCAAGTTTAGTGAAATTACATAAAATAATAAACAAAATGCATAGAGTGAAACAAATTTAGATGTGATGAATGTTTTCTATTTAATGCATTGTCAAGATGTGAGTGAGATCACTAAGTAAGATCATATTAAATAGAAAATGATTTCATTTGGTGAGAAATAATTTAAAAACCCTCAATGATATATTAATTCATGATGCCTTCCATTGTTTGAATTTGAACAAAATCAGTTGTACGAGGTGCACTTCAGCCCTATTTGAGGGTGCCTCATATTACTGGGGATTTATTATGAAAGTGATGGTTTGAATTAACCAAAGATGATGAAAAAATCTCCATATAAATATTGTTGTCACTTTAGAGGAAAAGAGTTGAGTAAATCAAGTTTATGATTTTTAGAATTTGGGACTTCACCCAATATTTCAAGGAGCTGTGAGTTAATGCGGTTGTCCTGTCAAACACCTACCTTGAAACTCCTTGATTAGTGGTATAACTATATCTTAGACTATGAAGATAGGTTTCAGGAATAATTTCCACTATAATATCGAATTAATGGGTATTCCGAATCTAGTAGTGAGGGATACTAGGGTTCAATAAAATAGTGGGAGACATCTATTGATTTAATTAATCAGTATTGTCTAATCGGTAATCAATATAATGTACTTATATGCTTAAATTTTATTTTGTAAAAAATGGAAAATAATACCAAAAATATACTTTGATTACTATTAGGAAATGAACATGTCCCCAACAATATGAATTTCCAAGAGTAGTATAGGTTCTTGCGCAAAGTACTATAGTACAGTAAATATTATGTGCTGGAGTCCCCACTATCATTTGATCCACCTTAAGAAGCTAGGGTGACAAAGATGATTACAAGAGAATCATGCATGACACATTTTATGTTTATATCATAATGATATCATCAATGTCCAATGATATGTGAACATAATATAAGGACATTGATGGTTTCACATGTTGTCTCATCTTTGATAAGACAGTGAGGAGAAAGTAAAGTGAGATGTGAGTAAGATGATGATTACACTAAATACATGTAAATTGAAAGATGTAAAATGATATTTCAATACATACCATTATTATATCTTTATCACCCAATTACTATAGTTTTATTTAATATTATAAAATGAAAATCATGGAGAAAATGCATCATTACCTTTTGGGTAAGGTTCTCAAAGTTAATAAGAACTTAAAGAAAGATTAATATTTAGTTCCTATGGTGAAAAAGTTCAAATACAAGGAGAAAAGTCCAATGGTAAGTGTGAATCCAAAAGAACCATATCAAAATTATTAAAAAAGAGTATAATCATTATACATGAGTCTATTTACTTAACATATCATGAAATAAGTATATATAATATAAAATTCAATGAATTGAAGTAGAAGCAAGTAGAGGCTTCCATTTATTGTATATTCATCATTGTAAGTGATTTTTCTGTCATACTTTTTAGGTATTAGATACTAAATGTGCGCCATAAATTTATATCTAAATAAAATAACCAATTAAGTATAGAAATGATATAATAAGTAAGGTGAATTCTCGATGTGGTTGTGAAAGGGTGATTCCTATGTCAGATGTGAGAAGTAAAAAAAATTCTAATTACTGATATTAATGATTCTAGTTGAACTTTTATTGAGTATTACCTAAACATTTATCTCATGTTTCCATTATACAAAAGGATAAATTATTCCATTTTTGGAATGAATGTTGTTTGTGGTGTCTCATACTCAAACAATAGTTCATTAATTCTTAAATAATTGTCAATAACTGATGAATATAACATGTAAGACTCAATTATACCCAATTGTGGAAAGATAATTATTTTTCTAGTTAAAATAAGTAATTTTCAAGGATATAATCAGTATGGTTTTTATAATCTTTAGATTTTAAGACCTTAGGTGTTACTAACACATTTACTTATCGAGTTTTGGGAAAATCAGTTTTTAAAAATAAAGGTAAACCACAAAGATTTTGGAATTAGTTTATTTAGATAGAAAAAACTATTCAAATATAAAGATAGAGGTAAAATTATATAATTAATGAGATTACTTTAATAATTTTAAGGATTATAAAAATTAAGTATAAGATATTCATGTTCATAAAATATGAGTAACATCAGGCCCATGTGCCAAAGAATATCTTGACCAAGAATTCATCGATCATGAAATATAGAGTGAATTTATTCCTAAACTCATATTTCCTCATACACATCAAAGCTATGATATTGGTAAGGGGGATCTATAATGAGTATTACATTCAAACATTGATCATTAAAATGTATCATGTAATAATTACTAAACACACATTTTCTTACACACATCAGATTCATAATGTGAGTAAAAGGAGCATCAATGTTGAATCTAATATGAATTACAGAAACATACATTATTTTTTGAGTCATGTTTCACAAATAGCGGTGTTATATCATAAAAATATGCTAACTATAATGAAAAATAGATATCATATGAGTTTTAGTATGATATAAATCCATCATGTAATAATAAAATGTCTTTAGATGCAAAATTTTTATTAATGATATAAACAAACTAGAATCAAGAAAAACACAATGTGAATTTCATTAATTATCATAAAGAGGTTTAAGTATATTACAAAAATCCCTAATATAGAAAAGTTATAGTCAATTTATAGACTATATTTATATAAAAGGGTAAACATATCTACCCGAGACAATGAGATAAAGATTGACCTAGATTTAGTCAACACTGAAGATGCATAAATAGTTGAAATTAGAACAAGTTCTACAATATCTTATAGAAAATGTATGTTCTAGATACACATAAAATATAGGAAGAATGAAACCATAGTGGTTGTTTCACATTCACCATTTTTGGTGAAACATTATTCATTAAGAATAATGGATCCTATAATGAAGCAATAAATGAAAATCAACTATGATCGAAAAGTTTATATGAATTCAAGAAATAGATTCCATATATCATAGAACATGTGCTTAGTATTTTGAATTCTTTAAATCTTGATACAATAATGGGTATTCAAGAGTGACTATACATGGGTGGTACAAGCATGGTATCAATAAGGCTCAATTGTTTATATGAAGTCATTATACCTAAATCCATTAGAATTATACTCATCATAGCTACTTTTTATGATCATTTTATTTGACATTGGATATCAATACCACCTTTATGGGAAAGTGTATATATAATACAACCATAAAGATTTGGTAACACCGTAGAGTGATAATAAGTAGTGAAAGTTACTGAAATCCAGTTTTGGATTGAAGTAAGAAAAAAAAATCATAGAATATTCATTTAAAATGATTTTTCTATGCATCTATAAGTGGTTAAGTGAGAGAAACACTATTTTACAAGTAAAATATGTTGATAACATATGGAAAATAATTATTTAGTCTTATAGTTAGTAAGACTAGAATGAAAGTAACTCTCTAAAGATAGACTTAAAGTAGGAACCTAAGTTCTAGGGAACGGGATCTACTGTGGTAGATCTAATTGGGTTATTATACCAAGTTAGAGTACATATATTGATAGGGTAATGAAAATTACAAGTTGGAACAATCCAAGAGAGAATTGTTACCAATTTCACATGGAATAAATCTCTCTAAGAAGACATGTACGAGACATAGAAGGAGATTAATGTGAAAAGTTAAATTCCATACACTTCTTTGATAGATCAATCATATATTCCATGTAATGTACTAAATGTGATATTTACAAAATATACTCTATGGTAGTAAAATATCTGTATAATACAAGATAACTATAAGGGAATCATTTGGAACCATCCAATTGTACCCAACAAAGTATAAGAGATATGTTCGTAGTACTTGTAGAGGAAGTGACAATAGTTATATTGGGACACAAAATAGTATTCCTTGAGATCAATATGATCTAATATCATAGGAAAGATTAGGTAATGAGAAAAATAGGATCATTCAAGATAGTGGTATCCATATATTCAAATTCAGAGTGCGTTGCGGCTTCCGATACAATAGAAGAATCAGTGTAAAATATGTAATGATCTGTTCAAGTTCTTAGAATCACACTTAGTAAGTAAATTTATATCATAATATAAATTATGATAATCCTATTATTGGTATCAACCAAGATGTAAAGTTTTTATAGTGAACACAATGTATATACTTAGGTTTATTATCTCTTAAGGATCCATACTCAAGAAGGTGAAGTCATAGATAATATAGTATCCATGAATTAAAGATATAACATTCCCAATGACTAAATCCATAACTCAGTAGAAGCATGATCTTATCATGTGAGAGATAATAAGGATAATTAGAAAGTTAGATCTAGTGAAAGTGGGAGTGTTGTAAAAGTGGATTCCCTAGAACTAACTTAAATAGTACTTTTGGATTATCATATCATGTATACAATGAGTTATGCATGATGTAAACATACCATAATAGTGTTGATATTTCTGTGTCTACAATTTATATGGTAATTTCCATAGATTATTTTTCATACCAAAAGGTTATAGTAGTTCCCAGGCTATAATGAGAACCTATAGATACTATGAAATTAATCTTAAACATATTTTCTATGGTCTATATACGTCATGTTGAAGAGACACAGATGATGTCTAACCATTAGGTGCTGGGGGATCTTAAGTATTAAGAATTCTTCTCATTAAGTTCACACTTGGTGATCTCCAGTAGATGATACCATAAGGACTGGCCCACCAATAAGAAAACTACATATTTTAGGTGTCATAGGTAGTTTATATCTAAGAACATGTGTAATGGTCTACTGAATTGAAATTTTTATTAGTGTATACTTTTTGATCACATACTTTGATATAAGGAAAAAACTGGCACATTTATGTCATGGCAAGTTAGCGTGCATTGGGTGTGCCATTGGTGGTATGATATTGATTGAATAATCAAGACAAAATTTATTGCTTATAAAAGGAAGTGATATCTAGGGCCTAGTTAATTAGGATGAAAATACCTTAATTAAATTCATGTCCATGGTAGAATAAGGTAATTTTTTCCAGTTAGATCAATTAAAAATAAATCAAGAAAGGATGATGATACAAAGTGTGTATCCTATTTTTTGAGATATCGCGAGATAGAGAGATTATATTACACAATGTGTGTTTGTAGGAAAGGTTGTAATTGCTATGAATTTTCCTTATCACCATAGGGGCCTTCATGGGTTTCTAGATTCTGCTCATAGTTAGTGAATAATATTCACTACTATTAAGATAAGGTCCTAGAGGGACACACACTAAGAGTATTCAAAATTCTAGCCTATTCTAATGAATAGGAGTATAAGACATGGAGGACCCCACCACAAGGTCCACGTGATGTCTGAGAACATAAAATATATATGAAATAAATAAATTCACATTATTAAAGTTTAGAATAATTGGTATTTAATTTAATTATTAAAAGTATTCACAATATATTAAGTGAATACATGGGAAAATATTTAACAAATGAATATTATTTTAATATTCAAGGTTTGTTTAATATTTGTAGGAAAAATGAGTTGAGTTAATGGATATATTTTATCATATAATATATTTTTTGTATGTAAAGTAAGTGATAAAAATATAAATGATGTTTATGACATGGTTAATTGGTCGTAAAAAGTTTTTTATAGATTATTTAGTGGGTAATGCATATATGAGGTATAAGGATCCATTTTTGGGTATTTTGTACCACACTATATAAGTTGGATGAGTCTCTCATTTGGGATACTATTCAGTGTATTATTTTGAGAGCCTATCTATCTACTATATCCCACTTCCCAGAGAGAGAAGTTGTTGCTATAAGAAACTGATATGAGTTCTCCTTCATGCATTGAAGAATAAACATAACGGTGATCATCAAGACATCAAAGTAAACATTATATCACCACAATAACACACATATTTTGATGATTCACACCCCTATAGACTTTAAAAGTGATTATGGATGATCTATATGGATATGAATTCAGTTCCTTCAAGAAATGGTCACTGATGATGAGCGATTGTTGAACACATATTCAAATCAAATTAGACATTGTTTGGTTTAATTTTTTATACCTAATTACTTCATGTGGGATTCTTGGATTTCATACCGGACTAAGCATCACCAGATATTATGTAGTTACATCAATATATGATATTTTTTTAATCTCCGACCTATCTACTTCCGCTGTATACCCTGATACCTTCATGTGCATCTCGAATAGTTTCATCTCCTTCCTCATCATGGATAGATCTAATGCGTGTGACTTTACTTCTTTAAAATGGGAACTTAGGTAGAAACAATGAAATGTATCTAGCTACCCCTTCATTAATAATATAAAGTGATGTTAAACTCAAGGATGTCTATGGAAAGAGATAGAGATTCATTGGGAACCCATGGTTGTGGTGGTGGCTGGTAAACTTTGTTAGTGATGAGGGAATTTAGAATTGAAAAGAATGTGAGCTTGATGAGGTCAAATCATATATGGAAGTCATCAGGTGGATGTGATTTACTGGGGGTGATAATCCAATGGTGTGGAGTGATAAGGGATTTAGACGGTCATCCCAAGTTCATTTCCATTCATGCTACAATAGAGGTGATCTCACATTATACTTGAGATGGGAATTTCCATCACCTTCTTAGAAAAAATGCTCATTCTAGCTAGTTAAAGTGTCTTTTAGGGTTTGATATATGTTCTTGTGCTTGGTGCAACATTGACTTTTATTTCACCCTCCATATATGCAAGTCACCCCACACATGGGATTATTTTTCTATGCATATATAATCCCAACATATTCCTATGGGACTATATGTTCATCTTGATTGATCTCTTATTCTCACAGTCCTTCCCCTTCATAGGGGTGTCCACTGATATCTATTGAATTACTGGGGGTTGAACCAATTTTTCTTCTTCCAAAAATAACTTTAATTCCTTCATGCTCAAAGTCAATGTCAACATTTATCCACAATCCCTCTTTAATTTTTTTATCATTAAAAATACAATAAATAAACATTAGTGCATCAACATCCAGTCATCAAAAACAAATATTCAAAAAGGATTATATTTCCTTGGTTTTAACTCATGAAATTTATAAAAATGAAAACTCTAATACTTAATATATTTGTCGAAATAAACCCCAAAAATAAACAAGAAGTATATAAAATATTAATGAAAATTAATGATAAAAATATTCTATGTGAGTCTCATAAGGAAATGAATGGATTTTCAATAATTATAATATTTCCATGGTTTCAAAGTATAAAATGTCTAAAAATGATTTATTATTATAAAATAAATCAATAAATTCAATGCCTAATATATTTATAGAAATAAACTAAAAAAAAACAAGTTATATTCCAAATATTAATGAAATGTGATTAAAAAAATAATATATGTTCCTCCCATAAGGACACATGTAGGGTGTGAGAAAAAAATACCATGTAGATGGCCACTACCCCACCCTCATATACCTGTCATAAACTGTAGTTTATGTAGAAGAAATACAAAAATAAATGAACATGTAGAAAAATAATCAATATGATTAATCAAGGATATCTAACATGATTATAAATGATATCAAGTAACCCCCAATATAGGGAGGGTCCACACCAGATTTATCTGCTTTGAGCCTTGACATCGGAAATAAGACAAATGAATATAATTAGTTAGGTTGAAGTACCAGTCCTATGAGAACGAGAATCTTATATAATGATTCAGTGAAATATTATATCCCATCCTTGGGAAAGGGAATAGTGTATAATGAGTTAGGGTTCTAAACCCATCCTAGAGGGAAAGGGAAATGTGTACAATGAGTTAGGATGTTGTGAGCCTATCCCAAACCATTAACCTATACATCAATAGTATAAGTAACTTATCAAGATTTTATTCATAATATACCCATTTAAACATTCTCATAAGTCATAAATTTATGATTCAAATTAAACAATGATACCCAACATAAATAGGTGAACCACTATTGATCGAATCACATAAGTATGAATTTAATATAAGCTGAAACTTAAATTAAATTATTGATGGAAAACAACAAATCATAATTATTACACCAATTCTATATTCTTTTCAACATATATAATGACCATAACATGCTAAGATGACACTTATCCAAGGTAAATGTAATCTTATAACTATTAAATCATTCTATCATCATAAACTTAAGCCAATTTTATCAAACAATTTACAAATTTCTTAGATCAATTAATTAAATACTTAATTGGTTAAAAAAATATATTTTTAATTATATTATCTCATCCCTATAACACTTATAACCTAACTATTTTTGAGTATGAGAGGAAGAAGGGTTCACATACCTAAACTAGTGCATAAAAACACTTCAAGGTATAGAGGAATAGAATAGTATATCATTATTTAAAAAATACAACCAAACTATCATAAATATTACTAGGTATTTAATCTCTATAAATAAAATAAAAGGAATCTAGAAAAAAACACGATCATTACCTTTGATTCACCTATGATTTACTCCCGTGATAATAAGGAAGAAGAAAATTGAGAATGAAAAATGGTTTTCACAACCCTAAAATAAGGAAAATATGTTTTATATATTTATTCTTTAAAGAAATAAGATGAATAAGGGGATTAAAGGAAAAACTAATCAACACCTTATTGAATACAAGATCTTATGACAACTTAAAAATGATTTGACTAATTATTAAAGAAAGTATTCCATAGAGATGAAGGATAGGGAAAGAGGGAACTAAAAGGGAGGTATAATGTATATAATAAGATAAAATACTGATCAAATAGGTTTTTAGGTTAATATTAGGGCTTTAAATAATAAAAATAACCTATCAATAAATTAATTTTCCCAGAAGTCTATTTGGTACCCAGCATAAAGCCACTAGGCACCTTGTGACTTCAATAAAATACATTACTTCCACTAGAACCCCCTCGGGTTCCTAGTCCCAGGATGCCAGGTAATTGGTGCATGTCTTTCACCACTCACCCTTTACTTCCTTCTTCCAATTCCCTTCCAAATACCTCCAACTCTCCTCAACTAAAAAAAACACTAACCATGGAATTAAATAGCTAGATCAAAAGAAAAATAAGTTGAAAATATAAGGGTCATTATCCAAAATAACCACCCTTCATTCTCACCCTTAATAACCCATCAACTCAATACCTAAATAAATAGATATAAATAAAAATCAATGACCCATAAATGTGACATCCTCTGGGTTATAGGTATGTTTTTATTTGAGCCATGAGTAGGATTAAATTCAGATTCAGAAGTGTTGGAGGTGTTTGGTGGATTAAAAAGGAGTTTTTTCACTTATTTGTACAACAAGAGCTAGAAAAAAAGTGGTCTAAGGCATGTTGATCTTGGGAATCGTATTTTTCAAAAGTAATAGACAATATGCTTATGGTGGGGTGTGGGATGATGGGGGAATTCTTGTGAACCATGATGAGAGTTTCCATCACTATGATATGGTAGAGGGCATGATAGATCCAAAATTACCATGGTTTATACACCACACCATAGAGTGTCAACATTTCAGGAATCCTGGGCTTGGTGTGATTGAGGGATCCATGTTGTGGTGGAAAAAACTAGTCTATGGTGATGGATGTTTTAGAATCGGAAATGGATAATTTAGCCACCGATCTTCTAGGGGAAATTTCACCTCTTAATAAAGAGACATGGGATCATTTAAGAGTGGATGTTTAATGTGTTTTAAACTCAATTTCACCTATATTAATCCATTCATCATCCTCCTCTTTATATGGGTTTTATCTTCTTAATTCTTAGAAGAGTTTGGGTGTTCTTCTTTTGGTCCTCTGGTATTCTCCTTCAAATTTGGTGGATCTCTTTGAGGTTTGAGAGGGATCGATCCCTTCATTTCCAATCACCATTTTTGTAGGTGAATAAGTTTCCTCTATTAGTGAGTTTTATGATTCTATCCATCAGTGCTTCCCATGAGATACCTTAGAGTTCTTATAGAAATGTTTTATAAGTTGTGGCCTTGAATTCTCTTACATGTACTGGTATAATTTGGAACTTGGGGAAAAACTTTGGGTATGTGGCTTATAGGGAACTAGGATTAACTAGGACTACTAGACTTCCTTGGATGTCATGGTATCATAGAACCTCATGTTTTAGAACATTTACTAATAATTTATTGAAATTACCGTGATGCATGTACTTTCCCAATTATTTTATAGTGCATGTATTTTCTAGACTACGACCCTCTACAAACTTTACATTGTTTTATATTATTGATTTATTTAAGTATGAAATATTTTAAAGGAAACAAAGGGGTGTTTTATTGATTTTTTTTTATTTGAAATGTTTTATGAAATTTTATTTTCAATGCCATAACTAATGATTGAATGGTGAAAGAATTTATGTAAATTCATTATGGTATCATATTGGGAATTTTCCTCACAACCTGCATATTCCTTTAGGTGTATGCAGACTTGGTTTTGTAGGATACATGTGAAGGGTAGGGTTCATGTAGTTTTATTATTTATATTGGTTGATGTCTCTTTGTGGTGGATTAGGATGGTGGTGATGATCAGTCTCATGGAAACTTAGTTTTTGGTTTATTTTTTTTAGGTTTTTTTGATTTTTAATACTATATCACATGGTTTTATACCTTTTATTTTGTGATGTACTCCGATTTTTCTCATTATCTTATTATACATGAGACATGTTGTGTTTTTTTTTTAGGGTGAAATCATTCCCAAGGTTTTTTGTTGATACCCAAGTTATTTTCGCCAACCCATGGAAATTATGAACATGCTTTAGGCCTTATGGAAGGCTAGATTTGGTGATGTGTCAAGTCAACCTGGGTTGGTTCGTTACAAAATGGTATCATATCAAAAGGTTTTTCCTTGGGGTTGTTGGTAGACTAGAGTTTGGACCATCGGGACCAGGGTAGTAAGTGAGTAAGGGTGTATGGATAACTCACTTTCATATCTAACCTCAAGTTACCATGGGTGGTTAGGGATTTTTCATCAAGATTGAGCTTGATTTTTGGGTTATTTAGATGAACCTGATTTTGGGTTTATTTAAACGAACCTTGTAATATTTTTCCATTGGTTCTTCTTTTGTCTTAAATAATTTTTATTCAGGGGATTTAATATGGATTATTTATTTTCTTATTTTAGTTATGATCAAGTGTTATTTTTTTGTTTAATAGATAATTTCTCCTAGAAGGATATCCTTGAATCATAGGGAAGGACCTACAAGGAGAGTACCATAGGTAAACCCTCCATTTGACCATACTTTAGTGGAAATGTTAGTCCAAACCATTAAACCAATAGTTAAAATGGATGATGGAAACTAGTAATGGATGGTGGGAAGTTTTTTGGAGTTTACCAAGTAGAATCCACCGATCTTTCACGGTGATAGAGGAGCCCAAGAACCCAAAGAATGGATAGAAAGGATTGATAATATCTTCTATTTTATGAAGAATATATAGGAATAAACGGTGGGATTCACCAATTATATACTATAATTAACTGAAATAAAGTGGTGTGACTCTATATTGTTAGCTAAACTACACAAGGATCTAACTTGGACCACTTTTAAGAAGGCATTGAATCAGTGATTCTATCCTGAAAAATTGTGTGTGGATAAGTATTGAGAGTTTGTGAACTCTGATTAAGGAGACCATTTAGTGATTGATAATCATATTCATTTTTTTGAGTTGGTTCATCTAGCTCTATAACTTCTCTGTAATGAATACCTCAAGGAAATAAGGCTTGATATGGGTCTAAATATCGAGATTCAATCAATGATTATTCGCATGTTTCTTCTAACCTTTACTAAGGTAGTTGATAAAGTGGATATAAATAAGGAAGAATTAGCTAGGAAGATAGGTTTAATAGGATCTTTTGTAGAAGTAGGGGGTATCTAGGGCATGTCTTCTGACCAGAAAAGGAAGTGCAATAAGGGTGATCAGTTTATGTCAGGATTAGTTATAGGGGATTATTTAGGGAAACATAAGGCAGTTTGCTTTAGGTGTAGAAAACCTAGCCACAACAAGCATAAATATGTGATAAAACCTAAGATATTATATTTTTATGGACAATATAGTCACCTTAATATTTTTTTGGATGAGTACTATGGCATCCCACCTTTTTATTACATTACATGACATTTTACAAACAAATGATCTTATAAAGTTTAGTGTCTTGTAAATAAGGTACATAATACATGAAAACTTAAAAAAATTATTCCATTCCACATGAAAGGATTATTAAAGGTTAATAATGAGTAAATTTATTATATCTCATAACCCGAGGACATACATCAAAGGAAAGGGTGAGCAGAAGACACAGTAAGGGAAAATAAGTGAAACAATTTACATGTGAACATGAGCAATATCAATAAGAAAATGAAGAATTTCATAAAGGCATGAGAAAGAGTCATATAATAATAATAATATCATGAAAAATAAATTTAAAATGTGGCTACAAAATTTAATTTAGACATTCATATTCATATCACCAAGCTCCATCCCCAAGGTGTCATAAAAATTACCAAGGTTATTCACTAAGGTATCATAAAACTTGTCATCTCTAGAGATTAATTTATTTACCCAATGAATTGGAGTGATATCAGGGCACATAATTAATATGTATTTATTTTCATGTGATCCACATAGATCATAATCAAACATTTCATAAATAACCAAAAGAGAATAAAATAAATGGGTTTCATATCAAAATCATGGTGTTTTAAAAATTGCTTAAAAACACAATCATTATGTCATTTATAACCCACAAAAAGGGAATGATGATTTTATGTATGTCAATTAAAAAAATAAATAATTTTTATTTTTTGATTAATACCCCTAGAAGTTAAAGAGGTTTGGGTATTAACATAAATAAAATAAAATAATTTCTTGTTAAAAAGAGAGAGATGTTGAGACGAAAATTCTACAGCATAACGGGTATGAAACATGGTTTTATAAAACATTAAAAAGAGCAGGGACTAGGTTCAACCATTCATAAAAACTCATAATACAATATAGGGAAAAATTAAAATGGAAATAAGGACATGGTATGGAAATTTAAAAGACATACCACATAAAAGAGAACTTGAAAGGAAAAGAGAAGTTGAGAATTCCCTTACCTTGAAGAATACCTTCTAAAACTCGAAGATCGGAACCTTGGGGGATTAAGGGAACCTTGGGAGGACTCCTTGGGAGGTAAGAATATCAGAAATTAGTGTATAATGATTTTTTAATGAAATAAAATTAAGGAATGGGTGGGTATTTATAGTAAAAGAGAGGGAGTTTTTTATTAATTTCAAAGGACACCTCATTAGTGGTATTTGCAAAACCATGGGCTTTCCCATAGTATTTTCCATGGTGTTGTCCACTTGGGACACCTAATATCATATTTTATTACTAAATATTCTACCGTAATTATTACATCATGATTACATCATTAATGATGTCATTAAACATATTGAAAACTCAAAACTGTATTTTTACTATTCACTGAAAAAAAAACATTTTATAAAAATATCATAAACTCACCACAACATAATATCGAAATTTTGAATTAAAAAATGACATTTATTTTACCTTATTAAATCTCTACATATGAGAAATTTAATTTTTAACTATAAAAATAATTGATTATTAAAAATAATAGCGGACCGAAAATGCATAGTGACATGCATAGTAAAATTTTCGACACTTGAAAAAAATAAAATTATTTTATCATTTATAATTAAAAAGGAGTGTTTTTATAAAACTATTACATTATATTAAAAATTATTAATAAATCATTATTTTAATATGATAATATATATTTTTCTAAAAAGTAAAATTTTTACCCAAAAAATCAATTTATCAAATTCCATCCTAATTTTTAAGCAAAACTATTCTTAAAACGAAAATGATGAAATAAATTTTTTATTAAAACAAAGGGATTAAATTTTAAGTAACTAGTGCCTTGACACATAACCCCTTAAAACACCCACATATGACATAATGGTAAGGTGTGCGATGGAGATGGACTCTTGGGGTGACTCATATAACATCGCCCGAGTGGTAATCTCTACTAGCTTGAACTTCTTCTGTAGGAAATTTTGTTCAAGTTTAACATGTTGAAACTTGGATTGGGATTGGTCCAGAGTGAAGCTTAGTGATGCTACATCTTTCCCAAGCTCCAAAAAATGGGCTTTGTATGGACTGAGTCTAATGGATGAGCCCATCAACTCTTCTTTTTTTCATTAATTATCCATTATCATTTCTATTTATAAACAATAATTATAACATTAAAAAATTATTATTATTTTCAATGGTCATATTAAACAATAGTTATATAATGGTAAAAACCCAATGGTCACATTTCATTTATACTTATACATTTTTATTGATTGTGACATAGTAAAATATACATTTTTAGGAAGCAACATATTATTCAAAAGTTTGGGTTGATACAAGTATCCCAAGAAAGTAGAGATGGATCCACTCTCACTAAAGGCTCCCAATTTAATCCAGATGAAACCAAAGGAGGGGATATCACTATTTATTTAAAGGAGATACTCAAGAAGCACATAAATCATAGGGAGGAGCAGAGTCTAGATTCCAGTATGTAATGGAGTGTGCAATAAAGGAATCTAAAGTAGGGCCAAATACTGTGAGACATATAATAATTATTCTATAGTTCTATCCCTTTTTGACACCGATTAATCTCATTATTTTATATCTTATAATCTGATTTATACACTGGGTATATGTTTGGAACTTATTCCTTTCATGATATATCATTCCACACCTTTGGGAAAGAGGAAAGAGCAAGGTTTTAGGTGTTCTGAGTGTCAGGTTACGATCACTAACCATGAGGTCATATGGGATTTCATAATCCTTGATCTTGATATCCTCAACCTTATCATTAGAATGGATTGGATGGTTTTTTAAGGACAAAATCAATTATTATCATTATTGATTTTAGTTTATATCTTCCAATGGGGTTACTCACATCTTTAAGGAAAGTGGGATCCTAGATCCATGAGAGTGGTGAATGTTGTTCTTGAGGTTGAAATTATCTCATGCCAATTGTTAGAGATGCTTCTTGAAATCATTGACCATGGTTAAGTGTTCTTTTTCATTTCATTGTGAATGAGTAACATGAGGTATTTCCTAATTATTTGTCCAGGTAATTTCTCCAAAGATAGGTTGAGTTTACTATTGACCTTCTTTTGGGGATGAGTCCCATATTCTTTCTATATTATCATATAACACCCACTGAATTAAGGGAACTTAAAGTTCATATTAAGGATCTTTAGGCCAAATGATTTGTTCATATGATCATATCATCTTGGAATTCACTGTTTCTCTTTGAAAAGAAGGTATATGGAAGCCTTTGGATTTGTTTTGATTTCTGAAAGCTTAATTAGGTGAATATTAAGACTAAATATCCTTTTTATAGAATTTATGACAAGTTTGATTAACTCAAGGTATCTCGATTATTTTCTAAGTTTGAAATGATATCAGGGTACTATCATTTAAGAGTCTGAGAAGAGGATATTCCTAAGAAAACATTTAGGAGTATTTATAGAAATTATTAGTATTTGTTTATGCCATTCAGTATTACTAACACTCTTATGGTGTTTATAGCATTGATGAATTAGGTCATCCATTGGTTCTTGGAATATTTAATGGTTGTTTTGTGGATGATATTTTTTTATTTAAATATATAGGAAGAACACAAAGATTATACAGAGTTCATTCTAAGAACTCTAAAAAAACATCATCTATATGGAAAATATTTCTAAATTTCATCTTTAGATCTAAGAAGTTAAGTTTCTAGAAAATTCTATATCTGAGAGAGACATTTAAGTGGATCTTGAAAATATTTATGAGGTTATGTCTTGGTAGTAACCTAGAAATGTGTTTGAGATTCATATCTTCTTGGGTTTTGTTGGTTATTATAGGTGTTTGGTTCAGTATTTCTCTAAACTTTAATCTCCTATGACAAATTTTACCTGTAAGGGTCTTAAGTTCAAATGTAATGATAAGTGTCAAAGGTCATATGTGGAACTAGAGGTGAGGTTAAATTTATCTCAATTTCTAATTATTCCATAACCAAGTTTGGGTTATCTCATCTTTTACAATGCCTTAGGGGAGTGGTTTACTATATATTCAGACCATAAGATCCTAGAGTATATTTTTACCTAGAGGGATATAAACCCAAAACATAAAAACTAGGATGATAGTTTTAAAACTTTTGATTTTGATATTTAATATAAACTGGGAAAAGGGAATGTGGTCATTGATACATTAATAAGGAAGTTTACAACTCAAGCCTTGAAGGAACAAGTGGAAGAATAGTATTTTATGAGTTTGTTCTCATAGATACTCTTTGAGGTGGAAAAATATAATGGGAAGGTGTTCTTAGATTATGTGAAATATGATCATTAATTTAATGTTTAGATTTATATTTTATAAACAAAAAACACCAATTATCAATGTTTTGGTAAAATCTTTTATGGAGGGGATACCTTGGGTGATTGATCTCGATCTCCTGATGGTGTATTGTGTTTCCATGGAAGATTGGTCATTCTGAGAAATATGAGGTAGGTGTTGATGGATAACAAAAATTAGTTTAGTTGTTCAATGAACCCTAGGACCAATAAGATATATCATCACTTGATAAATTAGTTTTAGTGGTTGGGAATAAGGTGGTAAATTGCAAACTTCATATCATGATGCCTTACCTACCATAAGATTAATACAGAACACCAACGACTAACCGGTTTGTTACAGCCTTTACCCATTTTGTCATGGAAGTGGGATGAGGCATCTATAGAATTTATTGTTAATTTACCACATACTCCTAGTGGAAAGAATGTAATTTGGGTGATCATTTATTTACTCATGAAATCATCTCATTTTCTATCTATTAAGGAGATGATGAAGGTGGAAGAACTTAGAAACCTGTAAGTTTGAGAGATCATGATACTCCATGGATAACCTTTTACTATTTTTTATGATATACATCCATGATTTAGATCCTGTTTTTAGAAAGGTTTATAATAGTTTATTGGTACCCAACTAAAGTTAATAATGATGTATCACCCTCAGAAATATATGAAGACTTAACAAGCTATTAAAATTACTGAGGTGGGATCTTTATTGTTATAGTTCTTGGGAAAATAATTTTCCCTTGTTTTAATTCTCCTATAATAATAATTATTAGTATTTGATTAAAATTTTACCCTGTAAATCATTTTATGGGTATCCATGTAGATCTCATTTGTTTTGGTTGGAGTTGGGAGAGTGGTCTTTGGTTGGATTGAGTCTTTTTCAAGAGATGATAGAAAATGTACAATTGATCTGAAATAGGTTATAAATTTATCATAGCCACCAAAATCCTATGTGAATGATCATTATTTACTTTTAGAGCTTACGGTCTGTGATCGATTTTTCTCAGAGTTTAGCTGTGGCCGAAACATCATCATTTAGGAAAATAGGGGAAGTTGGCACTGAGGTTTCTTGTATCTTTTAAGATAACCAGACTTCTTGGAAAGGTGGATTATTATTTAGACTTACCATATCACTTGAAATTGATTCAAAACGTTTTCCATGTTTCCTAGATGAAGAAGTATCATCCAAATCTGACCCATGTGACTGGGTGGAAGGATGTTGATCTTGAACCCGATACCTTAGTGGTTGAGTAACTAGTTCAGATTATAGATCATTATAATAAAGTTCTTCATTGTAAAATGATTCCCTTGGTATGTGTATTTTTGTAGTGAATATGGATAATCCATGAGATGTGGGAGCGTGAAGCACCAATGATGCAACAATGGCCTTATCTCTTTGTGAGTTTAGAGTCCCGTGTTCTTTACGAGGAAAAAAAGTTTCATGGTGGAGATAATTGTGACACCTCTAGGTCAAAGGTATGTTTTTTTGATCCTTGTGTTGGTTAAATTCAGATTTAGAAGTTTTAGAGGTGTTTTGTGGCTTAAAAAGTGTTTTTTTCACTTGTTTGTGCAACATGTACTATACCACTATGTGGTCCAATATTTGTTGAGCCTAGGAACTAGTTGTGTAAAACAGGTAGAGAGAACATGCCTATGTCGGGGCATGGACTTGGGAATGGGATGATGGTGGTCTTTCTATGGATCACAACTAGAGTGTCCACCACCACGCTATGGTGGAGGGAGTGGTAGATCCAAAATGGACATGGTTTGTATACTACACTATAGAGAGTCACCATTTTAGGTATCCCGAGCTTGGTGTGATCAAGGGAATCACACCATGGTGGAAAACACCAAGTCATGGTGATAGTTATTTTAGAATTTGAAATGTAAAATTTGGCCATGATCATTCAAGGTAAGTTTAATCTATTAATGAAGCTTTATTTAATCATAAATAATGTATTTTTAATGCATTTTAAACTCAATTTACCCTCTATTAAGCTGTTATTCATCATTCTATTTCTAGGGTTTCCAATCCACTTGATTCCATGAAGAGTATGGACATTCTTCTTTTGATCCTTTGGAATTATCTGTTAGCTTTGGTGGATCTCTTCAAGGCTTGAGAGGACTCAATCACTTAATTTCCAATCAACATTTTTAAAGGTGACTAAGTTTCCTCTATCAGAAAGCTTGGTGTCTCTATCCATCGGTGCTTCCCATGAAATACCTTAGAGTTTTTGTATTTTTTCTTTTGGGTTTTTTATATTAACAATACTTTTTTTAAAAAAATGAGGGTTGATCTGAAATCTATGATATGAAATTGATCTTTGGTGTCATGTGGAAATATTTTAAAATGGTTTTTATTTAGAAATGTTTTTATGAGATTTATGTGTTCGAAAGAATGCCTCAAAGATTATTTTGACTCTAAAATGGTTTTCTAAGCACATGAGAAAGAATTATTCCCTTCTATAAATGTTTTATAAGTCATGGTCTTGGATTCTATTACACATAATGGTAGAAATTGGAACTTGGGGAAACCCGGGGGTACATAGTTTATAGGGACCTAAGATTCACTAGGATGACTGGAGTTCCTTGGATTTATGATATCATAGACCCTCATGTTGTAGGCCATTTTTGTATATTTGTTAGACATTACAATGACACTTGTACTCTACTTTCCCAATTGTTTTATAGCGTATGTATTTTCTTGAATATGGACCTCTATGTACCTTACATGATTTTTTTTCATATTCTTTATTTTTTTAAATATGACATGTTTTAAAGGAAACCAAAGGGTGTTTTATTGAAAATGTTTTCATTTTAAATGTTTTATGAAACTAGATTTTCAATGCTAGAACTAACAGTTTCACGGTGAAAGACCTTTTATAGATTCATGGTGGTATTCAACTGGGCATTTTCCTCACACATTGAATATTCCTTTGAGAATATGCATACTTGGTTTTGCAGGATAAAAGTATAGGGAAGGGAGTTGTGTAGCTTAATAAATTCTCTTGGTTGATACACTTATCGGTGTTTTGGGATGGTGGTGATGAAAAGTCACATGGAGAATTTGTTTTTGGTTTATTTTCAGTTTAACCTTTTGGATTTATTATCCTATATCTCATGGTTTTATACCTTTTCTTCTGTGATTCACTTTAGTTGTTTACCTTATCTTGTTATATGTGTGACATGTTGTATTTTGTTTTCATGGTGAAATCATTCACAAGGTTATATGTTGATACTCAAGTTCTTTTCACCAGCACATGGTGATCAAGAACATGCTTCAGGACTTATGGTGGGCTAGCTTGCATGGTTTATCAGGATGACCCAGGTTGTTTTGTTACAATAAATGAGAGTCATTACATACACCTTCTAACATATAAGAACACAAGAGTTGAAAATGCACAAGTGATAATTCAAGGAAGAATAATAATATTTATAATAGTTATCCCAAGTAGTGATCCAACTCCCATAAACAAATAGAGTCTATGTTCATCATCAATATATAAAGTATAGACAAAACCAAACATCTCAAAAGTCATCATCAACCTTCATATTTATATTCATTATTCTTTTCAAAGAAATTATTCCCATATCTCAAAATAATCACACTCAAAAAAATATATTTATATATCTATATACTCATGTTTCATAATATCAAAATAAATAGGGATTATGTGAGCTATTTTCTACTAGAGGACATTTGAAACCCATGCTCTATGATCAATGCCTCCATCTGGTCCTCAAAATTGGAGAGGGTTAATAACCATAACACTTTAGCCACTCGAAGAAACACCATACACCTCCATCAATAGATGTTGGAACATATCTTCTTTATATATAAATGTCAGTCATGTAAAATAAATAACATCATAAAATAATGATTTTATATCTCATATCCCATCATGAATTCAATATCTAATGAATCACCCAAGATGCACAACCATATCATTTTGTAATAGCATCTTAAAAGATATTACACCTTGAACCTAGATCCAAGGGTGAGAAAAGTATAGTGATAGTTAAAATCCATTGATTATTTTTTATTAATAATTTTATTGATAAATGAGTTGATATTGTATAATTTAGTGTCTTTTTTTAATGTTTTATGATAGGATTAATCTTAAAGATTCGTTTTTAGGAGTTAAAAAAAGTGAATTAAAATGGATAAAAATATTTTGTGGTGTTTAGGAAATCATAATGTGCTTTTTAATGAGAATAATGAAATTCAAGGAAATTAGAATAAACTATGGTCATGGAAGGCTTGGCCATATCAAATAATAATTTTAATGTAAACTACAGGTAGAACTATATCATGGTTTAAAAGTCATGTTTGTAAGAATATAGGTTTTTTATGTGGTAATAATCTATTCTTTTTCAGTTTAAGTCATTTAATATGGCCTAATGTGAATGACCTTTGAGGTCACAGGTGTTTCGGGGGGTGTCCAGGGTTTGTTTGGAGCCCGAAATTGAACTTTTTGGATTGAAAATTTCCTGGTGCATGGTTAATATAAACCATGTAGGTTGGGATGAATGGTTTAAAAAACCATGCGGGGCATGGTTTAAAAAACCATGTGGGGCATGGACAGAGACACTACTGGAAAAGTAGGCTATACCAATGGTTTAAAACCATTGGTATAGGCTGGAAAACCGTTGGTATAGACTATACCAACGGTTTTCCAAACCGTTGGCTAGTAAGCCGTGAGGAAAGCCCTATACCAACTATTTCACTTAAACCATTGGTATAGGTGTTCCAGAATTCTGGTCTATACCAACAGTTCTGAACCGTTGGTATAAGATTTCCAGAATTCTGGAAAAACATATACCAACGGTTAAGAAATATTGGTATATCTTTTTCCAGAATTCTAGAAAAGGCTATACCAACGGTTCAGAACTGTTGGTATAAGATTCCCCAGAAAAAGATATCCCAATGGTTTAGAACCGTTGGTATAAGATTTCCAGATTCTGGAAAATCTTATACCAATGGTTCAGAACCGTTGGTATAGCCTTTTCCAGAATTCTGGAAAAAGATATACCAACGGTTCTTAACCGTTGGTATAACCTTTGCCAGAGCTGCTGCACAGCAGCCCCCCAGAAGCCCTCCAGTAGTCCTACCATCCACCTGCATAAAAAAACATTGCACAACAGCCCTCAATATACCCTCCACTATACACCTGTATAAAAAATATCACAAAAACCACATACATATTTCAAACAGTATAAAAAACACCGAAAATAGCCCAAAAAACACATATGACAACAATCATCCGGTGGTAATTCACCTCACCCATGCACAACCCCCCAACCAGCACACCTCCCCATCAAATTCTAATAGGCAGAATAGTTTGATAAATATCTATTAGAGTTGAATAATAATTTCAAATTGGCTAAAATCCCTTTTTTTGTGATCCTAGGTTTGGGTATGTAATGATTTGTGATGAATTTTGCATTGAACTTGTATTGTTTATAATATATGGTGAAAAGTTATTTTCTTAGGAGTCTCGTCACTTATGACCCCATTAGTGAAACTACCCAACTCATGAAAAATAGTTTGCGACTATCGTTGATGAGTGTAAATTTCAGTTGTATTCACTTAAAATGATTTCCTTTTGAAATAAAAGAGAGACTTTGAGTGGTTTCGTCCACACTATGCCTCGGATTGAGGCGGAGTTGACTCGTACACATCACAAATGACCCATGGATCGTTTTCCTAAAGTATCAACACAATCCGAATGCATTTGGTTGGTTTCCCGTATGCCGGTTGTTTTTACATAAAAGCGTATCCATTTTAAACAAAAGAAATACACTTTGAGTGATACCGACCACACCATGCCTCAGATTGAGGTAGGGTTGACTCGTACACATCACAAATGACCCATAGATCCTTTTCCTAAAGTATCAACAGTATCTGAATGTGTTTGGTCCGATTTCCGTATGTCAGTTGTTGTTTTTACTTAAACTGTTGTCCATTTCAAAAAATAGTTAGACACTTTGAGTGGTGCCGCCCACACCTCGCCTCGGATTGAGGCAGGGTTGATTACTACACGTCACAAATGATCCATGGATCGTTTTCCTAAAGTTTCAACAGAATCCGAATGCGTTTGGTCGGTTTTCCATATGTGGTTTTTTTTACTTAAAAGCGCATCCATTTTAAACAAAAGAAAGACATTTTGAGTGGTAACGGCCACACTGGCCCTCGGATTGAGGCGGGGTTGACTCTTACACGTCACAAATGACCCATGGATACATGTCCTTAAGTATAAATAGTATCTGAATGCCTTTGGTCTGTTTTCCGTATGGCAGTTGTTTTTTTAACTTAAACTGTTGTCCATTTCAAAGAAAAGTGACACACTTTGAGTGGTGCCTGCCACACTGGCCCTCAGATTGAGGCAGGATTGACTCGTAAATGTCACATATGACGCATGGATTGTTTTCCTAAAGTTTCAACAGAATCTGAATGCCTTTTGTAGGTTTTCCGTATGTTAGTTGTTGTTTTTACTTAAACTGTTGTCCATTTCAAAGAAAAGTTAGACACTTTGAGTGGTGTCGGCCACACCGCACCTCGGATTGTGGCGGGGTTGACTCGTAAAAGTCAAAAATGACACATGGATCATTTTCCTACAGTTTCAACAGAATCCGAATGGGTTTGGTCGGTTTTCCGTATGTCAGTTATTGTTTTTACTTAAACTGTTGTCCATTTCAAAGAAAAGTTAGACACTTTGAGTGGTGTCGGCCACACCGCGCCTCGGATTGAGGCGGGGTTGACTCGTACACATCAAAAATGACCAATGGATACATGTCCTAATGTATCAACAGTATCCGAATGCCTTTGGTCCGTTTTCCATATGTGTTTTTTTACTTAAAAGCGCATCCATTTTAAACAAAAGAAAGGCACTTTGAGTGGTACCGGCCACACCGTCCCTCGGATTGAGGCGGGGTTGACTCGTACACGTCACATATGACCCATGGATCCTTGTCCTATAGTTTAAATAGAATCTGAATGCGTTTGATCTATTTTCCGTATGTCAGTTGTTGTTTTCACTTAAAATCCTGTCCATTTCAAATAAAAGTTAGACACTTTGAGTGGTGCCGACCACACCGTGCCTCAGATTGAGGTGGGGTTGACTTCTACACGCCAAAAATGACCCATGGATACATTTCCTAAAGTATCAATAGTATCTGAATGCCTTTAATCTGTTTTCCATATGTGGTTTTTTTACTTAAAAGCGCATCCATTTTAAACAAAAGAAAGACACTTTGAGTGGTACCGGACACACCGGACCTCGGATTGAGGCGGGGTTGAATCTTACATGTCAAATATGACCCATGGATCATTGTCCTATAGTTTAAACAGAATCCGAATGCGTTTGGTCTGTTTTCCGTATGCCAGTTGTTGTTTTCACTTAAAATCCTGTCCATTTCAAATAAAAGTTAGACACTTTGAGTGGTGCCGACCACACCATGCCTCGGATTGAGGTGGGGTTGACTCCTACACACCAAAAATGACCCATGGATACATGTCCTAAAGTATCAATAGTATCTGAATGCCTTTGGTTCGTTTCCCGTATGTGGTTTTTTTACATAAAAGCGCATCCATTTTAAACAAAAGAAAGACACTTTGAGTGGTACCGGCCACACCAGCCCTCAGATTGAGGTGGGGTTGACTTGTACACGTCAAATATGACCCATGGATTGTTTTCCTATAGTTTAAACAGAATCTGAATGTGTTTGGTCTGTTTTCTGTATGCCAGTTGTTGTTTTCACTTAAAATCCTGTCCATTTCAAATAAAAGTTAGACACTTTGAGTGGTGCCAGCCACACCGCGCCTTGGATTGAGGCGGGGTTGACTCCTACACGCCAAAAATGACCCATGGATACATGTCCTAAAGTATCAATAGTATCTGAATGCCTTTGGTCCATTTTCCGTATGTGGTTTTTTTTACTTAAAAGTGCATCCATTTTAAACAAAAGAAAGACACTTTGAGTGGTACTGGCCACACCGGCCCTCAGATTGAGGCGGGGTTGACTCGTACACATCACATATGACCCATGGATCATTGTCCTATAGTTTAAACAGAATCCGAATGTGTTTGGTCTGTTTTCCCTATGCCAGTTGTTGTTTTCACTTAAATGGAAACCGATCATATATCAAACTCTCCAATTCAGTCCTATCATTTGGATCATCAACATTTTGAGATTCCATTTTCTCTCCATTGTGATACCACACATAATAGTTTGTTTGGAAACCATATTTGGTTATATGATATCTAACTGCTTCACGGATCAACCAAGGTCTTCCAACACAATTAAAACATGGGTAGTGTATGCGACCACTATCTGAAGCCTTGTCAAATGAAAAATCTAGAAATATGTTCAAATTATTTTGAAAATCGGTTGAAATCTGATCAGTTTCGTACATCCAACTTCTATCCATTCTGTAAAAAAATCACAATAAGTCATTTCAAAGCAATTCAATAATATTAAAGTTTAATCAAAAAAATATTTACGTAAATGACAATTGTTTACTCTATATAAAATCATAACTGACACATTACTCTATATGAGAATCATATTAAGAAATACAAAAAAATACAGTGTATATAAGAAAATAAGATACAAAATTTCTAATACCTATATTTAAGGATTGACCAGTAAGATATTGGAAGTGGATCAAGGAATACATAATCCTTAAGGGTCTTGTTGGGAGTATATGAGTTTTATACTTTAACTTCTTCAAGTAGATCAGGATGATGAGTAGGATTAGGATCATGGGAGTGGCAGGACTGTCCAAGGGGGTGTGGCGTGTCCAGGGGGTGCGGGGTGTCTAGGGGGTGGTGGGGCCGTCCAGGGGGTCGGAGGTGTCCAGGGGGTGGGGGGCTGTCTGGGGGGGTCGGGGTGTCCAGGTGGGCGGGCTGTCCGTGGGGGTGGTCAGGTTGTCCAAGGGGGTCGGGGTGTATAGGTATATTTATATGAAAAGTATACCCCCACAATAATCATGTATCCCTGTCATTAGTCTAAACCCCTAGAACACATAAAATAATATAGTATGGACATTTACTAAAATATTTAACACCATACGAATGAAAATACACTCTAAATATAGTTTGAGAGGATATAATGGTGTGTGTGAAAAAAATGATATTAAATCAATTTAAATGAATATGGAACAAATGAGGGTTTATAATACACTAAGAGTACCTCAAACAATCCAAAACCACTATAACACCACATATTCAACTTCATGAAACAGGACTTGGAAATCTTACCTACGACTTTACTGATGACCACCTAATTGGAACACTCTATTTATGGTTCTTGAACACAAGGAACAAACAATGTTTGGTCTCTACCAACTCAATCACCCCCTTGTAGATCATAATCTCATTTCCCCTTATACTAAAATGGTCTCACTGGAAGCTACTATTAATACCGGACCTAAACCATTCATTCTCCATAAAACAATGATCAAAGAACCATTGGAGGTATCTCTCATATAACCACAACCATTTTATCTATGATGTAACAAAATTCACAAGAATAACTTTTATTCAATAACCTTTTGGTATATAATTTGCATCAACAATGGTTCAATTATATGGTTCATCACATTCCAATTTATTAATCACCCATACATGATAAAAATTGAACATTGAATTTCATTTAATTACAACCATAATATTTCATTTAATTCTTAACAAGCATATAAGCATGAAAATTGGAATCTAATAACTTTAATTAGTCCCCAAAACTTTTTAATAAATTTAACATGAAAAATAAAACACTTTGAAATCTAAATAATCACTATGAAGTAACATGATCTTGGAATTCTATTGCACAAGTAAAAACACTCAACGATGGAATATATGAAAAGATTATTAATATAAATTATTGACACAAGATAATAAAGTAACTATGAATGTTAAAACTAAACATGTGATTGAATTTTATAACATATAATAAAAATTTCTTGGTAATGAAACATGAAAGGCACATCAAAAAATTAGAAAATCGTCTAATGAAATCTATATGGGCTGGAATATGCATGGAATTTAATAAAGAACCGAAACATAAATAGGGCTGGAACATAAATTGGGTGGGAATATGAGAATAGAAATTGGTCTCATCCTAAAGAGAAACATATACACATCAAAATCGAAAATAAAAACTGAAAGTTAAAGAAAATAACTCACCTTGGATGGGATGGAGGAAGAGAACTGTAACCACCTCCAAAATCGCCGATAGCTCCCGTTTAGGGCTTTGGATCGCGAATGGGGGAGAGGACGGGCTACTGCCAATTTGGGGGAAATTTTTACCAATGGTTTTTAAAAACCGTTGGTATATAAATTCATCCCAAACCTTTACCAACGGTTCAATGAGAACCATTGGTAAAAGGTCACCGAAATCCAACTTTTACCAACGGTTCTCATTGAACTGTTGGTAAAAACTCCTCTATACCAACAGTTGTAATGAACCGTTGGTAAAACTGTCTATAAAACCATCTATACCAACGGTTTCTGAGAACCGTTGGTATAGATGGCTATTCCCAACGGTTTAGTAAACCATTGGGATATAACCGTTGGTAAAACTAGGATTTCCAGTAGTGAGAGTATAAGGAGATCGAACAATTTGAGGAAACCATGTGAGAGGAGGTTCATGACCGTGTGGGTTGGTCTATAGTTATGACTATGGGTTTTGGAATGGTTTTCACATGGTTAGTAGAACTGTGCGGGTAAACCGTATGGGTGCCCCTACCCTATATATATCCATGCATAGTTAGTGCATGATTTTTCAAACCATGCACCTAAACCAGGTGAACCCTATAATTTTGGATATTTTATAATTTTAAATTTAAATTAATTTCTATTTTCACCCTAAATTGCTTTTCATTTCAAGGGACAACAACCCTCACTTTTTGAGAGCCTCCCTTGAGAAACTATGCTTAGATTTGAGGTGGTTTCTCCATATAATCTCTGATTCAAGCACATAATGTATATTTGGATCCATAATGGTAATACCTTGATTCATTTTTATCCATTCTCCATTATTATGGATATCAGTTATAGTATTTAGGTGAAAGCTGATTTTCCCTGATTTCAGGTTCTTTGTCTGTTCTTCAGATTTCTCTCGATATGAGTCGAATCAGGAGTCAATACTGGACGATCGCTCCACTACTGAGCTAAAATAGGTGGTCTATACAAATTCCTTGAGTTTTGGTGCTTTGTTAGGATACCTACCATAAGGATATCTTCCAGACTTTCTAGCACGACCCTGAAATTGAACTGGCAAATTGAATTAAATGAAATTGAAATTGTTAGGGATGCCCTTAGGTTCTTTTGTAATGTGTTTCTAGTTGTTTCCCAACCTAAGGTCACCCATGGGGTGTTCCTATTTAATTTTACTTTTTATTACCTTATTGAACCACCCAAAGGGGAAATTTATCATGCTTTCCTAGATATAGGAAGCCCCATTATAATCATTTGAATTGAATTTCTTGTTCAGAAGATTTCCTGCCTCCCTGAAATGTTCTTTTTTGATAGTCCATGCTTGAATTGGTTAAATGGATTAAATGGATTCATATGAATGAGTGGGTATACTCATTTGGTTGTTATTAATTGATTTAATGGTTAAATTGGTAAATGTGGTTATGTGAGTGGGTATACTCATGAGATGATTTGAATGTGAATTGTGGGCAATGTGTGGGTATACGCTTTTGTTACCTTAGCTTTATTTTTGATATGTGAGTGGGTATACTCATATGATTTGAAATGATAAATGGTATGAATGTTAAATGTATGAATAAATTCCTTGGACATGTTCTTTGGATCTGGAATGCGGTAGTGGATGCCTTGGATAGAGTATGCCTTTTGGGTCTTGATTCTGTGGGATACATTGGGTCATGCTACCCCTTGGATCTAACTTTCTTAGACTCACATCAGACATGTCCAGTATGACATGCTCCTAGGATTCCAACCATTGCCTAACCAAGTTTCCATCAATATTCTCCGGGGACTCAGTGAGGATGCCTTGGTCTTCGATACCTTGGATCCATCCTGTCCTGGTCTAACACTTTGAAACCCGACATGATCGTGAGAATTATGAAATGTTTGGTTGAAAGTCTTGGCCATGGATGTTTCTAACACTTCAAGTTATATATCAAGGCCATAGTTTTTATGAAACTATGATTGTATGAAAAGTCTGTGAAACTTACTTTATTACTTTTTTATGCCTTTTATAGAAGCTTGACCATCTTTTACTGGGAGCCTTAAGGGGATATTTCAGTATTACACTTTTAGTAGTTATATTCCATGGGAATCTTCACTGTTGTTTACAAATTAACTATTTACCTACACTTTTTTTAGCTTATTATATTGAAAAACTAGGATTTATATAGAACTTTGGGTGATTATCTGCTGGGATTGTATCTCACGCCCTATTCAGGCCACCATTGGGTACCTGAATAGACTATTTGGATGCATGTAGTGATAGGGGAAAGTGACCATAGTTTCAGGGATGATTTTTGTGCCATGCTAGGAGTAGGGGTTCATAGGACCAAGATGAGGCTTGTGATGCTATTCATCGATATATTTTTTTGGTATTTTTAGTATTTTTTATAGATTTATTGTACTGTACTATTATGTACCTATTTTGGATATTTTATTAGATATATGACTTGCATCATCATTTTATATATGATCCTTCTTTTGAGTTTGTTATCTATTCCAGATGTGTATCTATTGACCGCATGTTTTACTACTTTATATACCTATCTGTTATTGTATTAGTGTTGTGTTACACTCTAGTGATGAGGACATAGTCTCCCACATACACACCCAGGCCCTCACTACTAGTCGGTATCCTCTAGTGTTTGGGGAGATATAGTTTAAGCAATGTGACCAACTGGGATCGGGGCACTGTTGAGTGGAATCTAGGTCTGAGATATTACAAAGTAGTATCAGATCCATTCTTTTTTGGTTCACTTTATTATTTGATGACAATAGAAAGGGATAAAAAGGTAATGTAATTTGGTAACGAGTTGTTCCCAAGCATAGCTAACCCTTGTATAGGAAAAATCCAAATTTCCTCGAATTAAATTGATGTGTCTGGATTTAGACTATCGAAGTTGATTTGATTGCAATGTTGGATGAAACACTTGATTTCTACTGTTATTATTGATGTGACTATGGTTCTGTTTTTTTAAAACCCAATGAGATGAGGGTATTCCATATCATGAATCATATAGGCACTTGTTAGAAATTTCATGCCATTCCATATAGGATGAATTACTTATTACATGCTGTTCTGATAGGTGTTGTGATAGATATACCTGCTATTTTGATATATTTCATGTAGTGGATAGAGAAAGTGACATCATCTTTCATTTCATAAGGAGTATGGGACCTTATGGACTGGGAGGTGATGCACCTTTTATTTTAATTTTTTAAACTGAATTTTACATGGTATGGAAGAAATGGGAATTGAATTTTGGGTTCATGAGGTGTTATGGGCCCTCATGAATTTGGATTTGGTGAACCATCGGTTAATTCCTTTTAATAAATAAGTATGGAATAAAATATAAAATTAATGTGAATTCAAGTGAAAATGGGATGGAAATCAAATTGTTTATAACATATACTTAACCTAGAATCAGCTTTTGAGTGGATAAGAGTCAATGTCTCTAGTGGTTTTTAGTGACTGTTCATGTTATAGTCCTAGTTTTAGGAGTAGGCTATGTGCTATGACCTTGTTTTAGGAGGGTTTGGACTATCCTATGATTTTTAGCTATGAATCTTGATATCATTATTTTATGAGGTGTGTGTTTGGAATTGTAGAGGCATTCCACCATGATGAACTCCAATTATACACAAGGAGAAAGCTGATGACCACAATTCAGAGGTGGTGGGCCATATGATACCGGTGGATCCTCCTTTAATTCTAGCTGCAACACCAACTGTTGTTATGAACACTAGTTCCAAGGCATAGTTCCATGATGGATTCTATCACATAGTGAAGACTTTTCAAGGATCACAGTAGCCTTCCATGTCTATGGTTGAGCTGACGCATGTGTTCCAACAGTAACATCCTACTACCTTTTTGGGGGATGGAGGTCCATAGGCTGCTAAAATGTGGATAGAGACTACGTTGGAAATATTTGAGTATCTTGAGATGCCTCTTGAGAGTAGGTTAAGGATCGCAACATATATTATTTATGGGGAAAAAAATCACTGGTGGGATGTATTGAACCAGGTTGACAGGCTATTAGATATTGGTTGGGATGATTTCTAGACTGGATTCTATGATTACTTTTACCCTGAGACTCTACAAGAAGAGCGAGATAGAGAATTCATGTGTCTGGAGTTGGGTGCTATGACTGTTATGGATTACTTGACATGCTTTACAGAGTTGAAATGTTTTGTGCTGATGTACCTTTCTGATGAGCAATCAAGAGAGATACACTTCAAGGAAGGTCTCTGACATGCCATTGGATCTCATGTCAACATTTTCAAGTTGACCTCTATCATTGAAATTGTGAATCAGGCACTGATTAAAGAAAGAAAATTGAGATAAGCTAGGGGAACAGAGCAAGGAAATGCTGTTTCTCATCCTAGTGGTTCAACATCTTTAGGTAGGAAGTGAAATTTTGAGGCTTCCCATGAGATGAGCACTAGTCAGGCTATGAGCACTGGTAACTCATTTTTCTGCCATCAATGTAGAAGATAAGGCCATACGAAGAACCAATGAAACCACAACCCAGTTTAGTGCCAAGCTTGTGGTAGGATGAGCCATGTAAAATGTTTCTGAAAGACCTTCCATTTAGCTTTGAGTGGTAGGGGTTTAGCTCCAACACCGGGTTCAGGAGTAGGTTTCTCATATCCATGTCAGATAGGGAGTTGGAGTAGTGACTATCAATAAGGCCAATATTGTGTTGGTCGTGGCTAAGGAAGCTAGGAACCAGTTACAATGAGACATCAGAGTGGTCCTACTTTGGGTAGTGAGGTTGTATCACAGGGCCGTGGCATAAGCCATATCTATTCTGTATAGCCTACCCCTGAGTAGAATGGTTCTAAACTGTCTACGATGAGAGGTACAATCTTATTAGCCTATACTACCAGATCTTCTCTTTTTGATACAGGTGCATCTCATAGTTTTATATATGCACCTATGGTGAAAATCCTTGGGATCATTGTTTTATCTTATGAGAGTGTCATGACACTAGAAACTCTATTGGGAATCAAAACGGAGGATGTTCACCAGTGCAGGGAGTTCCCACTTGAGGTTGGTGGGTGCCACTTCATTTGGAATCTGTATGTCCTTGAGATGATAGGGTTTAATGTCATACTAGGGATGGACTGGATTTTATAATATCGATATTACATTGACTTCTATCACTAGGGGTTAATTTCACATCACCATAGGGTGAATTTTATACTCACAAGGGTAAACATGATTTCTAGGAAAGCCAAGATGGACCAAAAAATTGTGGGTTGTGCAGAATAATAGCCTAGATCGCTAGTTTTTATCTAGATGATTAGGGATCACACCAAGAAAAATTTCCTATAGTGGTTGATCATTTAAAGGAAATCTTCTCGGATGAATTTTCTAGTTCACCTCATGATAGAGAGGTTAAGTTCTCCATTGATCTATTTCTAGGAGATGCACTATTATCCATTCCTTATTACAGGATGGTTATTATGGAGTTGGAAGAGCTCAAGAGTTAGCTAGAGGATTTTTAAGAGAATGTGTTTATTCAACCCAGTACTTATCCATGGGGTTCACTAGTCCTTTTGTGAAAAATGTGGATGGAACTCTTAGGCTATGTGTGGATTATCAGAAACTGAACTGGCTGATAGCTAAGAACCGATATCCCTTAACACATATAGATGACCTATTTGATCAGCTTAGAAGATCTTGGGTGTTCTCAAAAATTGATTTGAGGTCCAGATATCACTAGGTTTGTGTTCGACCCACAGACATACCTTTTACGACCTTTCATAGTGGGTATGACCTATACGATTATCTTATTATGTCGTTCGGTCTCACGAACGCACTAGCGGTTTTTATGGAACTGATAAACTAAGTGTTCTATCCTTAATTGGATTCTTTTTTGGTGGTTTTCATGAATGATATCTTAGTGCATTCTCAAAATCGACATGACCATGCCAAAAACCTTGAGATAATTTTGGATACATTGAGAGAGCATCAGTTATATGGTAATATCACAAAGTGCCACTTTGAGATGGATCAGATTCACTTCTTAGGTCACATAATCTAAGAGATAGAAGTATCAGTCAAACCAGAGAAGGTGAGATCCATAGTTTCATGGGAACATCCCAAGAACATTTTTGACATATAGAGTTTCTTAGGGATAGCTGGTTACTATAGAAATTTTATACAAGACTTCTCACGCTTACAGCACTACCAATGGGTTTGTATAAGAAGGTGTGAAGTTTGTATGGTTGGATTCCTATAATACATCCTTTTAAGAGCTAAAAGGGAGATTTAATTCAGCACTAGTCCTGATACTTCTAGAGAAGGGAAGGATCTACACTATGTATTGCGATGCATCAAGTATTGTGCTTGGAGTAGTGCTGATGTAGGATGATAGAGTCATGGAATATGGGTCTCGGTAGTTGAGGCCACACGATAGGAACTACCCAACACACGATATTGAGTTAGCTACAGTCGTTCATGCTTTGCACTTTTGGAGACATTATTTATTGGGAGATCATTTTGTGGTGTACACAAACCAAAAAATCCTCAAGTACATATTTACACAGTGTGATTTGAACCTGAGGTAATGACGATGGGTGGAATACCTTTAGTATTTTGACTTCGAGTTTGTCTACATGCCTGGTAAAGGCAACTTAGTGGCCAATTTACTGAGCCAGAGGACTCAGATATTGGAAGTTTAGTAGGTTACTAGTGAGTGGAATATTATGACGTTGTTCTCTGAGATGCACTTGGAGGTTCATGATAGTCAGGGGCAGACATATCTATCATCCTTATCTACTTATTGTATAGAGATAGAATGAGGTAGCTATCAGATTCAGAGGGCCTATTACTATGGGAGAGTGTAACGAGTGAGGACCCACCTCTTGGTTGGATGGTAGGTAAGGATGAGATCCTGTGTATCCATGGTCGCATTTGGGTTCTAGTGGATATACATGAGGAGAAAATGTGGGAATTTTATGACTCAGTTTGGATAGTGCATCCCGAAGTCACCAAGATGTATCATGACTTGTACTCTCAGTACTAGTGGCTGGGTATGAAAATAGCGGTAACTAATTTTGTTATGAGGTTTTCCACATGTCATATGGTGAAGAAGGAACATCAGTGACCAACTAGAATTTTACAACAATTGTCGATTCCCAAGTGGAAATGGGATGATGTTGTGATGGATTTCGTGACCAGTTTACTGAGGTCACATTAAGGAAATGATGTTTTGTGGTTTGTATTTGAAAAAATCATGAAGGTTTCTCATTTATTGCTGATCAAGGAGACCTTCAGTGTGGATGATCTTGGTAGGTTGTATATCTAGGAGATAGTACGACTTCACAGGGTCCCCTACACTATAATTTTATACAGGGATTCCCACTTTACATATCATTTCAAGAAAAGTTTTTAGAGGGTTTTGGGTACACAGGTGTTTCTAATAACAACATAACACCCTCAAACTGATGACTAGTTAGAGCATACGATATAGGTGCTTGAGGACATGCTTTAAGCATACGTATTATATTTTAGGGGATCTTGGGAGAAACATATTACCTTGGTCAAATTCACCTAAAATAATATATATTAAGAAACTATACATATGGAACATTATGATGAATTTTATGGTAGGCCATGTCGATCATCCCCATGCTAGTTAGAGGTAGGTGAGACAGCTTTAATGGGACTGATCATCACAGATGACCTCTACAGTTAGATTCTAAGGATTGAGTTTTCTTATGTGTTTCACTAAGGATGGGATATAGGAGAATCATAAGACATGGTAAGATTTCACTGAGATATGTTGGGTTGTTCGAGATTCTAGAGAGAGTTGGGTTAGTAGCTTATTATTTGTAGTTACCTCAGAGATACCAATACATTCATGATGTCTTCTATGTATCGCAGTTGTGCTACTATCACTTATACCCATATCATTATTTTTAACCCAAGGAGATTGAGCTTTAGGTAGATTCATCCTTTGAGGGGCATCCGATTCATATCGTTGAAAGGATCATAAAGGTTATCCAAGGCTAGTCAGTTCCTCTAGTATGAGTGATATGATAGAACAACCATTTACAAGATGAGACTTGGGAATGGGAAGCCGACGTACATGCTTAGTGGTCGGAGTTGTTCTCAGAAAAATCTAGACCACCCTTGAGAAGGAAATTCAGGGACAAATTTCTTTAAGGGGGGAAGATTGTAAGAACCTAGGTTTTCATATAAGGTAATGGTCCATTATTTTTTAGTTTAATTTATTTAATGTGGCCTAATGAGAATTCCATTTAAGGCCATGGTTGTTTTGGGGGGTGTTCAGGGCTTGTTTGGAGCCCATAACTGAACTTTTTGGATTGAAAATAGCCCGGTGCATGTTTAACAAACTGTGAAAGGAATGGGTAGAGAGAAGGAGGATCTAAAATGGTTTGAGGAAACTATGTGAGAGGAGGTGTACAACTATGTGGGTTGTTCTATAGTTTTGACAGTGTTTGTTGGAACGATTTGCATATAGTTAGTCAAATTGTGTAGGTAAATAATGCGGGTGCCCCTACCCTATAGATACTCATGCACAATTGTCCCATAGTTTGTCAAACAGTGTGCCTAAACCATGAGACCCCTATAATTTTTTATATTTTATAATTTTAAATTTAAATTAATTTTTATTTTAACCATAAATTGGTTTTCATTTCAACAGACAACATACCTCACTTTTGAGAGCCTCCCTTGAGAGACTAAGCTTGGATTTGAGGTGGTTTATCCATATGATCTCTGATTCAAGCATAAAACATCTCATTGGATCCATAATGGTAAGACCTTGATTCATTTTGAGCCATTATTCATTCTTCTGTATATTAGTTGTTCTATTTAGGTGCAATTTTATTTTACCTAATTTTAGGTTCTTCATCTATTTTTTAGATTTCTCCTGATCTGAGTCGAATCATGAGTGAATACTAGACGAGCACTACACTAATGAGCTAAGGTGGGTGGTCTATACAACTTCCTTGAATGTTTGTGATTCATTAGTCTATCTTCCATAAGGCCACCCTTCAAACTTTTCAGTGCGACCCCAAAATTGAATTATCTAGTTGAATTAAATGAAATTGGACATGTTAGGGATTCCATTAGGTTCTGTTGTAATGAATTGTTGGTTGTTTTCTAACCCAAGGCCACCAATGGGGCGTGCCTATTTAATTTTCCTTATTATGACTTTGTTGAACCACCCAAAGGGGTGAGTCCTCATGCTTTCCTAGATGTAGGAATCCCCATTACAATCATTTGAATTGAATTTCTTATTTAGAAGATGTATTGCCTCATTGCATTGTAATTTTCCAATAGGTCATTCTTGAATTGGTTAAATGGATTAAATGGTTTCAGAAGAATGAGTTGGTATAATCATTTGGATTTTATTAATTTATTTAGTGGTTAAATTGATAAATTTAGTTGTGTGAGTGGGTATACTCATGAGATGATTTTAATGTGAATTATTGGAAAAGTGTGGGTATAATATTTTGTTGACTTGGATTGATTTTTGATATATGAGTGGGTATACTCATATGATTTGAAATGATAAATAGTATGGATGGTAAATGTATGAATAGATTCCTTGGAAATATTCCTTGGATCTGTAATGCGGTAGTGGATGCTTTGGATGAAATTTTCTCCTTGGGTCTTGATTCCATGAGATGCCTTGGGCCTTGCTACCCCTTGGATCTGACTTGCTTGAACTCATATAGGAAATGTATGGTATTAAATGATCCTAGGAATAAAATTAGTTCCTAACTGATTTTACATCAAGATGCTCCTAAGACTCAATGAGGATTCCTTGGTCTTCAATACCTTGGATTTGTCCCTTCATGGTCTGATAATTTAACATACGACACGACCGTGAGAATTATGAGATGTTTGGTTGAATGGATTGGTCATGGATGTTTCTGAAATTTCAAGTTATATGGAATGAACATGGTTATTATGGAATAATTGTTGTACGAAGAGGTCATGACACTCACTTTCTTACTTTTTTTCTGCCTTTTATAGGAGCTTTACCATCTTTTTCAGGGATCCTTGAGGGTCTATTTCAGTATTACACTTTTTGTAGTTACATGTTCACTACTTTTTACTACTTAACTATTTACCTAGACTTTTTTTAGATTATTAAATTGCATATCTTAGATTTGTATATAACTTTGGGTGATTACCTACTAGGATTGTATCTCACACCCTATTCGGGCCACCGTTGGGTACCCGAACAGATTATTTGGACGTAGGTAGTGAAAGGGGAAAGAACCCACAGTTTTAGGGATGATTTTTGTGCCATGCTAAGAGAAAGGGATCACAAGACCAAGCCAAGGATCATGATTCAATTCATAGATAACATTTTTGGTCTTTTTGGTATTTTGTATACATGTATTTTACTAAACTATTATGTACCAGTTTTTCCTGTTTCCTTAGACATATGACTTGCATCACCATTTTGTATATGTTCCTTCTTTTGAGTTTGTTATCTGTCCCTGATGTGTATCTGTTATATGCATGTTTTAATGATTCCTCTACCTATCTGTTATTGTATTACCATTGTGTTACACTTTGATGATGAGGTCATAGTTTCCCCATGAATACACCTAGGCTCTCACTTCTATTCAGTAGCCTCTGATGTTTGGGTAGATGTGCTTGAGGCCATGTGACTAACCGATATCGGGGAACTATTGAGTGGAATCCAGTTTCAAGACGCTACAATGTTGATAATTTAATTTGATATGTAAAATAGTGAATAAATACATTTTTAGTGATACATTTACCATGGTTAATAAAATATTATAAGGACTACATGCATTTTTGAATATCATTATATATTTTCTTAGTGATTTCATATATAAACCATTCCCTAAAAGATAGGAAAATAACATGGTGGATTGATATATAAATTCAAGGTAAAAAAATATGATAATTATAATGTTGGTTCTTATAACATGTCATGGTTTAGAAGATATGTGAAGAAAATAGTATGTCTCTATGTTGTAGTTTTTTCTGGGTGGCCATGGTTTTGAAAATTGTAGTATATTTAGAGATTTCTTATCTCCATTAATTTGAAAACCTTAATATATCATCTGGTGATATAATTGGTATATCCCACATAGTTTTCAAAGGAAATTTAAAAGTTATTGTGATGATAATTAAAGAATCTAAGATATGTGAGATATAATAAGACATGGAGGTGAATTTTATCTATAAAAGAAGGGATTTGATTAGATCAAATTATAATTAATTCACTAGAGTTCTTGGTTAGAAATTATTAAAGCCTATATGACTACTTGTTTTTCATTAATAGGATAGTTTAGGATACTATCTCATGTATTAAATGGACTAAAACATTGATTATTATGAAAACACGAGGGGGTAAATACTTTGTGTTAAGTTTTGTAATAAAGGGTGATTAAGTTATTGATTTTTTAATAGTGATTATTATTAGGTTTAATTATTAAAATATTTTTCTATATCATTTATTATTTCTTTATACATGATCAATGTTGATTTATTAACTAATTTCTATTTAATACATGAATTATTTTCTTTAATACTTTCTTGATCATGGAATGAGTTTAAGTACCTATGTTTAAATATGGTCTTGGATCACCTAGTTATTAAATGAATTAAAGTACTTATTCATAATAAAAATTAGTTTAGAAATTGGAAAAAATAAAGACTAAGTTATTATTCATATAAAATTATGGAAAAAAATATGAACATTCATTAAAAATTTTGGAGTCTCGGTTTTCTCATGACCTTAGATTTATAAAAACTCAACATGATTTCATTCATTCACAGTTCATTAAATTAGTCTTAGATTAAAATAAATCATTCAAATTGGAATTCCTAACTTTCAAATTAATGTTTTATTCTAGGGATCACATATCTTAGTGGATTTGACCTCAAACTAGTCATGTAATAGGCCTTAATAGTCAACGATTGGGAAGTGTAAAAATATAAATTCTAAAATTGATTCCTTTACTGAATTAAAATTTTCTCTTGGGTGATTAAACTTATTATAAGCTTATTTTTGATAGATTAAAATAAATTTATTCTCTATATATTTTTACTTTTTTTCTATGCTTGTTGTGTTTATGATGTGATTTCAAGTTAAATCACATTAATGCATGAGAAATCAAATAGGGATAATATTACTAAAAAGGGAAGAAACTTATTGAGTATAATCATAATATTGAGAATTGATTGAGGTGAAATAATAAAAAATAGAAACTATCTAGTGAAAATTGTGTTCTTGAAGTGGATCAGGCTATAAAAGGAGGAAATCCATGGGATATAACATTAATGTTATATACTTTAACTTATATAATTGGGGTATAAACAAGAATTCTTATGCATATGGTTTCTATAAACAACATTGAGATAAATACAATAATCATCTAAATAATCTTAGATTTAATTCAACTCACTTATATACTATATAAAAAACAAAATACACAATTAGAAAGTTTTCTTGATCTTTGTTTACTTTTAAATTAATTAGTATTTAAAATGATTAAGTAAGTCTTGGATTACCTAAATAATATTTAATAGGAAAATACAAATAATAGATTCAAATCTTGGAACTTTATTCCATCACAACATGTGGTGAGATGGAAAGATTCCTCTTAAAAATATTTTACACTTATAAAATTATGAATCTCCTCTTTAATATCTTAAATTTAAAATAATATGAATTGAATTCACTTTACACTACATGGGATAGATACAAATAAATTTTAATAGTGTCCCCAACATGGATAATAAATGTGGTTAATTAGGAAAACCTTTTTATAATGGTTAGTCTTAATGTAATAGGTTAATTGCTGATGTTGCTGCTGGAGGATCATTGATTAAGTAACTATCAAAATATATTTATAACTTGTTAGATGATATGTATAATAATATAATTCAATGTCAAGAGTAATTACCACAAACAAAAGAACCTCATATGGTTATATTTAAAAATTAAATTTCAATATTTTTTTTCTATGATCATGTTGATGATGAAACAAAGATAAGGTACATACTCTAAAGATTCACACTATATTGATTTTAATTTATTAAAAAAATTTCAGGGATGAAGGTTGTAAGAAAATAATGGGTTCTAACTTAGAGGAGGAGTTCTTGGGTTCTAAAAACAATAAAAGGACCATCATTGTATATTAAAATAAGTTCATTAAAGGAAACCTTAACAATATTTATGATAAGAATTAGGGATACCATAAATGTGCTAAAAATGTATTCTAAAGTTTTAAAAGTTTCTAAGAGAAATAATGAATTTTAGGTTAGGAAAATTTTAAATCAGCTAAATAAGAGGACAATAGGAGTGTTTTAGTGTGACATCAATAAAAAACCATATTTAGAGTTTAATGTTATCACCCTTATGAATGGAAAAACTATAGAGGAGAGTGATGAAACAAGGATGGGAAACAATATAAGAAAAAAATATAAAAGAGGAGGAAAAAAGGGTGGATAAATCAAATAAAGTATAAAAGGAAGTTAGAGAAGAAGTCTCATGACATTATAAATCACTACTACCATTTTTCAAAAGGAAGAAGCAAGGAAATATTGAGGAATAACCAATACATTTATAATATATTCAACCATTACAATACAATAAGAATTGATTTCATCCATAAATATACAATAAATCAATATATATAACAATACTTCATAACATTTGATGTTACGAACTGTGAATAGTCCACATGGTCATTATACATTCTCTACAAACACATTAGAAGCTATACTACCATGAGCTGGAGGATTGAACACACGATCAATTACCATATTCAATGAATTGACTACTAAAAGCTACCACATGATTAGTAGGACTGACCACATGAATCCTCCTTCCACAAGATGGGTTTCATGGTGAAGAAAATTCTATTTATAGTGAATGTATATTTGAAAAATCATTTCTCTTCATGCATGAAATGAAAAATGTGATACTCTATACTCAACTTTAATTGAAGCTGCCATTAAAAAAACACTAGATAAAATTAATCCTCTTATGTATCAACCAAATGCAGTGAAACTGCAACATGGAACCTACTTTACACTATATATAGTTCTTCCAAAACTCTCACTTAACATGATGATGACTTTATGTGTGCATCATATTCACACCATATAAGGAATTATGATACGAAAATACTAAAATAACTCATTCTCATGCATTATAGTGAATAATAAAAATTTCATCATGAATTATTAAGTTACCACCTATAGTAGAGATACAATAGCATGGATCGTGTGATGATGTGCTGCATCAATTGCATGAAGCTACAACATCATCCAGGATCGATCACATGAGTAGGATCTCCACTCAAAAAATATCCATGAAGTCTTATAGATTTAATAGAGTATTTATTTTACATATTTAAATGTTTTATGTTTTTTAGTTTTACAGTGAAGTCATGATTCAAAAATGAAGAAGACGAAAAAATTAAAATGAGCAAGAAGCTTGATCAATCTTCAAATGAAGAAGATTAAAAACTATTAGAATTATTTAAATTCCAGTACATTATGATGTGGAATATTACTTTAAACCCTATTTTATGACAAATGAAAATAAAAAAAATTCTTTTTAGTAGAACATGGTAGTGGTATATAAAGTTAGATTTATTTACGATTATTTTTTATCAGTGTTTTATAATTTATAATTACTACAATTATATTAGATTTATTAATTATTTTATTAGATGGAATATATATATTCTAACAATTAAATGCAAAGTGTTTTTGAAGTTGTTTAAAGCAGGAATAAAGAGCATGAAAATTATTTATGAATAATCATGGTATTTAAAATAACATGAAATATGTATATTTTAATGTTTATTATTTTCTAACATGACACTATGTGGTTTGATCAAAATAAGATCCCACATTTTCTAGAAGATCTTAATGTTAATAAAGGTGGATTAGTCATTAGAATTGAAATTAAATAGGAACTTTATTAAATAAAATTAACATAGTTTATTCAAGGATGAAACATAAAAAAGATATGTTTATATGGGAACAATGATGTGTTGAATCCCTAATGTGACTATTGTTTCATTGGTGAAATCACAAACGAGCTTCATCATTTGATCATCCAATGTTGAAGTGATCTAAGTTCATTGATCTGCATTGAAATTCTCATCATATTCTCCACTTTTATTATTCATTTATTTTTTCTTTTCAATGTTGTATATTTTCTTTCTTCTGTTTGTTCTTTTCAAGTTAGTTTAATATTTTCAAATCCAAAAGAATGTCTATATAGATTATTCTTCCCAATCAAAAGGAAGTTTGGGTTGTGACTCATGAACATAAGTTAGGTTGGTTGTGTATTTTGACTCCTGTAAAAGTCTATTGGGTTATACCTCAAGGTGAAAAAAAGGTAGGTTTTTAATTGGGTTATCACTACCTATAAAAAGTGAGTCTCTTAGTGGACACCAGTCTTCTCATCGAGTAAATAAGATTGAAGAGTAGATGTAGGATCTTGGTTGTAAGATCCCGACCTTGAGTGGAGGTATGTCCCTATTTAAATTTTGGTTAAAATTCCTTTGTTATGTATAATGAAGTGGTTATTTGGTGTATGAGAAGTTTTATGGGTGCAAGACACAAAAGGGGGAGAAAAGAGGCCATATAGTGTGTAATGCATGGTTGGTGCATGGTTATTACAAACTTTGCACCTAGATAGGGAAATTGTGAAGCTAGAACCCCTTCTAGATAGAGGCTGGCACACGGTCACCACACAGTTTCCAAACCATGTAGGTACTTCCAGGAAATCGTGTAGCTTATCCCCTCTTGGAAAGAGAGAGACACATTGTTGGTGTGCAGTTTGGCCAATTGTGTGGTCAAACTTTGCGACCCTTAAAAAGTGATAAATTACCATTTCCCACCTGATATTATTTAATTCACCCCCAAATTTATCCCCCATTAGACCCCCTATATCTAGGGTGATGAACCAGCCACCCACTCCTCCTCTATAGGTGATTCTCCATCGATTCTTAGGCATTTTGAGTGTCGCAGGGTGCGAATCGAAGCTCCAGGTAAGTCTTTGAATCTATTTTCTTCCATTTTCTAGAAGAGGATTGGTGTGTGGTTTCCTCTCCTTCCAAATCCCTAAAACCTTCTTTTTAAAAAATATTTTTGGATGGATATTTGATGGTTATTTGAGTTCGAATCAAGGTATAAGTTTAAGAGAGAAGTTGTCTAAGATCATGAGGTAGGTGATCTTTAATATTTTTCCCATAGTATTGATGTTTTATAAGTGTATGTGGTTGTTTCAAAGTACTTGTTTGTTTTGTTTTAATGTCTTTGACTATGTAAATTCATTTGAGCCTTAGATTTAGGTGTGAGACCCTTCATGGACCACTTTTTGTTCATTGATGATGTGAGACTGAACCTAGGGCTACCCTTGTGGTATGCCAAACCCATGAAAAGGGTGAAATGAGTGGGGAAATGTTGAGATAGGGCGATTATGAAAATGAATGGACTGTGAATTGTATTTGGGAATGAAGGGTTGGTTAATAGGATAATTAAGATTTTTGCATCTTACTTTTTCAAGTTCCCAAGGGGTTTTTGGAATGGTTTAAATAATGTTTTTTGGGTCTTGACCTGACCATGGTTATCAATGAAGGAATTGATCTTTTGAAAGTGAGTAATGTTTTTAAAGGAGGTGTTGACCTTAAAATAATTTCAAAAGGGATTATTCTTAATATATTTAAAATTTTGATTTGAAATGTGTGTGTGGTACCTTTATTATAAAAAATTATTAAGAATTGTTTGATAATGGGAATGAAATCCTTGGGGTATTTTTTAGTTTTTATTTAAAGAGGAATAATTTTATTTTAAAGGGGGTCTTCAAGATAATTTTAAATGAGAAATTTTATTTGTTTGATATCATTTAATTGTGAAATTAAATTGATGTAAATTTTTGTCTAGTGAATAATATAGTGTAAGGGGGTGTTTGGAATAATGTTATATGTGTTAATGGGTTATGAATTGTAATTGAGGTATGTATAATGAGTTATGATTGTAAATGATAAATGTGTGTAATGGTTATGGTTTGTGTTTGGTAAATGTGTTATGGTTAAAGAATCATATTTACATGGGTTGGTGGTATGTAGGGTATTGAATTGATTTTCTATGCCCATGGGTTGGGTTGGATTGAGGTTCTAAACCCCACCCCTATAGTGCATGAGTTAGGGAGCCAGAATGAGGCTCTATGCTCCTAAAAGTTTCATTTGATGAGACTACCTAGACTGAGGCTCCAAGGTAAGTGTTATGTAATTTATGGTTGGGGTGTCAGAATAAGGCTCTATGATTCCCAATGTATGGACATGGTGTGGTTTGGGATGTCATACTGAGGACCTATGATTCCCAAACACATGGAAATGGATTTATTATCAGACTAAGGCTTCAAGGTATATTAAAAAGTTTTTTTAGTGAACGAATTTATGATTAAAAGTATGCGACCCCTTTAGGTTTTGAATTAGCCCCCCTGTATGGATAGAGTTATTTTTTTTGATTAGATGATGTTATGGAACTTAAAGGATACAATAGTTATTAATTATTATTTAAATGTGAAAAATATTTCATTACTGCCTTCTTATTTATTGGAGAGCTTCAAATGAAACCCCCATCCAAAAATAGGCATATGCCACTTGATGCTGCGAGTAAATGATATTCCTTAGTAAAAGGAGGAATAATAGTTCACTCTATACTCACAGTGTGACTGCGTACACTACTGTATATACTAGATAGTACTTACTACCCTGTTTATTTATTGCATTTTATTATCTTTCGTACACTACTGTATAGAGTGAATATTTATTTAGACACCGTTGGTGGTGGACTACTGAGTTTTACTCAAAACCTTCTTGGGCCACCATGGAACTTGGGTACCCAAGAAGATGATACTTGTTTTATAATATAAGTTCAGGATAAGGACCTGGTATATGATTATACATGGTATGACAGGTTGAAGCAGGGGAGGTTAGGACTAGGTTGGGACTCGGGTTCATGTTTTGTGTCTTTTGGTAGTTTTAGTTTTGGATTTCATTTGAATGATTTACTGATATGTAGAGTATATGCATCATTATTGTATTAGGTATTCCTTTGTTATAATTTTCATTTTTCACATGATTTCCATTTATTTGTTCACGCTGGTTATTATATCCATTGATATTGTTTCTGCTAGTGAATTACTCTAATAATTGGGTATAGTATCCTCAACATTTCTCTATAGACCCGCAATACTAGTCGGTAGCCTCTAGAGTATGATGAGGCATGCCTAAGGTCATGTGACGACCCGGCTTGGGGCACCAAATATAGTGGCCACCAACACAGGTACATTATAAAGTGGAATCAGAGCAGTGTATTTTATCTTACTATTTGAGGCATGGTAGACATGAAATTAGAATATTTTCAGGACTTGTTAATGTGCTCATGCTTGGGTGCCTACAACCCCACATATAAGGGAAAACCCAAGTTTTCAGGTCTAGGGATTGGTGTTTTGTTTTGTGCTTTTATAGCTGGTTGATACTTCCACCTTTAGTGGTGAACTTGAATGTAATGTTATTGATTTATGAGTTGTTAACTCTTTTCCTGGTATGTAAAAAGAGGGTGTGTGAGTTCATGCTTAATACTAGGAACATATGAGTGATAGGTCATCCGTATGTTGCCAATGATTTATAGTTTTTGGGACTCACATGTTAGTAGTGTGGTTTTTTCCTGTGGTTTAAGCTTGTTGATCTTTCCTTGAAATGGTTGTTAATGAAATATTTTTTGGAAAAAAATGAATTTGAATAAATCTTGTATTTTTGAAATACTGGGTCAATAAAAAGGTTTTTGAAAGTGTAAATGCTTGGGTTTTGAAATGGTATGTTTGAAATGTGAAGCCTTGAGTTTCAAATGGTAAATTTTAATTAATAATGGAAATGGGAAGATTGATTCTCGCTCAAATTTACCCAAGATATGAAGGTAGAACGGTCCTTGTAGTCTAGCTTGGGTTGTCGAATCCACAGAGACCTAAGAAGTAACCTATAGACTCACACATTATAAGGAATGTTTTTGGCTATGAAGTGGCCAACTTGGGTTGATTTTAGATGGGTTTAAAGGATCAATAAAAGATTTAGATAAATTCAATTTAAAAGAATGAGTTGATCCTAGGTTATCGCTCTGGGTGGATTGGACGTATTTCCTTTTCAATGATTTCAATTTCTTATATTTGAGATGGGTTCATTTAAGGAGATAAAACAACATCATCACTTACTGGTTTAATGCCTACACCCTTTAATACTAATCACCTATAAACTTGAAGGATCAATGTTTTGATCACTTTAAGGTAAAGGTTCGTAATAGCACTTGAAGTGTGTGACCTTAAATTCAACAAGGATGATGGAGTTTAAAAATCATCAAATAAGAATATCAATTAAAGAAGTGATTATACATTAATGGGGCGATAAATAACATCCAATCAAGCCGCTTGATACTCCCTTGGATCAACCAATAAGTGGGTTAGCCCTCCATTGATCCCATGGTTTCAATGGAAGCGGAAAGTAGACTCATGAGGGAGGACATGGAGAAGTAAAGAAAACAACAGAAATAAAATGATCACTCCACCGTTGTGTGAATAATTTCACAAGATTTGGTGTGAATAAATTCACAACTTGAGGCAACGGTATCAAATTAAGATGTATAACAACATAATAATATTAGAAGAAGAACTTTTATTAAGAAACTAAAGTGAATTGAACAACTTACATGTGAAAGACAAATTTGAGACAATAAAATTGCAGCATAACATTACAATTGAACAAAGCATCCAAAGATTCTTCAATCATACAACACCACTGCCTTAAATAGGAATTTTTGAGCCCTTGGGTAGAGCATCCAAAAATCAAAGTCTCCTCAATTAATTGTGGTAGGCCATAGGTGGGTGGAAAGTAAGGGAGAGTTGATTTTTCCACCCTTGACCCGTGGTGGCAGCCAGCTTTCCTTCACCGAAGAGACGCGCTTGTAAGACCTTCTATATGGCCGAATCAGAGTGGGACATAGAAAAAGAAAATGGATCTACGGATGTATTATAACCTCCTGTAAAATTTGGGCCCATTTGGAGTTATTGATTCCGAGATATGATCATATTAGTGTGATATTTTTCTGGGCCACAGAATCTGGCCCAGAATTTTATCTCTAACTTGGGCTGCCTAAATGGACACCATGGAGGCCGAATTAGAATTATATCCCAAAGAGTGATTTGTTACTATACATATATTATAGAATACCAAGAAATTTGGGAGTAATTGGGCCTGTATGTTGGGCCCCACAGTCTCATCAGTGAGCTGGTGTCCAATCTGACTTCTCCAGAATTGTTTCCTTTCATCACAAAATATCCACATCTTCTTCCATGAATTCTCCATTGATCCCTGAATCAAACATGTTCATATTGAAGTGTAGATAAATTTCCAAAAATATAAAATTAAAATATGTATAATCAGATGAATTATTGGGTACTTCAAATGATGTTAAAAAATGTACCACATAATAGTGTATTTTAAGAAGGTATTACAATCATAATGTGAAATGATGTTCAAAGTGTAAAATGAACTAAAATGGTGTTTATGAATAATAAATCACATGAATATTATATATATTAACAATGAATATTAGCCTCATTTAGTGGCTAATAACACCCCCCAACTTGAGTTTTTCTAGTCCCGAGCAAAATATATCTCAACAATATGAAATTCGAATTCCCTTTTCCAAAAACATTTTAATACACAATGATCACAAAAAATCTTTATACCAAAAAATAATGAAACCCATCAAAATATTTTAATACAAGATAGTTTCATAAGCAGATCCCAATCCCAAGCCCATTCCTTTGTTCAAATTCATTGCCATATTTCATCCAATATCAATTAAGTATGAGGATGTGTTGTGCATCACAATAGACATGGGGGTTCATTTTTATTCAAGGGGGGAATGATGGAAGAGCTAGGTGGAATCACATTTCAATATTAAGATGAGTATTCATTTTTTTTATTGTATTATTTTTTTTGTTTTTTTTGTTTTTTTTTTTGCAATTTTGCCATGGTAATTGAAGTTGCACTCAAAAGAGTCAACCCCTGTAGCGAGACTTTGCCGATGACTCCCAGGCTCAAAGACCTTAGGGCACCAAGTGAATCCCACATACTCGGGCATCATCTCGAGTTAACTCAGTAAAAAATAAAGTCAAATTACCCAAAATGGAGATAAAATTACTAACTCTGGGCCAGACAACTATGGAGTCATGATCCCCAAGTGCCGAAAGCCACACATTAGGTCATTTCATTGCTCTACGCGTAATTTTTTTTTAATTTTTTTTAATACTCATATTAAAATAAAATGATCACCAAACCTATGCTATTTATTTGGGGGACCCCATGAACTCAAACTAATTCCCTACTATCCAAAGGACGTGCATTTTGATATTTTTTTATTTGGATGAAAATATAAACAATGAAATATCACATTGGACATCCATACTTTCCAAAATCTATGCTCATGAAATTATACAAGGATTAAAATCAGAATCAGGGCATGCTAAATTATTTGATATTCAGTTTCAAAGTGTGCAATGTGTATTACCATGTTCAAAGTTAAAGGAATTTTTCCTTCCATTTACACAATTTTTTTTTCTTTTCAAATCATTCATTTTTTTGACACAAAAGAATTTTTCATTTTATCTCCCCCCCAACTTAAAATAACACTGTCCCTAGTGTTTAAAGAAAAGAAAATTTAGAAGGATGTAGAGGTAGAGAATGAAAGTTCAAAAAGGAAATTGAAATATTAGGATCATGGAATGAAGTCACCTGGTGGTTGAAGTTTGAAGTTCTTACTACTCCAATTTAGTCCTTTGATATCCATGTCGCTTGTAGAGTTCCTTTAGTGGAAAAAGGAAAAAAAAAACAAACAAAACGAAATAGTATATATATATATAAGTATAATATAAGTATATATATAAAATAAAATAAACTGATGATACATTGTCTTCTTTTTAAATTTCTGGGTATGGTATTACTCAAGGATCACACCACGTGACACGGATGAATATGGTGATCCCCTTTTATACCAATCCATACTCATAAAAGAAGAACATGTCAATAGTCTATCTTTTTTATTTATCAAAATTATTCATTAATCCTATTTAAAAAAAGATGATTTTCAAAGATGAAAACCACGGGTTGCCTCCCGTGAAACGCTTTGTTTAAGGTCGTTAACTCGACTTGAACCCCCCAACTTATCCAATACCAACTTTCAACATTTTAAGGACCACATGTTTCTCTATTTCCAATAGATTGACATTTATTCTTTGTTTATAATTTTTGTTGTATGAAAACCTATGTTCTAAAATGAGTGGTAAAATCCAAGGAATATCAAAAATAGTTGATGCAGTTTCCTCAGTAGTATTTACTAAGACATTATAAATAATCACCTATTTAGTGGTTTTAAGATAAGAAATGGTGACAAATGGACGTTTTTGGCTATCCCCAATGAATGGAAACTTGAGGGTGGATGGAAAGTCCGTTTTTTCAAGTTCAGGTATGCTATAACTTTCAAACATAGGTTGGGACTTTGAATTGAACTCAGTTTAATTTTCAAAATTGATCAACAGAATTGGTTCCTTTTGAATAGAATATTCAACCACCAAATTGGAAAGATCAGTTTCAGGAATGGGTATGGACTCAAAGTTTGTGATTTCTCTTAATGGTTCAGTGATTTGTGTTTTTGAAAAATCATCAATGGAGTTATATTCATGAGACTCAATCCATGATGTCAAATTTCCCTCTTTTGAATACAAAAAATCAGTTTCCTATTGATTTAAACACCTATAAAAAATTCCTTGATCCTCCTTATCTTCCCCAAATCCAAAGGTTTTCTCTTTAGTAAATTCATGAGAGGTTTGTGGGAAACTATACACTTCACATAAGGTTATGGAAGGGATAGTTTGTGTAGGGATAGGTTCCTCACAAGTTTTAATGCTTTGTATTTCTAACCTCAAAGATGAAACCTCAAAATTCATTTTCTCCATTTTTTGACACAATTTTGCAAGTAATGATTGTGGATCATGTTGGGCAAGGGGTTGAGAAAGATGGTCTATTCCAGGTGGATAATTAAGTTGTTGGAATTGCACAAGAGGGTGTTCAGATTGGCTCTGTGGGGATTGAAACTCATTATATGTTGGAATGTTTTGTATATTATAGGAGTAAAAACATTTTGGTTCATTAGGTTGTTGATGATCCCACATGTAGAAATTAGGATGGTCATTGTACATCACACATGGTGTTGGGTGATCAAAGTAGGGATAGGTTTCCCATGTTTGGACTTGTTCAAAATTGAATTACATAGGAGTGAGGGGGTGAGAACATAGAAGAGGGATGAAAAAAAGATGATAATGTCTAAGATAGCTTACTTAGGTCCCTGTAAACGGTGCCAAAATTTGATTCTCTCTCAAATTTACCCAAGATATGAAGGTAGAACGATCCTTATAGTCTAGCTTGGGTTGTCGAATCCACAGAGACCTAAGAAGTAACCTATAGACACGCACATTCTAAGGACTGTTTTTGGCTATGAAGTGGCCAACTTGGGTTGATTTTAGTTGGGTTTAAAGGATCACTAAAATATTTAGATAAATTCAATTTAAAAGGATGAGTTGATCCTAGGTTATCGCTTGGGGTGGATTGGACGTATTTCCTTTTCAATGATTTTAATTTCTTATATTTGAGATGGACTCATTTAAGGAGATAAAACAACATCATCACTTAATGGTTTAATGCCTACACCATTTAATAATAATAACCTATACACTTTAAGGATCAATTTTTTGAGCACTTCAAGGTAAAGGTTTGTAATATCACTCGAAGTGTGTGACCTTAAATTCAACCAGGATGATGGAGTTTAAAAATCATCAAATAAAAATCTCAATTAAAGAAGTGATTATACATTAATGGGGTGATAAATAACATCAAATCTAGCCCCTTGCTACTCCCTTGGATTAACCCATAAGTGGGTTAGCCCTCCATTGATCCCATGGTTTCAATGGAAGCAGAAAGTAGACTCATGAGGGAGGACATGGAGAAGTAAAGAAAACAACAAAAATAAAATGATCACTCCACCGTTGTGTGAATAATTTCACAAGATTTGGTGTGAATAAATTCAAACCTTGAGGAAAAGATATCAAAGTGAGATGTATAACAATATAATAAGAGTATAAGAATAACTTTTATTAAGAAACTAAAGTGAATTGAACAACTTACATGTGAAAGACAAATTGGAGACAACAAAAGTGCATCATAACATTACAATTGAACAAAGCATCCAAATATTATTCAATCCTCCAACACCACTGCCTTAAATAAGAATTTTTGAACCCTTGGGTCGAGCCTCCAACAGTCCAAGTCTCTTCAATTAATTGTGGTATGCCATAGGTGGGTGGAAAGTAAGAGAGAGTTGATTTTTCAACCCTTGACCCGAGGTGGCAGCCAGCTTTCCTTCACCTAATAGACGTGATTTTAAGACCTTCTATATGGCCGCATAAGAGTAAACCATAGAAGAATAAAATGGAGATACGGATGTCTTCTAACGACCTGTAAAATTTGGGCCCATTTGGAGTTGTGGATTCCGAGATATGATCATATTAGTGTGATTTTTTTCTGGGCCAAAGAATCTGGCCCATAATTTTATTTCTAACTTGGGATGCCTAAATGGGCACCATGGAAGCCGAATTAGCATTGGATCATGATGAGTGATTTGTTCCTATACATGTATTATAGAATTTCACGAAATTTGGGATTAATTGGGCCTGTATGCTGGGCCCCAAAGTCTCATCAGTGAGCTGGTGTCCAATCTGACTTCTCCAGAATTGTTTCCTTTCATCACAAAATATCCCCATCTTCTTCCATGAATTCTCCATTGATCCCTGAATCAAACATGTTCATATTGAAGTGTAGATCAATTTACAAAAATATCAAATTAAAATATGTATAATCAGATGAATCATTGGGTACTTCAAATGATGTTAAAAAATGTACCACATAATAGTTCATTTTAAGAAGGTATTACAATCATAATGTGAAATGATGTTCAAAGTGTAAAATACACTAAAATGGTGTTTATGAATAATAAAGCACATGAATATTATATATATTAAAAATGAATATTAGCCTCATTTAGTGTCTAATCAAAGATGATGGAACTTTTAAGGACACCGATGGTGGGTATCCCTTGTTCTAGTTTTTAACCATGTGTATGGGTGGTTTGGGTAGTGAGAGTGCCTTAGTTTTGAGACCTTGGGTTACAGGATGTGAGACCTTGATGGGTTTGGATGTACCAGTTAATGGAATGTTTCTTGTCATGTCTTTGGTTAGGTTTTGACCTTAAAGTTTTGAAATTACATCTGTTAATGTGGATGTGGTAAATCTTGTGGGTCGAGACCTTGCGAGTTGTGTTTTGGACCCTAGAGAGGGTGTTTGGATTGTGGTACTGATGTATTCACTACAAAAAAACTGTAATTTCGTGATGCCTTTTTAGTGATGTTTTTTTTAAAAACGTCACTTATTTTTTAATTTAGGAATGTTTTTCAGGAAACATTACTAATTTAGTAATGTTTCCTGCAAATGTTTCAAATTTAGCAATGCTTCGTGAAAAACTTCTCTAATTTAGTGAAGTTTCCCAAAAATGTCACTAATTTAGTGAAATTTCTTAAAAAAACGTCGCTAATTTTGTGATGTTTCATAAAAATGTCACTAATTTAGTGTCACATCCTGTAAACGTCAGTAATTTATCTATGTTTTGTAAAAAGCATCACTAAATTAGCGATGTTTCTTGAAAATCACTAATTTAGCCATGTTTTTAAGGAACCGTTGCTAATTTAGTGACATTTTTAAGGAAAAATCACTAATTTAGCCATGTTTTTAAGGAACCGTCACTAAATTAGTGACATTTTTCAAGAAACGCCACTAAAAATATGTATATTTATATAGATCATTTACCCACATCGATGTAAGTATACATTTAGATATATATATATATTAATATATATAAACACAGACACAGAGACACAGAGACACACACACACACACATATATATATAAACACACACACACACATAAATATATAAATATATAAATATATAAATATATAAATATATAAATATATAAATATATAAATATATAAATATATAAATATATAAATATATAAATATATAAATATATAAATATATAAATATATAAATATATAAATATATAAATATATAAATATATAAATATATAAATATATAAATATATAAATATATAAATATATAAATATATAAATATATAAATATATAAATATATAAATATATAAATATATAAATATATAAATATATAAATATATAAATATATAAATATATAAATATATAAATATATAAATATATAAATATATAAATACACTTATATTTATATATAAAAACACATATATATTTTAAATTTAGTCACGTTTTTAAGAAAACGTGGCTATTTTAGTGACATTTTTACCAGTGTTTTAAAATGTGGCTAATTATATATATATATTAATTATAATTATATACATGTATACATACACATATATATTTATACACACACAAAAATATATATAAATATATATATTAGTATAAACATTTGATATACAAGCCTTCACGAGCTTCAGAACCCGCAATGGACTCTTGGATATGGGGTTCACCGGAGACAAATTCATGTGGTGTAATAACTAGAAAGGGAGGCATTGAACGTGGTACCGACTGGACCGTTGTCTAGCTATTGTCCATGCCATTATTACCTTTCTTGATGCCCAAGTGGACCATTTGGTCAGAGCTTTGTCAGACCATTCGCCTCTGATCATTCGTCTGTCTGCTAGTGCTGCTCACGAAGACCATTTATTCTTTTACAGCAGGTGGGTGTCTGACCCTGAATTTCATCGGGTGGTACAAACCTCTTGGGAGAAGCATATGAGTGAAGGGTCCTGGGTTGGGTTCCATAACAAACTTCAAAGACTAAAACATGACCTTTGGGCTTGGGAATCCAGTAAGACATCCAGTTTGCTGATTTTAGATAATGTTAAGAAGGATATTGAACTAGCAGAGGTGAACCTTGAAGCCTAGTGGTAGGATGGTCTCTTTGGTTCATTGGTCTTCATGAAAAATCATCTCATTGATCTACTTCTGGAGTAGGAAAAAATGGAAAGGGAAAGGTCTAGGGTGATGTGGCTCAAAGAGGGGGATAAGAACTCATTGTTTTTTCAAGCATGCATTCGGAAAAGGAAGCGAACCAGTGCTCTAAATATCCTTCTTGAGGATGGATCCTATACCATTGATCCACATGTCATAGGATGTATGGCCATATTTTTTTTAAATCCCTACTCGCGAATTCTAACAATCTCATACAGGGTGGCTACCCTAGTGGCCATGCTAATATTTTTTATAGCATACCATTGGCTTCTTCTGTTGAGATAAATTCTTTCTTTGGAAACATCCTGGATGAAAGGGAGGTTTGGGAGGCCTTTTCTTCCCTTAATTATAAAAGTTCCCTAGGTCTGGATGGATTCCTAGGTGCCTTCTATTCCGACTCTTGGGAACTTATCAAGCAAGAGATGGTGGGCCTCATGAAATATTTATTTTGGGGAGGAGGCTTGCCCAGGGTGGCCTGCACCACTACTCTTATCCTCATTACGAAGATCAACAACCTGAATTATCTTAATAATTATCACTCAATCAGCATGTGAAACTTCCCATATAAAATTCTCGCTATTGTTATTAATAGAATACTCTCATCCTATCTTCACATTTGGGTTTCTAAGGAGTAGAAAATATTTCTTTGAGGAAGGTCTACTCAAACTACCATCACCATAGCACATGAAATGATGGGTGATATTAATAAGAATATCCCATAACATTGCTATCAAAACTAGGTATGGATAAAGCATATGATAGGATGGAATGAGGCTTTATCATCAGAGTCTTCAGATGTATGGGTTTTTATGATTGGGTCGTTGACATTCTCTTTAGGTGCATTTTCTCCCCTTGGTTTGCAGTTTCTTTCACGAGGAAGAGATATGGGTTTTTTAAGTTGGTTAGATGCCTAAGAAAAGGGGATCCTCTTTCCACTAGAATATTCATTCTAGTATAAGATAATTTCAGTAGATATCTCAATAAAAGTATCTCCAAGAGGTGTATGAGACCTTTTCTTAGTAGGCCAAACTTCAATGGTCTTTCTGACTTATTCTTCATGGATGAGATTCTTCACTTCATTAATGGAAATAGCAGAACTGTTCAAGAGCTTAACTGTGTCCTTGAATTATATAGTAAGTAGAGTGGAAAAATTATTAATCGGGAAAAATTTAATGTCTACCTCCCAAAATCATGTTATATATAAGAGGTAAGAAAATTGAAGAAAGACCAGGGGTACTCAGAAGACCCTTTCTAATGGAATATTTGGGTGCCTCGATCTCCCTAGGTTGGGTCCGCATTCACCACTTTGATGGCCTCATGGAAAAAATCTTCAACTGTATTCTCAATTGGAAAAATTGGTTCCTTTCCTTTAGTGGTTGCATAACATTGGTCAATAGTGTGCTTGCTTCCATTCGTATGAATGTATTTTCATCCTCATCATCCCTAAAGTGGTATTGCGTATAATTGAGAAAATTATTAACACCTTCCTATGGTATGCTCATGATGAGGGAAAATATCACTAGGCCTCATGGGAAAGGCTGGCAAGAGAGGTTGGTAATGGTGGCATTGGGCTTAGGAGCATGTCTGAGACCATTACTGCCTTCAAGCGAGGTTAGCATGAGACTTAATGGAGGGGAGATCACTATGGGAAAACATTATCATTAAAAAATATGGTACTCACCAGGATAACTTGGTAGGAAGGTGCTCCAGGCTATGGGACTCGATTCCTACTCTGGAACAGCAGTCCAGATGGATTATTGAGTGCGGCTCAAGTAATTACTAGCATGCCAACTAGAAGAGAACGGTGTTGGCCTTCCCAGGGTGTCCCGTGGAAGATATATCTTTCACTGAGGCAAGTACCTTTGTATCTTTTGCCCACACCACCCTCAACTATCAATAATAAGAGGTTTTTAATACCATTGAACTCAACGCTGAACCCGATCGACTCGTTTTTAGTGAAGCTGCAACTGGGTTCATCTCGACGAATGAGAAGAGGCAAATAAGGTTGTAGACTTTTTGGCCTCCTGGGCCACTCCTATTAATCCATGTAGTGTTTTTGTTTCCACCAGTTCCCTTCCCACTAAATGTGCTAATCTTGTAAGAGTTGATGCTTCACCCCTGACTGTCTTTACGGGCCTTGGTCCCCTCTAATGAAATTTATTAACGTTAGATGGATGGATATATATAAAATTTAAACATATATATATAAACATCAAATATAAACACACATGCACACATATATAATATAAAACATAAACATATATATAAAAATAAAATATAAACATATATATAGATAAAATATAAAATATAAACATATAAAAACACAAACATATATATATATATATATATATATAATATAAACACACACACACACATATAATATAAAATATATGTAAAATAGATACATATATATAATATAAACTTATATATATATATTAATATATGTATATTAATATATAAAATTATATATATATATATAAATATAATGTTGATTTTTAAAATACTGACACACACATATATATACATATATAAACACACACACACACACACATAAATATATATAAACACAGACACATATATATATTTATATATATGTAAACACACACACACACACATTTATATACAAAAACAAATATATATTTTAAATTTAGTCATGTTTTTAAGAAAACGTGACTATTTTAGTGAAATTTTTGCCAGTGTTTTAAAAGGTTTCTAATTATATATATATATATAATTATATATATGTATACATACACATATATTTACACACACACACACACACAATATAAACATATAAATAAAAAAAATATAAACACACACACACACATATATATAATATAAAATACAAACATAAACACACATATATAATATAATATAATATAATATAATATAATATAATATAATATAATATAATATAATATAATATAATATAATATAATATAATATAATATAATATAATATAATATAATATAATATAATATAATATAATATAATATAATATAATATAATATAATATAATATAATATAATATAATATAATATAATATAATATAATATAATATAATATAATATAATATAATATAATATAATATAATATAATATAATATAATATAATATAATATAATATAATATAATATAATATAATATAATATAATATAATATAATATAATATAATATAATATAATATAATATAATATAAACATAAAATATAAAATATAAAAAACACATATATAATATTAATTTTTTAAATTCTGAAATGCATTTATTTATATAAATAAAATATAATACAATAAAATATTCCAAGTAAATATGGATGAGTTGGTTTTTTCTCCTGGAAGGCATTAAGGTGTCCAGTGTTCGAATCCCGATAGAGGTATATTTTCTCACGCACTAAGGGTTGTGGCTACATGTCTGTGTGTGGGTTTGGTATAGGTCAGGATGGGCGTGATACTGGAGAGGGGTTTGTGGAGGGATGAATGGGATGGGGTGGTACCTGGAGATGGGTGATGTACGTGAACTGAAGAGGCATAGGGTGATATTATTTCATTAAAAAAAATGAAAACGATCAAATTTCAAAAAAATAAAAAATTTATCAATTTCAGAAAAACAAATTACTGATGTTTTCTTAAAATTTTGATAAATGAGGTGTCATTTACCAACATTTATTTACTTATGTTTTCAAAAAATATCGGTAAATGAGGTATTGCTAAATAATAACATTTATAAATGTCACTAAATTAGAAACATTTACTTATCAATATTTCTAAAAAACATCAGAAAATGATGTGTTACTAAATATCAACATTTATAAACTTCTCTAAATTAGCAACAACTCATTTAGCAATGTTTTTTAGAAACACCGCTAGTGTAAGAAAAACATCACCAATCAACATTTTTTTCGTAGTGACATGTGCGAGTATCTTTGGTGTGAAACCTAAAGTAAATGGTTTCTTAGTGTGTTAGACGCAGTGTGTTTGGAACAGGGGTAGGATTTCCACCCATGAGAAATGGATTGTTTGAGGTTTGATTGAATGTCTTATAGGTAGAGACTATGAATTTTTTTAGGTGTGACTCTGGTTTAAGGATTTGGTATCGTTTCACTTTCTTGGCGACCTGGGATATGGGTTGGTCAGGGTTGCTAGTGTTTTTGGGTGTGTATAGAATAGGTGGATGTTTTGGACTCTGGTAGTAGAACACAGAGAGTGTTTCCTATTGTGGGTTTTTCCTAGAGGGCTAAGTGGGAAGGTTGATGGTTTTGGTGAGGCGACTCAAGTTCTGGTTATGAGTTGACAGTCTTGGGGAATTGATGCTGATTTGGGGTGGACAAGGCAAGGGCGACCAAAACATGGATGGATGATTTTGTTATGGAAGAAACCTAGTATGAGTGTGGTCATGTGGTTGGTCTTGGTCATATGAATGGTTTGGTTGTTGGGTGAGACATTGAGAAAGCCTTGATTTTGATGATGCTGACATATCAGGTGGCATAGTCAGTTGTGTGAGCGGGCATTTGGTCCTAGATCTGGTGATGTACGAATCATGTGACCTAGAGTTAGGTTCAGGACATGGCCATAGGAAAGTGTGAGGCCTCAAGGGTTTTGATGAGGTCCATATGTGGGCATGTGATGGGAAAGAACAGTGCCGTTCGGGATGGGTGAACAAGCGACTCAAGATAAGCGCCTATTGTTTTCTATGAAACCAAAGGGGGAAGTGTGGTTGTGCGATATACCGTTGGGTTTTTTTATTGTGTAGGATCATTTTGTTTCTTTTTTGAATCACTGAGGTCATGTTTAAATGACTCTAGAGGTGTGGCAGAAGCAGTTCCACAGGAAACATGGGTTCACGACTTCTTGATAGAGAGTCGTGAAATGATGGTGAGTTCAGTTGGAAATCCCTCTTGAGTTGTGATGGCCGGGTGTTGATGATATTTTGGCAGGAAGGTAATCCTGATACTTTTTATAGGTCAAGGTGTCCCTATCATGGGAGGTGACATTAGTGATGGATAGTTTGTGGTGGTGTTCATTGACAACTTCTTAGCATACTTTAGCTACTGACAATCATGCCCAATATCTTGACATCGTATTGGGTATGCTAAGAGAGATTTGGATTTACTCCTATCTACCTAAATTATTTTTGATTGGATATGGGGCCTCTTGGAGATTATGATCACATAGTGATATATGTGGAGTTGGATGGTGGGAAGTGCACCATAGACCAGTTACGGGATAGGTCCATAGGATGGACTAGAGGTCGACGAATACCGCGAGTGTAGTTATCGAAAGTTAGGAGCGGGTAGCAGTTTGTGATATTTGGTTATTCTAGTGGAATCTAGAAGGTCACGTACAAGTTTTGGGGTTCAAATTGTGATTTAAGTGTAATTCAAGGTGGTTTGAATTGCTTTAGGGAAGCAGTGATAATGAAACTTCTAAGGTGGGGAGCAGTATGCAAGACATAGATGTGTAGAGAAAACCATGGCATGGATGTGGTGGATTTAGGATGCCAATAAGAAACCTATTTGGTACACATTTGTGTTCCTTTGGTAATTCCAGGTGGGTATTGGTTGTGGTGGTCTATCGAGCTGAGTGATAGCTTCAGGTTTGGGCTGATTTTAAGAGGAAATCCAAGTGGTTGCATCGAAGATGCATTGGTGGGTGCTGTGGATCCCAATAATGGTTTACAGAGCAACATATGCTATGAGGTTTAAGTTTCACTAGAGGTCGAGAATGTAATCTGGTGGGTGAATTAAAATGGTGAAGGTATTCCTTAAGTGAGAATGCATCATATCCAGGTAGATGGGTGACATGTCAACAGTGGAAGTTGGGCACCAATGGAGTGAGTTGGATAGAATGGCCTGACTCAGTTGGGTAAAAGGGAACATATGTGGTGGTATGTAAGAGACCTTTGGTTAATTTTGGAATGATAAGTGCATCCTGGTAATAGGAATGGGTTTTGAGGAATAACCAAGTAGTTCTTGATTGAGATATGGATGGAGAAAGTGTGACCAATCTGAGTAGTTTTGGCGGCAAGGATGAATGCCATATTTGAGTGGAGTTCTCATGGACATTTGTGTGTGGTGAGTTGGTAAATGGATCAGGTAAGTTTTGAAGGTTGAGTTAAGGTTTTTTGGTCTCATTTTAGATGATGGAAGTGCTCAACACCAGAAAATGGTGGTGGTGAACTTAGGCATATGGTGGGGAGCATCATAGTGGGCAGGTATTCAGTTAATGACATGACCAGTGTTTGGAGTTGGATGGACTTTGGTAAGATCCATCTTGGAGTATCGGTGTTGTTGATGGGCGTTGGCTCAGGTTTTGACTGGTTGAGTACCTTATGATGAAGGTTATGCTTGGGTTGTACTTAGTATTTTTGAAAATGGAGTGAGGCCATTGGGTCTCAAGTTACAGACGGATGTAGGTTGGTAAATGTGGTTGGAATCTGTGTGTCCCTTCAGTGGCACTGAGCTTGGGTCACCATTAGAATTTTGGAAACTAGGTGAGATGGTGCCTAGTGATTTGGGACATGAGTTGTAGAGATGATCATACTAAAGGTATTCTATGAGGATTTTCTAGGGTAGTGTAGTGATTCATCAGTATCCTCTTGTGAGGTGGTTTAGTGACGTTACCTAGAATTTTCTATTGTTTTGATGTTGGTAATGATGAGTTGAGGTGGATGCATTATTGAGGAGCATCGAGTTGTAATTGTGGATCATGGTGGGGGATATGTTTTTGGGGTGGGACTATTTCCTTAGTCCGAGTGTTGTTACAGCATGAACGAGTTAAGAGAGAAACTTAGAAGATGGAAGTTGATAGGTGGGCCCATAGACTGACCTTTGGTCTTGGAGGCTTAGTGATTCTTGGGAAGTAGGACTCAAGGAAGATCCTTTATAAGTCAGAGAGGTTGTATGATCCTTACCTTTCATGGAGGTATGACCCTATTTAAATTTTGGTTAAAAATCATTTTTATGGATAATGAATTGGTTCTCAGGTGTATGAGAAGTTTTGGGGGTGTTTCAGGGGGCAAGACATGAAAGGTGGAGAAAAGAGTCCAAATAGTATGCAACACAAAGTTGGCATATGATTAGTACAAACCGTGCACCTGGATAGGTAAACTGTGTGGAAAAACCTCCTTCCAGATATAGGTTATCTTCTGGTCATCGCACGATTTTCAAAAACCACGTGGGTACTTCTAGGTGACCATGCATCTTGGATCCTCTTAGATAGAGGGAGCCACATAGTTGGCGTATGGTTTTTCCAACTGTGTGACCAAACCATGAAGCCCTTAAAAAGTAAAAAATTACCATTTCCCCTCCTAATATTATCTATTTCTACCCCAAATTTCTCCCCCATTCAACCCCCAATATCCCCCTCCTCCATGGGTGATTCTCCTTCAATTCTTAGGCATTTGGAATGCCATGGGGTGCGAATCAAAGCTCAAGGTAAGTATTCAACTCTATTTCCTTACATTTTTTGTAAGAGGCATGGTGTGTGGTTTCCTCTCCTTCCAAAGCCCTAAAATACTCATTCTACATCATATACTTGGATGAATCTTTTATGGTTGTTTGATTTCGAATCAAGGGATAAGTTTAAGATACAAGTTGTCTACGGGCATGAGGTATGTGTTCTTTAATCTTTTTTTTCATATTCTTAATGTTTTATAAGTGTATGTGGTTGTGCTAATGTATTTTCATGTCACATTTTAATGTATTTGACTATGGAAAGTTATTTGGGCCTTATATTGAGGTAATATACCCTTCACAAACACTGTTGGGTTCATTAATGATGTGATACTGAACCTAGGGTTACCCACATGGTATTCCAAACCCATGAAAATGGTGAAATGAGTGGGGAAATGTTGATATAAGTTGATTATAGAAATGAATGGGTTGTGAATTGTATTTGGTTATGCATGATTCATTAATAGTATAACCAAGATTCATTCATATTAGTTTTTTAATTTCCTAAGGAGTTTTTGGAATGGTTTAAATGATGTGTTTTGGGTCTTGACTCATCCATGGTTATCAATGAATGAATTAATGTTTTGAAACTGTGTAATGTTTTTAAATGAGGTTTTGAACTCAAAATGATTTGAAAAGGGGTTATTCTTAATGGATTTCAAATGATTATTTGAAATGGGGGTGTGGTCCCTTTCTTGTGAAAAATTCTTAAGGATTATTTGATAATGGGAATAAAATCCTTGGGGCATGTTTTAGTTTTTATTTAAATAGGAATACCCATATTTTAAAGGGGGGCTTCAAGATTATTTTAAATGAGTAATTTTATTTGTGTAATATCATTGAATTGTGAAATGAAGTTGATGTCAATTGTTCTTTAGTGGATAATATTTCATAAGGGGGTGTTTGGAATAATGATATATGTATTAATGGGTTATGCCTTGTAAGTGGGGTATGTATAATGAGTTATGATTGTAAATGATAAACATGAGTAATAGTTATGTTTTGTGTTTGGTAAATGTATTATTGTTAAGGAATCATGTGCACATGGCTTGGTGGTTTGTGGGGTATTGATTTGAGGTTTTATGCCCATTGGTCAGGTTGGAATGAGGCTCTAAACCCCAACCCTATAGTGCATGGGTTAGAGAGTCGGACTGAGGATCTATGAACCTAACAGTTTTATTTGATGAGAATAACTGTATTGAGTATCCAAGATAAGTTTTATGTAATGTATTTTTGGGATGTTGGACTGAGGCTCTATGCTTACCAACGTATGGAAATGGTGTGGTTTGGGATGTCATACTGAGGCTATATGCTTCCAAACACATGGAAATGGATTGATTACCAGACTGAGGCTTCAGGGTATGTTAATAAGTTTTGTTTAGTGAATGAAATTGTGATTAAAGTACGTGAACCCTTCAGGTTATGGCTAAATCCCCCCAGTATGACTAGAGTTATTTTTTGAATATTTTCTTGTGTTATGGAACTTAAAGTATAAAATGGTTATTAAATATTGTTTAAAAGTGAAACATATTTCCTTGATGCCTTATTTATTTATTTAATTTGATTATTGATTTTATTAATATTTTAATGACTTATTATATACTCCATTCACTGATTTTATATGAAATGTTCATATTTGTTTTGAAATATTAATGTTTTAATACTAAATATAATTTTTGAGCATTTTTAGAAGTAGTCCAATTGATTCAGTTTACTATTTTATTTATAAATATCACCTTACTTATCCAAATTGAATGGTTCTTGTTTTTTAGGATTCCACTTTCAATATACAACATTTAATTAGAGGGAATATTGGGCCAATTATGCAATTTGAAGGGTCATATGGATAACATAAGAAGGCCCACATAATCTGTGAAGAAACTGGACCATCCATAAATATTGAATTACTGGGCTCAATACAGAATTAAAAATTCATTTATTCTCTTAAAATGTTTGGGGGACAATTTAATAAGTCTTGGATAAAAATTTCAAGGACCAACTCTAAAGACAAGGGTCCCAACTGATTCATTTAAACTCAGCCCACCATTCTGGATGAGAATTAAAATCATTACAGTATTCATGAAATGTATTCTAATATAGTCATCAAATCAAGCTGATATTTTTCAGTGTTAATTAAGCTATATAGGTGGCTGAACTATTTTAATAAAGAATTCATATTTGAAGGCATCTTTCTATTCAAAAATCCATTCATATTTCGACCATTGAAAAAGCATGGATAGAAATGGACAGTTTAACTTTGTTTAATCAAACCACCATAACTTTGGATCCATAAGTCCAAATGACTCCAAATTTTTATATTAGATGGCCAAAATTATTATATAAAACTTTGAAGAAGTATATATCTCTATATTCATCTGTATGGATGTCAAAATTGGCAATGCAAGTGGAGGGGCAGATTTTGGAATGCAAACTGCCACCTCCTTGGGCTATAAATACATCCCCTCCTCTCCTTTCAAAAGGATTAGAATTTTAGAAGATAGGATAATCAATTGGCATGACCAAAGCCTTTACAAAGTCTTGGGAGGACCTTCCATACTCAATTTTTTCACTTGAGAGACCTTTCCTCCTCTCTTTTTTTTCATTTACTTTTGTGTTCTTCTTTGTTGTAATCTTGTAAGTCTTTGTTTTTGTAATTCTATTTTAATGAAAGATTATTCTTATTAATCTATTATTATCATACTAAATTCTATTAAATAATATTATTGGTCTTAAAATAGTTTAAATACATTTGAATCCCCTCCCCTTATTCTGCATTCTCATTCAATCTAAAGTCAGTATTTAATTACCTTCACTGTTTGTGTGTGTGTGTTCAACGCACAAATTTTTTCTTATCCATTTATTTTTCTTCTATTTATAATTAATCATCATAAACATTACAATAATTTTATTAACCAAAATAATGTCTGAGTAAATATACCATCTGGGTGAGTTATAATTTGGGGATGTTAACTGATTGAGAGCATTTGCTCGATGGATATTCTTTAAATAAACATTGTGTATGTTAAACTTAAAATGTCATGGACTAATAACATGATTTTTTTAATGTGTGGTTTCCATGGATTATTGGAACCATAAATATACTACCATCAACAATATCTAATTGGGATTAAAACCCTAATATAAGTTAAGGCTTGGATTAAAGCCTTAACACTTAGGAATTCCAATCAACGTTATCTTGTGAAGCGGGTGTTAATTTAAATGCAATATAAAGAAAAGCTCAAGGATATCACAAGATTAAATTCCTAATAATAAACTCAACCCAATATTTATCAATTTATTAAATCAATATTAATCAATAAATAATTTAATAAGCTCTATAAAAACCCCCCCCAATCAGAATACAATCAACTAAAAACAATCGACTATTAAAAAGTATCATCGTTGAGGATTCGACCCGAGTGCTAATATACACATTAGCAGAGCACCGGAACCTTGACCGGTCGATAGGAGACAATCATACATGATTTCAAATGGTTCCGTTGTCAGGGATGGTGCAATTAAGTAGTTTTTAGTTTCTGGTTATTTTACAAAAACACAAAAAAAACACAAAATTTAAGAAAAAAAAATTGAGGAAAAAACACAAAAAGAAAAACCCGTCTTCCCTTCTCTTCCAAAATATCTTTGAATTCCTCATAGCCTCCCAAAAAATACTTTAGATTTGTTTGACCCTGAAATTGAGCAAACACTTTGCCAACTTAGGAGGAATATAAGAGATAATCAACTCATTCCAGAACCTATCCTTGTACAACCAATTGAATTAGATATGGCCAATCCTAGGGAACAAACACTTAAAGAACTTTCTTCCCCTAATATGAATTACCAAACTCTTGGTATCAAACATCCAATCATAGAGGATGACTTTGAACTCAAATCAATTTTGATTCATCTTCTACCTCATTTCCATGGGCTAGCCGGTGAGGATCCGCATCTCCACCTTAAAGAGTTCCAAATGGTGTGCTCTACCATGAAGCCTCAAGAGGTTTCTGAGGAACAAATAAAACTCTAAGAATTCCCTTTCTCCCTAGATGACACTATTAAGTCATGTATTTACTACCTCCCTCTTGGTTTCATAACCATATGTAATGGCATGAAGTGACTCTTCTTAGAGAAATTCTTTCCTGCTTCTTGTACTACTTCTATCTGAAAAGAAATAAGTGGCATTCGTCAATTCCCAAATGAATCACTCCATGAGTACTGGGAGAGGATCAAAAATCTTGTTGCAACCTACCCACACCACCAAATACCTAACCAAATCTTGATCCAATACTTCTATGAGGGGTTATTGTCTATAGAGAGAACCCTCATTGATGGCGCAAGTGGTGGTGCTCTTGTTGATAAAACTCCTGCAGCTGTAAGAGATCTCATAAGCAACATGGCTAAAAACACACAAAAATTACATAATCGAGCACATGCTCAAGTAAAAAAAGTCCAAGGGAATCAATCCATAGAGTCGAACAAGATGGCTGAGTGGATGATAGAACTTATAGGTCTTGTGTGACAACTAGATGTGGCCTCCAAATCCCCAACCTCATCTTCTCCACAATCAATGTTTCTTGGACCTGTCGAAAACTGTGGAATCTACAACTCACTAGCTCATCCAATAGACACCTACCCACAACTTCAAGATGATCCATCTAATTCATCTGGACCAATAGAGCTCAATGAAGCATATGCTCATCAGAACACCAACCCTAAACTATCAAGTCAGTTTGTTAGAAACTTCAACCAACCTGAATTCGAGCCCTTCTATTCTTTCTATAACCAAGGCCTAAGGTATGGTAATCCTACCTCTCATACCCCTAAATTACCTCCTCAAATATCAAATTAGTTTCAATATGGTCAAGGTGTTGGTAACTTCCAACAACCTTATCCTTTTGTTCCTCAACAGCAAAGGATAAATCTTCCTCCTTCTCCTCCAGGCTCCCACTATCCTAGTGATCCTTCTCAATTCCCAAACCAATACAACCGATTTACCAAGAAACAAAATCAAGGTAATACCAATCTGGGACAAGCTTATTCTTCCAAGAAACCATAGAAAAGTGCAGTTAAAGATCTTGACTCTTTCACGTTTTCCAGTCTTAAAAACATTGAAACCAAAATTAGTCAACTTTCATCCCACCTTATTCAGTAGCAACCATCCAATTCTTCCCAACTCGCAGCTCAACCATTACCCAACCCCAAGGGTAATGTTAGTTTAATTACACTTAGATCGGGAAAGAAAATTTCTATGCCTGAAGATAAGTCCTCCAACCCCATTTGAATGTTAACCTAGAAAATGAAAAGAAAAAGAAAATTGAAAAGGAACCTGAAGCCATCCCCTCACCTCCTTCCATTCCACTTAGGAACCCAATTCCTTTTCCTCAAGCCATTTCTAATCCAAATAAGTCCTTTGAACCCAATCCTGAAATGATCGACATGTTTAGACGTGTTGAAGTCAACATTACCCTATTAGATGCCATAAAAAAAATCCCTAAGTATGCCAAGTTTCTTAAGGAATTGTGCACCCACAAGAGGCAAATTATGACCTATGAAAATGTTTCCACCCAACAGTCTATTCCCATAAAGTGAAAAGATATAGGGAACTTTACGGTTTCATGCCAAATTGGAAGTTCCAACTTTAATAATGCACTCATAGACCTAGGAGCCTCAATTAATGTCATTCCCAAATCCATCTTCTCTAACCTTGGTCTAGGTCTATTACATCCAACGAGTGTTTTCATCCAATTATCCAATCGAAGAACAACCAGTCCTGAGGGAATAATTGAGGATGTCCTTGTCCGAGTCAATGATCTTATCTTCCCCGTTTATTTCTATGTCCTTGACATGGAAAGTGAGATGAACTCTTCTTTATCTCCCCTAATTCTAGGAAGACCATTCCTAATGACAGTGAGAACCAATATTGATGTCCATTCAGTCATCTTATCCATGGAATTTGGTGACCAACTGGTCAAGTTCAACATTTTCCAAGCCATGAGATACCCATCTAAGAATCACTCTGCATTCTCAATCCATGTTTCTAAGGACACTTCTGAGAGTCAATTGAACACCATTCCATCATGTTCATCATGTTATAATGAGAGAGAATCTTGTGAAATCTGCACCATGATTAACCAATTCATAAATGTTGAAGTTTATGTGGACCTCTTATTCATAGACTCCAAAAATATAGAGTATCTTGAAAACTCTTTTGAATCCCACATCAACTCTGATATCTACTGCTCTACCTTGGATAGTATTAAGGAAAATTAATCTGAAGAAACTGAAGTCCCTTCCTCCATTCCTAAGTTGTCTAACCCACAAATGAAATATGTGACTAATCTGAAACCTCTTCCTAAACACCTGAAATATGCATTCCTTTTCCATGATCACTCTTATCCTATCATTATATCTTCTTCACTTACCAAAACTGATGAGTCCAAACTTGTTCAAGTGTTAGAGGAAAACAAAAGGCCTTAGGTTGGACCCTAGATGACACACCAGCAATCAACCCTACCCTTTGCATTCATCACATCCATCTTGAGGAATCATCCAAACCAATTAAAAAACCACAAATAATAATCAATCCACTCACACTTGAGGTACTTAGGGAAGAGATCACCAAGCTTCTTCAAGCCAGTATTATCTACCCAATTTCTGATAGTGAATGGGTTATTCCAATTCAAGTTGTACCTAAGAAGGGTGGGATAACTATTGTCACAAATGGACATGTGGAGGTAGTCACAACTCAAGCGAAGAATAAATGGTGTGTGTGCATCGACTACTGAAAATTGAATATTGAAATAAGAAAAGATCACTACCCTCTTCCATTCCTTGATCAAATGCTAGAACGATTATCCGCAAAGTCACACTATTGCTTTATTGATGGATAAAGTGGTGACTTCCAAATCCTAATCGCACCTCAAGAACAAGAAAAGACTACTTTAAATTTCCCATTTAGAACATATGCACATATGAGAATTAATTTTGGCCTTTTTAATTCTCTTGAAACATTATATAAGTGTATGATGAGCATATTTTCGGAATTAGTTGAACACTATATGGAAGTCTTCATGGATGACTTTACCATTTATGGTGATTCATTTGAATATTGCTTGAATTCACTCTCTCTAGTCCTTCAAAAGTGTGTCAAGTGTAACCTTGTGTTAAATTTTAGAAAATTTCACTTCATGGTTGAAAATGGGATTGTTCTTCGGAACATAGTTTCAAAAGAGGGTAGTGAAGTTGATCCTGCCAAAATTGATGTGATCCAATCACTTCCTAAACCCAACTCTATTGGAGACATCTGTTCATTCCTAAGTCATGCTGGTTTCTATTAGTGATTCATCAATAACTTTAGTAGGATTTCCCTCCCACTCACTCATCTACTCCAAAATGATGTTGCGTTCCATTTTGATGAGGCTTTCAAGAGAAACTTCATTGAACTCAAAATTGCTCTTACATCTACTCCGATAATCCAACCCCCAGATTGGTCCTTACCCTTTGAGTTGACGTGTGATGCTTCTGATAGAGCCGTTGGGGATGTTCTTGGTCAAATAAGAGAAAAAAAATCATCATGTCATCTATTATTCCTAAAAAAAATTGGATGAAACTCAATCTCACTACATAATCACTAAAAAAGTACTTTTAGCAGTTATTTTTTCCTTAGATAAATTTCATCCCTATCTCTTAGGTGCCAAATCACCATCTTCACAGATTATTCTACTATAAAGTTCTTACTCAAGAAAAGTGATTCCAAACTGAGTCTAATAAGATGGATCCTAATGCTCCAAGAGTTTTCCCTTGAAATGAAAGATAGAACAGGAAAAGAAAACCCTGTGGCTGATCACCTGAGTATAATTCCTAATTCTTCTCTTTTAGAAAACATTGATCCTGAATTCTGAACTGAGCACCTTTCATCTCTCAATCCAAAAATACCATGGTATTCCCCAATTGTAAATTACTTGGTTTCTGGTGTTTTTCTAGAAAGTTTTTCAAAAGAACAAAAAATAAAGTTGAAAAGTGATTCAAAATAATATTTTTGGGAAGATAATAATCTTTGGAAAACTAGGGTTAACATGGTAATTAGGAGATGTGTTGATAAAGATGAACATTCCTCCATCTTAGAATTCTGTCACTCACTTCCTGGAGGTGGCCACTTTGGACCACAAAGGACATCCCAAAAGGTCTTAGAATTTGGATTCTTCTAGCCTTCACTCTTCAAGGGCTCATATGAGTTCTGTCAATCATGTCCCACCTGCCAAAATTTTGGCACAATTTTAAAGAGAAATGAAATTACCCAAAAGCCTTTAATTTTCTGGGAGATCTTTGATGTTTGGGGAATCAATTTCATGGGACCATTCTCTCATTCCAATGGATTCTCATACATTATTCATGAATTTTATTCTGTTTCTAGGTGAGTCGAGGCTAAACCCACTAGAAAGAATGATTCAAATACTATTAGTGAGTTCCTAAAGACACACATCTTCCACCGATTTGGCACACCCCGTGCCTTGATCAGTGACTTAGGAACCCATCTTTTTAATAAAACCATGGAATCTATTTTAAAAAATAATGGTTTTGAACATAAAACTTCAACTACATATAACCCCCAAACAAATGGCATGGCTAAACTTTCTAATAGAGAAGTCAAAAGAGTGCTTGAGAGAATTGTTAAACCCACCAGAAAAGATTGTCCTGAAAGACTTGGTGAAGCACTTTGGGCTTATCGAACTACCTACAAAACACCCATTTGGATGTCTTCTTTTAGGTTAGTTTTTGCTAAATCATGTCATTTTATAGTTGAAATCCAACCTAAGTCTTTTTGGGATGTGAAAACCTATAATTTTGATTGTGAAAAATATTGTGAAGAAATATTGTTGCAATTGACTGAACTGGAGGAGCTTTGAATTGAATCCTATGAGAATTCCAATCTATACAACGAAAAGGCTAAGGCACTGCATGACAAACACATCTTGAGAAAGGTATTCCATGAAGGTGAAAAGGTATTGATTTTAAACTCTCGATTTCATCTTTACCCAGGTAATCTTAATTCTCGTTAGGAAGGTCCTTTTATTGTTTCTCATGTTTACCCATTTAGTGGAGTGCAATTCCAAGACCCCTTTTCAAAAAGGACATTCACAGTTAATGGAAATCGGTTAAAGTATCACCATGTGAGGACACACAATCCTGGAACCACATCAAATTCCATTGAATCTCCAACTTCTGTAGTTGACCCACCACTGGATGGAGATGGAAACCCACCAAATCCAAACCAGGGGGAACCTCTTTCCCTTTAACTCCTGTTATCTCTCTCTCTCTCTCTCTTATTCTTCCTTCCTCCTTTTAATCTTTTTTTTTTCAATTTACTCATCACATTTTTTTATTTACTCTTCCTATTTTGTGTGGGTGTGTCTTTATAAAAAACTAAAAAAAAATAAAAAACTAAAAAAAATAATATAAAAAATCAAGAGTCATGATTATTCACCTTCCAATTTTCAAATTTTGTCCAACCATTTTTGGGAGTCAAAAGACATGGTTTCATCTCAAATTTTTTTGGTTTCTTCATAAATTTATATAAAGAATATTGTGTCAAAAAAAAATTAATGCTCAGTTTTTGATTTGGAAAATGATTTTCCTCAACTATGAGGAACAACATTATCTTTCATGATAAGGCTACCTATGGCCATATTTTCAAAATATGTGTTTTTCACCCCCATTTGTGAGTCTTGATTTTTTGGACCTTCAAGATTAATTTTCTACTTTAGTGTGCATTAATATGATATAGAAATTTTATGAACCCCATGAGAATTATAATAGCCAAAATAGTCTCCAATTAACCATACATTAATCATCCTTTTGAAATCCCCTTAGAGCTTATGAAAACATTTTCTTTGTTAGTCACATTACAATCCCAATACCTTATCCCACCCAATATCAACATGCATTTTCATTGCATAAATTTTTGAAATTTAAGTGTGGGGGGGACGGATTTAATTTTGGGTACCCTTTTGTTGATTTTCACCATGTTATCATATACTTGAGGGAAAGAATCAATTTAAGTGTAGGGGAGAGGTTGTACTTCAGCGGGGTTTGGGAATGTATATATGTTTATCTTGTACAAATGTTACTGACAAGTGTTCAAAAAAAAATCAAAACAAAAAAGAAACAAAAATGGGTTGTGTCTTGGGTAGGTCAAAAATCACTCTTCCTCAACCTTTGATCTTGTTATAACTATTAAAATTAGTGTCGCGTGGAGATAAATCATGGGTTGAGATATGAGTGTGAGATCTTTTTCATGTTCAACTTTCGAAAAAAATAAAAAAAAAGAAAAAAAAAAGAAAAAGAAGAAGAACAATTGCATTATATACTTATGTAATTGGGAGAAGTTTTTTGTTTTGTAAATATTACATATTCTAATTCCCTTCATATTTACTTCCTATTTTTTGTCTTATTTCACATTTTCATTCCCTCATAAATATGTGTTTCCATTTCCTTTCATGTTTCATTTCAAAATATTGTGCATTGTTTTTTCCATGTTGGCGTTTTAACCCATTTTTCTATCTTTTGGATATCATCTTCCTACCATACCATAGCCATAGAAAACCCCCTAAAGATACCTCTTGATTTTTGAGAACTTTATGATATGAAGTGAAAGCTTATAGCTCTTACAAACTCAATGATTTTCACTTTTGGTTGGTGAATGAGTGAAGCTCCATAAATTAATTTTATCATCTTGAGAGGAGTAAGTTTTGTGTACCACCATTTTACATTTTTAAATTTGAGCATGAAAAAATGAACTATTTTTGAAACATTTTTTCTATAACAACTTGTGGGGGAATTCAATTTGTATGAGTGAAATTGTCTAAACTTCCCCTAATTGGGGAAAACAAAATTTTAATATTTGTTGGTGAGTAAAAATGATTTTGTTATGTTTTTTTATATTTGTTGTAAATGAGGACATGAAAAAGACTAAGTGTGTGAGAGTTGATGTTATTAATATTTTAATGACTTATTATATACTCCCTTTACTAATTTTATATAAAATGTGCATAATTTGTGTGAAATATTAATGTTTTAATACTAAATATAATTTTTGAGCATTTTTAGAAGTAGTTTAATTGAGTCAGTTTACTATTTTAATTATAACTATCACATTAAAGATCCAAATTAAATGGTTATTATTTTATAGGATTACAATTTAAATATAAAACATTTCATTAGAAGGAATCTTGGGCCAATTATACCATTTGAAGGGTCATGTGGATCACACAAGAAGGCCCACATAATCTGTTAGGAAACTGGACCATGCATAAATATTAAATTTTGGGGATCAATACAGAATTCCAAATTCATTTATTCTCCTAAAATGTTTGGGGGACAATTTAATAAGTCTTGGATAAAAATTTCAAGGCCCAACTCTAAAGACAAGGGGCCTAACTGATTCATTTAAACTCATCCCACCATTCTGGCCAGGAATTAAAATCAGTACAGTATTCATGATATGTATCCTGATATAGTCATCAAATAAAGATGCTATTTTCAGTGTGAAATAGGATATATATTTGGCCAACTTGGTTGAAGAAAGAATTCATATTTTAACGCATCTTCCTATTCAAAAATCCATTCATATTTCGGCCATTGAAAAAGCATGGATAGAAATGGACAATTTAACTTTGTTTAATCACACTACCATAACTTTGGATCCACAAGTCCAAATGCCTCCAAATTTTGATATTAGTTAGAAAACATTATTATCTACAACTTTTAAGAAGTAGATATCTATATATTCAGCTATCTGGATGGCAAAATGGGCGATGAAATTGGAGGGGATAGATTTGGAATGCAAACTGTCCACCTCCTTGGGCAATATATACATCCCCTCCTCTCCTTTCAAAAGGGTTGGAATTTAAGAAGAGATTAGTATAAATTTTCACGACCAAATCATTTCCAAATGCTTGGTAGGACCTTCCATACTCATGTTTTTACTTGATAGACCCTTCCTTCTCTTTTTGTTTTCATTTACTTTTGTGTTCTTCTTTGTTGTAATCTTATAAGTCTTTGTTTTTGTAATTCTATTTTAATGAAAGTTTATTCTTATTCATATATTATTATAATACACCTTATATTAAATAATATTAGTGGACTTAAAATATTTTAAATATAGTTTAATCCCCTTACCTTATTGTGCATTCTCATTCAATCTAAATTCAGTATTTAATTCCCTTCACTGTTTGTGTATGTGTGTTCGACGCACGACTTTTTTCTTATCCATTTATTTTTCTTCTATTTATAATTAATCATCATAAAAATTACAAAAATATTATTAACCAAAACAATGAATGAGTAAATCTACCATTGGGGTGAGTTATTATCTGGGTATGTTAAGTGATTGAGAGAATTTACTTTATGGATATTCTTTAAATTAACATTGTGTATGTTAAACTTAAAATGTCATAGATTAATGACATGATTTTTTTAACATATGGTTTCCATGGATTATTGGAACCATAAATACACTACCATCAATAATATCTGATTGAGATTATAACCCTAAGATAAGTTAAGGCTTGGATTAAAGCCTTAACACTTAGTAATTCCAATCAACGTTATCTTGTGAAGTGAGAGTTAATTTAAATGCAATATAAAGCAAAGATCAAGGATATCACAAGATTAAATCCCTAATAATGAACTCAACCCAATATTTATCAATTTTTTAAATCAATATTAATCAATCAATAATTTCTTAATCTCTGCAAACAAACCCCCTAATCAAAATACAATCAACTAAAAACAATCGACTATTAAAAAGTATCATCCCAAGGATTCGACCTGAGTGATACTATACACTTTAGCAGAGCACCAGAACCTTGGCCGATCAATAGGATACAATCAGAAACAGTTTTAAATGGATCCATTGTCAGGGATGGTGCAATTAAGTAGTCATTAGTTTCTGTTTATTGTACAAAAACACAAAAAAAAAACACAAAATTTAAAAAAAATTGAGTAAAAAAACACAAAGAAAAACCCATCTTCCACTTTCTTCCAAAATCTCTCTGAATGCCCTATATCCTCCCAAACATTCCCACAGATTTTTTTTGACCCTGAAATTGAGAAAACACATTGGCAACTTAGGAGGAACATAAGAGATAATCAAATCATTCAAGAACCTATCCTTGTACAACCAATTGAATTAGATATGGCCAATCCTAGGGAACAAACACTTAAAGAACTTGCTTCCCCTGATATAAATTACCAACCTCTTGGTATCTAATATCCAAACATAGAGGCTGAATTTGAACTAAAATTGGGTTTGATTCATCTTCTACCTCATTTCCACAGGCTAGCTGGCGAGGATCCACATCTCCACCTTAAATAGTTCCAAGTGGTGTGCTCTACCATAAAGCCTCAAGGGGTTTCTGAGGAACAAATCAAACTCTGAGCATTACCTTTCTCCATAGTTGACACTGCTATGTCATGGATTTAATACCTCCCTCTAGGTTTCATAACCACATGGAATGGCATGAAGCGACTCTTCTTAGAGAAATTCTTTCCTACTTCTCGTACTACTTCTATCTGAAAGGAAATAAGTGGTATTTGTCAATTCCCAAATTAATCACTCCATGAGTACTGGGAGAGGTTCAAAAAGATTGTTGCAACCTGCCCACACCACCAAATCCCTAAATAAATCTTGATCCAATACTTCTATGAGGGGTTATTGTCTATGGAGAGAACCCTCATTGATGCTGCAAGTGGCAATGCTCTTGTTGATAAAACTCCTACAACTGCAAGAGATCTCATAAGAAACATGGATGCAAACACACAACAATTCCATAATCGATAACATGTTCAATTCAAACAAGTCCAAGAGAATCAATCCATATAGATGAACAAGATGACTAAGTGGATGAGAGAACTTACAGGTCTTGTGAGACAACTAGCTGTGTCTTCCAAAGCCCCTACCTCATCTTCTCTATGATAAATATTTCCTTGGATAGTCAAAAATTATGGAATCTGTAACTCACCAACTCATTCAATAGAAACCTTCCCACAACTTCAAGATGATAAATCTAATTAATTTAGACCAATGGAGCTCAATGCAGCCTATTCTCAGCAGAACACCAACCCTCAACTATCAAGTCAGTTTGTTAGAAACTTCAACCAACCTCACTCTGAGCCCTTCTCTTCTTCTTATAACCAAGGCCTAAGGTATGGTAATATCGTCTCTCATCCCCCTCAATTACCTCCTCAAATATCAAACTAGTTTCAATATGGTCAAGGTGTTGGTAACTTCCAACAACCTTATCCTTTTGTTCCTCAACAACAAAAGAGAAATCTTCCTCCTTCTCCTCTAGGATTCCACTTTCCTAGTGATCCTTCTCAATTCACAAACCAATACAATCACTTTCCCAAGAACCAAAATCAAGGAAATCCCAATCTAGGACAAGCCTATTCTTCCAATAAACCATGAGAAAGTGTAGTTGAAGATCTTGCCTCTTTCCCTTGTTCCAACCTTAAAAACATTGAAACCCAAATCAGTCAACTTGCATCCCACCTTAGTCAACAACAACCATCCAATTATTCCCAAATCCTAGCCCAACTATTACCTAACCCAAAAGGTAATGTAAGTGTAATTGCACTTATATCAAGAAATAAAATTTCTATACCTCAAGATAAGTCCTCCAACCCCATTTGAATGTTGACCTAGAAAATGAAAAGAAACAGAAACTTGAAAAGGAACCAGAATCCATTCCCTCACCTCCTTCCATTCCACTTAGGAACCCAATTCCTTTTCCTTAATCCATTTCTAATCCAAATAAGTCTTTTGAACCTGATCCTGAAATGCTCTACAAGTTTAGATGTGTTGAAGCCAACATTTCCCTATTAGATGCCATAAAACAAATATCTAAGTATGCCAAGTTTCTTAAGGAATTGTGCACCCACAAGAAGAAACTTATGACCTTTGAAAATGTTTCCACCTAGCAGCCTATTCCCATAAAGTGAAAAGATCTAGGGACCTTTACGGTTCTATTCCAAATTGGAAGTTCCAAATTCGATGATGTACTCATAGACCTAGGAGCCTCAATTAATGTAATGCCCAAATCCATCTTCTTCAAACTTGGTCTAGGTCTCTTACATCCAATGAGTGTTGTCATCTAGTTAGCCAATCGAAGTATAGCCTGTCTTGAGGGAATAATTAAGGATATCCTTGTCTGAGTCAATGATCTTATCTTCCCCACTGATTTCTATGTCCTTGACATGGAAGGTGAGATGAACTCTTCTCGATATCCCCTAATTATAGGAAGACCATTCCTAATGATAGTGAGAACCAATATTGATGTCCATTCAGGCATCTTATCCATGGAATTTAGTGACCAATTGGTCAAGTTCAACATTTTCCAAGCCATGAGATACCCATCTGAGAATCACTCTGCATTCTCAATCCAGGTTTCTAAGGAAACTTCTGAGAGTCAATTGAACCCCATTCCATCATGTTCATCATATTCTAACAAGAGAGGATCTTTTGAAATATTCACCATGACTAACCAAGTCATATATGGTGAAGTTTATGTGGACCTCTCATTCATATACTCCATCAATCTAGAGGATCTTGAAAACTCCATTGAATTCCACATCAACTCTGATCTCTACTGCTCAACCTTGGACAGTATTAAGGAAAATTAATTTGAAGCAACTGAAGTCCCTTCCTCCATTCCTAAGTTATCTAACCCACAAATGAATGATGTGACTAATCTGAAACCTCTTCCTGAACACCTGAAATATGTATTCATTTTCCATGATCACTCTTATCTTGTGATTATATCTGCTTCACATACCAAAACTGAGGAGTCCAAACTTGTTCAAGTGTTAGAGAAAAAAAGGCCTTAGGTTGGACCCTAGATAACATACCAAGAATCAACCCTGCCATTTTCATGCATCACATCCATCTTGAGGAATCATCCAGACCAATTAGACAACCACAAAGAAGACTCAATATACTCATACTTGAGGTAGTTAGGGAAGAGATCACCAAGATTCTTCAAGCTGTTATTATCTACCTAATTTATGATAGTGAATGGGTTAGTCCAATTCATGTTGTACCTAAGAAGGGTGGGATAACTGTTTTAACAAATGGAAATGGGGAGGTAGTCACAACTCGAGTGAAGAACAAATGGCGTGTGTGCATCGACTACCAAAAATTGAATGTTGAAATAAGAAAAGATCACTACCCTCTTCCATTCCTTGATCAAATTCTAGAACGATTAGCTGAAAAGTCACACTATTGATTTATTAATGGATAAAATGGCGATTTCCAAATCCCAATCGCACCTCAAGATCAAGAAAAGACTACTTTAACTTCCCCTTTGGAACATATGCACATATGAGAATTCATTTTGGCCTTTGTAATGCTCTTGAAACATTCCAGAAGTGTATGATGAGTATCTTTTCAGAAGTCATTGAACACTACATGGAAGTCTTCATAGATAAATTTACCATTTATGGTGAGTCATTTGAATCTTGCTTGAATTCACTCTCTCTAGTCCTTCGAAAGTGTGTCAAGTTTAACCTTGTGTTAAATTTTGAAAAATGTCACTTCATGGTTTCAAATGGGTTTTTTCTTAGGCATATAGTTTCAAAAGAGGGTATTGAAGTTGATCCTTCCAAAATTGAAGTGATCTAATCACTTCCTAAACCCACCTCTATTCGAGACATTCGTTCATTCCTAGGTCATGCCCGTTTCTATCAGCAATTCATCGATAAATTTAATAGGATTTCTCTCCCACTCACTCGTCTACTCCAAAATGATGTTGAATTCCATTTTGATGAGGTTTTCAAGAGATCCTTCATTGAAATAAAAAACTACTATTACATCTACCCTGATAATCCATCCCCCAGATTGGTTCTTACCCTTTGAGTTGACGTGCGATGCTTCTGATAGAGCTGTTGGGGCTGTTCTTGGTCAAAGAAGAGAAAAAATTCCTCATGTCATATATTATGCCACCAAAACATTGGATGAAACTCAATCTCACTACACTATCACTGAAAAAGAACTTTTATCAGTTGTTTTTTCCTTAGATAAATTTTTCCCCGATCTCTTAGGTACCAAAATCACCATCTTCACATATCATTATACTATAAAGTTCTTACTCAATAAAAGTGATTCCAAACCGAGGCTAATAAGATGAATCCTAATGCTCTAAGAGTTTGACCTTGAAATCAAAGATAGACCAGGAAAATAAAACCTTGTGGCTGATCACCTGAGTAGAATTTCTAATTATTCTCTTTCAAAAATCATTGATCCTGAATTCCCAACTAGGAACCTTTCATATCTCACTCCAAAAATACCATGGTATTCACCAATTGTAAATTACTTTGTTTCTGGTGTTTTTCCTGAAATTTTTTCAAAAGAAAAAAAATGAAGTTGAAAAGTGATTCAAAATACTATTTTTGGGAAGATAATAATATTTGGAAAACTGGGGGTGACATGGTAATTATGAGATATGTTGATAAAGATGAAAATTCCTCCATCTTATAATTTTTTAACTCACTTCCTAGAGGTGGACGCTTTGGACCACAAAGGACATCCAAAAGGTCTTAGACTTTGGATTCTTCCATCCTTCACTCTTCAAGGACTCACATGAGTTCTGTCAATCATGTCCCACTTTCCAAGAGTTTGGCATAATTTCAAATAGAAATTAAATGCCTCAAAAGCCTTTAATTTTTGGTGAGATCTTTGATATTTGGAGAATCGATTTCATGGGACCATTCCACCCTTATAATGGATTCTCATACATTCTTATTGTATTTGATTATGTTTCTAGGTGGGTCTAGGCTTAACCCACTAGAAAGGATGATTCAAATACTATTAGTGAGTTCCTAAAGACAGACATATTCCACCGATTCGGCACACACTATGCCTTGATCAATGACTTAAAAACCCATTTTTGTAATAAAATAATGGAATATCTTTTGAAAAATAATGGTGTTGTAAATAAAAATTCAACTGCATATCAACCCCAAACAAATGGCATGGATGAACTTTCAAATAGATAAGTCAAAAGAGTGCTTGAGAGAATTGTTAAGCACACCAGAAAAGATTGTCCTGAAAGACTTATTGAAGCACTTTGGGCTTATCGAACTGCCTACAAAACACTCATTGGGATGTCTCCTTTTAGACTAGTTTTTGGTAAATCATGTCATTTTCCAGTTTAAATCCAACATAAGTCTTTTTTAGGCTGTGAAAACCTATAATTTTGATTGTGAAAAATATGGTGAAGAAAGACTGTTGCAATTGGCTGAACTGGAGGTGCTTCGACTTGAATCCTATTATAATTCCAATCTATACAAAGAAAAGGCTAAGGCACTGCATGAAAAACACATCATGAGAAAGGTATTCCATGAAGGTGAAAAGGTATTTCTTTTCAACTCTAGATTTCTTCTTCATCCATGTAAGCTTAATTATCGTTGGGAATGTCCTTTTATTGTTTCTAATGTTTACCCATTTGGTGAAGTGCAAGTCCAAGAAACCTTTTAAAAAAGGACATTCACAGTTAATGGACATCGGTTAAAGCATCATCATGAGAGGACACAAAATCCTGGAACTACATCGAATTCCATTGAATCCCCAACTTCTGCAGTTGTCCCACCACTGGATTGAGATGGTAACCCACCAAATCCAAACCAGGGGCACCTCTTTCCCTTTAAATCCACTTCTCTCTCTCTCTCTCTTCTTGTTCGTCCCTCCTCAATTTGTTTTTTACCACTTTCCTCATCACATTTTTTATTTACTCTTCCTATTTTTTGTGGGTGTGTCTTTATAAAAAACTAAAAAAAACTAAAAAACTAAAAAAATAATAATATAAAAAATAAAAATTCATGATTACTCACCTTCCATTTTTTAAATTTTTTCTAACCATTTTTGGGAGTCAAAAGACCCGGTTTCATCTAAAAATTTTTGTGGTTTCTTCATAAATTTGGATAAAGAATATTATGTCAAGACAAAAAAATTAATACTCAATTTTTGATTTGGAAAATGATTTTCCCAACCATTAGGAACAATATTAGCTTTCATGAAAAGGCTAAATATGGACATATTTTCAAAATGTGTGTTTTTTACCCCCATTTGTGAGTCTTGAGTTTGTGGACCTTCGAGCTGAATTTCCTACTTTATTGTGCATTAATATGATAGAGTAATTTTATAAACCCCATGAGAATTATAATAGCCAAATAGCCTCCCATTAACCATACATTAATCCTCCTTTTAAAACCCCTTCGAGCCTATGAAAACCTTTTCTTTGTTATCCACATTACAATCCCAATACCTTATCCTACCCAATATCAACATGGATTTTCATTGCATAAATTTTTGAAATTCAAGTGTCGGGGGGACATATTTCATTTTGGGTACCCTTTTGTTTATTTGCACCATGTTATCATATGCTTGAGGAAAATCATCAATTTAAGTGTGGGGGGGGGGGAGTTTTTCCTTTAGTTGTGTTTGGGAATGTATATATATTTATTTTGTACAAATTTTACTAACAAGTGTTCAAAAAAAAATCAAAAAAAAAAAATCAAAAAAAAAAATCAAAAACAAAAAAGAAACAAAAATGTGTTGTGTCTTGGGTAGGTCAAAAATAACTCTTCCTCAACCTTTTATCTTGTTATAAATATTACAATTAGTGTCATTAGGAGATCAAACATGAGTTGGGATATGAGTGTGAGATCTGTTTCAAGTTCAACTTTCGAAAAAAATACAAAGAAAAAAGAAAAAAAAACACTTGCATTATATTCTTATGTAATTGGGAGAAGTTTTGTGTTTTTTAAATATTACATCTTCTCATTCCCTTCATATTTCCTTTCTCTTTTGTGTCCTATTTCACATTTTCATTCCCTCATAAATATGTGTTTCCATTTCCTTTCATGTTTTATTTCAAAAAAATTGTGCATTGTTTTTTCCATATTGGTGTTTTACCCCCTTTTCCTATCTTTTGAATATCATATTCCTACCGTCACATCGCCATAGAAAAAACCCTAAAAACACCTTGTTTTTTGAGCACATTAGGACAGAGAGTGGAAGCTGAAATCTCTTACAAACTCTAAGATTTTCACTTTTGGTTGGTGAATGAGTGAAGCTCCATAAATTAATTTTGTCATCTTGAGAGGAGTAAGTTTTGTGCGCCACCATTTTCATTTTCTAAATTTGAGCATGAAAAAATGAATTGTTTTTGGAACATTTTTTCTGTAACAACTTTTGGTGGAATTCAATATGGATGAGTGAAATTGCCTAAACCTCCCTTGATTGGGGAAAACAGAATTTAAATATTTTTTGGTGAGTAAAAATGATTTTGTTATGTTTTTTTTATATTTGTTGTACATGAAGACATGCAAAAGACTAAGTGTGGGGGATTTGATGTTATTAATATTGTAATGACTTATTATATTATCCCTTTACTGATTTTATATGAAATGTGCATAATTTGTGTGAAATATTAATGTTTTAATACTAAATATAATTTTTGATCATTTTTAGAAGTAGTCCAATTGAGTCACTTTACTATTTTATTTATAACTATCACATTAAAGATCCAAATTGAATGTTTCTTATTTTTTATTATTCCAATTTGAATATAAAACATTTCATTAAAAGGAATCTCAGGCCAATTATGCCATTTGAAGGGTCAAATGGATCACACAAAAAGGCCCACATAATCTGTGAAGAAACTAGACCATCCATAAAGATTGAATTAATGGGATAAATATAGATTTTAAAATTAATTTATTCTACTAAAATGTTTTTGGGAGAATTTAAGGAGTCTTGGATAAAAATTTCAAGGCCCAACTCTAAAGGCAATGGGGCCAACTGATTCATTTAAACTCAGCCCACCATTCTGGTCAGGAATTAAAATCATTACATTATTCAGGATATGTCTCATGATATTTTCATCAAATAAATCTGATATTTTTTAGTGTCAAAGAGGAGATATAAGAGGTATAATTTTTTTAATAAATCATTTGGATTTTAAGGCATCTTTCTATTCAAAAATCCATTCACATTTCGGCCATTGAAAATGCATGGATAGAAATGGATAGTTTAACTTGGTTTAATAAAAACGCCATAAATTTTGATCCATAAGTCAAAATTCCTAAAAATGTTGAGATTATTCATCAAAAATTATTATCTAAAACTTTTAAGAATGATATATCTTGAGATTCAGCTATCTGGATGGCTAAATTGGCAATACAAGTGGAGGGGAATATTTGGAATGCAAACTGTCCACCTCCTTGGGCTACATCCCCTCCTCTTCTTTCAAAAGGGTTAGTATTTTAGAAGATAGAATAATTAATTTTCACGACCAAAGACTTGAAAAATTATGGGGAGGACCTTCCATACTAATGTTTTTACTTAAGAGAGCCTTCCTCCTCTCTTTGTTTTCATTTACTTTTGTGTTATTCTCTGTTGTAATCTTGTAAGTCTTTGTTTTTGTAATTCTATTTTAATAAATGTTTCTTCTTATTCATATATTATTATCATCCACCTTCTATTAAATAATATTAGTGGTCTTAAAATTGTTTAAATACTATTTAATCCCCTTCCCTTATTGTGCTTTCTCATTCAATCTAATGCCAGAATTTAATTCCCTTCACTGTTTGTGTGTGTGTGTTCGACGCACAACTCTTTTCTTATCCTTTTTTTTCTTTTATTTATAATTCATCATAATAAAAATTACAACCATATTATTAACCAAAATAATGGTTGAGTAACTCTACCATTGGGTTGAGTTATAATTTGGGGATGTTAAGTGATTGAGAGCATTTTCTTGATGGATATTATTTAAATTAATATTGTGTATGTTAAACTTAGAATGTCGTGAATTAATGACATGATTTGTTTAAAGTGTGTTTTCCATGGATTATTAGAACCACAAATACACTACCATAAAAAACCTCTGATTGAGATTAGAACTCTAAGATAAGTTAAGTCTTTGATTAAATCCTTAACACTTAAGAATTCCAATCAATGTTATGTTGTGAAGTGGGTGTTAATTTAAATGCAATATAAAGCAAAGATCAAGGATATCACAAGATTAAATCCCTAATAATGAACTTACCCCAATATTTATCAATTTATTAAATCAATATTAATTAATCAATCATTTCATAATCTCTTCAAACAAACCCACCAATCATAATACAATCAACTAAAAATAATTGACTATTAAAAAGTATCATCGCCGATGATTGGACCCGAGTGCTACTATACACATTAGCAGAGCACCGGAACCTTGACCGGTCAATAGGAGACAATCGGCCATGATTTAAATTATCTTTCATACACTAATGTAAGATTGGATATTGCTTTAGACACCATCAGTGTTGGACCACTAATTCATACTCATACCCTTCTTGAGACACTATGGAATATGGTTACCCGTGAAAATGCTACTTTTTTCTGATATAAGCTCAGGATAGGTACATGGTATATGGTTATGCATGGGATGAAGGGTTGTAGTAGGGGATCTCAGGACTGGTTTGGGACTTAGGTCTTTGTTCAGGGTCTTTTGGTTATTTTAGTTTTGTATTTTATTTTTATGATTTCCTGGCATGTAGAGTGTACCCATCATTGTTGTATTAGGTCTTGCTTTGTTATAGTTGGTATTTTTCACATGATTTCCTTTAATTTATTCCTATTGGTTATTATATCTATTGATATTGTTTCTACTGTAGCATTACTTTGATAAGAAAGTATAGTCTCCCCAGCTTTTCTCCATAGATCTGTGCTGCTAGTCGACAGCCTCTGGCATACAGGGAGGTGCACCTGAGGTCATGTGACGACTTGGATCAGGGCACTAAATATAGTGGCCACTAAGAGAGGGATATTACATTAATTATTTTAACTACTATAAAATATCATGAATTATTTGTTTTATTTTACACTATATTATTTGTTTTCATCATTGCATGTTCATAATCCCATTCATTCATAATATTCATATTATTTGGTTCCCTACTACATAACCTATTGTATGTATTGTATGAGCATTATATCCAGTTTTATTAATAATTAAAGTTGCATCAATCATTTCTTCGATAATTTTAATTTTATTATTTTTTTGAAAAAAGATTATTCACCCCACTCTAGTCCATATTTCCATCTCACTTGGACATGGAAATTGGTATCAGAGCTTAGTGAATTTTAAGAAGTTGTTGGTTATTACTATTATCCTAGACATAACAGTCTAAGTAAAGATCTATTGTTTTGTTATGGAAAGTTATTAAATTGAGTTCTTTAATTTCATTAGACCAAATCATTTCAATGTAACCAACTATAAATATTGGAATAATCAAATGAAGGTATTTTAAAAGAAAATAGTTATTAAATATTATAAAATCATGTTAAAACCACAAAAATTGATAAGAGTGGATTTAGATATTTTAACTAGAAATGATACTGCAAAATATGTTTTAAAATACAAAGTTATGAATTACCTATACTATTATTTAAGTATAAATATGTAAAGTAATATTTCATCTTGTAAAACTATATATAACATCTAGAGGACATTAAAATTCACTCATCAAGGAAATGATAAGTTAAAAATAACCAATTTTGGAATTCATAGAGTTGAGTTCCAAGAATTTAGAATGAATGATCAATAGAGAATCAAAAATGTGTAAAAATTATTCAGTAAAGTTTTTAATAGTATGGTTATACTTAGTAGAACAAAAAATAATTAAGTTCTTATTGAAATAATAATTTGAGATCTACCAAAAAGGTGGAACTCAAATAAGGTTTCAAATAAAGAAAGTAAGGATTTCACTGAGTAATCAATGAATGAATTGATAGGATCAATTATTTAATAAAGTTTTTAGTTGAAGAATAATGACAATGAATAACATGAAAAAAGTAAAGGTATATCATTCAAATATGATATAAATGTTTTAAATATTTTTTCTAATCCTGATTTGCAGCAAAGTGAGAAAGATGAAATAACCAATCGTTGTAAAGGAGTTTATAAGTACATTAAAAAAAAGAGATATTCAAAGAATTTATATAGAAGAGATCATCACAAGGATAAATAAAAGGTAATTAATAAAGGTAATGAAAGTAAATACAATAATATTTTATAATAATATGCTATGAGTTTGAAAAAAATGGACACATTGAGTCAGATTCTCCAAAATTAAAGAAATAAGGGAAATATAAGAAATACAAGGAATTGAAATGTGTATATCATTTTGGTTGAAGTTTCACTGAGGATTCATACTCGAGTAGTAATTATTTTGAGAGTGGAAAAGAATAGGCCATTCTATGCTTGATGAAAATTAACTTGAATGAATTAAGTACTAATTTTGAGTCTAGTTCAGGTTTTGAATGTGATTTTGAAAATGAAGTTAAAGAGTTAACAGAACAAAATGAAAAGTTTTAGAATTATATTTTAATAATGGTATAATTATATAGAGATATGGAAAAGGAAAATAATAAACTATTTATGACAAAAAACCATATCACTCAAGAATATAAAAAAATTTAAAGTTACATCTTTAAATGAAAAGGAATTCTTTGAATTTGAAAATATGAGATTGAAAAAAGAAAATGTAAAAATTATAGATGAAAATGAATAAATTCAAGATTTGATTTCTAAAAATAATGAATATAAAGAAAATATATTTAACTTAGTTTTGGATGAAATAAAAAAAATTAAAAATGAACATAAGAATCTTAAAAAAGAAAATAAAATATTAAGAATAACAACATCATGTTCAAGTGGGAAAATTTGTGATGACCTAGAAATTATAGAAAAAGAAAATGATAATTTTAAAAAATATATTATTGGATTAAAATAATTCTTATATGTTTTTGTTCAAGGAAAATAAAAAATTTACAAGTAATGTATATGAACAAACCCAATATATATAAAATAGTATTTGGATATAATAGTCAAATTCTTAATCTACATAAAACTATTTTTAAAAAAAAAATTAAAGGAAATGTTTTTAGTGTTACATGATTTAGATGTAATCCAAAGGGACAATATAGAAAATAATAATTATTAATATTTTTTCAATCATTAGGCCATACCAAGAATTTTATTTCTAAGAAATTATCTTCTAGATCACCATAGAATAAATCCCTTAAATATGCATGGCTTCATAAAAAGTTTTATCATTAATCCAGTTAGACCCAAAATAGATCGGGTATTAAAACAATTACCTGCTCAATCCGTTATACAGGAAATTATCCTAAATAGTTCTAAAGATACATTGTATATAGACAAAGGGAGTTCTAGAAACATAACTAGTGATATTTATAAATATTTATATTTTATTTAATGTGATAGAGGCTATTTCACTTTCAATGATAACTCTAAAGGGAAGTTAAGAGGTTTTCGATAAGTAGGAATATTAAAATTTGTTAAAATTTATAGCACAAGAGCCTCAACCTAGTTGGTGAGGACTTGAGAAGTGCATCCAAGAGACCTGAGATCAAATCCGAACAGAGACATATTTCTGGGGTACTATAGAAGTACTATAGAAGATATTGTTCAGTACTATAGTGGAAAGAACTATTCATTTGTTTGGGCTTTCGGGCAACCAGTTTGGTCCTTGAGTCCTTAAAGGCCTTCGGTCCCCCCAAGGACTTCAGACCAGTAAGGATTTCAGGCTACCTCAAGGCCTTTAGGAACCTCAAGGCCTTCAAGACATATGAAATTTTTCTTAAATGGACTAGGAAAACTCTATAAGGAGAAGGATCTAGATGAGGATTTAGAGCAAGCGAATTCACTATAGTAGAGAAATCGGATTTTGAAGAATGAGTGGGAATGGAAATTACCATCGAGACCAGCCTATGAATGCACACAAAGCCTAGCCAAACAGCCATGCAAAGGTGGAGATTTGACATCATGATGTAGACATTGGGGAGGGGAAGTTACAAGTAGTTATAGTATGGATTAATTCCTCTAAGACCTATGGGTCACGTAATGTCACGAAGCCTATGAGCCATGTAAGGGTTCCCCTTCAACCCTTAAAAGAAGTATTACCAAAAAATTAATTAATGTTAAAATTTATAAAGTACTACAAGTAGAAGGATTAAAACACAATTTAATTAGTATCTCACAACTTTGTGATGATGAAATCAGTGTTATGTTTGAATATAATAAATGTCATATTTTTGAAGATAATTTTGTTTTATTTTATAATAATATAAAAGAGAATGTATACTCTATAATTTTTAAAAAAAAACCCAAAAATGTAATGTGTTTAAATACTGTAGAAACAAATAATATTATCTAATACATAAGGTTGGTACATGTCCAATTTCAACAATTATACAATCTGGCCAAAAATGGACATGTTTTTGAACCACTAGATATTAACATAAGTAAGTAGTTTGTGTGTGATTCTTATTTAAAAGGTAAGAAACAAAAAATAGTAGTTTATATCTTTTAATAATGTTAATATAAATAGATGTTTAGAAATAATTAATATTTATTTATTTAAACCCATAAAATCTACTACTTTAGGAGGTAAAAAATATGTTTTTCAGTTATGGATTATTTTAGTAGTTTTACTTGGACTTATTTCCTTTATAATAAAATTGAAACCTTAAATAAGTGTATTGGTTATTTGTAAATATATTCAAAATAAAAAATTTCATTTAATGAAATCAATTAAAAGTGATAAAGGATGAGAATTTATTAACTTATAATTTGGAAAATTTTATAAAGACAATTGATACTTTCATAATTTTTCTGCCCCTAGAACACATCAACAACATGGTATTGTAGAGAGAAAAAATACAACTATTCATGAAATGGAAATAACTATTCTTAATGAATTTAATTTATCAAAATACCTTTGGTATAATTTGGTTAATAATACTAGTAATATTTTAAATAGAGTTTACATGAGGCCCTTTTTAAAGAAAACTCTTGATGAACTATTTAAAGAAAAGAAACCCAGATTTTTCACTTTAAATAATTTGGTTACAAAGTTTATATTTTAAATACCAAATAAAATTTAGAGAAGTTTGATGATAAAAGCGATGAAGGTATTTTTAAAGGATTTTCAAATAATAGTAAATATTATAGTGTATATAACAAGAGAACCATGATAATAGAATAATCTGTGCATGTAATGTTCATTGAAAATAATGAAAAGTATAATGAAAATTTTGATTTTCCTAATTAAGAATTTAAAGAGTTTGATTTTGGTAAAGATAAACTTGAAAATGAAAATGTATTTGTTGAGGGGGATTATATATATTCTAAATATAATCCTAAGAATTAGAAAACTCTTAGATATCATTATTTATAAAATATTATTGGAAATTTTGAATTTGGAATAAGAACCAAAAAATATATTTTTAATTTTTGTGATAATTATACATTTTTTAATGATTTTGTGTATAATAATTCAAAGAAATCATTTAATGATTAAAATTGGATAAATGTTATTTAATATAAAATTAATCAATTTTAAAGAAATAAATAGTATAATTTGGTTAATTTTTATAAAGATAAACAATCCATTAGAAACAATTGATATTTTAAATAAAATGGATGAATCTAGTAATATAATTCAAAATAAGACTAGGCTAGTTTCCTAAGGATATTTAAAATAAGAAGGTTTTGATTTTGAAGATTCATTTTCTCTAATTTTTAGAATATAATCTATTTTTATTCTATTATATTTCTATTATTATTAAAATTTTAAATTGTTTCAAATGGATGAAAAAAGTCCATTTTTAAATGGATTAATTTCTAAATTGGTGTAAATTAATTAACCTCTTGGTTTAAAAAATGAATAATTTCCAAATAATGTTTTCAAACTATCTAAAACTTTATATGGTCTAAATAAATATCCAATATCTTGGTCAAAATTAATGATAGATGAATTTGATATAAGATTAATGGATAAGTTAATTTTTTCTTTAATCATCAAATTTTATAAAAAAGAATTATTATATTTATAAATCAAAGAAAATATACTAAATATTTGGTCATGAAATTTAATATTGATTCATGTAAAACTATGTGAACCCTATTGATAACCAATTATAAACTAGATGTAGATAAATTTGGAAAATCTATAAATGATAAAATGTATGGAGTAATGATTGGATGCCAACTTTATTTAACTACATCAAGGCCTAATATCATGTTTTAAATATACATGTGTGCACGGTTTTAGTCTAATCCAAAAGAAATTCATTTAAATGATGTTAAAAGAATAATTAGATATATTAAAGGAACTATTAAAATTATTTTGTTTTATTCTAATTAGTATTGTTCAATTTGTTGTTTATACCGAATTTGACTTTGGAGGCTATATACTTGACAAGAAAAACATATCAAGTATGTGTCTCTTGATAAATGTTTAACATCATGGAGTTCCAAAAATATATCTTCACTTGCATTGTCCATAACTGAGGTTGAGTACATTATTGTTGAAAACAGTTGTACTCAAAGTCTTTTTATAAAAAAAATATTGGATTTAAATGTTTATTTTGAAAAAAATTCTATATATTTTGATAATACATATGTTATTTCAATATATAAAAATACTTTATTGCATTCCAAGAAAAAACATATTGATGTTAGATTTTATTTTTTAAGATATTATTTTAATAAAGGGGATATCATTTTGGAATTTGTTCCAATAGAAAATCAACCTGTAGATATCTTTACTAAGCCATTGGATTCTATGAAATTTGAGAAATTTAAATTTTAACTTGGTATAATGTAGATTTCTTATCGAATCTATTTTATAGAAATAGATATGATATTCTAAAGTAAATTTGTTATATTTCTTTCCAATATAAATTTTGGTATAATTAATTTACATTTTTATGTGGATCATTTATTTAAATAACTTTATTGGTTTTTAACCACTCATAGTTGTTTATATATTAATAAATCTGTATATTGGAAAAAATTTGAGCTACTTAAAGAGTCTTGGTCTCATCTTCACAATACATTAATTCTTTATGCATTTATTTTTGAAAAGATTAAATGTTTTATTTTTCTCACTATTTCTTTTATAAATGTTCCCAAATTGATTCAAAAATATAAAATTGTCTATATTATATTTAGGGAGATATATTATTTGGGAATATCATCTAAATGTTTAATATGAAAAATATTTATGTTTTTTTAAACTTATTTCAATGTTTTTATGTGTAGTTTTCAAAATTGATATTTTTTTTCAACATATTTTTTATTACTATTTTATATTTGGAGATCATATATTTTTTATAATTATTGTATAACTAGTTTGATTATACTACATTTGTGTTGGGGAATATTAGTTCAAACAATTGAAGTTTCTTTCAATTAACTATTTTTATTCCAATCTATTTAAAACATTTTGTTTATGTGAAAAAGGAATCTATTGCAACATAACTTAATATTGTTTACTTATATTCAAATTATGTATGCATGTATGCAAGGGGAGATTTTATTTCTTTGAAACCTTTATATTATCTCAACATGTACTAGATTATAATATCTTAATAATATTTTATGTTCACTATTTTCAACGTTTTTATTTGGAATTTATGATAAATTTTAAAAAAGGGGAGATTTTTTTTGAATATCTGAATTGAATGTTTAGTTTTGTAAATTTTAATAAAAGGATATATTGTTAGTGTCTGAAATTAGAGATATAATGTTTTAATATTAATTATTACTAATAATTTTATTTGAAAAATTATAAATACCTAACATTTAATTTCTTATTATTTTGATTAATCAGAATCCCACAATTAACCATATTTGTTTAATGTTCATTATATTTGGATTATATTTTTATTGGTTGTAATTTTTGTTTATTTTATTAAGTATTTTATTATTTATAATTTATAACTTGGTTTTTGACTTTTTCTTTTACACATATTCAATCGACCGTATTAACCACTTGAACTCTAAACCGACCGTATGAGGTATGACCTACCATAAAACTTAATACTTTCAATCAACTGCATGAGATTTTTTACAATAAATCAATAAACCAATATAATATTCTACATAAGTAATAGGATTTACCGCATGAACAATTTTCACCATCATTTAAGTGATTGGTAGAATCTACCACATGAGTAGTAGGATCAGCCGCCTAAAGTAAGCTATGACAAGATGGGTTGTATAGGGAAGAAAATTATAGTTATGATGTATAAATATTTGAATAATAATTTCTATAGAGACCCTATACTTTTACACATATCATTACATTATTTTAAGCATAATAAAGTATTATTTTACAAGATAAGGATCATAAAGTCTAGTGTCTTGGAAGACTAAGTACATAAAACTGAAAAACATGGGACTAAATAAAACATTTCTTTATTTAATATTAAAAAGAGATACTAAATTAAATTGTGCTCATACATCCTCATAGAATAATCTAGGGATAACATAAATAAAGGGATGAGATAAAATCCCAGTAAGGGAATAAGCATAATAATAAAACTTTAGCACATGGGTTAGAAAGCATGACCTAATGATATAAAAAAACATGGAACATATAAAATAATAACATATAAACATGGGATCATATAAACATGGAGTCATAATAATGTGGTAGAAATAGAAAACATGACTTTATTATTAGTCAATGATCATTTCCCATAAAGGATCATAAGTCAAGGTTAACCACCAAGACCATTGCACATGATAGCACAAGTCAAGACTAACCGCCAAGACCATTTCACATATTTTCTCATGAGACTCAAATTTACCCAATGCATTGGAGCACTATCTAGGAACACCCATATTAACATGTTCATGAATATCTTTTCCACATAATGAATCATACATAATCAATCATACATAAACATATGGGTACCCATGGAAAGAAATGAGTATCACAATCATGTCATAAAGCATAATAAATAGGTGTATCATACAAGTGTCCATGAAAGAAAGGAATTATAAAATACATGGAAATTAATAAGGTAAAATAGTAATATATCTTGTTAAGTTATGTCAAACATAATTTATAACATGTAAAAATAGTATTTAAGAAATTTTAGCATTAAAAAATTTTAGTACAATTTTAAGGAAAATGCTAAAAAACATTGAAAATAGAAAAGGTAATAATATTTTATATAAAACTAGAAGTGAACCAAGAATTTTTTCATAATAAAAAGTATTATTTTATAAAAACAATTGTGTATTAAAATAGATGATAGAGTTCACTTGAAATTGGGTAAGGATTAGGGAAGTCCCCTTAAAACGAGTTTTCTTATCAGGATGTATCGAGGAGGGAATCATTTAAAAACATGTATATCCCTAAAACAGAATGATGAAAATATATTAATACATGATTTTGAATAATATAAAAATCATTTATAATATTTACATAAAAATAAAATATAACTTCATTTGGGTAGAAATAAAGATAGAGCAACTCGAAGGAATAAACGAGGTTCAGGTTAGAATCCCTTACCTTAAGTATGATGGTGTCTTTATCTTGATTTTAATGTCCTAGATAACAAAAATTATATTAATTAATTAATATTTAAATAACCTATTATTCATTTAATTGATTTAGTATAGCCTTATTAAGTTCATTTGTGACCTTTTTGACAGGTTAAGAGGTTCAATTTCATTGTTTGGGAGCGTTTGTTTCCTTGGTTTTCATGATTGGTTTACTAATATAAATGTAAGGATAAATATGTAAGATGAGAATGGTTTTCAATAATTGTATTTATATTTTATTATTGAACATACATAAGATTACATGGTTATAAAATTTATTTTGTTATTTTGATTGAAGATGAATCATTATATAAAACTTTAATGATAATCGTTTTGGTTAATTGGCGGTTTTGATCATAACAAACTCATTTTTCCTTATAAATTAATATCACGTGCACAAAAGATTAAAGAAAATTAAATAAGAAATAATAAATATATTATAGTATGGTTCTACCATAAAAATGGTTTCATGACCAAAATTGAAGATGGTAAAAGAAATTAGAAACCAATCGTCCATGAACGTGATAAATTAACACATCTCAGATGATGTTATAAAAGGAGGGGAAATGAGATATGATGATGAATTATTACATTATAATAAAAAAATGAAAGTAAATTTAAGGTACTGGAGTTATCATAACATTTGGATTAAATGAGGTGAGGAAAGAAAAATAAAAGAATGGAACTTGAAAGAAAATAAAAAAAAATGAAAAGAGGAATTTACCTCTTGAATATATCTTCCTTGAGAACCTATTTAGGGGAAAGGATTTGGTATTTTGAAGATAAAAAGGGATTATGGACGTGGGAGAGGGTATTAGGGAGATATTTGAGCAGAATTTTGACAAGGCACAAGGCTTGAGAGGAGTGAAGATAGGAGGTAAAGAGGGGTGATATTTATAGTGGAGGAGAGGATGGGTTTTCCATTATTTTAATCATTAGTTTAATATTTTTTCTCAATACTATGAATATTATTGACTAATGTGACCAAAAATAGTAAATAGAGAATTTGGGTTATAAAATATGTCCATTTACATCATCCATGACTCAATAATTATGCAGACATTCATTTTTTTAGCATTTATCATAAATTATCGCATTTTACTATTCACAAAAAAAATCTAGTATTTTATAAAAATCCAAAAAATTCACCCTAAACATTTTTTGACATGTAGAATTCAAAAATGAACTAAATTTTATAAAAACAATTTTATAAATATGTGAAATTTAATTTTTAGTTAAAATCATAATTTACTTGAAAAATACAAATTTTAAAATTAAAAATGCTTTTATAACACTTTGAAAAATTAATTAATGTCTCTTCAAATTATCTTATAATAATAATTATTCAAAATACTTATTTATGAATAAATTTTATGAAAATAAATTTTCTTTTAAATTATTAAATTAATCATAAAATTGTAATTAAATATACATGACTTACAAAAATACAAACACTACATTAATAATTTTTAAAATATTTACTTACTTATAATATGATATATTTATATCATATTGTAACTTATAAGATGGATAAATTTTATTAATACTTTTATTAGTGAGGTTAATATTCAATTGGGTGGTTTACTATTCATAAGGACCACATTACTATTTCAAAAGGTCAAGTTACTATTTCTTCGGTATATGTTCCTTAACTTATATGTATTCCTTTTATTTCACTCATTAGTCATTTATAAGGTTTGTATTGTGTTCTATAAGTAATATTATGTGATTATACTATAATTATAAGAAGGTAATTTTTATTGATAAAACATTGTGTCGTTACATTCTTCTCCTCTTATGAAATTTCTCCCTCAAAATTTTGTTTTACATTCTAAGTTGTAAACAGGTGTGGGTAATTTTCCTTCATTGCATCCTCTAGTTCCCATTTTAACTCTTCTTACTTATGGTTCTGCCACAGTACTTTGTCCAAGTGAGTAGTATTTTTGCGTAGAACTTTATCTCTACAATCTTAGATCTTCACTAGATGCCCCTCATAAGAATGATAATTCTCCAATTTTACCACCTCTAAAGAGAGTACATGTGAAGGGCCTGGTATGCACTTTTTTAATAGAGATACATGGAATGCATCATTTACTTTAGACATGGTAGGTGAAAGTGCTAGTTGATAGGCTACAACTCTAACATGATCAAGAATATCTAAGGGGACGATGTACCTAGGACTTAGCTTTCATTTATTCCCAAATCTCATGAACTTCTTACAAAGATATATACAGAGGAATACTATGTCTCTAACTTTGAACTCAAGGTCCTGTTGACGATTGTTTGCATATTTTTTTTTTGAATTTGTGCTGCCTTAATGTGCTGCTGAATGGTTATCACCTTCTACACCATTTATTTGACCATTTTAGGTCCTAGTATCTTATTCTCATCAACTTCATCCTAACATACCTGTATTCTACACCTTTTCCCATAAATGGATTCATATGGAGCCATTCAAATGCTCAAGTGGAAGCTATTGTTGTAAGAGAATTTGACCAGGGAAAGATGTTTGTCCCACCCTCCTTTGAATTCTATAGAACATGCTCTCAACATGTATTCCAATGTCTAAATATTTTTCTCATATTGGCCATAATTTTGAGGATGATAGGTCATACTGAAGTTCAGTTCAATGCTTAGAGCATGTTGGACACTTTTCTAGAACTTTGAGGTGAATCTTGGATCTCTATCAGATATAATAGATAGTGGTACTCCATAAATCCTTACCACCTCTTTAATATATATCCGTGTAAGTTGATCTAATGAAAAGTCCTCTCGAATTGCAATAAAGTGAGATGCCTTTGTAAGATAATACACAATGGCCCATATAGAATTGTTTCCTTTAGATGTCCTTATAAGTCTAGTGAAAAAGTCCATAGTAATGTTCTCACACTTCCATGTTGGTATAGGTAGTGGTTGCATCATCCCCTTATACTTTTTTTTTCTTTTAGCCTTCACTTGTTGACATACCAGGAACTTTGATGTATACTCAATAATATCCTTCTTTATATTGTCCCACCAAAAGTTCTCTTAGAGATCTCAATACATCTTTGTGCTCCCTGGTTGAATAGAGAAGGTTTAGCTATGTGAATCATTCAAAATATCATTCTTTATATATGGATTAGACGGTACACATAATCATGACCTAAATCTTATAACTTCTTTATTGTAACGCCCCGACCCCAGCTACCCAGAGTCGGTGCATTACTTCGTAACATTGGCATGATCACAAAAGATCAAGTCTCGAAAGACCGATTAGTTTAGTAGCCTTGGAAACACTAGATACATTCATAAACGTTACATTACATCATAAAGTGAAAAACTACAATAAAAAAAGTCTCCATAGTCCACACTCATATCCTCTTCTGACTATCCCTGCAGGTCATTCATAAAATACTTCTTCACATCCTAGAAAATATTAAAACATTGAAATGGGTGAGCTCAAATGCTCAGTAAGGATAACAATATTGCGGAAGCTTTCATAAATAAACATTAACTTTTAAGGCAATGCATAACTAAAACAAAAGCCTTTTAAACATGAACTTCAACATAATATGGCAAAAGTAAAATGAGATAATTCCATTTACTTATTCACATGGATATTCTACTGGTCGAATAATCACATGCAATATCAATAACCACTTTCATAATGATGGAATGCATAATGCCAGACTATCATAACCACGTAGCCAAGGCCTCGTGCCAAGACCACAAATAAGATTTTGTCAAGGCCTCGTGCCAAGACACTAGTTTGTCTCATGAGACCTGCCGATGCATCGAGGAGCTATAGCGGGCTCCACCCGTCACTTATTCAGTCCAATGGATTCCTCATGTGAATAGGTTTAAACATATCATAAACCATAACATAATCATATGACAGAAAATATACATAAAGGAAACATAAAATTTTCACATTTCAATCACAAGATATAAATACAACACATTGATATAATAAAAATACTTTCAAAACCATTTTCAATACCAAAATAAAGGAAAAGTAAAACATGGTATTTATTTTTCTTTTAAAAAAGGTATGGCTTGTAGAGGAAGCCGAAACTCAAATAATGGTCACGGCGGCGGAGAAGTCGTTGTCGCCGCATACGTACGACAAAAACATTCCTTTTTTTCATTTAGTAAACACTTGGTATAAAAAAAAGATTCCTTTTGAATAAACGTAAAAGTCAAAGGGGTTTATACACCGTATAAAAGAAAGTTGTGTATAAAACCAAATATGCCTCAATGAAAGGAGATTGAGACGAAGTCCTTATAAAGATCATTTTTAAAATAACATAGATATATTATGTGTATTCACTATAAGTACACATAAAGAAAGTAAAAATACAAGATAGTACATAATAATATCATGACATAATTTGAAAGTAGGAGATTAACCCAAAGAATGGAAATTGGGTTATGAAGTTCCCTTACCTCGTGTCTTACTTGACTCAACCGTTCTTTAACCTCCTGAATAATAAACTAGAGTTAATATATACCTTATTAAGAACTATTTTCAATTTCATTATCCTTTTTATATCACTTATTACAATGATATGAGCATTATGTAATTATTTAAGTTAATAACGGTCGTTTTGTCGATCTTTGGTACTTGAGTCAAAAATAGACTTCTTATAATTACGAGTTGTTCATGTGGTAAAATATCCGTTATATCCAGAATTATATTCATGATATAGATATCATATATCTCATATATATCCAGTATATACATTCATTCATAATATTACATGACATTTAGAGGTAAGAAATGAAATGCACCATTCATGGAGACGATAAGTCGTACGTACGCATGAACGCTAATTTCATTTGTATTTCATATTTAATGGAATGAAGTTATAATTATATAAAGGTATAATATAATTCCAGTATAATATAATGTATAATACCATTTACTCCATCCTTTATACATCCCACATATGGCATTAACGATTCAAATCACTTTGAGGGGGCGGTAGTCCGCACTTCCTAAAATGAAATTATCACGTTTACCCATAATGGAAATCATAAAGTATGCCATAAATGAGAAATACAGAATGATAAGGAAAACATAAACATAATATATATATCATATATGAAAATAGTGTCATCAAAATGGCCACCATTATAGGTGTTAAAAGAATTTGAACAATCATCATTTCGTGAGGCCGAAATTCGCCATCCACAGAAACAGTATGTTCTTTAACCATTAGATGTAGGTGTGTGTAAGTGTAGCTCTAATCCTTCTTATAACAACATCATAGTATATTGAGGATACTGGTGTTGTTACAAAAGAAAAGAATAAAAAGAGTTTAGGGGGTTGGAGAATCAAAATAAAACAAAAGAACATAAGAGAAAACACTACCTTTAAAACGGGTAACACTTTTTGATTTGAGGCAAAGGCTTCCTTGGGAGGAGTTCTGCCCAAAGTGAGGCTTCTAGGAGTAATAGGGGGAAGTTGGGAGAGTATTTGGGTAGAGGTTGTCCGAGCCAAATGGCTTGAAAGTGTGAATGAGGTGGTAGAGGTGGGGGCCTTTTATAAGTGGAGAGGAGGGGCTCTTTTGGAAAGATTGAAATGTTACATTATTACACAATGCTTTTCGGATTATAAAGGCCCCACACTTATATAATTCGTGCCTAAGGTGATAAGGGTTCGAAATCTACCCATACAATAGTCTTTGGACAAGTTTAAGCCTTGTATTTTACATTATCTTTTCATTTTATTAAAATCGTTAAATAATGAGGTCATCACTGCATCATAATGGTGTCATAAATAATTTAATTTATTTAATGTCTAAAAATTATAAAAAAAATACTATGATGTAGGAAATCGTCTTATCTTTCTAATGAATATTTATAGTCAAAATTTGGACTTGTGTAACCCCACTTAAAAACTGTTTTAGTAAAACAACTCATGTTTGTGTCAATTTAATTTTAACATTAAATAAATATATATTAATGTCATTTTCCAACCAAAGTGGCTCCATGGGGTCCCCAAGTTGACCCATGGGTTGTCTTGGTCGACCATGACTCATCCAATAGGAGTAGGACAAGTGTCAAGCTCATCTCATATTATTAAAACATTATTTTTACCTTAAACTACACTAATTACCTCTAATCGCGATTAAGAACTTAAAAGTTACTATTCACCAAAAAATTATTTTAATCTCATTGAACCACAATTTACTTCTTAATGACAACCATGTATGTCGGATTTTTGAAAATCAAATCACAGAAGTGGTAATATTTCATTTTAACGAAAAATCAGCTTTTAACAACCACTTAGTAGTTTCACTATTCATCAAAAATTGAAGTTTTTCAGAATAAGGCCAAAATTTCACCCTAAGCTATAATTGATATTCCGAATTCAAAAATGATGTCTATTTTAAAAAATTCCAAACATATAAGTTGCATTAATTAATTTTATAATTAATTCCCGCTGTTACAACAAATAGCGTGTTTTTAAGAAACAATTTATATCAAAAGTTTGGCAATTGTTTATGTCCAATTTCAATGTTAAATTAATTATAATGACCACCATTGGATAAAATGGTAAAAATATATTCTAATTATACTTTAAAACCACTAAATATTATAATTTATCACTATAAATTATTTTGATTAAAAAAGTTGTTTTTAAGTATTTTTCACTATTCATAAAAAATTAGAAGTTCTCAGAAAGTTACAAAAAATTCAACTTAGGATAATTTCGATATTATGAATACAAAAATGAAGTCCATTTTGAAATATAAAATTTATATAATTTTAAAAAGTGGTTATTACTATACATAACGGCTACTTTGATTAGTCGCGGTGTTTTAGAACTCGAAGTTGCGTACAATTCAAGCTATTGCATTATTGAATGAGAAGCGTATCGTGGAAGCTCGGGGTGTTACATTCTCCCCTAATTCAATAAATTGCGTCCTCGCAATTTGAAATTTCTTTTCTTTGAAAATAAAAGGTTGAAAAGAGAAAATACCTTTGTGGAAAACCCACATCGGAAATAAGGTTAATAAAATTTAGCCTTAATAAGAGGGAAATGAAAATAAGAAAGTCACCACCAAATTATGATCTCGATAAGGAGAACATTGGTGGAAATTAGAGACATATAATTGGAGGAAAAACGTAAATATTTGTAGGGAGTGATTGAGGTCATCAATCACAATCAACTGTCAAATTGAGGGCCTCAAAGCCTTCAATCTATGTTGATTTAAAATATCATCAGTTCAACAAGACATAAGGTATTAGGATAACACATTTTTTTGTTTTAATATCCCTTTACTAAAGTTTAAGAATTAATTCATTCATTGAATAAGAGATAGGTATATATATATTTATGCTTGACAATTAGAGTTTCAACCTTCAACTCATCTTTCACTCAAAAGATAATAGAACTCAAAAATATTATACTTATCCTAATTGTATAAGGTTCCAAATGTTAACACATACCATTTAGATTAGTAAAATTATTTTGTAATAATCAGGGACTTCCTATAGGCTAGTGGTAGGAAATAAAGGCATGTCGCACCATGATTGTGGGTTCGATTCCTGCAGCTTTGTCCGACGCGACGGGTTATGCCCCACCCTACAGGTTGTCCTTTTCCTAAAACTATAGTATCATAATATTCCAAAAATAATCTTCATAAATTTTTCAACCTTAAACAATACTATCCAAAGATCAACTTAGTCCACTCCAACCTTTATAATTATCCAATATACCTCTGTCCAGACTTTCTCTAAGAGGTCTCTTAATTCCAAAATCAATTTATCAGATTCCCCAAACAAAGTAAAGTTTCTCTTATTGTCACATACTAAAAATATAATTACCTTCATCATATTAAAACCTTACTGAAATCAAAAAGTACTGCAGTACAATCCTTATATATATATATCACATTATTCTAATAACCAGAATATAATCCATGAGTCCAAAAGCACCATTACATTAGTTATTCTGCTTCAACTGTAGTAACAGCATAAGATTGTCCTTGATCCCTTGGCCTTTTCTGAGGTAAGTTTCCCTGACGCTTAGGACATTCATTTGCATAATGACCCATTTCTCTACAATTGTAGCATTCAACTTTGATAGCCTCTTTCTTTCCCTTGCAATCATGAGCCTGGTGACCCTTTTCTCCACATTTATAACAAACTCCCATTCCTTTTAGGCAAGTACCAGGGTGATTCTTCCCACAATTATCACATAATGGAAAATCCTTCTTTCCCTTTTTCCCTTTATCTGTCTCTTGTTCCACCGTTCTCTTATTCTCTTGCTTTACTTTGTTGTCATAAGACTTAGAGAATTCCTTTTCTGTCTTGATAGCACACGAGACAATATCTTTGTATGATGAGAAGGATTGTGATACTAAAGCTCGACGGAGAAATGGTTTTAACCCATCAAAGAAACGATCAATCTTACTCCTTGGGTTACGTATATAATCTGTAGCATGCCTCGCTAACCTTGTAAAGTTGGCCTCATACATTGCGACATTCTCATCCTCCTTTTGTCTCAGACTCAAAAATTGCCTTTCCATATCCGCTCGATGGTCTCGAGGAAAGTATTTTTCTAAGAAAAGCTCTTTGAACTCCCTCCATTCCACATTCGATACGTCATCATCTTCCTTTGTGTTTTGAATCAGCGACCACCACTGATCGGCATCTCCAGTGAGGCGGTAAACTATCATGACAACTTTCTCCCTTTCACTACTCCCCAAGGCATGGAATATTTTCTCTAAGGAATTTATCCATTGCTCAGCTACTATAGGATTTGTACTCCCATTGAAGGTTGGTGGTTGTTGCCTCATGAAACGGTCTAGCATTGATCCTCCACGTTGCGGATCAGGGTGCTCCATACGAGTAAGGTTATTATTCATAACCTGAGTGAGTTGTCCCAGTATGGTAATAAGTTGATCAGCACCAGTTGTATCTCCAGATCCACAATAATTATCTTGAGAAGGAGGGCAATCCCTACACGAAGTTCGTGCATTGATACGGTTTCCATTCCTTCCACTAGGCGCCATTTCTATACAATGGCATAAACTAGATTAGTTTATGAATCAAAATACATAATTCCATACTTATAAAATACTTAACATAAATTGAACTATTTATGGATATAATCCATAATCATAAAAATGTTTTCTTTGAGGAATTATATACTCATAAACCCTTCATAATGATTTGTAAAGAAAATGAGAGTTATCCTAAGCATATCCCCCGGGAGTGTCGTAACCAAGAGTGCAGCAAGGCCCGTTGTTGTGCACCAGTTCCCGTTTGAGTCTAGCTCAAAGCGGTGTTTTCGGGTTTTACCCCTAGGTACATCTGTGCCAGAGCCGCCTCTACCTGCTCGTATCCAGACAGGGATGTATTGCTCGAAAAACTCATAACATCTCTATAATACCAAAATTCTAGGAAGTTCTTCTATACTAATCCTCAAAGTATATCTTTGGGCTATGTGCTCTAATCAGAGTTTATCTAAATCTAGCTTCCAAGGTTAGTACTAAACTGCCTCTGATACCAACTGTAACGCCCCGACCCTAGCTACCCAGAGTCGGTGCATTACTTCGTAACATTGGCATGATCACAAAAGATCAAGTCTCGAAAGACCGATTAGTTTAGTAGCCTTGGAAACACTAGATACATTCATAAACTTTACATTACATCATAAAGTGAAAAACTACAATAAAAAAAAGTCTACATAGTCCACACTCATATCCTCTTTTGACTATCCCTGCAGGTCATTAATAAAATACTTCTTCACATCCTGGAAAATATTAAAACATTGAAAGGGGTGAGCTCAAATGCTCAGTAAGGATAACAATATTGCGGAAGCTTTCATAAATAAACATTAACTTTTAAGGCAATGTGTAACTAAAACAAAAGCCTTTTAAACATGAACTTCAACATAATATGGCAAAAGTAAAATGAGATAATGCCATTTACTTATTCACATGGATATTCTACTGGTCGAATAATCACATGCAATATCAATAACCACTTTCATAATGATGGAATGCATAATGCCAGACTATCATAACCACGTAGACAAGGCCTCGTGCCAAGACCACAAATAAGATTTTGTCAAGGCCTCGTGCCAAGACACTAGTTTGTCTCATGAGACCTGCCGATGCATCGAGGAGCTATAGCGGGCTCCACCCGTCACTTATTCAGTCCAATTCATTCCTCATGTGAATAGGTTTAAACATATCATAAACCATAACATAATCATATGAAAGAAAATATACATAAAGGAAACATAACATTTTCACATTTCAATCACAAGATATAAATACAACACATTGATATAATAAAAATACTTTCAAAACCATTTTCAATACCAAAATAAAGGAAAAGTAAAACATGGTATTTATTTTTCTTTTAAAAAAAGGTATGGCTTGTAGAGGAAGCCGAAACTCAAATAATGGTCACGGCAGCGGAGAAGTCGTTGTCGCCGCATACGTACGACAAAAACATTCCCTTTTTTCATTTAGTAAACGCTTGGTATAAAAAAAGATTCCTTTTGAATAAATGTAAAAGTCAAAGGGGTTTATACACCGTATAAAAGAAAGTTGTGTATAAAACCAAATATGCCTCAATGAAAGGAGATTGAGACGAAGTCCTTATAAAGATCATTTTTAAAATAACATAGATATATTATGTGTATTCACTATAAGTACACATAAAGAAAGTAAAAATACAAGATAGTACATAATAATATCATGACATAATTTGAAAGTAGGAGATTAACCCAAAGAATGGAAATTGGGTTATGAAGTTCCCTTACCTCGTGTCTTACTTGACTCAACCGTTCTTTAACCTCCTGAATAATAAACTAGAGTTAATATATACCTTATTAAGAACTATTTTCAATTTCATTATCCTTTTTATATCACTTATTACAATGATATGAGCATTATGTAATTATTTAAGTTAATAACGGTCGTTTTGTCGATCTTTGGTACTTGAGTCAAAAATAGACTTCTTATAATTACGAGTTGTTCATGTGGTAAAATATCCGTTATATCCAGAATTATATTCATGATATAGATATCATATATCTCATATATATCCAGTATATACATTCATTCATAATATTACATGACATTTAGAGGTAAGAAATGAAATGCACCATTCATGGAGACGGTAAGCCGTACGTACGCATGAACGCTACTTTCATTTCTATTTCATATTTAATGGAATGAAGTTATAATTATATAAAGGTATAATATAATTCCAGTATAATATAATGTATAATACCATTTACTCCATCCTTTATACATCCCACATATGGCATTAACGATTCAAATCACTTTGAGGGGGCGGTAGTCCGCACTTCCTAAAATGAAATTATCGCGTTTACCCATAATGAAAATCATAAAGTATGCCATAAATGAGAAATAAAGAATGATAAGGAAAACATAAACATAATATATATATCATATATGAAAATAGTGTCATCAAAATGGCCACCATTATAGGTGTTAAAAGAATTTGAACAATCATCGTTTCGTGAGGCCGAAATTCGCCATCCACAGAAACAGTATGTTCTTTAACCATTAGATGTAGGTGTGTGTAAGTTTAGCTCTAATACTTCTTATAAAAACATCCTAGTATATTGAGGATACTGGTGTTGTTACAAAAGAAAAGAATAAAAAGAGTTTAGGGGGTTGGAGAAGCAAAATAAAACAAAAGAACATAAGAGAAAACACTACCTTTAAAACGGGTAACACTTTTTGATTTGAGGCAAAGGATTCCTTGGGAGGAGTTCTGCCCAAAGTGAGGCTTCTAGGAGTAATAGGGGGAAGTTGGGAGAGTATTTGGGCAGAGGTTGGCCGAGCCAAATGGCTTGAAAGTGTGAATGAGGGGGTAGAGGGGGGGGGGGCTTTTATAAGTGGAGAGGAGGGGCTCTTTTGGAAAGATTGAAATGTTACATTATTACACAATGATTTTCAGATTCTATAGGTCCCACACTTATATAATTCGTGTCTAAGGTGATAAGGGTTCGAAATATACCCATCCAATAGTCTTTGGACAAGTGTAAGCCTTGGATTTTACATTATATTTTAATTTTATTAAAATCGTTAAATAATGAGGTCATCGTTGCATCATAATGGTGTCATAAATAATTTAATTTATTTAATGTCTAAAAATTATAAAAAAAATACTATGATGTAGGAAATCGTTTTATCTTTCTAATGAATATTTATAGTCAAAATTTGGACTTGTGTAACCCCACTTAAAAACTGTTTTAGTAAAACAACTCATGTTTGTGTCAATTTAATTTTAACATTAAATAAATATATATTAATGTCATTTTCCAACCAAAGTGGCTCCATGGGGTCCCCAAGTTGACCCATGGGTTGTCTTGGTCGGCCATGACTCATCCAATAGGAGTAGGACAAGTTTCAAGCTCATCTCATATTATTAAAACATTATTTTTACCTTAAACTACACTAATTACCTTTAATCGCGATTAAGAACTTAAAAGTTACTATTCAACAAAAAATTATTTTAATATCATTGAACCACATTTTACTTATTAATGACAACCATGTATGTCGGATTTTTGAAAATCAAATCACAGAAGTGGTAATATTTCATTTTAACGAAAAATCAACTTTTAACAACCACTTAGTGGTTTCACTATTCATCAAAAATTGAAGTTTTTCAGAATAAGGCCAAAATTTCACCCTAAGCTATAATTGATATTCCGAATTCAAAAATGATGTCTATTTTACAAAATTCCAAACATATAAGTTGCATTAATTAATTTTATAATTAATTCCCGCTGTTACAACAAATAGCGTGTTTTTAAGAAACAATTTATATCAAAAGTTTGGCAATTGTTTATGTCCAATTTCAATGTTAAATTAATTATAATGACCACCATTGAATAAAATGGTAAAAATATATTCTAATTATACTTTAAAACCACTAAAGAGTATAATTTATCACTATAAATTATTTTGATTAAAAAAGTTGTTTTTAAGTATTTTTCACTATTCATAAAAATTAGAAGTTCTCAGAAAGTTACAAAAAATTCAACTTAGGATAATTTCGATATTACGAATACAAAAATGAAGTCCATTTTGAAATATAAAATTTCTATAATTTTAAAAAGTGGTTATTAATATTCATAACGGCTACTTTGATTAGTCGCGGTGTTTTAGAACTCGAAGTTGCGTACAATTCAAGCTATTGCATTATTGAATGAGAAGCATATCGTGGAAGCTCGGGGTGTTACATTTATCATCAATATTGAACTCAGAGGATTTCCCATTTCTGATAGCTTCTACCCTTTTCTGAATTTCCACATCATTTCTTTGAGCATCCTTTATTTTCTCTATGAGGGATAGTTGAGAAATATTTTGAGAAATTATTGACAATGTTTCTCTCTTAATGATTCCCATGTCCATCCTATACAAATCTAATAAGATTGAATCATTTTCAATTCCCATATTTGATAAAGATGCAAGATTTTTTCTACTTAGAGCATCTGCCACCTTATTTTCCTTACCAGGATGGTAGTGGATTGAGTAGTCTTAATCCTTGATGATTCCTAACCATATTTTCTGGTTTATATTAATATCCTTCTATGGTAATATATATTTGAGACTCTTTTGATTAGTATATATCTCACACTTCTCCCCATAGAGATAATGCCGCCATATTTTCAATGAAAAGATCACAGCCGCCAACACCATATCATGCGTGGTATAGTTTTGATCATAGTTTTTTAGCTACCTTGAGGTGTAGGCTATCAATTTATCATTTTTCATTAGTACACAACCTAATAATTTATTTTAAGCATTGATGTACACCAAAAATAGTTCTCCACCAATTGAGAGTGTGAGTATTGGTGCAATGATAAGCCTCTTTTTGAGCTCCTTAAATATTTCTTCACATTCTTGAGTCCAGGAGAACTTCACTCCCTTCCGTGTCAGCTTTGTCATTTGGTTTTAAAATCATGAAATGTTCTTCATAAATCATCGGTAATACCCAGCTAGACCATGGAAGCTACGTATCTTTGTTACAGATATTTGCTTGGGATACTCTTCAATTGCCTTTGTCTTGTAAGGGTTTATAAATATTCCTCTGCTGGTGATAACATGACCCAAGAATGATACTTCCTCCATCTATAACTCACATTTACTATACTTTTCATAAAGTTTATCCCTTCATAAAGTCATCATCACAATATTCAAATTATCTTAATGTTCCTCTTTTATATTGGAGTATATAAGAATGTCATTGTAAAGACTACCAAAAATTTGTCAAGGTAATCTATAAAAACTATATTCATTAAATCCATGAAAATTGATGGAGTATTAGTGAGTCTGAAGGGAAACACTATGAACTCATAGTCTCCATACCTCGTTTGAAAGGTAGTATTGGGAATATCTTCCTTCCTCACCTTTAATTGGTGATATCTCGACCAAAGGTTCACCTTAGAGAAATAACTAGCCCCATGAAATTGATCGAATAAGTCATCTATCTGAGGTACGTGATACTTTCCCTTTATCGTGATTTTATTGATCTCACGATAATCAATGGATAGGTGCATTAAACCATCATTCTTCATGATGAAGAGAACCGGGGCTCCCCATGGTAAAGCACTCGGGTGTATAAAACCCTTCTCCAGATTCTCCTGTAATTGTTTCTTCATCTCTTTCAGCTCAATTATGTCCATTATATAAGGTTTATTTGATATAGACAGAGATCCAAGAATAAGTTCAATTGATAACTCAACCTCTCAATCAGGAGGAATACCAAGAAATTCTTCAAGGAATATATCAGTGTAATCCCTGACGACAGACATATATTCAAGAAGTATCATTTCCTTTCTCTCAATCATTTGAGCTAGACATGCCTGCTCATAAGGCAGTAATATCCACACTTGATACAGTGATTCTAAAAGAGATTCATCTTCCTCCTTAAAATTTTAAAGAATTGTAGGATGCTTCGGGATGTGAAGTGTGATATAACTTTCCTGATAGTTGATTTTGAGTTTGTATAAAGATAGTAAATCCATTCCCAAGATAACATAAAACTCCACTAAAGGAATTATGAAGAGATTTTATGGGAGGTTCAAACCACAAATATCAACTAGGGAGGAGTTATATAATTTGGATGTAGTAATTTCCCTATTTTTTGTTCTCACAGATAACTTAACCTCTAAATTTTGAGGTGGTGTTTGAATAGTTCTACTAATCTTGAAAGATATGAAAGAATGCGTATAACCAGAATCAAAGAGTACATTCATTATTCTTGAATGAATAACTAGCGTACCAATCTCCACATCATTTTATGGATCCACCTCATTAGTAGTGATAGAATAATCCCTTCCTTGTTTCCTTGTAGGTTGTTTTTTATTTCCTATGACAAACCTTGGCTTAGGGATTTTTTTTCATAATGCCTATGCTCTTTGTAGTTGTAACACTACACTACATGCTGAGAGTTGATATGAACCTTCCTTTCTTCTTCCACATAAGTGGAATTATTCATATACCTTCATTAGTTCTTTGAAAAATGTCATATATTTCCACATTTAAAGAAATTCCTTATTCCCTTTAGACAGTTCCTAAGATGCTTCTTCCCAGAAATTTTACATGTGGGATGTTCGATCTTCTTTCCATCATGGGATTTATTTTACGAACCACCCATATTAGACTCCATATTAAACTTTTTTTAACTGTTCCCAAGAGACCACTGAGAGTCTCCGATCTCCATTTTAACCCTGGGGAAAATAAAAAATCTCCTCATAACTATCAATGTCCCAAATCACCAACAATTTTCATAGACTCAACTTTAGTCTACTAAAAAATCGATCCACATCGCTTTCAGTGTTCATGAAAAAGCTGGAGGTATATCTTGTAAGCCTTATAAAGTTTGCTTCATACGCCCCAATGGACTCATCTTCCTTCTGCTTAAGTCTGAGGAACTCTCTTTCCATATTGAGATGGAGGGTTCGGGGAAAATATTTATTGAAAAACATTTTATTTAATTCTTCCCCATCCATGGAATAAATTTCCTCCTAGGACTTCATGTTCTTGATCAGTGTCCACCACTAATCAACTTCCCTATCAAAACGATAGTCTTCCAGCACAACTTTCTCTTCTTATGAGCACTAGAGGATAGAGAATATCGTTTCAATGGAGTTAATCCACTATTCCACAAGGAGGGGATCATAAGATCCACTAAACATGGGAGTCCTTTGTCGCATGAAGGATTCGACAACAACTTTCTCTTTCCTTGGTAGAGGATGGAGTTCCACACAATTTAACTTATTATTCAAAACTTGAGCCAGCTGAGTATGTATTATCATGAAGTTTTGAGCACCCATTCCAATCATATTTGGCATATCATTAGGGAAATATTCACATTCTCTATCCCATTTATTATTAGTAAATGTTCTTCTATTTCACGCCATTAACTAAGAAAAAGAATGTACAATTAGGGGGCTTGAATACTTAGCTATTAAGTATAAAAAGGAAACTTTAAACATAAAAGGATAAACTCTTAAAGGAAAAGTATATCCTAACTTGTGATTCCCTAGATTTCAATGTAGGTTATCCTTGATATGTTACTTAACATATATTCTTATGGGCTCTATTTTTTTGTTCTCTTAAAAATGGTCTATACTAAGCTTATGAATTTACCAAGGCATATCCCCTGGGAGTGTCAAACTTGAAGTGAAGCAAGGCCCATTGTCGTGCACTAGTTCCCGTTCGAGTCTCAATAAAAGCAGTGTTTTCGGGTTTTATTCCTAGATACATCTGTGTCAAAGCCACATCCACTTGTTCGTATCTAGACAAGGATATATTTTCTTGATAAACCACTTACTCTATACTTACCAAAATTTAGGGATTTTTTATTATACTTAGACTCATCCCTAAGGTTCTTACTAAAGTGATCTATTCCTAATCTCCAAAAATAACTAGACCATCCTATGATACCAACTATAGAAACCCTTTCCTTTTAAACATATCATTACATTATTTTAATCAAAATAAAGCATCATTTTACAGGCCAAGGATCGTAAAGTCTAGTGACTTCGAAGACTAGGTATATAAAACTGAAAAACATGGGACTAAATAAAACATTTATTTATTTAATCTTCATAAGAAGATCATAACTTCCATTGTGCTCATATATCCTTATAGGATAACCTGGGGATAAAATAAATAAAGGGATGAGCTAAAATCCCAGTAAGGGAATAAACATAATAATAAAGCTTTAGCACATGGGTTAAAAAGCATGACATAATGATATAAAAAAACATGGAACATATGGAATCATAAAATATAAACATGGGATCATATAAACATGGAGTCATAATAATGTGGAAAAAACATAAAACCTAACTTTATCACAATTCAAGTCTTGTTTCACATAAACGATCACAAGTCAAGGTTAACCACCAAGACCGTTTCACTTGGTAGCACGAGTCAAGACTAACCGCCAAGACTATTGCACATAACGTCTCATGAGAATCAACTTTACCCAATGTGTTGGAGCTCTGTCTAAGTGCAACCATATTAACATATTTATGAATATGTTTTTTAAATAATGAATCATATATAATCAATCATACATAAACATATGGGTACCCATGGAAAGAAATGGGTATCACAATCATGTTATAAAGCATAATAAATGGGTGCATTATACAAGTATCCATGAAAGAAAGGAATTAGAACATTCATGGAAGTTAATAATGGAAAATAGGCATATATCATGGTAAATAATTTTAAATATAAGTGATAATATTTAAAAATAGTTTAATAAATTTTATCATTAAAACATTTTAGTACGGTTTTAAGGAAAATACTAAGGAGCATTTAAAATCGAAAAGGGAATAATCTTTTATATAAAACCAGAAGTGAACCAATAATTTTTTCATAATAAAAAGTATTATTTTATAAAAAAAATTGTGGCTTAAAACATATTATAGAGTTCACTTGAAATTGGATAAGGATTTCAGAAGTTCTCATAAAATGGGTTTGCTCATCGAGAAGTATCGAGGAGGGAATCATTTAAAACATGTATATACCTAAAATAGAATGATGAATAGACATTGATACATAATTTTTTAGAATATAAAAATCATTTATAATATGTAAATAAAAATTAAATATAACTTCATTTGGAACGAATTAAAGATAGAGCAACCCGAAGGAATAAAGGAGGTTCGGGTAGAATCCCTTACCTTAAGTCTGATGGTGTCCTTCTATTGATTTTAATGTCCTGGATAACCAAATTAAATTAATTAATTAACATTTCAATAACCTATTATTCATTAAATTAATTTATTATAACCTTATTAAGTTCATTCATGACCTTTTTGACGGGTTAATAGGTTCAATTTCATTGTTTGGGAGCGTTTGTTTCCTTGGTTTTCATGATTGGTTTACTTATATACATGTAAGGATACACATGTAAGATGATAATGGTTATCTAGAAATGGAGTTATATGTTATTAGTGAACATAAATAAGATTACATGGTTATGAAATTCATTTGGTTATTTTTAGAGAAGATGAATCATTATATAATACATTAATGATTTCTGTTTTGGCTAATTTTTGATTTTGATCACGACAAACTCATTTTTCTTTATAAATTAATATCATGTATAAAAAAGATCACAAAACCTTAAATTATACATAATACATATATTATAGTCTAATTCAACTATAAAAATAGTTTCATGACTAGAATTGAATATGGTAAAAGAAATTGGAAACCCGTTATCCATGAACTGATAAATTAACACATCTCAGATGGTGTTTTCATTTCCAGTATAAATGGAGTGGATATGAGAGATGATGATGAATTATTACACTATCACAAAAAAATTATAGTATATTTAAGTTACTATAGTTATCATAACATTTGGATGAATGGATGTGAGGAAATAAAAATAAAATAATGGAACTTGAAAGAAAATAAAAGAAATGAAAAGAGGAATTTACCACTTGAATATATCTTCCTTGAGAACCTCTTTAGGGGAGAGGATTTGGTATTTTGAAGAGACCAAGGGATGATGGAAGTGGGATAGGGGATTAGGGAGATATTTGAGTAAAATTTAGATAAGTCACAAGGCTTGAGACGAGTGAAGATAGGAGGTAAAGTGGGGTAGTATTTATAGTGGAGGAGAGGAGGGGTTTCCTATTATTTTAATCATTAGTTTAATATTTTTGCTTAAGACTATGAATAGTCTTGATTCATGTGAAAACAATAGTAAAGAGATCATTTTATTTTGAAACAATTTCCATTTACATCATCCATGACTCAAGCATGATTCAGAAATTCATTTATTTAGCATTTATCATAAATTATCATATTTTACTATTCACCAAAAATTAAAGTATTTTATAAAAATACCAAATATTCATCCAAAACATTTTTTGATGTATATTATTGAAAAATTAACTCCACATTATGAAAATAATTTTCTAAATATGATAAATTTAATTTTTAATTAAAATCATAATTTACTTAAAAAATAAAAATTTTAAAATTAAAATTGCTTTTCTAACACTTTTAAAAATTAATTAAGGTATCTTAAAATTATATTATAATAATAATTCTTAAAAATAATTATTTATGAATAAATTTTATGAAAATAAATTTTCTTTTAAATTATTAAATTAATCATAAAATTTTAATTAAATATACACGACTTACAAAAATACCAACACTTAATTAGTAATTTTTAAAATATTTTCTTACATATAATATGATATATTTATATCATATTGTCACTTATAAGATGAATAAATTTTATTTATAATTTTATTAGTGAGGTTACTATTCAACTGGATGGTTTACTATTCATAAGGGTCACATTACTATTCCAAAATGTCAAGTTACTATTTCTCTAGTATATGTTCCTTAACATATAGAGATACCTTTTATTTCACTCATTATTCATTTATAAGGTTTGTATTTTGTTCTCTAAGTAATATTATGTGATTATACTATAATTATAATAAGGGAATTTTTATTGATAAAACATTGGGTCGTTACAATTTCTCTCCATGCATGACATTCATAATGCGATACTATGTACTGGACTTATAATGAAGCTGTTGTATGTGATCTACCTTGGAAACTGCTTCAAACAACATTGGATCGACCACATCCTATTATCCATTAACCACATGTAGTGAATTTTCAACATGGAACTCTCTTCACACTGCATACAGTTCTTAATGAACTCTCACTTGACATGATGAAGGATTTCTATGTGCATAATATTTACATCACATGAGGAATGAAGATATAAAGATACTACATAAAATATTCCTCATGTATTTTAGTGAAGAATAAAAATTTCAACATGAATCATTAAGCTACCACATGTAGTATGCATGCTATAGCATAGACCATGTGATGATGCACTGCATAAATCACTTGAAGCGATTGTACCAGTAAGGATATATCATACGAGCATGATCTTGACTTAGTAAATATTCATGAATCCACATGGAGTTATTATAATAATTTTTTACATATTTAAATGTTTTACATTTTTTAGTTTTACAGTGAAGTTGTGAGTCGTAAATGAAGAAGATGACAAACTTCAAATGAACATGAAGCTTGATCAGTCTTTAAACAAAGACGATGACAATTTTATTACAATATTTGAATTCCAGTATAGTATGATTTGAAATATTACTCTACACCCTAGTTGATAAAAATAAGAATAAAAATAATTATATTCTATAGAATATGGAAGTGTTAAATAAGTTAAAGTTGTTTATGATTCTTTGTTTTATCAGTGTTGGATAATTTCTAATTATTGCAATTATATTTGATATATTTTTAATTTTTTAATTAACTGATATATATATATATATATATTATAATAATTAAATGAAAAGTGTTTTAAAATTTTTTTAATACAGGAATAAAATAGTGTTATAATTATTTGAGAATAAGCGTGATATTTCAAAAGATAGGTAATAAGTATATTTTCAAGTTTATTATTTTCTAACATGGAACTATTTGATTTTATCTTAAGAAGAGCATATTTTCTTGAGAATATATTAAAGTTAATGAATGGGGATAATATATTAGAATGAAAATAAAGGGGAAACTTGATTAAATAAACTTGATATAGTTTATTCAAATATGACACATAAAGAAATAGATATTCATGTATTAATTATGAAGTGATTAATCCCTATTACAACTAATATTTCATTAGTGTGACTAGGAATGAACTTCATCATTTGATAATTTACTACTGAAGTGATCAAAGTTCATTGAGTTTCATAAATATTATCATCCTCTCCTCCACTTCCATTCTTCAATCCTTTCAGGTTTTTAATGCTTTATCTCTTCTTTCTTCTGGTTATGTATTTTGATTTGGTTTATGTTTTCCCATACAAAATCTAGTATGTATAGGTTATTCCTCTCAATAAAAATGATGGTTTTTCGGTGACTCTCAAACAAAATTCTAGGTAATATGGCGAGTCTCTATTTATGCTCAGATAGTAGGACTGGTGATATATTTCATCTTGTTTCCCCTCTTATATGTGTTGAAAGAGACATATTAAAACCCCAATATAAGTTTTCTATATTGATGTTGATGATGAGTTTTGATACAATAATCTAGTGATATCAGAGTCCTAGGTTGACTTCTGTTCCACTTTAAACCATATGGGACACTCAAATCTCTCTTTTCGGTATAGTCCCAAAACACAAAATTATGAAAATAATGTTGATGGTTCTAATACTAAAAGGACTTTCCCAGGTGGTGGTATACAAAATCATGCCCAAATGTTAGGGGTGGTAGTAGGGATGAGAGTTCAGTATACCTTGAATACAAATTATAGTGAAGAGTATTCAAGTTCCAAGCTCCATTATGAAGACAACACTTTGAAAAACCCCTCAAAATTTAGAAAACATGGAAAATAAATTCATACTATTGTAGCATCTGGTCTAGCTACTAGAAGACCCTCATCTATGAGTCTTAGTGACAATATCTCTAGGAATAATTCTGAGTCTATGGTGTCTAATTTTTTTTCTCCACTACATCTTGATGATTTCATCTGCTGTATAGGGAACTAGTAGTGTAAAAGCCAATTCCTAACACTCTGAATTGAGTACATCCTTCGGATTTGAGACTCGAAATCATTTAATGGTGTTTAATGTATTATCCTCAAATAAGGATAACGAGGAGTGGGAAACTATTAGGAATAAGATGAAGAATAAACAGATGCAGATTATAAGATCATATCTTGGATAGGAATTCAAAGATTCAGAATAAAGGGGATGTGAGGTTTCCACTGATGCTGACAATGACTATGAGGATCTATCTCAGGATGCATCAAAATATGAAGAAGAGGTAAAATATAGGAATATTTTCATACAGATTAGGTGTAAAGAAAGAGAAGATTGATTTGGGAAATTACCCAGAAAAAATAGAAAGTAAAACCAAGTGGTGTCAGAACTATTAAATCATTTCAAAACCAATGAGGGATTTCTCAACCAGAAAACATCATGGGCTAAAGGACCCTAGGGGAGTTTTGGGGTGGGGGCCTGAGGAAACATAAATTTAGTAACCCAGTCAAACCTAAGTGATTGAGGAGCTAACCAAGGAGGGTAATATGGAACCTCATATTTAAAATAATAGACTGAAGGTCCACCTTCTAGAATTAGAGTGTAAGGTGATTTGGGGATTCTCATTTCCACAATAGTTCAATGAAAGGATGAAATTAACATATGTTAAATTCAGAAAGGCTTCCTTGGAAGAATACAACGAGGCGAACCACTTTGATCTATATTTATCATCAAATTATATTGATAAAATAAAGAATAAAAGGGACGCCCATTCCTCAATGGAGAACATGTCAAATAGAACTTTGAGCAATATGATGTTATATTTTCAAATTTTAGACCTCTTCCTATGTTTTTGGATGAATACATGGTGGTTTGCAACATTATAACACATATTTTTAGTGATAATGGGCGACAATATCCTCATCTTGATATCTAGAATCTAAATTTGAAGTTCATGTACTCTTCTGGACTGAATGTTTAGTGTTACATTTTGATGTTTGGCTTACACTAATATTTTGTTATTTTGGTTATGGGTTCCCTCTCAACCCTTGAAAGGGGTTTTTTCTAAAATCAAATAAAAATGGGGACTATGATTTGTTATTATTTTTTTAATAAGGATTATTCACCCCCTTTATTCCATCTTTATATCTCACTCATAACTAACAATTGGTATTACAGATTAGTTCGTTTTAAAGAGCTATTTGATTATTACTATATTATTATTTTTACAAAACATTATTATAGAATTAATAGTCTAAGGATATATATATTATTTTGTTATGTATAGTTATGAAGTTGAGTTATTGAATCTCATTAGACCACCTCATTTCAATAGAACTGACTACGAATATTTTAAGAATCAAATGGAGGTATTTTTAAATAACATAGGTGTTAAATATTGTAAAATCATGTAAAAACCATAAAAAATTCTAGAAGTTTATTTAGAAGCATTAACTGGTAATGATTATAAAAAATATGTTTTAAAATACAAAAGTTATGAATTACCTATACAGTTATTTAAGTAGAAATATGTATAGCCATATTTTATCTTGTAAAATTGCATCTGACATCTAGAGGAATTTAAAAAGGAACTCATTAAGGAACTGATAAGTTGTAGAGAACCAAGTTGGGCATTAAGTGGGTTGAGTTCCAAGAATTCATAATGAATGATCAAGAGAGAATCAATGAGATATACAATAGATTCAATAAAATTGTAAACATCATGGTTGTACTCATAGAAACCATGAGTAATGAATTTATTATCGAAATAATACTTTGATCCCTACCAAAAATGTGTCCCTCAAAGAATTTTGTGATTAAATAAAGTAAGGATTTCACTATGTACTCAATGGATGAACTGATAGGATCAGTTATTTAATACAAGATGAAGTTGAAGGATAATGATAGCGATGATCATGAAAAAAGGAAAGATATATCATTCAAATGTGATATTAATGATTCAATTAATTTTTATGATTCAATGTTTCAAAAAAGTGAGAAATAATAAATATCCAATCATACTAATGGAGTTTATAAGTTCATGAAAATAAATATAGATTAAAAAATGAGATCTAGAAGAGATCATTAAAAGGATGAATGAAAGGGAAGTAAAAAAGTTAATGATAGTAAATACAATAATGTTTCAGAATTAATATTCTATGATTGTAGGAAAATGGGAAATATTAGGTTTTATACAAAATTAAATTAAGAAGGGATGCACAAGAAATATAAGGAGTTGAAAGGCACATATCATGCTAGATAGAGTTTCACCAAGGAGTCTTAATCAAGCAGTTATGATACTAAGAGTAGAAAATAATCATCTAATCTATTCCTTATGGAAATAACCTTAAATGCAGTATGCATTTATTATGAGTCTAGTTCTAATTATGAATATATTTTTGAGAATTAATTTAAAGTGTTAATTTAACAAAAATAAAAATTTTCAGAATGATATTTTTAGAATGAAAAAATTATATAGAAAGTTTTTAAAGGACAACAAGAAACTATTAGAAAAAAATAACCTCACCTAAGAATATGAAAATTTTAAATTAATAACACTAAATAAAAATATCTTATTTTAATATAAATATTTTAAATAGAAAACAAAAAATGAAAAAATTAAAGATAAAAATGATAAAATTCAATATTTTCTTTATAAAAATTATGAGGATCAAGAAAAGAGGTTTAAATTAGTTTTGGATCACTTGAATAATGTTAAAAATCAATTTAAGAAGATTAAACAAGAAAGTAAAATATTAATAATCACATCATCATGTTCAATTGAGAAAATCAGTGATGGCATAAAAATCATACAAAAAGAAAATGTGAATATTAAAAAAGATATTACTTTATTAAAAGAAACCATTTATGTTTTTTCTCAAGGAAAATAAAAATTTGATAAGATGATAGATATGAACAAACCAAATTAAGTAAAAACAATCTTTGGATATGATATTCAGATTCCCAAGCTGTACAGAACTACTTTTTGTAAAAGTAGTAAAGGGATTTTTTCTAGTGTTACATGTTTTAGATAAAATTCCAAGGGAAATTATGATAATTAATGATTATTAATATTTATTAAATCATTAGACAATACTAATATGATCATTTACAAGAAATTATCTTCTATATTTCCATAAAATAAATTTATTGAATCCGTATGGGTGCTTAAAAGTTTTATCACTAATCCACATGGACCCAAAATAGCTTAGGTACAAAAAAAATTATCTACTTATTATATTTTATAAGAAATATTCCTAAGGATTTCTAAAGAAACATGGTATATAGAAAAACGGTGTTCTAGGAACATGAATGATGATATTTTTAATGTTTAATATTTTATTTCATGTGATGGGGGCTCTATCACTTTCAATGATAAATCTAAAGGGAAGTTTAAAGATTTTTGTGATGATGGAATGAGTGTTATGTTTTAAGATAATAAATCTATTATTTTTAAAGATAATTCTATTTCATTTTATGCTAATAGAAATGAAAATATATAATCTATAGAGTTTTTACAACTAAACTCGTAAAATGTAAAGTGCTTAAATGATATATAAATAGACAATATTATCTAGTATATATGATCGGGACATTTCCAATTTTAGAAATTGTACAAGATGGAAAAGCATTGATAGGTTCTTGAACTACCATAGATTAAATTAAGTACTTTGTGTGTGATTCCAATTTAAAAGTTAAGAAACAAAAAAAATATTTTAGATCTTATAATAATGTTAATACAACTAGATGTTTATAACTATTTCATCTTGATTTATTTGGACCTACTAAAATTTCCAGTTTAGGAGGTAAAAAATATGTTTTTATAATTTTGGATGATTTCAATTAGTTTACTTGAATTCCTTTATTACTTCATAAAATTGAAACCTTAAATGAGTTTATTACTTTTTATTAATATATTAAAAATCAAAAGTTCATTTAATAATGTCAATTATAATTGATAAAGGTATATGCTTTTTTTACTTATAATTTGATAAATTTCGTGAAGATAATGGCTAATCTCATAATTTTACACCCCTAGAACACCACAAAAAATGGTGTTGTAGAGAGGAAAAATAAAAATATTCAAGAAATGAAAAGAACTGTGCCTAATGAATTTAATTTACCAAAATATGTTTTAGGTTGAATCATTTATTATTTATTTCTATACTTAAATAGACATTACCTTAGACCCTTACTAAATAAAACTCCTCATGATCTATTTTCATACAAGAAACCCAATATTGGCCACTTTAAAATATTTGGCTGAAAATTTTATATTTTAAATACAAAAGATAATTTGTAAAAGTTTAATACTAAAATTGATGAATGTATTTTTATATAATATTAAAATAATAGTAAATTTTATTGAGTATATATAAATAGATCCATGTTAATGAAAAAATATGTGCATGTAAATTTCCTTAAAAATAATAAAAAATAGTAGGTAGTTATTGATAATCATGATGAATATTTTAAGGTGTTTAATTTTGGTAAAGATGAACCTAAAAATGACAATTTATCAAATGAGGGAAAACGTATCTCTTCTAAATATAATCCTAAGAATTAGAAAACCCATAGAGATAATTCTTTATAAAATTTAATTGGAAATATTGAATCTGGAATAAAAACTAGAAAATCTATTTTTATTTTTTTGTGAAAATTATTCCCTTATTTCTAATTTTGTGCCTCCTAATGCTAATGAAGTATTTAATGAATTAAAGTGGATAAAATCTATGAATTATGAATTTAATTAACATGAAATAAATAATTATGGAATTTGATTAAGTTACCTATTGACAAATAGTCCATTGAAACCAAGTTGATTTTTTTAAAAGCAAAATGGATTAATCTAGTAATATAGTAAGAAATAGGGATAGGCTAGGTGCTCAAGGATATTTACAAGAATAAGGAATTTATTTTGAAGATTAATTTATATAAGTTTCTACAATATAATATATTCAGATTCTATTATATTTTTCTTGTTTTCAAAATTTTAAATTGTTTCAAATGGATATAAAAAGTGAATTTTAAATAGTATACTTTTTGAATAAGTGTATGTTAATCTACTGCCTGATTTGAAAAATGATGAGTTTAAAAATCACATTTTTAAACTATCTAAATCTTTGTATGTTATAAAAAAATCTCTAAGTGATTGGTTAAAATTAATGACCAGTGAAATTGATATGAGCTTATTGGATGAATTAAAATTTTCTCTTAGTCTTCATATTTTACAATGAAAAAATGTATAATTCAAAATAAAAGAAAATATGATAAATATTTTGTTAATAAATTTAATATTGATCCATGTAAAACTATGAAAAACATAGTGAGAACCCATTCTAAATTGGGTGTGGATGAATCTGGAAAATCAATGAATGATAAAATGTATAGAGGAATAGTGGAAGTCCTACTTTATTTGAGTACATCAATGTTTGATATTTTTTTTAGTCTACCTATGTAAAATATTTTAGTGTAGTACAAAATAAATTAATTTAAAATCTTCTAATTGGATAATCATATATGTAAAAGGAACCGTTAAAATAGGTTTGTTTTATTCCAATTAGAATTATTTCAACCTGTTATCTTATACTGACATTGAATTTGGATGTTTTAGAATTCATAGGAGAAGCATATTCGGTATGTTTCACTTTATTAGTAAAATTTTAATATAATGGAGTTACAAAAATAATCCATCAGTTTCATTATCCATAGATAAGGAAAAGTATACTACTCTTATAAACTGTTGTGCTCACATTTTTTGGATAAAAAACACGATCTAATTTCAATGTTTATTTTGAAAAAATTCCCATATATTGTGATAATAAATATGCTATTTCAATTTCCAAACATCATTTACATTATTCTATGAAAAAAATATTGATTTTATATTTTTTAAGAGATCATGTTAACAAATTAGATATCATTATGAAATTTTTTCTTATATAAAAATAAACGTGAAGATATATTTACTAATACATTAGATTTTGTGAGATTTTAGAAATTAATGTTTGAACTTGGGATTATAGATATTTAATAATGAATCTATTTTTCATAAATAAGTATGATATTATGAAGCATATTACATAGATTTATTTCAAAAATGAAAGTTGGTATAATTGTTTTAAATTTTTTCATATATATCATTTGTTAAAATTTTTTTATTAGTTATCTATCACTCATTATTTTATATATCTTAAGAAATATTTATAAATGAACAAATTGATCTACTTAAAGATTCCCAGTATTAATTTTACCTTTCATTAATTCTTTATGTATTAATTTAAGAGGAGATTAAATATTTTATTCATCTTAATATTACTTTTTAAATGTTCCCAGATCGATTCAACAAGATAAATAGTATATATTATATTAGGTGAGAAATCTTGTTTGGAACCATATTCTAATTTATTATTATGCTGAATATTTATGTTTTTAAAAATGGATATCATTTTTTTATGTTCCGTTTTCAGAATTGATAATCTTTTTTCAACATATTTTTTACTACTAATTTATGTTTGAAAAAAATATATGTTTTGGAATTATTCTCCGACTAGTATGATTGATCTGGATTAGTGTTAGGGAATATTAGTTAAATTTTTTGAAGTTTATTTTAATTAAACTATTGTTATTAAAATATATTTGAAAAATTTATAATTCTATGAAAAAATATATTGCAACTAAATTGAATATTGTTTAATTATATTCAAATTATGTACCCATGTATATAAAGGGAGTTTTTTATTCTTGAAAATGTTTCTATTCACTCATAATTTACTAGATTAAATTTATTTAGAATATTTCTTGTTCACCATTTTAAAATTTCTTAGTTATATTTTTTAATAAATTTTAAAAAGGGGGAGGATTTTTGGGAATACTTAAATTAAATGTTTGGTTTTGTAAATTTATAAAAAATTTAGACTGTTAATGTTTGAACTTGGGGATTTAATCTTGTAAGATTAATTATTATTAATTGTTTGTTTTGATAAATTAAAAATACTTAACATTTAATTGATTATTATTTTGATTAATAAAAATATCACATTTTGCCATATTTTTTTAATGATTATTATATTTGGAGTATATTTATATTTGTTATAATGTTTGTTTATTTCTCTAAGTATTTTATTATTTATAATTGATTACCTGGTTTTAGAGTTTTTCTTTTACACATATTTAATAAACTGTATGGACCACTTGAACCCCCAACCAACCACACGAGGTATGAATTTCCGTAAGACTTAATCCTTCTAATCGACTGTATAAGAAATTATCATGGTCAGTTAAGTGACCACTAGAAGCTACAATTTGAGCATGATGATTGATCACATGATCAATTATCACAGTTAGTCAAGTGACCACTGGACTCTACTACATGATTAGGAGGATTGACCGCTTGAAGAAACTTGTTTCAAGATGGGTTTCACAATGAAGAAAATTCTATTTATGGAACATGCATATATGAAGAACCATTTCTCTTTATGCATGGAATATAGAAGGGAATACTCTGTTCTTGACTTGTACTTAAGTAAATGCATGCGATAAACCATGTATGATAGTTCAAACAAATATGGATCAACTGTATTCAATTATTCATAGACTACACGTAGTGAAGCTATAACATGGAACTCACTTTATGCTACATACAATTCTTTAATAAATCCTGCTTGACACGCTGAAGGATTTCTATGTGCATTATATTCACGCCACATAAGGAATAACTATATGAAAATACTACATGAACTCAACTTTAGTCATTATAGTAAGAATATAAAGTTCAACATGAATTAGTAAGTTACTGCACGAAGTATGCATGATATAGCATGGTACGTGTGATAATGAGTTCTATAAATCATATGAAGCTGGATCGATCACGGAAGTAGTAGATCGACTTAAAAATCTCTATGAAGTCACATAGAGTTATTATACTATTAATTTTTTAGATATAAATGTTTTTTGTTTTTTAGTTTTATAGTGAATCAGTGAGTTATAAATGAAGAATATGAAAACCTTAAAATGAATAGAAAGCTTGATTACAATTTAAACAATTAAGATTATAAGATACTTGTAGTATTTTAATTCTAGTACCATGAGATGTGGAAGATTACTATAAAAATTTATTGATGAAAAATGTCATGAACCCCTCCCTCTAAAGATACCACAATGAGGATAAAGAGAGTAAATGACCCCCTGAGTCCTACCACCAGTAGGCCTCGAGTTGGAAACTAGAACTGAGGGTATAAAAATCTCACCATATGGGAGGTATTATCCTATATAAATGAAACATGATTAGAATATAAGATAAATAATCACCAAAAAAATCATCAAATAATATAAAGGTAAACCAAAAACTATACCACAATGCATGGATAAAGTAAAATTGATAGAATGAAAAAGTCACCAAAGTAAATACTAAAAAGAAAAGTCTATAGTAGCGACTCAACAAAATATCCAAACCAATTAGTAATGTACACATAGATCCCTAAAATCCTCCCAAAAACTTGAAAATAATTTATATTTATAGGGTGAGCATAATAGGTATACTTAGTAGGGACATAACCAAGGCCTCAAGTTCACATGTGAAAAGAGAATGCTAATGTTCCATTGAAAAAAATAGAATAAAAAAGCACCTATACATGTCATCTAACCACAACCAGCCTTACCATGGATATCTCACCAAATCACGCATCCAATATAATAATGTAGCATTGAGATCATAATAAATCAAGGCGCCCTGCTGCCGTTTCCCCATCAATTTTCTACTCTCACACCCCAAAATCGAATGTCCTATATTCCCACCCCTTCAACACATATCACATAATAAAAAATCATATAACATACCACCCACAAAAAAATGGGATACACATCACATCGCATCTCACCTGTAGATACTTGGGCCACACATCACATCACATCACATCCCACTCATAGACACTTGGGCCACCCATTACATCACATCATATAACATCACATCATATCCAAAATCAGATTAGTAGGGTATAATGAATTAAAGGACATAAACCTTGTTCCCTCCTACCACACATGACCCCCACCACATATCACATCACACCATATAACATTTATCCCGTAGACACTTGGGATAGCACATCACATCCCTCCTGAAGACACCCTATCAATCAAATCACTAATGTGCACTCTCAAACACCAACCAATATCACTACTACTGAAGGAAGAGTGAGAGAGAGGGGTTATCCAACCATCCATATCACTACCATCATGGATGTTGGTAAAACACTCAGAACTTATCACCTCTGAGCATTGGTAAGATTATCCAAATCGGCTAGGGCACATATACAATAGCATAAACATACATGGTATATATATAGAACACAATAACCATCCTAGGCGTTCAAATAAATAGCACTAGATAACACCCAATCACCACCACTAAATCACACATCAACCATCACAACCACTACCACCACTATCTCAAACACGCCACATGAACACTATACAAGCCACATAACATTCCACTTTACACTTACAAGTTTCTCCACTTTTATTCTTTATCCATTTCATTTCACATTACACTACTCATTCATTCATTCAATTTAGTTATCCAATTACCACACATATATTTCCAGTATATCTCATTTATCTACCAACCTATTTTGTTTCATTTATCATCATAGTTAATCCCATGGATAACCAAGAAACTATCACAACCACGAAACACTAAAACTGGACCACCTCATAAGACCACATTCCCAACACCACACATCCACCATCATCGACATGCCACATCACCCAATCCATCTCACAAAAAAACTTCTATATAACACCATCACCACATATCACAATAATAGCCACTACACCATAACCACTATACTATAATCACTATACCAAAACTTCTGACCCACAACCACTATGCCACAACCACTACACCATAACCACTATACCATAACCACTTTTCCACAACCTCATCACAGCACATCGTACAACTACCCACATCGCATCCCGCCCCACATACTATACAAACCATACAATCACTAACATTACCACACAACAACCTAAACCATATAGGAAAAACACAATGAGCATAATCATACACAACAATATCATGAAATGAATTCTATAATTATTCAGGGGAATTACCACATATAGTTTTTATTTTTCAAGGGTATTATCATACAAACCAGATGTCCATGGGAAACCAATTATTATCCAAATATATGTTATTTAACCTTTTATTTTGGGTGAAATAAAAAAAACACAAAAAGGGTCATTACAACATAATAAATATAGCACAAACAAGGATCCCAATAGATTTTATTTTCAAAATTCGAAATAGGTATGCATAATAACATAAAAAAATATATCAAAGAATTAAAGAATGCAATAACCCCCATTCCCATAAATTTTAGACAGGAAAATTAATTATCTCATTATGATGGCCCTTAATATTCCTCCAAAGGTAAGAAAAAGAATGTGAATCTCACACATAACACATAAACAGATGAGAAGAAGGATTACCTACCTTAAGGAAACTTTTCAACATCCTTATGCACTTTAGGGTGAAGAAGAAAATTCTTAAAAACCTCCACCACTCAAGGAACTCGAAAATCAACCTAAACCACACAGAAGGGTTATAAAAAATTAAAAATAGACACACCCCAAACCAAATCTGCACCACCAAAGTGGATCTATAAAGAATAATGGAAGGAAAACCATGGTAAAGAGAAGAAAACTCACCAAAGATCTCCAACAGGCATCCAATGGAACCCAAAGATTGATATAATGGAGAAGAGGGATATAGTATATCTTTAGGACATCCATGATTCATTCAGAATGATAGAGAGAGAGGCATGTGAAACAAAAATGGACAACAAAATCTATTTTAAAACTTGAAACCCACACCTTTCACATTGTATAACCCTTTCACGATGTGTAGTTCAATGTTTTTACTAAATTATAACTTTTACTAAAATTTATGTCACCTCATCCTTTAATAAGTTACACTTCATGAATATACCTTTCATGATGTGAATCTATTTCACATTGCACACCTCATCCAAACATTGGCCATGGATTTTCTGGTTTCACAAGATGAAAATCACCAATTCACATCATGTAAAGAATTCATGATGTGAATATCCTATAGGAGAAATTATATACCTATAACCACTACAAAACGTCCTCAAGCCTCCCCTAAAACAACTCCATCTCCCAAAACCGGAAATGTAATGGAATGGAAAGGCACAAACTATTATATAAGATTCATCTTAAATGATTCTCATCCTTGAAAATCAAAACTAAACCCAGGAAAAAAAGGGTTATGAAAAACCACTTCATGAGATACCTCTTGGGGATCTTGTTACTCCTCAACACTACCACCATCCAAACACGCCAACCAAAACAACCAAAAAACACACTGAATAGCCACATCACCACCTCTCACTACGCACAACACTGCATTATCTAGTACCAGCCACAACCACCACATTTCCACATAACCACACCAAACTCCGCACAACCCAAACTAACGACTACCACAACCAACACAAAACACTACACTGAGCATATAAATTAGGGAATTATATCCTCCATGTTAAGATACTATTCACTCTGTGAGGCATTAACTCAACTGCATGGGTCAAATCACATCATAGTATAACGCGTCTGTATTAGGATTCAGGTACTCCCCTTTTCATATGTTGTGGGTTTTGTTACACATAACACATCAAGGGAAAAGACACATCTCATAACATAACAAGATCCAAACATCACATTGTCAAACAAAACATGGCAAAGAAAAACTAAAAACAGCTCTAGGTACTGGGTGCACATCTACATCTTTCTCTCCCAAGTACTATCCTCTAGGACACCATGCCTCCATAACACACCAAAAAATGAAATGGTCTACCCACAAAACACCTTCTCTCAATGATCATGGATCTATAATAGCCGATCCACAAACATTGTATCATCCTCGATATCCAACTCTCCCCAGTAAAAAACTTGTGATTCATTATGAATACACCAATGAAGATAAGACATGTGGAAGACATCATGGATCCTATACAACCATGGTGGAAATGCCAACCAATATTCCACCTCACCAACTCACCCAAATACCTCAAAGAACCTAACAAATCTAGGAGAAAGCTTACTCCACCTACCAAACCTCTACTTCCCACACTGAGTGTAGACTCTAAAAAACACATGGTCTCTAACCTTGAACTCTAGGGGCCTCCACCTATGATCATCATAGGCCTTCTGAAGGTCCTTCACCATCCTCATCCTCTCTTGAACCAACCCAATATTCTCAGCCGCTCTTTTCACCACACTAGGAAAAAGAACTGCCAAACCCCACCTCCATCAAACACAATAGTGATTGACACGGTCTCCCATAAAATGACTCAAATAGATCCATGACGATGGATGAATAATATTTTTTTTATGAAAACTTTACCAAAGGTAGGTGTCATACCCAAGAATCACCAAAGTCCAAGATGTATGCACAAAAAATATCCTCCAGTGTTTGTATGGTCTGCTATGTCTTCCCATCTGTGAGAAGGTGGAAAGTATTGCTATGGAGAAACGGTGAACCAAAATCATTGTAATCTATCGGATTAACTAACCACTAATACAATAGCTAGATAGGTAGGTCACGTGGCCTTAAGAGTGCCTCACCATATGCCAGAGGCTACTGATTGGCAGCGAGGGTGTAAGGAGGTGATAGTAAGGAGACTATACCCTCATGAACATATTATCACAATGGAATATCAAATAATATGCAACAGATAATAGAAAAGTCATTAATAAATAAATAAAATATTAGTAGAAGAGTAATATAATCTGAATACAAAGATGACCAACACCAATATACAATAGATGCATGTTATGATGATGATACATAAAATAAACAAAATACATACAAAAGATAGTGATATATTATGGTAATAAATAAAGAAAGAAAATAAAATCCCCAAGGGTGATCTCCACGAGCATCCCAAGATCTATCTCAGTCCTTTTATCCTAACTCTTAGGTACAAGAAAAAAAACACAAGCAATCAACCATGGTCCTGAAAACATAAGGTCTACTCAGGTACCCTGGTGCAATAGTGACCTAAATAGTGTGTGAGACATAAATCGTAATAAGTTACCACCCGAAATGTCTACAACTAAATATAGTCCATGAAATATAATTTAAAGGAGTGCTTAGGTATAAGAAAAATATAAACAAGAATTTTTTAATAAATAAAAAATTATCAGTCATCTTACGTTTCAATAGAACACCTAGACGACTCTACAGGATTCAGCAGATGGATAGAATAATGATCTAATATGTAACCTTATGTATATAGTAATAATATATACATAGTATATTTAAATATTTCATCCACCTATACAAACCAAGTATGTGCAGGCATAAGTGTCCATATACTTAGAATACAAGGTGCTTACTAAATCAGGCATAACTCAAACATCATTAACCAGTCTAAACGAGCCTATAAGATCAAGACAAAGGGTATATTACCTATATCCCAATAGAGTGTGAGACTTCATTCATGACACTTTGGATGATGAGTGAGACATCATGTAGACACTCTTGATAGGTAGTGTGGTTCCTCAACCCAAAATTCTCCATAATATCACTGGTGCGAGACACCATGACTCAGCACCCGATGTAAGGGAGCGTGATTTTCCTCCAGGCTCAAAAAATCCCTTACCATCATTCCATAACCCATTTAAGGCATAATCATATAACAATAATAATAAATAGATCCATGAGGCATTAACTATCATGATCTATATTTATCAATCCATTATCATCAAGGCATAACATTTAAATTATATCCTATGCATAAGCATGAAATGAACGACGTGTCCTTTCCACCCTTTACATTAAATTTGATTTAAAATACTCAATACAAATCACATAAGTTGTGTTTATTTAAATACATTAAGTGGTGTGGTTGTACCACACAATTAAATTACATTTTAATTAATCCATTTAATATATTCAAGGAAAGCAATCCATCATAAAAATCTATTCAATATAATCAAGTCATATTATTTAAAACATTTAAAATAATTTAGGGAATCCACTACATCATGGAAATCCATTCCATCCAAAACATACCATTTGGTCTATTTAAGACATGAAATATAAATTATAAAGATCAATGAGGTACTTAGTGGGTACCATGGTCCATTGAGAATTTACCTATGTGGTAATCCCATTTATTAAGTAAACCAAGCCCTTAAGAGGAGCTTGATTCATAGTCATTTAAAATAGGAGTTGCAAATACATGCACTTAAAAAGTGAAATGGTTCAAGATAATTTATATAGAAATAGGGCCACTCCATTTAATAACATAGAATATAATAGGTAACTCACATGTCATAAATATAATATAAATAAAAACACTAATTACCACTTTGTACTTTCGAAGATAGTACACCTCAGTCGAGGGGTTTTATTACAAAAAATTGAAATTTTTTATCAACAATTCATTTAATCATAATTAAACACCCCATTCAAATATCATAAATCAATTTATCAATAGGAATTTTATAAAGCTACAAAATAGGTAAAATTAATTCATAGAGGTCTAAATAGAATTTATTAGGTTCCATAATCATTTAGTCAATTACCTACAAGGGGTAATTCCATGTACAATCTTAGCCAAATGATTAGATGGCATTCCAAGAATTTATTCAACTAACAGTATAAGGGAAAATTAAGCCGAAACACACAAGGATGACCATAAATGTTATCTACAACCTTTAAATAATTAAACAAGGTTCAATAGGCATGTATTAAGGTGAAAGGGTAAATTTGATATGAAGAACTTAATTTAAAGGCAATGTGCAACAAAGAATGGAATGTGAAGAAACGACACCATTTATAAAATGATGGAAAATTAAGGAAAAATCAATATACCACCACCTTATGCTCAGGACGTATCAATTGTCCAATATTGAAGTCTTATTTGGTCAAGATTGGAAGAAATATAAGAAGCAGACCTCCTCCCTGAAAATAGGGAAAATGAGATCACAGCAAAATAGCGCAACAGATGGAATGAAGAACTTGAAATAGATTAGAGATAACATGAGAGATTACCGATATGGATCCATAGAGACTAATAGTGTTTGATTTAGAAAAATAGAGGAGGAGATCTAGCCATGCCTAGATGGGAGAGGATGAAGATCCATGGAATATGGGAGGAGCCTCACGTGGGTGTTGGAGGATGAAAGAAAGAATGGAAAATAAACTTAAATCCATTAATGGAAAAAATTCATTTTACCTTTGAAAACTGGGTCTCATGGTTTGCTCTCATGGTTTTTCCAAGCTGTGCACCAATCATGTGATGAACAATACGAGAACACTACCTAAGTGGCACTAACTGTCACAACCCATCCCAGAGGGTCCCATTTCGTGACTACCCTAATACCTCCTCCAATAGGCCAGGGTTTGGCGATTAGTTCTGAGTAGGAATATCTTACAAATGGGAGGAATTTTCCTAAGTACCCGTACACACACACACATCTATAAGCCCGAAATTCTTAAAAGTAAAAACACTAAGTGAAAAAATGCATGCATACCACTATATCCCAACCAATAGAGTACGATAGGAAAGTAAAGTGTAGTAAAGTAGAACTGTTCTAGAATATAAGCCCACTGAAAGGAAAGAGTTTGTCGTATAATTTCCAGAAGCTTATCCACATAAAACTCTACCTAAAGGGTAGGTATAAGAAAAACTATTTGAAGCCGTAGGAGCACACCTAAACTGTCTAGTCTCTCTCTAAGAACCACCTGGTCCTGGTCCACCTATGACTCTATCAAAGTATCGATGGTATGCACAAGACACGTCACATGTGAGAAAAGATCATGCAGGGGTGATTAAAACAATAATTAGTAGGACACCCTGAAACACAAAGTAAAAGACCATAGAGGAAACATCCATAATAAGATACAATCAAATCAACACAGTTATATGTCTATAACACATATAACAATAACATATAGGTATACTCGTAAAGTATTCCAAGACACAAGGTCTCATCCATTTCCAGCTACATGGTTCTATTCGTAGCACACTCATTCAAGGATATCTCACTCCTTGAGCTATCTGATAGAAGCACATAGAACAGGTCTACCAAAAGTATCCAAGAGAAAACTAGGGTCTCAACAAGTTACATAGTTTACCAAAGACATCTATTCTTGATAAGACATGTAGTTTTGACAACACACAGAGTGTTGATAACACCAAGAGTGTCAATAATGCACAGAGTGTCAGTAGAACACAGATTATCAGTAACAAATGGAGTGTCGATAAGTCATGCAGCCCCCAAGTCACATAGTCACCAAGTCACAACCAAACATCAACCACCGAAAACTGTTTTAAGAACACTCATGAGGTCTAGTCACATAGAATGGAAATAACTTGATCTCGATACATAGATAGGGGTCCTCCACACCCATGGCTCACTGGGGGGTGACTTCTTACCCTACTAGAAACATCATCCTAGACAGGGGATAGGTGACCGTGTAAATATTGGTCACAAATTTTCCACAAACCCTATACAAGGTACCATAAAGAGGAGTGAGGAATGATCAAGCCTCTTGGTGTAATACATGATCCAACCCGTTGAGTCACTGTCGAAGATGGGTTGAGACAACTCACTTCAGAATATGGATCATCCTCTATGACGGGAATGAGATCCTGTATCGAACCCTCATAGGAAAATACCAAGGGTGCACTCTTAACCTTTTCTTATCCAACTAAAAACCCACTTAGACATTTCAAAAGGACCGCTGTGTCACAAGGGTCCGAACGCCGTAGACGACTCATCAATTGGACGCTCTATTTGAAAGATATGACCATTTTAATGAAAAAGGCCCGATAAGGGTCTGGTCCAGGTCTGAACCGACCCACTAGACCCGGACCGACCATACTTGGTATGGATGACCTGACCTGGTTCAGCTGACCTGGACCAGTCTAAAACAGTCTAACCCAATGGGTATGGTCTGAACTGGCCTAACCCGATGGGTTCAGCCCGCAGAGCTGCTAGACCGAGACCCGCTAGACCATGGCCCGACTCTCCAGATCTGGACCGTGTGTGAAGGATGGTTTTGTTGCACCATACATAGTCCTCCGGACTGTGTGCCTCTGCCTATTCAACATATTTGTTTTCTACATCCTCCTGCACTGCAGCCTTTCCATCGTGGGCTCTTCCAAACCGCTTCTCGGCCGCGGTTCACACGATTGCCACCGCCGCAAGTGCACCACCAGCGTACACCACCTCTTGCATGAGGCCACCACCACTGGTGCCAAAATTCCACTAGGCCCTTTCGTAGGCCATTTATTCTCCTCTGATCCTCTATTTTTTAAAACGTAGGCATTCCTGTGATCTTTGGGTTGCGTTTTTCATCGGCCTGGGCTTTGATCAACCTCACGATCCATTCTGAAAAAAGTCACTCAAATGTTGATATCTCCAAAACCACTTTAATCCATCCATCATTATCGTTGTCACACCTCATCCATTCCATACCAATCCTAGATCTGCGATATCTGATTATTGTGACAAGGATCGAGTGTGCTACGATCGATCGATCACAACTTGTTGAGTCACAAGCCAAATGAAGAATTCCCATGAAGAACAAAGAATGAGGGAATAATAGGATAAATCAACCAATAGGAAAATACCTTGATTGATGTTCATATTGATCATGGTTCTTTGTAGTTATAAAGACAATCAAAATCCAACAAATAACCACAAGATCATTCTCCCTTCAAAACCCCACAAAGGAAAATCCCATCCTGCAATAACAATCAATCTAAGGGCCAATATGTTTGTTGATTAGTCCACACTCGTCATTTAATTCTTAAATAGGGAAAATAAATTAAATTACAAACACCCTACCTTGATTCGGTTCGATTGGTGATGAAGAATGATCTCCACGTCCTTGTCGTGGGTGAAGATCCTTCGAATCTGAGGTTCATTGTCGATCGTCGATCCATGATCCGTTGCCATTCGTTGAGAGAGCTCTGTCTACTTACCTTAGAGGAATTATAAGGTTATGGTGTTAAAAATGAATCCTCTGAAAAACATTTATTAAAAGAAAACGTGTCATTGTATCAAGAATAAAATATTTTTATTAAAATATTTTAATGACGTTTATATCCAAAAACTATCTTTCACAGCCGACCTGCAAATGCCGATGTTAGGCCTCAATTAAGGAAAACAAACCCTTATGAACTCAAAGATGGTCTCAGATTTCTAATCCGAGTTACTTTTTATGAGTTATTAGTATTTTTAAAATAAAATAATTTTATTTAATTATTTTATTTGCAGTTATGCCCTTTTCAGGTTTTTCCACTAAAGACCCGTGCTGACTAAAGTTAAATCGTGCCTAGGGTAAAGCCACTGCTCTAAGATTAACGGTGCCATCAGATTTATAATATGGGAACCCATTTAATAGTTATTATATTTTTTTTAGAAAATTTTCATGTGCGTACTATTAAAAACTTAACATTTTCAACGAATTGTTCCGGGCACACCGAGCCTCAGAATCACACACTATCTCAGTGCTTGGTCTCGGAATTTTTTCATATAATTTCTAAAAAACAAATTCAAGAAAATTAAAGTCATTAAATTCTCCACAACTTATTAATTTACGTCCCTGAAATTCAAAACAATGGTCTATTTAACAAATTGAGGGTACAAAGCATGAATATGAGCCTTCCAATCCCATGTGCTCCCCTGGATATTCCTGTGATGCCACCGAACACACACCAGAAGAATCAACCACCGACAAAGGACCCTTTTATGTTGATCCTTTTCCTCCATCAGGTTCTCAGCAAAAGTTTTCCCAGTCAAAGATGTGCGATGAATCATGAATGTATCTACTTAGCTGAGACACGTGGAAGATGTTGTGTACCTAGTTCAACTATGGTAGTAGAGACAAGCAGTACGCCACCTTGCCAACTCTATGCAGTATCAGGAAAGGGCCGATGAACCTTAGAGATAACTTTCCATCCCATAAAAATATCTGTATCCCATGTTGAGGAGAGACCTGAAGGAACACATGGTCTCCCTACTTGAACTCCAAAGGCCTCTATCGCCTATCATCATAAGAATTATGATGGATTTATGTAGTCTTTATCTGCTACCGGATGACCTTCACCATCTTTGTAGTCACTTGAACCAACTTTGGGACCATGAATGCCAACTTTCCTTGGTCCATCCAACAAGGTGGTGACCTGTAGTCACCTACACCTTCTCTATAGTCACCTGAACCAACTTTGGGCCCATGAACGCCAACTCTCCTAGGTCCATCCAACAAGGTTGTGACCTATAGGGTCGCTCGTAGAAATCCTCGAACGATGCCATACCAATAGTGGAGGGGTAACTGTTGTTGTACGCAAACACTTCTAGAGGTAGGAAATCCTTCCAACTATGATCAAAACATTACATGCAATCTTGAAGCATGTCCTCCAAAACCTGAATGGTCCTCTCCTTCTGGCCATCCTTTGGGGGATGAAACATCATGCTCAAGTGTAATTGAGTCCCAAAAACCTCCTACAATCCCTTCCACAACTGGGATGTGAAGCGAGGATCAGGATCTGAAATAATCGTTGATGGAACTCAATGAAACCAAACTATCTTCTAGACATATAGTCGTCCCAATAAATCTACTTAACTCTTCTCCTAGATAGGTAGGAAGTAGGCATACTTTTTGAGTCAGTCAACGATCACCCAGAAGGTATCGTGCCCCCTAGAAGTATGTGGTAAACCCATCACGAAGTCCATTTTTATTCCATCCCATATCCATTTCAGCACCTCAAGGGGTCTAGTAAAACCCACTGCAACCTGATGTTAAACCTTAGTTTGTTGACAAGTAAGAAATTGAGACACAAACTCTACAACTTCCTTCTTCATCCCTAACCACCAAACTGACTTCAGAGGTCCTGGAACATCATTTCCACACCTGGATGTACTGCTAAAAAATAGAATGCATGAAACTACCTAAGAACCTCCTCTCTCAAGGACATTGGTATCATTGTGCATCATATAAAAATAACAACATGCTCCCCAACTTTTGAATATCTATCAGGGGATGCCCTATGGACATTTGAGAATGTAGATCCTCGTAGTTGGTATCCCTGAGTTGTGCCTCCCTGACTGGACGATAGAGTGGAGGGGTGAAAACCATTGACTAGAGATAAGCTGTTCCATATCTATCCACAATGGATATCTACAATGAGACCAACTAATCTTATGCCTCATTCAATGACTACAAGATAGATCTCTTACTGAGAGCATCTGATACCACGTTCCCCTTCCCAGGAGTATAGAAAATCTCCAAGTCATAGTTCTGGAGGAACTCTAGCCATCACTTCTGTCTCAAGTTCTAATAATTTTGAGAGAAGATATACTTGAGACTCATATGGTTGAAGTAGAGGATAAAACACTCTCGCATCAGGTAGTGTCATCACAACTTTAATGAGAGGAATACTATTGATATCTCAAGACCATGGGTCGCATAGTTCTGCTCATGTGATTTCAACTAGAATAAACCATATACAATCATTGCTTTCCTCTACACCAGAACACAACCAAGACCCGTTCCTCATGCATCATAGAACACTATGTACATGAAAACCTACTTTAGAAACCTCAAGAGGGGAGATCTCATCAAACTCTACCTACGTCACCACCTGCCCCTGCCAGCAAAATTTTTCTCCCACCTGGATTTGAACCAAGTTCTGATGTAGAATCATGGGAAACCTCTACCAATGAGGCACACCTCAACTGCACTATCATCTTATGAAGCTCTACATGAGACATCTGATATGCTAGTGTAGACATTGGTATCATTTGAGGGTGTAGATCAACGAATAAGTCTATCTATCAGTAGGGAGGTAAACTTGGAACAAATTCTAGGAAGATTTCCTTCTATTCCACCACTATTATAGGAATCATAGGACTCAAAACATACACTACACTAAGGGTAAAGCTATCCAACTAAAGAGTAATTAGCTACACCCTCCTATGTATGAGTTCATCCCGAGCTACAAGGATTTCCCTTTCACCAATAAAAAGGGAAATCTAGTTCTATTATCGTTGAAAAACCGCACCCTTTTCATAAAACAATCAATATGAGTATGAATTGTGGATACTAGTTTATATCGATAATGAAATCATAAGGACTCGACACTACTACCAAGAGATAACAACCGAAATTATCACCTTTAAGAGTCAAGTCACATTGTCGACACTAGTGTGTGATCATTGGGTCTCCTCCAGTAGGAGTCTCTAAACATGAGGGTCAAGTCAATGGTTTAACCAGAATCTATAAGTATCAAATAAGAAAAGTGGAATGAAAGGAAAAAATAGAAAATGTGTCTATCTACTCCATCTAAATTAGAAAAAAATAGATCATAACTTGGACCATTCTTGGAGTCTTGGGGTCATAAGCCTCGACCACCTGCATCTGTATCCTCCCCTATCCTCCAGCTCCCTGAGTCTGGTATGGACCACCTGGTGGTGGTGGGGGTAACAAGTCAAAATGTTGGCCACCTCCTACTACTTCCACAGTTCATCTACCATGTCCACCACCTGATGAATAGGTATACTCATATCCCTTTCCATGATAAGAATAGAAACACCTCTTCCTCAAGGAACTATCACACTTCTAGAACTTATGAAGAAACTTCTTATTCTATGACTTATGTCGCACACCTTCTATCGGTAGATCCTACTGACCTTTCATCTTAGGTGATCGTTACCTCAGAAGCCTATGATGCACATTCAGACCCTAAGTATCATCTTCCATCACCAAAATATCCATCCATGACTCATTATGGAAACCTGAATCCACTTGTACTACTGTAGGTCGGTCTATGAACCGATCAATAAGAGAAATCACCACCTGATGAACATCCTGAAGAAAAACTGCTTTGTGACTGGTTCCCCTCAGGGAGGCCTCATCAAACATCGGGTTGAACTCCCAATCCTACTATGGAAACCTCACTATATGGCATTGTGAATACATCCTATATGAAAACAAGAAGTATCACAGTTAAAAGAGTATACCTGGTGAGCTAACTCAAGAAGGACATGGAAAACACAACCCATTCCTATATGATTCACATACCTTTATTTTTTCCATGCAATCAATGTTTTCACATACTGAGTCAAAAATAAGGTGTCCAGAGTCATGGTGTATGGATACATCGAACACCACACCAAAACTAGATTCCCTGGCATAAAAGCCAAACTTGAAACACTTAACACTATTTCCCCAAACCAATCTCATAGACTTCCGATCTTAAAGTAGAACCAAACTAGCTCTTATTCCACTCTGTCACGACCCATCCCAGAGGGTCCCATTTCGCGACTACAGTAATACCTCCTCCAATAGGACAAGGGATGGGTACTAGTGCTGAGTAGGAATATCCCAAAAATGGGAGGCATTTTTCCAAGTACCTGTACACACGCACACATCTCCAAGCCCAAAATGATTAAAAGTAAAAACACTAAGTAAAAAATGCATGCATACCACTATATCGCAACCAATAAAGTATGATAGGAAATTAAAGTGAAGTAAAGTACAATTGTTTGAGAATAAAATCCCACCAAAAGAAAGAGTTTGTAGCACAAGAACCCAAAGCACATCCGTATAAAACCCTACATGAAGGGGGGGGGGGTACATGAACAACTATATGAAGACATAGAAGAATACCTCAACTTCATGGTCTCTATCTAATCACCACCTAGTCTAGGTCCACCTAGGACTCCATCATAGCATCAATGGTTTTCATAAGACATGACACGTGTAGGAAAATACCGTGCATGGGTGGGTAAAAAAATACTCAGTAGGACACCCTGAAACACAAAGTAAAATACCAAAAAGGAAAATCACTAATAAGATACAACCAGTTCAAAACAAGTTTATGTCTATAGTACTTATAATAAAAATATCCAGGTATACTTTTAAAAATTTGAAGACACAAGGTCTCATCCACTGCCAGCTACACGGTTCTGTTAGTAGCACAATCTTTCTGGGAGATCTCATTCCTTGAGCTATCTAATAGAAGCACATAGAACAAGTCTACCAAAAGTACCCGATCTATCTCTAAACCACATCTCATTCTAATAGAATCACATAGAATGACTCCATGGTTTAGAAGATCCCATGGAGACATGGATGTAGGGTAGGTGGATGCGGAAGACCAACACATTGAATACGATAGTGCCATGTTGACTAGGCAAAGGAACATGGTTTGGCGGACCACATGTGGTGCAATAAAACCGGTCCGTGCATGCGGTCCAGATTGGGCCGATTCAACAAAATGGGCTGGACGTGATCAAATCATCATCTCATTCCTATGAGATGGTGCTTACCTAAGCACATTTCACCTAATATGTGATCACATCATCATCTATTTAAGTATATGGCTGATGGTGCTCCCCACTATAGGCTTTAACTTTAAAAAGGGTCCAATTTTAAGCCATGGTACATCTTCCATCAAAAGTTCCTTAAAAATCACTCCTCTAAGTTCTCTAGCGACGCTATAGGCATGATTACTTTAACTAGAAAAACCCAATTATATCTGAGTTCATATCAAGGACCTCATTGAAAATAAATGGTCGAATCCCAATTGACCTAACCAACACTGATCACACAAGATTTCCTTGAAAGGCACTGCCAACCCTTAGACCACACCCACATAAATCCGAAATTGTGTTTTAAAATGGTTTCTAAATGACCATAACCACTTATCAAGAAAGATAACAAGTTGAACCACCTCTGACTAACCTTTCTAAAAAATGGTCAGCTTAGACGGTTGAAATTTTTTAAACTGAACTGCGATTCCTTCTTCTAAGGAATCTCGCATAGACCAAAAACACACCAAATGAATTCCATACCTAAATTTTGGTGGTGTTACTTGATCAAACTAACATTTGATCATTTAAACTATCATGAATCAACACAGAAAAGGGTATAAACAGTATCCATCTCAATCAAATTGTTCCACTTTAAAGTATTACCTTTGATCCTGACTACAAGTCTAGGATAACCTCAGAATTTAACAGGGATAGTGTCTAAGGAACTAACTAAAGGTATTCCATACTCTATATTTACAAGTGAGACATTGGTAAAAAGACATGAAATCCACATCAGATCATTGATTGAGTATAGAGATCTATCCTCCTAGAATTCAATTCAAAAAGAATGGATGGAGTCCAAGAGTCCATCTAAGGAATTTCTATAAAAGAATCCCAGTATCACTTATGAATAACCAAACATTGATAAGAACCCAGCATTCATGCGAAACACTAAGAAAACCACCCAAAAAATCCCAGCAACTTTTAAAACATTAGCACAATATAAGACCGAAGCTCTCTTAGCAAATCAAGGACGAATTCAAGATAGGGGAAATTCTCATCGCTAATCCAAAGTACAATATAAGGAGTTTAAAGATTACCAAGAAGATCATTCAAACCATTATTGGTTGAATTACTTTGAAAGAAACTTGAATTCACCTACCGATTCACCAACCTTAACTAAACCACGATGCATTCACCATTCAAAGCATCTCGTGATTGTTTAAACACAACTATTGTGGCCAATTACCGACCAACAATGTTTCTTAAAGGCCACATACACAACCAACCATATAAAATTAATTATTTTGATCAAGAATTGACACAATTTAAGACTTTTAATCCTCAAAGGAATTAAAGCAAGACCGGAAATTTCTAAATGGTCCTCCTTGGATATGTTCCTTCTACCTGGATGGACACATTTACTAGATTCAATGTGTTTATCCCCACCTTAGGATTTTCCTAGTCAACAGAAGAAGATATATACTAGCTTCTCATAAGTGAACTAGGTTATATCCCCCTTAAATACAATGTAAGTAATTTGGAATAAAAAACAAACCAAACTGACCGGTGTGTCAAAACCCATGAGTCTCTTGTAAATTCATCCCAAAAATTAAGATGAACTTGATTCCTTCAAGTAAAAGGTCACTCTACTCTTGAGATGACCTAAGAACATGCTTAAAAGCCAAAGTATCAATGATTTCATCAAAATCAACCGGTTCGTTACATCATTTAGCACTTGAAGGGAACCACGTACATGAACACATATTACCCAAAGATTTCAAAAGCAAACAGAAGATCTTAGATATTGTACATAGGATGTCTTCCCTATGCATTCAAGTATCTGATATCCCATGCATGAAACTAGCTCAAAGTCATTCTATGTAATATGACTATAAAATATACTAATAACTTCTTGAGTCACCCATGAAAAATAAATAGGGTCACGAGACCTACTAAGCAAATGAACATGCACAAGGCTTGTCCAACCTAATGAAATAGAGCATTACTTGATGCTTAAGACCATAAAAGGCTAGGGAGAATGTGACCCCTGATCTGAATAGGGGTGTCATTTTTCAACAAAGAGTCCTACTAGGGACAATGATACCAAACTTTAGAATGATCATGACATTTATCAAGGCATTCGAGATCCAAGGGTGATACCCACCATGGGTTATCCCCTTAAGATGCACAAGCGTCGACCCTATCACTAGATTACACCAACAAATTACACTAGGATTAAGAGACTATCATTTAATCCATTTCTAAAAAGGAAACGACCAATGGAAAATGCTCAATTTTTTTCCAAGGCCACTCAAAGAGAAGATTAATCCGACCTTACATGAGGGTCTAAATTAAGGACACCACTTTTGGTTCCATTTTAAAAAAATTACATTTTTAAACATTTAAAGGATTTAAAATAGAACATCAAGTACCATTTATAAAACAAAAGCACTTGTTACTTTTTTTAATTAATTCCATAAGTAAGATTTTAAAATCTACATCAACTTTTTTCTTTAAATGTTTAACATTTATTGATATCCCATCATAATTAGGAAATTTATCATATAAATCCCCTTCAATTTGTATATGATAAAGCGACCTCAGAGGGTCCCACCAATCTAACCTGGGTTCATCAGAATGCAACCCAATAGAAATTTTTTAATTATTAGAGTTTTAAAACACTCGTAGTGGGTTATCTCATAAGAAAAATGACACAATTGACCTACTTGGGTCTAGTTGTACATTTTAGAAAGTAATAACATGATCTTCATGCCTGTGTGATAGAGTCACAAGCATTTATAAAGGAAACCACATCACTTTAGATTAAAATTAAACATTCTTTGCATTCAAAACCTTTTCATACTATAATATTCTCATATATAATGGTTCAGTTATATGGGTGGCCATATACTAATCCATAAAGCTCCCATAAAATTTACAGGTTTTCATTTGGCTCCCATTTATTGAAATAATTCCACTTTAACATTTAAAATTTGGAAGCCTTTCATTTTAATAATAGTCTCTAGATATACATACTAAACTCAAAGTATTATTCAAGTATATAGGTTACCTTTTCCCACTTACAAGGCGCCTATACACCTTAAAAAATAATAAATTTATCCCATGAAACCTTTTACATATTAAAAAAAATAGGAATGTTATCATAAGCTATAAACATAGAGGAACATGTTATAAACACAGAATCATGATGTATAGAAACAAAATTCCAAATAAACAAAAAGAATGAAATATAATAACTAAGAATGAAGGATAGAGAAAACAAGAGCATGGAATAACATATAACATGCATGCTAATGAATACAAGGCATGTCAAACACTCAAGGTGAAAAAATAAAACCAGAAAGAAATTTATAAATTCAACTACATGGCATGAAATATGCATGACTTGTGAATTTTCTATGTACCTATATGATGCATGCAATGATTCATCCTTTCCATACCTGGAAAAAGGTAAAATACCATAATCTCATAAGTCAATAAGTAGAAGAAAATACACTAATCACCCAAGGTGAAATCATAATAAACTATAATAGAAAACAACATGAACAACAGTCCCATCCCAGAATACTTGGACTTTTCCCCATGGGTTGGGTGATCAGTCCTAAAAATGGCTATTTACCAAGTACCAACACATTCTAGTCTCCTATCTACCAACCCAAAATAGTAAGAAAAAGGAAAAACCACTCTGAAACCACTTTGTAATGTCTTGGACTGACCAACCACTTAGACAGTAGCTGGACCAGTGGGTCACATGGCCTCAAGTACGCCTCCCCATACACCAGAGGCTGTCGACTAGCAACGAGGGTGTGAGAAGGTGATAATAGAGAGACTTTACCCTCATGATTAGAATAGAACAATGGTATATCAGATAATAAGAAACAAAAACATTGAAATTAGTAATAAATGAACTACAAAGTAGCTAAAGATTAACATAAACTAAATATAAATATGACCAACACCAATATACAACAGATGCATGCATGTCATGATGATGATACATAAAATAAAAAAATACATACAACATGAAGTGATACAGTAAAATGCTAAATAAAGAAATAAAATAAAATCCCCAAGGCCAATATCCACGAGCATCCCGAGCTCCAGACTGGTTCTGTTGGTTCTGTTATCCTAACTCCTAGGTACAAGCAAAAAAACACAAGCAATCAACCATGGTCCAACAAACATAAGGTCTACCTGGGTACTCCAGTGCAATGGTGACCCAAGAAGGGTGTGAGATATAAATCTTATTATTTTACCACCCCCAATGTCTACAACTGAATCCATCACATGAAATATAATGTATTGTAGTTTATAGGTATAAGCAGAATGATAAACAAGAAGTGATGAATAAATAAACAATTACTTGTCGTCTTAGGTTCCAATAGAACACCTAGCCCACTCCACCTACTTCAAAACATGACCAGAATGATTATATGATCTATAACCTTATGTATATAGTAATAATATATATATAGTATAGTTATATTTCATCCACCTATATGAACCAAGTATGTGAGAACGTAAGTGTCCATATACCTAGAATACTAGGTGCTGGATGGAACGAGCATAACTCAGACATCTATAACCAATCTAAATGATCCTATAAGATCAAGACAAAGGGTACATTCCCTAAATCCCAATATATTATGAGAAATAATGCACAAAACTTGGGATGGTGAGTGAGACATCATTTCAACACTCTAGATAGTGAGTATGAAACCTTATCCCAATGTCCTATATAATATCACTAGTGCGAGATACCAAGACTCAAAAACCTATGTAAGGGAGTGTGGTTTTCCTACATGATCAATATATCCCTTACCATCATTCCACATACCATTTAAGGCATAATCATATAAAAATAATAATAAATAGATCCATGAGGAATTACCTCTCATGCTCTATATTTATCAATCCATTATCATCAAGGCATAACATTTCAATTATAGCATGTGCATAATCATGAAATGAATATTTTGGACATTCCACCCTTTACATTTCATTTGATTTAAAACATTAAATCCAAATCACATGATTCTTTCTTATTTAAATATAATAAGTGGTGTGGTCATAAAACCCAATTAAATTCCATTTCACTTAATCCATTTAATATATGCAAGGACAGAAATCCATAATGAACAAGATACTCAATCTGATCAAGTCATATCATTTAAAACATTTAATTTCATTTCGGAAAGGAATTCCATTATGGAAATACATTCCATCTAAAACATACCATTTGGTCTATTTAAAACATAAAATATCAATTATAAGGATAAAAAAGGTACTTAGAGGGTACCATAGTCCATTGGGAATTTACCTATGTGGAAATACCATTTATTAAGAAAACCAAGACCTTAGGAGGATCTTGGTTCATATTTATTTAAAATAGGAGTGGCCAATCTTTACACTTAGAAGGGGAAATGGTTTAAGCTCATTTATATAGGAAGAGGACCACTCTATTTAATAACATCAAAAGGAATAGGTAACTACCATGAAATAAATCTAATAGAAATCAAAACACTAACCACCAATGTGTAATTTCAAAGATAGTGCACCTCAGTCAAGGGGATTTATTATAAAAACATGACATTTTTTTATCAAAAATTCATTTAATAATAATTAAACATCCCATTCAAATATCATAAATCAAGTTATCAAGAGGAATTTAATAAATCTACCACCCAGGAGAAATTAATTCATAAAGTTCAAAATTTTATTTAAAAGGTGCCATAATTATTTAGTTAATTACCTACAAGGGTTAATTTCATGTACAATCAAATCTGAATGATTAGACGACATTCCAAGCATTTATTCAATTAACTATATAAGGAAAAATTAAGCCAGAACACCCAAGGGTTCCCATAAATGATATTAAAAACCTATAAATAATTAAAAAAGGTTCATTAAGCATGTATTATTGTGAAAGGTTCAATTTGATATGAAGAAATTAATTTAAAGGCAATGCCTGACAAAGGTCAGTGTGCAGTGCAATGACGCCATTTATAAAATGATGGAAAATTAAGAAAAATCCACAGACCACCTACCTTATGCTTAAGACATATCACTTGTCTAATATCTAAGTCTAATTCAGTTCAGATTGGAAGAAATATAATAAAAAAACCTTCAACCTAAAAATAGGGAAAATGAATTCACACAAAAATTGCACAATAGATGGAATGAATATCTTGAAATAGATTAGAAAGTATTTGAGAGCTTATAGATATGGATCCATAGAGACCGAAGAAATTTGATTCAGAAAAATAGAGGATGAGATCTAGACATATATATATGAGATAGGAGGACCCATGGTGCCTAGAAGAGCCTCACATGGGTTCGAGAGGAGGAAATAAAGAATGGAAAAGAAAGTTAAATCCATTAAGGAAAAAATAGTCCTTTTACCCTGAAAAACTGGGCCGCACAGTTTGGCCAAGCCATGTGCCTACCATGTGATGAATAGTTCGAGAACACTACCTAAGTAGAACTAACTATATAGGTTAGGAACAAGGTTTGGGTAAACCATGCATATCCTATATTAATCACATCTGCTCACTACCACAAGCCAGACAATTTGCTATCGGAGGCCAGACGGTTTCAGACAAACTGTGTGCCTCTGTCAGACCACCCAAACCTTTTCTTTATGTGACCTGGTGCTCTCAAAACTAGACGAGGCACCTGGAAAAACTCCCAGGCCTTTACCTAAGTCCAAAAAAAAAAACACTTTAAAGTATTTCAAATCTAGGAATTATTTTCCAAATCTTGGTTCAAAGAACAACCTTTCTAGTAAATGATAAAAATTCAATTTCCCCTAGAATTTTACCTTGGATCAAAACATTGTTCATTATAATCATGATTCAATCCCCTTCATACTTTCAAGTTAAAATGAATATCATAATTATATATTAATTTCCTCAGTATCCCATGAAGCCTAAACACTTCATCCATGTACCACCTATCTAAAACATCCACAAAACTCGACTCATTGATTTCTAGGAAGTGAGTTGATTTTGTCAGTGGGTCCACTATCACCCAAACTGCATCACATCCTCCCAAAGAATAGGGTAACCCTATGGTGAAATACATTGATATTTCCTCCCATGTCCACTCAGGGACATCCAAGGACTGCAACATACTTCCTAAAACATGACACTCCACTTCCACCTACTGGAAAACAGAACATTTTCCCAAAAACTCAACCACAAACTGTTTTATCCCCAGCCACCAAAGTCATCTCCTCAAGACACGATACATATTTTTCACACCATGATGTACCACTAAAGGTTATTTTGGAAACTCATAGAGAACTACAGCATGCATCGCCCGTGGGACAAAAAAACACTCATAAAAAAACACCCAATTTCGATTGTCCTCTGACCATCCCTCATGAGCATCACCATGGCCAACACCATCATGCATCACCTCTGCATCTAAGTCCACCCATTGAGACTCCTCCACCCACTGTATAAAATATGACACCATGGTCATATGATTAAGAAATACTAGGCCAATTCTCTCCCCAACATCAATATGAATCACTGCAAGATCCTCCATTCCTTTCGAAACTTCCATAGACTCCCAAGACATATTATCTCAGGACTTCCGAATCAGCGCATTGGAAAATAAATTTCCCTTCCTTAGGGTGTAAGAGATCTAAAAATAATTATCCTGAAGAAAATCTATCAACCTCCACTAGTTTAGATTCACATCTCGTCGAGAGAAATCATATCTCAGGTTCTTATGGTCTATGAAAACCACAAAACGCTCACTGATGAGGTAATGCCACTGCAAATTTAGTGTGAACACAACTTCTGCAAACTCTATATCATGGGTGGAATATTTATACTCATGGGAGTGTAAATTTATAAAACCATAAGAGATCATATATCTCTGCTGCATCAATAATTATACCAATCCTAGATGCCACATGTCACAAAAAAAACTCAAACAACACACCCTCATTAGGAAACTGAATCATTGTAGCACTAAACAACTTCTCCTTCAGGTAACCGAAATCCACTTGGAACACATATTTCCATAAAAAAACTTGACATTTAGTTATAAATATTTTTATTAGGGTAGAAAATCAAGGGAAATTAGGCATAAACCTCAGATAATAACCTTCAGAACTATGAAAACTATGAACCTCTACCACTTTTTTGGGTGATTACCAAGAAAAAAACTGCATCGACCTTTGATGAGTCCACTACCACACCTGGAAAAAAACTAAATTTCCAAGTAAACACACCTATCACTTCTATAACTCACACTTTGAAAACTTCCCATAATGCTGGTGGTGTTAAAGGACCTAAAAAACAACTCTAAGATTCTTGACATGATTCTCATTTGACTACGAGTAGACCAAGATATCATCGATGAATAAAATGATGAAAAATTCTAGGAACTCACAGAACACAGAGTTAATAAGACCCATAAACATTATTGGAATGTTCATAACACTGAAATACATGAATAAAAACTCAAATTTCTTATACTTTCATCGTAAGATAGTCTTCTGAACATTCTTATCTTTTACCCTTAACTAGTGATATCCAGACCGAAGATTAATTTTAGATAACAAATTAGATCCTCTCAACTAGTAGAATAGACCATCAATCCTTAGAAGAGGGTAATGGTTCTTGAATATCACCTAATTCAACCTATGGTATGAGATTTTACAACCAAGATCTTAGTATCACTAAGTGGGGGAGGGGTGAATCAGTGATATCTTTTTCTTTTAAGTTTCCTTACTTCTGAAACAACCTTTGCCTCCAGTTAAAGAGTTGTTACCGTACTGAAAAAAATAAACACACATCCATAGGAACAAAAGAATTTAAAAGGTTAAAAAATTAATAAGAGTAGGTACATCCTTGGTATGGTTTGAAAATAATCCGATACCAAAAAATCCACTAGAATGCAATCCTTTTGTGTGGAATGCAATGAGTAGGTTATGCTCTTACACTCATTTAGAACTATGTTCAATACAACAGTGCATTTACTTCAAGTATCACAAAATGATGTAATAATAATTATTTAAGGGACATGTTAGAGTGCTATTTGATCAAATTTCACAAATAAGATCATCAAAAAAATTCTTCACTTTCTTACCCAACAGTAGGCAAGAACTTCTTCTGGACTTCATAATGAAACTCAGTCTGATTTCCCAATCCTATTCCCAAGTCCAATTACTCAATATGGAAATAAAACTCAATTAGAATACCACTAAAAATATTCTGAACTTATTCTATCTAAGTTTGGAATTCCCTGTCCAATTCCTCAGTCCAATTTGAAAACAATAATTAAGATCTTGTCTCTTCTCCTTTCTTTTTCTATTAGGAAAACTTCTTCAAGAAAACTCAATCTTGAAACTTATTCTCCCTAGAACTTTGGAGCTTCTCTCTCTTATTTTATGCACAATACTCATGTTTGGAAAGTAAAAAGTACCTCTAATATTTATAGTTGAGCTAAATAAGGTTTAGGCAGGATTATGAAAACGTTTCCCATTCAACCAAATATAATTAAGATTCAATTTCCAAAAAAATTTGGGAACATCATTGACTCCTTAATCACTTATCAACTCTTCTCAAATATTCTCAAATATTCTCATGACTTCAGCTTAATTCATACTTTCATAACATACCTCAATCTGATTCCAATTTTTCAATCCAATTTTTTTATTACGATGGAGTCATAAGGTTTCTCCAATTTTCTTGAACCACTTAAAAATCAATCAAAACTAAAAACATCTCATTAAATTTTTATGAATAAACTGATAAAAACTATTCAAACAAAAAACTTCCTATGAGTTCTTCAAATATTTCTCTCTCCTTGAAAACACTATTATAATTTCTTTAAATAAACTTTAAAGACCGCCTTGACAACACCCATGGAGACTATTTTTATAAACTCTCTTTTTTACTTCTCTTACTCAGATCGATGATCCTTTATCTGATGGTGTTATCAATTTCAGCTCCAGTCTGATAGTATTAACCCAATTGTTAAGGAAATTATTATTTCTCTTGACCTAATTGAAAAAAAACCGACAATTCATCTTGATGGAAAATGTTTGGATACATTTTTTATTGATATCTGATCCAATTATACATTGGTCTCAACAACTCCCCATGATCTTCTTCAATATCCTTTTCTTCCTCTAATGATTAGTGGAACACCACATCTAATGGAATAGTTCCATAAAATTCAGCTTAAAAAACTTCTTTATTTTTTTGATTATGATACCAATGAACTTCTAAAACTTAACTTATTTCTAATAAAATTTGTTTCTCATGGTTTTTTGGTCCGACTAAAAACCAGAATCTTTACAACTTCATATTCTAATCAACCTTATTAGTATTTAAAAAATATGTGTCTGATGATATTACACCAATGAACTGAAACTAGAAAGCTCTAGCTTCATTAAATTTCTTATTTCACAATATTCTACTTGTATAATGACTTACTTATGACTTTTAATATGTTTAAGATTATCTTCAAAATCGTCTGAATTTCATTGGAAAGTATTGTAACTTCCCATCCTCTCTAGCATACATATTTCTTACCAACCAAACCTCAATACGATTGGAAGAACTCCCCCGTTCTTTCATAAGGATTTTACCACAAGTTCATAGAAAACTTATGACTTTTTTGAATTAAAAAATAGAAAATAATCATCAGATATATCAAATCCATGCAGAACCTGATTTCCTTCTTCATTATGATCTTCCTTTCATTCTGGACCTAAGATGAGTCTAATGAAACCTTTCTTCCAGAAAATATATTCTCAATAAAATGGAATTTATTAAGAAATTTGGGTCCAATTTCTTGAAGACGATGGTTAGTTCGATTTCCAGATTTTACTAAGTAAATTTATTTATTTTATTCTTTGATAACAAAAGACAAAACCTTTAGAGAAATCTCCATTCATCTTCCAAAAAAAAGTTATATCCAACTTGGTCGAAGAAATATCCCCCTTTAGATTTTTTTCAACCAATATTCATAAAACACTGAATTTTGTAACCTCAATATATGGATTACTTATCAATAATTCTAAGCCTGTATGAGCTAACCCATTGTAGTAAACAAGAATCATTGATAGAAAAACCATGATGTCCAAAAGTAGTGACCCATGAAAACATATTCATATTTTCTTCAAATATTTCTTCACTTATTCAACATTCATGTTAACATAAGTTTCCTACAACTACTACAACAAATAGTTAGAATAGTTCACACACTTACATGCTAAAATAATAGCTTACCCACAACTTCCCCTACATACAAGCTTCCTTAAAGGGTTTATCACATATCAATAGATAGATTTATGAAACAATTATCCCCCTTGAAAACAGTATCTAGAGAATATAATATAAAGGGGATGGAAAAATATACCTAAACCTTGATGAGAAGGAGGTTGGATTCCCATGTTCAACTATATTTTTGAAAATGTTCTTTCGGTAAAGGTTTTGGGAAAATTTCAAAAACTTTTTCTATCGTATTAGAATACTCTTACTTCAAATAACTCATCTCCACATGATCTTTGATTAAATGATATTTGATATCAATATGATTTCAAATGGAATATTGTACCATATTTCTAGTAAGGTTGATGGCACTTTGATTATCACAACCCAAGAGCAAGGGAAACTTTACTTTAATAAGTAAGCCTTCCAAATGAGTCTTCATCCACATAAGTTGGGTAGCAGCTTTATTAGTAACAATATATTCATATTCAACTATGATAAGAGTTACTAAATTCTATTTCTTTGTATTCCAACTAAAAAAACCTTTTCCCAGAAAGAAAAATCTACAAGATATGGATTTTCTATTATAACGACCCGTACTTTACATACATTGTTAATACTTCAAAATTGAAGCACACTTATTACAACATATGACAAAACCACAAAGGACCGTATAGGTATAGTGTCTTTAGAAACTGGGAAACATAAACAACTGGTTCATAAATCTTCTACAGTGTCTCCCATTTATTTCATCATATCTAGGGTCCCTTTTAGCATATTCTACTTAATATCCATCTTCCTGACCTGGGGAAAAGAAAACATAAAAGGGTGAGCTCAAATGCTCAGCAAGGGCAAATAAAGGAAATAAAAATCATATCATATCCTTTTGAAAATCAAAACCTGCAAAAGATATCATAATATCTTAACATGGAATAAATCATAGAAGTGAAAATGAGATCCCCATAATCATAACATAAAACTTGAAACTTTGTGGCATGCACACATAATCATGGAAATCATTTCTTGTTAGTCATGACTCATTGCCAAGACTATCTTAGTGGACAAAGTCCCTTTCTGAACCGAGTTCACTCCTCGTTTCAGTCCTGTATCACTGAACCGAAATAACCTTCCGTTCCAGCCATGTCTATCTCATGAGATATAAAATCATTACCCAATGCATTGGAGGGAGATATAGGTCCCACCCATCTTATAATGAATCCTTTCTTATGTGTGCCACATAATCATAAAACATCCATCATCGCATAACACATATAACAAAAATGGGATTCTTGAAACATCATGACATCATAAATCAATTCATATAAGATAAAGGAATTCATAAACATAATTCCATCACAACATAGTCAAACCAATGTAAAAATATGGATAGAAACAGAACCCTTTATTATCTTAGATGGAAAATAATTTTGATAAAACACTTGAATTGAATTCTTGAGGAAAATATCCTTTCTTCTTCAAAAACATTTTTCCTTTCATAACATGTCATACAACTTTAAAATAAAAGAAGTTGATTAAAAATAAACTTGAATACTTGTAAAGGAAGCTTCTTGTAAATAATGTTTTAAAAATCCATTCATGCCGTATAAGTTAAAAAAAAACATTCTTCGTACTTTTGTCGGAAAAGTCAAAAAGTACCTCGTACGGAAAAACGACAAAAGATTCCTTTCATATTCTTTACTAAAAACTCACCTAAGGGTAAAATTGGATTTAAACTATTGCAAGTGGATGGAAACAATATTACATATTGAGGGAACATGGATGTGGATGATAAAATACACCCCAGAAAATACTTACGAATAAACAATCTCGGATAAAAAATGAGATTGTGATATTTCCCTTACCTTAGGTCCGATTTGCTTTGTTCGTGTCCGAAGCTCCTGTATAATGGTTTAAATAATGTTATTGACTTATTCCAGAATCATACATGTTGATATGATATCATATATGGTCATATTATTAACTTCTTGTTAGTAATATTTCATTGTTACTTGTTACTCGGGTCTTTATAACTTTTTGTTCTTATGCGTGTTTTGTTGAATAAATTCTTATTCTTATCTTTAGGTTATAGATAATTCATTTCCAGAATGGTATTAGTGTAGTATATACCATATTAATTCATTCAATTCATTTATATAATCATTATGAAATGAAGATCATGTAGAACGAATCACATCACATCGTGGAGACGGTATTCCGTACGTACGCACGAGTGATGATATCGTTCCTATGATCGTGGAATTGTATTGGAGTATATATATATATTATTTCAGTATCAATATTACTTAATAATAATCATATATAGTTACTCATTACACCATTATACCCATCCTTTTAAGGTGATGGTGGAAAATAGATTACACCACGGCGTGGAGACGGTATTCCGTTCGTACGCACGCGCGGTGATTTCATTTTTCCGTAGGATGGATAGAAGGTGAATTAGGGTTGTTTCATATTTATAATAACATATCAGTATGTAAGTAATACTGATGTTATTACTTTATCATGAAACAACTAAAGAAGAAGAAGTTGAAGAAGAAAGAAATTGAAAAGATCGGTAATGGATATTACCTCTTCTTTGGAACGCCTCTTTGAATCCTCCACTTAAGGAACTAAGAGTGGTCTTTGGAGAAGACCAGGACCTCTAGGACTATTCTAGGGAAGTGGATAGGAGAAAATGGCAGGGGTTGGCCGAGCTTGAGTGCTCAATTTGGTGTGAGGAGGAGGGGGAGGAGGTGCCCTTTTATAAGGGAGGAGAGGGGCACCTTAGGAATATCTCAAAATATTATTTTATATTAAAGTCAAAATCGGTTTATAATGGTTCCAAAGGGTCTTATTTCGAAGCTAAAGTGGGGATGGGTCGAAATCCTATCAACCAATAGGATTTAGACAAGTTTAGGGTATTATTTTAACCTTATCAATTAGATTTAACTCTAAGTTAATTAATTTAACTTTTACAGTGTCTTTTTGTTTTCTTTCACTATATGGTTAATACACTTACTATAACATGCCAAACGAACCCCAAATTGTTTATTATTAATATATATATCCTTATCTAAGTCATTTGGCCGAACCTTAGATTTTTAGGAATAAAATAACAATTAATAATATAATATTTGATTTAAAAACTATTTTGTGTCAATTTTGACACTATTTGATATATGATTTTTGTGAAAGTCATAACAGAATTATATGTTCGAACCAAGTTGATTAAATCAACAATAATATATCATAGTAACCTAGAAAATTAGTGGAATTCATAAAAAGTCTCAAATTACATTTATTTTGGTATTTATATTATCAATTTTGTCAATATTTCATTAATAAGATAATTACTGCATCATCTTTGTGTCATAAATAAATTAAATTATTTGATGTCTAAAAATTACAAATAAAATACCATCATGTAGGAAATCTTTTTAGCTTTCTAATGAATATTTACAATCGAATTTATCTTATGTATAACCCCATATTAAAAATGATTTACTTATTAAACTTTAAATTTAACTATTTTAACCCTTCTTTAAATAAATTAATAATAAATGTCCTAATCTAATCCAAGTGGGCCTAAATGGTCATATTTTATTCCTAAGTTTGTTTTTGGTCGAATTACACTTGTCCAATGGAATTAGGACATGTGTTAGGGTAATATTAATATCATATTTACCCTTAGTTACCCTATTTACTATTAACCGCGGTAAAAAAAGGTAAAAAGTTACTATTCACCAAAAAATTATTTTCATCTCATTGAACCACATTTTAGTCCTTGATATTAACCGTGTCTCTCGGATTTTCGAAATTCCATTCACAGAAGCGGTAAAATTAAGTTTTATGCAAAATTCAGTTTTTTAACCTACCACTTAGTGGTTTCACTATTCATCAAAAATTGAAAGTTTTCAGAAAAATACCAAAATTTCACCCTAGGCTAATTTCGATATTCTGAGTCCAAAAATGAAGTCCATTTTGAAAAATAAAATTTATAAAATTTCAAAAAGTGGTTATTACTATTCATAACGGCTAGTTTTAATAGCATATTGTTGTTTAGTGAAACTCGGTATTGCGTACGACGCAAGCTATCGAGGAAGGTCGCGATTGCGTGTAAAGAAAGCCAAGAAAGTGTTGTGTAGAAAAAGATTCCTTTGATGATTTATATAACATAAAAGTCTCGGGTGTTACATTCTACCCCCCTTAAAAAGAATTTCGCCCTCGAAATTCGTCACTTTGTTACAAACAGATGAGGATACTTCTCCCTCATCATATCCTCGAGCTCCCATGTAGCTTCTTCAAATTGGTGGTTTCTCCATAAAACTTTCACCAAGCGAGTGGTCTTGTTTCGTAGGACTTTTTCACTACGATCCAGAATCTCTATCGGCTGTTCTTCATAAGAAAGATCTTGCTCCAGCGGTACAACTTCTGAGCTAAGTACATGTGAAGGATCTGGTATGTACTTTCTCAGGAGAGATACATGGATCACATCGTGAACTTGAGAGAGATTCGGTGGAAGCGCCAATCGGTAAGCTACCTTCCCAACACGATCCAGTATTTCAAAAGGACCGATATATCTAGGGCTCAACTTCCCCTTCTTTCCAAATCTCATAACCCTCTTCCAGGGAGATATTCGTAAGAACACTTTATCGCCCACTTCAAACTCTAGGTCTTTTCTTCGGTTGTCGGCATAACTTTTCTGTCGACTCTGAGCTGCTCTTATGTGTTGTTGAATAGATCTGACCTTTTCTGCCATTTCATCTACGAGATCAGGTCCTAATAGCTTTCTTTCCCCAACTTCATCCCAGCAAGTTGGAGTCCTGCATTTCTTTCCATAGAGAGCTTCATAAGGAGCCATCTGAATACTGGAGTGAAAGCTATTATTATAAGAAAATTCCACCAAAGGTAGGTGTTGATCCCAACCTCCTTTGAAATCCATAGAGCAAGCTCTCAACATATCTTCTAGGGTTTGAATTGTTCTCTCAGACTGACCGTCTGTCTGGGGATGATAAGCAGTGCTGAAACTCAACTCTGTATCCAGAGTATGCTGAAGACTTCGCCAGAACTTCGAGGTAAATCTCGGATCTCGATCAGATATAATAGAAAGTGGTACTCCATGCAATCTTACCACTTCCTTTACATATATCCTGGCAAGATGATCTAGAGAGAAATCCTCTCTAATAGCAATGAAGTGTGCAGACTTTGTAAGACGATCAACTATGACCCAGATAGCATTATTGCCTTTGGATGTTTTAGGAAGTCCTGTGACAAAGTCCATAGTGATGTTTTCCCATTTCCATTCGGGTATGGGTAATGGTTGTAACATCCCCTTAGACTTCTGTCTCTCAGCTTTAACTTGTTGACAAACCAAGCATCGAGAGACATATTCAGCAACATCTCTTTTCATGCCATCCCACCAGAAGTACTCTTTCAGGTCCCTATACATCTTCGTGCTTCCAGGATGAATAGAGAATGATGAACTATGAGCCTCATCCAGTAGCTCATTCTTTAATTCGGGGATGGGAGGAACGCAAACCCGATTCCTGAACTTTATTATCCCATCACAATCAAGGTTGAATTCAGGAACATTTCTCACCTTCTTTTGTAACTCGACATCTTCTTTCTGTGCCTCTTTAATCTTCACATGTATAGATGGTTGAACATTCATTTGAGAAAGATAAGATTTTTCCCCTTCCATTATAATTCCAAGATCCATCCTTTGTAAATCCATAAATATTGGATCTTTTGTGATCCTCATCATGGATAAACTAGCATGGTCTTGTCGACTTAATGCATCTGCCACCTTGTTTGCTTTCCCAGGGTGGTAATGGATTGAGCAGTCATAATCCTTAATCAGCTCCAACCATCTTCTTTGACGCATATTCAGCTCCTTTTGTGTGAAAATATACTTTAAACTTTTATGGTCAGTATAAATATCACACCTTTCACCATAAAGGTAATGCCTCCAAATCTTTAATGCGAAGATTACCGCAGCCAACTCCAAATCATGTGTTGGGTAATTTTGCTCATGGATTTTCAACTGTCGTGAGGCATAAGCTATCACCATATCATTTTGCATAAGAACACACCCCAATCCCTTCTTGGATGCATCACTGTAGATCACAAACCTTTCTCCACTACAAGGCAGTGTGAGCACAGGTGCACTGGATAACCTTCTTTTCAACTCCTTGAAATTCTCTTCACATTCCTCTGTCCAGACAAACTTAACTCCTTTCCGAGTCAACTTGGTGATTGGATTAGATAACCGTGAAAAATCTTTTACAAAACGTCGATAATATCCAGCCAAACCAAGAAAACTTCGGATCTCAGTTACGGTTGTTGGTCTTGACCATCTTTCGATAACCTCTGTTTTTGCTGGATCCACAGATATCCCCTCTTTTGAGATTATGTGACCCAAAAATGCAACTTTTTGAAGCCAAAATTCACACTTGGTAAATTTGGCATAAAGCTTCTCCTTTCTCAGGGTCTTCAATATAATTCTCAAGTGATCTTCATGCTCTTCCTTGCTCTTTGAATAGACAAGAATATCGTCTATAAAGACTACCACAAATTGATCAAGATAGTCTCTAAAGACTCTATTCATTAGATCCATGAAGATAGCAGGGGCATTAGTAAGACCAAATGGCATCACTATAAATTCATAGTGTCCATACCTTATACGGAAAGCCGTCTTTGGTATATCCTCCCTTTTGACCCTTAATTGATGATACCCTGAACGGAGATCAATCTTGGAAAAGTATTGAGCTCCATGTAGTTGGTCAAATAAGTCATCAATGCATGGGAGAGGATATTTGTTCTTGATAGTGATCTTGTTAAGTTCTCGATAATCAATGCAGAGTCTCATTGATCCATCTTTCTTCTTTACAAATAGAACAGGTGCTCCCCAAGGTGACGCACTAGGGCGTATGAATCCCTTATCAAGATTCTCTTGGAGTTGCTTCTTCAATTCCTGCAACTCAATTGGGGCCATTCTATAAGGTGTCTTTGAAATAGGCAAAGCACCCGGTACGAGTTCTATTGAAAACTCAACTTCACGATTTGGTGGAAGACCCGGTAATTCCTCCGGAAAGACATCATCAAACTCCCGTACAATGGGCATATTCTTAATCGTGAGTTTCTCACCAACCATTTGAGATAAATAACCTTCATTTAGTGGAATCAAGACCCATAAGATGGAAGAAATTTCCACTGGAAGGTTATATTCATCCTTGCATCGATAGATGATCGTAGATTGATCTGGAATATGAAATGTGACTTCCCTTCTTTGGCAATCGATATGAGCTCCATGTAGAGAAAGCCAATCCATGCCAAGAATCACATCAAATTCCACTAAAGGAAGGATCACAAGATTTGCAGGAAGCACTTTCCCACAAACTTCGATCGGAGAAGAATTATAAACTTTTGATGCGATTGATGTGCCATTAGGTGTTGTCACAGCTAATTCAACATCTAATTGTTGAGGTAATACGGTGATACCCTTAGAAAAGTCTTCAGAAATAAAAGAGTGGGTGGATCCAGAATCAAATAAAACATTTGCTACTTTAGAGTGGATGGTAAGTGTACCTTTCACCACATCGTTATCGTACTCCACATCGCTGATAGAAATTGCATGTGACTTTCCTTTGTCTTTAGCCTTAAGAGTTTGTTGACGTCGACCATCATCATCAACCCTTGGATTTGGGCATTGATTGGCATAATGCCCCATCTCCTTGCACTTGAAACATTGAAGTGTAGTAGGTTCATTCTGTGTATCCCTTCCTTTGTTTGCGTCATTAGACATCTTCTTCCCATTATCACGGCATTCAAATGCCCGATGACCTTCCTTTCCACATTTAAAACATTTACTTGTCCCTTTAAGACAACTCCCTCCATGTTTCTTTCCACACTTTGAGCATAAGGGAAAGTTCATCTTCTTTTCCGTGTGCTCTTTAGATTTTTCTTTGAATTCCATCTTCCTCTTTTTATCAAACCCATGTGACTGATGGGTTACTCCAATCTCCATCTCGACTTTGAGAGCACATCGAACGATTTCCTCGTAGCTATTGAAGTCCCTTATGGCTAACGCCCTTCGAAGACTTGGTTTTAAGCCACTAAAGAATCGATCGATCTTACTCTCAGGTTGGATAATAATACCAGAAGCGTACCTTGCAAGTCTTGTAAAATTTGCTTCATAGGTACTAACAGATTCATCATCCCTTTGCTTCAGTTCAAGGAACTCTTTCTCCATCTTTGTTCGGAGAATACGAGGGAAGTACTTATTGAAAAATAAGTTCTTGAACTCGTCCCATTCCATAGACTCAATTTCATCCCTTTGCCTCGTATTCTTAACAAGATTCCACCATTGATCCGCATCTCCTTCCAAACGATACACTGCTAGGATGACTTTATCATGCTCAGAACATTGAAGAACTGAAAATATCTTTTCAGTAGTACTAATCCATTGTTCAGCAACTAATGGATCAGTAGACCCGCTGAAAGAAGGTGGACGCTGCCTCATGAAGGATTCAACAGAATGTTGCTCCCTCCTTTGCTCGTTTGGAAATCCTGCATGATTCATAGCTTGAGAAAGTTGTGTGAGCATGGCTACAAGATTTTTCATTCCAGCTCCCATATCGTTTGGTTGCTCAGGGGGACAATCATTGCATTGCCCATCGCATTCCGCATTAACACGGTTCCTTCGGGTTCCAGCCATTGACTAAAACCAAGAAGAATAGTGTGAGCAACACTAATTATAATAGGAAACCACATAATTCAAGAATAAACTTTTCATGCTTATGGTCTTATCCTAGGTTATTCAAGGCCATTTCTAAAACACTAAGATTGTGTACTATGCTTAGACTTATCCTTAGGGTTCTTACTAAGGTTTTCACATCCTAGTTTCCAAAGGTTGACTATACCTTTCCTCTGATACCAACTATAACGACCCGTACTTTACATACATTGTTAATACTTCAAAATTGAAGCACACTTATTACAACATATGACAAAACCACAAAGGACCGTATAGGTATAGTGTCTTTAGAAACTGGGAAACATAAACAACTGGTTCATAAATCTTCTACAGTGTCTCCCATTTATTTCATCATATCTAGGGTCCCTTTTAGCATATTCTACTTAATATCCATCTTCCTGACCTGGGGAAAAGAAAACATAAAAGGGTGAGCTCAAATGCTCAGCAAGGGAAAATAAAGGAAATAAAAATCATATCATATCCTTTTGAAAATCAAAACCTGCAAAAGAGATCATAATATCTTAACATGGAATAAATCATAGAAGTGAAAATGAGATCCCCATAATCATAACATAAAACTTGAAACTTTGTGGCATGCACACATAATCATGGAAATCATTTCTTTTTAGTCATGACTCATTGCCAAGACTATCTTAGTGGACAAAGTCCCTTTCTGAACCGAGTTCACTCCTCGTTTCAGTCCTGTATCACTGAACCGAAATAACCTTCCGTTCCAGCCATGTCTATCTCATGAGATATAAAATCATTACCCAATGCATTGGAGGGAGATATAGGTCCCACCCATCTTATAATGAATCCTTTCTTATGTGTGCCACATAATCATAAAACATCCATCATCGCATAACACATATAACAAAAATGGGATTCTTGAAACATCATGACATCATAAATCAATTCATATAAGATAAAGGAATTCATAAACATAATTCCATCACAACATAGTCAAACCAATGTAAAAATATGGATAGAAACAGAACCCTTTATTATCTTAGATGGAAAATAATTTTGATAAAACACTTGAATTGAATTCTTGAGGAAAATATCCTTTCTTCTTCAAAAACATTTTTCCTTTCATAACATGTCATACAACTTTAAAATAAAAGAAGTTGATTAAAAATAAACTTGAATACTTGTAAAGGAAGCTTCTTGTAAATAATGTTTTAAAAATCCATTCATGCCGTATAAGTTAAAAAAAAACATTCTTCGTACTTTTGTCGGAAAAGTCAAAAAGTACCTCGTACGGAAAAACGACAAAAGATTCCTTTCATATTCTTTACTAAAAACTCACCTAAGGGTAAAATTGGATTTAAACTATTGCAAGTGGATGGAAACAATATTACATATTGAGGGAACATGGATGTGGATGATAAAATACACCCCAGAAAATACTTACGAATAAACAATCTCGGATAAAAAATGAGATTGTGATATTTCCCTTACCTTAGGTCCGATTTGCTTTGTTCGTGTCCGAAGCTCCTGTATAATGGTTTAAATAATGTTATTGACTTATTCCATAATCATACATGTTGATATGATATCATATATGGTCATATTATTAACTTCTTGTTAGTAATATTTCATTGTTACTTGTTACTCGGGTCTTTATAACTTTTTGTTCTTATGCGTGTTTTGTTGAATAAATTCTTATTCTTATCTTTAGGTTATAGATAATTCATTTCCAGAATGGTATTAGTGTAGTATATACCATATTAATTCATTCAATTCCTTTATATAATCATTATGAAATGAAGATCATGTAGAACGAATCGCATCACATCGTGGAGACGGTATTCCGTACGTACGCACGAGTGATGATATCGTTCCTATGATCGTGGAATTGTATTGGAGTATATATATATATTATTTCAGTATCAATATTACTTAATAATAATCATATATAGTTACTCATTACACCATTATACCCATCCTTTTAAGGTGATGGTGGAAAATAGATTACACCACGGCGTGGAGACGGTATTCCGTTCGTACGCACGCGCGATGATTTCATTTTTCCGTAGGATGGATAGAAGGTGAATTAGGGTTGTTTCATATTTATAATAACATATCAGTATGTAAGTAATACTGATGTTATTACTTTATCATGAAACAACTAAATAAGAAGAAGTTGAAGAAGAAAGAAATTGAAAAGATCGGTAATGGATATTACCTCTTCTTTGGAACGCCTCTTTGAATCCTCCACTTAAGGAACTAAGAGTGGTCTTTGGAGAAGACCAGGACATCTAGGACTATTCTAGGGAAGTGGAGAGGAGAAAATGGCAGAGGTTGGCCGAGCTTGAGTGCTCAATTTGGTGTGAGGAGGAGGGGGAGGAGGTGCCCTTTTATAAGGGAGGAGAGGGGCACCTTAGGAATATCTCAAAATATTATTTTATATTAAAGTCAAAATCGGTTTATAATGGTTCCAAAGGGTCTTATTTCGAAGCTAAAGTGGGGATGGGTCGAAATCCTATCAACCAATAGGATTTAGACAAGTTTAGGGTATTATTTTAACCTTATCAATTAGATTTAACTCTAAGTTAATTAATTTAACTTTTACAGTGTCTTTTTGTTTTCTTTCACTATATGGTTAATACACTTACTATAACATGCCAAACGAACCCCAAATTGTTTATTATTAATATATATATCCTTATCTAAGTCATTTGGCCGAACCTTAGATTTTTAGGAATAAAATAACAATTAATAATATAATATTTGATTTAAAAACTATTTTGTGTCAATTTTGACACTATTTGATATATGATTTTTGTGAAAGTCATAACAGAATTATATGTTCGCAACAAGTTGATTAAATCAACAATAATATATCATAGTAACCTAGAAAATTAGTGGAATTCATAAAAAGTCTCAAATTACATTTATTTTGGTATTTATATTATCAATTTTGTCAATATTTCATTAATAAGATAATTACTGCATCATCTTTGTGTCATAAATAAATTAAATTATTTGATGTCTAAAAATTACAAATAAAATACCATCATGTAGGAAATCTTTTTAGCTTTCTAATGAATATTTACAATCGAATTTATCTTATGTATAACCCCATATTAAAAATGATTTACTTATTAAACTTTAAATTTAACTATTTTAACCCTTCTTTAAATAAATTAATAATAAATGTCCTAATCTAATCCAAGTGGGCCTAAATGGTCATATTTTATTCCTAAGTTTGTTTTTGGTCGAATTACACTTGTCCAATGGAATTAGGACATGTGTTAGGGTAATATTAATATCATATTTACCCTTAGTTACCCTATTTACTATTAACCGCGGTAAAAAAGGGTAAAAAGTTACTATTCACCAAAAAATTATTTTCATCTCATTGAACCACATTTTAGTCCTTGATATTAACCGTGTCTCTCGGATTTTCGAAATTCCATTCACAGAAGCGGTAAAATTAAGTTTTATGCAAAATTCAGTTTTTTAACCTACCACTTAGTGGTTTCACTATTCATCAAAAATTGAAAGTTTTCAGAAAAATACCAAAATTTCACCCTAGGCTAATTTCGATATTCTGAGTCCAAAAATGAAGTCCATTTTGAAAAATAAAATTTATAAAATTTCAAAAAGTGGTTATTACTATTCATAACGGCTAGTTTTAATAGCATATTGTTGTTTAGTGAAACTCGGTATTGCGTACGACGCAAGCTATCGAGGAAGGTCGCGATTGCGTGTAAAGAAAGCCAAGCAAGTGTTGTGTAAAAAAATATTCCTTTGATGATTTATATAACATAAAAGTCTCGGGTGTTACATCTATCACCAACATTTCCCACCCAATCATCATCTGAATACCCAAACAAAACAATAATTTATATGATTTCATACTTGATTCCAATTTTTTGTGCCTTTGATATATCTGAGATTTATTTTTCTATAAAATGAGTGTGATTATTTTGGATAACTCTGAAATATTTTACATAATGTAACTACATAAACAATGTTGGGTCTTGAGGTAGTCAAATATAGAAAAATTCCCATCATATTTCGAATATATTTCTGATCAACTTATTTTCCTTCACTATATTTAGACAACTAGGTTCCCACTAAAATCAGCGTGGAAACATGTTTTTAATTTTCTATTTTGAACTTCTTTTTTATGATTTGTAACCCAAGAAATTATTTCATTTCTCCAAATATAGATTTCTTAAACAAAAATTTCATTTGTTCAGAAAATATTTCTCAAGTTCTTTCACCATTCCCAGTAAATATAATTTCATCAACATAAACAATTACGATGAGGGAAAACTCACGACTTTCCTTAATATATAGATTACTAACAACTCTTCCTTTATTAAAAATAATATTTCTCAAGAAAGTATATAATTTGGAATACCATTCCCTCTAAGATTTTTTTATCCCATACAAGACTTTATTCAACACACACACATAAATTTCATCTTTACCAATAAGAAATACACATGGTTTCTCAATATATACTTCGTCATCAAGATATCCATTTAGAAATGCAGACATCAAATCCATTTGAAATATTTTGCAACTTTGTTGTGAATAAATAGTATGAAAGATTATGATAGTTTCTAATATTTACACCGAAGGAAATGTTTCATCAAAATCAATTCCTTCAATTTGAGAGTAACCTTTTCACACTAATGTTTCTTTGTTTCTTATCACATCACCTTATTCATTCATCTTGTTACAGAAAAACCATTTTGCACCAATAAATTTTTTGTTATCTATCTTATGTATGAGTTCCCAAGTATCATTATTTTCCATTTGATCAATCTCTTTATTCATATCTTGAACCCATTCTAGATGCTCAAAAGATTAATTCACATCATTTAGATCAACTTTTGAATACAAATAAGTATGTGAACAACTTTTGATGTTCTTCTTGTTTGAACCTTTTGATGCTTATCACCAATAATGTTTTATGACTCCACTTGATTCCTTAGCATGGAATGATATTTTTTTAGTTTCTTCCTCATCACATGAAACAACTGATTTTGATTCTTCTTCTTGAATAGGATTACCATTATCAGCATCCTTATCAGAATTTTTAACAAATTTTTTTCATCCTCCTAAAATTACTTATTAGAATGAGTATTTTTATCTTACTCATCCTTTTCAATAACATTAACATAAATATAATAAAAAATTATTCCTATCTCTTTGTTGAATCATTTGTATCCTATTCCTTCTAGAGAATATCTTAGAAAAATTACATCTTCACCTATCTGCTCAATATTTCCATGATTTTCACCTTTCTTCTTTATGATGTACAAACTCCCAAAAACTATTAAGTGTTTAAAAGTTATATTTTTACCATAAAACATTTTGTATGGAGTCATATATGAACTTGGAATATAGAACCATCATTTTTCAATATAAATAGTAGTGCCCATGGCCTGTCTCCAAAAGTAATGAGAGAGATCATGTCCAAGTAACATAGTTCTCCCAATTTCACTAGACTTCTATTATTCCTATCATCAATACCATTTTTTAGGGAGTATATGGGGAATTTAACTCATGCCGAATTCAATTATTCTCAAGATAACTTTAAAATTATTCATTTTTTTACTCTACACCATTATCAATTCTCAACTTCTTTACTAAATACTCACATTCCTTCTCATTTTTCGTCCTAAAACTTTTAAACATTTTTAGAGAATCTGAATTATGTTTCATATACATAACACATGTAATGAGAGTGAAGTCATCAATGAAATTGATGAAGTACTTATCTACACTAGTTGATTTTTTTCTCATTGGACCATAGATATCAAAATGAATAAGTTTTAGGGGTCATTTTGAACAAATCTAAACTTTCTTATGCACAAAATTTACAGTATTTCCTTTATGGAAAATAGTGTTACACCAATATCTTATTCTTAACATATTAGGAATTCTGTGGACACAATATTTCTTTGATATCTTTCTCATGTTTCCCGGACACATGCTCCCCAAAATTTTACACCACAACTGATTCTCTTCCACCATGCCTATTTAATAAGAGTTTTTTTATTTATCCAACTTGGAATAAGTTTCCTTTTGTATATTATCCTCTTGTAACAATATTTCTATCTTCCCCACTTTTCGAAACAAATCCATCTTTTCTAATTTTTTTTTGCTTTAATCAATTTTTTTTGAAACAATTAGAAAGTTTTGTTTCATCCCATCAACATACAAATATTTCTTGGACTTAAAATTTTCTTTCCCAATGATGGATGGCCCAATAAAGTTTATTATGAGAGATCCATCATTTCTAATTGTCACTGTTTCTTATTTGAATTCTTTCACATTATTCAAAAACTTTAAGTATACTATAATATGATAATAATAATCACTATCCAAGATCCAATTTCATTATAATTTTATAACTTTAAGAGTGGATTCAACAATAAGAGCCTTTTATTTACCTTTCTCTTTCTTCACAAACATCTTTTGAGAATTGTTAATTTTTTGTAGTGATGGTAATAAAAAAATACATCCTATTGTAAGGTGTCTAGGTTGTTCATATCTTTTACAAATAGTTTCCAATGGTTGGAATATATTTTTGACTTTCACATTAACCTTCTCAGGTTTCTTTTGAATATCCTTCTCAGAATTATTCCTTTGAGGAGATTGAATGCCCCTAAAACATTGAATTCTGAATTTTTTTTGAATTTTTTTAATGTTTTTGATTGAACCAAAAAATATTTTCAATGTGTACGAATCCACCAAAATGCCAGTAGTATCCATAGAAAAAATATTTTCTTCTAAAACTTTTACACTCATAGGATTTTTGAACATGTTTCTTAAAAAACCTATCAACTTTCTTATCTAAACTTTTTTGAACATCAACCTTTCTATTTTCAATCAGAACCTTCTTATTTATTATGATTTTCTTTTCATCCTTATTGAAACCAGATGTAATAGATTATTTTTTAGACTTATAATTTTTAGAAACTTATAACTTCTCCAATTTGTTGGTCTTGGCCACATATATTACTTTTTAGGTTTTCTTCTTCTTAGAAACAATTTCATCTTTCTTATAAACCTTTTTATGGTAACTTTTTTTGATCATTATCATGTTCCTACTTATGATAACTTTCACCAAATTTAGAGATAGAGTTTTTAAAGCTTGTAACTATCTATTTATATTTATAAAGTTTCTATTGTACAAGTTCCAACTCTTATTATTTTTCCTTTAGATTAACTTATATATATTCATTACGATTATTTTCTTTCTCAAGATATTTATTCAAATCATCAATATCTTCCATCAACTTGAATTTCTCATCAGGAAAACCTTCTTGATTGTTTGATGAAGAATTTTCATTCTTCATCTTCCAAATTTATTTTTAAAGTCTCCCAATCTTTCTCATGAATTAATTCAATTATTATTTAATATAAAATTCTAATTGAGTTTCTTCTTGTTCAGAACTAATACTTCAGAATTATTCATTATTGATTATTGAAATAAATGTATTCTCTCCATAATTTTTAAAGGATTTTTCTTATTTAGATTCATTATATTATTTATCATCATCTTTACATAATAAAATTATAATTTTATATTTGGATTATTTTCTATATTTTCCTTTGGATTAAGATTTAACCTTATCTCCCTATTTCTTACATGAACTTCTTGGTACTCTTTATTCTTTATCACCATCATCTTCTTTATTTATTTCATAATAATTAGCTAAAAAGTGACCAAAAACTCCACATTAAAAACACTTCAAGGCATGTTTCAATTTATATTTAAACGTACCTCATATCACATTTTTGGAAAACATGGATAAAATTTCATCAATATTTTTACATACCTCATTTTCAGAGTCAAAGTTAGAGACATCATTTTACCCAAGAACTTTCTTAGGATTTTATTTCTTGGACGTTTTTAATGTCATTTATCTATCATCTTTTTTTTTCTATAAAAACATAATATCTTCTCATTTCATAAGTAATGAGAGTATTATAAAAATAACCCATAGATAATTTTTTGGATCTATATCTTCCAATGAGGATTCTTTGGCATAAAAATTTTCGGGAATGATTCTCAAGATCTTTTAAAAAACTTTAGAATCCTCTAACTTTTCTCTAAGACACTTGATAGCACTAACAATTTCGTTTAACCAATTAAAGAAGTCCCTAATAGATTCATACTTTCCCATTTTTATATCTTCATACTTCATCCTCCATATTTGTAATTTTTTTTCTTCACTTTTGTATTGCCTTCATAAATATTTTTCAACTTTTCCCAGATACCTTTGGTGGTAGAAATATCCTTCAATCATAAAAAATAACTTTCATAAAGTGATTAGAGTAATGTATTTTTAGCTCTTCCATCATTCTCAAGATTATTCTTATCAATAGATGTAAGTGTAACTTTGTTTTTGATAGGAGGAAATACATTTGTTGCAGCATCAAGAACATAATACCCAAGAGAAATAAGTTAAAGAAACATTATATCTTTATGGATATGATAGTTATTACCATAGAAGACTAGAACACATTTAATGTTGACATAATTTAGATTCTCTATCAACTTCTCTTAAAAACATTAGAAAATAATAAATTAAGGGACCCTTCGCTATGATAACAATTGATATTTACCAACTAGGATCTTAGTATAATTGAGAGGTAGAGTGGGTGAATTAGTGATAGATTTTTATTTTAAGTTTTATTATATTTGAAACAACCTTTTCCACATGTTTAAGAGTTTTTACCTTGCTATAAACAATAAAAACACATATCCACATGAACATAAGAATTTAGAAGTTTCAATACTCAATAGGAGTAGCTATGTCCTTGGAATGGTTTGGAAACAATCCAATACCACACAACCCACTAGAAAACAATATTTTGGTTTAGAATAAAATAATTAGGATATGACTTTACACTTGTATAGAAATATATTTAATAAAACAGTTCATTTGCTTCAAGTATAAAAAAAATAAGTAATACAATTTTTTGTACAAAACATTTTACAGTGCTTCTTGATCAACTTTAAAAAATAATATCTTCAAAAAAATTATTCTATTTCTTACCTACCAGCAGACAAGAACTTATTCTAGACTTCGTAATGACACTCGGTTTGATTTCACATTACGATTCCCAAGTCTGATTTCTCAATAGAGAAATATAACTTTGTTAGAATAACACAAACAATTCTAAACTTCTTATTTCTGAGTCTGGAAATCAAAATCCGATTCCTCACTCTAATCCGAAAGCAATTATTATGATATTGGCTCTTCTTCTTTCTTTTCTTTTCTATCAAGAAAAATTCTTCAAGAAAGCTCAATCTGAAAAAAATTTCTCCCTATAATTTTAGATCTTTTATCTTTACTTTTCTACAAAGTACTCATGTTAGGAAAGTAAAAAGTACATCCACTATTTATAGGTAAGAAAAACAAGGTTTGGGTGGGATTATAAAAATTTTTACCACTCAACCAAAAATACTTAAACTTGAATTCCCCAAAAATTTCAGGAACATATTTGAATCCTTCAGTTATTTTTAACTCTTCTTGAATCTTATTAAATTTTATCATGACTTCAGTTTGATTCATATTTTCTTAACATTCTTCAATCAGATTACTATTTTTTAATCTGATTTTCTCATTATGATAGAGTCATATGGTTTCTCTAATTTCTTGACCTAATTTCAAATAAATATGAACCAAAGTCATATCATTATGTTGTTCCACATCAACTGATAAAAATTATTCAAACAAAACACTTCCTTTAAATTCATCAACCAAAGATCTCCCCTTGAAAACACTTTTATAATTTCGTTAAACAAACTTTCAAGATCCCCTTAACAACACTTGTGGAGACAGTTTTGAGAAACTCTGTTTTTTCTTCTCTTCCTAAGACTAATGATCCTTTGTATGATGGTGTTATCAGTGTCAGCTCCAGTCTGATAGTCTTGAACCAATTTTTAAGGAAACTGTTCTTTCTCTTAACCCATTGAAAAACAACCAAAAATTCATCTTGATTGAAAATGGCTGAATACATTTTTTATTTATATTTTATTCAATTGTAAATTAGTCTCAACAAATCCCCATGATCTTATTCAAAAAAAATTTCTTCCTCTGATGATCAGTGGTACACAACGTTTGATGGACCAGTTCTAGCAGCTTAAACTTAATTTTTTTTTCTTTTCCTGATTATGATACCAATGAACTTACAAAACATAAATTATTTCTCCAAATATTTGTTTCTCATGGATTTTTGGTCCGAATGAACACCTAAATCTTCATAAATTCATGTTCTAATCATCCTTATTAGCCTTCAAAAAAATATACACGTAGTTCTCTCACACTGATGAACTGAAATTGTAAGTATTAATCTTTAATAAATTTCTTCTTTTACAAAATTCTAAATTTATCATGACTTTCTCATGACTTTGAATATGTTTAATACCAAATTAAACATCATCGAAGATAAACTGAAACCATAAATATTCTACTTCAGGAAATTTATTCTTTCACAGACTTCTTCTTGTATCATGACTTCATCATGACTTTGAATAAATTTAATATCAGCTTCAACATCTCCTGAATTTCATTTGAAAGTATTGTAACTTTCTATATTTTATAGAATATATCATTCTTACTAACATAACTTCAATATGATTGGAAGAACTACCCATTATTTCTTAAGGCTTTCATCACAAGTTCTTAGACAAATTATGACTTTTTTGAATTAAAAAATAGAAAATCATTGTCATATTTATATCAGATCCCTAAAGAATCTGATTTCCTTACTCATTATGATATTCCTTTCATTCCAAACCTGAGATGAGTCTAGTGAACCATTTCTTCTAGAAAAAATATTCTCAATATAATGAATTTTTTTAAGAAATGTGAGTCTAACTTCCTGAATATGACGGTCAATCTGATTTCTATCTTTTTCAAAGTGAATTGATTTATTTTATACTTTGACAAAAAAAGATAACACTTTTAGCACAAACTCCATTCAGCTTCTAGAAACAACTTATAACCAACTTGGTCCCAAAATGGTAGTCTATACACAACCTCAGAATACTATCTTCATTCATGGAGAATAACCTTGGATAATGCCATGGTGACACAATAGGTTAGGTGAAACCCCTCTACATCATATAATCCACTCCAATCCACAAATCATGCAACTATATGGGAGCCATCCGATAGGGATGCATCAATATTAGAGATGAGTTCGACTGCAACTCTAACCTAAACTCGATATAATGTTGAGGTAGAAGTTACATAACCTCCTCTGGGAAAACAACCATGAACTTATACACAACCCTAGGAGCATCTCCAGCCTGATCTTATATTTATATATCTACCAACTATGAAAAAGAAGCTCAAATTTTCTACCACCCAACTGATAACCTCACTTACTAATAAAATCCACTTGCTGGCCCTCCACATTGAAAAACATAACTATTCTATAAAGTCACTAAATGAATGAACTAATAGAATACAATCAATCCATACCAAGTATAATATCATATGGTTATATCTAAAATAAGAATAAGTCCCCCATTAATTGGTGCTTCCCCATCACCAGTCTACATCCCTGATTCACATCAAACAAAGAAGAGTAACCTCCAAATGGCGTAGATAACACCGAGGACACTAGAAGCCTATACACATAAAGTCCCAATATATATACCCAATCCATAGAAACAAAGGAGTGATAGGATCCTAAATCAAAACAAATCACACACAAGGGTAGACAATAAACTAATAATACCTCGAACAACTCCCAAATCTACTGGCGTTACTGCCTTTAACGCATGCATCTAAAAATTCAAAACTCCTATGCCTCTCTACTGCTGACCTCCATGGACACAATATAAATTAGGTCATTGGGTATTAGGACCATCATAGGGTTTTTTTCTTCTAAATCCACCTTCTCTCATCTACTTAGCAATAACCTGCGGTCCCTGCTGTTGAAATTCCCTTGGATGAAACTACTACTATTGAAAATGGGCTTGACCACCCATCTAAAATTAACCTCCACGAGCAGTAGGACACTAATTCTAGAAGTTCCCATATATACAATGGTTATATAATGAAAATGAAAAACTCCAAAAAAAACTCAAAAACCACCTATCCTTGATAGTTAGGAAATAAAATTCCACGACTGGTTCCCCACTAAATGGAACCCTGATTGCTTAAACACCCATGAACCACTACATGAAGCTATAATCCTTGAAACTCCCTACTAGACACCATGATGAGGCTCATAAAACAAGGAAAGTATATAATTGATGATGGATCATAAACAAAGTGACGATATACTTGATCACTAGGTGTAAATCCTCTTCCAAACACCATGCTCTGGAATCCTCATCTGGATAAAAATATGGAGTAAAGTGAAAGAGGTAATTGAACCTAATAATAAGCTCCTACACACTCATACTCCCCTACTAAAGGGATATAATCTCCTACCTCTTGGTTTCCCTCATCATCTAGGAAAGAAACTCTGCCCAAAACTCCCTTTGAAAGTATAGCCACAACACATCTTCCTCCTTGCATTCACCAAGAAATGGTGTCAACCACTGACACACAGATCCCTGCATATGAATAACTTCCAATGGAACCCAAAACATAGCTTTCACTCAGACCAGACCAAAAGAAATCTCAAGATCCTCTATCAAGTTCTCTGTCTTAAGATTAGAGATTCCTTTCTCATACTTACCCAAGATTTTCTACTGAAAGTCATGAAAACCCCACTGCTATACCTCATCATCCCCTATTGGGTAAAACCTCAAATGATCAACCAAATTATCTTGATGAGCATCAAATTCCTGAGAAACACATAGATGATGAACAAGATCCATTCTTGAAATCAAGGAGGACATACTCATCCTGACAACAGGAAAATTTATCAAAGATTATTTAATTATTCATTTTATTTTCTAAAAAAAACCCAATTCAAACATGAACATAGGTCATCATTATGAATGTACCTCTCCTAGGTCTCTATCCTTAAAATAGTTCCACCTCACTTGGTTGTTCAATAAGCTCAGAGTCTATGCACTAGATCATAGGGGGTCCTAAAATCCCATGTCCTTTCTGGTCTCTCTAGATTATGTCACATACCAAAGGCAACTGTCACCATTTCTATACCAACCCATGAAAAACTCATAGTTCCCGACTCTAAACTCCATCCTATCTCTCAGAAAAACCTCTGATACCACTATGTCACAACCCCATCTAGCCAAAGGTATTACAATGAGGAGTGAGAGATGATAGCACCAAGTCACTCCTTTAGCAGGACCCAAGTTAGAAACTAGCACCAACGGTATTAAAATCTCACATTATAGGAGGCATTACCCTCTATAAATGAATCAAGATCATGATATAAGATAAAAAATTACCAAATAACTCTAGTATAAAATATAAATATAAACCAAAAAACATACCATAATGCACGAATAAAGTAAAATTGATACAATGAAAATGTCTCAAAAGTATATACCAAAAAGAAAAGTCTACAACAATGAATCAACAACAGCTCCAACCCAGCTAGCAATGTCCAAATTAGTCCCTAAAACCCTCTTGGAATCTTTAAAAATAGTTTATATATGTTGTGTGAGCATAAAGAGTATACTCTGTTGGGATATAACCAAGTCCTAAATTGCACATGTGAAAAAACATACTAATGAGCTAGTGAACAAACAACATAACTGACAAGAACCTATATAGTTCATCTATCCAAACCCAGAATCACCATGGATTGATCACCAAATCATTCATCCAATATAATAATATAGCAATGAGATCATAATAAAGAAAGGAAACCCACTGACACTTCCTCAATATTTTTTTACTCTAACACCAAATGTATAACTTCCTCTGATCCCATAACTTCTACACACATCACATCACATTACATAAAATCCTTCCCATATACACCTAGTACACACATCATATAAAATACCACCCACAAACACCTGATCCACACATCACATCACATCATGTCCCACTCACAGACACCTGGGCCACACATCACATCATATTACATCACATCACATCACATCACATCACATCACATCACATCACATCACATCACATCACATCACATCACATCACATCACATCACATCACATCACATCACATCAAATCACATCAAATCACATCACATCACATCCCATCACATCACATCACATCACATCACATCACATCACATCACATCACATCACATCACATCACATCACATCACATCACATCACATCACATCACATCACATCACATCACATCACATCACATCACATCACATCACATCACATCACATCACATCTATAATCAGAGTAGTAGGATATCATGAACAAGAAGGAAATAAACCTCATTCCCTCCTACTACCATGAAAAACCCACACTACATATCACATTACACCACATCACATCATTCCTATAGACACCTGGGCCAACACATTACATCCCACTCAAAGAAATCCAGGCCATCAAATCACTACTGAGTAATCTCTAACACCAACCTGTATCACTACTAATGAAGTAAGAGTAGGGGAGAGGGGGTATCCATACATACATATCATTAACATCTAGGATGTTGGGGAAAACACTCAGAACTCAGCACCTCTGATGGTTGGTAAGATTATCCAACTTGGGTGGGGTGCGTATAAAATAACATAAACATACATAGAATATAGATAACACAAAATACCCATACTATGGGTTCAAATAAGATAAAATATATTTCACATCATCACCACTACTATACCGCACATCAACTATTACAACCACTACCACTGATGTATAAAACACACTACACAACCACTATACAAGACACACAACATTCCACTTTAAAATTACAAGTTTCACCACTTTTATTAGTTAGAAATTTCATTTCACATCACAATACTCATTGATTAATTCAATTAAATTATCCAATTACTGCACATATGTTTCTAGTCCATCTCATTTATCTACCAACCTATTTTTATTCATTTATCATCACAATTCATCCCATGTCTAACCAAGAAAATATCTCAAACACGCCATGCTATGACCGATATAACTCACATAACCACTACCACAATACCACACATCCACCATTGTCGATGCATCACAATTCCTACTCCATCTCACAACACAACTACTATATTACACTATCACCACATATCACAATAACAACCACTATACCACAACCACTATGCCACAACCTCATCGCAAAACATTGCAAAGATTCCCAAATCACATCCATGTAACCAAAAAATGAATCACTTCCTCGTATACCACACAAACCAGTTAGTCACTAACATCACCACACAATAACACAATAATCATAGGGAAAACACAATGAGCACAAGAATACACAACAACATCAAAAACTAACTTCCACAATTATTCAAGGAAATTTTCACATATATTCTTTATTTATCATGAGTATTATCACACAAAATAGATGTCTATGGGAAACCAATTATTATCCAAATATAAATTCTTTAACCTTTTATTTTGAGTGGGATTACACAACAACATAACAAGGGTCATTTTAGCATTACAACTATAGTGAAAACAAGGCTCCCAATAACTGTTATTTTCAGAATTAGCAATAGGAATACATAATAACATCAATAACACATATAAATGTAGTAAATAATGTGATAAATCACGGTTACCATTAATTTTAAACATTCTAATTAATTATATCATTATTTCAACCCTTATTATTCCCCCAAAGGTAAGAAAAATCTTTCTGATCTCACACATATCATATAAACATGTGAGAATGAGGACCCCCAACCTCAAGGAAGCTTTATGATCTCACTACACACTATAGGGTGAAGAAGAAACTTCCTAGAAGTCACCACCACACAAGGAACTAATGGATTAACCTACACCATACCAAAGTTTTGTAAAACATTCAACCTATACACATACAAAACAAAAAATACACCACCACAGTGGATCTTTAAAGAAGAAAAGAAGGAAACCCATGGGAAAGAGAGGAGAACTCACTAAGGATCACCAATAAGAATATACCATAACCCAAGGATTTAAGGGAGAAGAGGGATAGAATATCTACTTAGGGTTCCTACAGTTGATCCAAAATAACAGAGAGAGAGGTATGGCTAAATAAAATAAAAATGGATGAGAAAACATATTTTAAAACCTAGAACCCAAACTTTTTATGTCATGTCACCCTTTGACAATGTGTAATTATGGATTTTAAAAAATTACAACTTTCACTAAAATTAATGTAAGGCCCATGTCTCCCTAGTATTTTACTTTTCTATTTTTGGGTGTTGGAGGTATTTTGGAGGTGACTTGAGGAGGTTTTGAGAGTTTTTAGTGGAGACTAGAGGTAACAGAGATGTTGTAGGGAATAAACTCCATGTATAGTTTACATGACGTGAATTGGTGTTTCATGGCTTGTATAATTCGTGAGTTCATCTCTTGTAACTATGATAAGGGAGAATCCATGAGATGGATTACATATAATGGTAGTGGAATTAATGACATGTATTAAATACAGGTTTAGGCAACATGTTTTTAGTGAAAGTTGTAAATTTTCAGATACTAGAATATTAGGTTTCGTGTAATGGTTACATGCCATGAAACCATCAAGATTATAGGTCTTATGTTCTTTTCCTTGTTGTATATTCATTTATTAGATCACACCCCCTTCTCTATAATTTTGGATGATACCTAGGAAAACCGAGAGGATCTTCTATCCCCCTTATTTTTTCTTTTGTTCATTGGTTTCAGTGGATCCCCATTGGTGATATGTGGCAAGTTTTTCTTATTTCCCCACAATTGTTTTATTCTTTCCTTGTGGATTTTCTACGGTAATGTTTTTTTGGTTTGGGGTGTGTTTTGGGCTATGTTTTTATGATATTTAGGTGTGGTTCAGGTTTATCCATGGTTTCCAATGTGCAATTGTGGTTTACAGACATTTCTTCTTTGCCCTGTAGTTTGCAACGATTCGGTAAAGCTTCTTTTAGGTAGGGAATACCTCATTTCTCTTTATTATGTATTATGCTGGAGGGGTTTACTATTATTACTATATATTTTATGGTTGAGATATATTAATAAATGATAAATAATTGGTTAATTTAAATTAATGGGGAAAATGGGAATGATTCACATTTTTTTACATCTTTGATATGATTGTGATATTGTGACTATACAGGCTTGATGCTCTATTAAAAATTGTGGTCATTGGGGGATTTGTTTGAGCTGGATGTTTCATTATAATACTATTGTGAATGTTGTGATTATTATGAAATCACCCTAAAATGGAAATTGGATAACCACTTATATTTGGATAATGAAATGGTTTCCTTGATATTTTTTCTTGTGTGATAACGCCCCAAAAATAAAGTGAAATTTGATAAAAATAATTTTTTTAAATCTGTAAAATGATATTTGATATGTTGTGGTGTGTGAAAATGATTGTGGGAAAATGATTCGTGTTTTTGATATGATGTATAGTTGATATGTGGTTGGTGCATGTGGGGATAATGGTTTGATGAACGTGCTTTTGGGGTGGTGAGGTGGTTGTTGTTTGGACATGGTTTTAGGGTAGTGAGGTGGTGGTTTTTTGTTATGATTTTAGAGCATCAAGGTGATGGTTTGGTGGCCATGATTTTAGGGAAATGAGGTGGTTGTTGTATGACCATTCTTCTAGAGAGGTGATTTGGTGGTTTTTTAGCTGTGCTTTTGGGGTAGTAAGGTGGTGGTTGTTCAACCATGATTTTGGGGAGGAGGGGTGGTGCTTGTTTGTCCATGCTCTTTGGGCAGCGAGGTGATGGTGTGATGGGGATGATGAGATGATTGTGATGTTTAGTTTCTTTTTGATATATGCTTATTTAGTGATGGAATAATTAATTGGTTAATAATTTTTGAAATGGATGGGATTGGTTTGGTTAATGGGATGGAAATGGCTAATGAATAAATAAATGATGGGTTGTGGGGTCAAATGTAGATGATTCATAATAATTAAATGAATTGGATAGATAATGGGAATTAGTTGATAATGTGAAATGTGTCTTGTGACATGTGTGGTGTTATGAATTTAGAGTTGGAAGAAAAAGTTATGATGTTGTGAGTTGGTTAGTGGTTGGTTGTGAACTCATTGGTTGGGATTGTGTGTGGCTATATGTATATACTTGTATATTCATTTTAATTTCTATATGCACCCCATCTGCATTGATCACTACATGAAGACACCCACATAGTCATGTATATGAATCCCATGTTTCAAAGCATGGGAGGGATTTAGCATCATTGGGGTTTTCTCTTGACCAAGCCCAAGATGAGCTTCAACAAGTGAAGTTAGAACAAAATCACCTATGAGATAAGTTCAAGTTAGTGAAAGTTAACACTCGGACTATGTTAGCCGAGCCGCCCCATGAATCTATCACTATAGCACACCTTACCCTTAGGTCATATGTGGATGTTATAAGGTGTTATGTTTAAAGGACTTAGTTACTTAATGTGTAATTCCATTATATAAATAAAATTTATATTCCATCAATTCCATTATAATAATATTGGTTCTTAATAAAAAACATGACAAATTTGATAAATTAAATTTTTGGAAAAAATTTTAATTTTCAAAAAAGATATAAATTATTATAATAAACTAAGGTATTATGAATAATGTTTATTTTAATGAAATAGTATGATCCAAACACTCTTATTTAAATGTAAATGATTTTTTTAAGTGTTATAAATTTTACTACGCATTTTCAATCGGTTATTATTTTTAATAAATAAGGATTTTTATATTTAAAAGTTAGAATTATCATATTTATAGAATTATTCTGATAAAATAAATATCATTTTTGAAATCAGAATGTAAAAATTAGTTTAGGGAGAATTTATGAAAGGTTTATATAATACTTTATTTTATCATAATAGTAATAATAAATTTGAATTTTTTGGTACATTTAATGACGTCATAATTATTTCATAATGATGTAATAATTAATTAAACACAATACAATACATATAATATGTTATTTTATTAATATCATGTATTTTTATTTACTTTAATCGATTTAAAAGCCTATAATTTACTTTCCAAAGTCTAAAATGGAAATATTAATATTAAAAACATTATTTTTGTGGAAACTTACTTTTCCATGCCAAAATAAATAATATAAAATTTTGGACAACTTTTATAGATTAAAATAACATAAAATATGACCTAAGTGTCTGAAAACATGGGAAAATACCATGGTCAAGCCCATTATTTTTCATTTTCCACAACCTAGGTTTCCAAGGCCTATATTTGTAAATTAATAAACAAATCCTCTACCTTTTCTATAAATACCCACCCATTTATCCATTTCCTTTCACTCCAAGTCCATCCTACATAAATCTATGGTAGTTTTACCTCCAAAAGCATCCTCCCAATGTTTCATCAATCCACCAAGGTCCTAATCCTCAAGTTTTAGGAATAACTCTTTAAGGTAAGAGAAATATCATTCTTTTCTCTTTATTTTAAGAACCTATTTTTGTATATGTCTTATGAATGTTATGATAACTATAAATTATTCCCTTTTTATTCATTCCCTTACCATCAAAATATGTTTTATAAATGATATAACCTTATCCTCTATCTTTTTACCCTTTTCTAAAAGCATATTTTATACCCATTATGCTGTTGAATTTACTTCTCAAAATTTATCTCATCTCTTCAAGAAATTATCTTTTATTTTCTTTTTGTGAATAACCAAAACTCTTTATTTTCTAAGTTTATTTAACAAGATGTAAAAATTATTTATTTTTATTTGGGTATTTAACATACATGAAACCCACATTCCCTTTTTGTGGGTTAAAAATGACATAATATACTTCTCTTTAATCACTTTTTAAAATGTCATGATTTTGATATGGAAGCTGTTTCTTTTATTCTCTATAGGTTATTGATGAAATGTTTGATTATGATCTATGTAGATAAAATTAATTAATATATATTAAGGGTGTTCCCTGATAGCACTCTAACGCATTGTGTAAATAATTTAATCTCTAGAGATGACATGTTTTACAACACCTTGGTGAAAAACCTTGGTGATTTTTATGACACCTTAGTGACAAAACTTTGTGATATGCTTATGAATGTCCCATTTAAATATTTTAGACACATTTCCATTTTATTATTAATTTTATTATTATTATGATATCCCTTTCTCTCATGCCTTATCATTATGAACCATGTTCTTATTGATATTCCTCAAGATCACAAGTAAACTGTTTCCTTTTACTTCCCTTACTAGGCCTTATGCTCACCCTTTTATTTGATGTATGTCCCCAAGTTATGAGATGTGGTAATTTTATTTAGTATGAACCTTTTAATAATAATTTCAAGTGGTTTATAAGAATGTTTTATTTTTTCATGTATTATTTACCTATTTTACCAGAAACTAAACTTTAAAAGATTATATGTTTGTACCATGTAAATAAAAAGTGTATATAATAAAAGGAGGGATTCCATAGTTGGTATCAAAGGACAGTTCAGTTATTTATGGAAATTAAGATTTTAAAACTTTCGGAATAACCTTAAGGACAAATTAAAATATAGGAAAACATCTTGTTATTTTGGTAAAGTATTAAGTATGTGGTTTCTAAGAAAATAAATCCCTATCTAGATACGAAAAAGTGGATATGCCTCTAGAATAGATGTATTTAGTAGTAAAACCCTAAAAAAATGCTTTGAGATGGAATCTAATGGGAACTGGTGCATGACAACCGTCCTTTCTTCACTCATATTTTGACACTCCCAGGGGATATGTTTGGTTAATCACAATCTTTTTATGAACCATTACGAAGAATTTATAGAAAATGTAATTACTATTAAAAAATACCATATTTAAGGAAAACGTTTTAAGACATAAAAATTTATTTAGAATTATAATATTATTAAATTAAACATGTTTCTCACTAAGGTTTTCTTTTTTTTAAAAAGTGGATGGAAGTAGGAGTAACTGCATAAATGGTTAGTGAAATAGACCATGTTCCTACAGACCTCTAATGGAATTTGGAATGGAAAAATTCACGAGAATAATGAATCAACTTACTCAGGTTATGAGAAATAACTTGAATCAAGATGAGAGACTAGATTCACCTCAAAGAGAAAAACTTTATATTTATTCCTTTGTGAATTAACGACCACCTTTTTTCATTGGATTTATCGACCCATTGATTTTTGAACAATGGATAATATCTATAGAAAATATCTTTTTTGTAATCCCTTGTTTCAAACAAGAGAAAGTCACCATGGTTGTGTACCTCTTATAGGGAAAAAATGATCAACGGTAGACACTGATTAAAAACATAAATTCAAGAATGAAGATTGAATCTATGTAGTGGAAAGAGTTCAGGGGAACCTTTTTCTAAAAATATTTCCCCCATTCGATTCGAATTGAAATGGAGAAGGAATTCCAAGAGTTAAAGTATAAGGAAAAAGAATCTATGGGAATCTATGAGATGAAATTTACAAGACTTTCTCATTACACCTCTTACTTTTTCATGGATCCTAATAGAAAGGTTGTTATATTATTATATGGGATAAGATCCCATCTAGAGAAGAATATATCCAATAAATACAAGGAAAGTGATGAGAATATAGTGGGAAGTTCTATGAAGGTTGATCTGGAGTTTGAAGAGACACATTAGTCCCATAAATCAAACAAAAAGAAGTGATCAATGGATCCAAGATTAGGGAGAAACTTTTATCATGGAAGATGATGAAAGAAACTAAAAATTTCCACATGAAAAAATAAGGGAATAATAATTAGTATAACTGCTTGCTTAGGAGAGGGAAATGTTAAAAGTGTAGAAGATATGACCATATTTCTTATAAATTTCATAGTGAGGTGAAGCCTCAACTTCTCAACACTAAAAAAATGAATATGGTGTAGGCCCATCATGAAGTCCAATGCTTCAAGTGTCAATAGTTTGGGTAGTTGTCTAATGATTGTACAAATTAGAATTTAATGGAGGAGAATCACCATCAACCTTAGCATAGGATAAGGGAGCAAGGTCAGGATTTTGTTATCATGAATACTGAAATAGAATCTCCAAATGATGTGGTGGTAGGTATTATCATTTTTATCTCAAAGCTAGAAAGTACTTTGTTTGATTATGGTTCTATGAATTCCTTTATTTCTTCAATGTTTTCAAATAATATAGAATCAATCCCTGAACTTCTAAAAAAATATTTATCAGTCAAGACTCCTGGAGGGATAATCCAAGCATCCCCAGTGTATAAACTCTAGTATTCACTTTGGCGAGCACAATATCATCACAAATCTTGTAGTCATTCCCATTTTTGAATTCAACACTATACTAGGGATGGATTATATCTCAAAGTAAAATACTAAGATCAAATGAAGAAGTAAGTAAATCACAGTTTTTTTAATAGAAGACCTATAGTTTTTTTCAAAGGAGAGATATCTTGACCTAATTTTTGTCTAGAATCACCACTCATATCCTTCTTTATTGAAATTATTGGTGAAGATGGAGAAGAAAATGAAAGTATATGAACAGATAATGTCCCCATTGTTCAGGAAAATATTGACGTATTTCCTAAATAGTTACCTGGACCTCCCCTAGAAAAGTGGTAGAGTTATCCATTGAACTAATTCTTGGATCCAAGATGAAATAAAAGACCCCATATAGAATAGAAAATTTGGAGTTGGATGAGTTAAATAAACAACTCCAAGATCTTTTGGAGAAGGTGTTTATCTAAACAGGTGTGTCTTTTTGGGAAGAAATTATTCTATTTGTGAAGAAGAAGGATGGATCAATGTGGCTATTTATTGATTATAGATAACTTAATGGGATCACAATGAAGAATAAGTACCCTCTTTTAAGGATTAATGATTTATTTGACCAGCTTCATGGGGATCTATTCTTCCCCAAGATATATCTTTGATTTGGTTATCATCAATTGCGGGTGAATAAAGGAGACATTCAAAAGACTTCCTTTCGATCAAGATATAGAAATTATGAGTTTGTTGTTATTCCCTTGATCTTTACTTATTCACATACTATATTTATGGATGTTATGAATAGAGTCTTTAAGGACTACATTGATAAATTTGTGGTATTTTGTATTGATCATATTCTGATATATTCTAAAAGTCTCTAGGAGCATTAAGATCATCTAAGGGTTATATTTTAATCTATGAGGAAGGAGAGTCTATTTTGTAAGTTAATAAAATGTAAATTTTGGTTACAATAAGTTTATTTCTTAGGGAACATTGAAACCAATGAAAGAATCTCTGTTAACCCTTCCAAGAAAAAGGCTGCGAAGGAGTGGCCTCTTCCTACAATAGTAATAGAGATTTATAGTTTACTTTATTTTGAAGGATATCATAGGAGGTTTGTGAAATAATTTTCATGAATTCATAATCCACTAACCATGTTAACTCATAAAGGGGCTAAGTTCATCTAGACAAAGGAGTGTGAAGAATGTTTCCAAGTGTTGAAGAAGAGATTGGTTACTACACCTATGTTAACTCTAACCTCTATCAGAGAAGGATTAATTTTTAGCGATGAATCTCTAAAAGGGATTGGGTGATTCCTCATGAAAATTGAAAAGGTGATTTCTTATGCATCTCAATAGTTGAAGCCTCATGAGTATAATTATCCTACTAATGACTTCGTGCTAGTTGTGGTTATTTTTTTCTCTGAAGATATGGAGGAACTATATTTAGGGGGAGAAATGTGATATATACATAGACCACCAATATTTGAAGTATATTTTAATGAAAAATTAATTAAACATTAGAAATATAGGATATGGTTGGAACTTCTTAAAAAATATGATATTTCAATTCATTATCACCATGTAAGAGCAAACAAAGTTGTTGATGCATTAATTAGGTAAGACCCTATTATGATGGAAATGATGTGGATTAAAGGAGATCCTTTGATTAAAGACCTAGTAAAAATAGACATGGAAATCACTGGTCTCCCAAGAACATCTAGAGGAAAAAATACGATATGGGTTATAGTGGATCATCTCACCAAGAATTCCCATTTAATCATTATTCGAGAATATTTCTCTCTTGACCAAATGTCCAATATATATGTAAAGAAAGTGGTGAGGTTGCATGGAGTGCCACTTTCTATCATTTCTGATCATGATCCATGGTTCACATAAAAATTCTAGATAATTATTCAACATGATTTGAGTACCAAATTGAATTTTAGTACGACCTATCTCTCCCAAACTGATGGCCAGTATGAAAAAAATATTAAAACACTCATGGACATGTTGAGAACATACACAATATAATTTAATGGAGTATGGTGTCAACATATCCCATTACTTGAGTTCTCATACAACAAAAAATTCCATTCAAGTATTAAAATGGAACCCTATGAAGATCTATATGGGAATTAATGAAGAACTCTTGATTATTGAGATGAAGTCAGTTATGGAAAGCTTTTTGGGCCTGATCTTGTGAAAGAGATGATAGAAAATATTCATTCCATCCAATAATACATAAAGGATACTCAGAGTCAGCATAATAGCTATGATGAAAACCATCAAAGGGACATGGAGTTTGAAATTTGTGACAAATTTTTCTTTTGAATATCACTATGGAATAGATTCATACATTTTGGGGAGAAAGGGAAGCTTATCCCTAGGCACGTTGGCCCATATGAAATCCTTGATCGCATAGAAGTAGTAGCCTATCGGCTTTCACTTCCCCCAAATATATCTCAAGTTAAAGAAATATTCCATGTATCTCTCTTGATAAAGTATATACCTGACCCTTCACATGTATTGAATCCTATGGTGGTACAACTGAAACATGAAATTTCTTATGAGGAGAATCAAGTGAACATCTTAGACCATAGAGACAAGGTTATACGCAATAAGACTAACCATCTCGTCAAAGTGTTGTGGAGGAACCATAAATATAAAGAAGCAACATGGGAACCTGAGGAGAAAATGAGACCAAAGCACCTACACCCTTTATCAACTAAGAGAATGAGTTGAAATTTCAGGGATGGAATTTCTTAAGGGGGGGGGGGAGAATGTAACAACCCAAACTTTTTGAATGAAAATTTCTCTTCTAGAGAAAATGTGTGTTATATTATTTTGTACTCAACAAAACTATATCTCTTTAATAATTAAGTGATTATAAATTGAAATGTTACTATCGATATTTGACTATTATATGACCATTGGAAACATTTATCTTGGTAATAATTTTTTTACGTTATAATTTATAAGTATAAATGATAAAGAATAATTGATACAAAAAGAAGAGTCAATGGCCTCAAAAAGTAGAGTTTTGCTACATAAAACCCATTTTTTGAATCTTGGGAGGGATGTATCATCACTAGGGTTCACTCTTGACCAATACCAAGCCGAGATTTAGTAAGTGAATTTAGAACTAAATCGCCTATGGGAGAAGTTCAAGTTAGTGAAAATTACCACTCGGGTGATGTTAGCTCAGCTGCCATATAAATCTATCACCATCGCACACCTTACCCTTTGGTCGTATGTGAGTGTTATAAGGTGTTATGTTTCAAGGCCTTAGTTAATTAAATTTTAATTCCATTATATAAATAAAATTTATATTCTATCAATTCCATTTTAAGAATAATTTTTTCTTAATAAAAAATATGATGAATTTGATAAACAGGATAACCCAACGACTTGGGGTGAGGAGGGGATATCGTCCCTTAAACTATCTTGGTGTTCCCCTATTTTGGGGCAAGGTGAAGATATAGTATTTTTAAGGCCTATATTCTAGTGTTGTTAATCAAATGGAAAATTGTAAAGGGAAAGCAATAACCCAGGCTATAAGGGTTTGTCTTGTTAACTCTATCATCACATCCAAGTTTGTTTATTCCTTCTCAATATACATATGGCCCAAGGGTCTTATAAAGGAGCTTTAGAGCATGGTTAAGAACTTTATATAGACTAGATTATTCAATTAAAATAATTTAATTACTATTTCATTGAAGGAATGAATTGAAAAAGTGGAATTACGAGGCATTGGGATCAATGATCTTAGTATTTTTAATGACGGATTGTCTTCATTACGCTCATGGGGGTCCAAGGTAGAATTCCTCTAGTAGTGATCCACACATTCTCCAATAGTCTTAAAATAATACCACTCGTTCTATGAGTTCTAGTGTGGAGAAGTGAATGTCTTGCATTGATCGTTCTTTTTTATTGAAGAAATTATCTTGTTCTTGAGAGGGAGAGATGAGAGGAGTCAAGAGAGAAAATGTCTGGCTCAAAAATTATCTATTCACTGGGGTTTGGAATAATAGAAGTACCTGCTTATTAGTCGACATAGGATTTCAATTACAATATTTAATTGTGAAACAAAAATTAAATTCAATTATAACTATTAGAGAAAACCCATGCCACAAAATAACATTAATAACACCATTATTTGTGGTGTGCCAACTTGCAAAAAACAGAACCATAAATAAAATCAAATGCCACATAATGATAATAGTATTATTATTATTTCTTGCACTAACTAGATAAACATTATTCACTAACTTATAAATAATTAATTTATCAACAGAAATGGTCTTGGTCTATTTGAACTTCTCTTCCATTTATTAAACACCTGAATAAAATATTTTATTCTCTTAAATAAATTTTTTTTTTACAAACTAGTAAATAAATATTTATTAAATGTTAAATAATATAAATAAATATATTTTATTCACAATTAGGTGAATAAATATTTATTTAACTTATGTGATCATTTTAACTTGAATAAAATTATTCCTTGATCTTGAGAATAATATTTATTCCATTAATTAAATTCAAATACAATTTAATCGAGACCATTAAAAAGACTTAGTGTGTGAACCTCTAGGATTCTTTCTCATTGGCATTAAATTGTATTTCCAAAATTCTAAGATTACTATCTAGTAACGGGTCAAGGATCTCAGGAGAAAGAACTTAATGTCTTAATGAAAACATCCAAATACGAACGCTCATTGTGTAATATAATCCTTTTGTCCCAATATCGCATCAAGCAGGTTTCATAATAGTGTCCTCAACCTATATTCTTGAAACTTCATTATATGACTACCTAAAATAAACTCATTGTTACACCATGGCCATGGAATTTAGGGAAACGATTATATTTCAATCAAAGGGCCAAGATATAAACTTCTATAAATGTAAGGGAAAATCCTTCCTCAACTTATCCATTTATAACATAGCATTTCTAACGCACCCAACATACCTTACTTCATGCCAACATATATCATTAAAATTTTCATAAGTAAATAAAATTTCTCAAGCCGTGAAACATATTAATGATAATATTAAAGTCTAAGGGCCATTACACATGCTTGTAGATAGAAATATCTGATGAAACCAAAACATGCAGAATTCCTACTGGTGGGTCTTTTCTCATAATATCCCATATTTGATATTACCAAGTGAAAACTTCATGGAAAGAAGTATCATACACTTATGAGTTCTCGCACTTGAAGAATTGTATAACATGTGTCCCATCATAGTATGTCATCCAACCACAAAACTATATTTAAGAATATTTTCATAGCACTTCAAGGTTCTCATCATAGTGGGGAATTGCTATGACCTTATTAATGTGACATATACTCTTGGTCATTATTTAATTATAGTCATGAAGTAAAATGAAAAATATGTAATAAGATGTTCAATATTTAAATATATTAAATATTCATGTAATCAAATTACAAACAATTGTTTCTAGGACACCAAATCCAACAAACTCCCACTTGGACTAGATCCACTGCCTATGACTTTCAGTCCGCTAGACCTCACATGATAATAATTTTTTTTGTAATTAAGGCTTCCGTCAAGGTATCCTCTAAATTTTATTCCATAGAAATGCTACTCACTGTAACTTCACCTCTTTGAGAAAAATCCCTCAAGAGATGATACTTCTGAAGTATGTGCTTCATTCGCTGATGTGACCATGGCTCTTTTGTGCGATCCATCGCTATAGTACTATCACAATTGAGTGTGATAAGATCTTTACTACTAGGAACCACATCCAGATCTTGGATGAAGCTAAACATCCAAACTGTTTCTTTATCTACCTCAGAAGCTGTGATATACTCAAGCTCTGCTGTAGAATCTGCGACCACACCTTACTTTGAGCTCTTCCAGCTCACAACACCTCTATTTAAAGTGAATATGTATCCTATTTGTGACTTCATGTCAATTTTATTAGTCTGGAAACTAGAACATGCATATCCTATGATGACTAGTTCTTCATCTCCTCCATAAACTAGAAACACATCCTTAGTACGCCTCAAATACTTAAGGATAGTCTTGATTACCATCCAATGGCAGTCACCCGGATCATCTTGATGTCTTCCTACCACACTAAATGATTAGGTGACATCTAGCCTAGTACATAGAATAACATACATGACTAACCCAATCACTAATGCATATGGAATCTTTAACATTCTCTTTATTTAATCATGAATCTAAGGACACATTTTCATAGAAATATGAATGCCATGTGATACTGTAAATAATCCCCTCTTGGATTGTTCCATACTGAATATATTAAGTATCTTTTCAATGTATGTACTTTGACTTTGGCCCAAAAATCTATTGGATCTATCAAGATGAATCTTAATCCCAAGAATATATGTTGCCTTGCCCAATTCCTTCAGGGAGAATAATTAATTCAACCATGCCTTAACCTAATGTAAGACTGATATGTCATTTCCAATAAGTAATATGTCATCAACATATACTATTAGAAAAATGATTACACTCCCAATATACCGTTTGTAGACACAAGGCTCATATTCATCTTTATAAAACCAAATTATATTATGAATTCATCAAAAATAATTTTCTAGGACCTGGATGCTTGCTTTAATCCATAAATGGATTTTTTCAACTTGAATATCTTTTTTGACATCATTTGGTGTCACAAACCCTTCAGGTTGTGTCATATATACATCTTCCTGAAGGTTTGTATTAAGGAATTTTGTTTTGACATCCATTTTCCAAATTTCATAGTCTTGGTAAGCGGAAATGTCCAGTAGAATTCTGATGTATTTCTGCATTGCAACTGGTGAAAAGGTTTCGTCATAGTCAATGCATTAATACTGTTTAAACCCTTTTTCAACTAGTCATGCCTTATAGGTATTGAATTTTCCTTCCATGTATAGTTTCTTCTTTAATACCCATTTTAAACCAATAGGATTTACATCTATTGGAGTATCTACCAAAATCCAGACTTAGTTTTGGTATATGGAATCCATTTTAGAATTCATGGCTTCTTGCCACTTGGCAATGTCTATGCCACTTACTTATTCCTTGCTGGTTAGATGTAACACCCTGAGATTTTATGAGATATATTCTTTTTAATTTTTTTCATATATTCTGTTGTATGCTACGCAAGATTATCTTTCACTATACGAAACACCATATTAGCTTGCAGTATATGCAACACTATTCTTGGATTGTGTTACACAATTTTCAAGTTCGTTTGATAGTAGTTATTCTATGAAAAATTGAGTATATATATATATATTCAATGTATAAATGAAATATGGTTGGATTTTGTTATACGCAACAAAAAAGGAGTCTTTTACTACACGCAACCCTGACTTGGCTTGCATTACACGCAATCGCAACCTTCCTCGATAGCATGTGTTGTACACAATACCGGGTTTCAGTAAACAATGATATATGGTTATAATATTATTATAAAATATCCGTTATGAATATTAGTAAATAAATTTTGAATTTTATGACATTATAATTCATCTTACACATTTTATAGAACATGGTATGAGAACAAAATAAATGTTTCAGGTAAAATAAGTATTTTTCAAAAAATGCAGTTTTGCCGCCTTTTGATGGCGTACCCATTTTAAATATAATATTTGACAAGTTTATAAGTTAAATTTTACAAAATAAACTTCTTATTTTGAATTAGGATATACAAATTTACATTGGACAAATTTTTGATATTTTTCTGATAACTTTCATATTTTAATGAATAGTAAAAACACGCTATATTTTAATTAAAAACAACTTTTTTCATCGTAATAATTTATATGGTTAAATTATAATATTGAATGGTTTTAAAGTATAAATAGAATATATTTTTACCATTTAATATAATATATGTCATTAGCATTGATTTTACATTGAATTCATAGGTAAAATCATTTCAATCTTTTGCAATGTTTTAACTTTTAAAACTCGTTTTCTTAACAACAAGATGAATTTGAAATTAATTTCTGAAAATTTTGTGTTTTGAATTTATAAAAATGGATTCCATATTTTGAATCAGTGGGTCCAAATTATGTTAATAGGCTACTTTTTATTTTTTGGCATTATGAATAGTAACTACGGTAAATTTTATTTACCATAGTAAAAGGTAAATCGTGTAATTAAGGGTAAATATAATATTATAAAATTACCCTAACACTTGTCTTAATATAATTGGATTCTTATATTTCTTCCTAAGGCATATTTGGGTCAAAATGGAATCCATTGGAACCCACTTGGAGGTGATTAAGACCTTTAGTTTATTTTATTTAAAGGAAAGTGAAATATGTCTCACTCAACTTTAATAATTAAAGTATTTTTAATATAAGTTTATACAGAATATATATTCGCTTATAAATACTCATTTGAAAGATAAAATGTTTTTATTTATCATGGTAATTTATTTATAATTTTTAAGAGATATTTAATTACCTTAATAGCTTATACAAAAATTATTTATTTAGTGAAAAATAAGTAATATAGTTTTTATTGAAATAATAATATCAATTAAAAGGCTCAAAAACCTGAACAAAACTTATTGGTAGTGTATATATACACCATAATAATCCAAATGACCTAATATATGACCGTTTGGAGTCTTATAAAAGTTATTATGACACTTATATTATTTTATTTTAAATGATGTCAAAGTTATCACCATCATAATTTAATAAATATAACATTTTAAAAGTTGGTTGTTTTAGAATATAAATCATACTAAAAGTATTATTATGAAATATATAAGATTTATCTTTATCATAGTATTTTATTTTTAATTTTTATGCAACAAAAAAGTATATTTAATAATTATACAAAAATGTTGTTGAAATTAATTTATTAAGAGAAGTATCAAATAAATGGTTTTACAAATAGTAAAATAAATATTATATGAACTATTTAATGTGATCCAATAATTTTATAGATGAATATGAAATTTTAGGAACCTATTAAATATTTTTTTTCGAATATATCCTCTGTGTGTATTTTATTTAAATTTAAATAAATGAATATTTTCAAAATTGAAACTATTTTTATTTTATAAAAATAACATATTATTAAATTGTTTAAAAATCACAAAAATATTTAAAAATTATAAATTAAAATTTATATAGTCTAAAATGTCATAAAGTATCCAATTATGGAAAATTAACAACACATAAGTGATTATTTATAACCATTTAGAATTTAGAATTTTATTACCACAAATAAAATTAAATAGATTAAATAAGGATAAATCAAAATGATAAGGTTTAAAATAAGATCAAAAAATGTATAAATTTGATTGTTTGATGAGATTACAACCCTATATCATATAATCTTTTAATTGAGTCATTTTTGGATCTTTTTATGTGGGTTTTGAATTTATATTAAACTAATATTTTTGAGGATTCCAAAGGTGCCCCTCTCCTCCCTTATAAAAGGGAACCTCCTCCCTCTCCTCCTCACACCATTTTGAGCCATGAAGCTCGTCCAAACTCTTCCAATTTTACTTCCCCACTTCCATATAAACCTTATAGAGGTACTGGTCTTCTCAAAAGACCAAATCTAGTTCCCTAAGAGGAAGTTCAAAGGAGGCACTTCGAGAAAGAGGTAATACCTTCTACCGATTCATTCAAGTTTATTTCTTCTTATAATTCATCTTATTTAGTGGTTTCATTATGAATTAATAACATGAGTATCTATAATATACTGATATTTTATTATAAATATGAAACAACCCTATTACACCTTCTATCCATCCTAAGGAAAACGAAATCACCGCGCGTGCGTACGTACGGAATACCGTCTCCACGCCGTGGTGTAATCTATTTGTCCACCACCACCTTACTTGGATGGGTATAATGGTGTAAAGAATAACTAAATATTATTATTATAACATCATACTGATTCTAAGATATTATATCATTCACTCCAATTACATTCAATAAATATGGGAATGATATCATCGCTCGTGCGTACATACAGATTACCGTCTCCACGACGCGATGAGATTAATTCTCCATGTTAACAATTCAAGAATGATTATAAAGTATATATAATAAGTAATCATGAAATATATGACATAATAATTCTACTGGATTTATGTATATATATATGTATGTCATCTACTTAATTCCATTCAATTCAATAAGGAAACTAAAACAGCATTCGTGCGTACGTACGGCCTACCATCTCCATGAACGGTGAATTTATTTTCATTTATAGATCTATTATATATATGTATATTTTTAATATATATTATATATAAACCATGTTTTATATTCTGTAATTAAGTAATCATTATCTAAGTAATCATATTAATAATTACAAGTCAAAACAAGGACGATAAACGAAACGATTTTACCCAAAACGCTACTTTAACATGAATTTACAAAAGAATGGGTAATATAAAGTCATAAGTGAACCATATATGATACCATAACAATGAATATGATTCTTTAATAACTCAATTACATTATTTAAATCATTATACAGGAGGTTCGGATACGTACGAAGCATATCATACCTAAGGTAAGGGATAATTTTGCAAATCTCATTTTTATCCGAGATTGCTTATATGTAAGTATTTATTGGGGTTATATTTTTCATCCATTCCCATAAAATGTTTTTCATAAAGTGTTTAATATTCTTCCATGTATGTTTAATTTCATGTTTACCCCACTTTGACCTTTACTTTGTGTTATGGAAGGAATATTTCTTTTGTTTACCATACGAGGAACTCTTTGACTTTTCCAAAAAAAGTACGGGGAGAATGTTTTTTTAACTTATACGACATGAACAGATTTTTACGATTTCATAACACCTAATTTTCATAAATATTCCTATACAAGATTTTATTATTATTTTCAAAAAAATCATTTTCTTTTAAAATTACATGGCATTTTGTGAAAAGAAAATGATTCTGAAAAGAAAGGACATTTTCCTCAAGAATTCATTTCAAGTGTTTTATCAAAACCAATTTCCATATAAGATGAAATTATTTCATATGTGTATGTTTCAAGTATAATGTCTCTATGATTTACATGGTTTCACTTTTCTTATGATTAAATTATATCCATTTGTTTTATATGGATTATGTTATGATGGGATGATGTTTATGAAACACATTTTATTATTTGGGTTATGATGAATGATTTATGTTTATGTTGTGGAACACGTAAGAATGATTTCATTATGAGATGGGTGGGACCTATATCTCCCGCCAATTCATTGGGTAAAGATTTATATCTCATGAGATAGACATGGATGGAATGAAAATTTAATCTGGTTCAGTGATATAGGACTGAAACGAGGAGTGAACTCAGTTCAGTAAGGGACTTTGTCCACTAAGATGGTCTTGGCAGCAATGCCTTGGCTACTATGGAAATAATAACATGTGCTTAATGGTTTCCACAATTACATGCTTTATTACCATGCTATTTTATCATGATTGATGATCCATTATGATCTATGCCTTACGTATTGCCATGTTTTATGTCATTGCTGAAGATTTTGATGTTTAAATATTATGTTCATGTTTTGAAGTTCAAATGTATATGGTTTGTTTTATTTTATCCATGCTTACCCTTACTGAGCATTTGATCTCACCCTTTATATGTTTTCTTTTCCCCAGGATATAAATAATGGTTTTAGGTAAGAAAAAAAAGGAAGATCTTTATGGGAGATGTTGAAGATCTTTCAATAATATTAGAAGATTATATTCCGAGTTTCCAAAGACACTAAACTATTACGATCCTTGAGTGTCTGTTTTTGTTATGTATTAATTATTCCTAAAAATTAATGTAATGTCCATGTACGTCAAGCTTTGGTCCTCTACATTAGAGGATCATTATTATAAACTAATAATGATTCACCATCCTTGGTAACTATAAAATCGAACCATTTCGATACTCTAACCTTTCTTGTACTCCTATGAATTACTTGTGTCTCTGGAATAGATCTTTATTACAAGGGGATTTGTGGAATCTGCACTTGTACCAACTCTTGTGTACTTTGAGCCCTGAATTCATCAAAGTCTATCTCGATCCCACTACCTATTTTATAGATGTGATCCCTCTTAAAAAATATGGAATGTCTTTCCACTATAACCTTTTTTTCTAAGGGTTCGTATAGTTAATACCCCCTTGCTTCCTTGGGGTATCATATAAAGTACACTTTGTGCCTCAGGGTGCAAGTTTGTTACCTGAAGAGGCCTCAACAAACACATCACTTCCCCATACATGTAAATTTAATAACATGGATTTTATTCTACTCCAAATCTCATATGTAATACCATTTATCGATTTATTTGGTACTTGGTTTAGTATGTGTGGCACTTTTTTTGTAATGCATATCTCCAAAAGGATAATGGAAGAATTTCACTACTCATCATTGATATCACTAGGCCCAACAAGGTGCGGTTCCTCCTTGTGCTTACACCATTCCACTAGGGTGTGTAAGGAGGAGTGAGTTGGGATAGGATCCCAAACTCTTGTAAATAATCAATGAGGTATTGATTAAGATATTCTACACCTTGGTTTGAGTTATGTTTTTTAATCTTCTTACCAAGATGGTTCTCAACATCATTCTTGTATTCCTTGAACTTATCAAAATAATCTAACTTATACCTCATTAAGTAGATATTTTTATATCTACTAAATCATCAGTAAAAGTTATGAAGTATCATTACCCACCCTTGATTCAACTGGAAATGGTCCACACACATTGGTATGAACCAATTAAAGAAGCTCTTTGTCCCTTCCACCTTTCCTACTAAATGGGGCTTTGGTCATTTTTCATTGTAAACATGTATGACATACACCAAGTGGTTTTAGTTCGAAAGAATCTAAATATCCATATTGATGTAAAATTTTCAATAGTTTATCATTTCCATAACCTAGATGGTGATTCCAAAGTTGGGTGTGGTATGATTCATGTGAAGTAGCTTCATTATCGATTTCCATTACTTGGTTTGTGTAATCCAACACATAAAAAATATTATATAAATGTGTCTTACCAAAACAAATTCTGTCTTTATAAAAGAAGAAAATTTCATTTCCAAAATTGAAAATAAATCCATCAATATCTAATCTGGATATAGAAATAATGTTTTTAGTTACATAAGGCACATAGTAACAACCCTTTAAAACCAAGATTATCCTAGTTGACTATGTGGGCTAGTAGTCCCCAATAGCTACAATAGTAAGTCTAGCTCCATTGGATGCTCGTAGATCTACCTACCCTTAGTAAATTTTCTTGAATCTACTTGGTTACTATATTTGGATACATATGTGAGCACCAAAGATAGTATCTAATAACCAATTTTTAGGAATAGATAAATTTCACTTGATAACAAATACACCTGAAGTTTCCCCTTGCTTCATTAGCTGGGTGCAGTTTTTCTTCTAGTGGACCTTATTTCCACATGCGAAGCAAATAACTTCCTATTACCTCCCATCCCCTTTGATATTTATTTTCTTTTAAGTCCATAAAGAATATTTGGGCTTAAATATCTTATCCTTACCTTTCCTATTACTCACCATAAAGATATAAGGCTTTTCACGGTTCATGTAATTTTCCACTTGGCGAAGGAGGATATGAAGATCTGGTAGATACTTATCAATGTTGTTCATATTGATATTCACAACAAAACTATAGAATCTATAAGGCAATGATGTTATAATGAGATCAGTACCCATTTGATTGGGGAGTTTAAACCCTAGAACCTATAGGTGGTCAATGTAGCCAATGATATTGACTATGTGAGGCCTAGATGGGGCACCCTCTCCAAGATTACTATAAAAGAGTGACTTGGAGATATCAAACCATTTTTTTATTTCTCTCTCCTAGTAAAGGCTATGGAGATGCTCAAGCATGATATATGCATCCATGTTTTCTTGAGACTTTATGAGTTCACTAGACATTGATGATAACATCAAACATTGAATGCCGACTGTGTCATTCATATGTTTCTCATAGACCAGGAATGCTTCATCACTTGCCTCTTCAGCATATGGACCATCAAATGAGGACTCCAACACGTAAGATTCCATTCATGCCGTAGAATGACCTGAAGGTGTCTAAACCATTCCTGGAAGTTACTGCTGGTGAGGATGTTGTCTTTATCCAGTATTGATCACAGGGATAGTGTGGTTGATGAGCCTGCCATTTTTATTCTACAATTAAAAGATCAGATAATTAGTAATTTCTTTATTATATTTTACAAGAAATAATAAATTAATTTTATTAAGTCTCCCACTATTTTATCATGTCCCAATGGACCTCACCATTGAACTTAGAATGTCTAGTTTCTAGGACATTCTAGTGGAAAGGATCTATATTCCACTTCGCATAACCCCAAAAACGGTTGATCAATATATTTGTAGGTATTTAGGTAGGTAGGTCTTTAGAAACTATGGTCTTGTAGCTCCTTGATCTATTTAATGGACTCCCCAATCTTTAAATCATGACTTGGATATCCTTAACACTTGCCTCCAAATTTATAGCAAGTCTATCAAGGGAAACTCCTTTTGATGTAAAATGGTTAAGTCAACCCAAAACTTTCATAAGACCTTCCTGTATAAAAGTAAGTGTCCCAACAAGGGTTGTTCAAACACATAGTTTTATTGAGTCTTTCCCTTAATCAAGTAATAGAAGTATTAGTCTGACTTAATATTTTATTGAGGGATTTTTATCTCTTATGCATAAATTGACTTATTATATTTATCACATGGTTGTTAATATTAAGTATAACTTACTTAAGTGATTAACCATGTATTGATAATATTTATGCATAAGCCTGATTTATTTTAGTTCCATCTTGCATGATTGTTAATTAATTAATTATGTACTCATGACAATACATCCATAATTAAAAACCATGAAACTAATAGAAATAAAATAAAGTTAAGTTCATGATTATGAGATATTTTAATGGTTAGTTTATCAAGTGGTTGATAAAATAATTGATAAATTAGGAAATAAACACCTTGAACCATTTATGTTTCATGTCTAAAGCTTTTCATACGTCCACCTTTGTATCTCCTTGGATTGGTTTCGCCTCAACTCCTTACATGAACCACCTCCACAATCTTGATATCTCTATACATTACATATGTTTTCTAACTCACACGTAGGTGAGGGCTGAAAAATTGGAGTTTACATAAATGAAACCATGGGAACTAAAGCCCTACATATTAATGAGGAGAGATGGAATGCAAACCACTAATTTAATTTAAAATAAATTATAAGGAAACCAATCTCATACAATGATTTGATCTATCTCATGATCATCCACATACATGCAATGAATTATGAATTTAATAAAACTATCATTCAATTCTTTAATCATTCTTATTCAGATAAAACATGCTTGAATTGATTAATTATTATCTTTAATTAACAAATCTTTTTATATTTATCCTTTTCTAAATTTCCTTGAGATTCTCATCCATAACCTTAGAGGTAACATGATGAACATGTATTCAAATCTACTTGATATTTAATTTCGAAAATTACAGAAATATTAAAGTTTTAATTCTATGTCATTTGGTAAAGTACATGGTGTTTAGTTACGACTACTTAGTGTGTACTAACTTCACCATCTTATCTAATGTACACACCTAAGGACTCAATGTGTTAGGCGTACTTCAGAAATATTAAAGCTCACGGTGTGTCTAGTGGGCCACACACTATGTTGTATCTGGGTTACATGGTTACTGGTCAGCTTAGCTGTGTATGGGACACACAGTTTGTCCCTTGACCCAAATGGACTACCGGCCATGTCCAGTGGTCCACATGGTGTGTAATCCATCTGATCGTACGCTGGTATATCTTGTTCAACAAACTATGTAAGAATTAACTACACTACATGTCATTAATTCACACAGCTTGAGTAATTTCTGAATTACTCCTGATGCATTGAACACAACTACACAGTGTGTAATCTGGATTACATGGCATGTATGGTAGATTACACGATGTGTAAATATGAATACACAACGTGTACTATCATGTTACCTGGATAGAATATTTGGTGCCTCCTAATGATATCATCAATTTAATTTTAATTAAAAAATTATTCATTTTTATTAGATATGCAAGAAACAAAAAGAGGAAGAAAAAATCTTGAAATTCAGATTACAATAATGATTAAACATGAAATGACAAACTAAATTATTAAATCATAAAAAATCAATGAATTATTTAAATAATTATAAATGATGATGTGATAACCTGTCCATTTCAAGCTATACTTTCATGGATTGTGATACCCTGGTATTGAAACCAATAGGGCTGTCCATTTCAACAATAAGAAGTTTTATAAAATGGAATGTGGGGGATACACTCAACCACTAGACTGTATAATTCAATTTAACACTCATTTTATACTACCATCACATTTCATTCTTCTCTGGAGGATTTATAAAAACCAATTTCCCACCCATGATCAACTAAAAGGCCATATTTTCATATTGTTTCTACATGTCTCATATGCATGAACGATGAGGAAAGTGCACATTATATTTTCCAGTCACGTAGTTTTGAACAAAAATTATGGGAATATATTGGATCCTTGTTTGTTCTGAACTTTGACACAAATATTCAACATCATGTTTTCATGGAAAGGCTTTGCACTGATAATTTTAGTGTACATGTCCCCAACCTACTATTGGCGGTAGCTTCTGCTAGTTTTTCTATGATATGGAGGACTCAAAATGAAATTATGTTTGAGGTAAAGATATCCACTCCACAGTTGGTCATTATCGACACCCATCATGTGGTGTATGCATCATCTATGGTACAAAGTGGAAGTATGAATAAAAACTTTACTGATTTGAATATACTTCAACTCCTGGGTGTGTTAAGCCGACCAAGAAAACAAAAAATGGTCAAGTACATTCAATGGACACCTCAAATCAACCCATGGCTCAAATTGAATGTTTATGGGGGAGCTTCAAGAACATAAAGGACCTTGGGTTGTGGATGTATCTTCTGAAAATACAATGGATTTTTCAAAGGGTGATTCTATCACTACATTGGAGTCAGTATGGCCGACGAAGATGAGCTATGGGAAATGATATATGCAGTTGGTTATACTGTTTAATAAAAATGGAATATATTATAGATTGAACCTGACTCTAAAATTTCAGATTAGGATTTAAAAACTAGAACAAGGAATGTGCCTTGCCACATCCTACCTCATTATGTTGAATGTCTCAATAAGGTCACTCATCTCAACTTGGTTGTCTCACATGCTTATAGGGAGGAACATCAAGTAGTAGATATTCTATCGAAGAATTTAGTTATGGACATATCCATGATGTGGTCCTTCATGACCCTGGAATATTGTTCTCTAATGTTGGAGGTTGACATTTGTGGTAAATTTCACTCTCATATCTATAATGACCCATTGTAATTCTTGAATCACACTTCTTTTTATATATATTTCTTAGGCCCATTTTCTACCAAATACTATACTTTCTGGTAAGGTATTATGAATAATGTTTATTTTAATTAAATATTATGATAAAAACACTCTTATTTAAATGTAAATGATAAAATAATTTTATTTTATTTTCAAGTTTGAGAAATTTTACTATACATTTTCAATCCATTATTAATTTTAATAAATGAGGTTTTTTATATTTAAAATATATAATTATCATATTTAGATAGTTATTTTGATAAAATAAATATATTTTTGAAATTATCATGTCAAAATTAAGTTAGGGTGAATTTATGAGGATTTTCTAAAATACAGTATTTTTGTGTGAATAGTAAAAATACAGTTTGAGTTTTCGGTATGTTTAATGACATCATAATAATTTCACAATGATATAATAATTAATTAAAGACAATACATGAAATTAAATATGTTATTTTATTATTATAAAGTATTTTAATATATTTTAATCAATTTACAAATCTATAATTTACTTTCCAAAGTCTATAATGGAAACTTTAACATTAAAAACATTATTTGGTAGAAACTTTACTTTTCCATGCCAAAAGAAATAATATAAAATTATGATCAACTTATTTGTATTAAAATAATATAAATTATGTCCCAAGTTTCCAAAACCATGGGAAAATACTATGGTTCTTAATTTTCCAAAACCTAGGTTTCCAAGACCTATATTTAAAAATTAATATACAAATCCTCCACTTTTTCTATAAATACCCACCCATTTCTCCATTTAAATTCACTTAAAATCCATAATCTATAAATATTTAGTAGTTTTACCTCCCAAGGTTTCCTGACAATGTGTCTTCAATCCCCCAAGGTCCCAATCCTCAAGTTTTAGGAACAACTCTTTATGTTAAGAGAAATATCTTTATTTTCTCTTCATTTCAAGAATAACTTTTTGTATATGTCTTATAAATGTTATGTTCACTGTATATTATTTCATTTTTATTCATTAACTTACCTAAAAATTATGTTTTATCAATGTAATAACCCTGTAACCTCTCTTTTTACCCTTTTCTAAAGCCACTTTTTATACCCGTTATGCTGTAGAATTTACTTCTCAAAATTTCTCTCTTCACCTCAAGAAATTACCTTTTATTTTATTTTTACAAATACTCAAACCTCTTTATTTTCTAAGGTTATTCACCTAGATTTAAAAATTATTTATTTTTATTTTGGGATTTAACATACAAAAAACCTTTATTCTTTTTACGTTGGTTAAAAACGACATAATATAATTATCTTTAAGAACTTTTTAAAATGTCATGATTTTGATATGAGACTCATTTATTTTATTCTCCATGGGTTATTTATGAAATTTTTTATTATTAACTATGTGGATCAAATTAATTAATACATAAAAAGTTTGATCCCTGATACCACTCCAATTAATTGGGTAAATAATTTAATCTGTGTAGATGACATGTTTTACAATACCTAGGTGAATAACCTTGGTAATTTTTATGACACTTTGGTGAAAAACCTTAGTGATATGCTTATTAACATCTCATTTAAATGTTGAATCCACATTTTTTCAATGTTATGATTCATGTTATTATTATTATGATATGCCTATTTCTCATGCCTTATCATTATGACTAGTGTTCTTATTGATATTCCTCAAGATCACAAGTAAACTATTTCTCTTTGTTTCCCTTAATGGGCCTTATGATCACACTTTCCTTTGATGTATATCCCCAAGTTATAATATGTAGTAATTTTACTTAGCATAAAACTTTGAATAATCATTTAAAGTGGTTTATAAGAATTTTTTAATTTTTCTTGTATTATGTACCTTTTTTCCATGAAACTAAACTTTAAAAGATCCTATATTTGTACCATATAAATGAAAATTTTATGTAATAAAAGGAGGGATTCCATAGTTGGTATCAAAGGATGTTTTAGTTATTTATGGAAATTAGGATTTTAAAACTTTAGGAAGAACCTTAGGGACAATTTAAAATATAGTAAAACATCCTGGTATTTTGGTAGCTCTGGCGTAGAATTATTTTGGGGTAAAACCCAAAAAACACTGCTTTGGACTAGACTCAAATAGGAACTGATGCATGATAATGGGCCATGATGCACTTCTGATTTGACATTCCCTAGGGATATATTTGGTTAATCACAATCTTTTTATAAACCATTATGAAGTATTTTTAGAAAATGTAATTATTGTTAAAGAATAACATATTTAAGCATGATTTTTTAAGACATAAAAATTAATTTTGAATTATAAGATTATTAAATGAAACGTTTTTCTAACTAAGGTTTTATTATTTTAGAAAATGGAGGGAAATAGGAGGAACCACATAAATGGAGGGTGAAATATATCATGAACTGATGGCCTTCCCTATGGAATCTAGAATGGAAAACATTATGAGAATAATGAATCAACTAACTCGAGTTATGATCAATATCTTGAATCAAGCTGATAGACTAGATTCACCTAAAAGTTAACAACTTTATGTTGAGTTTTTTTTATTAATCAATGAATGCCTTTTTTCAATGGATCTATTCACCCATTGATTATTGAGAAATGGATAAGCTTTGTAGAAAAGATCTTTTCTGTACTCCATTGTTCATAAAAAGAGAATGTCACCCTGTCTATGTACCAATTTGAGGGAGAAGCTGATCTATGGTGGAAAATTATTAGAAACATGAAACCAAGAAGTGATATTAAAGATATGGAGTGGGAAGAGTTCAGGGGAACATTTTTAAAAAAATATTCCCCCATTTGAAGTGAATGAAAATGGAGAATGAATTCTTAGAGTTGAAGCAGAAGGAAATTGAATATGTGGGAATCTGTGAGATTTAATTTACAAGAATTTATTGTTACACCTATAGATTTTAATGGATCCTAATGAAAGTATTGATATATTTTTTAGTGTACTAAGACCCCATCTACAGAAGAATATATTCAATCGAGACTATGGAAGGTATAAGAAGATATTGAGAAGTACTAAGAAGGTTCAACTGGAGTTTGAAGAGACACAATGGTCCTATAGATAAAATTAAATTAATAGATCAATGGATAAAATATTAAGGAGGAACTTTGACCGTAGAAGAGGATGAAATCAAGTGAAAATTTCCACATGTAACAAATTTGTAAAGAAGCATTCGGAGAACTGCATGCTCGAGAGCGAGAAATGTTACAAGTGCGGAAGAGATGACCATATTTCTTGGAACTTTCACAGTGAGGTGAAGACTCAAATTCTCAACACTAATGAAAAAGGGAAGATGGTGTAGGCCCATCCTAAAGTCCAATTCTTCAAGTGTAGACAACTTGGTCAATTTTCCAATAATTTTCCAAATAAGAAGTTAATGTATAGGAATCACCATCAACCTCATCATAGGATAAGGGAGTAAGGTTTTACATTTTCTATCATGACGTCTGAAATAGAAGCTCCAAATGATGTGGTGGAAGGTAATCTCATTGTTCCCTAAAATCTAGCAGTTACTTTGTTTGATTCTAGTTCAACATGTTCATTTATTTTATTTATGTTTGAAAATAATATAGAATCAATCCTTGAACCGCTAAAATTAGATTTATCAGTCATAATACATGGAGGTATTATCCAAGCATCAATAGTGTATAGAAACTCTTGTATTCACTTTGGAGAGAACCGTCTCATCAAAAATATAGTATTCATTCCCTTACTGGAATTCAATACTATACCAGGGATGGACTGGATCTCAAAGTATAATACTAAGATCAATATTTGAAGCAAGGAAATCTCAGTAGTCTTCAATAGAAAACCTAAATTTGTTTTCAAAGGAGAGATATCTCAACCCAAGTTTTGTCTATAAGCACATCCCATAGCCTTATTTATTGAAATAATAGCTGAATATGAAGAAGGAAATGAAATTATATGAATAGAAAATGTACCCATTATTTAGGAATACATTGATGTATTTCATGAGGAGTTACTTGGACCTCCCCTAGAAAAAGAGTTAGAGTTCCCCATTTAACTCATACTAGGATCCAAGCCGATATCAAAGACCACATATAGAATGGAAAATGTGAAGTTAGTGGAGTTAAAGAAAAAACTCCAAGATCTTTTGGAGAAGGGGTTTATCTAACCAAGTGTATCTCCTTGGGGAGAAACTATTCTCTTTATGAAGAAAAATGATGGATCAATGCAGATATGCATTGATTATAGTGAACTTAATAGGATCAAAATGAAGAATAAGTACCATCTTCTAAGTATTACTGATATTTTGACCAACTTCATGAGGACTAATTATTCTCTAATATCGATCATTAATATTTTTATCATAAATTAATATTGAATAAAGAATATATTCCAAAGTCCAACTTTTGATAAATATATGGACAATATGAGTTTGTTGTTATTCCCTTCATCTTGACTGATTCACCTACTATATTTATGGATGTTATGAATAGAGTATTTAACGGATACCTTGATAAATTTTTGGTAGTTTTTATTAATGATATCTAATATACTAATTCTAAATTCATGAGGAGAATGAGGATCATCTAAGGGTTATATTTCAAAATTTGAGGAAGGAGAGGATATTTGGAAATTTCATCAAATTTGAATTTTGGTTACAACAAGTTACTTTCTTGGGTAACATTTCAAATGATGAAGGAATATTAGTTAACCCCACCAAGACAAAGGTTATGGACGAGTGGACTCATCCTACAATAGTAACTGATATTTATAATTTCCTTGGTTTAACAAGATATTATAGGAGGTTTGTGAAAAAAAATCCCGACTTTCTAATCCACTAACCAAGTTAACTTGAAAAGGGGACAAGTTCATGTAGAAAAAGTACTATGAATAAAATTTCCAAGAGATGAATAAGACATTGGTTACTACACTTATGTTAAATATACCCTCTATCATAGAAGGATTCATTATTTTTAGCGATGTATCTTTGAAAAGGCTTAGGTGATTCCTTATTAAAAATGACAAGGTGATTGTTTATGCATTTCAATAGTTGAAGCCTCATGAGTATAATTATCCTACGCATGACCTAGAGATAGTTAAAATTATTTTTTCCTTTAAATATATAGAGAAAATATCTTTAGGGGGTGAAATTTGATATATACATAGACCACCAAAGTTTGAAGTATATTTTTCACACAAAATAAATTGAACATGAGACATAGGAGATGGTTGGAACTTCTTAAAGACTATAATTGTTCAATTCATTATCACAATGAAAGAGAAACAAAGTCACTGATGCATTAAGTAGGAAAGACCCTATTGTGCTGGACATGATGAGGATTTAAGGAGATCCTTTGATAAAAGACCTAGTAAAATTGGAAATGGGAATCATAAGGTAAGTGATATCATTAAACCTATCCCAAATGATTTATCAACCATAATTACTAGAGAATATTAATAAATTTCAAAGATAATATCCTTTGTTATTGAAGAAGATAGAGGCTGTGAAGAATGTGAAGTTTCCTAAGTTCAATATTAATCAATAATGTGTACTGAAATTTCATACAAGACTATGCGTTCCATATATTTCAGAAATAAAGAAGGATATGATGGATGAATCTCATAGATCTACATTCTATTTACATCCTAGAAGCACTAAAATATATAGGGAACATCATGATAATTATTAGTTAGGTAACATGAAAAGGAATATTTCTGACTGCACTACAAGGTTTCTGGTGTATCAGCAAGTGAAGGTTGAGTGACAAATTTCTAAAGGGGAATTGAAACCACTACGGGTACCAACATGGAAGTTAAAAAATATCACTATGGACTTTGTCACTAGTCTCCCGAGAGCATCCAATGGAAACAATTTGATAAGGGTTAAATTTGATCATCTCACTCAGACTTCCTATTTCACCGCTATTCTGGAATATTTATCTCTTGAGCAACATGCTAAGATATATGTAAAGGAAGTGGTGAGGTTGCATGGAGTTCCACATTCAATAATTTCTGATTGTGATCCAATGGTTCACATAAATTTTTTGGAGAAGTCTTCAGTATGATCTGAGTATCAAATTGAATTTTAATATGACCTATATCCCCCAAACCACTACTGGAAAAAGGGATATTTGCGACGGTACATTTGTGATGAGTTCCCATTGTAAAAAATCATTTGTGAAGGGGTCCTGTTATAAATGACCCGTTGTAGAAAAGGGTGTCGCAAATATTACCTTTTGTGATGGACCATCGCAAAAGGTAATTATTTGTGATGGGTAGTGGTACCGTCACAAATAGTTTCAGCGAGTTTTTAAAAAACCTATTGCGATGAGCCGACCACTCGTTGAAAATAGTTTTCCTAATTTTTAAAAAAACTTTTTGCGATGAACTATCACAATTAGTATTTGCAACGAGCCCATAACAAGTAATTGAAAAAAATAAAATAATATTATTAATAAAGTAATATTAATATAAATGAAATAATAATATTTATATTAGTAGAATAAAATTATTTATAAAATAATACTAATAATAATAATAATAATATAATATTAATATAAATGAAATAATAATAATAATATTAGTAGAATAAAAATAATTATAAAATAATTTAATAATATAATAATAATATTATTATAATATTAATGAAATAATAATATTAATATTAGTAATATAATAAAAACCTCAGTATTCGCAAAAAATATAAAAATATATTAATTAATAAGAAAATTAAATAAATAATAAAAACTGTAATATTCACAACAATATAAAAAGTTTACTATTTTAAAACTTTAAATAGTTAATATTACAAAAAAATTAAATTCAAATGTTTCATTATAAAATAAAAAAACACCACTGAGGGAGAGGGTCGTTTGGAGGAGCTGGAGGAGATGGTGGAGGGAACTTCATCCCTAAACTACGAGTCAAATGTCGCATGTACTCTATCTACTCCTACTTCTGCTGATGCCTCCATTGGCGCATCTCATCCTACATTTCCTCCTACTAGTGCTACTATCGTAGGAACTCTTCCTCCTGTTGCTGCTGCCACTGACGCATATCCTTCTTCTCCCTACACATAGTCTCTATAAGGACACTCTAAGCTCACAGCTGCTCCTGATACTGTGCATCAACTGAGGATGACTCCCCCTGATCTCTTCTCGAGCTGGACACCGACATTGCAATAGTGACATAAAAACTCCTAAGGATCAATTGAGAGCCAATACCAACAACTCAACTTTTCTCAAATGCATACTAGGTCGCCTGCATCCATGCTGCATTATCAAATTGGTGGGAAATGGTCTGACCATCAGTCTTAACCTGACTCTCAACATGGGTCTGAGACATTGCAACCTCATATGACTCCTTCAATTCAATTTAAAATTAAAATAGTTAAAATATTATTTTCAGTTAAATTTAAAACTCAAAAATAAATTATACTGACCACAATCTGATGCTGGAGAGCACCTCTAATCTCTCCAGTGGCTAGATAACTATACATCCTCTTATAAACGTCGAAATCTATAATATCGAGTTTTGTGACTACCTATATGAATATAAAATAAACATTTTACATTTAAAGTTATATACAATATTTTAAAAAAAATGTACTTACCATATGCTTCATATACGCACTGAATGTACAACTACCAACTCGATCTGTCACCTCCTGTCTCCCCTGATTTTGCTGACCTATTGATTATCTACTCTAAAATAGCCTACTAAAATAGTGTGTACATAATCCATCCCAAACATGAGATGAAATATAATTTGGTCGGTGGATGCGACATGTCTAATCAAACTCTATCACTCCTTTCTCCATTACTTTCCTTTTAAAATTGTGAAAAAACTGAGTGTAATGCGTAAACATAGGTCTCTACCATTCCTTATAGATAGCTTCACGCATGCTCTCATCAATATGATACCATAAACCCTACAAATAATTTATAATATCATGTTATTAGTTAAATCAATATCAAAATAAATATTATTTATTTACGTACCATCCAATGCTCTAACATGCGGTGCTGATCATCAACAGAAATCTGATCCCATGTAACCCATGCTTTAGAAACATAATTTTACAATATAGTGCTCCCCTTTCCAACAACTATATGTGTAAAGATGTGAAAAAAATAAAAATTAATCAAACAATTAGAATATAAATAAATTAATCCAAACTAACTAAAATACACAGGTAGACAAACCTCTACATGTATTGATCGAACCCAAGATGTGGAAATCGCTCGGGGATAGGGTTGGGAATTATCAGTCAGGCAAGGGGCTAACTGTCTGAGGGTCAGATGATTCGACATCCTACCCATCCAAAGTTAGACCAGTATCCTGTAACAGACAATAAAAATCCTCATATATCTAAAATGTGAAATGATTATTGTTAAAAAATAGTTGAAAACAACTATTATATATAGATATATATTATATATGATTATAACCATTATTTAACTATAAAAAAACAAACATTTTATGGTATGTTTCTCTTAAATACATTCTATTCATCACTGTGTTCCTTTGAAACAACACTAGGTTATTTAGGAGATAGTCAAAACCTATCCATTAAATATAAGTTTTCCACTTCTATGTTTTGAATTTCGAAAAAAGGTCATGTAGAGTTGTGATCAGTAAGTCATTTGGAGTCTGATAGAACAAACTTGATTTTTGGTGAATAGTAACATACCCTTATGAATAGTAATATGAATCTTATGAATAATAAATAATAATATTATTTTATTTTCTTAAGGAAATAAGATAATGAGATATTAATTAGTTTTTCAATGATAAATAAAACTAATTGCACCTCTAAGATTTTTATTTTTTGAATTAACAATGAATTTATTAAAAAACTAAATTAATAATATTTAGAAAATTAATTTTGAAAAATGGAGTTCATTTTTGAATTATATACGTCGAAAAATGGTTAGGGTAAATTTTTGGTATTTTTCTGAAATTCTAGAATTTTTGATGAATAGTGAAATACGATAAAATATCGTATATACAAATTATCAGTTAAATACACTATTCATTTGAGGGTTATTAAGTTCTGGTCATATGATTCGACCAATTACATTGTGGTAAGACACTTTGTCTCAACTGCTATTTTATTGTGACTAACTTTGTGTGGTGAACCTAATAATCCTAATGTAATGTACCTACTGCCCATTTGAGATCACTTTACATTTGAAATTATATTTATATTAATATCCATAATCTCATATCATGTATATGTTTGTTGTCTAAACCATATACCATTTTAAATACTATGTTTATTTGGAAAGTTATTTTAATTATGGAAATATTGAAGAATCTGTATACTCTACTCTATACGGATATTGAAAAGGCATATTGATCTGGTATTAAATCAATGTATAAAGAATGGTTTGGACATGAAGTGGTAGGTGGGGCCTGCTATATCCCCTCGATGCATCGGTAGGTCTCATGAGACAAATCAGTTGGCGACAAATCCTTCAACTTTGTTTCCAAAAATCAGACAAGTTTCCACCCACAGAACTAAACCGTTTCAATGGTATTATGGTTTCATGTTCCAGATACATGATTTCCAATTAATAAGCATCATTTTTATTCATTATCTATTATAATTATTATCCATGAGGTTTTCACTATGACAAAATCTATGGATGCAGTCTCATTCTTAGTTTATTAATGAAATTAGTTTTTCATTTATTCACCATGCCATATTGATAATGTCAGATTGACTATGATTCACTTATTATTGTATTCATGATTCCGCTATTTGTAACCCTTACTGAGCATTTGAGCTCACCCCTTTCATTGTTTTCCATCAACAGGTGATGAAGAGGTGATCGTTTATTGAGTTCTTGTGGATGAAATTTTTAGTTTTGTTATGTATTGTATCCTGTAACCTTTTTAAATGTAATCTGTGTTACATATATGTATCTAGTTTCTTCAAGACTACTAAACTGATCGTTTCTTCAGGATTTTTATTCCTTCTAACCATGCCAATATCACAAGTAATGCACCGGCTCCAGCCTAGAGGGGTCGAGGTTTTACATTTGGTATTAGAGGAAGTTTAGTAGAAAACTTGGAAACTACAGTAGGAAATATATAATAGGGAACAAAGGCCTAATTTAGTATTTGAGGATACATGTACAAGAAATTTCTTGTATTTTGGTAAGGAATAGATAATGTGCATCTTTTAAGCAATACGTCCCTATCTGGATATGAGCAGGTAGAGGCGTCTCTGGCACAAATGTATCTAGGGGTAAAACCCAAAAACACCACTTTGAGCTAGACTTGAATAGGAACTGGTGCATGAAAATAGGCCTTGTTGCACTCTTGGTTATGACACTCCCGGGGGATATGATTAGGAGAATTCACATTTTCTTTACAAGCCCTTATTAATGAGTTTAATGTAAATTTTTCCTCAGAGGAACCATGTTTATAATATTAGCTATGCATAAAATTTCAATCTATGTTGAGTAATTTTCTATTTGAGATTCATAAAATAATCTAGTGTATCCCATTATTTAGAAATAGAGTCTAATGGAAGAAGGGGAATCAATACTCGTGGGAAAGGTAAGGATATCCCAACTGAGCAAGTCAACATAGTCAACATTGGAGCAGACCAGATCATGACCATATTGGGACAACTTACTCAAGTTATAAATAATAACCATTCCACACCTATGTTGGATCGTTTCATGCAGAAGAAGCCCCCATCTTTCAGTGGGAGTACTAATACAGTGGTTGCTGAGCAATGGATCAAGTCCCTTGAAAATATATTCATGGTGTTAAGATGCAATGAAAATGAAAAGGTAGTATTAGCGGTATATTGTCTCAAGGGAGACGCAGATCAATGGTGGTCCCTGATTCAAAATACCATGGAGGAATAAAAAATAGAAGATATGGAATGGAGGACTTTTAAGGAAATATTCTTCGAAAAATATTTCCCTCGTGAGAAATGAACTGAAATGAAGAGGAAATTCCTTAACTTAAAACAAAGGGAAGAAGATAGTGTTGCAGAGTATGAGGATACTTTCACAAGGCTGGCCAGGTATGCTGTAGATTACGTACGTGACTCTATAGACAAGATTGATCATTTCTTTAAAGGTCTTAATCCAAGTCTTCGAAGGGTGCTGGCTTCTCAATCATTTTCATCATATGATGAAATTGTATCAAGTGCCATCAAAATAGAGAGGGAATTTTCAAGATAAAATCTTTTCAAAGGAAACAAAGATAAGAAGCGGTACTCTAATAACAAAGGAAAAAGGAGAAGCACCAAAGAAGAGAAAGGGAAGAAAGCTTTTCCCATTATGTGTGAACTATGGGAAGAATCATCTCTGGAAATGCTTGAAAGGCATGAGAGTCTACTATAACTGTAGAGAAAAGGGTCATTGATCTGATGAATGAAAGGGGAATAAACAATTCAATGATATTAAATGCTACAATTGCAGAGAGTTGGGACACTATGCAAATGAGTGTCCTAAGCACCAATGAAACATGCCTCAGAAAAAGCCAAGAGAATAAGGCAGAGCCTATGTGATTAAAACCACAGAGGTTGAAGTTCCTAATGATGTGGTGGCAGGTGCTTTAACTGTTTCCTCAAACTTAGCCAACAGTTTATTTGATTTTGTATTATCACATTCATTTATATCTTCCTAGTTTTCCAAGAAAATTAGATATGTACAATTTTATTTAATATAGGAGTTTTCAGTCAAAACTCCCAGGGGATGTATCATTGCAACAAAGGCATGTCGATTAGTCCCCCTCTAGACACCAAAATGTGCTTTAGTTGCTAACCGTATCATCATACCAATGAATGAATTTTATATAATTCTTGGTATTAATTGGCTGTCAAATTATGATGCGATGATTTATTGTAAGAATAAGGAAGTTACAATTTTTGAAAATGGTGTAGAATCCCTTGTCTTTAGGGTAGAAACTTCACCACCAGATTCTTATCTAGAACCATCCCCAGTATCTCTACTGAATGAAATACTTGGAGAGGAAGATAAACCAATAACTATGGGTGAGGAAAGAAATATTCAAATTGAATATGTGCACATAGTTCAACAATACATTGATGTATTTCCAGAGGATTTACCTGGACATCCTCCAGAGTGGGAAGTTGAGTTCTCTATTGATTTAATTCCTGATGCAAGACTTATATCAAAGACTCCCTATAGAATGACTACTATGGAATTAGTAAAGATAAATAAACAACTAGAGGATTTGAGTGAAAAAGGATTTATTCGACCTAGTGTTTCTCCATGGGGAGCCCCTGTCCTCTTTGTCAAGAAGAAAGATGGATCCATGAGGCTTTGCATTGATTACAGGGAAATCAATGCTATTAAAATAAAGAATAAGTATCCTATTCCCCAGATTGATGATTTATTTGATCAAGTTCATGGAGATCAATACTTTTCAAATATTGACCTTCGATCCAGATACCATCAGCTGTGTGTGAGGAATGAAGATATTCCAAAGACAACATTTCAAACCAAGTATGGGAATTACGAGTTTAACGTGATGCCTTTTGTACTGAAAAATGCACCCTCTGTTTTCATGGATTTAATGAATAGAGTTTTCAAGGAATATCTTGATAACTTTTTTGTGGTATTCATTGATGATATCCTGGTATACTCAAAAAGATATGAATACCATGAGAATCACTTACGGGTTATTCTGAGAACTATTAGAAGAAATAAATTATATGGGAAGTTTAGCAAGTATAAATTCTGGCTTCAATCAGTTTCTTTTCAAGGCCATATTGTCTCTAAGGATGGAATCCTAGTTAATCCTACAAAGACAAATGAAATCCAAGAATGGACCACGCTAATAAACATAACTGAGGTACACATTTTTATTGGCTTAGCAGGTTACTATCGGCATTTTGTTCAGAATTTCACCCAACTGGCTAACCTGCTAACCAAGCTCACATGTAAAGGAGTTAATTTTGTGTAGACAAATGAGTGTACGAAATGCTTCGAAGAATTGAAAAGAAGATTGGTCAATGCTCTAATTTTGACTCTTCCATTTGGAAGTGATGGATTTGTGATATAAAGTGATGCATCAAAGAATGGACTGGGTTGCGTCCTTATGAAAAATGATAAGGTTATTGATTATGCATCAAGATAGTTGAAGATCCATGAGAAAAATTATCCAACTCATGATCTTGAGTTAGCAGCCGTAATCTTTGCTCTAAAAATATGGAGGCATTATCTCTATGGAGAGATATGTGAGATTTATACGGACCACAAGAGTTTGAAATATATTTTCACACAAAAAGAACTCAACATGAGGCAAAGAATATGGCTTGAGTTACTCAAATATTACGATTGTTCAATACACTACCACCAAGGAAAGGCGAATAAGGTGGTAGATGCATTAAGAAGGAAAGATCATGGCCTTCTGACTCAAATGAGGATTGAAAGAGATCCTATGTTCATGGATCTACTGAAGATGGATATGGAAATTGGTAAGGAAGGGGAAAAATCACTTATCTTTCAAATGATTGCTAAACCGTCTTTGCTAGAGAAGATAAAAAGTTCTCAATCTGATGATGAAAATCTGCACAAGAAAATTAATGCAGTCAATGATGGGAGACTGGCTGATTTCGTGTATGAAGAAAGAGTTTTGAAATTTGGGAAGAGGTTATGCGTTCCATCAGTACCTGAGCTAAGAAGAGAACTACTAGACAATTCTCATAGATCAAATTTCTCTATACACCAGGGTAGCACCAAGATGTATAGAGATCTGAAGGAATATTTTTGGAGGGATAATATGAAGCGATAAATTGCTAACTATGTGTCAAGGTGTCTAATTTGTCATTAAGTGAAGGCAGAGAGACCACATCCCAAAGGAGTGATGCAACCTCTACCTATTCCTATGTGGAAGTGAGATAACATTACGATGGATTTTGTCACCGGACTACCGAGGACACCTAGAAGGAATGATACAATATGGGTAATTGTTGATCATCTCACAAAATCAGCACATTTCCTTCCAATAATAGAGTATTTGCCACTTGAGAACATGAAAAGACTTTATATTAATGAAATTTTGAGACTTCATGGTGCACCTATATCGATTGTATCCGATCGAGATCTCCGGTTTACATCAAAATTATGGAAAAGTCTCCAGAAGGCTTTGAATACTGAGCTTCGTTTGAGTACTACATATCACCCCCAAACTGACGGACGGTCTGAAAGAAATATTCAAACTCTGGAAGACATGCTGAGATCATGCTCTTTTGACTTCCAAGGTATATGGGATCAATACTTTCCTTTGGTGGAATTTTCCTACAACAATTGTTTCCATTCTAGTATTCAAATGGCTCCATAAAAATCATTATATGGAAAGAGATGTCAAACTCCAACTAGTTGGGATGAAGTTGGCGAGAGGAAACTTATAGGCCCAGAACTTATTGAAGAGACCACGACAAAGGTGAATAAAATAATAGAAAATATTAAAGCAGCCCAAAGTAGGCAGAAGAGTTATGCTGACAACCGGAGAAAGGACTTGGAATTCCAAGTGGGAGATCATGTATTTCTGAAAGTATCTCCATGGAAGGGTGTCTTGAGGTTCGGTAAGAAAGGGAAACTGAGCCCTAGGTACATCAAACCATTTGAAATTCTAGAAATAATTAGAGCTTTAGCTTACCATTTAGCGATGCCTCCAAATATATTCAGAGTTCATGCTGTGTTCCATGTATCATTGTCCAAGAAATACATGCCGAACCCAATTCATGTACTCACATATGAATAAATATAACTGGAACCAAATTTTTCATACTATGAAAAGCCTATTAGGATTCTTGACACAAGGGAGAAAGTATTGAGAAATCGAATAACTCGTGTGGTAAAGGTTATTTGGAGAAAACAGAATATGGAGGAAGCAACATGGTAACCATAGGATTTCATGAAGAAGAACCACCCACATATTTTTGGTGGGTTTTATACACAAAATTTCGAGGACGAAATTTCCGAAGGAGGGAATAATATAACACCCCAAACATTTTATGGTATGTTTATCTTAAATAAATTATATTCATCACTGTGTTCCTTTGAAACAACACTATGTTATTTAGTAGATAGTCAAAACCTAACCATTAAATATGAGTTTTCCACTTTTATGTTTTGAATTTCCAAAAATGTTCATCTAGAGTTGTGATCAGTAAGTCATTTAGAGTCTGATAGAATAAACTTGATTTTTGGTGAATAATAACATACCCTTATGAATAGTAATAAGACCCCTATGAATAGTAAATAATAATATTATTTTATTTTCTTAAGGCAATAAGATAATGAGATCTTAATTAGTTTTTCAATGAGAAATAAAACTAATTGCACCTTTAAGATTATTATTTTTCAAATTAACTATTACTTTATTTAAAACATAAATTATTAATATTTAGAAAATTAATTTTAAAAAATGGATTGCATTTTTTAATTCTATATGTCGAAAAATGGTTAGGGTGAATTTTTGGGATTTTTCTGAAATTCTAGAATGTTTGATGAATAGTGAAATACAATAAAATACTATATATACAAATTATCAGTTAAATACACTATTTATGACATCATAAGTGATGTAAGGACACTTACTTCAAACTCACATGAACTTATTACTATTAGGGATCACATGAAACAACACTATTGGTTGTCTTGAGGGAAATAATAAAATAATGAATTAAATATTCAAAATTTACCCCTCTCCACCACTATAAAAACCCCTCACCACTCCCTCTTCTCTTCACTCCTATAAGCCTTGAATCTCCTCAAAGTTCTGCCCAAATACCATTCCCTATTCACTACCCAAGACTAGGAAGCTTTTTGTCTTTCCAAAAGACCAAAATCCCTTCCCTTAAGGAGGTTCTTGAGGAAGTTATTTCAAGAGGTAAAACACCTTTACTTTTTCTTTTAGTTTCATTTGAATTTATCTTAATTTGTTATCCTCTACTCACCTCCTCTGTCGAAATGATCATGATAACTCTAGTATCATTTATATAATGTATTTATATCTTGTGAATGGAAGAACCATCATCAATATTCTTACTCCCTCCCTTTTATTTTTATAAACAAAATCAACGTCCATGAGGTTCCAATTTATAACCTTTGTGGACGGATAAGTTTTTTTCTTCAATCGTTCCTTAATTACTGGTAATGAAACCATATTTATGGTTAAAACATGTCATAATATATTTATTTTATCTTGATTAATGTTCTGTAATCTTTACACGTACATAATATGGAATAATAATACAAAACAATTTTATTGAGCACAAAACTATCAAGCCAAATTCAAGCGTTTATTTTTAACTCATCGAATGAGTCATCCTCATGGTATATAACCAGAATAATTATAATATAATTTATATATCTTTAATTTCACTAATAATGTATATTAACAATTCTTGATGTTTAACCATATTTCAAACCAACTTCCATTCATGAATACAAGTAAACAAATCATGAAACCAAGTAAGAAAATGATTCCAAAACAATAAAATTGGATCTCTTAAACCCATCAAAAAGGAAATTAATAAACTTAATACAGTTATAAAATATAAATTAAATTTTGATTAGGTTATGTAATTATTAATTAATAAATCTAAATTTGATTGTTCAGGTCGTTAAGAACAATCAAGAACACCTTCAAGCATAAGGTAAGGGATCCTATCTCTCACATTTGTTAAAGAATATTCCCTATGTTGTGCCCTTTTATTTTTAATTACTAATGATGGGGTATGTTTTTGAACCTCCCCCATACTACCCTTGTGACATATAAATAAGGTAATACCCCTTTACCTCTCATTAATCCCTCATAATAACACTCGTTACCATGCCAAAATATTTGTAAGGGGTTTCTCATATCACTTTCTTTTCTGTGAGATTTTCATTGTTCACCACTTATTTCTTATATGTGGTATATGTGTATTTCCATTTGATATATAATAACATGATTATTTTTATATTAATCTTATTAAATTATTCATTTGAGGGTTATTAAGTTCTGGTCATATGATTCGACCAATTACATTGTGGTAAGACACTTTGTCTCAACTGCTATTTTGTTGTGACTAACTTTGTGTGGTGCACCTAATAATCCTTATGTAGTGTAACTACTTCCCATTTGATATCAATTTACATTTGAAATTATATTTATATTAAATATCCATAATCTCATATCATGGATATGTTTTTTTTCTAAACCGTATACCATTTTACATACGGTGTTTATTTGGAAAGTTATTTTAATTATAGAAATATTGATGAATCCGTATATTCTACTCTATACGGATATGGAAAAGGCATATTGATATTGTATTGAATCAATGTATAAATAATTATTTGGACATGAAGTGGTGGGTAGGGACCGTTATATCCCCTTGATGCATTGGTAGGTTTCATGAGACAAATCAGTTGGCGACAAACCCTTCTAGTTTGTTTCAAAAAATCAGACGGGTTTCCACCCACAGAACTAAACCGTTTCAACGGTATTATGGTTTCATGTGCCAGATAAATGAAGTACAATTAATAATCATCCTATTTATTCATTATAATTTATAATTATTATCCATGAGTTTTTCACTATGACAAAATCTATGGATGTAGTTTCATTCTCAGTTTATTAATAACATTAGTTTTTCATTTATTCACCATGCCATATTGATAATGTAAGATTGAATATGACTCACTTATTATTGTATTCATGCTTCCGATATTTTTAACCCTTAATAAGAATTTGAGCTCACCCCTTTCATGGTTTTCCATCAACTGGTGATGAAGAGGTGATCATTTATTGAGTTCTTATGGACACATTTTTTAGTTTTGTTATGCATTGTATCTTGTAACCTTTTTAAATGTAATTTGTGTTACATATATGTATCTAGTTTTCTCAAGACTACTAAACTAATCATTCCTTTGGGATTTTCATTCCTTATAACCATTCCAATATCAGAAGTAATTCACCAGCTCCAGCCTAGAGGGGTCAGGGTGTTACATTAACTATTTCAATGTACATGTTTATCCTCATCTTCGTAGATATTGATGTCAATGTGTTCATCTTCCTCATCAGTATCATAAATTACCATATTTGTTTCAATTTTATCATCTCTTGTCATTTCAAATTCAGTTGTAACATCATTAACATCATCATCACCATTGACCCTTAACTGTGGGGTTTTATCAATGATATTCATATCTCTTTATGAAAAAGATGGATTTGGAGCAGTATCTTGAAATATTTCAATTATTTTCACTTCAGTGGAACCACATTCACTTTCAGTAAACTGATTCTCTCGAGATTTAATTTTTATTATGATCCACCAGTCACCCAACTCTATTGAAGTTTCATAGTAATTCATATAATAAATTTGATATACCTAATGAGCCAATAAAAATGGTTCATTTACTGTAAGAAGAATTTTATATTTAATATCAAAGATTCCATAGATCATATGAATATGCAAGCCTCTCTCATTATCCAACCACTGATATTTAAACATCATTATGTAATGTTGTTCCAGATAACACAATTCAATAATTCTTTCCATCATATCATAAAAGTCAACATCAGTTTCTCTATGATGATATCCTCTCAAGAAAACACCACTATTCATTGTTTTTTGGATTCCCCATATTCACATGTATGAAATCGAAAACCATTCACCACATATGCATTATAAGATTTAACCATTTTGGATGGTGGGACACTCAATACACACAATCGATTATTAATTTTATCATCATGTTGAGATACCTAAAAATTTATAAAACAATTATCACTATAATATGTATTAAATTTATTTTTTATGTGAAACCAAAAATAATTTATGTTACAAGTTTTTGAAACTAGTAGTAAATTTTTTTAATGACGTTTTTCAAGAAAAGTATCTGTAATTTATGGAAATGTTTCTTGAAATGATTATCATATAACCTACAAATAAAATAATATTAATTCACTATTACAAAAATTATAGAATAATTGATAGGATCAGTCATAGTATAAATGGTGTCATTTCTTCAAAGTTGAGCAGAATATATGTATGAGCTCTGGGATTTTCATCACCTGAAAGACATCGTTCATAAAATCCACCAAAGCCAAGTTCAAGATAATTGAAAATTGATAATTGATTGCTCATGTCATCATCAACATTTCCCTGGTTATGGTCCATGTGGTTGTGTTTTGAGGGATATTCACATTGAAAGTAATGAGAGCATAAGAAAGAAATTTCCTCTTGAAAATAAGATTTTTCAATTGAGACATTAACTGATGCTTTGTTACGTACTTTTTCTTTAATTTCTGCATGCATCTCTCTAATGGGTACATCCATCAAAACTGTACTTGACCTCCAAATTTGATTTCATGTAGAAAATGTAATATCAAATGTTCCATTGAGTCAAAAAAAATTGATGGGAATATTTTTTCTAGTTTACATAAAATTAAAATGAAATATTCTTGTTGTTTGATTACTACATCATTGTTTGTTGTCGATGAAAAAATGTCTCAAAAAATATGACATGTCTATTAGCACATCCCAAATCACAGTATTAAAAAAACCTCTTAATCCAATCGGTAGAATTATTTCCATTAAAACATGTTATTCATGACTTTTCAATCTAGTAATATGACAATTTCTGTCACATCTTCCCAAATTAGAATCATAACCATCTGGGAGTCTCAAATCTAAAATCCACTGTCAAAATAATAAGAGTCACTCTTTGGAAAGTGTATAAGCTTCCTTTGGATTCATTAACTTCTGTGATCTGACCTTTTCAAATAGTTCAATTTCCGGTCACTTGAAAATTTGGGCAAGATCTAATCATGACTTTACATTATCTTTGGTCTTACCAGGTGTATCCAAAACTATATGAAATAAATTATCAAAATAGGTATTCTCAATATATATCGCATCCAATATGTGACAGACCAAAAAATCAGACTAATATGGAAAATCCCAAAAAATGCTTCGTTTTATCCAATTGTGCTCTTTTCCAAACCCATCAATTTTATGTTAGTTTATTATTGGTACAAATGTGATGGGATGTAATGAATATACAATTTTTTTGACTCTATACCTAAGATCTTTGTTGGAGGCCCATATTTTTCAATATTTCCTTTTCTGAAAAGATATTTGTTTCTTTGAAAAGGATGATCGGTTGGAAGGAATATGAGATGATAGTCAAAAAAACAAGGTTTTTTCCATTAAAGAGCATAAATTATTTTCTATCTCTCATAAAGTTCAGGCATGATTTTGGACCATGTATACTCTATCCAGATAATATACAAAATGCTAGGAAGTCACTAATTGTTTACATCAATGTAGATTTCAATATGAAGTTTTTTTTGTAACAAAATTATACGTACTGACACCATTACTCCACAGTGAATTTAACTTATTAATCAATGGTTTCAAATAAACATCAATATTATTTTTTAGATGTACTAGAATTAATAAGGTCAGAAATATATATGGCTCCTTCATCAACATACATGAAGGTAAATTATATGGAGTTATAAAGATAGGCCAACATTAATAATGACTACCGTAAGAACCAAATGGATAGAAACCATTAGTAGAAAGACCCAATCGCCCGTTTTGTGATTCTAAAGAAAAAGAAAAATGTACTTGGTCAAAATGTTTCCATGAATCACCATCAGAGGGATGATTTAAGCTTTTATCGGTTGAAATATTGGTTTTATTCCATGAAATCAATGTTGTCGTGTTCTAGACATAAATAAACACTAAAATATTGGTGTGAGTATGAAATATCTCAATTTTTTTACTGGAATAAATCTAGACTTACCTTGTTGAGCTTCTTTATACCTTGATTTTCCACATAAAAGAAAACTATCCAATGACTCATTTTCACTATAATATGAGATGCAGTCATTTGAACATGCATGAATCTTCTGATAACCAAGAACCAAATTACTAAGTAGTCTCTTTCTCTCATAGTAATTTTCAGAAAATACATTTTCTTCAGGTAGAAATGTTTTTAACAAAGAAAATATCTGATCAAAACAACTATTTGAAATTCCATTTTATGATTTAATAGCCATAAATTTAGTAACTGCTTCAAACTTTCTTATCTTGCAACTAGGATATAAGGAATCCTCAATAGGCCTTAATAACTCATATAAATGATATAGTTCTAACTCAGGAGTTAAATCAATATCATCATGAGTTACAGTTTGTTGAAAAGACAATCTTTCCACATCATGTATTAAATTTTGAAACTATGATGGATCTAGAACCAAATTATTAGTATCTTATATGGAAATTCACTCACCATGTTGATACCAAAAAACATAATCTGGTTGAAAATGAAAACATAATAAATGACCTCTAACATTTTCAAATGTGTCATACATCTTCAGAGCACATTTTTTACAAGGAAACTTATTTTTTTATTTTGAAACAAATTCTGGTTTTGATGATGCAAAAGATAAGAAATCTTGAACACCCTCAATATATACAGGATTTAAACTAGAACAATTTTGATTTTTGCGCTGATTTAGCCAAGCATGATCATCTAATAATGACTGATGTTGACTTCCTTATTCCATAATTTTCTAAAAAATATAAAATAATTAGTTATTTTGTATAATTAGATATAATATAAACACTATCCAAAAAAGCGAAGACTATTAAATTCTATTTTCTAGGAATTTATAACAATTTATGTTATTTTATAGTTATTTATACTATTTTTTAATATTTTATACTAATCTACACTCATTTATAAAAATTTATACTAATGACTACTAATTATTATTAATTAAAGGTATTTTTACTAATTTTTATTAATTATCGGCGGTACAATTTCCAGCAGATTAGAGACAACTCTTTTTCCCGAAGACTCATCCCGATACAACTTTCTCTGAATAAAGTCACTATAAAAGTCTACTCTGACGTAGGAATATTCATTTTTGTATGCGTGAGGATGGAGAGCAGGGAGGCCTCATCACGTTTCTTTCCATGCTCATCTATAGGAAAATTGATATTCATACGTCAGAGCATACTTTTCATAGTGATTTCAGTCGAAGAAGTTCCAAGGAGATGAGTCATTGGAAAAAAGAGTCTCTTTTGTCTGATGGTTCACCTCCTTGCAGCTTTCTCCGAATGAAATCACTATGAGAAATCTTCTCTAACGTACATCGGAGCAGATTTTTCATACTGATTTCAGTCGAAGAAAGTTGCAAGCAGTTGAGGTTTCGATCAAAAGAAACCCCACCGATCTACTGGAAATTGTGCTAGTTTATCATAATGTACTCGAATTTATTACTAATTATTACTAATTATTTCTAATTATTATTAATTATTTCTAATTAATACTAATTATTTTTAATTATTACGAATTATTACAAATTAATCCTAATTAATCACAATTAATCACAATTAATCCTAATTAATTCTAATTAATCCTAATTATTCCTAATTATTCCTAATTAATCTAAATTATTCCTAATTAATGTTAATTATTGCTAATTATTCCTAATTATTGTTCATTATTGATGATTATTACTAATTATTTATAATTATTACTAATTATTGCTAACTATTACTAATTATTACTAATTATTACTAATTATTACTAATTATTAATATTTATTACTATTTATTAATATTTATTACTATTTATTACTATTTATTACTAATTAATGCTATTAATCAGAATTATTTCTATTTATTACTATTTATTTATATTTATTACTAATTATTACTAATTATTACTAATTATTACTATTTATTACTAATTATTACTATTTATTACTAATTATTACTAATTATTACTAATTATTACTAATTATTAGTATTTAATACTATTTATTACTTTTTATTACTATTTATTACAAATTATTACTAATTATTACTAATTATTACTAATTATTAGAAATTATTACTATTTATTACTATTTATTACTGATTATTACTAATTATTTCTAATTATTACTATTTATTACAATTTATTATAATTTAATACAATCTATTACTAATTATTACTAAATATTATTAATTATTTCTATTTATTACTAATTATTAATAATTATTACTAATTATTTATAATTATTTATAATTTTTACAAATTATTACAATTTATTACTAATTATTACTAATTAATCTTAATTAATCCTAATTATTACTAATTATTACTAATTAATCATAATTATTACTAATTAATCCCAATTATTACTAATTATTAATAATTAATACTAATTAATACTAATTAATACTAATTATTCATAATTATTACTAATTATTTCCAATTATTACAAATTACTGCTAATTATTACTAATTACTACTAATTATTACTAATTATTACTAATTATTACTAATTATTGCTAATTATTTCTAATTATTTCTAATTATTACTAATTAATCCTAATTATTATTAATTAATCCTAATTATTACTAATTAATCTGAACTATTACTAATTAATCCCAATTATTACTAATTATTGTTGATTATTGCTAATTAATCCTAATTATTTGTAATTATTACTAATTATTACTATTTATTACTATTTATTTGTAATTATTACAAATTATTACTAATTATTACAATTAATTGCTAATTATTAAAATTTATTTCTAATTATTAACATTTATTACTAATTATTACAATTTATTACTAATTAATCCTAATTATTACTAATTTTCCTAATTATTACTAATTAATCCTAATTATTAATAATTATTACTAATTATTCCTAATTATTAAAATTTTTAATTATTACTAATTATTACTAATTATTACAATTTGTTACTAATTATTACTAATTAATCCTAATTATTACTAATTAATCCTAATTATTGCTAATTATTAATAATTAATCCTAATTATTACTAATTAATCTTAATTATTACTAATTAATCCTAATTATTACTAATTATTACAAATTAATCCTAATTATTACTAATTATATATAATTATTTCAATTTATTACTAATTATTACAACTTATTACTAATTATTACAATTTATTACTAATTATTACAATTTATTATTAATTATTTTAATTTATTACTAATTATTACTAATTCTTACAATTTATTACTAATTATTCCTAATTGCTACTAAATATTTATAATTATTACTAATTATTACTAATTATTTTTAATTAACACTTACACATAATTATTTATAAAAATAAATACTGAAGAAACAAATATCTAATTCTAATTTAATTTAATTGCATCTAATTAACAAAAATTATAAATAATTTAAAATAAAGTAAATTAACTAAACAGTAAAAAAATAGATAAATGCATTGAAACTGAAGCTTTCAGAGTATAAAAGCCGCGGATTATGCTCCGATTTAAAAGTTTAAAATATAAAAAATTTTAAAAGGAAATTTTTCAGAAGAAAGAGAGAGAAGTTGAGAAAGGAGTAGAATGAGAGGAAAAATGGATAGTGGTACATATAGGTTAGATTATTTGCGATGAGATTATTTGCGACGGGACCCGTCGCAAATGCCATTGCCCGCATTAATTAAGGTCATTCGATAAAAAAGTTATTTGCGACGGGGCCCATCGCAAATTGGAACTTCCCGACATACTATTTTCGATGAGACAAATATCCCGTCGCAAATACTAAAAACTACCATAGGGAATTTGCAACGGTAATAGGAACCCGTCGCAAATACTCTTCTTGTGGGTTGGCACACATTTCGCACTAAACCTTTTGTGATGGGTCCTTACCCCCCCTCACAAATATCAATTATTTGCGACGGGATAGTCAGCCCGTTCCAAATAACCCCTTTCGATGAGTTATTTACGACATGACCCTGACCCATCAAAAATACCCATTTTTCTCGTAGTGAACCGATGGCCAATCTGAAAGGACTATTCAAACACTTGAGGAAATATTAAGAACATGCTCAATGAAATTTAAAGGTGGATGGAATCAAAATCTCCCATTAGTTGAGTTCTCATACAACAACAGCTTGCATTAGAGTATTCAAATGTCACCCAATGAAGATCTATATGGGAAACGATGTAGAACTCTTACTTGTTGGGATGAAGTTGATGATAGAAAGCTTCTTGGGCTTGATCTTGTGCAAGAGATGACAGAAAATGTTAATGCCATCCAACAACACATAAAGGCTGATCAAAGTCATTAGAAGAACTATGATGACAACCGTAGAAGGGACTTAGAGTTTGATATTGGTGAAAAAGTCTTCCTTCGAATATCACCATGGAAGAGAGTCATGCGGTTTGGGAAGAAAGTGAAGCTTAGCCCAATGTACATTGGCCCCTATGAAATCCTTGATCACATAAGAGCATACACTTCCTCCAAATCTAGCTCAAGTTCATGATGTATTCCACAAATCTCTCTTGAGAAAATACATACTTGACCCTTCACATGTACTAAATCTGTAGGTTGTACAACTGGAACACGACCTTTCTTATAAGGAGTAGCCGGTGGAGATCTTGGATCGTAGAGACAAGGTTTTATTCAACAAGACTAACCACCTCGTCAAAGTGTTGTGGAGGAAACATAAATATGAAGAAGCGACATGGGAACTAGGGGAGATAATGAGATAGAAGTACCCACACATTTTATCAACTGAGATAATGAGTTGAAATTTTGGGATGGATTTTCTTAAGGGGGGAATAATATAACGACCTAGACTTTTTGAATGAAATTTGTTTCCTAAGAAAATGTGTGTTATATAATTTTGTAATCAACAAAACTACATCTCTTAAATAATGAAGTGATTATAAATTGAAATCTGACTATCAATATTTGACCTTTATATGACCATTGGTCATTATGACCATGGGAAACATTACACTTGGTAATTTTTTTACACTATAATTTATAAGTAGAAATGATAAAGAAAAATTAATACAGAAAGAAGAGTCGATGGCCTCAAATAGTAGAGTTGTTCTGTATAAATCCCATTTTTCAGATCTTGGGAGAGAGGTATCATCATTGGGGTTCTCTCTTGACCAAGCCCAATACGAGCTTCAACAAGTGAAACTAGAAGCAAATCACCTACGTGAGAAGTTCAAGTTAGTGGACACCCCATGAATCTATCACCATTACACACCTTACCCTTAGTTATTATGAGGGTGTTATAAGGGTTTATTTTTCAAGGCCTTAGTTAATTAAACTGTAATTCTATTGTATAAATAAAATTTTTATTCCACCAATTCTGTTTTAAGAATAGTTTTTCTTAATAAAAAATATAACGAATTTGATAAATTAATTTTTCAGATAGAAATTCAAATTTTCAGAAAAGATATAAATTATTATAATTAACTAAGGTATTATGAATAATATTTATTTTAATGAAATAGTATGATAAAAAACTCTTATTTAAATGTAAATGATAATTTTTTCTTCAAGTGTCAGAAATTTTACTATGCATTTTCAATCCGCTATTATTTGTAATAAATAAAGATTTTTATTTTTAAAAGTAAAAAATATCATATTTAATGAATTATTCTAAAAAAATAAATATCATTTTTGAAACCATCAAATCAAAATTAGGTTAGGTTGAATTTATGAGAATTTTCTAAAATACTTTATTTTTTCATGAATAGTAAAAATACTTTTGAGTTTTTTGATATGTTTAATGACATCATAATTATTTCATAATGATGAAATAATTAATTAACCACAATCTACATCCTAAATATGTTATTTTATTAATATCAATTATTTTAATATATTTTAATCAATTTACACGCCTATAATTTACTTTCCAAAGTCTAAAATGGAAACTTTTACATTAAATACATTATTTTTGTGAAAAATTTACTTTTACATGTGAAAAGAAATAATATAAAATTATAGTCAACTCATTTTAATTAAAATAACACAAAATATGATCTAGGTTTCCATAAATAAGGGAAAATACCATGGTCAAGCTCATGGTTTTTCATTTCCCACAACCTAGGTTTCCATGGCTGATATTTGGGAATTAATAAACAAATCCTCCACTTTTTCTATAAATACCCACCCATTTCTCCATTTCCATTCACTCCAAATCCATCATATATGAAGATATGGTAGTTTTACCCCACAATGTGTCCTGAATCCCCCAAGGTCCCAATCCTCATGTTTTAGGAACAACTCTTTAAGGTAAGGGAAATATCTATCCTTTCTCTTTGTTTCAAGAACCTCTTTTTATATATGTATTATGAAAGTTATGGTCACTATCTATTATTTACTTTTTATTCATTCACTTACTACCAAATTATTTTTAATTAATAGGATACCCCTATACCCTCTCTTTTTACCCTTTTTTAAAACCATTTTATATACTCATTATGCTTCCGAGCTTACTTCTCAAATTTTTTCTCTGCTCCTCAAGAAATTCTCTTTTATTTTATTTTTTTGAATACGCAAACATTTTTATTTTCTAGGGGTATTCACCTATATTTAAAAATGTTTTATTTTTATTTGGGTATTTAATATACATGAAATTATCATTCCATTTCCATGGGTTAAAAATGACATAATATACTTGTCTTTAATCACATTTTAAAAAGCCATTATTTTGATATGAAACCTGTTTGTTTTATTATACATGGGTTATTTATGAAATGTTTGATTATACTCTATGTGAACAAATTAATTAATACATATGAAGGGTATTCCCTAATAGTTCTCCACTACATTGGGTAAATAATTTAATCTCTAGAGATAACATGTTTTACACTACCTTGGTGAACAACCTTGGTAAATTTAATGACACCTCGATAACAAACCTTGGTGATATGCTTTTAAATTTCTCATTTAACAATTATATCCACATTTCCATGTTATTATTTATGTTTTTTTATTATTATAAACCTATTTCTCATGAATTATCATTATGAATCATGTTCTTATTTTTATTCCTCTAGATCACAAGTAAATTGTTTCCCTTGCTTTCTCTTATTGGGCCTTGTAAAGACCCGTAAATTTCAAGGAAATTTTTTTCTTAATTTTCTTTGGAATTGTACCAGAACGCAGTTTCTGACGGCACGTGATTCTGAGGCCCGATGTGCCCGGAATCATTTTTCGAAGTTTGGCTCGGGTACGTTCAGTGAACGAACGAGCGAGTTTTTCTAACTTTTGAACTGGTGCTCGGAATTGAATTCCGAGGGCACCAATGGAATCGCAACACCGATATTTTCTTAGAAACGCCTCTTCTGGAGTTGCGTTTTCTCAGGTGTGGTTTTTAATTTTTGGGCTTTAATTTAAAAAATAAAATAAAGTAGTGCGACAACTTTATTTTTATTTCACTTAAAGCCATTTAAAAGCCACTTAAAGCTGCTTAAGCTAAGTTAAAGCGGATAGGGTACAATTCAAAATATCCTACACTCTTGTAGGATATTTGTGAGGTGGGGCCTGCACGAGCCCCACTGTTTCTTTTCCATTAAGTAACGCACCTGTGAAAACCCCTATTAAATAAAAGTCAGCTGGGTTGTTTTTTAAACAATTAAATGCTCCTATTAATTGGGCGGTTTATTCGTTGAATTAATTTTGTGAATTAATGGGTCGTTACTTATCTTTTTTCGTTTGTTGGCATGTTAATAAAATAAGACCAACGTTCTTCTTCTTCTGTGTTGTTCGTTGAGAGGATTTGACAGAAGCTTAAGTCCTTCAACCTCCTTCGCGAAGAACACGAAGAACGCGAAGAACGCGAAGAACGCCGGCCTTCAACGAAAGGTGACGAAGAACGCCGAACCCGCGGAGACTGACGACGTGAATCCGTGTACCGCGACGCCGACGAATCTCCCTTCGTGACGCTTCTTCCACGGCGATCCAACCCCGCGACAACCTTCAATCGAAACGACAAGGTAGGGGGTTGCGCTCCATTTAAATTCTTTGTGGATTATAACAACAACATGGATTTAATTATTATTAATTAAATATGTATGTTTTTGATCCTCGGAGTTCGTCGACGCGACGCCAAGTACCGCGCGACAGCGAAGCTCTTCCGTGACGCGACGATTCTTTTCTTCCGCGACGATCAATTTCGCGAAGAACGCATGCTCGACGACTACGGCGAGGTAGGGTTTTGATTCTTTAAATCTTTGTGATTAAATCCCCGGTCGTTTAAATATTGTTGGGTGAATACCTTTAAGACCGCTAACGCGGTGGGTGCGGACTAACGAACAAGTCCGAACCCACCGCACCTTTTCGTTCTTGGTGTGAGAAATGGAGGACGATGAAAAACGGGGCCGCAAGGGCGATTAAAGGGCCTGACAGTGAAGATCGGGTCCCGGGAGGACCACTGGTGAAGACCACACGCAAAACGGACCACCGGAGCGCGTCTGGTGGCCCGCGGAAGCTCCCGCCGGCACGCCACGCCGGCGCGGCGGCCGACAGCGGTGCCCGGCGCGCCGCCGGAAAAACCCGCCACGAATGAAGCCGCAGCGGCGAGCCGGTTCCGCAGCCGCGCAGAACCGGAAAGAGGGACGTGGCCCGGCCGCCGCGTCCGCTGGCGAGGCGGCCCTACCCGGGGCCGCGACACTTCTTTCCGTGGGGGCAGAGCCCCGCGGCTTCCTCTGCTCGAAGGCTCGGCCGAGCCGAGCCGGGCCAGCCCGCCGGGCCGGGTCGGGCGGACCCGGGTCGGGTCGACCCGGTTCGGGCCGACACAGGGGGGGGTCGGGCCGGGTCGGTCCGGGCCCAGACCCCCCGTTTCCGGACCTTTTCGGTCTTTTGATCATAACTTGAGCTACGGACCTCCGAACGATGTGCCGTCTGCGGTGATGCGATACTTGGATCGAGACGGTCTTTTCGGTATATCACACTCAAGGTTTCGGAATACTTTGGGTTCGGCCGGGTTGGTTCGTACACGAAACTAACCGGGCCCTCGGAGCGGAAACACTCATATCTTGAGCTTCGAACATCCGATTGACGTGCCGTCGACTTTGTTGAATTCCTCTAAGTGAAACGGATATTTTGGCTTACTCTGCCCGAGGTTTGGATGTAGGTGGAGTACGGTCGGGTTGGTTTTTCCTTAAAAACCAACCGGGCCCCTGGGACGAAAAAACCAATAACTCTCAGACCGGACGTCTGATTGATGCGCCGTCTGCGACGTTGAGTTCCTATTGACGATACAGAACTTTTGGATACATCAACACTGGACTAGGTGTCAGTTGATGTATCAGCCTCTCGACTCGGGGAGCAGACCCTCCCGAACGAGCTTGCTGTGTGCGGGGACCCTAGAGCTGGCTGCCTCTGCTACTGTGACGAAGACGACTGTACAGAGATCCTCAGTGGATTCGACTGCGACGATGATGAAAACAGTACGGAAATCCTCCGTGTTTTCAGCAGTGACCACTGCGGTACATCTTGGGATACATCAACTCCGGACTACATGTCAGTTGATGCATCGACCTCTTGGCTCGTGGAGTGGACCCTCCCGGAACGAGCATGCTGTGTGCAGAAACCCTAGAGCCGGTTGAGACTTGACGACTGCTGATCGAACGACTCGGTGTGTTACGGATAGCCCAGTGGGAAGCACTTGGTTGTAGTAGCAGACCCACGGCGGAGGAGCGCTTGGTTGTAGCGGCAGACCCGCGGTACTCAACAGAAGGAGTACCTATGGAGGCTATGAGGGGGAGCGCTTGGTTGTAGCGGCAGAACCACGACGGAGGAGTGCTTGGTTGTAGCAGCATGGGGGAGCGCTTGGTTGTAGCGGCAGACCCACGATGGAGGAGCGCTTGGTTGTAGCAGCATGGGGGAGCGCTTGGTTGTAGCGACAGACCCACGACAGAGGGGCATTTGGTTGTAGCGGCTAACCCGTGGTACTTAACAGAAGGAGTACCTCTAGAGTCTATGAGGGGGAGTGCTTGGTTGTAGCAGCAGACCCATGGTTGGAAGCACTTGGTTGTAGCAGCAGGCCCACAGTACTTGATAGGTGGAGTACTACAACAGTCCAAGGTTAGAAGGAAGCGCTTGGTTCTAGCGGCATAACCACTGTACTTGATGGAGAAGGAGTTTCCCTATAGCTATGGTTTCAACTTCATGATCAATCCTATGTGGGTCATTGCGGGGGTTAGTACCTACCGATCCTTTGTGGGTCCGACGGCTAGATGAATCAGTGGCTACATCTGATCATCTCTATCGTCTTACGAAGAAGTATATCCTGTGTGAGATGAATCCTGTTTGCTATCCTATGTGGATTTACGTTTTGCTTTCCTATGTGGATTGTGTCGTGCTATCCTGTGTGGATTTACGTTTTTCTTTCCTGTGTGGACTGGGTTGTACTTGAGCTCGGATGTTGGAGCCGAGCGAGAATTGAAGACTTAGGTATATGTATGGGCATATACCTAAGCCGTGTCTGATGTTACTTCATGATTGTATCTTTCCTTTTTGGTTTATCCTTTTTGGATTCTGGGAGACCTTCGTGGGTCTCGGGGTCCCTACTGAGTAGCTTATACTCACCCCTGCACGGGCTATGCCTGCGCTACGTTGTGTTGGTTGCAGACGACGGACAACGCTGATCGTGGTGGAGGCTTGCGGAGCAAGACGGTACCTGGAGGTGGACCACTGGGCGAGACGTTCTCGGAGTAGTCGGCTGGACCCGAGGAGCAGTGGAGGCTTTCTGTACCCACCCTTCAGGTGGGACTTCCAGTGGATAGATCGACGTTGGGGCTTTACTTTTCAGTTGTTGTTTTCCCCTTTCGAGTTGTACTTTACTTTACAGTTGGGCTTGTATTTCCGGCCCCCCTTACTTTTCCGCACTTACTGCTGTACCAGTTTTTACTTAGTGTTTACTTTTTCCACTTCTTTACTCTGTGGTGCTTGTTTACTTTACAAATGAAATGCCTTACTTTTACCGGGATTTACGCCTTGGTGCTAGTCGCCAGCCCCTGGCCTATGGAAGGCGGGATTGGGGTAGTCACGGCACGGGCCCCGAGGTCGGGTCGTGACAAATTGGTATCAGAGGAGTTCAGTTCTACCGCAGACTCTGATCTTTTCTATATAAAGCAATAATGTTAAGCGTATTGAGTGTGGTTATCAGTCCAGGGAGCCCAGTGTTGGTGCGACGACCGATGTATCCATACACCAGGACCCTGACTTCTGATTTTCGACTTAATGCACGAAGACATTGATTGCATGTGTGTTTCAAGTTTTCTTTGTGATTACTTTGTATCATCTCACCAGGTATACTATTCTAACCGTGGCGCACCTGTTTCTTTTCAGGATGTCCCCACGACGGTAGCCATCTAGGGTTCCGAGAGTTGAGCGTGACGACAGCCCGCCGAGCGACGAGGCCTCGGTACTGGGCCCTTTGACAGGAGAGGCACCGGCAGTACCACTACCCGCCAAGCCACCGATGCTTCCAGCCCCGACCGCTGACGATGCACATCGCCTTAGTGAACTGCATGAGTTCCAGCGCCAGCGACCGCCCAGGTTCCGCGGGGAGACGGACCCCCAGGCAGTCGAGGACTGGCTGGAGGCGGTTGTACGAGTTTTCCAGTTAGTGAGGACACCAGCAGACCTTATGGTGGCCCTTGCAGCGAGCCTCTTGCATGCGGCAGTAGGAAGATGGTGGAGCTTGATGCTCCAGGTGCACGACGAGGCATCACTCCTTTGGACGGACTTTGAGAGCCTTTTTCGCTCAGAGTTCTTCCCAACCACCCTCCGAGCGGTGCGCATCCAGGAGCTACTACAACTGCGGCAGGGCAGCATGACAGTAGCCCAGTACGTGGCGAGGTTTACCGATCTCTCGCGCTATTCCACGGACATGGTACGGGACCCATTCTTTAGGGCCCAAACCTTCGAGCAGGGGCTCAGGAGAGAGATCAGAGCTTCAGTTGTTTCTCATAGCATTCTGACACAAACAGGAGTGTTGGAGCGAGCCCTCTTGGTAGAGAGTTTCCTTGCTGAGCAGTCTCCAGTAGCAGGACCCACCACTATCCGGCATGCGGCAGAGTCTTCTGTAGCGGGCAGTAGACAGATGACGCAGGGGTCCAAGAGGACTAGACCTACCGGTGGTCAACCGCGCGACACAGGATCGATTGTGCGAGGCACCCAGGGTGGACAACGACTTACCATGAGCGGACAGTGTTACTCCTGCGGCGGGGTTGGTCACATGGCTCGTGACTGTCCGACCTGCCATACAGATGACCAGCAGCTGAACGAAGGACCTCCCAGGTAGAGGCAGAGGTTCGATCGAGGCGGATCGCATGGAGCAGGAGACCGTGGCAGGGGAGCTGGCCATGCAGCGGGAGGTGGAAGACGCTTCGAGGTGTTGCCACCACCACCACCAGGAGGTCCACCCCGACCATAGGGAGTTGGTGGACATGGGAGAGCTCAGCTTAAAGCGGCTGAGGCCTTCGATCATGGAGCTCTGGGAGTAGATGGACATGAGCAGAACTAGTGGATACGTATTTTGTACTTCTAGTTCCTTGTTGCTGTTGTGTAGTGTCTTTGTATTATGAGCTGCAATAAAAAAAGATGCATACCTTTGTGATGTTTTCTTTCCTATCCTCTTTTGTGTTGTTACTAAGAGGTTCCAGTTTAGACTGTTGACTTGACCCTCACTTGTGAGACATCTACTGGAGGAGACCCAGTTACCACACATTGATGCCGACAGTGTGACTCAACCCTTGGAGGCGAGAGTAACGGTTGGATCTCTTGGTAGTAGCATCGAGGCCTTACGACGTCATCCTTGGTATGGATTAGTATCATCCATGTCGGGATTGACTGTATTAGGCGAAGAACTTGGTTCATACATGGGATGAGACCAGATTTCCCTTATAGGCAAAGAAGAAATCTCAGTAGCTCTTGTAGGACCAGAAAGGTCCAAGTCATCCATGAACGGATGAGGATAGCTCAGAGCCGGCAAAAGTCTTGTGCTGACAGAAGGCAGAGGCCACTAGAGTTCGAGGATGGCGACCGTGTCTTCTGGCGTGTCTCACCTCGACGTGGATTACGGAGATTTGTCCGAGGCGGCAGTCGTCTCCATGCTTCATCGGACCATTCCAGGTCCTCAGCAGGATTGGCGAGGTGTCTTAACGTCTGGCTCTACCACCTCAGTTGCACCGGGTGCACGACGTCTTCCACGTATCTCTGCTGAGGAGATACGTGCACGACCCGACACACATCATTGACCATGGGGAGCTAGACGTTGATGATGGGGTGACTTTTGCGGAGGTCCAGGTGGAGATCGAGGATCGATAGGAGCGGGTCCTACGTGGACGATCGATTCCACTAGTGCAAATCAGATGACAGCACAGGAACCTCCAGAAGAGCACTTGGGAGCGGGAGGCTCAGATGCGTTCTCAGTACCCACATTTGTTTCCCTAGCTTATGATGTATCTTTACGGGGATGTAAAGCCCTGAGGTGGGAGTGATTTAAAGACCTGTAAATTTCAAGGAAATTTTTTTACTTAATTTTCTTTGGAATTGTACAAGAACCCAGTTTCTGACGGCACGTGATTCTGAGGCCCAGTGTGCCCGGAATCATTTTCCGAAGTTTGGATCGGGCACGTTCAGTGAACGAACGAGCCGGTTTTTCTAACTTTTGAACCGGCACTCAGAATCGAATTCCGAGGGCACCAATGGAATCGCAGTGCCGGTATTTTCTTAGAAACGCCTCTTCCGGAGTTGCGTTTTCTCGGATGTGGTTTTTAATTTTTGGGCTTTAAGTTAAGAAATAAAATAAAGTGGTGCAACAACTTTATTTTTATTTCACTTAAATCCACTTAAAGCTTCTTAAGATAAGTTAAAGTGGATAGGGTACAATTCAAAATATCCTACCCCCTTGTAGGATATTTGTGAGGTGGGGCCCGCACGAGCCCCACCGTTTCTTTTCCGCTAGGTAACGCACCCGCGAAAACCCCTATTAAATAAAAGTCAACTGGAGCGTTTTATTAAACAATTAAACACTCCTATTAATTGGGCGGTTTATTCATTGAATTAATTCTGTGAATTAATGGGTCGTTACTTATCTTATCTTTTTTTGTTTGTTGGCATGTTAATAAAATAAGACCAATGTTCTTCTTCTTGTGTGTTGTTCGTTGAGAGGATTTGACAGAACCTTAAGTGCTTCAACCTCCTTTGTAAAGAACGCGAAGCACGCGAAGAACGCCGACCTTCGACGAAAGGCGACGAAGAACGCTGAACCCGCGAAGATCGACGACGCGAAGCCGTGTACCACGACGCCGACGAATCTCCCTTCGCGACGCTTCTTCCACGACGATCCAACCCCGCGACAACCTTCGATCGACAACGGAAAGGTAGGGGTTTGATTCTTTAAATCTTTGTGATTAAATCCCCGGTCGTTTAAATATTGTTGGGTGAATACCTTTAAGATCGCTAACGCGGTGGGTGCGGACTAATGAACAAGTCCGAACCCACTGAACCTTTTCGTTCTTGGTGCGCGAAATAGAGGACAACAACAAACGGGGTCGCAAGGGCGATTCGAGGGCCTGGCAGTGAAGATCGGGTCCTGGGAGGACCGCTGGCGAAGACCGCACGCAAAACGGACCACTGGAGCGCGTCCGGGGTCCGGCAGCGGCCAGGCGCCAGGCGACGGCGGCGCCCGGCGCGCCGCCGGCAAAACCCGCCATGACTGAAGCCGCGGTGGTGAGCCGGTTCCACAGCCGCGCGGAATCGGGAAGAGGGACGCGGCCTGGCCGCCGCGTTCGCTGGCGAGGTGGCCCCACCCGGGGCCGCGACACTTCTTTCCGCGGGGGCAGCGCCCCACGGCTTCCTCCGCTCGGCCGCTCGGCCGAGCCGAGCCAGGCCGGCCCGCCGATCTGGGTCAGGTCGACCCGGTTCGGGCCGACACAGGGGGGGGGGGGGGTCGGGCCGGGTCGTTCCGGGCCCAGACCCCCCGTTTCCGGACCTTTTCGGTCTTTTGCTCATAACTTGAGCTACGTACCTCTGAACGATGCGCCGTTAGCGGTGATGCGATCCTTGGATCGAGACGGTCGTTTCGGTATATCACACTCAAGGTTTCAGAATACTTTGGGTTTGGCCGTGTTGGTTCGTACACGAAACCAACCGGGCCCTCGGAGCAGAAACACTCATATCTTGAGCTTCAGACGTCCGATTGACATGCCGTCGACTTCGTTGAATATCTCTAAGTGAGACAGATATTTTGGCTTACTCTGCTCGTGGTTTGGACACAGGTGGAGTACAGTCGGGTTGGTTTTTCCTTAAAAAACAACCGGGCCCCTGGGATGAAAAAGCCAATAACTCTCAGACCGGGCGTCCGATTGCCGCGCCGTCTGTGATGTTGAGTTCTTGTTGACGATACGAAACTTTTGGATACATCAACTCTGGACTAGGTGTCAGTTGATGTATCAGCCTCTCGGCTCATGGATCGGACCCTCCCGAACGAGCTTTCTGTGTGTGGGGACCCTAGAGCTGGCTGCATCTGCTACTGTGACGACGACGACTGTATAGAGATCCTCAGTGGATTCGACTGCGACGATGATGAAAATAGTACGGGAATCCTCCGTGTTTTCAACAGTGACCATTGCGGTACATCTTTGGATACATCAACTCCGGACTACATGTCAGTTGATGCATCAACCTCTTGGCTCGTGGATTGGACCCTCCCGGAACGAGCATGCTGTGTGCGGAAACCCTAGAGCCGGTTGAGACTTGACGACTGCTGATCGAACGACTCGGTGTGTTACAGATAGCCCAGTGGGAAGCGCTTGGTTGTAGCAGCAGAACCACGGCGGAGGAGCGCTTGGTTGTAGCGGCAGACCCGCGGTACTCAACAGAAGGAGTACCTCTGGAGGCTATGAGGGGGAGCGCTTGGTTGTAGCGGCAGACCCATGACGGAGGAGCGCTTGGTTGTAGCAGCATGAGGGAGCGCTTGGTTGTAGCGGCAGACCCACGATGGAGGAGCGCTTGGTTGTAGTAGCATGGGGGAGCACTTGGTTGTATCGGCAGACCCACGACGGAGGGGCGCTTGGTTGTAGGGGCTAACCCATGGTACTCAACAGAAGGAGTACCTCTAGAGGCTATGAGGGGGAGCGCTTGGTTGTAGCAGCAGACCCATGGTGGGAAGCGCTTGGTTGTAGCAACAGGCCCACAGTACTCGATAGGTGGAGTACTACAGCAGTCCAAGGTTAGAAGGAAGCGCTTGGTTGTAGCGGCATAACCACTGTACTTGATGGAGAAGGAGTTTCCCTATAGCTATGGTTTCAACTTCATGATCGATCCTATGTGGGTCATTGTGGGGGTTAGTACCTACCGATCCTTTGTGGGTCCGACGACTAGATGAATTAGTGGCTATATCTGATCATCTCTATCGTCTTATGAAGAAGTATATCCTATGTGAGATGAATCCTGTTTTCTATCCTATGTGGATTTACGTTTTGCTTTCCTATGTGGATTGTGTCGTGTTATCCTGTGTGGATTTACGTTTTGCTTTCCTGTGTGGACTGGGTTGTACTTGAGCTCGGATGTTGGAGCCAAGCGAGAATTGAAGACTTAGGTATATGTATGGGCATATACCTAAGACGTGTCTGATGTTACTTCATGATTTTATCTTTCCTTTTTGGTTTATCCTTTGTGGATTCTGGGAGACCTTCGGGGGTCTCGTGGTCCCTACTGAGTAGCTTATACTCACCCCTGCACGGGCTATGCCCGCACTACGTTGTGTTCGTTGCCGATGACGGACAACGCTGATTGTGGTGGAGGCTTGCGGAGTAGGACGGTACCTGGAGGTGGACCACTGGGCGGGACGTTCTCGGAGCGGTCGGCTGGACCCGAGGAGCAGTGGAGGCTTTCTGTACCCACCCTTCAGGTGGGACTTCCAGTGGACAGCTCGACGTTGCGGCTTTACTTTTCAGTTGTTGTTTTCCCCTTTCGAGTTGTACTTTACTTTACAGTTGGGCTTGTATTTCTGGCCCCCTTTACTTTTCCGTACTTACTGTTGTACCGGTTTTTACTTAGTGTTTACTTTTTCCACTTCCTTACTCTGTGGTGCTTGTTTACTTTACAAAGGAAATGCCTTCCTTTTACCGGGATTTACTCCTTGGTGCTAGTCGCCAGCCCCTGGCCTATGGAAGGCGGGCTTGGGATAGTCACGGCACGGGCCCCGAGGTCGGGTCGTGATAGGCCTTGTGATCACCCTTTCCTTTAGTTTATGTCCCTATGTAATGAGATGAAGTAATTGTACATAGGATGAATCTTTAAAGAATCCTTTAAAGTGGTTTAGAATAATTTTTTATGTTTTCATGTATTATGTACCTTTTTCCATGAAAATAAACATTAAAATATCCCTTATTTGTACCATGCAGATGAAAAGTTTATGTAATAAGAGGACAAATTCTACAGTCTGATAGTAAAATAGATAGTTGTTGTGATATCCTAGATGTATTTGGGTGAGATGTGATGTAGAAAATGTGTCTATGGGTGGGATTTGATATGATGAGGTGTCTTAAAATAGGGGTCGGGTCGTGCATGGTAAGAGTAGGGAATGAGGTTGATGCCCTTTATGTTCATGATACCCTACTGCTCTGGTTATAGTCATGGATGTGTTTTGGCCTAGGGGTTTTTAGGTGAGATGTGATGTGGCAGTGATTGTAGTGTAGATATATGTGGGTATGATCTGTTGTGACCATGATTGCGGGGCAGTGTGGTATTCAGAGGAGATAGAAGTGCCAAGAAGCATGAGGTTGGGGTGTGAGAGAGGCATACTAGTGGGAAAGCAGTACATGGTACCCTTTATTGATGTGAATCATGTTATATTATATTACTTGGCTTGAATTATTTTGTGATCATTCCTTAGTGAGGTTGGGATAGATAGTGGTCTTATTTAGGTTCTGTTGGTTCTTTTGTTTTCTCATGGGTTCATTACTATGATTCTTTCACTTGTGCACGATATACCTTGGTTTTATTACTTAGTATACCCATATTCTTACCCTATGTATATAAAACTTTTTTCAGCTTTCTAGGAGGACTGCATGGACCATGTTGGACATTACCATCTTGGACCTTGGATAACTGTTGTGTCGCTTCTTTATCTTTTCTTTTGGGTATTTAATTTGTAGATTTTTATCTGTATCAGTTTTATTTATACATGCATTGTGGGATGAATTTTGTTTCCTTTTTATAATTCCATTGAGTTGTTTGTGAACGATTCATCTTATCTCCCAATCCTACATTATTATATAGGGTAATACCTCTCATCTTATGAGATTTTTATACCTTCAGTGCTAGTCTCTAACTAGGGGCCTAATGGAGGTGGCAATTTAGGGTCATTATCTCTCTCCCCTCATTGCGGTATATTTGGAGGGAGGGGGTCATGAAATAATGGTATCTAAGTGATGGTTGAGATATATAATGGATTTTGTAGTTATTAATAGTTTGAATTTCATTGTTTTGTATGGAAACCATGTTAGTTGATCTTGGTGTATGACATAGGATAGGGACACCGACTAGAAAATGGGATTTTAGGCCCCACATGATCCATTGCACAAACATTGAGCTTATTGAACAACCAAGTGATGCGGATCTATTTGTTGGGTAGAGACCTAAGAGTGGTACATGCATCATGATGACTTATGTTATTGTTTGAATTTGGTTGTTTTGGATAGGTTAAAATAAATAAATCTAATTAAAATTAATCTAAATGAAATTACATACTACCGAGATTAGGAAATTCTTGTTTTTTTGCAGCTATGGATCCCATTCATCATCCACCTATGGATTTGGAAGTTGAGGTTTAATAGGATGAACCATATGATCACTGTAGGGTTGATCTGATAGAGGAGGATGAGGCTTTTTAGAGAGAAATTTTCACTTTTTAGTGACATGCTTTAGGGAATTATAAAGGATGTGTTTCAGTTATGGAGACAGAGGGATAGATATAGGAGCTCTAGATTGTTTTTAGTTTGATCTAGACCCCAGTGGGATACTGGGTCCCTTTAGTGGTCAGTCAGATGTGGGGAGTTTCACTTCAGTGGTGGATATTGTATCCGAGAGTGCAGAAGGAGGCCGATGTTTCATAGGTCAACTTTCAAAAAGAGATCTAGGGAGATTTACTTTCATCGACCATGAAGGTAGTGAAAATATAAGAGATTATTTCTCTTCAATATGGGAGTATTTTAGTGAAAGATTTTTGAATCAAGTTCAAGTACCATCTTCATTTCCACAGTTCTTTTTCCAGATGAGGAGTCTCATGTGAGATGTCTTGAGGAGGCACTTCATCCTTCTATCCAGTATGCAGTTACTCCTTTTACATTGTTGGTGTATCAGAATATTCAAAATAGGAGGTGATTGAGCATATGAACTCATGATTAGGTTTACCATGAGTGGGGAACCAGCAGGGTTTGTCAAAAAGCCGATTTTTCAGTGGTAGGTCTTAGGAACCACCTTCAAGGTTTCAACTAGTGGAGAGTCGACCTCAACAACTTTCTTTCTGACCTTCTAGGGTTAGTGGTTTCTATTATTTTCACGTGGGATTTTTGATGGTGTGTTTTTGTTGTGGGGTTCATGGAAATCTCCAAAACCAATGCCCAATGATTCTATGAGCTCAGTTTGGTGGAGGTGGATAGGTTCAACACCAGCCACAACAGTAGTTTCCAGTGAGATCGTTCCAGCAGTTGGGGTAGTAGGATTATGCTCTATAGAGGGGATACAGATAAGGTAGAGACCAACCTTAGGATATTCTTTTTATTCAGGGAACTCAATCCAAGCATGGTTTTAGAGGTGTTCCTTAGCAAAGAGGTAGAGGATTTGGGATTGGAAAGTGGAATGGAGTGGAGGAAGCAGTCCTAGAGGGTCAAGAGATCAACAAAGGTACGATCGGTTTGTTTAACACCTTTGTTTGTGCCTTGTTTGATTCATGATATTCAAAATTATTTATTTCACCCACTTTAGTTTTTGTTCTAGGACTAGATACAGAGAGGCTTCCCATTCCCTTAGTGTTGACTATGCTAATTAGAGGCTGAACTAGATTTTTTGATGTGTGCTAGGGGTGTAGACTGATGATGGGGCCAAATCAGTAGTGTGGGGGTATTTTATTACTACATATGAATCCATACGATGTTATCATTGACATCGACTGGTTGTGTTCTACACGTTTTTTTGTCGAATTATTTTGGAGGAGAGTCATGTTCTCAGATTGGATGGCTATCATGTGTTTTTCATTGGCGAGCGGGGTTATCAGGTGGGAAGTTGTCATTTTGATCCCTTTTTTTATGTAATGGTTGAGTTGTATATGGAATCTGTGGATTCTAAGATAGTGAAGGTTCCTAGTGTTGTTGGTTAGTTCCTAGATGTTTTCTTAGAGTATCTTGTGATGCCACCCCCTCGATGTGATGTTGAGTTCTGAATAAAATTACAACATTGAACTTCTTTGATTTATATAGATACTTATTAGATGAAACATATTGATTTGTGGGAGTTAAGGATTCAGATAGATGATCTGATGCAGAAGGGTTTTATTCGGCCTAGTTTTTCACCATGGGGTGCTCTAGTGTTGTTCTCTTATAAAGAAAATGGTAGTCTAAGGTTGTACATAGACTAATGGAGGTTAAATCAGGTGATATTCAAGAACTGTTACCCTCCTACGAGGATAGAAGATATTTTTGAATAGTTCATAGGGGAACACTGGTTTTCTAAGATCAATATGCAGTCATGATATCACCAGTTAAGGGTGAAGGTTGGTGATATCTTGAAGACTGGCTTCATATAAAGGTATTAGAATTTTAAGATTTTAGTCATGTAATTTTGTGTTATAAACACATCATTCTTGTTAATGTATATTATGAATTCTCTATTCTATGAGTTCCTAGAATAGCTCTCCATCATATTCATCGATTATATCTTGATCTACTCAAAGTTAGAGGATGAGCATGTTGATCATCTCAATTCTCTCTTGTATGTTCTTCGATTCTAGCAACTTTATGAAAATTTGTCCAAAGTGTAAGTTTTGGATATGATAGGTGCATTTCCTCAGGCATGTGGTGTGTCAGTAGGGTGTGTAATTTGACCCATTGAAGGTCAAAATAATTTTTTCTTAGGAATCACCCAAGAATGTGGTAGAGGTTCACAATTTATTGGTCTTTTAGGCTATTATTAGAGGTTTGTGCCAGATTTTTATAGAGTTTCATCCCCATTTATAACATTGAACAATAAGGACTAGGATTTAGTGTAGACTAATCAGTTATAAACAAAATTTGGTTACTTGAAGGGGTAGTTGTTCAGTGTTCCAATGCTTTAGTTCCCTAAGGAGAGTGTGATGTTTGAGGTGTTTTGTGATGCTTTCCATCTGGTCATGCGATGTGTATTGATGAAACATTGATGAGTGATCTCTTATAAGTCTAGGTAGTTATATCCTCACAAGAGTAACTATGGCACCCATGATCTACAACTAATAGTGGTTGTGTTTTCCTTGAAGTTGTGGCGATATTACCTCTTTGGGTAGCACATTGTGGTCTTCACCAATCATAAGATATTGAGGTATATATTTTCTCAGTGTGATCTGAATTTGAGATAGTAGTGGTGGATTGAGTTTCTTTAGGATTATTATTTTTAAATCTACTATACCTAAGAAAAATAGAATTTTGTGGCCAATTATTTGAGAATAAATTTGGGTAAGGATGTTATTCAAGAGTATGGGAATTGTTAGAGATAAATGTAAAAGTTAGTTGCCTTATAATAAGATTCAAGGGTGGATGATGGTAGAGGATCTTTGTTTTAGATTACAATATAGTATTATTTGATGCAATGAGTAGAGGAGTCTCAGTGGGGAGAATCAGAGATATAAGTGATGCAGAACTGTGTTTTCCATGGTGATGCTCCTGAAGGATGGTCAAGACCGAGTGTTGTTTCATGGGAGGTTGTTTATTTTGATAGTGATTTATGAGGGAAACCTTCATGAATTTTATATCACACCTTCAATAGTACACCCAGGAGTGTCCAATATGTACTATGGTTTGAGGATATAGTTTTGGTGGCCCGATATGAAAAATGAAGCAGATGGGTTTTTTGAAAATTGCTTGGTTTTCATGAAGGTTGGTTGAGCATCGTGTTCCTGGAAGTTTTTTGAAACCCTCAGATATTTCCTAGTTGAAATGGGATAACGTATTAATGGATTTATTCATAGGGTTACCCTGATATTAAAGAGGTTGTGATTCTATCTAGGTGATCATGTATCAGTTAATGAAATCTTCCCACTTCTTAGCGATTAAGAAGTCAGGCGTAGTGGATGATTTGGTTAAGAGTTATGTGAATGAGGTGCCATGGTTCCATTGAGTTTCAAAATCCATTTTATTAGATTTTGATGTATTCTTTACCTCATGAGTCTGGAGGGGATTAAAACATGATTTTATTCCCCAGTTATTCCTCAACACCGATTTCTACCCTCAGACAAATGTAAAGATGGAGCGGACCATCCAAACACTATAGGATATGTTGAGATCATGAATCTTTAACTTTGGTGGATCTTGGGTATGACACCAGACTTTGGTCAATTTTTATTACAATAAAAACTATCACTCTTACATTGTCATTGCTCCATTTGAGGATTTGTATGGGAGATTGTGTCATTCTCTATTGTGATGGAAAAAGGTTAGGGAGGAAATAGTTTTTAACCTGATATGGTGAAAAGCACAAAAGATAAGTTCTAAATTTTTCGTGAGAGGATGAAAGTAATCTGATCGTATGAGGAGGCCCTTGGAGTTTGAGATTGGGGACCAAATGTTCTTGAAGGTTTCCCCATGATGTGATAACTAGAGGTTTGGATGGGGGAGTAAGTTTTATTCCAGTTTTTTTGTCCCTTTGAGGTTTTGGGGAAAGTTTATGATGTGGAATATAGGTTGGAATTTCTATATTGGTTAGAGAGGATCCACAATTTCTTCCATGTCTCTAATCGCTGTCAATATCTTCATGATGAATTCCATGTCATTGACTAGACATAGTTTAATATTTAGGATGATGTGACATTTATGGAGTGTTCATTAGAGATCCTGGATTATCAAGAGAGGGTGCTACATGGACAGACCATTCCCTTGTTTCATGTGTTATAGAGGCATGGTGGTATAGAGGAGAGTACTTGGGAGTGAGAGATACAGATGTGTTCCCATTACCCAAAGTTTTTTTTGAGTCTTTATTTATCTATTTTGATTTATGATGTGATGTTTGGATACTTCTATTTTATGATATGTGTTGCTTTCCCTTGATATGATGTGTGTTCTGTGATAAAGTCCTGACATATAAAAATGGGAGGACCTAATTCCAAATTGAGTCACATTAACTATAATGTGATTAAACCCTTTTGAGTGAGTTAGTTCCACCCATTGCAGATAGTATATTAACATGGAGGATGGAATTACCTAATTCATGTGCTTGGGGAAAGTCCTGTTAGTTGGTTATGAGAGTTGTTAGTTTATAATGCATGGATGTTGAGATGGTTGAGTGGTGGTATGATTGTGTGAGAGGAGGGGATTTGCGGCTATGTGGTGATGATTTTGTATGATATTTTTTTCATATTTTTTTATATTTTTGGATGGATTTAGTGTTTTAGGTATGATGAGATCCTTGGGAAGTATCTCACAGGGTTGTTGTTTGGACCCCATTACCTTTGAGATTGGTTTTAGATTCATGATGGTGAGAATCATTTGAGAGGTATCTGATGTAATGATCTGTGTCTCCCTGGTCCAATAATTTTATTGTTTTGGGTATTGGAGGTGTTTTGGATGAGGGTTTATAAGGTTTTAGAAGTTTTGGTGGAGGTTGGAGGTGCAACAGAGCTTCTATATAGAATACACACCATGTACAGTTTACACAACATGGACTGATGTTTCATAGTCTATATAGCTGTTGAGTTCATGGATTATATATTAGCTAAAGGGGAAGCTATGATATAAATTAAATTCTATCTAAGATGAATTCAAAAAATGTATTAAATAAAGTACAAGAAAATGTGTTTTTCATTGATTTTTTTAATTTTTTGAAAACCTGAGGATTAAACGCTGTGTAATGGTCACATGACGTGAAACTGGTAGGATTACTAGTTTTTCATTATTTTTCCTGAAAATTTTTATTCATTTAGATGCACCTCATTCTCTCTAAATTTGGGTGATCCCTAAGAACCATGAGAGGATCTTCTATCCCCCTTCCTTGTACTTTGGTTCGTTGGTTCCGGTGGATCCCTGTTAGTGATCCCTGGTGACTTCTTCTTCTTTCCCCAGGGTTTTATTTTTTTATTATCTTGGAGATTCGTTGTAGAAGTGCTATTTTAGTTTATAGTGTGAGTTGGGTTGTGTTTTGATGATATTTGGGTGTGGTGTAGGTTAATCCATGGTTTCCCATGGGATTTTTTGATTTTTATACATTTATCCATCATCCAGTGGTGCGCAGTGAGTCGACAAAGATTCTTTGAGGTAGGGAACCCCACGTTTCTCTTTATTGTATACCATGTGGGAGGGGTATGCTCTTTCTAATCTATGGGATATTATTTTTATGGATTAATGAAAGATAAATAATTAGTTAATTAAAATTTAATGAAAAAATGGGAATGATTTTCATGTTTTTAAAACTTTGATATGATTTTCATATTATGATTATATGGCCTTTATGACCTTCTAAAAATTAAGTCCATTGGGGGATTTTTTTATTCTGGATGTTATTTTCTGTGACTACTATGCATGTATTTTTATTATTATGATATGACCCTAAAATGGAAATTTTATAACCAATCATATTTTTCTAATGAAATGATTGTCCAAATTTTTTAGATTGCATGATAACACCCCTAAAATAAAGTGAAATGTGATAAAAACCCCTTTGTTAAATATGTAAAATGATCTTTGATATGTTGTGGTGTGTGGCCATTATCATGGGGCGACAATGTTTGTTTTCGATGTGATGTGTGGTTGATGTGTGGTTGGAGACTATGGGGTTGATGGTTTGATGGATGTGATTTTGGGTAGGAAAGGTGGTTATTGTTTGGACATTATTTTGGGGTGACATGGTGGTTGTTGTTTGACTATACTTTTGGGGTGAAAAGGTGATGGTTTGATGGTTGCGACTTTGTGGTGGCGAGGTGGTTTTTGTTTGTTCGGGGCATTGGGGTGGTGAGGTGGTGGTTTTTTGGCCATGATTTTGGGGTGTCAAGGTGGTGGTTGTTCATCCATGCATTTGGGGTAGTAAGATAGTGCTTATTTAGCTATGATATTGGGGTAGTGGAGTGACAGTGTGATGGGGATTATGAGATGATTTTGATGTGTGGTTGCTTTGTGATAGATGCTTGGGTAGTGATAGAATAATTAATTTTTTAATGATGTTTGAAATGGTTGGGTCTTGGTTTGGTTAATGTGATGTAAATGGCTAATGGATAAATAAGTTATGGGTTGTGGAGATAATTGTGGATGATACTTAATAATGAAAAAAATTGGCTAGATAATGGGAATCAGTTGGAATTGTGAAATGTGGCTTGTGGTTTGAGTGGTGTTATGCATTTTGAGGTGGTAGAAAAAGTTATGATGTTGTGAGCTGGTTAGTGTTTGGTTATGAAACCATAGGTTAGGCTTGTGTGTGTCTATATTTATATAATTGTATATTTCTTATTATTTCTATACACACCCCACCCATGTTGAGCACTTTTTGCTGAAACCCACATAGTCACGTGCGGGGTGCTTTTCCCGACACCCAGTGGAAAGAACAGATAGCTAGGTACCTGCACTTTCCCACTCTCTCTTCCATGTGATGTAGGTATTGCAAAAGTTGTGATGGATGGAGGTCTGATAGTCCACTAGGTATCCCAAGTGTCTTAGGGAGAGATGTGATGTAGCCCAGGTATCCATGGGCATGATGAGATATGATGAGGTGACTTATAGTAGGGGTCATGCATGGTAGGAGGAGGGAATGCAGTTGATGTCATTCATGTTCATGATACCCTACTAATGAATTTATGTTTTGGGATGTGTTGTGGACTAGGTGTTTTCGAGAGATATGTGATGTGGCCATGCTTGTGGTGCGGCGAGCCTAGGTGTTTGCGGGCATGATGTGTTATGACCATTCTTATGGAGCAGTGTGGTATTCAGAAGAGATGGAAGTTCCAGGACGTACAACATTGGGGAGTGAGAGTGGAATACCAATGGTAAAGTGGTGCGGGGAACCCTTATTGATGTGATGCATGTTATATTATATCACATGGCTCACATTATTTGGAGAGCATGCCTTGGTGAGATTGGGATGGATAGTTGACCTATTTAGGTGATGTTGGTTTTCTGTTTGCTCATGGGTGCATTAGTATGCTTCTTTGACATGTGCATGAGAGACATTGGTTTTCCTAATGAGTATATTGTATGATCACCCTATGTACATAAAACTATTTTTAGGTTTTTAGGAGGACTACATGTACTATGCTTGACATTACTATCTCAGACCTTAGATAACTGTTGTGTCGCTGCTTTTGCTTTTCTTTTGGGTATTTAATTTAGAGATTTTTATGAGTATCAATTTTATTTATACATTCATTGTGGTATAGTTTTGGTTTCTCTTATATTATTCTATGGAGTTGTTTTTTGGATTATACATATTATCTCCTCATATTACATTATTATAGAGGGTAATGACTCCAATTTTATGGGATTTTTATTCTCTCAATTATAGTCACTGACCCGGGGATTACTGGAGGTGGGACTCAAGAGTCATTATCTTTATCCCATCATTATAGTATGTTTGGAGGGAGGGGATCATGAAATTCATGTCGACTCAGATTTTAATTAATTTCACATCGTGAATTCAACTTTCATAACATGAATCCATTTCACACTTCACACCTCAACCGAACACAAGCCGCGAATTCACTGAATTCACAATCCACGGATCACTAATTATAGGTGTGTAGACCATTCATGATGTGAATATCCTGTAGTATATCTAATGAACAATAAAACACTAAAAAACCTCCACCATCCTCTCTCAAAACATCTCCAACACCCAAAAATAGCTATGTAATGCATCGAGAAGCCACACACCTTTATAATAAACAATAATAATAATTGATCTATCCCATTGAACATGGAAGCGGTATATGAATTTAGGGTTATTTATAATTCTCTGTTTTATTAGTGTTTTATAATTTTTAATTTCTGAAATTATATTATATATATATATATATATTTATTAATTGAACAATATATAAATATTCTAATGATGAAATGTAAATTGTTTTTGAATTGGTTTAATTTATTAATAAAATAGAGATATAATTATTTTAGAATTGGTGTGATATTTAAAATAACTGGTAACTAGTATATTTTAATGTTCATTATTTTATAACTTGGAACTATGTGATTTTATCTCAGGAAGATACCATGTGCTCAAGAATATTTTAATGTTAATGAAGGGGGATTAACTGTCTGAATGAAAATTAAAGGTGAGCTTGATTAAAGAAACTCTATATGGTTTATTCCTAGGTGATAAATTAAAAAAATATTCATGTGAGAATTGAAAAGTGATGAATCCCTCATGTGACTACTATTTCATTGGTGTAATCATGAAGAAACTTCATTATTTGATCATCGACTACTAAAGTGATCAAATTTTGTTGAGATACATCGATATTCTCATCATCTTCTCCACAAATATTCTTTATTTTTTTGGATTTTCAATATAATATATTTTATTTCTTTTTTTATGATTTTTGAGTTGGTTTAAGGTTTTTTCATCCTAAAAATTTGATCCTAAACTCTATATGGTTTCTCCTAATCAAAAGGATGGTTGGGTTTCATCTTTTGAAAAAAGTTAGATTGGTTATGGGTTTTGAATCCTAAAAAAGTTTTTTGAGTTATACCTCCAGGTGAGAAAAAGGTAGGACTGTAATTAGGATATCAATACTTTTCAAAAGTGAGTCTCTAAATGGATACTAGCCTTCTCATAGAGTAGAGAAGATTAAAGAGTATGTGTAGGATCTTGGTTATCCACACTAATATAAAAATATGTGTTCTACTTGTTTTTTTCTATATTATTTATTTTCATAATTATATATTCATAATCTGATTCATTTATAATATTCACATTATTTTTTTCTCTTCTGCATAACATGTTGTTAGTATTGTATGAACACTATATACAGTTTCATTAATAATTGAAGTTTCACCCGTTATTTATATGATAATTCTAATCTATTTATTTTAAATTTACTATTCACCCCACCTTTAGTCCATCTTTCCATGTCAATCATACCTATCACTTCTTATCTATAGTACCAACAATTAAAATTGTTTACTATATATTAGTAATGAACATATTCAAAACTAGTAAATATAGTTCAATTAATTATGAAATAGAGATACATGATGTTTAAACTAACTAAAAATCACTGAATCAACCAATGTAAATAATATAAATAATAAAAATATTTAAGCTATGTTTGAAAACATTTATTTTAAATTTAAGAAACATGTATACTCTATTAAATAGTAATTACCGATAACCCATTGAAAAAACTTATTACAAATCACTGAACCAACCACTGTAACTAATATTTTATATCTATTATATATATATATATATTTTAGCATATTAATTATGCAATTATTAAAACATTTTATCAATTAATGTTATCATGTTGAAGTACATACCAATAATGGTGACACACCAAAAGTCTCTCAATGAGAATCGAGTCATGATTCGAATGTTAAAGAGATTTACTATAGCTAAATCTCTTGTGAATGAAATCATACTAGCATAACTCTAAATAATACTAAAAGAAATATGCAAGATATGTGAAAAATTATACCCTATTTAGTTGGCTTAGAATGACTATTTGTTAGTGTAGAGTATCTAACATCTCTAAATCTCTTCAAGGCTTCCATTCCTATAAAATATATCAAGAAAAAAAGTAATTAAATTAAACCATCATTTAAATTTAAAAACCATTACATTTATATTTATTCAATTATCTTGGAAAAATAAACCTCACTTATGTTGTAATAAATTCAAACCACAAATCACATTCCAATTTTATAAAAACACCATATAATAGTTACAAGTAATTACATTTATATTTATGAAATTAGGGATTTAAAAAAGACTTTACATAACTTAGAATCATTTTCTTCTTGATTGGACATTTTTTATCATCTTTCATCATTAATATTACTTTCACTTCTACCTTTTCACCCTACCCCACTAGAACCCCAAGTTCAATATTAGGGATAAATTCAATTTGTTGTTGTTGACGGGGTTCACCACTACAAATTACTTTAACTTCAATACCCATATAAAATATGTCCCTTAGTTTCAAGTGAAAAATACTCCACAAATATTCAAATATATAATCAATTTGATACACCATTTTTCATGGGTATCCAATATATATATATATCATATTCCTCATAATCATCGATTTTGATCAACTGAGAGAAGTTTATAGAAGTAAGATTTAACAAATCATTTTGTAAAACACTGTTAATATTTATCGAACTGAATTTGAATAAGAAAACTAAAAATTTTCATGATAGTATAATTTGATAATATCAATAAAATTTACATAGAAGACCTTATTTTCAATAGTAAATACACCACTATTCTTTTTTTAGAGATTTTTTGCGATCTACAGTATGAAACTTGAAACCACCAATATTGTGAGATTCAAATATCATATAAATATTAGTAGGAACTGAAGATAAATACTTTAAAAATTCTAACAGTGAAACTTAATTATTATAATTATTTATATATAAAAATTAATATAAAATATTTTTACTGACAATAAATACTAAATAACATATTCAAAATAGGTATTTGAATAAAAACTTACACGATGTTAAACCATTAAATAATCTCTTTATCAACCAATTTTGTTAACATTGTCTCTTTTAAAGTTTTAATAATAAGGAATATTTTTATTTATGTTCTCAATTATTTAATATATGGATCAATAATATCATTATTGAGTAGTTCATATCTATGTGCCTGTATTAACTATAAATCAATCAGTATAAATTAGGAGCCTTTTCCAACTTATCAACATGAATTTTGAAAGATTAATGATTTATTATTGTCCTCAGAATGAGTTTTATTATCATAATAACATCCCACTTATTTGAATATTATCTTTATAGAATCTAAATATATTAAATAGACGGTTAGGTACTTTTGGGTTAGATAAATTTCAACAATAGAACCTTTTGAATGCGATTCATTTTTTACATAAGAATTAAAATGACCAAGATACCTATTGTAGAAGAGTAAGAAATTAATAAATAAACCTAATATTTATTAACTTAGAAATTTATAATACATTGATAAAACGAAAATTAAAATTACATACTACTCAATAGGACAAATACATCAATAATATAAAGGTTCTACAAGTTTATAATACTCATCAAAATATACAATAAAATGAATAATCATAGTGAAAAAATATAAGGGAAAGATAATCTCTAAATTGCAAATAATATATATAATTATTTTCTGAATTTTATCAAATTCCATTAGGTTGAGGGTTTTTTCAAATAGTTTTTTGAGGAATATACAAAATTTTACCAAAGTTGTATTTATTTGGTCAGGTGATAAATTATAGATTTCCATGATAACAACTTCTCAAATAATATACAAAATTTATAAATTTTTGATCCATGTAATTTATAATGACTTAAATCTAAAAATATATATATTCTACTTGAATATCCATAAAGTAGTTTCATATTTTTTAATCATTGAAGGATAAAATATTTTTAATTATTTTAAGTGAAAAAATTTCTACTAGATACTTTTAGTTATCATTATATTATAGGAAACACTTGATATTCAGTGTTTCCAAGACTTTATGAGAACATATATGGTATTTTCATTTCCTTGGCTCATTAAGTAGTGTAAAAAGTTCATTTCCACACACATTATTCTTAATGTGCACAAACTCATGATTATGATGTAATAAATAAAATTACCAATATGGAAGTTTAAAAAATATTCTATTTTTATTACATTGTTGTGTTCTAGTTGTATTTTATGTGGTTTTAACTCTTTTATCACCTTAATTCAATTGAAAATATTTTAAAAACTCTATACAGATATTTTATAATTGTGCCAAGATATGTGATTTAGATAATAATTTTTGGGTAATCCTTAAATATTTTTTCCCATTAAAACTTGAATTATTATAAAAAAATCAATGATATGTATCAAGGAATAAAATTTGGGACATGAAATACTACTTTTATCTATAAGGTAGTATTTGAGGGTCAAAAAAATTACAAACTTGATAGTACAATCTAGTGTGTGTGTTCCAATAATTTTTTTTCACATTCCAAGAAAGTCACTAATGGACCACATTAGGGAAATATACATTTTGATTTTTTTGGTGAATGATGAATTATATTTTTCTACACCATCATCCACAAATCTTGAAATTATAGGATGTGAGGTTTTTGGTAGATATCAATTTCATTTCCCAGAATCTAATTTGTAGGGATAATTATTGACATGATAAAATAAGTTTGTTATACACACATCCAATGAGGTAGATTATAAGGGATTAAATTGACAGGAAATATGTTATAACTACTGCTTAGTGCCCCAAAAGGGTTGAATCCATAAATTATTAATCCCCAGAGCACATTTATATGGAGAAAAGAAAAATCTAGATATAATGAATCAAAGGTATTTTTTGTTTTTTAATCTCTAATATGTCACATGAACCAAATATTATTATTATTCAAATCATGCCACCTTATATAATCAACTATTTTTAAGCACAAAAATAGACTTTATAATCATATTTTTAAATGGAAATAATGTAAAACCATCATACAAATTTTATTTTTCTATTTATTCATGGTAGTGAATTGATTCAAATAGACAACATGATTTGTTGACTTCTATATACAAGTAAAAAATATTTTTTATTCCTCTCTATTAGTATATTCTCCTCAATATATCATAAAATAGTTGGGATATACATGTATATTTGTATAACTGAGTCCATGATTGATAAAAGCCTTCTTTATCTCATAAAATGACATAGGGATATTAGCTTCAACAAATGCATCATGCCTCAATTCCAATATCATAGGCATTTCTTTATTTATAGTTACATAAATACACTTTATGTGGTACAACTTGAGTAGAAAATATAGTTTTGAATACTTAGCAGATACTTCATACAGTTCATGATTTCTAACTTCGAATAATTTATAAAATAAATTTATGTGATTACTAAGTTTTCCCTTATATCAATTTACACAACATCATACATTAATATGTTACCAAATTAACCAGCTTCTCATTAAGTTATGAAAAAATAATAAATATTTGGAGCATAAACACATGGATTAATTAATGTGTTACCATGTTAAAGAAGTCACCCTACTATGTTAAAAACAACATTTATCAATTTTTTATTTCATTATCCACTACTGGGGCATCAACATATTCACTCTAATGGAGGACATCATTGCTCAAACATTTCGTAATGTTTAATTATCTATACTAAATCCACCACACATATTGAGGGTGAAATTATTTCAATATCAAGTGATCAAATACTTCATTACTATTTAACCATCATTTATATTTAAATTTTAAACAAGAATATTTTATTTTTGCATCGATCGATCTATATGCGATTTAAAAACCCAAAAACACATTCAAACCATTAAAATACTAAGGTATGTATTGAAGTAACGTAATCCAAATTTTATCCATAAATAATTTATTTCCTACACATTATAATAAAAAATAAATTAATATAAGAATATAAGAATAAAATAGTACATTTTACTTAATACACACATTTTTAAGATTATGACACTCTTTCCATTTTAAATCCAAAAAATACATAAAAAATACTCTCTTTTCAAAACAAAAAAAATTTAAATAACATTTATAATATGTGGAATAAAAATCACATCGATAAAAGTTTAATAGAAATAATATATCAATAATAATCAATATTTTTTTAGTGTACCTCATATATACAATTATGGTAGAGGATCCTAACAAATCGTACTACTATCAGATTTTCGATAACTAACTAGTAATTTTCATCAAATCTAACCCCTACACTAGGAAGCCAGAGTTAGTTTTTTATAAACTTCTATTTAATATAGTAATTATCATTAAAGAAAAATATAAAAGGTTATATCTTACTTTTGATTAATGAAAATTACAATGTAAATGAGATATTTTCATATAAAAATAAACTCAAGTTGGTTGGTGTTTTGGTTAGATTTGAAGAAAAACTATTAACTAGTTTTTAAAAATCTCATATAATCACCTTATATATACCTTTTTGATCCAAAAAATTTATTTTAATTCTTAAATTCATTAAATATTCTAGGAATAATACACATTGAGTATTGGTTAAACATTGAAGGAGTAAATGGAAACAAAAAAAAAACTAAATTTGGTGTTTAAAATGTTAAGAGTGCATAAAAAAGTGAAAATCTATAAATCAATGAAAAAACCATTCTCATAATCATTTTTCTATGCCAATATATATATTTTATTTGTTATGAAATATATTTTAAAGTTTTAATATAAAATTTAGTTAAAAATAATTAATTTTTTTCTTAAATCCCCTCCTATAAATACGATTTTATAGTCAATCATTTAATAAATGCATTGTTACATATATTATTTTTTAACTCCTATTTTTATACATGTTATAGTTATGATTCTTATTACAATAAATGAGCTAAGAGAGTTTTTTACTTAAATAGTAGCTTTATATATTTTCAATTGTTATATATTTTTATTTTAGAAAAATTATATATTTTATTATGTATTATAGCATTATATAATAAAAAAATATTGATATTTATTTTATAATATATTTTATGTTGAAATTAATTAATGATACCATTTATTAACCAATGAATTTGGATAACTATGATTAATAGTTTAGTATTATTATTAAAAAAATTTCAGATAATTAATTTCTTAGGATAATATTGATGTGAAAGTTCAATACTTGAGAATATTTCTTCCATGGTCTGGTCAAATCAAAGAGTGGTACTAATGTGGACCCATAGAACACTGAGGAGTTTTTTAAAAATCCCCCTAAGAATGTTTTAGTAGTATATATCCTTTTGTGATTAATAGTATATTAACAATGGTTTATAGATAATTTATACCATGTAGATAATATTTTAACTACCTTGATTTTTTTTATGAATTATAAAATATGGGAAAAGTTATTTAAATTTTTATAAATCATAAAGATATTCTATTTAAAATACAAATTTCAATGTTAGAAAATGAATAAGATTCTTATAAGTTTCATTCCAATTATTTTCAAAAAATATTGGTTTGTGTATTGATGTTAGTGTAATAAATTATTATATAATTTTTAGTGAAGATACCCATTCATTTTATGTGTAAGAAATTATCACATATTGTGTGAAACATTTATTTTTTTAAAATTTACTTATGTAATTTACTATAAATAATTAATACCCTATACTTATTAATTTTATTGAGTTGAATTCTGCAAGAAAGTAATACCGTTTAGATAAATCATAAGAAATTTTTATATTACCATAAAAAACCTCATTTTATATGGTAAAAATATGAAAATAAATCATTATTGATCATTAATCCATGTATTTATACTTTAATTATTATTAAAAAACATGACATACATTACTTATCTACTTAATCATATTATGAAATTCATTATTCAATGATATGACCATTTGTGAAAAAAACAAAAAAAACAAGAGTTTAAAATTACAACACAAAATAAATGATAATATATGGTAAAAATTAATGAATCCAATAAATATATCATTGTGGAGGTGGTGATAGAAGTAGGGGAAAAGGAAATGGATGATAACTAGGACAACCAGTAAAGGATGTAGGGAGTGCAATAATTTCTAGAAGGGAGCGCGACGATGGGGATGGACCACAATGATAGATTATTGGGAGGTAGAGATGATAGGGAGGGAGGGGGAGGTGGTTATGGATGGTGAAATGATAAGTAGTGGGAGGAATTAGGGAGGGAGTGGTTAATTGGTGGAGAGGGAGAGGGTGATAGTGGGGTTTGGGTAGGGAATGCATTGAGGGGGAATATTTTTAAATTTTTTTCTGATGGTTTGTTACAAATAAAAAATAGATAAATAAATCTTGAATGGTTTATTTAAAACCTCCATTACATTAAACATTTAGCGGTGATTTTTAAGAAAATTTATAAAAAATATTGAAACCCTAATCTAATTAACATCTAGTAGTGGTTTCTAAAACGAACACTAAAAACTACCACTACATATATACTTACTTGTATAAATAATTTAAAAATGATTATAAAACATGGGATATGTATATAAATAATTGTAGGGGTATAAAAAGGTAATAAAACTCATTATTTTGTCAAAATACATGAAAACACCCGAAAATGTTTTTATTTTAAATAATAAAATTTGAACATGTATAAGATTAGAAATTTATATTCAATCATAAAATTAACTTCATTTTTCATGTAAATGAAATCATAAGAGAAACATAAAATAAAATAATAATAAATAATAAAGTAAATAGAAAAATCATGAAGTTTTTTTGAGAAATTATATCCATATCACCCATAATCACTCATAATAACCCATAATAGAATCACTTTACAAATTGATTCCAATAAAATTTATTGGAATATCTAAACTAGTTAGTTAAAATATCTTTTATCTTAAAAATAAATCATTATTCAATGTATAATGGGGATGTATCCTAGGCCTATCCATCATCATATATAATTTTTAAGCACTAAATAATTAAAAAAGGAATAAAATCTTGAATTTTAACCCCTAAATATAAAAATTTAAGTCAACTATACTGAATAAAATGAAATGAGTTAACTAATTAACAATTAATAGGAAAATAAAATATAATTATATAATATTGGTGACTAAATATTCAATAATGGTATGAGAATGATTTTTTAGAAAACATTAGAGAGAGAGAGTGAGAGTTGAGAGACAATGTCGCGAATGAACTTTAGTCACCCCAGAACCAGGCACCTAAAACGAATCGTGATATAACTGAAGAACATTATCAATACCCTAGGTCCAATTATAACAATTAGGGAATAAGACATAAACACATGATAATGATTCACCTTGTAAATTAAATTAAACATAGGATTTACCCTTGGAAATTTATCATGACCAATCCATGTATTGGAGGTCTATGCATCGACAAAAAATGGTTTTATAAAAAAATAAAACCAAATCGAATATAAAAAATAAAATAAACAAATAATTTTAAAAGAATGAACTAAAATAAGAAACTGGTGCTGGAGTATCTATCTTGGATAAAAACAGGACAAGAAACTAAAACAAATACCCAAAATACCTGATGAAATATCTATGTGACCCCGATGTCACCATCCATCCTTAAAACAATATTTACTTAAAGGAGATCAAGATGATCAATAACCTAAACCTGAAACAAAAATGATCTGTACAGATAGGTGTGAGAACAAAGCTAAGTAGGAATACCAAAGAAACAACACCTCATGTGCATCCTTTAAATAAGTGATCCATTTGAATCTAGTTTGAACTATAATGTAGAAACATATCTTTTTATTATATATTTATCTAAAAAAATAATAATTTTTTACCATTGTTCCTTTATAATAGTTCTATTAAAAACATGAAATTTAAACATTTCCAAAAGATTTTTCCTTTAAAACAACCATATATAAGAGGTAGTAAAATAAGTTCTAAAAACTTTTCAAAAATTTTAATCAATAATTCTAAAAGGGAAAACGGTGGTTGTTTTAATAATAAAGAAACAAAAGAAATATAATAATAGTGATAAAAATAATAACAATGATAATAATGGTATAGTAAACCATATGAATTTTTAACAGTAACCAACTATCATAGAAATAAAGGAAATATAATATAGATAATAAAGATATGTACCATTGACCATGATAATACCAAGGAGATAAGGGGAAAGTTTAGAACACACTAAATATATAACACCATGACTCTAATATCACAAAATAGGTTGTATTTTACTACATTTTCATTTGATACAAGGGATCGTATCTTGAAGGATCAAATAGTTTAATAGTCCTGGGATAATAGATACATACATGATTTTCACATTTCATCTGAAAACATGAAATATAATGAAATAATTCTTGTGAAAAAATTATTATTTATTCTAGTAAATCCTTGTTTTCATTCATAGATCCCCTTTTGGTATCCCAGGGAAAGGAAAACATAATAAATGGCGATATCAAATGATTAGTAAGGGAAATAAATCAATATAATCTATTATAAAGTAAATAAAAAATGAGTAATATGGTTGAGATAAGTAATAATATAATATGCCATATAACTAATACCATACACAGGGGATTAAATCCATGGATAATATAACAACATAAATAATCACATGGATAATAATAACTAGTTTCATAATGATATAATGCACAATGTCAGACATCATAATCGCACCTTCAAGGCCTTGTTATAAGACAATATATGTAAATAGGTAAAGCATAAGCCAAATACCCAAACTAGTTTGTCTCATGAGACCTATTGATGCATCAAGGGGCTATAACAAGCCTCACACATCACTTACTAAGTAAAATAAATTCCTCATATATTAAATGGTCAATTTAATTCATAAACAATATTACTCATCAATAAATATGTGTATTTATTAAAAGATGAAAAATATCAATATTTTCCCAATCAATCAAATAACTTTTATAGTAAAACACTCAATGTTGAAATGGAATAAAGTTTAAGAAATAAGAATATACATGATTCAAATAATATGTATTTTTAAGATTAATGTAATGTACAATGAAATATGATCATAATAAAGTTAATGTTTCAAGAGAAAATTAATGACCATAAAATTAATAAGAGATAAAATATGACTATCAATCATTAGAAATATAGTTTTGTAATAAATTCATGTCTATTAGAGAATAAAATAAAATGGAAGATAAACATTAAAATGAGTTTTAATTAAAGAGTTTTATTTTAAATACCATTTATAACTTGTAGAATAATATAAATATAGTAAAACAGTAATGGAAGTTGGAAAGTTCATTAGTGCTGTATATGTTAAAAAGAAACATTCCTTTGGAATTTTTATAAAAAAAAGTTGAAAATTAACTTTTTAGAAAGCATTAGATATATTCCATTAAAACCTTATAAAAATAAAAGGATAACTTAAAATGTTCTTAATAAATAATTTGATTAAATAAATGGAATTATGTTAAATTTTTTTGAAAAATATGGATATGGAAGAAAAATATACTTGATTAAAAAGAGAAATATTATAAAATTTACTTTTAAACATTCATTTTCTTGATTCAAGTGAAAAAGAGAGGAAAATTTAGAAGAAAAAATGAAAACACCTTAAATATATATAAAATAGATTGGTTTTAAGATATAAAGATCAAATAATCCCCCCATTATAGACTTAAATTTAAACAATCCTAAATAATGAATATATTATGAAATAACCCACTACCACTTTGGTAACTTTAGAATATAAAGAATTATGAAAGAATAAATTAAAATGAAACATTAAATTTCATGAAAATAAGGATAATAATTATATTACATATCAAAGGGTTAGTATATACACCACATAAAAGTAAATAGGTTAATAATACTAAATATATCTCAATGGAGTGGAAATTGCGATGAAATCCATTACCTCATGTATGAATTTAATTGTAATTAATTTTATCCTCATGTATAATAAATTTAAATTAAATATAATTTTATAATAGAACCATATAAATACTTATAATATCATATATTATTCACCTATAATATTTAAATATCATTTTATTAATAATTATTTATTATAATCACCATTTCTAAGTGATAAATGTTTCGTTTTTCATGTAAGTTTCGGTTCAGTAGTTTTAGTATGTATATATTAATCATGGTTTCATCATATATAGATGTTAATAATGATATTAATGTTGTATATAATAATTATCAAAATATTTAAAATCATTATTTAAATGTTAGATATTAAAAAATTAATTACACCATTTATGGAGACGGTATGTCGTATGTACGCATGAACATTGTTTTTAATTTTCAACGGATATAATGATAGAAAGGTAAATAAAAATAAAAATTTATAGAATCATTGTTATATCATATATATATATATCATATAAATTCGTTAAATCTGTCCTTATTACCATCCATTTTAAGTATAAATGAAAATTGAATCATATCTCGTCGTAGAGGTGGTAGTCCATACGTACACATAAGCGACATTACCATTTTCCAAAAGATTGGAAGTTAATAAGGTAGATATGATGTTATAATTTTATAAGAATGATAATTTCATAAATTTCATATATATTCATTATATACATATTTATAATCATCCACCTAAAGTATTGATGAAAAAATAATTACACTGCTATGTGGAGACAATAATCCATATGTTCACACAAGTGATGTTTTTCACTTTTTATTAGATGGAAAATGAGATGGAAAATGGTTAGAAAATAATAATAATAAAATATAAGTATATTTATTATTATTTTGTTATTATTTTAGTATAGTTACAATATATTTATAGGATGTATAATAAGAAATAAATTTAAAATAGTTGTAAAAATGATTACCTTCTCTCAGAGAAACCTCCTTTGGATCTCTTCACAAGGACCTCAGGGTTAGTATCTTGTGAAGAAAAAAAACTATATAATATGAATAAGGATATTGGGGATATATTTTTTCTAGGTTTGTTCATTCTAGATGGATCAAGAGTCATGGATAAGTGAGGGTTGGAGGTTTCCTTTTATAATTGTTGTGAGTGACACACTTGTAATTTTTCCAAGATTTAAAATATTATTAAGTCATTTTCATGGAAAAATGGATCCAAAATGACTCATATTTGAAGTAGATAAGGTTAAATTTTAAATATAAACAACCAATTAGTTTTAAAAAATTATTTATGTCATTTTAACTCTTATCTTTTAGCTTAACCCCTTCATTAACAATTTTTAACCTTAATCATTGTAATAACCTTTTCACTATTAAAGGTTTGTAATTTTACTTATAATGTAAAAATTAGAAAATAAATGGAAATGGGATTAAATTTTAGAACATTTATAATATTATTTTACCTATTTCAATTTTTTTTATAATTTTTAATTAATTTAATAAAAAATTATTTTCATAAAATATCATTAATTTTTATTTTTGAAACTATTCATTTAAATTGACTTTAAATACAACAATATAGAAGTGGAATTAGAATATAAACCTTAAAAACATCTTTAATATGTATTATTAATTTATAAAATTAGTAGGTCACTATAAATAACCCAAAAAATATAACTTTTTATATTTTTAAAATTATTTACAAGATTTTTCTACTACTTTCACAAGCATTGTGTTAACTTTGCATAATAATTTAAGGTAATTATTTCATCACTAAAAATTAAAAATAAATTACTATGATTAAAAATTAATTCAAATATAAGATTAATATTTATAAACAAACTTATCCACTTTTATTACTTATGTAAAAAATTTATAGATATTACATTCAATAGAGTGACTTTTTAGAATTTTCATTACGTAAAATATTATAAACATCATTTTCTTGAAAAAGTGTCACATAAGTAATTAAATAACAAGAATAATATGATAATTATAAAAATAAATTTATTAAATAATAATTAAAATAAAAATTTTAGACTTATCAATTAGTGTTAACCTAGGTTAAATCGATTTACCCTTTTACAGTTGTGACATATTTTTTCTATTATACTATTCATTATGACAAAAAATTAAATTGAACTTATTAAATATTATTAACTAAAATGATTATAAATATGTAATCCATTTTATATAATTAAATTTATATATTTGGAAAAAATTCATTTTATAATAATCCTACAAAGCGTGATGAAAATCAGTTTTATGAAAAAATTCCTTTTGAAGTCAAAAAGTATTTTTATACCAAGATCAAGTATAATATTGATTCCTATGTAATAATATTATTTATAAAGGGTAGTTATATTAATTTAGTATCAAATTAAGAACATTATCAGGCTTTCTAATGGAAATAAATGACAGTTTTACAAAAATAGTTATTTTTTCAGTATTCACTAAAAAATCATTCTTTTCAGAAAAATCCCAAAATTTAACCCTAATATAATTTTGATATGATAATTTTAAAAAATAAATTTATTTAAGAACGTTAAATTTATAATTTTTGAGAATTTATTTATTAATCACATTCTTGAATAAAACTATTTTTATTGTGCTATTATTTTTCTTGAAAGAAAGTATTACTATAATTGAAGCTCATGTGTTACATTCTTCTCTCCTTTAAAAAAATTTCAACTTCAAAATTTTTAGAATATCACCTCATGAACATATTTTTGTATTTATTCATAATAAAATATTTCGTTTCCCATGTCACCTCTTCCATCTTATGATTTATCCAAAGCACCTTTACTATTTGACTCGTTCAATTCCTCAAAACGTTTTTCTCAAGTATCCAAAATCTAGATAGGATCTTCATAGTAAGATAAATCATATTCCAATTATATTTTATTATAGGTGAGTACATGTATTTTATCTGACATATTCTTCCTCAATAAATGTTTATAGAAAACATCATATACTTTAGAGGGGAACATGGCATTTCCAAACGGTAAGCCATAACTTCAAATATTTATATAATTTCGAAAGGGTTAATGTACCTAAGGATAAATTTTACTTTATTACCAAATATTATAATAACCTTCCATAGATATAATTTCAATAAATAATTATCTCCCACTTTAAATTTTAAATCTTTCATTCAGTTATTATTATAGCTATTTTTCCATTTTGAGATGCTTTAATATGGGTCTAAATTGTCTTTACCTTTACTTTTGTCTCCTCTAAAATTTATAGGCCTACATACTTCTTTTCAACAACTTCATACTAAAATTTGAATTATGAAATATATTTCTATATAATGTTTTATATGATTACATTTGAATAATTGAATGAAAGCTATTGTTATAGGAAAACTATATCAAAGGTAAATAATGACACCACATACCTTGAAAGTTAAGTGATAATGACCTTAACATGTATTCTAATGTTTTAATAGTCTTATTTGACTACCCATTAGTTTGAGAATAATAAGTGGTGCTCAAATTAAGATTTGTATCAATATAATTTTGAATACTTTTCTAAAATTTTGATGTAAATTGTGGATCATGATCAAATCTAATAAAAATAGGTACACCATAAAGTTTTATAACATTATTAATATATAGATTTGAAATGTTATATAGAGTTAAATATTCTCTTATAGTGAGGAAGTGTGTAGGTTTCATTAGATGATCAATAATAACCCATATGGTATCATTTATTTTATGATTCTTTGGCAATCCAGTGAAAATTTCCATAGAAATGTTATCAAATTTCAATATAGGAATATGTTGAGGTTTTATGACTGCTTAAGTGTGTTTTCTCCAAAACTTTGCCTATTTAAAAACCAAGAATCTTGATATATAATCAACAATTTCCCACATTATATTATCCCATAAAATATTTTCCTTAAAATATCTATAAAATTTAGTGCTACCGGGGTGTATAGAGAAGTTTCACCTATGACCATCATATAATAATACTATTTTCATCTTAATTATATATGTAAAACAAATCCTCCTTCCAAATTTAAGAACATCGTATTCATAAATGAAGTATTAAAACTTCACATCATTTATTACAATAATTTTATTTTGAAAATTCTTTTCATCAATATGGGAAATTTTTATCTTTGAAAATAAATATTTTTTGGAAATAAATTTAAAAATGAGTGATGTCCCCCCCTTACCTAATAATTCCCATATCTGACTTTACTAGGTCCCTAAATAGAGAATTATTGTCAATCCCCATCTTAAAAAAAACTCCATGATATTTCCTACTCAATGTATCATCCACTTTATTAGCCTTTCTAGGGAGGTAGAGTATTAAGAAATCATAATCCTTGAGTAGTTCTAGCCATATCCTTTACATAATATTGAGCTCTTTCATTGAAAAGATATGTTTTAGGATCTTATGATCTATTTATATCTCACATAATTGGATATAAAGATAATGTCTCAATATCCTCAAATCATAGATTACGATTTCCAAATCAAGATCTTGGATTATATAGTTTTTTTTAATAATCTTTAACTACCTTGATGCATAGAAAACAACTTTATAATATTGTATGAGGAAACATCCAAGTCCCTTATTTGATGTGTCATTATATATAAACAATCCATACTCTTCTAATAGAATTTTCATAATTGGTTCATTGATTAACCTATTATTTAATTCTTCAAAAATTTATTTACATTCATAAATTAATAAGAACTTTACACCTTTACATGTTAACTTGGTTAAAGGGTCTACTAATCATGAATTTTTTGAACCAAATACCAATAGTAACTTGTTATTCCATGGAAAATATATGCATCAGTTATGTTTTCTTAGAATAGGATATTATTTGACTACCTTTTTCTTTGATGGATAAATATATATTCCATCCTTAGAGACAATATGGCCAAGAAAATCAACTTCTTCAAGATAGAATTAACAATTTTTAAGTTTCCCATAAAATCATTTTCTCTAAGAGCATAAAGAATGTTTTTTAAATGAATATTATAATCTTAATAACCTTTGGAGTATACCAAGATACCATTAATAAATACAAAAATGAAATTATCAAGATATTCCATGACCACTCAATTCATCAGATTCATAAAAATAAAGGGCGCATTAGTCAATCTAAAGGGAATTATTATAAACTTATAATGTCCACACCTTGTACGGAATGTCCTCTTTGGAATATCTTTATTAATTACTAACAATTTATGATATTTATAACAATGATAAATCATTGAAAAATATTATGATCCTTTAATATGATCAAATAGGTTATCAATACAAGGAAAACAGATATTTTTTATTCACAGCAATGACATTGAGTTACCTATAATCAATACACATACTCATAGTCCCACCCTTCTTTTTCATAAAAAGAGTAGGAAATTCCCATGGTAAAACACTTTATATATGAATCTGTTATCACAAAAATCATATATTTGTTTATTTAACTCCACTAGATCCACATAATCCATCCTATAGAGAGTCTTATATATATATTTTTCATTAGTATGAATTCAATAGAAAAATAAAATTCATGATCAGGTGGATGTCTAGGTAGTTATTTAGAAAAAAAATCAATATATTCTTTCACAATAAGAAAATATTCCATCATTGGGTTAAATTTACCTTCCATAGGTTGTGTATTTACTTATTCTCTAAGAATTTCATTAAATAGGTCTATTAGAGGTGGATCTATATATGACTCAGATTATGTAGCCTCCCTTTTGAAGATAATGGATTACATATCTTCATCAAAAAGTACAATCTCTTTCTCTAGACAATAAATTTTTCATTATAATAAGAAATAAAATCCATACCAAGGATTATGTCAAAGTCAGCTATAGGAATAATGACTAGTTTTTCAAATAGGGTAAGTTTATGTGTCATAATGGAAACTAAATGACATATCCTTATTTCAATAATATTTCTGCTAAGATTTTTTATTGAAAATTACCTTATTAAGATTATATAAAAATATCTCATTTTATTAGAAAACATTTATGATATAAAATAGTGTGAAGATCCAAAATAAAATGAAGCATTAAATAAATTTGAGGATATGATCAACATAATTTCTACTACATCTTTAGGAAATTCAATATAATCTGTAGTGATTATATAAGTTTTTCCTTTCTATCTTGTTCATTTCTGAGTAAATTTCCCTTGATGCTTAGGGAATTCATTATCATAGTGCCTCATCTTCTTACAGTTGAATCAATGAACATTAGAAATATCTTTATTTCCCTTATAATCATGAGACTGATGGAATTTATCTCTATACTTGAAGAAATATCCCATTATCAACTAGCATGTTATATGATATTTTTTTTAAAATTTGTTACAAGTTGTAAACTCTGTCCTTTTCTTATTCACTTTTTCTGCATTTCCTTTTCCATAGTGCTTATATTGAAACTTTTTTTCCCACATTCCTTTGAAGTTGTAATACTTGGAGAATTAATTCTCTATCTTGATAGAAAATGATACTATGTACTTGTATTATGAGAAGGTTTGGGAGACTAGTGTCCTTAAAAGGATTAGATTTAACCCATAAAATAAATGGGTAATCTTAATCATTAGATTGCATACGTATTCCATAGAATGACTTGATAATAATTTAATGGTAGATTCATAATTAGAAATATTTTCATCTTCCTTTTTTCTTAGATCTAGGAATTGTCTCTCCATATCCTCTCATTTATTATAAGGAAAATATTTTCCAATAAAAGTAACTTAAAACCATTCCACGCTATGTTTTCTATTTCTTACTCATCCTTAGTGTTTTGAATCAATTACCACCACTAATCTATATCCCCAATGAGACAAAAAAAATCCATGAAAACATTTTACTTTTAATTACTTCCCTAAGGATGAAATATATTATCTAATAAATTTATCCATTGCTCAGATAAAAATAGATTAGTATCCCCATATAATTATAGAGGTTGCTGACACTTGAAGTGGTCCAACACTCTTACACCATGTTTCTAATATATGTGATAATTCAAACAATAAATTTTATTGGTCATAACCTGTGTCAACTACCCTAATAGAGTTACAATTTTATCAACTCTATATCCAATTACTATTACAACTCTAGTTTCATTATATTTACCTAGAGGGAAATATCTATATAGATTATGTGCATTGATATGATTTCCATTCCTTTCACTAGGTTCTATTTCAAAATTTTGGAATAAATTAGTTTAAATCATAACATTACAAATCATAATTTATAATTATGAAACTAGTGAAAAAATTGACACAATTTGAAAATTTATTCATAGCTAATATTAAAATCATAAGCTCAGTATCATTAGGAATATTCTCAAATCATAAAAATATTTTAAAATATTTTATAATGGTTTATAATGAATATGTCAATTAACCCAAGAATATCCCCTTTGAGGTTCAAAATAGGTGTATAGTATGAGAATACTCACCGTGCATCAAAATTAAGGACAAGATATACTAAAACACTACTTTCAGGGTTATTACCCAAAAATCTATTTGTGTAAAAACCATATCCACTTGAAGATATATTTATTTCTTGGAAAACTGCATAATATTTACATTACTAAAAAATTTATGATTTTATCCTATAATTAGAAAAACCCTCATAGTATTTCATAGGGTTAGGTTCTCTAATCTATGTTCAAAATATAGTTCCCAAGGTTTCTATTAATATTTATCAGACACCAACTCTAACACCCTGACTATAATATCATGGAGCTAGTGGATATTTTACTACTTTGGCACAAAATATAATATATTTCATCCCAAAGGATCAAATAGTTTAATATTCATGTTAGACTAGATACATACATAATTATCATACTACATCTGAAAACATAAAATATAATATAACAATTTTGGTGAGAACTTTATCATTTCTTATGGTAAATACCAAATTTCATTAATAGATTATTTTTTGGCATCATAGGGAATATAAACCATAATAAAAGGTGATCTGATATGCTCATTAATGGAAAGTGTATAAAATAATCTATCATAAATTAAATAAAACATGAATTATATGGTCGAGATAAAAAATAATCAAATATGACATATAAATAACACCATAAAGAGGGGACTCAACCCATGGATAACATAAAAACATAAATAGTCACATAGATAAGAATAAATAGTTTCATAATGATAGAATGAATAATTTCAGACACTATAATCATACCATCAAGGCCTTATGATAAGAAAATAAAAGTAAATAGTTAAGGCGTATACCAAATACCCAAACTAGTTTGTCTCACGAGACCTACTAATGCATCTAGGGGATATAGCGGGTCTCTACTATCACTTAAAAAGTACAAAAAATTACTAATATATTAAATTATCGATTTAATATAAAAATAATATTTCTTATCAATAAATATTCATATTTTTTAAAAGATATAGAATATCATGATTTCCTTAGTCAACCAGATAACTTTCATAGTAAAACAATGTATTTAGAAATTATATACAATTTAGAAAATAATAATATCCATGATACAAATAATATGGATATTTTAGTGAAATATAATTTCCAATTAAATATTATCATAATAAAGTGAATGTTTCAAGAGAAATTAAATGACCATAAAATTAATAAGAGATAAAATATAACAATCAATTCGTAAAAGAAATTTGTTTTGTAATAAATTCATTCATATTAAAGAATAAAATAAAAAGGAAGAGAAAAATTAAAATAAGTTTTAATTAGATGGTTTTATTTTAAAAAAAATTTAAAACTTATAGAAGAATCTAAATATCATAAACTAGTTATGGTATGAGAAAATTCAGTTAACAATTTACATGTTAAAAAAACATTCCTTTTAATTTTTTGAAAAAAAAGTTGAAAAAACCCATTTCATAAAATACTTGAAAGATTCCATTAATACCTATTAAAAATTCAAGTATAACATAAAATTTCAATAATAAACCATATGATTAAATAATAGGACCTCTTTAAAACAATTTTGAAAAATATGGACATGGAATAAAAATATACCCAACCAAAATGGGAAATAATATCATCTTTTCTTTTAAACATTACTTTTCTTGATTCAACAGACAAAGAGAAAAAATTTTGAATAAAAACATGAAAAATTATTAAATAAACCAAAAATTTATTGGGTTTAAGAAATAAATATCAAATAATTCTCCTAGCTGATACTAAAAAAACAAACCCGAATAATGAATATATTGTGAAATAAACACTTACCACTTTGGTAACCTTTGAATCTTAAGACCCATTAAAGAATAACATTAATTGAAAAATTAAATATCATTAAAATAATTTTAATCATTATATAAAATTTCAAAGGGTTAGTATATATTCCACATAAAATTAAATAGGTGTATAATATTAAATATGTCTCAATGGAGTGTAAATTGAGGCGAAATATCTTACCTCATATCCAAATTACTTTCTAAGCACTTTTATCATCATGAATAATAAATTTAAATTTGTCATAATTTTATACTAAAACTATATACATACTTATAATATCATATATGACCCAATTATAACATTTTAATACCCATTTATTAATAATAATTTATTAAAATCATCATTTACAAGTGTTAAATATTTTTCTTTTTATGTAGGTTTCAGTTCATTATTTTTAGTCCCTAAATATTATCATGGTTCCATATTATTTATGATTTTAATAATATAAATAATCAATAGATATTAAAACTTATATGTGGATATTATAAAAATAATAATCGCATGGATAATAATAACTAATTTCATAATAACGGAATGCATAATACTGTACATCTGAAACTTATCACTGAGGTCTTGTTCCATGAAAATTTAAACTATGGGTAGGAAAACACCAAAACACCATTTAATAAGGATATGAAATTGGTTTGTATCATGATACCTACTAATTCATCAAGGGTCTATGTAATTATAGACCCCACCCATTACTTAATAAGTCCAGTGAATTCGTCATGCGTATAAATAATACAAATCAATCAATATGACTTGTTCAAAAAATGTCTATATAGGAAGAAATAACATACATAATTATAATAATTTCCCAAGTAAAACTTATTATAAACCATTTAGATAAATAATAAGTATGATATCATTACAACATATTCTTAATAGATATTAAAAGGGTAGTTTTCATTAATGAATAAAAATATCATAAAAAGTTCATTAAAAACATTCTTAAGGAAAATACCTTTTTCACTTTGAAATTAACTTTTAAAAACCAAAAATTTAAAGAATATTAGGAAAAAAATAAATTTATTTTTAAATAAACATGGAAAATTTTAAATTAAGCTTAAAAATTTTAAGCAGTCATGACGACGGGAAATCCTATTCATGCTGAGTATGCTAAAACAAAGATTCCTTTCACATTTTCTGTAAAAAGTCATTAATTTTCTTGTTCGGAAATAGACAAAAAATTAACTTTTATTTTTCTAAAATTTAAATCATGGTAAAAATAAATTTTAAAAATCATATAGGAATATTAAAAAAATTCTTAAAAAAATTTATAGAAAACATCAACATGGAATAAAAATATTTGAGAATAAAGAGGAAATTGAGTATGTTTTTCTTAATTTTTTAATATTTTGAGAAGTTAAAATAATAAAATGAAAGGAAAAAGTATAAATTTCAAAAATAAAAATTGGATAATAAACTATATTGGGTTTAATATATAAATATCATATTATTCCCCCAATGGAGACTTAAACATAAATAATCTCGAATAATGATGGGATTTTGAGATAAACCCTTCCCGCTTTGGTGAATTTTGAATCATAATCCCCATGAAATAAATAACTTCAAATTAGTCGTTAAATGCCATGGATATAAAGGGAATAATGATATATGATATCAAATGGGCATTATTTACACCTCATAAAATAATATATGTGTATGACATATCATATGTCCTAAAAAGACAATTTAGACAAAGAACCCTTACAATTATCATAATATTGAAGTAAAAATTAATCAATGAAGTGATAATGTGTAAAAAAATGTAAATACACACACACAATTGGAAATAAAACTAAAACAAAAAATTTCATTTCACACATTATCTTAACATAATATAATCAGTGAAGAAGTGATATAACCCAATGAAAAAATTGAGTTATGAAACACTTACCACTTGTTAACTTTCAATTAAAATCCACTTAGTTAAAATAATTTTAATTTAAAAATAAAATACCATGAATTATGATCTATTAATGATATAACATGTGAAATGGGTAACAAATTAACCACACTAAAGGAATTAGGTGTATAACATTAAAATATGCCTCCATTAAAGGATATTGAGATGCAATCCCTTACCTCATGTCCGAATCACCATGTATGTTCTTTATCTTCCTAGATAATAAAATTATGTTAATTATTTACATTAATAATTTTTTTAAAGATTATTATTTATTTTATTTTATTTATTTCCATGTTATATTTATTTTTTTAATCAACCAAGTTCACACCATACATTTTGATTAAATTCAATTTATAACTTCAAAATGACTTCGGTTGGTTGACTATGGTAAAAGTGATAATTTTTACATCATATCCATAATAATTATAATAATTAAATAATTATAATTTTTATTCATCAATTATAATTTTAAATAAAACATTAAATATGGTTATGAAAAATGAACTATGTTACAACCATGAAGATGATAGGCTATACACATGCATGAGTAACATTTACATTTTTAAACGATCATGATGGAAAGAAGGTCTGAATTATTTTATATTTACATAATGATAATAACATCATAAATATAATATTATTTATTTAAAAACACTTATATATATATACCATCCATATTTTGTGGTATTGAAAAATGAATCACATCACTTCATGGAGGTGGTAATACACATGTACGAGAAAATGACACTATCATTTTTCAATGAATGGAAGGGTAATAAAATATTTTATATATTAATTTTAAAAAATGATAAATATGTCATTAATATCATATATATACATTAAATTAATAATCATGAACATCCTTGAGTGGTGATTATGGAAAATGAATTACATCAGTTCACAAGGCGGTAGTTTTCCGTACACACGAATGATGGTTTCATTTCCCATATGATAGAAGATGAGATGGATGTAGGTTATTAAATTAATATAATAAAATAGAATTATATTTAATATTATAATGTTATTATATCATCATGATTGAATAATATTTTAAGAATGTGTAAAAATAAATAAAACAAAAAATGACCGGTTAAGAACAATACATCTTTTTCACTCAACCTCTCTAGGTTTAGTCCAAAAGACTTCCTAGGAGGGTTTTATAACAAAAAAGGCCTATAATATGTGGTAATAGAATTAAATAATGTATTTGAGTAGTTATTTTTTCAACCAAATTAATATTTAAGTGTTAAAAAAAGAGGATAAGAGGTGACCTTTTATAAGTGAGGGAAGGGGAACTTTTGGAATTTTATAGAATATTAAATTAGTATAAATAATTTTCATGGAAAAATGATCAAAACTGATATAATTTGAATATAATATGATTATGGGTTGAAATAATATCATAAAATAAAATTTTTCCATGTTTATAATAGTTTTTACCCTTATCTCTTTGTTTTAACCTACGTTAACCCTTTTTGACAATTACTATGAAAACAAAGCTTTTACTCTTTAGGGGTCAAGATTGTTACTATAATTTTTTTCCCAATAAATGGACCACGTTTGATATTTTAAACCATATTCAAATAAATTTTATAAATATAGGATTTTTCATAATTTTAAATCATTTAATAATATTTATTTTAAAATATCATTAATGTTATTTTTGGAACTATTCATTTAATTTGACTTTAAAAAAACATGAAAATAATGTAATTCAAATATAATAGTTTACCATATCACTAAAATTTTATATTTATCTAAAAAATTAATTGAACACAATAATTAATTCAATATATATTACTTTTAATATTTTTAAAAACATTTTTTTTATTTTTTTATTAATTGAATGAATATTATGTTTGCACCACATAATAATTTAATATAATTATTTCGTTACTAAAAATTAGAAATAAATTATCATGATAAAAATAATAATTTAAATTTAAAATTAATATTTATAACCTAATATAAGTTGTTTTTAACCCTGTCATATTGTATTATAGTTATTAAAATCAAGAAAGTGACATTTTTGTCTTTATCTTTAATTTTAATATTATAAAGGATAAAATATAAGAAATTTATCCCCAAGTGGAAATATATTAGAAAATTGGATGGAAATTTCTGAAATAAACTCATCAAATAGGATAAATGAAAGTGTAAGGGTAGGATTTTAGTCCTTACCAAATCATTTTTAACCTTAATTAACTGATTTACCATTTCACTGTAGTGATAAATTTTTACTATAGTTATTATTAATAATGAATAAAAAGGGTACTATTTACCAAATTTATACCTCATGATTCAAAAATTTTAATAAATTTTTCAAGATTCAATTCAAATAAGTTTTATAATTTAAATTAAAATCAAACCCACAAAACATGATGAAAAATGCGTTTTATAAAAAAATACCTTTTTAAGTCTAAAAATGACCTTATACCATAAGGTATAAAGATGATTAAAATGTAATTAATTAGATTAAATATAACTAAATAATAATTATGTTAATTTTAAATCAAATTAAAATCACAATGAGGCTTTTAAATTATTTAATTAATTAAAAATAAATAACAGTTTAAAAAAGTGTTATTTTTTCTTATTCACTAAAAAATCACTATTTTTAGAAAAATTCCAAAATTTAACCCTATGATAATCTAGATATTATGATTTTAAAAATTATGTCCTATTTATCAAACAGAATTTTAAATTTTTTTAGAAATTATTAATTATATTTTCTCATTAAATGAAATGAAATCCATTTTTGAAGAAAACAAATTTTATGAAGAATAAAATAACTTTTCCTAAAATTGAGTGATTATTTACTAAGTATTTGTCAATAAATTTATATTAGGATGGACCATTATATATGTTTCATAAAAAATTTAATCCTATTCATACCATCCATTTTAATTACTTGGTTATAATGCTTATATTTAAATAATAATATTTCATGGTATATTTAGGCTCAGTGTTGTGTGTCATATATTCCATCAAACATAGTTCTATTTTTTAAAATATCAAGATCTTACATTATTACATACATCAATAATATTTTTCCTTGCAATTTTAAATCAAGATTGGTAAATAAGGGGTTGACATCTAAAAATTACCTTTTTTTTGAAATACCACATTAAAAAAGGGATAATAAAACTTACTCTTGAAAGGAGGGAAAAGGAAATATAAAGGTCATCATATAAATAGGTTTCAAAATAGGATAATATCAGTGATCAGTGAAAATATAAACATGTAGTTTAAATGTAATGACTAAATGATTATAGAGGGTGATAAAGATCAATCTTAACAATAAAGTGAATGATCAAGAGAGAGTTAATGAACTCCAAACTATAAACTGATGAGGTATGAAAAAGACCATCAAATCATTAGAAATATAGGTGTTATAATAGAATTAAATTATTTTAGAGAATAAAATATTATGGAATTAAACCTTTAAAATAAGTTTTCTTCAAATAGTTTTATTTTTAAAACCATATAAAACTTGTATAAGAATCTAAATATATTAAAATGGTTATGGTGGAGGTAAATTATTTGAACACTACATACCCAAAAAAATTCTTTTTGATTTTTTGTAAAGAAATTAAAATATGAACCTTTCAAAAAAATCATAAATATTCCTATAAAACCTTTTAAAAAATCATGGATAAATTAAAAATGTTCTTATTAAACCATTTGAGTAAAAAAATGACTTTTGTAAAATAAATTTAAAAAATATATAAATGGAATAAAAATATACCTAGTTAAGAAGAGAAATATGGTTTTATTTTCTTTTAAAAATTTATATTGAAAGAGTAAATTTGAAATGAAACATTAATAATCATTAATAAATGGATATTCATGTTAAATACCTCAACACAATAACATATCTCTTAAAATTTCACTAATCACCTCAAAATCCAAATAATTCAAAAATATTTGATCATATAATTTGATTACAAAAAACAAATTAATATTTATCTATATAATAATTTAATTGAAAGAAATGTTATACTAACCTGGTTATATTTTAGAACAGTGGTAGAAACTACACCCTTATCACCCTTTAGTGGTGTGTTTAAGCCCCATGACCTTTCTGGATGATACAGGTTATCACTTAACCTATGTGTTGTCCTTTTTATAAAACTATATAATTCATATAACATTCTTAAAAAATGATGAACATCCTAAAAAATAACACTAATCATAAAATCAATTTTTAATAACTAGGTTCTTTTATAAAATTTATTTTTATATGAAAAAATATTAATTGACTATTATTACCTTAACCTAATTGATCATATTAACCCTAAAGGTTATAAAAACTTTTAACTTATGTCCAAAAAATATAAAATGATTATTCTTCAAATAAAATTTTCACTAAAATATATACTAAACCAAAGGGTGGTACTCCCATAAATGTCTTCCAAAATATCTTTAATCATGATAAAGTCCCATCACATAAAACCTAAAAAGGTGTATCTATTCCTTTAGATTTATGATCAACCTTATATTTATCAACCCAATACACTTTAGGTTTATCCCATATCACTATGTATTATTATAGGTTTCCATAGGTTCTATTAACTTATTTATCCTAATTTTTTGTAAAAAAATGTTTATTAACCCAAGCATATACCGAAGGAGTATCAAAATAGGTTCCAAATAAGGGTACACTCATCATGAACTATAATGATGGATGATATACACTCGACCAACTCTTTTCAGGGTTATTACCCCTAGATAAATCTGTGGAAAAATCACATCCACTTGTAGCATCTAGAAAGGGATGCATTTCGAGGAAAAACACAAAATATATACACTACCAAAATTTTAATATTTTATTCTATAAATATATTTATATTCAATGTTGACCAAATGGCTATGATCCCTAATCTATGTTTTCCTAAATCTAGTTCCCAAGGTTTCTACTAAACTTTTTCTAATACAAAATATAAATACCCCAAACCTAATTTCCCATAGATGTTTGTTACTTTATCACATTGGCAATATATACAAGGAATAACATCTCAAAGTACTAAATATTTTAGTAGTATTGGTAAACTAGATACATACTTTAATCTCACATTACATTTGAAAACATAAAATATAAAACACTATGAAATTAAATATTTTTCATCCTTGAACTCATTAAAAGATTCCTTCTTCATATCCTGTGGAAAGGAAAAAAATAAGGGTGATATAAAATGCTCAATAAGGGTTATGTATAGAAGAAAATGTTAGGATAAATAAGGCATAATCAACATTGAAAGGTAAACAACTAAAAACATATGACATTTAATCAATAACTTGATCCTGAAGAATAATATGACATGTGTAAATGAAGATAAAATAATTCCATTTAAATAATCACATGATCTTGAAAATTATCCAATTATATTATTCAAAATAATCACATGGACAATAATAAGTGATTTTGTAATGATGTAATGCATAATTCTGGACATCTGAAACTTACCGTTGAGGCCTTATACCAAGAAAATTTATACTATTAGCAGACATATAATAAAAACCCATTTAATAAGTCTAGTCAAATGGTTTGTCACATGATACCTACCAATGTACCAAGTGTCTCTGTAATTATATGCCCCACCCACTATATAAAAAGTCCAATGCCTTCATCATATGAATAAATAATACAACTTAATCAAAAATCCATGTTCAAAAATTTTCTATAAAGAAAAAAATAGCATAAGAAAGGAAAATAATTTCCCAAGTAAAAATTATCATAAACTATCTAGAGAAAGAATAAGGATGGTATCATCATAAAATATTCCTAGAAGAGAATAAATAATTATTTTGATGAATATAAACACCATAAAATTTTTATTAAAAGTATTCTTGAATGAAATACCCTTTTCACTTAAAAATTCAATTTTAAAAAATAGAAATTTACATAATATTAGGGAAAAAAGTTTTGATTGTAAAGAAACATGAAAAATTATAAATTAATCTTTTAATATTTGATCATTCATGATGGTGGGAAATTATGTTCATGGATCAACCCTCCTTATATGGAAAAGTTGATTTCAAGCTATGGGCTTCTGCAGTGCTGTCAACTCATCATCCACAATCGTAAGACTGGTTTGCGACGAAGGTTGCTTTGTTTTTCGGTTTAATCCATCATATAGTTCGTGGGTTTGATTGGTTTTTATTGGCACGATGTCATCCTATAATCAAGTTTTTTTTTGTATTTTGAGGTTCATCTCCATGATCTTCTGTGGCTTGAGCAGTTTGAGGGTTTTCTGTGGTCTTCTCTGGTGGGATTGTTGGTGGCGACTAGATTTGGTGTTGGTTTGGTTTGATTTGTGGCGTAACCTCCTTCCAGTGGACGATGTTCGGAAGGCCGATATTATGGTGATATTTCTTGGATCTTTGATTTTTTGTTTAGTTGCATATGGTTCCTGATGTGATTCTCCTGGTTTCAATTTGGGTATATTCTGCTTACTGTGATGTCATTTATGGTTTTGGATGTGCTGGTTCAGTCTGTGCGATGGTGTTTGCTGAATTCGTGGTTTGGTGTTGATTTTCTAGTTCTTCGTCTTCTAGGAGCATAGTTATTTCCCTTTAAGTTTTGTCTCTTTCCTTGCATTTTGAAATTGTTTGGGGGAAGCGAGCATTTTATTTGGTCTATTTTTGATTTCTCATGACTCTAATTTGGATGGAAGGACAAAAGTGATGGTTTTTTGAAATTGATTTTGATTTTCACCGTAGTGGGTCGTGAATCAAGGGATTATCCAACCATTATCATACAAGGATATGCTACAGATGAGGTTTCGGGAAAGGGGTTTCACTATTTCATGGATTCTTGGAATCATATGTTTGAGAGGGTATGACTATGTCCATTAATACTATGCTCGTGCTTTTTGGCATGAGACTGCTAGCCATTCTACGATGAGATTATAGAAGCTGGACTTAATGTTTTAGTTGTTGGGAGGAGATTATCTCTTATTGTGAGGGTTGTCCTTGATCTTTAGTTTTATCCCATTGGGGTTTAATTTTTCCATTTAAGTCTTGATGTCATGATGTTGTGAAGTCATATATGGTTTCTCACTTTTTCCTCAAAAGTGTTTGAATAATAAAAAATTTATTTTCAATAAGTAGTTTGTTTAAAAAATAAAAAAAGTTAATTTATTTTTTTTAAAAGTTAATCATTTGTAAAAATAAATTTAAAAAATCATATAAGATTATTTAAAATATTCTTGAATTTTTTTTATAAAACATGGACATGGAATAAAAATATTCTCGACTAAAGAAAAAACATGTTTTTTTAAATAGTTTTAATGATATTTTGAGTGCTTAAAAGAGGAAAATTAAATTAAAACTTGTAATTTTAAAAAATAACCATAGGATAATAAAATATATTTGGTTTACAATAGATAGATCATATAATTTTATAATCGATAGTTAAACATAAACAATCTCTAATAATGATGATATTGTGAGATAAACCCTTACCGCTTTGGCAACTTTTGAATCATAATACCCAAGAAAGAAAAAACTTAAAATGAATATTTAAATACCATGAATATATAGGTAATAATTATATATCATATCAAATGGATAGTAGATATATCTCATAAAATAAGATAGGTGTGTAATATATCATATGTCGTAAAGAAGACAATTTAAGATGAAGAACCCTTACAATGATTATAATACCAAAGTGGGAATTAATCAATGAAGTGATTATATGAGACAAATATAAATCCAAAAAAGTAATTGTAAACAAAACATAAATTATAAAAATTCCATTTTAAAAATAATCTTGATATAATATAATCAATGAATAAGTGATATAACCCAATGAAAGAAAATTGGGTTATGAAACACTTACCACTTGGAAACTTTCAAGTCAAATACCCTTGGGTGAAATAATTTGAATTAAAACTTAAAGTATCATGAATTATGAAGAATTCATTATATGACATGTAAAATGGGAAACATATATAGTTTATTAATGAAATTAGGGGTATAATATTAAAATATTCCTCAATGAAAGAAAATTAAGATGAAATCCCTTACCACAGGCCCGACTCATCACGTATGTTATTTATATTCCTTTTAAATAAACTTATGTTAATTATTTAATTGATTAATAAAATTTTTAAATTTTATTATTCATTTTATTTTATTTAGTACCATGTTTTATTTATTTATCTAATCAATTAAGTGCACATTATACATTTTTATGATATACAGTTCATATGTCCAAAATGAATTTGGTAGGTTGACAATGGTAAAATAGTTAATTGTTCCATCATATATAGAATAATTATAATGAAATAATTATAATTTTTATTCATTAATTTTATTTTTAAAACTAACCATGAATTATGGTTATGAAAAATGAACTATGTTACAATCATAGAGATAGAAGGTCATGCGTACGCATGAGTAACATTTCCTTTTTTCAAAAATCATGATGGAAAGAAGGTGAGTGTTATTTTAAATTTAAATAGTTATGATTATACCATAAAAATTATATTATTTATTTAAATACACTTATATATACCATACATGTGATGTGGTGATTAAAAATGAACGACATCGCTTTGTGGAGATGGTAATCCACACTTATGCACGCACGACGTTATCATCTTTCAATGAATGGAAAGGTAAGAAAATATATGATATATTAATTTTAAATAATTATAAATATTTCATTAATATATTATATATAATCTAAATCTATTATCATAAACATATGTGAGAGGTGATGATGGGAAATGAAAAACATCGATTTGCGAGGCGGTAGTCGTCCATACACACGAACAATAGTTTCATGTCCAATTTGATATAAGAGGAGATGGATGTGGGTTCTTAAATTAAAATAATAACATAATAGTATATGATATATATTAATGCTATTATATTAGTATGTTTTAATAATATTTTATGTTTTTGGAAGAATACAAAAATGCTCAGTTAATAACGATACATCTTCATCGGACAACCTCTTTATATTTACACCAAATGCCTTACTAGGACTATTTATAATAAAACAATGCCTCTAGGACATGGGAATAGAAGTAAAGAATTGATTTAGGTTCATATTTTCTGAACCAAACAGTTCTTGAACTGTGATTAAAGGAGGATAGGAGGTTCCCTTTTATAAGTGAGGGAAGGGTCACTTTTGTAATTTCTTAAAATATTAATTTAATATAAATTAATTTTCATAGAAAAAGGACCAAATATGATAAAATTATAATATAGGATTATTATGGGTAGAAATAATATCATCCAATAAAATTTGGATATTTTTAGACTATTTGTTTACCCTTATGTATTTATTTTAACCTACGTTAACCCTTTTTGAAAATTATCGTGATAATAAAGTTTTTACTCTAAGTGTTAAGATAGCTACTATAAAAGGAAAATTGGACAATAAATGGACTATGGATGATATTTAAAACCATATCCCAATCACTTGGTCAAAGAAAAGTTTTTTTAGGAATCTAGAATCATTTAATCAAATATTATTTATTATAAAAGACCAGTAATGTCATTTTTGGAACTATTCATTTCATTTGACTTTTAAATCAACATTAAAGTAATAAAACTTGAATATAATATTTTACAACATCACTAACATGTTATATTTTTCTAAAAAATTATGGAAAAAAATAATTCATTCAATTTATATTACTTTTAATTTTTTTAAAATAATTTATTTTATTTTTCTATTAATTGAATAAATACCGTGTCAGCGTTGCATAAGCAATTAAGACAATTATTTTATTACCAAAAATTAAAAATAATTTACAATGATAATAAAAAATTTATAATAAAAATAAAATTTAGAACCTAAAATAATTTTTTATGTCACGACCCGTCCTCGGGGCCCGTGCCATGACTACCCCAAGCCTGCCTTCTATAGGCCAGGGGCTGGTGACTAGCACCAAAGGCATAAATCCTGATATCTGGGAAGACATTGCCTTTATAAAAGTAAACAAAATACCACAGAGTATAAGCGGAAGTAAAACACTAAGTACAAAGAGAAGTGCTGAAAAGTAAATGGGCCAGAATAAAAACCCAACTGAAATTACAACAAGAACTGAAGAAAAGTACAACAGAAAAAGACAACAACTAGAAGAACAGAAGCGACTCCTGGGACGTCCTCCTCGGATCCTACCTGAAGGGTAGGTATAGATGGCGCAGCTCCTGGATCGTCCACCACGGATCCTACCTGAAGGGTAGGTATAGATAGCCTCCACATCGCTCTCGCCTGTCAACCTCCTCCGAGTGTCGTCTCACCGTGAAGTCCACCTCCGGATACTGGCTCGTCATGTAGTCCACCTCCGGGTACCGTTCAGTCCTCGAACACTCGGCCTCCATCAGCACTGCCCGTCTTCTGCAACCAACACAACGAGGTGCGGGCATATCCCGTGCAGGGGTGAGTATAACGATACTCAGTAGGGACCCCGAGACCCTCAAGGTCTCACAAAAATTAACCAGGATAACCTCAAAGAAGATCTCAACAGTTAACCTCTACTTAGGTATATGCCCATACAGATACCTAAGTTATCAAGTAACCCATATCAATCATGAGGAAACACAAAGATTATGAAATCAACGGATAACCACTACCCAGGTATATGACCATACATATACCTAAGTTTATCAAGTGACACATCTCAATTAAGAGGCAATCACAAAGGTCATAGACTCAGCTCAAACCAGGATTTTCATTATCGAAATCATAACTGCTGAAGATCCCTGTCTCTGGAGTGTACAGTGGTCCTGTCACGACTCCGAGGTACTGATCACTAACCTAAGACTGCTGAGGTACTCCTCTTATCGAGTACCGTGGGTCAGCCACCCAAACACAGTAGTGCTTCCCGCCGGGGTATGCCACCCAAACATAGTAGTGCACACCCCCTAGTAGCCTGCAGAGGTACTCTCCGGACGAGTACTGCGGGTCTGCACTGTCACACAGGTAGTGCTCCTTCCACCATGGGTCTGCACCCAAACAAAGTAGTGCTCCGTCCACTGGGCTAGTCAACACACTCCAAGTCGAGTCGATCAAGCAGTCGTCAGGTCTCAGCCGGCTACACAGTCTCCGTACTCAGCACGCTCATCTTTGGGAGGGTCCGCTCCATGAGCTACAGGTCGATACTCCAAGTATCTCAAAGTCCCACAAATAATTATCTCAAGGGACCACCTCGTCATAGGGGTCTCAACGCAACAGACGACGCGTCAATCGGACACCTGGTCTGTAAGTTACTAGCCTTTTTGTCCTAGGGGCCCGGTTGGTATCGTGTGCGAACCAACCCGGCCGTATCACAACTGTATCCCGAACTCACATAGGGTATACTCATAGGGACCATTTCTCAACGAGATCACCAACGCCGCTGAGGGTTCGTCAAACATACGTCCAGTCTGAAAGATATCAGTTTTTCCGTTCTAGGGGCCTGGTTGGATTTAGGGTACAATCTAACCCAGCCACTATCCAACTGCATCCAAATCTCAGGCGAAGTATTCCAAATGTTCCGTCTCATCAAGAGGAATTCAACGAGACAGACGGTGTGTCAATCGGACGCCCGGTCTATGAGTTATTGGCCTTTTCGTTCTAGGGGCCCGGTTGGTTTCGTGAGCGAACCAACCCGACTGTACTCCGACAGCGTCCAAACCTCGAGCAGAGTAAGCCAAAAGTTCCGTCTCATCAAGAGGAATTCAACAAAGTCGACGACACGTCAATCGGACCTCCGGAGCTCAAGATATAAGCGTTTCCGCTCCGAGGTCCCGGTTGGTTTCGTATCTGAACCAACCCAGCCATACTCAAAGTTCTCCGAAACCTTGAGTGTAATAAACCGAAACGACCGTCTCGATCCAAGGATCACATCGCAGCTGATGGTGCATCGATCGGAGGTCCGTGGCCCAAGATATGGGCAAAATACCGAAGAGGTCCGAAAATGGAGGTCTGGGCCCGGCCCAACCCCCCTGGGTCGGCCGAACCGGGTCGACCCGGACCGGCTGGGTGCGGCCCAGCCCGACTGGGCTCGGCCTGGCCCGGTCCGCCCAAGCCGGCCCGACTCGGCCGGGTGGCTCGCTGGCTCGGCCAGCGAGCTGGCGCTCCGCGGATGCGGCGCGCGCCGCGTCCCCCTGGATCCCGTGCGGCCGTGGGATCCACGCGCTCACCGCCGCGGCTTTAGCCGCGGCGGTTTCTCTAGGTGGTGCACCGCGGCGCTGCCACCTCCGGGCGGCTAGCCGGTACCGGCTGCCACCTCCGGCCGCCGGAGCCGCCGCGCCGGCGACCTGCGCTGCCGGTGGTGTCCACGGGCCACCGGAGTTGCTCCGGTGGTCCGTTTTCAAATCTATCTGCGCCGAAGCTCATCCTAGGTCCCATTATTCACTGCGAAGGAACTCAAACGCCATTTTGGCCCGATTCTTCATCGCCCGTCGATCTGCACTCAACGTTCAAAACACGTCGTCTTCGTGGTTTTCCGACACGGTGCGACGGCGCCGCGCCCCTTCGCCGCGGCTGACTTCGACCGCGGATTCATTCGACCTCAAGGGCACGACGCGACGGCGCCGCGCTTCTTCGTCGTGATTCTCTAAATTCCCGCACGGTGCGACGACACTGCGTCGCTTCCATTTCTATCCACATAGATAACCAACAAATAAAAGGAGAGGATGTTCGGCCGTGTTTGTACAGTCCGACCTCCTCCGTTATTTTGATAACAGTTGGCCGTTGATATCGAAGAATGTCTAAAATTATTCACGACATGAAAACCAAACCCCTACCTTTCAAAGACGTCACACGTCGTCGAGCCGTGGAAGAGGAAAGCGTCACGATGATCAGACGTCGCGGAAGATCGGTGCCGTTTCCGTTGACGTCGGAGGGCGAGTCGTCATCAATGACGACGTTCCCCACGGTGGTGTCTCCTCCCTTGATGGAGACCGGGAAGCGTTCTTCGTCGAAGGTCTTGGAAGGCCCGACGTCGCCCAAGTGTACTCAACGGTGTGACGTATCCCCTCTTGTCACAGAGAAGGAAGAAAGGGATACGTCTCCGCTCGTTGGTGTCGGCATTCTTCGTCGGTGAGTTGCGTTCTTCGCGTTCTTCAAGAAGGAATACGTTATTCAAAGCTTAGAGCTTCCTCTTCAAACCTCCTCAAACAACAATCAACTCTCCCAAATAAAATAAGACTTATCTTATTTTATTACATCAAGCCAAGCATTTTGAATTTTAAAAAATCAAACACTTAACTCACTTAATTAATTAACTGAGTTGGCATGATTTAAAGAAGAGAGAGGGGAAGGTGAGTGGTCTCACATTTAAGGGGGGTTAAACATGTTAAGAATTACCAATTAATGAGAGGATAGGTTTAAGGGAGTTTAGGGAAGATGGAAGGGGTGTGGTTCATGTGGTCCCCACCTCACCTTTAATCCTCTCATGGGAAGTTGGGTGGTTACCCCAACTTCCACTCAATGGATAAACCACTTAAAAGAAATAAAAATTGTAACTCAATTTTTATTTTATCTTCCACAAATTTTTAACAAAACCTCCCATGAAAATGAAACTCTGAAAAATATCTTCTTAAGCAATTATCGGCATTGTGGTTTCATCGGTGCCCTCAGATTTCAATTCCGAGCACCGGTTCAAAAGATAGGAAAACCCGCTCGTTCGTTCATTGAACGTACCCGAGCTAAAATTCGGATATTGATTCTGGGCTCAACGGACCTCAGAATCAGGCACCATCAGAAACTGTGTTCTTGTAAAATCTTAAAGAAAATTTAGAAAAAATTTCCCTTAAATTGTACGGGTCTTTACATTACTCCCACCTCAGGGCTTTACGTCCTCGTAAAGCTTAAACACAGAATAGGGATACAAAAGCGGTATTGATCACGCATCTGAGCCTTCCGCTCCCATGTGCTTACCTGGAGATTCTCGTACTACCAAAGAAAGTGCACCTGAGGAATCGACCATCCTCGTAGGATCCGCTCCTGTCGATCCTCGGTCCCCACTGGAACCTCCGAGAAAGTCACCCCATCGCCCAAGTCCAGCTCCCCATGGTCGATGATATGTGAAGGATCACACACGTATCTCCTCAGTTGAGATACGTGGAAGTCGTCGTGCACCTGGTGCAACTGAGGTGGATGGGTCAAGAGGTAAACCACCCCACCTACCTAGCTGAGGACCTCGGAATGGTCCACTAAACCATGGAGATAACTTTCCGCCTTGGACACATCTCTGTAATCCTTATCGAGGTGAGACCCGTATAAGGATGTGATTGTCATCCTCGAACTCTAGAGGTCTCTAATTCTTGTTTAGAACTAGAACTCAAAACGACTGCTGCCACGAGGGTAAGTTTGACCGACTCAAGAGTGATCGGTCGCACCCTCCTATGCATGAGTTTATCCTACGCTGCCTGGGGTTTCCTTTTCGCCGACCAAGGAAAACCCATCCTGGCGTTTTCCTAATATAGTCAATTTGAGTATGAACAGTGATTGCCCAATCCATACTCAAACTAACGTCGTAAGGCCTCGACGCCGTCACCAAGAGGTCCCAACTGAGACTCTCGCCTCAAGGGTCAGATCACACCGTCAGCGTAAGTGTGACTATCGAGTCTCCTCCCAAAGGTATCTCCAGATGTGAGGGTCAAGTCAATGGATTAACCAGAAACTCTAGGTCTGGGACTAGATTCATGGAAGGAAGGGATGATTCGTATTGATGTCTGTGGATATGGAAGCTAGTAGAAGACAAAGTCTGCACTTCGAATCATCCTTAGAGCCATTTCGGTCACACTCCGTGACCGCATGCAGCTACTCTCTTCCCCTGCCCTCCAGCTCCCTGAGCCTGGAGGGGAAAACAAAGGCGGGGGGTTGTAACATGTTGAAATGTACACCACCCCATGATGCTCTCCTAGCTCTGCCTCCACGTCTCCTGCTCTGTAGATTTATCTGCCCTTAACATTTCCTCTTCTTGAAACATTCGTATGCCCAAGTCTCTGAAACTGGCACCAGCTTGCTGCGTTCCAACTTCTAACATTATCTAGCTATATTCATTCAGCCAAAGAACATTAAACCTCAAAGTTCTCTCTAGCACCCTGACGTGAGTAGGAATTCATAGAGGAAAAAGTACCGGCTTGAATATCCTTAAACACACCACGCTCAGAGGTCTGATCTCTATAGCACTGATCGAATCGTATTCATCGAGTACCTGGAATGTTTGGTACGCCTCAATGAATTCTCAGCTACCGACACGTCGTCCTACTGAAGCTGTATAAGCTCTAGAAAACTCTCAGCCACCTCCTCAAGCCAGTCCTCATCCGCCTGTGAGTCAGGTTTGCCTCAGAACATGAGGGTATCTGATGTTGGAACACGTATAACGCAATAAGCATACATGTGTCACATACCGGTACCACCCGTTGTAAATGCTGAGCAATAGGTAGTGATGTATAGCTGACACACTACCCGAAGGCACTATCTCAGGCATCGGTCCACGTACCGAAGTCTCATCACTATGCAGACCATCCTCATGGTCATTACTGGAAAACACTAGTGGCCAAGTCCACCATCCACTCCACTTGTTTCTCAGATAGGCGGAAAACTCTAGCAATCGCCTCCAGCCAGTCCTCTGCTATCTCGGAATCTGCCTCACCTCGTAACCTCGGAGGCCTCTACTGTTGGAACTCGTGCAACGCGCTCTGCCAACGTACAAAGTTCGCTAGTATAGCTGCTAGCATCTGCTGCCCAACAGGTGGTGGTGCTGCTGGTACACCACCCGAGGGTGCCAACATAGAAAAAAGGGCCCCGCACTGGAGCCTCGTCGCTCGTTGATCCGTCATCGAGTACTCTCTCAGAACTCCAACTGACTGTCTGCATGGAGACATCCTAAACAGATATGACACGGTCAAACGATTTATACCTGGTGAGCTGGCCTGGTTTGATCTGACTTTAAAAACTCTTGGAAACACACACGCAATCAGTGTTTTCGTGCACAAAGTCGGAAATCAGCAGTCAGGGTCCTGGTGTACGGATACATCGGCCGCCGCACCAACACTGGACTCCCTGAACTAAAAACCACACTTGGTACCCTTAACACTATTGCTTTACATAAAGGGAATATCAGAGTTATAAGTTCTGCAGTAGAACCGACTCCTCTGATACCAATTTGTCACGACCTGTTCTCAGGGCCCGTGCTGTGACTACCCCAAGCTCGCCTTCCATAGGCCAGGGGCTGGCGACTAGCACCAAAGGCATAAATCCCGATAACTGGGAAGTAATTGCCTTTATAAAAGTAAAAAAAACACCACAGAGTACAAGCGGAAGTAAAACACTAAGTACAAAGAGAAGTTCTAAAAAGTAAATGGGCCAGAATACAAACCCAACTGAAAGTACAACTACAACTGAACAAAAGTACAACAAAAAAAGGCAACAGTTGGAAGAATGAAAGTGGATCCTGGGACGTCCTCCTCGGATCCTACCTGAAGGGTAGGCACAGATGGCGTAGCTCCTGGATCGTCGACCACAGATCCTACCGAAAGGGTAGGTACAGATAGCCACCACATTGCTCTCGCCTGTCAACCTCCTCTAAGTGTCGTCTCACCATGAAGTCCACCTCCGGATACTGACTCGTCGTGTATTCCACCTCCGGGTACCGTCCAGTCCTCAAACACTCAGCCTCCATCAGCACTGCCTGTCGTCTGCAACCAACACAACGAGGTGTGGGAATAGCCCGTGCAAGGGTGAGTATAATGATACTCAGGAGGGACCCCGAGACCCTCAAGGTCTCACAAAAACCAACAAGGATAACCTCAAATGAGATCTCAAGAGTTAACCTCTACTTAGGTATATGCCCATACATATACCTAAGTTATGAAGTAACCCATCTCAATCATGAGGAAACACAAAGATTTTGAAATCAACAGATAACCACTACCCAGGTATATGACCATACATATACCTAAGTTTATCAAGTGACCCATCTCAATCAAGAGGCAAACACAAAGGTCATAGACTCAGCTCAAACCCGGATTTTGATTATCAAAACCGTAACTGCTGAAGAGCCCCGTCTCTGGAGTGTACAGTGGTCATGTCATGACTCCGAGGTACTTCTCACTAACCTAAGACTGCTGAGGTACTCCTCCTGTCGAGTACCGCGGGTCAGCCACCCAAACACAGTAGTGCTTACCGCCAGGGTATGCCACCCAAACACAGTAGTGCACACCCCATAGTAGCCTGCAGAGGTACTCTCCGGACGAGTACCGCGGGTCTGCACTGTCACACAGGTAGTGCTCCGTCCGCCATGGGTCTGCACCCAAACAAAGTAGTGCACCGTCCACTGGGCTAGTCGACTCAATCCAAGTCGAGTCAGTCAAGCAGTCGTTAGGTCTCAGCTGGCTACACGGTCTCCGTACTCCGCACGCTCGTCTCTGGGAGGGTCCGCTCCACGAGCTACAGGTCAACACTCCAAGTATCTCAAAGTCCCACAAATAATTATCTCAAGGGACCGCCTCGTCATAGGGGTCTCAATGCAACAGACGACGCGTCAATCGGATGCCTGGTCTGTGAGTTACTAGCCTTTTCGTCCTAGGGTCACGATTGGTTTCGTGTGCGAACCAACCCGGCCGTATCACAACTGTATCCCGAACTCACATAGGGTATACTCATAGGGACCGTTTCCCAACAAGATCACCAACTCCGCTGACGGTTTGTCAAACGGACGTCCGGTCTGAAAGATATCAGCTTTTCCGTTCCAGGGGCCTGGTTGGATTTTGGGTACAATCCAACCCGACCACTATCCAACTACATCCAAATCTTAGGCTAAGTATGCCAAAAGTTCCATATCATCAATAGGAATTCAACGAGACAGACGGCGCGTCAATCGGACGCACGGTCTGTGAGTTATTGGCTTTTTCGTTCTAGGGGCCCGGTTGGTTTCGTGAGCAAAACAACCCGACCGTACTCCAACAACATCCAAAGCTCTATCAGAGTAAGCCAAAAGTTCCGTCTCATCAAGAGGAATTCAACAAAGTCGACGGCACATTAATCGGACGTCCGGAGCTCAAGATATAAGCATTTCCGCTCCGAGGGCCCGGTTGGTTTCGTATCCGAACCAACCCGGCCATACTCAAAGTTCTCCAAAACCTTGAGTGTAATATACCGAAACGAACATCTCGATCCAAGGATCTCATCGCAGCTGACGGTGCGTCGATCGGAGGTCCGTGGCCCAAGATATGGGAAAAAGACCGAAGAGGTCCGAAAACGGGGGTCTGGCCCCGGCCCGGCCCGGCCCAACCCCCCCTGGGTCGGCCGAATCGGGTCGACCTGAACCAAGTCCGAGTCCGACCCGGCAGGGCGTGGCCCGGCCCGGCTGGGCGCGGCCCGGCCCGGCTGGGCGCGGCGCGGCCCGGTCCGCCCAAGCCGGCCCAGCTCGGCCGGGTGGCTCGCTGGCTCGGCCAGCGAGCTGGCGCTCCGCGGACGCAGCGCGCGCCGCGTCCCCCTGGATCCCACGTGGCCGCGGGATCCACGCGCTCGCCGCCACGGCGGTTTCTCCAGGCCGCGTGCCGGGGTGCCGCCGCCTCCGGCTGTCGGCGCCGCCGCGCCGCCGGTGGTGTCCGCGGGCCACCGGAGTTGCTCCGGTGGTCCGTTTTCAAATCCGTCTGCGCAGAAGCTCATCCCGGGTCCCATTCTTCACTATGAAGGAACTCAAACGCAATTTCGGCCCAATTCTTCGTCGCCCGTCGATCCGCACTCAACGTTCAAAACACGCCGTCTTCGTGGTTTTCCGGCACGGCACGACGGCGCCGCGCCCCTTCGCCGCGGCCGACTTCGACCGCAGATTCGTTCGACCTCAAGGGCGCGGCGTGACGGCGCCGCGCTTCTTCGTCGTGATTCTCTAAATTCCCACACGGTGCGACGGCACTACGTCACTTCCATTTCAAGCCATGTAGATAACCAACAAATAAAAGGAGAGGAGGTTCGACCGTGTTTGTATGGTCCGACCTCCTCCGTTATTTTGATAATAGTTGACCGTTGATATCGAAGAACGTCTAAAATTATTCACGACATGAAAACCAAACCCCTACCTTTCAAAGACGTCACACATCGTCAAGCTGCGGAAGAGGCAAGCGTCGCGATGATCGGACGTCGCGGAAGATCGGTGCCAATTCCGTTGACGTCGGAGGGTGAGTCATCATCAATGGCGATGTTCCCCGCAGTGGTGTCTCCTCCCTTGATGGAGACCGGGAAGCGTTCTTCGTCAAAGGTCTTGGAAGGCCCGACATCGCCCAAGTGTACTCAAAGGTGTGATGTATCCCCTCTTGTCGCAGATAAGGAAGAAAGGGATACATCTCCGCTCTTTGGTGTCGGCGTTCTTCGTCGGTGAGTTGCGTTCTTCGCGTTCTTCAAGATGGAAGAAGTTCTTCAAAGCTTAGAGCTTCCTCTTCAAACCTCCTCACACAACAATCAACTCTCCCAAATAAAATAAGACTTATCTTATTTTATTACATCAAGCCAAGCATTTTTAATTTTAAAAAATCAAACACTTAACTCACTTAATTAATTAACTGAGTTGGCCTGATTTAAAGAAGAGAGAGGGGAAGGTGAGTGGTTTCACATTTAAGGGGGGTTAAACATGTTAAGAATTACCAATTAATTAGAGGAGAGGTTTAAGGGAGTTTAGGGAAGATGGAAGGGGTGGGGTTTGTGTGGGCCCCACCTCACCTTTAATCCTCTCATGGGAAGTTGGGTGGTTACCCCAACTTCCACTCAATGGATTAACCACTTAAAAGAAATAAAAATTGTAACTCAATTTTTATTTTACCTTCCAAAAATTTTTAACAACACCTCCCATGAAAACAAAACTCCGAAAAAGATCTTCTTAAGCAATTATCAGCATTGTAGTTTCATCGGTGCCCTCAAATTTCAATTCCGAGCACCAGTTCAAAAGATAGGAAAACCCGTTCGTTCGTTTACTGAACGTACCCGAGCTAAACTTCGGAAATTGATTCCGGGCTCACCGGGCCTTGGAATCAGGCGCCGTTAGAAACTGCGTTCTTGTAAAATCTCAAAGAAAATTTAGAAAAAATTTCCCTTGAATTTTATGGGTCTTTACATTTTATCCCTATTACATGGTATTGGAGTTATTAAAAGCAAGAAAGTGACATTTGTGTCTTTATCTTTTATTTAAATATGATAAAGGTCAAAATCAAAGAAATAAGGCACAAAGTGGATATATATCTGAGATTTAGATTGAAATGGATGATATAAGTTCATAAAATAGGATAAAATTAAGTGTAAGGGTCAATTTTAAGTCGTTATTATAATATTCTTAACTTTAATTACCTAATTTACCATTTTGTTGTGGTGACAATTTTTTACTATAGTTACTATTCACAATGACTAAAAATTAAAGAGACCTATTTAAAAAATTTGGACCTCCTGATTAGAAATATTTAATTCATTTTTAAAGATTCAATTACCTAAATTGGTAGAATTTAATTTAAAATTAAATCCTCAAAACATGATTACAAGCGGTTTTTTTCTGAAAAATGACTTTTTAAGTCAACAAATGAACTTATACCAAATTATAATGTAAAAATGATTACAATGTAATTAATTAGATTAATTATAACAAAAAAATACTAATTTTAATTTGAAATCAAATTAAAATCTGTTGACGCTCCTTTCGTCACAGAATCTAAAGATCGGAAAAGGGAATATCCGAGCTCAAAGTGATTCATCCTTTGAAGAAAACATCAAAAATCAGCAAAGGCAGGAAGAAAGGATCAACAAAAACTTCACCGCGCAAGTTATCTAACTGTCGTGCGAGTGTACTTGCGCGGCAACATTGGTCGCGCAAGTGACTTGCGCGACCTAAGTGGTAACCGCCCGGTAACCGCCCAGGGCCTTCTTTTGCCTATAAATAGACCATGTGAGCCCCCCATTCGAGAGGATCTTTTTCCAGAAACTCGAATTGAAGCTCCTGATGCCCAAGTCTCTTCTCAAAGCTTCCGAAACACTTCTAAGGTAATTTCTTACCTAGAACGGAAGATTTAAAGAGAAGAAGGAAGGCCTAAGTGTTGAAACTCATCAACACTTACGCGTCGCCTTATTCCTTCAATAGAACTTGCGCGTCCCTTTTTTGGATGAACCTCAAGATGATTCTAAAGGGATTTATAAAGAGTCGCTCAAATATTCTAATGATATTTGAGAATCGCGCAAGTACCCCTCATGTCGCGCAAGTATACTTGCGCGACCAATACTTGCGCGCCGCCGCAATACTTGCGCGCCTTTCAAGACTTGCGCGCCCCTACCTTTTTGGGTGCCTATCTTGCCCATTTTATCCCTCTTAAGCCATCACACCTTTCCTTTTCAAGATTCAGTCTTCAAGACACTCTTCAAAGCCATTTATGGCATGATTTCTTGATTTGACTTCCTTATTTGAAAGGAATTCTATGGAATATCTCTCAAAGTCTAGTGATTTAAATATCCTTATGTGACTAAATATGGAGAGTTCATTCATTCAACCTCATCTTTTAAGAGGAGAGAATCCTAACCTGGGTCTCCTTTTCAGGAATAATCCCCAGTTATAAATCCTTTAATCTGGGCATCTTCCTCAGGAGTAAGCCCCAATCTCAAACATGGGCATCCTTCTTAGGAGTAAGCCCCAATCTCAAATGTGGGCATCCTCCTCAGGAGTAAGCCCCAAACCTTAATCCCTAACCTGGGTCTCCTTTTCAGGAATAAGACTCAGTCATAATCTTGGGCTTCCTTTTCAGGAGTAAGCCCCAAGCCCCCCTTAAATTTCTCTTAACCAGTCATAATTTACCCTTGATTTGGGTTTATTTTTCAGGAGTAAAAACCCAATCATAAGTCTCCTCCTAACTTGGGAATCCTCCTTTGGAGTAAGCCCCAAGATTAGAGTATTCAAATCTCCATAAAGCACATATACCTTTATGGACCCTGTTCCTGGATTTTCTCCCTAAAAGTAAATCCTAAAACCTTCATCTATTTGGGCAGTCATACATACATAAGCCCCAAACAATTTCTTATGATTGCATCTTTCATGGCACAATTGTCTAATTTTTACCAATACCTCTTGTTTCTCACACCGAGCATGACTCACGTGATCTTAGAGTGTAAAAGTAATTATGACATTCTTCTTTGAGCCATCAATCATAAACATCATACTCCATTTCTCGAACTGCGTGGGTTCTGATTCCTTTTCCAAAACAAAGGATACGTAGGTAGCCCATTTATGGGTTCGTTCCCAACTTTGAAATAATCCATGTCTTTCGGAATGACGATAAACTTCAAGTGCCTCACTGAGTGGCTTTAAAACCAGCCCGGTCATCATAATGACCAAGAGACGTTTATAAATGTTTCGAAGGATACCATTGACCAAGAATCTCTAAATAGATACAGATGATTCTCTATTGATGAAGAACCTCGAATACATATAAAAGATTCTCTAAATTTCTTGCATATTTAATCATTTATTGTTAAAACTTAAGGAAAGCTCATTTTATACTTGGTAATGTAATAAGGATTCACGAACATAACTTAAATCTATAAAGAGAGTCCCGGAGTAGACAATAATTCCCCTCAAAAAGGTGTGGTGAGTCCGACCTCCCATCCTCTCGACCAATGCAAATTCATAAGCCTCATTAGTCCACAAACTAATGAGATCCTACCTTTGGAAAGTAGGTCCAAACAATGTGGAATCATTGGATGTTTCTGGTTCTACGAACAAACCCGTTAGAAACCGATCAGAACGTTTGAATCTCCCGTCCAGGAGGTCATCCCCGAAATCCGTGAGGAAACAAAAATGGTGAACCAGACGTGAATCCTTAACCAAGTTAAAATGATGTTTTTCTTATTTGTTAGGCCCCATGGGCCAACAAATCAATCATTGACATGTGCTCATCCAAAAGATGCAGTGGCCGAATTCATCTTGATTATGTCTGTTATATGGAACAGGCACTCTATTCTCAAGATCTTCTGTAAAATGGCTTTCCTTAAATTCACCCCTGTGAATACTGCTGCTGTGAACACCTCTACTGTGAGGTCTGCTGCTGTGAAAACCAATGCTGCTACTCCTGCTGGAACGTCGTCCACTCTGAGGATGACATCACCAACTCAGCGTCTTCAACGCTGGGTTTCTAATGCACTGGTTAAGGAGTACCGTCGCAACGGTACTATCCCAACTCTGGAGGCCGCTCGTCAAGCCCTCCAAGTTAACAACTCTACCTGGTCGTCCGGATAATAGCGGCCAGCGATCAAGAAGCAGGCGGTGCTGACTACCGTCTCCAACCGTTTCGGGTCGTTATCCCCGGAATGCAATTTCCATTCACTCCCTTACTCTGAGGAAGTGAATGAGCAGGTCCCCCAGGGCCTTAATTCAAAAAGACAGGAGTCTTTCTCGAAGGATCCCATCAACAAACGCCGCCAGACTCGTGCGGTAGTGCGCCCTCAACATGATGAGGGTACCGACTCCAGGAATTTAGCTCAGGTTCCTCGAACCCGAGCAGGCAAGATGAACCGCCAGAGACGGAATCCGGTTAACAATAGGCAGGTTGTCATCCCTACCATCTCCGGAGAAGTCCACCAACCTAACTTGGTGGCAAATAATGAGCAGGCACAATCACCTGTCCGTTTTAATTCCGCTGTCCAGCAGACTCGTCTGGCAGCATCACGCCAATCCCGCCAGGCAATTCCGGCGGAGTACTATAGGCAGAAACATGCACCTGCTTATACATCACCAGTTAGTCAGCAGGCTCGTCTGACTACATATGATGGATCTCGTCAACCGCGTTTGGCGAAGTGTAATCAGCAGGCACATACACCTGCTAATACTAATCAAGCCTACCAACAGTCTCGCTTGGTAGCACACGGAGAAGTCAGTCGGAAAGTCCCGACGACAAATAGGAGGCAGACTCAACTCTCTGCCTCCACACTTGAGTACTGTCAGGATTCACTGACAGAAAAAGGAGGACAGGAGCAGGCACATACACCTACTCCAAGCCCGGAATGGAAGTATATCCTCGTTCCGGTGGCTGAAGTCACCAAACATATTTTGTCAATGGTGAAAGAGCAGAAGCAAATTCCTGCTCATATTCTGGATGCTTGCTAGGATATCATAACAGCTTCAGCACCATCACAGGGACAGACACATAAATCTATCCCTAGCAGTGGAGTGACACATCAACGATTCACTCCGGAACAAACACACACATCTGTTCCAGTCCAAGTGGGTTATGGGGCATACTCCCCCATATCATTCGGACAACCAAGTAAGGCACATACACCTGATTTGAGTGGAGATCGTCAGCCTAACCTGACCATCTTTCCTGATCAGGCACATACACCTGCTCAGAGCAATCACTTTCATCATCAAGTGGTTTCTAAAGCGAGTAAGAAGGCATCTAAGAAAAAGATCCGCCCAGCACAGTCAGGAGATCAAAGGCCAATCTGTAACCAAGCCTTGCTCGATGCTGGAGTTCTTGAAGCCCTCAGACATTTATCTGTTGGAATTCAAGATTCTACTCCCTCAGTTCCCAATAACGGGAACATTAATTCTGAAGGTCTTCAACAGACACTTCCTCATGAATACTTGCTTCATGAAAGTTTGGTCAATCTTGAAGTTTCTTCTTCAGATGAGAGCCACAGGAACCCTCTGTGTGGTCAGAAGACCAAGGAGCAAGAGATTTCATCTTTTGCTGTAACCCATCATGACGGTCCTCCTCATGGTGATGAACTTCGCTGCGAAAGTCCTCTCCGCAGTAGTGATTCACGTTGTCTCGAAAATTCTTCAGAAGGCAATGTAGTGACGAGAAATCCCTCCTATCTCGAGGCACTTGAAAACGTAAAACCAGTCATGTCTGATGCTTTACTATCAGCAGGTGAAACTCTTTCTCCATCAGAAGATAGCCTGGGGTTCAGGTTATTCTCTGAACCATCCCTGGGTCATTCATCTTCCAGCATGAATAGTGATCTCTCTACCAATCTTGTTGAATCCGATGAAGCAACAAGGAAACACCAACTCTGGTCCAAACAGGTAGAAGAATCTTTATTTAATGATAAAGAAGAAATGATGAACATGAGGAAAAAACTGGCAAAAGGTGAAGTACCAGTCATGTTTTTCCCTTTGGCTGACTCCCAGTACGACATTCCAAAGATGTTGACGGATGATGGAATCCATGATATTCGTCTCAACATATGGAAGACTCTTTGTCAATTGAAGAAGAAAGTATTATCTTATGGTGATTATGAAAATCATATTAAGATAATAGAAGGGTTACAATGCCAGATTGATTTGGCATCTCTATCAGTCTCTCGGTATCCGAAGGCTGAAAAGCAACAGAGAACCCTTCAACGTTCATGCCTTGGCGCACTAAGAAAATTGCGTCAGTTAATTGCCAATGCTCCATCTGATGTTCATATAAGAGGATGGGGTGTTCATGGAGCACTACATTTTACAGTGATTTCCGGTCAGTAAAGCCCACCGAAAATGGTCTCATGCAATGTTATTGCCCATGGCCGGCCACAGTCAATGGGCTTTGTTCATAATCAAAAGCTTTCTCAAGAACAGGCTTCAACTAGTTCCTCTCAAAATCAAGTATATAGAGAACAAGTTGTTGAATTTCTCCTACATCAAGCAGGCGAGAATATTGCACAAGCCTCTCATCTGGAGCAAACACGTCATCAAATGACAGAAGTTTCGGAAATCATCCAACGGTCTGTTGAACCAGGTGATAAAAGTGGATATAGGTTAATGCATCCAGCTAATTTCCGAACTAAGATTCGCAAGATCAAGAGAGATTTTAAGAAGATCTCAGACATAGCATGTCAAGAGACACCCCAGCTTGTCAGACTGGGGACTTCTCTAACCCAACCCTCAGAGTCAACAAATGGGATTCGAGGAGTTGAGAGGAAGCAGCAGGAACATCCCCAGTCCACCGGACTGGGGACTTTTTCAAATCCTCAATCCCTCCCTCATAGAAAGTCAGTATTCTCTCGATTAGGGAATAAGCCTCAAGAGGAACGAAGAGCCAAGCTATCAGGAGATTCTCTCCAAGTGACGGTTCTCCAAGAAGTTCCTGAGGGATCAAGTCAACGGAATTCCATGTCTCATCATGGACATGGAAGAAGACAATATCACAGAAATGCTGATAGAAAGGATTCTATGAAATATGCATCCATTAATGTCATCAATGCCGTTGCTGCTGATTCACCAGATGAGGCTCAATCAGAGGGATCAGACGAAGAGGTTCCTGCTCAAGAAGTTGCGCACACAGACCTAAATGAAGATGGTGTGCGCACACGTAATCAAAGGCTTACCCAAAATCTGGGTATTCCTTCAAGTAACCCACTTCCCCCTCTCCGAAAAGGATCCAATAAGGGGAAAGGAAAGAATCAGGTTACTTCTCACCCTTCCTCTGAAGGAGGTCAATCGCTCTCATTAGAGCAAAGGTTTGCACAACAGGAGGAAGAAATGAAAGAATTAAGAAGGTTGAATGCAGAACTACTTCAGAGTAGTCTTCTTCTTAAGAATGCTGAAGTCCGACAGCCAAAAGAATTTGTTGTAACTACTGAGATGGATCAGGAATATCCTCCTTTATCAGTACACCCTCAGAGGTCTAATCCTACGGGTCAAACGCAACAATGGTTGGCAGCACTACCATCAGTTGCAGCACCAACCACCACGTCTGTCCAAGCTCCATTCATTGCACCTACCCAAAAACAAGTTCAACCTGATGTTTCTCAAAAGTTAATAACTACTATTGAGTCATTAACAGCTCGGTTAGAAACTATGGAAGGGAAACGGGTGCAAGTTCAACCTGAAAAGAAAGTTTACCCTGAATGGGTAGATTCAATTTCTCCTCCATCCAGTTTTGGAAACCCTGTTTTCCCTATTTTCAATGGATCAGGCGACCCTGAACAACATTTGACGCATTACGTGTCTTGTTGTGATCCTATGATGGGAACTCCAGAGCAGCAAGAAGCAGTGAAACTCAGATGATTCGTGCGAACCTTGCAAGGACCAGCTTTTGTCTGGTATACAAGCTTGCAATCCCGATCAGTCATCGGATGGGAGGATCTTCGTCAAAAATTCCTTCTTCAGTTTAGCTCAACTTTTCCAAAAACGACAGTTTTCGATCTTACAAACTGCAATAAAAGGGAGAATGAAAGAGTCTCTGATTTCATTGCTCGTTGGAAGGGATTAACGTATTCCTTGAGTTTAGAACTCCCTCAGGAGGAATTGTTGCCAATCTGTGTGGCAAATTTGCGTGACGAATTATGCACGCCATTGATCCCTGTGAAATACACAGGAGGGTTTTGAGACCTTACTTCAATCGCTCAACAAATTGAAGATTCCCTTATACAGGCTAAGGTTAAATCTCGTATAATTCCATCAGCTCTAGGAAGAAGAATGGGTAAAGCAGAAACTGCTACAGTTATGCTTAAACAAGCACCTGTACCTATATCTACTTCAAAACCTTCATCTTCTCGAAGGACTCCACCTCCTGAACGCCAACAACAAAGGCCGTTTCGTCCAAATGATCAAAGAGATCAACGGCGAAAACAATTTGAGGATATAAAGAGTAAAACATACTCTTTCCGAAATGAGCAAGTTCCTGGTTACTTCATTGCAGCTTTGGAAAATAATTTGGTTCAATTACCAGTGCCCAAGAGGCCAAACAAGGAAGGAGATGAAGACCGTCCCAATTATTGTCCTTTTCATCAAATGTTGGGGCATCCCATCGAGGAGTGTTTTGTCTTTAAAGACCTCCTGCAAAAGATGGTCGACTTGGGACAAGTCAAATTGAAGGGTTCTTCAGCTCATGTAGCGTGTATTATCTCTACAGATCTAGAGGAAGGAGGCGAGTGGCAGGAAGTCAAAAGCAAAACTGCGAAAAAATATGATGATTGGATGGTCAGAAAGACAATCAATCGGACCCATTCCATTTTGCGAACACAATTGAAGAAGCCAATTGTGTCTCCTACAAAAGCTGCAGTAAAGCCTCCATCAAAAGACAAATCCTCAAAAGGGCAGCGCAATTCAAAGAAGAAAGAGGAATCAGGAGAAGATGAGTATGTAGCAAAGCCTAAATTGTCTTTGACTCTGGAAGATTTCATGCCATCTACTTCAAAGCCACGGGCACCATCCCACCAAATGGCACAGCCTAAACAGGCTAACCAAGCAGAGTCTTTATCAGACGAAGAGTTAATCTTTGGTTCTGTTAATACGATTCAATTAACAGATCCATATTCCAGTCTTGATGAGCATGAATTCCCTGTATCAAATAAGGTAATCCGAGGAAGTTCTAGAGGTTCAGGATACAGGGGAAGACGTGGATCTTTCCGAAGCCACTACTCTAATTTTACCCCTGCTAGCACTGTATATGCAGCAGAAACTCGTGGTAGAGCCCTTCAGCGAGCTCAAAAAGAACAAGCAAGTTCTTCTGCCAATGGCCAACTCAGTTTTGGCACAGTTATTTTGGAAGACCGATTAAAGGTTCCATCTTCTTTATCTCAGCAAGTAAATGGATCTAATCAGTCTAATATTCCAAAACCAAGGATGTTGCCAACTTCAATACAAGATGCATCAGCTTCCAAAGCATCTACTTCCAAGGTACCTGCTAAACCGCATATTCCTATTGGGAAATGCAGACCTCTAGATCAAAAGTATGATATATTGAAACACTTGGCCCAAGTACCAGCCAAGTTATCAATTTTGGATGCTTTGAATCTGTCAAAAGATCTTCGGGAAGAACTCATCGAAGCTTTGTCAAGTCCTCAGAAGTTTGAAACTGAAATTGCTGCAGCTGAAATCTATCACATAGAGAATAATCCTGCAGAATGCCATGCAGTGATATCTTTTACTGATAAAGATGAAGATTATGTTGTTCATGGGCACATAAAACCTTTGTACTTATCTGGAAAAGTCAATGGTGTAGATGTTCGAAGAGCTTTCATTGACAATGGTTCATGAGTCAACCTCATGCCCATTCGTACTCTTCGTCGATTGGGCCTCACGGAATCTGATTTATCTCCTTCTACCATGATGTTACAAGGATATGATAAAAATGAACAAGAACCACTGGGAGAGGTTACACTCAGAACTCAGTTTGGAGATCTTGTTTCCAATTCGGATTTCATGATTGTTGATCAAGACTCAGCTTTCAATATCTTGCTTGGAAGACCCTGGCTACATCAGCATGCAGCTATTCCGTCATCATACCATCAATGTCTCAAATACTATTTTGATGGTCAAGTTGGAACATTATATGGTGATAAGGCCCCATTCAAGACATGTGAGTCTCAATACATTGAGGCGGAATTTTATCACATGAAGGGAAGAGAAAAATCTACAATGAAGGAAATTACCAAAGTTAATGCTCTATATGGTTTGGAGAAGATTCCAATAAATCCATTTTTATATATGAGTACAGATTATGTGTTACCTATCAGTCAAATTGACAAAATAGGCCCAAATCAAAATACTCTTATGGAAAGATCCATAATGTCAATTACGGCGATCGAGCCAGACAACATGGGAGAAATTGGTAACCTACCAAGCAGTGATGAAAGCATAAGTGATGATGAAATCCAACAAGTCTATACTTCGCTAATCAGGCCAGAAGAAGTTATAGCAACACCAAAGATGAATAATGATGTCGATTCTTGATCCATCATCTCCTCTTTGATTCCCAAAGAAGACCCTTTATCATCAATAGGGTCAGAAATGGAAGCTTCTTCTTCAAAATGTGAAAATTTTGACATCTCTTATGATCATGAGAATTTCGTTTTTTCATCTACTTTGCAAGTAGAAACGGAAGAAATAACACATGATGAAGAGGAAGAGGAAGATCTTAGAGATGCTCCTCCAGCATTTGAAGAGGGTATCTCTACCACTGTGGATGAACTCAGAGAAGTAAATCTGGGTACAGAGAAAGATCCACGTCCCACTTTAATTAGTGCGGCCATGACCCTTGAAGAGCAAGATATGTATATTTCTTTTCTAAAGCAAAATAAAGATATTTTTTCTTGGAATTATACAGAAATTCCTGGGCTTGATCCTGATGTTGCTACTCATCATTTGGGTTTACCAAAAGAACATCGAGGATTCAAGCAAGCCGCGAGAAGAACACACCCAACCTATGCTTCCAAAATTGAAGCTGAAGTGGATAAGCTGATCAAATCCAACTTCGTCAGAGAAGTTTAATATCCCAAGTGGTTGGCTAATATTGTCCCTGTAAAGAAGAAGAACAGACAAATTAGGGTTTGCATCGATTTCAGAGATCTTAATCGGTATTGTCCTAAAGATGATTTCCCAGTTCCGATTACAGAACTCTTAATTGATGCGACGGATGGCTATGAAGTACTTTCTTTCATGGATGGATATTCTGGATATAATCAGATCCTAATGGCCCCAGAAGATGAGGAATATACAGCCTTCAGAGCTCCTCAAGGTGTGTTTTGTTACCGGGTGATGCCCTTTGGTTTAAAGAATGCAGGTGCAACATATCAACGCGCCATGCATCGTATCTTCAAACCTCTTTTAGGGAAGTTTGTTGAATGCTATGTAGATGATTTGGTGGTTAAATCCAAACAACGTTCTAATCACTTGGATGATTTGAAAGTCATATTCCACAAGCTTCGACAACATAATTTGAAGATGAACCCCTTAAAATGTGCTTTTGGGGTAACCTCAGGAAAATTCCTCGGCTTTGTTGTACGCCATCGGGGTATTGAAGTCGATCCTGAGAAGACCAAATCAATCCTTGGTATGTCACCTCCTCAGAATTTGAAAGAATTAAGAGGACTTCAAGGACACTTAGCCTATATTCGGCGTTTCATCGCCAATTTGGCAGGCAAAAGTTTACCCTTTACCAAATTATTGAAGAAAGGAGTCACTTATCAGTGGACTGAAGAATGTCAAGAAGCATTTGATGTTCTCAAGAAATACCTCTTGAGTCCACCAGTACTCATGCCACCTGTTGAGGGTAGACCGCTTATCCTCTATGTGACAGCTTTAGAGCGATCATTGGGTGCCTTTCTCGCTCAAAAGAATGATGCTGGGAATGAAAATAGTCTCTACTATCTCAGTAGAACTATGCTTGAAGCAGAAACTCGGTATTCAAGTATTGAAAAGTGCTGCCTAGCATTAATCTTTGCAGTTCAGAAACTGAGACACTACCTGCAACATCATGAGGTCCAATTGGTATCTCGTAATAATCCGCTCAAATTCATCCTTAGTCATCCAATGCTTACAGGACTTCTGGCAAGGTGGGCGGTTATTCTACAGCAGTTTGACATTCAGTATGTGTCTCAAAAGGCAATTAAGGGCCAAGCTCTGGCTGATTTTCTGGCTGAACAGCCTTCAGTGGAAGACACGTATTCAGATATCGAACTCCCTGATGAGGAAGTTTTCTCTATTCAAGAGAGTCCTCAAACATGGGAAATGTATTTTGATGGTGCTTCTAGAAGTCCAACAGGGAAGAAAATGGAAAATCCTAAATTCAACAAAGTTGGTTTAGGAATTGTGCTCATTTCTCCAGATAAGGCAGTGTTACCTTATTCCTTTTTGTTGTGGGAAGGTGGTACCAATAATGAAGCTGAATACCAAGCTCTCATTACAGGCTTGGAGTTAGCGCTTAAAGCACAAGTGAATCACTTAAAGGTGAAAGGTGATTCAGACCTGGTAATAAAACAAGTCAATGGGGATTATGCCATCAGAAAAGAATAATTAATCCCTTTGTATGATTACGTCAGAGAGTTAATGTCGGAATTCCCTTCAGAACCGACATTTTCTTATGTCCCAAGATCACAAAATTCTCAAGCTGATGCACTGGCTAATATAGCTACAGCTTTAGCAGATCCAAATCGGGACGAGACAACCATCTGTATTGCCCACCGTCGTGCAATTTCACCTTATGTTCAAGTCAGAACAGAGGAAATTAATGAAATTAGTCCCATTCCTGAATCGTATGGTCATACTACAGGATGGATGTCACCTATCAGGGAATACCTTCAAAATGGAACACTTCCACCTGATAGAGCCGAGAAAGAACAAATTCAGCAACATGTGGTCAATTTTACTCTTTATGATAGCCCAAACCACCTTGAGAAAATTCTCTACAAACGTGGTTTTGATGGAGTTCTCTTCAGATGTATTGATGGTGAAGAGACAATGGCTGTCATAAAAGAAGTGCATGCAGGAGTCTGTGGTGCCCACCAGTCTGGACATAGACTATCTGATCAAATTCGAAGGCTTGGATACTTTTGGCCTTCAATGATACAAGATTGTGTTAATTTTACAAAGAAGTGTCATTCATGCCAAGTATATGCCAACTTCATTCATAAACCTCCAGAGTTGCTTCATACAACTAAATACTCATGGCCATTTTCCACATGGGGAATGGATGTGGTGGGACCTTTCCCTTCAGCTACGGCCAAGAAGTTTAAGTACATTCTTACTGCTACCGATTTCTTTTCCAAATGGGCAGAGGCATTACCTCTCAAAGAAGTCAGTTCTAAATGCATTGTTAGCTTCATCAAATCTAACATCATTACTAGATTTGGTGTCCCTCATACCATATTGACGGACAACGGCACCAACTTCTGTTCTTCTGAGGTAAAGAAATTGTATCAAGAATACAACATTAAGTCCAACCATTCATCTCGATATCATGCATCGGCTAATGGCCAGATAGAAGCCTTCAACAAGACTCTTTCAAATATACTGCAAAAGATGGTGGATAAAGATAAGAGGTCATGGCCTGATAAACTCTTTCATGCTTTATGGGATTATCGGACTACCACTCGCAATGCAACGCGGTCAACTCCATATTCGTTGGTATATGGAACAGAAGCAGTCTTTCCAATTGAAGTTCAATTGCCCTCGCTCAGAATATCCATTTGTGATCAGTTATCTACAGATGAGAAATCCCAAAAGCAGTTGAATGAATTGGAACAATTAGATGAGAAAAGATTGTGCACTTTGCACCACTTGGAAATCTATCAGAATCGAATAGCACGAGCTTTTAACAAAAAAGTTCTTCTTCGTTCATTTATTCAGGGAGAATTGGTATTGGTTCTCAGAGCACCAATGATACCAGGAAAGAAGCCTCCCAAGCTTGAACCAAAATGGGAAGGACCTTATTCAATACATAAGGTCTACTCCAATGGAGCGTATTCTCTAATCTCAATGGATGGAGAACACATAACGACTCCAACTAATGCCAGATTTCTGAAGAAGTATTTTGTATAAACACAAAATATTATTCCCAGATCCAAAACAATCACATTGGTTCATGATAATATGTCCTACATGACACTAAACTGTATTATGTCCTACATGACACTAAACTGTATTATGTCCTACATGACACTAAACTGTATTATGTCCTACATGACACTAAACTATATTTTGTCTGAGATGACATTAAACTATATTTTGTCCGATATGACATTAAACTATATTATGTCCTATCTACATGACATTAAACTGTACAGAAGTTCCTTATTTTGTCCGAGATGACATTAAACTATATTTTGTCCGAGATGACATTAAACTATATTATGTCCTATCTACATGACATTAAACTGTATAGAAGTTCCTTATTTGTCCGAGATGACATTAAACTCTATTTTTTCCGAGATGACATTAAACTATATTATGTCCTATCTACATGACATTAAACTATGTGACACTTCCAACGTCCAGCATGACGATAAACTGTAAAAAGTCCCCAGAACTGATATCCTCGTATTGGTTCACCTTAGTCCTAGCTACATGACTTTAAACTGTACAGCACCAGTTCGTCCTTTCTATATGACGTTAAAACTATACAGCAATGGTCCAGTATGACTTTAAACTGCAACTTTGTCCCACATGACATTAAACTGTGAAAAAGTTTCATGAACCGTCCAGCATGACCTTAAACTGCATCATCCCTGGTCCATGTATATGACCATAAACTATTTGCAAATCCCTTATGTCCAGCAAGACGTTAAACTGTGACATCCTAAACTACATGACGCTAAACTGTATAAAAGTCCCTCACGTCCGAAAAGACGTTAAACTATATAATCATCAAAGGTCCAGCATGACATTAAACCGCACCATCCACGGTCCATGAATATGACCTTAAACTATTCGCACTTTCGTCCAATATGACGTTAAACTGTATTGTCCCCATCGTCCTAACTACATGACGCTAAACTGTACAGAAAGTCCTTAATATGTCCTACATGACATTAAACTGTTATTTTGTCCCTGCTACATGACACTAAACTGTGCAGCACCAATAGTCCTAACTGCAAGACTTTAAATTGCATAGTCCCTTTTTTATGTCCTACATGACATTAAACTGTGCATCGTTAAGGTTGTTATTACCTCTTGTTTCTCACACCGAGTATGACTCACGTGAGCTTAGAGCAAACCTCAACCATAACACTCTCTTTGGGCCCCTAACCATGTGTAAGTCCCAACAACATTTTAATTAGATCGTTGTCCCCAAGAACAACTTGATCATTAATTCATTCTTTAATTGAACTACACCGACTTTGATCCTTGCTCTCCAGGCTGGGTATGTAGGCAACCTCCCAGGGTTCAAGCCCAAAAAACAATCTCTTCACATCATTTCACCACCATCTCATATGATGTTGATTCGTGAAACCGCCCCTGGAATCAATATCTTTACATTGATTCACTTTCGTCTTTGTTATATGACGTTAAACTATACAACACTTTTGTCCGGTATGACAATAAACTACAATATTCTGTGATTTCCTCATTTGAGAAGGAACCATTATTGACATTGATTTTTTTTAATCATGTCTCATTTCAAAAGACTACGTGCATACATGGTAATGCCTAAACTTTTTATCTCAGGTTAAACCATCATTGCACTAAAGTCCCCTTTCACCCTTCACATATACAAACCAAACTTGTACAAAGGGAATTTCTAGAACTACGTGGACTTGATTCCCATCCTTATGGGATACGTAGGAACATTCGAGTGTCCCTCGAATCCAGTCCCAAGTCTTTTGTGCCTAACCCCAAATTTCACTTTCAGTCCCTTGGCTGAAAAGTCCTCATGAAAACACACACTGTGTATTCATTATTATGGTCCGAATTCTATGACCCTAAACTAAGATCACTCATACTTTCGTCCTGCACGACGTTAAACTGCATTTCAAGAACTACGTATGGATTGATTCTCATTCTTATGAGATACGTAGTGAAGTCCAAGTTTTCAGGACCCAGCCACAACATGATTATGGTTATCATTGACCTATGTATCTCTATATACATTGGACAATACCCATATTTATGTGTTATAATCCTAACCTTAAATATTTTCAGATCTTCATAACCCTTTTCATGACTTCTAATCACAAAAATGTCAAACTTCTGAGAATTCTTTTGCCTGACTATGCAGCACGTGCCCATAGGTGGCCTTGCATAAACAGTCCACATAACAGACTTTTCAGCCAAAAGATGCTATTTATTTGACCACGCAGCCAATTCCCTTAGGTGGCCCTGCATATTTAAACCCCCTAACGGGTTTTGTTAAATAATAGTAACTTCATTCTTGGGAAGAATGCCTCTTTTGTCCTTATTTGTCTTAAAATGACAATATGTAGGGATCCGCAAAAATAGCCATCCTTAACATATTTGTCCCATATCCTTTTTCATGATCTGAAAGTATTCAAGTCTATGGTTTATTCTTCTTCCCTATGTTTGGGTCAGACCTTCGTAGGGGTGATGTTCATCCAGTTCTTCGATATTCTTGTTCGGAAATATCTTCTCCATATTCAAGTACCTCTTTCCATACAACAAACTCTATACTTTAGAAAATTTGAATCTCCATAAACTTTCACTGGCTTTTAGCACTAAAAAAGTAAATTTCTTGGAGTTCTTTTGCCTGACTATGCAGCACGTGCCAATAGGTGGCCTTGCATAAACATTCCACATAACAGACTTGTCAGCCGAAAGATGCTATTTATTTAACCATGCAGCCAATGCCCTTAGGTGGACCTGCATATTTCAACCCCCTAACGGGTTTTGTTAAATAATAGTAACTTCATTCTTGGAAACTACTTCTTCTAATGCCTTTTTAGCTCTTTTTCATATCATTCCTCAGATTCAAATATTCTTAAGCCATGGTTTACATTTTTTTCTCATACATGAGTATGGTAATATGTTTTCAGATAAATTGTCAAAGAATTGAATCAATTTTAATCCATTTTGGTCAAAGCTATTTCGACCTTAAACATTAGCCCCTTTATGTCTGGCATGCATGACTTTAAACTGCCCACAAAAGAAAAAGGAACTCCGAATAAAAGTCAAGTTCCAGCTCACTAAATATACATTTTTTTGTATGATTTAGGTAATATTGAGCAATTAAGAGATTCAAAGTTTGTAGGATTATTTGTAAAATCCTAGTAAAAATCAAACTATGCTTACTAGGCCCATTGGCTTATGTAAATTTGAAGCAGGTAGTGAAAGAATGCAGGTACAAATGATTGAAGATGAAAGTGTTTTTCATTGATACACAAGAGTTAGAAGGACATCCACAGACTGGAGTCTCTTATCTTTTTCAAGAATTACAAGAGGCTTTCAACATAACACTTCTTTGATTTACGGCATCCCGAGCTTCATCAGCAACCACCTGGAATTCATTCATTCAACTGGATACAAAAAGAGATGCAGTGATACCAGCTCTTCTTGGAACAATTATAAAAAGATGTTCTTGAGTGTGGTTTGAGAAAATTTCATGCTGATCAAACAGTGACTCTGTTTTTGTCCAAGAGGTTTGAAAAATGGATACATGGATTTGAGAATGGAGCATTGGAAGTAAAGAGCCATTTGGAGAGAGTACTCTTTTCAGATATTTCTCTAATACCATGTTTGTCTTCTCCCCACCAATCATTAGTGAAAAACATTTCAGCCCATGGGTTTTCCATTTTCATATCTGCAAGGAAATGGCATAGAGAAAGAACTTGATAGTTCACACCATTGTTGTTGCTCTTAATGCACAACATAACCGAAATAGAGGAGTAGCAGTGCAACTGCATCTCAGGTGTATAATTGTTTGCATATGGAACATTGACTCCTTGCAGATGACCATGACCACACAGAGGCAGATGGATGCTCCGTGGAAAATTAGGATGATATTTCTTCAAGTACTTAGCCAAATATGGGAGAGTGCTGTTACAGATATCATAGTAATCATGGCCAATGATGTTCGTCATGTCATCAATCCACTTTCTAGCTAGTTCATCAGCCATTCCAATTCCCTTGGGAACCACTGAATCTGCACAAAAGATGAATAAAATAACACTTAAATGGGTTTATTTTTCATAAATTTGTGAAGAAATTTGAAAAAAATGGCTAAGGCATTAAGGCGCGCAAGTCTAGTCATGGCGCGCAAGTATTCGTGTGTCGCGCTAGTTTTTGACGCGCAAGTATAAACCGCGCAAGTACGAATACCTTTACAGGAGCGCGACATCAAGGAAAACAGTGGAAAACAGAGCAGACTTGCGCGGCTTAGGTGACCTGCGCGGCGAGAGCTCGAGAAGGTATGAAGTCCGGAAATCCGGATACTTGTACGGAGGTGAGGCCGTGTATTTATAGGCCAGGAGGCCCATCTGCGTGGAGTACTCAGAGCGCTTAAGGCTTGCGCGAAGAAAACTTGCACGCCGCTATCTGTGCACAGAAGACTTGCGCGCCTCCCTTTTCCTTTGGAGGGATTAGATTTCCTCAGAGTCAAATCCTCATTTCTCTCCGGATCCAACTCTGAGGGGGGAATTTTGTTGACGCTCCTTTCGTCACAGAATCTAAATATCGGAAAAGGGAATATCCGAGCTCAAAGTGATTCATCCTTTGAAGAAAACATCAAAAATCAACAAAGGCAGGAAGAAAGGATCAACAACAACTTCACCGCGCAAGTTATCTAACTGTCGTGCGAGTGTACTTGCGCGGCAACATTGGTCGCGCAAGTGACTTGCGCGACCTAAGTGGTAACCGCCCGGTAACCGCCCAGGGCCTTCTTTTGCCTATAAATAGACCCTATGGGCCCCCCATTCGAGAGGATCTTTTTTCAGAAACTCGAATTGAAGCTCCCGACGCCCAAGTCTCTTCTCAAAGCTTCCGGAACACTTCTAAGGTAATTTCTTACCTAGAACGGAAGATTTAAAGAGAAGAAGGAATGCCTAAGTGTTGAAACTCATCAACACTTGCGCGCCACCTTATTCCTTCAACGTCCCTTTTTTGGATGAACCTCAAGAGGATTCTAAAGGGATTTATAAAGAGTCGCTCAAATATTCTAATGATATTTGAGAATCGCGCAAGTACCCCTCATGTCGCGCAAGTATACTTGCACGACCAATACTTGGGCGCCGCTGCAATACTTGCGCGCCTTTTAAGACTTGCGCGCCCCTACCTTTTTGGGTGCCTATCTTGCCCATTTTATCCCTCTTAAGCCATCACACCTTTCCTTTTCAAGATTCGGTCTTCAAGACACTCTTCAAAGCCATTTATGGAATGATTTCTTGATTTGACTTCCTTATTTGAAAGGAATTCTATGGAATATCTCTCAAAGTCTAGTGATTTAAATATCCTTATGTGACTAAATATGGAGAGTTCATTCATTCAACCTCATCTTTTAAGAGGAGAGAATCCTAACCTGGGTCTCCTTTTCAGGAATAATCCCCAGTTATAAATCCTTTAATCTGGGCATCTTCCTCAGGAGTAAGCCCCAATCTCAAACATGGGCATCCTTCTTAGGAGTAAGCCCCAATCTCAAATGTGGGCATCCTCCTCAGGAGTAAGCCCCAAACCTTAATCCCTAACCTGGGTCTCCTTTTCAGGAATAAGACTCAGTCATAATCTTGGGCTTCCTTTTCAGGAGTAAGCCCCAAGCCCCCCTTAAATTTCTCTTAACCAGTCATAATTTACCCTTGATTTGGGTTTATTTTTCAGGAGTAAAAATCCAATCATAAGTCTCCTCCTAACTTGGGAATCCTCCTTAGGAGTAAGCCCCAAGATTAGAGTATTCAAATCTCCATAAAGCACATATATCTTTATGGACCCTGTTCCTGGATTTTCTCCCTAAAAGTAAATCCTAAAACCTTCATCTATTTGGGCAGTCATACATACATAAGCCCCACACAATTTCTTATGATTGCATCTTTCATGGCACAATTGTCTAATTTTTACCAATACCTCTTGTTTCTCACACCGAGCATGACTCACGTGAGCTTAGAGTGTAAAAGTAATTATGACATTCTTCTTTGAGCCATCAATCATAAACATCATACTCCATTTCTCGAACTACATGGGTTCTGATTCCTTTTCCAAAACAAAGGATACGTAGGTAGCCCATTTATGGGTTCGATCCCAACTTTGAAATAATCCATGTCTTTCTGAATGACGATAAACTTCAAGTGCCTCACTGAGTGGCTTTAAAACCAGCCCAGTCATCATAATGACCAAGAGACTTTTATAAATGTTTCGAAGGATACCATTGACCAAGAATCTCTAAATAGATACAGATGATTCTCTATTGATGAAGAACCTCGAATACATATAAAAGATTCTCTAAATTTCTTGCATATTTAATAATTGATTGTTAAAACTTAAGGAAAGATCATTTTATACTAGGTAATGTAATAAGGATTCACGAACATAACTTAAATCTATAAAGAGAGTCCCGGAGTAGACAATAATTCCCCTCAAAAAGGTGTGATGAGTCCGACCTCCCATCCTCTCGACCAATGAAAATTCCTAAGCCTCATTAGTCCACAAACTAATGAGTGCCTACCTTTGGAAAGTAGGTCCAAACGATGTGGAATCATTGGATGTTTCTGGTTCTACGAACAAACCCGTTAGAAACCGATCGGAACGTTTGAATCTCCCGTCCAGGAGGTCATCCCCGAAATCTGTGAGGAAACAAAATCATAATTATAAATTTAAATTACTTACTTTTTAGAAAAGAAATGGCAGTTTTACAAAAAGAAAAATTTTCACTATTTAATGAAAAATCACTCTTTCTAGAAAAATTAACAACTTCACCATAAAATAATTTTGATATGATTTTTTCAAAAATTATATATTATTTATAAAATAAAATTTCTAAAAGTTACATAAATTAATTATAATATTTGATAATAAAAATAAATAATGTTCATTTTTAAAGAAAATGTATTTCTTGAGAAATAAAATAACTTTTCTAAAAATTGGGCAATTATTTAATAATAATTTATCAAAAATATTATTTTGAGGATTTATATATATATTTAATAAATTATTTAATACTATCCATATCTTACAACATAACAGCTAGGTTATAACCATTACATTTAAATTATAATATTTCATGTTTCATTTTGGCTTGTTGTTGCATAGAGTTTACACTGTCAAACATAATTATAATTTTTAAAGTATAATATTGTTACATTATTACAAACTTTAAAAAAATTTATCCTCTTAATTTGAACAAGGAATCAGTAAAAATGGGTTTGACATTTTAAAATACAAAAAATGAAATCCCACATCTTAAAAAGGGTAAATAAAACTTCATCCAGAAAAGAAGGAAATGGAAATATGAAGGTCATCACATAACTAGTTTTTCAAATATAAGAACATTAGTGGGAAGTGAAAATTTTTTGATGTTGAAAAAATATACTATCCAAATAATTATGGAGAGTTATAAATATGATTGATTATAAAAAAGTAAGTGATCATGAGAAAGTTAACGACCACCAAACAATAAACTGATAAAGTGTGGAAACGACCATAAACTAATCAGAAATAGGTTTTCTAATAAAATTAAATATTGTTATATAATAAAATAAAATATAATTAAAACTTTTAAATAAGTTTTATTTAAATATTTTTATTTTTAAAACTATATAAAACTTATAATAGAAGCTATATATCAAAAAATGTTTATGATGATGGGAAATTCTGTTAACGCTGTATAAATTAAAAAAACATTAATTTTGGAATTTTTATAAAGTAAAAGATGATAAGTTTTTAAAATATTATAAATATTCCTTTATTACATTTAAAAAAGTCATGGATAACATAAAATGTCCATAATAAATCATCTAAGTATATGGAAGGACCTTGTAAAACAATTTTGAAAAATATGGATATGGAAGAAAAATATACCTAATAAAGAAGAGAAATAAGATCAGATTTTATTTTAGACATTCATGTTGAAATATTAAATTTGAAATGAAACTTTATTCATAATAAATAAATTCATATTCAAGTTAAATACCTTAACACAATAAAAAATCACCTGAAATTTCATTAATCACCTCAAATACCAAAAATTGATAAAGATGTAATACTATAATATACTTCCAAAAATAAACTTAATATTTGTCCATAAAAGCTTTTAAGTAAAATAAATTTCATACTAACCAGGTTATATTATAGTCCATCAATAGCCATTGCACCCTTATTTCCCTTTGGTTGCGGGTTCAAGCCCACATGACCTTGCCAAATATGATGGGTTGTTTCCCAGCCGGTGGGTTATCCTTTTTTCTAAAACTATATAATTAGAATAACATTTAAAAAAATTACGAACATCCTCAAAAATGAAATTTATCATCAAATCACTTTTTAACCATTAAGGTTTTCTTTAAAAATTATTTTTCCCAAAAAATCTTAACTGACTATTATTACTATAACCCCATTGACCATATTAACCATAAATGTTATCAATAACTTTAAACTCATTTCCAAAAAATATAAAATAATTATCCCTCAAAGAACCTTTTCACTAAAATACATACTAAACCAAAGGGTAGTATTCTTATAAATGTATTCCAAAATAGCATTAATCATGAAAAACTCCCATCAAATAAAGCCAAAAAGGGGTATCTATACCTTTAAGTTTTTGATCAAACTTATAATTATCAACCAAATACACATTAGGTTTATCCCATATCACTATTTCATATCATAACTTTACATAGGTTCCATTATCTCATTCACCATAATGGTTTATAAAGAAAATATGGATTTACCCCAACATATCCCTAGGGAGTGTGAAACTAGGTGTGGAATAAGGGCACACTCACAGTTAAATAGAATTATGGTTGAGATATACTCAACCAACTCTTTTTTGAGGTTATTAACCCTGGATGCATCTGTACCAAATCCACTCCCAGTTATAGTATTTATGTAGAGACCCAAAACATGACGTACATGGAAATTACATTACTTTTGCGGAATACTTAGTACATAACAAAAACAGACACACAAGGACCGTAATAGTTTAGTGTCTTTGGAAACTCGGAATATAATCTTCTAATCGTGGTTAAAGATCTTCAACATCTCCCATAAATATCTTCCCCTTTTTTTCTTACGTAAAACCTTTCTTTATATCCTGGGGAAAAGAAAACAAAAAAGGGTGAGCTCAAATACCCAGTAAGGGTAAACATAGAGAACATAAAATAATCCATAAACATTTAAATGCAAAAACTTGAACATGAAATCTAAACATCAAAATCTTGAGCAAAGACATGAATCTTGGAAGTACGTAAGGAATATATCATAAGGGAACATCAATCATGATAAAATAGCATGGTAATAAAACATGTAATTGTGGCAACCAATAAGAACATGTTATGATTTCAATAGTAGCCAAGGCATTACTGCCAAGACCATCTTAGTGGACAAAGTTCCTTTCTGAATCGAGTTCACTCCTCGTTTCAGTCCTGTAACACTGAACCGGATTAACTTACCATTCCAACCTTGTATATCTCATGAGATATAAATCTTTACCCAATGAATTGGAGGGAGATATATGTCCCACCCATCTCATAATTAAATCATTCTTACTTGTGCCACAAAATAAACCTACATCATTCATAATAACCCAACGAATAAAATGGGTTTCATAAACATCATCCCATCATCACATAATCCATATAAATGAAATGGATATCATTTCATAATAAGAAAAGTGAAACCATGTAAATCATAGAGACTTTATACTTGAAATATACACATATGAAATAATGTCATCTTATATGGAAAATGGTTTTGATAAAACACTTGAAATGAATTCTTGAGGAAAATATCCTTTCTTCTTCAAAATCAATTTCTTTTCAAAAAACATCATGCAATTTTAAAAGAAAAATATTTTGTTGAAAATAGTCATGAAATATTTTTGAGGAAGCTTCATGAAAATAAGGCTTTATAAAACCATAAAAATCCGTTCGTTCCGTATAAGTTAAAAAAACATTCTTCTCGTACTTTTGCCAGAAAAGTCAAAAAGTACCTCGTAAAAGAAATATTCCATACATACCATGTAGTAAAAGTAAAAAATGGGTAAAAAGGATGTTAAACATACATGAAACCATTTTTAGGAAATATTGACATGGATGAGAACAATAACCCCAGTAAATACTTACGAATAAATAATCTCGGATAAGAACAAGATTGGAAAAGTTATCCCTTACCTTATTTATGATATGCTTTGTATATATCCGAACCTATTGTATAATGATTTAAATAATGTCACTGACTTATTACAGAATCATATTCATTGTTATTATATCATATATGGTTCACTTATGACTTTATATTACCCATTCTTTTGTAAGTTCCACGTTAAAGCAGCGTTTTGGGTTAAATCGTTTTATTTATCATACGTGTTTGGAATTGTTTTTCTTGATATTATTACTTATATCCTGATTTCATTAATTCCAGAATGTAAAACATGATTTATATATAATACATATTCAGTATATACATATATATATGATATATCGATTAAATGGAATAAAATACACCGTTCATGGAGACGGTAGGCCATACATACGCATGAACGCTGTTTTTGTTTCCTTATTGAATTGAATGAAATTAAGTAGATGACATACATATATATACACATAAATATAGTATCATTATTATTTAATATATTTCATGATTACTTATTATATATATACTTTATAATCATTCATGAATGGTTAACATGCAGAATGAATCTCATCGCGTCGTGGAGACGGTAGTCCGTACGTACGCACGAGCGATGATATCATTCCCATGATCATGGAATTGAATTGAAGTGTATGTATAATATTTCAGAATCAATATCACTTTTCAATAATAATATATAGTTTTTTAGTTACACCATTATACCCCTCCAAGTATGGTGGTGGTCTAAAATAGATTACACCACGGCGTGGAGACGGTGTTCCGTACGTACGCACGCGCGGTGATTTCGTTTTCCATAGGATGGATAGATGGTGAAATAGGGTTTTTTAATAATTATAATAACATATCAGTATATGAGTGATACTGATGTTATTAATTCATAATGAAACAACTAAAGAATAAGAAGTAGAAGAAGAAATAAAGTTGAAAGAATCGGTAACGGATATTACCTCTTCTTTCGACACGCCTTTTTGAAACCTCCTCTTAGGGCACTAAGATTGGTCTTTGAAGAAGACCAGAACCTCTAGGATGTTTCTAGGGAAGTGGAGAAGAGAAATTGGTAGGGTTTTGCTGAGCTTGAAGGCTCAAGGTGGTGTGAGTAAGAGAGGGAGGAGGTTCCCTTTTATAAGGGAGGAGAGGGGCACCTTTGGAATAACTAAAAATATTATTTTATTATAAAGTCATATTCAGTTTTTTAGTAGATAAAAATTGAGTTATTTATAAGATAAGGTGGGTATGGGTCTAAATCCTCTCATCCAATATAATTCAGACAAGTTTAGGTTTCTATTTTAACCTTATCATTTAGATTTAACTTTATGTTAAATAATTTTTCTTTTACTGTGTCTTCTTGTTTTCTTACACTATAAGGTTAATAAACTTGCTATAACAAGACAAAAGAACCCCAAGTTGTTTATTATTAATATATAAAACCTTATCTAAGTCATTTGGCCGAACCTTAGATTTTTAGGAATACAATAATAATTAATAATATAATATTTGTTTTAAAAACTATTTTATGTCAATTTTGACACTATTTGGTAATTGATTTTTTTTGAAAATCATAACAGAATGATTAGTTCAAAAAAAGTTATCTAAATCAATACTAACATGTCATATTAATCTATTAAATTAGTGGAATTCATAAAAAGTCTCAAATTACATTTATTTGGGTATTTATAACATCAATTATGTAAATATTTCATTAATAAGATAATTACTGCATCATCATTATTTCATACATAAATTAAATTATTTAATGTTTAAAAATTACAAATAAAATACCATTATGTAGGAAAGCTTTTTATATTTCTATTGAATATTTATAGTCGAATTTATCTTCTGTATAACCCTATATTAAAAATGATTTATTTATTAAACTTTGATTTTAACTATTTTAACCCTTCTTTAAATAAATTAATAATAAATGTCCTAATCTAATACAAGTAAGCCTAAATGGTCATATTTTATTACTAAGGTTGTTTTTGGTCGAATTAAACTTATCCAATAGAATTAGGACATGTGTTAGGGTAATAATAATATCATTTTTACCCTTAATTACCCTATTTACTTTTGACCGTGGTAAAAAAGTAAAAAGTTACTATTCACTAAAAATTATTTTCATCTCATTGAACCACATTTTAGTCCTTGATATTAACTGTGTCTCTCAGATTTTTTAAATTCCACTCACAGAAGCGGTAAATTTAAGTTTTATGCGAATTTGCAAATTCTCCCATGAGGTGGGTAAAAGACGGTGAAAAGTTCAATAAAATCTTTATATATCTAAAATTATTATAAAATGACTCCAATGACTTAAATTGAACTTATATAGGTATTATGTATCAATTTTGACCTAAAATAAATTTAAATAAAATAAATAATTATTTAAATAAAAAGTTGGTTTTTGAATAGTAACCCAGTGTTTTAACTATTCATCAAAAATTGAAAGTTTTCATAAAAATACCAAAAATTCACTCTAGGCTAATTTTGATATTCTTAATCCAAAAATGAAGTCCATTTTGAAAGATAAAATTTATTAAATTTCAAAAAGTGGGTATTACTATTCATAACGGGTAGTTTATATAACATATCATTGTTTAGCAAAATTCGGTATTGCGTACAACACACGCTATCGTGGAAGGTCGCGATTGCGTGTAATGAAAGCCAAGTCAGGGTTGCGTGTAGTTCAAGACTCCTTTATTGTTGCATATAACATAATCCAACCATATTTCATTTATACGTTGAATATATATATACTCTCAATGTTGTGTAGAATGACTATTATCAAACAAACTTGAAATTGTGTATAACACAATCCAAGAATAGTGTTGCATATACTGCAAGCTAATATGATGTTGCATATAGTACAAGATAATCTTAGTGTAACACATGACATCAAATAAATTAAAAATAATACTTCTCATAAAATATCGGGTTGTTACATTCTACCCCCCTTAAAATGAATTTTGCCCTCGAAATTCGTCGGGATTATAAATGGTTTTCTACTTGAAAGTTTTTTTAATGGAAACCCACATCGTAAAAAGGAATACCAAAACTTGAATTTAAAAACTAAAGTATGAAATGTAACAGTTACCCAAATTAACTAATCACTCGGTTTCCACATTGGAGAACATAGGTGAAAATATGGATATGGAGGAGAAATCTAACCGTCATGTTCTGATGGTAAGTGGTAGAGAACATGGCTATGAAAAAGCCAGAAATAACAAAGCCATAGATTTGTGATGATCTAAGGTACCATCTGATTAATCAGATATAATGGCACTAGGACAACATTTTTGGTTTTTAAGATCATTTCCCTAAAGTTGCTGAATTAAAAGAAATACTTACATGATTTTGGTACAATCTCACTATTGTTCGTGAATTGAACAATTTCCACTTCATCTCTTAAAGAAATGAAGTTGAATTTGTTATTCGTGAAGCGTTAGCAGATCATGTGATAGAATGATGGGTCATTCCATCTATTTCAAACAAAAGGTTAGCAAAAGTTATAAGTCCATCTTATGGTGAGATTAATCGTATATGGTTCCAAAAATGGACTTATACTTTATTTATCATACCGCTTAATAAAAAAACTACTTTCCATAACTAGAGACTTCTTGTAGGCCAGTGGTAGGTGATAAAGGCATGTCACACTTCGGTTGTGGGTTTGATTTCCACAGCCTTGTCCGACGCGACGGGTTGTTGCCCGTCTTGCAGGTTGTCCCTTTTTCTAAAACTACATTATAATAACATTCCTGCAATAATATCGAAAAAAAGTCATAGCCTTAAACAATACTATCTAATGTTTGACATAACCCTTTCCAATCTTTAGACTTATCCAAAATACATATGTCCATTCTCATAGTATAAAGAAAATGATTACTTGAAATGTCATCAAACAAGCATGTTAATACCATCATTTATCCCCTATATATCTTGTTGGTCAAATTCCAATCATGTGAATACCTTAATCATGTATTCTCTTGAAAAATGAATACCCATTAAACATTAGTGAAAACATGAATGCTGTCAAAAGTTAACTCTTTCCACATACAAAAATCCAAAAATTATATATACTTTAACCATGATATGACCTTCTCCTTATATCAGTCATGAGCTCATGAATACTATCAAACATTTAATTTTCTCATTATCCCTTCATTATGCGCATATCATCTACTTTCCAAAAATATCTGAATAACCTTTCATGGTCACTGGTACCATTCATCATATACATTCAAAACTTAAGGAAAGACAACAATGTAACAATCCTTAGATGTCTCTTTATTCCATAGTACCATGAGATTACTTATACAACATTACACTTGATAAACATGTAATCATTCCACTACCTTCTTAAACCATTGACCGCGCTTCAACAATTATTTCATCTCACATATCATTTGTAGTCTCTTCATAATCATCAACATAAATACTGCCCATACGACCATACTGATTCTCTTCATGAGACTTTCCCTTAGGGCATTGGTTTTCATAATGCTCGTACATTCCACATTTAAAACATTTAACAATTGTTGATGTCGTAGCAATACCATTATCCTCATCCATGGTGTTAATTGAACCTTTTCCTTTGCACTTACTGGATTTGTGTCCTTATTTTCTACATCTAAAGAATCTTCCAGTTCCTTTGAAACATTCTCTTGATGCCTCTTCCCACATGATTTACATAGGAGAAATTGAACTTTATTTCCTCTATGATCATCAGGAAACTCCATCTTTCTCTTATTAGCTGAGTCAAGAAACTTACCAAAGCTGAGATTATTGATCATATTATGAGATTGCTGATTCAGCATAATAATGATGTTTGGACTTCCAAATCCCATTTCATTTGGTTTCTCATGAATAATATCATTCCATTGTCCATAATATCCTCCATTATCATGAATCATCTTGTTTCCAACCATTTTCTAAAACCCAAAAAGAATAATGTGAGAGACAAAAATCATAATCAAGGGGGAGTAACTTCAATATCTAACATCTTAGGTTTAATATAATATCGTTACCATAATTGTAGGACTATAACCTATACTTATACTTAACCTTAGGGACATCCCTAGACAAACCTTAGAAATATCTCTAGGGATCTCAATAAAGTTTTCGCATCCTAGTTTCCAAAGGTTGACTAAACCTTTCCTCTGATACCAACTGTAGAGACCCAAAACATGACTTACATGGACATTACATTACTTTTTCGGAATACTTTAAACATAACAAAAAACAGACACATAAGGACCATAATAGTTTAGTGTGTTTGGAAACTTGGAATATAATCTTCTAATCGTGGTGAAAGATATTCAACATCTCCCATAAAGATCTTCCCCTTTTTTTCTTACCTAAAACCTTTCTTTATATCCTGGGGAAAAGAAAACAAAAAAAGGGTGAGCTCAAATGCCCAGTAAGGGTAAACATAGAGAACATAAAACAATCCATAAACATTTAAATGCAAAAACATGAACATGAAATCTAAACATCAAAATCTTGAGCAAAGACACGAATCTTGGAAGTATATAAGGCATATATCATAAGGGAACATCAATCATGATAAAATAGAATGGGAATAAAACATATAATTGTGGCAACCAATAAGCACATGTTATGATTTCCATAGTAGCCAAGGCATTACTACCAAGACCATCTTAGTGGACAAAGTCCCTTTCTGAATCGAGTTCACTCCTCGTTTCAGTCCTGTAACACTGAACCCGATTAACTTACCGTTCTAGCCATGTCTATCTCATGAGATATAAATCTTTACCCAATGCATTGGAGTGAGATATAGGTCCCACCCATCTCAAAATGAAATCATTCTTACTTGTGCCACAAAATAAACATACATCATTCATAATAACCCAACAAATAAAATGGGTTTCATAAACATCATCCCATCATCACATAATCCATATAAAAGAAATAGATATCATTTCATAATAAGAAAAGTGAAACCATGTAAATCATAGAGACTTTATACTTAAAACATACACATATGAAATAATGTCATCTTAGATGGAAAATGGTTTTGATAAAACACTTGAAATGAATTCTTGAGGAAAATATCCTTTCTTCTTCAAAATCAATTTCTTTTCACAAATCATCATGAAATTTTAAAAGAAAAATATTTTGTTGAAAATAGTCATGAAATATTTTGGAAGAAGATTCATGAAAATAAGGCTTTATAAAACCGTAAAAATCCGTTCGTGCCGTATAAGTTAAAAAAATCATTCTTCTCGTACTTTTGCCAGAAAAGTCAAAAAGTACCTCGTAAAAGAAAGATTCCATACATACCATGCAGTAAAATTAAAAATGGGTAAAAAGGAAATTAAACATACATGAAACCATTTTTAGGAAATATGGACATGGATGAGAACAATAACCCCAGTAAATACTTACAAATAAACAATCTCGGATAAGAACGAGATTGGAAAAGTTATCCCTTACCTTATATCCGATATGCTTCGTATGTATCCGAACCTCCCGTATAATGATTTAAATAATGTCAATTACTTATTACAGAATCATATTAATTATTATTATATCATATATGGTTCACTTATGACTTTATATTACCCATTCTTTTTTAAGTTCCACGTTAAAGCAGCGTTTTGGGTTAAATCATTTTATTTAACATACGTGTTTGGACTTGTGGTTCTTGATATTATTACTTATATCCTGATTTACTTAATTACAGAATGTAAAACATGATTTATATATAACATATATTCAGTATATACATATATATATGATAGATCGATTAAATGGAATGAAATACACCGTTCATGGAGACGGTAGGCCGTACGTACGCATGAACGCTGTTTTCGTTTCCTTATTGAATTGAATGAAATTAAGTAGATGAAATAAATATATATACACATAAATACAGTATCATTATTATTTCATATATTTCATGATTACTTATTCTATATATACTTTATAACCATTCATGAGTGGTTAACATGCAGAATGAATCTAATCGCGTCGTGGAGATGGTAGTCCGTACGTACGCACGAGCGATGATATCATTCCCATGATTGTGGAATTGCATGGAAGTGTATGTATAAAATTTCAGAATCAATATCAATTTTCAATAATCATATATAGTTTTTTATTTACACCATTATACCCATCCAAGTAAGGTGGTGGTCGAAAACAGATTACACCACGACGTGGAGACGGTATTCCGTACATACGCACGCGCGGTGATTTCATTTTCCATAGGATGGATAGATGGTGAAATAGGGTGGTTTCATACTTATAATAACATATCAATATATGATTGGTACTTATGTTATTAATTCATAATGAAACAACTAAATAATAAGAAGTAGAAGAAGAAATAATGTTGAAAGAATCGGTAACGGATATTACCTCTTCTTTCGACACGCCTTTTTGAAACCTCCTCTTAGGGCACTAAGATTGATCTTTGAAGAAGAAAAGAACCTCTAGGATGTTTCTAGGGAAGTGGAGAAGAGAAATTGGCAGGGGTTGGACGAGATTGAAGGCTCAAAGTGGTGTGAGGAAGAGAGGGAGGAGGTGCCCTTTTATAAGGGAGGAGAGGGGCACCTTTGGAATAACAAAAAATATTATTTTATTATAAAGTCATATTCGGTTTTAATAGATCAAAATTGAGTTATTTCAAAGCTAAGGTGGGGATGTGTCGAAATAATCTCATCCAATAGAATTTAGACAAGTTTAGGTTTCTATTTTAACCTTATCATTTAGATTTAACTTTAAGTTAAATAATTTTTCTTTTACCGTGTCTTCTTGTTTTCTTACACTATAAGGCTAATAAACTTTCTATAACAAGACAAACGAACCCCAAGTTGTTTATTATTAATATATATAACCTTATCTAAGTCATTTGGCCGAACCTTATATTTTTAAGAATAAAATAACAATTAATAATATAATATTTGTTTTGAAAACTATTTTATGTCAATTTTGACACTGTTTGGTAATTGATTTTTGTGAAAATCATAACAGAATGATTAGTTCGAAAAAACTTAACTAAATCAATACTAACATGTCATATTAACCTATGAAATTAGTTTAATTTATAAAAAGTCTCAAATTACATTTATTTGGGTATTTATAACATTAATTATGTCAATATTTCATTAATAAGATAATTACTGCATCATCATTGTGTCATACATAAATTAAATTATTTAATGTCTAAAAATTAAAAATAAAATACCATTATGTAGGAAATCTTTTTATATTTCTAATGAACATTTATAGTCAAATTTATCTTTTGTATAACCCTATATTAAAAATGATTTAGTTATTAAACTTTGATTTTAACTATTTTAACCCTTCTTTAAATAAATTAATAATAAATGTCCTAATCTAATCCAAGTGGGCCTAAATGGTCATATTTTATTACTAAGGTTGTTTTAGGTCGAATTAAACTTATCCAATAGAATTATGAAATGTTTTTGGATAATAATAATATCATTTTTACCCTTAATTACCCTATTTACTTTTGACCGTGGTAAAAAAAGTAAAAAGTTACTATTCACCAAAAATTATTTTCATCACATTGAACCACATTTTAGTCCTTGATATTAACCGTGTCTCTCAGATTTTCGAAACTCCACTCACAGAAGCGGTAAATTTATGTTTTATGTGAATTTGCAAATTCTCCTAAGAGGTGGGTAAAAGATGGTGAAAAGTTCAATAAAATTTTTATATATCTAAAATTATTATAAAATGACTCCAATGACTTAAATTGAACTTATATAGGTATTATGTATCAGTTTTGACCTAAAATAAATTTAAATAAAATAAATAATTATTTAAATAAAATGACGGTTTTTGAATAGTAACCCAGTGTTTTCACTATTCATCAAAAATTGAAAGTTTTCAGAAAAATACCAAAAATTCACCCTAGGCTAATTTCGATATTCTAAATCCAAAAATGAAGTCCATTTTGAAAGATAAAATTTATTAAATTTCAAAAAGTGGGTATTATTATTCATAATGGCTAGTTTATATAACATATCGTTGTTTAGCGAAACTCGGTATTGCATACAACACACGCTATCGTGGAAGGTCGCGATTGCGTGTACTGAAATCCAAGTTAGGGTTGCGTGTAGTGCAAGAATCCTTTTTTGTTGCGTATAACAGAATCCAAACATATTTCATTTATAAGTTGAATATATATATATATATACTCTCAATGTTGTGTAGAATGACTATTATCAAATGAACTTGAAATTGTGTATAACACAATCCAAGAATAGTGTTGCGTATACTGCAAGCTAATACGGTGTTGTGTATAGCATAAGATAATCTTAGTGTAGCACATGACATCAAATAAATTAAAAATAACACTTCTCATAAAATCTCGGGTTGTTACAATTTAGATAGGAATTTATTATGAGGAAAACCACAAAATTCCTACCTTAGAAAAATTTTAAGATGTTATCCTATACATAGAATTATCCTCAAAGTAGGTCAAAGTGTCATGTTCCCTAATATATGATTTCATAAATCTAGTTCCCAAGGTTTCTACGAAACTTTCTCTAATACCAATTGTAAAGACCTCGAACCTAGTAGCCCATATCTAGGGGTTACTTTATTATATTGGAACTAGATAAAATGAATCACATCCTGATGGACTGAATAGTTTAGTGTTCTTGGTAAACATGATACATATTTGAATCTCACATTATATTTGAAAATATAAAATACAAAACATTATGAATGTAAAAATTATGAATCCTTAAACTCATTCAAAGTTTAATTATTCATATCATAAGGAAATGAAAAAAATAAGGGTGTTCTTAGATACTCAATAAGGGTTATGTACAATAGAATCTATCATAATTAAATAAGGAATAATCAATATGAAAAGGTAAATAAATTAAAACACATTCCATTTAATCAATAACTTGAGCATGAAGAATAATATAGTGGGACTAAATTAATATCAATTATTTCCATGTAAATAATCACATGATATTGAAAGTTATCCATGGATATTAATAAATACAATCACATGGAAAATAATAACTAATTTCATAATTATCAAATATATAATGATGGAATATTAAACTTAACATTGAGTCCTTGTGTAATGAAAATTTACTATGGGTAGGTATACACCAAAAACCCATTTAATAAGGCTAGAAAAATGGGTTGTCTCATGATACCTACCAATTCATCGAGGGGATATGTAATTCTAAGCCCCACACATCACTTAATAAGTCAAATTCATTCATTATATTAATAAATAATACAAATTAATCAACTTTCATTATTAAAGAACCATCTGTATAGAAAGAACTAGCATATAGAATGACAATACTTTCCCAAGTGAAACTGATCATAAAGCATCCAATGAAATATTTAGGATGGTATAATTACAAAATATTCCTATTATAGAATAAAAGGGTTTTTTATTTGATGAATTTAAATACCATAAAATTTCATTAAAAACATTAATGAGGAAAATACCCATTTTTCTTGGAAATTCACTTATAAAAAATAAAAAATTCTAGAATATCTGTAACACCCAAAGAATTTAAAATATTTTTCTTTTATAATAATTTTAATTTTTCTTGTTAGCTTTCTTTATACACAATACTAATTTGTCTTATGTTACACACAATACCGAGTTCCATCAATAACATATAAGACACACAAGACCAAGATTAAAAGTGTATATTAAATATTGAGACTTTATGATATATTTATTTTTATGTTATATATACAATCAAGTGTTTTGACATTCATTCAATATATTTGATAGACATATGATAAGAGCAGATCCAATTTTATGCATAAAAAGATGTATTTTTTAAATGCAGTTTTGCCTCCTTTTATTAGAATTACTATTTTAAAAATAAAATTTTAACCTTATATAAATTTTATATTTCAAAATAAACTTTTTTTTAAAAGAATAAAATTAAAACTATCTTAGGGTGATTATTTTATATTCTTCTGTGAAGTTTCTTTTTTAATGAATAATAAAAAATAATGACTTTTAATTGAAAAATAATTTTTCATCTAATATATTGATATAGTTAAATTATATTTTAAATTATTTTTAAAGTCACATTAGATAAATTATAGATAAATTAATCAAAATTAGTTTATTGGAATCAATTTTACATTAAAATTGGATATACAAGCTTATTGAACTTTTGAACATTTTCACTTTAAAAACTTGATTTCTCGTAACATATATGGGATTAGATTTACATTTAATTTTTCCATTAATGTGAATTGAATTTGGAAAAATGAATATACATATTTGGAAGCATTATAATATTTATATTATAATGAGATCAACTTAATTTCTGATAAAATTATTAATGAATTTAATTAAAATTAATCAAAATAGTTTCAGTTATAAACATTTTTTTGAAATCTAAATTAGTTTTTCTTTTCATGATAACTTAACTTTAATGTTTAGAGAGTATATAATTACATTAAACACTTATGAAATTCCAATGAAATTATTATTTAGTTAATAATTAAAAAAAAAGTGATACTAAAATATTAAAAATGAAGAAAATTAAATGAATTATTGTGTTACCTTATTTTTTTAGATGAATATTTCATTTTAAATATATGATAACTTAATACATTTGAATTCCATTATTTTCTTGATATTTTTAAATTAAAATTAATTAAATAATGTCAAAATTGGCATTAATGTTATTTTATAATAAACAATATCTTATTTAAAGATTTAAAATTTACTAAAAATAATATATTATAATAATTTATTTTTAAATGTTAATAAATATAAATTATTGTCTATTTATGGACCGATTGATATTTTATAATGAAAAAACTTACCCTTAAATAGTGAAAACATTGTTGGCGTGGTTTGGGTCAAAGTAGTGTTTTTATGCATTATATACACATCTGTTAGAATTAATTTCCAGTACACATTGAATTTTTATTTTTTAAAATATTTAAAATATTTATAATTAATCGGTTAGATATTTTATAATAAATATCACTATATTTTAGTCTTAATGGATGAATTACATAGGTTATAAAACCATTTACCTAAATAAAAAACCAAAATGAAAAATATAAGAGAACTTAAAGACTAAGGAACAAAATCATAAATATGAACTTATTTTTGTGTGGTGGAGGTTTTAATAGAACATAATTTCACTTCGATACATTATTTTTCTATTTTTTGGAACATGAGGTATGGAAGACCTCCAAATATTGTTTACCTTTTTATATTTACAATAATTCCACTCCCCATCCACTGAAAAAAGACATCCACTCCCCTCAGTTATTCACACCTCTCAAGCCATTTGGCTCATCCAAAATAAAAAAAAGATCCAAAAAACCTCCCCTAATACTAGAATCATAACTTTTTTTATGAATAAAATCAAGTATTTATTTCTTTATAAACCAAAAGGATTTACCCAAATAATAGGTAACGTTCTTCAACGATCATTTTTATTTCATTTACTTCCACACCCATTCAATTATTTTTATATCATGATTATATAAAAACATTAGTATATTAAGTATAATTAGATGTTGGTATGATAATATTTTGGACTACACTTTCACACACATCCACCAAATGGGACACACAATCACTGTTCATGTTTATGACGGACTACCGCCTTTTGAACTGATGTCGTTTGTTATTCCATTACCACATTTCAAGGAAGAAATAATGATGGATTAATAGTTTATATATGATAATCATGATATTTATGATTTATCTATTCTTTTTTATTTTTTTATATAACACATAACTTTATGATTTCAATTTTTTGGGAATACGATAACATCGTTTGTGGAAGTATGGACAACCACCTCCTCAAAGCGATGTGATTCGTTCACACTATACATAAAATATTTTAAGGATGATTGTAATAAAAATATGTGATAAATAATACATTAATATGATAGTTTAATTATAATATATATATATCATTTACTTTTAATTCTTTTAATACAAAAATAAAATGGAAACAACGTTCATGTGTACGTACGTGCTACCGTCTCCATTAACGGTGTATTTCATTTTCTATATACAAACTTTATAAATTAATATATATATATATATATAATGAATATATATAATATATAAATATTTTTATATATTCTGGATATAATTAAATCATGATCTAATTAATAGGAATTAAAAATAACAAATAGAGACATACTCAAAAAATTAGGCAATTAACTCCTGAAATAGGGAAAATAATGAAATGTTATTAAAAAATAGGTGTTAAGATATTATAAGAAGATAATATATGGTATTATAAATATTAGTATGGTTATGTTATAAGTTAATAAGAATATTTAAACCATTATATAGGAGGATAAAAATATTTATACCTAAAAGAAGTGTAAGGTAATGGATATTCATCCCACTTTTTACATCTGTGAGATAAATGTCATATTCACCACTTACTTATTTTTTATGGTGTTACTAATACTAATTTTAATATATTATATCATTATTTTTTTATTCATTATGTTTAAAATTTTCATTTTATTATTATTACTTTTTGGGGCTCCAGGTTTAAATGTTACCACACTTGTAAGCGTTTTTCTCATCATACTTTTATTTCTATGAGATAATTACAACATTCACCACTTATTTTTATTTTGTGGTGTATATAATGAACATCAATGTATTTTATGTTTATTATTATTAAATTTGTGTGTATTTACACGTCCATTTTAGGATCTTTATTTCATGGTGTTTATAGTTTCAAAGTTTCCAAAGTTGTACTGAAATATTTTCCACAATTTTCCTTCTTTGAGTTGTTATTTGTGTTATACACATATATTCTTTTATAAGTTGTATATAATTATTATTTGACATATTATATCTGGAATATTTTTATTATAATTATATGATAATTTTAATTTAATGTTATTCCTTCATGGGGCTTATGATTCAAATGCTTCAAAGTGGTGTGAGACACTTTGTAATGTTTAAAGATTATTTTCACCAAGAATGATTTTAATGATCGTTAAATGGTATTTCCATTAATAAAAATCAACAAAAATTGTTTTTAATTATCCTAAAATGGATAATTATTGATAAATTTGAGTTATTTATTCAATAGGGATATTTTATGATAAGGTAAATTATTAATTAATTAAATTGATTATTCAATATATGAGGAATGCTTTGCACTGGTACAACACGGGTTGGGAACAGTTATAGATAGCCCCTAGATGCATCAGTAGTCTCATGGGATGAAATAAGTTGGTTAAAAAACCTTCACATTTGTTTTCAATCATGATATACTAGTACGATATGGGATGGGGATCAGCTAATGCAAGCTCCTCGATGCATCAGTAGTCTAATGAGATGAATCAATTGGCTAAATTAGAGTAGTTTAAACCATACTAAGAATAGGTATAGATGGTAAAGGTACTGTGTAATCAGGAAAAATGGTTTAAAATAATTAATAATCTCCTTCATTCAGATTTATTTATTATTTATCCATGATATTTTTTCTTTAACATTATATATGAATGCATTTAATTCTTAGTTTATTGATTAAATGGAACATGTTTCAATTATTTACCTTTCCATATTGATTATTCCTTATCCATTTGTTTAAATGAAAAGTGTGTTCAGTTATTTAAATTTACATATTGATTATTCTTATTGATTCATGATTACTTCCATTTTATGCTTACCCTTACCAGTAATTTGAGATTACACTTATTTTTTTCTTTCCCTAGGATACGAAGTTGAATTCTTTGAATGAGTTTCAAGGATGAAATTTATCTATCTTTGTGACATTTTATTTTTATTTTACCAACATAAAATGGGTATCATTTATGTAATCTATTTTTACAAAACTACTAAATTTATCAGTCCTTTGGGATTTGATTCTATTTAACCATGTCAGTTTAATAAAATAAGGCACTGACTTTGGGCTTCTAGGGTCAGGGCACTATATTTGGAATCAAAGGAAGTTTTGTAGAACCTTGGAAACTAGATTTAGGAAAATATAAATTAGTGAAAATAATCATATGATAGACTTTGAGGATAATTATAGAAAACCATTTCAAAGAAACCATATTTATCATTATGAGATTAGCTACACATAGATTTTTTAATTTATGTTATATATTTCACTTGTTTTGAGATTATACATGACAAGATCTAATCAATTATATATGATAATTTAGAAATGGTTCCTAGTATAAAGAATATGAACCACACCAATACACATGATCTAAATAGTAATAATGATCATTTATTTTATGGTGTTAAGCTAAAAATTTTAAGAGAATTAGTATCCCAATAATTCTCATCGTATGAGGATATAATATCATGTGTTAAGAAGACATAGAAATAATTATTTAAGTCTTATGTATTTAGAGGGAAGAAAAATAACAAGAGGAAATTTGTGAAAAATATAGATAAAGGGATGAAGGGAAATAATTATTTTCCCACATTTAATAATTGTGGAAATAATCACTTTATTACTTTCTTTAAAGAATGAGAGTTTATTACAAGTGTGGAGATAAAGGCCACCATGCTTTTGATTTCAAGGGTAATAAAAAACATCCAATGTAAAATGTTTCAACCGCAAGGAGATAGGATACTATGCAAATAAATGTCTCAAGTGTAAAATGAATATACCCCAAATGAGGATAATGGATCATGGTTAATATTTTTCTACTTCCATAGATTAAGAGGAATGATTAATATTCCTATGTTTAGATTAAATAATTATATCATTTGAGTAAGGTATTGGTTATGATAATTATAAAATATATAAGGATTTTACTGTAGTACTTTTAATTAAGGATTTGAAAGAATATATTGAATGGTTCCAAGGAAAATGATTCAGTGACAATTTGAACATATTGGAAAACGGATGATTGAGGGAAATACGACCCTTAATATGTTACATATGTTGAGATAATGATTTTTGGGTAAAGATTTGATTGATATAGATAAAGTAAAGTGGATATTACTAACTACTTTAGAACTAATTAATTATTTTTTGACACTGTGGTTATTCAATCATTAATGAAGTTTATAATAATTTTGTATTTAAGGAATATATCCAATAACATGTTTTTAATTAAGGAATAAATAATAATTCATGTTTCAGATAATGTTTTATGGTAATTAAAGTTATCAACATATTTCAAGACAAAACATGATAAAGGTATTCACATGTTTAGAATGTGAAAATTAAGAGCTGCTTCATATTAACTGAAGGATAATAATAAGTTCATTTTTGAAATTTAGTAACCTTCCTTATAAAGTGTTGGATCATAATATTTTGAAAAATTTATCCATTTATGAAATAATTTAATTTGATATTTGGATGAGGTTTTAATTCATCATATGATGAAACCCATGCTAAGGAATGAAATAGAAATAGTTTAAATAACAACCAAAGGATAAGATTATGATTATGAAATAGAGACTTATCAAGTAATTATATTTCCTTATATTCTTTTAGAGTGAAATAATTCCTCAACTCTAAGAAAATGGTCTTGAAACATTTTTTCCCATTATCATCATTTTTATGAAATCAATGACCTTTTTAATAACTATTATTCAAGGATTTGTAGTCATGAAATTTCGGCTGAACATGTTCTATATAACTCTCCATTTGAACTTGATAGTAATATTACTCTTTCATGTCCAAGTTATCAATAATTTTATCCTATTTTAAAGCCTAGTTTTTCTGAGACCTTATCATTTTCCTTTCCCTCTTATTAAGAAGATGTCTTATTAACTCTATTTATAATGTGGGACCATATCAATCCAAAAATTACCAATATTAATTTTTAATTATGAGGATTAAATTTATTTAATATGGGGAGAATGTAACACCCAAAGACTTTAAAATATTTTTATTTTATAATAAATTTAATTTTGTTTCCATCTTTCTTTATACGCAACACTAAGTTGGGTTATGTTACACACAACACCGAGTTCCTTTGATAGCGTATAATACATGAAAGAAAAAGATTAGAAGTGTATATTACATACCAAGAATTTATGATATATTTATTTTTTTCTATATATTCAATCAATTGTTTTACAATAATCTAATATATTTGATATACAATTGATAAGAACAAATCCAGTTTTATTCATAAAAAGCTGTATTTTTCTAAAGTTAGTTTTGTAACCTTTTGATGGAGCGTCTATTTTGAAACTAAATTTTGAACCTTTTATAAAATTTATATAAAAATAAAATAAATTGTTGAAATAGGGACACTAAAATTATCTTAGGGTAAATTTTTGGTATTTTTTTGTGAAGATTCATTTTTTGATGAATAGTGAAAATATCGAGTTTTAATTGAACAATGATTTTCCATCTAATTTAGTTATATAGTTAAATTATATTTAAAATTTGTTTTAAAGTCACATTATATAAATTATACATCAATTAATCCAATTTAGGTCATTATAATAAATTTCAATTTCAAATTGGATATAAAAACTTAATGAACTTTTGAACATTTCTACTTTAAAAACCCGCTTTCTCACCCAGTCTGCGAGATTAGATTTAAATTTAATTTTTCCACTTATGTGAATTGTATTTAGAAAAATGTATATAAATAATTGGAATAATTATAATATTTATAGTATAATGAGATAAACTTAATTTTTTACCAAAAATATTAGTGAATGTAATTAAAATTAATCACAATGATTAATGTAAACATTAGTTTACTTAGTGGTTAAACTTTAGTATTAAGGGATAAAATGAACTAGAAACTTTTCCAAAATCCGTTTTATAGCAATATTTATACCATATAACCTATTTTTTTTGAATTTTATAAGTTATTGGGACACATGTTCATGAAAGAGAACTATATAATAAGTTATGTAAAGAAAATGACAAAAAAATATACCTTCATTGATTTTAATTCCTATAAATATTTGAAGTATGGAGAAAACTACATAGTTTCAGTTATAAAAATTATTTTGAAATTTAAATTATTTTATTATTATTATAATTTAAATTTAGTTTTTAGGTTTGATATAACTACATTAAACAATTAAGAAACACCAATGTAGTGATTATTTTGTTAACAATAAAATAAAACATGTGATACTAAAAATATTAAAAGTGAAGAAAATTAAATGAATTATAGTGTTAAATTATTTTTATAGATTAATATTTCATGTTACATATATTTTAAATTAATATATTTAAATTCCATAATTTTCTTGATATTTTTAAATTTAAATTAAGTAAATAATGTCAAAATTTACATTAATGTCATTTAATAATAAATGATATTTTATTTAATGATTTAAAATTTACTAAAAATTCTATGTTCTATAAATTGATTAGTAAATTCTAATAAATACCAAATATTTTCTATTTATGGACCAATTTATCTTTTATAATGAACATATTGGCCCCTAAATAGCGAAAACATTGTTAGTACGATTCGGGTTAGAGCGGTGTTCTTGAGCGTTAAATGCGCTTAAGTTAAAATTAATTTCCAACACACATGATATTTTTATTTGATAAATTATATCATATTTATAATTCAATGGTTATATATTTTCTAATAAATCTCACTTTAATTTAGTCTTAATGGAAGAATTACATTAGTTAGAAAACTAGTTACCTAAATGAAAAACCAAAATGAAAAATATAAGGAAACTTAAAGACTAAGGAACAAAACTATAAAAATGAAATTATTTTTGTGTGGTAAAGGTTTTTATAGAACATAAATTTTATTTAATCCATTTTTTATCAATTTTTGTGGAACATGAAGTAAGGGAGACCTCCCAATAGTGTTTATCTTTTTATATTTACAAGAATGTCACTCCCCCTCCACTATAAAAATGCATCCAATACCCCAAATTATTCACACCTCTCAAGAGATTTGGCTTGGAAACAATATGCTTAAATAATCTCCTAACATACCTCAACTCATCCTAGGATCCTCAATATGGTAAAAAATCTAACCAAGGAAGTCTTTTCGTATAATCTAAAAGTAGTTACCCGAATAAGAGGGAACATTCTTAAACAATCACTTTTGTTTCATTTACTTCTACACCATTTAAAATTCTTTTCATACCATGATTATATAATAAAATCAGTATATAAAATATACTATGATGTTTTTATTCTTGGATCTTGACATACACATTCACACACATCCATAAAATGGGATACACTATCATCATTCGTGTGTACGACAGACTACCACCTCGTGAACCGATGTCATTCATTCTTCCATTACCACATTTCAAGGTTGTAATAATGATGGATTTATAGTTTATATATGATATATATGATATTTATTATTTATTTATTGTTATTTAATTTTTTATATAACACATACATTTATTCTTTCCATTTTGTGGGAATGCGACAACATCGTTTGTGGAAGCGTGGATTACCGCATCCTTAAAGCGATGTGATTCCTTCATACTATACATGGAATATATTAAGGATCATTGTTATTAAAATATTAAATTAATATTATAATTTAATTATAATATAAATATATCTATATCATTTATTTTTCATTATTTTAATATGAAAATAAAATGGAATCAATGTTTAGGTTTACGTACGACCTACCATCTCCATGAATAGTGTATTTTATTTTCTATATAAAAAATTTATGGATTACTATAAATAAATATATAATGAATATATAAAATATATAAATAATGGTTTAAATCCTTTATTTTATGTATCCATGATATAATTAATAGGAATAAAAAATAAAAAATAGAGACATACTTGAAAAACAATGTAATTAACACCCAAAATAGTGAAAATAATGAAAGATTATAAACAAACAGGTAAAAAGATATTATAAAAAGATAATGTTTGGTATTATAAATTTTATTAGGGTTATGGTGTAAGTTAATAAATTTTTTTAAAGCATTATATATCTATTTAAAGATAATTATACTGAAAGGAAGTGTAAGGTAATGGATTTGCATCTCACTTTTTACATATGTGGGATAAATGACATATTCACCACATCTTTTGTCCAGTGTAAATACTGAAATTTTAAATATATTATATCATTAATTATTTTATATTAATATTATTTAAATGTTTTATTTTAGTATTATTACTTTTTGGTGCTTTTGATTCAAATGTTACCACAATTGTAAGAGTTTTTATCATCCCACTTTTATTTATATGAGATACATGATTTATTCACTACTAAATTTTGTTGTGTGGTGTATATATTACTCATGAATGTATTTTATTTTTATTATAAATAAATTTATGGTGATTTAAATATCAATTTTAGTAAATATATTTCACAGGGTTTACTGTCTCAATGATACCAAAGCAGTAATGAAATATTTGTCACAATTTTCCTTCCTTGAGATGTTTTGTTATGTTATACACCTATATTATTTTATAAGGTGTATATATTGATACTTTTACATGTTATATAATTAATATAATTAATATCATCTTATTATAAGTTTAATTTAATGTTATTATTTCATGGGACTTATGATTCAAATGTTTCAAAGTTGTATTAGACACTTTTGAATGTTTAAATATTATTTTCCTCAAATTTTTTTAATGATATTTTAATGTTATTTCAATTCATCAACATAAAAAACCTTCTTTTTACATATAATTCACTACGAAATTATTGATAAATTATTATTATTTATTCAACATAGAAATATGATGATAATGAACATTGTTTATTAACTAAATCAATTATTTGTTATATGAGGAATGCTTTGGATATGCAAGAGATGGGTGGAACCTGGTTATAAATATCCCATTGATGCATTGGTAGTCTCATGGGATAAAATAAGTTGGTAGAAAATCCTTCATTTATATTTGAAAGAAAAATAGACTCATATGATGTAGGTTTAGGATTGGTTAATGCAAGCCCCTCGATGCATTAGTAGTACATGAGATGAATCTGTTGGCCGAATCAGAGTAATTTAAACTGTCTTAAGAATAGATATTGACAGTAAAGGTACCATGTACCTAGAAAACGTGGTGTATAATAATTAATAATTTCCATCATTCATATTTATTTTTTATTTATCCATGATATGTTTTCATTGACATTATCTATGGATGCATCTCATTCTCAGTTTATTGGTTAAATGACACGTGTTTTAATCATTTACCTTTCCATAGTGATTATGCCTTATCTAGTTGTGTAAATGGGAAGTGTGTTTAGTTATTTACCTTTCCATATTTATTATTCTTATTGATTTATGATTACTTCCACTGTACGCTTACCATTACTAAGAATTTGAGATCGCCATTTTTTTGTTTCCTTTCTCTAGGATATTAAGATGAATTATTGGAATGTGTTTCAAGTATGAAGTTTATTTTTCTTTTTTATGTTTTATTTTATTTTAATAATGTAAAATGGGTATCATTTATGTAATCTTGTTTTACTATACTACTAAAATGGTCAGTACTTTGGGATTTTTTTCTTGTAATCATTCTAATTTAATAAAGACACCGACTCTGAGATTCTGGGTTCAGGCCGCTACAATATCAGGGAAATTATTTTATATGTAATGAAACATGAAAACTTGGAATAATAAAATATTTAAAGGGTAATTACGTTGAGAAATTTCATTCATGTAGAGTATGTTAAAACAAATATTCCTTTCAAATTTTTAGTAAAAATTCGACAAGTACCTTTCTTGGAAAATAAAAAAAACATTCCTTGTAATTTTTTTTGTAACAAGTTAATCATTGGTAAAAATGACTTTAAAAAATAATTTAAGAATTTTAAAAATGCTATTTAATTTTTTTAGAAAACATGGATATGAAAAAAGTATCCCCGACCAAAGAAGAAATAAATTCTGTTTTTCTAAAAAACATTTTTTGATCTTTTGAGTACTAAAAAGTGTAAAATAAAAGGAGCAATTATAAATTTTTAAAATAAATAGAGTATAATAAAATATATTTTCTTTAATATATAATTATCATACAACCTCAATGGAGACTTAAACATAAACTATCTCAAATAATGATGATATTGAAAGATAAACCCTTACCACTATGGAAAATTTTGAATCATAATACCCATGAAATAAATGATTTCAAATTAATATTTAAATACCATGAATATAAATGTAATCATGATATATTATATCAATCGGGAAGTAAATACACCTAAAAAATGATGATTGGTGTATAATATAGCATATGTCTCAAAGAAAAAAATTTGAGGAGAAAAACCCTTACAATGTTCATAACGTTGAAGTGAGAATTTATAAATGAAGTGATTATGTGTAGAAATTATAAATACAATTTTTTTAAATAAAATATAAATAAAATAAATTCAGTTTCACACGTGATATTTATATAATATAATCAATTAAGAAGCGATATATCCCAATGAAAAAAATTGAGCTATAAAGCGCTTACCTCTTGGTAAATTTCAAGTCGAATCCCCTTGGATGAAATGTTTTGAATTGAAAATTAAAGTACCATGAATTATGGAATATTCATGATATAAAATATAAATGTGTAAATAGACACAATATAAAATAAATTAGGTACATAACATTAAAATACGTCTCAATTAAAGGAAATTGAGACAAAATATTTTACCTCAGGCCTGACTCATCACAAACATCCTTTATATTCCTAAATAATAAAATTATATTATTAATTTAATTTATTAAGAAAATTTTTAAAGTTTATTATTCATTTTATCTTATTTATTACCATGTTATATTTATTTACTTAATCAATTATGTTCACATTGGTCGTTTTGATGATATTCTGTGCGTTTGTCCAAAATGACTTCAATTGGTTAACTATGGTAAAAGTGGTCATTGTTCCATCCTATCCAAAATTATAATCATGAAATAAATATAATATTTATATATCATTTATAATTTTAAAATAAACCATGAAGTATAATTATGAAAAATGAACTATGTTACAATCATAGTGATGGTAGGTTGTCCATTCGCATGAGTAATGTTTCCATTATTTTTAAAATCATGATAAAAAAAGGTAAGTGTTATTTTATACTAAAATATTTATAATTATATCATTAAAATAATATTATTCATTTAAATAAATATATGTATACCATATATGTGATGTGGTAATGAAAGAAAAATCATATTATTTTGTGGATGTAGCAATCCACACATATTCATGAATGAGGTTATCATCTTTCAATAAATAGAAAGGTAAGAAAATATATAATATATTAATTTTAAATAAAAATAAATATGTAATTAATATCATATATATATATATATATTAAACCCATCAACATAAACATTTGTGAGAGGTTATGATGAAAAAAATTTACATCAGTTTATGAGGCGGTAATCCACCACACACACAAATGACGGCTTCGTTTCCTATTTGATGGAATAGTATATGGATGTAGGTTATGAAATTAACATAAGAAAATATCAGTATATGGTAGATAATTATGTTTTTATATCATCATGGTTGAATAATATTTGAAGGAGGCATAAGAAAAAAAATGCTTAGTTAAGAACGATACCACTTCTTGAAACAACCTCTTTAGGTTTACACCAAAATCCTTCTTAAGAGGGTTTTATAACAAATAAACACCTCTAAGATGTGATAAGAGAAGTAATGATGGTATTTTAATAGGTATTTTATGATTCAAAGGGTTATTGATGTGTGAATAAAAGAGGAGAGGAGGTTCCGCTTTATAATTTAGGGATGGGGGCACTTTTTGAATTTCTTAAAATATTAAATTACTATAAATTAATTTTCATGAAAAATGGCTTGAAACTAATATAATTGTAATATTTGATGAGTATCGGTATAAATGAAATAATAAAATAATTTTTTTACAAGTTTATATTAGGTTTTATTCTTATCTATTTGTTTTAACCCACGTTAAGGATTTTTGACAATTACTATGATAATAATGTTTTTACTATTCAGGTGTCAGGATAGTTACTATAAAAGGAAAATTAGAAACTAAATGGGACATAGTTGATATCTTAAACTATATTCTAAATAATTTCAATGTTATTGTTTTTTTAGTAATTCAAAATCATTTAATAAAATATTATTTATTAAAAATATCATTAATGTCATTTTTTGGACCAATTCATTTAATTTGACTTTGAAAACAACATGAAAGAAATGGAATTAAAATTTAATCATTTCTCATATAAATAAAATGTTATATTTTTCTAAAATTTTTTTTGAACACAACAATTCATTCAATTTATATTACTTTTAATATTTTTAAAATCATTTATTTTTTCTATAAATTGAATAAATACCACGTTAGCGTTACATAAGCATTTAAGGTAATTATATCATTAGTAAAAATAAATAATTTATCTTTAAATTGAATATTTACAACCGAAAATAATTTTTTTAACTCTATCAAATAGTATTATAGTTATTAATAACAAGAAAGTGGCATTTTTGTCTTTATATTTTATTTAAATATTATAAAGGTCAAAATCAAGATAATATAGAATTTTTTTTCCATATAATCAAGAATAGAATGTAAATGGATGAAATAAACTCATAAAATAGGATAAAATCAAGTTTTGGGGTCAATATATGGCCCTTATCATATTATTTTTAACCTTAATTACCCTATTTACCCTTTCATCGTGGTGATAATTTTTTTACTATATTTACTATTCATAATGTACCGAAATAAAAGAGAAAAATTTACCAAATTTGGATATCCTGATTCTAAATATGTAATTAAATTTTCATTTTTAAATTCAAATAAGTTTTATAAATTAATTTAAAATTAAACCCATAAAATATGATGAAAAACCGTTTTTCAGAAAAATGCATTTTTAAGTCTTAAATGAACTTATACTAAAATCTAGTATAAATATGTTTCAAATAAAACTAATTAGATTAAATATTACCAATGAATAATTATATTACTTTTAAATCAAATTAAAATGATAATAGTACCTTTAAATTACTTTATTTATTGAAAAATAAATGGCTGCTTTACAAAAAAGTAGTGTTTGTCACTATTCACTAAAAAATCACTCTTTTCAACAAAATACAAAAATTCCAAACTAATATAATTTTGTTATGATGATTTCAAAAATTATCTCCAATTTATAAAATATCTTGAAATTAATTATAATATTTTCTAATGAAAATAAATAAAAGACATTTTTGAAGAAAACATATTTTTTAAAGAATAAAATAACTTTACTAATATTTGGTTGATTATTTACAAGGAATTTATCAATACATTTATATTGATTTGGAACTTTATATATAATTTAAAAATCATTTCATCATATTCATACCCTCTAATTTAATGTATATGTTATAAAAATCATATATGAATAATTATATTTCATGGTTTATTTAGGCTCAGGGTGGCGTGCTGTATACACTATCAATTATATTTTTCTTTTTAAAAATATTTGTATGTTACAGTCTCATAATTATAATAAAATTTAATTATATTTATGATATTATATATATATTATCTTATTATGGGTATAACAGATTTATAGGAAGTTGAAGAGGAATTAAATTTGAAAGAGTTGTAAAAATAATTACCTTCACTTAGAGATGCCTCCATTGGATCTCTTTTTATGGATCCGAGAGTTGTATTTGGGGAATTATAGTACCTATATAATGAATTTAAGTATTTTATGGAGATATTTTTTCAGGTTTTTGTTGGGGTAGATGGCTCAATATTTGTGAAGAAGTGAGGGGATGACGTGCCCTTTTATAATTGAGGTAAGTGGCATAATTGTACATTTTCAATGTTTTAAAATATTATTAAGTCACTTTATTTGGAAAATGGATCCAAAATGACTCATTTTATATGGTGATAAGTATAAGGTAGAAATATATAAAAAAAATCTGGTTTAAGAAAGTTTTTATGTCATTTTAACCCTTATTTTTTAGCTTAACCACTTTGTGAACAATTTTTAACCTTAACCATGTTAACAACTTTTTTAATCTTAAAGGGTAATAATTTTACTTTTATGGTAAAAATTGTCTCTTAAATGTCTAGGGTATGTTATTTTAGACCATTTATAATACTAATTTTCATATTTCAAGTTTTATAAATTTTTTAAATATTTTAATAAAAAATAATTTTTCATAAAATACCATTAATGTCATTTTTGAGACTATTCATTTAATTTGAATTTAAAGATTTAAATATAAATTTTAATTAGAATATAAAAATTTATAAAATCCATAATATTTTATATTAATGTATAATTTTTTTGGGGAACCATAAATCACCAAAAAATATTACTTTTAATGTTTTTAAAATTATTTACATGATTTATTTATTGCTTGTACAAGCATTATGGAAGTATTTAAGGTAATTATTTCATCACTATAAATTGAAAATAGATTAATATGATAAAAAATTAATTCATATTTCAAATTAATATCTATAAATTAACTTATCCTCTTTTATTATTTATGTAAAAATTTTATGGACATTAATGTCTAGAGAGTATTATTTAAGAATTTTCTTTACTTAAAATATTTTTCAAGCCATTTTCATGGAAAAGTTTCCCATAAAAAATAAATATAAATTATAATATTAAAAGGGTATAAAACCTTTATAAAATAATAATTAAGATGAAAAATGGTGGCCTTATGACCTAGTTTTAACCAATGTTAACCGGATTCACCCTTTTATCGTAGTGAAAAATTATTACTATTTTTACTATTCATTATGAAGAAAAATTAAGTCGAACTTATTAAATAATATTAATTATTTTGATTACAAATATGGAATAAATTTTATTAAATTAAATTTCTATAATTGGAATAAATTTATTTTATAATAATCTCACAAAGCGTGATGAAAAATAATTTTATGAAAAAATGAATTTTAAAGTCTAAAAGTATTTTTATACCAAGATCAAGTATAATTTTGATTATTATTTAATTATATTATTTATAAATAATAATTATATTAAATTAGGATCAAATTCAAAACTGACTAAAAATTATTTTTGATATTTAGAAAACACTTTTGTGGAGAAAGTGAGAAACCAAGAAGTTCAACTTACAACCAGAAAACCCCAAAATAGTTACCAGGACTGCCTCACCCAATAGATGCAATGTGGCTATCACCTTCATCAATTCCTGAGCACTTGGAAATCCCATGCATGCATGGTCCCGGTCCAAATGTCAAAGCCATGTCCTCCAAGTCAAGAAATTCCAAATTTCAAGAAAAGGTGAAGGTGCAATGCTCTGACCCCATCTGAAGTAGATCCAAGCAACATTCCAGGTACATGCCGTCAAGAAATCCACTCAGAACACACAACTCAACGAGCCTAATGACCAAACCAAGACTCCCCAAACCAAAAAACATATACCAAAAATTTAACTAGAGATACACCCCAACCCAGATACGATACATCACCCAATTAACTAGGATATTTAGAAATTAAACTAAGATTACCAGATAACGTATCCATAAATAATTTCCAAGATATAGAAGAAACTTGAATGTTTCGGGATTCTGACAAGAGATTTTCAAATTCTGAGGCCAGCTGATCCCATGACTGTTTGTACTCCTCGATTCTAATCTTCCCTTTGTTGAAGCCCCCAACAAGGATTAAATCTTGATGTTTAATCCAAGTGTATTGTTCATCGTTAAGTGTTTCTCTTAAGTCTCTCCCCATCATTAAAGCTGCCTCCTCCTCTGAAGCATTGAGTAATAACACCTGCTCAGTCACTTTCTCCTCACCACTCAGCAGTAACTCCAATGGTTGCCGACCCTGAACCCCTGCTATCCGAGGCTTCACTTCCTCCGAGGTCTCCTTTTTTCCATTGTCCCTCCTGGATGATCTGGTCTCTAAAGGAGGAGGCAAGGATGAATAGTCCCTCCTACTCCTCCTCCTTGGTCTACTTTTATTCTCCTGTGTTGGAGTTCCACTTGCCTAGTGAAAAATTTCATCCCCATTACATTCATTCCTATACCCTCCCTTTGAGTCAAGTGGCATAACATTCATAATACCTGAGTCATGCTCAAGAAATCCTTAAAATCTATTGCTCAGGGGTAGAGAGGCCTGAACCTAGATGTCCTGAAAAGCCCTAACTGAACCTTGACCCTGTCGCCCTTTCTTGGCCCAATTCCTAGATGGGGACACTGAGACACTCGCTTGACTACCTTCCTTTATACTAATCAACAGCTCCTCTGACTGCATCTTACCATCCTGGGGTGTGTAGTTGACATCAAGGCCGACAATTGCCACCAATCCATCATTTCCAGATTAGAAAATGACCTCTTCCTCATCCCTCTTCTCAGCTTCCTGTGATTCTACACCGTCCTTCCTTGAATAAACATCCACAACCATATTGTCACAGGAAGGGATGACCTGTGGAATCTGCACAGGTCTCTCTGACCCCCCAGGCTTAGCAGCATCATCACTGAGATCATTAGACTGACCATTTCCATTATTAAGCATCTCAGAAACAGCTGATGTGTTAGGACCAATAGGGGCCTATATACCCTGAGAGGGGGGGGGGGTGAATCAGGGTATGGATATTCTTTTTCAAAGTTCTTCCTACCCCGCTGGATCTTGACCTCTTTGTTACAAGGGTCACTTTGTTTGCAATTGTGTGTATGTTATGATCACTTACTTTCTCCTTTATCTGATGATGATGCTTTAAATGCAATGCAGGAAAATTAGCAGGCAGACGTAGAGATTTTTACTTGGTTCACCCTCACTGGGCTACTTCCAAGGAGCATACGCCGACAAGTTGCCAGTCGTACCAATTCCACTAAACTTCACTAGCTGTGGATACAATGTTCGGGCTAGATCACTTCTATGCCCAAGATCACTGCCTTTACAATGTTTAGGGTTAGCTCACTGCTTTCCCAAAGGTCACTCCCTGTTTATCTCTCTCTGGCTCACTGCCGGTGGAGAGGATCACCTTCTTCCTCTTCCTAAGCTCACTACTCTGTGAAGGGAATCAACTCACAGTTTATAGACCTGTAGGTATCTTCAATTGCATGAAGTAATGCATCCTTAACTGTATATAGATGCTCTGTTGAAGTCCAAATTTCATCCACTGATGAATACCTCTTTGCCTCTAAACATTGGGCAATTCCTTTTGGAAACACCTTCGCAAAGCACCCTACAATGCGAGGCTCCCAATTTCGTGAACCTCAAACAAGCCTTCGCGAAGCTCCAGCCTTTTCGTGAAGCTCTCTCGCGAAGCTCACTCACGAAGAACTCCCACGAAGCTCAACTCGTTGCAAAGAAAATTCTCTCACGAAGCTCACTGAGCCAATGAGGAGCACACAACTTTCGCGGAGCTACAATATCCGCCGCAAAGCTCCTCTTTCACGAAGCACACTGGCTCCACGAACTACCTTCGCAAATCGAGAGCAAATGATCTTCTCTGAAAATTCTCTCTACTTCTCTCGAGGGGGTCAGACTCTATTTATAGGCGATTCCACCGACCATAGACCTTTCCGCGCGAATTCAACGCCACGTCATTTCAAATCGCAAATCTCCAAAGTTTCAGCCAGAATTCTGTCCAAATCGCGAAGTACCACGGCAATTTTCTGTTCGCGGAGCTTGACGTAATCGTGAAAAATCACCGTCAACATACCTTAGCGACTTCTCCGCGAATCTCCCTTGCAAAGACCAACATTCCTTCGCACCTTCGCTGCGAAGCACCCTCGCAAAGCCCTTCACCGCCGCGATGTGCTTCAGCCTCTGCCGTTCGCGAAGCTTGACGTAATCGCGAAGACTCACCGCCTCCATTCTTCTAGTCTTTGCGATTTCTAAACCATGAATCATATCTTTGTGAAATTCATGCCTTTTCCATATTAAAATATGCTCTTCATGGAAATCCTATTTTCGCGATGCTCACCAAATTCCAAATTTTGGACCCCAAAAATTTGGCAAACACTAGGAAACGGCGCCACCTTGTACTGCTCTTTTGTACTGCCTCCAGATCGTCCTTTTCCTTTGTCATCGTTCATTGTCAACAAGGATTGTCAACAACTTCTTGGGAACTTGAAAAATATCCATGAAAACCTGTTTTGTAAACAAACACAATCAACCCAAAAATGCTGCAATGTTACCTTGAGGGATTTTTGCCCAACAATCTCCCCCTTTGGGTTTGTTGACAACTGTTCACAACTCTGCTCAGGATGATTTTATGCACTTTGATACCTCACTGAGTCTTCTTCCATCCGCTACCACCATTCACCTCTTGCAATTCTGATAGCGTTCAAGGATTCACTTAACACGTACTATAAGCCCACATGAGCAATGCTCGGCGTGAGAAACAAGAGTAGTATGAAAAGTTCATCAATGAATCACTTCATGTCAAACACCAATTGTCGATTCCAACCTGATACCAATTCATAAATTGATACCAAGTGTTGAACTACACTGATACCAATTGGTGATATCTGGACACCATCTCACACCATTCCAACATCACTCTTTTACGTTTATCACGATCCTCAGCTGTCGTGATATCTATTCTTTGATCGATCACTTCTAGCATCGTCAGATTTAAAAATCTCTCCCCCTTTCTCATTGCTCCCCCTTTCTGGCTGCTCCACCTGTCAGCTTCTCCCCATATCAATTATGATTTATCAAATCTCCGCACTGTCTCCCCCTTGAACCATCACTATTTTCTCCCCCTTTAACAAACACTTTTCTCCCCCTTTTTCAATGAACCCAAAGGTCACTCCTTTGTAGTCTGTAACAGAGTAGAAAACACATATCAGCACATTAGGGAAAAACACATCATACCTCGGGGAGAGGGGGGGGGGTCCCACATCCACACTATTTCAAGTGTGGGGAATCGACTGAACTCCCAGAGCCAGTCGATGCCTCTCAAAATCTTCCTTGGGTAAGGCCTTTGTCAAAATGTATACAACCTGTAGCTCTGTCGGCATGTACTCTAACTTCACGATTCCCTGCTCAACCTTCTCCTTGATAAAATGATACTTAATCTCAATGTACTTTGTCCTTGAATGATGGACGGGATTTTTGCTAAGATTTATAGCACTTGAGTTGTCACACTGGATTTCGATCGGAGACTTCACTTCAACTCCCATATCTTCAAGATGCTACTTCATCCACAATAACTGTGTGCATGCTTGAGCGGCTACAATATACTTAGCTTCTGCGGTGCTCAATGAAATGCAATCTTGCTTCTTGCTTAGCCAAGAAATACACAATCCACCAAGATAGAAAGCACCTTCTGACGTTGATTTTCTATCATCTGCTGAACCGGCCCAGTCTGCATCAGTATATCCCAATAACTCTGTCTGAGATTTGTCAGTATATGTTACGCCGAAATCCACTGTGCCCTGGATATACCGAAGTATTATTTTCACTGCAAGCATGTGACTTTCCTTGGGATTTCTTTGATATCCCGCTTCTTGGCATGTGGTGAAAACCATCTGGCTGCTCAATGTACACCTCTTCTTCCAGAAACCCATTTAGATATGCAGTCTTTACGTCCATCTGGAACTCTTTGAACTTTCTTTTCCCTGCAATGGCTAGGAATAATCTGATTGTCTCCTGCCTTGAAATCAGTGCAAATGTCTCATCATCATCTATTCCCTCTATCTGGGAGTCTCCTTTGCACATCAGTCATGCTTTGTTATGAATCACTGATCCATATTCATTCATCTTGTTGCGATAGACCCATTTGGTCCAATGACATTCTTGTCTGCTGGCCTCGAAACAATCTCCCACTTCTGATTCTTCTCAATCTGATCTATCTCGTCGTCCATGGATGAACCCAATTTTCATCATCAGCTGCATCAGCAATGCATTTCATCTCAACCTAAGATAGAAAAGATGCATGCTACAGTGATTTCATTTCCCTTGTCTGAACTGGAGCTGCTTGATCACCAATGATATTTTGTCTATTAATTTCAGCTCATCTCTTTGGCATCCTTGTAGACACACACTTGAAACTTTCATGTTCATCATCAGTGTCTTCTTCTTAATAAGCATCATCCACTTCCTCTCCCCTGTGTTGCTTTCTTCCTCAACACATTCATTAGGAAATTGTTCACTGACTCATTTTTAACAGAAAACTTTTCACTATGTCATTGTTCAATGATTCCATTTCATTGAACATATTCTTTCAGGATTTTTTTGACACACCTTGGATTTTCTCTTGCAGCTTCTTGGTATCTTGAAAGCAGTCAGTTGATACCACATTGTTAGAACAAAATAGATAATCATGAAAACCCATGTGTTGCTGCTTTTACACCAATCATTCTTTATGAGCATAAACATTCATCCTTCATATCATATTGAGATCATGCATCTGATTAGGATATAGAATGATCCCCCTGTGTTATGCAACTCTTCAAGTTGTTAGGCCCAACAGTTTAGACCCATAACATGTCTTTTCCTCCTGCATCATTTGTTATCATCTTCCACTCATATTTGAGCCATTAACAAAATCTCCAAGCCTACTGAGTTGAAACTCGGTGTAGGAAATAAGAGATAAAGTTAATAACACAATCACTTCCTATTGTGCTCTATTGCTCCCTTTCTTCTTCAACTCTAGTACCTGATTTGAATCAATTGAAACTCTAGAACATATCACTTCTCCACTTCGCATCATTAGATGCCACTTCCCCTTGGATTGTATCTCCCTAAAACCTGAAACACACAGATCATCAGTTAATAGCATTTATATACATAGGGAGAGGGGATTTTCTTCTAGACTCCTTAAGATGAGGATTTCGGTTGATCCTGATGGGTCAACCCTTTGATTCTTTCTTGGAGGGAATCACACTCCTTTCTTGCTTCCTCCAACTGCCTAGCCAACGTCAAATGTTCTGGCCATATGACTAGGCATTCATTGCCTACATTCTGAGCCTTTTTCTGATATGTATATTTGGTAGGCTCGACCTTTCTCACCTCTTGGGGTATAAACCCGCTAGTACACATTTCCTTCTTTGAGGTTCTACCAAAATTCCATTTTCCTTGATTATATCTCTGAGTAGGAACCTCTCTATTTGGCATCCTCCCTTTATTCTTCTCCCATCTTAGGGGTCTTCCTCTTTCCTTCACTTCTCGCTGAGAAACACGACATGTGGATTTCTCGATGCATTCTTTGTTCATATTTCTTTTATCAGATGTCTGAGTCACCATACTATTTTTCGCTGGTGGTGAGTCCTCTATTGAACATTCATTCTTCTTCATCACAGCTAGAGTAGATCTCCCCTTAATCTTCCAGGTTTGTCCACATTCTCTCCTGGAGAGCGGTTGTGAGTACGATAGAGGAGGTGATTGATACACCTTTCGTTCAGCTCCATGTGATTCCCCTGAGGCTCTAAGCCTATTTTTCACCTTACCACTTTGTCTCCCAGTGTTTAATTTATCATTATGTACCACTGGAGTTGGTAATCTCTTTCTCGGGTCTTTTTCCTTCCCCGTTTTCTTCTTGCTGCACTGTCTGGCCAAATGACCATGATCAGAACATATGAAACATTTTCTATTAAAGGCATACCTTATTTCATCACTTCTATACTGAGATGTTGATGCAATTTGTTTTCTTCTTCTGGAATCAATCTCCTGAGCTTCCTGACTCAAACGCATGGTGTGTCCCATCCTTCCACAGTAATAGCATCTAATGAATGTTCTCCTCTTAGAAACTCTTCTCTCTGATTTATCATGATGCTTCTTCTTATTCTCATATTTAGTAATGTCTCTATTTTCACAGCCTGAAATGTATTCCAGATCCTCTGAACAGAAGCTTGATGTGTGGCCATGAATCTCACAGAAATAGCACATGTCATCACTACTTTTTGTAACTGTCCTTTTAGGCCTATCTCCAGCACCTATAGGATTTCTTTCACATCTGGAACTATTCACAACTCTCTTTCTATCTTGCACAGGAGGGGATTCATCAAATCCAATACTGACTTTTCCGAAATTTTCTAGTCTTTGAGCTGAGAAAATATTTTGTTGTTTCTCTTCATAAATCTCATACTTCCTTTTCATTTTATCATCACCTTCCGAAGGATAATTGAATAGTAAGTGCAGTGCATCCTTCATATTAGGTTTTCCTCTAGTATTGGATTTCTCCACTTCCTTCTTCACTGAATCTAGATCTTCTCCCAACATCTGAATCTTCATATCACTTGATTCAAGTTGGGCATTGAGTTCTCTTCTGAGATTATTTCCACAACTCATCTCATTTTCTAGTTCTCGTGTGAGCTTTTCTACCTTGTCTATCTGCTCCTTTAATTTCAATCTTTCTTGAGCAACGGAATCAGAACAACATGCATTATCTTGTTGTAGAATTTTATTCTTCTGAATTAGTTCAGATAGATTTGTAGTTAGATCCGCATTTTTAGATTTCAAATTCTGAATCTCATATGAGTTCAGATTCTTCTCCTTGTCAGCAGCTTTTTATTTTCAACCTTTTCAGATCTCTTTCTCAATTCTTCATCTTGAGAATCATTTTTCTCCCTCATATCAGAAGCTACATCACTAATCCTTTGATTCAAGCCTCTTAGCTTGTTGATCTCAGTTCTCAGTGCTTGGATCAGAATATCTTTAGATTTAACTTCTTCGGTGTTTCCAACGTCACTTGGAATATTAGGTTCTTCGATGCACTTGACTTGATCTTTCACTTTTCTATTCAAGCTATTGATCTTCCTTTTCTGTTCTTCAATCTTAGGCTTATATTCACCAACTGTTTTTGAGTTCTCTAGTGCTGATAACTTGAGTTCTTCAATTTTATCCATCAACTCCGACTTCTCTTCTTCCTGCTGCTACATATAGACATTGGCATCACGAACCACTTTGTTAGCTTTCTTGGTTTTGGCTCTCCAAACATCTATCTCTTCAAGATCAGCCTCTAACTCAGCTTTCATATCTATTCTTCCTTCAATTCTTTCTTCTTCATCATCACTTGTTTCAATATCACTTTGAAGTTCATGTACTTCACTCATTCCTACATCATTCTTGAGTGAATCAATCTTTTCCCTGTCAGATTCATCCAGACCTTCCTTCAGTAAAATGTTTGATTCTTTCAATTGAATCTAAATTTTTCCATACACACTTCCACACTGAGGAATACCACCTGACTTCTGCTTCTTCTTGGATGTTTTTCCCTTTTCCATGGCTCACGAGATAAGAGCAGACTAATTCTTTAAACACACAGATCGACTACACCAAGTCGGAGCAATCAAATCTGATAAAAGCAACCTATCCCTCTGATACCAATTGTTAGGACCAATAGGGGCCTATATACCCTGAGAGGGGGGGAGGGGGGTGAATTAGGGTTTGTATATTCTTTTTCAAAGTTCTTCCTGCCCCGCTGGATCTTGACCTCTTTGTTACAAGGGTCACTTTGTTTGCACTTGTGTGTATGTTATGATCACTTACTTTCTCCTTTATCTGATGATGATGCTTTAAATGCAGTGCAGGAAAATTAGTAGGCAGACGTAGAGATTTTTACTTAGTTCACCCTCACTGTGCTACGTCTAAGGAGAATACGCCGACAAGTTTCCGGTCGTACCAATTTCACTAAACTTCACTAGCTGTGGATACAATGTTCGGGCTAGATCACTTCTATGCCCAGGCTCACTGCCTTTACAATGTTTAGGGTCAGCTCACTGCTTTCCCAAGGGTCACTCCCTGTTTCTCTATCTCTGGCTCACTGCCGGTGGAGATGATCACCTTCTTCCTCTTCCTAAGCTCACTGCTCTGTGAAGGGAATCAACTCACAGTTTATAAACTCACAGTTTATAGACCTGTAGGTCTCTTCATTTGCATGAAGTAATGCATCCTTAACTGTATATAGATGCTCTGTTGAAGTCCAAATTTCATCCACTGATGAATACCTCTTTGCCTCTAAACATTGGGCAATTCCTTTTGGAAACACCTTCACAAAGCACCCTACAATGCGAGGCTCCCAATTTCGCGAAGCTCAAACAAGCCTTCGCAAAGCTCCTGCCTTTTCGTGAAGCTCTCTCGCGAAGCTCACTCGCGAAGAACTCCTGCGAAGCTCAACTCGTTGCAAAGAAACTTCTCTCGCGAAGCTCACTGAGCCAACACGGAGCACACAACTTTCGCGGAGCTACAATAGCCGTCGCGGAGCTCCTTTTTTGCGAAGCACACTGGCTCCGCGAACTACCTTCGCAAATCGAGAGCAAATGATCTTCTCTAAAAATTCTCTCTACTTCTCTCGAGGGGGTCGGCCTCTATTTATAGGCGATTCCACCGACCCTCGACCTTTCCGCGTGAAGTCAATGCCATGTCATTTAAAATCACGAAGCTCCAAAGTTTCAGCCGGAATTCTATCCAAATCGCGAAGCACCACGGCAATTTTCTATTCGCGGAGCTTGACGTAATCGCGAAGAATCACCGTCAACATACCTTCGCGACTTCGCCGTGAAGCTCCCTCGCGAATCCCAACATTCCTTCGCGCCTTCTCCGCGAAGCTCCCTCGCAAAGCCCTTCACCACCGCGATGCGCTTTAGCCTCTTCTGTTCATGAAGCTTGACGTAATCGCGAAGACTCACCGCCTCCATTCTTCTGGTCTTTGCGATTTCCAAACCATGAATCCTATCTTTGCGAAATTCATGCCTTTTCCATATTAAAATATTCTCTTCATGGAAATCCTATTTTCGCGATGCTCACCAAATTCCAAATTTTGGACCCCAAAAATTTGGCAAACACTGGGAAACAACGCCACCTTGTACTGCTCTTTTGTACCGCCTCCAGATCGTCCTTTTCCTCCCAGCCTCATCCAGTCCTCCCTGTACTCCCAAAACAGTTGTACTTAGTGTGTCAGTTTTCTACCTCAGGTCTTCCAGTACAACATTAGCAGTTGGATTGGATGTCATATGAGATCATTTCATCACCTCCTCTGAAGACACCCCCACACTAGATTTGATGTATTCTCAGCATTAACATTGATTGGGGATCTTGTTGACGGGGTCTGGTGACCCCTTTTCCCATCACCTGGGGAAACCTATCCACCTGTCAATGGGACAACATTTTCCACATCTGGGAGCTCAACAGGTCGGACACCACCATCCTTCTTGCGAAAACCAGATTCATCTTGTCCCTGTCTGTGAAAATAGGAGCAGAAGGGAGTCCAAGATTTATAAACAATAGACTGAGCATACCTGTATTCATTTTCAACAACAATCTAGACAATATCTAGTGTAATTCTTGAAAGATCCATTTCAATACAGATTCTCACAGTCATCATATGCGTCATCGATGCCGTCCTTTGGTCACTACATATGAACCGCCCAATGGAATTGCCAATTGATCTCAGCAACCCAAGGTTCTAGAACGGAAGGGGAAGACCAGGCAGTTGGATCCATATCACCATATTGGGTGAGTCACGATTCATATAAGCATCAAAAGACCACCAAAGAAGGTGGAAGGAGAAACTAGAGAATGATTTCCTATTTCTAGACCAAGCCCTACCCAAGTATTCTTCAACAACAAAGATAATGAGAAATTTCTGCGGCCCCAGAATACCTACCAGCACACGACACTTCAACCCCATTCTACATTGACGGCCTTGTCAAAATCCTCCACAAGTGGTCGCTGCCGCACGAATCTAACAATCATATCCATGGAGAGTAACGAAAATGCTTCAGAGAACTCCCACACTGTAACCGGACAAACAGGCTGACCTGAGATGCAGCTGGGGACCTTCAGAGCAACTTGGATTTCAGAAAAGAAGAAACCCCCATTAGATAAGGACTGAAAGAAGTCACGATTACTCAGTTTCACAGATCCAGAATCATGATTAGGAGGCAGAGACCCCCCTCTTCCATGGGAGGAGGGGTTGCGGCGGTCTTCATTGCCGTAGGGTTATAGAATCGCCATCGAGAGCCTGCGCGAGCTCCCCTCTCTCCTCCAAGATTTTTATTCTCTATTGATCATTCTAGGGTTTGACTCTCCTTCGGCTTGTCTTATGACTCAAAGAATACTCAAACTCGATCAATAATTTCTTTAAGTACATCAAAGTTGACTAATAGGTATTGAATGATCCAAAGGCACCAATAAAATTCAAAAAATTATGGTAATTTTCAATGAAAATAAATGGAAGTTTAATAAAGAGTGATATTTTTCACAATTCACTAAAAGATCATTCCTTTACAGAATATCTCAAAATTTAACCCTAAGCTAATTTTGATATAATGATTTAAAAAAATATAATTTATTTAAGGAAATTCAATTTATAAAATTTTATAATTTAGGTTTTAATCACATTATTTAATGAAAATATGTGTATTGTTCTATTTTTTTTTTCTAGAAATAAAACCTTACTATAAATGAAGATTGAGTGTTACAAAACATGATCCATAATATCATCATGCTTGATAAAATATAGCGAACCTAAATCTTGGTAAAACTTTAATAGGACTAATTGGGGGAAAACTCTCAAAGTAGAGTGTAATAAATACTATGTCCCACTAACTAGAGTGTAATCCTTTTATAGTGCAACATGCATTCTCAAAAATTCCACTATCTACTTTTGGTTTAAATGATATATAAAAATGGGAGTGAGAAAAACTATCAGAAACAAAAATATAAATATAAATTCATATGAAACTATAAAAAACATGAAAAATAAACAAGCCTTACCCCCAATCAACCCTTATTGGAATATCCCCATACTTTCAAAGACATCAATATAAAAAACATTTCATATATCAAGGAAATTACATTCCATTTAAAAACAAACCAAACTAAGGGAATATTCCAAGTGTGTTTTTATTAAGGAAATAATTTTTTTTAAAGTGAAAACTATTCCTTTCAAACATTCATTAAAAATAAAGTTATAATATCCCTTTTCAAAGAACTAAACACACCATTAAAATTTATAAAATCACTTGAAAACAAGTTTCAAATACCAAAACACCTCTTGAAATTTTAGGATTCCTTTATTAAGTCCTTTAAGTAATTTTGAAAAACACTTGGCATCTGAGGTTGAGTAAAAATGTTTTTATGATATATGTTAAATTTTTTAAAAAAACACTTCACATCCAATGAAAATCAAGTGAAACAAAATTATTTAAAAATAATTCTAAAAAATATTTAATAATATTATTTTTTATCTAAATCATGAATTTGAATAAGAAATAAATTATTGTTATAGAATTTAATGGTTATTAAAGGGGGTAAACTATCTCAAATTGAATGAAAAAGGTCAAAAACTTTGATTATGGTGTGAACACAACCTGGAATACAATTATAATATTAAAAAAATGAATAATCAAAAGGTACAAGGAGAAAACCTTACCCTAGAGTTTAGACAAATAGAAACATGGTAGAGGGAGAATAAAAAAATAAGAATAAGTTAAGGGAAAAGGAATGAAGAGAGGATATGGGACATTACCCAAAATAACTAGCCTCAAATTAAGAGTAAATCATATGAAACCACCATAGAGGAGAAGGAAAATTAAGGAAAGGGAATCCAAGGGTTGTGCACATTGAATGAGAGGAGAATAAATGGATTATGGGTTAAGAATGGGGAGGGATAGATAGGTAATTTCAAGACTTTATAAGTCTGGGTAGACCATATGTTTTGGTTTCAAAATTTACTAAACCACGTTCTAACCATGCACTACTCACTAGACACACTTGGGAACCTATATTATTTGGCTACATGGTGAGGTAAACTACGTGACGAACATATGAAACTTTTATGATAATGTTTTAGAGCCCTTGACATACTCATTATATGGTTTATAATAATCATGTGTAAATCATGATCCCGTACCATTACACAACAATAGATCACATAGTTTCTAAAAGTTGTATCATGTTTTGGACCCAACCATGTGCTACCCATACAGAAAAACCATGCAATAATAAAAGAGAACTAGGAGTTCCCCTATGTAAGGGTAATCACCTATTATCCCTAAACCATATGAACAAACCACACGATGAGATAAAAAATTATGAAAAACTTTAAAAATTCAATCCTACAATTCCAAAAACATAATGAAAAGTTAAAACACCAACAAATAGATAAAATAATATTAAAAAATGGTTGGGGTATAAAAATTCTCCCCATAATATCACTTTTATCTCTTATAAATCTTTAATGAATTTATTTTATCATTGGAAAGGATAAGACTAAACCTCTAAATCACAACTAAATTTTAAAAACTAAGTAAATAAATGAATACCAATGAGGAAAAAATAAATAAAAAACCAAAAAATATAAATTTATCTTCTAAACTCACTTCAACTCCCAAAGGATATCAGAGGACACAATTAACAATAAGATACTCTATCACTAATATAAATAATTGAGTAAACTTGTAATAAATACACTAGATAAATTAAATCTAGAAAAACTACCATGGAGTCCCACCATATTAGAAATTATCTAAAACTCTTACCCCCTTTGGGACACTATCCAAACCCAAGAACTTGACACACCAACAAAATGAATCACTAATGTCATAAGAAACTCTAAGAAAAAACCACTGATAATTAATAATTTCCATAAGAAGGTACTAAAAATAATAAGGTTAAATGATTCCTCAAAACCTAAATGACCTAAAATCAGCATAACATCAAAAAATATAAAGGGATATAAAATGGATAAAATGAACATATAAGAATAAATAATACATCAAAAAAAACTTAATTAAGATTAGGTTCCAAATGTTTCACTTGAGGATCATTCAAAGAGGTAAATTTGGCTTAAATCCCTTTACATGTGATTCATTTTTAAAAGATATGAACATGACCCAAATGTTCATAACTACTATAGGTATTTGTAGCCATATGATATGATGGATTATTATGACCCAACTTACTTAACATATGATACATTGGTATCCTACCCATAGAAGAAGTTGATGAAGAGATAATAGAAGGCCTTTTTATAACACTACCTATATTCATAGTTTAAAATTACTTATACTTTACTTTATTATAATTCCATTCTTCACTTCCTGGGAATAGATAAAATAACATTGAACTGAAGGACTCCTACGAAAATAACTTCAACCCAAACCAATTTCTTTATTATATCTATATAAGAGGTTAAACCATACTCCAAATACCTTGATTAATGATTTGGATGGATTCCTCTTTCAATATACTATGAATTTAATGAATCATACAATGATAACTTTTAAATATAGGGGAATAAATATAAAAATAAAGCACATACTTTAACACTGATTGATCACCAAGTTGAAGGCATAATAATTTCACTTCTCTGGATACTTTAAAATACTTAGAGAAATACTATTGATTGGAAAAATACTTAATACCATCATAGGAAATGTCCTTATGTGGTTTTATCTGGATAATGGACTTCCACCAAATCCAACTATGACCTTCCAGCATAAAGGTCCCAAACTCGATTGTGAGAGGATTAAGAAGATCAAAAACACTAAGGATTCTTTTGATGTCATGTATACATTATTTTATTTCTCAAGATTTTAGATGACCATAATAGTGGTGGGGGGGACTCAACTTACAAAACTCAAGAAGGAAATATCTAGGTTGATCAACTAAAGGGTTTAATGTTGGGAAACCACCATTAGCTTCCCCATGGTAATCCATCATGACTTGGTGGAGGGGTACTCTAAATAAAAATAAGAAAAAAAATTACAAATTAATAAAACTCAAACCATACCAAGTTATAAGTAAATCTTGACCTAAAACAAACATCACTCTAAAAAATCAAAACTCAATGAATCAAATAATTTTAAAATAATTATTTTATAAACTATTTCAAAATAACTCATATTAGATTTTAAATCATAAAACATATGGAAGTTATTGGAACCTGGTATCCCTTCTATATGCATGATAGAGGTGTTGAATGTTCCAAGAGGTGGTTCGAGGAGTAAGTAGGGGGAGTTAAGTTGAAATATTAGCAATACAAAATTCTACAACATAGATCTTTAGACTATGTCGTAAGGTTGGTTGATGTGGTGCGGAGGGATCAACTATGGTGTAGGGTCCTAAGAGGAGGATTTTAGAGACACTTCCAATTCTATCATGATTGTTCCATGGAATAAGGTTGTAATATAGTCCCTTCACTAGTGGTCGAGCACTGTATTATGGATAATACTGACTATAACATTGGGGTTTGAGGTGGTTCTACTAGTTTGGGGGAAATCTATACTATAGAGGTGGGTTACAACATAAACTCTCCTCTTGGAAAATCGGGTCTACAGCATGGTGGTTAAAGATTACTCATAGTCCCTCCACAAGAAAATAGGATTTCTACTCTGGTCAGCATCGTGTTCCTCAGATGTGGGTTTAACCTGGTTGGTTGTGACATGGTCCTTTTTTCTTGACCATAATCCCCTCTATGCCTGTTATTTTTGTGGTGTGGTCATAGAGGTTTCACCAAGGTGTTATGTTTTTTATTTTTCCTATAAATACGCTAACCTCCTCTAAACTCACATTTCTCCCACTCATCTCTCTCAAACCCTGGGAAACCCTGAGTGATATTTGAAGGTCTTTAAAGCCCCTTTAGATAGGGGTTAATCCTCATATTCTCGATTTTGATCCAAAGTGATACAAGGTAGGTTATACCTTTTTTTATTGTGATTTATTATCTTTTGGATATCATTTACTCTCATTGTTATTTCTATTTTATGGAATTTTATCTCCATTAATCTAAGAGAGTTTATATTTTTTTGGCATAGTTATGGAAAAATGTCCTTTGAAGGATGCAGTATTCTTATAAGATAGGTGGTAAAATATCTATGTTTTTTTTCCATTATCATGTGAAGATCAAGGACACATTGAGGTAGGGGATTTTTGGTTATCATTTATTATTTTGTGAATTTTTAATGCTATAATGATTTATATTCTTTGGGTGGTGGTGAAATAAACCCTAATAACGGATAAAATGGATTAATAAATGATTAGTTTGTGGTTAATGATCATTTGTTTTCCACCAAAATAATATTTTTCCTCTTGTTTTTCCAGATAGTGTTATATCTATGTTATAATGTTTTATCATAATCAGTATTATTTTGTTAATATATTTTTTGGATACAATTTGTAAAAATGTAATGTCGATAAATTAGTTGTTTGGATAAATAATTTTAAGAGGAAAGTTTAATGAATCAATTAATTCTTGTCATTTTATGGAAATAAAATGATGTTTAGTGTATTTTTAGTTTAATTTATTGTTCTAGGTATTAATGTAATTATATAAATATATTGAAGTTGGAATTCTTGTTGTTAATAATAATTAATGTTTTTTAATGATATTTTTTTCCCTAATGTTTGATGAAACTGGAGGATATTCTTGAAAGAATTATTAAAATAATTTAATAGCTATTTTTTAGCCAATGTATTAAGTTTCTTATGGTTATAACCTATGATAAATGAATTATTTAATTAAATATAGAATAACAACTGACTGTTTAATAAAGATAAATATTTCCAGATGAGTGATCCCATTTACTTATGAAGGCTAGATTCCTTGTGTTTAGGTCCGAGAGAGCACAGTTTCAAGTAAAGGATTTATAACTTATTTTAGAGCCTATTTTACCCATTGATTTTTTATACATTATTTGTTTATCTGGATAGGATCCTTAATATGTGATGTGATATTAGCTTGGAATAGATGATGAGATATGGTCAGGTAGGACTGGATTTGTGGAATCAGTTGATTCATATGACAGTGGGATGCATAGTGATATGTATGATGGTGTTAGGGAAGAAACCAGGTTGACGGAATATGTTGAAGATAAGATTAACCACTGTTTTGGTAAATTATGGGATGATTTCTAATAATAATCTATTTAAAGGCTGCATGGCTGAGTTACTTATTTACTGGTATTCCTTTCCCCACTGATAGAGGTAGCTGGATGTTCTTGGATATGAATCTCTTTTGTGGTAGCTAATTATTTTTTAGAGTACTTGGAATTATGGAATGATATTGAATAATTAAATGTTTTAACCCATGAGGTTAGTTCTTTCTGAAATGAAATTGACATTAATCTTGAGAAACCATGGACTTAGTTTGATTATTCTAGGATGGCTTGGACATGAATTTGATGATTAATGAAATGTAATTTAGATTCATGTTAATTAATTTATAATGAATAAATTAATGAAAGGTTAAATTTTAAAAATAAAAGAATCAATTTAGTGAAAGACTTATTAAATTATTATGTAATTATAGGATATCTATTCCCCAGTAGTGACAATTTGGTGTTAGAGGGTCAATAGATATAGTTGAGATTTGGAATAGGTTATTTCCCATAGTCTAGAGGTGATATATATTATATTCTATATGTTTTGTAATTTCATATACTATTCCACCCATTTTGGTATGGTGACTAACACCCAGTGGACTCTGGGAGGCTGTTTTCCCTAACATCTTCATTATGGAGGGAAGAATGGATGAATACACCCTCAAACCCCACTCTCTTCTTCTGATAGTATTATGTGCAAGTATACACTATGGTTAGTTTCCATATATATGTTTTTAGAGGGATGAAATGGTTTTTGGTTATTTCACATGTATATATATCTCCATATATAGTATCCTAAAGATTATTATAGGTATTTTGTGTATGGGATGTGATGGATCAAGGTACATTAATCGGTGTATGGGATGTGAGGGATTAAGGCATAATAATTTATATATGATACATGTTATATGGGATGTGGTGGATCCCAAAAAATACTGGGTTACTATATAAATATGTGAATTGGGTTGATAAGATGATGTGATGCACAAGGTTCATTTTTTGATAATTATCCCAAGTGTCTTTGGGGTGTCTTGTTTTGGAGAGATATAGACTAGGATGCATGAAGTTGGGGAAGAGTGTAAAACTAGTTGGGAAGTGGTAGTGGGGTAACCTTTTTCATATTATATTATATGATCTATTGTATGCATTACTTGGTGAGATATAACTATGGTGAGGATGGGAACTTTGTATACCTATTTAGGTGGAAGGTTAGTTCCATTATTGTACACTAGTCTTTAGTATGCTTTCTTTATCTTTTGTAAGACATGATTTGAGGAGGATCCTACTGAGTACACCTATTATTCTCAATATAAGTATATATAAACTATTTTTTAGGCTAGTGGGAATAGGTTAGAGACCGGGTTAGATATTACTAGATTTTATTTTTTATAGGAGTGGTTTTGGATTCTAAGTCGCTACCATATTTATCTGTTGGCACATATTGTTTCCTTTCCAATTTTTTTAGTCTTGTATGACATCAAATTTATGCACTTGGGATTTATTCAATCTTTCTAATACGGAGTTGTCTCGTGTTATGTATTATATCTCTCATACACATGTTCTCTTAGAGAGTAATGCCTCCTATTTGTATATATAATATACCATAGGTTCATGTCACCAACCCATGTCATATTAGAGACCAAATATGGGCAGTCACTATCCTCCTTCTCTCATTTACAACCTAGAAGGTGTAACTCTAGGGGAGGGGGTCATGATAGAGTGGTATCAAAGGTTCAGGTTGAAATATATTATGGTTATTAGAGTTAGACATAGGTGATAATGAATTAAATGGTACGAAAATGGCATCATCTTTATTTATTAAGAAATGTTGACAATGGAGACCAACTAATACATGGGTATTTAGGTCCCCCTATGATATGATTCATAGAACACTAAGTTTAACAATCCATCTAAGCAAAGTGATACTGGTTTTAGGGTAGAGACCTAGTAAATGACTATACATCATTATTTTTTTCTTTGTTTGAAATTGGTAGACCTTGGTATTAGGTTAACCTTAAATGATTAATTAATTAATTAATTAATCAAAATTTTTACATATTACAAGTTTATATGTATCTAATTATTTGTTCTTTTGTAGGTATGGCTATAGGTTAATTCCATTTCAGTTTCATGTTGAAGATGTTCAGTAGGATATACCAGCAAATCAACACAAAGTAGAGGCTGAGGAAAATGAAACTTAGAGGATGACACTCTGAGAGATTCATTTCTAAATACTATATAAGTATTAGGGTTCCCTTTTAGACTCATTTATAGAGGACTGGTTAGAGGATGTGGATATCACTTTCAGATACATTATTAGAAAGAAAATTGGACTTCATTGGCCATGAAAATGTTATGCAAAGTACTGAGGTAATAGTGGATCTTGTTTCTAAAGGTTTTTAAGGAGTCAAAAGTTTAATTGGATATGTTCAGGGACCATTTTCGAGAAAAGTTTCTTTCCTAGATTGAAAAGGTAGAAAGTCTTCAAGAGATGCTTACCCTATGACAGAGGATTTCAAGCATACGAGAGTTTGAGATCCATCTCTAAAGCCTTATCCAATATAATTTTGACTTATTTACAAATGAGGAGGCTAGGGTGTGGTATTTTGAGGAAAATTTCATCTAGATATCTAGTACTATGTAACCCCATTTATATTGTGAATTTATCTTGAGGTTATAGAAAGAACAGAGGTTGTTAATAGGATTCTATATGAAATTAGATCATCATGAAACGGAAGTTGTCAGGATTCCTTATGAAGTAGATCTGTGGTTTTGTGTTCCCCTTTTCCTAGACAGAATATATTTTAGATATCTAGGGGTAGGTATCATCCCTCATCATCTCCTTTCTCTAAGAGTGTAAGACCTTATAATTTATCTAAGGGATCATATGATTGTTTTTTGTATATAGGATGAGGTCATAAACAATGAAAGATCCCTAACTTCCCGAGAAGGCAGTGTACACTTAATTTTCTACTTTAGGTTCCTCTGTTGAGGTAGTTTCAACCGATTTAGTAGCATAAGGATACTTTATCTTGGGATTAGTAAAGAGGATATGAGGTAGGTAGGGGGTATCCGAAAGATGATCCTCATCCTTAGAGAGTAAATCATGGATGTGGATCTTTTTATCATCAAGACCAGAGAGGATATAAAGTAGGCTATGGTCAGCGTCATACTCTCTCATTTCCAACATCGGGTGATCTAAAAATCATTTTAGGTACTCTTTTATTATTTTCTACTTGGGTGTATGAGTTGTTTGATTCATGAGCTACACACTCTATCATATCACATTCTATAGTCCTTGATTTGTCACTAGAGGTGGAGAGGCTTTCAGTTACCACCATTTAGAGGTATCACTTATCTGTACGTAATATATAGAGACTATGACATATTTTTGGGGTAGTACCACTCTTGGGGAGACTTCCTAGGTTTTTGGATATAGCCATATTCCATCAACCTTGTTATGGACTAACTGGATTTAGTGAAATCTATTATAGATTGATTCAGGATCAGGTTATGACATATGTTCATAATAGAGATACTAAAGTGTTCATTGTTGAGTGAGACCCATGAATGGGTTAGAGGCACGTTTTATCCTTTTATTCTTTTTTAATTGAGATGTTACTGAATTTATCAAATGTTAAACCATCAATGTTTCCTAGGTTTGTAGATGGGATTCTAGATTACTTTCTTGAGGAGTTTATAGTAGTAACCACTCGATGTGAGATTAAGTTTGTGATTAAGATAAAACTAAATATTTATCCAATATTGATATCTCTGTATAGTATGATTCCTTAAGAGATATGATGGCTACGAGTATAGCTTGAAAATCTATTGTAGTGCAGTTGTTTTGGCCAAGTATGTCACCTTTGGGCACACCAATGTTGTTCATGAAGAAGGATGATGGATGTTTGAAGATTTATATTAATTATCATTAGTTTAATCAGGAGATATTGGAGAACCACTATCCTCTTCCATGGATTTATTAATTATTCAAATAGCTAAATAGAGCAATTTAGTTCTTGATAATCGATTTTCATTTCAGATATCATCAAATGTAGGTGAAAGATGAAGATTTCCTGGAAACCACTTTTTAATATCTTCAAGGGAATTATGAGTTCTTTGTGATGTTTTTCAGTGTGATAAAAATTCCAGTCATGTTCATGTATCTGATGAACATAGTGTTCAAATAGTTCCCATATCAGTTCATGGTAGTTTTCATCGATGAAATCCTTGTGTACTAGGCATCTGTAGAGGAGAATACAGAGAATCTACATACCATTTTGAGAGTTCTTCATCATCAGTAGATGTCTAGGAAGTTTTCAAAGTGTGAATTATAGGATCATGAATTTGTTTCTTAGGGAATGTCATGTACTATCATGGAGTAGTTATATATCAATTGAAGATCAATGAAGTCATTTCTTAGGAAACCCATAAGATAGTATCAGATGTGTGGAGTTTCCTTAGACTTGAAGGAAATTATAGGAGATTCATATATGATTTTTATTAGGATGAGAATCCACTATAAAAATTAAATACAATGGACTAGGAATTCTTGTAGACTGACTAGTGTTGGGTAGCTTTCTAGTACCTGAAGTTGATGTTGTTCAGTACTCCAATAATTCATTTTCCAAAAGAGGGAGTTCAGTTTATAGTTTTTTTATGGATATTTTTGTATTGTTTTGGGATGTGTTCAAATGAATTAGATATCATTCATTTCTTATAGATCATGATAGTTATGTTCTCAAGAGAATAACTATGGTACCCCTAATCTTGAGTTGGTAGCAGTTATGTTTAACTTGAAGATGTGAAGACGTTACCCCATCAATGATAATTTTGTTGTTTTTTTCAATCATAAGAGGATACAGTGTGTCTTATCCAAACATTACCTAAACTAGTGGTAGCGATGATGGATGAAGTTCTTATAGGATCACGACTTGAAAATTTCATATACACTGGTAATGGTAATATTGTGTCCAATATAAAATAAATAAAGTCACGTAGTTATATCATGTGTGAATATAGATATTCCCAAGGAGTGATGTAAGAGATATTTATGATGCATATAGATATGGGAGTGGTCAGAGTTAGAGGTTTTATTTTCTAGAAGACATTGCAGTCATATTTGGTATAGAGGGTGGAGAAGTCCCATCTTGGTGACTCTGAGGTAGGGATCTGGAGAGACCATGTTGGATTTGGTGATTCCTCATATGGTTGGTCCAATGATGAACAACACCACGTTTTGTTATAAGGGAGGGTTTTCATCCCTTTGGAGATGCATGCGATGGTTCTCCATGAGTTCCATAACTCAACCTTGGTGGTATATCTTGGCATGTAAAATTTGTACCAAGATTTGGGAGGGAAGTTTTATGGACTAAGTTAAATCTATAGTTATGTTTGGTATATCATAAGGTGAAGGTTGAGAACCATGTTCCTAGTGGTTTGCTCAAACAGTTAGATGTTATTTAATGGAAGCATGATGATATCTCGATGGACTTAATTATTGATATACCTCGATCTTAGGGAGGATGTGATTATATATTGGTGATAGCGGATTTTTTTTAAAAATATCTTACTTTATAGCGATCTAGGAGTCAAGATCAGTTGTGGTTTTATTGATTTAGTATTTAGAGGAGGCGGTGAGACTCTATGAAGTCCTGAGGATGATAATATGTAATTGTGATCCTTTTTTACCTCCATTGTGTGGATAGGTATTCAGAATGATTTCATATCTCATTTATACCTCAACATTACTTTTTATTTGTAGATTAATGGTTAGATGGAGAAGAATATCCATAGTCTTGAAGTAATGTTGCATTCTTGTGTCCAGAATTTTGGAGGTTCATGGATGAGAAATTCACCACTGGTTAAGTTTTCTAACAACAATATATTTCAATCCATAATTAGTATGAAACCATTTGAAGCTTGGTATGGAAAACCTTGACATTATCTATTATGTTTGACTGGGGTTGGAGAGTTATAATTTCTTAGGCCAGATCTATCTCAGAACACAATAATGATGGTTTAGGTAATTTTTGGAAGGATTAAAGTAGGGAAAGATCATCAGAAGTCTCATGCCGATCATAGGAGGAGATATATAGAGTATTAATTTTGTGATCATGTGTTCTTAAAGGTAAATCCTCATGATGGATAATGAAGTTTTTATCATGGGAGTAATATTTCTACCAGGTTTATTAGACCTTTTGAGGTGTTGAATCATGTTAGAGAAATGGCGTATTAGATAAAAATACCCCTGTAGATGAGCTAGATATGTGATGTCTTCCTTGTGTCACATATCCATAGTTACCTTCACGAGGACTCTCACATCATTTACTGGGAAAATATTGACATTAAAGATGATGAAATCTTTGGGGAGGAACGCATGGAGATCCAAGACCACTAGGAGAAGGTGTTTCATGAGTATGATATTCTTATGGTTCATGTCTTGTGGTGACACGGTGGCATGGATAAGAGCACCTAGAAACATGAGTTATAGATACGAGATCATTATCATGATCTATTTTTTTATCTATTTCCTTGAATTATTTATTATTTTGGATGTTGACCTTATCGGGTTTATGAGTGGGTTTCCTCTGGGTTCTTTGGTAGAGACCTATCCTCGTTTGAGTGGTACCTCCCTCAGGATAGAGTTTATGATCTATTGGTTGGTGTTTCGTGGTTATGATTTATTCCTATGAGTGAGGTAGTTAAACTCTTGCGTTGATGAGAATATTGAGAGGTATCTCATGGGGTGGTTTTTTGGATAACCCCTTTTCCTTTATTTTCTCTCAAGGTTTGGTTTTTGATTCTTGAGGATGAGAATTGTTTAAGAGGTATCTGATATAAGGTCCCAAATTATGGTATCACTTTGCTCTATGTGATGGAGGTTTTCAAGGTATTGAGAGGTATATTTAGGAATAATCAAGAGAAGTTGAGATGAAATCTTAGCTACATGTGGTTTTATAGCATTAAAATTTAGGCTAAGCTATACACTTCTACAAAACGCACCTTTAACAGTGTTGATATTTATCATCTCTAGAAAAATCTGCTGATAAAGTTCATCTTTATCAGCACTAAAATAAGCTTTGATAAAGTAATCCCTTTATCAGTGCTAAAAAAAGTACCGATAAAGGGAACCCCTTATGAGTGCTTTTTTTATCACTGATAAAAGCTAACCATTATCAGCACTTTATTTTAGTGTTGATAAAGGAAACCTTTATTAGCACTTTATTTTTAGTGTTGATAAAAGGTTCCCTTTATCATCCTATTTTTAGCACTGATAAAGGTCCAAAATAAAATAAAAAATTAAACAAATTAAAATAAAATGTGTAAATTAAGAAAAATAGGAAACATTTTATTAATTAAATAATTACTGATAAAAATAAATAAATTTAATATACACATATATATTATAAATATTAATAAATAATATATATTAAATATAGATATATAAAATGAATAAGTATAATATATATAAAATGGTAATTAAAAACATATTAATGTCTTATTCATTTTTAATGTTGATTGATTTTTCAATTTAACCTATATCAAACATTATGTGTTGCATTTATTTCACACACACACACACACACATATATATATGTTAATGCATTTGTATACACAAACACACACACAAATATATTTATGTAATATATAGAAACATATACACCTAATATTTATGTAATTTATTCAAATATTAGTATATTTTAGAATCTCATTACAACATGATAAATTTAATATATATTATGTTTTTAATCAGTCAATTTTATTTATTTTTTTTTAATACTACAATTCGGGTATTCATTTTTAATGTTTTTTATTTGTTATTTTGTTTTTGAATTTGACCATTTTCTATTATTTATTTTTATATATTTATTTACTATATTTTAGTATTTTCAATATGTATTCATCCACATAAATATATATATATATATATATCTACATTTTTTAATAAATTATATTTAATTATTAAAACTTATCCATTTTTTCAATATTTTTAATCTGTATTCATTTTGAAATATTCAATTTCACTCATTTTTAAATGTATGTATTTAAGATTATATATCCATTAATAATATTAAAAATATTTTTTTAAAAAATATTTATATATAAATATATCTACAAATTTATATTTACTATATTTATAATTATTATAAAAAACAATAATTATTTTTTAAATAAGTATTTATATAATTATAAATAAATAATTATATATATTTAAATATTATAAATTTTAATAAATTTATTTAAATAATTATAAAATTATAATAAAGTTATTTAAATAATTCTAAAATTTTAATAAATTTATTTAATTAATTATAAAATTAAAATAAAGTTATTTAAATAATTATAATTATAAAACTTTTATCAGTTCTTTTTTAGTGCTGAAATAGATCTATCTTTATTAGCACTAAAAAAGCACTATTGAAAGATATATTTATCAGTACAAAAACATTATCACTAATAAATATGTCTTTTATCAGCGGTTTTTAGCATTGATAAAGCACGAGATTTATTGGCACTTAAAAAGTGCAGATAAATATTCATTTTATCAGTGCTTATAAATATAACACAGATAAAAGGAATCTTTGTTAGTGATTTTTTGAAAGCACTGTTAAAATTATCCCCAATATATTTAAAAAAACCTTAACCCTGACACATTTACTTGCGATTCTCAAGATCTCGCAGAACTCCTCTCCTACTAGTGTGACTCCTCTACATTCCCTTGGATTAATAAAGGCTATAATCCAATGTATGTTATTTTTTACTCTTCCTCTGTTGTTGTTTGTTGTTTTGGGTTCTGTGTTTTGTGTTTTTCACTGTTCTTAAACATGAAGAACCCTACATCTCTTCTCATCGCTACTGAAATACAACGAGTGTGGTTCTATTTCATTATTATTCTCCTTTAATATGTATTTGAGTGTCTATCCAATTTTTCTCTAGAGACACACATAGATGGTTTACTCTCCTCTTGAAATTAACAAGAAGAAATCTCATCCCCACTTGGTTTTCTCTTCATTTGAAAAATATAGGGTTAAAAAATCTAGGTAGTTTCTCAAATTTAATTCATCTTATATAATAGATTATATATTCTAAAGGCTTAATTATGAGGGTTTTTAAGGATTAGGGGATAGCATGTTTTGGCCCTAATTTATGGGTGATGAATATATAGAAACCAAGGTAAGTGTAAAAATCATTAAAACATGTTTTGTGGATTTTGGTTATTCATGTAAGTTGTTAAACCATGAAATGGGTAATTTATATTTATGATTTTGATGAATAATTTTTTATTGAATTCAAAATAATACTGAATTAATTATTAATGTTCCAAAAATTATTTTAGTGATTCGTGTTGTGAGATATTTTTAATTAATTAAAAATTATTATTAAACTATAACCATAGGTTACAAAGAGTGATGGGGAATTTCTTTGGTGACAAATGTATGCTCAATTTTTTTTTTAAATTTCCTAGATTCGATAGAGTTGATAAATCATTGGGTAAATGGACTTAGAAATACACAACCACATATATAGTGGGTATTTCCAAAAAGTAAGTGAGTTATCCATGGTTGGATAGTTGATCCAGAAAACTATGAGATGTGATTTATTAATTTATTTACTAATCAAAATAGAGAGATAATTAATTCATAGGATAAAAAAATAATTTTAAAAGTCATCTAAAATAGTGAATAACTTTAGAGAGAACAAAAATTGATTACAATATACTTTTTATGGTTTGGATATTTATGTCCTATAAGTCATGTGATTTGTTATCTGTGTCAAAAATGAACAAAATAGAGATATCATATTTTCTGATATCCTAGAATCATAAATAGAAATTTAACCTTATATATACTTTTATCATAGGCTACGACATATGACCAATGTATATTTTAGTGGGGCATTAAATATATGATATTTTATGAAGGATTTTGGATACTTATCCCAAATGTTTCCTCATCAATTATAAATCATAAGGAGTATCATAGATGGATTTAAACAATTATTGTAACACTCAATAAAAGAGTTACCCCGATGTGACGAAATTATCAATTTATATGAGATGCCAGTCAATGATCAAGGAACTCTTTATTAAATTTAGGGTCCCTATAAATGGATATAATCCTCATATTTTAATTAACCATTTTTCTCATTCCATATCCAAACCTATCTTCTTATTTGATCACTATTTTTCACTAGGTTAATGTGCTTGCACTCCTTCGGTGATTGAGGGTCCTAAATAATATTTCTGTGATTGATGGATAGTATAATCTCCTCAAAGGCTAGAATAATTTGTTGCGAGGATTCCTATATCCAATATTATATTTTATAACCAATAATATCATTATCAATCATAAAGTAGAACATTCCTTGAGGTAATTTTAGATCTATTTCGAGCTATGTGGTATAATTTTCAATGACGGGAAGTATTTATGGTTCTTCTAAGATTTTATGGTAATATATCATGATAATAAATTTAGGATTTCATTGAATAGATTTATTTCATATATAAGAGTAAAAAAATTCTAGATCAATACTGATCATAAGTTAAAAAAGTCACCCTTTAAAGGGATGTATGTTATTAGAGGGATCTTATGGTGGATTAAAAAATATCAAAAATTGGAAGGTGAGGAATCGTTGAGTAGAAAAAAAGTAATGTCCATTATAGGTGTGGTGAGATTCATTTCTCAAATACCATTATAGTGGAGGTATTCCAATTATTCTTCAATTGAGGAGACTTTTTGATTGATTCCATTAGCATAGGTTTCTATGACACTTTAATCCTTAGACGATTTATTGTCTTCTATATCTTGATGATGGATTGGACACCCAATTTTAAAATAGACTTCATACCATTATTTTGGTTCCAAATTTCATTAATGACATACCTTCTAAATATTTATGGGAGGAAGGAAAGTTTAAAAGAGGGAATGAGTAGCCTCAAATCCATCATCAAAGATGGAAGGAAATCAAGTGTCTGAGGAAAAATTGAATATTGGTAGTAAAGGTTAGTTGTAATGTAGTATTGAATTATTATATCTCTATTAAAGAAAGTAACAATTTTCATGTAATATGCATGAAATTGTGGACTTTTATGAATAAAGTATATTTTATTTTTGTTATTCAATACAAATTAAATGTTTGACTACACATGTTGAAAATATTTTTTGAACATGATGATGTTGCCAATCCTGGGAAAGAACGGACTATTGATGATGAAACTATGGAATTATTAGGGGATCAACAACATAATAATCAAAAAAATGAAAAAAATATGAATGGATTAGTATCATAGTTTTGAATAAAATTATCAAGGAAAGAATCTAGGGTATAAAATATGAGGTTGGTTGGAATCAACACGGCCATCCTATTAACCCCAACAAGTCAACCTTCATTAGTTATCCTGGTATCACAATGAGGATGAATTTTCTGATTGATATTGACTCATAGTTCCCCAACTAACCTATAATGAAGGAAATCCTTTGGAAATATATAATGGTAATGTTACAATATACATTCTCTATTTTACTAAAAAATTATATAATGAAACATTGATTTAGTTTTCATTATTCCTTGTAGACATCATTTATTTTAGAATATTACCATATGAAATTTGTCTTAACAGCTGCTGGAAAATCACATAGAGTCTTTTTGACTCTTATGATAAAGTTACATCTTAGGTATGTTGAGGTGAAAATAAATCCCCACCCCCAGTTAGTTATGCACACATTATAAAGAAGAAAACATAGACTACTTTTAGTAATCATCATAATGATAAATCATTTTAGATGAATTTTGGTCAATAATATATTATTTGACATTATTTATTTTATCCAACTTGATTCAAAATTGTTAATTTATGAAATAAAAAAAGAGTGATGAAAATAAACAACATTCATCAAAACTAGTGTACCCCTATAACAAAGGATGGATGAGGTGCACTTCATTAGATAAGAAATTTGTATGTATTTTAAATCAATAATAAAAGTTTAATTATGTGACATGAAACAAAATATGTTCCTTTAATTATATGTAGATTCATGAATCAAAATATGAAGCCACTTCCATCCCACATCACGTACTATAGAAGAGGCTCGTGAAAATAAGGATGATATATTAGTTGATGAAAAAAAGAAGTATGGGAAACATGTGTAATTATGTCATAATTTTAATTCATTCTGATTTATTAAAATATTACATATAAATAAATATGTTCATATTTTATATATTATTTAGACATAAAAATCAACAATAGTCGTACTAGAAGAAAAGAGACTTTCAGTAGCTTTAAATTGAACTAAACAATATGGTCATGTAAGAGGATTAGGTTTTGGAGTCTCTCCTAAAACATATATCTTGATGATAAAACCACATGAGGATACATATAATATAATGAGATGAATACAGACACAAATAGACTCACTCCAAGATATTATTTTGTGGTCTGGTTTGGAAGCACAATGTATAAGAAAGGATCAAAGAGAAACGATAGTGGATAAATTTATATTTGCACATGAACCAAATGATCCTACTAGATTTGAGTCGAGTCATTACCCTAACTACATACCATACCTAATATAATCAATTTTTTCATTACTCTTTCTCCTAATTGTGAATCATAAAACTTCCAATAAATTTATATTAATAAAATTATTTATGGTATAGTTGTATGTGATTTTTATCTCTCAACAACCTTGTACCACTGTGTTGCGATGGGTAGAATGTCTAATATCCTAACAGACTAGCTACACAATCAACCCCTTCCAAAAAATCACATGAGAGTGGGGATTGATGTATCTTATTAGCCGAAAGCATAGTTGCCTATTCCACTTGATGGTCTAGATATTATAAAGTTCAATGTTGTTGTTGGAGCTTTCATATCATGGATGTCTAATCTTATAAGGATACATCTGGTACATATTTAACAAAATTTTTCTTATGAAAAATATTTAACAGTTGATGATAAAAGGTATGAAGTTAGTTATGATATTACATATGGATAAAGAGGTAGAGAAACGAAAGTTTGAATCAAGAAAATCTAGTGAATCAACCAAGAAAACAAAATGACCTTCTGAGAGTACCTTCTCCTCACCAGTTCAAGAGAAATATTTATTATCATTATAACTCCATTTAGATACCATATTTAAAGATAAAACTATGCATTACATTGAATATGAAGAAGAAATATATAGAGATTCATTAACAGACTGAATTAGTCTTAAGACCCTAAATGAGATTCTCAAGGATGAATGGCTGGGTGTCTCAGTTGTGAATACATACATAAGGTACATTTTCATAATACTTCTAACAAAAATAGCAATTTAAATATGTTTATTAAAGTTAATAACTATTCATATTTTATACAGTCATTTATATTTCAACTATATAAAGGGAAGATCATTCAAAACATGATTTGGATTCATTAATACCTGTATCATTTCTACGCTAGAAATTACTTTAAATGAGGAATAAATTATGAAGAAAAAAGATGATTTACTCAAATAATTTAATAAAAAGGCATCAGATGGTTGAATCTCTTTGATCCCTATATTTCAAGGGTAAAACTAAACAATATAATAAAATAAAAAATATTTTTATTTGTTGCATTCCTTAATTGTTTTTGATTTTTTAAAAAGCATTAGATGTAGATAACAGTCAACATTGACACCCTAAATATTTATTTTTTGGATTGAATGCATGGATTTCCAACCAACTGACCACACATGACGTTTATTGTGAAAATGTAATACACTACAAGAAAAATTTTATATATAAAATTCAAATTATATGTTTTTTTGTGTTTTAATGAGAATTTTGTTATAATAGGGAAATTTCTAAATACAAGCTAGATCATGGAACATAGTTGGTGTATGAAAAGATAAAGCCTGTGGATTACTAAAAAATGGAAAAAAATTAAGGTGTATATAGAAATATTTAACTATCAAAACATTTCAAAATAATTTAGTTATATTGTTCAATATTTATATAGTGTCTGAAACATGATAATGCAATCAATTATGGAAATTATGTTTTCAAATTTATGAGATAAATCATAAAGCATGAAAAGGCCAAAATCCCACAATAGGTAATTTATTAAGGTAATTTCAATTTCATTAAATACATTTCATAATCATTTGTTTGTATATATTTCCTCAGTACCATCAAGATTATCGATAATAGAGTTACTCAAATAAAGAAATCAATTTTTTTAGAGATGAGTGGGAAACATATTTTTTGTCAAACTGTATGCTGAAAACAAATTTAGGTGATTACCTGCTATTTTTGTGATCTAGTATGAGTTATGACCTTTGAAAGATATTTGGGGTGTAAAGCATTAGTGTCAAAATGCTTATATATTATTTTTGATCCCTTTATCAAGGAGAAGAGTAATGGATGAAATAAACTTGTTTAGAAGAGATAAACTAAAAAAAATAAAATATATGAGAAATCATGGAGGCAGAGGTGGAGGTGGAGGTAAAGGAAGAGGCAGAGGTGGAGGCAAAGTCAGAGTTGTAAAATGATGTGTAGGAGGAGGCAGAGGCGAAGACCGAGCCGAAGAACGAGGCTGAGGAGGATAATAAACAATGGGTTGAAAATAATAAAAAATTTGGGAAATGAAGTATAATAAGGAACATACCATTATTGCCTTTGAGAACAATTGTTTAAAATTGCACACATAAATTTTCACTTAAGATAAAATCTATTGTGCATCTTTCCAGTTTAAAATGACATTTTAGTAAAAAACACACATGGCAAACTAAAAACCAATAAAATGAAATCATATTATTTTGGTACACTATGAAAATGATCCATACATCATTTGTGATGTATAGGGATCACCCACACCTCAATCCAATGTACAGTGACCGGTATGACTCCAAATATCTGTTATCAGTTTAAAATTGACATTTCAATACAAAAAAGTGTCACTCATTGAAAATAGATCAAAAACACTAATATTGTCTTAATTATTTAGTAAAATGATTCATAATTCATTTTTGATGTGTATAAATCAGAGTCATGTCAAACTGACACATAATGCCACATGTATGACTCGAAGTGCGTGTTTTCAGTTTAAAATTATATTTTAGTAAAAAATACACATGGCATGCTCAAAACCGAGTAAACTCATTATAATTGTTTTAATACATTATAAAAAAAACCCATGAGTCATTTGGGATGTGTATAATTCATTATTTTCTCAATCGGATGCACTTTGCGATCGGTATGATTCCAAGTATGTCTTCTTTATTCAAAATTTCCATTAATATTTGTGACAAAAAACCGACATACTCCAAACTAAGAAAAATTATTCAGATTGTTTTGGTACTTTATGAAAATTATCCAAACATAATTTTGGTCATATAGGGATCAACCTCACCTCAATCTGACACATGGTGTGACCGGTATGACTAAAAGTGTCTGTTATCAGTTTAAAATTGATATTTTAGTACAAAAAAGTGTAACTCATTGAAAATTGAGAAAATGTGCTCGGATTATCTTGTCGATTTGGGAGAAAAATTCATAATTCATTTTTAATGTGTATGAATTAGTCTCATGTCAAACCCACACACGATGCAACCTGTATGGATTAAAGTGCATGTTTCTAGTTTAAAATTAAATTGTAGTAAAAAACATAGGTTGCATACTAAAAACCAAGGGAAAGAATTCTTAATATTTTGATAATTTTGGAAAATGATCTATGAGTCATTTGGGATGTGTATCATTCAGTCTCACCTCAATAAGATTCATGGTGTGACTAGTATGACTCAAAGTGTGTCTTTTTTATTCAAAATTGACATTAATTTTAGTGAAAAAACAACTGACATACTCAAAATTAATAAAAAACATTCATATTGTTTTGGTACTTTAAGAAAATGATACATACATAATTTGTGACATGTAGGGATCATCGTCACCTCAATACACTATACTGTGTGACCAATATGACTCCAAGTGTCTGTTATGAGTTTAAAATTGATATTTTAATACAAAAGTGTCACTCACTGAAAATTGATAAACAGACTCGGATTATCATGATAATGTGGTACAATGATTCATAATTCATTTGTGATGTGTATGAATTAGTCTCATGTCAAACCCACATTCTATTCCACCAGTATGGCTCAAAGTGTGTGTTTTTAGTTTCAAATGACATTTTAGTAAAAAACACACGTGGCACACTTAAAATTGAGGAAAAATATTATGTTTTTTTGATACTTTAGGAAAATGACCCATGAGTCATTTGGGAGGTGTAACAATTAACCACGACTTAATCTGGCACACAGTGTGATCGGTATGACTCTAAGTGCATCTTTTTTATTCAAATTTGACATTAATTTTAGTAAAAAATCAACTGAAATACTCAAAATCGAGAAAAAACATTCATATTCTTTTGGTACTTTAGTAAAGTGATCCATACGTCATTTTTGACATGTATAAATTAGCCTCACGTCAATTCTAAAGGACCTCGGGACACCTTGAGAGGGGAGGGGTGAATCAGGGTGTCAAATTTTTCTTTTAAAATAAGGATCTTGTTCCCACAGTGGTAAGAACACGTTAAATCTATAAGAATTATGGGAACAGAAAGCAGACAACCACAAGAAAAGAGACCACACAAAACTTTTACTTAGTTCACCACAAAGGGCTACATCCAAGGAGAATATGCTGACAGGTTCTTAATCATACCTAATTCCACTAAACCTCACTAGCTATTGATTACATGGTTCGGGTATAGTCACTCTATCCCAGGCACACTTCCTTTACAAATGTTCAGGGATAGCTCACTATGTCCCTTGGGTCACACCTATTGACTCCCCCGATCTCATTGCTTTGGGTGAAGTACCACTCAGTTTATAGACATGAAGGTCTCTTCAATAGAGTTTCATTGAATTATTTGTCTCTGTTCATCACGAGACACTACTTGCATCGTAGACCTAGATTGATGCACTTGAAAGCACTGAATCACTAAAATGAATATTCAGAACGTGAAAATAGGTTACACTGACAATTTCAAGCAACACCTACCCTTTGTAGGCAATATCTCACTGTTGTGTGCAATATTTTATTTTCGCATGGAAAATATTTCGTGCAGCAACACCCTTTACATGCAACTTCAACTTTTACATACAACCTCAACTTTTACGTGCTGCTTCTACTTTTTCGTGCAACTTAAACATTTCTGTGAAACCCCCTTTACACACACCTTTTACATGCATCAGAACTCAGATATTCTCTAAGTCTTCATCCATACTAAAAGAGGGGGGGTCACCTCTTATTTATTGGGGTCACTGACCCCCACACACAAAACCCACAGTGCCACGCAAAACTTCTCATTCCACGTGCAATGTTTTCCACTCAGGAACCATTTTTCGGGAAAACTCCACATTTTTCACGTAGCTCATGAATTTTAAATTTTTTGGTGTTCGGATCATGAAACACCTTTAAAACGAAAAAAATGAAAAACCTATTTAGTGCACATTCCATGATTTTCATGCACCTTCCTTTTCCAAGAACACATCTCTCCATTTTCCGATTTTTAGGCCCAAACATTTAGAAAACAATGGAAAATGGTGCCACCTTTAGTACTGTTTTCTACTTGAATGGTATAATCCCTTTTCTAGAAAACATTTGGAACTTAAAAATAGGATTGAAAACAAACAAAAACCAACCTCCATTTATTGCATATAATGGTCATGGTTCTAACAATATCTCCCTTTGGGTTTGTTGGAAATCACAAGATAAATTCAATAGAGCACCGGCCACAAGAAAAACCTGAAACCCAAGAAACAACCTAGCTAACCCTATAAGTACTTGTGAGAAATAATCGGTGTAGATAACAAGAGGGGAAGTGTGAATTGGGTACCGTGTTTTGGAATTCTTAAAGACACCACCCAATCTATTCTCTTACTATTCCACAAAATCATTACAAGACCTGAATGTATTCCTTCTCCTACTAACATAGAATTTTCATCATGTCAGAAAATATGTCCTGAATTTATTTCTTCTCCCCCATTGACAATAAATCCAAAGATCGGTATTTTTACATTGAATAACTCAAGAAACCCCCTGGATAGTATCTCCCCCATAAACCTTCTTATGCATTGGGAGGTAGATGAACAACAAGTTTCAACCGATGTTTCTCAAACATAGACACTGATAGTGGTTTGGTTTGGATATCAACCACTTGATCATCAGTTCCCACATGATCCATTTTAATCACGCCTTGTTAAAATTTTTCCTTGATAAAGTGATATCTGATTTTAATATGTTTTGTACGAGAGTACTGAATAGGATTATTTATAACTTCAATTTCTCTCTTGTTATCACAGTAAATCCCCATGGGTTGTTTCACCTCATCACCAATATCTGTCAGTTGTTACTTTATCCATAGCAGTTGAGTGCATGCCTTTGTAGTAGAGATATACTCAGCTTCAGTATTACTAATAGAATTACTTTCTAGTTTATTGATCAACCATCCAACACATTTCTACCCAATATAGAATGCTCCACTACTGGTAGAATTTCTGTCCACTATATCGCCAGCCCAGTCAGAATTAGAAAATGCTGATAATTCACTCTACCTTCCTACAGCAAATTATAACCCAAAATTATGAGTACCTTGAATGTACCTCATGATTCTTTTTACTGCCACCATATGTTCCCCCTTTGGATTACTCTGAAAGCGGACCACTAAACATATTGCAAAGACAATATATGGTCGTATTTATATTAGGTACAGTAGGCTCCCAATGATCCTATTGTACATGGTGGGATCTATAGAGGTCCCATCCCCATGATTTCCAAGTTTGGTTCCAAATGCAATCAGAGTTTACATTGGTTTGGAGCCATGCATATTAAATTTTTTCATAAGTTCTCTTACATACTTATCCTTAGAGATGAAAGTGTAATATTTCTTTTGAGTCACCTACAACCCAAAGAAATATGTGAGCTCCCCAATCATTGAAATTTAAAATTATGATTTCATGTGATTGGAAAATTCATCCATTGATTTCTGCCTAATTCCACCAAATATAATGTCATCAACATAAACTAGAACCATGAACTAATATTTTAAAGAATTCCTCAAATAGAGATTGTGATCTACTCCTCCTCTTTTGAATTCCAGCTTCTTAAGATAAGAATCTAGCCGGTAATACCATGCTCACGGTGCCTGCTTCAAACCATAGAGGAATTTATTTAGTTTACAAACCGTTTTTTCATCAGTACCAAGAATAAAACCCACTGGTTGTTTTATGTAGACTTCTTCTTCAAGAAAACCATTCAAGAATGTTGTCTTGACATCCATTTGATATACTTTATATCCTCTTTAGATTGCCATAGCAAGAAAAATCATGAATGACTTCAGTCTAGCCACTGGTGTAAAGGTTTATTCAACATCGACACCTTCAATATGTGAATATCCTTTACATATAGTTATTCCTTGTTTCTGATTACATTTCCATGATCATAAAAATTGTTCTTGAAAATCCACATTGTACAAATCACATTATGACCTTTAGGTCTCTTTACTAGATCCCATGTCTGATTCTTGTCAATCCGATCTAAATCTTCATTCATGGCTTTCACCCATGATTCATACTTTACAGCTTCTTCAATTGAGGATGATTCCACCATAGATAAGAATGCATATTGTGCATTACTCCTAATTTTCCTCATTTTTGTTGGTTTAGTCCAATCCCCAATGATGTTGGATTGATCAATTTATACTCTTCGATTCCTCCTCTTAGGTTCAACTGAATTCTCTCTAGCTATGGTTTAAAATTTAGATTCGTCTTCTAAGTCAACATCATGATGTGACTCCTGGGTGTTTTTTTACACCTTCCACAATTTTAGTATTTTCATTTACTCAATGTTCAAATTCTTTCTCATTTTATATCTCATCAGCATATGAATTATTTAAAGAATTTGGGGGGGTTTGTCTTCAATGATCATAACATCATTTCTTTCCACAATCCTCCCCAAGATCTTATTAAAACACTTGTAAGCTTTTCTGTTCATTAGATATCCAAGAAAAATTCTTTCATCCGCATTGTCACCAAAATTCCATTGATTTCCTTCTGTATTTCAGATGATGCAATTGCTTCTGAAAACATGAAAGTATTTCAAAGAAGTATTCTTTCCATTCCAAAATTCATATGGTGTCTTTATTTCACCCATATAAATCCCCGTTCGATTTTGAATGTGCATTACAGCTTCAAAAACTTATTTCCTGTAATGATGAGAGATACGAATCTCAATCAACATAGTAATGGATATGTTGTTGACCTTTCGATTCCAGTTCTCAAAAACCCCATTTTGTTGTGGAGTTATCACAGTAGCTACCTCATTCCATATTCCACATTTCTCCAGGTAATTCTCAAACTCAATGGACATATATTCCCATCCATTATCAGATCACATGACTTTGATTGTATGTCCATTATCATTCTCAGTAATCCATCGATAAGTTTTCATTAAATCAAGTAATTTTCGATTCCTATAAAAAACCATTACACATGAAATTCTATTATAATCATAAATAAAAACACGAAGTACCTCTCTCCATGATTTTTGACAACATTTATCAGGCCACATACGTCTATGTGGATGATATCAAGAAGGTGTGATTCCCTATTATTCTTTGGTAGATATGAATTACAGACTAGCTTCCCCTGTATGTAAGAATCAAAAGCCTTTTCCCATTCATGTTTTAGAATGGGGTCATCCATGACTATCTTAAACATAGCTATCATTTCCATGTCTTGTTGGCTAATGTGCCCCAAACTTTAATGCCACATGTTGTTTTCTTCTTTAACAGAAAAATAGAAAGAGTTATCTTTACTGTCAACTTGATATAAGTTTCCATTTGTTCTACAGCCTTTCATAAGAGGATTCACTGGTGTTCCCTTTATAGTGTGGCCTTTTTTATTGAAAGTTACTATGATCCCAGAGTCACAGAGTTGACTCACACTAAGGAGATTGTGACATAAACTGTCCACATAAAGAACTTCATTCTTCTTCAAATCTCTATTGGCTAGAGCAGTATTTCCACTGCCTTTAATCTTCAATGCACCATCATTACCAAACCTCATTGTTCCATCAACCTTATTTTTAATGTTATTAAAAATTTCATCATTTAATTTCATCTTGGATGAGCATCCACTATCAAGAATCCATGTGTTTCTACTTTTTGTAGCTTTGAGGAATACTTCTGCAAGATTGGATTTCTCAATTTTCTTGTTTTCTTTCCATAATATATTGGATTGAGTGTAAGACACTAATGGACTTTTAATTCTTTCTTATATGTAATCAGATTCTTCATACCCATACTCTTCTTCCATAGGAGAAAAATTGGTAGTGAGAACAACACCATCGAGAGGGTGACAATTGACCCATCTTTAAGAATTGTATGAATTTCTCCTATTGTACCTCTGCTTGCAATTCATAGCTTTATGGACAAAGTTAGAATAATGAAAAAAGTATCCATAGAAACTATTTATTTTATAAGATTTAGGATATGAAATCTGTCTCTTTTGTTGACTTCCCATATCTTCCCCATTTAAGTAGCTCCTTGCCTCTTCGCAATATGACATGGTATGGCCCAAATAGACATAGAACTGACACTTTATGAGGGGAAATGTCTTCACACTTATATTTATCCTCATTATTTATTCCTTGGGAAAATGGTTAGACTAACTTTCATTTCTAAAAGTTTGAGGTTAATATTAAGTTATTATTTTAGTTTTGATTGAGAGTTTTTTTTCTGCACTTCATGAAACTTTTCAATATGTCCAAATTTCATCATGTCTTTATTTTGGATCTCTTCACTTCTAGTAGTTGATGTCTCATATTCAAAAATGATTCCACTCTTTCCCATGTAAGTGGGTCTTTGATCAATCATGGTTTTTCCAACCCTATATGAACCACACTTGGCTCTTACCAGTAATTCTGCATATGAGATTATTACAAAATGAATTTTCTTCTTACCCTCATTTGTGGTTGATTGACACTCAAGTTTAATCCTATGAATAACAAATTCTTTCTCAAGACCCTCAAAAGTCTTGTACTTCTCTTTGAGTCTTGATGTAAGGTAATTTATGACCTTTTCTTGTTCTTTAATTCTAAGCTTCAGTTCCGCAACATCATCTGTGATTTCAAGGATTGAAGACTGAACTCTCACTAGTTCTTCTAATCGTTCAATTTCATCTTCAAGCTCATCAACATATTCAGATGATTCTTCTACTATTTCTTTCAACTTATTTAATCTCTTACATTTATTCTCATGATTGGAAAAGGCATTCTTAATTTTCAACTTGGGATCACCATTAGAAGTCATCTGATTATATTTTACTTTATTGATTGAGGGTTCTGACTTTTCAACAGTAGCCATCATGGAAGCATGGTTTTCAGTATTATATTCTGGTTCTTCTTCTTCACAGAATTTTGTATCATCATCTTCCTCCTCTTAGAAAAAAATCTTCTTCTTTACTTTCTTTCTAGATTTGAGGTCTCCCTTTTTGAAAAACCTTTTCTGAGGCTTCTCAAAGTCTTCTGCATCGATTTATTCATTATAAAACTTTCTTTGGTACTGATAGGGAATGTGCCTAACTATTCCACAGAGAAAACATTCCAGAGGTAACTTAACTTTAAATTTAACTTTTCCATTATTCAGCTTCATGGAAATGAGAGAAAGAATTTATTTTTACTCAAAATCTTCACCACCACTCTATCCTAAAATTTTAAATTTTCCCATATGATTGAAAACCATTTCCTTGAAAACACGAGTCGTAGCATCTTTGGGTTTGACTCTCATATCATATGCCACTGTAATACTTAGCACATCATCTATAGATAGTTTATAAAGATCTCTTTCTTCAAGATCTCACACCTTTTTATTATACATAGGAGGAAGTAATCTCAAGATTTTCTTTATGATATCAATGTATTTGATTTCCTATCCAAGACCTCGAATTTCTCCCACTACTTCAGTAATTCGATTGAAGAATAAATTTACATTCTCATCAGGATGCATCTTTAGATTATCAAACCTGTTGTGCAGGACTTGAAGTTTTTCCTTGTTAACATTACTGTCTCCTTAAAAACTATTTTCATGTTTATCCCATAGAGACTTTTCTGAGGTGAAACTCATCACCTTTAGATAGATCTGATCTGAAAGAGCCGAAATGATAGAATTCTGGGCTTTAGCATATGCATCATGAAATTTCCTATTTGTATCAGTCATAGAAAGTTCTATTGGATTAGTAACCTTTATTCATTTCATGGTAGAAAAGAAGAAATCCATTACAAGGGATCTTAATTGAGATCTCATTATGTTCTTCCATATCTAAAAATTACTTCCATCAAAGAAGGGTATTCCCCTGGAATTTTTGCATTCTCCATAATGACAAAGGAAGGATCTAACACCGGTAAACTTTACCCTATGATTCCCCTTGTCGGACCCTAGGACACCCTGAGAGGGGAGGGGTGAATCAGGGTGTCAAAATTTTCTTTTAAAATAAGGATTTTATCCCCACTGTGGTAGGAACTCCTTAAACCTGTAAGACTTATGGGAACAGAAATCAAACAACCATAAGAAAAGAGACCACACAACACTTTCACTTGGTTCACCACTAAGGGATACATCCAAGAAGTATAAACCTATAGGGTTCTAGTCATACCTAATTCAACCAAACTTCACTAGATATGGATTAAAAGGTTTGAGTACAACCACTCTATCCCAAGAACACTTCCTTTACAAATGTTTAGGGATAACTCACTGTGTCCCTTGGTTCACTCCCATTGACTCCCCTGGCTTACTTCATTGGGTGAAGTCTCACTCAGTTTATAAACATGAAGGTATATTCAATAGAGTTTCATTGAAGTATTTGTCTCTGTTCAGTATGAGAAACTACTTGCATCATAGTCCTAGATTGGTGCACTTAGAATCACTGAACCACTAAACCAGTTATTCAGAAAGTGCAAATAGATTACACAGACAATTGCATGCAACACCTACCCTTTGCACACAATATATCAATTTTACATGCAATATTTACTTTTCACATGAAACATATTTCACACATCAACACCATTTATGTGCAACTTCAATTTTTAAACACAGCCTCAACATTTATGCATAGCTTCTTCTTTTCCATGCAACTTAAACTTTTCTATGCAACCCCCTTTGTGCTCAACTTTTACATGCATCAGAACTCGGATCTTATCTAAGTATTTAGCTATACCGAAAGAGGGGGGGGGGTTAAATTTTATTTATAGGCATCACTTAGCCCCATGTGAAAAACCCATCGTGTCATGTAAAACCTCTCAATCTGCATGCAATGTTTTCCGTACATGAACCGTTTTCCATGCAAACTCCAAATTTTTAATGTAGCTCATGCCTTAGCTATTTTTCGGCATTCTGATCCCAAAACACCTTTTCCATGAAAAAATGAAAAACCAATTTAGTGAACATTCCATTATTTTTGTGCACCTTCATTTTCCAAGAACACATCTCTCCATTTTCCAATTTTTAGGCCCAAAAATTTAGCAAACACCGGAAAATGACGCCACCTTCTATACTGTTGTCTGCTTGAATTGTATGATCCCATTTCTGGAAAAAATTATAAAATTACAAAGAGGATTGAAAAAAACACAAACCAACCTACATTTACTACATATTATGGTCATAGTTCTAACAAATGCAATGCACTGTGTGACTGATATGACTCCAAGTATGCCTTTTTATTCAAAACTGACCTTAATTTTAATAAAAAAACAACTGACATACTCAAAATCGAGAAAACGCATTCTAATTATTTTGTTACTTTAGTAAAATGATCCATATGTAATTTTTGATGTGTAAGAATCAGTCAAACCTCAATTCAATACACATTGTGACCAATATGACTCCAAGTGCGCCATTTTATTCAAAATTTACATTAATTTTAGTAAAAAAACCAAAATACTCTATAATAGTGTTTTGTTTTTCTTGTATTTGTGTTAAAAATTTTATTTCATTTAAATTTATTATTTGAATATTATTTTGGTAGTTTTTGTTGTTGTTTCTGCTAATGCAGTGTGTTGTTGCATAACACTACACCTATTTCTATTGATGTAGTGTGCTGCAACATCTCACTAAAGTTTTCACCTTTATCAGTACTACTAAATGAACTAATAAAGTTACCATTTATCAGTTCTTTTAAAATAACTAATAAAAGACACCTTTATCAGTTCTTATATAGGCACTGATAAAGTTAATATTTATCATCACATTAAAAAGTGCTCATAAAATACACTATTTATCAGTGCCTTTTAAAGCATTGGTAAAGGGTCTATTTATCATCAATAAATAAAAGCACTGATAAATGGGGTCTTTTATCAATGATTTTAAAAGAACTGATAAAAGTATGATTTATTAGAAATTTTATTTTCACTAATAAAATCCATGGACTTCTAACCTCTCTAAGGTATTCAACACTTTTCTAGAACTAATAATGGATGATTCTAGTGCTATTAAAGGCATGTTTTTTAGTAGTGATAAGGTTGGTTGTTGTGGAATGGGGGGATAAGTTATGACATAGTGTTCTATGAGGAGGGTTTCATAGCCACATCCAATTATAGCATGGGTACATCATGGAAGAGGGTTTCATTTTAGTCCCTTCACCGGTGGTCAAGCACTACAACATATTGGTTTTCGATGGTTCTGTAAATTTTAGGGTAGCTACACCATGGAGGTGAGATGAATAATATCCTATATTCTTATAAAATTGGTTCTATGTAATGGTGGCTCAGGATACTCTATAGTCCCTCACTGAGTAAATAAGTTTTTCACCATTGTCAGTGCCATGTTCTTCATATACTATTTTGACCGAGAAGGCTATGACATGGTTCTATACACTTTGTCATAGTCCTCTCCATGTCATCTAGTTCTGCGGTGTGGTCTATAATAATACACCACAGTGTTATAATTTTTAGTTGGACTATAAATAACCAAATCCCATCTAATACCACTTTTCTCCCACTCATTTATCTAGAACCCTAGGTGACCTTGTGTGATATTTTATGTTATTTGAAGCAACTTTTGACATAGATTTATCCTTAGTATCACAAGTCCAATCCATGGTGATCCAAGTCAAGTTATACCTTGTTTTATTATGGTTTATTATCTATTCTATCTCATTTCCTCTTGTTATTAATTCTATGATATGGATTTTGATCTCCATATATATAATGGAGCTAATTGTGTTGTTGTTGGAACAGTTGTTCCATAGCCTCCTTAAATGGATTCAGTTTTCTTATAGGAGCGGTAATCAAAGATCCATGTTATTGTTTCATTATTATTTGAAGAACATTGATGCCTTGAGGTAGGAGATTCACACTTATCCTTTGTTATTATGTGCATTCAAAAAGTTATCATGATTTATCTTATTTGGGTGGTGGTGGAATTGACCCTAATAAAGGATAAATTTGATTAATAAAGAATTGATTTGTGGTTATCAGTCATTTTTGTTTCCATTGTGATAATAGTTTGCCACTTGTTTTTCTAAATAGTGTTCTATCTAAGTTATGATTTGTTTAAAATGTTGGATATTCTTGGGTTATCATGTTGTTTCAATAAAATTGGTGAAGAACATAAATATGGTAGATTTATTATTTGGATAAAGAATTTTAAGAGGCATGTTTAATGAATCCATAGATTCTTGTAATTTGATTAAAATAAGATGATTCTTAGAGCATGTTTAGTTTAATTTATGCTTCCATGTGATAATGGATTTTGTTAAAAATGTTGAAGTGGGAATAATTGTTATTAATAATAATTAAAGGCATGTTAATGATATTTTTCCCTAAAGTTTTATGAAACTGGAATTTATGTTTGAAATCATTATTTAAATAATTTAATAGCATGTTGTAGACGATACTTTAGGTTTCCAGTGGTTTTAACCTATGATAAATGAATCAGTTAATTCATAACTTAATAAAAACTGGCTATTTGATAAAGATACATTTTTGGGGGTAAGTGAGCCTAATTTATTATAAAGGATGGACACCTTGTGTTTTGGGATAAGAGAGACCAATTTCATGAAAAGGATTTATGACTTATTATAGGGTCTATTTTCCATGTTTAATTTGTATATTTCTTGCTACTTTATGGGTTTATCTAGATACGAACCTTACTATGTGATGTGATATGAGCCTAGAATGGATGATGAGATATGGATGAGGAGGCCCAGATTTGTGGTAGAAGTTGACACCTTTGAAAATGATATACATGGTGATATAAATGATGGTGCCAGGGATGACATCGAGTTGATATAATGTGTTGATTATGTTCTTACACAATGTTGTGGTGATAACGAGGATGCTTTATTGACAATAAATCTATTTAATATCTAGATGGATGATTTTATAGTTTATATTCATTCCTTTAACCACAACTAGAGGTAGCTAGATGTTCTTGGTTATGCTTCAATTTTTTGGTACCTTAGGTTGTGTCTTATAGTACCTATAAATATGTAATGATAATTAATAATTAAATGTTTTACCCCATGGATTTGGTTCTTTCTGTAATAAAAAAGACATTAACCTTAAGAAACTATTGACTCAGTTGAATTATGAATGGGGGGCATGGACATGGCTTTGATGATTAATGAAATTTACTTTGGATTAATGTTAGTTAATTTATAATGAGTTAATTAAAAAATGGTTAAATGTTAAAAAGAAAATAATTCATTTAATGAATGTATTCCTAAATTATTGTGTGCTTATAGGATATCTATTCCCTAGCAGTGGTAGCTGGTTATCTGAGTGATGATAGCTGCAGATAATCCTAAGACTAGGTTCTTTCCCATAGCATGCCTATGAGCTATATTATATCCTGTATGTTTTGTGATTTCATATGATACCCCACCCATGTCGATAGGAAGACTAAAAACCAGTAGACTATGGGAGGGAGTATTCCCCTGCATCTTTGTTGGTGAGGGATGGATGGCTTACTACCCCCTCTTGCACCACTCACTTCTCCTGGTAGTATTATATATTGGTATTCATGGTGGTTAGTTTCCATATATATATATATAGGTATAGGGATGTAATGGCTTTCGGTTATTTCACACACATGTATCTCTATATATATTATAAAAAGGATTATTACAAGTATGTTGTATATGATCTATGATAGATTGAGGTACATTAATCAGTGTGTGGGATATGATGTCTTGATGCATAATATCTGATGTGTGATACATTCCATAAAGTCTATGGTGGATCCTGAAATCTACTTGGTTGCTATATAAAGATTAGGCATGGAATGATGAGATAATGTGATGCACAAGATTCATGTTGTGATACTTAACCCAGGTGTCTTCAGAATAAATTATTTTGGATAGAGATGACTTAGGACATACAACATTAGGGTAGAGTGGAATAATAGTGCGGAAGAGGTAGTGAGGTACCCTTAATTGATATTATATTATAATACCTCTTGAATGCGGTACTTGGTGATAGATATCCATTATGAGGATAAGAACTTAGTATACTTATTTAGGTGGTGAGTTAGTTTCATTGTTGTTCACTAGGTATTATTATATTTTCACTATCCTTTACATGATAGGCTCAAGGGAGGATCCTAATGATTATACCTATTATGCTCATCCAATGTATATATAAATAATTTTTTAGGTTAGTTGAAGAAAGTAAGAGATCGGGATGGAAATTACTAGCTGAGGGTTTTTTTTCAAGATTTTTTTTGGGATTTTTCATCACTGCCATATTTTTCTTTTGGTAAATTTATTTCCCTTTCAAGTTGTTTTAGTCTTATATGAAATTACATGTATGCACTTGGGATTTATTTTATCTTTATAAGAAGGAGTTTACTAGTGTTTTGTCTTATCTATCTCTTCTGTATGTTTTATTATAGGGTAATTCCTCCCATTTGTGTATATGGTATACCTTTAGTGATTGTCTCCAACCCATGGCCTATTGGTGGAGGGCTTAGAGTAGACACCATACCACTTCTCTTATTTTTTTCCAAGGAGGGGTACCTTTGGGGGGATCGGGTCATTAAAACAATCCTTAAAAATCATTTTAAATTTTCCATAGGTTAATTTTAAAATCATTTATTTATTTAAAAATACAATGTTTATTTTAATTCACCTTAGAAAATCCTTTTTTAAAATTTCAAAATTTTATATTTTATCGATAAAACCTAATTTATAACATGAATTTCCTTTATGATTTTCAAATCTGAACCCCTTTATTTTTAAAACCACAATTTTTATTTTCAAATACTAAATCCACTTCAACCCATTTGAAAATTTTCTTTATTAATTTCAAAACTAACCATCACCATTTAAAAATGAAAACTATACTTCAAAATATCATAAAACTTAAATAAAATATCTCAAAAAACCAATAAACATAAATTGTACCTTAGAGGTACTAGTAGGAATTCATGGACCAACTACATTGATTAGTATACCATTATTTAGTTGTTTAGTTTCCATTAAGAGTTATATCAAACAATGCACTTGGGCTCTACATATTTTTTCAGAATCTACATGCTCACCATAAATAACCATTTAATCTACCATTTTCATCCCCAAATCATAATAATCTTTAAATAATCCATATAAGACAAATAACGTTTTTAAACCCATCAATAGAAAATTAAACACACTATAAATAAATAAAAAAGGATAAAAATTAAAGACTCACAACCCAACATCCCCTAGTAAATCAAGGCTCTGAATGAGAGAGCTAATGAGGCTCTCCCCACACCCACCACTATAGTTATGAAATTCTTATATCTAATATACCATTACTACCCAAATAAAAAAGGGTGTTCTAGAACCTAATCCCTCTCAATAACCTAGGATCAAATACCGTTTTGTTAAGAACCATATATGGACACCCCTAAACCTGCCACCTAAACTGACCCACGACATACCAAAGGGGTGTTCCAGATTCTAACAGATTAGAGACAAGCACTAGGTCATTAGATAAAAACTTTGAGGAATGATTTTTCCCAGTAAATTGAATTAAACACGTGATTTTCCTATATAAATCAAGCATAAATACTATTAACATTAGAGGTATATGTGCCAAAAAAATAGTTTTACAATAAAATGAAACACAATAAAATATAAAAAATAATATAATTAACTCAATATAAAATCATAAACTAAAATAAAAAATTGCTAGATTAGTGGAAGTCTTGGATGAAAGAAGAAGTACACAAAACTAAAATGAATAACAAAAACACCGGACATAATCACCAAATAACCCCTAGGTCACCATCAATCATCAAAACCTCCTCTTCTCTAAGGAGATCAAGAAAAACCAAAACTATAACCTAAAATTGATATGTATAGATATACGTGAACAAAAATACAAGTAGGCATGATAATGAAAACATACCCCATGAATGTCCTTTAAATATGAGATCCATTTCAGGCCATTTTGAATTATAATTTAGAAAAAAAATCTTTTTTTAGATAAAAAACCTATTAATATTCTTTTAACTTATTCATTTATAATAATTTTATTTAAAACATGAAGTTTAAACATTTCCAAAAGAGTTTTCCTTTAAAAAAAACTATATGAAATAGGTAGAAAAATGAGTTCAAAAACCTTTTATAATTGTTTAATAAATGATTTAAAAAGGGGAAACACTAGTTATTTTAATAATAAATAAAGAAAAGCAATGTAATAATAGTGATAAAAATAATAATAATGACAAAAATTTCACTAATAAAAAAGGGAATTGTAAACAGTAACCAATTTTTATAGAAATAAAGGAAAAATAATCTATACAATAATTCAAATTAGTAGTGATTATGTTATTACATAGAAGTTATTGGATATGTTTAATACATACTAAAAATGATCCATTATATCAGTGAACCTGATATAATCTTACTACCCTAATGCTCGATCTTACCCTATTTGGCCTAACTAATGGGAAAACTCTCAAACTAGGGTATAATCCACACAAAGGGCCACTAGCCAGAACATAATCCTAAGCTAGTGCAACATGTTTTCATAGAAATTCCATTATCTACTCTTGGTTTCCATGATTTATAAAAATAAATGTGATCTAATAAGTTATAGAAAACAAAAATTTCAATATAAATGAAAATGAAGTTACAAAAAATAAGAATTGTAAATAAAACTTCCCCAAGACAAACCTTTATAAGAATAATCACTTACATAAAAATCCATAAATATAACAAAATATTCCTTATATTAGGGATATTAACTACCATTTAAAAGTAAACCAAACTAGTGTCTTATTATAAGGTATTTTTTATAAAAAATGTTCTCTTTTAAAGTGCTAATCGGGCCTTCTAAACATTCTTTATAAAATAAGTTATAAGATAACTTTTATAATGAACTTATAAAACCTTTAAAATTTATAAAAACATTTTGAAACAAGTTTTATAGACCAAAAACCTCATGAAATTTTATAATTCCTTTATAATGGTTATCCAGGCATTTCAAAAAACACTTAGTGTGCGATGTTGAGTAAAAAGAGGTTTCTTTTATATGTTAAATTTGAAAAAAACATTCATATACAATAAAAATGAAGTGAATACATAGTTTTTCCTAAATAATCCTCAAACATATTTAATATTATTATTTTTTATCTAAATATTGAATTTTAAAAAACATGAAACCATGATTTTAGATTTTAAGGGATAATACAAGGGGAAACATACCTAAAATAAAATTTGAAAGGTTTGAAACTTCGATTATGAGCCCAAAACTACCTGAAAGACAATTTGAATACTCTAAACATACTAAATCACTAGGTATAAGGTTAAAACATCACAGTAGGATTCATATAATGATAAAAAAATAGGGATAAAAGATGAAAATAATAACAAATAAGGGGGAAAGGAAAGGAGAGAGGATATATGACCTTACCCTAAAGAGCCAAAATCAAATAAATAGTAAATCACAAAAAACAACCATGGATGGGTAGAGTTTCAAGGTAAATAGAGATATAATTGGAGGATAGTATAAGGTTTAAGGGTTAAAATCTAAGAGGGGTAGATTTTAAATTTCACGATTTTAAAATTCTTGTAAGATCAGATGGTTTGACACATAGTTTATCATATCATGCGCCAACCATGATCCCCTAACTAGAAACACCTAGGAACCGACATGGTTTATTTTTAAGGTTAGGTAAATAATTATACAACTATTTATAACTCCTATGTTAAATATTTATATCCATTCACACACTTATTGCATGGTTTTTACTAATATTTCACAAACTGTGCACCTCTATCCTTACTCACTAAGAGCTCATATGATTTCTCCTAGATCTTGAATGGTTTGGACCCAACCATGTTATACCCTTTTATAAAAACCATTAAAGACCAAAATATAACTAAGAGGGCCTATATTTAAGGTTTTTATCATGTTTTACCCTAAACCATGTGAACTAACCATGTGATAGGAGTAAAAAAACAAGAAAACTTATAAATTCAAGATCAAAATTCTAAAAACTAAAGAAAAAAAGTAACAAAACAATAAATTGATAAAATAATAATGAAAAAAATTTATGGTGTGATAGAAAGACTCTAAAAAATTTTAAGGGATAAAATAAACCCCTTACAAGGATGATAACACGTGAAGTAATAATTAATTAAGTTAAATATTATGAGATAGAAATTTAAATACATATAAAAAAGAGAAAATGAAGATTAAAAATATAAAAGAGTATAATATTCACAATCTTATTAGAATATAGTAAACTAATAAAGAATATAACTCAATGAAAGAAAATTGAGTTAATAAAACCATTACCATGAGTCATGATTCACTTTATATGTCTTCTAAATTCTAAAATAATAAATTTATATTAATTATTTACTTTCCTAAAAAACCTTTTTCATGTTTATTAAATTATTAGTATTCATTTATATTTATTTATTATAACATATTATTCATTCATTGGAATAGTGTTTCTTATGTTCATGGAATCTTAGTTCACCAAAAATATCACTATGCACAATAGATTCAACATCATCTACAATGAAATGTTAATGCCAAACCATAATCTTAGTAATCCACCTCCTCGATACACAACTTCATCTTATGTTTTTAATCACTCAACTCCTCCAGTCCCATCATACATTAGATAATATGAATGAAAAGATATAGATGTGTTTTGGAAGAGGAATAAATAAGGGTTTTGGTGTGGGGAGATGATTGATGATCACAAAATCAAACTCCTCACACCCCAATATCTCACTAATTAATGAATTCAAGATGCAAAAATAATGATGAAAAACTCAGGACACTACTGGTTCCATCGGGATCAAGTCATCATGATTTTTCCTTGCCATCATGGAGTTTTTATATTACTATAATAAAAGATAAAAGATAGGAAAAAATCATTACAAACATAAAATGGAAGATAAATATAATTAATTTAAAAGAATATAAGCTAAATACAAAACTAAAATATGGAATAATTTTATATAAATACACAAACTAATATTTATAATAAATAAAGAACACTTTGTAACACTTACCCCAGCTTTTTATGGCTTCCACAATGATTTATATACATGTATTAAATTATAGGTTTTAGTGGCCATGACCTCATTCCCTTATCTCAAAAGTATATTCATTTATATGTATACTTTTGAGGCTTTTACTCAATTTGTATAGGTAATTAGTTAATATAAATATTTGATGATCCTTTTAGGAGGAATGCCTTCAACGTGTCATATTACTTTATTAAATTTAGGGGATTAATCCATCCTTTTTATCCTTTAATAATTCATCATTGGTTAATAGAGAGTATGAAACTTTTTTGTATAATTGTCCAGCCATCATAACCTTTTACTAGAATATTATAGTGTTTTTGAGTGAGAGAAAAATATTAAGCATGGGCTTGAGACTACATTAGTGGGAATAAATAGCACTATGGTGGAATGTAGGCAGTATTATGGTCTTGAATAAGGACAGTTTTATGGATTTAGACTATATTAGAAACAGTTTTAGATTGATATTACATCACTAAGGCATAATAATTTACTAAAAAACAGATAATTTTAATGATGATTACATTGCAATGAAAAAAAATAATTCATTGGGATATAATAAGATAATGGGATTACAAAATATTCTTATAGTGGATTGTGAGATAAAGATAAGTCATGGTTCATATGTAATATTACTCTATGAGGCTATTTTAGGATTCACTTTTATCCCAACTTGTTAACAAAACATTCTTTAGGGGAAAGCATATCCTATAGCTTATCCATGAAATAATATTGGGGATCTTACTTCTTTTCAAGAGAAATCGAGGGAGTTCATTCATTTGGGGACAACATGTGAGTGGATTTCATGGGAGTACATTGGTAGCCTAGTGTATTTCCAAGTATCTCCAGAAGATGGAATTCCTTCTTTAATTTCATGTTAAGCTCCAATGTAAGAATCATTGGGGAACCAATGATATAATTATTTATCAGTCATACATTTAATAACTAATATAATTCACTATTATCTAAATTTATTCCTTGACCCATTCTATTATAAAATTATAAAAAACATTGAAATTAATTTTTTTCAAGTAATTAAAGAACAAATTTTTCAATAAATCATTAAAATCAATATTTTAGGTCATTTTTCAATAAAGTAAAATTTATTCCTTACTACCAAAAATTTATTAAATGACCAAATATTATTATAATTGTGGGAATATTATAAATAAATAACATAATAAAAATATGAAAATTTGAAGTTGAAAAACCCCGACATTTATCTTTTTGAACTATTGGGAAAATACATCTATCCAGATCACATCCACAACAAATTCCACACAAAGAGTTTACTTCCTCCCAATTTAGAACCTAGATCACTGAATGTTAAAATAGAATAAATTAATTTAATCATGATACCAACATGAACCAATTTCTTAAACCTATAACCCTTAGGTTTTTAACCCATTTCTTAGTTTCATACTTCCTTGATACAACTTATGCAACAATATGATACATTATCTTCCCCTTATTCAATCCATGTATGTTCCATGATTTAATTTGGTGAGTATATCTAATCTATAACTACTTAATTCCTAATAATATGGATCCCATGAGGTCATTTTAGATAAATAAAGCATGTAAATAGGGATATAAAATTGAATATCATATTTCTTTAACTCTTATTAATAGATTTTATTTTTAACAATCATAGACACACACACAAACTATTTCATTTTTAACTCAAATTTGTTTTTGTTGAATCTGATCTGACATTTTACTTTAGTTTATATGAGTTATCATATTTTCCTTTAAGTTAGATATGTAAGGTTCTATTTCTTCACAATAAATTATTTACCTTATTTTAAGCTCTAAATTCCAATGAATACATATCAGAATACAATCCACCAAAAAAAATTTCCAATAACTTTTATCGCCCTAGTTTTTACATGGGATTATATATCATCAAATTGTTTGGTATCTTATGTTGAAATGATCTAGATCTCAATTTAACTCAAAACCTAATTAAAAACGCACCAAAAAAATAGAGAAAACATAAAATCCTACAGTAGACTTTGAACTCCCTCCCACCCTTATATTTCACTACCCTTAATTTTAGTTCATAGACAATCAAAGAAGTAAGATAACTAAGTGAGAAGGATATAAACAACATGATTATTAGGTAGTGGAAACCTAAGAATATATACTACCATATAACTTATTTATATCTATAATAAAATAATAAATTTATAATCAATTTATTGAAAATAGATAAATGGAAAGAGAAAAGAGAAATAAATCTTAGTTTTACCCCTATGTGGGTAATAGGTTTATATTACCTCTATCTAGGCAGTACCAATTATCACTCAAAATTAGACAGAGGATGTGTTTTATGTGATTTGAACCACCATATCCATTTCCTTCCAATTTGATTATATTTTTATCTTTATATAGATAAGTTATTTGATAAAATGTTTTATATACACCCCATTAGAAATGAAAAATATCTTGGATTATAGGGGTGTGAGGATAAAATATTAGGCCTCATATTCTACAATTTTCATACTTTGAGAGCTCATTTAGTATGTTTAGTTTTCAATTAATAGTTTCTTTTCCCTTGGGTTTGATTGAGTAGGTTGTTTATTATAAAATTTTATATTTATACCGACTTCTAATTCAATCTAAATAGGCACAAAAAATGGCTTCTCTATTCCTTTTTCAAAATACGATACTTTACTTATGAACTCATATTATTCTTTAACCAGAGCATGGGGAAATGGTACTGAAACATTAATTACAGTATAAGGTATTTCAAATTGTAAAAAAGGTTCAATATAATTAAAAACAAATTAATTTTCATAAAATTTATCTCACTCATTTATTTCAGTATTGAGTTCTTCCTCTTTATGAAAGGCCTATTACAACTATCCTTTGGTTGCCTCATCATGTGATATTACTCATAAAATATCACCACCTCTTCCATGATGGTTTATTATTCTTCTAATTTACTCTCAAAGATACTATAATGTTTTTATAATTCTGTGATGTCATAACAAGGGTAGTTATTTTTCATTTTGGATTTTATAAAAATAGATAAAAATTAATGAAAAAGTATAATATCCCTATAATTTTTATTAGAATATATTTTTTTATTCTTTAAAAAATTCATTATTCTAGTTACTTATCCAATTTAACCTAGGAAAATAATAAAAGAGTCATTTTTTATTTTATTTCCCCATCAGTAGTTGTGGTATGTTCTTCTTCTTCATGAGAAGGTTTAAATGGATGCACCAATTTTTAGGCTGAAAGATGGTGGTAAGTTGTGTCAATTTATTCTTAAATTTCTACATATTATTTTTTAATGCTCCTATAGTTTATCATTACTTGCATCACATATCTTGTTATTCACATGGGATTAATGTTCCCATTCATAATAGAGATTTTCTTGGAAGTTAATCTTGGTTAGATTCATCAAACAAATATGATATAAGAAAATAAAAGAAAAAAATAAGGAAGAAATTGGAAAAACTCCCATACATCATTAAAAATTATTCCAAAGTGACTTAGGACTATTAGAGACCTTGAAATTAACATAATTTATAAACTTTGAATTGAGATTTGGAGATGATTAAGGCCATATACCAAGTAATTATTTGTACACAATTCAGTTTGGTACTCTTTTATTGTCCAGTTGTAGTGTTTTTTATAAAAAAGAATTGGAAAATATCAAACATGAGGGTTGATGTGATGGGAATTATTTATAATTAATAATGAAATAAATGAAAACTACACTAACACAATTATAAATAACGAGGTGTAATCATAGGTTCGACTAGTGAATCCTTCATAACTCTCTTTGTTTGTATTTGATTCAATTCTCTCGATAAATTAATATCATTTTATATCCGACTAAATCTAATTATGTTCAATAAACCCATTTCACTTTAGATACATACTCAAAAAAATATATTCCACTTCCTATATAATGAAAATTTAATGGAAACCCACAATCTTAGAAAGCGACCACCTCAACACCCAACTCTATTGTATATTGTTCATCACTCAACACCACCATCATACATTGGTGAAGATGAGTAAAGAAAAGTGTAAATTATCTTGTATAAGAATAAATTAATGTGTAGGTATGGGGATATGATTCATGATCATGAAACAAAAATCCTCAAACCATTCTATCTCACCAATAAATGAAATTAATATGCATAAATGAAGAAAAAAGATCATGACACCATTGCCTCTCCCAGGGTTAATTCCTTGGGTTATTTCTCCACTATTATAGATTTTATAGATCAATATTATAAAATATAAAAGTTAAAAATATGTAGAACAAACAAAAAATTAAAAATGAACATAATGAATTTACTATAAAATGAGTTATTTACAAAAATTAGATCTGGAACCCTTTTATAGAAGGCCTCAACCTGTATTTATAAATAACAAAGAACAATCCATAACCCTTACCTCATCATCCAATTTCATCCAAATAGATTTATTCACTTATAATTAATTATTTGTTTTAGTTACCTTGAGTTTTTTTCTTTATAAATTATGGATCTTCCTCAACATGGCCACTTTTTTGGGGTTTTACTTGATTTGGTTAAGAAATAGGGTATGGTGAATATTTTATGGTCCCTATATATGGAATTAATTTCACATTTATTCCTAATTCATCAAAATTTGGGGATTTATCTTCCTTATTCTCCTTTAATAATGAAATGTGGGTACTTAAGGGTGGTATTAGTGGTGTAGTAGTATTGGATGACCAATTTAGTCTCACTTTGATGTCTGATAATGCATTATGGTGATAATATAATCTAAATAATAGGGTCAATACTACATTGGTCAGATGATATAGTGTCATCGTGGAATGTGAGGTAGCATTGGGGGTCTTTTTTGAGGTTATAATTATAGATTGATACAACATTGGAGGAAATTTTTTCTGAAATTTCATTATTAAGGTATACAAATTTCCTAAAAAATAGAGCATCAAAATTCATATTATGCTTCTATGATAATGGTTTCATCTTTGGAGATTGATTAGTTGATGGGGGCATGCCATATTTTTGTAGTAGAGTGAACGATAATGTTGATTCATGGTTTTTATATGAGGGTAATCCAAAAGGATATGATGGGATCCAAAACTGACCTAGTTAGTTAATGTGCATCCATTGGAGGTTGGTATATCTTGAATATTGAGTGTGAGACAACATTGGTGAGTTATGGAATTATTAAGAGGCATCATGGGAGTACATTTTCACGAGGAAGACATATAAAGAAATTATATGGGAGTATATATAGGGATAATGTAGGTGTGATGATGACAAATTGGGGGACAATCACTACGTGAGGTTACTCAATGAGGATGTAATAAGGTGACACACTATACCGTCAAGTTAACACAGTATTCATCAGTGGTTGTCATACCCCGAGGCTCAACCATGAGATAATGTGGGATTACTGATGAAATTTCAAGAGCTATCATGAGAGTACAATGGAATTAGGATGGAATGTGAGGGGATTCCCTGGGAGTATATTAGTAGACTAGCATATCCTCTAGTCTCTCCATGAGATGGTATTCCTTCCTTACCATCATATTAATCTATAATCCATATAGAATTATGGTGCTAATTATATCTATGTTGTTCAGTGAGGACTTCAACAACCCATAGAAATCTCCATTATTAAATGGGTTCATTGATCCTTTCTCCCATAGAATCATCAAAACACACAAAGAAAAAACATTCCATGGAATTAAGACTCTAATTATCAAATATATTATTAAAATCATATTTTTTTGGTTATTTTCACATTATATTCAAATTTATTAGTAATTAATAAAAAGTCAGTAATTTACCATATATTATTAAAATGTTGGGGATATTATAAATTAATACTAAACTAAAAATATAAAATTTTAATATTTAATGATGAGACTATGTCTATACCCCAACTAAGATGAATCGACATTACTTGGAATATTCTCGCTTCAACATAATGTTGGGGAAACATCTGAGATGCTGTAATAGACAACACAATCTTACAAACTATAATGCAGTCTGCAATCATCACTCAAAAAAATATGGAGAAGAAATTCACATTAAGAACACAATTACATGCTATTAATGTTATGACCCTCTGTTTGGACTAATATGAAATGTTGGACAATGAAATATCCATATATGAGCTAATGTAACCTGCCATTGGAACCTAAAGTTATGTTAGAACCAACAAAACCCACATTATACACTGAGAGTATGTCTATAACCCAACACCAAGAAGAAATGCATGATCCATTATCTTCTCAACATATTTCATAAAAGGGTCTATGTTTCCGAACCAATGACATGAAATATTGGAGTTAGTTCCCTTGAGACAACTACTATACACATTATATTATAAAAAATAGTCATGAAATTAAATATTAAATTAATTTTATTATCACATCTTGATTGTTCTTCAGCAAAAAATAGTATGTGATAATATCCTAAGGGAAATTGTCGCATTGAAATGTTATCGAATTTCCATTCTATGATAAGAATATAAAATTTCAAAAATAGTACTATTAAATATATGTTATATAATCAGATGATGTTATTGTATGAGAAAAAATGTTATATTCTATTAGGGGTTGATAATCATAGGTCTTTGAGAAACTTTATCAAGGTGTATTCCCTTGGAAATTTCCAAAGATTGAGATTATGAGAACTTGACACGCCAACAGGAAATCCATAATTATATGTCTCATTGGATGTTCCCATCTATGGAGGTGTTTAATTATCTATATACTTTAATATTATTATCAAAACATTTAATATGTCACATAATTTGATATACTAACCAAAACTGTTATGTTATATATTCATAGGAAGTAGGGTACATTGTGTACATTATGAGTGACATTTTATTAATGAATAATGTAAGAAAGGATTTATCCATTCTATTCTTTAATGAAAGATAATATCTCATGACCTTTTATAAGAATGGAACTAACCAATTAAGTCTATTTCTATGAAATTATATTAGCAAGTTTGTTTCTATAATGTCAAAGAAAGATACATCGAGCATATAGGTTGATGACACTAGTATGCAACTTTATTGATTATATATATTGAGATAAATGGATTATATTAAACAATGTACATTTGTAGGAGGTTATATATTATTGAAACCTTAACTTATTTCTTTATGGTATCCTTATAATGTTGTTAGATAATAACCTGTGAATTAATTAATTATAGCCTAATGAAACTAAAAAATGGGCTTAGAAGGTCACACACTAAGTGTATTTGGAACCTCAATTAAATTTTATATGAATTTAACTTATTGGATAAATATCATTCCTCTATGTCATTTAATAATTATTCATATTAGTTTTATTTCCAATATCCATCCATCAATTATTAGAGATATTATATATGTGATTAGAATATTTAATAAATATTTATTGACTAGGTAATTATTTATTTAATTATGTGAATACATAATATTTATTTATTTGAGTCTATTCATAAGGTTAAAAAATATTTATTTATTTATTTACATGAATATATAATAAATATTTATTCACAAATTTAGTGAATATGATATTTATATATTTATTGAACAATAACACAATGACATTTATTTAATTAAATAAATAGTCATTATTCAATGATCAATAAATATCGAGGAGGATTGATGAACCAAGTTTATTGGTCCAATAATTAATTTCATATTAAATATCACTTGAATAAATTTTAATTTATTTATTCAAGTGGATTATTATTTATTTTATCCATGATTTTAATGCTTTTCATGTAAATAATAACAATTCTATTTCTATTTAGATGTGGGGTTCGCCAAGAATTAAGAAAATAAAAAGGGCCATTGCAAAATTATTATTTTCTAACCCTAACTCTATTTAAATGTAGTTATAATATTTTCTTCTTTCCCTAGACACATTATGTCATTGTGCACAATTAATTCTAGTGAGTATTCTATCAATCCCAAGAGAGACCGCTTCTAGAATGCTTTGAATAAAGAAAAGTAGATCTCCTCCTCCAATAGAGTGAATCCTTCTTAACATAATGTATTAATTTAAAATGAAAAGTGATCGTCACTAGTAATAGATTCATCAATGATAACACCTAGAAGATTCTACGGTGATGATCATAGGTTCATGAACCATGTTAGGATGATTGATAATGGAAATCTACCCTTGAATCCTTGGATGCAATAATAAAATGACAATAGGTATTCATCTAATCATTGATAATATAGAAAGAATTCAATGAAAGACAATAAATTAATTGAATAAATTAATTATAAATTATATGTGACAAAAGACCCTACTCTTGATTCCAGGTTCTTGTTAATTTGTCTTTGTGTAAATTCTGATGGGTATGCTGATTTTTCTTCTTGTACATCACATATTATCAATTAATTATAAAAAAATTAGAGTTGGATAGCACAAATAAGTTCTTATTCAGTTATCAGAACTGTCAAATGGTATCAGAGTGGTCACATAATAACTTATAATTATTTATTATTCATTTATTGATTGTACACAATTGTTTTTAGTTTTTACTTATAGTTTATTTTTTATTTATTTTAGAGTTTAGTTGAAATGTTTTTGAAATATTAATATTATTTGTTAAAGTTTAATATCATCTTAAATAGATTAATAATAGATAAATATTTATCCAAGATTTCATTGGGAGGTGACTAGGATTCTGGCTTGTAGACCTGGATACATGGGGTGTGACCGAATGTACACATCATGAATCTAAGTTCACTAAAATTGATCGTGTTGTAGGATAAATGAAATTCCAAATAATAATAACTTTTTTTTTCATTTAATGCACATATCATGTTGACCTGACCATCATGGAACATGGTTTTCTATACCACACATTGTGTAGCTGACATATATGTCATGTTGTCTACATAGTTTAACTATAAAATTCATTCTAACCATGTGGTAAAATATGAAAAATATGTTGTGTAATACTAATAAGATATACCATTAATGAGACAAACATTGTGTATCGGGTTTATAAAAAGTTTAAATCATTAATCCATATGCCCAAAGAACACAGAGAGTAAATAGGTGGGTTACACAGACACATAGAAAGCAAAATACATTATGCATAGATCATTAGTACATACCATGTATCACAGTTTAGATACACACCATTACCCTAGGAATCTATCCAAGATACACTGAAAGTAAAAACACATTGTTTATATAATTAGTACACATCATTTAGTCACTCATTAAATAAAAAATTTAAATTACATAAAGAATAAGTAATTAAAACATTAGAAACCTAATTACATAATGGACATATAATATAATGACTATGTAATAGAGTTTTCATAATTAATAAATTATCAATTATTTCCATGTAATTATCTGTATATACTGGTCAAAAAATTTATCTTACAAGTTGAAATTATTGATTTATATCTCCAAGATACTTCATATGGTAATTAAGATAAAGGGAATTAATTAATTACATTAATTCAAGTATGATTATCATAATAATAAAGAACAAGTTCAAGTGAATGTTGGAGTCAATGCCATAAAACCAACTACTTTATAATTTGTATTACATATATATCAAAGTAAGTGAATTTTAATTTAAATATCTTATCAGATATTTTTTTATTATTTTTCATAACATAGATGTGATAATTTCATATAGTATCTATCACATTAATAAGATTTTAGAATTTCCCCACTATGATGAGAACATTGAGATGCTATGAAGATATTATTAAATGTAGTTCTATGGTTAGATACCATACCTTGATAGAGAATAATGTATATATACCATCAAGTGTGAGTACTCATAAGTGGATGAGGATTATTCTCATGAAGTACGTACTAGGTAATCTCTAAGAAGGGCAATCATGAGAATAGACCCAATAGTATAAATTTCAGATGTTTTGGAGTTATCAGATATTCCTATATACAAGCATGTGTAATGATCTATATACTTTATGATTATCATTAATGCATGTCAGGACTCACACACTTAGATTTACTGACAAAAACCATTATGCCATATATTTGCAGAAAGTAGGGTATGTTGGGTGCATGACGAAGGACATGTTATTGATAGAATAATCGTGGAAGGATATTTACCATCCATATTCATAGAAGTTGATATCTCAAGCCTTTGATTTAAATATAACTATTGTTTAAATTCCTTGGTCATGGTGTAATGATGTTTACTTCAGATAGACAAATAAAGAAGCATTAAACATATAGGTTGATAATGTAGATGTGAAACCTCTTTGATGAGATATTTATATAAAGGGATTATATTAGACAATGAGTGTTCATATGGTTTTCATCATTATGACATTATGTTCTTTTTTAGTATCTTGAACCATTTCTAGATAGTAATATATGAATTTAGGTGATTCCACCCAATTCCAATGAGAAAAAATCCTAGAGGGTCATACACATAAGTATTTCAAATGATCTATATTAAATTTCTTTTCAATTTAATTATAATAATAAATATAATTCTCAAGATCAAGGAATATATTTTCCATGTTTTCTCAATAAAAAATATTTATTCATTAATGGAATATTAAAATTAAATATTTATTCAGGTTTCCAAGAAATTTCAAGCAGGATAAATAGACCAAGGCTGTGTATGTTAATAAATATTTATTTAAAAGCTAGTAAATATTATTTATCATTTTTTAGGTTGGTGTGTGCTATTAAATAATACAAATAATAATATTATTATGTGGCATGGGGTTTGTTAAAAATTATAATATTTTTTAAAGGATAAAATGAAATGAAATAGTTATTTTTAACCTAAAACCTATCTTTATAAATAGACAGTTATGTATATTGAGTGAATTATCCAAAATTAAAAATTTCGGGCACAATGGACTTCCACGTATTGAATTTTACTCTTATATGCCTCTCAAGAATGAGAATAATACCTTTAATCCTAAATGATATTGAATAGACCAAGATAAAAAATCCAGACAATTGGTTCACCATACTAGCACTGAGAAATCAATTAGTATTGCTCAAAGATCAAAGCGGCATGTATGGATCACCACTATAGTGATTATACAATTAAATCCTTACAACATAATGAAAGTAATCCAAAAGGGTTTTTATAATATCAACATCTTCAATGAAGAAATATTCGAATCCCATATATATCATTTTTCCCATATATAAGTAAATTAATAATAATTTAAATGTGAATGATACTCTCATGAGGTTTTGGAAAACTAAATATTAAAATAATTTTTAATTTAACACCCACCAAAGGTGCTTCCTCTACACTCAGAACATAAAAGTGGTATCAGATGGTCAAATTTAAAATTTAAAATTATTTATTTGATTATTGATCAATATTCCTAATCATGTTTTAATTTTTCATTTCATATATTAATTCTTTAATATGATTTGAATTGACATGTATTTGTCCTTTTAATTTCATCAATATGGATTTGAAATTTCTTAATCCAAAAAACATATGAAGAATGATAGGATATTCCATAAGAAAGTGTCTAGGAATCTAGCCAGAGATCATGGGACTATGTGGCATATAGCTGGAGTATACACTGTGTACCCAAGTGCACTACACCTAGATGTGTCATGGGATACACGACATTCCAAGTAGTAATTACAGATAATGTATTTATTTCACAACACATGTATACTAGTCCAACCTAGAACATGAAATGTCAGATTAAATATAATATAAATAGTGTACACACTGTGTATTCTACATGGGTTAGTGATAAAATTTGTTCAATCCATGCTATAATTATACACGGTCAAAACTGCATGAGACTAAACAAATATTACATTAATGGATAACACAACATATAGTTAGAGTACATAATGTGTAAATCATTAATTCATAAATCTAAAATACATGACAATACATTCAGTGATAGAAGTGGTCATATGATATGTGACATACACAACATGTAGCAGGCTTGTACATTTCATGTAGTACGATGCTCATAGAACAAGCCAAGTCCTTCAATGAGTTACACAGACAAAAAACATATAGATCACATGGTGTATAGTGGGATTGTACATGCCATGTAATCTATTGAGATATACGTTAAAGAACCAGGTGTATATCCCAAGTGTATGGAAAGTGAAACACAAGATGTGTAGCTGATAATATATGATGTGTAGTTTGATTGATTTACATGACGAAGCCCCATGCATGTAACTAGTGTACACAAAAACCAATATACATGGTGTGTAAATCATAAGTATGAGCTATGTAGTCTCCTAGTTAAGTATATAATTAATTTACATTAAGTTGACAATTGTATTATAAAAACTTAATTTCATTGATTTTGACCTTTGTTTTGAAAATTTAATAATGGTTTTAAGAAATTATTAAAATCTCTATTAATTTACCTTAAAAATATTTAATTATTGGTTTTATAATTTATTTTCCATAGATGATTTTAATGATGGGTATCTCCAAATGAAATTGGATGGTTATTAATATTAAATGGAACAAATTAATTAATTAATTTAACTATGTTCATCTTAATTATGAGGAATGAATATAAATTAATGTTAACTAGTTTACTTTTGTGTATACATTGCATGTATGACTGTTCATGAGATTTACTAAGAACTGTGCACATGTTTGATGTTTTAATTTAATTTATTTCATGGGTTTGTAATTATTTAGTATTAAATTAAATTTGATGACATACGTGTCATCCCTCTATCCATTATTTTGTAGGACCCGTGTGTCTATGGTTATTTATGTAATCCATATTAAAAAATTCTTTATTTCCCCACACCTATGTGTGAGTTATAAGTACATTTAAATAATAGATTATCCCAATGTTCATGGAGGTGGTTCATTGAAAAACCATTATGATGCCAATCAAAGGGATACATAGGTGTACATGTGTAATACTGTAACTTGTGCCAAGGCTAACATAAATAATTTTTCCTTTGGTAAATGATTGATTTATTATGTACTCAACAAATCAACCATTAAATATTATCATGACCATGTCATTATTTATTTAATTATTTCTATTTTATTTATTATTTATTTTATTAATTCAATATCGCAATCACACAATTGAATTAATGTAAAAATATTGAATTTAAATAAATGAATTATGCGTAAATATTTTATCCAACAAGCTTAATTAATTAAGTAAAACCCACTTAATATTAAAAATATATTTAAAAGATAATTCAAGATAGAATTTATGAATAATAAATTTAAATACCTCAAATATATATTATGGTAGACTAGACCTTCCATTTCTTGATTAGTAATTAAAGACTTAGAACTAAGTGTTTGACCAACCCTCATTGGGAAACTTACTTTTAATGTAGAGTTATTTTGAGGTTTATGGATTTACTTAATCATATTACATCAAGAGAAGTATACCTCACTAGTATTGATGTAACTTGGAGGATAGTTTTTAGAAAATTCAGGTTTTTATTTTAGAATTGGGGTTCACTCCATAGATCAAGGAGTTGACATAATACAGTTAGAAAGGACTTTCCTAGATAAATATCTATAAGTAGCTATACCCCCCATAACTGGGGTCATGTAAAGGTTAATATGGATCTTTTACACTATAATGACATAGAAACTTGACATTTTGAGTTCAATGGTGAGAGATATTGGTATTTGATAAAATAGTGAGAGATTTAATAAAAATAATTTTTATTATTTCTCACACAATTTTTTAATTAATCAAAGTACTAATCATATGTTTTAATTATTTTAGAAAATGGAAATAAAAATCATGAAACCACTATTATCATTCCTTACCTCTCGGTATGTCCATAAAAATATAAATTTATATATATCATACAGTTGTTTATGTGATGTATTATTATTAGAAAAATTGTATTGTGTGTTGAATCCCTTATTACTATTCTGTGACCCCAATATGTGAGTGAAGGTGAAAAGTATCCCCACTAGAGATATTTTAAGGATGCTTCCTATATTTGTTTTATTATATTATAAACTATTCCTAGTGATTTGATGATAAAATATAAATAAATGTATTATTACACCATAATATCATATGTTTATTATCTTGAGAAAGAGAAGGAAATGATAGAAATGATCAAGATTTTCTATGTACTATATCGGTGTAAAATAGAATAAAGTAATCTAGCTACTGATCATGATTTCAAAATGGAGGGGTAGATTTATCAGCTAGGGAAATTATTCTTCCACTTGGATAATTTAATTATCCATTAATCTTATATTATTATCCTTACCATGAAGATTATCCTAATTTTTCCAAGTCCATATAAATGAAATTGATAAGTTTCTTAGGGTACTTTTGTCCATACTTCACTAAGAATATAAGGATTGGTTGAAACGTGCTTCTCTATCCATTTTGGTGAAAATTTTAAATTAAAAATATGAATATCACATGGATAATCTAAAGCTAAAATATCCTTTATAGATTCCTTCAAAAAGACAAAGGATTCAAAGGAAAAATAATAAATATGAAGCTATTTTATTCTCATGTTGAAAGAATGGACACTAGAAATGAAATTACAATAAATTGAAGAGGAAAGTAGTTACATCCACATTAGGTATATTCATAATGTTTCTATTTTATGATTCTGTATTAAATAAAATTTTCTTAAAACATATGGGTATTTAAATACTAAAAATGATAACGAATAAAAAAGGTCATAGAGTGAACTAAAAAGGAGATGAGAAAGGGAGATTTTTATGTCATCTAAGGGGATCTCTCTATTTATCATTTCAATATTGTATTGATTCATCTTTTTCATAAGTATTACTCAAAAATTAGTCTTATTTACTTTCTAGACACAATGAGATATTATTTTGCTTTTAGAATAAATGTTGTTATTGTACTTTAACAGTAAACTAACAGTTCAATAAATCTTGAATCAAATATATCTATTGTAATGGATAATGAATATAAAATATAATAATCTTAACCAATTATGGAAAAAATAATTATTGATTAAATAAAAGTGAATTCAGTTGATTTTTTATACCCACAAAAGTGTTTTAGTATCAGTTGAGCTAAGATACTGTATATACAATCAAACTACTAATCATATTTTAGAAAAATAAACCATTTAAAAAAAATATACTTTAAAAATATTTTTAGAGTTAGTTCAACATGGATACATGAACCATTATATAATGAAGGAAACTTTATATACTTCATGAGATTCCTTTAATAAATTTTAGAAATTATCATTGAATTAAATGAGTGCACTTGGTAAATATTAAGGAATCTCAAAGATAGCTTGTTGGAGAATATCATATCCAAGTATTAATTGATCATATATATTGATTAAAGGTTATCCCAAACTCACATTTCATTATATACATCAATGTCAATATGGTAGTAAAATGAATATCAATGATAAATCTTATATATATTGGAATTCTTCCATTATTTTTTCTAAGACATATTTTGTAAATAGAGTGAAAAAACTAACCATATACCAAATATATTTTCTAATGGATATCATATAAAATGATATATGATAAGAATCAATTAGAACACTACCACAAGTTTTTATTGAAACACATTTGTTAAAATATAGCTTTTTCTATAAACAAACATCAAATCACTAAGGTTCATCTGAGTTAATAATTCTATATCAACTAAGGATATTAATATATAGTCAAGATGGAATATATTTCCATAAATGAATCCTATCTATTTAAAGATTATGTGAGGAGACTTAACTTCAATCAGTTAAGGTTCTGGATGCATATGAGTTGGAATAAGAATACAAGACTCCATTGATCCAAGAGAGGGGAGTGGTTCCAAAGACACATACTACATTAGAATTTATAACCAAATAGGTGGTTTATGTTCACCACGGTGGGGTGATAAATGTATTATTATTTTAGAATAAATATTCCTACAATGAAGCAGTAAATTGAAATATGTAAAGTTGAAAAGTATGTATATAATCATTTAATGGACACTATGTATCAATATTAGAGGACTCTATATTTTGAATGTTTCAAAGACTTGATAATGTTAGTGATTATATAATAGAAACCAGATATTGGTGGCATAAGATGGTACCAATAATTCATGATTTATTTTTGAAAGGTCTAGTCTATGAAAAACATATACACCAATCATCATTAATAAAATTATTCTAGAATTATATTTTGTAAAATAATATTTATATGATCATTATATTGGGATACCGATTGTCAAGGCCACCTCACTTAGAGGAAGCCTTATAGTAGGTTTCTATATGACCTGACTAAAATGAGACCCTATGGTATATATATAATAAAAATAACTTAAAATGTCTAGTGAAATTAATAAATTCAAATAATATATATACATTACAAAAATTAATTTATGAATAAATCATGCATAATGATAATATAATATTAACTTATAAATGAATCAGTGACATATGCCTCTATCTGGTTAGTGTGAGAACAATAAGTTTTTAAGATAGATATTTTGGTAATATATGGAAAACAATTGTTATGTATTAACATTTTTTAAGACTAAGGAATGAAATTTCCATATGTATGACTTAAAGAAGCCATCCTGTTCTAGGGAAAATGGTCTACAAGATAGAACCATGGGTTTTTTTCAATTTAGTCTTAGTACATATATGAAATTAGTATTGAAAAATACGTTTTGTAATAATTCAAGCCCAAATAATTGGTTTCATATAATCCTTTTATTATAACATACATATGTATAGGTAGAGATTATTGTGGTTCATATAATTTCACAAGCTTAATTTATTTGAATTTATCTCATGTTTTATGATATGTAAAAAAGTTTGTTATTACTAATACATGATGCATAGTATATGAATATCAAATAGATTTAACATGGCTGCATTTACTTGTAGTTAAAACTATCCAATAATACTCTAAAAAGTATAACTAGATGATTTCTTAGTCTATAGAATTAATAATACTACTAATAAACTGAATTGAACACTTGTCTTTATTTGGTTTAATTTTATCTAGTGTCTTGGAAGAGGTTAAGGTAATATGAAATAAAAACTTATTATATCCAATGGTTTCCAAAGCTATAATATTTTAGTATGTTGTGTTTTTTGATGCATCTTAATAGGTAGTTTAGAAACGTCATGTTCCAATTTTTTGGTTATAACAAAATAAAAAGATTTATCATTTTAAGATATGATTTGAATATGCATTTATTCAGGATGTCAGGATTCTAACATGGGATCAATAGGTGGATAATCGTTTATATCACTACTTGAGTGATTTTATTTAGTTATAAATGTTGAAATAAAATTATTCACCACAAATTCTAGTGTGTTATCTATCCCTATCCAAAAAAACATGATTGGCCTAATAACTATATCCATACTCAGCGGAATAATGTTTTTAAATGTGATAACTAACAATTCATTAAAAGTTATCTCTATTGAAAGTGATAGTTTTTTAGAGTGAGTAAACTAGAGACAACTACTTTATGATTTGTATTATACATATATTCAAATAATTGAATACCAATATAAATATTTCATCACATATTGTTTATTATTATGCATAAAATTAATGTGATTATGTCATAAAGTATGTATCACAATGATAAGTTTAAGATAGTTCCCTACTACGGTGATAACCTTAAGATTCTATAAAGATATTATTACATATAGTTCTATAGTATGATAACATATTATGATAGGGAACATAGTATATAAACCATCTGGTGGGAGTGATCATAAGAAAATGAGGATTCTTCTCATGAATATCTCATTTGGTAATCTCTAAGATCCCAGATTTTGAGAATAAACGTGCTAGTAGGATTTCCACATGTTTTGGTGTCATTGGATATTCCTATTTATAACGATGTATAATGGTCCTTATAGTTTAAGATTATCATTAATACATGTCATGACTCATGCTCTTATATTTACAAACAAAAACCAACATGCTATAGGATGGAGAGATGTAGGGTACATTGGGTGTGTCACAAATAACATTTTATTAATGGATAAGTCGTGGAAATATTTCTCCCTTCTATCTTTATAGAAGTTGATATCTTGGCCTTTTGATTTAAATTTAACAATCACATAAATTCCATGTCCATGGTGTAACGAAATTTGTTTTAGATAGTAAAAGAAATAAGTATCAATCATATAGGTTGATGATGTAGATGTTAAACCTTCTTGATGAGATATTGAGGCAAAATGATTACATTACACAACAAGCATTCATATGTGGTTGTTGTCATTGCGACATTAAGGTCTTTATCATGGATGATTTTAACAATTTATAGATAGTTATATTTTACTTTACGTGATCTATCCTAATGCCAAAAATAAATAATCCTATAGGGACACACTAAGTGTTTCTGTTGATATTTATTAAATTCTATTTGTATTTAATTAATGGAATAAATATTATTCTCAAGACCAAGGAATAATTGTATTCATGTTTTATTAATCACAATTATTAATTTATTAATGAAATATTTAAATTAAATAATTTTTTAGGTATTCAATCAATTCCAAGGATAATAAAAGAACCAAGACCGCGTCTGATGATAATATATTTTTTACAAGTTGGTAAATTTTATATATCTTTTCACATGTTGAAATGTGTCATTAAATAATAATAATATTATTATTATGTGGCATAGAGTTTATTAAAAATTATAATATTATTTGATGGATAACATGAAATTAAATAGTCATTTTAACCTATAACCTAGCTCTATAAATAGATGGTTATATCTATTGAGTGAATTATCAAGAAATATGAATTTAAAAATGAAAATCATTACACACAACAGACTTCCCTGTCTCAAATGTTCCTCTAATCATCCTATCAATAAAAAATAAGAATACATTCAAACATGAATGATCTTTTATAAATCAAGATGAAAAATTAAATACATTTAATTCACTATGATAGCACTGAGAAATCAATTTTTTTCTTAGAGATCAAAGAATAGCGTGTGGATCAACACTAGATGGATTCTACAATTGAACCCTTATAAAACAATTAAGGTAATCAAAAATGGTTTTCAGAATATCACCATAATCAATGAATAAATATCCAAATCCCACATATATAATTTCTTCTATATCTACATAAATTAATTATAAATTTAATTTTAAAGATCCTCTCTCGGGGTTTCAGGAAGCTTAATATTGAAATAAATATTAATTTAATTCCCACAAAATTTGCTTCCATTATGTCCAGAACCTATAGTGAATTCTAGATAGTGTAATTTTGTGTATTATTTTGCATATATGTGGATAAACACGATCTTAGACTAGCTCGTGTATGTGATTGGTTTATTTAATTTATTATTATCACATGCGTTATTAATAATTTATTAAATTAAAAAATGGACTATGATTCATTACTATCTTCTCATTATGTAAGGGAATGAATGAATATTATTATTTTTTATATAAAACCCCTTTATCCAATCATTTGGTTCCCTTAAAATAAGTGTGAGTAAAAGTTATGTAATGGATGGAGCTATCAAGAAAATGGATGCAGTTCAAGTTTGGTGCCATGGTGAAACTATTCTAGGAGTTACATAGGAGCATATGTGGAATTATAAAACTCAAACCAAGAATGGTTCTAGGAGTTTAATCCATAAGTGAAAGGATTGGTTTATCATCGACTAAATAAACCAACCATTATAAATGATTATTCTAATACCACTTAATTTATTTTTTTTCAGATAGTTTCATGGTTATTTATTTATGGATGTTTAAATTATTAAAAAAATTAACTAATAATCAAGAAAGATGGAATAAAAATAAAATTAAAGTATGTTTAAATCTTTTCTATATATTTTTAATTACTTAAGTAAAATTTACTTAATATTAATAAGCATTTAATAAGATAAAAATGAATAGTTCACACACAAAGATAAAAATTACTCAAATAAAATATTAAGCTATTATATCCTTCCATTTCCTAATTTGGAATAGAATAAATAGTTCATAATAATATATCCATCCTTTTCTGGGACACTTCCATTTAAATAGGTATTTTAAATATGTTTTTGTATTTACTTAAAAAATATTAAAACAATAGGAGTAGCCTTTCTAGACTTGGTGTAACTTTTGAGGTAAAGAGTTGAAGAAATATGAACACTTGATTTTAGGATTTGGGAGTCCAATAAATATAAAATGGTAAAGTGAGTTAATGAACTAGTAAATTTATTCCTATTGAAATAGATTCAATTAACTAACCAATTCCTTTCTTGGGTTATGAGAATGAGAATATAGATCACTTCCTCTAGAATATCCATGCGATATGATATTATGAAACAAATAATGAGGGATATTGGGTTTCGATAAAATATTAGGAGACTTGTAAATTAAATTCATTATATTACATCATATATTTTAGTAATTAAGTTAAAAAAACTAAAAAATGATTTTTATTAAAGTGGAATATGGAAAGAAAAATTAATATAGCACTGTAATCATTTTAAAAAAGTCTGTTTCCTTATAATAAGAAATTTACAAGGGTAGTATAGTTGTTTATACATTGAAAAAAATAGGAAAATCTATAATATGTTTTGGAATCCACTATACATGTTCAATCACCTCACCATGAATGTAAATGTGAGATAAATATTCCTACATGAGGTATATCTGTATACTCCTATTGTTTATTGCATCAGGATATCAGTCATGTCTAATGAAATGATAATGAAACATAAGGATACATATTATTATACCATGATATCTCATATCTTAAATATTGATAAGGAAAAATAGAGAATTTTGATAAATAATATTATCACTAAACTATACTAGTGTAAACCGAAAGAGCGTACTTATATATTTATCTTGTCTTCAATATACTGAAGTACTTTTGATCTTTTTGAGAATGTTTGGATTCCATATGGATAATAAATTATCTGTTAATCTCATATTATCATCCTCGCGTTTCGTGTTCTCATTATTCATCTATATTACTAGATGAAAAATATGCATGAGAAACTCATGAATTTTTTAATTAACTTCAATGGGAGATAAAGGTTCCCGGGAACTCAGTTCCAAAAACTTTACGGTTAATAACATAAATAAAATGTTCAAAAGTCCATGACTATTTTATAATAAATGGTTTTTTTAAAATATAATTTAATGAGACAAAATATTTAGAGGTAGTGTAGTGAATAAAAGGCTATTTATTTCTCATGTGAACAAGAATGGTCATTTTAAAATAATTGAAATAGATTAAAGAAGACACTAGAAATTGCATCTACTTAAAATATAATCATCATAAAATTTAATGTTTCTATTTCACTTCTTGAGTATTAAATGATAACTTGTACTAAAATACTATAAAATATAAGGAAACATTATAAGAAGTAATATGTGTTCTACCAAGATCCAAGGAAGGTAGATTCCTATATTAGATGTGAGAAGTATATAACTTTAAGAAGTAAAATTTAATTTTCTGAAATGGATGAAATGGGATAATTCATATATCAACAGTGATAATTTCAAAAAATAAGATTACTAAGAGGATTTATTAAAGTTAAACTATTAGTTTTCATTAATTATAAACTATACATTTATATCTGTTCCCAATTGGATGCAATGATACATTATTTCATTTCTGAAATAAATACTATTATTGTTTTAATAATTAAATAATAGTCATATAATTCTTGATCTATAGATATCCAATAGTGGAAAAAATTCATGAATATAAATTATAAGACTCATACATAGTTTTAGAAATATAATACTCTATCAAGTCAAACTAAAGGTTAATATCAAAGATACTCCCTGAAGAGTATTTATTTTCCTTATAGCAAAAACATCCTAGGAATTATTAACATACTAACTTATTGAGTTTTAGTTAAATAAACATTTAGAAATAAAGATATTCAAAAATATTTTAGAGTTTGTTTAGCTATATAAGAATGAACTATTCAAAAGTTAAACTTGAAGTAAATTAACATAGTTCATTAAATTCCTTCAAGAAATTTATGGATTGATGGATGAAAGTAATGAATTCACTTTGTAAAAGATGCAGGATCCCCATGGTAGGTATATAATAATATATCTTTAAAAAGTATTAATTGATCATTAAATATAGTGTAAATGTCTTCCTACACTCACATTACCTTATTGAGATCATATGGATAGTGATATTACAAGGTATATTAATGAAGAGTCTTATAAATATTTCAACTCAACCATGATTCCATTCCAGATTTTTTTAAAAAAAATAATAACATATCAACTAAACATATACCAATTAAATTTACTAATGGATATCATATAAGTTATAGTATGATGAGATTCTATAAATGTTATAGCCTTAGGTGTCATAATTTGAATCATTTGTTAGGTTAGAATTCACATTAAGTGTATATTAAAGGAAAAATTAAATATATCTTAGTTTATCATCATATAACTACCAAGGACATTAAAATTATGAAAATAGAACGTTATTAATCATAACAAATACATTTATATGTGGGAATGATATCTATTTTAGATAATAGTATAAATAAAGGCTTCAGTTGAATCTTGGCTCTAGATTCAAAAGTTGGTATAAGAGCATTTAACTCCATAAGTATAGTGGGAATAATTGTTCCAGAGGAACATATTGTGAAATATGATTAAAAACATTATTATGTTTTTATATTCACCATATATAGTAATATATACAATTAAATAAGAATAATTTAGTAAGTGGAAAAAAAGTTATGATTAACAAGTTCATTTGAAATTGAATATGGATTCCACGTACCAAAAATCTAGTTTCACATTTTGGTAGTTTCTCTAGCTGATGTAAATCCTATGGTAGGTATTTAATAAAAACCATATAAGGATGGTTAATTTTAGACCAATAAATCCTAAATGGTTAATGAAATATTTACAATATCTATACATATTCTATATTCACTATTATGGGTGATAATACCTTCTCATTAATCATCACTCTAAATTCAATTCAAATTTTACTTATTATATCTTTGAAATTTTCATTTTTTAGAAATTCGATATTAAAAACATGATCCTTAAGGAAACCTTTTAAAAGATTTCAACCTTAAATAACCTGGAAGGTTGGTGGAATCATGTGATTCCAATATGATATATAATTTTCATATATCCATTTATTGATTAAAACAAGAATAAATGATCATAGGACATTCATTTGAAATTATTGTTTTTATAGGTGTCTAAAAGTGGTTAGTATGAGCGCTATAGTTTTAAAGATAGATATGTTTTTGAAAAAATAAGGAAAAAGGTGATTTATTATAGCGAGCCTAGACTTTTACACATATTATTACATGCTTTTAATCATAACTAGTCATCAAATACAAACAATGGAATGTAAAGTCTAGTGTCTTTAGAAGATTAGGTACATGATTATAAAGCATGAAACCAAAAGTAAAAAAAATTATTTAATATTCATAACTAGATAATAACTTCCATTGATCTCTTACATTTTCATAGGATAACATAAGGAATACATAGACAAAATGGATGAGATAAAAAGACCAGTAAGAGATTAATCATAGGAATAAAGCATAGAACATGTGTTAGAAGACATAACATGATGAAGTAAAAAGGAATGGAACATGAATAAATATAAGGAATCAAACAATTTAGAACATTGTATCATGTAATAATGGAATCATAGGAAATTTTAAATAGTATATAACATGACATAAACATCATTCAAGGATAACTTCCAAGACATATATCATATGTTAAACGAAGTCCCATAAAGGAATCAGGTTTACTCTCTATCCCAAAATGATGTATCATGAGAATAAAAATTACCCAATGCATTGGAGTGCTATCTAGGTGTACCCATAATAACATGTTCATGCATATGTGTTCCACATGAAGAATCAAACATAAACACAATGGTTACCCATGTAACGAAATGGGAATCATAATCATGTCATAATGCATAACAAATGGGCATATCATAAAAGTGTCCATAAAATAATGGTTATAAATCATAAATAGATATTAATAGGGTAAAATAGGCACATATCAGGACAAATTATTTTCAAAAAAAGAGAAAACTTGTAAAAATAGTTTTTAAGAAACATTAGAAAAGAACCTCTTTAATACAGTTTAAGGGAAAATATTGAAGAGTCTTTAAAGAGGGTAAAGGTATAATTTTTTTCATAAAACCATAAATTAACTTAGATAGTTTTTCATGATAAAATAGTATTTTTATAAAAATATTGGTGGCTTAAAAAATATTATGGAGTGTACCTGAAAGTGGGTAAGAAACTAGGAAGTTCCCTTTAATCGGGCTTGCTTACCAGGATGAATTGAAAATGAATACTTATAAAACATGTATTTCTCTATAAAATAAAGAATAATTGATATAGGTACATAATTTTGGAACATAAAAACAAAATTAATGAGGATTAAATAATTATAATTAATAATTAATAATTACATTGTTTTAAAGAGAGATAAAGCATAACCCGAAGGAAAATGGGGGTTTAGAGAGAATCCATTAACTTATGTCCAAAAGTGTTATTAACTTGTACTTAATGTCATGGATACTGAAATTATATTAATTAATTAATTAATTAACCTATTATAAATTTATTTTATTTAGTATAAATTTATTAATTTCATTCATGTCATTTTTTAAGAGTTATAAAATTTAATTTCATTGTTTGTGAATTTTCGTTTCCTTGGTTTTCATGATTGGTTCACTTGTATACATGTATGAAAGATCATGTAAAATGGTAATAGTTATCCACAATTGAAATTATATGTTATTAATGTAATTAAATAATATTAAGTGGTTTTATATATCATTATTTTTATATAAAAGGATGAATAATTAGATAAACCGTTAATGATAACTGTTTAATTTTTTTTGGATTTTTTTATCGTCAAGAACTAGTTTTGTTTTATTAATTAATTTTATGTATATATAATAGTTACATAAAACTAAATAATATGTAATATAAAATTTAAAATCTTTTTAACCATCCTTGAATGTGTTATTATAAGACAAAAAATCATTATCCATGATGGTGGTGAATCAACACCTCAAGGACAATGTTTTCATTTTTAGAAAAAAGGGGTAGAGAAGAGAATTGTTGGTGGATATAATGTTAAAATAATAAAATCATAGGATATATATGATAATATAATTATCATGTTTCTTTGGAAAAGGTAGGTTATGGAAGTATAATAAAAGAACAAAAATTGAAAGAGAGAGAGAAATTTTTACCGCTTGGGTGTCGTCTCCTTGACATCCTCTTTAAGGGACTTGGAAATGGTATTTTGGTGAGACCATATATATTATAACATAAGGATGATGTTTGGGAGAGGAATTTGGTAGAATATTAGCATGATAAAAGTCTTGGAAGGAGTGAGGTGGAGATATGGTGAGAGGTAGTATTTATAGTGGATGAGAGGGGTGTTTTATTTATAATATTCATTATTTCATTATTTTTGATAAATACTATCAATAATTTTGATATTTGTGACTAAATATAGTAACTATAGCATTTTATTTTGATATAGTGTCCAATTACACCATCCATGACTCAAAAATGACTCTAAAATTCATGTATTTGGCCAAAATACTAAATATAATAAATTACCGTATTTCACTGTTAACCAAAAATTCAATTATACTATAAAAATACCAAAAATTATCCCTAAATTTTTTTATTTTTTTAGAATAAAAAAATATATTCCATTTTATTAAAATAATTTTTTAAATATGATAAATTTAAATTTTAATTAAAATAATTATTTATTTGAAAAATATCGATTTTAAAATTATAACTGATTTTATGACACTTTGAAAAATTAATTAAAGTATCATAAAATTATCTTATAGTCATAAAACAAAAAAATATTAGTTTATGAATATATTTCATGAAAATTATTTATCATTTAAATAATTATATTAATTATAAAATTGTAAATAAACATTTACCTTTCACAAGAATACAAACACTTAATTTATCATTTTTAAAATATCTATTTACTTATACCAAGATATAAATATATCATATTTTCATTTATAGGATACCTAAATTTTGTTTAAACTTTAAAAGGTGAGATTACTATTTTATTGGTTAGATTACGATTCCTAATGGTAGCATTACTATTCTAATGCTCAATTTACTATTCCATCGATATAAATTCATTAATTTCAAGAAATGCTTAATATTTCATTCATTATTAATTTACAAAGTTTTTATTGTATTATGCATATGATTTTATATGATTTATACTATTTTAAATAATTATAAGAAGTTAAATTTTATTGATAAAAATTCTAGGTTGTTACATTCTTCCCCCTTATGAAATTTCACCCGTAAAATTTTGTTTTACCTACTAAGCTAAAAACTAGTGAGGGAACTTCTCCTATTTAAAACCATTAACTATAAAAGAAAAATAAAACCAGGGGGATTGAATACATATCTAATAATAATATAAAAAATGAAGCATTTAGCATAGAAGTATAAACTTGCAAATGGAAAGTATATCATGTCTTGTGATTCCCTATGTTTCAATCTAAGTTATCCATAATGATAGAATTATCACTAGAGTTCTTACAAAAGTTTTATAATACTAATATCCAAAAATAACTAGATCATGACCTGATACCAACTATAGTTACCTTATCATTTTACACATATTATTAAATGATTTTAAGAATAAATAGTCATCAAATACAAACCAAGGATTGTAAATTCTAGTGTCTCTAGAAGATTAAGTACATGATTGGAAAGAATAAAGCACAAAAGAATAAAATATGTTATTTAATCCCCAAAATGAGATCCTAAAATACTTTGAGATCTTACATATTCATAATATAACACATAGAATATATAGACAAAAGGGATGATATAAAAATCCTAGTAAGGGAAAAAACATAAGAATAAATCATAACACATGGGTTAGAAGGCATAACATGATGATATAAGAAGGCATGGAAAATGATTAAACATAAGGAAGGATAACTTATAGAACATGGGATCATGTAATTATGTAATAATAGGAATGTGGAAGAAATATATAACATGACATAAACATGAGTCAAGGCTAACTACCAAGACTATATCACAAAGTTGACAAAGTCTCATAAAGGAATCAGGTTTACTCCCTATCCCAACATGACGTCTCATGAGACAAAATATTACCTAATGCATTGAAGAACTATCTAGTAACACCCATAATAAAATGTTCATGAATATGTGTCCCACATGATGAATCAAATATAAACATAAGGGTTACCCATAGAAATAAAAGTTTTTCTTAATCTTGCCCTAAAGCTTAACAAATGGGAATATCATGAAAGTGTCTATAAAATAATGGATTTAAATCATAAAAGAACATTAATAAGGTAAAATATGAATATAAAATGCTAAATTATGTTCAACTAAAGTGAAAAAATATAAAAATAGTGTTTAAGGAACTTTAGAAATGAGTTATTTTAGTGCGGTTTAAGGGAAAATATTAAAGAGTCTTTAAAGTGGGAAAATGTATAATTGTTTTCAAAAATCCAGAAATAAAATTAGATAGTTTTTCATTATAAAAATATTGTTTTTATAAAAATATTTTTGGATTAAAATATATCATGTAGTGTACTTGAAAATGGGTAAGAAATTCGGAAGTACCCTTTAATCAAGCTTACTTATCAGGAAGAATTGAAAAGGAAACCTTATATAACATGTATTTTTTCATCAAAGAATGAGTAATTGGGCTAGTTAAATATTTTTGGAACAAGCACACATAATTTTAGTGGAGTAAATAAGTATAATTAATAATTATATTGGGGTAAATAGAGACGAAATGTAACCCGAAGGAAAGATAAGGGTTTGGAGAGAATTCCTTACCTTATGTACGAAAGTGTTCTTCAATTACACTTAATGTCATGAATAATGAAATTTGATTAATTAATTTATTAATTCATAACCTATTATACATTTATTTTATTTATTATTATTTTATTAATTTCATTTATATCCTTTTTATGGGTTATAAAATTTAATTTATTCTTTCATTATTGTTCATTTCCTTGGGATTCATGAATGGTTCACTTGTATACATATTTGAAGGATCATGTAAAATGGGTATAGTAATCCATAATTGAAATTATTTATTATTAATGAACTTACATAATATTAAATAATATTATATATCATTTTGTTTCTAAATATGAGGATGATTCATTAGATAAAATATTAATGATAACCTTTTAGATTAATTTGGTGTTTTTCGATGGTCACAAACTAGTTTAGTTTTGTTAATTAATATTATGTACACATAGTGGTTTCAGAACATTAAATAAATTTTAATATGAATTTTAATTTTTTTTAACCATTAAAATGGTTTTATTACCATCCTTATAGGCAGTATTAAAAAAATAAAAATCATCGCCCATGAAGGTGGTGAATCAACTCCTCACGAATGGTGTTTTAATTTTTAAAACCAAAGGGGAAGAGAAGAGAATTGATGGTGGATATACCATTAACATAATAAAATTATAATATATATATAATACTAGAGTTATCATGTTACTTTGGATATGGGAGGTGGGGGAAGGACAAAAAAAGAAAGGAAATTGAAAGAGAGAGAGGGAAGGTTTTACCTCTCGAGTGTTGTGTCCTTGAGAACCTCTTTAAGGGACTTTTAAATGATATTTTTGTGAGACCATCAAGACCGGAACATAGGTAAGAGGTTTGGGAGAGGAATTGTGAATAACATTATCAAGATAAATATAGAGACATAGGCTAAACATACATGTATATTACATCATTTTAGATGAATATTTAGTACATTACAAAAATACATACCCAAGTACTATAATAGTTTAGTGTCTTAGGAAATATGGAAACAAAATATTATATCCTAGTGAAATATCTTCAAAATTTTCCACAAATATCTTCTCCATTTTTTCTTATACCTAATATTGTTCTTCATAACCTAGGGAAATGAATCATAAGAAAGGGGCGAGCTCAGATTATCATTAAGGGTAAATAAAGGAAATGCATAAGAATATCATGATAAAGGTCATGGAACTTGATCATAACATTTTAAGATCATACCATGCATATGAGAGATCATAATAAATATTTGGTTTTATCTTATCTTATATACATAAAATATATTCAATGAATATAAAAAATATTTTATTGAATACATAACATATATATTACATTAATATAACCCATTAATGGTAATAAATTTAATTTATTAGGGTAAAACACTTTTATGACCTTAAAAATATTAATATATTCCTTTTTATTCAGTTGGTTTTCATACTAATCTCTAATTAATTGGTAAACTATGAATTCATATTATATTTTGTAAACCACTTATTTTTATAAATATTTAACATTATTTATAACCTCTAATTTAACTTCAAGATTATATATTATTATATTAAATAATAATATTTTAATTATATGTTTTTGTTTGGTAAAACTTGGTAATGCGTGTTGCGTAATCCATCAAGGAAATTCATTGTGGCATGAAAGCTAACCATGTTGTTCCGTGTAGATAAATCTAAAATTTATGTTTCCTATAGTTCATGAATAACTTGGATTTGTGTATAACATAATCCAAAATAGTATTTTAATATAAAAGAAGCTATTTTCAATGTTTCGTGAAATAAAAAATATAAAAAAGATAAAATAATTTGAAAAAAAATATTTGAAAAAATATTGGGGTGTTACATTATAACCCAATTAAAATGAATTTCTCCCTCAAAATTCATCTGGGTTATCAATGGTTTATTACTTGAAGGTTCATTTCATAGAAACACACATTGTAAAAACTAATACTAAAACTTTCCTTAAAAAGGGAAGGTGAGAACCATAATAGTTACCCAATGTAATTCATAATGAGATTCCCACATAGTTGAACATAGGTGGGAAGTAAAAACATGGTCATTAAAGAGATATAATACCATCAAGTTCAGATGGATAGTGATAGAGAATAAGGTTAGGAGAAATTTAACTATCATAAAGCTATAAATCAGTGATGACCTAAGAGACCCTATGATTCATCAGAAACGAAAGTACTAGGAAATTTCTTTTCTTGAACATAATTTTCACTAAAGTTAAATAATTTTCATCAAAATATATACTTTCATGATTTAAATACAATGTCACACTTTTCATTTTTTTTGATCCACTTAACCTCTTTCTCTAAAAAGAAAGGTGAATTTTTCATTATTGAAAACTAACAGATCATGAGACCCATCATATTCTATCCCATTAGTAATCATTATAATAAAGTAATTTGAACAGGCAATCCAATATTCATAAATACTCCTATGGAATTATAACACTTTAATATTAATGACTTCATGTAATGTTTAACTAAAACTTTCCAAAAATGTTTAACCTTGTATCCCTTCCAAAAATATAATTCACCCTTTATTCCTTAAATAATATCTTATCTTAAACCAATTTTTTTATTAGAAACTTGGAACCATCATTTAACTAATAGAATATAAAATTTTATTTTATTATTCTATAATCTATGTACGGAAAGATAATCACATGAAATCTCACCAAAGGATGAGCAATACGACTTTCACAAGGACATACAAAATCAAACATAACATTCCCTTCAAAGGAGTTAAGGATAAGTACTTCTTAATTATCATGGTTCACTTCATCCATTATGATCACATAAGCTTTCCCTTTTTAATTTGTCTTCAAGGTTTTTTGTGTCTTATCATTCACATTAGCACTTGGATTGGGGTAGTTGTTAGCACAATGGAAAAACTCCATGCAATTGAAACATTAAAGTGTGAGAGGTTCATTCTGTGAGGTTTTCACATTATTTTCATCATTATCTAACTTCCTCCCACTAGTTCAAAATTCATCCACTTGATGACCTTCCCTTAAACACATAAAACATTTATTAGTCCCCTTATGACAACTAATCCCATTTTTTTCCAACCATTTGTGCATAATATACGACTCTTTATCTTTTCTCCATAGTTGTTTGATTTTCTTCTGAACTCTATATTCATTTTCTTGTCAAATCCATAAGATTGATAAATAAATCCAACCTATATTTCCTAATTTATATCATATATAACCACTTCCTCATAGTTTCTAAAGTCTCTTATATCCATGGCCTTTCGAAGACTAGGTTTCAGACCACCAAGAATTGATCAATTTTGTTTTCAAGATGAATAATAATACCTGAAGATTACCTCGTAGGCCTTGTGAAATTTTCTTCATAAGCACAAATAGATTATTCATCCTTCTACTTAAGCTCTATTAATTCATTTTACATATTCATATGAAGAATATAAGTAAATTACTTATTAAAAAAATATATTTTTTAAACTTATCCCAATCCATTGAGCCAATTTAATATTACTACCTATATTATTGATTAGAGTCCACCACTGATCCGCTTCACCTTCTAATGGATAAATATCCAAATAGACTTTATCATGTTCTAAACATTAGAGAATGGAACATATTTTTTTAGTAGTACTGGTACATTGTTCCACAATATGTGGATCAGAAGACCCATTGAATAATGGATAATGTCATCTCATGAAAGACACAATAGAATATTGTTCCCTATTTTGATCATTTGGGAATCAAGTATGGTTCATATGTTGAGAAATTTTGGTGATTATAGAAATAATAATTTTCATTATTACTCCCATAGAATTTGATTTCTCAAGAGAAAAATCATTGTAATTTCTATTTGAATCATCATTAACGTTGTTCTTTTGGGTTCCAACCATTGACTAAAAGAAAAATCATAGAGTAATAAATAGTTATCAGAGTGAGTAACCAAATAATCATGAAAACCAATTATATGATGTATAAATTATGACACCTTTCTTAAAATATGACACCTTAGGTTTATCCTAATTTATTCATATACAAATTCTATTTAAAACCTTTATAATGGTTCCTGAATAGTTTGTGAAAACCCAATGCATATCCCCTAAGAATGTCAAACCAAATGTGCAGCAAGGCCCATTTTCATGTACCTGATTACCCCAAGTCAGGCTTGGAACATCTTTTCGGAGTTGTTACCCCTAGGAACATCTGTTCTAGGTCTACATAAAATTATAGTATCTAGATGTGGATTTATTTCAAGGAAACCACTCACTCTATCCAATGAAAAAATTCCGGGACATTTTTCTAAACATTAACTCATATTCATACTTATCCTTAGATACATCCCCAGACATGTCCTTAGGAATATACCTAGCTATATCAATAACTTTTTCTCATCCTAGTTTCCAAAGTTTTAATAAACCTTTACTTTGATACCAACTATAGTAACCTAGGATTAACATACATGGATATTACATGATTTTAGATGAATATTCAGTACATTAAAAAAATACATGCACTAGTACCCTAATAGTTTAGTGTTTTTGGAAAAATGAAAACAAAATTTTCTATCCTGGTGAAAGATATTCAAAATTTTCCATAAATATATCCACCTTTATTACTTCTACCTAAAACCTTTCTTCATAACTTGTGGAAAAGAAACATAAGAAAGGGGTGAAATTAGATTCCCACTAAGGGTAAATAAAGGAAATGTATAAGCATAACATGAAGAAAAGGGTATGAAACTTGAGAATAAAATTTGAAGATCATACCCTACATATCATGAATCATAATAAATATTTATAGTTTATAAGACATAAATCATAAGTAAATAATAAACATAATCCATGAATGAATAACATTGTAATTGAACATGAAATTGTGGAAAACACATAACCCTATACAAAAACTTTGCTAAGGTGGCCTACCAAATCCTTTGAAACATGATAAATTTGGTTTAATAACTAGTGTACCTACTTAGGTCTTGGTATTACCTCCTATTTACCCTCTTGTTTGGGGCTTGGAATGTCCTCCCATTTACCCTCTTGTTTCTAGATTGGGATGTCCTCCCATTTACACTCTTCTTTCGGGCTTGGGGTGTACTCCCATGTACCCTCTTGTTTTAGGCTTGGGATGCCATCTCGTGTAACCTTTGAGCTCATAGAACATATATCATTACCTAATTCATTGGAGGGAGATATAGGTCCCACCCATCACATAATGAAATCATACATTAATTTTCCATGAAACATTCATCATATCATGACCCATGACAAAATTAGGGTTCTATAAAATTCAAATCATAACCCATAAAATTAAATGGGTATCATTAACATTTCATCACATCAATACCTATGAGAAATATATAGGTTTTATAATCATTTCATCAAATAATAACCTGTTAAAATAAAAAGTTTTCAAAATCATATGACCTATGGAAAATAAATGTGTGTTATAAGAATCATTCCATTAAAACATAAACCATTAAATAATAAATATGAAATGAACCTTTGGATAATTTCATATAAGGGAATGAGAAACATCAATACATGTCATATTAGATAGAAAATAACTTGGAAATATATTTTGAAAAACTTTTTGTGGAAAATATCCTCTCTTCTTCAAAAAGTCTTTTTAAAACATAAAACCTTTAGAAAAACATTTTCTTTTAAATGAATTTAAAACATAAAATAAAGGCTTAAAATCATTTTGAAAACCTTTTTCATAGAAAAATTATAAAATAAACCTGAAGACATTTTGAAAATATTTTTACTTGAAAATTTATAAAATATAATTGAAATTTTTTTGTAAACCATTTCTTTGAATATAATTTGGAAACTTAAAAATAATAATTGGAAACATTTTGAAAACTATTTTCCTTGAAAAATTATAAAAGGAGATTGAAAATGTTTTGAAAACCATTTCATTAAAAATAATTTGAAAAACTATAAATAAGGATTAAAAAATTTTGAAATCCATTTTACATGAATTTTTTAAAAACTATTTTCATTAAAAATAACCTTTTTAATATTAAAAGTATGATTCACAGAAATTAGGTGTTTAAATATGTATATACTATGTGAGGTAAAATTAACATTCCTTTTGTATGGTAAAAAAGGGTAAAAAAATGCCTTGTCTAGAAAACAATAAGAAAATTATTTTGAAAACATTATTAAAAGGAAAAAAGGTTAAAAATATATTTTAATGATTATATAATAGTATAATATTCTTGGAAAACGTTTTTAGAAAACATGGTTTTAAAAGAACATATAATTCTGACTGAAGGGATGGTAAAGTTAGGATTTCTAAAAAACACTTTCTTAAATATATTATACACCATAGAGTTGAAAAATGGTACCAATAAATGATTAAATCATGAATAAATATAGGAGAATAAAATTCATGAATGATCTTGAGGTATGGATCAAAAAATTTCATCAAAGGAAGTATAAAAATAAATAATCTCGAAAATCTATGATATTTTTTCAATAAATTCTTACCACTTGGTATCTTTGAACCATACTCCCCAAGTAGGAAAATAAAATTACATAAAGATTTAAATGTCATAAAATAAGGAGATTCATAATATAACATTTTAAAGGTAGTATATACACCTCATATAAAAATATAGGTGCATAACATGTCATGTGTCTCTAAGAAGACAAATTGAGACAAAAATTATTTTACCGATTTGGTAACTTTTGAAACATAAATCCCATAAAAGAAGTATTATCAAATATATATGTAAATACTCATAAATTTAAGTAAATAAATAATATAAAATATCCACGGTAAGTATAAAAACCACACAAAATGAATCGTTGGTGAATAAAGAATATATATCAGGGAAATAAAAAGTTCTGTGAAATTCTGTTACCTTGTGTCTTGACCTTAATCACACTCATTCAAACCACATATTTATTAGGTTACTCCATTTTTTTGTCCCAAAAGGATTCCTTGGATTGATTTATATCAAAGGTTTGGGTTATAAGAGTAAGGGAGTGATATTAGAAGCTTATTTGATAAGTTTTTTATGATCCAAGGGGTTTGAGAGATGTGAATAAGTTGGAGGAGAGGAGACCTTTTTACAGTGGAGGAGTGACACTCCTATAAATATTTGAAGAGAGAATTTCACCCAAAATCTTCATGTTGCAAGTGGATCCAATAATAAACCAAATTCTATACAATAAAGGATAAGGTAGAAATATGGGCATCTAATGAATCTTGGACAATTTTATAGGTCTTTTTGAGTCTTAAATTTGAGGTTTAGTCCTTATTAAGGTAAATTTTACCTTAATTGATGTAATTAATTTTAATTAATTTTATTAATATTTTTAGTCAAAAACTATGTTGACCTTATTATAAATTATAAATTATTATTATTACAAATATGTAATCCATTTTTCCAAATTATAATCGCATAAGTGGAAGAAATTAATTTAAAATTAATCTCGCTGATGGGACGACACTATGGGTTTTTAAAGTAAAAATGGTCAAAAGTTTATTAACTTTTTATATCCAATTTCAATGTGAAATATGTTAACATGTCCTATATTGGAATAATTGATAAAAATAATATATAATTATTCTTTTAAAACAATTTGAAATATAATTTAACCATATAAATAAATTAGACAGTAATGTAGTTTTGAATTAAAATACAGTATTGTTCATTATTCATTAAAAAATAAATTTCAAAGAAAAATACCAAAATTTATCCTAATTTTTTATGTCTCTATTTAAAATATGAAGTTTATTTTGACAAATTAATTCCAAAAAAGTAACAATATTGGGATTAAAAATGGGTTTTCCATTAAAAGTCATTAAAACTCATTTGTAACAATATAGGGTTTTAAGCATAAAATTGGGATTATTCTTATCATTTTTCAATCAAATCTATTTAATTAATATAAAAAATATTTTATTAAATATATAACATATATATTAAATTAATATCACCCACTAATTTTAATTAATTTAACTTATTAGGGTAAACCAATTTTGTTACCATAAAAATATTAATAGTTTATTTTATATTCAATCAGTTTTCATGTTCATTTATAATTAATTGGTAACCTCTGAATTAATATTATATTTTTAAACCATATATTGTAATAAATTATGTAATACTATTCATAACCTCTAATTTAACTATTAGGTTATATCTTGTTATATTAAATAATGATATTTTAATAATATAACATTGTTTGGTAAAACTCAATCATGAATGTTGTGCATGCCATCAAAGAATGTCATTGCAGCATGAAAGATAAACTTGGTGTTCCATGTAGATCAAGATAAAATTTATGTTGCGTGTAGTGCATGATTATCTTGGTATTGTGTATAACATAATCCAAATATAGTTCTTTAATACAAAATAAACAATTTTCAGTGTTGTGTGAAATGAAAAATATAAAAAAGGTAAATTAATTCAATTTTTTTTCCAAAAATCTCAGGGTGTTACACTCCAAGGCTTATAAGGTGTGAGGAGAATATGTGGTATTTATAGTGTAAAAGAGGAGGTTTTTTTTATTATTTTCATTATTTTATTGTTTTGGCTCAAGGCTATTAATAGTGTTGAGTCTTGTGAATAAATATAGTAACTAAAGCATATGAGTTCGAGATAGTGGCCAATTAAATCATCCATGACTCCAAAATTTAAGTATTTTTCTAAAATGTTAAATGTCGTAAATTACCATATTTTAATATTCACAAAATTCAACTATTTTATAAAAATTCAAAAAATTTACAGTAAACATTTTAAAATGTGTAGAATTTCAAATTAGACTCCATTTTATGAAAATAATTTTAAAAATATGATAAATTGAATTTTTAATTAAAATAATTATTTATTTTAAAAATACCGATTTTAAAATTAAAACTAATTTTAGGAAAGTTTGAAAAATTAATTAAAGTCTCATAAAATTTTATTATAATCATAAGACAAAAAAATATTAATTTATGAATCTATTTTATGAAAATAAATTTTCTTTTAAATCATTATATTAATTTTAAAATCGTAAATAAACATTTACCTTTCACAAAAATACCAACACTTAATTTATCATTTTTAAAACATTTATTTACTTATACTAAGATATAAATATATCATATTTTCTTTTATAAGATACTCAAATTTTATTTATACTTTCATAGGTGAGGTTACTATTCTATTGGTCATATTATTATTCCTAATGGTCATATTACTATTCCAACAGTCAAGTTACTATTTCATCATTATAGTTTTCTTAATTTATAGAAATACATGTTATTTTATTCATTGTTCATTTATAAAGTTTTTATTGTGTTATCTATGTCATTTTATGTGACTTATACTCAATGAAATAATTATAATAAGGGAAATTTCATTGATAAAAATTTTGAGTTGTTACATTATTATTATGTTAAATTAAGATTAAACTCATTTCAAAAATAAAACTTAAGAAACAACACAAGTTATAGAGAAAAATATCTACTATAATATATTATTGGAGTTTCTTAATACAAATTATTATATATACCTAACATGGTGTTTAAAAAATACCAGATGGAATAATACAATCAAAATTGTTCCAACATAAAATGGTATTCTTATGATGTATAGACCACCCATGACTAAGAGTAATTTGTAAATCTATATTACATTCCATGATAAGTATATAAATTTTATTTTTCTTAAACATAAATAATAGGTTTTAATTATCAAATCACTCTAGGAGAACCATATAGTTTGGTAGCTAGAACTGCCTTCTATATCTTACGAATGCAAAACTAGACGAGTTCATAGTAATTAGAGATTTGGGAATGCTAGTTTTTAATGGATATGGGACTAATATTATTTTAATATCTATTGATCTAGTACTTTAGAAACTATTAGGTAATTTTAAATGGATAATAATATTATAACCAATAGTTTCAATATCTATATTAGATCGAGTACATTGTAGATTTCAATGCATCTTAAGAATAAAGTGAATAAATATTTTGTTCAAGATTTTTTATTTGTAAAAATATATTAAAGTTTAATCATATCATGACAAATTTGTATCTATGGTATTATCTAAGATGACATGTTTGAAAAATAAAAAAAATACATACTTAGAAATATCATATATTGAGTGATTTTCTTAGAGAGACAAGTCCATAGTAAGTAGACTAGCCACATATAGCATGGTGGGATCAAAAACTGTATCCATATCTCAACAGAAGAACTTTTATCATGTGAGGACAACTACTTGAGTTTTTATATGTTTTCTCTAGTTAAAGTTGAATTATTATCGAGTTGGTTCCCTATAATCAACTACTATAAGCATTATAGGCTCATGGATCATTTTTTATAATTGTTTTTGTTCAAATCTTTCATCAAAACATTTCCTTCATAAGTGATATATTGGAATTATGTAATGGATTCCATTGATCAAGGAATAAACACAGATGGAAAATATTCAAGAGATATTGGGTCCAACGGAATTTTCTATTCATCTTATGTAACCAAATGGGGAAAAGGAATCAATGAACTGATAGGTGGAACATATTCCAAGAGAGAGAGAGAGGGACCATAGAGAATGAGGGAGTGAAAACTTAAAGTTGGAATTAAATAAATAATTTTACATTCCATTTAGGGAAAATAAATCTATCAAATATTATTTAGACATTATACAAGAATCAATATGTGTTCTGAAACATTAAATCTATCTTTATAAAAGATAATATACCCTACTGTTTTAGAGGTCAACCATTTTTTACTCAATTTTTACATGTTATAATTTTCTCTTGATGATAATGTAATGTTCTCATGGATAATTCAATGAGATATCCCCCCATATACCCTCTTAAATATAATGTATTCATGATTTCATTTTCTCTAGTTTTATCTCAAAAGGATCTCATTGAATGCATGTTCAAATAGGTGGTTATCACTTTACTCTTGTGTTCTCATAGTTTCCTTCTCTTTATTTTGGGTTGAACACACGCCCCCTTGGTTTACTCCACTTTTAAAATATTTGATTCTTACTTGGAAGACGAAGGACTGATTAAGGGTCCTTTATCACTTAGATGAGGGTTATGTAGTGTATCCATCAGCCATTGCATGTATCTATCCAAGACTCATTCACCAAGGTATAGTGAGTAGTTAGAGGTGTTGAAAAACTAAATGAGATATCAAGGGAGTGATCATTATTATAATTAATAGTTATATAAATTTTGAGAGGAATATCAGAGTTTGGGTTATTGATTCTTTACTATTTTCTTTATACTACTTGTTAAAGCTAATTTAAACCCTCACACATTTTAGCATCACCATACACCAATTTTTTCTACCAGATAAACCATGTTCATTAAGAAAACACTTATAACCAACACCTATTCATGAGATATCTTAGGTCACAAACTATAATAAATTCTATTATTTGGTTATATAATTCAATTATTGGATTACCCATGATAGTTGAATCAATAATTTGGAATTATTTTTAAGAGGTACTCTATTTATGTAGCTCACTTTGAAATTTTCATTCTTGATATATTTTTATATTATTATTAGATATAGTTCTAATAACCTCTTTGGTATTGATCCTAAAGTTAAGAGAACTTTTCTAGTAAGATCATGTAATTTTAAAAGCATTGAGCATTTAGAATAAGAATATGTTAATATCTTATTAGTAGATTTCTCAATCACCATCTTTTGATACTTATGAAATAGACTCAAACTATATTAACATGAAATAAGATATATCACAATTTAAAAAACTCTTAGGGATTTATTTATAACTAATTTTAATTATCTAAATAATAAAATTATTCTACAAAATAATCAAGTGGATTTTCAATTGAAACATGGGCTGATAAAATTTCTACAAAAATTACATGGTTTTGGAAGGTGAAGACCCATAAAAAATTTCAACTAGTTTAGTAGCAAATATATAAACTTTAAGACACAAGGAGTATGCAATCCACAAATCAAGTGGAGATAATTTCTCTTATCCACTGATTGTGAAATGAAGTAATGGTTGTATAACCTAAAACTAGGAGAGCTTCCAAGATAAGATTATATTTAGAGGACCTTAATTTAAATGTTTTCCCAGATTAGAGAAGTTAAACCTTAACTAAATATATTTATGGAATTATTCATGCAATAGAAAATAATTTTTTTAAATATTGGAAAAGGTTCAAGAAATCTTGTGCAATATATACACACCAGTTGGTAGAGAAGTATAACTTATTGGTTTTATTTTACTAAGGGATACTGGATGAAAATAAGTACTTAATTTATGTATACTTAGGAGGATATGTCATTAATAAGTCTCATGTTATAGACAAAGGATTATTATAAAGGATCTATTATAAATCATAATAATTTATGACAAGAATTTAACGGTGAAATGTGTTAATGAGTTAAAATATTATAACCCCCCTTTCCTTGTATTTAGAATTAATAAACCCACCCATCTTTTGAGTATGGTAAAATTAATTCAAGTTGGTGAATTATATTCAACACCACCTAAAATATGTGAAGTTTTTAAGTCTCCAAAATGCTATATAGATTGTTTCACTCAAGTGAAATTCCCTAAAATCTATAATTCCATGCACCTAAGAAAGTGGTCTCAATAACTAATGAACAATAAGGGTGGAAAGAGTATTCCACTTTTCAATATGGATTTGGAAATTGACTATAAAAATGGCTACAATTACAAAACTTTTCCCAATAAACATATCAAAGACCACCATTTCAATAAGTAAGGTGAAATTCTCTACCATCAACTACTATTAACCATAAGGGTTGACTCAAGATCTAACAATGGAGGACCCATCAATAAATTTGATAGAGTATTAAGTTAATCAATAAACTATTTGATAGAGTATTAATTTAATTAATAAACCATATTGAAAAATCATGGATATAAACTCAAATAATTAAAAAATCACTTCAGAAAAGTCCTTAAAACTTTAAACACGTTAGTCAACCAAGGGTTATATAAACTCCCATCTCACCCTATTCCTAGAACTAAGATCAATGTTTGTAAAATTAATTTGTGAAGTGGTAGATAATTTCAAATTAATAGTTAGATTTAAAGTATAACAAAAAATTGGAGAGAATCAATATCTAACGAAACAACCAATAGAATTACCTATTAAGAGACAACCGATAAATGAAAAAAAGGTGAATCCAAAATAAAATAAATTCCATGATTAGTACCAATATTACCTTAAATAATTGGAATTGTACGAGAACATTCACTCCATCCTTATAAAGGGGAATGAAACCCTCAATTTTGGGGATCAACTATTTTTTCAATCTCTTTGTACATATTGCGATTCTAAAATGATAGAAAGATAAGACTCTTGTGGCCAAGATGTGAAGATTTACCCCATCCCTAGTATTTAATTATAATAGATTAATGATTTCATTTTCTCTAATTTTATATCATAATGGTTTGTTTGAATTCATACTAAAGTAAGTGGTTATCATTGTACTCATGTTTTATTATATTTTACTTCAACTTCTTTTGGTTTTCACAAATAATTTCCTTCATTTTTATATAGTGGAGAGTTATAAGGAAGACCAAGGAGTGATAAAGGGTAATGTATCACTTATCTAAGGTTTGGGAAGATTATTCAGTGGTCATTTCATGTTTTTATCCAAGCCTAATTCTCCAAGGGAGAGTGAGTTGTTAGAGGTTTTGATCATCTCAATGGGAGAGAAACGTATTGATTATCATTTTGCACAATAGTGATAGAGAGGCTAGGAGTACTATTTAGGGTTGGGCCACTAATTATTTAATATTTTATTTATAATACTTATTCATAACAATTTATACTCTCAAAAAAGTTGGTTTTATCAACAAAAATTTCTTCTACCACCCAAACCACATTGATGCGACATTATTTTAATACATGTTTCCCCCAAATTGTTTATGTAATATTTATGTTTTTGATGTAATAAATATATTTAGTTGAAAATATTTTGATTATTTATCATTTTTAGTAGAAAATGAAATGCATTCAATATTTATCTAAAAATGTGATTTTTTAGTTCTTGATTTTCCAAATGTTATTCATTTGGAATTTTATATATTAAAGAACAAAGGGTCTTTGATTTTGAAGTTAATTTTTTCAAATTTCCATATTTTTTATTATGAATATTATTTTTTATAAATCTAATTTTATTCACATTTTAAAGTATAAATTCATTGAATATTCTATTTTAATATTAATTTTTTTTTATTTTAAATTGGTAATTTATAAATTGATGAATTTTGCTGTGAAGTTAAGTGATACACATGATTTTTTTGTTCTGAGGTAGATGATACATAATATATTTGCTTAAAAATTATTCATATATATCATATTTCTTTATTAATGTTTAATATGTAACATATTTTGAGGATAAAGTTTCATACACATAATATTTTGTTGAAAATAAATTCATAAATATAATATTTTTGGAAGATAAGTTATACTTAGCATTTCTTGATGAAAAATATTTCAAATTTATGATTATTTTCCCATTTAATTTGATACGTAACATTATTTATTAAGGGACATCATAAAAAATATTATAGATTTTGGAAAATACACTTAAATTTTATACGTAGCATATTTTTAAGGATACATTTTAAATAGATGATGTTTCTTATAAGGGAAGTTTATGTGTAACATATTTTATAAGAGAAATGATAATGTATAAAATTTTATAGTTTGTCAAAAATCTGAGAAAGATTGATACACAATATAAATGTTCCCTAGTTTATTGGATATTTAATATAATTTTCCACTGGAATTTCATGTGTAATATAATAGAGTTTATGGAATTTTTAAAATTCATTACATAATACAATTTTCCTCCAAATAAGTACATAAAATGCTAATTTTTCAATGTGATGTTGTTTTGTATCGTTTTCATCCTTTTTCTATATTTTAGGAATTGACTAATGTTGTAAAGTATTAAATATGAACTAAAATAATTTTGGTGCACAAAAATCCAGCAAAAAATCAAATAGGGGAGACCAATATTGATAAGAAGTTTACCCACATACTTATTTCATGGAGACAACAGTAAATTTACTTAGGGTAGTAGATGTTATGAGGGAGTTCTTCTCGAGTCACCTGAATCAGATAATGAATAGTAATGAGCTTCAATGTGCACATAAAAAATGTGAGCATGAAGATATTGTTTGTGAGGAATTTTAACAAAGAATCATTTTATTTTCATGGGAGGACTCATCTGTAGATTGATTATTTGGAAATTAGAGAAACTAACAGAGACAGAGATACAAGGACTTTGACTAACTCATAGAGAAAAGGGACAGGAGTAGTTGGGAAGCATGTTTTAGGGATTCAAGGAGAGAGGAAATATAATATGTATGAGGGATTGTAGATCCCTTATAAATATAGAATAACCCATTTCACTTTATTTTTCTTCTTAAATATTTATATTATCATGAGTTGGTGTTATCCCTTATCTCTTGTAAACATACACTTTGATGAAAATTCACTAAGGGGAAACTATTGTTGTGTTTTGTTAATAAATTTATATTCTTATTAATACTTTCAACACTATAACCTATTGTTGTTGTATTTATTTGTTCTGATCCAATCATGATTTTTATTTAGGTATCTATGGTTGAAAATAAATTTCAAGGCTACTATGAATCATTTTCCATATATACTATATCAAAAAATTGAGTAGATAAAACAAGATAAATGGAAATTTACATATAAATGAAAATCTATCCTATGAATAAACCCATTATTTTGAAAGATTTATCGAACCCATTTTCAAATAGAATCATTTCAACAACAAGATTATTCAATTGTGCTTTCCCTTGATTATCTTTTGTTCTCTTCTCCTACCTGATAATTTTCACTATAGATTTTTTTTATATTCGTATACATGAATATTAATTAAAATATATTATCATCTATCAATCATTAAACTTTTTAAGTTTAATTTGATAATAACATTAGGCATCTATCTTATTGATATAGTTATAATCATTTGCCTGGTATGATGAGCACCTTGAAACACTATGATGATATACATAAATGTAGTATTATGGATTTATAAAATCATTTTATGGGACATAGATGCTGCATACTACCAGGTGAGAGTACATATAAGTGGATGATACTCCTTCTCATGAAGTTCACACTTAGTAATTTTTAGGATGGGATGTTATGAGGATATTCATCTCAGTAGAAATCCCACTTGTTACTTGTCATTGGATAAACTTATTTTACAATATGTGTAATGATCCTTATCCTTTAAGATTATTATTAATGCACATAACATGACACATACTTAGTTTTATTTTTGTAAATAGGGAACACATACGTTCATAGAAAAGATGAGCAGATTGAGTGTGTTACAAGTGATATGTTATAAATGAATAATTCAAGAAAGGATTTTAACATTCCATATTTATGGAAGATAATATCTCATCCATTTTATTTAAATATAACTTTGTAACTAAATTCCATTTCCATTGAATATTGATGAGTTTATTTCAGGAAGTTAAAGAAAGTTACATCAAGCATTTAGGCATATGAAATGAGTATGAAACCATCTTGATGATATATTAAGACAAAGAGATTATATTACACAATAACCATTATTATGTGTTTTTTGATGTTTCGTCATTAATTTATTTTTATTGGATGCCTTTATGTATTTATAGACACTAATATTGGAATTTAGGTGAATATTCCCGATGCCATTAAGAAAGAATCCTGGAGGGTCACACAATTAGTGTTTTTATTGATCTTGATTAAATTAAAATTAGATTTAATTATTGGAATAAATATTATTCTCTAGTCTATGCAATAATATTTATTTTAGAGTAACTAATCCTAAATTTTAATTTAGAAAATTGATATTTGAATTGAATATTAAAATAAATATATATTTTTTTGACCATGATTATTATAAATATTTATCAAATGAATAATATTTATTATTTGATGTTCGGTAAATACGGATGAGGATTTATGGGACAAGATGGGTCTTTTCATGAGAATTATAGGAGGGTTAAATATTATTAAATAAATATTAATTTATCTAATAAAATGACATTTAATAGTGTGTGAGTTAGTGTACATGATGTAATAATAATGATAATAATATTACTATCACGGGGAATATATAGAGTTTAATATTTGATAAGTGAATTATGTGAAATTATAAATTATTTCAACCGTAGATATATATATTCATAATCTATATCATTTTATAGGGTTAGCATAATCATTGGTGTGTCCAATGACTCTCGTCCTAGAGTTCTATCTCAATGAATAACATTCTAGATATTTCCTCTCAAGCCTAAGATATTACTCAACCTTCTTATCTCTCTAAAAAATGAGAGATAAAATTAAAATCAATAATATTTTATTAGATTTAACAACCTTAGTCTATTAAATATTAGTTTAAAGGGTTTTATTGAAATAAAATATAGTGATTCAATATAATCAGCATCTCTGTGCTAGCACCTAGAGTACCATCAAAGATGCTTTGATATCCAAGGAGCATATGTGAATCACATCTAGAGTGATTATATCCTTGGATACACATATCACAATGATTGTAAAACTGAATAGAGGTTTTGATAATCAAAATTTTCTTCATATATACAATATCTAGATTGAGGTAATTATTAATTTATGTTAATTTTAAATTTAACTTGAAAGATCCACTCTCCAAGTTTTGGAAAAAATTTCTCAATGTTTCATCAAACTAATGTTCATGACATTTATAATTATGTACATTGCATATTATTAATTGAATATGATGAATTTTGAGTTTGTCCTAGTCTCAATAGAAGCTTTTTCTATGTACAAAACCTATAAGTTGTATTTGATAAGTCACATTTTAAATTTATAATTATTTAATTTATTGATCAATTATTACATTTATTTTTTTAGTTTTAATTTTGATAATCATTCGTAACCCATGATTTGATATAATTTTTTTCTTTCACTATCATATGAACTAGAAAAATCCATGAATAGGTGAAGGATGAATACATATACCATCAAGAGGTGCTAAAGGTTCTAGCGGGAAAACATGGTTACAGAATGTGTAATTGAAAAGTACATAACCTGTAAAAAGGTTCACTATATCAGGATGGAGAGTGATATACAAATATCCTTGTACAAAATTATAATGTTGTGTTTTATTACACATCACATGTTGACTGGGCAAATGGTACATGATTTTAGAGGTTACACTACATGTATCTGGTGTATACGTCATTTAACCCTATATGGTTCACTAAATGAATTTTTCAAAATCTATGTGGACAAATTTCAGAACATTTATTAATTACAGACCACGTAGTGACTTAAAGACAACTGATATAAACACATATACATTACACAACAAGTAGCTATTTTACAAACTACATCATAAAGTATAATATTACTAAGGTTACACCTGAGTCCCTAAGCTTGTAATATGAGATTGTCCAAAAAGAGTTACATACAATGTAGTAAGTGTAAATTCTGTCTAACGTTTACTCATTTAAACAAAGTACACATCGAGCTGAGATTTATATGAATTAAATAAATTATAAGGTGAAAATTAATTATGAAATTAAAAAAAATGACATGTAGATAACATAAACACTGTGTGATAGTGTTTTAAAAAATTATAAATGCTTAATTATTTCGGTGTAAGATTTGGATCTACATGCCATGTGGCATGTTAAACCTCATTTACATTACACGAGAATTTAAAGTAATACACGTCCTTGAGGTTATATGTGTGTTTACATGATTTATAACTATGACATGTTGTGTATTCCACTTTCTTTGTGAATACACCATGCATGACCACAAAAGTCATCATGTAGATTAGATGGGTACATGTTATGTTGACTCTCAGTACACACCATGTATTAAAGTAAATTAAATTAAAATTGTTTTATTTAATTTATTTAATTTATTGTGGATGGTTTACCTTATGTATCTGGAGTACTACTTAGATTAATTAGTTAATATAAACAATTAATAAGACCTTTAATTATTAACTCTAGATAAAAATTTATCTTAATTATAAGAGTGATTAGAATTGTATTATAACTCATATGAATATAATTTTGTTGCATGCATAGATGATCATAAGCATAGACCATCTAATGTATTTGTTGGATTTATTTTAATTTAATTATATGGGTTTTATTAGTATATAATTAAAATGATGTATTTTTTGTAATTTCTATCCACTTATTAAATAGGATATGTGTGTCCATGATTTATTTTATATAAACCCCCGTAACAATTCCATTGGTTCTCCTCACCTTCTTGTGAGTAAATAATGTATAAGTATGGCAGCCCAAAAGAGATGAGGTGTCTCAAGACCTGATTTGATATGAAACTGACATAGAAGATACAAAGGTTCATGGTGGAATTATGCAACTTGAGCGAAGACCGACTCAAGGATTTTATTCCCCTAAGATCATAGGTTGATATATTATCCTCTCAATAAATAAAAAATTCTGAATCACATGATCATTTCACATTATATATTTTATTTCTATCAATTACACGGTTAATTTTATATATTATTTATCATAATCATATAAATTAATAAGTTAAATAACCCGAAAGACTGAATTAAAATAAATTTAATTATGCATAAAATTTTTATTTTAACAAAAAAATGGTTAACTAATTGTGAAAAATCCATATAATATTAAAAATAAATTTTTATTCATAATAAAAAAATTACCTCAATAAAATATTGAGGTATATTAATCCTTTTATATTCTAAATTAATATGCTCCCATAGTTAAAGTGATAGTTTAGGCCTTCATCCATGGTATTTTTAATTATTGGGAAGTCTTGAAAAATATAGTGGATTAAATAGTCCAAAATTATATTGTATTTAATAAACTTAGCATATTCAATACATCTTTGGAGATAAGAGTTTTGGAAATCTGATTAGTATTTTAGGATTTGAGAGTTCACTCAATAGATCAAGGAGATTCAAGCTTGAAATTGGTAATACCACCCACCTAAATACTTTATTTTAATATTCTTGGCCTCTATATATATTATAATAAAGGAAATATGGATAGTTTCCACTATAATTTTTAAGCAATAAGAAATTTCAATTTCTATAGTGAGTGTTATTGGAACTTGATAAAATATTGGGAGACAATTATGATAATTAAATTATTTCATCTCACATATTTTAGTTATCAAGTAAAGTAAATATAATATTCTTTTTTATTATTGGAGTAAATCATAAAGTTCCTTAACCACAATATCATTGTTATTAATTCAATATAAATACAATATCCACATTGGTAGTATCTTTAGGAATTGTATAAGTTCTTGTACATTGTATTACACTATGAATGATAGGTTTCCATTATAGAGTCCCCAATACCCGATCTGTATTCTATGAAGGCGAGTGATAAAGAGTTATATGCATATGAAAAACACATGTATGATGTTATAAATGACCATTATTTGATGATTTCATCAATGAATAATGAACTTTGGAAATATGATGATATAATGTATGCGTATTATATGACCAATAATATTTGTGATCTTTATTAGGAGAGAGATAAAATGGAGTGATTTGAGATATACAAAGAAATATTTATTAGAAAACATAGTGAGTGTGCACCATATGGGCCTCATGTAGTCAAAATTATTATATATAGAAAGTTTCTTAACATTATTGGATTTAAATTTCCTTGGGAATTTTGAACTAATATCATTCTTTCATCACTACCTAGTAGCTTGTTTTTCTTGGTTGTGAATTTCAAAATAAAAAACTTTGATAAGTCTATCTTATATCTCCCAAATTTTCTTTTTCAAGATGACAAGGACATGAATCATGAAAATACTTCTATTAATATGGTGAATAAGTGTAAAGTAAAAGAAAAAAAAATCCCCATCACAGAGTATAAGGATTCTTTGCAACACACTTACAGAAGAAGGAAGATCAAGAGGAAAAAAAGGGAGCATGATGATACCTTTTTTTCCTATATTAATAGGGGACACCAAAATAATAACTCCATCACAATGAAGAGGAATAGGGGAGCTTCATGTGATTTTTTATTAAGTGAAATCTATATATTTCTATAAATTGGGTATTAGATACAAATTATGGTACTCACATTTATATCCAATTATAAGAACCATGTAAATATAGAAAAGTTGAAAAATGTGAGCTTAATATATGATCCGACAATAAAACTATGATCACTATAGTTGGTATTGGATACTAACTTCTCATTCCACCAACTATATTGATCTTTATTTTAAGGAATCTTTATTATGTTCCATAAGTTACCAAAACATTATTTCTTTATCCAGTATTTATTGAGATGGATTTATTTTTAAATTTAGGAATACATGTTTCTTATTTTATAAATATTACATATTTTATTGTATGAAACACTTAAATAATATTTTTATGTGTTTTATTGTACAAACTATGAAATGGAAATTGATAAGGAATCTAGTTTTCATAAATCCAATCACACCCAATTGTGGTATCAAAAATTAGGTCATGTAAATAAAAACTGATTGAATAAATTATCCCAAGATGAATATTTATATTCATTTGAACTAAAACCACATGGGATATGTTAAGATTTTTGTCAGGGTAAAATTACCAAATAACTATTTAGTTGAAAAGTTCAAAGGTCCATAAAGCTTCTAGAGTTAGTTCATAACAATGTGGGTAGACAATTTCTAGTTATATAAATGTGTGGATACCCATACTTCATAAATTTTAAAAATGAATTTAGTAGATATTAATTTTATTACTTAATAAGGTAACATTTGTATTATTTTGATAAGTTTAAGGAATACAGAAATGAAGTTGAAAATAAATTTCGTATGAAAATAAAGAAGCTCCACTGAGACCATATATATGAGTATCTTAACCAATAATTCTTTGATTTTATACAAGTGTTTGACATACTATCCTAAATAAATACTCTATATACACTATAATAGAATAGTGTAAGTGAAATTATGAACCATAACTTACTGTAGATAGTAAGGTCAATAATGATTCATGCAAGTGTTCTATTATCCTTTTGTGGATATGGGTTGCAAAAAATGACACACATACTAAACCATGTGCCAACTAATGTAAAAAATGGTATTCTCTAGGAACTTTTGAATGGAATTAAACATGTATTATAACATATATGAGTGTGTGTATGAAAATAATTTATTAAGGTATCTTTAGGGAAAAAAATTCCAAAGGAACTATGTATATCCTTATAGGATACCCTAAGTAAATAAGGGAATATTACCTATACGACCCCTTTGATAAGAATATTTTGGTTAACAGAAATCCCACATTCCTTGAGAGGGATAATATATATAAAATATATAATGGGAGAGAGATATAATTATATGAAATCATAGATCATGATACCAAGGATTTGGACCATGAAAATTTTCCATAAAGCCCTGTGGAAAAGGAAATTATAGACATACAAGTTTTTTAGGTGTACTAGGGAGGTTAAAGGACGTAAACCTATAATTTCCTCATCACTGATAACATTGAATAATTATTAGTTGATAAAAATGACCCTAAAACCAAAAAAGAATCATTAAGTGGCACAAAAGTTACCAAATTTTAAGAATCCATGATTTATGAGAGGGTTTCCATGTACCAAAAACCCGTATGAATTTTGGAAGATTCTCAAGTTGATGTAAATATCGTTCGTTTCAATTGGGAATTAAAGAAGAAACTTGAAATAGACGAATAATTAAGTACCTATAAGGAATGGATTATTGAAAAAAGTTTTAAACACTTCCAATTAATAAACTACAACAAAAAATTTAACCAGTTTCTATGTTGAAATCCATCAAAATCCCACTTTCCATAGCCACTCACCATAACAATGATATTTTTTAAATGGATATGAAAATAAATTTTATTAATGGAAACATTTAAGAAGATGTCTATATGACACATCCATAAAGGACTATGACTCAAAACAATTATAATAAGGCATGTATGTTGTAGATATCCATTTATGGATTGAAGCAAACATCCACTTTATGTAAAATTAAATTTGATAAAGCCATAATAGAATTTAGTTTCATAATGAATGAATGAGAGACTTGTGTATATAAATGTTTTCATGGGAGTGAAATAATTTTCTTGACAGTGTATGTTGATGCCATATTACCGATAAGAAATGAGCTACAAGTCCAATAGATTGTTAAGACTTGGTTTAACTAATTATTCTTCATAAAAGACATAGGTGTAGTATCATATATTAACGGGATCAAAATCCATCATAATAGATACAAGATTATGATTAGGATAAGTCAAAGTCAATAAATTAATATGATTCTAAAAATTTTCAGTATGGAAAAATCCAATAGGGTATTATTTCCAATGACACATGGCATCTACCTTTCAAAACACATGAGGAGAGACACATGTTGATAAGGATTACATATATGTCAATGATTGGGTTTGTCATGTATACTGTAACAAACTAGGTAATGTTAAGATAAATAATTTTCCAGTCTTATTAATATTCATTAATTATATTTTAAAGAGTTGTATTCATTATAAAAATATTTGGTAATTTTTAGTCAAATGAAAAAAGATTTATTTCTAACCAAATTAGGTTTTTATTCATTATATGGTTTTATTTAAAAGATAAATTTAAAATTTATGGAATTTTAACTTGAAAATATGACATCTATTTTTGAATTCATGATTTCAAAATTATCTTGGGATGAATTTTTCAGAATTTTCTGAAAATTTTGATTTTCACTAAAGCGTGATAAATAATGATTTTTATTAAAAAATGTATTTTTTTTCAAGCATTAAAAAAGAAACATTATATTTTAGGTTATTTTTAAATTTTAATTATTTAATTTTGATTAAACATAATACAATAAATTTTATTGGAACAAACATTATACTGGAATGTTGTAAAAACAATTTTATACTTAAATTTTTTTCTGAAAAAATGTTTTTATTGCATTTTGTAGGCTTAATTTTAAATTAAATTATATCATGTAAATAAATTAATTATGGTAAAATGGATTAATTATATTTATTAATAATTAATAATATATTTTAATAATTTCAACTTTTGTTTTAGTCATAATTAATAGTAAAATAGTAAAAATATATTACCATATTTATGGTTAAAAAAGTTTACTGGGGGGTTAAAATGAGTGATAAGGGTTAAAATGGCTTAATGTTTATATAAATCCTATTTTATGGAAATATTTAGACACTATATTATCTTATATTTGTAAATTGTTTATTTTAGAGATAGTTTTTGTGAGTAAGATATTAATATATTTTAATAATTTTAAAAATTCCATGGGTTTTATCTCTCCCCACTTCTAAAAGGACACCCCCTCTCCTATCCTCTCCACATTTAATGAGACTTTTTAGTTCATCCAAGATATAACAAAATAACATAATAATATTCATACCCACATACTATATTCCCTTTTTTATAAGAAAAAGACCTAACAAGTCATTAGATTTGAACGTAAAGAGGTTGTCTGAAAAAGAGATATGGTTTTTAACCGAGAATTTTCATTTTAATTATTCTTATAACTCCTTCAAAAAACATTCAACCATTATGAAATAATAAAATAATAATATTACATATAATGAGATATCATTATGTTAATTTCATAGCCTATATTCATATTCTATTATATCAAATGGGAAATAAAACCATCATTCGTGTATACGACAAATTATCGTCTTACGAACAGATACAATTAATTTTCCATCACCACTTATCATAAATGTATATTATGATGGATTTAAAATATAAATATGATATTAATTACATAATTATAATTTTTTAAATATAATATATTGTCTATTTTCTTACAGTTCTATTCATTGAAAAATGACAACATCGTTCATGCGTATGTGTGGATTACCACCTCCATAAAGTAATGTGATTATTTTTTTACCACATAACATGGATGGTAAATATAAGTGTATTTAACTATGTAATATTATATATAAGATATAATCATAATTATTGAAATATAAAATGATCATTATCTTCTCTCCCTCATTCTCTTGGAAAAATGAAAACATTACTCATGCGTACAAATGACCTACCATCTCTATGATTACATCATAATTCATTTTTCTTAACCATATTTCAAGGTTGGTTTTAAAAGTATAATTATTGTATAAGAATGATAATTATTTCATGATAATTATTATATATATTATTTAATAATTAAATCATTTAACATAGTCAAACTTTCGAATTCATTTTGGACCTATGAGTAGAATATCATTAGAACACCCAACATGAACTTAACCGGTTAAGTAATTAAAAATGTTATTGAAATAAATTATATAAATTATTTAATTATAAGGTATTAAACCTAAAAAATGTTATTAGGAATTTAAATAATTGATTAATGTTTATTTTAATGGTGATAAATAATGTATGTGATGATTCATACTTGAGGTAAGGGACAATTTACCTTAAAAACTACATTTTAAAGATTTATTTTCTAAATCTTTTTGTTCTATGTCCATATTATTAAAATTATTTTATGGATGTATTTATAATATAATAAATTAATTTAAAGGAAATTTTATGTCACTTTTACTTTATTTCAATGGTTTTCAGGGGGAATTTTTTTTATGTATTTTTTACAGAATGTTTTGACAAAAGGGTAAAGGAATATTCTATTTTAACATATACGATATCAATGATTTTTCCCATCACTATAAAAATTATTTGATGTTTGGATTACTTTATAGTATTTAATGTTTAATTCAAAGAAAAACCTTCCACTTGTTATGAGTATTTTCAAAAATGGTTTTAAATGGATTTGACACTTAGATATCTTGAAATATTTTTCTTCTGGGTGAAAGGAATATTTTTATTAGTATGATGATAGAAATGAAATATTTCATGAGTTATGATTATGTTATGGTTCATGGTAAATTTTTATGATGAAGCCAGATATATATCATGATAATGGGTGATCCTGATATAATTCATGATGATGACCAAGACTGATATAGATATTCAATGTATTGGGTAAAGGGGTGAATATAATCGGTTTTAGGTTTATGCTAAGAGATTATTTGGATTTATTTGGAATATTATTCCATTTTAAGAGTGATTATAAAAGTTATATGAAAATTACTTCCCAAGTTTCCTATATGATTTACCTATGATGGCTATTGGTTTTTACAAAACTTTTATGATTCCACAATGTAATCAAATAAGCTTAAGTTGCACATGAGCGTCAACCTAGTTGGTGATGTATCCTTAAGTGCATCCACAAAACCTAGGTTCAAAACCAGGTAGAGACATATTTACGGGGTTACTGTAGTAGTACTATAGCAGGTACTGTAGCAGTACTATACACTGTGCATGTACTATAGCAGAACTGTACACTATACAGGTACTGTAGCAGAACTGTACACTGTGCAGGTACTGTAGCAGGTGCTATAGTAGTTACTGTAGCAGGTACTGTTCGGTACTGTAACAGATGGAACTATTCACCTTGGGCCACCGGTTTGGGCTTGTAGTCCTTATGGCTTTCAGGCCACCCAGGACTTCGTGTTAGTAGGGCTTTCGGGCCACCTTTAAGGTCCTGAAGCCACCTCAAGGCCTCCGGGCCACATGCAGTTGCCCCAGACACACTACAAAAAAGGAGCAGCCCTAGAAGAGGATTTAGAGCCGGTGCACTCACCAGAGAAGAACTAAATGGATTTTCAGAATGAGAGGGTATAGATATTCCATCGGTACTAGCCTATGCTTTCACGGGAAGCCTATCCAGACTACCATGCCAAGGTGGAGAGCTATTATCATGACGCAGATGCTGGGGAAGGGAAGTTCTTTGTAGATAGTCTGGTTGAATTCTTTATGACCTTCGGGTTATGTAATATCTTAAGCCTACGGGCCTTGTAATCTCTGAGCCTATAGGCCTTTTAAGGGTTCCCCCTCATCCCTTGAAAGGGGGGTTATCAAAAATCAATAAAAATGAAGGCCTTCAGGCTATTCGGGAAAATAAGCTTAAGTTTATATGGTATTTTATTCCAATTCTTACGGGTGAAATGAATAAATTTTTAGAAAAGTCTTAATAAGTTTTTCATGATATACAAAAATAATTTATGGGTTTAATTTATTCTTTAATATTTCTTATGAAATATTTTATGAAAATATTCGTGTAGATAAGCTTTTTTCTTAGGTAGGAAATTATTTATTTTGTGCTCAATGTTAATTTTGAAAAATGAAAATTTTTACAAGTATTCATGGACTAATGAGTTTATTTTTTATATTTCCCTTATTGAGATTTTTATACTCATACAATATTTTTATATGTTTTTACTATGTTTTAAAGATGATTAAGGAAAAAGATGTGTTCAATATAAAAATTTTGAAGATATTTCAAGAAAATAAAACTTAATATATCTTAAATGTTTTGTGTTGTAGGAAGAATGTATACTGAGTATATGTTTCCACTTTTTAATGTAATATATATTTATATAATGATTATGAACTAATTATATAAAAATTTATAACTAAAATATCTTCAGGAATGTAATAAAATGGATCCTGGTCTAAATATTCAATTTATGGATTCCTTATGGTTGGTTCCTTAAATTTATCATCAGATCAAAGGTTTAGAAAATTTTATAGGTTAGGATAATATAAGTAAATTCTATTAAGAGATTATAATTTATTCTTATCATGATATAATATTATAATATTACCATATTACTTCATCTAAACGTTTTCTATTTAGAATGTTTTTCCAGTAAAGAAAAAAGGACGCTAAAATAGGATGAAACCAAGGAGACAATATCCTTTAAAAATAGTAGACAGTATTGGTTGGAATTGGAATTGTGAATTTTTTCATTGTGATAGATCAATTGATGTAGACTACATATGGTAGTGGTATACAATCTAGAGATAAAAAAATCTACTATAGGGGAACATTTTGATAATGGAGGATTTTATGATAAAATACCCACCAACATTCCATGTTACAAGTCCAGTCTCATTGGTTTAGTCCTTTGAATATTTCAATATATATCTCTAGAATCTTCATTTGAGTTGGTATTATGTTTTGGGATTTGCAGGACCCCATAATTTATATATTAAAAATATTAATATATATCAAATAATACACACTCATATTCCTAGAATAATTGGTTTTCCTATTGATCAGGAACTTATATTAAATATATGTGACCATAGTTGATTTTGGAATGTGGAGTTTACCATTGGCATGATATAAAGTTGGTCAGTGTTGGGTGTTCCATGGAAGATGGGTGAATTGGGTGAATTAATTAATTTTTTAATTAACTTTATCAAATTCCCTAAAACACAAATCTCCCTCTATATAGGAATCATTATAAAAAATCTATAGGGTAAGCTTCTTAACCCTGTGAGATTAGATAGGACCAGAGGGGTATTCATTTTCATTGGTGACCCAGGAACATGGATCAAAAATTGATTAAGGAGAATCATGAGTCAAATAGAAAACACAGTGTGATATTTAACTTATTAATTAAAGGATTTTCTCATCACCAGTGATCGATATGTTCTTGTGGTAAGAATCGATGTTTTGTGATTTATACCCTTTGATTTAAATTTTCATGCTTTTATATTCATATCTGCTTATATTCCATCATTTTTTGTTCTTTATATGAGCCCAATTTTTAAATTGAATTCTCCAACCTATTCTTTTATCTCCAAAACCATTGATTTCACCCTTTCTTCAACATTATGAAATTTTTATTTGGGATCACAATGAACAATGATGGTTCTAAATTTGTTCTTATGATTTTACCACCACCGTTCTTCTCATTATACACCATTAACCCATAGGGTTGGTGATTCAATAATGTTAGGATGGATTTGAGTGCAATAAAATCCTAAAATTCATGGATTATGTGTGAATGTTATTGAAAACAGTGTTTTATGGATGGATTTAGGTATATTTTTGTATATGGGTGAGAACATAAAGGATTGTGACCCCCAAATGATAATTAAAGGCATGCCAACTACCACCATGGGATATCAAAGTTATGATTTCCAGCCACAAGAGGATGGAAATAAATTATCAGAGGATCCATATCAAATTTGAGTGGATTTGGGGGGGAGAAATGGTGATAAAGGAAGCGGAAATCATAGATATGGAAGATTTGTGATGAAAGAATTCACTATATGTGAAATATCTTTTTACACATCATTTATCCTAGAGGAACACACGCTGTATAGTCTAGGTTCTCATGACGACTAAGATTTCAATCCAAGTTAAATATCACATGCCCTATGGCTGAGCCCACACACAATTTTATTCTACCAAGGAATCCAATCTATGTGTCAAAGGCACAAGCCCCAGACCCCGAGTAATTATACATGCAGTGTCTCTACATGAACATGCTATATGGATGCACATGGCTATTTGATCCATATTACATGTGTAAAAACCCAGGAATTCAAGTAAATGTCCACACAGCATGACCCTACATACATTCTATTAATATATACATGGATTTCCAAGATATATCTAGGAGAAGACATGCCCAAGTGTCTAGGAGAGGTCACACACTATGTGACCACATGTACACACCATAATTGTTTTCTAGAAAATTCTAACTTATGAATATTCTTATCTGAGACTAAGATTTGAGATTTCAAGTAGCCTATCATTAGTAGTTTTCCATTTTGGATGTGAAGGTGGAATTTGTTTCGACAAAAGTGGTACAACATGCGGTGATGTAATAAACAAGGATCTTTTAGTGATTATTAGCTAGTTAAAGTGTTCATGTGTAACCATCAAAGTTTTACCATGGTAGGTTCTCCCATGCCTCTCAAGCATGAGGGCCCCCCATATCCAATATATAGGTAGAGATGAAACTCTTCAACGTTATATAGGATATGGGTCCACTATCTTGAGAGTGTACTCCCCATCATTGAGCTCTTGCAAAGTGTTAGTCCTCTATTGGAGTTATTCTACCTTGGTTGTACAAAACCGTTGTGAGGTACGAGTCTTCAACATTCTTGAGAGGTTACACATGATGCATGGATAAGAGATAGTTATATATAGGATATGAAATTTAGTAGAAAGGAGAAATCCCTCAACACTATTTTCTTATGAGGCTATTGACGATGCTTGGCTATAATATGGGACCTTTGGAGATATGGTTAGAATCTTCATTCATAGATAGTTTGGATAACATATATACTCTTTCCCTCTTTTTTGGGTTTATTTGAGTATATCTAATATTGAGTTTTCTTTACCCTCTTGATTTATTGGTTGAGATAACTATTATTGTTCATATTGATTCCCCTTCTTGGTTTTTGAGGAATACTTCTATGTATGTATATACTCACCCTTTAATGAGATATTCTCTATATGTGTTGTGTCTTATGTAGTGATATATATATTTCTATGACTTTAATGGACCTGATATTAGAGTTGTATTGTGGTAGTTGGAGGTGCTATCCATGTTCTGTGGTTATCCATAGTGATTTTGAGGTGGTGACTATTCAATTTTTCCCTTTTCCGGTAGTTGTTAGGTTGGGAAATCATTTTTGGTTTGGTGTTTGTTCTTCTCTTTATATAATTTGTATTACCCTACTACACTTTGATGTATTTTACAAGAGGTTGTTTCAAGCACTATTTATACTCTAGATGTTTTAGTTTAATATTATATCGCTACATTGTTTTATGGAGCAAGTGGTGTGCTTGCATATAGGTACATTAGGCCATGGCATCCCATTTTAATTATATTCCTACTAGATGCTTGTCTTCATCACTTGGCCTATTAGAGACAACTTGGGGAATCACACTTGGCTTATTGCTATCCTAGGCAGCGTCCCAGTGGGTTGGGTCATGATAGAGTGTTATCAAAGGGATTTTTTTACCTTAGGTTGGTGTTTAGAGTAGGAAATGTTATAATGATTGGATTGGGAAATTAGGTCAATGATGTTAGAGTGTCTTGAGTTTATATCAGTAGCTAGAGAACTCAGTGTTGGTTTGGTGACTGATTTATCTATACACCATGACTATGAATACCTTCTTGTCGACTCATAATGATAAGGCATTAGTTGTAGGGAAACCAATGGTACATTTATAATATAGGATTGTGTCTTTTGAATTCCATTTATTTCTTGAGTATGATCCTCATATGTTCTATTTTAATGTATTATGTCTTGAAAATTTCCAATATAATTCTTTGATGACAGCCAGATAAGATTCCAAGATAGTTTCATGATGACAACCAATGGGGTAATGAGGCCTCAGTTCAGGGACCTATTCATGATATTTTCCCTCAAGATGAGTAAAAATTAGTGATTCTACCCAATTATCAGTGCATGTACGCACCATCAGTGGTATAGAAGGATGACCATCTATATATTGAGTAGTTTATAGCTCCAAAAAGTCTGGAAAATGATGCATGTAGGCTTAGCACAATGCATGAGTTACCATGATAGAGACCACTCAAGTTTCATAGCGACCTCGATACCCAAGTAGTGGAGGATTGGCTTGAGGATTCGTTCCATGTTTTTAATATTGTATAAAACCCAACCAATTATATAGTTTATCTCACAACTAGTATTCCATATGGAGAGACATAGCACTGGTCTAGACTGGTCATGTAAATCCATGATGAGGTGATCATATCTTGTGTCCGAGATAAACATTTCTATTGATAGGATTAATTTCCAATTACCTCGTGGTTAACCAGAGTTTAGATAGGGGTAATGGTTTTAAATTTTTACCATTAGGAGGACCTCTCTTACTAAGATAGTGGTCTTAATAGCTATAATTATTTTTGAAACATAGGAAATTGAGGGATCCTTGTGTTGGTGAAGTATGTGATGTGACTTCTAGAATGAAAGGAAGAGGAATTATTCCCCTACAATGATGCAATATAATGTGATACAATTTAATGTTAAGTGGTTGAGTCAATGTAACCTAAAGAGGAAAATTTCAAGGTTTTTTGGATGACTTCCTTTGGTGTGTATGTTTGAGTCCAGCTTAAATTTGTTTAGGTGTCATATAAAAAACCTGGTTGTGGGAAACTATTGGATAAAATAGAAGGATAGATTCTGGAAGTGGAGGCTTATGACTTAGAGGATTTAAAGTGATCTATGGTATGGCCCATGACTTATCTTCTTTGGCCACAATTTTAGTAGAAACAGGCACATGTCACTCATTCCTTACTGCATTCCTTTTTTTTGACCTAGATTTTATAGTGGAGCTGTAACACCCCGAGATTTTATGAAAAATATTCTTTTTAATTTCATTAATGTCTTGTGTTGTATGCTACACCAAAAGAAGCTTGGACAACACTCATCTCTGACTTGACTTGCATTACACGCAATCACGACCTTCCTCGATAGTGTGTTTAGTACGCAATACCGAGTTTCACTAAACGAGATATTATTATAATATTATTATGAACTAGCCGTTATGAATAGTAATACCCACTTTTTGAAATTTTATAAAATTTATCTTTCAAAATGGACTTCATTTTTGGATTTGGAATATTGAAATTAGCTTAGGGTGAAATTTTGGTACTTTTCGGATAACTTTCATTTTCTGATGAATAGTGAAAATTACTAAATTTTAATTAAAAACAACCTTTTTAATCGAAATAATTAATAGTGATAAATTATTAATTTGAGTGATTTTAAATTATATTTAGAATATATTTTTACAATTTAATACAATGTTGGTCATTGAATGTAATTTCACATTTAAACTAGACATAAACAAGTGTCAATCTTTTGATAGTTATTATCTCTTAAGAACACGCTATTTGTTTTGACGACGGGAATTAATTTTTAAATTAATTAATTCAACTGATATGTTTTGTATTTGGTAAAATAGAAATCATTTTTTAATTCATAATATCAAATATATCTTAGGCCTAATTTTTGGTATTTTTCTGGAAACTTTCATTTCTTTGATGAATAGTGAAACCACTAAGTGGTAGTTAAAAAAATGAATTTTTCATAAAACTTAATTTTACCGCTTCTGTGAGTGGAATTTCGAAAATCCGAGAGACATGGTTAATATCAAGGACTAAAATTTGGTTTAATGAGATGAAAATAATTTTTGGTGAATAGTAACTTTTTACTTTTTTTACCACGTTAAAAGTAAATAGGGTAATTAAGGGTAAAAATGATATTATTATTACCCTAAAACATGTCCTAATTCTAATGTATAAGATTAATTCTGCCAAAAACAACCTTAGGAACAAAATATGACCATTTAGGCCCATTTGGATTAGATTAGGACATTTATTATTAATTTATTTAAAGAAGGGTTAAAGTAGTTAAAATCAATGTTTAATAACTAAATCATTTTTAATATAGGGTTATAAATAAGATAAATTCGACTATAAATATGAATTAGAAATATAAAAATATTTCCTACATAATGGTATTTTATTTGTAATTTTTAGACTTAAAATAATTTAATTTATTTATGACACAATGATTATGCAGTAATTATCTTATTAATAAAATATTGACATAAATGATGTTATAAATACACAAATAAATGTAATTTGAGACTTTTTATAAATTCCAATAATTTTCTATGTTAATATGACATGTTAGTATTGATTTATTTAACTTTTTTTGAACTAATCATTCTGTTTTGATTTTCACAAAAATCAATTACCAAATAGTGTCAAAATTGACATAAAATAGTTTTTAAAACAAATATTATATTATTTATTGTTATTATATTCCTAAAAATCTAAGGTTCAGCCAAGATACTTATATAATGATATGTTTATCATTAATTGACCACTTTGGTATTTCTTGGATTTATATGGTAAGTTTATTAACTATATAATATAAAAATACAAAGTGACATGGTAAATGTCAATCTAATTAACTAAGTGTTAAAACTAAAAGTAAAGGTTAATATAATGACCTAAACTTGTCTAAATTCTATTGGATGAGATCATTTAGACCCATCCACACCTTAGCTTCGAAATAAATCAATTTGGAGCTATTAAAAACAGAATATTACTTTATAATAAAATAATATTTTTAGTTATTCCAAAGGTGCCCCTCTCCTCCCTTATAAAAGGGCACCTCCTCCCTCTCTTCCTCACACCACTTTGAGCCTTCAAGCTCGGAAAAACCCTGCCAAATTCTCTTCTCCACTTCCCTATAAACAACCTAGAGGTCCTGGTATTCTTCAAAGACCAATTTTAGTTCCCTAAAAGGAGGTATCAAAGAGGCGCTTTAAAGAAGAGGTAATGTCCGTTACCGATTCTTTCAACTTTATTTCTTCTACCACTTCTTCTTCTTTAGTTGTTTCATTACGAAGTAATAAAATCAGTATCACTCATATACTGATATGTTATTATAAGTATGAAACAACCCTATTTCACCATCTATCCATCCTACGGAAAATGAAATCACCGCACGTGCGTACGTACGGAATACTGTCTCCACGCTGTGGTGTAATCTATTTTCCACCACCACCTTACTTGGATGGGTATAATGGTGAAAATAAATAACTATATATGATTATTTTAAAGTTTTATTGATTATGTAATAGTATACATACACTCCAATAAAATTCCACGATCATGGGAACGATATCATCGCTCGTGCGTACGTACGACATACCATCTCCACGACGCGATGAGATTCATTCTCAATGATTAACCATTCATAAATGATTATAAAGTATATATAATAAGTAATCATGAAATATATGACATAATAATTATACTGGATTTATGTATATATATATGTATGTCATCCAATTAATTCCATTCAATTCAATGAGGAAATGAAAACAACGTGCATGCGTACATACGGCCTACCATCTCCATGAACGGTGTATTTCTTTCCATTTATTGATCTATTATATATATGTATATTCTGAATATATATTATATATAAATCATGTTTTATATTATGGAATTAAGTAATCGTGATCTAATTAATCATATGAGTAATTACAAGTCAAAACACGGATGACAAATGAAACGATTTTACCCAAAACGCTCTTTAACGTGGAATTTACCAAAGAACGGGTAATATAAAGTCATAAGTGCACCATATATGATATCATAACAATGAATATGATTCTGTAATAAGTCAATGACATTATTTAAATCATTATACATGAGGTTCGGATACGTACGAAGCATATCGAACCTAAGGTAAGGGATAAATATTCCAATCTCATTCTTATCCGAGATTGTTTATTCGTAAATATTTACTGGGGTTATTGTTATTATCCATGTACATGTTTTATAAAAATGTTTTCATGTATGTTTAAAGTCCCTTTTACCCATTTTTGACTTTTAATACATGGTATGTAAGGAATCTTTCTTTTGTTTTACGTTATGAGGTACTTTTTTGACTTTTCTGGAAAAAGTATGAGAAGAATGTTTTTTTAACATATACGGACCGAATGGATTTTTACGGTTTTATAAATCCTTATTTTCATGAAGCTTCCTCCAAAATATTTCATGACTATTTTCAACAAAATCATTTTCTTTTAAAATTTCTTGAAATTTTGTGAAAAGAGAATGATTTTGAAGAAACAAGGATATTTTCCACAAGAATTCATTTCAAGTGTTTTATCAAAACCATTTTTCATCTAAGATGACATTATTTCATATGTGTATGTTTCAAGTATCATGTCTCTATGATTTACATGGTTTTACTTTTCTTATTATGAAATGATATCCATTTCTTTTATATGTATTATTTGATGATGGGATGATGTTTATGAAACCCATTTTATTTATTGGGTTATTATGAATTATGTATGTTTATTTTGTGGGAAAAGTAAGAATGATTTCATTATGAGATGGGTGGGACCTATATCTCACTCCAATTCATTGGGTAAATATTTATATCTCATGGGATAGACATGGCTGGAATGGTAAGTTAATCCGGTTCAGTATTACAGGACTGGAATGAGGAGTGAACTTGATTCAGAAAGGGACTTTGTCCACTAAGATGGTCTTGGAAGAAATGCCTTGGCTACTATGGAAATCATTACATGTGCTTAATGGATTCCACAATTACATGTTTTATTCCCATGCTATGTTATCATGATTTATGTTCCATTATAATGTATGCCTTATGTACTTCCATGTTTTAAGTCGTTGCTCAAGATTTTGATGTTTAAACATTATGTTCATGTTTTTAAGTTCAAATGTATATGGTATGTTTTATTTTATCCATGCTTACCCTTACTAAGAATTTGAGCTCACCCTTTTTATATTTTATTTTCCCCTAAGATTAAAAGAAAGGTTTTAGGTAAGGAAACAAAAAGTGGAATATCTTTATGGGAGATGTTGAAGATCTTTCACCACGATTAGAAGATTACATTCCAAGTTTCCAAAGACACTAAACTATTACGGTCCTCGTGTGTCTCTTTTTGTTATGTATTTTGTAGTCCGCAAAAGTATTGTAATATCTATGTACGTCAACCTTCGGGTCTCTACATGATCTTTTATCTCAACCCTTAAATCTAGAGAATCGTACTAAAAACATGCTAGTGATCACACTTCTCTTTTGGTGGTGTGAATTACTCTTGGTGGAGATAGAGATTCTCATGGAATCTTTCACAAGAAGTAATGAGAACCTATGATGTTTGTAGCATCATTAGGTGGATGAGACAAGATTTCCTTTGTTAGAGAGAGGTAATATTTAGTAGAGAAGTCTAGAATTTTATATAGGAGGATATAACCATCTTCTAATTAGTTTTCTAGTATGACCCTAGGTGCGGTAGATTACATGATAAGGGTACTTTCAGACCCAGTATGTTCCATTGAGAAGATCTAGTTTTTTTATTGAAAGGTATGGGAGATATTAAAGATTTAATTTTTTACCATCACTTGAATCAGGTGAATATAAAAGACATGTATCATTTTACGAGTGTTGATAATCTCTTTGACCTATTCTAAGGTGAGAGATTATTCTCAAAGTTTGATCTTAGGTTTGAATATCACCCTTTGGGGGTTTATGAGGATGGAATATTTAAGTGGGAATTAAAATTTTATTATAGGCAAGATGACTTCCCAATGATTCTATTTAGTTTGAAAAATGTTCCCATGGTGTTCATGGTGCCTATGAACAAGATCTTCCAACCTTATCTGGATATGTTCATGGTTACCTTTATCGATGACATTATCATATACATTGTTTCTAAGGTGGTGCAAAAAGAGCCTTTGAGGATAGTCCTAGTCCTACTCTAGAAGTTCTAATTATATGGTAAGATCTCAAAGTGTTATATTGGGATTCGAGATGTTCAATTTTTTTAGTGGGGGGGGGGGGGGGTGAAAAATTTAAACTTAGTGTAGCCATGTACCTAGTAAGGGTTGATGTAGTGTTTTCTTGTGAGCCACCCATAAACATGGTGTAGGTGTGATGTTTACTCAATTTGTAATGGTACTGTTAGAGGTTTTTGAATGAATTTTCTGATAAAACATCCATTTGACCAGACATGGAAAGGGTAACCAATTTATTTTCCCAAGTAGTGATAGATCCTTTGAGGATTTGGGGAAGATCTTGGTCAGTGATATTATGTAGAGACTTCAAAAGGAGGGAGTTAACTGCATAGTTGTAATGAATCAGATATCCTAGTTTTTTTTAAAAAAAAAATTGGGAAAATTCCAAGGACAGGTACTGAGATGACATGTGATTCTGCGGCCCGATGTTCCTAGAATGGTTCGACAAAAAATGTTAAGTTTTTAATATCGCACATGAGTGGTTTTCCTGAAAATGTTAAACAACTCTTAAAGGGGTTCCTAGATCATAAATCTGGGGGCACCGTTTCATTCAGGATGGAGGGTTTACCATAGGTGTCACTTAACTTTAGTCGGCGTGGGTCTTTAGTGATAAAACCTGATAATGGAATAATCGTAAATAAAATAATTATAAAGAATTATGTTATTTTTAAAATCCTTATAAATCATGAATGGTGAATCTGATTGAAAATCTGAGACCACTATTGAGGTCATTATGAGGTATTTTCCTTAGGAAGGTCCTAACCTCGATCAGCGTGGGTTGAGGGTAAAGGTTAGTTTTTGGACATTTTAAAATATAAAAAAATAAACTTTAGAAATTTTTTATTTTATTTCTTTTAACATTTTACAGTGATGCAGTGACACTGTAATGCCATAAAAAAGAAGCTATTTCCAATCATAAATGAAATATAATGGTGACATGACAACACATTGAAATTGTGACACTGAAACACATTTCTTCATTTAAAATTTTGACAGAGATACATGATCATATAGAAAATCCTATAGAAATTCCCTAGAAGCTCTAAAAATGAAAATACAATGGAGAAGCCTCTCGGTGGTGAAGGAAAAGTGGCGATGAACACCAATAAACCATGGATCACGAATTGTGGATCAAGGACGGAGTATCGGGTATCAACGAATGATAGTGGTGAAAATATGTTCTTCACCAATGACCAATCCAATCCTCCAGGTATGGGTTTTATTTCTATGTGATTTAATTATTCCCATTATTCATTCAAATGATGAATGCAGATCAGCCCACAAATAGGTTAGTCACTGGGACGATCATTCTTGAAGGATGGGTGTCTTGTTTTGAGGATTAATTTGGGAAATAGATCTTTGTGATTTTTAATTCATTCTTCATGATCCTATAAATCAGAACAAATTTGGGCCGACATGAATAAAGGCCTGGATCTATTCTTTGTGTGTTCCTGTGTTTCTCTTTCCCCTCTTGTCCTTTGCTTTCTCTTCATTCCTTGTAATGATTTCGGTGGATAGATTGTTTCACCTTTGATTTTTGGTGAAACAATCCCAAGGATGAGAATTTGACACTACATCAACACTACTGAGGTGTGACAGCAGGTGCAGTTCGAGATGAGGCTACTAGTGGAGCGGCCACTAGCAGAAGCAGCACTAGTCTAGTGGTACGAATAGGCTAGGTGAACGACCACCGACATGGGATCTAGTGGTGGTGGTGTGCTGCAGTCCATTAGGACTACGATGGTGGATTGACCCATAACATGGGGTCGTGGGTGGTGATGCAGGTGTCCATCGGCTCAACGACCAATAGTGGAAGGACTCACTGTGGCGCGTCCATGGGTGGCGTGTGGGAGTCGTGACCAGGAGGGCTGCATCAGTGGTGGACAATCGCGAAAGGGGGCTACAGCAAAGGGATGCTGCTCACCAAAGTCGTTTCCGATGGACAACCTGATGCATTTTCGTGGATGGTGCTGATCACACAGACCGGCCATTTAGACCACAGACTGACCACATTGACCAGGGTGGGGCATGGCCCGTTTTCTATGTCCGGTGCAGGTGGACCGGCCCACATGCAGTGGGCCAGATTGGACCCGTAGTTCTAGTCCAGCAGACCCAGCGGGCCAATCTGACAGTTAGGGCCAGGCTCAGTGGGCTGGGTCGAACTGGTAGTTCGGGATGGCGGAACCCGAGTTAGTTTGGGTCGGCATATGTAACCACATGAGGATACTGTGGATTCTTATGACAATTCTTTTTACGTACCATAGACCTATACTTAGTGTTAGATGACTCTAGTAACTCTAATGGATTTGATATCGAGACTCTGTATCTTATAGAGATCAGATGTCTCAAGAAAACTTTATGATGTATCTAGAACAAGTGTTATCTGATTTAATTTTGTTAGACCGGTGCTACATGCTTACTTTCAGATAGCTTGAGTGTTGAGATCTTCTGGTATCAAGCATTCTATGAATGGAACCGTATGGCTGGAAGTGGATAGAACCTTAAGTCTTGTAAATCCTTTATGAGTATATGAAGATGTTCTTGTTATATGTGTTGTTGACATATACCTGTGTTGAGCTGACTGTATATTCTTAGTGGTGTTTCCTTTGGGATCTTTTTACTTTGTTTTTTGGGGTTCTATGATGATTATTGTTTTACTCACTCCTACATTGTCTTTTCCCACACGTGTCATGTCTTGTGTAAAGAATCAATGTTTTGACAGAGTCTTTGGTGAACCAAGACTAGGTGGTGCTTAGAGTGACCTAAAAGAAGAGGAATTCTTCTGAGGCTTCATATAACTATTCATATACCTACAATTCAGGTATGGCTTTCTATATAGAAGTTCCAGAGACTTGGATTTTACTTTTCTTTTTTTAGGGTTGTATTTGGGCCCTGTTTACCTTCAGTTTTCTTTCGGCATACCTTGTGTTTATTTACATAGTGTTTTTACATTCCATCATCTATGGTTTGGAGTTATGTGAGTGTGTATAGGTACTTAAGAAAATGGATCCCATTTTTTGGGATATGCCTACTCATCTCTAGTTTCCAGCCCCTGGCTTATGGCTGGCAATCTTGGAGTAGTCACGACATGGGCCCCAGGTGGCTGGTCCTAGAAATATTTTTTTTACAATGTATCTAGATCTAGGATTAGATACATGTTAATCAATAAAAAGGTATTAATTTCTTATGGGTTGAGGAAGTTGAGACCCCATGAGTAGAATTATGTTACTATCTTGGTTTTGGTAGTGGAAGTCTTCACATTAGATATGTGGAGATGCTAATTTATGGTTGCGTGTTTTTTTACTTAGATAACTATATTTTTAAGCACATATCTACCCATAGATAACTCAACTTAATATATCATAATTTGTTGGAGTTATTATGAGAATATGACTCTGAGATAGTTTATTATCCAATAAAGGTAAATGTGTTGGTTGGTTCCCTTACTAGGAAATTTTATTATCGTTAGGTGGAGGAGATGACAGAGTAGTTAACCTCATTGCAGCTAACTCTAGTAGAGGTTAGGGGTGTAGCTTATCTTCAGTTGATTATGGTGACACAACCACTTCTTTAGTGAATTTACGTGGATCATTTTGGATATGTCAACTATGATGTTCTACAGGACCAGATATCTTAAAGAGGTTCACTATATAGGTTTTGTTGAATTTGGGTGCCATTTCATCCTATTATAGGAATGGACTATGGTTCTAGTCATGTTGTGTGAGGATGTGTTGAGGATTTTTTATACCTCCCCATTTTTGGTACATTTGGGAGTGAATAAGGTGTTATAGGACCTTTAATGGATGTATTTGTGGGATTTAATGAGGAGGAGCATCATAGAATTTTTTTATCACTGCATCAAATGTTAATAGGTTAAGGTTGAGAATTAGGTTCCCACTAGTTCAAATCAACCTATTGAGATCCCAGAATGGAAGTGGGATGACATGTTTATAGATTTTTTAATGGGAATTACAAAAATAATGAGAATCCATGATGTTATCTAGGTGATTTTCAAATTACTTACCAATTCAAGACACTTACTTTCCATTTGAGGGTAGAGATCAACTAATATTTTGAGGTAGCTGTACTAGTATGAGATAATCCGATTTCATAGGGTACCCATGATGATCATCTATAACCATGATTCTTGTTATAAATCACAATTGTGGAGTGGATTATTTGGGGACCTAGTTATGTTTGAGCATAATGTTTCGCCCCCAAGTGGATGTCCAGTCCATGCAGACCATCCGGTTCATAGAAAATAATTTGAGATCCAGCATATTGGGTTTTCATTTGGAGTAGTGTGGATCACTTAACCTGGGTGGAGATCATATTCAGTAGTATATGTCACCCCACTATCGGTATGTCACCATATGAAGAACATTATGAGAGACCCTACATGTTACCATTTGATTGGGTTGTGGTTGGTGGGAAACCTCTTATTAGGCTAGAAATTGTGCAAGCAACTTTAGAGAAGGGTTTAGGTGATCCATGGGAATTTTATGAATGCTCAGTATCGACTGAATTTATTTTGAAAACCAATATAATATAGCTTTGGTGTTTGATCCGGGAGACTATGTTTTCTTGAGAGTCTCCCAATGATGTGGATTTTAGAGATTTGGTTTGGGTGTAAACTTTTCTTCAAGGTTCTTTAGGTCGTACAAGTTTTTGTGTGGGGTTGATGAGGCTGCTTATTGCTTGACCTACCCACTCATTTGGAGTGATGACATATTCCATGTGTGAAAACTGAGTGGATACATGCTTAACCCATATTATGTTATCATCTATAGTGAGATATACATTGAGGAAGGAATCACCTTCTCAAAGTACTTGGTGGAAATCGAGGACTGGCAGGAGAGGATCCAATGTGGATGGACCATTCCTCTTCATCGAGTGCTTTGGAAGCATTAGAGCTTACATAAGATATCCCCAGAATGTGATATCTATATGTTGGAACATTATCCTCACATTTTTGTGTAGCTATTGATTTTTAAAGGTGAAGATCTTTAAAAGGAGGGGGGAATGTAACGACTCTAGTTTCAATGGTTTAGTTCTCTGAATATTTCTAAAAATATATATGTATCTTTTGATTTTTCATTGGAGTTGGAATTGCTTTTTGGGAGTCTTGGGGCCTCTAAATATATATATTAAAAATATTAATATATATTAAAGAATGCATATGACTATTTTTGGAATAAATTATTTTCTCATTGATCCAGACCTCATATGAAAAATTTGAGACCTCAACTACTTTCATAATGCTAGGTTTACCCTAGGTGTGACATAAAGTTTTTCAACATCAGGTGTTCTATGGAAGGAAGGCACTGGTTGGTTTGTTAAGTGAATTAATTAAATAAATAAATAAATTTCCTTAAATTTCCTAAAAACCTAATAACTATTTATAAAATAATCATTAAAAAAATCCATAGGTTTGGCCAAATAAACCTATGTGATTAAAGAGGATAAGAAGGATATTTGTTGGTTTTGTCAACCTTTGAATGTTTATCGATAATGATTGAGGAGAATCATGAGATTGTTGGAGAACACAATGGGATCTTCACTTTCTTCTCTAGAGGATTCATTTTTCAAAATAAATTAATCCATTCTTGAGGCATAGATCATTATTTTATGATTTCCACCCTTTTATTTAAATGCCTAAGAATGAATTATTATATCTTCTTACTTTATAGTGTTTTCTGTTCTTTTCATGTGCTATATTTTTAAATAATTTTCTTACACCTAATTGTTTATATTTGAAAGCTTTTATTTCACCCTTGTTTCTGAATTAGGATATTTTTTGTATGGGATCACACTAATCCACCATGATTTTCACTTTGTTCTTGTTCTATTCTCACCATATTTATTTATGTTCTTCATTGTTGACATATTAGTTTAGTGTTATTTCATTGTCATGATGGATTTGAGAGTGACTGAACCCCAAAATTCATGTAGGATGTTTTAATGACCTTGGAAGAAGTGTTTTGAAGATGGACCAAGGCATATTTTGGGTTATAGGTGATTTATTAAAGGATTGGGACCCCCAAATTGTGACAAGAGGTGTGTTGAATACCACAAAGGTGAATCTTAGTTCTGATCTCTATCCATAAGAGGCCAAAAATAAATGATTGGAGGATTCCCCTTAATTTTTAGTGGTTTTATTCATGTTAAATGGTGAGGAAGTTGGAGAAAATAAAGGAAGTAGAATTCACATTAAAAATTGATTCACTTAAAAAAAACAAAACTACACACCATGAATCATGGAGGAACATCGGTCATGTATTCTATGTTCTCACAATAGATAGGGTTTCAGCCTAAGTTAAATATCACATGCTATGTGATTCTACTCAGGCATCCATGCCATGTTCCATGGGAACATTACCAGGACCGTCGATAAGTATACACACCATGTCACCATATGGAAATGACATTCAGATGCACATGGCTAGCAGAGTTGTGTACAGTGAGTACATACCCATGACTCCAAGTGAATGTACATGTTGTGTGACCCTATGTACAGAATGTGTAGATCCACATGGATATACAAGACATTTCATAATGATGAAATTCACAATTAACCATGTGAGATCACATGTCGCGTAAACACATATAAAAATAATTTACATTTTTCTAGAAACTTATGCTCTAATAATATTGTTCTTATAGACTCAGATTTGGGCCCACAATTAGCCTACCCTGAGTAGTTTTTCATATGGGACATAATGGTGTAATTTGTTTATCTATTAAATTTATGATGTGAGGTTATGTAAGAATAATTATTCTTTAAGTTATTATCATCCAGTGAAAGAATTTTTGTGTGATCATCAGAGTGTTACTAGGGTTGGTACTCCCTTTTCACACCAGCATATGAGCCCCCATATCCAATTTATAAGTAGAGATAGAAATCCCTAAAATCACATAGGATGCAGGTCCTCTATCTATTGAGTGGAATCCCATTCATTGATATCTGGAAATGCGTTGGTCCTCTATTGGGGTACTTCTCCCTTGAATGTGCTACAAAGTAGTGAGGTGAAGTTCCTTCACATTCATGAGATGATACACAAGATGAATGGATAGGAGATAGTTCTCCCTAAACTATGAAATGGATTAGAAAGAAGATAATCTCTACCATGTTTTCTTTTGAGGTTCTTCATGGTATTAGATATGAGATGGAACCTTTGGAGATGGGGAAAGACTCTTCATTCTTATATGGATTGGATGATGGATATTCCCATTCTCTCTTCACTGGGGTTTCTTTGAACATATTTTATGTTGGATTTTCTTTACCCTGTTGATTTATTCATTGATATGACTGTTGTTATTTCTATTACTGCCCCTTCTTGTTTTCCAAGTTGTCTTACTAGGTATGTATATAATCACTCCTACATGAGCTATACCTACACATGTTACATCTTATGAAGTCGATATACATATATGATGTGATTTTGGAGGACCCAGTATTGGAGGATCATAGGGGTACTTTGAAGTTATGTATGTGTTTAGTGGTTATCCTTAGAGATTTTGATCTGGTTACTCTTAATTTTTCCTATTTCCCATCATTTTTCAGGTTGGGAACTCATTTCTAGTTGGGTGTCTATTTTTCCCTTTATATCACTTGTATCCCCTTAGCATACATTGAGGTACTTTCTAGAGTCTATTGCATGAATTTTTTATAATCTAGATGTTTTAGTTTATTATTATATCCTTGAATTATTTCATGGGTCATGTGTTGTGAATACGTACAGGTACACTAGGATAAGGCCTCCTATTTCAGTTATATGACTACTCAACACTTGTTGGCATCCCCTGGCTTATTGGAAGTAGGTTTGGTGTGTCCCACTCAACTTACTACTCACCCAAGCGGGGTTCTGGTGGGATGGGTCATGAAATTCAGTGGATCTTCTAACCTAGTGGTAGATGAAGGATATATTAAAGCTCTAGAAAAGATATTCAAATTCATGGGTTTCTTGGAGAATCAAAATATAACTCTTTTTATATACCATTTTTATAGTGAAGATAATCAGTGATGGTTAATAGTCAAGAATATAAGAGAAAGATAAGATATTGATGCCTTGTAATGGAATAAATTTAAGTATATTTTCCTTAAGATGTATTTTCATATGGTTGCTTGACTTAGGATGGAAAATAAATTCTTGGAATTTATATAGAAGGAGGAAGATTTAGTGGTCGTGTATTTAGAAAACTTCACCCGATTGGAAATGTATGCACTAATTTGTATCCAACATCATGATAGAAAAATAAATTAGTGTTGCTTAATATTATAACCAAGATATCAAATATCATTGTCCTCTTGAGAATTTAAATGTTATGAGACACTTTTCACTATGTTGGGAATGTATAAATGGAGTTTTTTTAATGATCATGTATCCTATGACAACAATCATAAAAAGAGATATTGGTGGCATAAAATGGGAAGATTTGATCAAAGAAATCCAAAGTTAAGAGAATTAAGTTTTTATTTTTTGATAGTTATGGTAAAAATAAACATTATGAATGTATTTTTAAATCTGGTATATTTTTTATATGTGTTAATTTTGGGCATACAACTCATGATTTAAAAGAAAAAATCATAGTAGTGGTAAGAACAAATTTGATATGTAGTGAGTAAGGTGTTTTAAATATAATGACGTGGGTCATTATATAGATTCATGTTCAAAGAAGAGCACAAATGATGGGAAGTAGTAATATTATAAGTATATGGGTGTGGTAAAATACTTTTCAACTAATTTATCTAATTTTGAAACATCAAATAAATTTGAAACAAATATATTACTTTTTTATTCAGATTATGCTAATGTCTTATTTGATTCACAGTCTATAGATTAAATCATTTCTAAGAAATTTACTGGAAAACTAAAAATTTCAGCTTAAGAAATGAAGCTAGTAATTTTCATAAAAACACATATGGTGGAATTAAGGCAAAAAGAATTTATATATATCTTCTTGTTAACATTCGTGGAAGGTTTTTCCTATCAAACCATGTAATTTTTTCCATTTTATAATTTTATTTTATTCTATGTATGGATTAGATTTAATTTTATCATGCTAAGATAGATTGTCTATCCAAAGAAGTTAATTTAAAAAATGATCTTATTTTTATATATAAGACTCAATTCATACATTTTATAAGACGATAAACTACTAAAAGATTGAAATGAAATTTATCTTTCTCATATTGTCGAAAATAAGGGAACTGTTTAAATTAATGGTGTGTCAGTATTAAAATAATATATAGCTATTTTATTGATGAGTTTAAAGGTATTATACTTATCCAAGAAGTTGAATTTACTGTTAATATACTACCTTATTCTAATACAATATGAAAACCTCATTATCGAATGGATCATGTAGAAATTATAGAATTGAAAAATTAGTTATAAGAATTGTTTGATAAAGGTTTCATTTATCCTAGAACTTCACTATTGTGATATTCTATTTTATTTTTTAAAAAGAGAGATGGTTCTATGAGGATTTTTATTGATTATAATTCATTTTATAAAATCAATATTAAGAATAAGTTTATGTTTCCTCTTATTGATGAGTTTTTTGATCATATATACGGAGCTCAATATTTTTCAAATGTTAATCTTCGGTCCGAGTACCATTAGCTAAAGGTAGAGGAGGAATACATCCCTAATAATTTTTTTATTAAGTATAGGAATTAAGAGTTTATGGTTATTCCATTAGGGTCAAAAGATGCCCTAGCTATATTCATGGATCTTATAAATAGATTTTTCCATTAATATTTGGATAAGTTTTTTGTTGTGTTTATTGATGATATTTTCTTTTATTATAAAAGTTATGAGGATCCTGAAAAACATCTAAGGATACTTCTAGAACCCATTAAGGAAAATAATTTATATGGAAAATTTAGTAAATGTGATTTTTTATATCTGATTTCATTCCTTGGACATATCATAAATAAATATGGCATAATTGTTAATCCCACTAAAACTAAAGTGGTTTATGAACAAATGTGACCTGAAAATGCTATTTAGATTCATAGTTTTTTCTATATTATAAAGTTATTTCCAACATTTTAATGAAAAATTTTCAAGTTTATATAACCCACTAACCATGTTAACACAAAAGGAGTTAGTTTTATTTGGACAATGAAATGAAATAAATATTTATAGGAATTGAAAAAAATGAACATTGAATGATCAAGTTTTGGCCTTTCCATCCAAAAATTGTGAATTTATTTATCTATAGTGTTTTTTTATTGATAGGATTGGGTTTTAATTTAATTTTGAATGATCATGTAATTTCTTACACTTAATTTTAATCAAACATCATGAGAAAAATTATTATACACAATACCTTTAAATGGTGGTTGTAGTGTTTTATTTAAAAATATAGAGGCAATACTTATACGAACTAAAGTGTGAAATATATACTAATAATAAATTTTTTAATTATATATTCACTCAGAAGGAGTTGAATATGAGTCATAAGAGATAGTTATAATTGATAATGGATTACAATTCCACAATTCATTACCATCTATGAAAAGAAAAAAGAGTAGTTGATTATTTTATTTGGAAAGATAGTGATACATTATCCAAGTTACACTTGGAACATATCCCTTTGTTTAATGATATGATGAATTTTGGCTTATAAATTGTGAATTTAGGAACTCTCAAAGTTTTGTTTTGGGTTTCATTATAATAATCTTTATCAGACCATAATAAGAAGGATCGTAAGGAAGATTGTGAGTTATAGGAATATGTAGAATTTTTTAATAAAGGTAAGTTTCATAAATTTAATATTAATAAAGATGGAATTTTAATATTAAAAATTAGTTATATATTTCATGTAACCCCTAGTTTGAGATATAACTATTAAGTGAGGCTCATAGTTCTCTATTTTCAATATATCATGACATCAAAAAAATGTATATAGACGTTCTGGACCATTTCTTATAGGAAGGAATGAGGATATATATTTCTGATTTTATTATGAAATTTTGGACTTGTCAATAAGTTAAAGATTAATGAAAATTAAAAATGGAGATACTTCATCCTTTTCAAGTTATTTAATTTAAATTGGAGAATATATCCATGGATTTCATGGTGGGATTACCATTGCAATATCAAGGTAATAATGTAATTTGGGTAATTGTTTATCAATTAAATAAATCTCATCATTTTATTCCCATTAAAGATAATATGACTTTGGATAAAATTTATTGAATTAATGTTAAAGAGAAAATTAGATTTTATGGAGTCCATCATCCTATTATGTATGATCATGATCTAAAATTAAACTCTAATTTATATATATGACTTCATAATTCATTAGGCAACAAATTGAATTTCAGTACAAACACTCTTCCCCAATCCAATGGATATCCAAAGAGTTTGATTAAGAATTTGGAGGATATTATTTGAGATTTTTTAATGGATTATCATGTATGTTTTAGTCAACATATGTCTTAGGTTGTGTTTTTATATAATAAAAATTTTAATTCCAATATATAGATGGAAACATTTTAGGTATGATATGGAAAATGATGTCATAATCCTTCATATTGGGATGAAGTCTCAAGAAGAAAGTTATTGGGACCAAAATTGGTAAAAGAAATGGATAAGAATGTGAAGATGATTCAATAATACACAAGGATGGCTTGGAGTTGATAGAAAATCAATGTAGATGACTGTAGAAAATATCTTTCATTCAAGGTAGGGGATCATGTTTTTCAAATCACATATCTATATAAACATGTAATGAATTTTAGTAAAAATGTAAATTTAATTCCATGGTTCATTTGTCTATATGAAATTTCTGAGAATAATAGATCAGTTTATTATTAGGCATCCCTAAATTTGAGTTTATCCTTGGAACATGATGTATTTCACATTTTATTGTTAAGAAAATATGTGCTAGATGCATCTCATGTTTTGATTTCTAAAGTAGTTCAATTGGAAGAAAATAGTTCATATATAGACCAACCAATATAGATTACTGACTTCAGAGAGTAAGTATTCTAGAATAAATATGATTTACCATGTTAAGGTTTTTTTAAACTATATTATTTAGAAGTAACATGGGAATCATAAAATGTTATGAAGAAAAAATACCCCAAATTGTTTGAGTGACAAATAAAATTACAATGAAATAATTTACAAAAGATAACAGTAATATAAAAAATAGGTAATGTTAATATAAATATTTTTTATTTATTATTAATATTCATTAACTATATTTTTAGAGTTATATTCATTATAAAAATATTAGGTAAATTTTTTGTCAAAAGAAAATTTTTTTTATTGAAATCTGAATTGGGTTTTCATACATTATATGATTTTATTTAAAATATTAATTTTAAAATTATTGAATATTAATTTAAAAAAAATAAACTTCATTTTTTAATTTATATTATCAAAATTTATCTTTGGATTTATTTTTGAGAATTTTCTAAAATTTTTAATTTTTCAATGAAAAGTAAAAACACCGTTTTTATTGAAAAATTTATTTGATTTTCAAGTATTTACAAAGTCACATTAAATTTTGAATCATTTTTACAATTTAACCAGTTAATTTTTGTTAAAAATAATTCAATAAATTTTATGGGAATCAAAATTATTCTGGAATATGTTAAAAAAAATTATACTTAAAAGGAATTTTTCTGAAAAACTATTTTTCATCATTTTTTACATGTTTAATATTAAATTAAATATTTTACACTTCAATGAATATAATTTCTTAAAATATATTCCATATTTTTAATCATCATAATTAATACTAGGTAATATGTTCAACTTGTTTTTGGGACATAATGAATAGTAAGAATAATAAAAATATGTTACCACAGTTAAGGTTAAAAAATATTTACTGTGGATTAAACTAAATAGAAAAGGATTAAAATTGACTAAAAACCTATCTAAATCCTATTTTATAGAAATATTTAGACCATATATCATCTCATCTTATGAAATGGTGCATTTTGGATCCATTTCTCATGAGTAATACATTAATATATTTTAATCTTTTAAAAAATTAATGTTCTTCCTCTCCCTAACTTATAAAAGGGCACCCACTCTCCTCTCATATCAACACTTAATGATACTTCTGGTTCAACCAAGACCTTCCAGAATCTATTATAAAATCCCTAAACATGTATTAGTTGTCTTTTTTTTATCATAAAATTAATCTAGGAAGGTTTTAGGTATAAACCTGTTGTGGTTGTCCAAAGTAGAGATATAGTTTTTAACCGAGCATTTTTGTTTTATTTCTTCTTTTACCCCATTAAAATATTTTTCAACCGTGATGAAATAATGATGTAAAAATACTCTATATACAACTATTTTATTATTTTATTGGAATATCTTTTATTTATATTCTCTTTCATTAAATGGGGATTGAATCCATCATTCTTTTGTATGACGGACTACCACTATACGAACAGATGTAATTCGTTTTCCATCACCACCTATGAGAGATGGATATAATAATTTATTTAATATATAAATATAATTTTAATGATATTATTATCATTATTTTATGATAATAGTTCATCTATTTTTTTACCTTTCCAACCATTGAAAATTGATAACGTCGTTCGTGCGTACATTTTGATTACCACTTAGATGAAGTGATGTGATTTGTTTTTCGTCACCACATCACATAAATGGTATATATAAATTTATTTAAATATATATTATGATATTTATGATATAATAATAATTTTAATGATAAAATTAAACTTAATTACTTCCCCTCGTGATCTTTAAAAAATGAAAATTTTATTCATGTGTACATACGACCTACCCTCTCAATAATCGTAAGGTAATTCATTTTTCATAAATATATTTCATGGTTGGTTTTAAAAGTATAATTAATGAATAATAATTATATATTTTTATTATTATTAAGCTTAATATTATTTAATAATATCCTCTTTGACAATATTCAACCTATTGATGCCATTTTGGGGCTATGAGTCAAATATCCTCAAAACGCCTAATGTGGACTTAACCGATTAAGTAATTAAATTTTTCATTGAAGTAAATGGTTAATGATAAGGTATTAACCCTATAAAATGTTATTAAGAAATTAAATACTTGATAAATGTTTATTATATAAGAGATAAATAATTCACGTGATGATCCAGACTTGAGGTAAGAGACTTTAGCTTGAAAACCTAATTTTAAATGTTTTAAAATTTTATCTTATAAATATTTTTCTTCCATGTCTATAATATTAAAATTATTTTATTGATGTATTTAAATGGACATAAATTAATTATAAATTAAATTTTATGACACTTTTGACCCTCTACTGAGGGTATTTAAAACCAATATGTTTATGTATTTTATTCAAAACATTTTGACCAAAAGGAAAAAAAGGAATGTTCAATTTTATAATATATTTAATCAATGATTTTTGGAATCCCCATAATAATTATTTGATTTTTATCTTCATTTGAAATATTTTATGATTTATTCAAATAAAAAACCTCCTTCCATTTTGTTGGTATTTTCAAAAAGGGTTTTAAATGGGATGGATATTTCTATATCCATGATTTTTTTTCTTATGGGTGAACTAAATATTTTTATATATAGGATCATATAAATGAAAAAAATTTATGTGTTATTATTAAGTTATGGTTCTTAAGAATTATTTAGGATGAAAATGGAGGTTTATAAAGCCCATTATATTTTGGGATGCCAATATAGATATCAAATTCATTGGGTAAAGAAATGGAGTTAACCGGTTTTAGGTTTCTCTTAAGAGACTATTGGAATTTATCTGGTTGGTTATTCCATTTGTAAGAGTGATTGTAAGAGCGATATTAAAATTATTTACCAAATTACCTATATGATTTATATATGATGTATATTTTTTTATAAAAAATATTATTATGTTAAAAGGTAGGATAATGAGATTCAATTTAAGGTAATTTTAGGCCACATATTTAGGGTGAACTTTATTTCTTTTTGAAACAAAATTCATGATTTATTAATATTTGAAAATAAACAATTGGGAGTTTTATTTTTTCTTTCATATTTATCATAAATTTTTTTATTTAAAGGATTTGGGTGGAGAATTTTATTCCTTGGGTAAGATAGTTTTTCTTTTTATCTCAAATTTTATTTAAAAAGGGAAAATTTTATGAGTATTTATTGAATAATGGGTTTTATTATTTATTTTTTATGTACCTTACTAAGTTTCTTGTGTTCATTCTATTTTTTACATTTTTTAGATATTATTTAAAGGTTGGGGTCGAAGCCTCATTTATTATTTAAAGAAAATCAAAGACCTCTTTTAACTGGGTAGAGGGAGACCCATTACATAGCCCAAAGTCCTAGTGGACATTTAGCCCATTACACAGCCTGTATGCCCAAGTTTTTAGCCCACACAACATTCTGTGAATAGTGCACCTATATTACTCCACTTTCTATAGTACTGCACAGTATCCACCGCTGCTACAGTACCCTTCCGCCGCTATAGTGACCTGTCATGGCTACTAGTGTATGCTACAATACTGCAACATCCCCTGGACCCAATGGGTTTTGAACCCCCATTTTTCCTGAAAATAAAACTTCTTATATATTAAAAAAAAATTATTGTAGAAAAAATGGATACAAAGTGAAAGTGACCAATTTATGATGTAATATTTATTTATGTGTGGGTGATGGCCAAATTCTCTAAAACTATAAACCAAAAAAATATTTTGGAATGGAATAAAATGAATTATTATATAAATATATTATTTAAATATTGTTTAGGGATGAGTACTATATATGCCATGTTATTTACTAGTCTAGATGTCCCTTATTCCTTAAATCCTAGTAGGTAGATATCAGTATGAACCAGTGATATCCAATAGATGACATTCAAGACTATCCTTAATTATCTAAGGCATACTAAGGATATGTTTTTTATTCATAAAGGAGACATGGAACTTTTCATAAGGGTATATATAGATACTAGTTTCCAAAAATGTTATTATAATTTGAAATCATAATAAGGATACATATTAACTCTAAATGGAGGTTCTAAGGGCTGGAAGAACTCAAAGAAAGCCATGGTCACCAATTGTACAGTTACATTTGAGTATATTGTATCTAAAAAAATATAATTTTGTATGAATTTTTTTCTATGATTTTAGTGTGGTTTTTATAAGTAAATAACTTTTCAAAATCTAGTATGATAACACTAAAAAAGTGTCTCTTGAAATGGTTACAAGGTAACATCATTAGATAAAGAATATACTTGAAAATATCATATCTTGATAGATTTTTCTTAGAGAGGTGATGTAATAGTAAGTATATTTTCTATGGAATATAATGTGGAAGACCCATTGGAAAAATCTCTATCTCAACAGAAGCATGGAAATTATGTGAGAGTCAAAAAATTAAAATTAATTAGTATATGGTTGTAGTCCAAGTGAGAGTTTTTTGGAGTTAGTGTCCTAGAACCAACTAATTTGAACATTATATTACCTCTATATTCATGAAGTTGAATATTAAATAAAACATCTTTATAATAAATTGATTATTATTCTGTCTAACTTTAATGATATAATATCATAGTGAATTTAATGAATTGAATTGGTTATAATCAGTTCTCTGCTATGATGATAAACTCAAAATGGAATTCAAATATTCTTAAACATAGTTCTATGGTCATATGGTATTATTTTATGGGAAATAGATGATGCATACTATCATGTGAGAGTAATCATAATAAAATGAGAGTTCATCTCATTAAGTTCATACTTGGAAATCTCCAAGATAAGTGATTATGATGAAATAACACAAGCGTAAATTCCATATGTTATATGTCATTGAATATTCATATATGAAAAAATGTGTAATGATAATTAGACAATAATATTATTATTAATACATATCATAAGTTTCATACTTAGATGTATTGATATAACCGTGATGATATATATTTATGGTGAAGTTGGGTATATTGAGTTGTTCATGAGTGATATATTATTAAATTCAAGGAAGGATTTTACCCACCAAATTTATATAAGTTTATATCTCAAAACGTTCATTAAAAGAGAATTTTAAAACTAAATTTCATAAAGATAGTGTATTATAGGTTTATTTTGTAAATTTTAAGAAAGGTGTAACAAGTATATAGGTTGATTATGTGAGTATGAAGCCTTCATGATGAGATATTGATACAATGAGATCATATTACACAGTGAGCATTCATATGTGGTTGTCAATTTTGTGGCCTTAATTCCTTCCTCTTATTTTAATTTATGTGTTTCTAGATGATGATATTGAACTTTAAGAAAACCTACCTAATTCCACTGTGTAAGAAGCCTATAAGACCAAAAACTTAGCGTTTCTATTTATCTAGATTAAATTATATCTAAATTCAATAATTGGAATAAATTTTTTTCTCTAGTCCATGGAATAATATTTATAAAGGATTTACTGATTAAAAATATATAGTCAATATATTAATGATTTATTTAAATACTAAATTAAATATTTATTTACAAGAAAATAAATATTATAAATAAATAAATATTTATTTAATGAATAATATTTATTATTCAATGTTCAATAAATCAGGAGTATTAATGATCCATGATGAGTTTGGTGATGAGAATGATATGAGCATTAAATATCATTAAATAAAATTGACTGTATTTAATAAAATGAAATGTAACATTGTATGAGTTATTACACACCATGTAATATTATTATTATAATTATTATAATTATTATAATGGTGAATATATAGAGTTTAATATTTGATAAGGACCTTGATACTCATAAATGTTTCATGAAAAATCTAAATCTAAGAAATGATTTTTATTGATTTTTTATTTTTTCTCTAAATAAAGAATCATTTTATTAAAATTTTAGTGATTTGCATACCATTAATTAATTTGGTGTAAAGTAATTGAAATTTTTAAACATTATATTTATTTGAGATTATAGAATTTTAGTTGATTTTCACTAAGTGTTTGATAATATTTTGGAAAAAATAGGCCAACACCTTGGCTAGATCTCAACCCCCCAATAAGTCACATAACCATACCTAGGGTCTAGCCATCCAAATCAGAGGGGAGGTCCAGCTTGGGTATGGTATGAGACATAGGTCATGCATAAGGTGAATAGGTAGACACAAACATCAGCACATAGGATCACACCAACACACAAGGCTATTCTGAGCGGTAGCAGGTGGAGGGTCTCCTCAGTGCACGAATGAATGGGAGGTAATACGAGTTCATTGGATTGGGTTTTACTTGATTGATTGGTGTGGGATCTTGAAAGTATTATATGGAAGCACTCTCCGGTCCAAAGGTTCTATGTGGGATGATGATACGTGGGTACCATTCCCCACTTATACAAATGATGTTGTCTCATCCCAACATTGCATGTACCCAACTCAAACACTTGAACTCCACCATAACTACTACTTTCCACATTCAACATCATTGGACTATCATCACATCTCACTAGAGAACACCATGAATTCCACTGCAAGAGCTCTAGATCAATCCAAAATTTCAATCTCAAGGCTATGAACCTCCATGTATGACTTGGATTTTGGGAAGGCCACCGCGAAGCTAAATAAAATATGAAAATGACATACATGGTAACATGGGATTGATTTTCCCACTATGAAGGACAGTTGAAATTGATAAAGGAAAATAGTTTTCGACACCATTTCGTCTACTTATATACCATAGGTTCCCCATGGAGAAAAAATATAGCATGAAACTACTAATTAATTTACACCAACAAAGTATCCATATTCACCCTTGTTTGATAAAAATCATAGAGATCAAACTGAGAAGGAAGGATATAAGATGGGTTAATCTGGTACATAATGTCCTCTGTGGATCAATTTTATAAAAATAAATCTATGATGTAAGAGTTTTCATGAAACAACATAGGTTCCAATATTATATTACTAAGGATTTGATGAAGAGATAGAGACTACATTGTGGGTTCTCTATTGTACCATGGGCATTATAAAAAAATACATACCTGTAGGAGTTAGTGCAATGGATCTTGGATACACTACGGGTGAGACCATAATAGTTGTGGAAAGTTTTTGGTGGAAGGATATTGCACTGTGGGGAAGTTGTATATATTATATATATGCAAGGCCATGTATAAGAAAAAACTATGTAATGAAAGATACACTGTAGTATTCATGCCCAAAATAAATGGGATTTTTAAATTGAAATTTTAGATACTTGATATTGTCTGGATATCCATGGGATACACCCTGAGACACGGGGAGAAATTGGGTAAATGCATTCATGAAGGACTCTTACACACACAAGGAGTCAAAAATCATTTTTAAAAAGGATTTCTTGCTGATAAATTTTAAAATTTAGAAACATTTATTGAATATAAGAGAAGATATAGGAATTTAAATTTAAATATATGGGATTATATTTTACATATAAATAGAGGGGTGTCATGCCACACCAAATTGAGAGGGATTTGGAGCAGGGAATTCAGATACTACAGCTTAGTTTCTTTGATACTATATTTTTAGATTTCCCTATCATGCAATTCATATGTTTTTTTATTAAATTATTTATACTATTATCTATCTCTCTCTCTCCCATTATCCACCTTGAACACTTATACTATTGATTATGAGAAACCATGATAAGGAATATCTTTGGGGAGTAATCTAATATTGAACCCAATTCTATGTTTTTTATTTTCATTAGGTTAATTTGAGTATGATTTGTGGTGGCTATAATCCTCACCATAGTTATATAAGGATTAGATTATTATTCTAAAACTATTACCCCTAAATTGAGGAGGTGGATATACAGTATGCTTAGTGATTGTTAACAAGGCTACATATTTACAACTGGAGTAGGAGAACGTGTTCTAACATATGATGGAGTTAATTCATTAAGTAAATAAAAAACATGAAGATGAAATTTCACTATGGATGAATCTCTCAAGAGAATTTTCATTCTTTCTAACATTCATTCATTTTTTTCATGGCATATGCATATTAGGTTTAGTTTTTCATTGAATCATAATTACCACCATATTTTTCATTGCATTTATAAAATCAATATACATAAAAAATTAGAATAAGTTAATGAGGATAGCGTGTGATTGACTATGAATATCCTCAAGTGATACAATCCTAGTCAGCCACTATGCTATACTGGGAAAATAAATTTTAGTTTTTTCACCTTCTTACAACATGAATGTAAAAACATGGCACCATTTATAGGGATCCATGAATTTGATAATTCACTCTTTCTTTCACATTATGTAAATAGTTTTCATCATTTTATAAAAAAATGCCTAAAATATATATTTTTTCCATGATGTGTTCAAATAACTATTATTATGCATGGGTGGATTACTCACGGGTGCAAGGATAAGTTGTTCAAAATCCCAAGGAGGCCCTCTTACAAAGAATCGATGAACTTGCTATTTTATCCAAGAATATGTTGAATAGAAAATACATAGGAATCTCATTTCAATAACTAATGGTCATGATTACTCATGTTAAACTAATTATCAAATATTGATTCTTAAGGATGAATCCCCATTGGTTGAGGCAAAAATGATTCCCCCTTCACCATTCTCAATTTCTTTCAGTGAGTCAATAATATTGAGCCCTTTCATGAAGTATATCCATGAACCTACCATCTCAAGAAATAAATTTCATCCTTCTACGTATATCTAGATAGTGATGACTATGAATCATGTGTAGATGTAAATATGATAGATTAATAAGATTTATATTAATTTTAGAGTAAATTGGTGTATATTCAAATGTGATATGATCTCCCCATAATTATAGTAGATGCATCAACACCACTATACCTATCTATAGCCTTGGAAAAAGGAGAAACCACCCATGTGGTAGAATTTTAATATAAGATGGAGGATTCTAGATACCTACCTCTATCCATTGAAATTTAACCCCAAGAATAACTTTAAACTAAACAAGAAATTGAAACTAAACATACTTATGGAGATGATCACTTCTTGAACTCATTATCATTTAATTTTGTTGAAAAAAATTTAGAATCACCCCACAATTTTTTGAAATTTCTTTTTTTTACAATCCACAGACTACATAAGAGTAAGATGATGAATATGAAGATGCACCTGACGAGGAACACATGGAGATCCCCAAATATGGTGAACATTTTATAGAGAGAGTACATGAAGAGATCAAAGTTAATTTTCCTTAGTAAACCGAGACATAATCTACCTATATTTAAGGGGACATTTTTTGATATTAATTCTTCATGTTTTAGTTTTTCAAATATAATTACACCTTAAATTTCCCTTTGACTATTATTTTGATGCAACATACCTTATAAAATCCATAGAGAGTGGAGAAGAGGCTGTAAAAATGAAAACTAATAAATAGGAGGACTCATATTTTATACTTCCCCCACAATGACCATTGTACGTTATAGATAAGAGGATAGATTTAGTGTACTCTATTAAGGAATTAATCAATAAAAAAGAGTAATAAGTTCAATTTATAAGGAAGAAGTGTCGGTTTTTAAAATAAAATAAACTCTACCACCATCATATTTTGGATGGAAACTGGTACTGCCCATATGGAGGTAGTAAAATACCATGGCCCACTTAGGGAATTAAATAATGAATTGCCTTTGTTTTGTTTTGTTTTCTTTTTTTTCTAGGAATTTTTTTCCTTATTAGTAATTATCTTTTGGAATATGTTGGTATGTATCACAATCACCCTTATTCTTTTTGAGATTTAATGACACGATATGTATGCTATATTGAGTGATTTTATTTTATAGGTCCTTGATACTGATAACACATGGTAGACCCAAAAAAATGGAAGAGGACTATATATTTATTGTAAAGTTATATTAATTAAATATTTTTTATATTTTAACTCCATGTATTTTTAAAAATCTATTTTTGATCTTTAAAATAGAATTTTTATCCCCACACTTAGAATATTTTCTTTACTTAACTGATCTAGGTGTCATGAGTTTATTATGAATCCTATGATTTCATGTTTTAGATTTAAATGATAATGAGATTGAAAAATTAATATGGAGAATTTAATTATTAGAGTGATGAATATGTATTGATTTGATGAATATTTATTTTAGGAGTTATTTGATTTAGGTAAATGAAATTTCCCAACCATTTTACATACTTTGAATAACTAAAATTCATGTAGATTTATTTTTTATTATTATTTCATTCCATTAGTGATTTACCAAACTTATATGTTTCATTCAAAATAGGATTTATAGACCTAATAATTTCCATTCATTCTTGATCATATTTCTTGAGTGATCTTTAAGTGTTCCACCTACTAGAAATATTATTGGAACATGTTAAATTTATGATTATATAAATTTACTTTTTAATTTATTGAGGAATTTTTATTGATTTAGGAATTATCCTTGAGACTATATTTTTCTTTAATACTCATTTATCTCATAATATCCATTTATCACCTTGTTATAAATGATCCACATTACTATACAATATTTCCCATTTCTAACATACTCAATGTATTGAGCATGATATTTTAAATTTTAAGTGTGGGGGTGGGGGAAATTTTGGTGGACGTGATTCACTAAATATAAAGGAATATGTGTAGGGGAGCTCTTTTGGGTGTTGTGTAAGGTTCATGATACTGCTTACTATACTTTTTATTCCACCCTCTTCAAAAAAAATCAATTGTGTCTTGGGAAAATAAATGTTTACCATTACTATACTGATGATTTTATCATATGGGTTTAGAAGGTGGATGTGATATTTTTTCAAATAATAAATTTCTAAAAAGTAAAAAAACTATGAAAAATTATTTTGAAAAAATTGGGAAAAAATTAATAGGGTTTACATCATTCAATGATCTTTCATTGTATCATGACCTATACTTTAATCTTGGGAAGCGGGAGTAGTCATTTTGAATGGGATGTTTTCATTACACTTTTCTTTTGATATCTTGAAATATAAATGAGAGTTAACCTCATCTTTGAGATTAAATATTTTAAACACCATTACCCTATAACCATATTCCTCTGACTCATATGATCCTTAATGAAAATTCCTCATTATTTCATGTGATTTTTTTATTTAGAAATTGAAGAATTGAGGTCCTTTTAAAGCTTACAAAAATGAATAAGTATTCAAGGTATAAGCATTAATATAGTTTTACATGTTACATAGAGTGATGAGAGAAAAGAATATAATGTTAGGTAGATCATAATTACCATGATTTATAATAATTTCTATTATGATATATAAATGAGTGAAAGGTGATAAGCCACCAATTTCAAAATGTAAAAAGTAAAATATTGGGGTTGATTATTCTCTTTGAAGAGTGTGAAGTTAGACTGATGTTTAATGTGGAACTAAATAGTTTTTCCACATTGATAATAAATTGATTATATTACTTCAAAATTTAAATATTGGTAACATTTTATTCTTTTTAATTTATGTATACATTCCATTATTGAGGATATTCGTACTTTAGGTGTGGGGTTATTTGCTGATTAGAAATTTTACAATAATTGTTTTAAATTTAAATAACGAATTTTAATAAATTGAAATTATTTTTCCCAAAAAATGAATGGTTTTATTAAAATTTTGGTGATTTACATCACAATAATTAATTTTAATTAAATGAATTTAAAATTTTAATCTTGAAGTTTATTTGAGCTTGGGTAATTTTGGTTGATTTTCACTAAGTATATTTAAATCTTAGATAAAAAAATTGGCCAAAACCCAGTCCATCCCTCAACCCCCAATAGGTCACATAGCTAGACCTAGGGGTTCTGTTGAACAACCCATAGAGTAGGTCCAACATGTGTGATTCAAGAAGAATAGGCCATGTAGATAATATGAATATGGGAACACACAAAGATACATAATAGAACACCAGTGCATAGGGCTATTCCATGTGGCAGAGGGAGAAGGGTCTCCTTGGTGTGAGTAGGCATGGGAGGTAGTCTAAATCCCACAAATTGGGTCTAACTTGATAGAATGGTATAGGGCATTGAAAATATTATATGAACGTTCTTTACATATGAATTCTTTTTTATGTGGAATGAAGAAATGTAGGTACTATTCCTCACTTACACAAACGATACCATCTCACCTCAACATCGCTTTACCCTTACTCAAAAATTTCTACAATGATATTATTATCACCTTCCACCTTCTAAATCACCATGCCATCCCTGAATCTCATTGTAGAGAACCTTTTTTTCCAATTTGAGATCTCGAGGTTGAGCCAAAATGCCACTCTAGAGGCTGATAACCAACATGGGTGGCATCTAGATCCTTGGAAGACCACTATGAAGATGAATAAATTTTAAAAAATACTAAATGATAATAGGATATCAATATATACATTATGAATGGTCAATATAATTTATGAAGGAAAATGGGTTGCTACACCATTTCTATAATTACTATGTCATAGGGTCTCTATGGAGGAAGAAAGGAGAGCACGAAGCCATAAAAAAATTGACACCCACTACACTTCTATATTTTCACATGTATCATAGCAATCATGGATCCTAAAATAAAATGGAAGGCTACATTTTAGTTCTTTATAGACTAAGTTTATCAAACTAAATATGCAGTGTGAGAATTTTCATGATTCCTTAGAGGTGAAAATGTGGCAGGATTAAGGATATGGTGAATAGATCAAGATTGTTCCATGGGTTTTTAATTTAACCATATCCATGGTCGAAGAAATAAACATGTAAATGAGGCTTTTTAATGGATCCTATATATTCCATCTATGATCCCATAATGGATGTAGAAAGTGTTTGGTGGAAGGATATTTCACTATGGGGTAGTTGGCTATGTTGTAGCCATGAAGGAGAAAAATAAGTAATGTAGGTTACACCACCATATTCATATGCACATAATAGATTATTTTTTCATTAAAATTTTAGATACTAGATATACTTAAGATATACATAGGATAAACCCCAAGACCTGAAGAGAAATTAAAGGGATATACACATGGATACCTCATACACACACAAAGATTCAAAAAAAACTCCTTAAAAAAATGAACACCGACCAATTTAAATATTTTGAAACTTTTACTGAAGATAATATAAGATAAGTTAAGAGAATTTAGATAAATATAGATGTGATGATTGTGTACTAATAAAAATAGGGGTTTTTTCCACAATAAATAGGGATGGATCTTGAAAAGGGGAGTAGGTTTATGCTATTTAGTTTCCTTACTATTATAGTTTAGTATTTCTTTCTCATGTAATTCATAAGAATATTTTTTATTAAAGTGTTTCTAATATTTTTTTCTATCTCTCTCTACCATTACCCAATGTGAACTCTTATAAGCATGATTATTAGTAACTTACCCATGGAATATACTGGGTGAGTAATTCAGTGTTGAACCCAAGTATATATTTTTTATTTGTTTTAGGTTACCCTAGGGATGATTTGTGGAGGGGGAAATCCTCAATATGGTTATCTAAGAATTAAATTCTTCTACAGCCATTATACCTTGATTAAAGAGGTGGATGTATAGTGTTCTTGATGATTATTGGTTACACTTCATATTCACAACCATAGTAAGAGAAGGTTTTATCACATATAATGGAGTGTGTTCATTATGTAAATTAAATAACTACAAAATAAAATAAGTGCATGATTGACTATGAATCTTCTCAAGTGAGATGACACTACTCATCCACTGTGCTATACTAGGAAAATAAATTATAGCTTTTTCTCCACTCTAGAATATGAATGTCAAGACTTATATATAATTATCAAATATTTTAACCCAAGATCCATATATTCAACACCTGTATAATTTTATAGGGTTAACTAAATACCTAGAATGCACAACCAATCTCTCTCTATAGTTATATCTCAAGGAATAATGATCTTGAAATTTCCTTTGAATCATAATAAATTCCTCCACCTTATCCTCCCTCTATAGATATAATGAAAAAGATAAAATCTACAAACAATTACTAGATTTAATAACCCTAGTTTCCTAAAAAAAATCTATGGATTGTGTGGAGATCAAAGGAAGTAATTCAAGAAAATTGGTATCACCATGATAGCACCTAGAGTACCATATATTATTATTTGAGATCAAAATGTCGCATGTGAATCGCCACTAAAGGGACTCTTTCCTTGGTTCCTTATAGAGAAATGACAATACTCCAGAACAAAGGTTCAAATAATCAACATATTATTCAACTAAAGAATATATAAATTGAGGTAATTATTAATGTAAATTAATTATAAATCTAATGTTAAATATCAGGTATCATAGTTCTAGAAATATTTTTCAAAGTTTCATCTAATTAATTTATTGGTCATGAAATTTATCATCATGTAAATTGCATATTTTTCTCTAAATCTAATAAAAGACAAGGTTAGCTGGGTCCAAATAGCCACTTCCATTATGTTTGAAACCTCCAATCACCTCTTTAACTCTCCATTATTTTCATAAAAAAATTTATATTTTTAGTAGTTTAGAACTAGTATTTCCTTTGATCAGTCACCCTCCTTACCTTTGATTTGACCCTTCACTACCATGCTATTGTAAGAGTTTATAAATTACATTCTGATATCCCGTGAAACCTCTAAAATTTACCCTCTACACACATATATAAAAAATTCATAAATAATTCCTCTTGATGAGACATATTGTGTCACACACTACACTAAGTTTTTGTATCAAGTTTTGTAATATAATTCTTGGCCAACCCACAATAGTTTCTTCAAATATATTGAAAAATTTTAGGTTATTAAAATTCATCCAATTCAAAAAAAATCAATCATAACAATATCAGTATCAAAATAATATGATCACATTTATATCATTGTATTCCATTCTATAACCATTATTAGATTACCATGTGACTATTAAAATTTTTCTAGAATCATTATATTAAGAAATCCATTACATCTGTTGATGAGTCACATGCCATCATTCATTTTTTGTTGTTGTGTCCAAGTGTTTTATTTATTTCCAATGATTTAATATGTGTTGGTGGATAGAGTGGTGATTCTTAGAGAATTGTTATGGATTCATTTTATAGAAATAGATTTCAATCATTTAAATTTATCCTTATTATGTGTGATGATTTTGAATGATATTTAAAGGAATACACGATAAGCGGTGATGGGTGAAGGAACATTGTATACAAAAATCAATAAGGATAGGACCATGGTAGTGTTTATTGACATGATTAATTGAGGTGTGAAAAGAAAAAAAATAATTTCATGAAAACATATATTATTTATTATGAAGAATATTTTGAAAAATAATTGCGTGGGATTTGGGATATCATTGTATGATAATTTAAACATATTTTTTATGGAGAATATATTAAAAAACTGGATGAACATGCAATAAAATGAACCATCTCATAACCCTCATTACGAGAGGAGGCCTAAACCACATAGGAGATCCAGCTCATTGAGCGGGCCTGGCGACAAGGGATACCAAGTGATTGAATGGGTAAAAATTTGTATGGGTGGATGTTTAATAAGAACATGATAAATCTCTTGTTATAGTTCATGGGAGTTGGAAGGCGGGCTAGTGCTGGTGAGGTGTGATCCATAAATCCCATCGGTGCAATGTGTTTCAAGTGATGAACCCCAATGCTAGTTCAAATAGGGGAAGAAACAATGAAGATATATATGGAATCACCTATATGTAAATATGAAGTTGTATAAGGATGTGTGGCTTACTTTTCACCCACTTAAATTATTTCACAATTGAGGAGAGCCGACCAATATTTTTTTTGAGCTACTCGATCAAGAATAAATCATTATCTTCCTCATTCTAATATCTCACTCATCCTTCACTGCTTCGACAAGTGGGATTTTGAATTCTATGTACACCATATCAAAACCAAATTATCATACACATGAGAATAGAAGTACCCTATGTAGTGATATAACCTGATAAAGTTAAGATTTGGCATGAATTAAAATCTTTATTAATTCATAGGTATGATCTAAATAATATACTCTTCTTGTTTCATTATCCTGAATATAAATTTAATAAAGAAATAAAGATCATCAGGTCCAGTAATCCACACCGAATATTCCAGTGAATGCAATATTCATGGATGGAATTTTAAATATCCATAGTCTTTCATGCTATGAGAAATGATCAGGATGCATGAATAAAATCCATGAGTATTCCTAAAGTGAATATACTACATGAAGAATGAATATCCCAAGTCTTTCTAGAATTTATAATGAGGTTCAAATTATTGTTTTTTAAACTACATTAACATGAGTGTTGAGATAAAATATTTACTTATCCCCATTGAGAATAAAGAGAACCCATGACCTTTGGGTATCACAAATGATCCACATCAATATTAACCATAGAATAATATCAGGTATCTGAAATAAAGAAAATAATAAATGTGTTTTTCATAACACATTTTTATTAAGGATTTAAAATGAGAAAATAATGAGGTATTTTAAAGCTTGGAATGAATGAGATATTATCACATGTATAATTATTGTTTTTCTTGTGGGTAAATGTATCTATGAAGGTGATAAAGAATTTTTTTATAAAGAATGAGATACGTTGAATCTATTATGAGATAATATTTTTAAATATTAATGTATCTTTTTATCAAAGAGAGAAAAAGTGTGAATTCAAGGGCCTTTGAAGAATAAAAAACTTATGATCCAAGAAATTTAAATATTGAGTGAATTAGATCATTTTAGATATAAGAAGAGTTTCAAGGCAAAAAACCTACTGCATGTAGCCATTTAATATATTTAATAATTATACATAAGGAAGGGGCATCCAAATCTCTTGTGTAGGAATAGTATCTAAATATGAAATTAATTCTTTCTATGGACCATCCCTTGAATAAATGAACTAGTCTTCTAGTGGACTCTAGAAGTAGGGATGACACAATGTTTTTTTGTAGGGAGGGAATAATGTATTTTTATTTGTTTTATTCAATTATAGATATAATGAATAATTAATTATTTAGGGTATAACCATCATTTCAAGGAGTATTCCTTTCATTCAAACCTCGAAAATATTATGTTGGTCTCTATCTTACTATAACTACATACAAGATAATATTAAGTGTTAATATTGAGTGGATCGAGAACCATAAAAAATTTTAAGAGGTAAAATTTAAAGAAAAACATTTAAAATGAGGGTTATACTAATTCAACCCCATATGAGTGTAAACTAACTGATCCATGGATTATATAATTGGTATCATAGTGGGGTTAACTATAAATATACAATGTTTTTCCACGATTATTTTTAATAGATTTTATTAACTAAATATTTTAGGATGTTTTTGAGTTAACTTAGATGAAGAAAAATAAAGTAAAAACTGATGATCAAAATATAGATATTCATTATAAGACTCATAAAAATAGGAACAAAATAGAGGAAGTAATGTTCAAGAAGAATCCAAAAGTAAATGAAGAAACTATACTAAATAGAGCAAAATTATTGTGGTATAAGTAGAAATTTTTAGATTAAATTATGATTCGTATAATTAATCATGTTCAATTTGTGATGATAATGTATCATTTATCAATCTTCATTAAAAATTCAAATAACTTATGAATAAATTCCCAAAAAATGTGGTTATGTTTATTTTTGGAAATATTAAGGGACTTCTTTTTGATAAATCACAGGTAGAATCATAAGTTGAAGAATTGGAGGATGCACTAGTAAGAAGTTTAGAAAGTTCATAACTCTCATAGACATAGTGGAAGTAAGAGTGAAATACATTTTTCATACTAAACAATAATTGAAAAAGTATGCTTATAAAAAATTGGTTTCTGATATAGTTTTTTCTAAACCTTTCCATTCACTTGAAAAAAATATATTAAGAACAAATTAAGAATATAAAAGTGTATTGGGAAGAATAGAGGAGATATGTTGAGGATAAAATGGACCCCATTAATATGAAGTATTTTGAGTTGGAGGCGAAATTGAAGAATCTTGAATCACTACTGGATAGAACTTCCCAAGATACTAGAAAAATATTTTCTTCCATTTAAGTTTATATTGAGTGTCATGAATCCAAGAAGACACAATTTTTTACAAATAATAGAATGTTATCATCCTATAAAAAAATTGAAACATCTTCAAAGAATAAGGTATCCCATAACCCAGAAACTACTTTTCTTACTAATTTTTCTTTAATTTATAGTATATGTTTTAAACCAAATTCAAGGAAATAATGTATGGTGAATAATAATCATAACACACCATATAATATATGGATGAAAAAAGTGGTATGAAGAGTTGTTCTCAAGAAGTTTCCAAAGGGATGGTGGTCCCACTAAAAAACTAAATTGTTTACAACCCATGAAATATGAATAGACAATAGCAAAAAATAAGAGAATAAAAATAATAGGCTATTTTTGGTGCTACTAAAAGTTTTGACATAAATATACGGGATGTTTGAATAATATGTCACTTCAAGAAAATAATAGAAATCCAAAAGAAAAGGGGTGAATATAATAAGAGAGAAGAAAATTTTGTGGCCAAGTAAAAAGCTAAAATTATATAATAATGAGTATTCATTGATGAGTAAAAAATATAATAGTGTTGATTCAAAAACTCACAAGAAGTCAAAGAAATAAATATATTCCAATTTGTGGAAACTTGAAGAAATAGGGTGACAAGTTTGAAAGTTCTAGAAAATCTAGAAATTCTCCACACAAAACCTTATAGATTCTACCAAAATAATGGGACCAATTGTTAAATAATTAAAAAGAACTAAAAATTCCATATAATCAAATGAATGTAATGGAAAAGGTTATTTTACATAATGTAAAGGAAGAAACTTGAAGAAAATAATGGACTAGGATGAGAGGAAACTCTCGACCTGAGTGTCAGTCCTGAATAAACAAAAAATTTCCTCATTATTCCCATTATTTTATGTTTATTGAGATTTTTTTTGGGAATTTAAGGAGAAGTTTAAGGTTGTCACTTTTGGATAGAAATAAGATATTTTTCTTATTTGAGTTTGATGACATCCATGAAATGAAGAATATGAGTGCATCCATTAAAGGGGAGATTACATGAGAAATAAGTTATTATAGTCACAATTTCTATTATTTATATAATACCACTATTTTGATAATTTGATGGGAGTTATTTATGATGAAAATATGAGAAAAAGGATGAGTTATTTGTGTTCACTTGAGCTTTATGATGTGTTTGTTGAAGTGTATGTAAAAGTTTTCATTTCATTAACAAATATAATAATTTGAAACCCCTTAAATGAGATCTGAGAAATTTTAAGCCTAATTACACATGCATGATAATTTATGGGAATCTTATATAACCTTGGTTATATCTCTATTTTTTACTACATAAGGTTTTCCCATGTATAATTAGAGTTAATTAGCTAAAGGAAAATTGATAAGAGAATCATATTATTTCATATATCTCATTGAAGAGTTATTGAAATAATAATATAAATGAAGAGATTATTATTTTTCTAAAAAATTAATGAGTTTAGAAGACCCCACTTATACATTTTATTTGATTATAAATCAGGGGGAGAATCTTTGGGAACACAAATTTCTTTTATAAATGTGAAGAGATATTGAGAAAAAAAAATGGGGAAGATTTTTATTCCCAGGTTTTTAATTTTTTTAGTGAGTAAATATGTTTTGGTGGATTAAGTGGTGATGCTAGGAGAATTTTTATGGATTTATTTTATAGAATTGGATATCATGATTGGAAAATTATCCTTTCCAGGTGTGATTATTGTTGTACTAATCTTCAAAGGAAGAAATGAAAAGAGATGACATGTTAAAGAACATTTTCTATAAAGTTAAATAAGGTAAAGACCATGAAAAATTTATATTCATTATGAATTGAGGTGTGTGCCATGAAAAAATATAATATTGGAAGAAAATATATTATTTAAAATGAGGATTGTTTTGAAGAATACTGTTGAGGAATTTGGTATGGAATTTTATGAGAATTTTACTGAGTGTTTTTTATGGGGAGTCTACTAAAAAATATCAATAAATCTAAGAAAAGTAACCATCTCATTGAATTAATTTTGGGAGGAGGCCTCAATCACATATAATATCTAGCTAACTAAGATAGAATAGTAGTATGGGTGAGCGAGTTACTACATGGTAAGGAAGGTGTATGGGTGGATGAATTGTACCAATAAGAACATTCTTATGTTAGAGTGCATGTGAGTTAGTAGGCAAGATGATGTAGGTGATGCTGAACCCATGAATCCTATTAGTGTAATGTGTTCTAGGGGTCAACCCTGGTGTATGATCAAACAGTAGCGGAAATAGAGAAGATATAAATTGAAGCACTAAACCGTGTAGAAATTTGATATGGGAGAAGGATGTATGGAATAATTTAAATCCACTTAAATGTTAACAAAATGAGGAGATTCATTTGATATATTTTATATGAGCCATTCGATCAAGAAGTGATCATTATCTTCCTCGTGCAAAACTCTCGCTCATCTTTCAATGGTTTAGTACATGGCATTTTTCTGTCTATGTCCACCAGATAAAAAACATCATATCTTCCTTAATTAATAATGACACATTAAACTCCTGAGATATTGTAGAGTCATAAATACATGTTTTATATGACATTCATGTATTGGAAATGCATGATTAAAATCACCCTGATCCATGATATCACCTGATGAAGTCAAGATTTTGGATCAAGTAAAAGTTTTATTAATTAAAAGGTATGATTGAAATAATATATTTATATAGTTTCACTTTCATGAATAGACATTGAACGAGGAAATGAAAACCAACACATCCATTAAGCTACATATGATATTATAGTTCATGAGACATTCATGCTTGTGGTTTTAAAGATCCAGAGTCATAAATTCTATATGAAATAATATGACCACATGGTGAGAAGTAACATGTATTCAAAAAGTGAATATTAAACATAAATAATGAAGATACCAAGTAATTTGATCATTTTTAATGAGTTTTAAATAAAGGTTTTTGATATTTTATTAACATGAGAGTTAGTGTGAGATATTTACTTATCTATATGAAGAAAAAAAAAGAATCCAAAACCTTTGAGTATTCTAAATGATCAATATCAATAGTACCCAAGAAATATAATTGTTTATTTAAAATGTAGGAAATAATAAATTTTTTATTCAACAAACATTTAAATGAATGTTTTAAAATGAGACAACAATGGTGTATTTTATGTCATGGAATGTATATAATATTATCACATGTACAATTATTTTTTTTTTGTGGAATTTGTTTTTGAATATAGGCGATTAATAATTATTTATAATAATAAATAGAACTTATATCCATTGTAAAAGAATTTTTTTATATCCTGATATATCTTTGAATCAAAGATAGAAATATTTTGAAGTTGGGAGCCTATGAAGATGAATAAACATGTGTTCCTAGGTATTCAAATATTGATGGAATAAAATCATTCAAGTTATAAGAAGAGTCTAAAGGCTTGTGTACCCACTTTATGTAGATATTGAATACCTTGAGGAATTATACAGAAAAATGGGGCATCCATATTTATTATGTAGGAACAATCTATTAAGAAGAAGTTCTTTCTTACTCTAGATCATTTCTTGAAGAAGTGCAGAAGTCTTCTAGTGGGATCTAGAATTAGAGAGGCCAGAGTAGATTCTGTGTTGTTATAGAGAGGGAACATTGAATTTTGTGATATTATATTCAATCATGTATATATATAAGAATCGATATTGGGGGTTATAACTACATATAAAGTAGTATTACTTTTATGAAAACATTTAAAATAATGTTTTTTTCTCTATCTCTTATTATAACTGCACATAAGGTAATATTGAGGGTTAATATTGAGTGTTAATATTTAGTGGATAAAGAACCTTAAAAATGTTAAAGTGGTTAAATAAAATAGAAAATTTAAAAAACAAGGGTTCCAATGATTCACCCTCTCTCTCAGTGGAACATAACCAATCCTTATATTCTACACATTGTATTTATACTAATTATATAACATTCATAAAAAATATTAGTAACTTAAGTCATTGTAAGTGAATCCATAACATATTCAAGAGTTTCAAATTATTCACATATCAATAATGATTTTGTATCATCCATGATGTGTAAAAATCATCATCATATTATAATAATATATATTCTATTAATTCTTTATATTTAAATAAATAAATTTACAATATTCAAAACAATTATACATTAGTTATCTATAATTTCACTTTGATCTCACTTTTTATTCAACATGTTATCTTTAATAATTATTATTATCATTGAAATCAAGCCACACTATCTTTAAGTAATCCATTTGTTAAAAGGAAGACCATGCCCATCAGAAAAATATCTAACATTTTGAAGTAATTATCTTAATTTTAGTCCTCAAAATATCCATAAGTGAAATAATTATTAATTTAATAAGAGTTTACTTAGTTTACTTCAATAACCAATCACACCATCAAATTTATAATATGTTATAACTATGAGGAGTCATAGTCTATACCACATTGAGTCTCCATCACCAAAATATATATTTCATTAATGGTTTTCATGATAAAAATATATCATGAGCTTATAATCTAGTTTAATAAAAATTAGTAAATTTTTACCACCAAACATTTTAAAAAACTTATATGTAAATTTTTATTAGATCCAGGAAGTTGAAAGGAGCCCATAATAATTTTGGGTGTCAAAACAATACCCATTCACACACCCACTTACCTTTATATATCTCTCCCAATAAGGTGGTTCCATGTGGAACCCCACCAAGAACCCCATATATCATGTGTTGTTGCATTGATTGGAACTAGATTCCTATCCATAAAATGGTTGATAGTTTAATCATGATTTAACCATGTCACACTACCCTGTACATGGAATCCTACCTCACTTGTATCTATATAATCAATTTATGAAATGAATATGATTTATATAGATACCTATTTCCATTCCTCTCTATGGATTTGTGGACACATGGTTACCATCTGATCAAGATATCAGACAGTTTGGAGAGTTATATAATGCATTGTCTACACTACACCACTCAATCTATGGGAAGGGATACATGGAGTTTATAGGACCATTAAATCATAGATTTGATATATTTCATTCCGTAAATGATCCAACACTACGTATGGTAGTTTTTTTATAGATATACCGTTCTAAAATTCATTCAAAATTTCACCATATGGTTTCTCCATTATAAGAATCACATAAATGTAATGTTTATCACAAAAAACAATAAATACGCTCATAAAATAATAGAGATAATTTTTAATTAATTAAAATTTCTCTCTATAACATTTTCAATTCATATGTCGAATCATCTTGTTTTTATTATCATTATATTTTTATCTATACAATAAAAACAATGGTATATGATTTATAATATTATTCTTTATAGTTCGAAGTTATTCTCACATTTAAAAAAAATGATAATAAAATATCTCCTTAGGATATATATAAATTCACCATTTATAAATTCAAAAACCTTTTTATTATTAGGTTATTTTCTACATATTGATTTAGAATATAAAATCCATGCTTCATAAATTTAAAATTTAACCCTTTAAATCTTATGGAAAAGTTTAGACGTATAAACTTTATATATAAGAATAATGAAAAATAGTAACTTGGAATGATTTCATTATAATTTAATTATAATAATTAATATTTAATCTTCATAATATGTTATTTACATGTTAGAAATAAAAGTTATTGAGGATAATGAAGAAGAGTTGAATTTGAAGTCCTTTAATTAACAAAAGAAGATGTCAAATCAAAAACCATACCAATTATTTATCAAGTTCTCACTCTAAGAAACCCTCCTATCTCTGGTAGATTTATCAATCTGCAGAGAGTCTAGTATTAGGTTTTACATCCAAAATGATCTAAAATATTGATTTTTATAAGGAATTAGGGTTAAATTCATTTTCGAATAAATATATCATTTATTTAAAAAGTCTCCACCAACATTAAAATTTATAATAGTGTCACAAAATTTCAAAAATATTACCCAAATGGAAACTCCCAATTTCAAACTCAATAATGAATTACATTTCTCATTCAAACATTTAATTAAAGAGAATATTATAATTTTACTTTTTTTATTCAAAAACTACTATATTATTAAAAACTAATTTTGGTACTTAATGAAACCAATAGAAGTCCTAATTTAATAAGTATGACTGTTAATGTATCCATTGAAACTAATATGGGTTCCAAATTCTAAGTATATACTAATTTATTCATAGAAGCAACCCAAAATACTCCATTGTCCATACCTTTAAAACTATTCTTCCATAAAAACAAAACAATTCATTATAGACTAATAATTATATCCATCATTCCTCCAAACATTTTTATCTATGAAATTATACAATATATATCCATTCTCTATTTTTTGAGTGGAATGTATTTAAACAAGGAAAAGAACTGCATTTTACATAAAAAATTTCTAAAATCCAAATAAAATCATTTATAAGGGTATGACACCAATTTAAATGTAATATTTAAAAAAATTCAACTTAAATCAAGATTATGTTCTCAATATGCACTGAAAATGAATCTTCATATTTCCTAGAATAATACATTTAAAAACAAATCCTTACTATAATATCATATTTTGATTTACCTAAATAGTTCAAAGACAAAGTATCATATGGTCTTAGTTTAGAGCCTACCAACTAATAGTGAGATCATAAAACAATTTTGAGGATATTATTCCCTAAAACACAACTCATGAGTGTTATACTTAATTAAACTGAAAATTTGGAAAGAATCGTCAATACATCAAACATATCATAAACATGTTGATATAAAATCGAGCCATATAGAACCCAATATAATAAAATATAGACACATCATAATAAAATATCAAATATATATATTAAAATAATCATAAAATAATAACATTTTGACCCTTGGATCATACAAATTCTATATAATTAAAAAATATATACAACGGCCTCTAACCTAACTCACTAGTAAAAATATTATTGAAAATTAAACCCCTATAACACAACATAAAATAGTATACATCTCTAGATCCATACTCAATATACACCTATAATGAATCTTAAGTTCCACCCATGTACATAGAAGTCCATTTCATATACATGGGTTGTTTGTGTGTGCAATTACCCAATAAGACATTCCCACTCGCATTAACCCACTATGTGGTTGGTATTAAGTGAATGCATCTACAATTATATGTTGAGTAGCACTAGAGAAACCTATAAATATAACACATGCATAATGATACAGTATCATACCCCCACACCATCATGTCTAAGAGGAGACACACACCTCAAATAATCTTACTAATACTACCTAAATCATGTTAGGTTCCACCTATATATAACTAAATACTTTTATATCCTAATATCCATATAAAGTAAAATATATAATCAAATAATCACCCTAAATACATAATTAAACTCTGAAAAGCATATCATCTGACCCATCAGTCTTGTTACAACCTACCAATAACCAAAACCCAAAATATCTTGGTAAATAATGATTATACCAGGAAATATGATAATGGGAAATCAAATAGGTCCAAAAAATTAATAAAAATTATAAAAAATTAGTAAATATAGAATGATAAGTCAATGATAGAATAAATAAAAATAATAATAAATAATAATAATATGATAAATTAATTGGGAAATAATTAATGAGGCCCCACCACATCAAATAACATAACCCAACTCTCTCACCCTACCTTATCTTATCTGACAGGTACCTGCCTATGATATCCTCTAGAATAATGGTAGATAACCTCCAAATATATCCCATATATCATGAGACCTCATAGTGGTTATATAAAAATACATTATTTTAAAATAAAAAGGGTTTATAACAGTCCCTTAGATCACATAAAAATGATATCATCAGAATGTGTGTTCCATGGATTTGGTCTTTCCATAAGTGGATCCCTAGATAAGGAACACCTTTTCATTATAAAATGAAAGTTTATGAATATCCCCAGTTTATTTCACTATCTTACAAAGATACTACTTAACTTCCACACTATATTTTATCCACCCAAGTATTGATCACCACTATCTTATGTATAATATCAACATGGAAAACCAATGAGTGTACATGAACTCACATTAAATTAACCACACATTTATTGATAAAATCACTCCCTAAGGCCATCCAAGATTTCACCTCTCATGGGGTTATATACTTTTAAATAGTTATATAATATAATAGCACTACCTCAAAAACTATGTTCTTAGTCACTTTGTTTCACACTAGAGTAAGACAATATACTAAATAGGGAATCTACTCTCCTATCAACATTATAAAGTAGGGAAACAACTCACATTTTATCAGCATCATTAAGGGGCGAATTTACTCCCCTCTCAACCAAAAACACTAAAAGGGTAACCACCCCCCCTAAAAAAATATAAATGAGGGAATCCACTAATCACCAAGAAAAAAATATCAAATAGGGAACCAACTCTCCTCCTACTCCTAAATCATGACCCATATAGTGTATTTATCACAAATATGGTGATATCTACCACATAAACAACTAAGTTTAATCAATAAGGCACTACTATAATAAAATAAGGTGTCCAACCACTCATTAATCATATCAATCTCTTCTTGAAGGCTGATAGTGAATAGTCTCATACATCACTTGATCAAATTCATATGTCTCGCACTATTACAAGGGTTTATTTATACCATTTTCAAAATCCACATGTGATCAGTAACAATAATTGAACCCCATGAATCAATCTAGGTAGTTAGGGTTACTAATGTTTCCAAGAATCTATCACTATTATGAAATGGAGCCTCCTAAGGTCCCTAAGAACATGCATCAATAAGGAACCCATAAATCATATAAACCTCATATGACTAGGAAAATAGAAAATTAAAGTTTTAATATATAGTTATTATATTATCACTCATCACTATTTAATAAGATACATCATTAAAGGTTTTCACCAGTTAAGAAAGAGCACACAAGAACACTTTAAAATTTTAGAATCACTCTTGGAAGGTTAATCAAAATAAATCATTTATCAAAACCTACTAACTTTTTCATTCTTGAAATACTAATAAAATACCCTCTTTTAATAATTATTTAAAATTATTTATCATAAAATATTTACTAAAAAAATAAAATAACTAAAACCATTGAAACTACCATTTAAATCCTCTTTCAAAGAAATCCTTCTAATCAAACATCCTCATTTAAAATTAAATTATAAAGATTAAACCACTCTATTTTAGAAAACTAAGTCAAACCTCATCTTCTGATTCCATGAAATCCACAAGATGGTATATAGATTCCCATTACACTAAGACACCACCAAAAAATGATTTGGCAAGTTATATGATCCTTTATTGACATGTTATCTAATTTTAGTCTGTAACATTTATAGATTAATATCATGTAACATAATTATTCCCGGGATAATAATAGTAATCACAAGACATTTATATAACTATTAATAATCCAATATATTAAAAATAATAACCATTATGAATTATAAAAGGCTAAATACCTCATATCACTATCCAATTTCTCATCAAATATAATATTGGATTCCCTTTATTCTAAAAGAACATTTATCTTTAAGAATCACTAACTTATCAATAATTAGACTATCTAAAATATAATTTCATAATTAGTATAATCATTGGACTAATCACCAAGAGGAACTAAGACACTTAAACAACATGTAGCGAGGTGAATATAGCTCACAATATTCTCAAACACACCTATTATAAACAACTGAAATTTATCAACCCAATTTTAGAATTAGCTTAATCAATTTCTACCAAAATCAAAAAAATAACTCATAAAGTGGAATACTATAATGAACCATCCCATTTCAACCCACCACATCAACTGATCCAGTATACTATAAAGTTGAAGCTCATTCTCGATTGTTATGGGCTATAAAAATCATTGAGGGTGTCAAAAAACATCATGGGAATGATTTCACCCTTAGAATATAGGTAAATAAAAAAATAGAATCTTACCAAGAATTTGGAATGATTCATTTAGATATTGAATACCAATGCTAAATAAGATAAATAATTTTATAAATAAAAACTAATCAATATGTAATAATATAACAAACATAATGAAATAGGAAGTGTCACTGTTTTGAGGAGTGTCGTAAGAGGTCAATGGAGATGGTTTCGGTGGAAATTATAGAGGCAGATGAAGGTGTCACAGTCCAGGTTGAGGGTGGGGGGCTTGCCCTATCAAAGGCTCAGGCTCTGTTATGTGAAAACAAGGGTCCATGGAGGTGTCGTCTGCTCCTCTTGTACAGGATGAGGATCCTGGTGTCATGCAGGAGCACGAGTCTCCTGTTCAACAGGGGGTGGAGATGCCTCGACTTTCTACCCCCTATATAGAGGCCCCTTCTACTTCGAGGAGGGGGAGTATATCAGGATCAGTTGTGAAGGCCACACGTAAGGTCTCTAGTCTTCAGTTGGATGCGGTTTTCGATCATCTACGGAAGGATCTGGGTGGATTTCAGACATCCATTGGCATGCGAACTGCTTGTAAGGGACTTGAGGCTGAGGTAATGGTGAGGAATTTTCACCCTGCGGTTGATTCTACCAGGCCAGTGGCCCTGTCCAGTGTTTATTCCAAGGATTGGGAGGACCAGAACCCTCAGTCTCAATCTAAGGGTAGAGTTTTTGAGCAGTCTATGACTTTAGAGAATCGGGGACAGGCCTCGAAGGTTGTCTTGTCCTATGCCGAGATGGTCAAGGCTAGCGGAATATATTCCCTATCTCCTAACCTTTTGGCAGTACTGGAAGATGAATAGAATTATGAGGTTGAGGTAGGGGATGAGGAGGAGGCTGATCTGGTTAGGGAGTCTGATTCGGAATCCCTGGAGGAACCAATTGAAGTGGAACTGGCGAAGGATTATATCAGACTATCCTCAACGAAAGGAAAAACACGATAGTTGACTTGGAGGTGTTTGTAAATTACTCTTGGAAGGCAAGGAAGAGGAAAGATTATTCCTTCTTTCCTAGCCCTCCAGTAACTATATCCTCAAGAAAAATCCAATTTCCTCAGTTAGTTGGTGTCCTTGGTGGTATAAATAATGCCAAGGAGAACAATAACAAGGGGTCTCGATTGGTCATTATGGAAAATCCTTATGGGGATGATACGATGAGGTTTATGGCTTCGATGGAGGAATAGTGGGATGTTATCATTCATTCTGAGGAGGAAATGTTGGAGACAACGGTTCCTTTAAATGCCTCAAAAGAAGATTGTGGGAAGTTTTATGAGAGAATTCTTCGGGTGGATACTAGAGAGGTGCAAACGGCATGGATCTAAAAGCAAGATCGAATCCTGACAAGAGGGTTTAATGCAGGGAAGATAAACATGGAGGAGTTCCTACAGGAATGGGATAAGTTTCTAAGCTGGTTTGAAGATCTCATTAAAGAAGATCTGGACAAATAGGTAACATGGCTTTTATGGAAGCTTTTGTGGAGCAATACTTATAAAAGGCTTAAACTTGATTTCAATGGCTCGTCTATCTCTTTTTTTGTTTGATATTGTGTTTCCTAGTTGGTCATGGAGTATTTTTTGTAAGGTTTCCACTCTCCCACAAAGTGGTTTTTAGAAAATAATAAAAATATGATTATGGATAAACATCTTAAAAAAGATTTTCCAATGAACTATAATAACTTTATAAAAGATCTAACATCAACTACTCATAGACTAAAATTAGAAGGAAATATAGTAATTCCAATACATTATATGATCCGTAATGATCAAAAATTCTAAAATACCACCCATGTTATCTCATTATGACCTATGTTCACCAAAATTATTAAATTTCTATAATATTTTTAGAATATAATATAATGAACCTAACATGAAATATGTACCTATATCCTTTCATAAAGATATGAGAACTATAAACATAATAATGTGTGTATGTAGGGTGTGAGGTATAACCCAGTAGGATACCACCATGATTCCATACAATTTCATTTATAATATAAACCTAAATTGCTACTATGTAAATAAAGTATAGAAAATATAATTTTTACATTTTCAAGTTAGGAAAACAAATAAAGTTTTCAAAAATATATTTCCATTCAAATAAATTTCATTTATAAAACACCAATAATGGTCGTATCCCTATTATAGAAAATAATTTTGAAAAAATATCATTTATAAGAAAAAAGGAAAAATTCTATAATGTTTTAAAAAAATATTTTATTTCGAAATACTAGTTTTTTTTGAAATAAAATCCTCTTATAATTATACTATTTTTAAAATCATTATATTTTATTTAAAATATAAATAAATTGTGAAAATGAAAAATAAATCTATAATATTAAAATATAATAAATAATTTTGAATATAGTATCTATAATAAATACATGTCACAATTTATAATATCAAATCACAACCATAAATATCAATCATATCATAAACAAAAATATAACAAATAAATAAGTGAAAAAAAAATCAAATATAATATAAAAAAATATGTCAAATTTTATGCATCATGATAAATTACCTTAGTAATAAATGAGATAATATTATACATGATCAGGTGTAACTAATTGTCATTTATATTGCGTTCCTTCCAAAATAAACTCCTGAATTACTCTCAAGTAGACCAGCTTGGTGAAACACACCTATAAATTGTGAAATACTATCTTAGTGATTCTATCTTATGGAAAATCATTACTATTATAACACCCATATCTAAATTTTCTACTTAGTTACCTATGGTTTCCTATAAGGTTTCAAAATTTAGGTGTGGAAGTAACCATAATGTCATGATACAACATCAATATAATTGAATAGATAAACCAACATATAATCTCTAATCACACTTCACAAAAAACATCTTCTTTCAAAATTTATATCTAATAACAACCCATTTACAAAACATGAGTTCCAAAATCAAACATATCACAACAAAAAGGTGTATGAATCTCAAGGGTTTCATATATAATTTGGAATAATTATATATATTTTCAAAACAATACTATTTTATTTTTGATAAAAATACCAAATAAATAAGATAATCTTGGAAGGAAATGTAGAATTAAGTCACCATTGGAAACACACTTGGACATAACATGAAAACCATTAAAAACACCAATAATATTAAAACATAACAAAAAATGTGAAAAAACACTAACATATTTTTTTATTAAAAAATAACATTATATTGAAGAAAAAAATTCAAATAAATATTTATTCCTATTTATTAATAATATTTTGACAAAAACACCCATATAGTTCACATATTTTTAAATGAACTCTCTTTAATATTTTTCTAGACTAGTGGCGTGCACAAAAATATACTTGATGTGTAAATTTAGATGGATTATAAATTTCATCATTTGTGTCAAAAGAATAAAAAGATAACAAATTGAAGTTCATTGATAAAAAGAATCCTTGATATATTACATAATATTTAATTAAACATAATAAAATTCATATAAAATGTTCCTGAAGAAATCTGAAAAAAAGGAATGGGAAGGAAACCCAAATCTTACTCTAATATATATGACACAAACTCTTTAAATAGTGGAATTTGAGTAAGAGTAAATGATTCATGACCACCCAAATATAAAAAATATTATGGTTTAGTAAATCCCTAATCATAGGATATTGTTTTCATATATTGGATTTAAATTTTAATTTCTGATATCAATGAGATATTTTTATGCAGTTTATTGATATAGTATACACTATATAGGTTCTATGATTTTTATAGAAAATATACAAGGTTTTGGAGTAAAAGTGTCTAAATTCAAGAGTTTAATGGTTATTATTCATGGTTCCCTAAGCCATGTACAAACCTTGAAAATTAATTTGGATGAATCCAATAGCATCTTCATGGTTGGTAGATATCTTGGAGAATCACTCAACCTAACCATGAAACTATATAAACTTTCATAAAAATTAGAGAACAAATAATGAAAAATAAAAGAAAATTGGACACAAATTATTTATTAGGTTAGAGTAGAATAAACTAAATTCATGGAGGGGATGAAAACTTAATTATTTCTTGTGAAGAGATACAAGGATTTAAATATAACATATCCACACACCATTTCATAATCCATGCATATTTTTAATAGTAGAAAAACAACATGTAATAAATTTATAAATTGAAACTATCTTTTATGTCAAATAAATTTTTGGCTCATCTGTATACAAATTAATGTGATATGTTGACCGCCATGTGTATATATGAATCTTGTATGAAAATTTATTTCCATGAATCCATTAAAAAAATGAATTTCTGAATCTAGGTTCCATGTCAAAAGTGCATGAAATTTATAATGACTTTATGTGTACCCTTTAGTATTTTCTATTTTTAGGGGCGTCCAACCCTAACACCCATGGCCATCCATGGAAGGGGATATTTCTCACTATAACCCCTTTGAATTCAATTCCAAGGTAAAATAGTGGAGTTGGGGATTAGTGTACATGCTATAACACATTAAATTAAGCTCCACATATCTCAATATAAACCTCCAAAATTGACATGGTTTTGATTTATTATGGTTTTGATATGATAATATTATCAATTATTTGTTATTTGGGGAGTGTTGATGAATGTGTTATGAGTATTTGATGTAATATTTAGGTTTATTTTTTCACTTTTTATTGATTTATTTATTTTTATTTGAGATAATTTTCATTTCATTAAGATGTTTTATAAGACATATTTTAAATGAATATTAGTTTTTGATTGATAAATTATTTTCAAGGGAAATATGTCATTGTTTTTTAAGGAATGTTATAAATTTTATCATGGGTATTGATATAAAAGAAATATTTTCGTATACCACATTTTAAGTTTACCAAAATAATTTATTTCATAAGAAAACGTTTTGGGTATTATAATAATGAAATGATATTTTTTAGGGTGTCGAGAATAGTTGGATGAAACCTTGTGTTTTTATATTGTGAGTAATAATTTTATTAAGTTATAAATTTCTTTCTCCTAGTCTACATTTATTATAAATTAATTTAAATATATTCATGAGGAATTATGTAAAATTAATTTTGGTGTAGTTTGTAAAGTATTTTAGTGTAAAGAGAGATCTTTATTATGGCCTAAAAAGATTATATGAGTGAGTTTTTTGGTGTTAAAAATTTAATTTGATGAATTAGTTTTCATGGAATTAGTATAAGATGTTCTTATACCAAATAGTTTCCTTACATTATGTATGAATTTTTTTTAACTTACATTTTCAATATATTTGACATGATATGGGGTTTCTATAGTGAATGGTTTTTGGTTTATAAGTGTATAATTGATTTTTTCTATTTTGAGTTTGAGGAATATTTTGATTGATATTTGTTTTATTTTAGAATATTCCTCCTAGAAGGTTTTAAAAAAATTTAATAAAGAAGTATTTTATAATTTTTTTAGAGTTTTCATTGCAATGACCTATATATAGCCTTTTTATTAATAAAAACTAAACAGACTCTAGATAGAGTGGCTGGGTGAATTCTATCACAATCCATGGATCATGTCCAAGAATTTCAAAAATGAGAATCCAATTATTTTTCCTAGTGATCTAGTTCCTTGAGATGAAATGTAATGTCTAAAGAGGATTTAATTTTTTTTAATTATTTTGGAACTCTTGAAACATCAAAAGTGAAAGTAATTATAGTTACTTTTGAGGGACCAAGTAAAGAATTATGGAAGACTATTATTCAATATCAACCACGGAAAAAATATATCATGATTATTTAATAAATGTGTCTATAAAGTGTAAATATCCTAAGAATATAATGGTTGATAAGGAATTATAATTCCTAGGTCTCTACTAGGTGACTAGATAGTAAATGAATATGATAATCATTTCACTAAGCTAGTTATATTCACTCCCAATAGAGTAATCAATGAATTAATGAATGTATAATTATTGAAAATATATATCTATACCAATAATATTTTAATAATTTTCTCATTGGACCTAACTTCATATATAGAAGTGGTCAACAAGGCCATGATCAAAAAGGTAATTTTTATGGATCACCTATAACAAAGAGTTATTTAATACTATTTTGTGATTTAAAATGTAACATAAATAGTGAGAAGTATAAGTAAGAAGTGTCTAATAAGAATGTAAATATTGATGCAGGATAATCATTACATCCCATTTTCACTAATTTAGTTACAACGAAACCACTAGAATATTTACATTTTGGGAAACTGTTAACTTTTATGACCTCTTATTGTAAATTTTCAATGAACTATCATTGATATAATAGTTTAGGTCATATTTAAAGGGTTTTTAATATGAACTATAAATGGTAATATAAGTATCAGATACCAAAAAAGTATTGAAAGTAATCTATAGTGGATCTTTTTCCCAATAAGTTAGAAGTAAGATTATAGGAAGTTAAGGAACTCTACATTTCATCATTAATAAGTCTTATTTTACATCATATGTGTGTATCCTTACTTATAAACTATAAAGAATAAAATAGTTATGGAACTAGTGTTGTTATTATTAATATATTTCATATATAATTTATTTTCATAGAAATAAGTAAATCCAATTCTAATATTGGGATGGATGGTTTCAAAAAGAGTTCATCATTTCTATCACTTTCTCAATTATGGGAGTCAATTTTGTTAGAAGTGTAGTATGATCATAGTGTTATAATACCCACCAATTCGTCTTTTATAAGGATAACTCTAATTGGTGGGAATATTTAAAGAAGTTCTCTATTTTATAATAGAACAAAATCTTGTGAAATAATTATTCTAGTTATATCATTCCTTTGAATAAATTTAGGTTGTGATGTGTTATTGAGCATCAAAATTTCTAACCTCATATTATCATATGGTGTGGGTTGAACATTGGTTATATTATCGGACTAAAAAATTAATCTATAAAGTTTCTATAATGTGGGTTTGAAAATTTTACATTTCTATTAAAGGTTTCATTGATTTTTTGGGACTACCTTCAAGTTATAATGCACAAATATCATCAAATCCATAATAGTCTATAAAAATAGTATGTTGTTTAGTATCCCTTTACAAAATGGTTCTGTATAGGATATCTCATCGATACATTCGATTAAGGATATACCCTTAAAAATTATTCATATATCATTGTATGATGAATTTGAAATTTAGATAGGATGTTTTTATTTAGATTTGGACATTTTGTATTTAGAATTAGTATGGTAAATAATCACAAGGTAAATTGAATCCTTGTTCTAGATGAGGTGTTATTATAACTCATATATTTTGAATATACAATGAATTTATAGGGTGAATAATGTGTAATTTTGAGAATAATGTTGACATGTATGATATAAAAGTATATCGTGTAATTTGTTATTTATTATTTCTATTATTTTCAATGAGTTTCGTAGGGAGGGGGTCTAATTTTAGAAGATTTTCTAGGTAGCATGGTTACCATAACTATGTAAAGAAACCATTAAAGTGTTGAATAAGTCTCAAATAAATGATGTATGATTGGTGTAAAATTATGGTAATTTTATAACAAAATTATTCATATGCTATAGGTTGAATCTATTGACTCTCACATGGCTGGTGCACAATTTTCGAAACCATGAATAAAAATTATGCAAAATTTCCAAAAATTTTAATTTTATGTTTTTATAAAAAAATTTATTTTTGGGATTAAATTTCTTACCAAATTTAGTTCTAGAGGTACCTAGAGAGTTCTATGGCCATCACCTCATTCTTCCCTATTATTTAATGGCCTTCTAATCTTTAATTCTCCATGATTATCCAAGGTAAATATCATTATTTATTCTCTCTCCATCATTCTCTTCTCTTACAATTATATTTTTCTCCGTCTTCTTCTACATTATTTAAACACATTTCACATTTTTTCTATAGATTATCTTAGGGTTTTTAAAATCCATAAAATTACTTGATGTTAGGGCATGAAAATATTCCCTCACAATCTAATATTTTATCTTGGTTAAAATTTGAATCAATTCCTTCATTCTATAGTAGGTGTTTCTATAATTGTTTTATTTGATAGTAATTTGGGTGATTGGATTTTAAAACTTGTTATCTTATTTAAATATATGTAATATAAGATATTAGTGATTATTTTATCTAAGATATTTAATGTTTACTTTGATTTCATTTTGACATAGAGTGGAAATTTTATAATTCATGCGTATTTATATTTCAACTATATTTTTATACACTTTAAATGTTTGATAAAACTTAAATGAGAGTTTCTTTTAAAAAAGGATTAAAAATTTTCCTTAGTCCACCAATGTTTTCTAATTTAGAATACTCATGATTTTAGTTTTAACTATCTAAAATATGTGTGTGTTTAGTTCCTAAAATAAAGTAAGTGACTTTGTTATCATCTTCATTATGTTTTTTTGTTATTGATGTGTTTATCGAATTCCAAGTGGTATTTTTAATTAATTTTTCATTCAAGATTTATTTTATTTGAAGGTTGGTTTTTTTGTTTCAATTGTTTTTCTAAAACCAAAGGCCCATTTGAAAAATATATAAAATGTTTTCAATGTAGATATGTTACCATTAAAATAATTTCACCATTTTTCGTGACATGTTTGATCATGGAACTTATATTATGGAAATTAATTATTATTTAATATAAATATGGAATAGGGATATTTTTGGGAAGGGTCATCGGAGGTGAGATTTGGTTTTATTTATTGAATTATATTGATGTTATGTTTTAATTCTATTTTTTCCCAATTGCCTCCAATTTAAGAATTCATGCGAAACCTTTGGTATCTATGTAGAAAATCAAGTTATGGGTGTTATTATAGTTATGATTTCACTCTATATAGAATAATCTATATAATATTTCACTATTTATAAGATATTTTCACCAGTTGTGGATAATGAAGAGTAACCTTGTGGTCATTTTTTCAAGGAATAGAACACAATATGATAGTTTGTTCCACAAAATCACATCTAGTATTATTTCATTAGTTCCTAAAATAGTTCCCCATGATATAGATTATGTGATGTTGTTTAGATTATGATATATTTAATGTAATAGTTCCTTGTTCTTTTTGTATGTTGATGTTTATGGTATAAATAATATTAATGATCAATCCTTGATATTATTTATTATGGTAGGTATTACTTATTTTTATTTCATTCATGGTAGTCTTACATGTTCTAATTTTATAAAAATATTTTCTACTTTCATATTTAGTTATAGTTTTACTATAAATTTAATGAATTTTCTAAAAAGGGTGATATAATATAGAATTTTTACCTTATAACATTATCTTACTAAACCAATTGTTTAATTTTTATAAACACATTTTAAGAATTATTTTATCTCATTAAAAATTCCCTTATTATCAATGTTTTCTTCCTAAAAATAGAAATAAGGGTGTGTTTAATTTTCATGAAAGAATTATATTTTCAAAAATAATGGGAATTGTGAATGTTTTTCTTATTTTATAATTATGAAGAAGTATGGTAAAATATTTTTTATGATTTATTTGAAAACTTTCATTTTACGTTTCTTTTAAAAAAGAAATGGTATGGATTATTGGTGGCATTCAAATGGGTAATAGCTCACACCCTACCTAAAAACCACATCATGTATGTTGTTTTCATGTCTTTATGTTGGTATACAATTTATTTCCTCCATGATGGGTCTAATACATTATCTTTTGGAAAGATGTTTATGCCTTCCAAATAAGCATAAAAAAATTAAAAAGGGAAGAAATATCTGAATATGGGTATCATTTCTCCTGAAAATGGAATGAATGATGACGATGGCCAAATAACTACATATCACATGAACCCTTAAGTGACACATGGTCACATGGCTATTATAAGGTCACACAAGGACTCCATGTGCAGTGCATAACCTGTAGTGGATCCCATGGTTCCCCTTTCAACTATCCCCTCTAATTTTGTAAAGCTTCTCTGGATAATTAGTAACTTCATGGGTGGATTCTGTATGAGCTCCCCTAGGCCACGTAGGTTGCTGTCGATAAGCACCTGGCGAGCCAACTTTAAAATCCGCTAAAAATGGTAGGAAGGATACCCAAATGGAGGAGTCTAATAGAAACCATGGAGACCATGTGACTTATCACTATATGGGAGGACAATTTCCCTTTAGCAACATTTGAGAAAAATAATGAACTCATCAAACCTTTGTAAGATAAAAAAGGATATAAAAAGAGAGGAGGTGGGAGAAACTCATAGTCACTAAAAGAAATACGACATTCCCCTATTGATCTTTAAGACACCATGAGACCCTAGTGACATGTTTTCCTTATCTTGTAAAATCCCTTTGGATTTTCATTCACACCATGTGAAGCAACCCGGGTATGTCCAGGTGGCTCCCTACTCCCCTTTTGTCTCTTTAAGGACAAACGAATAGAATTTTCCACAAAATGATCATGCACCCCCACATGACCCACATCAGTTATGTGGAGAAGAACCAAAAAATAGATGAAAGTTCCTCAATAAAACTCATGCAATCTCACATGACTCCCAAAATTTGTCACAAAAAATGAAGAGGATAAAAAGGAAGGAGGTTAGAGCTCTTGTAGTCGTAAAAAACTTGCAATATTTTAAGTAAGTCCGCATGGTGGTCCCCTGAGACCCCCAAAAAACCATATTTGTCTCGTGGAAAGTCATAGAAAAGTCATCAAGAATCTCATGAATTCCTTTCAACAGAAACTTGTATCTCATGAAGGCCCTTGGACATTTCAACATGAAAATAATGAAGTCCTTCGAAACATCTGCATGATCAAACAAGTACCCTCTAATTGGAAATAATCCGTTAAAGGACTATATGATGAGAGGGACTCACAGTCACTAAAAATAAGGTGATTCCATTGGAGCGGTCCACTTTAGAGACTCGTGAAGCTGCATGGAACCAGATCCCTTCGCCGAATTGAGCCTGGACTTGTGCTATATATTCCACACAAAGAACTAAAAAACTCAGGTTGTGAGGCCTATAAATTCCCCACCCCAACATGAAGAAAGGGTTGGACTCTAGATGATTCAAATATCATCTTCTAGTATATAAAGTGCAAGAGCTAGAGTGGTCTTCTTAGAGCAACTGATGTCACGATCAACAAGTCTTTCGTCAAGTAATATACTGGAAAATATCTAGATTAGTCATGTTCCATTAATAAGGTACTTCACATGATCATTCATAAATCCTTAGAAGGACCCCTGGTGAGACATACAAAAAACATACCTCATGTCTTTCGAAGCACATGAGACTCAAGAAAATTTGATACTAAAAAAACCTAACGAATTTGAAATATGAGGGTTTGAACCAGGATTAAATGTGAAATACTTAAATGAAAAACATACTCGCTGGACCCCATGTGCTTCCCATGAGTCATCCAAGGATACATGGTAGTGCTAGGACATGTATCCTAGATCTTGATACTCTCATCCAACACGATATTTGGGACACGAAAAATCCTTCAGACATGTTAGAGTAAGTCACAGCCCCCCTGGGCACACCAATATGGTCTCACAAAACCCTCTAGTTCTATCACCCAATCCTTATGATGTCCTTCAAATACATCACCTGACTCATTTAACGATGTTATCTCATATCATTCAAGTCTCACTATTGCATCTGGGCAAGACAACCAAGATCTCAGAATTCCCCTTAGGAATGTTAGATGAGACCCCTGAATCCCTTTCAACATGTCGGCCACATATCACGATGACTTATAGTGATGTTTTCCAAGATACCTGACACCCTCTAATCCATGTCATAATGACTATTAAAATAGCCCCATTTGTGTCAAGTCGACTCCTGCGAATGGTACCAGGGATCGTCAGCTGAATCATGTGACACCTCCTATGGAATCCATCTATCTAGGCAATGGATTCCATAAAAAACTAGCTGGATCATGCAATAAAATATGAACTAGATATCAAGATCATTCCATGGATTCCATGACAATCCAAATGGGTCATGTAACACCCTCCAGACAAGAAGAACATGGAATAATTGGTGCATAATCCACTATATAAAGAGAACGATGGAAACTATGATTCGATCCATATTTAGTATATGTATACCAACTCTCTCAAGGTTCGAGCTCAATATTAATAAAATAGGGAAATACCAACGTCTAAGTCCTTCTTTCAGAGAAGTACATTGATCATGTACTATCCTTTGTTTCTCACAATGAGCTTGCCTCACATGGGCTTAAGGAGGTGTAATGATCAAGATATATGAATTATAAACCGCCGTAATGGTATGGGGAGACTTAGTGTGTAATCCCCCAATAAACTAAAATATTATGACTCTAATTCATGCAATAACCAGGATATGTAGGATTCCATCCTAAGGTCAGATTTCAAATAAAAACCCCTTTCAGGGTAAGTCCTTTTATGACTCTAACATCTCAGCCATCATGACCTGTTTAGTCCCAGGAGATGGTCATATTACCTCATCCATCAGCAAACTAATAAATAAATTGAAATATAAAGAAATTTATTCTTACAATTATGAGAATATATAGGACACCTTCCTATGTTTTGAGTTCATATAAACACCCTTTAAATTTAATTCCTTTTACAACTATGACTTCTCAACCATCATGGCCCAATTAGTCCTAGGATATGGTAATCTTACCTTATCCATCAGTGTATTGAGAAACCTATTACACTATATTGAATTTAATTCATTCCATAATCAAGATATGTAGGACATCCCTCTGAGATCTGAGTTCCATGATAAATTATCTTAGGGCAGTCCCGTCACATAAGTCCCAAATTACAAGAAATGAAATGATCATTTTCCATCATTTTTTTCTCCCATCGAGTATGGATCATGTGATCTTAAGGAGTTTAAATAATCATATCATCCACACCATGGGTCTCTACAATGAAATGTATAACCTGAATATATAAAACCTAAATGAATGAACTATGAAGACTCTGATTCTCTCTATACTTGGGTCATAGAGGATGTCCCTCTAGAACTCGAGAATGAAGACTTAGTGTCCCAGAGCGCCCATATATTTCCTCTCTGTATGATGGTGAAACTACATGGTTCAAAAGAAATATGTGGGATTTTATTCCTAGAATAACTATTATATGTATGATGCCTCATAATGGCTCAATCCCCTCCTTATATTATTATCTAATTTCCTGTATGGAAGCATATTATAAAGCACTTGGTTATAAGACTTAAAAATATATAAGTATCCTCCCATTACTATAAAATGATGAAGAACCTCAGATATATATAGATGGATTATTTAAATAGATCCCACTCCATTAAAACTGAATAAAAACTAACATATAGTCATTTTTAGGGTAACCGGTACCATATCAGGATTTGGAAGAGATTTATAAACATATATTAAATCTATAAGAGAGTCATGGAGTATGAAACAATTCCCCCTAAAATGGGTATTATGATCCCAAACTACCATCCTCTCGACCAATGCAAGTCCCCAAGAGTCATTAGGAATGAATACCTAGGTGACCACCTACCTTTGGAAAGTAGACATGTACCCAACTATGGATGAGGGAACCATTAAGAGTTTCCAGGAAAGGCGTAAAAAATGACACACCTGATGTAAGTGATTAAGCAAGGCCCTAAGAATCCCCCCTCAATCAAACCATTGATCATAACCCATTACATGCCTCAAACCTCGACGAAAAAAAAATGGTGAAACTGAAATGAACCTATGAAATAACAAAATGACCAAGTTATAATCATTTAGACCATTTTATTTTCCCACAATATGCAAACAAAAATGAAGAACCTAGTGTGAAACTCTGTAACAAAAAAAGGGTTATAATCCATCGAGGATTTTTGTTTCCTCTCTATATGAAAACAACACTAACAGGCCCAACATGAACCTCTTAGGAAACTTTGTTTCTAAAACCTCATACAAAAAAAGCAGTAAGAATGATGTGATCATATAGATGATCTTATGTAATCGAGATTCTTGTAATTCCATCCTCACATTGAAAAATCCACGTGAGAAGAATGGATGTATTGGGAAAAAAAGAAAATTTTGTAAACCATGCATATTTGATTGGGCGTAGTAATGCCTATGATATATCACAAATCAGTAAACTTGTTCCTTTTTGTCTTCGTGAATGCAGATACTGCTCTCATTGACAACATACCAACCTGAGGCAATGTCTTCATCATCTAGTTATAGTTCCAGTAAATCATATGTGGCCGCAACCCCCATGATTCATAATGAAATATCAACTATTAAGAAACTTCAAGGATAGTTGTAAAGCACGATTTTCTAGGATTAGTACCGACACAGTAAAATCCCAACCATGGAAGCTTCCCATGATGCTTTCCAAGAACGGTAGCTAAAAAATCCACATCTCCTGGGAACAAAAGATTTTATGAAAGTAACCCCCATCGCTATAAACAACCACCTTAGAATCTTATCCCTAGAGTGTGACAACTACCACGATATATATCTACTAATGGTGGACCAGGAAGATAAATATGGATCCCTTTCAATTCATTTTCCACTAAGGAGAGCACCTTCCAACCATATTCACCAACATCATATTGTCAATACCCACCAGTAGCCTGCTTAGGGTACCTCCTAACATGCCGCCATCTTTGACACCCATTCATGATCAATAATAAAGGATCATCGAGGGAGGAAGGCACTGGATACCTAGTAAAAGGATCAAATCCCAACTTTGACTGACGATGCATGCCGGCATACTCTAGTAGGAACCAGAAAGAAGACAAATATCCCTATCGGCTCAAAACAAGTCTATAGGCATATTCCCATAGAAATCATGGGGGAGGTACATATCCCTACCCCTGTGAATTAAGTCCATCAACATACTCTGATGTGAAAATAAGTACAAGAGTGGACGTATATCCTCACTTCAATCAAATACATTTTCCAATTCATAATGGAGATAAAAAATGTTATCCCTTATATCCCTACCCACACTTTTCTAAAATGACAATATATTTTAGCAACATATAAAGAGATCTGTTAGCATATTACAATAGTGTTGTAGATAAAGGGATAAGCACATAATCATATCCCTACAGCTAGGGAAACTCAAAACTCAGATCATTGGAAAACAACGGTTATATCAGAGAAAGTGCAGACTCTTTTTCCCATCTAGAAGGATTATAAGCATATTCTAATAAAGGATGAGGCATCAAACTAGGCTCATACTCCCATTCCAATTAAGGCTCACATGGTGACAGAGCCACATGCCTCGGGATTGGGGAACATGCATATCGAAACAGTCTAGTGACATATTCCAAAGGCCTAGGATTAGGCTCATATCCTCGTTTTGGTTGGGGATCACCACATGATTGGGGAACATGACTTGGGAAAGGATAATATTACTATTGAAAAAGTCCATTAACATATTTAAAAGGCCTAGGATTGATCTGATAACCCTATTCTGGCTAAGGCTGAGGATGTGAGAATGGAACAAGCCTCAAGAAAGGATCATATTATTTTTAGTGAATCTTCTTAGAATATTCTAGTAGATCAATGAATCATGGAACATATTCCGACTTTTTCTGATGAACGACTACACTAACATCATTCCCCATAAATAGTGGATGAGACTCATATCCCTTCTCCCATTTTGGAGGTCTATCAACATATTTTAGAGATGAATTCATATTCCGACTAGGATCATATTCCTATTCAAATCGGGGCTCACCAGGTGAGAGTAGAACATGCTCATGGTAGGATCATAATCCTTCCAAGAAAGACCAGTGGAATATTCCAAAGGCTCGATATTAGGATCATACTACCATCTTGTCTGAGGCTCACCAAGTGAGAATGACACATGCCTTATGGGAGCCCCATATCCCTTTCAATAATGAGAAAACTTGTTTTAATATTCCAATAGATCCTCAGTAGTGGAATCATACTCCCATAGCACAATATGGTAATATAAATGTTCCAGAAACCATCACACAACATGCTCATATCCCTATACAATCACAAAATATAGGTCAGAATATCCCGACTGCGATGTAGAACATGGCCCATATTTATAATCTTTTCTATTCTAGTGTCCTTAAGGTCGTTCAAGACACATTCTCAACACCTTGAGGGCTCATAAACTCTTCTATGAAGGAAGAAGTTGAACGCGTTCATTACCAAAATTTTCCTCCTCGTGCTGGCATAGATATGGATCATAGGGACGTTACTCCAGACATCCACCATGGTCAACATCCGCATGAAGATATCTCCCATAGATAAGGAAATAATCCCCTTGTCTAGACACTTATGTATAGAGAGATTTCTAAAACATTGACACCTTCATATAGAGAGGTTCTCCAACCATCAGGTTCAACTATATATGGTTCCCCATCAACTTCCTGCAACACTCCACTCCCGTCAGTAGGTGACCATTATAGATGAGTCTTATGGTCTTACCAAATGGAGGTGTTTTAGTATGACGAGGAGGAGGATGACATTGATATATGGAAAGAGTTATCCTGAAAAACCCTACCCATCACGTTCTATCCCAAATTACTTATATCTATGAGGTACCAGATGTACTAGAAAAGGATTTAATTCCTTACCTATGACAAAATACTTGGACTACTCATCAAAAACTGAAGGATTGATATCTCCATTATCCTGGATATGAGTATCACCTTCAGACATTCAAGATACCCTTTTTTAGCTCTACCTAGATGCAATCTTTATGACCCAAGATCCAAAACCAAAAAATCACAATATAAATCCAAAACATGCTTTCTGCCATTGCATCATTACACTTCGATAATTGATCTATGAATCCATGTTATGAATCCATATTTGAGGATGTGTAAAGTATGCAGCGTTACACTTTTCCACACCCTTAGAAAAATAGAACCCCTCATATTAAATGTCTTGTAATGTTATAGCCACTATAGAAATTAGGGGAATGGGTAATGCTTAGTCTAGTTGGTCAATACTATAGAATGGCCCTGCTTCAACGATGCCTAGACATCATAAATAGAGGAAGAGGAAATCCAACATGACATTAAACTGGGGACCTAAAAGCAATGAGAACACATTTAAAACATGGATAACAAATTTGCGATCATCTAGACAACATCCAATATAAAATAATACTCCTCATGGTCTACTATCACACCCATCTCCCATGTGAGCATAGCTGAACCACAGAAAATGGGATGCATTAATAGTTGTCCCAGAGAAGACTCACCCCCCTAGGCATGGAGAATATCTACCACCACCTTCATCCCTCAGGTCATCAACTCTTGAGAGGATTTAGTACATACCCTCGGTAGCTGAAGGTGGACCCCATCCCACTGATATGGGGAAATTTATATCTCAGTCACAGTCTCTAGGTTTTTCATCCCCTAAGAGAGTCTTGGAAGAATCAGTGGTGATTTCACATCACCCCCACCCCACTATGCTGGGGTCATTTATATCATCATTTCCATCTCAAAACTCATCAACTTCTTAATTAGAGTCAATAAATCCCCAACAATAGGTCCAATCAGTACCAGTGGTGGCTTCAAATGACCCATACCACACAGAACAGGGGGTCATATTCATCATCATTATCACCACAAAAGAATCAGTATTCCCTAGGTTGGGAGGAATAAATCAATGGTTGCAATCCCACCTATTCCACCTACCAAAATTCAAACCTATGATTGTTGGGACTCAGTCAATAATCAAAATTGGAAACTCCCTCAAAGTCACTATTCAAAGGCCAAGACCAAAGAAGCATATGTAAAATAAAATCAGACCCCATCGGGGTTGCAAACCCAAATTAACCAACATAGAAAAGGGTTCAAAAAACAACCCTGATGATGGAAGTGAAGAATAATCCTATTTTGTTGAAATCCATGGAATAAAAAACATTTCTTGATATGCCTCTATAAATGTCATCACTATCAACATGGAAGCCATCGATCAAGACATGAGCATAGAGGGACGCAACACGAAAAATATACCCTAGGAGGATGGTGATTTGGATGAACCATATGAGGATGCACAGACCCATAACCAAAGAAGGATTCAAAATTTGGCACCATATAATAATGAGTTTTATCCTCCTCATCATTTTATAGTCAAATAAAAAGGAAAGTTAAAGCTACATCCTAATCATCACCCTGAAGACTGAAGTTCATTCCCTAGAGGATCAATTGTTGCAATACAGGAGTAAGATATGAGCTCTAAAGAAACTAAATGAGGAGATAATCTAAGGAAATATTCTCACTAGGTATCATATTCATCCATATATGAATATTCTCCCTCTCATAGCCGATCTGCCTGTAAGAGCGGTATCTCAGCATCAGATTGGGTCAGGATCTAGATAGCCAATTCACATAAATTAGGAAGTTAAAAATTATTATGACATCCATATATGGTGGATACATCCTCTCCCTCTCTAGGGTGATCATTTAGTCATAATATGAATTAATAATCATAGGGAGATGAATTAAGTACCCCCTCTTCATCCCCCACCCACTCCCTATGGATGGATGATAGCTCAGACAACAATTACCTCGAAGTTACTTAACATCGTTGAATCCTTAGATACTCTTGAATGGAATCCATAGAAGAGAGATTATCACCATTACAGCCTAATAGAAATTCATAACCTGAATGGGTGGATCATACTCCACCTCTTCCCATGTTTGGGAACCCTACAATCTCTACATTTGATGATTTAGGCAACCATGAAAAATATCTCACACACTTTCTATCCCAATGTGGGCTGATGATGGGCCCTAGAGATCAATAGGAGGCGACAAAGCTAAGGTGTTTTGTACGGAATCTGACAAGGCCATCATTTTTCTGGTACAATAGTCAGCCAGTGGGATCCATTGCGGGATGGGAAAACCTTCATCTTTAGTTCCTTTATTACTCCAGTTCAACATTGAGGAAAACAATTATCATCAATATGAAAAACTGAAAACAACGTGAAAAAAGAGGGTGTATAATTTCATATCAAGGTGGAAAGGATTAACCTATTTACTCATCATCCCCCTCTCATAGGATAAACTGCTAGAACTCTATTATGAAAATCTCTGGGATGAGTTGTAGATGACCCTATTCCACATGAAATATCCACAAGGGTTTCAAGAGTTCAATGAAATGAAAAAACCCTTTGAAAATGATATTTAGTGAACTTGAACCAAGTCTCGACTCATGACTGTAACACAGGGAAAAAATCCAAGAAGAATGGAAGTTTCAACAGTCACTCTCAAGCCAGCAGCAGTGTCTATCGAAGCACCCAGGCAGGCCCTGAACTTCCCAACACCTCACGTCGAGTGGTGAAAACCATATAATATTCCTTTGAAAGAAGTACATAGATTTTAGGGTCACCTATTATTTGAGAAACAAATGAATAAAGTATACTCCTTCTATAATGAACTAGTCCCCGATTATTTCTTGACTTCCATATGCAATAACATTCTCATGCTTCCATAGCCTAGAAGGAATGATGAAGTAAACCTCACCGACTGTCCCGACTACTACTGTTACCATAGAAGGTTGGGTCACAATATCTAGGATTTATTTATATTCAAATATTCCCTTCAACTCCTGGTTGAATCTAGATAGGTGACCCTAGACAACTCCCCAGAGAAGGTGGCTTATGTAACCATCATTCAGTCAAAAGAAGAGGATGATTCGTAGAAAGTTCTGTCTAGGTGTGTATGAAATTTTGACAAATGGATGTCTCAAAAAATGTTTGAACAAGATCATACCACTATGAAATCATAGTTGTGAAGAATCACGATAGATCCACCACCCAATAATGAGACACCAGATGCTCCTCCCAAAGGTGGGTGTAACAACCGAAAGAATGAAGAGATAGAGGATGAAGAGTCATATTCTTCTCCAAACCAATCCCTAACTCTTAAAGATTTATTACCTGCAACATCTAAAAGATAAAAACCACCCCACCAAATGGAAACCTTTTCATAAAAATAGTTCAACTTTGTTTTTGTCAATGATATTCACTTGGAAGACTCATTTTCTAATGATGAATTTCCCCAAGAATATGGTTTTCCAACACATAATTAGGGAATAGGATGTCGTATGTGCTAAAAAAGAGGATACAGGGGAAAACACAGATGTGGTAAGACTCTATATATTTGGGTAATATCTCCATAGAGAACATATATGCAGCTAAGACTCATGGGAAAATACTCCAGTAAGCTCAAAAAAGGAAAGGAGGTGCCTCAAATCCCTCCAGCAGTCGCCTGCATCCAATTGTCTAGAATGAACACTTAGCGAGGCTTCAATTTGATCAACCCATACAATGGTTAATGTTTTTGAGACTTAAAACACTAGGATAATATACTCCCTCAACTTCTGCAGAAACACTAGGTCAATCTACCTCAGATTAATTTTCTCCTGAACTGCATTCATAGGAGAAGTTATATATCTAGAAGTGTCAAACCTCAACAAAAAAGTACGCTAATCTGAAATTTCTAACTGCAGTACCAACCAAGATCTCAATCTTCAATGCACTCCGCCTTTCAAAATAACATAGGGAGGAACTTGTTGAGGCCCTCCAAATCCCACAAAAATTCAAGACAGAAGTCACTGCAACCTATGTCTATCATGTGGAGACTATGTCCTCATAATTTCATATCGTCATCTCATTCACTTATCAATATCAGGAAGAGGCCATCCACATGCACATAATAAACGTATACGCTTTAGGATGAATCAATAATGTCAATGTCTAAAGGGTAGTAATTGATAATGGATATGGGATCAATATCATCACAGTTAAAACTCTCCAAAACTTTGGATATATCTAAGTGGACTTATCCCCTACAAAGATAACCATTAAGGTGTATGATAAGAGTGAGAAAATTCATCTTGGGAAGATAAATCTCAAATCCCAATTTAGGGAACTCACATTTGATGATGAGGTAAAGGTTATCCAGTAATACACTGTATATTATTTCCTTCTCAGAAGGCCCTAGATCCATAGCCACTTGGCGGTACCATCAACATTCCATCAATGTATGTAGTACTCCATCAATGGAAAGGTTGTAATAATACATGGTAAAAACACTATTCGACACTTGTGGAGCCACATATACTTATGTATATTTCTACAAGAAGGGAGGTAAGCAACCAATGGAGGATGATGATATAGAGGTTTCAGCTCCCAATGGCTTGGGTACTGCCACTCTGAATCCTTAGAGCATGCATGATGGTGACTATGTGTTCCCCATAAACATGGTCAATGTAGCAGATCTAATCCCAGAGGTCCAAGCCTCTCTTGACCTTAGTGATAATGTAAAAAACATCAATATCTAGCATATCTATATAATGAATCAGGTAGAGAGAGATGATTATGTCTCTTCTAATTTCCTCCCTCACTCTGATAGTGATGGGGAAGCACCCAAATTTTCATCTTCACCATAAAATGTCTCCACAGACTCAGGGAGGGAAGATGATGAGGATGACTTATTGAACACTATCATTCAAGGAAGGTGTAAACACTATCGTATATGATCTCAGACAAGTAAATATGGGAATAGAAGAATACCCACAACCTACTCTTATTAGTGCCACCATTCCCCTCTAAGAACAAGAGATGTATATTTAATTTCTAACGAATAACTGATATGTGTTCTATTAAATCTATACATAAATTCCTGGAATGAATCCAAATGCAGCTACACGCCATCTCAAACTACCTGATAAGCACTAAGGCTTTAAACAAGAATCTAGTAGGATAAAACCCTCTCATGCCACCAATGTAGAGGTGGAAGTTTATAAGTTGATCAAATCCAACTTTGTCTAGGAAGTGAAATACCTGATATGTACCCTACCAAAATTTTCCCATTTAATAATAAGAATAGGAATATTAGGGTTTTCATTGATATAAAATACCTTAATCAACTTTTCTTAGAGGATGATTTCCCATTACCGATCACCTAACTCTTGATTGAGGCAGTTGTTGGCTTCCAAGCCCTTTCCTTCATGGATGGGTACTTGGGATTTAACTAGATCAAGATATCCACTGAAGATGAATAAGCCAAAACCATCATACCACCTCAAGCGATATTCTTCTATCAGGTCATTCCCTTTGTATTAAATAATAATTGTGACACATATCAAGAAACCATGCATCACATGTTTAATCCATTCTTTGGAAGGATAACTGAATGTTATGTCGACGAACTGGTTGTTAAATCCATTAAATGACGTGATCACTTCAAAAATCTTCAAAAAATATTCGATAAGCTAAAATAGAATAATTTAAATATGAATATACTAAAGCGTGCCTTTGGGGTAACATCAGGAAAGTTCTTTGTCTTTTTAGTACACGATTGTGGCATTGTGGTTGACCTAGAAAAGAATAGTTCAATTTTAGAAATGTAACCCAAATAAATCTAAAAGAACTAAGGGGAATCCAAAGGAAACTCTCTTACATTTAGATATTCATAGAAAAACTATCCAGAAAATATCTCCCCTTCCCTAGGCTAATGAAGAAGGGAATCACCTACCGATGGGAAAATGAATTTCAAAAATACTTTGAGAGTCTCATGCAGCCTGTGCCGCACCCACTGGTTTTGATGCCTCTAGTGGATGGGAGGCCACTCATATTATATATTTCCTCCATGGAATACTGTTTCCTCATGGATTTCGGGGATGACCTCCTGGACGGGAGATTCAAACGTTCCGATCGGTTTCTAACGGGTTTGTTCGTAGAACCGGAAACATCCAATGATTCCAAATCCGTTTGGACCTACTTTCCAAAGGTAGGTGCTCATTAGTTTGTGGACTAATGAGGCTTAGGAATTTGCATTGGTCGAGAGGATGGGAGGTCGGACTCATCACACCTTTTTGAGGGGAATTATTGTCTACTCCGGGACTCTCTTTATAGATTTAAGTTATGTTCGTGAATCTTTATTACATTACCAAGTATAAAATGAGATTTCCTTAAGTTTTAACAATCAATGATTAAATATGCAAGAAATTTAGAGAATCTTTTATATGTATTCGAGGTTCTTCATCAATAGAGAAACATCTGTATCTATTTAGAGATTCTTGGTCAATGGTATCCTTCGAAACATTTATAAAAAGTCTCTTGGTCATTATGATGACCGGGCTGGTTTTAAAGCCACTCAGTGAGGCACTTGAAGTTTATCGTCATTCAGAAGGACATGGATTATTTCAAAGTTGGGATCAAACCCATAAATGGGCTACCTACGTATCCTTTGTTTTGGAAAAGGAATCATAACCCACGTAGTTCGAGAAATGGAGTATGATGTTTATGATTGATGGCTCAAAGAAGAATGTCATAATTACTTTTACACTCTAAGCTCACGTGAGTCATGCTCGGTGTGAGAAACAAGAGGTATTGGTAAAAATTAGACAATTGTGCCATGAAAGATGCAATCATAAGAAATTGTTTGGGGCTTATGTATGTACGAATGCCCAAATAGATGAAGGTTTTAGGATTTACTTTTAGGGAGAAAATCCAGGAACAGGGTCCATAAAGGTATATGTGCTTTATAGAGATTTGAATACTCTAATCTTGGGGCTTACTCCTAAGGAGGATGCCCAAATTAGGAGGAGACTTATGATTGGGTTTTACTCCTAAAAAAAGAAACCCAAATCAAGGGTAAATTATGACTGGTTAAGAGAAATTTAAGGGGGGCTTGGGGCTTAATCCTGAAAAGGAAGCCCAAGATTATGACTGAGTCTTATTCCTGAAAAGGAGACCCAGGTTAGGGATTAAGGTTTGGGTCTTACTCTTGAGGAGGATTCCCACATTTGAGATTGGGGCTTACTCCTAATAAGGATGCCCATGTTTGAGATTGGGGCTTACTCCTGAGGAAGATGCCCAGATTAAAGGATTTATAACTGGGGATTATTTCTGAAAAGGAGACCCAGGTTAGGATTCTCTCATCTTAAAGGACGAGGTTGAATGAATGAACTCTCCATATTTAGTGACATAAGGATATTTAAATCACTAGACTTTGAGAGATATTCCATAGAATTCCTTTCAGATAAGGAAGTCAAATCAAGAAATCATGCCATAAATGGCTTTGAAGAGTGTCTTGAAGACTGAATCTTGAAAAGGAAAGGTGTGATGGCTTAAGAGGGGTAAAATGGGCAAGATAGGCACCCAAAAAGATAGGGGCGCGCAAGTCTTGAAAGGCGCGCAAGTATTGCGTCGGCGCACAAGTATTGGTGCGGCGCGCAAGTATTGGTCGCGCAAGTACACTTGCGCGACATGAGGGGTACTTGCGCGATTCTCAAATATCATTAGAATATTTGAGCGACTCTTTATAAATCCCTTTATAATCCTCTTGAGGTTCATCCAAAAAAGGGACGCGCAAGTTCTATTGAAGGAATAAGGCGGCGCGCAAGTGTTGATGAGTTTCAACACTTAGGCCTTCCTTCTTCTCTTTAAATCTTACATTCTAGGTAAGAAATTACCTTAGAAGTGTTCCGGAAGCTTTGAGAAGAGACTTGGGCGTCGGGAACTTCAATCCGAGTTTCTGGAAAAAGATCCTCTCGAATGGGGGGCCCACAGGATCTATTTATAGGAAAAAGAAGGCCCTGGGCGGTTATCGGGCGGTTACCACTTAGGTCGCGCAAGTCACTTGCGCGACCAAGGTCGTCGCGCAATTACACTTGCGCGACAGTTAGATAACTTGCGCGGTGAAGTTGTTGTTGATCCTTTCTTCCTGCCTTTGTTGATTTTTGATGTTTTCTTCAAAGGATGAATCACTTTGAGCTCGGATATTCCCTTTTACGATCTTTAGATTCTGTGACGAAAGGAGCGTCAACAAAAGTCCCCCCTCAGAGTTGGATCCGGAGAGAAAAGAGGATTGGACTCTGAGGAAATCGAATCCCTCTAAAGGAAAAGGGAGGTGCACAAGTCTTCAGTGCACAGATAGCGGCGCGCAAGTTTTCGTCGCGCAAGCCTTAAGCGCTCTGAGTATGGTGCTCAGATAGGCCTCCTGGCCTATAAATACACCGCTTTTGGCCGTGGATGACACCTGATCCCGAAGTTCTCGAGCTCTCACCGCGCAGGTCACCTAAGCCGCGCAAGTCTGCTCTGTTTTCCACTGTTTTCCTTGATGTCACGCTCCTGTAAAGGTATTCGTACTTGCGCGGTTTATACTTGCGCGTCAAAAACTAGCGTGACACATGAATACTTGCGCGCCATGATTTAGACTTGCGCGCCTTCATGCCTTAGCCATTTTTTTCAAATTTCTTCACAAATTTATGAAAAATAAACTCATTTAAGAGTTAGTTTATTCATCTTTTGTGCAGATTCAGTGGTTCCCAAGGGAATCGGAATGGCTGATGAACTAGCTAGAAAGTGGATTGATGACATGACGAACATCATTGGCCATGATTACTATGATATCTGCAACAGCACTCTCCCAGATTTGGCTAAGTACTTGATGAAATATCATCCTAATTTTCCACGGAGAATCCATCTGCCTCTGTGTGGTCATGGTCATCTGCAAGGAGTCAATGTTCCATATGCAAACAATTATACACCTGAGATGTAGTTGCACTGCTACTCCTCTATTTCGGTTATGTTGTGCATTAAGAGCAACAACAATGGTGTGAACTATCAAGTTCTTTCTCTATGCCATTTCCTTGCAGATATGAAAATGGAAAACTCATGGGCTGAAATGTTTTCCACTAATGATTGGTGGGGAGAAGACAAATATGGTATTAGAGCAATATTTGAAAAGAGTACTCTCTCCAAATGGCTCTTTACTTCCAATGCTCCATTCTCAAATCCATGTATCCATCTTTCAAACCTCTTGGACAAAAACAGAGTCATTGTTTGATCAGTAGGAAATTTTCTCAAACCGCACTCAAGAACATCTTTTTACAATTGTTCCAAGAAGAGCTGGTATCACTGCATCTCTTTTTGTATCCAGTTGAATGAATGAATTCTAGGTGGTTGCTGATGAAGCTCGGGATGCCGTAAATCAAAGAAGTGTTATGTTGAAAGCCTCTTGTAATTCTTGAAAAAGAGAAGAGACTCCAGTCTGTGGATGTCCTTCTAACTCTTGTGTATCAATGAAAAACACTTTCATCTTCAATCATTTGTACCTGCATTCTTTCATTACCTGCTTCAAATTTACATAAGCCAATGGGCCTAGTAAGCATAGTTTGATTTTTACTAGGATTATTACAAATAATCCTAAAAACTTTGAATCTCTTAATTTCTCAATATTACCTAAATCATACAAAAAAAATGTATATTTAGTGAGCTGGAACTTGACTTTTATTCAGAGTTCCTTTGCCTTTTGTGGGCAGTTTAAAGTCATACATGCCGGACATAAAGGGGCTAATGTTTAAGGTCGAAATAGCTTTGACCAAAATGGATTAAAATTGATTCAATTCTTTGACAATTTATCTGAAAACATATTACCATACTCAAGTATGAGAGAAAAAATGTAAACCATGGCTTAAGAATATTTGAATATAAGGAATGATATGAAAAAGAGCTAAAAAGGCATTAGAAGAAGTAGTTTCCAAGAATGAAGTTACTATTATTTAACAAAACCCGTTAGGGGGTTGAAATATGCAGGGCCACCTAAGGGCATTGGCTGCATGGTTAAATACACAGCATCTTTCGGATGACAAGTCTGTTATGTGGACTGTTTATGCAAGGCCACCTATGGGCACGTGCTTCATAGTCAGGCAAAAGAACTCCTAGAAATTTACTTTCCTAGTGCTAAAAGCCAATGAAAGTTTATGGAGATTCAAATTTTCTAAAGTATGGAGTTTGTTGTATGGAAAGAGGTACTTGAATATGGAGAAGATATTTCTGAACAAGAATATCGAAGAACTGGATGAACATCACTCCTACGAAGGTCTGGCCCAAACATAGGGAAGAAGAATAAACCATAGACTTGAATACTTTCAGATCATGAAAAAGGATATGGGACAAATATGTTAAGGATGGCTATTTTTTGCGGATCCCTACATACTGTCGTTTAAGACAAATAAGGACAAAATAGGCATTCTTACCAAGAATGAAGTTACTATTATTTAACAAAACCCGTTAGGGGGTTGAAATATGCAGGGCCACCTAAGGGCATTGGCTGCATGGTCAAATAAATAGCATCTTTTGGCTGACAAGTCTGTTATGTGGACTATTTATGCAAGACCACCTATGGGCACGTGCTGCATAGTCAGGCAAAAGAATTCTCAAAAGTTTGACATTTTTGTGATTAGAAGTCATGAAAAGGGTTATGAAGATCTGAAAATATTTAAGGTTAGGATTATAACACATAAAGATGGGTATTGTCCAATGTATATAGAGATACATAGGTCAATGAAAACCATAATCATGTTGTGGCTGGGTCCTGAATTGAAATTTGGACTTCACTACGTATCTCATAAGAATGAGAATCAAGCCATACGTAGTTCTTGAAATGTAGTTTAACGTCGTACAGGACGAAAGTATGAGAAATCTTAGTTTAGGGTCATAGAATTCGGACCATAATAATGAATACACAGTGTGTGTTTTCATGAGGACTTCTCAGCCAAGGGACTGAAAGTGAAATTTGGGGTTAGGCCCAAAAGACTTGGGACTAGATTCGAGGGACACTCGAATGTTCCTACGTATCCCATAAGGATGGGAATCAAGTCCACGTAGTTCTAGAACTACCCTTTTTTCAAATTTGGTTCGTATATGTGAAGGGTGAAAGGGGACTTTAGTGCAATGATGGTTTAACCTAAGATAAAAAGTTTAGGCATTACCATGTATGCACGTAGTCTTTTGAAATGAAACATAATTGAAAAAATCAATGTCAATAATGGTTCCTTCTCAAATGAGGAAATCAAAGAATATTGTAGTTTATTGTCGTACCGGAAAAAAGTATTGTATAGTTTAACGTCATATAACAAGGACGAAAGTGAATCAATGTAAAGATATTGATTCCAGGGGCGGTTTCACGAATCAACATCATATGAGATGGTGGTGAACCGATGTGAAGAGATTGTTTTTGGGCTTGAACCCTGGGAGGTTGCCTACATACCCATCCTGGAGGGCAAGGATCAAAGTCCGTGTAGTTCAATTAAAGATGAATTAATGATCAAGTTGTTCTTGGGGACAACGATCTAATTAAAATGTTGTTGGGACTTACACATGGTTAGGGGACCAAAGAGAGTGTTATGGTCGAGGTTTTCTCTAAGCTCACGTGATTCATACTCGGTGTGAGAAACAAGAGGTAATAACAACCTTAACGATGCACAGTTTAATGTCATGTAGGACATAAAAAAGGGACTATGCAATTTAAAGTCTTGTAGTTAGGACTATTGGTGCTGCACAGTTTAGTGTCATGTAGCAGGGACAAAATAACAGTTTAATGTCATGTAGGACATATTAAGGACTTTCTGTACAGTTTAGCGTCATGTAGTTAGGATGATAGGGACAATACAGTTTAACGTCATATTGGACGAAAGTGCGAATAGTTTAAGGTCATATTCATGGACCGTGGATGGTGCGGTTTAATGTCATGCTGGACCTTTGATGATTATATAGTTTAACGTCTTTTCGGACGTGAGGGACTTTTATACAGTTTAGCGTCATGTAGTTTAGGACGTCACAGTTTAACGTCTTGTTGGACATAAGGGATTTGCAAATAGTTTATGGTCATATACATGGACCAGGGATGATGCAATTTAAGGTCATGCTGGACGGTTCATGAAACTTTTTCACAGTTTAATGTCATGTGGGACGAAGTTGCAGTTTAAAGTCATACTGGACCATTTCTGTATAGTTTTAACGTCATATAGCAAGGAAGAACTGGTGTTGTACAGTTTAAAGTCATGTAGCTAGGACTAAGGTGAACCAATACGAGGATATCAGTTCTGGGGACTTTTTACAGTTTATTGTCATGATGGACGTTGGAAGTGCCACACAGTTTAATGTCATGTAGATAGGACATAATATAGTTTAATGTCATCTCGGACAAAATATAGTTTAATGTCATCTCGGACAAATAAGGAACTTCTGTACAGTTTAATGTCATGTAGATAGGACATAATATAGTTTAATGTCATCTCGGACAAAATATAGTTTAATGTCATCTCGGACATAATATAGTTTAATGTCATCTCGGACAAAATATAGTTTAATGTCATCTCGGACAAATAAGGAACTTCTGTACAGTTTAATGTCATGTAGATAGGACATAATACAGTTTAGTGTCATGTAGGACATAATATGAACCAATGTGACTGTTTTGGCTCTGGGAACAATATTTTGTGTTTATACAAAATACTTCTTCAGAAATATGGCATTGGTTGGAGTCGTGATGAGTTCTTCATCCATTGAGATTAAACAGAACCAAAGATTAACTCTTCATCTGATAAAGACTCTGCCTGATTAGCCTATTTAGGCTGTGCCGTTTGATGGGGCAATGCCCGTGGCTTTGAAGTAGACGGCATGAAATCTGCCAGAGTCAAAGACAATTTAGGCTTTGATACATACTCATCTTCTTCTGATTCCTCTTTCTTCTTCGAATTGCGCTGCCCTTTTGAGGATTTGTCTTTTGATGGAGGCTTTACTGTAGCTTTTGTAGGAGACACAATTGGCTTCTTCAATTGTGTTCGCAAAATGGAATGGGTCCGATTGATTGTCTTTCTGACCATCCAATCATCATATTTTTTCGCAGTTTTGCTTTTGACTTCCTGCCACTCGCCTCCTTCCTCTGGATCTGTAGTGGTAATACACGCTACATGAGCTGAAGAACCCTTCAATTTGACTTGTCCCAAGTCGACCATCTTTTGCAGGAGGTCTTTAAAGACAAAACACTCCTGGATGGGATGCCCCAACATTTGATGAAAGGGACAATAATTGGGAAGGTCTTCATCTCCTTCCTTGTTTGGCCTCTTGGGCACTGGTAATTGAACCAAATTATTTTCCAGAGCTGCAATGAAGTAACCAGGAACTTGCTCATTTCGGAAAGAGTATGTTTTACTCTTCATATCCTCAAATTGTTTTCGTCGTTGATCTCTTTGATCATTTGGACGAAACGGCCTTTATTGTTGGCGTTCATGAGGTGGAGTCCTTCGAGAAGATGAAGGTTTTGAAGTAGATATAGGTACAGGTGCTTGTTTAAGCATAACTATAGCAGTTTCTGCTTTACCCATTCTTCTTCCTGGAGCTGATGGAATTATACGAGATTTAACCTTAGCCTATATAAGGGAATCTTCAATTTGTTGAGCGATTGAAGGAAGGTCTCGAAACCCTCCTGTGTATTTCACAGGGATCAATGGCGTGCATAATTCGTCACGCAAATTTGCCACACAGATTGGGAACAATTCCTCCTGAGGGAGTGCTAAACTCAAGGAATACGTCAATCCCTTCCAACGAGCAATGAACTCAGAGACTCTTTTATTCTCCCTTTGCTTGCAGTTTGTAAGATCGAAAACTGTCGTTTTTGGCAAAGTTGAGCTAAATTGAAGAAGGAATTTTTGACGAAGATCCTCCCATCTGATGACTGATCGGGATTGCAAGCTTGTATACCAGACAAAAGCTGGTCCTTGCAAGGTTCGCACGAAGCATCTGAGTTTCACTGCTTCATGCTGCTCTGGAGTTCCCATCATAGGATCACAACAAGACACGTAATGCGTCAAATGTTGTTCAGGGTCGCCTGATCCATTGAAAGTAGGGAAAATAGGGTTTCCAAAACTGGATGGAGGAGAAATTGAATCTACCCATTCAGGGTAAACATTCTTTTCAGGTTGAACTTGCGCCCGTTTCCCTTCCATAGTTTCTAACCAAGCTGTTAATGACTCAATAGTAGTTATTAACTTTTTAGAAACATCAGGTTGGACTTGGTTTTGGGTAGGTGCAATGAATGGAGCTTGGACAGACGTGGTTGTTGGTGCTGAAACTGATGGTAGTGCTGCCAATCGTTGTTGCGTTTGACCTGTAGGATTAGACCTCTGAGGGTGTACTGATAAAGGAATATATTCCTGATCCATCTCAGTTGTTACAACAAATTCCTTAGGCTGTCGGACTTCAGCATTCTTAAGAAGAAGACTACTCTGAAGTAGTTCTGCATTCAACCTTCTTAATTCTTTCATTTCTTCCTCCTGTTGTGCAAACCTTTGCTCTAATGAGAGCGATTGACCTCCTTAAGAGGAAGGGTGAGAAGTAACCTGATTCTTTCCTTTCCCCTTATTGGATCCTTTTTAGAGAGGGGGAAGTGGGTTACTTGAAGGAATACCCAGATTTTGGGTAAGCCTTTGATTACGTGTGCACACACCTTCTTCATTTAGGTCTGTGTGCGCAACTTCTTGAGCAGGAACCTCTTCGTCTGATCCCTCTGATTGAGCTTCATCTGGTGAATCAGCAGCAACGACATTGATGACATTAATGGATGCATATTGAATGGAATCCTTTCTATCAGCATTTCTCTGATATTGTCTTCTTCCATGTCCGTGATGAGACATGGAATTCCGTTGACTTGATCCCTCAGGAACTTCTTGGAGAACCGTCACTTGGAGAGAATCTCATGATAGCTTGGCTCTTCGTTCCTCTTGAGGCTTATTCCCTAATCGAGAGAATACTGACTTTCTATGAGGGAGGGATTGAGGATTTGAAAAAGTCCCCAGTCCGGTGGACTGGGGATGTTCCTGCTGCTTCCGCTCAACTCGTCGAATCCCATTTGTTGACTCTGAGGGTTGGGTTAGAGAAGTCCCCAGTCTGACAAGCTGGGGTGTCTCTTGACATGCTATGTCTGAGATCTTCTTAAAATCTCTCTTGATCTTGAGAATCTTAGTTCGGAAATTAGCTGGATGCATTAACCTATATCCACTTTTATCACCTGGTTCAACAGACCGTTGGATGATTTCCGAAACTTCTGTCATTTGATGACGTGTTTTCTCGAGACGAGAGGCTTGTGCAATATTCTCACCTGCTTGATGTTGGAGCAATTCAACAACTTGTTCTCTATATACTTGATTTTGAGAGGAACTAGTTGAAGCCTGTTTTTGAGCAAGCTTTTGATTATGAACAAAGCCCATTGACTGTGGCCGGCCATGGGCAATAACATTGCATGAGACCATTTTCGGCGGGCTTTGCTGACCGGAAAGCACTGTGAAATGTAGTGCTCCATGAAAACCCCATACTCTTATATGAAAATCAGATGGAGCATTGGAAATTAACTGACGCAATTTTCTTAGTGCACCAAGGCATGAACGTTGAAGGGTTTTCTTTTCAGCCTTCGGATACCGAGAGACTGATAGAGATGCCAAATCAATCTGGCGTTGTAACCCTTCTATTATCTTAATATGATTTTCATAATCACCATAAGATAATACTTTCTTCTTCAATTGACAAAGAGTCTTCCATATGTTGAGACGAATATCATGGATTCCATAATCCGTTAACATCTTTGGAATGTCGTACTGGGAGTCAGCCAAAGGCCAAAACATGACTGGTACTTCACCTTTTGCCAGTTTTTTCCTCATGTTCAGCATTTCTTCTTTATCATTAAATGAAGATTCTTCTACCTGTTTGGACCAGAGTTGGTGTTTCCTTGTTGCTTCATCGGATTCAACAATATTGGTAGAGAGATCACTATTCATGCTAGAAGATGAATGACCTAGGGATGGTTCGGAGAATAACCTGAACCCCATGCTATCTTCTGATGGAGAAAGAGTTTCACCTGCTGATAGTAAAGCATCAGACATGATTGGTTTTACGTTTGCAAGTGCCTCGAGATAGGAGGGCTTTCTCGTCACTACATTGCCTTCTGAAGAATTTTCGAGACAACGTGAATCACTACTGCGGAGAGGACTTTCGCAGCGAAGTTCATCACCATGAGGAGGACCATCATGATGGGTTACAACAAAAGATGAAATCTCTTGCTCCTTGGTCTTCTGAACACACAGAGGGTTCCTGTGGCTCTCATCTGAAGAAGAAACTTCAATATTGACCGAACTTTCATGAAGCAAGTCTTCATGAGGAAGTGTCTGTTGAAGACCTTCAGAATTAATGTTCCCGTTATTGGGAACTGGGGGAGTAGAATCTTGAATTCTGACAGATAAATGTCTGAGGGCTTCAAGAACTCCAGCATCGAGCAAGGCTTGGTTACAGATTGGCCTTTGATCTCCTGACTGTGCTGGGCGGATCTTTTTCTTAGATGCCTTCTTACTCGCTTTAGAAACCACTTGATGATGAAAGTGATTGCTCTGAGCAGGTGTATGTGCCTGATCAGGAAAGATGGTCAGGTTAGGCTGACGATCTCCACTCAAATCAGGTGTATGTGCCTGACTTGGTTGTCCGTAAGATATGGGGGAGTATGCCCCATAACCCTCTTGGACTGGAACAGATATGTGTGTCTGTTCCGGAGTGAATCGTTGATGTGTCACTCCACCGCTAGGGATAGATTTATGTGTCTGTCCCTGTGATGATGCTGAAGCTGTTATGATATCCTGGCAAGCATCCAGAATATGAGCAGGAATTTTCTTCTTCTCTTTCACCATTGACAAAATATGTTTGGTGACTTCAGCCGCCGGAACGGGGATATACGTCCATTCCGGGCTTGGAGTAGGTTTATGTGCCTGCTCCTGTCCTCCTTTTCCTGTTAGTGAATCTTGACAGTACTCAAGTGTGGAGGCAGAGAGTTGAGTCTGCCTCCTGTTTGTCGTCGGGACTTTCCGACTGACTTCTCCGTGTGCTACCAAGCGAGACTGTTGGTAGGCTTGATTAGTATTAGCAGGTGTATGTGCCTGCTGATTACACTTCACCAAACGTGGTTGACGAGATCCATCATATGTAGTCAGACGAGCCTACTGACTAACTGGTGATGTATAAGTAGGTGCATGTTCCTGCCTATAGTACTCCGCCGGAATTGCCTGGCGGGATTGGCGTGATGCTGCCAGACGAGTCTGCTGGACAGCGGAATTAAAACGGACAGGTGATTGTTCCTGCTCGTTATTTGCCACCAAGTTAGGTTGGTGGAATTCTCTGTAGATGGCATGGATGACAACCTGCCTATTGTTAACCGGATTCCGTCTCTGGCGGTTCATCTTGCCTGCTCGGGTTCGAGGAACCTGAGCTGAATGCCTGGAGTCGGTACCCTCATCATGTTGAGGGCGCACTACCGCACGAGTCTGGCGGCGATTGTTGATGGGAGCCCTCGAGAAGGACTCCTATCTTTTTGAATTAAGGCCCTGCGGGACCTGCTCATTCACTTCCTCAGAGTAAGGGAGTGAATGGAAATTGTGTTCCGGGGATAACGACCCGAAACGGTTGGAGACGGTAGTCAGCACCGCCTGCTTCTTGATCACTGGCCGCCATTGTCCGGACGACCAGGTAGAGTTGTTAACTTGGAGGGCTTGATGAGTGGCCTACAGAGTTGGGATAGTACCGTTGCTACGTTACTTCTTAACCAGTGCATTAGAAACCCAGCGTTGAAGACGCTGAGTTGGTGATGTCATCCTTAGAGTGGACGACGTTCCAGCAGGAGTAGCAGCATTGGTTTTCACAGCAGCAGACCTCACAGTAGAGGTGTTCACAGCAGTAGTATTCACAGGGGTGAATTTAAGGAAAGCCATTTTTCATAAGATCTTGAGAAAAGAGTGCATGTTCCATATAACAGACATAATCAAGATGAATCTGGCCACTGCATATTTTGTATGAGCACATGTCAATGATTGATTTGTTGGCCCAAGGTGCCTAACAAATAAGAAAAACATCATTTTAACTTGGTTAAGGATTCACGTCGGGTTCACCATTTTTGTTTCCTAACGGATTTCGGGGATGACCTCCTGGACGGGAGATTCAAATGTTCCGATCGGTTTCTAACGGGTTTGTTCGTAGAACCGGAAACATCCAATGATTCCAAATCCGTTTGGACCTACTTTCCAAAGTTAGGTGCTCATTAGTTTGTGGACTAATGAGGCTTAGGAATTTGCATTGGTCGAGAGGATGGGAGGTCGGACTCATCACACCTTTTTGAGGGGAATTATTGTCTACTCCGGGACTCTCTTTATAGATTTAAGTTATGTTCGTGAATCCTTATTACATTACCAAGTATAAAATGAGATTTCCTTAAGTTTTAACAATCAATGATTAAATATGCAAGAAATTTAGAGAATATTTTATATGTATTCGAGGTTCTTCATCAATAGAGAATCATCTGTATCTATTTAGAGATTCTTGGTCAATGGTATCCTTCGAAACATTTATAAAAAGTCTCTTGGTCATTATGATGACCGGGCTGGTTTTAAAGCCACTCAGTGAGGCACTTGAAGTTTATCGTCATTCAGAAGGACATGGATTATTTCAAAGTTGGGATCGAACCCATAAATGGTCTACCTACGTATCCTTTGTTTTGGAAAAGGAATCAGAACCCACGTAGTTCGAGAAATGGAGTATGGTGTTTATGATTGATGGCTCAAAGAAGAATGTCATAATTACTTTTACACTCTAAGCTCACGTGAGTCATGCTCGGTGTGAGAAACAAGAGGTATTGGTAAAAATTAGACAATTGTGCCATGAAAGATGCAATCATAAGAAATTGTTTGGGGCTTATGTATATATGACTGCCCAAATAGATGAAGGTTTTAGGATTTACTTTTGGGGAGAAAATCCAGGAACAGGGTCCATAAAGGTATATGTGCTTTATGGAGATTTGAATACTCTAATCTTGGGGCTTACTCTTAAGGAGGATGCCCAAATTAGGAGGAGACTTATGATTGGGTTTTACTCCTAAAAAAAGAAACCCAAATTAAGGGTAAATTATGACTGGTTAAGAGAAATTTAATGGGGGCTTGGGGATTACTCCTGAAAAGGAAGCCCAAGATTATGACTGAGTCTTATTCCTGAAAAGGAGACCCAGGTTAGGGGACTTGGGGCTTACTCCTAAAAAGGAAGCCCAAGATTATGACTGAGTCTTATTCCTGAAAAGGAGACCCAAGTTAGGGATTAAGGTTTGGGGCTTACTCTTGAGGAGGATGCCCACATTTGAGATTGGGGCTTACTCCTAAGAAGGATGCCCATGTTTGAGATTGGGGCTTACTCCTGAGGAAGATGCCCAGATTAAAGGATTTATAACTGGGGATTATTCCTGAAAAGGAGACCCAGGTTAGGATTCTCTCATTTAAAGGATGAGGTTGAATGAATGAAATCTCCATATTTAGTGACATAAGGATATTTAAATCACTATACTTTGAGAGATATTCCATAGAATTCCTTTCAGATAAGGAAGTCAAATCAAGAAATCATGCCATAAATGGCTTTGAAGAGTGTCTTGAAGACTGAATCTTGAAAAGGAAAGGTGTGATGGCTTAAGAGGGGTAAAATGGGAAAGATAGGCACCCAAAAAGATAGGGGCGCACAAGTCTTGAAAGGCGCGCAAGTATTGCGGCGGCACGCAAGTATTGGTGCGGCGCACAAGTATTGGTCGCGCAAGTACACTTGCGCGACATGAGGGGTACTTCCGCGATTCTCAAATATCATTAGAATATTTGAGCGACTCTTTATAAATCCCTTTAGAATCCTCTTGAGGTTCATCCAAAAAAGGGACGCGCAAGTTCTATTGAAGGAATAAGGCGGCGCACTAGTGTTGATGAGTTTCAACACTTAGGCCTTCCTTCTTCTCTTTAAATCTTCCGTTCTAGGTAAGAAATTACCTTAGAAGTGTTCCGGAAGCTTTGAGAAGAGACTTGGGCATCGGGAACTTCAATCCGAGTTTCTGGAAAAAGATCCTCTCGAATGGGGGGCCCACAAGATCTATTTATAGGAAAAAGAAGGCCCTGGGCGGTTACCGGGCAGTTACCACTTAGGTCGCGCAAGTCACTTGCGCGACCAAGGTCGCCACGCAAGTACACTTGTGCGACAGTTAGATAACTTGCGCGGTGAAGTTGCTGTTGATCCTTTCTTCCTGCCTTTGTTGATTTTTGATGTTTTCTTCAAAGGATGAATCACTTTGAGCTCAGATATTCCCTTTTCCGATCTTTAGATTCTGTGACGAAAGGAGCGTCAACAAATACTCATTTGGATCCCTCCTCACACATATAAATGATGTGGGAAGCAATAATAGTCTGTAATACCTCAGTCGAATGATGCTATGTACTAAAACAAGATATTCTGATGTCAAAAATAACTACCTTGCACTCATATTTGTGGTGAAAAAGATAATGCATTAGTTGCATCCCCACAAAGTCCACCTAGTCTCTTGTATTGATTCACTCAAGTACATCCTTGGTCTCCTTATGTTGACTTGGTTCTTGGCCTGATGGATGGTCATCCTATAGAAATATTAAATTTGGTTCATATCAAAAAAGTCAGTGAAATGGAAATCCCTAGATGATTTCCTCGCAGCACATCTTGCCCGAGAAAATACACTGGAAGACACCAAGATCCCAGATAAAGAGGTCTTCTATTCCCATGACACTTTCCAAACATGGGAAATATATTTTGATGGGACCTCCTGGGGTCCTATCAGCGTAATTATGGAAAACCCAAAGCCCAACCGGGTTGGTCTAGGGGTTTTATTTTTCTCTCCAAAAAAGCAGTTTTTTACAACTATTTCTTACTGTCTGAAGGTGACACAAATAATGACGTGACATACCAATACCTCAATGCTAGATTGGAACTAGCCCTAAACTGAAAATATCCTACTTAAATATCAAAGGGGGTCATAATTAGTGATAAATCATATATTTGGTTAATAGGATATTAAAAAGTAAGAGCTGGATCCTCTCATTGGCTACATCAGAGGGTTGATGGTAGATTTAACTTTTGATCTCACATTGCATCAAATTCCCCGATCGCATAATGATCGTACAGAAACACTAGCTAATTAATCTTCCATCTTTGGATACCCTAATCAAAAGGAAGCATCATTTCATATTACACATCAAAAAATGGTCTCATCAATCATCGTATGTTATATAGAAGAAATCAATTAGGCTAGCACCACCTCAAAGCACGATGACCCAATGAATAATTCTGGATGGATGAATCTCATAATTGGTTATATACAAAATGGTATTCTCCCAATTTATCATGCTATATGAGAACAAATTCGGAACCGAGCAACAAAATTAACCTTGAAGAATGGTCTAAATGAGAAAAAAGATCTCTAAAATCTTGGATTTGAAGGAATTATCCTCAGGTTCATAGCAGAAGGAGAAAATTTCACTATCATGGTAGAATTACATGCAAGATCCTGTGATGCCCATCAATCTGGAACTAGGCTCTCCCACTAAATCATGATTTCAGGATATTACTAGAAAATCATGATAAAATACTACATGGAATTCGTTACAAAATTTCATGTGTTCTAGATTCATGAAAACATCATCCATCAACCCCCAGAATACTACATACAGATAAATATTCATATCCATTTTCTATTTGGGGGATGAATGTTGTGGGTCCATATCCCCCATTCATAACTACGAAGTTTAATTATATCCTTACCGCTACTGATTTCTTTTCCAAATGGTCTAAGGCAATACCCCTCATGAAAGTCCGGATGAATAATATCATCAATAGGTTCGAGGTCCCTCACAACATATTTATGGGAAAAAACACCAATTTCTATTCCATAGAGTAAAAAAAGTTTTATTAGGAGTACAATATTGAGTCAAATCACTCATCCTGCTATCACACGATGGAAATTTGGTAGATAGAGGACTTTAATAAGACTCTATATAATATACTCTAGAATATGGTGAACAAGGATAAAAATTTCTTGTCTGGATAAACTCCTCCATGATTTATGGGCCTACCATACCACCATGCGTACCAACACATAGGAAAAGACATGATCATCACTGTAATGGACCGAGGTAGTGTTACCCCTAGAGGTTTGGTAGCCTTCACTCCGAATATCCATTTGTAGGAATCTCTCAGATGATAAACAATTATAAAAGTGGATGGATTAATTGGAATTACTAGATGGTGATAGATTGTGCACATTGCACAAAATTGAAGTCCATAAAAATTAAATAGCATAGGTCTATAATAATAAGGTTATCCTTCATTCATTTTTCCACATACAACTGGTCCTGGCTCTCATAACCTTAATGATATCAAGAAATAAGCTCTTGAAATTTGAACCCAAGTGGGAAGGAACTAATGTAATTCATAAGGATTATCATAACGAAGCCTATTTTCTGGCCACCATAGATGGGGATCAAGTCACACCACCCACCAATGAATGATTTCTCAAGAAATACATTGAATAAGTTTTCATCGTGGGAATGGACGTCAAAGAAAGTACCATAATTCATCCTGGGTACATGATGTTAAATTGTATAAATATTTCCTGACCACATGACAATAAACTGTACTGAGTATGTCCTGGCTGCATGATGTTAAACTAAATGGTTTCCCAAGTACCATGTATGGATTTATTCCTATAATCATAGGATATAGAGTGATTCCCTAATCACTATTCTTAGGTCCAACCATAAGATCACATTCCTTTAATTTCGGGTGATCCAATGTCCTTATAGCATGACGTAAAACTGCACTGATCCCCAATTTTTATCTTCATTCATGTTGAGTCATCGACGTCCTTACCACATGACGTTAAAATGCATGGGTTTCCTAGAACTATGTATGCCATGATTGTCATTTTCAATGAGATAGGTAGGGACACCTTGATTCAATATCCTAGACCAACTACCACCTGATACAAAATGACCTTGTCCTTATATTAAATACTTCTACATGGGACCCTTTTTGTTCCTTGTTTCTCACACTGTGCATGAATCATGTGGTATTAGTAATTTTGAAAAGGGATTCTCTGAACAAATGAGGTATATCAGCTTCGACAAGCTCGTCTCGGTCCGGTATATAAGACCTTAAAAGGCTCCAGTCCTCACCCTAATATGTTAAATTTCATGGCTCTTCTGAACTTTTTGTGGTTTGATTATCATTATCATGATACATGTAGTGACGCCTAGACTTCCACCTATGGGCCCATCCATAATGTTCTCGTCAATTCATGATGGTTTTCCACCATCCTCACCGCATGATATTAAACTTCTTGGGATTTTAATAACTACATATGGATTGATTCTCATTTTTCATGAGATGCGTAGATAAGACCAAGAATCCATCCTTGGTCCCAGCCGCAACATTACCACTTTTCACATCAACCCATATTCATCCTTTCCACATGATGATAAAATTCATGGTACATTTAATAACTACGTGTGGAATGATTCCTATAATTAAAATATATATAGTGATTCCAATAAATCTAATCATGGGACCAACTATAATAATAAATGGAAATAATTCCCACCTCTCTCTACAGGTCAGACCGGTGAATAGGGAGTTTCTTATTTAAGAAATATATATGGTTTGATTAGAACTTTAATGGGATATGTAGTGATGCCCGAACTTTAACCCTTAGTCCCAATCATAACATTTTAATCCACTCATGTTAGTTCAAACATCCTTATTTCATGATAATAAACTGCAAGGGGATATATCTTTTCCACCTGATGGAAAACTGCACAAAAAATGTCCTTACCGCATGACATTAAACTGCATGGAAAATTTCCTCACTAAATGATGATAAACTATGTGGTCCATCTAGTATTTTTCATTCCTTATCAAAGGACCACAGGAGACTTACCTCATTCAACTAGAGTATGGGGTGCTTCCACTGTCTTGTAAGAGCATATCAATCCATATACCACACCTCATGTCCTGAGTATATCAAGTTTCCATCAACATTATATGGACCTTGGAAAATATATTCATCTTTAAGAGAAACTTTTCTTGACTATGAACACATGTTCATGGCTCTAGAATATGTGCCTATGGCCTTCAATCAAATGGGTCACTCTGCAAAATAGAAATTCTAATCCTTGTGATCTCTGACAAATTGGTGGAATCACTCAACACCTCATTATGTCTTAAGTACTCCCTTTATTACTGTATCATATCATTAATCAAGACCTAAGGAAGACTCGATCCATGATTTAAAAAATATCCATCAACTACTTCATATGATGTTGGAGTGATCTCAACCCTTATTATCCTAATTATGATCTTATGTAACGTCTCCTATATTAGGTTCGTGTGAATCATGACCTTAAACTTCATGTGTTCTGGTCCAAGCTATATGATCTTAAAATCTATCCCATAATGGTCCAAATTGAAATACCTTAAACTACTAATGAATGAGGCACACAACTTGACAGGTTGAAAACCCATAAAGGGAAACCTGATAAAAAGTCGAGTGTCCACCTACTAAACTCCTCATTCTCAATGTTAGGGAAAAAATTAGGGCACAAAAATATAATGAATAAATCTCATAGGGTCTAATTTATAGCCCTAGTAAAAAAATCTATGCTTTTTGGAACACCCAATCTCAGAAAAAGCTAGAGAAATGAATTTTCACATCTCCTCTCCATGATAATATGTATTTCAGGTGGTGAAACAACTTTTAGGGTGCTCTAACCCTTCTTGTATATTACGCTTCCCTAAAATCACACTTTCTGATTATGGTGTGTCAGATTATAGTAAACTTTTGATGGCCCATGTAAAATATATCTATCTTCAAGGGTTAATTTGCTTGACTATGAACGCATGCTCATGGATCCTACATATGTGCCTATGGATGTCAACCAAATTCATCACTTTTCAAAATAGAAATTCTAATCCTTGTGATACCTAACATCATTACAACAACACTCAACACCTCTGTGTGTCTTAACTACTCCAAATATGACTTTACCATATCATCCTCCTAATTTTAGAACTTTTGAATATGATTTAAAATATATGTACCAAACTATTCAAGCGAATTGAACGTCCTAAAACTTACGTCACCATATTTTTTTACCCTCTGTCATGTCCAAAATGTGACACTCCATTATTGAAACTTTCATGTCCCATGCCTCATGATTCAAACACATAGGGCGTAGAGGTCGAGCTTCACATTAAGAAATAAACTACCATAGGGTTCCAAAAATGTTACTTGATTTATTTATTCTCATAACTAACTTCATCATCTAGATGATTGAGTCTTTAAAAATATTTCACAGCCCTCATAAAGAAGTGAAGATCATATTTTCTTGGGTATTCTACCAATGCATAAGGGCCTTGAACCTCTAACTAGAGGAATCTACTCCTTTTCATAAAAGAGATTTAATCCTTGTGAGCCCTCACAACATCGTGGTGGAACTAAACACATCAGAGTGGTATGGTTCATCCCCAAAATTTCTTCCCTATTTCATGTTTATAGGCTCAAGATGTTGGGTTATAATTTACATCTTCCATACTAAAACTAGATAGGCATACCTAGTATCCTCAGTATTGTTCCCTCAATCTATATTACCTCCATAAATATTCCATAGAACTTGGAAAAGATACCCAACTTTAAGTGACCCTTTTCACAACTATGAATGAATGCCTATGGCTCATGTATATGTGCCTATGTCCATCAACGAAATGCACCACTCTGTAAAAAGGGCCTTCTGATCTTCTTGAGCCTTAAAAACACCATGGTAGAACCCATCAACTAAGGGTGTTTTAGGTTATTCCTAGCATGTCTGCACTATATCCCATTATCATATAAAAGGTTCTAAGCTAAAATACCCTAAACTAAAGCGATAGAAGTTCTAATCTATAAGATAATAAACTATAGAGATAGATTTTCTAAGCTAAAAGACACTAAAATAAAGCGATTGAAGGTACAAGGTAAAATACCCTAAACTAGAGTGATAGTATGTCCAAACTAAAACACCTAAAACTAAATCGATAGAATGTCTGATCTAAAAGACCCTCAACAAAAATGATAGAAGTTCCAAGTTAAAATAACTTATACTAAAGCGCATTAAAATTATTTAGCCTATGAAATATTTTGAGTCCCACTACTTGGTATTAACACGATCGAGCTACTCTAGAAAATATTACCACCCTCAGCGAAACATAAAGCACTCAACCTTTAGAACATATCTCTTACTCAAACAATACCTCTATAAATCATGTGATTTCAATATAACTGGAACATATGATCAATAAATAATCTCATTATGGTGGGAATTAATGATAATCTCTTAGAAGGAATTTTCTATATTTTCAAACATTCAATTCCACACATTTTTGTTCATTAAATATAAAGAAAGGGATGGGTATTGATTGTGATTTCCAAACTGACATAGCAGTGAGATATCATACACATCATGATGGGAAGAAAACTGAATAGTATTATATAGAGTTTAAGAAATTAATCCATTCATATTATAAAATGGAGGGAGGAATATCCAAATTTTGGAGTCCCTATGAGGCCTCATTAAAAAATGGATTGCAGTATAAAATTTTATTCATGATAAAAGAGATCTGATTATGCTAGAAAGATCAAAAAGATTCTGACGAGAGAAATAAATTGAGCATTGAAGTTCCTCTCTCTCTGATTCTTCTGCTTCTTCCCTAGGATGGAGATCTTTGACCATAGTAGTCAAATCTTTAACCCTCTTCTGAGTAGTGTCCAATGAGAATGATTATGTCAAATGGTTAGACCTCATATGAGAAATCATCTCCTCATATATCCATATTTGCGCAGTCCAAAACATGTATTTTAGATAATGAATAACAAACATACTCCAATGCCTCAATAGTCTCCCTCATTTTCTTATAAAGGGAAGACTCATTCACAAGATCATGCACATCTATTAGTTCATGGCCAAGTCTCTTTCAGTCAATATTTTTTTGCATGATTTCATTAAAAGTCTTCCAGTAGAATCCATCTTCCCATAATTCATGAAACAAATGGTGAATACATTCCCCTTGGTTGCCAAATATTTACAATAGGGTATCAGTAATCAAGGTGTGAATCTATTCTCAGATTATCTATGGTGTTATTGAGCCTTTGTAACCAACAAGGTAAACAAGGAAACAAGATGACTAACCAATCAAATCAATGATGAAACAAGAGAAGAAGCCTCATATGATATTCTCTCAACAAATTCATCATCTAAAGCATGTGTTGGAGGACTAACTTCTTCAATAGAATTTGTTTCACTATTTGAGTGGTCATCACCCGAATGAGGTTTCTTTCTGAATTTAAGGTCCATATCTTTATCCAGTCCCATCATTGCCTCTAATAAAGGAATTAGTAATGAAATTGGCCTTTCCACATTACAAACCAAATGAATTATCACACCATTTGGATAATTTTATACCTAAGCCTATCCATAATCTTGGGTAAGGAAATCGGAAGAAGCATCGGTAAGAGAAAGAATAATCTAAGCCTCAGTATCTTCACATGTCAGCATCCTCCAAAATTGGAAGATAACCCTGGGATGTCACTCCCCACAAACACAAACCAATGGAACATGGGATACAATTCAAGTACAACCAAACTAGAAAGAAAATAAATATGGTGTATAGTGATCATATATGGCCAGATCATCCACCTTGGCTATGAGAACCCCACCACGAAGGGAGATCATATAAGATCTTTCATCAATGGAGTAGTTTCCATCATCATTGATCAGCCCAACCTATACATAAAAGGGGATAAAGTCAAAGCTGTCATGATGGAATAGACCACCCTTAACCTCCAAAGGGTTTAAGTACATAGCCTCAACCCCAGATATATTTAGCAACCTCAGATGTGATATGGCATCCAGGATCCCAGAAGCATTGTAATATTCTGAACAATGGAAATGATCCCCTATCCAGCCAAACAAGGACTGGAGAGGACCACTGATCAATTAAGGGGTGATACCTTGTTGAATATGGATCAGTATTTGATAAAGGCATGAAAGGACTAGTACTTAAAAGTTAAGGAGTCTCCCTTCTACAAGCTACACCGCTGTCACCATGTGCTAACATGAATTTATGAACTTGTGTCCTAAATCATAAAGAGACACCCATTAAAGAACATGTCTACGAAATCTTCCAGTCTTAGGTTTGGAGAGATATCCAAGTTTACATAGTATCCCCATGAGGTATAATCTCTATACTCCAATATGATCCAATACAATCCATCACTATGACATACTTTTTGGGAGGGTAACCTGTGAGGGTGAATAACGACTGGTCTAACTTCTGAACTATAGAGGAAAATATCGATCTAATACTTGAAAGAAATAAGTGAGAACATTTTTTTGTTATTTCCTTTATTTATCCCTTAAAATAATAAGCATATCCCTCAATAATATTAGGGTCTACATAGGATCATCCTAAATATTTATAGTAGGTAGGAATTCATCATACATTTTTATAAGGGTAATAATCTCACCCAAATGATAGATTTACCATATGCTAATGCTCACTTCACTATGGGATAAGTGAAATTTGTTAGTACTAGAGAACCAATAGTTGATCATCTCTTGATGGAGGTTAGGTTGCCAGTGGAAAAAAATTGAGAGATCCATACATCTTCATAAATTTAAACCCTGTATAATTCATCAGCGAACTCCAAGAAGATTTATCTAACCTAGAAGGTCCGCGCCCACTCATCGGATAAATTACTGCTGGGACAGAGATTCCATTTTGATTATAATACACTTCCTAGATTATTCATAGAAGATAAAAGTATACTCAAATAACTCTGATAGATAGTTTTTTTTGTGGGAAATCATGGTCATATGGACCCATAAGAGAGTTGGCCAATAGATAACAAAACCCTGGGATCAAGATGTAACCAACCAACTATCATTAGGAATCATTATTTGAATGTAATCAAGAGAATCAAACACCAAACGTGATGGAAAATTAAAATTTGGATGAGGAATGGTAGCATCATAAAGTAAAACAAACCCATATAGAGGAAGTTGTTGAGATAAGGGATAATTTTGGACATCAAATGAATGTAAACTCTTTAGTGTTTCGTTATTAGTATGAACATGATACTAGGGATCAATAATATGATTCATGGAAACCATGGTCCCTTTGATTGGACCCAGGTAAGGGACCATGATGAGAACTAAAATCCTTCTAAAAAGAAGTAAGTGGCATATATCAGACAAAGAGAATATAATATATTGTCTAAAATAGAGGAATGGAAGTTCCATTACTGTCATTCACATTATATGAGTCAACAAGGAATTTTTGAATCACATAAAATATTTTAGGATCACCTGATATTCAAAGAACTCATGGTTCACATAACCCCCATAGGGAATCATGTAATCACAAGACCCCTTTTGAGACTTGTGATCATGTGAGAAAAACATGGTCACATGAAATGGTAAAATCAAATGATCAAACCATTAAAACTCCCAAAATCCTTAAGACCATCACAATACCTCATGGTTCAAATTTCAAAAAGAATTACTAAAGTAGGGTCCATAATTGCACTGGATGAGCACTTGAGCATGGTCATATAGAATGGATCTCATGGTGAAGGCTCATGAATAGAGTCTCATGATCAAGACTTATGGACCAATATTATGACAGAGGAATCTGAAAGAAACAAATGCAAGAGAGACCTGGATAATTGGTGTTTGGTGAAATGAATTTCTATAAAGATGCTGCTATTTTTTTAACATTTTAACATGATTTATTACATAAAATTACAGTAAATACAACTCAAAATATAAATAGGTCTAGTGTCTTTGGGGATTAGTAACATTACATAATAACTTAAAACAATAAATACACATCTTTATTGAAAACTTCTTTTACATGACCACAACATTCTTTCATACTTAGCATTGCATGGGATAACCTGAGAACATACATAAGAAAAGGGTAAGATATAAAGACCATTAAGGCAGTAAAATTTTCAAAAAATGAATAATTTAATTCATGTTAGGAAAAAGAAATATAAATGGAGCATAAGAGAAAATTTTACATGATATAACATGATTATCAGAACATGGAAATGTGGAAACAACTTAAAACACTACATCATTAACATAAAATGAATCAGGTTAACCCATATCCCAACATGGTGGATACAATTACTAAAAATGAATTAGGCAATCCCTTGTCCCAATATGATGTATCATGATACTAAACATTACCCAATGCATTTTTTCACTATTAGGAAACCCACTTCATATTCATTTCAATCTCATGCTTATGTATGCCACATAGATCATATAAGATGGATTCATTCAACATCATCATTTATTCATTGGTAAAAGAATTTATAATACATAAATTTAAGTCCCCAATAAATAAGTGTTTTTTTATAAAGTATAAAACCTTTGAGATAGGATGGGGTATAGTATTCACTACATGATGATTTTGGCATAGAAAATCGTGGTGTAATTTCTGCAGCATAACATCATTATATGAAAATTAATAAAATAGGTAGATGAGAGATAAAGTGGTAAGAAATCATTTATAGACGAAATTTATAGTGATGGGATCCTGTAACATAATATCCCAACATATTAAATGGAATTTAAGATGCATAATACTAATGAAGTGCTTGAAAAAAAATGATAGGAGAGAAATCCCTTATAAAATTTCGGCACATAACAGTGTAGGTAAGGGTCTAAATAGGAGAGGATAAATGATCCCTCATTGAAATAACATAAAATTGACAATAGGGAATTGATAATAAAAATATGATTATATAGCCAATTAAAATTAAAACGACTAATTTTAAACAAGGTTCTTGAATGGAAAGGAAGAGAGAAAGGTGAGGATCCCTTACTTAGATGTGTGATACCAAAGGCTTGGGAGAGGCTTCTTGGGAGATTAAGGGTGAATTGGTAGGACTATAGGGAGTATGGGTAGAAGGTTGCTGAGCTTAAAATAACTTTAGTTAAGAGGAATAGGTTCTTGGGTGGGTTTATATAGGAAAGGTGGGGTAATTATTTATTATTTTGGTTTCAGACACTACACACTAAAATATTCAAAACAAAAAACCATACAATGGACTTATTCCATGGTTTATAGAAAAATGGGAGTGTTATAAATCATTTTAAAGTGATAAGGTAATAATATATTAAAATATTTTCTTTTCTTATGTGGAGGTGAGTCACACTTTCAATGAAATGATTTTAAAATCTTAAAATATATTATATGTCTTGGAGAATTCACTAAGGATTTATAAAATAAACCAAAAAAACCAAATATTATATTATTGAAAGGAAAAAATATATTTATCCTAATACACCTTTTATTTTATTTTATAAAATCACTATTGTGTCATTATTAAGTCATAAAACACATTATATATTTATAGGGTACTTAATTTTTACCCAAAAATTTGATTGTCTCAGAAAATTATAAAAAATTCATTTTCAAATAATTACAACATATGTATTCCAAAAATAATATTAATTTTATGTAAATAATTTTATAAATATGTGAATTTTAACTTTTAAAATAAAAAATGACATTTATTGAAAATTGATGGGTTTTGATAAAAATAGTTTTCAAACCTTAATAAAAATTACAATTGACTTCATAAAAATTATACAATAATTTATATTTAATAAAATTAATTTAATAATAATATTTTATTATATTATTATTTAATTAAAAAATCCATTAGTTCATCAAAATATATTTCTTAATTAAATTTGAATATTAACCAAAAAAACTATTTATGCTTTAAAAATCATTTAAAAAGTAACAATAATAGAATAAATGTATATTCATTATTATATACATAAATAATGCATGTAATAATAATGCTATGGTATTATTACATTTCCCTTTATTACACAAGTATATTCCCTAAGATTAAGGTGTGTGTTGGTGGGGCTTTTTTGGGGTCTTTCAGTGAACATGGTTTGGGTCGTGATCTTGATAAGCTTGAACTTCTCCCATAAATGATTTTTCTCATTCATAAGTTATTGGATATTGTATTGGGCTTGGTCAAGGGAAAATATAATAAATTCTATCTCCCTCAAAAGATTCGGTAAATGGTCTTTATAGGGTACGGTCATACTGGGTGAGGTCATCACTTCCTTTGTCTGTGTCAAAATTATTTGTTAAAACACTATATTTATACTAGTCATGTGATCACTGTTAAATGGATATATTATCAACTGTAAGGATACTTAATGGTCATTTAAATCCAATTGGATATAATTAAACAAAAAGAGTGCATTTTGTTTCTGTATCCATAAGAAATCTAATTAAAAGAAAGGGAAATTAATTCATAAATGTTATGGTCTCTACAACATTCCCCCCTTAAAAAATTTCTCCCTCAAGATTTCCATTTACTAGACTAAAATAGATGAGGGTAACTCTTCTTCATCACCTCCTCTAGTTCCCACATTTCTTCTTCAAACTTGTGGTTTTTCCATAACACCTTGACAATGGGCATCATCTTATTTCATAGGAAGGTTTCTCTACAATCTAAGATCTTCACCATATTCTTAGAGGAGAGTTCATTATCCAGTGGTAAAAACTATGGATTGAGTACATGTGGTGGGTATAGAATGTAATATCTTAAGAGTGATACATGGAATACATCATGGACTTGAGACAGGTTCAGTGAGAGTGCTAGTCGATAGGCTATTGCTTTGATGCAATAAAGGATCCCAAAAGGGTCAATGTACCTTGGACTATGCTTTCCCTTCTTCCAAAATTTCATAACTCTCTTTAATATAGATATGTAGAGGAATAACATGTCTCCAACAATAAAATCTAGGTCTTGTCGAGGATTGTTAGCATAGCTCTTTTGTCAACTCTGAGCAGCATTGATGTGCTTGTCGATGGTCTTAACCATCTCCACCATTTCTTTGACCATTTTTGGAACTAGAAGATTTCATTCCCCAACTTCATCCCAACATTTCGGTGTTCTGTACCTCTTTCAATAAAGGGATTCATAAGTATCCATTTTTGATTCTTGAGTGGAAACTGTTATTGTAAGAGAACTCCACCAAAGGAAGACGTTGGTCCCATCCACCATTAAATTCCATTGAGAAAGATCTCAACATTTTCTCAAGTGTATGGATAGTTTTCTCAAATTGACCATCAGTTTGAGGGTGATAGGCTATTTTTATGTTCAACTCAGTTCTCATAGAATATTGGATACTCTTCTAAAACATAGAGGTGAATGTTGGATCTCAATCAGACATAATCGATAGTGGTACTCCATGTAGCCTTACCACTTCTCTGATGTATATCTTTTCTATTTGATCCAGTGATAAATGCTCTCAAATTAAAATGAAGTGTGCAATATTTATAAGATGATTCACAACTACCCAAATAACATTGTTTTCTTTGGATGTCTTCGAAAGTCTAGTGACAAATTCCATGGTGATGTTTTCCCATTTCCATGTTGATATGGGTAAATATTGAATCATCCCCTTATACTTATGCCTCTCAGTATTCACTTCCTGATATACTAGGAACTGTTATGTATATTTAGCGATCTCCTCCGTCATGTTATCCCACCAATAGTGCTCTCGGAGATCTCAATACATCTTCTTTTTTTCCTAGGTGAATGGATAAATTTGAACTATATACATCATCCAAAAGTTCTTTCTTTTAACTCTAGATTTGATGGAACACATAATCTTGAACCAAATATCACAATTCCTTCTTCATTAACATTGAACCCCAAGGATTTCTCTTTTCTGGTCGTTTCCACGTTCTTCTAAATCCCCACATGATCTTTTTGAGCATCTGGTAACCTTCCCAAAAGAGATGGTTGAGCAATAATTTGTGAACGGATTGATGGTGTTACATTCTTTATAATTCTCATGTCCATCTTCATCAAATATAAGAAGATTGGATCCTTTTCAATTATCATCAATAATAGAAATGGTGGGTATTTTATACTTAGAGAATATGCCACCTTTTTCACTTTCCTAGGGTGTTAATGGATTGAGAAGTCATAATCCTTGATGAGCTCTAACCATCTTTGTTGGCGCATATTTATTTCTTTCGGTGTGAATATATATTTGAGAATTTTTTGATACATATATATTTCACACTTATCACCAAAGAGATAATGCTGCCAGATTTGCAATGGGAATATCACCACTGCCAACTCCAAATCATTCATGGGATAGTTTTGATCCTGAATTTTCAATTACCTTGAGGCATAGGAAATGGATTTTTCATTATGCATCAACACACACCCCAAACCCTTCTTCGAAACATTGCTGAACATTAAAAAAAGCTCCCAACTTGTGGCTAGTGTGAGCACACAGGAAGTGATAATCCAATTATTCAACTCCATGAATCATTCATCACATTCATCATTCTAAGAAATCTTTACTCCCTTATGAGTTAGCACGATAAGAGGTTTTGAAAATAATGATAAATTTCTCCCACATCAGCGATAATATCCAAATAACCCTTGGAATCTATAAATATCCCTCAGAGATTTCATCATTGGTCATCACTGAACTGCTTTTTTTCTGAATGTATTCACAGATATCCCATTACTTGTGCTGATATGACCCAAGAATGGGACTTCATTCAACCAAAACACGCACTTTTTGTACTTTTAATAGAGTTTATCCTTTTCAAGGTCTCTAGTACAGTGCTCAAATGTTTCTCATTGTCCTCTTTAGTTTTGGAGTATATTAGAATATCATCTATAAATACTACCATAAATTTGTCGAGGTAATCTCTAAATACTCTATTCATCAAGTCCCTGAATATTTATAGGGAAATAGTGAGTCCTAAAGTCATTAATATGAATTCATAGTGCACGTACCTTATAAGAATAGAAGTATTGGGGATATCCTTTTTCTTCACCCTTACTTGGTAATATCCTGACTATAGATCCACCTTGGAGAAGTATTTTGCTCCATGTAGCTGATCGAAAAATTCATCAATTCATGGAAATGGATACCTGTTCTTTATCATTATTTTTTGAGCTCATGATATTCAATGTAAAGGTGCATTGACCCATCCTTCTTCTTGATGAAGAGGATTGGTGCACCCCATGATGATGTAGTTGGGAATATAAACCCTTTATCCAGATTCTCCTATTGTTGTTTCTTTAGCTCCTCAAGATCCACAACAACCATTCTATACAGAGTATTGGATATTATAAATTCCCCAGGTATAAGATCAATATAAAATTCAACATCTCTCATAGGAGGAATACCATTCAATTCCTCAATAAACACAATAGTAAATTACCTCACAAGAGGAATGTCTTCGAGGATGGTTCCTTCCTTAGACTCAATCATATGATAAATATACGCATTCCCATAGGGTATTAATATCTATGATTTAGATGATGGTGCAAAATATGATTCATACTTCTCATTTCACATGTATAGATTCAGGGTTCAATTCATTATATGGAGAGTGATTTTCCTCCTGCAGCAATTAATGTTGGATTTATATAAGGAAAGTCAATCCATGCCAATAATTGCATCAAATTCCACCAAGGAATGTATGATGAGGTTCACCAGGAAGTTCAATCCAAAAATTGTGATAGGGTAGGATTCAAATGAATGAGATTCTATAATTTCCCTATTTTTAGTTTTTACCAACATCTCTACTTCCATTCATTTTGGTGGTGTTTAGATTGTTTTACTAAATTTTTGGGATATAAAAGAATGTGTATAACTATGGATAGTAAACCAACCATTCACTTTTTGATTTTGGTTCTACTTTATCCAATATAGACTTTTGGATGAGTACTTTTAAACTATTTAACACATAAAAGGGAATCGAATGAAAAAAGTTATAACTTATACATTACATATATCTCCTCAACTTATGAATTTATAAGCATTGATATAAGTTATAGATGATCTACTTCCTAACATATATTCTTAGGGGAATTTTTTATACCCTTAATAATGGTTCATATTAAGATTATGAATTTACTGAAGAATATCTACCAGGAGTGTCGAACCAAGAGTAAAATAAGGCTAATTATCATGCACCAGTTCTCATTTAGGTCTAGATCAAAGTGTTGTTTTTAGGTTTTGCTCCTAGATACATCTATTCCAGAGCCACCTCTACTTGTTCGTATCTAGACATTGATGCATTTTATTGATAAACCACTTACCATATACTCACCAAAATTTGGGGATTGTTTTATATTATTTAGTCTTATCCCTAAGTCGTTCACTAGATTTTTATAATCCTAATCCCCAAAAAAGATAAACCTCCCTCTGATACCAACTATAACAACCCTACTCTTTATTACACATTTAAACATGATTTTTTACATAAACATGAACTTAATAAAACCCATAAGATTGAAAGGTCTAGTGTATTTGGGGATTATGAACGTTACATAACAACTTAAAACATGAAATACATATCTTTATTGAATACTTATTTTAAAATACCACAACATTACTTTGTACGTTGCATTGCAAGGGATAACTTGAGGACATACATAAGAAATCAGTGATCTATAAAGCCCAGTAAAGAATTAAACAATGAATAACATGAATAATACAATAAATGTTATGAAATATCCTTATCAAGGGATCATTAGAGAAATATGAACATGATATAGCATGATTATCATAACATAGAAAGGTGGAAACAACTTAAAACACTGCATCACTAACATAAAGGGATCAAGTAAACCCCTGTCCCAACATGGTGGAAAAAAGTCCTATAAAGGAATCAAGTAAAACCCTATCCCAAAATTAGGTATCATGATACTAAACTTTACCCAATTCATTAGAGCACTATCAGGGTTCACTCCTCATAATCATTTCAATCTCATGCTTAAGTGTGCCACATAGATCATATAACTTGGATTCATTCAATATCATCATTTATTATATGATCGAATAATGTGGAATATATGAATATAATTCCCCAATAAATAACTATATGTTCATAAAGGTAAATAACCTTGATAGAGAAATGGGTATGTTACTCACTACATTATGATTCTGGCAGGGAAAATTGGGTTGCAATTTTGACAGCATAACAACTTCATATGAAAATTCATAAAATGGGTAGATGAGAGTGAAAGGGGTCACTCATAATTTATACAAGAAATGGGCAGTGAGGGGATAATTGAACATAATATCCCAACATATTAAATGTAATTTAAGATGCGTAATAAAAATGAAGTGCTTGAAATGGAAATGAGAAGAGAGAAATCCATTACAGAATTTCAGCATAGTAACGGCGTAGGTAAGGTTTGGAAAAAATCCCTCAAGGTAACATCGTATCATTTTTGGGTAGGTTGTGTTTGTTGAAAAAGAAGGTTTTCATGGTGAATTTTTGAGTTCTAGAGAATTTTTTGACAATTCATATTGAAAAGGAACCATGGTAATGGAATGGATGATCTGGAGGAGGTACAAAAGAACATATACAAGGTGGCATCTTTTTCTAGTGTTTTCCAAATTTTTGGGGTCCAAAATTTGGAGTTTGGTGAGCATTTCGAAAAGTGGATTTATTTGAAGATATCATAAAAATATGGAATATGCATGAGTCTCATGAAGATGGGTTTCATGATGAAGATTTCATAGAGACTAGAAGAATGTTGATGGTGAGCTCTGCGATTACGGCGAGCTTTGAGAACATCATTGATGAAGACCACTGTGGGGTATATTTTTGGTGGAAGCTCAAAGAATTTGATAGAGAGCATAGTGAAAAAGACAAATTCTAGTGGTTCTTTATGAAGGGAAGATGCGCCTCATAGAATATTTTGACGAATTCGTAAATCGCGATGGAAGAAGCGGAGCTCCACGTTCGACCGCACCTATAAATAAAAGGGAACCCATCTTTATTCCAGAAAATCTTAAGAGATAAAATCCAGAGTTGTTTTTAATTTTTCATAGTAAGGGGTGCTTCGCAAAGCAATGTTTCAAAGAGATCTTGATCATTGTGAAAAGACTGTCCAAGTATTGTCCAAAGTCAATGATTCTTAGTATTGAGATTTTTGCAAAGATGGGGTGTTCTATGTTGGCTAAGTGAGATTTGAAAAGGGGTTCTGTGAAAGTCGTGTTCCTTGCGATGGAAGTGGTATCCATAGAGGCTAGTTGATCTCTACAAAAGGAAGGCACACCATGAAGGCTAGTTCAGATTTGTGGAAGAAGTGTTCTTTGCAAAGGCTTCTTTTAGCTTTGAAAAATCACAAAGGCACTTGAACTATGCGATGTACTGAGATCTACAAAGCAGTGAGATCTACGAAGTAGTTTGATCTTATAATTAGTGAGATCTATAAAGGTGTTTTCTTTGTGGAGAGGTAGGAACTTTGTGAAGGCTTGTTCGAGCATTGCAAAATCAAGAGCTTTATAGAGTAGTGAGATTTTCAAAAGTAGTTCAAAAGGTATTGCCTAGTGGTCAGTGAAAAAGGGTATTCCATAGTGGATGAAATTTGGACTTTAACAGAGAATCTAAAAACATTGAAGGATGTATTCATTAGAGATAATGAAAGGAACTACAAGTCCATAAACTGTGAGGGGATTCATTCTAGAGCAGTGAGTGAAGGAAGGGGAAGCAAGTTGTCCCTTCTACAAGTAGTGATCTATAGATAGATAAAGAGGGAGTGAACCTTGGGAAAGCATTGAGCAGAACCAAACATTTGTAAAGTAAGAGTTTCTGGGCATAGAAGTTATCTAGCCCAAACATTATTTTTAGTGAGCTTTAGTGGATTTGGTACAACAACACATTGCAGTTTTATGCTCCTTGGACATAGCCCATTGAGGGTGAACCAAGTAAAAATTTCTATGTCTGCCTGATTTCTTCTATACATTTCGTCTAAAGAATCATAATCAGATAAAGAATAAAAAATTAATCATAATAAACACACATGTGCAAACAAAGTGACCCTTGGGATAAAGATTTCAAGATCTAGTGGGGCAGTAATAATTTGAAAAAGAATATCCATACCCGGATTCACCCCCCTCTTAGTGTATCTAGGCCACTTTTGGAACTAACAAGGATAAATTATATCTCATTAAAATAACATAAAATTAAAAGTAGGTAATTTATTATAAAAGGATGAAAATAAAACCAATTGAAATTAAATTGAATAATTTCAAACAAGGTTCTTGAATTGAAAGGAAGGGAGAAATATGAGGATCCATTACTTAGATGTGTAATCCCAAAGGCTTGGGAGAGGCTTATTAGGACTTTAGGGGTGCCTTGGTAGGACTATAGGGAGTATGGGGAAGAGGTTTTTCGATCTTAAAAGATCTTGGGTGAGAGGAATGGGTTATTGGGTGGGTTTATATAGGAAAGGTGGGGAATTCTTTATTATTTTGGTTTTGGACCCTACACCCTAAAAATATTCAAAACCACAAACCATCCCATGTTTATTCCCATAGTATTTAAAAAAGGGAAGTGGTATAATTTATTTTAAAAGGCTAAAATCCGAAGATATTAAAATATTTCCCTTTATTAGGTGGAGGTGAGTCACATTTTCAAAGAAATGATTTTAAAATTTTAAAATATTTTATATGTCTTGGAGGATTCACTAAGGCTTTATAAAATAAATTAAATAAACCAAAAATTATATTATTTTAAAGGGAAACATATATTTGGACGAATATACCATTTATAGTATTTTAATACATCACTATTGGGTAATTATGATGTAATAAAACACATTATATATTTATATGGTATTTAATTTTTACCCAAATATTCGACTGACTTAGAAAATTAAAAAAAAATCACCATTGGATAAATTTGAAGTTCTGATTCCAAAAATAATATTGATTTTATATAAATAATTTTCATAATATTTTAATTTTAACTTTTAAAATAAAAAACTACAATTATTGAAAATTGATGGGTTTTGATAGAAACAGTTTTCAAACCTTAAAAAAAATTACAAATGACTTCATAAAAATTATATGATTATTTATAAATAATAAAAGTAATTTAATAATAATATTTTATTAAAATATTACTTAATTCAAAAATCCATTAATTCATCAAAATAGATTTCTTAGTGAAGTTTGAATATTAACCAAAAAATACCATTTGTTCTTTAAAAATAATTTACAAAGTAACAATAATAGCCTAAAAGTATATTACTTATTATATAAAAAAATAATTCACATAATCATAATGTTATGGTCTTGTTACATATACCTTTATTACACCAGCATATGCCCTAATATTAAGTTGTGCGATGGGGAAGCATTCATGGGGTTATTCGATGAACATGGTTTGGGTCATGATCTCGATGACCTTGAACTTCTCCCTTAAATGGTTTTTCTCATGATTAAGTATTTAGATCTAATCTTGGGATTTGTCTAGTTCAAATACTTGAATTTGTATCTCCCTTGGATACTCCAATAAATGGTCTTCATAGGGTGCGATCCTACTGGTTGAGGCCATCACTTCCTTTGTGTCAAAAGGATTTGTTAAAATCCTATATTTATATGGTCATGTGATCACTATTAGAAGGCTATACTATCAATGTTAAGGATACATCACAGTCATTTAAATCAAATTGGATATAATGAAACAAAAAGAGTGCATGTTTTTTCTATATCCAGAAGAAATTTAATTAAAATAAAGGGAATTTTATTCATAAATGTTCGGATTGTTAAAACTTCTCTCCAAACCCTCATATATTTATGAAATTTCATGGAATAACAAGCATCACCCAGTAGAGAAAACATCACCCATGGAACTGATTCACAACACTACCATAGACTCTGGCAGAAATTTACATTCCTCAGAACCCAGCACTTTTCCCCACAGACATCACTCATGAGGGGGGTGTTTGTTTAAGCCTGCCAAATGAAAATAAGAAAATTCATAAGGGAAGGAATACTTGAATATGGGTATCATTTCCCCTGTAAAAGAAAAGGAAGAAGAATATGGATAAAGACTTTCAGATTGTGTGAACCTTTAAGTGACTCAGGATCATGTGACCATTATAAGGTCACACGAAAACTCCCTGAAAAACACATAACCTTTGGTGGATCCCATAGATCCCCCTTTTAATAAGCCCATATACTTTTGAGAAGGTGCTCCAAACAACCAGTAATCATGTGGGTGGTTGTTGGATGTGCTCCCCAAGGACATGAGGGTTTTTGGTGATAAGCACCCAATGAGCCAACTTGAAAATACTCTAAAAATGAGAGGAAGGATAACCAAATGGTGGAGGCCTCTAAAAGACATAGAGATCCTGCAACTTATCACTAGAGGGTAGGATAATTTCACTTATAATCATTCAATAAAACCCAAAAAAAATCATAAAACCTTTGTACAATAAAAAAATGAAGATAAAAAGGAAAGAAGGCTGAAGATATTCGTTGTCCTAGAAAGACATGTGGTGTTCCCCTGGTGATCCGGAAGACACTGTGATTCCATGGTGACATGTCCACCTCATCTTGTGAAATACCTTTGGCCTGTAATTCTTTCCATGGGAATCACCTCGGGTATTCCAAGGTGGCTTCACTCTCACCCTTTGTCTCTCCAAGGAAAAATGAATATAATTGTCCACAAAATTCTCATGCACCCCCACATGACCCACCATAGTCACATGAAGCATCACAAAAAATAGAGTAAATTTTCTAAAAAAAACTCAGAAATCTCACAAGAATCCCAACCTTTTCCACATAAAACAATGAGGATAAATTGAGAGGAGGCGAGATCTCTTTCAGTATTAAAATTCTTTCAATGTGAAAAAGAAGTTAGTAGTGTGAACCTATAGGACCTCAAGAAAAACAATATTTTTCTCATGAAATGTTCCAGAAAAGTCATCTAGCATCTCATGGATGCCTTTCAATAGGCGCTTGGATATCAAAAAGGCCCTTAGACATGTTAACATGATAATAAAGAAGTCCTTTGACACATCTATGAGATCAAACAAGTCCACATTAATTGAAAATAGTCCAATAAAGGATAAGTTGATGAGAGGGACTCACAATCACTGAAAAACTGGTGATGCCCTCATTGAGGTCCATGATAGAGACTCAAAAAGACGCAAGGAGATAGATAACTTCACCAACACTAGCATTGAATCCAGGTAGATATTCCAAAAAAATCCCCGAACAACCAGGGTTGTGATTCCTATAAATTTCCCACCCCAACATCAAGAAGGGGTTGGTCTTTGAATAATTTGACTCTCAACTTCTAGACAATAAAAAGCAAGGGATATAGTAGGCATCTTGGAGTGGATGATCTTGTGACTGACAAGTTGTTTTGCTGGTAATATACCTACACAAAACCAGAGTATTCATGAAAAATACATAAGGTACTTCATGTGATCATTCATATATAATTTTATGGAACTCTGGAAAGATGAGGTAAGAACATACCACATGTATACCAAACCATGTGAGACTAAAGATAAATTGATACTTAATAAAACTAAGGAATTCACAATAATAAGGTTAGAAACTAGATTAAAAGTGGAATACTTAAGTGAAGAATGTACTCACTAGCCCCCATCTGCTTCATGTGAATCATTTAAGGACACACGATAGCACGAGGATATGTCACCTAGATCTTGCGACTCCCCTTAAACATGATATTTGGGACACGAAAAATCCTTTATACATGTTATATCTTTTCAAAAGGTGCCCCTATGACACCACTTAGGTCTCATGATACCATATAATTCTATCACCTGATCTTTGAAACATCCTTCAGATACATCACCTGACTCATATAATGTAATTCTATCATATCAATCAAGTATCATTGTTGCTTATGGACATGATAAACAATCTCTCACAATGATCCCTAGGCAAGTCAGTTGAGACCTCTGACACCCTCCAGACATGTCGTCTAGGTCTTGTGACACCCTCTGGACATGTTAGCTAAGACTCAAAACACCCTCCATACATGTCATCCTTGTATCATTATGACCACTAGGGATGTTAGCCAAGATACATGACATACTCTGAGACATGTTGTACTGACTCTTGCGACACCCCCCATGTGTGTCAACATACCTCTTTCGATGATACCAGGGCACATTGGCTGGATCGTGTGACATCTCCTAGGAAATCCAGCCGGGTCTGGTGATGGATTCCATAACAAACTAGATGGATCATGGAATACCCCTAGAATAAGCTATCCAAATCATGCGATGGCTTCTAGTACATGCCAATTGGGTCATGTGACACCCTCTAGATAAGAAGAATAGGGATGCCTCAATGTGTAATACTTAATATAAATGAAGCTATAATGAATTTGATTCCTTCCATATTCAAGATACTTAGGCCACCTTTCCTGAGGTTCAAGATCCATATTAATCAACCAGGGAAACCCCAACATCTAAATCTCTTATTCAAAGAAATTACATTGATCAATTTCTATCCCTTATTTCTCACAATGATCAAGGACCACATGGTCTTAGGGAGTTTCAAGGATCATCAAATAAGAATTATAAACCAAAAAAATTATATGGGTAGTCTTAGTGTGTAAGCCCCAATAAACTAAACTATAAAGACTTTAATTCATGTAATAACTAGGATTCAGAGGATGAATTCCTAAGGACTGAGTTCAAATAAACACCCCTTTTGGTGTATGTCCTTTTATGACTCTGACTTCTCAGCCATCAATACATAATTTTTCCTAGTAGACGATCATCTTAACAAAACCATCAGTGAAATGAGAAATAAACTGAACTAATATGAGTCTGATAACTACAATAACCAGGATACATAGGATTCCTTCTTAAGTCCCATGTTCAAATAATCACCCCTTTCAATGTAATACATTTTATGACTCTGACATCTTAGTCACCAAGACCCAATTAGTCATAGGTGATGATCATATTACCTCATCCATCTGTGGAATGAGAAACCAACTGAACTATGATGGCTCTAATTCCTACCATAACCAAGATATGTAAGATACCTCTCTGAGACCTGAGTTCCGTGATAAATTAACTTAGGGTATTCACAACACATAAGTCCCACATCACAAGAAATTAAATGATAATTTTCCATCCCTTGTTTCTCACACATATTATAGATAACATGATCTTAGGGATTTGAAATATTCACATCATATGCACCATGGGTATCTATAATGAAAGAGGTAACCTCAATATAAAACCCTTGAATGAATGAACTATGAAAACTCTAATTATCTCTATACTTGGGATATTTAGGATGTCCCTTCGGGACTCGATATTGAATACTTAGTGCCCCAAAGCACCCATATAAGTCTTTTCCATATGATATTAAACTACACGGATCGAAAAACATACATGAGTTTTGATTCCTTCAATAACCATGATACATAGGATGCCTCATAATGGCTCAATTACCTCCTCATAATATTAACCACTTCCTTCCATGGGATCGCATTACAAGGCACTTGGTTATATGGATTCAATATATATAAGTATTCACCCATTACCAGAAAATTATGAAGAACCTTAGATACATACAAATGGATTCACTAATGAGATCCCACTCCACTAAACATGATTTGTAACTAACCTACATTCATTTGGTTAGGGTAACTATTCCCATATTGATATTAAGAAATAATTCATGAACATATCTTAAATATATAAGAGTGTCCCATAGTAGGCACAAATTCCCCCCAAAAAGGGCATGATGAGCCCGACCTCCCATCCTCTTGGCCAATGCAAGTCCCTAAGAGTCGTTGGGCTTGAAAACCCAAGTGATCACTAGTATTTGAAAAATTTATCTATACCCATCAACGGATGAGGAAACCATTGGGAGTTTCTGGGAGAGGAGGAAAAATGGAAAACCTGATGTAATTAATTGAGTGAGGCCCTAAGGCTCCACCTAAACCAAACTATTGTGGGAAACCCATTCCATGCCTCAAACCTCAATGAAAATAATAATATAGATGTTGATACATGGAGGTGACCTTGACTCACATAGTCAGATCTCAATTGATATTTTGGGATATTTAGATAACCTTTATATATGTTTTGTATTGGAGTTTTCATTCTTCATATCAATTTTTTTTATATTTTGGTGAATAATATATATTTTTTTAAATTTACTATATTTTATTAGTAAATACTTTGTAAAATGTTTCATCTTGTTTTTAGGTTATTATATGTTTTGTTTGGGTATTATTTGAAAGTTATTTACTTGATAACACATGAGTTCCCAATATACATATACTTCATTCTAGATTCTCATTAAGAATTTTATTCTTATTTATTTTTATTTACAGGGTGGAATTTTTCCCACATTGTATATTAGATACCCTTATCACTTGTCTCTTATCCATGGTAATCGAGAATTTGCATTGATACTCTTCATGGATGAACTTGGGTGATATGGAAGGTTGAGTTGGGTTAGTTCATTACACATAAAATAACCAAAATAGTGAAAAATGATAAGAAAACACCCTTATCAATCCTACTTTGTAGACCACTGAAGAAATATCTATGTTTATGATGTGATTTCACTATGCTCTAGTAGAATTGAAATTTAAATCCCTCGACGAACTATTCCATATTGGATAAGAATTTATGGATAAAGGATTAGAGGATAAAGGCAATGTTCAAATCATCTGAACCACTGTAAAAATAAGAGGGGGGAAGATAGGGAGGAAGATATGACCTCTCTGCTACATGTGGATATAAGAGAAGAAACCATAAATTGTGTTTCATATTTTTAAAAAGAGTAAATTTCACCATTATGATTTTTAACGAGGGACATGAGGATTACCAAGTAGTTAGTAGAGTTACACCGACCAGTGGGATATACCTACTAGTCTTTCCAATAGGTAACCAAGGATAGTTTTACAAGTACTAGATGTCTAATAAATGGAAAATACAAACTTATTTTAATTAATAAACAACTAAAAAGTTTCTTTGGATATTTTATAACCACTATTTCACCTAAAGAACTATACTTTTTATATCCCAAGAACATATCAAACATCTATTAATATATCTGAATTCAAAATTTGAAATTCACAATGGCTATTGTTTCAATAGAGTTCAACCTTTATTTTAATTCATTGACACCTATTGATGTGGGTTATTAAAAACTCCCCACCCAACTCATTTTACCCATGAAAATATTAACCAATAATTTTCCCACAAATACCAACCCATCCTGGTCATTAATTCCTCACTCGATTTTCATTTAATATCCCAAAATGTTTATTGTGATTCCATTTCATGATTCCAAACACCAAGTATGTTATTCAATAAAATCTATATCATTTGATTGCTAATATTAACACTAATTATTTAACAATATCCATTACATCACTTGAATTATTTTACTTTTAGTCAACTATACATGTTCCCATAAATCCAACTCCCAACATAGATGACTAGTCAATACCCATTCCTTTGAAACACCCCATAATAATGATTAAATACTAAAAAACCAATACATATAATTTTTCTCCCTATAACATCCCAAATCTAGCTCACTCATAAGTAACTGAACCCAGCTGGTCACTAAGCCTCAAGCACACCTCTTCGTAAGCTAAAGGCTATCAAATAGAAACAAGGTTCCATGGTAGTACGGAAAAATACTATACCCTCATAATAATAGTAAAAAATGGTGGAATAAATAAATAAATTAAATAATAATTAATATAATAATAGAACAATAGAAATAAACCATCCAAATAGTAGTGATAATAATCAATACAAGAAGAATCATATTCAGCCAGCTTCACAGTGTTTCTGCTGCTCTAACCCAAAGTCGGAGTCGGTGGTCTAGTTATTCTTCAAAAGTGACTAGGCTATGAAGCTATGGTCAAGCATGGATAAATGGGTCACTATAAATACTGCATGTTCTATGGTTCATGAGTTCATTTTTAGTTGGTTCTGGGGTTCGAAATAGCCGGAGATGGAGTCCAGGATCTGTAGCATTGTTCTTACCGCAGTTTGCTAGACACTTTGGGAGTCTCAGAAGAAAGAACGCTCAGAGTTGTAGATGTCTGGGTTCTTTCTGTTGTTGAGTACAAGCATCCTAGTGTATGAACTAGGAACATTTATTAAGGGAGGACAACACTATCATCTACTGTGCAATTTCCAAAATCAGGTAGTGACTATTTCTAGTTCTCAAGGGCGCTGTATTAGGTGGCAGCCTCCAAGGAATGGGTTCAAGCTTAACGTCAATGTCTCACTTATATACGGTCAAATGCATTGGGAGGCCTAGTTCGAGATATTAATGGTTCAGTTATTTTCTCTTTTAGTAGTTTTTATGGACCTGGAAGTTCGTTGGGTGAAGAGGTACGTGCATTGTAAACATGTATCATTCTTTGCAACAGGTTCTCCAAGGCAAGTTTTGAACTGGAATCGAACTCCGAGGTATTGATATGGGATTTTCATGGGAAAATAGAGGCTCTGTGGGATTTGAACTACATTTTTCGTCATTTCTCTTTAGAGATCCCGAACGACTGTTCGGTTCGTCATGTTCCAAGGGAAGCAAATTTTGTTGCTGATTCTCTTTCTTGGGGGAGTAGTCCTAAGGAACTCTTGTTGGTCTTCTATAATGTGGGGTCGTTACACTCAGAATGTTTTTCCTTTTTCCAAGGGGATGCCCTTGTCTTGCATCACTTTAATCCACCTTGACCTTGTTTCTATGGTTCAGGATGTCTTTCATCTCGATTTATAATAAAAAAGTAATTTTTGATCGATGAGTATGTCATGGATATATAAAAAATTGGAAATACATGGAAGAAGGAAACTAGTACACTAAATGTATATAAAAATAAAAAATAGACCAAAAGGGATATATCCAATAGCATTGAAAGATAAGGATCTGTCCTGTGATCCAACATCCCCATGCTATAATCAATCAAGAATCAATGACCGAGAGATTTCTCTTGTCCCTCCCTTCATCCATAAAATCCATTCACGTACCATGGTTGACCTAAGAAGGATGTGAGATATACCCAATAGGCCACCAATAACAACATATATAAAAAATTTAGGTTTTTTTATATACACTATAACCATGTACAAATATTATAGGTAAATATGTAAAGTGTATGATAGATATGATAAGTCCATGAGAACTGTAACATCCCAGTTTTTCTCTAAGGTTTTTACCATTTTTTTAATTTACTTTCTTTGGAATTTTAATGTTTACTAACTAATTCATGGAGGTTTTAGAGGTGTCTGGGGATTTTTGGCTCCTCAAGCTCCAAAATATGAAAAAACAGATAGAGTTACATTGTTAGTAGAAACCATGCAGTCTAGCCCGCATGGTTTCTACAACCATGCGGCATGAGATAGTGGGGTGTGGGGGGCCACACAATTTTCCTGAAACCATGTGAACCAAGGAAAATGATTGTGTGGTGTTTCAAAATTCTTGTACATAGTCCATTCACATGTTTGGTGCATAGTTTATCCAACCATGCAACCAAACCAAGCACCCCTATTTTTAGGGTGAAATTCCCATTCCACCATTACTGAACCTTAAACCAGTAATCCTCTTTTCTTGTTTACCCCTCTAGTGGACCAACTCATCTCCACTCACCTGAAGCTCCCCTAATACTCTTTTAGGTATTGATATAACTTCTCTATATGGACTCTAAATTTCTCACTGTTGGAATCATCAAGACACTTCAGGTAAGATCTACACTCATCCTGGTTTTATTTTTAGTTGCTTCGTTTCTCTATTGCACTATTTAGGTACAATCTATTTTACATATTTTTAGAGAGTTTTAAGATTTCTCCATTATCTCTTGTTATATTTTATTTTATGGATAACAATGGATGAGTGGTCCTCTATAAGACTAAGGTTGAAATTATAGGTTTTCCCCCTCATTTCATTGAGTTTTATATCTTGTGCCACTTTTCTGTATGCCGAACCATTCTATAGGTGCCTCCAAAATGTTAAATAAATTATTCCAAGTGGGTTTTCATGTTTATTATAATATTATCTAGTGTAAAATAACTATTGAGGCTGATATTCTGGACATGAACCACCATAATGGGTGTGTTTTACCCGTGTTTCATATTTCCCCTTATCTCCAATTACCTACACACACCTTAAGGCATGATACCTTATAACTAATGCCTAGAGTTAATTAATTAAGTTTAATTTAGTGATAATCCATGAGTTAGGCCCTAACTTCATGATATTAATATAATGGTTGAACTAAATTAATTGGCCAAATGGTTAGTACTTGTTCTTTATTCAATAAATGGGTTTCCCAATGGGATTCCTTGACTAAAATGACATTCATGTTATAAATTATTTCTTGTTAAACCATATGTACTAACTAACCAAGTCATATCCTATACCTTTTTTGTGGGTGATATTATAGGTTTTTAATTAAGGACTCATTGGATGGGATCATCATGTATTATTTAAAATTTGGTTATACATTATTAAAAAACCTAGTGTGACACTAGCTATGTTTGGGATGGGCTCCCCATGAATTTTCTTTTTTTCTTCTTTCAGACGAGTGACAATTGTCACCAAGGGGATACCTAGTGGATGGGATTGGTGGAATGATGTGGGTACCATTCCATAAGAGATACTCGACCCCCTACGTGCAATATCAGGGATGGTCTCGAATGTTAGTTCATTCTATCATCACACCATACATGTAGTGACATTTGGGATCACATTATTAGGTAACATTGGATAGCCTCCCTTGGCATTTGACTTATACTAAGACCTTAGAGTGATACTTTGAATTCTCATATAATTTATATGGATGGGCTGAGGGTGACTCTCAATATTTTTATAAAGGGTGTAATTGAATAAAAATGGAAGTGAATGATTTAAAATAAGAAATAAACCATTGAAATTGAATCTTACAGGATGTGTCCACAAATTTGAATCACAATATTGGGGAAAATATACCCTTTTGTACCTTATATAACACAATTTTATTGTGCAAGATCTCTTGGTTCAAACTCACCAACTTAGGCCAAAGTAGGTATAATTAGATGTTTTTCCTATATGGAACCCAGTCCATTGTACAAGATTATTTATTTCCTTATTGAATTTATTATTAATGGAACACTTCTCATTTTATATTAAAAAATGGATTGATAAAGAAATTGTTAGCGGTGTCCTACTGAGTATATATCACACCCTTCTTAGGCCACCTTTGGTACCAAATAAGACTTCATGACTGTAGTTATTGATAAAGAGAAGAATCCATCTTACAATTCTTGATTTATAGTTCTAGGATATAGTATGGGAGGAAGAGGACTGATCATATGCTTGAGATGTTATTTATATTAGTTTTTGTCTTTTTGATATTTTTTATAGAATGTGGTATGTGCATGTATCCCATGTTCTCTATATAACAATTTTTTTATAGATACTTTAGTATCATCATCAGTTGTATCCATTTCAGTTTATTTTCCACCATTTATATATTTATATTTATTGATTTATTATTATTTTTCTTCTACTATCTTCTAGTTACTGCTGCTTTTTCTATGGTGAGTTACTAGTCTGATCATATATCATCTTCTGCTACAACTATTTTTTACTTATATATCTCTATGATCCACTATGATAAGTGAGTTTATATTATCCTCATAGACACACTCTAGTATCTCTCTACTAGTTGGAATCCTCTAGTATTCTTGGAGGCATGCTTTATGTCTTGGGGCTACAGTCTTGGGGGATTATTATGTGGCATCCGGGGCTGGATGCTATAGGCACAAACTATAATAATATCATACTATAATAGGTGATCATCAATATCTATATGAAATTTTAAAATTAGGTAACTAATAACTTAGCATAAGCCACATTGGAATAGTGTATAAAACCTACATGGTCTATGTACCAAGGTATATAACCAAGGTGACCTCATCGAGGCCGAGGATATCATCCAACGGTAAGATCAGACTGTGATAACTAGGGTTACCTATATCTAGAGATATGAATGTATAGAAAATTAATTTCTTCTATATTTGGATCATCCTCATCAGTTCTATACCATAAGTAAACATACCTAGGGTTCATATGTGCCATACCTTGATCCCCTGGTTGGTGCCATTCTGTTATGCAACAGGTTCTATAACTTCATAAGAATGTTTTTCCATACCAAGATTTCCAACATCACATAGGTAATATAAAAATGACAAGGCCTATATTTTTCCCATACCTAATTAAAATTATTAATATAAGAAGGAATAATTGAATAGAATACCCATCTATTTCCATATTTTCATTTATATAAAACCATTTAATCACTTTAAAAATATTTAATATCAGGGAAATGGAGGCATGTCCAAATCCAATTATCTCATTTAATTTAAAAAGGATCTCACTAAAATATAGATTCCTTATACATCAAAAGGGGTGGTTCTATGATGGTGTAGTTTAAATAACTCACCTTCAAGGTAGATCAGGTTGAGCTTAACAACCTCAAACAAAGTCAAGTTTCTAAAAGGGAAACACATTATGGTTCCAACAATCTAATTAATACATTTAATTATATTAGGAGAAACATCCATATCATCCAACATTCCGCACAATTAAGATAATTTAATATACAAAAAAATTAAAAGGAAAGTTATAGACCACCTACCTTATTCTTATGGAGGAACACTTGTTAGTATCAGCCATTGGTTTCTCCTAATCAGAGGAAAATGGATGAATAAATGAATACCCTAAAAATAGTGAATATTATATTAAACCAAAATAGTTTATAATATGATGATATAAATGAAGGATGGAAGAACATGAATTACATATCTTAAAAATAAAAATCGATCACGACATATGAAACTCGAATCAGAGGCCTAACATAGGAGTTATTATGGAGCCCATCTTAGGCTTAAGAGATTCCAACAGAGGAGGTAGAGCACTGTGCATGTAGAGGAATAACAGAAATAGGGATTATTAAAAAGAGGAGGGGTATAAATGTAAATCCTCCCACATTACTAGTGACACATAGTTTGGATGCATGGTTTTCTAAATAGTGTTCTAACCATGCTGTTGGAACTATCGGGATGACACCCCCTTGCATGGGCTTGGCACATGGTTGGACAAACCATGCACATCCCATGAACAAACTATGTATCCCTATGAAACAAACCCCTTTTTTTAAAAAAAATATGATGCCTTTTATGTATAGTTTAGGAAAACCATATATTTGTTCTATTCTCCTCCAAAAAATGGTGTCATGTGCTCCAAATAATCCTTGGACACTCCCGGATCCTTCCTTATACCACATGGCACATTTATACATATAAAAAAGTAATTTAAACCAAGAATTAAAGGATATGTACCTCATGAGAAATATTGGGATGTTACAACCTCCCTCGTTTAAGAGAACCCATCCTCGGGGAACCATTCAGAGGGTAATGAAACACCATTTAAGAAATGATTGGGCTACAGGGCATGTACGTCGGCCTCCCTCTTCCAAGTCTCATTATGTACTGTTTTGTGATTCCCTAAAACCTATAATATAGGGAATAACGAGCCTTGATATTTTATTATTCTCTGGTCCAAGATGTGTATAGGATTCTTATAACGACCCATACTTTACATACATTGTTAATACTTCAAAATTGAAGCACACTTATTACAACATATGACAAAACCACAAAGGACCGTATAGGTATAGTGTCTTTAGAAACTGGGAAACATAAACAACTGGTTCATAAATCTTCTACAGTGTCTCCCATTTATTTCATCATATCTAGGGTCCCTTTTAGCATATTCTACTTAATATCCATCTTCCTGACCTGGGAAAAAAAACCTAAAAGGGTGAGCTCAAATGCTCAGCAAGGGCAAATAAAGTAAATAAAAATCATATCATATCTTTTTGAAAATCATAACCGGAAAAAGAGATCATAATATATTAACATAGAATAAATCATAGAAGTGAAAATGAGATCCCCATAATCATAACATAAAACTTGAAACTTTGTGGAATGCACACATAATCATGGAAAATCATTTCTTGTTAGTCATGACTCATTGCCAATACTATCTTAGCGGACAAAGTCCATTTCTGAACCGAGTTCACTCCTCGTTTCAGTCCTGTATCACTGAACCGAAATAACCTTCCGTTCTAGCCATGTCTATCTCATGAGATATAAATCTTTACCCAATGCATTGGAGGGAGATATAGGTCCCACCCATCTTATAATGAATCCTTTCTTATGTGTGCCACATAATCATAAATCATACATCATCGCATAACACATGTAACAAAAATGGGATTCTTGAAATAACATGACATCATAAAACAAATCATATAAGGTAAATGACTTCATAAAAATAATTCCCTCACAACATAATCAAATCAATGTAATAATAGGGATAAAAACAGAACCCTATATTATCTTAGATGAAAAATAATTTTGATAAAACATTTGAACTTCCATTCTTGAGGAAAATATCCTTTCTACTTCAAAAAAACTTTTCTTTTCATAACATGTCATAAAATTATAAACTAAAAGAAGTTGATTAAAAATAAACTTGAAAACTTATAAAGGAATATTCTTGGAAATAATGTTTTAAAAATCCATTCTTTCCGTATAAGTTAAAAAAAACATTCTTCTCGTACTTTTATCGGAAAAGTCAAAAAGTACCTCATACGAAAAATGACAAAAGATTCCTTTCTTATCCTTTACTAAAAACTCACCGAAGGGTAAATATGGATTTAAACAATTGTAGGTGTATTGAAATATTATCACATATTTATGAAACATGGATGTGGATGATAAAATACACCCCAGTAAATACCAAAGTATAAACAATCTCGGATAAAAATGAGATTGTGATATTTTACCTTACCTTAGGTCCAATTTGCTTTGTACGTGTCCAAAGCTCCTGTATAATGGTTTAAATAATGTTATTGACTTATTCCAGAATCATACATATTGATATGATATCATATATGGTCATATTCTTAGCTTCTTGTTAGTAATATTTCATTATTACTTGTTACTCGGGTCCTTATTGCCTTTTGTTCTTATGCGTGTTTTGCCGAATAAATTCTTATTATTATTTTAAGGTTATAGATACCTTATATCCAGAATGGTATTAGTGTAACATATATCATATTTATTCATTCAATTCATTTATATAATTACTATGTAATGATGATCATGTAGAACGAGTCGCATCACATCGTGGAGACAGTATTCCGTACGTACGCACGAGTGATGATATCGTTCCTATGATCGTGGAACTATATTGGAGTATATATATATTATTTCAGTATCAATATTACTTTATAATAATCATAAATAGTTACTCATTACACCATTATACCCATCCTTGTAAGGTGATGGTGGAAAATAGATTACACCACGGCGTGGAGACGGTATTCCGTACGTACGCACGCGTGGTGATTTCATTTTTCCGTAGGATGGATAGAAGGTGAATTAGGGTTGTTTCATATTTATAATAACATATCAGTATGTAAGTAATACTGATGTTATTACTTTATCATGAAACAACTAAATAAGAAGAAGTTGAAGAAGAAAGAAATTGAAAAGATCGGTAATGGATATTACCTCTTCTTTGGAATGCCTCTTTGAATCCTCCACTTAGGGAACTACGATTGGTCTTTGAAGAAGACCAGGACCTCTAGGATTATTCTAGGGAAGTGGAGAGGAGAAAATGGCAGGGGTTGGCCGAGCTTGAGTGCTCAAATTGGTGTGAGGAGGAGGGGGAGGAGGTGCCCTTTTATAAGGGAGGAGAGGGGCACCTTAGGAATATCTCAAAATATTATTTTATATTAAAGTCAAAATCGGTTTATAATGGTTCCAAAGGGTCTTATTTCGAAGCTAAAGTGGGGATTTGTCGGAATCCTATCAACCAATAGGATTTAGAAATGTTTAGGGTATTATTTTAACCTTATCAATTAGATTTAACTCTAAGTTAAATAATTTAACTTTTACCGTGTCTTTTTGTTTTCTTTCACTATATGGTTAATACAGTTACTATAACATGCCAAAAGAACCCCAAATTGTATATTATTAATATATATATCCTTATCTAAGTCATTTGGACGAGCCTTAGATTTTTAGGAATAAAATACAAATTAGTAATATAATATTTGATTTAAAAACTATTTTGTGTCAATTTTGACACTATTTGATATATGATTTTTGTGAAAGTCATAACAGAATTATATGTTCTAACCAAGTTAATTAAATCAACAATAATATATCATAGTAACCTAGAAAATTAGTGTAATTCATAAAAAGTCTCAAATTACATTTATTTTGGTGTTTATAACATCAATTATGTCAATATTTCATTAATAAGATAATTACTGCATCATCATTGTGTCATAAATAAATTAAATTATTTAATGTCTAAAAATTACAAATAAAATACCATTATGTAGGATATCTTTCTAGCTTTCTAATGAATATTTATAGTCGAATTTATCTTATGTATAACCCCATATTAAAAATGATTTACTTATTAAACTTTGATTTTAACTATTTTAACCCTTCTTTAAATAAATTAATAATAAATGTCCTAATCTAACCCAAGTGGGCCTAAATGGTCATATTTTATTCCTAAGTTTGTTTTTGGTCGAATTAAACTTATCCCATAGAATTAGGACATGTGTTAGGGTAATAGTAATATCATATTTACCCCTATTTACTATTAACCGCGGTAAAAAAAGTAAAAAGTTACTATTCACCAAAAAATTATTTTTATCTCATTGAACCACATTTTACTTACTAATATCAACCGTGTCTGTCGGATTTTCGAAATTCCATTCACATAAGCGGTAAAATTAAGTTTTATGCAAAAATTCAGTTTTTAACCTACCACTTAGTGGTTTCACTATTCATCAAAAATTGAAAGTTTTCAGAAAAATACCAAAATTTCACCCTAGGCTAATTTCGGTATTCCGAATCCAAAAATGAAGTCCATTTTGAAAAATAAAATTTATAAAATTTCAAAAAGTGGTTATTACTATTCATAACGGCTAGTTTTAATAATATTTTAATAGCATATCGTTGTTTAGTGAAACTCGGTATTGCGTACGACGCAAGCTATCGAGGAAGGTCGTGATTGCGTGTAAAGTAAGCCAAGCAAGTATGTAGTGAAAGATTCCTTTGATGATATATAAAAACAAAATATTACTCATAAAAATCTCGGGTGTTACATTCTACCCCCCTTAAAAAGAATTTCTCCCTCGAAATTCGTCACTTTGTTACAAACAGATGAGGATACTTCTCCCTTATCATATCCTCAAGCTCCCATGTAGCTTCTTCAAGTTGGTGGTTCCTCCATAAAACTTTCACCAAGCAAGTGGTCTTGTTTCGTAGGACTTTTTCGCTACGATCCAGAATCTCTATCGGCTGTTCTTCAAAAGAAAGATCTTGCTCCAGCGGTACAACTTCTGAGCTGAGTACATGTGAAGGATCTGGTATGTACTTTCTCAGGAGAGATACATAGAACACATCGTGAACTTGAGAGAGATTCAGTGGAAGCGCCAATCGGTAAGCTACCTTCCCAACACGATCCAGTATTTCGAAAGGACCGATATATCTAGGGCTCAACTTCCCCTTCTTTCCAAATCTCATAACCCTCTTCCAGGGAGATATTCATAAGAACACTTCATCACCCACTTCAAACTCTAGGTCTTTTATTCGGTTGTCAGCATAACTTTTCTGTCGACTCTGAGCTGCTCTTATGTGTTGTTGAATAGATCTGATCTTTTCTGCCATTTCATCAATGAGATCAGGTCCTAATAGCTTTCTTTCCCCAACTTCATCCCAGCAAGTTGGAGTCCTGCATTTCTTTCCATAGAGAGCTTCATAAGGAGCCATCTGAATACTGGGGTGAAAGCTATTATTAAAAGAAAATTCCACCAAGGGTAGGTTTTGATCCCAACCTCCTTTGAAATCCATAGAGCAAGCTCTCAACATATCTTCTAGGGTTTGAATTGTTCTCTCAGACTGACCGTCTGTCTGGGGATGATAAGCAGTGCTGAAACTCAACTCTGTATCCAGAGTATGCTGAAGACTTCGCCAGAACTTCGAGGTAAATCTCGGATCCCGATCAGATATAATAGAAAGTAGTACTCCATGCAATCTTACCACTTCCTTTACATATATCCAGGCAAGCTGATCTAGAGAGAAATCCTCTCTAATAGCAATGAAGTGTGCAGACTTTGTAAGACGATCAACTATGGCCCAAATAGCATTATTGCCTTTGGATGTTTTAGGAAGTCCTGTGACAAAGTCCATAGTGATGTTTTCCCATTTCCATTTGGGTATGGGTAATGGTTGTAACATCCCCTTAGACTTCTGTCTCTCAGCTTTAACTTGTTGACAAACCAAGCATCGAGAGACATATTCAGCAATATCTCTTTTCATTCCATCCCACCAGAAGTACTCTTTCAGGTCCCTATACATCTTCGTGCTTCCAGGATGAATAGAGAATGATGAACTATGAGCCTCATCCAGCAGCTCCTTCTTTAATTCGGGGATGGGAGGAACACAAACCCGATTCCTGAACTTTATTATCCCATCACAATCAAGGTTGAATTCAGGAACATTTCTCACCTTCTTTTGTAACTCGACATCTTCTTTCTGTGCCTCTTTAATCTTCACATGTATAGATGGTTGAACATTAATTTGATAAAGATAAGATTTTTCCCCTTCCATTATAATTCCAAGATCCATCCTTTGTAAATCCATAAATATTGGATCTTTTGTGATCCTCATCATGGATAAACTAGTATGGTCTTGTCGACTTAATACATCTGCCACCTTGTTTGCTTTCCCAGGGTGGTAATGGATTGAGCAGTTGTAATCCTTAATCAGCTCCAACCATCTTCTTTGACGCACATTCAACTCCTTTTGTGTGAAAATATACTTTAAACTTTTATGATCAGTATAAATATCACACCTTTCACCATAAAGGTAATGCCTCCAAATCTTTAATGCAAAGATTACTGCATCCAACTCCAAATCATGTGTTGGGTAATTTTGCTCATGGATTTTCAACTGTCGTGAGGCATAAGCTATCACCATATCATTTTGCATAATAACACACCCCAATCCCTTCTTGGATGCATCACTGTAGATCACAAACCTTTCTCCGCTACAAGGCAGTGTGAGCACAGGTGCACTGGATAACCTTCTTTTCAACTCCTTGAAATTCTCTTCACATTCCTCTGTCCAAACAAACTTAACTCCTTTCCGAGTCAACTTGGTGAGTGGATTAGATAATCGTGACAAATCTTTTACAAAACGTCGATAATATCCAGCCAAACCAAGAAAACTTCGGATCTCAGTTACTGTTGTTGGTCTTGACCATCTTTCGATAACCTCTGTTTTTGCTGGATCCACAAATATCCCCTCTTTTGAGATTATGTGACCCAAAAATGCAACTTTTTGAAGCCAAAATTCACACTTGGTAAATTTGGCATAAAGCTTCTCCTTTCTCAGGGTCTTCAATATAATTCTCAAGTGATCTTCATGCTCTTCCTTGCTCTTTGAATAGACAAGAATATCATCTATAAAGACTACCACAAATTGATCAAGATAGTCTCTAAAGACTCTATTCATTAGATCCATGAATATAGCAGGGGCATTAGTAAGACCAAATGGCATCACTATAAATTCATAGTGTCCATACCTTGTACGGAAAGCCGTCTTTGGTATATCCTCCCTTTTGACCCTTAATTGATGATACCCTGAACGAAGATCAATCTTGGAAAAGTATTGAGCTCCGCGTAGTTGGTCAAATAAGTCATCAATGCGTGGGAGAGGATATTTGTTCTTGATAGTGATCTTGTTAAGTTCTCGATAATCAATGCAGAGTCTCATTGATCCATCTTTCTTCTTAACAAATAGAACAGGTGCTCCCCAAGGTGACGCACTAGAGCGTATGAATCCCTTATCAAGATTCTCTTGGAGTTGCTTCTTCAATTCCTGCAACTCAATTGGGGCCATTCTATAAGGTGTCTTTGAAATTGGCAAAGCACCCGGTACTAGTTCTATTGAAAACTCAACTTCACGATTTGGTGGAAGACCCGGTAATTCCTCCAAAAAGACATCATCAAACTCCCGTACAATGGGAATATTCTTAATCGTGAGTTTCTCACCAACCCTTTGAGATAAATAACCTTCATTTAGTGGAATCAATACCCATAAGATGGAAGAAATTTCCACTGGAAGGTTATGTTCATCCTTGCGTTGATAGACGATCGTAGATTGATCTGGAATATGAAATGTGACTTCCCTTCTTTGGAAATTGATATGAGCTCCATGTAGAGAAATCCAATCCATGCTAAGAATCACATCAAATTCCACTAAAGGAAGGATCACAAGATTTGCAGGAAGCACTTTTCCACAAACTTCGATCAGAGAAGAATTATAAACTTTTGATGCGACTGTTGTGCCATTAGGTGTTGTCACAGCTAACTCAACATCTAATTGTTGAGGTAGTACGGTGATACCCTTAGAAAATTTTTCAGAAATAAAAGAGTGGGTGGATCCAGAATCAAATAAAACATTTGCTACTTTAGAGTGGATGGTAAGTGTACCTTTCACCACTTCGTTATCGTACTCCACATCGTTGATAGAAATTGCATGTGACTTTCCTTTGTCTTTAGCCTTAAGATTTCGTTGACATCGACCATCATCATCAACCCTTGGATTTGGGCATTGATTGGCATAATGCCCCATCTCCTTGCACTTGAAACATTGAAGTGTAGTAGGTTCATTCTGTGTATCCCTTCCTTTGTTTTCATCATTAGACATCTTGTTCCCATTATCGCGGCATTCAAATGCCCGATGACCTTCCTTTCCACATTTAAAACATTTACTTGTCCCTTTAAGACAACTCCCTCCATGTTTCTTTCCACACTTTGAGCATAAGGGAAAGATCATCTTCTTTTCAGCGTGCTCTTTAGATTTTCCTTTGAATTCCATCTTCCTCTTCTTATCAAACCCATGTGACTGATGGGTTACTCCAATCTCCATCTCGACTTTGAGAGCACATCGAACGATTTCCTCGTAGCTATTGAAGTCCCTTATGGCTAACGCCCTTCGAAGACTTGGTTTTAAGCCACTAAAGAATCGATCGATCCTACTCTCAGGTTAGATAATAATACCAGAAGCGTACCTTGCAAGTCTTGTAAAATTTGCTTCATAGGTACCAACAGATTCATCATCCCTTTGCTTCAGTTCGAGAAACTCTTTCTCCATCTTTGTTCGGAGAATACGAGGGAAGTACTTATTGAAAAATAAGTTCTTGAACTCGTCCCATTCCATAGACTCAATTTCATCCCTTTGCCTCATATTCTTAATAAGATTCCACCATTGATCAGCATCTCCTTCCAAACGATACACTGCTAGGATGACTTTATCATGTTCAGAACATTGAAGAACTGAAAATATCTTTTCAGTAGTACTAATCCATTGTTCAGCAACTAATGGATCAGTAGACCCGCTGAAAGAAGGTGGACGCTGCCTCAAGAAGGATTCAATAGAATGTTGCTCCTTCCTTTGCTCGTTTGGAAGTCCTGTATGATTCATATCTTGAGAAAGTTGTGTGAGCATGGCTACAAGATTTTTCATTCCAGCTCCCATATCGTTTGGTTGCTCAGGGGGACAATCATTGCATTGCCCATCGCATTCCGCATTAACACGGTTCCTTCGGGTTCCAGCCATTGACTAAAACCAAGAAGAATAGTGTGAGCAACACTAATTATAATAGGAAAACCACATAATTCAAGAATAAAATTTTCATGCTTAAGGTCTTATCCTAGGTTATTCATGGCCATTTCTAAAACACTAAGATTGTGTTCTATGCTTAGACTTATCCTTAGGGTTCTTACTAAGGCTTTCACATCCTAGTTTCCAAAGGTTGACTATACCTTTCCTCTGATACCAACTATAACGAACCATACTTTACATACGTTGTTAATACTTCAAAATTGAAGCACACTTATTACAACATATGACAAAACCACAAAGGACCGTATAGGTATAGTGTGTTTAGAAACTGGGAAACATAAACAACTAGTTCATAAATCTTCTACAGTGTCTCCCATTTATTTCATCATATCTAGGGTCCCTTTTAGCATATTCTACTTAATATCCATCTTCCTGACCTGGGGAAAAGAAAACATAAAAGGGTGAGCTCAAATGCTCAGCAAGGGCAAATAAAGGAAATAAAAATCATATCATATCTTTTTGAAAATCATAACCTGCAAAAGAGATCATAATATCTTAACATGTAATAAATCATAGAAGTGAAAATGAGATCCCCATAATCATAACATAAAACTTGAAACTTTGTGGAATGCACACATAATCCTGGAAAATCATTTCTTGTTAGTCATGACTCATTGCCAAGACTATCTTAGCGGACAAAGTCCATTTCTGAACCGAGTTCACTCCTCATTTCAGTCCTGTATCACTGAACCGAAATAACCTTCCGTTCCAGCCATGTCTATCTCAGGAGATATAAATCTTTACCCAATGCATTGGAGGGAGATATAGGTCCCACTCATCTTATAATGAATCCTTTCTTATGTGTGCCACATAATCATAAATCATACATCATCGCATAACACATGTAACAAAAATGGGATTCTTGAAACATCATGACATCATAAAACAAATCATATAAGGTAAATGACTTCATAAAAATAATTCCCTCACAACATAATCAAACCAATGTAATAATAGGGATAAAAACAAAACCCTATATTATCTTAGATGGAAAATAATTTTGATAAAACATTTGAACTTCCATTCTTGGGGAAAATATCCTTTCTACTTCAAAAACACTTTTCTTTTCATAACATGTCATAAAATTATAAACTAAAAGAAGTTGATTAAAAATAAACTTGAAAACTTATAAAGGAATATTCTTGGAAATAATGTTTTAAAAATCCATTCTTGCCGTATAAGTTAAAAAAAACATTCTTCTCGTACTTTTATCGGAAAAGTCAAAAAGTACCTCATACGAAAAACGACAAAAGATTCCTTTCTTATCCTTTACTAAAAACTCACCGAAGGGTAAAGATGGATTTAAACAATTGTAGGTGTATTGAAATAATATCACATATTTATGAAACATGGATGTGGATGATAAAATACACCCCAGTAAATACCAAAGTATAAACAATCTCGGATAAAAATGAGATTGTGATATTTTCCCTTACCTTAGGTCCAATTTTCTTTGTACGTGTCCGAAGCTCCTATATAATGGTTTAAATAATGTTATTGACTTATTCCAGAATCATACATATTGATATGATATCATATATGGTCATATTCTTAGATTCTTGTTAGTAATATTTCATTGTTACTTGTTACTCGGGTCCTTATTGCCTTTGGTTCTTATGCGTGTTTTGCCGAATAAATTCTTATTCTTATTTTAAGGTTATAGATACCTTATATCCAGAATGGTATTAGTGTAACATATATCATATTTATTCATTCAATTCATTTATATAATTACTATGTAATGATGATCATGTAGAACGAGTCGCATCACATCATGGAGACGGTATTCCGTACGTACGCACGAGTGATGATATCATTCCTATGATCGTGGAACTGTATTGGAGTATATATATATTATTTCAGTATCAATATTACTTTATAATAATCATAAATAGTTACTCATTACACCATTATACCCATCCTTGTAAGGTGATGGTGGAAAATAGATTACACCACGGCGTGGAGACGGTATTCCGTACGTACGCACGCGTGGTGATTTCATTTTTCCGTAGGATGGATAGAAGGTGAATTAGGGTTGTTTCATATTTATAATAACATATCAGTATGTAAGTAATACTGATGTTATTAATTTATCATGAAACAACTAAAGAAGAAGAAGTTGAAGAAGAAAGAAATTGAAAAGATCGGTAATGGATATTACCTCTTCTTTGGAACGCCTCTTTGAATCCTCTACTTAGGGAACTAAGATTGGTCTTTGAAGAAGACCAGGACCTCTAGGATTATTCTAGGGAAGTGGAGAGGAGAAAATTGCAGGGGTTGTCCGAGCTTGAGTGCTCAAATTGGTGTGAGGAGGAGGGGGAGGAGGTGCCCTTTTATAAGGGAGGAGAGGGGCACCTTAGGAATATCTCAAAATATTATTTTATATTAAAGTCAAAATCGGTTTATAATGGTTCCAAAGGGTCTTATTTCTAAGCTAAAGTGGGGATGGGTCGAAATCCTATCAACCAATAGGATTTAGACAAGTTTAGGGTATTATTTTAACCTTATCAATTAGATTTAACTCTAAGTTAAATAATTTAACTTTTACCGTGTCTTTTTGTTTTCTTTCACTATATGGTTAATACACTTACTAAAACATGCCAAAAGAACCCCAAATTGTTTATTATTAATATATATATCCTTATCTAAGTCATTTGGCCGAACCTTAGATTTTTAGGAATAAAATAACAATTAGTAATATAATATTTCATTTAGAAACTATTTTGTGTCAATTTTGACACTATTTGATATATGATTTTTGTGAAAGTCATAACAGAATTATATGTTCGAACCAAGTTGATTAAATCAACACTAATATATCATAGTAACCTAGAAAATTAGTGGAATTCATAAAAAGTCTCAAATTACATTTATTTTGGTGTTTATAACATCAATTATGTCAATATTTCATTAATAAGATAATTACTGCATCATCATTGTGTCATAAATAAATTAAATTATTTAATGTCTAAAAATTACAAATAAAATACCATTATGTAGGAAATCTTTTTAGCTTTCTAATGAATTTTTATAGTCGAATTTATCTTATGTATAACCCCATATTAAAAATGATTACTTATTAAACTTTGATTTTAACTATTTTAACCCTTCTTTAAATAAATTAGTAATAAATGTCATAATCTAACCCAAGTGGGCCTAAATGGTCATATTTTATTCCTAAGTTTGTTTTTGGTCGAATTAAACTTATCCAATAGAATTAGGACATGTGTTAGGGTAATAGTAATATCATATTTACCCCTATTTACTATTAACCGCGGTAAAAAAAGTAAGAAGTTACTATTCACCAAAAAATTATTTTTATCTCATTGAACCACATTTTACTTACTGATATCAACCGTGTCTGTCGGATTTTCGAAATTCCATTCACAGAAGCGGTAAAATTAAGTTTTATGCAGAAATTCAGTTTTTAACCTACCACTTAGTGGTTTCACTATTCATCAAAAATTGAAATTTTTCAGAAAAATACCAAAATTTCACCCTAGGCTAATTTCGGTATTCCGAATCCAAAAATGAAGTCCATTTTGAAAAATAAAATTTATAAAATTTCAAAAAGTGGTTATTACTATTCATAACGGCTAGTTTTAATAATATTTTAATTGCATATCGTTGTTTAGTGAAAGTCGGTATTGCGTACGACGCAAGCTATCGAGGAAGGTCGTGATTGCGTGTAAAGTAAGCCAAGCAAGTGTGTAGTGAAAGATTCCTTTGATGATATATAAAAACAAAATATTACTCATAAAAATATCGGGTGTTACAATGCTCCTCAAAGGAATCATCTACCTATATCTCGATATCATCGGGCTGAAAGATGTGAAATGATTCTAAATAGTTTTGAAAAATATGTGAAACATGGAAGACTTCATGTACAACCCAATACATATGAGGTAACTACAACTGATAGGATACCTACATGAATCTCTCCACAACCTAAAAAGGTATAACAAATTGTGGATAAAATTTTCCATGCTATCTAAACTATGGATTCCCCATACTATTCGATACATGCAAGAATACCGGATCCTCGACATCAAACTCTATAGATCATTGGTGATGGTCATCATATGATTTATATCTAGAATTAGTTGTATCCATTCACTTTTCCATTAGTTGAAATTTGTTTGAAGTATCCTAAATGAGATAAGGTCCAAGTATCACTACCTCTTCTTCCTCTAACCAACAAAGAGTTGATTGGTATGGTCTACAATACAATAAATCATAAGGATCAATCTATATAATAACCTAAAAACTATTATTGTAGTTGAAATATAAAATAGTTATATGTTTCCCCCAAGAACCTATGAAATCAATGGAACGTGATTGAAGCATGTCCTTCAAAAATCATATCATTTGTTCAAACCGTCCATCAGTATGAGGGTGGTATACTATACTCCAAAGTTATTATGTACCTAACGAACTCTTCAACCCTTTTAATAGATGAGAAGTAAAATGAGCATCTCTATCTGATACAATAGTCCATGGAAGTCTGTGAATTCATATAATATCCTAGATATAGAGCCTTGCAAGCTCATCCCTAGAAAAGGTATCCTTGATGGGTAAAAAGTAAGAGACCTTCAAGTTCCAATCAATGTTCATCCACACCATGTCATTATATCTAGGAGATACTGGCAAGACAATCACAAATTCCGTAGAGACATAATCCCATTTCAATTTTGGAATGGAAAATTTCTCAAAATCCATTCTGGTTGATGGTGTTCCACCTTGACCTAATGACAGGTGTAACACCTAGTAATAAATATTTCCATCATCCATTTCATCACCGACCACCGGTATTGGTGGCTTATGTTATGATACATATTTTTAAGATAAGGATGTAACACATATGTTGAAGCATGAAACTCTCACATCAATTCCTCTCAGATATTTATAGGATCCTACACTCATCCATTAATTCACAAGACATTACCCTCATCAATAAACCAACCGGGTGGCATGTCCTCACCTGAAACACTCTCCCTTAGGTCATGGACTTTGGGATTCAATAATTGCCTCATCTTTACTCTCTCCAATATTGAAGCAGTTGTTGATAAATCTATAAGGTAAGGCTTCCCGTGATGATCCTATACCTCTATGTGTATCTCATAAAACAAGTCCATCAACTTACACTCACTACTAGCCTCTTAAAGATCTTTTGTTTTAGTCTTTTTTCTCAAATAATCAATTACATAATTTCATTTCCTAGGAGTATAGGAAAGATCAAAGTCATAGGAATATAGGTATTCAACCAACCTTCTTTACCCGGGGTTCAATTCATATTGTGTGAGAACATATATAAAGAATTTTTTTGTTTGTATACACAGAAATTCTCTCCCAGTAGGAAATACCACCAATAATGAAAATCTTGAACTACTATTGCAAACTCAAGATCATGTGTTGGGTAATTCTACTCATGAGGCATAAGATACCATGACCTATACAAAAAAATCAATCTTACTGCATCATAAATGTTATAAGATTAATACATGATGCATCATAGTATACTATATAGCAATTTCAAAACTCTGGTAGATTCAATATTGGTATAGAATTCAGCCTCCCGTTCAGCTCTTACAAGGCAGTCTCACAAGATTATGACCATTTAAACTTTAAACTTTTATTATTAAACCACTTGATAGGTTCTTCTAGGCATAAAAAATATTGTATAAATAACATGTAATAACCATCAATTTCCAAGAAACTATGCATGTCAAAAAAATCCTTGTGATGCTCCCAGGTAACTATAACTCTCACCATCTCTAGGTCAGCTAATACTCTAGCCAATGAGATAATTTTACCCAATAAGTGCACTTCATCGATCCAAAAGTGTCATTTAGTTAGCTTATCATATAGATGGTTCTCTATTAGTGTATTAATAATGATATAAATATTTTTGGTTTGGTCATGTTGAGTACTGGAATACAGATTTCATACATAATGACTACCACAAATGAATCCAAACATGGGTGGAAAACTAGATTCATCAGATATATGAAAATTATTGGTGTGTTTTTGAGAACTAAGACATAACTAGATACTTATAAAGACCAAACCTCATAAAAAATATTTTACAAGGTATGTTTGAAGGTCTAACATGTACCTCGTGATAGAATAACCTAAAAAAAATCTTTAAGAAAACTTGATCTCCTCATAGGTAATGAAATAGGTCATATATATGAAGAAAATGATATCGATTATTTATATTAATCTAATTCAATATCCGATAATACAAAAAAATCATGAGGTTACCATGATACTTGGAAGAAAATGATCGATGAACCCTTGGAAGAAGTATTGGGAAATATAAAACCCTTATCTTATAAGTCCTCCAACTATATCTTGAGATCCTGTAACTTAGTAGTATCCACCCCATAAGGTTGATTGGATACCTGTGATTATAATAGTGTTATATCGATAGAGAAATCCACCTCTCTCTCTATAGGTAAACCAGAAAAGTTTTCCAGTAATACATCCCGAAAAAAATTCACTACGTGAGAAAAATAAGCCTGGTGTGCTTCCAAATCATCTATGTAAAAGCTAGAAATATGGGTTTTCACTCTATGTATCCCATGATTCTTCAGTCCTACAGTATTTTCCAGGATATCTCATTCATCGTTATGAGGATAACTATCAACTTATGGTGATTTCAATGACACCCTACAGTGATAGAAGTCCACAAAGGCATGATAGGGGACCAACTAGTCCTTTCTATGAATAAAATTGAATTCGATCATCTTGAGTATGAAGAGTTTCCAAATGAAACTAAAACAACCTATCTTAAGGGGGAATTCCTTGCACTAGAACACACTATTTTATTGAATTAACAATGACGTCTCAAGGTTCATCACACCATATAAATACTGAATATAAATCCCAAGTCTTTCCCAAATAGCCAGAGTGATAAAAAAAAATTAAGTCCCTTTGCAAAAAAAATAGATAATAAGGTTTATGATAATAAAATCATAACTCGAAATATAGAAGTTTTGAGACTCTACTCCCCTGGAACATGCTGAATTTCCTAAATATATCCCATTCTATGACCCTGAGATACCACATGACTATCTTGAGAAGACCCACTATATTGGAGCTGGGTAACTGGTGTATAGATCCCTTGACCATGACCACCTCTTCAACCTAACTGGTCGATAACACTCTATCTCCCTGCCTGACACATAGCTACCGATCTTTCTCTAGGACCTAGATTCAGTGATGATCCTCTCTCACCATCCAATGAAAGTAAGAGTCAGCAAAACCACTATAAATGGGCCATCATTCTATAGGATTGGAACTGAACTGGGCCCCTCCCTCACCGAGCCTTCATGTTCCCCCACTTCTCACACTAATGAAATACTACAAAACTACCAGAACCTACAATTTGACTGATACTTTCCTCATGATAGGTCTCAAAGAGACACTTCCTTCCACTAGATACTGTAATACTAGGCTGAGAAGATATTCCACTTTGATCCATACCTTCTACTCCCCTCAAGTTATGTTTGGTAATAAGAGCCCATTTTACTATACCAGACATAGTATTCAAATAGAAGAAATTCACCTAAGATTGCATATGATACTTGATCTCATCCCCAAAACATCATACTCTCACTATCTCATCAGTGGTATATATAGAAGGAAAGTATTGACGGTCTATAAAATGATACGAGTAATCCATAATAGGAATATAACCCTACTATAGGTTCATGAACTCTCTAACATGGTCATCCCTCAATCTCTCATGAAAAAATTAGTCATATAATCTAGATTGGAAATCCCTCAAAATTATTTCTTGGTTCTCATATTCCTATTTGTATATATCCCCCCAATGTTAGGAAGATATTTATAGTATATAAACTTTGATATTGACTCTCCCCATAAGAGGAATCTAGTGGTTCTTAATAATAGATAAAAATGTCTCAATCCATAAATCTGTAGCCAAAGGGCCACTATCCCATGAAAAATTTGGTGGGTTCTAAATATAAAACTCTCATGTCAACTCTATCATAGAAGAGGCAAGTCACAAAGCTCCCTATACAATATGCATAATACGTAGGAATACCTCTTCAAAGTAGGCATCATCACCCTCTTCGGGAATAACAATAGGTTCTATAGGTTTTACTTCTAGAGTTAATACAGGTCGCTCATGGTCAACCTCCTCTAGAGCATGGCCATCACCACCCTCTTAGAGAATGACTCAAGGATGTCATGGTAGCATAGCTCTAAAAATTCCAAGAACATTCCTCAGATAGGATTTAGTAATAAAATACAAAATGTATAAAAGTAGTACAAGTATAATCCTTCCTATATAAGAGTCTCACCCCTATAAATACTCCAAAATCTTGGTCTGGGTGATAAGAAAAATTATAAATAATGCAATAGGAACTTCCTACCATCCACAAATAAGTTTGGTTCTGGGTTAAGCAATGTGTTTCACTATAATGGTCCCGATATATAGAATTTATATTGGAATATATAGAGTAAAACACCCTTTAAGATGAAATTGTAATCCCTATATAATAGATACCACATTTAAATTAATTATTTTAGAATTATTGAATTCATTTTATAGACTAGTTAAATGAGTACAATTCCCAATTTATAAATGTACTTGCTTTAAAAATTATAGTTGGTAGTTCATTTAACTATATCTAGTATTTTTCATTCAATAGAAGAATGTAATAGTTAGTATAAGATGATTTGATTAAAAAATAAGCATTCCAAATTTATAGAGGTACATGCATTCTTTAGAATACAAATGAAATTAATGTATTCAAAATCAACTAAAGTTTCAATTTATGAAACTTCTATTATATAACTCAAACTTGTGATAACTAGTTAGTTATATTTCCATCATCAAACTATACATTAAAAAACTAATTAGGTTCATGGTGAATATTTAATAAGAAATTATTTAAATCCACTTTTTCCTGTAGAAATGTTATTTTCATAACATATACATCAATCCAGGCATACACCAAAAGTATCACGAAATCAGGAAATGTAACCTACATGGAATGGAATAATGCATTACACATTAATCTTATAATGTTCCTAAAATGGTGCAAGATCAATTATTCCTTTTTGTACTAGGAAAATGATAAAATGTAATTAAATGACATGATAAAAATAACATCACATTTCATGTGTATCACCCAATAGTTAAATCAAAACCACTATAATAGGAATAATCTAGAACATCAATTCCAAACTAGGTAATTTTGAATTTTCCCCATAAATGGGTTAGATAATCCTAGGTACAGACTCATTACCAAATTATGACACATACTTGTCTCCTTTGTTCCATCCGAAAATAGTAATGGAAGGAGAAGAAACATCTAATACCAATTTGTAATCTCTCATCCCCAGTTCACTCATAAGTAACCAAACCTAGTTGGGTATAAGGCCTCAGTCAAACCTCTCCATATTCCAAAGGATTCCAAATAGAAGTGAGGGTCCATGGTTTTATTATTGAGAGAATTTACCATCATAATCATAGTAAAAAAATGGTGGAATAAAGGAATAAATGATGGAAGCATGAATATAATGACTTAATAGTAGAAATAAATCATCAAAAAATAGTTATAATAATCAATCCATAAGGCGTTATATAAAAAATGATGATCATGTCATGAATCTATACAAAAATAGGAAATACATGGATGTAGTCACCTATTATAGTACAAATATCTCAAAATAATAAATGAAAATGAAAAGGCTATCTCTAATAGCATCATGAGCCAATTCTCAGTCCTATGCTTCCATGATACCATGCTATAATAAATCAAGAATCTATGACTAGATGCTTTCCCTTGTCCTTACCTGCATCCATTAAATATATTTGGGTACCATGGGTAGGCCAAACTTGTTGTGAGATATAATCAGTAGGCCACCACCTATGGTGTCTATGAAAAATCCAGTCTATGCATATAAACTACAACAATATGCAGATATAATAGGTAAATATGTAATGTGTATGAAAGACATGACAATTACATGAGAAAAAACTGTAAAAAGAGTAGGCTATAAAAGGTGAGGATCAATGTCTATATGATGTTTCAAGATCTTGTAACTACTGACTTATCATACACGACATGTGAAAAGAGTATCAGACTTACATGGTCCAGGTCCTAAGACATATAACTAGAGAGACCTCATCGAGACCAATATCTTACCCAATGATAAGCTCTAAATAGTATCAGACCTACACGGGCCAGGTCCCAAGGTGATAATTAGGGAAACCTATATCCCAAGATATGAATGTATTTGAAATTTTTAGGATCCATCCCTCAATCTCTATCATAGGTGCCATACCATAAGTAATTATACCCAGGGTTTATAATTTCCCTACTTTGACCCCCTAGTCATTTCCATACCATTATACAACTGGTTCCATACCTTTATAAGAACTCGTTGCCATGCTGATATGTACAACATCAAGAAGGTAATATAAAACTTATAAGGTCTATATTAGTTTCCATACCCAATTACAATTATCAATATGAAAAGGAAAAAGCCAAGAGAATATCCATATATTTCCACATTTTCATTTAAATCCATCCATTTGATCAATTTAATAACATTTAATATCATGGAAAAGAATTCATGTCCAACCCCAATTGTCTCATTTAATTTTAAAAGGATATCACTAAAATATGTCAAGACCACACACCCAAATCGGTGGTTTTATCATAGGGATGATTAATGAACTCACCCATATCCCTCCTCCCTCTGCTCTATCCTCTAGAGAGTCACTTTTACATTGGTGTCTCATGAAGGGTGGAGTCGTGAAGGGTGGAATTTTGAAGGGTGGGTGTGCAAATAATTGAAAATTGGTTCGCCATTACGGCTCAAGAAGAGTAGGATTATTTGGGTGGGCTCACTGGGCATGGTCACGAGGAGTGGTTTTTGCGGAGAGTTGGTTCATGAAGTATTATTACGTGCAGGGTTGTTTTGTAAAGTGAGATCTTGGGTAGGAGAGTGTTTGTTTGTGTAGGGAGTTCTTGCGATGGGTTGGTTCGTGGTGGGAATCTCAGTTGTGCAGGGATGTTGTGTTCGAAGAGTGTGTGATTGTCTAAGAAGTGGTTGCGAAGCGATGTTTTTTGAAGGGAGCGTCTGGTTGGTGTAGGGGAGCTGTTTTTTTCCTCAAAAGGAGGATTTTTTTTGTTCACGTTGAATTTTGGTTCACGTTGTTGAGGTTTGTTCGCGAGTGGGAAGTTTTACTGGCGCATGAATCTCAGTTCCTGAACCGGGATTATTTTGGTTCGTGTAGGGACGTTCTGGTCCCATAGGAGAATTTGTTACGCGAAAGGGGTGTGCTCAGGAAGGGAAATACTTAGGACCCCACCTTAAGCACTTAAATAAGGAAAAAAGGAAGAACCGTGGGTTTTTTACATAGAATCAGACATAGTGAATCAGTGGAGGAATATTTCATTGAATAATAAAGAGAAAGCGTTTATTTACCCATGAAATGATGAAGATTCCTTTCTATCACATTGCATGTTGCTCTTAGTGGTTGGGAAATTTTTAGCAAAACATTCATTTAATCAGGGGGGCCTTAAAAACACTCTACAAAAATTAGGAATATTTTAGGATGGAATTGCCATACAATAAGTGAGAGAGGGATTTATTGCCTTTTAGTTCTTTAATGATAGAGATAAAGAAAATGTTCTCAAAGGTAGGAAATGGTCTTTTGGTAAGAAACTCATTTTAATGGAAAACTTCAAATGTGGGGGTAATAATCAGAAAATTAACCTAAATTGCTCACCTTTCTAGATACAAATCAAAGGAATCTCATTTCATGGTAGAACATAACGTGTTATGTGGGAAATTGGAGAACACATTTGTAAATTTCTGGACTAGGGTCAATCTGGTCTAATTCATTGGGGACCCGTGGTGCAGATCATAGCCTTGGTCGATGTGACACAACCACTAATAAGGGGTATGTTCTTATCAATTGAAGATTATAATTCTTGGATATACTTTCAGTTTTAGAAAAATTACAATTTAGCGTTTTTATTGTGGGGGTATTGGACACCTAGAGAAATTTTATGACTCGAAAAAGGATAATGAACAAGGAAACATCATTCAACAATATGGCCCTTGGATCCATGAAAAAACTATAGGATACACATTCATTTTTGATGTGGAAAAGCAAAAGGATCGAGACCGACTTGTGAAGGATTTCTCTAAGAAAGTTGAACCAGAACACAATAACAACTTCATCCTTAGACCACTGGATTTTTATGAGGGAAATCAAGTGAACCAGTAGGTGGAAGGAGGGCCTTTGTGCAACCCAATGGTCATGGTCAAAATAGGAGAAAATCATGTGACTCAGAGTACAGACCCAACTGTCTTCTGAAAACGGGATCCTTTTTATAAGAAAGATAGTGTCTTACCACCACTTGGACTAATGTCAAAATGTAAGGAATAACCAGACCTAGGTTTTGAGCAGCAAAAACTATGTATCGAACCACCAGATCGTACTCCTGGTTGAGATTCTATTGCTTTAGGTATCACCTCTCAGGACCAAACTAATATGGTTGGGATAACATCATCAGGTCCTTTAAACCATCATGCATGGAAAAGAATGAATTATAGAGATAGGGTTTGTGATATTATTAATGTGACGCCAGTTGAGCATAAAAAATGATTGGAGGCTTGTGATTTGACTGAAATCCTTCAAAAAGGTGGAAATTGGTGAGTGACATACAATTCATTGAAGTTATGGAGGCGGAGGTGGGTATGTCCCAGCCCCACCTAGAGAAATGAAAATCCTATTTTGGAACTATCAAGGTCTTGGAAACCCATGAACGGTTCGGATGCTCCAGCACCATTGCGCACAAATTCGTCCTGATATGGTTTTTCTTTCCGAAACCATATTGGAAAAAAAGAAAAACACTAGTATTACGTACAAATGAGACTTTCAATGATGCTTCCCAGTCCCTCACTAAGGCCACTTAGGGGGACAGTGTATCATTTGGAAAGAAAATGTTGACATCAAAATCATATCATACTCTTCAAACCATGTGGCTGCATCCATCCATAATGACCTCTCTCTTCCATGGGAATTTGTGGGTCCCTACAGATGGCCATCAAAAAATGATAAATGTAAATCTTGGGAATTTCTCTCATCACTACGATGTGGACTTCCTGGCCCTATCTTCTTTGCAAGTATTTTCAATGAGATTATTTTCTATAATGAAAAATACAGAGAAGAAATTCGGTCCCTTTCCTCAATATCAGGCATCATGGATTCCATTTCAAGGGAGGATTTGGATGATCTGGGTTATGAAGGTAGTCCCTTCACCTGGTTTTGGGGGAACACAGAATTCACATGCATTACAGAGTGTCTGGATAGATTTCTGGGATCAAAAAAATTGACTAAATTGTTCATGATGTTTTATATCACCCATCGGCACCGAATTTTTCGGACCACTGCCCTATTATTATTGACTTCTCCCACAGTGGGCACAAACCAAGATATAGGAAACCCTTCAGGTTTGAATGTTTTTAGGTAAAATACCATGAGTGTTAAAAGTTATCTAATCTTTTTGGAAGGGTGGAAATGTAGAAATTGGTTTTAACCTCCATCATGTGGATACTAATATGTGGACTTAGAGCAATAAAAAATTTGGTTAACCCGACAAGCATTGTGACTCTTTAGAGAGACATCTTAATGCACTACTTTACTGATACCCAATTGATGTTATTCTCTCCAGAATTGGTGTTATCCAAATTGAACTTGATGCAACTCTCTATATTAAGGAATGCTTCTGGGCAATGGGAACGCATGAAACCCACATTAAATATGGGGATGAAAACACCCATTAATTTTATCAGAAGGCTTCTTCTAGGCATCTTAAAAACAGTATTTCATGCCTCTCTCACCCTTATGGAGGAACTATGTCCAATATTGAAGGTATCCACGATTTTATTTCATGTTATTTTTAGAAACTCTATACAACATGAGATTCCATCATTTCTTTTGAGGTTGAGTCTTGCATGAAATATGTGATCACTAATGAGATGAATCATCAGCTCACAAAAGATTTTTCAGATGATGAGATTCTTCTGGATCTTAAACATATCTATTCCACAAAATCCACTAGTCCTGATGGATTCCATGAAAATTTCTTCAAGAAATACTGGCACATTATCAGCCCAGACATTTTCACTCTTATTAAAGGTATTTGGGCTGGGGAAATCAATCTATTTTCTATTAATGAGACAATTATTACCCTCATATCAAAGATTAAGAAACCATTATTGTCTTTAAACTTCAGGCTAATTAGACTTTGTAACCTATCCTGCAAGATCTTCTCAATGATTTTGGTCAATTTTTTTTTTCATGTTGTTACCTGTCGTTATATCTAAAAATCGAATTTTCTTTGTAGAAAAGAGGATTATCACAGATAATTCTATTATGTCCCATGAAGTTTTTCATTCTATGAAAACATGATCTTCTATGAAAAAAGGTAATATGGCCTAAAAACTGGATATAAACAATCCTTACGACAGAGTGGAATGCCACTATCTCCGATTCATTATGAAAAAAATGATTTTGGCTCAAAATGGATAGATATTATCATGCACTATGTTTCGTATGTATCTTTCTAGATTAATGTCAATAGTGTACTCACCAAAGGCTTCTCACCCACCTAAGGCCTTCTCTAGGGAGATCCCCTCTCCCCCTTTCTCTTCATCTTAGTGGCTGATGTTTCTTCTAACCTCATTTCCTTGGTGGATTCCTCTAGTTTGATTCATGGGGGAAATGATTTTCAGGCCATCCCACATGGTTCACATCTTTTCTTTGTAGAAGACTACATATTATTCTTTAGATCTACACATAATGAATGTATTAATCTCTACCATGTAATCCTCCTTTATGAGAGGGCCTCTAGAAAAGCGATCAATTAGGGAAATTTGGAAATTTATTTCAGTACTGGTGTCCCCCCGACCAAGAGATCATAGTTTTTTCTAAGAGCTCACATCCAAATGGTCGATAAGAACTAAAAATACCTCTGGCTTCCCATTCTAGTCAGAAAATAAAGAAAATAAATTTTTCTTATCTATGGTGGATAAAATCGAGAAAAAAATCCAAGGATGGACTCTGAAAAGAATCTCTAATAAGGGTAAGGAAACTCACATCAAGGTCTCTCTTCAATCTATCTCCAGCTATATCACGACCTTATTTATGCTTCCTGCTGAGATTTCTAACCAAATTCACTCCCACATTGCTATATTCTAGTGGGGTTATAATAATAGAAGAAAATAATACACTAGATTTCTTGGAATCTGCTCGACACCCCTAAAACAGGCGGAAGAATGGGATTTTGGGACCTCTTCCTTTTTAATAATTCCTATTTTCACAAATAGGGTTGGCACCACATGATTCATCCATCTTATCACTATACACATATTCTTCATGGAAAATATTTCCCCCACTCATATTTCCAGAACTCCTCTCTTGGCCCTCGCCCTAGCTTTCTATGGGGAAGTATTTGGGGATCATGACATTTACTTAATAATGGGTTAGGATGAAGGATTGGGGAAGGTATGACTGTCAAAATTTAGAATGATCCTGAGTTGATTGATAAAGATGGTATGTGGGATACCTCCCTAGACTTTCCTATATATTAGAATGACTATGTTCATTACTTCTTTGATGATCATGGGACTGGGTGGTGTATGGATAAAATCATTTCATAGTTAAACAAAAGGGACAAAAGGATTATTCTTAGCATCCATTATGTGATGGATGTGGGGAAAGAATGTTTCTTTTGAAGCAATGATATTTCTAGATACTATAAGGAGAATTAGTAATATAGGATTACTCTGGATTCTCAGTCATAGGAAAGGGATGGGCTTTGGAAAACTCTTTAGAATCTAAATGTCCCCTCAAAATATTCTATTTCTAGGGACAGGTTTTCACTGGTATTCTCCCCACCATGGACTTCCTTGATTTCTTCTATGTTTCGAATGAAAAGTTATGTCCACTTTGATTGGGTGTTTCGAAATATCCTCTAAATGCGATAATCCAGTGCTCGGGGGTGGAGGAGATCTGGACTTCTTAGGGCTATGTGAAGGATCTTATGTTGGATACAGCGTCGGGCCGTCCAGCACTGTTGATGTTGTGGTATTCTTTATTCACTGCTGATAAAGTTGCCTCATTATGCACCATGTCTTGGATCATTTAGGTTCAACGAAATGAATTCATCTTTAATCACATAGAAAAACCTCCAGGTTTTATATTGAATGGAAAACCTTCTGGATTGAGAGGTGGAATTGGGACTTTGATCATCATTGACTCTTTGGCACTCACAAATCTATTTCACAATGGTTCCCTCCCCCAGAAGGGATCCTTAAGATTAATGTTGATACATCTCTCTCGAAGGATGGATTTGTTGGAATTGGACTCTTGGACTAGGACCATCATGGCCAAATTATTGTGGACAAACATGAATCAAACCATGCTCTTTGGGATCCTATTGTTTTTGATGCATTCACGGTCCTTCTCTGGCCGAATTTTGCAAAAGATTTTGGATGGGAAACCATTCTATTGAATCATATTATCTCACTATCATAAATGTTATCAGGTTTAATGATGGTGGTCTCAAATATTTTGGATTCCTCATTAAGAAAATCCATTCTCTCAGTCAAATCTTCACAACATGATCCTTCTCTTTCATCAAAAGGGAAGGAAATGAAGCAACACACCATCTGGCCTATATTGTCCTTTCTGGCATGAATCATCTCTAGCTTGATCATTTTCCTCCATGGTTGTATGAATTTGTTACTGTAGATCTCTGTGATTAATATATCATCTTCCTTTGTCAAAAAAACCATGCGGCCTTAGGTTCACCATTTTGGAAGATTATGTTTCTAGTCTATTTACTCCAAAACATGGAGTTTCGGGCTCTAAACAAGCCCTGAAAACTCCTGATTACTTCCTTATACCCTAGGAAACATTTATAAGAAAAAATCAAGGAATTTAAACCAATAATTAAAGAATATCTATCTCACAAGAAAAAATTGGATGATTCACTCTCGATCATAGTAATCATCTACTAAAAATGCATAAAGAATACTCTAAACTATTGAATCATCAACATACATACTCGAATACATAATACTTACTCTAAAAACATAGTCCTTAAACCCAAAAAACACAATTATCTCAAATAAATTATGATCCCCAATTCATTCATTAACCAATGATACCTAATAGAATACCCATTTTAAAACAAGCGAACTAAAATTTCCCTAACCTATATATCATACTTGGTGATAAACATACATACTTTTACACATAAAAATAATTTAACAAAAACTCAAAAATTATATTTTTAGGGACTTTGGTAACTAGTTATATAATTCATCATTATCATATACTTATACCAAAAAATTTAATCAAATCCTTCATTGAAGAAAAATTATATATCCATTATATACCATGTTGTAAATATGATTTCTTGAGCCCATTTCACTATTATGTGACATGATTTGGTGGAAACATGGCTTCAATAACACCTCGTTATATGCCAGAGGATTCCATCTAGTAGTGAGGGACTATGATGGAATGGTAGGGAGGATATTCTCTCTATAGTAGAGTGTATCACTGTTGTGAAATAGTAAACAAATCAGTGGAAGTTCAATAATAGTAAATAAGTGGAAATAATATATATGGTAGAAAAAATAATAAGCATTCAATCAAATAAATTAATATCTAATAATTAGTATCCTATATAAATGATAATTTCATGATGATATAAAAAAATAGGGAGTAAGGGGAATAAGAAACGAGCATATACAATATATTCTGTACAAAAATATATAAAAATAGCATAAGATATATCCAATATCATTGTAACCACTAGCTTGAACCTTTACTATTGTACTCCATTCTAGGAAATAAAATAAAGCATCTATAGTAGAGAGAATCCCTTTTTCTCTACCTATATACATGAAATATTATCAGGTATGAATTAGAGTCCCAAACGAAGTGTGAGTAAAACTCAATGGGCCACCAACAATGGTGTCAATAACTATCCCCTATATGAACCATGCTGGCTTGGGTTCCCCATGGGACACTTGTCTAATACTGCATGTTTCAGACTAATCTAGAGTGTATCTTAAAATTAACTATTTTATTCCAATAAAGGTTATATTTTCTATCAATTAAAAATAATTATCATGGAACATTATTTACATAAATCCTAGATAAACCAATAAGGATCATCATTTACCTTAATTCTAAATGAATAATATGAAACGTCATTATCCATTGATTTTTGATAAAATAATAGGGAACATCATGTCCATTAATTACATATAAAAATATGTAATGTTATGTACAATAATACCATATAAGAAATAAAGATCACCATGCCATGTCAGCCTTTTTATTAAAAATCTCAGACCCATTCTTCGTTTAATATATAACAATGCTTGGTTTGCTGAACCTGAATGTTCCAACATCATAAAAAATTTGGGAAGTCCATGAATCATCACAATGATTCCTTTTCTTTTATCAGCCATTTAAAACACCTTAAGCAGTGTCTCAAAGCCTGGTGTAGCTCGAGATCTAAACAAATTGACAAGGACATATCTACTCTAGAGAATAACCTTATTCAAATTCAAAACACAAATACTTGCTCTAACTTTTCTTTGGATTTTCAACTAGAAATGAACACATCTATGAAACTAAACACTCTTATTGTTCTTAAAGATAACATGTGTAAGATGATATTTAAAACTAAATGGCTATTATATGGTGATAGTAACACTATGTTTTACAACACCCTTCAAAGAATCAGAATTTTTTTTAGACCTCTTACCTTTCTTAGAGACAAATATTCCTTCATTGAAATTGAGGTGTCCATTTTTAATCATGTTGTATCTTACTTTGATAATATTTTCAATTGTACAAATGTTAATAGAGGCCTCCCTACTAATTCCATTCTGGCTCTAGTGTGTGCGGAGGACAATGATTATCTTTTAAGCATCCCTCTTGATCATGAAATCAAAGACATTGTTTTTATCCTTAATTCTGATAGCACCTTGGGCCCTGATGGTGTTAATAATGGTTTCTTTCAACACTAATGGGAGGTTATTCATATGTATTTTTTAAAACATGTCAAATCCTTTTTTCCAATGGTGTCCTTCCCCATGGACTAAATGATCAATTTCTTACTTTAATTCATAAAGTGGAAAATGCCTCTAATATTTATCTCTTTAGACCTATTTCTCGTATTAACACTCTTTTCAAAATATTTATGAATCTTCATGCTAATAGATTTTCAACAATATGTAATCAAATTGTCTCTTGGAACCAATTCGGTTTTATAAAGGGTAGTTCTATACAGGATTGAATCTACCTTGCCTCGGAATGAACCAAAATTATTGATCATACCAACATAAATGCACAAAGGGATTTAGACAAGGAGACCCGCTATTTTCTATCCTTTTTGAAATTTTAGAAGATTAAATAAGTATATTACTCACTAGAATTTCTAATCAAAACAATCTTAAAACTATTCAGTCCTCCAATAACTTGACTGTGCCCACTCTTCTCTAATACGCTGATGACATCATCTTGTCCTTACAAGCTGATAAAAGGAATTTTCAAACTCTAAAAAATTCCCTATCCAATTATGAATAAATCTCTGTTTAGATCATCAGTTTGAACAAATGCTTTGTGTTTTTTGGAAAAAAAATTTCTTCTATTTGAAAAAAATAATATCATCAACAATTTAGGCAACAAGAAGGGATCTTTCCCTTTAACTTATCTTGATGTTCCAATCTTTTGGGGAAGGCCTATTTCCAGTTACTTTTCTACCATTGTGGATCAAGTCATTGGTCATATTTCTACTTGGAAAAGTAAATCCCTCTCAATTGCAGGCAACATATGTCTTATGAAATCTACAATTGTCTCCAAAATGTTCTACTCGATGATGGTCTACAAATGTCCTGTTGGTCTTCTTATGAAAATTAATAGGCACATCAAAAAATAATTGGACTAGAAGCACTCTTGAAAGGAATCTTATGACCAATCCCGGGGATACCTGCTGTAAACCCTTAGAAAAGGGAGCTCTTGACATTAAAAATCTTAAACTCTGTAATGATTCTCTTCAAGCTAGGATCACTTGGAGGTTGATTCACAACAACTCAGATTCCATTTCTTTTATAAAAGAAAGATTCCTCACGAAGTTAAATAATGAAAACTTGAATTCTATTTCATCTTCCATCTGGCCATCCCTTAGGCAATATTTTACTAATATTATGGATAATTATAGATGGATGGTTAGTTCTGATTCTTCTATGAATTTCTGGCTGGACAATTGGACTGGTGCTCCTCTAATCTCCATGTTGACTCCCAATTCTCTTCTAGAGAACACCAACTGCACTATTAGGTATGTTTTACTTTCTAATAAAAATAATCTCTCTGACTACATCATTCATGTGATTGAAAAGTATCCCTTCTCTAATTTTGATTACTTTCTGGTCTGGGAACCTTCTCATAATGGCATACTTGATTCCAAAAGTTTTTACAAGCACAATTTTTTAAACTCCGATACTATCTTTTTTTGGCTGAAGTCCTTTTACAAACCTTGGATCAAACCTTCAAGACTTACCCTGGTGTGGCATATCGATCACAATAGAGTAACCAATGAGGTTTGTCTTCAGTCTTTTGGGATAAAACTTTGCTCAATGTGTTATCTATGTAACCAACATAGAGAATATACTAATCATATATTTTTTTCTTGTGCTACTACTACAACTCTTTGGAACTATATTTTGGACATTTTTTCTTGCATATGGTTATAATCGGACTCAATGAGTTCCCAACTAAAGCGTTGTGTGTATTTTGATACCTCTCAACAAATTAAGAATCTTTTTTTAACTACAGTTGCTGAGATACTCCATGTGGTATGGTATGATAGAAATTCTCTTCTGCATAATAATTTCTCATTTAGACTTAGTGCAGTCCAGATACAGATTCTTATCTCCATTCGAGATGCTTCCTCAATTCAAAAGGATTATTGTGAAAACTTAGTCGGAGAATTTTGAGATCCTCCGTTGTCTCCAAATTGATGGTATCTACAAACAACCTATATTCACTTTTGAGGTGTTCTGGAAAGTCCCTCTTTTATGATGGATCAAAGTGAATGTTATTGGCACCTCTAAAGACAACCTAGGACCGATAAGTTACGGTACTATTTACAGAGACTATCATGGTCAGTGCCTCAGATGATTCTTTAGAAATTGTGGTGTTTTCTCATCTCTGGAATCATAAATGATGGGAGTTATCCATTGCATTGACATTGTGAATAAAAAGGGTTGGAGAAACATTTGGATCGAATGTGATTCGACTACTATTTTTCAGGCCATTTTGAAAGATGTAGTGCATCTATCATGCCCGATTACTACACGTTGGATGAATTGTCTTTCTTTTCATCTAGAGACTTAATTCATCATCACTCATTCCTTCTTTGAAGTGAATATGTTGGTAGACATTTTTGTGAATAATGGAGTCAAACGCAAGAAAACTTGGTAGGATGACCTGCCCGATGATTTATGCCCTCTTTATTATAAAGATTGTAATAAGATTCTATCCTTAAGACTCATGTAACCTTTGTTTTCTATTGAATAAATTGTTCCTTAGTCTTTAACTGAGGAACGACCTTTATAAAAATTAATTAATTTTAATAATCATGTTAGAAAGGGATAGGTACACACACCTCTAAGGTGATTTACATTCCATCCAAGGAATAATATAAATCATGGGATCTAAAGAAACACCCCCTAGGGGGTGGTTCAAGTCGGGACATATAACCTCCAAAGAATCTATTTGGTGTGAAATGACTATGAAATTTAAGGAATAACAATTTATTTGATATAATTTACATTTAGTATGGGAAACATGGAAGGACCGACACATGGAAAATTGATGCATAATATAAACTATAATACTTTTAGGAAAAATAACTATAACACATAACTTTTGGAGTTCGTAAAATTCACATATAGTATCATCCTATGATTCAGTCTGGAATAATATAAATCATAAGAACTAGAAAAAACACCAAAAAAATAAGACATATGAGCTCACATATAAATATAATCCAAGACAACGAGATAAAACTAATAAAGAAGGAAGAGGATTTCTGGCCTTATCGAAAGTGATCCAACTTAAATGAAAATGATAAATTCAGACCTTGTATGGAAGAGAGTCACCAATCCTAGAGGAGAGGGAGAGGAGAGCTTGAGTAGAGGGGGATGTTGTGTGTGAGAAATGAGGGATAAAGGAGGTATTTTAGTTTTTAAGGGAAAAGGAGAAAAATGTAAATTTTATAACATTTTTAAGGGGTATAAATTTTGGCTGCACTATTGGCCAAACCATGTGCCAACTATGAATACAAAAATACCAATGGTGACACCCCCTTACATGGTTAGGTCCACAGTTTTCCAAATTGCGTGCATCCTATGTGTTCTCACTACCCAAGGCCTCTACCCCTCACATGGTTTGGTGTAAAGTTAAAAGAGACTTTATGCAAATCATGTAATATAGACCTAAAATCTTTTAAGGTTTTCTCACATCCATGTGGACTCCCTCACACTATTAAAAAACCATACTCAACCTCTTTTGGACTAATGTTTGAGCCGTATGGTTATCACTAACCATGCACCTCACTCTGATTCTCTAAAATATATAGATATGGGCTCTAAAAAACCTTGGAAGCTCTCAAACCCTTCTTTATCCCCTTAATCGCTAATAATAGGATAAAAAATCATTTAAAATTAAAATTAAAGGATCTAAACCTTGTTGGAAAACTAGAATCTAAAAACCTCTCCTCCCCAAAACAAACAATCCCCGAGTTTCCCTTATGATTGTGGTTGAACATCATCCAATAATAATCCCAACCACTAACCATGTATATCGAACTCTCTCTCCTAAGTTTTATCTTATGAATTGTCAAGATAGAATTACTCCAAAACTAGAGGAACTAACCTACCTTATAGCACCTTTTTTACTCGGATCAATGACATGAATTAGATGCTCTTCAAAATAAACATCAAAAAACAACTTGACCTCATTAAGAAGAAGGAAATGAGATGGGTCAAAGTAATAACATCATAACTGAGAAACATTAATGAAACCATGTATGACACTACATCTTTGAGGGAGTGATATTTGATAACCCAATAGTCCAAACCACTCCAAGATCTCAAAAGGCAAGATGAATTTAGCAGCTAGTTTTCCCTGTATGCTAATTCTCCATTGTCCTAGCATAGGTGAAACACAGAAGAACAACCAATCCCAAACCTCAAACTCTAAAGGCCAGTGATGATGATTAGTTTAAGAATTATTCCTAGCATGAGCTTTTTCCATATTCTTCTTGATTAGTTGTATTTTCTCTGATTCCTCCTGAATGAGACATGGTCCCAGTTGCACTGCCTCCCCCAAATCAAACCAACATAAAGGTGACTGTAATTTCCTACTATATAGGTCCTCATAAGGAGATCTCTGTATAGTCTCTTGAAATCTATTATTATAAAAGAACTTGAAAAGATGTAATTTTTTCTCCCAATAACTTCAAAAATCAAAAACAGATTCTCAGATCATGTCCAAAAATACCTATATAGTATGCTCGGACTTAACATTAGTCTGAGGTTGGGTAGATATTCTTAGGATAATCTATGATCCTAAATCCTTCTAAAACTCTTGCCATAACCATGATGTAAAATGTGAATCCATATCTGAAATAATGGTTTGTTGAACTTTACAAAGGTGTATAATTTCCCTTATATATTTCTTCCCGATATCATCCACTGAAAATGTTTCTCAAATAGGAAAAAAGTGGGTAATTGTTTTAAATATATCCACAATTACCTCTACTTCATCATTGGATCAAGGGGATTTTGGAAACCCCATTATGAAATACATAGTGAAGTCATCTAGTTTCCACTGTTGAATGGGAAATGGATATAAAAGACCAACAAGTTGATAGTGTTCTACCTTCATCTGCTAACAGGTGGATCACCGAGTAAATAAACCCATTATCTACTTTTTCATACTAGGCCACCAATAATGGAAATATAAGTCAGGGTATATATTTGTATGTTTGGCATATACTGCTCATTTTAAAGATTGATAATATTTCATGAATTCCTCTTGCATGCATGTAGCTACCCAGACGTGTCCAAGAATAAGAAATATCTCACCCTCATAAATGACCCAATGAGGAGGTGGGTCCCCACCTAAAATACTTTTTTAGGATAAAGACCTCCGGATTTGAAAGTCGTATCATCTTTACTTGATATTAAAGTTATGATTTCACTTCTAAACACATATGTATGAGATTCCCATGACATTACAGAACCAAAATATGCATCTCAGAAAAGTGATTCACCAAATTCCACTCACTACTATCTTTCTAAAAAGCTCATGTCAGAGTAATTTGGATTAGAACATCACACACTAAATTTCCTTTCACAGTAATATATTCAATCTCAAAGTCAAAAAACTATAGGTATCCAACCCACATTCACTGTTTGAGATTCAAATCATACCAAGTGAAGATGTACTTGAAACTTCTATGGTCAATATAAAATACGAACCATTATCCCAATAAGTAATTCCTCCAACAATGCAAAGCATGGAAAACTAAAGCTATCTTTGGATTGTGCATTTGTTAATTATACTCATCAGGTCTCAACTAGAGAGACCCTTATGCCACAACTTGTTTTTCATGCATCAAAATATATCCCAACCCAATTCATGAAGAATCACAATAAACTATACTAAATTTTCCAGTCCCAGATAAAATAATGATTGATGCTATGATTAACCTTATTTTAATATCCTTAATAGTTTTTCCATAGCCCTCAGAACATAATAATTTAATACCCTTCAGTTTGAATCTCATAATAAGTGATGTAAGGTGTGAGAAATCATGAATAAAATACCGATAATATCCATCTATACCCAATAAAATTCATATTTCAAGGAATTTCTTGGGTTGTTCCCATGAAACAATGGTTATTAACTTCTATAAGTTCGTGGATAATCCTGCCTCTAATATTATGTGACCAAGGAAGTGAAAATTTTCAATCCATAAGTGGAATTTTGTGATCTTAGCATACAACCTATTCTATTTTAGTGTGCTCAATGAGATGTCAAGGTATTGAGTAAGATCATTCCATGTTTGAAAATTCAATGATATATCATCCATGAAAACTATAACAAAAACATCTAAATATATGTTGAATACCTGATTCATCATATTTATGAAAATAGCTGGTGCGTTCATAAGACCAGAAGACATGACCATACACTTGTATTATCCATACCTACTATAGAATTTTTTATGAGGTATATACGATGTCTTGACTTATACTTGATGACATCATAATCTCAATTCAATCTTGACAAAACCCTAGCTCCTTGAAGATGATAAAATAGGTAGTCTATATGGGGTAGTGTAGGATCGAAATGTATATGTAGATGCTCAAATACTATAGGGGGTGAATTGAAAGTTTAAAAACATTCATTTTTAACCTTAAGATAATCTATATTTAAAAAAATTAATCACGGTGAATTCAAAAACCCTTTTTAGTTCTTAAACAAAGGGAAAATTGGAAGGGCCCCAGTCTAATTATTAAGAACCTAAACTTAAAAAATTTTATCTTAAAGAAACATAAGCATGTTTATCTTAAAGAAACTCAAAAAAATTATCTTAAAGAAACTTAATAAAATTTATATTAATTAAACTTAAGAATGTTTATCTTAAATAAAAATTCTACCTGAAAGCATGGAGAATCTAATATACAATAGTAAGTAAAATTACAAGAAAGTATAAGAAAGTCATACTTTATAAATGTAACTTAAAATAATAGAAATAACAAACTTTTAAAAGGAACAAGTAATATGAATCTTTTAACCCAAATATAAGGGTATCCAACAACCTTGGATAAAGGTCCCTTGATGTATACTTTCAAAAAATTATGTCTTCCCCGTACTAGGGTAAGACCTTTATAAGAATAACAAAATCTATCTTACTATCCTGACAAGCCTTCTATCTCTAAGGTGATTGGTAACTCTGTCTTCGTATCCCTAGAAACCCTATAACTTTAAGTTAATCGATACCTCTGTCTTCCTATCCCCAAAATCCCTTGATTGTGCACATAAATAATTGGAGTCACACTAGGCTGACCAAGTTGTTCACGGATAAACAATATGTTCATATATCGAACAAAGCATGAGAGTATCTATCTCTATAAATACCTTTATAGCATCAAAAAAACTAATCTCTACTTGTTTCAACACATTTAAAATATTCAAATGTCTAGGGTATTTATACGCAAAAAATCCCAATGGTCATCTCCTCCTCCAACAGTCATATTTTTCCTTGAATTTTAGAGGGACCAATATAGATGTCACTTAGCCAATGGTTAGTTTAAAATAGATTGTAAGAAATAACTTCATTATAACATAATCATATATAGGAAACAATAACATGTATGAAAAATATTCTTAAGTTTATGAAAATTAAGAAAAATATGATTCGATAAAAATGAAACAAAATCTCAAGGAAAATAAGTAACCTTAATATGTATGAATAATTGGATTCTAAATATAGTGGGAAACAGAGTCTAAAAAAGTATATAAACAGATTCTGAAAAAATAAAAATTCAGAATCAGAATTTGGAAAGAAACATTGTCTGATTTTGGATATAAATGGTGTCTGTATTTATGAAGAAATGGAGTCATATTATCTGAGAATTCAAAGTCATAATTTCAAAGAATTCAAATTAATAATTTCTCTGAATTTAGAGTCTGATTTTCTGAGAAATCAGAACCAAAAATCTGAGAACTTGGAGAATGATTTCTGTAAAACTCAGAGTCATGATTCAGGATGAAACAGAGTTTGAAATCAGATGAAATCAGAGTCTAAAAATTGAGAGACTCAGTATCTAATAAACTGTAAGGTTCCAAGGTTTAGATAAGGATTTAAAAATTCTTAAGGTAATTCAGTCTTAAGAAAAATATAGTTAATCTTAGATAAGGTACATTAATCATAACATATAAAAGCATGTTAAGGTTTAAGAAAAAAAAATTCTTAGAGAAAGAAGATAATCTTCAAAGAAAATGTGTTTTTTATTTTCATAACATAATGGAATAGAGAGTTAATAAGATATATTTTTGGCTTTATAGGTACTGGATATGGGTTCTTAATAGTAAGATTATTCAATCGGTAGTAATACACACAAAGGATGAGGGTCCCATTCACCTTCTTGAAAAAACTCATGGGTGAACCCCAATGAGAATTACTAGGTTGTATAAACCCTTTGTCTTCCATGTACTTTAACTACCTTTTGAGTTCCTAAAACTCATTAGGAGACATCTTGTAAGGAGGAATAAACTCTACATCTCTCATAAGATATAACCCATAAAAGTAGTCTAGGAAGATGCCTTTGAAACAATCCACTATAGGAGGAAAATCTATCTGATGTTATCCTTGATCATTTTAAAAAATACTAGAAATATAGGATAATACCTAGCCCAACCCATGATGTTCATGTTTCGAATATCTTTTTTTGGACATCCCATTCACCCTTATGAATATTACTACCACCCTATGGTAATGAAAACGACACCCTCTAATGATAAAAATTAAAATATTCTCAATAAATCACTAACCATTCCATCCCAAGAATTATATCAAAGCCTCTCATCTTGATGATTAGAAGATTATATAAGAAATGATAGCCACATATATCAAGATGAAGCTCCTTGAATAATTACAGAATCTTTAATTATACTCCAAACAACATATCCAAATTCATCACTCTATTGAAATACTAAATCTAAAAAATAAATACTCTCAATAAAATAGTAGATATGAAGGAATGTGATGTGCTAGTTTCAAATAAATAATATAATAATGTTGAGGATATTATGACCATACATAGAGCTATATAAGGCCCAACACTCTACACTATAGGTATAGGTTGTACTACATGTAACTGGCATAATCCACGACCATAATCCAAAAAATAACCTCCCTATGCTAGTATGCTCAGTGGGAACTGCATATCATAAGTCGAACTCCCTAAACCATGACCGTTATCTTGACCTAATCATCCTGTAGTACTATAGATCCCTGTATGAAGCATAACAAATAATACTACTTTGGAAGGTGGAGCTAGTGAAGATCCTCTTCATTTGGGAATAGGTGTGAAGGTATGAAAAACCATTGAGGATACCCCTTATTTCCACATTCTCGGTACTCAATTCAGTCTTTGTTATAATGAGGATTCACATAACCTAGATTTTCACACTAATTTTATAACAACTATCTACCTTAGCGCACCCTTTGACTGTTGATTCCCCCATGATAGAGCTAAGAGTAATGCTTTCTACCAATGGATGGCCTTTTTCCCTACCTAGAAATTGAACTACCGAGACCCATAATCTTATATTCCCTCAGTTTATTATTAGATGTGAGCACCTGGTTAACTATTTTAGAAATAGTAATCAAACAGAAAATGCTTACCTAAGAATGTATGACCTGCCTAATACTATCCTTCAACCACCTCACTCTGGTCAATTCATTTCTAGAAAGAGTAGGAATAAAATGATAGATCTCTATGAAAAAAGATGAATATTCCATTACAGAGATATTATCCTACTCTAGATCAATAAATTCCACATCTCATTCATCTCTCAATGTCTCAGAGTGAATGTAATCATAGAAACTAGTCTATAAGTCCCTCCAGATGAAGCCTCTGTATCGATATGACTGAGTAATACCATCCCACCAATGCTTGGTAGGTCATCATAACATGTAAGACACAAGAATGAACCGATTTTATAGAGGAATATTTATATTATCAAAGATAAATAACATATACTCTATCCATGAATTTTTAGTCTAGGGGCCACCCTCCCTCGATAAAGTAGGTGGATGTTGCTGCTGAAGTTATCATGTAAAATTATCAATAGTAGGGGTAGGTCGAGGGGATCCTTTCATGTTTTACATAAATAATACAAAACCCTATCAAAGATAAGTGTTAATTATTAGATTATCTATAATAGGAGGTGAAAAAGGTGGAACTACATGAAGTAATATAGGTGGTGTAGGTACCACCACCTCCACAGAATGATATTCAATACGTTTCGGTCATTTGACCCAAGTATTGAATGGAGGCATATATCCAAAATTCCAAGCACACGTCTCAAATAAGAACCAACATATGATCATTACTAATTGGAATCAAGATAGATCAAATACACTCTATACAATAACAAAACCAATGAACTTCACTTATGATAATAAGATAAGAATAAGGGCTCACTACCAATGGAAAAATGTCCAAACTACTCTCTATTATATCTTAGAAATGGTATAAGTCATCTCTTTAATCATAGGGTCCCATTATATGGAGTGTAAATTCCAAGTAACAGAGTAAAACAAATATTAAGTTTCAATTGGATTCCCCATTTAATAAAAATTGTTTCCCTTAAGGATTGTAGTTCAATAGTTATATATATATATACATATCTTGGTTCAGTTAGATTTTTCATTCCCAAGTTATAAAGTCTAATTCTTTATAAGTTCCAATTGGAATTTGATGTAACTATAACCATCCTTTTATAGTGGTTTAATTATAGGGATCACCATTCCAAATTTATAGAGGCTTATACATTTTATAAATTGTAATTGACATCAATTTAATTTCAACCACTAAAATTTCAGATCATGCAACAAATGGTCCAATTATTAAAAATGAAATGATTGGTTAGTTTAGGTTCCACCATTAAAATATATGGTAAAACACTATTTAGATTAATTCAGATAGTTTAATTAACCAATTATTTATCTCATTCACACTGTAGAAAAATTAGTTAAGTAATAGATGTAGAAATCAAGAAACTATGAAATGTTTTCTAAAATACACACATTAAAATAAACATGGTATGGAATATTCATGACATATAAATCATTAAGTGCCTATAATTTTTCATGTGAAAGAAAATACTTTCAAAACTGAGAAAAGGGTAAAATCCAAAATCACAACGAACATCATAAATTATGTGTATCACCCTATGGTGAAATCAATATAATTGTAATAGGAAAAAACTAGAACATCAAGTCCCATCCCTAGAAAAGTGGATTTTCCCTATTTGTGGGTTAGCCACTCCCAGGAACAAGATCATTACATAATTCTAACACATCCCAGTCTCTTATCCACTATCCCAATATAGTAATAAATGGGAAAATATACTCCCACTAATACCACTTTATGAAGTCCTGAGCTCGGTCTACTCTTAAGTGACCCGACTCGGTATCTATATGGCCTCAATCACACCTCCCCATACACCATAGGATACCAAATAATAGGTAGGTTCTAAAATGGTATAGTAGGAAGACTATACCCTCATTACCATAGTGGAGAATAGTTGTGAAATAGTAGATAAACAAGTGGAAGCCATGTAATAGTAAATCAGTACAAATAATAGATTAGGTAGTATAAATAATTAACATCCAATTGAATAAATAAATACCCATCAATAAATATCAATTAAAAATGGTCATTTCCTGATTTTATACAAAAATATGGGATTAAGGAGAGAACATAGCATTCACATACAGTACATGTTATAGAAAAATAACCAAAAGATCATAATATATCTCCAATTATATCACATGAACTAGCTTGACCCTCAACTCATATACTTCATCCTAGGATAGAAAATAAAGCTTCTATAGTGGAGCACATTCGTTTTTTCCTACTGGAATCCATGATTGTTTAGGTGCTAATCGGTTCCCCGAATAGGGTGTCAGTAAAACATTGTAAGCCACCACCAACGATGTCTATAACTACCCAATATATGATAGGTAATACTAGTAAAAGTAGATTATGAAATAAATAATACCCATGTCAGTGTGAGTTTCCCATGGGACACTTGCCTAATACTACCTTCTTTAGACTAGTCTAGAATTTATCTAAACATTTACTATTTTATATCCAATAATGGGAATAGTGTCTATCAATTTCAAATAATCAGTATGGAACTTCATGTCCATAAATCCTTGATAAAATAATAAGGATCATCATGTGCCTTATTTACAAATAAACAATATATAACACCATATCCATTGATTTTAAATAAAATAATATGGAATGTTAGGTCCATTAATTATATATAAAAGATATGGAATTTCATTTCAAATAATTCCATATAAACAATAAGGAACATCATGCCCATTACAGAAACAAATCATGACATAATCACATCTAGGTCATACTAAAATCACAGATAAATAATGTTACCCTTTACTGTTATTAATTCTATTAATAAATGGAAGATATATAATTGATAGGTAGTAAGGAGGGGGCAAGGTGTATAATCCATGTCATTTAATTAATTTAATTCATCATTTAAATTTTATAACTCAAGAGTAATAAAAAAGGGCCAAGTATAAACTAATTTCCACTACATCGTTGAAAAGGTTCAAGAGAAATGGTCTCACCATTCACCCTCACACTCATTTCATTTAAATGTGTTCTCATAGTCCATGATTATATCCATTGTATATAAATTTATTAATCCCCTTTAATAGGTACCTTATAAAGGAACAGTTCCACACAACAAAGATGTAGTTTAAATTTAATCCAAGGATTAATATGGTTCATGGTTCATTAATAAAGAAACTACAAGGGTGTGATTTTATTTGTGGCATACAACCTCCCATGAAGCCATTTTATGTGCAAGGACTAACCAATTTAAGGCATAACAATTTAATAAATTTAACAAATAATTAATAGGTGATGGATGGAAGGTATGGAGTGTGGCACAATGAAAAATAATATAGACAACTATACTTTTAGGTAAAAGTAGTAGAACACCTACATTATACCATTAGTAAACTCCTTGTATAGTATCAGCCTCTAATTCAAGCTGTAACAAGTGAAATTGGAAGAAATATTCAAACACTTTGAAAATAGGGCATATGAGATCACATGTAAATATCATCCAATATGGAATAATAAACCACAAAAATAAGGAAGAGGAATTATATCCTTAAAGAGAGTGATCCGAAATGACTGAAAACATAAAATTCAGATTCCATATAGAGGATATATCAATAATCATAGAGTATAGAGAGAGGATACCTCAAGAAGAGGGGCTGTTGTGTGTGGAAAATGAAGAAGAAATGAGGTTTTTTTAGTTTTTAAGGGAAAAAAGAAGAAATGGTAATTTTCCCTAATTTATAATGGTATAATGGGTTTTCCACATGATTAACCAAACCATGAGCCAACCGTGGGGACCTAATACCCATGGAGACACCCCCTCACACTTTTAGGCACATATTTTTCAAAACTTCGTATAGCCCATGCCTGCTCACTACCCAGGGCCTCCACCCCTTACATGATTAGGTTCATGGTTGGATGATACATTATGCCAACTATGTAACATGAAAATATAGTTTTTTGATTGGTTTTTTATATCCATTTATCATCCCTTACATGGTTAAATAAACCATGATCCTCCTCTTTGGGTTGTATGGTTGATTCACATAGTTAAAACTAACCATGTGCCTCACATTGGTTCTAAAAAATTAGAGATCCAAGCTCCAAATAGGTCTCGGACACTCGTGAAACCTTCCTTATCCTCTTAGGATCTACAATGAGGATAAAATAGTGATTTAAACAAAAAATTAAAGGATTTTTACCATATTTGAAAATTGATATCTTATAGTAAATATGTGAAATATTAATATAATAATCATGAATTGTGGTGATATAACAAAAGAATATGGAATTTGAATAATCATAGAAAACCATAACATATTTTAATTATTTCTACAAAAAAATCATAACATAGTGGAAAATTATAGCCAAATCATGTGCACATGTCACATAATTGACAAAGCTGACATTTTCATGTTCATGCATAACATTGTGAACAAACTTAACTGCAACATGTCCATGCATAACATAGTGAATTCATGAGATTTAAATCATTATGAAATTTATTATAAAGATTTATAATTATAGTCCCACCTATCACATAATTATATAACCATACATATGTATTCCACATGAATATAAAAACAATCATTAATCCTTTAAAATTAAATCATGAACCAGTGATAATAAAATGATCATATAAAGAAATAAAGTGTCTATCTAGGTAAATACCATTAAATTAGAATAATAAAACATAAGTTATTCAAACCATATCTAATAATGGGCTATATGTTCAGTTAATATATTTCCCTATTTAATAAAATAATAGTACTATCTAGGTAAACACCCATCAATAAAAAAGAGGAACTATATGGTTTTCATGAAGGAGTGGTATTAAAAGAAAGGTTATCATTGATTATTGTTAATAATGATGCAAGATAAATTTAATACCACAAGGGTTTCTAAAAATAAATTTAAATTCTCGAAATTTTGTTTAATGTAGATATTTATATGTATCCTTTAAACATAATTTTACTGCTTCTATGTTTTGAATTTCGAAAACTGGTCATCTATAATTGTGTTCAGTATGTTATTTTCAATCTATTAGATCCAACTTTGTTTTGGTGAATATTAAAATAACCTTATTAATAGTAATATGAATATTAATATGACCCTAATGAATTGTAAATTGTATTATTATTTTATTTTATTAAGGCTTTAAGATAAAGACATCTTAATAAATTTTTGAATGTGATATAAAAGAAATTATTGTTTTTAAATTATTAATTTTTGAATTAAGTATGATTTTATTTAAAAAATAGTTTAAAAATATTTAGAAAATTATTTTCAAAAAATGGAATTCATTTTTGAATTCTACATGTCAATAAATGGTTAGGGTGAATAGTAAAAAATACAGTTTTGAGTTTCACTGTGTTAATGACATCATTGATGATGTAATAATGATGTAATAAATCTGGTAGACTTGAAAATAGTAAAATAAGTTATGAGGTGTCCCATGTGGCTTATACCATGGAAAAATACCATGAGAAAGCCCATGGTTTTTCAAATACCACTAATAAGGTGTCCCTTGGAAATTATTAAAATAATCTCTCACTATTTCGATAAATACCAACCCGTTCCTTAATTAAATTCATTCCAAATTCCTTATCAATGAAGATATATCCTCCTTACCTCCCTAGTATACCTCCCAAGGTTTCTTCAATTCACCAAGTTCCTAACCTTCAAGCTCTAGGAGTTACTCTATAAGGTAAAAAAATTCCCAATTTCTTTCTTTTTCAATTCAAGTTCTCTTTTATGTGGTATAACGTACAAGTTTTAATTCAATGTTATTATTTCCTTATTATTCTTGATATTTTCTATATTATGATTAATTTCTGGATGGGTGTCCTTTGTCCTCTCTCTTTTTAATATTTTCTAAAACCATGTGACATAGTCATTAGACTACTGAATTTTTGTAAGGGATTTCTCAATTATTATTTTATTTTGAGTTCCTTTATTTTCTTATTATTTATTCATCTATTCTTACCCAAGAGGCATGAAATATCTAGAAATAATGTGTATTCTTGATGTTCTCATGTTCAGGGAAAACACATCATCATTATTCTTCTCTTCTCCAACTTATTCAAGGGAAAAAACATTGTCTGTGATGTGTCAAATTACTGACATTGTGGATGATGTGATTTCAATTTCCATTAATTCTTTCAATTCAAGTCATGAAACCATTTATATGGTTGAAAAAAGTTACAATATATGTGTTATTCCACAACCATGGTTCTAGAATTCATTTTTACTCATGGTTTTAATTTATAATACAAAATTAGGTTGTTATTATCAAAGAACCACAAAAATGATCTAAACCAACATCATTAATGTTTTAACTTATTAATAATCCTCATATAAACCATAAAAATGATAAATGGTATAAATTATGGTACTTGGAATATGTAAATACCTTTCCATTTTAATTCTTGAGTTTCACTTCCAATCGACAAGAACATCCATAATGAACCAATCAGGGAAGTCAGGTAAGGAACTCACCCAAAACAGTGCAAGGAACAAAATACTAACAATTAAAGGGTGAAATGAGGTTATGAAATGATAATTTAAGATGTTATAAACATGAAAAAGTTTCTATATAATACTAATAACACTTTTTTTTACTATTATATAGGAAGTTTAAATAAATTTTAACTAAGATAAGCCTGAGGTAAGGGGATTCTTAACCCGATTTCCATTCTTTGGGTTAACCTTCTACTTCATTATTTATGTGGTATTAAAAATTATTGTGTGGTGGGTTTTTATTATATTATGTTTAATTATGTATATTTATAGTGTATATACATATTCCATCCACTCTATTAAGTCTCTCTTCTATTTTATGATATTTATAAGAGGCGTTCCTATTACAATCATAATTTACAAATCTAATTTAAAAAATTTAATAGAAATGTTTTTATGAAATTATTCATGTTGTATGAATATGTTATTGTTATTGGGAATTGTTTATGGTGAATTTTGGGACCTATATCTCCCTACAATGCATTGGGTATGTGTAAGTTGGGGGTCGACCATATGATTACTCCAAGTGTAACTGCGATGGTTACACAAATAGTAAGGTAGCCGTGAGGGTTAATAATTATAAGGTGGCTGAGAGGGTTACAAGATTATGTTATTACTTACCAAATATACATTTATGGTCTTACTTATGTTCTTAGTTATTGAGTAAATCTCATGTTTCATAAAGTAAATATATATATAGGTGGTAAGTTTGTATTTTGAAAATGATTTCATACATTACAAGTATTCATGGACTAATGTATTCTTTTATTTATTTTTATATCCCTTACTGAGTTATTTATGCTCATCCCATTTTTAAATGATTTTCACAGGTTAATGGATGTGTAAGAAAAATAAATAAGCCTTGTTAAATGTTTGAGAATTTTCAAGGAATCATGTTTTAAGTTTTAATGTTTAAAATTTGAAAAAAAAGTAAGATGTTTTTATGGTATACACCCTTTAACAATGTGTAATGTTATGAGTGTATTATGTCCCAATTTTCTAAAGATCTAAACTTGAAAAGATCCTCAATGTAAAATAAAGTGTTTTCTTGAAAAATTCAAGATTATGTATGTAATAATGTTGGGTCCTTATAATTGGTATCATAGGATGGTTTAGATAACTTTAAGGGGTAGGATGATGATAAAATAATACCATAAATGATTTTTACTCTATCATTAATTTGAAATATTATAGAATTTAAATATTACCATGTTGCTTTATCTAAGATATATTTGTTCGGAATGGTTGTCCGCAGAAGGAAATGGGATGCTGAAGAGGAGATGCAACGACAGAATAAAATCCTTCCGGATCTACTGCCCGGAATGCTATGGATTGGAACCAAGATGTTTGTGACAGTAATGGCTCAGCTAACACCAGCAATTAATGGTGGTGGAATCCATTCAAGAGAACAAATACAGGTACCACAATGGAAAATGAATGGAGTGGGACATTTTAGGAGATGACACCCTCCTGCTTTCAATGGATCTTTTGACCCAGTAGCAGCTGAAGGATGGATCAAAACCCTTGAAAAGATATTCGATGTTATAGGATATTTATACAAAAAAAAGTTAAGTGTTTCCATTTATCGTTTTGAAGGTGAAGTTGATCGATGGTGGTCAATAGTAAGAAATATCAAGGGTAGAGAGGATTTTGATACCTTAGAGTGGGATGAATTTAAATGTATTTTCCTTGAAAAATATTTTCCTAAGGTGGTGTGACTTAGGATGGAGAAGCGATTCCATGAATTAAAGAAAAATGAGGAGGATTAAGTGGAAGTGTATGAAGAAAAATTCACCCTACTGGAGAGGTATGCTCCAAATCTTATTCTAGATCTTGATAGCAAAATCAACTGCTTTTACTCAGAACTGAAGCCAAGGTATCGAAGGGCGTTGGGCTCCCATGAAATCAAATGTTATGAGAAACTTGTCCGATGTGATGAGAGGTTAGAGATGGAGTTTGTTGATGATCATGTGAATTTTTTAAACAAGGAGAAGAATAGGTCTAGGTGGAAAGAGATGGGTAAGAATCAACCAAAGAAATATGATGGTAAGAAAACTCAGTTTCCTGTTTTTGAAAAGTGTGGAAAGAAACACCCTGGGGAATGTCTTAGAAAAATAGGGAAGTGTTTTAAATGTAGTATGTTTGGACATATGGCCTGAGACTGAAATGAACATGATATTAAGACTAATCCTAATAATAAAATTGTAAAGCATTTTAAATGCAGTGAGATGGGTCATTATGCAAATGCCTACCCAAAGAGTGATCCGAATGATGCAAAGAAGCCAGAATTTAAGCAGAAAGGTGTAGTGAGATCCTTTGGGACTACGTCAGCAGATGTCGAGCCATCCAACTAAGTTGTATAATATAATTTGTTTGTTCACTCATATTTTTCTAAAGTTTTTTTTTGATATGGGGTCTGCACATTTTTTCATCTCTGAGAAATTTTCAGGTAAATTGGAAATATCACCTCAAAAAATGAGACATGAACTTGTTGTTAAAACACCAGGGGAAAATATTATAGAAAAGATGAATTATAAGAATCTTTATATTGTGGTATATGGAAAGCCTTTACCTGCAAACCTTTTTGTTTTACCCTTATTCAAGTTTGAAGTTATTCTGGGAATGGATTGACTTTCTGTTCATTATGCTAAGATTGACTGTAGATCTAAAGAAGTTTTTTTAGAAAGAGTTTCAGTTTTTATACAAGAATGAACCCATAAAATTGATAACATAACAGGAAGCTGAGAAACTGTTGAAATATGGAAATGATAGTTATCTTGATCATATTGTTCAAAACAAGGGAACTATTTAGATTGATAATGTGTCTGTGGTAAATGAATACCTTGATATTTTTTCTGATAAGTTACCCGATGTCATACCTAATTGGGAAGTCAAATTCACAATTGAATTATTTATTGATGCTAAGATAATTTCAAAACCCCTATATCGTATGGCTCAAATAGAACTTCTTGAATTGAAAAACCAGTTGTAGGATTTGTTTGATAAAGGCTTAATTTGTGCAAGAACTTCACCATGGGAAGCTCCTGTTTTTTTGTTAAAAAGAGAGTTCAATGAGACTTTTCATTGATTATAGAGCTTTGAATAACATCATTGTTAAAAACAAGTATACTTTTCCTCATATCGATGACTTGTTTGATCAACTTCAGGGAGCTCAGTACTTTTCCAAGATTGACTTGAGATCTGGATACCATCAGCTAAAGGTGAAAGAGGATGAAATCACAAAAACAGCCTTTTGTAGTAGATATGGGAATTATAAATTTGTTGTTATGTCTTTTGGGTAAACTAACGCACCTGCTATATTCATGAATCTTATGAATAGAGTATTTCATGAGTTCTTGGATATGTTTGTGGTTGTATTTATTGATGACATTCTGGTATTTTATAAAAATAAAGTGGAGTATGAAAAACATCTAATGGTTGTTTTACAAACCTTAAAAGAAAAGAAACCGTATGGAAAATTTAGCAAGTGTGATTTTTGGTTGCAACAGATTTCTTTTCATGGGAACATTGTAAATAATGATGGAATAATAGTTGATCATGCCAAAACAAAAGTAGTGGATGAATGGACATGACCCAAAAATGTTACATATATTCATATTTTTTTGGATTAGCGAGTTATTACCGACGTTTTTAAGTACTTTTCTCAGTTATCTAACCCAATAACTAAGTTTACATGTAAAGTGGTTGTATTTGTTTGGACAAAAGAATATGATTTTTTCTTTCAAGAACCGAAGAAGAGATTGGTAAATGCTCTAGTTTTAGCCTTTACATCCTGAAATGGTGATTTAGTCATCTAAGGCGATACATTGTTGAAGGGACTTGGTTGTGTTTTGAGGAAGAATGATCAGGTAATTTTTTATGCTTCAAGACAACTAAAACATCTTGAGTTAAATTATCACATACACGATTTGGAATTGGCAGCTGTGGTTTTTTCTATGAAATTTCGGAGGCATAATTTATATGGATCCAAATGCCAAATATATACTGACCATAAAAGTTTGAAGTATATATTCAATCAGAAGGAATTAAACAGGAGTAAGAGAAGATCTCTTGAACTGATAAAGGATTTTATTGCATGATCAATTACTATCCTGGAAAATAAAACAAAGTATCGTATTCCTTGAGTCAAAAACATCATGCATCATTAGCCGTGTTACGTTTGGAACATGATTCCTTGATTAAAGATTTGATGAATTTTGGATTAGAAGTTGTTGGTGCAGGGAATAAATCTGTTTTGTTTTAGGTTTCAGTACAGTCTTCATTGTCAAATAGAATTAAGTGAGCACAGAAGGAAGACCATGAGTTGCAAATAAGGTAAAATTGGTTAAAATATGTAAGATTCAAGAATTTAAGCTTGATAAAGTTTGTGTTTAAAGATATGGAAAAAGTTTGTGTGTTCCTGTGATTATCAGTTGAAGTAATATTTGTTTCTTGAAGCTCATAGTTCTCCATTTTCGGTTCATCCTGGTAGTACTAAGATGTATAGCGACCTTCGGAAGTATTTCTGGTGGGATGGAAAAAAAGGGATATTGCTGATTTTACCATGACATGTTTGACATGTCAGCAGGTTAAAGTAGATTGGCAGTTACTGAAGGGGATGTTTCAACCTTTTCCAGTGCCAAAGTGGAAGTGGAAGAATGTATCCATGGACTTTGTGGTGGGACTACCTAAGACATCTCGAGGTAACCATGCAATTTGGGTTACTGTGGATCGGCTGACAAAATCTACACATTTTCTTTCTATTCAAGATACAATGTCATTGGATCAACTTTCTCAATTGTACCACAAGGATATTGTCATGTTACATGGAGTTCCTCTTTCCATTATATTTGACTGGGATCCCAGGTTAGTTGGGCACATAGTTAAATTTTAGTACAACTTTTCATCCTCAATCTGATGGGAAGTCATAACGAATGATTCAAATTTTGTAGGATATGCTTCATGATTTTTCCATGGACCAACATCTTTATTTAGTTGAGTTTTCTTATAATAACAGTTTTTATTCTAGTATACAGATGTCACCTTTTGAGGCTTTGTATGGAAAGCGGTGTTAGACTCCAACATTTTGGGATGAAGTCGGTGAAAGAAAGTTGATGGGGACAAAATTAGTAGAGGAAGTGGATATGAAAGTGTAGATTATACAACAACACATGAGGATAACTCAGAGCAGGCAGAAAAGTTATACAGATAATAGAAGGAAAGACTTCTCTTTTGAGGTAGGTGAACATGTTTTCCTTAAAATCTCTCCTTGGAAAAGTGTGATGTGTTTTGGTAAGAAAGGATAGCTATGTCTGTGGTTCATCGGTCCTTTTGAAATAATAGAGAAATTTGGACTAGTTGCATACCAAGTAGCTTTGCCTCCAAGTTTGTCTCAGGTACACAATGTTTTTTATGTTTCAATGTTGTGGAAGCATGTACCAGATTCAACTCATGTTTTGAGCCCAGAAGCAGTTCAGTTGGAGGAGAAACTTTCATATGGAGAGAAACAAGTTCAGATTCTTGATCTAAGAGAACTGGTTTTATGGAATAAGGTAATTCACCAGGTAAAGGTTTTTTTGGAGAAACCACATGGTTTAAGAAGCAACATGGGAGTCAGAAAATGCTATGAGGGAAATGTACCCTCACTAGTTTAATAAGTAAATAAAATTGTAAGGATGTAATTTCAAGAAGGTGGGGATAATGTAACACCCCAAGGTTTTCTAAAAATAAATTGAAATTATTGAAATTTTGTTTAATGTAGATATTTATAAGTATCCTTTAAACAAAATATTACTACATATATGTTTTGAATTTCAAAAAATGGTCATCTAAAATTGTGTTCAGTATGTTATTTGGAGTCTATTGGAACCAACTTGTTTTTTTGGTGAATATTAACATACCATTATGAATAGTAATATGAATAGTAAAATGACCCTAATGAATAGTTAATTGTATTATTATTTTTTTCTTAAGGCTTTAAGATAATTACATCTTGATTAATTTTAAAATATGATATAAAAGTTGTTATAGTTTTTAAATTATTAATTTTTGAATTAAGTATGATTTTATTTAAAAATTAAATTAAAAATATTTAGAAAATTACTTTCAAAAAATGGACTTCATTTTTTCATTCTAAAAATAGATAAATGGTTAGGTTTAATTTCAGGGATTTTTCTAAAACACTTGATTTATCAGTGAATAGTAAAAAATACAGTTTTGAGTTTTGGTGTATTAATGACATCACTAACGATGTAATAAATCTAGTTAACTTTTGTATAGTACAATAAGTTATGAGGTGTCCCAAGTGTCTTATACCATGGTAAAATACCATGGTAAATCTCATGGTTTGGCGAATACCACTAATGAGGTGTCCATTAGAAATTATTAAAATAATCCCTCACTTTTTCTATAAATACCAACCCATTCCTTCATTAACATCAATAAAAATTCCTCATCAATGAAGCTCTAGCCTCCTTACCTCCCTAGTATCCATCCCAAGGTTTCATCAAGCCCCCAAGGTCCCAACCTCAAGCTCTAGGAGTTACTCTACAAGGTAAGAAAATGATCAGTTTATTTCTTTTTTCCATTCAAGTCCTCTTTTATGCGGTATAACATTCAAGTTTCTATACCATGTTATTATTTCCTTCTTATTCCTGATCTATTTTTTATTATGATTCATTTATATATGGGTGACCCTTTTCCCCTCTCTTTTTAATGTTTTCTAAAACCATCTGGCATAGCTGTTAGGTTGTTGATTTTTTAAGGGATTTCTCAATTATTCTTTTATTTTGAGTTCCTTTCTTTTCTTATTATTTATTCATATCTTCTTATCCAATAAGAATGAATTATAAAAAAATCATGAATATTATGAATTTTCTCATGTTCATGGGAAACCCATCATCATTATTCTTCCCCTCTCCCACTTATTCATGCAATAAAAACAATGTATGTGATGTGTCGAATTACTGACATCATGGACGATGTGATTTAAATTCCAATTAATTATTTAAAGTCTGGTCATGAAAACATTTCTATGTTGTAACCATGTCAAAATATATGTATTATGTCACATACATGGTTCTGGAATTATTTTTTACTCATGGATATAATTTATAAGACAAAATGAGGTTGTTATTATCAAAGAACCACTAAAATGATCTAAATGAACATCATTAATTTTTTAACTTATGAATCATCCTCATATAAAACATCAAAATGATAAATGGTATAAATTATGATACTGGAAATATTTAAATACCTTTACATTCGAATTCTAGAGTTTCACTTCTAATCGGAAAGAATATCTATCATGAACCAATCAAGGAAATCATGTAAGGAACTCATCCAAAACAGTGCAAGGAACACAATACTAACAATTAAGGGGTGAAATGAGGTTATGAAATGATGATATAAGATCTTATAAACATGTACATTTTTCTATAAAATAATAATAACACCCTTTTAACCATTATATATTAGGTTTAAACAAGTTTGAAGTAAGACAAGCCTAAGGTAAGGGAATTCTTAACCTGATTTCCATTCTTTGGGTTAACCTTCTAATTCGTTATTTATGGTGTATTAAAATTGATTTTGTGATGGGTTTTTCTTATATTATGTTTAATCATGTCTATTGATAGTGTATATACATATTCCATCCAATCTATTAAGTCTCTCTTCAGTTGTATGATATTTATAAGGGGTTTTCTTTTTAAAATCCTCTTTTACAAAATTCAAAAGCATTGTTTTTATGAAATTATTCATGTTTTATGATTATTTTATAGTTCTTGGGAATTGTTTATAACGAAGGATGGGACCTATATCTCCCACCAATGTATTGGGTATGTTTATGTTGGAGGTCAGCCGTATGATTACTCCAAGTGTAACTATGATAGTTACACAAATAGTGAGGTAGCCATGGGGGTTACAAATTATAAGGCAGCTGAGAGGGTTACCAAATTATATAAGTAATGCCCCAAGATAACATTATGGGTTTACTTATGTTTTTTAGGTATTTTGGAAATATCATGTTTCACAAAGTAAGTATATATATATATAGGTGGAAGGTATTTCTTTTGAAAATGATTTCATACGTTATAAGTATTCATGGACTAATGTGTTCTTTCCTTCTTTTTATATCCCTTACTGTGTTTTTTGTGATCATACTCATTTTAAATGATTTTCATAGGTTAATGGATGTGTAATAAAAATAAGGAATCCATGTTAAGTGTTGAATAATTGTTAAGGAAACAGGTTTTATGTTTTAATGTCTTAAAATTTGAAAAAAATGGAAACTGATTTTATGGTATCCACCCTGTAACAATGTGTAATGTTATGAATGTATTATGTCCCAATTATCTAAAGTTATGAACTTGAAAATATCTTAAATGTAAAAGGAAGTGTTTTCTTGACTAAATTCAAGATTATTTATGTAATTAGTCCGGGTCCTTATAATAAATGTAGCGATGGATGAATTTTCTGATGATGGTTTCACTTATATACCACAAGAGATACTTATGAATTTGGATAATGAGTCAAGGGTGAAACTTCATGGATTTGGATTCCACACATAGGTTCCCCTTACCCGGTTGGCCACATGGCATCATGAAAATATCCCCAAATTCCACATGCTATCGACTAGTAGTGAGGGACTTGGTGATGATAGTTGGGATACTATGCCCTAATTGGCAGAGTACAACATAATGGAATACAATAATAAATCAATAGTTGAAGTAGTAATACCATAAAAAATAAATAAACATTGGAAGACTGATAATATAAATAACAAGATGTCATATCATACCAAATATGGTGATACATGTTACATATTCTAGTAAAATATCCAAAACTGGTTACACCCTAGAAATACCTGACATAAGTACCAACAATACAAAATGGAAAAAAGAAACTCAGAAACATCTCAAGCCACATCTTGGTCCCATGATCTTCTGCTCCCTAACAACATATCAAGTACCTATATAAGGGTGTTGTCCCTAATCGACACCTATAACAATACGATTTTTTTGGCCTGAAAACATGACCCAAACAGGGTGTGAGAATAAATTCCAATAGGAAACCACCCAATTTCTGTGCCAATCTATCAGTTAATATATATAACTAGTAGTGTATAATAATAGAAACAGAAGGTTAGGAAGTACTAAAAAGTAAACATTCCTACAATCACTGATTTCCATTTACATTCCATAAATTTTCATTATCAATTCAATGACATTATATTATATAAGTCTCAGGATCCGACCTATGCCTAAAAACCCCGTGTAAAAGTAAGCCAACAGATGTATCAAAAGACCATCTAAACAAGTATATGTGAATACTGAATCCAAGATTGTGCTTTGTCTTGGTAGATGAATTGTAATTCATTCCATTTCAATATTCAATTTATAATCCAAGTCTATCTTTGACATTCCTAAGTTGGAATTAAAGTATTACTCCTAGTTTAAATCCACCTACATCCTACGATCTCATTCGTACGATTCTCTCAAGAACCCAATCTCAATCTTGGTGTGGTGCAAGTATATGTCAAATGAGCCTTACTTGGATCCTATAAATAAGACCTAATGATCCTTGAAGACATATAAAAATTTCCAATAGAATCCATCTATGGTATTTCTCATCCCACGACATATTCAACCTTTAAACATAGTCTCCAGGAGTCCGAACACTACATTAGTGGTTTGCTAAATACTTAACATAATAATATCCTATTTGATTCCATCTGTGGAATACCTCAATGGATACATGATTCACCCAATGCATAAGGTAAAAGAGTCACATAAACCCGTTCATGGAATTCAAAACTGAATCCATGATTTGCCTATTTCTATTTACCCTTTTATCATTTAAGATTAAATTAAACATTTCATTAGGCATGAAAAGGTAAAAACCAAAAAATCCAATATAATCATAAAAAATAACCAACATCATAAGGCTTGGACATTCAATTACTCACATGGGAAAAATTCTCATAATAAGAAAAACATTTAAATTAAACTGTTACATGGCTTTGAAAATAATAAACTTAGGTGGGATCATTTCTTATAAGAAGAAAAATATTTAAGTTAAAATATTATATGGTTTGAAAATATTTAAACAACTCACATGGGAACATATCATATAACAAGCCTATCATGTAATCTAATCCATTAAAAGCCCTTTACATAACTGAACTCAGTTGGGAAGGTTTACAATTGGAGGAAAACATTCCAAACATGCTTTAAACAAGCATATGCATAACATGGAGAAAAGGGGAAAATCACTAATCCCAAACACTTATTCAATTCAATTTCAATTTAACATGATTTCAGTTAATTAATAATATCAATTCATTTTTAACAAACCACGAATGTGAAATAAGTCATGCCTCATAGGCATCCTTGGCCAAACAACCATAAAGGTCATCCAAGGAAAACACACCCATGGGGTGGCCCTAATTCAAGGTAAAAAACTCTATAAATGAATAAGAACATATATTTAATTACATAAACATCAATAAGAAACAAAAAGGTTCAATTATAACTTAAGGTGACACCAAAAAATGGGCGTGTGAGACTCCAGAATATATAAATATCTTGATAATTTATGAAAGGCACCAGAACACCTAACTCATACTTATACAAATATCCTCATCCAGTATTGACCTCTAATTCAACTTAGAATAGAGTAGATCTATAAAACGAGCATAAATTCTCAACTCTTGATAACAAGTTTGAGATAAGAAATCGCGAAAAATAGCTCAAGAGGAACTGAGAACTCATTGAAGGGGTTCCAACGCATCTGAAAACATTCAAATTGGAGCACATACAGCAAATCAAGAGGAAATTCTTCCTCTGACACAGTTATTCACGATACCAGGGTTTCCCTTCTATCCATCTGAAAAAACACAAAGCTACTGCCCGTTTTAGCAAAATAAAAAATAAAATAGTACATTCCATGTAATAATAAATACATGTTGTGTATATGCATGATAATCTTCTTCTACCTACTTCCACTTACACGCCATACTTAGGTTTTTCAAATTTCCTTACACTACGTGTACTAGGATTACACGATGTGTAACCTATCACGAACCAGCCGGGTTCGACCACAAACCGGGTACCCGAACATATTTGTGGCATGGCCCGAAGGTCATTCCTGATCTCCATAGGTTGTATACTAGTGTAGAGAAACAATATATTACTCAGGGGAATGATTTCTCCCAAATATAATCAAGAACTAAGCAGTGGAAAAAAATGGGCAGCCCAACAAACATTTATATAAAATTGAGCCAAACAATATTTATATAAAAATCCAAAAGTAAAAATAAACAATAAAACCAACCGACAAAACCTGATGACCAAACTGACACCATGTGACCCCACTGGTCACTCTCCAACACAAGGAACACTCATCGCCCAAAGTGACTGAACTCAAGTTGAAACCTATACCAGTGATAAAAATAGAATAAAACTATATGCGTGAGTATTAAAACTCAGTTGGTTAGCCCAATATTCCATTTTAAATTAAAATATTTTAAAATAAAAGAAACATAAATATAAAGTTTGAGATAAAATATAAAAATATGTTTTCTAAATGAGGTTTCATGCTATAAAAATTAAAATACAAAAACTTTCATGGTTTATAAAGAAGAATTCTAGTAACAATTTGTCAAAGAGGTGCAAAATCAGAATGAAAATAGTTTTCAAGAGGGATTCTTTAAAGAATATAAAATTTTAAATAAAATAAACATTATTCTGAATTTACCAACTAAAAACACCAAATACTGACGGTGAATACAAAATATCCAATAAGAAAAAGTCATGGGAACACCCCTAGGCACTAGTTTGTTGTGGGCCCTAGGTACCACGTATATTGATGAAAAAGTAACCATAAAAAATATACTTTCTACTGAAGATGAGCCACTGGTAGAAGAATCATCAATAACCTAGTGTTCCCCAACATCATCATAATCATAGTTTAGTTAGTGTTGTCATTTTCAAACTTGCTACGTGAAACCGGAGCAAAACCCATCTGGATCACTAGCATACTAGTACAAATCCACCCACCTAGATACCCAGGTTCTAACATTTTGTTCTAAAAAAATATACAGATCTATAAAATAACATTTTCTCATGAAGATTACGTTTAAAAATAATACACACATCAAACAACCCACACACATGTCTCACATTTCTTTCATGGATCAATAAACTACTTAAATTTTCATAAATCAATTTCAAGAAGTATAACAAGGCCCTGCATATAAAATCCATTAAAAATGATATTTTAAGGAAGCAAAGACACCAATACCATATCAAACCATATTTTCCATCCCCAAAACCATTTAATAAACCAATTTCATGAACCATAAAATGGACCCAAATGATACAATGTGAAATACACATGGAAAACATTTTTACAAGAAAAATATCAAATGAGCCTTTAAGAATTTCTCAAAACCAAAATTTTCCAAAGGATAAAATTTCAATTTTATTTAAAGAGGTGTATACAAACAATTTACATAAAAAACCACTTTCATAAATCCCTTTAAACATTCAAGTTACACATCCAAATCATGACCATTTTTATGAGGATGCCAAATGGGCCATTTTTCGAAAACTTCGGGAAATAATTGCTTACCACCAAAAACCCAATTGTTTATAAAACAAAAAATAATTTCGAAAGCCATAAAATAACCCCAAAATACCATTTTTCATGTTGAAAAATCTATTTATAAATCCAAAAAAATCATTTTAACTCACACTATGCACATAAAATCCATCCAGGAAATTTATCGAACACATTTCATGTACTTTTAAACAAAAAACATATTTTAAACAATTGAAAAGGGATAAAATACAATTTTCATTCCCTACATTTAATCAAGATACTTATCCATGTTTAAAATAACATAAAACATATGAATAATCTAACAGAAAATTTAAGTAAGAAATAAGTGTAACGTTTATAACAAAACAACATAACTTTTCACAAAACAAGACTTAAACAACCATTTTTCAAACCAAGAATATTATCAAAAGGATAAAAATAATACTAAACATATATATCAGGTTCTAACACAAATAAAAAGGTGAAAAATAAATGATAAATTCATGTTCAAGGGATATCCAACATTCAAACCATGGTGGAAGGGAACCAGAAACTCGATATCACCCACTGCGGTTCCCAACACTCTATATCTATGAATACCATCCCTAAAAAAAATCAAAACCCCATAAAAATAATGTTATAACATAACCCTAGGTCTTTCATGATTATTGAAGAATAGGGAACCAAAAATAAAGTGAAAGGGGAAGGAAGAGGGAGGAGAAAGGAGAAGGAATCCCACCTTAAAAACTAGAGAATAGTTCATCTTCTCTTAGATCTACAATATTATAATTAAGGTAATATCTTGTAACTTATTTTAGAGGATCTTTAGGTATGGAAGTATTAGGTAAATAATATTTTGGTAGAAAATGGAAATAGATAACGATTCATGAATGAAACAAATTACCTTACCAAATCTGGAATATTTGAGAAGTCTTGAGAAATTTCGCCCTAATGTGTGACTAATATGAGAACCAAAGAGAGAAAATGGATCTTTGGGGTGATTATATGGTTCTTCGTCACAATAGAGAGGTGGAATCACTATAAAATATTATAAATGAATAATATATAAATGAAAAATATATATTTTTTAAAACTAGAAATGGGCTCATGGGCTGGCCCAATACCTAAAAAATAACCAAAATTCATGATGATTATGAAATAAAAAGGGGTCCAAAAGGATATATTAGGTTTCTTGGTTCAGGTTAATACACATGGGAAGGGTAATGAGTGAATAATGTTTAAAAATGAAGGTGTTATAAAATAAACAAATATTTTGTAAATCTAGAAATGGGCTCACGATTGGCCCAAATCTTGAAGTAACCACCCTTTTCTCAAAAAAATCCCATAAAAGATCTGGGGAACCAATGGTAGGATGATTAGACATAGATTTCTGTTCAAAACTCAAAATTCATCACACCCAAAACCATAGAAAAGGATCAGAATTTCTAACTAATCGGATCAAAACCAAGACATGAAAAAAAAACGGGTGTGACAATTCTCCCCACCATTAAAGCTTTCTGCCCACAGAAAGCCACAAGACATTAAAACTGATTGATAAACACCTAAGGATTCCTTCTGAATATGTTCTGGCCTTTGAGTCCAATGAAACCCCATTTACTAATAATGGAACTTAAGCCTCTGACCTCATCCAAAATGCCAACTCCCAACCACTTCCCTAGAATCAACAAAAAGATAGAGTCACTACCTCCTCAAACAAACTAAGGACCATATTATTGGGACTTCTCCTAATGAACCCAATGATCACCCAAACCAAATATTACTCACAAAAACAAAATATTATAGTGGATTACTTAATGGAATTTCCACCATTAATAGACAACTAAAACTCGACAAATTCTTAGGAGGAAACTCTATGAGACCCGTGGTGGTTCTCCCTACCATTAAGAACCAAATATCAATGACAAAACAAGAATTCGACATAAACTAGGAATATGTACCACATAGGCCCACCAAAAATCTCCCACAACAACCTACAAACCCATGTTCAGAGGAGCACAAAATTAACATTTAAACCCCCCACTCCTGAACGGAGGGGAAAATAACTAAGCCAACACTCTCTGCATGGATTCAAACCAACACCACTTAGGGAGGGGAGGGAAGGGGACCCAATAATTGGGCCACTAAAAACACAAAAGTAATAAATTAATGACCTTAATAAAATTGTAGAGGCACAATCTTATCAATACTACCCATAGTCTTGGGACTCCTAAATATGCACCAACTTCACTCCGAGACCTATGAAAAAAGATCTGATGGATGAAGCATCTTCTGCCTCATAGTCAAGATTTGATAATTCCTAACTTGAAGTCTTCCCCTTAGTTCCACACAGTGACACATAACACTTCTAGGCCAAAACAACAGATCAAGGGACACTATAACGACTCGTACTCTACATACATTGTTATTACTTCAAAATTGAAGCATACTTATTACAACATATAACAAAACCATGAAAGGACCATATAGGTATAGTGTCTTTAGAAACTGGGAAACATAAACAACTGGTTCATAAATCATCTACGTTGTATCTCATTTATTTCTTCATATCTAGAGTCCCTTTTTGGCATATCCTACTTAATATCCTTCTTCTTGACCTAAGGAAAAGAAAACATACAAAAAGGTGAGCTCAATTTCTCAATAAGGGTAAATAAAAGAAATATCAATCACATCATATTCATAAGAACATATCATTTTGGAAATCTTAACCTGCAAAAGAGATCATAATTTCATAACATGGGATAAATCATAGTAGTGAAATGTAATCCCAATAATCATAACTTAAAATATGAAACTTCGTGTCATACACACATAATCATATAAAATCATTTCTTTTTAGTCAAGACTCATTCCAAGACTATCTTAGCAGACAAAGCCCATTTCTGAACTGAGTTCACTCCTCATTTCAGTCATGTATCACTGAACCAGATTAACCTGCCGTTCCAGCCATGTTTATCTCAGGAGATATAAATATTTACCCAATTAATTGGAGGGAGATATAGGTCACACCCATCTCATAATGATACCATTATTATGTGTGCCACAAGATCATAAATCATACATCATAGCATAACCCATGTAATAAAAATGGGATTCTTAAACATCATAACACAATCCATATAAGATAAAAGGACACCATAAAAATAATTCCATCATAACATAATAAAATCAATGTTAAAATAGGGGTAGAAATAGAACCATATATTATCTTATATGGAAAATAATTGTGATAAAACACTAGAACTTCATTCTTGAGGAAAATATTTTTTCTACATTAAAAACATTTTTCCCTTTTTAACATGTCATAAAATTTTATACTAAAAGAAGTTGATTAAAAATAAACTTGAAAAATTGTAAAGGAATATTCATGGAAATAATGTTCTAAAAATCCATTCATGCCGTATAATTTTAAGAGAAACATTATTCTCATACTTTGGCTGGAAAAGTCAAAAAAGTACCTCGTACTAAAAATGACAAAAGATTCATTTCATATCTTTTACTAAATACTCACCGAAGGGTAAAATTGGATTTTAAAAAATGTAGGAGGATATAAATAATATTAAATATTGAGGGAACATGGATGTGGATGATAAATATTACCCAATAAATTCTGAAGTATAAACAATCTCGGATAAAAATGAGATTGCGAGATTTTCCCTTACATTAGGACTGATTTGCTTCGTACATGTTCAAAACTCCTGTATAATGATTTAAATAATGTCACTGACTTGTTCCAGAATCATACTAATTTTTATGATATCATATATGGTCATATTATTAGATTCTTAGGTTCTTATTAGTAACATTTTATTGGAACTTGTTATTTGGGTGTTTATTGCTTTTTGTTCTTATGCATGTTTTGTCGAATAAATTCTTATTCTTCATTTTAGGTTATAGATACCTAATTTCTAGAATGGTATTAGTGTAATATATATCATATTTTTTCATTAAATTCATTTATATAATCATTATGAAATGAAGATCATGTAGAACGAGTCGCATCACATCGTGGAGACGGTAGGCTGTACGTACGCATGAGCGATGATATTGTTCCCATGATCGTGGAATTGTATTGAAGTGTATGTATACTATTTCAGAGTAAATAACACTTTAAAATAATGATATATAGTTATTCTTTACACCATTATTCTCATCCAAGTAAGGTGGTGGTGGAAAATAGATTACACCACGGCGTGGAGACGATATTCCGTACGTACGCACGCACGGTGATTTCAGTTTTCGTAGGATGGATAGAGGGTGAAATAGGGTTGTTTCATATTTATAATAACATATCATTATATTATTGATACTTATGTTATTACTTCATAATGAAACAATTAAAGAAGAAGAAGAAGAAGAAGAAATAAATTTGAAAGAATTGGTAACAGATATTACCTCTTCTTCGACACGCCTATTTGCAACCTCCTCTTAGGGCACTAAGATTGGTCATTGAAGAATACCAGGACCTCTAGGATGTTTCTAGGGAAGTGGAGAAGAGAACTTGGTAGGGGGTGGCCGATATTGGAGGCTCAAAGTCATGTGAGGAGGAGAGGGGGGAGGTGCCCTTTTATATGGGAGGAGAGGGGCACCTTTGTAATTATAAGAAATATTAATTTATAATAAATTCCAACCCCACATAAAAACCACCAAAAATGGCTCAAATCCAAATATTATATGAGATAGGGTTGTAATCGCATCAGCCAATAAAATTTAGACATGTTGGGAATTTATTTTAAACATTATCAACATGATTTATCCTTATATAATCTATTTAATTTAATTTGTGGTAATAATATTCTAAATTTAAAATAATTATAAATACTTACTTATATGTTGTTAATTGTCCATAATTGTATACTTTATTACATTTTCGACCATATAAATTTTAATTCAAAATTTTTAATTTTTTTTTTCTGATTTTTAAACAATTTTATAATATGTAATTTCTATAAATTAACAATAGTGTCAATTTTGACACTATTCATTTATTTGAGTTTAAATAAAATATATACAGAATATATGTTCGAACTAAAATATTTAATAGATTCATAAAATGTCATTTTTATGTAGAAAATTAGTGGAGAACATTAAATAGTTCATATAATATTTATTTTAATACTTTTAAAATCATTTATTGGATATTTCAATCAATAAAATAATTTCAACATCACTATTGTGTCATAATTAATGATAATTATTTAATCCCCAAAAATTATAAATAAATTCATATGATGTAGATAATTGTATTAGCCTTCTGGAGACTATTCATGTTAGAAGTTTCATGAAGTTTATCACTAAATTAAAATTATTATACTTATAAGATTTAAGAGAGTGACATGTTGTCACTTTCTTTGGTTTTAATAATAATTAAATTATTTTAATGGCCAAAAGTCCATAAAATGAATTTATTATGACCCTTAGGTGATAAGGGTCTACTTTTAGTCATCAAATAGAATTTTGGCAGGTGTTAGAGTAATTTTATAATCTTATATTACCCTTAATTACCCGATTTACCTTTAACTACACTAAATAAAAATTACCGTAGTTACTATTAATAATATCAAAAAAATAAAATAAAAGTAAGATATTAACATAATTTAGACCCACTGACTCTAAATATGGAATCCATTTTTCAAAATTCAAAACACAGAATTTGATGTAATTAATTTAAAATTAATCCCGTTGTTAAGAAAATGGGTTTTAAAAGTTAAAACATTGCCAAAGATTGAAATGTTTTTACCTATGAATTCAATGTAAAATTAATTATAATGACATACATTATATTAAATGGAAAAAATATATTCTATTTATACTTTAAAACCATTCAATATTATAATTTAACCATATAAATTATTGTGATGAAAAAATTTGTTTTTAATTAAAATATAGCGTGTTTTTACTATTCCTCAAAATATGAAAGTTACCATAATAATATGAAAAATTTATCCAAAGTAAATTTTTATATCCTTATTCATAAGAAGAATTTTATTTTGTCAAATTGAACTTATAAACATATCGAAAACTAGATTTAAAGTGGGTGCGCCATCAAAGGGCGGCAAAAATGCATTTTTTGAAAAATACTTATTTTACCCGAAAAAATTTATTTTGTTCTCATACCATGTTCTAGAAAAATGTAAGATGAATAATAATTTTATAAAATTTAAAATTCAGTTAATACTATTCATAACGGCTAGTTTATAATATTAAAATATTATATCATTGTTTAGTGAAACTTGGTATTGCGTACTACACACACTATCGAGGAAGGTCGTGATTGCGTGTAACGCAAGACAAGCTAGTGTTGTGTGCAATGAAATATTCCTTTGATGTTGCATATAACATAAGAAATAAAAAAATATACTTCTCATAAAATATCAGTGTGTTACATTCTACCCCCCTTAAAATAAATTTCGCCCTCGAAATTCGTCACTTCGAAACAAACAGATGAGGGTACCTCTCCCTCATCATATCCTCAAGATCCCATGTAGCTTCTTCTAATTGGTGGTTCCTCCATAAAACATTCACCAAGAGAGTGTTCTTATTCTGTAGGAATTTTTCGCTACGATCCAGAATCTCTATCGGTTGTTCTTCATAAGAAAGATCTTGCTCCATCAAGACAACTTCTGAGCTGAGTACATGTGAAGGATCAGGTGTGTACTTTCTCAGGAGCGATACATGAAACACATCATGAAGTTGAGAGAGATTCGGTGGAAGCACCAATCGGTAACCTACCTTCCCAACACGATCCAGTTTTTCGAATGGACCGATATACCTAGGGATCAGCTTTCCCTTCTTTCCAAATCTCATTACTCTCTTCCAAGGAGTTATTCGTAAGAACACTTTATCACTCAATTCAAACTCTAAGTCTCTTCTTTGGTTATTGGAATAACTTTTTTGTCTACTCTGAGCTGCTCTTATGTGTTGTTGAATAAATCAGACCTTTTCTTCCATCTCATCAATAAGATAAGGTCCTAATAGCTTTCTTTACCCAACTTCATCCCAGCAAGTCGGAGTTCAACATTTCTTTCCATAGTGAGCTTCATAAGGAGTCGTCTGAACATTGGAGTGAAAGAAATTATTATAAGAAAATTCCACCAAAGGTAGGTGTTGATCCCAACCACCTTTGAAATCCATAGAGAAAGCTATCAACATTTCTTCTAGACTTTGAATTGTTCTCTCAGACTGACCGTCTGTCTGAGGATGATAAGAAGTGCTGAAACTCAACTCTGTATCTAGAGTATGCTAAAGACTTCTCCAGAACATCGAGGTAAACCTCGGATCCCGATCAGATATAATGGAAAGTGGTACTCCATGCAATATTACCACTTCCTTTACATATATCTTGGCAAGCTGATCCAGAGAGTAATCTTCCCTAATAGCAATGAAGTGTGCCGACTTCGTAAGACGATCAACTATAACCCAGATAGCAATATTGCCTTTGGATGTTTTAGGAAGTCCAGTGACAAAGTCTATAGTGATGTTTTCTCATTTCTATTTGGGTATGGGTAATGGTTGTAACATCCCCTTATACTTCTGTCTCTTAGCTTTAACTTGATGAAAAACCAAGCATCGAGAGACATATTCAGCAACATCTCTTTCCATGCCATCCCACCAGAAGTACTCTTTCAATTCCCTATACATCTTCGTTCTTCCAGGAAGAATATAGAATGAAGAACTATGAGCCTCATCCAGTAGCTCCTTCTTTAATTCTGGGATGGGAGGAACACAAACCCGATTCCTAAACTTTATTATCCCATCACAATCGAGGTTGAATTCAGGAACATTTCTCACCTTCTTTTGTAATTGTACATCTTCTTTCTGTGCCTCTTTAATCTTTACATGTATAGATGGTTGAACATTCATTTGAGAAAGATAATATTTCTCCTCTTCCATTATAAATCCAAGATCCATCCTTTGTAAATCCATAAATATTGGATCTTTTGTGATCCTCATCATGGATAAGCTAGCATGGTCTTGTCGACTTAATGCGTCTGCCACCTTGTTTTCTTTTCTAGGGTGGTAATGAATTGAGTAGTCGTAATCCCTAATCACCTCCAACCATCTTCTTTGCAAATATATTCAGCTCCTTTTGTGTGAAAATATACTTTAAACTTTTATGATCAGTATAAATATAAAACCTTTCACCATAAAGATAATGCCTCCAAATATTTAATGCAAAAATTATCGCAGCTAACTCCAAATCATGAGTTGGGTCATTTTGCTCATGGATTTCAACTATCATGAGGCATAATCTATCACCATATCATTTTTCATGAGAACACACCCCAATCCCTACTTTTATGCATTAATATAGATCACAAAACTTTCTCCACTACAAGGAAGTGTGAGCACAGGTGCACTGGATAACCTTCTTTTCAACTCCTTGAAATTCTCTTCACATTCCTCCATCCACACGAACTTAACTCCTTTTCGAGTCAACCTGGTGATTGGATTAGATAATCATGAAAAATCTTTCACAAAACGTCGATAATATCCATCCAAACCAAGAAAACATCAGATCTCAGTTACTATTGTTAGTCTCAGCCATCTTTTGATAACCTCTATTTTTGCTGGATCCACTTATATACCCTCTTTTGAGATTATGTGACCCAAAAAATGAAACTTTTTGAAGCCAAAATTCACACTTGGTAAATTTGGCATAAAGCTTCTCCTTTCTCAGGGTCTTCAATACAATTCTCAAGTGATCTTCATGTTCTTCCTTGATCTTTGAATAGACAAGAATATCATCTATAAAGACTACCACAAATTGATCAAGATAGTCTCTAAAGACTCTATTAATTAGATCCATGAAGATAGCAGGGGAATTAGTAAGACCAAATGGCATCACTATAAATTCATAGTGTCCATACCTTGTACGGAAAGCCATCTTTGGTATATCCTCCCTTTTGACCCTTAATTGATGATACCATGAACGAAGATCAATCTTGGAAAAGTATTGAGCTCCACGTAGTTGATCTAATAAGTTATCAATGCGTGGGAGAGGATATTTGTTCTTGATAGTGATCAGGTTAAGTTATCGATAATCAATGTAGAGTCTCATTGATCCATCTTTCTTCTTAACAAACAGAACAGGTGCTCCCCAAGGTGATGCACTAGGGCGTATGAATCCCGTATCAAGATTCTCTTGGAGTTTCTTTTTCAATTCCTGCAACTCAATTGGGGAAATTCTATAAGGTTTCTTCGAAATGGGCATAGTACTTGGTATGAGTTCTATTGAAAACTCTACTTCACAATTTTGTGGAAGACCTAGGAATTCCTCTGGAAAGACATCATCAAACTCCCCTACAATGGGAATATTATTAATCGTGAGTTTCTATCCAACCATTTGAGATGAATAACCTTCATTTATTGGAATCAAGACCCATAAGATGGAAGAAATTTCCACTGGAAGGTTATATTCATCCTTGAATTGATAGATGATAGTAGATTGATCGGGAATATTAAATGTGATTTCCCTTCTTTGGCATTTAATACAAGCTCCATATAAAGAAATCCAATCCATGCCAATAATCACATCAAATTCCACTATAGGAATGATCACAAGATTTGCAGGAACCACATTCCCACAAACATCAATCAGAGAAGAATTATAAACTTTTGATGTGACCGTTGTGCCATTACGAGTTGTCACAGCTAACTCAACATATAATTGTTGAGGTAATATGAAGATACCCTTAGAAAATTCTTCAGAAATAAAAGATTGGGTGGATCCAGAATCAAATAAAACATTTGCTACTTTAGAGTGGATGGTACGTGTACCTTTCACCACTTCGTTATCGTACTCCACATCACTGATAGAAATTGCATGTGACTTTCCTTTGTCTTTAGCTTTAAGAGTTTGTTGATGTCGATCATCATCAACAACCCTAGGATTTGGGCATTGACTGGCATAATTCCCCATCTCCTTGCACTTGAAACATTGAAGTATAGGAGGTTCATTCTGTGTATCCCTTTCTTTGTTCACATCATTAGACATCTTTTTCCCATTATTTCGACATTCAACTGCCCGATGACCTTCTTTCCTGCACTTAAAACATTTTCTTGTCCCTTTAAGACAATTACCTCCATGTTTCTTTCCACAATTTGAGCATAAAGGAAAACTCATCTTCTTTTCAGTTTGGTCTTTAGATTTTCCTTCGAATTCCATTTTTTTCTTCTTATCAAACCCATATGACTGATGGGTTACTCCAATCTCCATATCAACCTTGAGAGCACATCGAACAATTTCCTTGTAGCTGTTGAAGTACCTTATGGCTAACGCCCTTTGAAGACTTAGTTTTAAGCCACTAAAGAATCGATCGATTTTACTCTCAGGTGGGATAATAATCCCAGAAGCATACCTTGCAAGTCTTGTAAAATTTTCTTTGTTGGTACCAACAGATTCGTCACCCTTTTTCTTCAGTTCAAGAAACTCCTTCCCTATCTTTGTTTGAAGAATACGAGGGAAGTACTTATTAAAAAATAAGTTCTTGAACTCGTCCCATTCCATGGACTCAATTTCATCTCTTGGCCTCGTATTCTTAATAAGATTCCACCTTTGACCAGCTTCACCTTCCAAATGGTATACTGCCAAGATGACTTTATCTTGTTCAGAACATTGAAGAACTAAAAATATCTTTTCAGTAGTACTGATCCATTGTTCAGCAACTAATGGATCAGTAGACCCACTGAATGAAGGTGGACGCTACCGCATGAAGGATTCAATAGAATGTTGCTCCTTCCTTTGCTCGTTTGGAATTCCTGTATGGTTCATATCTTGAGAAAGTTGTGTGAGCATGGCTACAAGATTTTTTATTCCAGTTCCCATAATGTTTGGTTTCTCAGGGGGACAATCACTGCATTGCTCGTTGCATTCAGCATTAACACGGTTCCTTCGGGTTCCAGCCATTGACTAAAACCAATAAGCATAATGTGAGAAACACTAATCATAATAGGAAAACCACATAATCGAGAATAAAATTTTACACTTAAGGTCTTATCATAGGTTATTCATGGCCATTTCTAAAACACTAATATTGTGTTCTATGCATAGACATATCCTTAGGGTTCTTACTAGGGATTTCACATCCTAGTTTCCAAAGGTTGGCTATAACCTCCCTCTGATACCAACTATAACGTCCCATACTCTACATACATTATTATTACTTCAAAATTGAAGAATACTTATTACAATATATAACAAAACCATGAAAAGGCCATATAGGTATAGTGTCTTTAGAAACTGGGAAATATAAACAACTGGTTCATAAATCATCTACGTTGTCTCCCATTTATTTATTCATATCTAGAGTCCATTTTTGGCATATCCTACTTAATATCCTTCTTATTGACCTAGGGAAAAGAAAACATACAAAAGGGTGAGCTGAAATGCTCTGTAAGGGTAAATAAAAGAAATATCAATAACATCATATTCATAAGAACATATTATTTTGGAAATCATAACCTGCAAAAGAGATCATAATTTCATAACATTGGATAAATCATAGTAGTGAAATGTAATCCCAATAATCATAACATAAAATATGAAACTTTGTGGCATACACAGATAATCATATAGAATCATTTCTTATTCGTCAAGATTCATTGCCAAGACTATCTTAGTGGACAAAATCCATTTCTGAACCGAGTTCACTCCTCATTTCAGTCATGTATCACTGAACCAGATTAACCTGTCGTTCCAGACATGTCTATCTCATGAGATATAAATATTTACCCAATAAATTGGAGGGAGATATAGGTCTCATCCATCTCATAATTATACCATTCTTATGTGTGCCACAAGATCATAAATCATACATCATCGCATAACCCATGTAATAAAAATGGGATTCTTAAACATCATAACATAATCCATATAAGATAAAAGGACATCATAAAAATAATTCCATAATAACATAATCAAATCAATGTAAAAATAGGGATAGAAATAGAACCCTATATTATCTTAGATTGAAAATTATTTTGATAAATAACTTGAACTTCATTCTTGAGGAAAATATCCTTTCTACTTTAAAAACATTTTTCCTTTCTTAACATGTCATACAATTTTAAACTAAAAGAAGTTGATTAAAAATAAACTTTAAAAATTGTACAGGAAGCTTCATGGAAATAATGTTCTAAAAATCGATGCATGCCTTATAAGTTAAAGAAAAACATTCTTCTCGTACTTTGGCCGGAAAAGTCAAAAAAGTACCTCGTACTAAAAACGACAAAAGATTCCTTTCATATATTTTACTAAAAACTCACCGAAGGGTAAAATTGGATTTAAAAAATTTTAGAAGGATAGAAATAATATTACATATTGATGGAACATGGATGTGGATGATAAATATTCCTCAGTAAATTCTGAATTATAAACAATCTCAGATAAAAATGAGATTGCGAGATTTTCCCTTACATTAGGTCTGATTTGCTTCATACGTGTCTGAAACTCCTATATAATGATTTAAATATTTTCATTGACTTATTCCAAAATCATAATAATTGTTATGATATCATATATTGTCATATTGTTAGATTCTTAGCTTCTTATTAGTAATATTTTATTGCTACTTGTTTTTCGGGTGTTTATTGCTTTTTGTTCTTATGCATGTTTTGTCGAATAAATTCTTATTATTCTTTTTAGGTTATAGATACCTCATTTCAAGAATGTAATTAGTGTAATATATATCATATTTATTCATTCAATTCATTTATATAATCATTATTCAATGAAGAACATGTAGAACGATTCGCATCACATCGTGGAGACGGTAGGCCGTACGTATGCACGAGCGATGATATTGTTCCCATGATCGTGGAATTGTATTGAAGTGTATGTATACTATTTCAGAATCATTATCAATTTACAATAATCATATACAGTTATTCTTTACACCATTATACCCATCCGAGTAAGGTGGTGGTGGAAAACAGATTACACCACGGCGTGGAAACAGTATTCCGTACGTACGCACGCGCGGTGATTTCGTTTTCCGTAGGATGGATAGAAGGTGAAATAGGGTTGTTTAATATTTATAATAACATATAATTATATGAGTTATAATGATGTTATTACCTCATAATTAAACAACTAATGAAGATGAAGTAGAAGAATAAATAAATTTGAATGAATTGGTAACGAATATTACCTTTTCTTCGACACACCTCTTTGAAACCACCTCTTAGGGCACTAAGACTGGACTTTGAAGAAGACCAGGACCTTTAGGATTTTTCTAGGGAAGTGGATAAGGGAAATTGGCAGGTGTTTGCCGAGAGTGAAGGCTCAAAGTGGTGTGAGGAGGAGAGGGAGGAGGTGTCCTTTTATAAGGGAGGAGAGGGGCACCTTTGGAATTATAAGAAATATTAATTTATAATAAATTCCAACCCCACATAAAAACCTCAAAAAATGACTCAAAACCAAAGCCCAGATGAGATAGGGTTGTAATCTCATCAACCAATAAAATTAATACAAGTTGGGAATCTATTTTAAACATTATCAACATGATTTATCCTTATATAATCTATTATTTCTATTTGTGGTAATAATATTATAAATTTAAAATCATTATAAATACTTAGTTATATGTTGTTAATTGTCCATAATTGTATAATGTATTACATTTTCAACCATATAAATTTTTATTTACAATTTTTAAATATTTTTGTGATTTTTAAACAATTTTATAATATGTAATTTCTATAAATTAACAATAGTGACAATTTTGACACTATTCATTTATTTGATTTTAAATAAAATATATACAGAAGATATGTTTGAAGTAAAATATCTAATAGATTCATAACATGTCATTTCTATCTATAAAATTAGTGGAGCACATTAAATTGTTCATATAATATTTATTTTAATACTTTTATAATCATTTATTTGATATTTCAATCAATAAAATAATTTCAACATCACTATTGTGTCATAATTAATGATAATTATTTAATCCCTAAAAATTATAAATAAATTCATATGATGTAGATAATTGTATTAGATTTCTGGAGACTATTCATGTTCTAAGTTTCATGAAGTTTATCACTAAATTAAAATTAGTATACTTATAAGATTTAAGAGAGCGACATGTTGTCACTTTCTTTGGTTTTAATAATAATTAAATTCTTTTAATGGTCAAAAGTCCATAAAATGAATTTATTCTAACCCATAGGTGATAAGGGTCAACTTTTAGTCATCCAATAGAATTTTGGGAGGTGTTAGGGTAATTTTATAATCTTATATTACCCTTAATTACCTGATTTACCTTTAACTACAGTAAATAAAAATTACCGTAGTTACTATTCATAATATAAAGAAAATAAAACAAAAGTAACATATTAACATAATTTGGACCCAATGATTCCAAATATGGAACCAATTTTTCAAAATTCAAAACACAGAAGTTGCAGTAATTAATTTAAATTTAATCCCGTTGTTAAGCAAACGAGTTTTAAAAGTTAAAAAATTGCCAAAGATTGAAATTTTTTTACCTATGAATTCAACATAAAATTAATGCTAATGAAATAAATTATATTAAATGGTAAAAATATATTCTATTTATACTTTAAAACCATTCAATATTATAATTTATCCATATAAATTATTGTGATGGAAAAAGTTGTTTTTAATTAAAATATAGCATGTTTTTACTATTCATCAAAATATGAAAGTTACCAGAATAATATGAAAAATTTATCCAAAATAAATTTTTATATCCTGATTCTAAATAAGAATTTTATTTTGTCAAATTGAACTTATAAACATATCAAAAACTTTATTTAATGTGGGTGCGCCATCAAAAGGCGTCAAAACTGCATTTTTTGAAAAATACTTATTTTACCCGAAAAATTTTATTTTGTTCTCATACCATGTTCTAGAAAATATCTAAGATGAATGATAATGCTATAAAATTTAAAATTCAGTTAATAATATTCATAATGGCTAGTTTATAATATTATAATAATATGTTGTTTAGTGAAACTCGGTATTGCATACTACACACGCTATCGAGAATGGTCACGATTGCGTGTAACGCAAGCCAAGCTAGTGTTGTGTGCAGTGAAAGATTTTTTTGATGTTGCATATAACATAAGACATAAAAAAATATATACTTCTCATAAAAATGTCAGGGTGTTACAGACACCATGAAACTATTTTCCTAAAATAGAATACTTTTATCCAAACAAGAATGTGGAGATACACAACACTATTTTCTATCACTCCAAAGTAGGAGCAGAATGGACAAGGTATATGGAGAAACACATCAACCTGACCGAGAACAATTACCCCATCTGATAGGGACACCATAACAGAAAGGCACTTTAAATCGAGCCTGAAAAGCTCTCAATTCCAATAAACAACCTGAGGCACCATTCGAAGAGGTGGATTTGACATTTGGAATGAATCCTCAGGTTTGTCACCTTGAAATTTTGACAACAGGGAACCATACATGCCCATAACACAACATCCAACACATATTTAGAAACCCACTAAACATTGCTCCAAAACCAAGCCACTAAAGAGATCCCATGTTAAGACAAAACAAGATTATGACTTCTATATCACAAGGAAGCATACTGAATAAACAATGCTTCTAAGATATAAGAAAAACCATCCACATAACCACTAGTTTATAACAAACACCACAATTCTTCATCTTAAAACACTTTTGAAAAACAAACCAACTTGGTGGATTTTCACATTCACCAATGGTGTTTCGTCAAGTCTCACTCATATGCATGATTCCGTGCCACCCCAGGAACCCAAAAACCATTCCATACCGGCCATTCATCTATATATCAATAAAAAAATTCATGTGATCACCCATGAAAACACCAAGGATAAAATAAAACAATCATCACTCCAAAAATAATCAGGCACCTTCCAAAGGAACATTAACCATCAAATCAAAAACCATTTTCAGATTTCAAAAAACAGACCACTATTCATCAAAAAACATTTTATTAAAAAGAAAATCCATTTCATTTAATAGAACTATTAAAAATAACCATTCTATTCCAAATATCTCTTTCCGATTTTCAAAAATTCAGTAAGGTCTATTTTCATCATCCAAGAACCAAAAAAGCCAAAATCCCTTTCCAGAAAAACACCATCCGTACAAAACCAAATTTCCAAAACCAATTAATCAGATTGAAACACTTTTCAACATCACAAAAATGACATTTAAAAAAAATTCAGAATCAATTTAAAATAATCCAAGATTTACAAACATTTCATTTCAAGAAACCATGATTTTAGATTAAGGAAATTCAAACTCGTTAAATCATTTCCTCTTTATCCCCAAGATTTGTTTCACAAAACCCAACATTCCAAAATCTTTATCATATTAAATTTAGAAAACCCATTTTACACTTTTCAACAACCAAAAATTCCATTAAAACCAATTTTCTCAATTCTCACATAAGTATTTTCAAAATAAAATTCTGAATTCAAGAAAAGTACAAGAGACCCACAAAAGAGAACTAGTGTCGGTGGGTGACTTGACTATATGATTGGTGGCTATATGTCAAAAATAATACCAAAACAGAGAGAATTTTTAGGACCATTACCTTTATACACATGGCTTTACAAGCCCTAAGATCTCACATTAACCACTATTCCAACTCCCCTTGTCGTATCCCAACACCAAACAATCAATAAAAACCAAAGACAATAATAAAAATTGACTTCCCATGGAGACCCGAGGGTCGGAACGAGAAAGAGTTCGCGATGAACTTCCCGAACCAACCAATAATGTCCTGAAAATCCAACTACATCTACCTTGAAATTCCTAAATAAAAAATGGAACTATAAAAGGAAAGTTATGTTAGGAGACAACCTCCTCTGATACTATTTTGTCACAAACCAGCCCATGTCGACCCAAAATCGGGAACCCGAACTGATTTGTGGCACAACCCGAAGGGCATTCCCGATCCCCACAGGCTAGAAACATGTTTTGACCATCAAAAATGAACTAAAGGGAATGAGTTCACCCAAATATAATCAAGAACAAAGTATAAGAAAGAAACAAACAACCCACCATTAATTTATATAAGATTGAACAGAACATTATTTATACAAGAAACCGAAAGTAAAAATATACCATAAAACCAAATGACCAAACCTGATGACTAAAAATACACCATGTTATCCCAGGGGTAACTCTCTAACATAACTAATACTCATCTCCCAAAGTAACCAAACTCAAGTTGAAACTTTCTGAAGGGCTAAAAACCGAATAAAACTATAGGAGTGAGAATTAAAACTCAGCAGGTTAGACCGATATTCAATTCCCAATTCACATAATATAAAATAAAAGAAACATAAATTACAAGTTTGAGATACAATATAAAAATATTTTTTCCAAATTATTTTTCATGCTATAAAAATTACCAGACAAAAAAATTCAATTTTTATAAATAAGAATGCAAGTAACAATTTTTCAAAGAGGTGAAACTTCAAAATGAAAATAGTTTTCAAGAGGGAAGCATTAAAGTATGTGAAATTTTAAATAAAACACACAATCTTATAATTTTACCAACTGAAAACATTGTATGTCAATGGTGAGTACAAAATAGCCAATGAGAACAAGTCATGGGAACACCCCTAGGCCCTAGTTCGTTGTGGGCCACGGGTACTTCATATCTCAGTGTAAAAGTAACCATAAGAAATATTCAATCTCATGAAAAAAATCCACTGGTAGGATAATAATCCATAACCTAGTGGTCCCCAACATCATAATCATTATAGTTTAGTTTTCGTTTTCATCGTCAAACTTGCTACGTGAAATAGGGACAAAACCCCTTTGGATCACTAGAATATTAGTACACGTCTTCCCACCTAGATACTTGAGTTTTCCCTTTTTATGATCAAATAAGTTTCAAATTTATAAAATACCATTTTCTCATGAATATTTCATTTAAAAATCATACACACATAAAAAATCTCACCCACATGTATCACATTTCTTTCACAGATCAATAAACAACCTAAATTTTCATAAAACAATTTCAAGAATTATAACGAGGCCTTGCACATAAAATCCATTCAAAAAATGATTTTTTAAGGAAAAACACCCACCAATACTATATTAAACCATATTTTTCATCCCCACCACTATTTAATAAATCAATTTAATGTATCATAAAATGCCTCTAAATGATACAACATGAAATACACATGGAAACCATTTTAATAGGAAAAACACCAAACGATCCTTTAAGAATTTCTCAAAAATAACATTTTCCAAAGGTACAAATTTATATTTCAATAAAGAGGTGTATACAAACAATTTAATACAAAAAACACAATTTCATATATCCCTTAAAACATTAAAATTACACATCCAAATCACAACCATTTTTATAAGGATTCCAAACATGCCATTTTCCAGCAACTTGGTCCAAAACATGTTTACCACCAAAACCCCATTTGTTTATAAAACCAAAAATATTTTGTAAAACCATAAATGACCCAAAAATACCATTTTTAATGCTTTAAATGTATTTATAAATCCAAAAACTCATTCTAAATTTCACTAAGAACATAAAATCCAACAGGTCAATTTACCGAACACATGGCATACCGTTTTAAAAAAAACATCTTATTTGAAGCACTTGAAAAGGGATACAATATCATTTTATTGACCAATGTTTATTCAAGATACTTAAAAACATTCAAAATATCATAAAACATATGTGTAAGCTAACGTAACATTTAATGTCATGAACCAGGTCGGGTCGCCATCCTACCCGGCGCTCGACCCAGTCCGTGACGTGGCCCGAAGGGCGTTCCCAATCCCCACGGGCTGGCACAAGTGCCCGGGTATCAAAAATAAACGTGGGAACAATTTACCCAGATGAATAAATATAAAACAGACAAGCTGAATAAATTGAAACTAAAAACTGACAACCAAACATACCCTTATACCAAGTTCTGATTTAAAGTTTACAACTTTAACTAAAAACCCAAAAAAAGACTACATCAAGGGAAACCGAAACTCCAACACAAACCTCTGTGTGACATGAGGAGTCACATCCCCAAGCCACTGTCACCAAACCAACATGAGGATTCCACTGACAAGACGAACCACCAATGCTAAGCCCGATGCCTCAACCTGAAGAAAAAAAACATAATCTACATACACCCAAAGGTGTATGTAGGATGTGAGCTAAAGGCCTAGTAAGATGCCACCAAGAAAAGGTTCCACACACAATTATTAAATGACAAATATATTTGCAACTTTAATTAAAGAAAAGAACTAAAATCTTGAACAACATTAGAGAAAACAGATTTAGAGAAAATAGTTTTAAAAAGGAACAACTTAAATTATAACACACGCACACACACACACACACACTTTTAAAATAACCAAAGTGTCACACTGACGAGCGTAAAGTAACCAATGAGCACTAACATGGGAGAGGCCGCGTGGGTGTTAGCTAGCTCGGGCCCCTAGATCTTTATGTCTCAGTGGAACGTGGATTAGAAGGCCACGACCCGCAGAAAACGTGACTTAGAAGGCCACGACCCTCAGAAAATGTGGCATAGAAGGCCACGACACTAAGAAAATTATAGTTTAGTTAGAGTTGCAATCGTCAGTCCTGCTAGTGAAACCGGGTCGAGTCACCTCCGGAATACTAGACCACTAGTCTAGTCTACCCTCCTAGTTACCCGTGCTTCCCAGTTTCTGCTCAAACAAATTTCAAGTTCATGTCACATGTCATATCTATGTACCCAAATAAAACAAGACACCACACATGCCAAAAACCACTACTCTCACTCAAAAATACCATTTTGGAAGAATACACACACTAAAAATATTTCAAAACTAAATTTACACTACTTACATGAATGATAAAAAAATACAGTGTGGTCAAATAAGACACATTCAAAGTCAAACAAACCATTAAAAGAATTTTATTAAACAATTTCAACCTATGTCGCACAACTTTAAACACCAAAAACCTTTACACCATGCAGTCCAAATAAATTTTCATCTTTAATAATTATTTAATAAAATAATCCAAATTTTCATAAATAAAATTTGTAAGAGAAAAGAAACTACTTTACACACCTAGCTGACCCAAACCCCCCTTACATGACCATACACACACGACGTCACCTCAGGAACACAACATGAATTACACACACAATTAAAGAAAACCATTCGCACAGTTAAAAAGACCATTGTTATAATTAAACGAACTACCAGAAAAATTTGTCAAACCATTTTGAAATACAACGCATGACTAAAACAACAAGAAGATCCACTCAAATGCTCATTTAAGATAGAACTCATACCTAAACTAGACCAAAACACAAATTGAACCCCTTCCACATCCTAACAAAGTAACTGGACAATTTATAAAAAACTAATGAATAGTCCGACATGGGTTTTCACAGCAACATAATGCTCGTACCACATAATTTCACTAATAAACATATTAAGACATACTAAAACTCAAGTAAAAATTAAATCACACCAAAGGAGTAATTAAAAATATAACTTCATGATTAAAAAAACACTAATAATTAACCGGAGATGATTTCAGCATCGAGTACACATATTATGACAACATGCTACTAAATAATTTCAATGAAAAATAAACTTCAATGAAAATCAACTTCACGCCACACAAATTAATTAAATAACACTCTAACGAATTAAACATGAAAATTAACTAATCAAATAATAATTTTACATGGAACAACCTACCTCGGTGTAGACCAACTTCGCAGTTCAGCATGAAACTCCTGCGGCACGCCAATCGCACTACGAACAACCTCAATTTGACTCTAATTATAAAATTTGAACCATAAACATCAATATAGGCCCCAAATATAAAATACACTTCATAATTGCATCAATAATTATACCAAAAGCAATATAAAACCTAAAATTAAATAATCAAATCCACCACACAATAAAGGAATCGAATGCAAAATCAAAACCCAAAAAAAAAAAACGAATTACAACCCCAAATCGGGGGAGGAGGGTTTACCCGGAGGGAAGCCATCCTGGAGAAGGGAAGCGAGCACCAGAATTTGCAATGGCAAGAGGACTATTCAGTTTTGCAGTGCGCCAGAGACAAATGGAGGGGGAGACGGTCGACGATTGTGACAAGGAGGTCGGTGCGCTGGTGCGAGGTCCGACCATGGGAGAGGGGGTAGAGCAAAGCTATTTCAGACCAGAGAGGAGGGTGCACATGGCGATTCGATGCGCCGAAGGAGGCTGGCAGTGGTGCAGGAGAGCAGGTTAGTGGTGTTGCTGCAATAGGGAGAGGCGGACTAGAGGTGGGGGTGAGACCCGATGGTGGTTCGACATGAAGGAAGGGTGCGAGACAGCGGTGTGCCGAAGGAGGCCAGCGTGGGGAAGTAGTCCGGTGAAGAGATGAAGGGAGTAGGATGGGAGAAGCACAACCGAGCGGCGCTAGGGTTCCAAGGGAAAGGGGTCCGCGCAGGGAAGAGGGGAGACCAAGGAGGGAGAGAAAAATAAATAGAGAAAACAGAATAGAAGGAAATAAAAAAAATTAAGATGTAAAAAAAATTAAGGAATAAAATAAAAATAAAAATAAAAGAATAAATCAAAGTTCAAATTAATAACAACAATTTTTTAATACTAATAATAAAACATAAAATAATAAAAACCAAAATAATACAAACAACCAAACTAATAATAATATCATTACTATTGGGTCCGGACAACGCACACGGTGATGCGGAAGGTCGCACACCCAAATAATAAAACATTTAATAATAAAATGTTCCCTAATTAATTATGGCACTGCACACAATCGCACGCATGGCTACACACCCGTGTATAACACCAACTTTTTGTTAAATTTAAAATAGAACACCTGCAGCTCAAAAGAGAAACCCAAAAGAATTAAAATAAAATAAAGCGTTGGGTTGGGTTGTGAAAATTATCCCCACCATGAAACTTTTTGCCACCAGAAAGTCCCAAAAGACTTGACCAACTCATGATTCCAAGCAAGACCGAAAAGTCAACTAAAATAAAACTCAATCAATAAAATGCCGAGCATTCAAAACTCCCATGACCTGAAACTAAAAAATCTCAAAACCAGAATCACCAAGAAGAATAGCCAACAACAAGGAATTTACCTTCAAACATGACTACAATAAGGAACACCTCGACCCCTAACTTAGGGATCACTAGGGATGCTCGAGAGCTTCCAGAACGTTCGTCAAGCTACCCACTAATCAAGCTAACCAATTAGCATGGTCGAGGTCGGGCGGAGCGGAAGTAAGGGAGTTGCCCCGCTGAGCTCATTTTCAAAACAGAGTCTCCCCCAAGCTCGTCATATGGTGGTCTCCCCACAATATTAGGGTTCTCATCAAACATTGGTCCTTCAGACCAAAACAAATCAGCAACTCAGACAAACATCTAACACTGGTTTGACCATACAAACTCCCTAAATTTAACCAAACCAATATAAGAGGGGACGCTGGAGAGACCTGCATTGGGTCTCCCCACCATTTAAAAATTTCCTAACACCACAGAAACCGCGCGGGCAATCCAAGTTTACTTTGAGAAATACAGACTGAACCCTTCATCATGAACCAACCAACATAGGCCGACCTGCACAAAAGATTCTGATACTAGACAAAACTTTTCCCCATGAGATATCTTTGATAGCGGAAACCCCTAACCAGGAGGCGAGCCAGACAGGCGCATGAATATTCCACAAGACATGAGCATCTCTGACCACAAGAAGGTTCACGGAGCACACCCACTAGCTTTACAAGTATACATATTTTCTGAACCCTTTTAAGGCCTAAGAGGAACTCCCACAAACTAAGACTGCAACACGGATACACAACCCTCATACCCATCACAAAAAAATTTAAGCCTTCAGAGGTGATACCACAATACAGATATTTACGTTGTCCCCATCTGTCATTGCGGACTTAAGTTGGACCAAACTCGTACCACGTCCGACGAGTTTTGACTGCGCGCAAGCTTCACCCCGAGACCTATGGCTGGGGCCCTGATGTCTGATGCATCTACTGTCTCACAGTCATAAATAGACCACCACTGATGGGAACTTCCTTTGCTGGAAAATCAACCTCCATACCACTCATCGTCCCCCAAGCAGACACTTCATCAACCTACCATCTAAGAAGTGCAGCGAACAATTTAGGGTGTCCAACTTACCACACTAGAGGTAGGAGATTGAGCGGTCTGTCAAACGTGTGACACAAACTGATGAGAGGGGAACTCCAAGAACAAGTCTCCTTGGTTTACACTCATCATCAGATGAGGAACCTTCACTTACCACAATATAGACGAGACCAATAACTATTACGAACTTTAAGCTGGTTGTTCCACACAACCTCTGGAGAACATGAAACCAGCTCATCAGAAAGGTCAACGCACCCCTTCGCCGCCTGTTGACTGGTCAAGCCCCCATGAGATCAACCACTTTCCCTCACCTTCACTTCTTTAGGTGCATCCTGAAGATGAAGGTAGTCTTGAGGATCACTCAAGAAATCCTCATTCATAGCAAAACAAGACGATCGTCATTTACTAATCCAGTCTCGCTCCTCCAAACACACTCGAGATGACCTACACATACACAACATCTAGAGTTCCTCCATTACCAGAGACACTTCCAAATTTCCCAAAGAAATCAACGACATCCAACTAACATCGACATCTACGAACAGTCGACACCACTGAGAAGAACCTAACTCTTCCTATCACACCCCGACCGGTGCGTTTAGTTTATTTTATGATTTCTTTGACTTTACATTATTTTTCTAGGGTCCGAGGTATGTCCCAGGCTAAATTTCCGAGTCATTGATAAAAAGTGCACATTTGGGTTCGACAACGTTAGACACGCGGGCGGAGCTGACACCGCGCGGCTCCGCCCACGCAACTGCGTGACCTTTTCGGCTTTGAAGAATTAAAATAAATAAATAGACATAAATTTAGTATGTCATATAAACTTTTTATGGTTATTAGGAATTTTAATATTTTTTTTATGAAAACTAAAATTGTTATTTTTATTATTATCAAAATGAAGTAAATACGTTTATTATTTTTATTTTTATTAGTGTTATTATAAATACTACAATTAAAACTAATGCTATTAAAAATATTGTGTTGAATTATCTTATTATCATCTTATTAATATTATGATTGTGATTATTTTTATTATGATTATTTTATTTATGTTTTAATTACCTCTTTTATTTATTGTTGTTTTTTTAAGGGAAACCATAGCCCTTCTCTCTCTCTCCCCCCATTCTTCTCTCCTTCTCCGCGCGCCACCACCCCCATGGGCTCGGCCTCCTGGCCTTTTTTTATTTATGATTTGTAGCGGCCGACCCCCCCCCCCCCATCGCCTCCTTACTCCCTCCTGGTGTGGCGAAGCAGACCAGTGCTTCTCCCTACCTTACTACAAATCCAAAGCATGCAGTCCCCTTCTCCCTCCCTCGCTGCAAATCCGGTGCACGCAGTCCCCTTTGCCCTCACCTCCTCCGGGACCTCAGCCGGCCTCTTGCTTCCAGCAGTAAATCCCCCTCACCTTCTCTCGCCTTGATCATTGCAGCGGACACCCTGACTGCCCAGTGAATCCCACTACCCTGCTTGCTCTGTCGCATAACTCTTCACCCCGCACGACCCTCCTACTGGTTTTTTTCCTCTAGTTCGCTCCCTAGCCACCGCACATAGCCTTCCTCCTTCGCACCAACACCCGCCGACCTCACAGCCAACCCCGTAGATCTCGTGCTCCCTACAACACCTCACTCCCCTTTGTTCGGATCCCTCCTCCCTTGCAGCAACCCACACAACATCCTCTCGTACAGCCGTCGGCCTCCCTTCCAGCCCCTCGATCGAATTCCTCTCGAATCCTGCTGCTGCTCCATCCCTTCCTCTATCTGTAGTAACCCCTCCGAAGCCCTCGTACCTCCCTACCTCAGCCTCCCAGCAGCCGCGTGACCCAGCCCCAACTCCTCTCGTTTCGCCGCTGCACCACGACCAGCCGCATACCCCAAGGTTTCTTTCGTTCTTTCTTTTATTTATTTATTTATTTTACTTTGATCATCATCATCATCATCATCATCATTATTATTATTATTATTATTATTATAATTTTTATTTTTATTATTATTGTTATTTTTATTATTTTTATTATTATTATTCTTATTATTATTATTCTTACTATCATTATTGTTATTATTATTGTTATTATTATTGTTATTAGTTTTATTATTATTGTTATTGTTATTATCATTATTCTTATTCTCATTCTTATTCTTATTTTCATCATTATTATTATTATTATTAATATTACTATTATTTTTATTATTATCATTTTACTCTTGTTGGATTATGGGTTTTAGTTGATGGTGAGTTATTATTGGTAGGTTTAGGATTTTTTGGACCTGCGCAGGGCGATTTTGAGCGAGCGTTGTCCTCACGCATTATCTCCGAAGTTTCCTTGTCATCGCGCCCCAATTCAGAGCGAGCATTGTTGTTGCATCGTGTATCCGAGGTAGGTTCCCTTTGCATTGCTTTTAAATTTTATGTTACATTATTTCCTGCTGTTTGCGCACACTATTTGTTCAAATTAAATATTTTATTAATTCTAGTAAATGTGAAATAGTATTAGGTAATTGTTTTTTATAATTACTCAGTGTAAGAAAGTGTTGTTTATTTTATACACAACACATGAAATATTTTCTTGACGAGCGGACACCCAATAATGAAATAATGCCCGTTTGGATTTTAAACATAATTCACAGAATATAAAATAGAGTTCTGGTTTAATGATAAATGATTTAATTTGAAGCATGACCAAGTACTTTGGTTCTTTTGAGAAATTTCCCGGTTGGCACTTAAAGTTTATTTGGAAAAATAAAATGTTTTGGTTTTATAAAAATATTGGCAGCCTGTGAAGTAGTGTTTTAGGGGTTCTTTAAATGGTTTTAAACTGGTTATGGTCTTTTAAAGAAGTTTTACTTTTTTTAGTGGTGATTGTGAAAGGTGTTTAATGCCTGTTTCACACTTTATGGAAAATGATGTGATTGTTTTGATGAAAGCCCTCCTAGGATAACTCTCCTGCATTAGATGCAATTGATTGTTTGGGAGACTGCGCTTAGAGGCTATTGGGTACATGAGTAGTTAAAGGAAAGAGGTTGTCCCATGGAGTGGCTCGGGGTGATGCATGTTGTGCTTTATCTATATATATATGATTGGATGCTCGGTTGGAATCAGTTGGCTCACCCCCTTTCCAAACACTTGAGACATGGGAATCTGGAATATTGAGAGAATATTCTAAGAATGATTGCTGCATTGGTAGGTTATGGTATTGACCAATGGCCCATAGTAGGTGTATATATTGGGTTTATTACTATGGGATTTGCCCTCGACCTGCCTAAGAGAGGATGGTCAAGCGTATTGTGCGTTTTGATTTCATCGTGACATGTCGATAAGGATGATTTCTCATGAATTGGTGTCTTCTGGTTTATTCTCGATCTCCTAGGTCCACCCATGTCTATTCGGCTTTTGTTGATTGCGGTAGTGATTATGATTTTCATATGTATACCTACATTACCCTTGCTGTGTGTTTTATTTTTTGCATTTCTGGTGTATTGTTTTCCTTGAAATGTGGTAAATTTCTTTTGATTAGGTTTCTAAGAAATGATTTTTAAATGAAAGTGTTTAATCCTCTTTTTACAAATTTGAAAATATAAAAATCACTTTCCCATTCTAAAAATCCATTGACACCAATAAAATGAACCCAAATTTGGAAATGGTTAAGGGAAATGGTTCGTACTTTGTTTTTAAGTAAAATACTTAGAGAAATCGACTTTTATAAATTGTATTTAAAAATTGAAATGATTTTTCTTTTACTTTAAAGGTAGTGCATTGGGAATATATATCGGGCTAGCCTACTGAGTTTTAATACTCACTCCTATAGTTCTTTTCTGTTTTTAGTGTTTGTGCAGGCTATAGCTTGAGTGCGCTCGCCTAGGGAGACGCTTGATCGTTGAGTCAGAGAGCGACCCATGAGGTCGCACGGAGTTAGTTCGGACGTCGTGTTTGGTCAGTTTTATTTTTCTTCTATTCTTGTTTAGTCACTTTATTTGGTTTATTTATTCTGCGCTGCTCTGTATTTTTACAGATGTTTTATTTATTTATATTGGGCAAAATCTTTCCCATAATCTCTGTTGATGCCCTAGTGCTTGTCTCCAGCTCGGGAGGATCGGGAACGCCTCTCGGGCCATGTCACGGACCATCTCGGGTGACCGGTTCAGGGTTGACCTGTGTTGGTTCGTGAAAAAATGGTATCAGAGGAGGTCGACACTTAGCAGACCTCACTTTTCAGAGCGCCCTTTTGTTATTTGGGATGTCAAGGTAGATAGAGTAGGATTGTCAGGACTTGAGGGGTAGGTGCGAGAAGAGAGTCGCAAACTCTTGCTCGTTCTGACCCATTGGTTTCCATGGGAAGTCCGGTTTAATTTTGTTTATTTGGGTTTTTATGGAAATGTTTTGCAATTGGGGTATGAAAAATGGAGTTGGACTGATAGTCCTAAGCCGTATGGTCTGGCAATCCATGTGGAGCTAGGGGAATGGTCCAAAAAGGCTCTCTGTGTTGGTGACATGTTTGGCATATGGCCGCCAACCATATGGTCAAGTCACCCACTGACACTAGTTACTTTTTTGAGTTATTTTGGGTTTCCTTCGATTTTTGAAAGTGGTTTGAATCAGAAAAATAATTTGTTTTTGAAAAAAAAATTGTTGTTTGAAATGACATGTTTAATTTGTTGATTGTTTTAAAAGGAATGGTATGAATGATTTATTTTTGGAAAATGAAGTATCTTTGTTTTGGCCCTGGTGTTCCTATGAGTGCTCACATGCATAGTGGTGTGTTGGAAATGTGGGAGGATTTCTGGTATGGTGGATGGATGCCTGGGATGTCACAAATACATGCATGTGAGTGAGACTCTAAGGGAAACCAATGGTGAGGGTTTAAACCACCAATAAAAATTGTTTTAAATTAAAGATGTTTTCAAAGAGGAAAGTTTTGATGTTATGATAATTTTTTTTCACGTGTTTCGAGCTTTTAATCTACGCAGTGTTAGATTTTGAGGTTTTTATTCACTCCTTGAGTTGGCCTTGATTGGGTTTACGACTTTTCCTTGTCCAGCGGTTATCCCTTTGAAACTTCGATGGGTGATTGTAGTACGATTGATCAACCTAAGGATTTTATAATTGAGTTTCAGAAGCTGGATCCACCTCTCTTTTATAGTCAAGAAGAAACTTCCATAGTAGAGGAGTGGATGCAGAATATTTAAAGGGACTTTAACCTTGTCGCGTTTCTCGAGTCGTTGAAGGTCAAGTTTGCGGCCTTCATGCTTGAAGGTTCACCGTGGATGCGGTGGAAGTCAGTGTCTCGGAACAAGCCCCGTCAAGAGATTACTTGGGAGTTCTTCAAGGATTTTTTCAGTTTCTAGTATTTCTCTAAGGAAGAAAGGGGGAGAAAGGGGACAGAGATGTGTTGTTTGCAGTAGGGCGACAGACCCATGTTGGAATATTTCCATCACTTTGTGGATCTAGTACCTTATGATTCAGGGTATGCCACGAATGACCCCATGAAGGCTCGACGCTTCGAGGCGGGTCTCCGCCCTGATCTACAGTTGAAGGTGTCAGAGTCTAACCTAACTTCTTTTGTCGATGTGGCGAGACAATATTTTCATGTCGAAGTCGTGATGGCAGGAGTGCTTGAAGTAGTCCCCCCTCCTTCGATCCGTATGAGTAGTGGTGAAGATTCTGTAAAGAGATGAGTAAGAAAATGAAAGTTGATGGAGCAGGTCATGGAATCAAAAGGCCTCAGAATATTTCATCAACCTCTTAGGAGCGAGAGATTATTGTGTGTAATCAGTGTGGAAAGTGGGGTCACAAGAAGCGGTCGTGCCCAAGCGCTCTGAAGCCCTACCAAGTATGTGGATGCCTGGGTCACTTGCGACGATTTTGTCGGGGCATTGCAAGAATGTGTCGCAGAGGAAGTTCTCAGATGTAATGTGATGTTGGGTATTTGTTCAGAGTTTCTGGTATTAGTTTCCTTTCAGTGTAAGTGATATTTTATCGTTTCAGTTGTGTTGATGGTGTTTTGGGGTTTGACATGTATGGGATGTCGTGTGTCTTTTGATGAACTCTGGTTTCCAATGTCAGTGCAGTTTTCATTTCAAAACTCACTATTTTCTTTTGTCAAATAAAAAGATGTTTATTTCTTATTGGTATTAGCAGAACCTGACTGCGAGGAATGAGATGCTTCATCCATCAGAGCTTCAGCCAAAAGGCCTCGGAGTGAAGCCAGCGCGTAGTCAAGAACCCCCAGGGAATTTTTAAGGAGTCTGGTTAAGGTTGCTCCTCTATCGTTGGGGTGAGGAAGTTTTAGTGCGTCTATTGTGGTTTCTCTGTCGTTATAAATTTCCTCTCGTCTTAGAGAGCATGGTGGATTTATCCCTCACGCAATATTAGTAATTGTGCCTTTGTGATTGCAAAGTTCTGATTAGTTGCCTTGCATGGACCACCCAAGTGAATCAGTTGCGACTTTGTTTTGTGTCCATCCCCAAGTGGGGAGTCATGAGTAGTTTTCCGTCCAAGTTTCAGTGATCCAATCCTTGGGCCCACCCTCCCCACCCATGGGGTAAGGGTTTTGGTTTGCGCAGACTTTTCAGATCAACTCATATCCCTTTGGGATGAGAGTGAGAGGTTTAAATGTTTTTGCTGTGCTTTTTATATCTTGAGTAAGGCCTGGTTCTAGCCTAAGTTGGAATTCAGGTTGGTCGCTAATAGGTCGGTCATTTATGGTGGGGATACCCACCATGGGTCTCTTTGGGTTTTCTCTTAAGTCATTATCAAATGCTAGTTGAGTTCTTATGGTGGGGAGCCCGTTCAGGCCTCCCCTCTGTTGGTGATTTATTTTGGGAAATGAGGTTCAGTCCCACTGGCAGTCGTTGTGATGTCCTTGGGATAAGAGGTTGGATATTGTTGTGTGGAACCCTTAGGTGTTGATCGATCGGCTGGATAGTGTGCTGGCTTTTAGGGGGTGGAAAGTGTTATGGTGGGGAGAATTGTTACACCCCGACCGGTGTGTTTATTTTATTTTATGATTTCATTGACTTTAAGTTATTTTGCTAGGGTCCGAGGTAAGTCCCGAGCTAAATTTATGAGTCTTTGATAAAAAGCGCACATTTGGGTTCGACAACGTTAGACGCGCGGGCGGAGCGTGATGCCGCGCGGCTTCGCCCACGCAACTGCGTGGCCTTTTCCGCTTTGAAGAATTAAAATAAATAAATAGAAATAAATTTAGTATGTCATGTAAAATTTTTATGTTTATTAGGAATTTTAATATTTTTTTTATGAAAACAAAAATTGTTATTTTTATTATTATCAAAATGAAGTAAATACTTTTACTATTTTTACTTTTATTAGTGTTATTATAAATACTACAATTAAAACTATTGCTAATTAAAAATATTGTTATGAACTATCTTATTATCATCTTATTAATATTATGATTATGATTATTTTTATTATGATTATTTTATTTATGTTTTAATTACCTGTTTTATTTATTGTTTTTTTTAAGGGAAACCCTAGCCCTTCTCTCTCTCCCCCCATTCTTCTTTCCTTCTTCGCATGCCGCCACCCCCATGGCCTCGGCCTCCTGCCCTTTTTTATTTATGATTTGCAGCAGCCAACCTCCCCCGCCTCCTCCTTCCTCCCTCCTGGTGCGGCGAAGCAGACCAGTGCTTCTCCCTCCCTCACTGCAAATCCGACGCACACAGTCCCCTTCTCCTTCCCTCGCTATAAATCTGGCGCACGTAGTCCCCTCTTCCCTCACCTCCTCCAAGACCTCAGCAGGCCTCCTACTTCCAGCAGAAAATCCCCTTCAACTTCTCCCACCTTGCTCTTTGCAGGGGATGCCCTGACTGCCCAGCGAATCCCACTACCCTGCTTGCTCTGTCGCATAGCGCTTCACCCCACATGGCCCTCCTACTGTTTTTTTTCTCTTGTTCGCTCCCCAGCCACCGCGCATAGCCTTCCTCCTTCGCATCAGCACCCGCCGACCACACGGCGAACCCCGCGGATCTCCTACTCCCTATAACACCTCACTCCCCTTGGTTCGGCTCCCTCTTCCCTTACAGCAACCCACACAGCATCCTCTCGTACAACCGTCGACCTCCCTTGTAGCCCCTCGGCCGAATTCCGCTAGCAGCCCGCCGCTTCTCCCTCCCTTCCTCTGTCCGCAATAACCCCTCCGAAGCCCTCGGACCTCCCTACCTCAGCCTCCCAGTAGCCGTGCGACCCAGCCCCGGCTCCTCTCGGTTCGCCGTTGCACCACGACTAGCCGCATACCCCAAGGATTCGTTATTTATTTTTATTTATTTATTTATTTTTTTACTTTGATTATCATTATTATTATTATTATTATTATTCTTATTATTCTTATTATTATTATTCTTCTTACTATCATTATTGTTATTATTATTATTATTATTATTATTATTATTATCATTATTCCTATTCTCATTCTTATTCTTATTTTAATTATTATTATTATTATTAGTATTACTATTATTTTTATTATTATCATTTTACTCTTGTTGGATTATGGGTTTTAGTTGATGGTGAGTTTTTATTGGTAGGTTTAGGATTTTTAGGACCCGCGTAGGGCGTTTTCGAGTAAGCATTGTCTTCGTGCCTTGTCTCCGAAGTTTCCTTGTCGTCGCACCCCGATTCAGAGCGAGCGTTGTTGTCGCATCGTGTATCCGAGGTAGGTTCCCTTTGCACTTCTTTTAAAATTTTAGTTACATTATTTCTTGCTGTTTGCGCACACTATTTGTTCAAATTAAATATTTTATTAATTCTAGTAAACATGAAATAATATTAGAGAATTATTTTTTTTATAATTACTCAATGTAAGAAATTGATGTTTATTTTATACACAACACATGAAATATTTTCTTGATGAGCGGACACCCAATAATGAATGAATCCCCGTTTGGATGTTAAACATAATTCACAGAATATAAAATAGAGTTCTGGTTTAATGATAAATGATTTATTTTGAAGCGTGAACAAGTACTTTGTTTCTTTTGAGAAATTTCCCAGTTGGATCTTAAAGTTTATTTGGGAAAATAAAATGTTTTGGTTTGGTTTTATAAAAATATTGGCAGCCTGGGAAGTAGTGTTTCTGGTGTTCCTTAAATGGTTATAAACTGGTTATGGTCTTTTAAATAAGTTTCACTTTTTTAGTGGTGATTGTGAAAGGTGTTTAATGCCCGTTAGACACTTTATGGAAAATGATGTGATTGTTTTGATGAAAACCCTCCTAGGATAACTCTCCTTCCTTAGATGCAATTGATTGTTTGGGAGACCGTGCTTAGAGGCCCCCGGGTACTTGAGTAGTTAAAGGAAAGAGGTTATCCCATGGAGTGGCTCGGGGTGATGCCTGTTGTGATTTATCTATATATATATATATATATGATTGGATGCTTGGTTGGAATCAGTTGGATCACCCCCTTTCCAAACACTTAAGACATGGGAATCTGGCATTTTGAGAGAATATTCTAAGAATGATTGCTGCACTGGTAGGTTATGGTATTGACAAGTGGACCATAGTAGGTGGATATATTGGGTTTATTACTATGGGATTTTATCTCTACCTGCCTGAGAGAGGATGTTCGAGCGTATTGTGTGTTTGGATTTCATCGTGCCATGTCGATAAAGATGATTTCTCATGTATTGGTGTCTTCTGGTTTATTCTTGATCTCCTAGGTTCACCCATGTCTATTCAGATTTTGTTGATTGTGTTAGTGATTATGATGCTCATATGTATACCTACACTAACCTTGCTATGTGTTTTACTTTGTGCATTTCTGGTGTATTGTTTTCCTTGAAAAGTGGTAAATTTCTTTTGATTAGGTTTCTAAGAAATTATTTTTAAATGAAAGTGTTTAATCCTCTTTGTACAAATTTGAAAATATAAAGATCAGTTTCCCTTTCTAAAAATCCATTGATACTAATGAAATGAACTCAAATTTGGAAATGGTTAAGGGTAATGGTTCGTACTTTGTTTTTAAGTAAAATACCTAGAAAAACCTACTTTTATAAATTGTAGTTCAAACATGAAATGATGTTTCTTTTATTTTAAAGATAGTGCATTGGAAATAGATATCGGGCTAGCCTACTGAGTTTTAATACTCACGCCTATAGTTCCTTTCTGTTTTTAGTGTTTGTGTAGGCTATAGCTTGAGTGCGCTCTCTTAGGTCGACACTTGATCATTGAGTCCGAGAGTGACCCACGAGGTCGCACAGAGTTAGTTCGGACGTCATGTTTGGTCAGTTTTATTTTTCTTCTATTCCGGTTTGGTCACTTTATTTGGTTTATTTATTCCGCGCTTCTCTATATTATTACTGCTGTTTTATTTATTTATATTGGGAGAAATCGTTCCCACAACCTATATTGATGACCTGATGCTTGTCGCTAGCCCGGGAGGATCAGGAACGCCTCTCGAGCCATGTCAGAGGCCAGCACGGGTGACTGGTTCAGGGTCAAACCGGGTTGGTTCGTGACAAAATGGTATCAGAGGAGGTCGGCTATTATCAGACCTCACTTTTCAGAGCTCCCTTCTTTATTTGGGATGTCAAGGTAGATGGAGTTGGATTGTCAGGACTTGAGGGGTAGGTGCGAGAAGACAGTCACGAACACTTGCTCATTCTGACCCTTGGGTTTCCATGGGAAGTCCTGTTTAATTTGTTTATTTGGGTTTTTATGGAAATGTTTTGCGATTGGGGTACGCCAAATGGAGTTGGACTGATAGTCCTAAGCCGCATGGTCTGGAAAGCCATGTGGAGCTAGGGGCATGGTCCAAAAAGGCTCTCCGTGTCGGTGGCGTGTTTGGCATATGGCCGCCAACCATATGGTCAAGTCACCCACTAACACTAGTTCCTTGTTTGAGTTATATTGGGTTTCCTTCGATTTCTGAAAGTGGTTTGAATCAGAAAAAATAAATTGGTGTTTTTAAAAGGTTGTTTGAAATGACATGTTTAATTTGTGGATTGTTTTAAAAGAAATGTTATGAATGATTTTATTTTTGGAAAATGAAGTATCTTTGTTTTGGAATTGGTGTTCTTATGAGTGCTGACATGCAGAGTGGTATGTTGGAATTGTGGGTGGATTTATGGTATGGTGGATGGATGCCCGGGGTGGCACAGATACATGCATGTGATCTAAGGGAAACGAATGGCGATGGTTTAACCCACCAAAAAAATTGTTTTAAATTAAATATGTCTTCAAAGAGGAAAGTTTTGATGTTATGATAACTTGTTTTCACGTGTTTCGAGCTTGTCACCTTCACAATGATTGATTTTGAGGTTTTTATTCACTTGTTGAGTTGGCCTTGATTGGGTTTTCGACTTTTCCTTGTCCAGAGGTTATCCTTTTGAAACTTCGATGGGTGATCGTAGTACGATTGATCAACTTAAAGATTTTATAATTGAGTTTCAGAAGCTGGATCCACCTCTCTTTTATGGTCAAGCAGAAACTTCCATAGCATAGGAGTGGATGCGGAAGATTGAAAGGGACTTTAACCTCATCGATTTGCCCGAGTCGTTGAAGGTCAAGTTTGCGACCTTAATGCTTGAAGGTTCACCGTGGATGTGGTGGAAGTCAGTGTCTCGGAACAATCCCCGTAAAGTTCTTACTTGGGAGTTATTCAAGGCTTTGTTCATTCGCCAGTATTTCTCTAAGGAAGAAAGGGTGAGAAAGGGGATGGAGATGTGTTGTCTATAGCAGGGCGACAGACCCGTGTTGGAATATTTCCAGTGCTTTGTGGAGCTAGTACCTTATGATTCAGGGTATGCCACGAGTGACCCCATGAAGGATCGATGCTTTGAGGCGAGTCTCTGCCCTGATCTACAATCGAAGGTGTCAGAGTCCAACCGAACTTCTTTTGTCGATGTGGTGAGACAAGATTTTCATGTCGAAGCCGCGATAGCAGGAGTGCTCGAAGTATTCCTCCCTCCTTCGATCCCTATGAGTAGCAGTGAAGATTCTGGAAAGGATATGAGTAAGAAAATGAAAGTGGATGGATCATGTCATGGAATCAAAAGGCCTCAGGATCTTTCATCAACCTCTTAGGAGCGAGAGATTATTGTGTGTTATCAGTGTAGAAATCTAGGTCACAAGAAGCTGTCGTGCCCAAGAGCTCTGAAGCCCTACCTGGCATGTGGACGCTTCGGTCAGTTGCGACAATTTTTTCAGGGCGTTGAAAGAAAGCATCGCAGAGGAAGTTCTCAGAAGTAATGTGATGTTGGGTCTTTGTTCCGAGTTTCTGGTGTAAATTTCCTCTCAGTAAAGTGATCCTTTATCATTGCAGTTGTGTTGATGGTGTTTTGGGGTTTTAAATGTATGGGATGTTGTGTGTCTTTTGATGAACTCTGGTTTCCAATGTCAGTGCAGTTTTCATTTCAAAACTCTCTCTTTTCTTTTGTCCAATCTAAAGATTTTTATTTTCTATTGGTATTAGCAGAGCCTGACTGCGAGGCAGGAGACAATTTATCCATCAGAGCTCCAGCCAAAAGGCCTCGGAGTGAATCCAACGCATAGTTAGGAGCCCCGGGGAATTTTTAAGGAGTCTAGTTAAGGTTGCGCCTCTATCATTGGGGTGAGGCAGCTTTAGCGCGTCTGTTGTGGTTTCTCTATCGTTATAAATTTCCTCTCATCTCAGAGAGCATGGTGGATTTATCCCTCACGCAATATCAGTAATTGTGACTTTTTGAATGCAAAGTGATGATTAGTTTCCTTGCATGGACCACCCAAGTGAATCATTTGAGACTTTGGTTTGTGTCCATCCCCAAGTGGTGAGTCGTGAGTAGTTTTCTATCCAAGTTTCAGTGATCCAATCCTTGGGCCCACCCTCCCCACCCATGGGGTAAGGGTTTTGGTTTGCACAGACTTTTCAGAACAACTCCTATCCCTTTGGGATGAGAGTGAGAAGTTTAAATGTTTTTGTTGTGCTTTTTATAGCTTGAGTAAGGCCTGATTCTGGCCTATGTTGGAATTCTGGTTGGTCACTAATAGGTCGGTCCTTTATGATGGAGTGACCCACCATGGGTCTCTTTGGGTTTTCTCTTAAGTCGTTATCAAATTCTAGTTGAGTTCTTATGGTGGGGAGCCCGTTCAGGCCTCCCCTATGTTGGTGATTTATTTCAGGCAATGAGGTTCAGTCCCGCTGGTAGTCATTGTGATGTCCTTGGGATAAGAGGTTGGATGGTGTTGTGTGGAACCCTTAGGCATTGATCGATCGGCTGGATAGTGTGGTGGCTTTCTGGGGGCGGAAAACGTTATGGTGGGGAGAATTGTCACACCCCGACCGGTGCGTTTATTTTATTTTATGATTTCATTGAATTTAAATTATTTTTCTAGGGTTTGAGGTAAGTCCCGGTCTAAATTTCTGAGTCTTTGATAAAAAAGCGCACATTTGGGTTCGACAATGTTAGACGCGCGGGCGGAGCGTGACGCCGCTCGGCTTCGCCCACGCAACTGCGTGGCCTTTTTGGTTTTGAAGAATTAAAATAAATAAATAGATATAAATATAGTTTGTCATGTAAAATTTTTATGGTTATTAGGAATTTTAATAGTTTTTTTATGAAAACTAAAATAGTTATTTTTATTATTATCAAAACGAAGTAAATACTTTTTTTTTATTTGTGTTATTATAAATACTACAATTAAAACTAATGCTAATTAAAAATATTGTTATGGACTATCTTATTGTCATCTTATTAATATTATGATTATGATTATTTTTAATATAATTATTTTATTTATATTTTAATTACCTCTTTTATTTATTGTTGTTTTTAAGGGAAACCCTAGCCCTTTTCTCTCTCTCCCCATTATTCTTTCCTTCTCCGCTTGCTGCCACCCCCATGGCCTCGGCCTCCTGCCCTTTTTTTATTTATGATTTGTAGTGGCCGGCCTCCCCAGTCGCCTCCTTCCTCCCTTTGGGTGCGGCGAAGTAGACCAGTGCTTCTCCCTCCCTCACTGCAAATCCGACGCACACAGTCCCCTTCTCCCTCCCTCGCTGAAAATCCGGCGTACGCAGTCCCCTCTGCCCTCACCTCCTCCAAGACCTCAGCCGGACTCCTGATTCCAGCAGAAAATCCCCCTCAACTTGTCCCACCTTGCTCCTTGCAACGGACGCCCCAACTTCCTAGTGAATCCCACTAGCCTGCTTGCTCTGTCGCATAGCGCTTCACCCCGCACGACCCTCCTACTGGTTTTTTTCTCTGGTTCGCTCCCCAGCCACCGCGCACAACCTTCCTCCTTCGCACCAGCACCCGCCGACCTCACGGCCAACCCCGTAGATCTCCTGATCCTTACAACACCCCATTCCCCTTGGTTCGGCTCCCTCCTCCCTTGCAGCAACCCATACAACATCCTCTCGTACAACTGTCAGCCTCCCTTGCAGCCCCTCGACCGAATTCCTCTAGCAGCCCGCCACTGCTCCCTCCCTTCCTCTATCCGCAAAAACCCCTCTGAAGCCCTCAGACCTCCCTACCTCAGCCTCCCAGCTGCCGCGCGACCCAGCCCGGGCTCCTCTCGGTTCGCCGCTGCACCACGGCCTGCCGCATTCCCCAAGGTTTCTTTCTTTCTTTCTTTGATTTATTTATTTTTTTTACTTTGATTATCATCATCATCATCATCGTCATTATTATTATTATTATTATTATTATTATTATTATTATTATTATTATTATTATTATTATTATTATTCTTACTATCATTATTGTTATTACTATTACTATTATTATTATTATTATTATTTTATTATTATTATTATTATTATTGTTATTATCATTATTCTTATTCTCATTCTTATTCTTATTTTCATTATTATTATTATTATTAGTATTACTATTATTTTTATTATTATCATTTTACTCTTGTTGGATTATGGGTTTTAGTTGATGGTGAGTTTTTATTGGTAGGTTTAGGATTTTTAGGACCCGCACAGGGCGTTTTCGAGCGAGCGTTGTCATCACGCCTTGTCTCCGAAGTTTCCTTGTCGTCGCGCCCCGATTCAGAGAGAGCGTTGTTGTCGCATCATGTATCCGAGGTAGGTTCCATTTACACTACTTTTAAAATTTAAGTTACATTATTTACTGTTGTTTGCGCACACTATTTGTTCAAATTAAATATTTTATTAATTCTAGTAAACATGAAATAGTATTAGAGAATTTTTTTTATAATTACTCAGTGTAAGAAAGTGCTGTTTATTTTATACACGACACATGAAATATTTTCTTGACGAGTGGACACCCAATAATGAAAGAATTCCCGTTTGGCTTTTAAACATAATTCACGGAATATAAAATAGATTTCCGGTTTAATGATAAATGATTTATTTTGAAGCGTGAAAAAGTACTTTGGTTCTTTTGAGAAATTACCCGGTTGGCTCTTAATGTTTATTTGGAAAAATAAAATGTTTTGGTTTGGTTTTATAAAAATATTGGCAGCCTGTGAAGTAGTGTTTTGGGGGTTCCTTAAATGGTTTTAAACTAGTTATGGTCTTTTAAAGAAGTTGTACTTTTTTAGTGGTGATTGTGAAAGGTGTTTAATGCCCGTTTGGCACTTTATGGAAAATGATGTGATTGTTTTGATGAAAAACCTCCTAGGATAACTCTCCTGTCTTAGATGCGATTGATTGTTTGGGAGACCACACTTAGAGGCTCTCAGGTACTTGAGTAGTTAAAGGCAAGAGGTTGTCCCATGGAGTGGCTCGGGGTGATTCCTGTTGTGATTTATATATATATATATATATATGACTGGATGCTCGGTTGGAATCAGTTGGCTCACCCCCTTTCCAAACACTTGAGACATCAGAATCTGGCATATTGAGAGAATATTATAAGAATTACTGTTGCACTAGTAGGTTATGGAATTGACCAGTGGCCCATAGTAGGTGGATATATTGGGTTTATTACTATGGGATTTTCCCTCGACCTGCCTGGGAGAGGATGGTCGAGAGTATTGCGCTTTTTGATTTCATCGTGGCATGTCTATAAGGATGATTTCTCATGTATTGGTGTCTTCTGGTTTCTTCTCGATCTCCTAGGTTCACCCATTTCTATTCGAATTTTGTTGATTGTGGTAGTGATTATGATGCTCATATGTATACCTACATTACCCTTGCTGTGTGTTTTAATTTGTGCATTTCTGGTGTATTGTTTTCCTTGAAAAGTGGTAAATTGATTTTGATTAGGTTTTTAAGAAATGATTTTTAAATGAAAGTGTTTAATCCTCTTTGTACAAATTTGAAAATATAAAAATCACTTTCCCATTCTAAAAATACATTGACACTTATGAAATGAACCCAAATTTGGAAATGGTTAAGTTAAATGGTTCGTACTTTGTTTTTAAGTAAAATACTTAGAAAAACATACTTTTATAAATTCTAGTTCAAACTTGAAATGTTGTTTCTTTTATTTTAAAGGTAGTGCATTGGGAATAGATATCGGTCTAGCCTACCGAGTTTCAATACTCACGCCTATAGTTCTTTTCTATTTTTAGTGTTTTTGCAGGCTATAGCTTGAGTGCGCTCACCTAGGGCGATGCTTGATTGTTGAGTTAGAGAGCGACCCACGAGGTCACAAAGAGTTAGTTCGGACGTCGTGTGTGGTCAGTTTTATTTTTCTTCTATTCATGTTTAGTCACTTTATTTGGTTTATTTATTTTGCACTGATCTATATTACTACTGCTGTTTTATTTATTTATATTGGAAAAAATCATTCCCACAACCTGTGTTGATGCGCTGGCGCTTGTCACCAGCCCAGGAGGATCAGGAATGCCTCTCAGGCCATGTCGCAGACCAGCTCGGGTGACCGGTTCAGAGTCGACCCGGGTTGGTTTGTGACACTGCCACTCCACTGAGAGTCTGAGCTGGGCCAGGAATTGATAGAGACCTACTGGAAACCATGGAACATTTCTAGGGGGAATATCCCAAACAAGAAACACAAAACATCCTTCCACAAATCCAAACACATCGCAATATAAACATCAACATTCCAGAAACAAATCCAGTAATTCCAATTTAAAATATCAATTCATTTTCAATGAAAAACGCTCACTTGAAAAACCAAGCACTGCACAACAATCCCAAAAGAAATTTTGAAAATCCATCTTTACTCTAAACGCAATGTCATTTTTTTCCATTTTCAAAACCATTTGTGCACAAAAACCCATTTAAGAAAAAGGCCCACTTTATAGGAAACAAGAAGTAACTTTAGAAATCAATAATCCACCACTGATATTCCATGGTGCCTCGCAAATATGCATTTCTGTGCAACTCAGGCACCCGTCCACACGATTCACCAACTATCCATTAATCAAGTCCACACGCACATGCGAGCACCCATAGGAATACCACTGGAGAGAAACAAGGTTACTCCGTTTTCAAAACAGAACATTCTCAATATCCGAAAATACATTTTTTCCAAACCATTTCAAAAATTCAATACATATTTTAAAAATTCTTCCCATTTCAAAAATAACTCACTTAAATTTCAAATAACCCAAAACTTTCATTTAGAAAATCAACTTCGACAAATCAACGCCAAATTCCAAAAACAAGGTCCAAGAGAAAAGAACCCCAAAAATAATGTCAAATACACACCAAAATAAAATAAGAGCAACACCAAAGTCTGCTTCACTTTTTAAAGGAAAACTCTTCCACGCCAATCCCAAAATTGAATCAAGATATCACAAACATTAAAGCACCTAGGCGGAGGACTAGTGGTTGTGTCTAACCCGGCTAAATGGTTTAGCAGACCATTCCCTAAGTAAGCACCAACCACTAGGAGTGTCGAACCGTACTCTCGGGCATCACATGGGTCGCTACTCCATGTGAGACCGCGCGGAGTACCGATTTACTCCTATTTTCATCCCCCATCCACACAGAGAAGAACCCAAAACTTAAATCCCAAACTACCCCTGGTTACTTGAGGATCGGAATGAGTAAAAGTTCATGATGCTCTTCTCGCACCTATCCCTCGAGCCCCGACAGTCTTATCTCCAATATACTTGACATCCCAAATTTCAATAACAAAATCGCCTCTGATGCCATTTTGTCACAAACCAGGCCGGGTCACCATCCTACCCGGCGCTCGACCCGGTCCGCGATGTGGCCCGAAGGGCGTTACCGATCCCCACGGGCTGGCACAAGTGCCCGGGTATCAAAAATAAACTTGGTAACAATTTACCCGGATGAATAAATATAAAACAGACAAGCTGAATAAAGTGAAACTAAAAACTGACAACCAAACATACCCTTATACCAAGTTCTGATTTAAAGTTTACAGCTTGAACTAAAAACCGAAAAAAAGACTACATCAAGGGAAACCAAAACTCCAACACAAACCTCTGTGCGACATGAGGAGTCACATCCCCAAGCCACCACCACCAAACCAACACGAGGATGCCACTGACAACCCGAACCACCAATTCTAAGCCCGATGCCTCAACCTGGAAAGAAAATAAAACAGAATCTACATACACCCAAAGTTTTTTGTAGGGTGTGAGCTGAAGGCCCAATAAGATGCCACCGAGAAAAGGATCCATGCAAAATTATTAAATGACAAATACATTTGCAAATTTAATTAAAGAAGAGAACTAAAATAATGAACAACATTAGAGAAAACAGATTTAGAGAAAATAGTTTTAAAAAGGAACAACTTAAATTAAAACACATTCACACACACACACACACGCTTTTAAAATAACCAAAGTGTCACACCGACGAGCATAAAGTAACCAATGAGCACTAACATGGGAGAGGCTGCATGGGTGTCAGCTAGCTCGGCCCCCTAGATCTTCTTGTCTTGGTGAAACGCGGCTTAGAAGGCCACGTCCCTCTGAAAACGTGGCTTAGAAGGCCATGACCCTCAGAAAACGTGGCTTAGAAAGACAAGACCCTTAGAAAAGTATAGTTTAGTTAGAGTTGCAATCGTCAGTCTTGCCAGTGAAACCAGGTTGAGTCTCCTCCGGAATTCTAGCCCACTAGTCTAGTCTACCCTCCTAGCTACCTGGGCTTCCCAGTTTGTGCTCAAACTAATTTCAAGTTCACGTCACATGTCATATCTATGCACCCAAATAAAACAAGACACCACACATGCCAAAACCACTACTCTCACTCAGAAATACCATTTTTGTAGAATACACACACTAAATATATTTCAAAACTAAATTCACACTACTTACAGGAATGATAAAAAAAATATAGTGTGGTCAAAGAAGACACTTTCAAAGTTAAAAAAACTATTAAAATATTTTTATTAAACAATTTCAACCTATGTCACACGAATTTAAACACTGAAAACCTTTACACCATGCAGTCCAAACAAATTTTCATCTTTAATAATTATTTAATAAAACAATGAAAATTTTAATAAATAAATTTTTAAAGAGAAAAGAAACTACATTACACACCTATCTGACCCAAACCCCCCTTACATGACCATACACACATGACGTCACATCAAGAACACAACCTGCATTACACACACAATTAAAGAAAAACATTCACACAGTTAAAAAGGCCATTTCTATAATTAAACGAACTACCAGAAAAATTTGTCAAACCATTTCGAAATACACCACACGACTAAAACAACAAGAAGATCCACTCAAATGATCATTTAAGATAGAAATCACACCGAAGCTACACCAAAACACCAATTGAACCCCTTTCACATCCTAACAATGTAACTGCACAATTTATAAAACACTAATGAATAGTCCGACGTGGGTTTTCACAGCAACAGAATTCTCGTACCACCTAAACACACTAATAAAAAAATTAAGACATACTAAAACCCAAGTAAAAATTAAATCACACCAATGAACTAATTAAAAATCTAACCTCATGTTTAAAAAAAACACTAACAATTAACCAGAGATGATTTCAGCATCGAGTACACATATTATGACAACACACTGCTAAATAATTTCAATGAAAAATAAAATTCAATGAAAATCAACTTCACGCCACACAAATTAATTAAATAACACTCTAACTAATTAAACTTTCAAATTAACTACTCAAAAAATAATTTTATGTGGAACCACCTACCTCGGTGTAGACTAACTTCGCAGTTCGGCACGAAACTCCCGCGACACACCAATCGCACTACGAGCAACCTCAATTTGACTCTAATTAGAACATTTGAACCAAAAACATCAATATAGACCCAAAAAAAACATAAACTGCATAATTGAATAAAAAATTATACCAGAAGCAATATAAACCCTAAAATTAAATAATCAAATCCACCACACAATAAAGGAATCGAATGAAAAATCAAAACCCAAAAAAAATGAATTACAACCACAAATCAGGGGAGGACGGTTTACAAGGAGGGAAGCCATCCTGGAGAAGGGAAGAGGGCACCGGAATTTGCAATGGCAAGAGGCCTATTCGGATTTGCAGTGCGCCAGAGAGAAATAGAGGGGGAGAGGGTCGGCGATTGTGACAAGGAGGTCGGTGCGCTGGTGCGAGGTCTGACCATGGGAGAGGGGGTAGAGCAGAGCTATTTTAGACCGGAGAGGAGGGTGCACGTGGAGATTCGGTGCGCCGAAGGAGGCTGGAAGTGGTGGAGGGGAGAGGGTTGGTGGTGTTGCTACAATAGGGAGAGGTGGACGAGAGGTGGGGGTGAGACCTGATGGTTGGTCGACATGAAGGTAGGGCGTAAGACGGCGGTGTGCCGAAGGAGGCGAGCATGGGGAAGAAGTCCGGCAAAGGGATGAAGGGAGAAACACAAATGAGCAGCGCTAGGGTTCTAAGGGAAAGGGGTCCACGCGGTGAAGAGGGGAGAGCAAGGAGGGGGAGAAAAAAATAGAGAAAACAGAATAGAAGGAAATAAAAAAAATTAAGAGGTAAAAAAAATTGAGGAATACAAATAAAATAAAAATAAAAGAATAAAACAAAGTTCAAATTAATAACAACAAATTTTTAATACTAACAATAAAACTTAAAATAATAAAAACCAAAATAATAAAAACCACCAAAATAAGAATAATATCATTACTATTGGGTCCGGAAAACGCGCACGGTCATGTGCAATGTCGCACACCCAAATAATAACACATTTAATAATAAAATGTTCCCTAATTAATGATGGCACTATACACAATCGCGTGCACAGCCGCACACCCGTGTATAACACCAAATTTTCATTAAATTTAAAATAGCACACCCGCGGCTCAAAAGAGAAATCCAAAATAATTAAAATAAAATAAAGCGTTGGGTTGGGTTGTGACATTTAAGTAAGCAAGATGTGTAAATGTTTATAACAAAACAACACTACTTTTCACAAAACAAGGCTTAAACAACCGTTTTTCACACCAATAAAATTATCAAAAGTCTATAAAATTATAATAAACATATATATATCAGGTACTAATGTCAATAAAATTATGAAACCTAAATGATAAAGGCATGTGTAATAGATATCCTACTTTAAAACCATGGCAGAAAGGAACCGCACACCCGATATTACTAGTCGTGGTTCTCAACACTCTAGATCCATGAATACTAGCCCCAAATGAACCAAAACACCATAAAAAATCATGGTATAACATAACCCTAGGTTTTTAATGACCATGGTATAAGAATAAACCAAAATAAAGTAGAAGGAGAAGGAAGAGGGAGGAGAAAGGAGAAGGAATCTCACCTTGGAAACTAGAGAACTCTTTATCCTCCCTTAGATCTGCACCCTTAAAGAAAATGTAAGGTCTTGGAAATTATTATATTGTATCCTTAGGTTTGAAAGAACCATGGAAAGAATATTTGAGTGTGAAAGAGATAAAATGAATGATTCGGGAAAAAATCAAATTACCTTACCAAATCTGGATGATTTGAGAAGAAATGAGAAATGTTTCCCTAATCGATGACTAATATGATTAAAAAGAGAAAAAATGGAACCTGGGGGTTTTCCAAGGGTTCTTGGGCTCTAGTGAGAGGTTTAATCACTGATAAATATAAAAAAATGAGTAATATATAAAATATTTTTTTAAAACTGGAAATGGGCTCCCATGATGACCCAATACCTGAATAAATAAGCCAAATCAACCATGATTATGAATTTTTAATGGGGTCCAAAAAGATATTTTGGTTTTAATAGGTCATTGGAGGGAAAGTGATAAGTATAATGAGTGAATAATATTAAAAAACTAAGGATTTATAAAAGATACAAATTTTGTTTTTAAATCTAGAAATGGGCTCACGGTTGGCCCAAATCTTGAAGTAACCACAATTTCTCCAAAAACTCCCAAACAAGTTTTGGTTACCCCATGGTAGGATGATTATAAATAGATTTAGTTTCAAAACTAAACATTCACGTCACCCAAAACCCAAAAAAAGGATCATAATTTTCAACAAATCGGATCATAACCAAGACATGAAAAAAAACAGGTGTGACATAACCCCTGGTCACAATGTGTAACAAGACTAAAGCCAGTACTCAACCTATTTTTACTATTATTTATCAAGTACAAACCTAATATAAAATATCCATACCTGAAAAGAAGAAATAGGTTCTTAAAAACTTCCCCTTTAAAAACATTCATCCCTAAATTTCCCTTCCAAGGGTGGTGAAGAAAAAAATGAGAACAACTCTGGAAACTATGATCATACATCGGCCACCCTCACCCAAATCTCGTCTTGTACACGGCTGTGCTGTCATAGCACCCATACTAATGGAATAGACCTTCAATGGAGAACCTTCATTAAATGATCCACAATTTTTATAGTATGCCAATTAATGGATGCGTGTACATGTTACTCAACTTCTTTTTGAAAAGCATGAGATGGGTCTGAAAAGTAATGTCGCAAATAAAGAAACATGGAAGAAGTAGTGCATAGCCTGGTACCTTTGAGTTAAATATAACTAATAGGAAACTGGACCTACGCTCCCCAGAATCTCGAACGGCCCGAAGTATCACAGTGAAATCTTACCCAGTCTCATGATCCTCTTGTGTCCCAACCTTGGTGTAACATGTATGAAAAATCGATCCCTGACCTCAAACTCCAATGATTTTATGTGGCGATCAACTTTTTTACTTCCTAGAAAGCATCAACATGTAATGAGACTCATAAGCCCCAAAGGCATTTAATCAAAACCAACCATTTTTGAATGGTACTTGATTGTGATCTTTCTACTTGTATGGAAACATTTAAACAGAACCAATATGAAACTCCCCACCTAGGAGTGTTCTATACATTGAGAAGAAGGAACCACCTCTCCCAAATGTGCTAGTTCAGAACCAACTTAAACATATGAGTGTCCTTCTACGATCCATGATCACCATGTCATATTACATGGCATGAAAATAGAAATTAAATCAATTAGAATGTAAAAACACCCGTGTCCTAGAAAGTCCTACCAAGAAGTGGGACAAACATGGTTCCACAATGCATAGGTGACTTTACTCTAGAGATAACCTAATAATAAACACGTTATCTCAAATCTTAGCAATTTAACCAGAATCAATGGTTCATTTCAACATTTAACACTCTCTAGGTACTGCGTATGTCAACATATACTACCCTAAGGTTACAAGAGAAAATGGCACATTATGGTTTTTATTTATAGTTTTTCCACCCTATGCATCATAGTACCAGATGGATTTCATAGGAACTAGCTCAAAATAACATCATCTACAAAACCCTTTACATGGTTGATGATGAACCAAACCTCTCATCACTTAAGGAAAGAGAAGTCCACATGACCACCTAAGCAGCTGACCATGCCCGAGGCATGTATAGCCTACTGAATCAAGCATTACTCAATGATCATTCCCATATCAAGGGATAAGATATAATGAACACCCATCTGAACAAGATTTTACTATTAAAAAACAAAACATCCTACCAGGGACAATGATTCTTGAGTAGCAACAACTTCAGAAATCTTGGTGTAAAATAAGACAACAAGCTCTAAAGGTTACACCTAAAATGGGATATCCCATTACAAAGAATAAGCATCGACCCCCGTCACTAGGGAATGCGAAAATAGATTCACTAGGCTCAAAATCCATTTTAATTAATAAAAATTTAAAAGAAAGATCTTATAAATGATTTCCCAAATCTCTGTTCTAAGGAATATTTCCAAAATATTTAAACTATCCTTACACGAGGGTCTCATACAAAGTGACACTCACCAATCTAAAGGGGGATATTCTTGCACAGATGTACACCTGCCATTCTAATCCCAAATAGTGTGTCTAGTGTCATAACATCATTATAAGTATAAGAACCGATCCCAAGGCCCTTCACAATGGGAACCCTCTAGGTCCCTCATGTCAAACAGTAAGAGGCATCCTACTTGAGATCCTCTAGGTGACACAAGCGAATGCATCCTACTTGGGATCCTTATCTGAAAGGAAAAGGAGGATTCCTATACGGGATCCTCAAATGATAGATAATAGAGGAATCATATAATAGGGATACTCTTAATGGTACACAAGAGAGGGATCCTACAAAGGACTCCATAGATCTGTATATAAGAAAAGTCATCCCTATGGGGATCCTTGGTAGCCAGATAAAATATAGAAGCATACTACCTGGATCCTCGATAGGACAGTTCTCATGGATTGATGGGTGAGAAGGGAACATCTCAAAAGAGATATGCCCTGAAAGAATAGATCACGAGAGATTGACCACAGATCATTTCAGATCATAGGTCTCAGCTAGGTTGGTCCAAATACCCAAACAATATTTCACGCTTTGGTATCACTCTCAGAAGACAATTGAAAATGATAACTAGAGGAAGAACCTATCCATTTAGATAAAATCCCCAAAACACGCATTATTAGTCCTCAGAATGCTCCACTAGATTCATCATCATAATCTAGGTGGAAAACTACTCATAAAATAGTACTCTAATGTCCAAAACTAACAAAGGGGGACAAAATTGGAAAGGAACCTCAAAGCGTACTAAAAGAGGAGTACACTGTGTGTAGAAACAATACACGATGTGTACCCTGAAGATCTCACATGGGCATTTACTTCCATCAGCCTGGGGATGTGATAGCCCTAGGTACATAGGATGTTAGGATGGTACATAGATTATACTCAAGTTTCCCATCCTGGCTATGTATTTTTCATGGCCAGAGCCACATGGGGTCTGTCTTTGTAAAACTACACGTTTTGTAACTAAATTACAAAATGTCCACTATAAAAAGCCATAATTTTGTGTTCTTCATAACATGTCAAGAAAAACTTCCATGAAACACACGATGTGTTCTTAGAGTACATGATGCGTTCTTAAGAAATGTATTTCTTCCCAATCAGAAGAATATATGACATGTGTTCAAAGAACCACATGCCGTGTTGTCTAGGTTTCTTAGTAAGAAATCACTAGAAAATACATAGACCCATATTAATCATTTAAGTTCACATTAATATCTAGAATCTATAGTCATTTAAAATTTATATAATTCCCTTCTCGAAGGGTGTCCCAATTGTATATTGAATTCTGATCTATAAGGACCCATACTACCAACAAATCAAATATTGTCATCCAAGTATAAAACATAGCATCAAATTTCAATATAAGGCAGAACCATGACCCACCAAATTCTAATCCAAGAGGTTCCATACACCACATGGACAAAATCTTTTCCTCCATCCAATTCAAACCATAACATGTACCAATACACCTATCACAAAAATTGGCATATCTATCACGGTACCTATCACAACATCATGCAATCAGTAATGCAACAAAATTGCATGGAAAGAATGCATGACATGTGATTTCTATCAATTGTCTATACGATGCATGAGATTAAATACCTTTATCTCATTGGGTTGAAAAAAATATAACCACAATAATATCAATAATAATAACACAATATATGTGTGTCACCCAATGGTGAACTCAAATCAATTGTAACAACTCAAAACTAAAAAATCACAATTGAATTTGAGGAAATTTGGATTTTACTTGTATGTGGGGTAACTAATTAAGTGAAAAAATAATTAAAAATTCCCATTTCCCTCATATACATGTATAATGTCACCAAACAGTAAGACAAAAAAATACTCCTCTAATATAACTTTGTAACATCCCAGAACCTGATACCACTCATAGGTGCCCCGTACCCGGTTGGCCACATGGCCTCAAGAAAATATCCCCAAACACCAGAGGATAAATAATAGAAATTAGGGCCTAGTTGTTGATATTGGGGAGACTATTCCCTCATTGGCATAATATAACATAGTGGAATACAATAATAAATCAATAACTGAAGCAGTAATACCATACTATAGAAATAAATAGTGGAAGACTGGCAATATAAATAACTACATGTCATACCATGTTAAAGATAATGATGCATGTTACATGTTTTAGCAAAAATATCCAAGATATGTTACAATATAGTAACGTATGACATAAGTACCAAAATTAGAAAAAAGAAAATCAAAACACATAATCATCGCAAGCCTCGACTTGGTCCCATGCTCTCCTCCTCCTAAACAACATATAAAGTACATATAAAAGTAATATTTACCTTATCAACACCTGAAAAACCTATTTGGACCCAAAAAGATTACCCAAAAATAGTGTGAGACTAAATCCCAGTAGGCAACCACCCAAGGCTCTACCAATATGTCAGTGAATATATATAATAGGTAGTGTACAATAATGAAAACAAAAGGCTATGAAGTACTCAAAAGTAAATATTTTTACAAGAATTGGTTTCCATTTACATTAATTTCATATTCATTATCAATTCAATTGCATTTAATTATATAAGTCTCAGGATTCGGCCTAAGCCTGAGAACCCATGTGTAAAAGTAAGCACAACAATTGTCTCAGAAGATAATATATATATGTATAAGTGAAGGATGAATCCATGATTGTTCTTTGTCTTGGAAAACATGTCATAATTCATTCCATTTCAATATTAAATTTATAATTTGATTCCTTCCATGACATTAATATGTTGGAATTAAAGTATTACTCCTAGTGTAAAACCACCTACATCTTATGAGCCCATTCGTACGATCATCTTAGAAACTCAAGATCACTCTAGGTGTGGTTCGAGTAAATGTCAACTGAGCCTTTAAAGGATAAAATAAATAAGACACATAGAATTCTAAAGACATAAAACATTTCCAATAGAACCCGTCCATGGTATCCATCATTCTAGGACTTGTTTGTCCTTTAATAATTGTCTCCATGAGCCTGACCACTACATTTTTTGCTCACTCATGACTTAACATAATATTACCATCTTTGAGTCCATATATGGAATCCCTCATTGGATCTTTCATTCACTTGAGGCATAAATTACAATAGTTATATAAACTTGTTCATGGAATTCAAATCTGAATCCATGATTCACCCATTTCTATTTACCATTTTATCATTTGAGATTCAACAAAACATTTCATTATGTATTAAAATGTCAAAACCAAAAGCATCCAATATAATCTCAAGAAAGAACCAACCTCATAAGGATTGGCTATTAAATTATTCACAAGGGAAAATTTCTCATAACAATCAACACATGTAAATTAAACTATTATGTATCTTTGACAATAATAAACTCACGTGGGCAGATTTCATATAAGAAGAAACACTTATAAATTAAATTATTACCTGGTTTAACAATAATTAAATAATTCCCGTGGGAACATATCATATAATAAGACTACAATATAATCTAAACCATTACAAGGCCTTAACATAACCTAACTCGCATGGGAAAGATCACAATTGGAGCAAAACATTCCAAACATGCTTTTAACAAGCATAACCATAACATGTGGAAAAGGGGAAAATAAATAATACCAAACCCTTAGTAAATTAAATTAAAATTTAACATGATTGATATTAATTAATAATATAAATTCATATTTAACAATCCATGAATGGGAAACAAGGTATGCCTCGTAGGAATCCTAGTCCAAATGGCCATAAAAGGTCATCCAAGGGAAACACGCCCATGGGGTGACCATAATTCAAGGTAAAAAACCATGTACATGAATATGAACACATATTAAATTACCTAAAAATAAATAGAAAACAACAAGGTTCAATTATAACTCAAGGAGACACCAACAAATGGGTGTGTGACACTTCAGTATATATAAAAAACTTGAAAGTTAAAGAAAGGAACGAGACCACCAACCTCGTACTCGTAAGACTCTCCTTATTCTTCGTCAGCCTTTAATGCAACCTAGAATGGAGTAGATCTATAAAAAAAGAATAAACTCTCAACCCTTTATAACTATGTTGAGAGAACAAATCCTGAAGAATGACTCAAGAGGAATCAATAACATGCCAAAGGGGTTCCAATGCTTCCATTGGTGTTCGAATCAGAGTTCATACGACAAATCGGGAGTAAATTCTTCCTCTAACACTGTTATTCGTGATACCTAGGTGAGCCCTTCTATCCATATGAAAAACCATGAAGCTACTACATATTTTATACAAAAAAATAAAAGTACACTCTATTTACTAATAAATGCACAACATGTATATGCCTTATACTCTTCTTTTATCAACTTCCACTTACAAGTCATACTTAGGTCTGTTGACTTGACTAACATGGTGTGTACTGGGATTACATGGTGTGTAACCCCAAGTCACTTCGTGTAACAAGACTGCAGGCAGTACTCGTCCTGTTATCCTTCCTCTTTCTCAAGTATAACCCAAAGACTCGTACCTAAAAGGAAGATCCAGGTTCTTATAAAGGAATAGTTTAATTATTGTGAAATTTTTTGAAAAGGTTTACTTAAATATAATATTATATAAGGATAATTAAAAGTGTATAATTTACAATGGTATTAACATATATGAAAAAAATATCATAGGATGAACACAAAATTATATAAGATTTAATAAAACCATTCCTTATATTTTACAAAATATTAAAATAATCAAAATAAAAAAAACATAATTTTCATGAAAGAATATAAAATTAAGAAGATTTAATGATGACCAATGATTGCAATAATGTCTTTTAAAAATATGTATTGATGATGAATATTAGAAATTATTTGGATGTTTAAAATAAATCTCTTTAGAGTTTTCATAGTATATAAAATATATTTGAAATAAGTATAAAATAATTTAAAGAAAATATAAAAAGGAGATGAAATTATATAATAAAACCTATCATACATTTTTTTAATTTTTTTATAAATAGATTATAAAAAAAATAATATAAAAGAGAAAAAATTGTAAATAGATAAAGGTATAGAGAGTGATACAGAACATAACAAAAATGAATAAGAGTGGGAGAGTCCCCTTATGATCAATGTAAAGTGTGAAATATAAACCAAAAATGGAGATTGAGAGATATTTTTTTATTAAAAATACAAAAATAGTAAAATAAATGTTCAAAATTTCAGAGATGATTTATAGAATAAAATATAGTCAATAGAGAAACAATACTTGAAAATAATGGAGATTTGGAAGAGAAACTTATACCTCGGGTACTGAGTCAATTTTTATGACCCATAAACACTTGAATAATCAAGTTTTATTAATTAATTAATTTATTTAGAACCATATTTTTGATTATTGCATTACTATTATTCCTTTTTATTCATTTATTGTTCACATATTATTTTTATATTGATTATATTGAATGTTCGGAGATATCTGGTTCATAGTTTCAAAAATTATTTGGTATAATTCTAATGGTCAATGGTCTTTTTACAATTTTTTATAAGATCCATATTTTTCAAGGTATATAGTTGATGCCATTTTATAATTAAATTAATTCCACAGTTTAATATATTCTCTATAATAGATTCAAATATACAAGTGTTTATCTGTAATCTTGTTTTAGACAGTGAAAATGAATACAATTGTTTAATTTTAATACACTTTTTATAATTATTATTTAATTTATAAATAATTGTAGAAATAAAATTAAATTATTTTTGATGTTGTATTTATACATGAAAACTATTTTTAATAATATCCATGAAAGGCATAAGTGAAAATAAAACATCAATACTCAGTTAGGTAGTATAAAAATACTATTAGTGAAATTTATTTTTAATAGATTTGAAAATAAGAGGAAAAATAATAAATATTTTACTTTTATAAAAATTTTATATTATAATTATAATATTTTTTAAAGTTATGTTTAATATTACCTAAGTTACATATGGTATAAGTGGATAATTGAAAAGAAAACACATGATCTTCGAAAATCTTACCTAGCACTTTGAGTTGTATCCCTTGGATAAAGTATAAATCCTTTAGGGGAGTGTTATTTAGTAATAAAAAGGACATAATAATGTGTACATGTGGGTTTAAATATGTATTTTTAAAAAAATTCCATTGAAGATGTTTTGGTTGTATGGAGAAAAGGGTGTAGGAGGGGTGATTATATTGCCAAGGGGAAGGGGTATCTTTGAATAAAACATTGATTACTTTATTATTCAGGGAAAATAATATCAATTCTTCGGACGATTAATAATTTTTTAAAAGATATATTTTCTATTTATATTCAAACAAACCCAAATATTAATGGTATTTCGAAATATTTTATTCTCTTTAAAAAAGAAAAAATATTTATTTATTAGAACAAAATATAATTTAGATTTTAATAATTAATTTATATCTTGGGAAATTACGTTTTATATTTTTAAATAGATTATTTTATTTATTAAATATATTTTAATTAATGAAATTTTTCAAAAGTTATTGAGTCATATTTTTATAATAATGATTTCATAAAACATACCACAGACAAAAAAACTATATTTTTAATATTCACCCAAAATTCACATTTAAAAAAGAATACTAAACATTCATCCTAATATATTTTTTGAGTTGATAAAAAATTTTGAATCCATTTTATAAAATTAAAATTCTAAATATTAGGAACTTAACTTTTAATTAAAATATATAATACAATGGAAAAAATTTATTTTTAATAATAACCATTTTATTCAACAGGATATTATATTTCTATTTTCCATTATTACTTAATTATTATTTTAATTATAATTAATTATTTATACATACGAAGCACATATTTTATAATATATAATATATGTTTTAATTTATATATCCTTACACAACAAATATAAATGATTTATAATGACTATATTATTACAGTGACCTTTGAAAGTTTATTTGGGTACTATGTCAATAACTTCTCAAAATTGATATATTTAAATATATATTCCCAATTATATAAAACAATGGTTCTAAAAATCCCTTATATTTCATGATTTATACTAATTTTCAATTTTCACTAAATTTAGTGTTTATCCCATGACATTAAAATTTTCAATTTTGTTTATTACTTTTATGGTTAATATTTATCTTTTTCTATGACTATGTATATATATTTCATGAATAATAGTTTACATTAATTTTAAATATACATCAAATCACCATGAAATTATATTTACTTATTTTTATACTTTTATTATTAATAATTTTGATGGTGAAAAAAAATAATATTTATATATGCTTAAATAAATATATATTTTATTCTATACTCAATATCATTGTTTCCAAAAGAAATATTAAATAAATCTTATAAAATTCCTATTTATTTTTAAGAACTAGATAAATAACAAATATTAATTTAAAAATAAAATCTCAGAATAACACGTATAAGAGAATTTTGTTTTTAAATAAACATTTCAGATGTTACATTCTCCCTCCTTAATTGAATTACGTCCTCAAAATTTTTACTCATTGATATACATTTCTCAATATTTTCTCTAATTTTAAAAAACTACATTAATAAACCCTAATGTTATATTCAAAATTAACTATGTTATGGTTATGATATGACTCAATATAAATACATTGGAAATGCTAATTCTATGTGATCATATTGATTAAATATATAATTATAATTTCAAGATAATTGTTATCCATATAAGGATTTATATCTAAATTTTACTCAACTCTACTTCCTAAATATAACCAAACTCAACTATAATATCAAATGATATTACCCTAGACTTACACTTCAGGATATAAGTATAAGTATACATACCTTTAAACACAACATGAATTTATAACCAACTTTTATAATCAAAATATTTGTTTCTTGGAGATCTAGATATATAATACATCATCAACCTATACTTAGACCATATAATTTAATCGAATGCATTATCAAATATCAGTTATAGGTCAATTATATTCTCTTTATCACCTATGAAAACCTAGGAAAATAGGAAAACATAATAAATATGTGAACTCAAATTCTGAATAATTGGTAAAATAATAATAATGAGAGATATATATTTAAGTAATTAAACGATCCTGAACAAGTAAGATACATGATCAATGGGGAATTGGAATGATCGATGAAATAAGATCATGAAATCATAAGATTTTTTCTTGAGGCATGATGGCATAATTATATATCATGGAATAAATTTTATAAAGTATAATATTGAAAGTATAACATTTACCCTAAAATATGTTGGTGATAACCTAAGACAATATTCCTAAACCATGGTGATATAAAATATTAATGCTATACAAGCATAAATATAGAAAATCATAACATATTTCAAGGATTTACACCAATGACATTATAAAAAAGTGGGAAAATCCAACTGCATTATGTCCACACATTACATAATAGACAAATATAACAACTTCATGCCCATGAATATCATTACAAACAAATATAACTCCATCATGTCCATATATAACATATTGGTCTCGTGAGATTTAAAGTTTTACTGAATTCATTGGATGACGATATGATTTTGAGACCACCTATCATTTAATGATATATCTATATATATGTTCTCCATATGAATATGAAAGAAATAAAAAATCCCTCAAAATCAAATCATGGTTGACTCATGATAGTAAATGATAATATATTGAAATAAAGTGGGAATCTAGGTAAATATCATTTAATTAAAACAATAAATTATAGGTTATTCACACAGTTTATAGAAATAGGGTATATTGAATGTTAATATATTTATATAGTGAAAAAAATTGTATATCAATATAAGTGAACACCCTTTAATAAAAAAAATATGTATAAGTTATTCATAAGGGAATAATATTAGAAGAAATATTTTCATTCAACATTGTTAATGATAAGAAAAGTGATGAAATTTATAATTTTAATATATTTTTATTATAATTGATTGATCAAATCTAAACTAATTTCACATATTATTATAATTTGTTAAATTATCCGTTTAGAAGGATATATATGGTTTTATTTTAAAAAAACTAATTGTGTGATTTTAATGATTTTAATAATATTTCTTATAAATTTCCATGGTTATACTTTAAAATGATATTTTTGATTATACACAATTGAAGACCAACCAAGCTAACTATAAATATGTATACTATTTTTTAATAAAGTTACATAAACTTAACTAAGGACCTGGTCTTGTTATATAAGAATAAATTATTCCTATATAATATTTAATGAACAATTATAAGGTTTGTGTAAGAAAAATCTAGGTAATACTGATATTATTAAGGATTTGTTCTTAACTATAAAAAATGAAGTATTGAGGCCAACTGTATAAGACTAAGTTGAAAATACTAATGACTATATAGGTTTAAACTAAATCAATTCATGGGTATCTAACACCTATATAAATATAAATTGAAATCAAAATTGTATATTTACATGTAATAGAATCTTGTGTGATGTTTTTTTATTATATTTATCCATGTGATAATTCATAACCACTGGCAGAGAATTTTTTTTATAGATTAAATTTATTCACCCTTATTAATAAAGTGACCTGAACATTCCCCATTCATATTTTAAATTAGGAAATACTTGAATTAATATATAATATATATTTTATCCATACAAAAAATGTAACCAAACAACAGATGAATTGTTAACACTCAGGAATCTAATAGAATAACCTAAAAGAAGTTTGTTGGTCCCATTGGAATTCTCAATAGGGGGGTTAATTGAGCTTTCAAATGAGAATTCTCTATTTTTTAAAACATTTAATATCCCATTTTTTTAAAAACAGATCAGTTAAAAAAATATGTATATTTAATTCAATGTTCTTTGAATAATAAATCAAAGGAATGATCAATACCTAGGTAAAACAAATTAAAATGATTTTAACTTTTAAATTTATTCTAATTACCTTAAAGAATATTGTTAGTCTCAATGGAGTACTTGAGAGGGGTGAATTAAGAATCAATTTTTTTTTAAAAAATAAATAGTTTAAATTATCAAATACCCTAATGTTGAAACAATCTAGTTAACTGATATAGTTCGTATTGATAATTTGATGTTTTAAAATATCTTCTCAATGGTATGATCGAAACCCAATTAAAATACAGGAAATTAATTTAACAATGGAAAATATATTATTTACCCAAAATAATAAATATATCTCAATTAAAAGTTAACTATCAGAGTTACAATTATAGATATGGTTTATAGAATACATGGTTTCTATCTAATAGTAAACTAAATATAGGTTTGAATATATCCAATTTAAAGAAGAATAAATTAAAATAAAACACACAATAGATTTATAAAATAAGAATTTCAGTTCCATGGTGGAACCTAGTGCACATCAATTTATATTATACCCAATATCAAGAACATTTATTAAAATATATAAATATATCACCAACATGGATCGTGTTTATAGACAGACAACTGAACACAAGGAATTCTAGGAACAAATAGTCATCTTCTACGGTTATATGTGGGATAAAATATGTAAAGAAAAAAAGGATTATTTGAGTATTAATATATATAGTATAATATAATTTCTAAGAAAATATACAATATATTACAAACATGACATGAAATATAAAGGAAACATAGAAAGAGTGAGATGGTAGTGAAGTGTGATGTAGACTATCACTGATTGAATTTTTGTTGATAAACAAGGATATATTCTCTTGAATAGATATTTTTAAATATATCTTTGAGATCATATAAAAATGATCTTATAAAACCTTCACTTAGATTTATAATATCATTTGAGAAATAGAGAGTCATGTAAGTGTAGACGTAGAGTTAGTGTATAATCTATGTATTCAGTATATCCACCATCACCACCAACACCAAATGTGCATAAGAGAGCCTCCAATAATTTAAACAAAATAATTTATTCAATTTTTTTGTTTGAAGGTAATATTTACTACATCCTTATATTATAGAAAAAATCTATAAATCTTAAAATGCCCTAAATTTTCATTAAATTATTCAAAATATAGTCCTTAGAGTATTTAAATATTGTTTTTGAAATTTCACATGATAGATATGACCTTTAAAACACACTTAGACATGTATATTGAGTCAATATTTGTTGTAGGTTGAATCTTTATTCATATGGTCACGTCAAATATTTCATATGGTTGCATGAATTAATTGTGCATTCAATTTACATAGTTAGATTTTTAGCTACAATCACTTGATTTGATCATGCAGTCACTTGGTCTCAACGTATGGTCACTATATAATTAGAAAAGTTTTTCACTTTTCTTTCATGAAATATATTTATTTCTACTTCTAGTTGATCAGATATAACACGCGGTTATTAAAGTTGTGTAGGTGGCCACTTTAATTTATCTCACATTAACTTAATGACATTATTAAATTTCATCCATGGTTGGTTGTATGGACATGAATTTGCTTCATTTTTTCATATGGATACCTAAAAACATTATAATATTATATTCATGACATGTTTAGTTTTCATGGAATGAGAAATATATTTATATAGCATATTATACACTTATCCAATTTTCAAATATTTCTGATGATAAAAAATCATGGAAAGATAAATTCTATAGTAAAAAAAGTAACTTCTACAACACAAAATAAAGTAGAAGTTAAATTCTTAAAGAAAACCATTATACAAATTAACTTACTATATTAATTTCCATAACATTTTATCACCCTTTTGGGATTATCAAAAACGTAAAAAAGGAATTGATATAAAAATAATATAAATGATGAAATTAAAGAACTCAAGACAAAATAACCAATTATAAAAAATTAAGCTAAATGGTTACAAAATATATCACTATAAAAATAAATATTGGCCTTATAAGGGATCTTAATTAGAATATACATAATTATAGTCTATCATGGAATGAGGATCAAAATGAGTTGTTTATCTATCCTAATATACATGAGAACTAGGATTAGGTGTTGCATATTTATGAGAATAGGAAGGTTTAGGAATGATAATTACTTTGGTAATAGGTATGAAATGTATAAAAACCAAAATTAGGGTGATCTAAAAGTAGAAATAGAAATAGAAGAAGATGTAGGGACTATACTGGTAGAGTTCAATCACACTAATGGTTGAGGTGGGGTTGTAGGAGGTATAATGGAAGTGTGAGTACCATTGAGATACGATTCCATAAGTTGTGTAATTTATTTTATGGGAAAATATCCTTTTATCAAAATATTTAATAATCTATCCTTTTATTTCATAGATATTTATAAAAGTGGTTACAATACCTTTCATTTTTAACTTGAGATTTAAAAGGTTGATCCAGTGGAGGCATCAGATGGTCACTTTCTAGGGATCTAAACATTGACTTCAAATCAAATTCAGTGAATAATATTCTTAGATAAAAAATCAATGTCCCATTTTATAAATTTTATATCACAGATATCCTACTTAAAATCACCTATGACTAACTTAGGAGTCTTAGAATCATTAGTTTCAAAACTATAAATCACTCTATATTTAGTTTTTAAAAAATAATTTTAAAAAATATTCATTTCAACCACTATAATATTTCTAATAATATTCTCATCAATGGAGGCCTGGGTTATAGGGGAATAAGATGTATAAGGTTCATGATATCAGGTAAATTGGTTGAAATCCCTTTCACCATGCTTGAATTTCTGAATATATTCATAGATAATTACAAATATTTCTCTAATACTTTGGATCTCTTGATTTATATGATCAACCATTAGATAAAAATTAAGTTAGATATGAGAAACAACAAGTGAAATAATCTTGGATATATATTCTTCTATCGATGGTTCCACGATATCTCCAAATCCCATAAAAAACTTCAGGAAGATAAATAATAGTTTATATTTGAACTCACTTAAATCTTCTTTAGTTATAAATGAAGAAGTATGATTATTTGGTTCCAGAGGTGAATTCACTTCAGCTACTTCCTCCAACCAATGTGTTGTATCTCTAAAAGGTGAAACCCCACAAACTTATTTAGCTTCTTCTATATCAGGTTTTGTTTCTTTTACAAAATCATTTATCTCACCAAACCCAACTAATTTTGTATCACCATATGATATGAGTTTTGAGTCACCACTATCAATAGGATCGTTAGTTTTATTCTTCTAAGTATGGACCAATATATTTTCTAATAATTCTTGAAGTGTTCTATTGGTCTCACCATAAGATAAATAAATTTTATAATTGAGATCAATTCTTCTTTCAAGATCAATTTTATCAACAAGAGACCCCTAAAGATATTCAGATAAAGTAAAAATGGAATATTCACCCTAAATATGTGGAATTACCCCATCATGATCATCAATGATATCAAAATCAATGTTCTCCCATTTAAGAGATGATTTCATTTCAACTAGTCATGGAATACTTCCAATATCCGGACTCATATTAGATTAATATTCATTATTCCTTGAAACTATCTCAAAAAATGATTCCCCATATGAATTAATGGTAGAGATCTCAGTACCTTACACCTCATCATATTCTATTAAATCTTCATATGAATGCTGAGGAAGTGGAGATTTTGGGAGTCCACTTGGTATAGTTGGAGATCTATAAATATGATAAGGACTATTGAAATTATCATATTCCCTTATAGATTATTCATCCATGTAAAAAACCTCATTATATACATTTTTTATTTAAGATCTTAAGAACTCGACAATATGATCATCAACATCATCCTGATAGAAATAATCTACACCCTAATCATATTTCAGCCTGTGATATGCTATATATGTTTTCATTATGGGGTTTTCTATGGATTAAATTTATTATATAATTCTTCTTCACTGTCAGCCCCTGTTTTCCTCTAGGTGTTGTAGCTCATTTTCATCTTTTTATAAGAATATTTATTTAAAAAAAAACTCCAACTAAAGCTATAGAAATATCCAACACCTCAGGGATATATCCCTTTATTTACAATAGATAATAAATGAAATTGGGATATGAAAAAGAATTAAATATAGAATACGAATTCCATAACTCTTCCATATACCACATCAAATATCTAAGAAGGATAATCTTTACATCATGGTTCATCAGATAGAGGGGGAAATACCTTTTTCTCTTAGTATTCTAAAATATACTTTTCAAGAACACATTAAATTATTAATAAATTTAATCAAAAATATATACTAACCACTTACCTCAACAAAATTAATATTTCGATAGTTTCAATATATATTTAGCTCCTCCAAATCTCTTAGAATCTTGAAATGATGATGGTTAATAAGATTAAAACTCAAAAAATTATTATATTTTTTTATGTAGCATATGTAAACTCTTGGACCATATATTTTGTAAAAAATAATTTTTTTAATAATTTCTGGTTGTTTGATAAAATTTATTTTCTCAACAACATAAAATTTTATATTTATATAAAACCATTTCACTAACCTTAGATAAAAAACCAATTTTTATTACAAAACTAGTCACAAAATCCCTAATAATATATAACATTCCAAACAATATGTCTAATTGATTTCATCTACTCAATATACAATTTCATTTTAGAAATATCCACTTTGTTAGAAATCTATTAATTTAGAGGTTTTATGTGTGAATTAGAGTTATCATTAATTTTTTGAGGGAGGTGATTATAAAAGAGATGAGAAATCAAGGGCATGGTTCTCTTTAAATATATTTTAAAATTATTTTATGATTGAAAGTATAGGGATTGATTAAAGGTGGAATATTGAGAGGGTTTAACATTTTAGAGGGTTAATGTTTTCGAGATAGGGAGCAAGGAATTTATTATAACATATATTTAGGCGTATTTTAAATGAATTATGTATTAAAAAATGGTAATGAATGGGAAAATAAATAAAATATACAGTAAAGAATAAAAAATAATAATTTAGATATGGTTGTTTGAATTATTATAAAATGTTTTTCTACTAGTAAAAGTATCTTGACCTATTATGGACATTTGTAACCTTTATAATTAATCTATCAAAGTTTTATGCTTTAAGAATAAATAGTTCTAAATAATTATGGAAAATAAAATACAAGACTTGAATCATTATAAAGATCATCAAGAATGAAATTACGTAGAAATTTTCAAATATTAAAAAAATATTATTCAATCAACAAAGTATTAAGAGTAATTAATAATTCTTAGTTCTTGTCTCATATAATTAAATGTCTCAATATTTAAAGGATTTGTAAATATTTCAGTAAGCTGATGGTTATTTCCAATGAAATTAAGAGCGATATCAGTTTTTTTGAATATGGCCTCTCAAAAATGGATGTATTATATCTATATGTATAGTCTTAGAATATGATACAAGATTTTTGTAAATTTTAATATAATTTTTTTATCAAAATGTATTGGGACATGACTAAATTTATAACCATAGTCTTGTGATGTGTATTTTATCCAAAATATTTGTGCACAACATCTGTCTGTAGGTATGTACCCAACATTAGCAGTAGACAATACAAATAGATTATGCTTTATATTACACTAGGATACTATAAACTTACCCAAAAAGTGAAATTTTATAGAGGTGTGTTTTCTATATACCTTACTACCACCAAAACTAGAATATGGAAAACTAACTAGCTCAAAATAATGTTCTCTAGATAAAAGCAATCCCAAATTGATTTTTTTATGTATTTTAACAACATTTTAATATAATTTAAAGGATTTTCCCAGATAGTTTCTTGAAAAGAATCATATAAACATAAAATATACATAATACGAGGCTACGTAGAAGTTAAATATAATAAAATCCTAGTTATTAATATAAAACAATTTGATCAGGTGGTTTATCGATTTCATCTAAATTTATTTTACAAAATATACATATTGTAGTATCACATCCTTTAGTTATATCCATACCAAAACATTTTAAATGTTCTTTTGGGTATTTAATTTGATTTAAAATAATTAAAACTGTTTTTTGAATTTTTTTTAAAATTAATTTTGAATTTTAACTAACTCGTTAAACTTTTAAAAAATTAAATTTTTATAAATTTATAAAATTCAATACATAAAGAGTTTTTGGTTGAACAAAAAATATATTTTTACAACCAAAAAATATTTTGAAGTCATTTTATATACAGGGTAAGATCAAATATACCTTTTGAAAATCCATTTGAAATCATTAATGAGATAATCCAATCATACTGATCTCTAGGAGAATGTTTTAAACCATAAAGTAATTTTTAAAGTTAATGAAAAGAGATTAATAAAATGAGGGTTTTCAAATAAATATGTTTTCCCAAACAAAAAATATTCGGATCTATATAACCATTTAAGAATTAAATCTTGACATCCATTTGATATTGTTTTAAATTTAGAAGAGTTTCATAAAGTATTTTTTTCTAAAGGATTCATGTTTGGATACTGGTGAAAAGGTATCTTCATAATAAAAAATCTTTCTCTTGATTATATACTTTTGTAACCAATATAGATTTATTAATAACTACTATACTAGATACAACAACCATGTTTTCAAATACCCACTTAGTGCCAACAATAAGGCAGTTTTTAGGTCTTTTAACAAGTTAATAAACATTATTTATTTCAAAATAATTAAATACTTCTTACATTTACATTACCCAATGTTTATCATTAATTATTATAGTGATGTTCATAGGCTCTAGCAGTGATAAGAAGACATGATGTTCAACCTAATTTCTAAGAGAATCATTAGTTTGAGTTCCTTTTTCAATATTAGAAACTACAACATCTATATGTTGATACTCATGGGTCATAATCATTCTAGGAATCGAGTTACTTGATTCATAAAAGTATTATTGAAAGTAAGTTTTTTCAATGGTGAGTTATTTATCAGATAAATCAGCATCATGGTCATTTATTTTAGTGGAATTATTTATATTCATTGTATAAAAATCATCATCAAGGTCTTATAAGGAAACATTAGGCTCATGCTGATCATCCTCATAAAAATTTACTCGTAGCAATTATACCAAAACCTTTGTTCTTTTATTAAAGAATTTATAAAATTTACTAGAAGTTCAAAAACCAATTAAAATTACTTCATCACACTTGGGTGAATATTTTTCCATAATCTATTTTATGTTGAAAATAAAGACATTTCATCCGAAAAACATTAATGAAATTTACCTTCAAGTTTCTACCATTCTATAATTCATAGGGAGTACTCTTTAAAAGAGGAATTATTAAAAATATATTATTAATATAACAATCTATATTCATTAATTATTCCCAAAATTAAATTGTTAAATCATATTCACTAAGCATACTCCAAAACATTTCTTAATGGGAATTAATTATTTTTTTAACAACCACATTTTTTGTGGTGTTTCAAGAGTAGAGAAGTTATGATTATTTTTATATTATGTACATAAATATTCAAAGTCTTGATTCTGAAATTAATATCCATGATCAATAATTAATTATTTAATTGTAATTTCACTAAGATTTTAATTTTATTTTTCATACATAGTAAAATAGAAACATGATTCTATTTTATGATCTAGGAAGTATACCCCCATGAATCTTAAATAATACTCAATAATCATGTAAGAAAACAGATTTACACCTAGAATATAAACTCTATAAGGTCTAAAAAAATCCATCTGTACTAATTATAATGGTTCATATGAATACACCATTATCTTTGGTATTAAATAAATTATGTTATGTTATCCCTTTTGACATGGATTAATTTTTTTTCATTAGGGTATTTAAGGTATATCCTTAGTTATGCATTTCATGACTAGATTATTATGTGAGTATACATTACAAGGGATTAATCTTATATGAAAAATCAATTATTATTTATAAAATTCACTCAATAAGAAATTGTTTTGAGAAAAATTATGAATTTGAATAAATAAAATAAACAATATAATTTCTTAAATTTGTAAAAACTAAAATATTTTTTGAATCATATATGATATTAAAATTATTCTCAAATTTAAAATGAAAACTATCATCCCAAAATTGATATATATTAAGTATATTATACTTTAAAAAATCAAAAAATTAAACATGACAAATTAAAATAGACTCAAATATATCAATTTGTCTAAGGATAATTATTTTACCTTTTAAATTGTCATCAAAAGTGACATGTACAATATACACATTCACCAGGTTCTTGAATATTGAGTAATATCTTGTCATATGTCCCAAAGACACACTATACAAGTAGCATAAGATCTTACTGTCACTCTATAATAATTTTACCTATAAAAAGATAATCAAGAAATGATTTTTGTGGATATATTTTCTTAGGTCTAGATTGGTTAGCAAATAAATATTTCAAAACCCAGATTGGGTTTACTTATTTTTTAGGAACAAAATTAAAAGAATTATTTTTTTGAAATAAAGGTCCTCTTATGTCTAATAGAATGATAATTTTTTTTCATAATTATAATTTCCTTTAGTATTATAGATTATATTCTTATTATTTTAACTAAGAATAATTTAGTTATAAAAAACATCCTCTACGCGAACATGGAAAGACGATGGATGATAAATAAAACGTGCAAAGAATCTTGAGTTGTCAACCTAACCAATGGATAGGAACTTGATTGTCCATCAAAGAAACATATGACATCAATAAGTTTTCTATAAAATAACTAATTGATAAGGTTATGATGTACAAATAGTAACTTAAAGTGAATGGTGATGATATTGAACCCATAATGGATTCAATTGTGTTTAAAGCATCTGAGCTCACCATTTCTTTTGTATCATTTTCCCAGGTTATCAATAATGGTGCTAAAAATTTGTTTTTAGAAAGGATTCATATGTGAGGAATTTCATTGGAGATTTTGAATACATAACATGGAATATTGAAAATATGGGTATAGTGGGAGATGATGTTTATATTTATAAACTGGTTTCTTATAAAACCAAGTTGTTAAGAGTTTTTTTACTAATTCTAAAAAACTACACCTAAAAGGTATTTTTGGAAATGAAGTGATCCCAATATTTACCTTTGAATTTTAATGTCTTAGATGGGAAGAATTGGGTCACCTTTATTGGTATCAAATCCAAAAATGTAATGTTTATATTTTTAGTATCGAATATGGGAGAGCTGGTATTGGACTGTTATAGTTGGTATTAGATCATTGTTTATTATACTTTGAATACTATGGTGTTTTCATGAGAATATAATTTAAGAGTTATAGATACCATCATGTGAATATAATTTTGAGTTTGACCAAAAGTTCAGAGTGTTAGACATCCTTTTTGAGGTTTTAAGTGGTTAAATTTTAAGGAGGTTAGTGCTATTTTAAGATAAGTATATACAACCCATAGTTTTAACATGAATAATTATTTGAGTAATAATGTGATTAAATTTTTTAGACATATGTTTTATAGTTATTTATAATATTTAAGGTTTATATGATCATTAATTTTTAGGAAAGTATGGATTATTACATTTTTGGGATGAAAAATTAAAGGTATGAGATAACCTTTGAGGATAAAACATTTCTTTAATTTTGGATATATTAATTTTATTTTTAAAATTTTTAATAATTTTCAAAGTATTATTTTAATATAGTTTTTGAAAAAGGAAAAACTACAAGTTGAGAGACAACCTTCCGCATCAGGAAAGGTCATGAGGCTAGAACCCACAACTGAAGGGTGACCAGGGTGCATCACCTACCAATGGCCTATGTTATATTATGATCAGTATGAAACTGTTTTTAAAAATTAAAACTATATGAAAGATAAAAGTTCTGTTCATTTTTTTAATACATGTTATCATATAGATAACCATAGTATTGGAAATTGATTTGGTGTTTAGTGATTAATGTTATTCTAGAAAAAATTCACTATTGTGGGAACCCTATACGATTATAATAAATATAATATTATAAAATTTTATTTGAGGAATAAATGTTGAATTATATTTGGGAGGAATATAGAATTTTATTGTGTATTTATGGATATTCATGTTATTTATCGAATTGATGAGTGTATCTTATAGATTATATGTTTAGGGATTTCACATTTTGGGAGATAAATGATAAATTTATCTTGGAAGATGATGTGATCAAATCCTTATTGTCATTTTTTCAATATTAGTCTAGAATATTTTGTGAATCTTTAAGGATAATTATTTATTGAATGATCTACATTGAAATTTTTGTATTACTGTTGAATTTTAGAGATTAAAGTAATTTTTCTTCATTTTAAGGGTTTTATAAGTTTGCGAATTATCTTATCCTGTCATATACATTTTGGTGTTTTAATGGATAAAGATAAGAAGAATATATTTTATTTAGTTATTGGACTTTTAGATATATTAGATGTTTATTTTAGTGATACAAGTATGAAAAAATTGTCTTTTTTTGGATTCCCCCATTCTCCAATCCACTTTTGTATATTATTAAAAATTAATTATAAGGATAAGTGGTAACCTATAAAAAATTTAATTGATTATAGGACGCACCCTCACTAAAACACATCAGATTTTGGAATTCGAAATTAAAAAAATTAAAACATAACCATCATCCCCATGCCAAAAACATCAACATCCACCCTAATTAAAAATTTAAAGAGATCATCACTACAAATCCTGAAAATCCAGTGAGCTAATCGAGGAAACTGAATCAAGGAAGACACATCATGTCTACCCATTAATGCCAGAATCACAATCATGTCATCATATTTACACCAATATCCACCACCACATGTCAAAATAGACATCCCCAACAAATAATTCGTCATCGACATCAAAACTCTCACCCCTTCACTGCCAGAAATTGAAACACTAGAGAACGTCAAAGCCCATTACAACTACCACATAACATCACAACATTACCATCAACCCCCATAAAACCAGAAACACCCAAATTGTGAATGAAACCAAAACATGACAACCAATCAGAACACCACTGAACAAGATTCACTTAAATCTACCATCAAGAAGGATAACAGACCTACATCAAATAAAAATGAAGAAAACTAAAAAACCCTAACCCTCACTGAAGGCCTCCCACCAGGAACACTGAATTCCACCAAACCTCACCTCTTAAAACCTTATTGTTATCACTTCTCCAAATCTGACCAGGAGGGGATAAGTAGATCATAAGGTTAGGGTAGTGGAAATTGATTAAAGAAAGAAACTCTAATTATCAATTAAGTATATTTTCTATTTTATAAGACTAGTGTGTAAAGTAATTACCTAATTCTTGGGAAATAATCTAGAAATAAAAATGCCTTTAATTTAATTTTCTATTCGATAAATCAATGTCCATTTAATCATTCACATATTTATGGTATTGTGATGGTTAAATTTTTCATTACCATGTTCTCTATCACTCTCCACCAGTTCTTGGGTGTTATTTTTATCTTATATATCCATGTTTTCACTTTCCACTAATGTTTTACTATATAGAAACAGATTATTTTTTATTTTATATGAACTTCATACTTCACTTTTTTATTTTTAAGTAAAATTTTTATTATCCCTTTTTATGATTTGGGATTTCAAAAAAGGTATTTTTAAAATTAAAAAACATAGTTACAAACACCGAGTTGAATTTTATGAGGAGTTTTTTTATTAACGGTGGGTGGTGTAATATCATGAGATTTTGAAAAGAATGTCTTTAGCATATAAGATGAACAACACTGAGCTTAAACGAACAAAAAAATATTATTATTTAATTATTTCCATTATAACATAAGCATTAAATTGGTGGGTATGGATAAGATACAAATATTCATGAAATAAATATGATGTTTCAACTCAAAATAAGTTTATTTAAAATTTATTTTAAAATAATCACATAATTTTTAATAAAATCATTTTATGTTTAAAAAAATATGTTTTCTTCAAAAATGAGGTTTTTTTCTTTTTAAAAGTGAATATTATAAGTATTTTATTGAAGATTTAGAAACTTTATTTGAAAAAATGAAATTTAATTTTTTAATTCAACATTTCAAAATTGTCATAAGATGAATTTGTGATATTTTTGTTGAATATATTAATTTTTCAATCAATAGTGAAAAATAATGTTTTTTATTGAAAACTATATTTTTTTAATGTATTTAAAAGGTAAAAATATATTATAAATTATTATTAAAATTTAAATAGTTAATTTTCAATTAAAATAAGTAAATTATGGGTTGTTAATGGATTATATAAATGAATCTAGCATAAAAGTTTTATATCTTAAAAAGGAATATTCTAAAAAAATCATCAAATTTTTATGGTTTAATTTTAAATTTAGATCATCAAATTTTATGTTTTTAATTTTGAATATATCGATTCCATATTTTATATAAAAATTTTTATAGTTAGTAAATAACATCCTTTATGTTTTGGTTAATACGAATATTAACCTTAGTAATTTTTTTCCACGATAAAGGTTAAATCAGGTAATTAATGTTAAAAATAAAATAATTATTGTTAAAAAATAGCCCCAAAACATAGATTAATTTTACCAGATAATTCTATTTCATCCATATTCATCCAAAATTTAGTTATATTGATTTTTTTGGACATTTGGATGAGATCAAAATCTTTATAGTACATTATTTCTAGAAAATTTAAGCATGTCACACTCTTCTTTCTAATAACTAAAATATTTATAATATGACTTTATCCAAAGGATATGTTTGAATATAATTATTATTATAAAATATAAAAGATTTATATTTATCATGGTAATTTATTTCTAATTTTTAGTGAAGAAATAATTACCTTAAATGCTTTCACAACAGTTACGTAGTAATTATTTGATTAATAGAAAAGATAAATAAATGATATTAAAGATATTAAAAGTATTATTATTTCAGATAATTAATATAATCAATAAATTTGATAGATTTTATAGACATTTTATGGATGTTTTAAAATAATATTTTTTAATTCTATGTTTTATCATGATATTATTGAAATCAAATTAATGAATAATTATATAATTGTCATTATTGATATTTAATTGTTAATAATATTTTATTAAATGATATGTAAATAATAAAATTATTTTATATGTCCAATTTATAATTATATTATTTATAATATAAACCATTGTCCATTTATTAACATTTTTTCAATTTATAGTAATTATATTTACCCTCAAAGAGTAAAAATCATTGTTGTCATAGTATGTTTAAAAATGGCCAATGGGGAGTTTAAAAAAATTGGTAAGTGTAAAAATGTAATATAAACTTGTAAAAAATTATTTTATGAGACTATTTCAACCAAAACTCATTATATATTATAAATAAATTAGTTTTGATTCATTTTAAAATGAATATATATTTAGATTAATTTAATATTTTGATAAATTCCCATAGTGTGCCTCCCCTTTCTTATAAAAGGGTACCCTTTATTCTCATTAATTCACACTTAAAAAAATATTTTCATATGAAAATACCTACTAAATTACCTGATTAGAATAGTCAACCTCATTATGAAGGTATTTTTTTAAGCATAACACCAACTTTAGTGGTCTTAAAGTGAAAAAAATAGTTTTCCAAAGAATATGTATCATTTTTAGTCGAGTGTTTTTTTAATTATTTTTCCACCTCATTAAAATATTCTCAAAAAATGATAAAATAATTAGAAACATATCCTCTATATAAAAATATGTTATTATGTTAATGGAATAAACTATATCCATCTCCAACATCTATAAAATGGGAATGTAATTCATTATTCATGTGTATGGCAGTCTACCTCATCGCAAACAAATGTAATTTTTTTCCATAAATGTATCTCATGACTGGTTATAATTATTGAATTAATTTTTATATATGGTATTAATGAAATATTTATTCTTATAAAAAAAATAATTAATCATTTAACTTTTTACAATCCCTTGAACTGAAAAATTATAATTTTGTACATGCGTTCTTTTGGACTACCACAACCATGAAGTGATGTGATTCCCTTTTCAATGCCACATCACATGGAATATATACATATAAGTGTATTTGAAGAATTAATATGATATATATGATATCATGATTATTATTTAAAGATAAAATAATACCTATGTTATTTCCATCATAATCGTTGAAAAATGGAAATAGTACTCATGCGTACGTATGGCCTACTATCTCTATGATTGTAACATAGTTCATTTTTCATAACCATATTTAATTGTTAAATTTAAAAGGGTAATTGATGTATAAAATAATAATAATATAATTGTTATTAATATTTATATAATGGAATAATGATCACTTTGACCATAGTCAACCTACTAAAGTTATTTTGGACTTATGTACCAAATATAGCTTAAACATATGAAGTGAACATAAATGATTATGAAATTGTTATAACATGGTAATAATTAAAAAAAATTGAATTATAAAATTATAAAACTTTCTTAATCATGTAATTAATAAACCTAATTTTATTATTTAGGAAGATAAAAAAGGCATGTGACAAGTGAGACTCAAGGTAAGAGATTTTTATCTTACTTTTATTTATGCAGTACACATGCCTTATACACTACTTGTTTATTTTTTGTGGTGTATGTACATCCCATGAATATATTTTAATATTATTCTCATAAAAAATATAGTATATACATATCCATATGAATTTATTTATTTCATGGGTCTTATGATTCAAAAGTTACAAAAATGATAAGGGTTTATTTCAAAATCTCATAATTATTTGGGATTATTTATATTCAAGTATCTGATGAGAAATATTTATATTCTATGTCCATGTTTTATAAAACAGTCTTCAAAAATGGTTTTACTAATTTTTTAAAATCATTTTTACTAATGTTTGACTTTTAAAAATTCATTTTAAAATGAATATTTTTGTCATTTTTCAATTGAGGTACTTTGGGAATTTCCCATAAACAATAAAGAATGACGGTTTCATTAAATTATATATAATGGCTGGATTTTCCCACTATAATTATGGCTCAATTATTTTTAGTTCCCTTTAAATTTTTAAAATTTTATTTTCAAATAAAATGTTTTCATTTATACACATGAATTTTTTTTAAAAGGGAAGTGATTTTAAAATGGAAATGTCATTTTCCTCAAAAATTATTCTAATTAACCTATAAAAATAATTTTCTATCCAATATTTCATCTTTGATGTTACGTAATATATAATGGTGATATGGTCCAAGGATACAATATTTATTCTTTCTTTGGATGGTTTATGTTTATTAGGAAAAGATGAAATTTTTATGAAACCCATTTATTTTCCATGGGTTATGCTATGATGAAATGTTTATAAAACCATTTATTTCATGTATTATGATGTGATTAATGATTTATGATCTTGAGAAACACATATTTAATATTTCTATTATGTGATGGTAGGGATGTATATCTCCCTCCAATGAGTTCGGAAAATTATTATATCTCAGGAGATAGTTAAAGAAAAAAAGTCCATGTTCTTGATACATTAAGGGAAATAAGTTGAAGTGATTGATCTATTATGGAAAACGTGTTGATGTTTATGATCTGTTATGGGTAACAAGTTGATTCTCTTGATCCATTATGGAAAACAACTCTATGTTCTTGATCTAAAATCTGTACAAGGGGCCGATGCATGATCAAATGGTCTTGTTAGTTATCCCTGAAAAATGGTTTCTATACATAAGATGGAACCACACATGTTTTTGACATGATCATATGGTTCATGATGGAGTTATGATTATTTATCTTTCTTATTATTCATGTATTTTGGAATGATTTTTTTATTCCATATCTTATGTTTTTATAACTTTTTCAGATTGGTTGTGAACATTTTAAGTTATTTTCATGATCATATAAAATTATGATTATCTTATGCTTTCATATGATTACTGATTGATATCTCGCATGCATACCCATACTAAGATTATAAACTGAAATTTTATTATGTTTTTTTCCCAGGCCATGAAGAATGATTCTAGATGATTTGTGATAAGAATGTTGTCATATGTGAGGAATTTTATGGGAGATGTTGAAGACACAACATCCGACTCCAAATGTCCCGAAGGCCTTCTTTTTTATTTTATTTTATAGATAATCCCCCTTTTAAGGGTTGAAGGGGAACCCGTACATGACCCGTAGGCCCAAGGCACAAGGCCCGACATGACCTGCAATACATGACCCGAAGGCCCAGAGGCATACCATTCCCATTATATGACCAGTAGGCCCAGCCCACTAGAACTGGACCTCCCCAGCATCTTGGATCATTGATCGCCTTAGCTCCCCACCTTGCATTGATGATCATCTAGAATTGCCCCGTACAAATCTCCACGATTCCTGGTCCCGATGGCGGCTGTCATACCCTCTCATTCTTCCAATCCGGTAAGCTCTATATCTGGTGGCTGCTACTCATGTTGCTCTGATCCTCTTCTGGGGCCTGTTCTGTGTGAACTGGGCTACTCCATGGTCTACGTGACCTGAAGGCCCTGTGGCCCGAAGGCCTTTGATGACCCGAAGGCTCGGGAGACCTGTAGGACCAAATCGGGTGAATAGTTTTGGTTCCCATAGTACCGAATAGTAACTGCTATAGTACTGCTACAATGACTACTACAGTACTGCTATAGTACTCCCAGAAATCGCCTCCACCTGGTTTTGAACCCGGGTCTCTTGGATGCCAAGCAGCAGCCCTTAACACTCGGGTACGGGCTCATTGGCCATGATGGAATATTAAAACTAGGTATAGTGGGATATGATATTGATCTTTATGAACCATATTTTCTGAACCAATGTTTTTAAGTGTTTTTCCTAATTTTATAAAACATTAAATGGAATGATCCTTTCCATGTAAGTGATCCTAATATTTTCTTTTGACGTTGTACATTTTTGATGTGAAGAATCGATCCACTTTATTAGGTATTAAAATCGGAAATGTAAATTTTATATTTTTAGTACCATATCTGGGAGTGTGGGTCTAAGACTATTATAGTATGAACAAAACCAAGTTAAAATACCTAAAATTTCTTTAAAATTTGAAAATATCTCACTCAAACCAAATAATAAATATATTATTAGTAAAATTTTACTATTACAGTTAATTTTATAGAAAATATTTAGAAAATACTTGGTTGAAAAGATAGAGTATAATAAAAATTGGTTTGAATATATTCAGTTTAAAAAAGAAAAAAGTAAAATAAAAAACACAAACAAATTGTAAAACTATATGATAGGTTTTAAGTTGAAACATAGTCTTCTTCACTTGATAATAATATCACTTTTAATCTAATTTATCATAAATAAATAAATAAATCCATAACCTGATCTGGTATACTAATGTATAATTGCACAAAAGGAATTCTAGGCACATACATGCCTCTTCAACAATTATACATGGGATAATATATGTAATGAAAATAAATGAGTATCTTTTTAATCCTATTTAAATAATAGGATAATGTTAATAAAAAATATATAATAATAAAAACAAAACTTGAAATATAAATGAAATAGAGAAAGAGTGAGTGAGTATTGAAGTGTGTTGCAACTATATCACTCATTGAATTTTGATTGATCAGTTACGTTCTCTTCTCTTGAACAAATTTATTTAAATATATACTTGATATCACATGAAAACATCCTATGAATCCTTCTTTCACATCTATAGTATCATATAAAAATTAGAGAGTCATGGAAGTATATGAACATAGTCTTAGTATGATATATGTAATCAGTATATCAACCATTATCACCACAAATACATGTTCATGAGATATATTCCACTAATTTCAATAAAATAATTTATCTAATTATTTGTGCTGAGCTAATAATCACTAAATACGTAGATTATAGAGTAATTCCATATTTCTAAAACATCTCTTATGTTTCATTAAATTCTCCAAAATATAACCATTGGAGTTTTTAAATGTCTTTTATTTTAAATTACATGTGGAAGGTTTAAATGTCAAAAAATAACTTAGGAATTTCCACCTGAGTCGATCCTTATACTATCTTGGTACTTTATTCATAAGGTCACTTGAAATCCTTTTTTTGGTTTCTTGAAGCGATCATGTAGTTGCTTGAATTAGTGAAATTCTCATTTGTGGTAGCTTTTTGTGATCTTGTGGTCTCTTAGTGTCAATATATAAACTCTATATCATTAATTTTTAACTGATTTATTTTGCAATACCTTGATCTTTACTTGTTCTTAATTGGATATAATGTGTGATATGTTGAGTTTTTCATGAAATCACTCTAGTTTCTCTTGTATTTTTTAAATAATTTGTGGAATTTTATCTATGGCTTGTTGAATAGAAATGTGGCCTATTAATTTTATCGTATGATCACTTCAACACTTAGCCAAAATTTTCTATCTCACATGGTCACTTTTCATGGTATGAAAATTGTATTCTTGAAGTAGCTTTCACACATATCCAATTACCATATACTTCCAAGAAAAACTATTCACTAACATATAACATAAAATTAATTAATAATATATGAAACTTTATTTGGGATCAATAAAATAGGGGATTGATAGAATAACCCAACAAATCTATATATCATATAAATTCTAACTGATTGAGTTTTTTTTCAAAAACACATTATATAAAATTAATTATACAATAAAATAAAAAAAGGTGTCTCAGAAGAATTTATTAAAAGTAGTGTAAGAAAAAATTAAACAAAGCACACAATGAAATTAAAACTAAGAGATTCAGTTATAAGTCATAATTAAGTCCTCTCCACTTGAAATTAAACACACTACCAAGAATGTTTAATAAAAATTAATAAACAAATCCACAACCTAGATTGGGTATAAAATCATACAACTTCACACAGGTAGTCAAGGCTAATCACCAAGCCTCTTACATAGTTATTCGTGGGAGTGTAAGGGTGAGAAAAGAAAAAAATATTATGGGATTAATATTTAATATAGTAAAAGATTAGTGTTAAATATATTTATAGATAATAAAATAACAAATAAAAATTAGACAAAAAATAGATATGGATAGGAATTTAAGAAAAATTAAGTGAAACTCTTCTTTGTTCAATTTTGGATGATCAAAAAGGTTCTTTTCTCCTCAACCAATATTTTGGAAGCTGTGAGAATGAATGTGTAGATATATCACACTCTATCATAGTTTTTTAGTAATGTTAAGAAAAATATAGAGTCCTTGGAATGTAAATATATTCGTTTTCTTAGCATGTAACACATGTATTAAGAACACCTTGTATGAGTGAGACCTCATTTTACATATAGATAACACTTCCATAATTAGTAGTTATATGATAATCATAAATAAATCATCATGATAATTATGAAATCTAGGAGTTAATTAATGATCTAACTTTAATTCTAAAATATATATTTTGGAAATAAATTTTTTTTTGAAATTGGTATAGTCTATCCATCATGTTGGAGACCTTACTTTGACATGGTAGATCTAACTTCTCAGAGTTGATTTCCTAGGAAATCAATTTTATTGTTTACTTATTATAGTTAAATTCTCATGTGATCATGCAATCCATTGATAATGTGGTAGGTTCTAACTTCCTTCAAGCGGTTGATAACACTGAACGTGCATTCGGTGAAGGACTTATAGAAATTATAGTTGTATTGTATTAAATGATACAATCAATAGAGTTTCTTTTTTGGTTGATCAGATACTAGAGAAACATTCACATGCTTATCTTAATGTGGTCGATCAGAAGATTGATGGTTGACCATCTGTAACTTATGGTTGATTAATTAATTCATCCTGAAATTGGTCCTCACAATCATCTTGGATCAACGATTGGTTGAGGATATTTGAAAATAAGATATGCATTCAGTACTCTAAACATGTGGTCAGTCCATAGTTCATGCAGTTGATGCATTATATCATAAATTAGCTTCAAGAATTAATAATTTTCCAATAAAAAATTATTCACTAATATAAAATATAGAATTCATTAAAATCATAGGAAACATGATTTGTGATCATTAAAATAAGAAATTTCTAGGCTAATCCAACAATCTTTCCAATTTTGATGATCAAAAATCGTGGTATGATAAATATTTAAATGAAAACTAGAATAATTGTTTTAAGGTAAATAGAAAACACATTAAAATGTTAATTGGAATAGACTACCATAATAGACGACCCATTTTTGGATTACAAAAAAATTCAAAAAAGTTCAATTATAAGTATAAAATAATTAAATAAATGATGGAAAATATAGAGAAATGAACCATTTATATTGTATTAAGCCTAATGGTTTATAGATAAAATAAAATATATTTGTAACAATGCTATCATATAGCCTAATTGTAATCATAATTAGAATATATTATTCTTTTAGGATCAACCAGATCTTTAACGTATCCTGAGAAGGATACGAAGTAGGCTTGGGCTAAGATGAGGGTTCAACAAAGACAATGCATTAAGTTGGAGGTATAAAATAATTTACAATATAAGGAGTATTTAATCTAAAATTTTGTGAAAAATTAGAAGTTGACACAATAATTATAGGGGTAGAAGGTGGGGAAACTGATGATATATGTAAGGAATTAGGAATTACTAAATTTGTGTGGGTAAAATACAAATAAGGTTCTATAAGATGAGATATTACTTTAAATTTCTAGATCCATACTCCATAATATCTAAAAATATCATTATCCTTTTTAAATAGATCCAAGATAGATTCTAAGACATTGAGTTGATCAACCTGAGTATTGATATCCCTAGTGACTAGATTCATAATTATTCCCCTATCTAAGGACCTAAATAATGATTGTATCTCACTCTTTGTAAAGATCATTCTCAAGTAATACATTATGACCTTTCTTTATGGACTCTATATACTTATTATATTGTTTGATATATCTTCTTACTAACTTAAGAGTATTATTTACTAGATTATGAAACTGAGAGTGAATCATCTATATAGTTCTTAAAAAAAGAATCTAAAACCACTTTAACATATTCTTTCATAGTAATTTTAATCTGAATCTCATCAATAAAAATATAAAAATTCTCAGTAGGAGGAGGTGTTGGTGTACTATATATTGATGTTTACATATATTGGATAAGATCTATTTTCTAAACCATCAGATCCTAGATATATTCTTATAAAACTCTAATATAATTCAATAATTTTTGAATATCCCATTCCATGAAATCCATTTTTCTAAATAAAATTTGGTTGAATGTGAGATATAATAGATAAAATATCCAATGAAATACCTTATTCTATACAATACTTGAAACTACTTCCAAAATCAAAAAATAAATACTTCAACATGTTAAGTAAATCTACCTTAAACTCATTCATGCAATAATTTGTAATACAAGAATAAGTCTTTGTAAGGGGTTAAGGGACTATTAGTTCCGGAGGGGATGAAGATACCTTTTCAATATGTGACTATTCAATAACCATGTCAACATCTTCTAAAATAGGTTCAATTTCTATTGACATAGAATAATTTTAACACAGGTTCACCCCTAATTTTCTCATACAATATAGTTGTGCCTATTTCATCAACTATAACTAGTTCTTGAACTTCAAGATTTTATTAGAGTTGAACTACTAAAAATATGCACTTTATGAAAATGAAAGTAATAGCGCTAAAAAAAGCACTGATAAAAGGGGTCCTTTATCAGTACGTTTTTAGCGTTGTTAAAGGACCCCTTTTATAAGTGAATTTTTAAATGCACTGATAAAAGTTAAAAATAGAAAAAAAAAATTAAAAAAAATATTTTGGAAGGTCTTCAATAGTGCTTGAAGCCCCCCCTCAACAGTGACCACCCCCACCGTAGCCTGCACGCCCCAACCACTGCACCCGCCTTTAACAGTGCTAGGCATTATTCCCCACCTGCACATGCAACCTGCCTCCCCCAGGATTTGAACTCGGAACCTCTTTCCTGTGCGCCTATTCCTTTACCACACCACCATATTGTTTTTCTCTTCATTTATTAATATATATTTTTATTTATATATATATTTAGTTATATTTACTCATATATTAATATGTATATATATAGTTATATTAATATATATGTATATATATTTAGTTATATTAATATATATATAGTTATATTAATATATAAATATATATCCATATATTAATATATATATATATATATCTGTATATTGATATATATATATATATATCCATATATTAATATATATATATATATACTTATATTTATATATTAATATATTTATTCATATATTAATATATATTTATAAGATCAGTTTTGAATGCATTTATAAAATATATTTTTTATTTGTGTTTATAAATAAATAAATAGACATACACAACACCCACACACACACACAGACATATGTGCACATGAAAGTATCATCACAGGCTACATGAATCAACAACACCGAACACAGAAAACAAACCCCAACATTTAAAACATGCAATTGCCAATTAAATCATGTCAATACATTAAATCATTCAATTAATGTAAAATTCAGACAAATAATTTCGATCAACACATTTCATGGTTGAAGCATCAAAAAATTTAAGAAAATTAAATTTTAAATACAAATACCCCACAAAAAATATATATGTATTTAAACTTTTCAAATAACACCTGAAATTATTATTTTATACCAATAAACAAATTAAAATTAAAAAAAATATGATTTCCAATATCTTTTAAAAAATCCCACACCACATTGGTGAATTTATAATCATGTATTTTAATCACATGAAATTTTAGAAATGATATAAGAAATATGAGTTTAATTAACTAGTAAATTACCATCAAACATCTTTTTAAAAGATAAATAGACTTCGAAAAATTCAAATCAAGATGGAAATAAATTTTAAAAATTAAAATGTAAAAAATGGAAGAAAAAATACATGTTAATCACAATGCGTAGAGCTCATCGCAAGCTTCGAGTTGATATACTGTAGAGATCAAACGAACACCCAAAACAAAATTTATGACCGTTTGATGTTTAAGTTACATTTTCAACTTATTTTAGATATTTTATTAATATTTTTATTTTTTAACTTCAAATTGATATTAAATGACTATTCCTTGGTAATAATAAGATATTTATTAATTAAAAATATTTTTTAATTATTTTATAATCCAATTTCACTTAATATCTTATATATTAAGTGAAAATGCCTATTTATCTTTTCTAAAACATATTTTAAAAAATATATATTATATTTATATCAATATAAATATATTTATATATCAATACATTACTTTTTATGATTTTTTTGAAATATATACTTTTACCAGTGCTAGGAAAAAGTGCTGATAAAGCCCCCTACACCGGTGCTACTAAAAAAAGTGTTGATAAAGGGGGTGCCTTTATCAGCGCTAAAAAAGCGGTTATTAAAGGTCACTTTTAAAAGAATTTTTTTAGCGTTGTTCAGAGTGCCCTTTATCAGCTCTTTTTTTAGCACTGACAAAGGCACCCCTTTATCAGCATTTTTTAGCACTATTAAATAGTGGTGCTATGGAAACTCAGTTTTGTGGTAGTGTTGGTCAAAACATATCATCTAATATTTTATCTATAGTTTAGTCCAAATATTATTCATTATATTTTATAGATCTATGATAATCTACATCAATAATTTTCCCATGATCAATTTAATAAACTAAGGAGTCTTCAATAATAACAGGTACAATTGGAGTATCAAAATTGGGTATCACTAAGACAACAGGTCCAATTAGGATGGTAGGTCCAGCATGGTTGAGCGTAATGCCTCCATTTTTATGATTATTAATAGAATAATATATATATATATATATATATATATATTAATTTATACTAATTATAGATATAAGGCCCCAGCCTTAAACCTTACTTAATCTTGAGTTATTACAAGATTACACATTGAGGATCTTTTCGGGTTTAGAGTTTTAGAGAATTAGATCATAAAACTCGCATTACATTCCACATATAAACAAAGTGGTTACATAAATATAGTATTCTTCTTTCCCATCAATGGAAACATATTTAAAATAAAACATGGATTCTTTCTTGACACTTCCTTGACACTATCATCATATCATGTACCTTTCCCTTGACCTATGAAAAACATTTCAAAAAAACTTGGGATGAGCATAAAAAGCTCAGTAAGGGATATAGAAATATGGAAAGAAAACATGGGTACATATTTACATAAGAATGAAATCATACTTTACCCATAAAACATAAGCACTTTAACATACCTCATCAAATCATGAATAAATCATAGAAATCATAAGACATAAAGGTAACTTGAGGCATTCATAACATTCTTACGTAGGGAGTAACCCTCTTGGTTACGTTTGGAATACCCATCATAGTATATTCCCTAAATATCTTCGGAAAACCTTAACGTTTCACTCCTTCACGTTACCCAATGCATTGGAGAGCTATATCGGACTCACCCGCCCTTAGTTTATCACGGAACCACCCGTCTTCATAATAATGCCCAAGAACCTCAACATAATCGTATCACATAAAACATGCCTAAAGGAAACATATCATTTCCACCTTTCAATCAAAAGATATCAATACAACACATTGATATAAAAACATTATGAAAACCATTTTCAATACCAAAATAAAATAAAAGTAAAACATGGTATTTATTTTTCTTTTAAAAAAAGGTATGGCTTGTAGAGGAAGCCGAAACTCAAATAATGGTCACAGCGGCGGAGAAGTCATTGTCGCCGCATACGTACGACAAAAACATTCCCTTTTGTCGTTTAGTAAACGCTTCATATAAAAAATATTCCTTTTGAATAAACTTAAAAGTCAAAGGGGTTTATACACCGTATAAAAGAAGGTTGTGTATAAAACAAAATATGCCTCAATGAAAGGAGTTTGAGATGAAGTCCCATACCTCGGGTCCGACTTGACTCGATCGTTCTTTAATGTCCTGAATAATAAACTTGAGTTAATTTCTACTTTATTAAGAACCTTCTTCAAGTTCATTATTCCTTTTATATCACTTATTACCATGTCATGAACACTATGTAATTATTTTAGTTAATAACTGTCGTTTTAACGATCATTGGTACTTGAGTCAAAATATGCTCTTTATAATTACAAGTTGTTCATGTATCCATTATATCCAGAGTTATAATCATGATGTATATATCATATATATCATACATATCCAGTATATATATGCATTTATAATATTACATAATCATTTAGAGGTAAGAAATGAAATGCACCGTTCATGGAGACGGTAAGCCATACGTACGCATGAACGCTACTTTCATTTCAATTTCATATTTTATAGAATGAAATCATAATGATATAAAAGTATATTATAATTCCAGTATAATATCATATATAATATCATAACTCCATCCTTTATACATCCCACATATGGTATTAACGAATCAAATCACTTTGAGGGGGCGGTAGTCCGCACTTCCTTAAATGAAGATATCGCATTTACCCATAATGGAAACCATAAAGGTATGCCCAAAATAAAAAATACAGAAGCTTAAGGAAAACATAAACATATTATATATCATATATAAATGTAGTGACATCTTAATGGCCACCTTTTAAGGTGTTAAAAGAATGTTGAACAATCATCGTTTCGGGAGGCATAAATTCACCATCCACGGAAACAGTATGTCCTTTAACCATTAGATGTAGGTGTGTGTAAGTGTAGCTCGAATAATTCTTATAACAACATCCAAGTATATTTAAGATACTGTATTTGTTACAAAATAAATGAATAAAAATAGTTTAGGGGGTTGGAGAAGCAAAATAAAACAAAAGGACTCAAGTGAAGACATTACCTTAAAATCGGGTAACTCCCTTTGGTTTGAGCTCAAAGGCTTCCTTGGGAAGACTTCTGCCCAAAGTGAGAATTCAAGGAGTAAGAGAGGGATGTGAAGAGACAAAATGGGTAGGGGTTGGCCGAGCCGAAGGCTTTGGGAGTGTGGGTAAGGAGGTAGAGGTGTGAGCCTTTTATAAGAGGAGAGGATGGGCACTCTTGGAATGTAAAGAAATGTTACTTTATTTGAAAATGATTTTTGGATTCCAAAGGTCCCACATTGATATAATTTGATGGTAAGGTGATAAGGGTTCAAAATCCACCCATACAATAGGTTTTGGACATGTGTAGGTCATAGATTTTACATTATCATTTCATTTTATTTAAATCCTTTATTAATGAGGTAATCGCTGCATCATCATGATGTCATAAATAATTTAATTTATTTAAAGTCTAAAAATTATGAAAAAAATACTATGATGTAGGAAATCGTTTTAGATTTCCAATGAATATTTATAGTCTAAAATATCATCTATTTAGAAAAAATTAAAAATGTTTTAATCAGGTGATACATTCTTGTTATATTTACTTTCTTTAAAAAAAAGTCACTTTCCACAAAAGTGATTCCATGGGGTCCCCAAGTTTGGCACAAGACATCCCATGGTCGGCCATGAGACAAACAGTAGAATTAGGACACATGTTGGTGTCATTTTTTTATTATTATGATATTATTTTATTATCCTTAACTACCCGATTACTCATTAATCAAGATAATTAAAGATAATTACCGTTGTTACTATTCATAATGTCCAAAAACAAAAGAGTCTTGATTACATAATTTGGACCTTCTGATTAAAAATATGTAATCCATTTTACCAAATTCCAAACACATAAATTTCAATAATTGATTTAAAAATAATTTCCATTGTTAAAACAAATAGCGGGTTTTTTTGAAACAATATCTATGAAAAGTTTGGCATTAGATTATGCCCAATTCCAAAGTGAAATTAATCATAATGACCACCATTGGATTAAATGGTAAAAATATCTTCTAATTTAACTTTAAAACCAATTAAAAATATTATCTAATCTTATAAATAAATTAGATTAAAAAGCAGTTTTGATGTAAAATGAAGTATTTTTCACTATTCATTAAAAAATGAACATTGTCAGAAAAATACCAAAAATTCACACAAAGTAAATTTTGATGTCCCAATCATAAAGAATAAGTTTATTTTGACAAACATAGATTATAAAATTTTCAAAAGATATATTTAAAAATGGTTTTCCATCAAAAGGCAGTAAAACAATCTTATAAAAAATATTAGTGTATTCCATACTTAAGATTGGATTTATTTTCATTTTAAGCCTCTAAAACACTATCTAATTCATTAATAGACATAGATAAAAATATCTATTATTCATTACTTACTTGGGATGTTACATCATTCCCCCATTTATAAAATTGCGTCCCCGCAATTTATTTACTTATCGAATAAATGAGGGTACTTATCCCTCATTGCATTTTCTGATTCCCATGTTGCCTCTTCCATCATGTGGTTTTTCCACAAAACCTTTACCTGATTAATCACCTTATTTCGTAACACATGCTCCCTGTGGTCAAGAATCTGGACCAGTTGTTTCTCATAAGATAGGTTCTCTTCCAGCTGAACTACCTCTGGACTCAAAACATGAGATGGATCTGGCATATACTTTCTCAACATCGAAACGTGAAAAACATTGTGTACCTAAGATAAACTCAGAGGTAAATCCACCCGGTATGAAACTGATCCAACTCTCTCCAGAATTTCATATGGTCCAATGAACCTTGGACTCAACTTTCCTTTCTTACCAAATCTCATCACACTTTTCCATGGTGAGACTTTGAGAAAAACATGATTACCTACCTCAAAAGTTAGATCCTTCCTCCTGTTGTCTGCATAACTATTCTGCCTACTCTGAGCTGTTCTCATGTGTTTCTGAATTAGCTGAACTTTTTCTACCATCTCTTCTACCAATTCTGGTCCCATCAACTTCCTTTCACCCACTTCACCCCAGAAAGCTGGAGTTCGACACCGCTTCCCATATAACGCCTCAAATGGTGCCATCTGTATACTGGAATGAAAACTGTTATTATATGAAAATTCAACCAATGAAAGATGTTGGTCCCAACTTCCCTGATAATCTATCGAACAAGATCGTAGCATATCCTCCAAGGTCTGAATTTTTCATTCTGACTGCCCATATGATTGAGGATGAAATGCTGTACTAAAATTTAATTCAGTACCCAACGAATTCTGAAGGCCTTTCCAAAAGTTAGAAGTAAACCTGAGATAACGATCAGATACAATTGAGAGAGGAACTCCAAGTAACCTGACTATCTATTTAATATACAAACGGTAAAGTTGATATAGGGAAAAATTATCTAGTATATCAAGGAAATGAGCAGATTTAGTCAAGCGATCGACAATAACCTAGATTGCATTATTACCTCGAGATGTCTTCGGTAATCCCACAACAAAGTCCATGGATATATTCTCCCATTTCCACTCTGGCACTGGTAAAGGCTGAAGCATCCCTTTCGGTAACTGCTGCTCTACTTTAACCTGTTGACATGTCAAACACTTCACAGTAAAATCAACAATATCTCTTTTCATTCCATCCCACCAGTAATACTCCCGCAGATCTCTGTACATCTTAGTACTGCCAGGATGAACTGAAAATGGAGAACTATGAGCTTCACATAACAACTCTCTATTCAACTGTGAATCAAAATGCACACACAATCTCTTCCCAAATCTCAAAATGCAATCATTATCAATGTTGAATTCAGGCAACATACCTTTCTGAACCAGCTCTACCTTTTTCTACAACTCATTGTCTTGCTTCTGTGCTTTCTTGATTCTATCTGATAGAGATGATCTCTCTGATACCTGAAACAAAACAAAATAACTTCCTGCACCAACAACTTCTATGAAAAATTTCATCAAATCCTTTACCAAAGGATCACGTTTCAATTGCAACATTTCTAATGAAGCATTACTTTTTCGACTCAAAGCATCAGCCACTTTATTTGATTTTCCCAGATAGTAATTAATCGTACAATCACAATCCTTGATTAATTCTAGCCATCTCCTCTATCTCATGTTTAACTCTTTCTGAGTGAATATATACTTTAAACTTTTGTGATCAGTATATATTTCACACTTTACTCCATACAAATGATGCCTCCAAATTTTTAAAGCGAAAACAACAGCAGCTAATTCCAAATCATGTGTAGGGTAATTTACCTCATGAGTTTTCAACTGTCATGAAGCATAAGCAATTACCTGATCATTCTGCATTAGGACGCAACCAAGTCCTTTCAATGAAGCATCACTGTATATAACAAACTCACCATTCCTGTAAGGTAGGGCCAAAACTGGAGCTTTCACCAATCTTCTTTTCAATTCCTGAAAACAATCATCACATTCTTTTGTCCAGATAAACTTAACACCCTTCTGAGTTAGCTTAGTCATTGGACTAGATAACCATGAAAAATTTCTAAAAAAACTTCGGTAATAGCCTGCCAAACCAAGGAAGATACGAATCTCAGTTACATTTGTGGGTCTTGGCCAGTCTTCCACAACTTTTGTTTTTGTTGGATCAACAGTTATCCCATCTTTAGAAACAATGTGACCAAGGAAAGAAATTTGTTGCAACCAAAACTCACACTTGCTGAATTTTCCATACAGTTTCTTTTGTTTTATGGTTTGCAAGATAACCCTTAAATGTCTTTCATGCTCCTCTTTACTTTTAGAAAACACCAAAATATCATCAATGAAAACCACCAAAAACTTATCCAAGAACTCATGGAAAATTATATTCATTAAGTCCATGAATACAACAGGTGCATTGGTTAGCCCAAAATGCATTACTACAAATTCATAATGGCCATATCTTGCATGGAACGTGGTCTTCGGAACATCTTCTTCCTTTACCTTCAGCTGATGGTACCCCGATCTCAAGTCAATCTTTGAAAAATACTGAGCTCCCTGGAGCTGATCAAACAAATCATCGATATGAGGCAAAGGATATTTGTTCTTAAAAGTGATGTTATTAAAGGCTCTATAATCAATGCAAAGGCTCATTGAACCATATTTCTTTTTAACAAATAAAACAGGAGCACCCCATGGTGATGTGCTAGGTCGAATGAAACCATTCTCTAATAAATCTTGAAATTTCTCCTTCAACTCTAAAAGTTCAATTTGAGCCATTCGATAAGGGGGTTTTGAAATTGGCTTAGCATCAGGAACTAAGTCCACAGTAAACTCAACTTCCCAATCTGGTATCATTCCAGGAAACTCATCAGGAAAAACATCAGCATACTCATTTACCACTGGCACATCATTAATCTGAACAGTTCCTTTATTTTCAACGATGTGTGCAAGGTAACATTCATTTCCATATTTTACATGTTTCTTGGCCTCTTGATAAGTTATCAACAGTAAGGGTTCATTCTTGTACACAAACTGAAAGTCTTTTTGAAAAAAACTTCTTTAGCTCTACAGTCAATCTTAGCATGGTAAATAGAGAGCCAATCCATACCCAGGATAACATCAAACTCTACTAGAGGTAGAACAATATGGTTTGCAAGTAGGTTCTTTCCACAGATAAGGATAGGAAGATTCTTATAAATTCTTTTTTCCTTAACATTTACCCCAGGTGTTTTTACCAAAAGTTCAGGAGTCATTTCTTGAGATGGTATTCTTATTTTAATAGAAAAGGTTTCAGAGATGAAAGAATGTGTAGACCCCGAATCAAACAAAACACTGGCATAATCTGAAAAAACAAACAAAGTACTTGATACAACTTCATTTGATGGCCCGACATCTGCTGAAGTAGTTTCAAAGGATTTCACCACCCCTTTCTGCTTGTAGTCTAATTGCTTCACATCACTCGAGCTCTTTGTCGGACACTCATTTTCATAGTGACCCATCTCATTGCACTTAAAACATTTCACTAACTTTAAATCAAATTTGGACTTACCATCACCTTGATCTTTTTCAGTGCAATCACGAGACTTATGTCCCATCTTACCACATCGGTAGCACTTTCCAGAATTCAGAAGACACTCCCCAGCATGCCTTTTGCCACATTTATCACAAACTGGAAACTTAGATTTCTTACCATCAGACTTTTTTGAAGAATTCTTCCCTTTCTCCTTCCACCTTGGTCTCTTCTTCTACTGGTTGTTGTAGAACACTTAATCATCGGAAAACTCCATTTCCACCTTCTCAGCACATCGAACAAGCTTTTTATAACTCTTAAACTCACGAGAAGCTAATGCCCTTCGATATGTTGGCTTTAATCCCGAGTAAAAACGATTGATTTTACTATCAAGGTCTCAAATAAAATTTGGAGCATACCTTGCCAATCGAGTGAACCTTTCTTCATAGGTAGCCACTGAGTCTTCCTCTTGCCTCAATTCCAAGAATTGTTTTTCATCTTACGTCGAACAGCCTTAGGAAAATACTTTTGAAGAATCATACCTTTGAATTCATCCCAGTCGAGAGCATCAATCTCATCAGCGTCCCTGATATTTTTAACCATCGACCAACACTGATCTGCTTCACCCTCCAAACGGTAAATAGCAAGACTAACCTTTTGATTGTCTGAGCACCCCATGACATCAAAAATCTTCTCCAGTGCTTTAATCCACCCTTCATCTAGCACATGGTCAGATGATCCTCTGAATGATGGGGGATGTTTCCTCATGAAATGTTCCACCACTGACATGTTCCTCTGCGGTTGATCTGGCTGATCTCGTGTATGGATACCACCGCCAATTATCGCTTGAGTCAACTGCGCCATTACTGCAACAAACTGTTCAGTTCCAATTCCGACCATCTCAGGATGATGATTCGGAAGGTTATTTCCTTCTGCATGCCTTCCTAGAACTGCTTCCCTGTTTCCTCTGCAGAAAACCATTCTGAACAAACATGTCTTAGATGAAGCAACATGGTAATCTTCAAATACTATATCACTTCAATTTGACCATACAAAAAATATTTTTGGATAATCATTTAATAGAATTCTAACTCCTAAAGTTATCTAAACCGACCTTTGATATCAACTATAAGGCCCCAGCCTTAAACCTTACTTAATCTTGAGTTATTACAAGATTACACATTGAGGATCTTTTCGGGTTTAGAGTTTTAGAGAATTAGATCATAAAACTTGCATTACATTCCGCATATAAACAAAGTGGTTACATAAAGATAGTATTATTCTTTCCCATTAATGGAAACATATTTAAAATAAAACATGGATTATTTCTTGACACTTCCTTGAAACTATCATCATATCATGTACCTTTACCTTGACCTGTGAAAAACATTTCAAAAAAACTTGGGATGGGCATAAAAATCTCAGTAAGGGATATAAAAATATGGAAAGGAAACATGGGTACATATATACATAAGAATGAAATCATACTTTACCCATAAAACATAATCACTTTAAAATACCTCATCAAATCATGAATAAATCATAGAAATCATAAGACATAAAGGTAACTTGATGCATTCATAACATTCTTACGTAGGGAGTAACCCTCTTGGTTACGTTTGGAATACCCATCACAGTATATTCCCTAAATCTCTTCGGATAAACCTTAACGTTTCACTCCTTCGCGTTACCCAATGCATTGGAGAGCTATATCAGGTTCACCCGCCCTTAGTTTATCACGGAACCACCCATCTTCATAATAATGCCCAAGAACCTCAATATAATCGTATCACATAAAACATGCATAAAGGAAACATAACATTTCCACCTTTCAATCACAAGATATCAATACAACACATTGATATAAAAACATTGTGAAAACCATTTTCAATACCAAAATAAAAGAAAAGTAAAACATGGTATTTATTTTTCTTTAAAAAAAAGGTATGGCTTGTAGAGGAAGTTGAAACTCAAATAATGGTCACGGCGGCGGAAAAGTCATTGTCACCGCATACTTACGACGAAAACATTCCCTTTTGTTGTTTAGTAAACACTTTGTATAAAAAATATTCCTTTTGAATAAACTTAAAAGTCAAAGGGGTTTATACACCGTATAAAAAGGTTGTGTATAAAACAAAATATGCCTCAATGAAAGGAGTTTGAGACGAAGTCCCATACCTCGGGTCCGACTTGACTCGATCATTATTTAATGTCCTGAATAATAAACTTGATTTAATTTCTAATTTCATAAGAACCTTATTCAAGTTCATTATTCCTTTTATATCACTTATTACCATGTCATGAACACTGTAATTATTTTAGTTAATAACGGTCGTTTTAACGATCATTGGTACTTGAGTCAAAATATGCTCTTTATAATTACAAGTTGTTCATGTATCCATTATATCCAGAGTTATAATCATGATGTATATATCATATATATCATACATATCCAGTATATATATGCATTTATAATATTACATAATCATTTAGAGGTAAGAAATGAAATGCACCGTTCATGGTGACGGTAAGCCGTACATACGCATGAACGCTACTTTCATTTCAATTTCATATTTTATAGAATGGAATCATAATGATATAAAGGTATATTATAATTCTAGGATAATATCATATATAATATCATAACTCCATTCTTTATACATCCCACATATGGTATTAACGAATCAAATCACTTTGAGGGGGCGGTAGTCTGCACTTCCTTAAATGAAGATATCGCGTTTACCCATAATGGAAACCATAAAGGTATGCCCAAAATGAAAAATACAGAAGCTTAAAGAAAACATAAACATATTATATATCATATATAAATATAGTGTCATCTTAATGGCCACCTTTGAAGGTGTTAAAAGAATGTTGAACAATAATCGTTTCAGGAGGCATAAATTCACCATCCACGGAAACAGTATGTCCTTTAACCATTATATGTAGGTGTGTGTAAGTTTAGCTCGAATCCTTCTTATAAAAACATCCTAGTATATTTAAGATACTGGAGTTGTTACAAAAGAAATGAATAAAAAGAGTTTAGGGGGTTGGAGAAGCAAAATAAAACAAAAGGACTCAAGGGAAGACATTACCTTAAAATCGGGTAACTCCCTTTGGTTTGAGCTCAAAGGCTTCCTTGGGAAGACTTCTGCACAAAGTGAGGATTCAAGGAGTAAGAGAAGGATGTGGAGAGAAAAAATTGGCAGGGGTTGGCCGAGCCAAAGGCTTTGGGATTGTGGGTAAGGAAGTAGAGGTGGGGGCCATTTATAAGAGGAGATGAGGGGCACTCTTGGAAAGTAAAGAAATGTTACTTTATTTGAAAATGATTTTCGGATTCCAAAGGTCCCACATTGATATAATTCGAGGGTAAGGTGATAAGGGTTCTAAATCCACCCATACAATAGGTTTTGGACATGTTTAGGTCATAGATTTTACATTATCATTTCATTTAATTTAAATCCTTTATTAATGAGATAATCACTACATCATCATGATGTCATAAATAATTTAATTTATTTAAAGTCTAAAAATTATGAAAAAAATACTATGATGTAGGAAATATTTTTATCTTTACAATTAATATTTATAGTCTAAAATATAATCTATGTAGACAAAATTAAAAATGTTTTAATTAGGTGATATATTCTTGTTATATGTACTTTCTTAAAAAAAAGATAATAAGTCACTTTCCACAAAAGTGATTCCATGGGGTCCCCAAGTTTGGAACAAGACATACCATGGTCGGCCATGAGACAACCAGTAGAATTAGGACACATGTTGGTGTCATTTTTTATTATTATGATATTATTTTATTATCCTTAACTACCCGATTACTCATTAATCAAGATAATTAAAGATAATTACCGTTGTTACTATTCATAATGTCCAAAAACAAAAGATTCTTGATTACATAATTTGGATCTTCTGATTCAAAATATGTAATACATTTTAAAAAATTCCAAACACATAAATTGAAATAATTGATTTAAAAATAATTCCCGTTGTCAAAACAAATAGCGGGTTTTTTTGAAACAATATCAATGAAAAGTTTGGCATTAGTTTATGCCCAATTCCAAAGTGAAATTAATCTTAATGACCACAATTATATTAATAGGTAAAAATATATTCTAATTTAACTTTAAAACCAATTCAAAAGATAATCTAATCATATAAATAAATTAGATTAAAATGCAGTTTTGATGTAAAATGCAGTATTTTTCACTATTCATTAAAAAATGAACATTGTCAGAAACGTACCAAAAATTCACACAAAGTAAATTTTGATGTCCCAATAATAAATAATAAGTTTATTTTGACAAAAATAGCTTCTAAAATTGTCAAAATATAGATTTAAAAATGGTTTTCTATCAAAAGGCAGTAAAAGAATATTTTAAAAAATATTAGTGTATTCCATGCTTACGATTGGATTTATTTTCATTTTAAGCCTCTAAAACACTATCTAATTTATTAATAGACATAGATAAAAGTATCTATTATTCATCACTTACTTGGGATGTTACAATAGATCCATAAAACTTATCACCCTTATAATGTGGTGTATCAAATAAGGACTACTCCATATCTCATGCATTATTATAGGCACCAGTTCTTCATTAAATTACTTTTATTATATTAAGGGAATAAAACAATCACTACATTCATTTTCATTTCACTCATAAAATATATTTACATTAGCATCTATCAAATATATACCAATTTATCCAACATTCAAATCCAAATCTTCTATATTAAAAGGTAAGGATTAGGGGTTTCAAAAGGTCTATCAAAAACATTATGAGTTGGGGGTCTAGGAATTAGTTGAGATAACTTCATAAGAGAATGAATCATTACTTCCCATACATTATAATAGATTTTTTATTTATATCAATCATTTTTTCTTCACCTTAAATATCTAAATATTCTATTGAAAAGTATTATACAATCTTGTCAGGTTTAAGACATGGTTCAATCTTGGATTTTTCCCAAAAAAATAACACTAATTAGATTAAAAGTTTTATACATCTTATAACTGTTAGCCAAAAATGAATTCCTCAAATGGAAAAAATTAACTATAATGATATTTAATGTGGTTTGATTTAGTAAAATACTACTATAATCTATAAAATTGTCCTCCCCTTAAGGAATAAATCCTCTGGAGTCATGTAGGGCTAAGATAACTTCAGATAGGGTAGAAAATTAAACCAAGATCATATATTATACAATTCTTCTATATCTACCAAAAGATACCCATTCAATCTTATTTTAAATCCATTATTCATCAAACAAAGGAAAAAAAGATCTTGATTCCTCAGTATGCTAAAGTACCATTTCTTTGGAGAAATTAGGTTCTATAAAAACTTGTGTAGTAACCTACATTCTTTATCTAGTGTTATATCAATCGGCCTTCTAGGGTTCATGTTACATGTTAGATCCTATAAGGATATTTATATCTCAAAAATCACATGGTTGATAGGATATTAGCTTTTTAATTCTTTATACTCACCTACTTGAGACACTTTTACGCTCTTGGCCCACTACTAGGATAAAAAGACCATCACCTCCCCATTCATAGAAGTTTGAAAGAAATATTTTTGTTCACTAGATATAGAAATCATATATGCATAAAATTATTTAATTAGTCTTAGATATAATGAATTACCATTTTCAATAAATTATTTTACATTATTTTTATTCAATTACATTCCATAGAAAAGACTTTCTCACATTTAGCCACTCGACAACAACTTCTTTCTCAGGAACAATTATTCTACATAATAGGTGTATCTCGAGAGGCTCAATAGTTGTGATCGAGCTAGAATTGATCTTCTTAAATGGAGGCAATTTATTAAGATAAAATTAAATGGTACACTTAATTCACATGATCTTCATTAAAAATTGAATGAATCTCATTATTAAGACAACTAGAGCCTTGGGTTTGGCCAAAATAAAGAAAGGAGAGGTCCAAAATAATTTGGATTAATGTTTTTTTAAAGATAGAAACCTATTTAAATTCCATTTATGATATTTTCAATTATATATTGAAATAAAAAGTAATAAATAGGAGAAAAAAATATAAATTTAACTAAAGTATTTTAAATTTAAATGGTAGCATGAATGACTATGAGTCTTAACATACAATGGTAGTATGACCTACCACATAAGAAATATATAACTATCATGGTATCTTGACCCTCCACACATAAAATTTCTTAGTTTCTTATCATGGTAGGCCAGCTTACCACATGTTCAAATATGATGATAGATAAATCCTTACAACTTCATTGAATATTTTGGTCACTTGTTAGCATTAAAACTAAAAAAATACAAGTTTAATCACGAAATAAAAAAAAGACCACTAGTAAAAATAAATATTATATATCAGGTTAATATTATCTTCAAAATAACCAATTAAACATAAGAAAAAAATCAATATAGTTTTTAGAAAATTAAATCAATATAGAACATAATATATAATTCAAATACTAAATAACAAGTGGTAATTAATCATTCCCAATTCACGTTAGATACAACTTAATCTCTCTAAATTCAAAGGTTTTTAAAATAAGTTAGCAGGTTGTCATTTCATGAAAATGAATTCAATAGTGATATCACTCTTGAAATTTATCTCTAAAAAATCAATGTCTTATGTCAATATGTCTAATCTTACAATGTGTTATGATATTCTTAGAATTTTTTATAGGACTTTTATTGTGACAATTAAAAGGGACATGTATAAATTGTTATCTATAGTTTAGTAGAGTGTGTTTCATTCATATATTTTTTTCATAAAAAACTTCCTATAACAATGTACTCAGTTTTTGTTGTAGATAATGTGAGAAAATTTGGTTTCTTACTACAAAATACCAGAGACCTGAAAAAAGTTACATGTTCCAATAGTGTTTTTCGATCAAACATAAAACCACTAAACTTAGCATCATAATAATTAACTAATTCAAGTTAATGTCCTTTTATGTAAAATAAAATAAAATAGTTTTTTTACTTATGAGCTATTTGAAAATTATTTTAACAACATTTAATTGTGATTCACTGAGGTTTACTTGAAAATATACACACAAACATGCAATAAACATGATATCTATCAGGATAGAAGTTATATATATTAAACTCCCAATCACACCTATATAAATATTTTGGTCAGCTGGTTTCCCAGTTCCATCCATGTCGAGTTTATTGCTTGACCCAATGGTGTATTAGAGCCATTATAACTATCTAATCAAAATCATTTTAAAAATTGTTTGGTGTATTTTATTTGATTTAAAATAATTCCATATTTGTTTTAAATAATCTAAAGCATGAGAAAGAATTTTGGAAGATAATACTTTTTGTATGGATTGTATTTGTTTTCAAATATGAATTGGTTTCAATATGATGAAGCATATTAATGGATCATGGAAGAAGCAATTAAGTCTCATAATTTTAAGAAGCATGTGAATGGGTTGAATACTTTTTGTTTCAAGGTGATGTCTAGAGAATTGTTATGGATTCATAACATTGGATGTTAGTAACTCAGACAATTTTTGAACTGGTTCTAAGTTAAAAATACTGGTATCTAATGTGATACATTTTTTATAAAGAGGAAGTGGTTGGGTGGATTTTTATTTTAAGAGAAGTTGTGGAGAGGCTTGGATTTATAATGTGGCCATGCATTTCATATAGAGGGATGGGTACAGAGCGCGCCTGAAGAACTTTTATGAGGTGGTACCAGGAGGGGGATAAGAGAATTCTGAATGCCCCCCCCACATCACTTGATTTATAAAGAGTAGAGAAAATGGGACGTGTTTCGATGTGGGGCATTCTTTGCATGGTCTTGGTCATTGATTACATACCTTTCCCCGCTCTTTTTACTAGAGTATTATAATTTTTGGTGGAATCTGTCTTCAAAATATAGTGTGCATTTTACAATCCCACTGGTTTCTTCCTCTATCCTCCAGTTGATGCCACCACTGGTTTTCTATTGAAGAGGAAAAACCACCATCAAATGAACCAGTGAAAACCATGGTCATTCTGAGGTCAGAAAAATGAGGTGATAATGATTGAATAATTCTGAAACTACATTTTTAGGATTCAATATGGAGATGCCTCGGATGAAATAAAAACAAAGTTTCAGAATTCCATTTAAGTTAAGGCATTTGGGAAAAAGAGTTGCATGAAATTCTCATTGCATGCACGTGACCTTATCACTGAAAAAAAGAAACTTGATCATGAATAAATGAATCCTTGTTTCTCACATATCTTTAACTAGTGTGAAAGATTTCAAAGACGATATGTTCATCTTTTTATTTTAGTCGTTAACATGGAATATTTTTTGGACATTCAAGACAAAAGATACATTCACCTGGGGTGGTGATCTTCACCTATAAAAAGATAATCCCTGAGACTGAACAAGGTTTCTTCTCACATATTCTTGAGAATATATCATTTTTCCTTGAGAAATAGAGGATCTCTAAGTTTCTGTTTCACTAAGGGAAAGAAGGATCCATGTGCCTCTAAGGATTCATGAATAGAGGAGTATCGTAGGCCTACGACATGTGAAAATACCTCTCAAAGGGGCTTCATGAAGAATAATGTTCCACAAATAAAAAAGGGATTGTGAAAATGTTTCTCCATACTTTCATGAAGTTATAATATCCACAAAAGCTTCCTGGTTCAAGAATGATATTCAAAGAACCATGATCCAGTGCTTATACTGAGCACTCCTAATGTGCTTCGCGATGATCATGATCCGCAAAGCTCACGACTTGCGTGAAGACTAATCGTGCTTCTATTTGCATGTTATGGAATTAAACTATTTTAAGGAGTTCCTTTTATTGAAGAAGAAAATATGAATACAGGGGTAGTGTGTTCATGGATGATGCACATGCACTCATTTGCATGATTTGAGATACCCGAGTATGTGTGTATACAAATAAGAGAAACAGAAAAAAATAAGGCAGACTGTGTGTGTGTGTGTTAAGAAACACAAAGTGGACAGTGGGTTGCACCAAGAAGCAAGTACAAGCTTCCATACACACTTATAGAACCATTTGACACTATATATTTTGGGGTATAAAGAGACAAGATAGGAAAAGACATTTTATGCATGATTGCATGAAAACATAAAGACTCATGCACACATAAATGGTTATGAAACTAAGATTCCCAAAAAATCATCAAAGATTGCACTACATTGGTAAATATGAAAGGTGTTGATGAAGATTTTTTGTGTGCACTCTCAAAAATATTTATAACTAAGTGTAGCACATGGGCTGACCTAGGTTGTTCTCTTGAGGAGCTTTTGTGGTCCATAAATCACTACTTCTAATTCACCTTTTTTATATTTTTTATTTATGAAATAAAACTAAAATAAATTGATCCATGAGAAATGATTATTCAAGATAATGAAAAGTAAATATTCAATGCATAATATATATTGAATGAATGCAGACAAAATGATGTCAGAAAGAAAGGAGATATTCCCGAGAGAATCACCCAGATTAAACCTTCATTGTCTCATTATTAGATTCAAATTTAATTAATAAACACACTCCATCGTATGTGTGAATATTCTCTTTTATATGTGGTTGTGAATATACACTACTCTCAATGATCATTGAGAGACCACACATCCACCTCCACAATCGAGGGAAAATATTATAAAAGAGAAAGTTAGGTCTCGGGTGGGAAGTGGAGACACAAAGGCGCCTTACCCACTATGATCCCCCTCAACCTAACTCTAATTAAATAAGAAACAATTAATATGAATGTGAAAAGACTTGGGTTCAACACTGGATTGATCCCATGGGAAGTTCCTCGGGTTAGTTACTCATGATCACGAGTATAAGAGATCGCGGTGGAGAAGGATGAGGTGGAGGAACAAAAGATAAAAAAATAAGAATGAGATGAAGAAGATAAGAGAAAATATATTAAAAATGCATAATACTATAAAAATTGAAGTAAACTACAAAACAATGAAAAATGGCCACACACAAGTGCCAATGATTTGAGAAGGGGTGAGGATACATATTTATAGGAAGATGTGGTGAAATAATTCTCTAAAAAATAATCCTCCAAATGATGCCGCGTGGATGTCCCATTTAATGGCCGAATTTGTAATAGGTTTCTTCATAAACGATGTTCCATAATGTCTCCTCCATTCACCCTACAAATATGAGATTTATTGACCATTGTTTGTAGGAGTTATGGCCGATTCAACCCAAGACATTTAATCTATCCATTTGACTCGCCGAATTTTCAATTCTTCAACTTCCCGTGACATTATGGCCCTCCAAACCATCGATTTACACGTTGATTCATTAATAAAAGTTGTTCCACATGTAATTTCGTGTCTCTCCACAAACTAGTATCCATTTTTATGATGTTTTGCGATTCTATGAATTTATTACCCAATTTAACAGTTTCTGCTTGGTGAGACATTTCATCTTCCACATGTTGTGAGTGATCCCGTAATACCTTAATGCAGATATTTTGACTTGAAATTTATCATGAACATGACATATGGAATAATATTTCCTTTCCAACTGTAATGAATGAATTTAGAGGTTTTTTTTCTAAGATATTCATCTGTTACATCGGTGAGGCCCATTCTGTCCGCCCAAAAAACTCTTCAACTTAATTGAATTTGTACGACCATTAGATGATCGATTCAGCCCCTGGTCGAGAAAAAAATGATGGAAATTAAATCAGGATTATATCAAAGATTTAATCATAAAATGTGGACATATATTTAAAGATAAATTACCAAAATACCCCTATGATAACAATATTTTAAAATTGCAGAATTAGGCCATTTTTGTATTTATGCTCAAAATAACACTAAAACCAAAAAATGTGACAATTACCCATAAAATAACACTATGGTGGGATTATAAACAATGAATTACAGTATAAAATATATGAAAATTTGAGCTTCATCACTCCCCCACACTTAAACATTGCACTCCTGGGCAATCATCTTACATCCAAATCAAATTCCACACAACAATCAAAAATGAGAAAATTTCAATGATCTTATTCAAAATTGAAGTCCATCATGTATCATGTATCATATATGAAAAACAAGCCTCTATAATTTTCCTTTTAAATTACAAAAATTTGTTCAAATTCATAAATCAATCCATTTCTCGATCACAACCTACCTCACATTGAATTTTATGTCACTCTTCACTCAAGAGAAATTGAATCTAGAGTTATAATCATACTTGAAAATCGCATGTATCACCATAGGTTTGTGAAAATTTTCATTTCTACACAGTGTGAAACATGAAAATAAATTTAATCATGAGGGATTTAATTAAAGGTTCAAATGATTATGTGGCTTAGGGTTGGTGGGATAAATTATTGAAAAGGTTTTAGGCCAGAAAGAGGAGGCTATAATCTTAAGTACAATGCATGATTAATTCATGGGAAAACACATGAAATTACTCTCTCAATCCCACTTGGAAACGTGAAACACAAACCACCCCTTTTATGACATGGTACACGATTGAGGAAGTTATTATAATGGATGATATCATCTATGTTCAACCTTTTTTTCAAAGATCTAGAAAGGCACATCTTTATTTATTTGTTTTTTTCTTTTTCATGGAGGATGAGAGGAAAATTGAATACAATAAATGAATTACAATTCATACCCTTGATTTTTTAGAGGGACATGAGTCATAAAAAAATGTACAATGATGAATTCAAGATCATATCCATTTTTTTCATTTTTTTGAAGGAGAAATGGATGAAACAAATAAAGTACAATGAAATGACGACACATGCCCAATTCTATTATTGTGCACTACCCAAAACATTGAAACATACATCGCACCACCCATAAATAATACACATACCAATGAACTCACACGAAAGGCCCTTCCCCCACACTCAAACTTGAAATATCCATGAATAAATACTAAAAGTGCAGGTAGGTAAGGAAAAATCGGCTTGTAATGTGGCTTAAACCTATAAGGAAATTAATGGCATATAAGGGCTTACAAAGGATAAATGTAAAGGTGGGTCTCAAGATAAAACGTGGCTCGCCAAAGAGATGCCTCAATAATTTCAAATACATTCCATGAAATCCAAAGCTTCGAAAGAGAATATTCAAAAATTCTAGTTCTCACACAAAATTCATGTTTCCCTCAAGAAAGTGTGGGTATTAGGAAGAATATGTAAAAGTGGTTTACAATACTTCACAGGATTAGAAACATATTTTGAGTCACTGTTTCAAGGTCATGGATTTCAAAAATCAGTCAAACTCATAAAAATGATTGATAATCCAATTCAAGAAAAATGGTTTCACATCAATAATCATTTAAAATGCATTATTTCAAAAATCATTTCAACTCTTTCAAAATAAATTGATGTGTGAAAAGTGATAAGAATATTCATTAAAGCTCAAAAATCCTAAAAATATAATAAACAAAAACGAAAAGTTCACAAGAAGAGCTAAGAAGGTTGACACTCCCCCTCACTTAAATTTCACTACCCCTCATTTTAACTCAACAAAATATAAATATAAAGGTAGAAAATCCAAGGGAAGGAAATATACAACCTGGAATTATTTTTGAAGTGGATGCCTTGAGTTAAGATCCTAGAAGCTACCACTTTAATACTACAAGAAAGTAATGAAAATACATAATAAAAACTAAATAAAAAGAATGAGAAAAGGAAAAGAAAAGAGATAATTATTGGTTTAGACCCCCAAGCAGGTTCTAGGTTTTTACTACCCCTAGTCAGGTAGTTTCAGTGGATTATCCCCAATCATAAGGTGGGTGTGGTTTCATTGAGATGAACCACCACATGTGAGTTTTCTCGATATCCATGAGTAAAACCTGAAAGTAGAGAACCCCAAAAAAGATAAGAAAGTTCCCAACCCCCGAGAAAGAATAATGAAGAAATTTGAGGTTCGAAGTGGGAGGGAATAAAAGATAAGGGTGCTCCCTGTTAACTTCGGTGGTGTCCTCATCCATATGGTATGGAATTTTTTGTTGAGGAGGTAGTTGCACCACCACCACCTTCTTCATATATTCTCCCATGATCACCACTACTTCGGTGGTCTCTTTCATATCATCCAAGGTCTGCTCCATTTTTACTGTATGAAAAATTTTAGGAAAGGAGAAGTCAGAAAACAATTCAGTTTGAATAAGATTAAAACACGATGAATCATTAAAGAAATCTTCCCTTTAAAGTAAGTCATCTTGGAAATTGATCTCTTCAGGCATGACCATTGGAAACTCAATCTCACCAGGTGTATCTTATTTATTATATTCCAAAGAAAAAGAGAGGTAGAAAGTTTCTGATGTTTCATCATCAAGGATGGAAAGATCATGTTTCAAGTTATCTTCGACAATGTTATTCCAAGATTCTTCCCAAAACTGTTGACCTCCCATCAGTGCATCAGTTGGAATTTGTACTTCTGAGAACACCTCGAGAAATGGTTGAGTGTGAGATGATGCGATTAATTCTTTTAGTATATCTTTCTCACCCACCTTAGGTTCTTTAACATAAACAATTATTGGTGAAATCAATTCCACCACTCATTCTGGTTCAGGTTCTGGCTCAGGTTTAGATTGATCTTGGGATGTGCGTACATATTCAAAAATCCATTATGTTTAGCTCTTTAGTTTTTGAAAATTATCACTAATCCTATGAAATTGAGTATCAAGTTAATTTCACACATTTTCTGACACCTGATATTTTTCATTCCATGAATAAAAATTTGAACTGAAAGACATCATGAACAAATAATATTTTTTTAGTTTTTGAAATTTATGATTTTTTGTTGTTTTTTTAATGAAAGAAAAATTATTTACACAATGTGAATAAAAATAGTGAATGAAAACCACTTGGGTCCCTAGAAATGACACCAATTTGATGAAGCGTTGTCGTGTGCACTCTCAAAAATATTTATAACTATGTGTAGCACAGGGGCATACCTAGGTCATTCTCTTGAGGAGATTTTGTGGTCCATCAATCACTACATCTAATTCAATTTTTTTTATATTTTTTTATTTATGAAATAAAACTAAAATAAATTGATCCATGAGAAATTATTATTCATGGTAATGAAAAGTAAATATGCAATGCATAATATAGATAGAATGAATGCAGACAAAATGATGTCAGAAAGAAAGGAGATATTCCCGAGAGAATCACCCAAATTAAACCTACATCGTCTCATTATTAGTTTCAAATTTAATTAATAAACACACTCCATCATATGTGTGAATATTCTCTTTTATACATGGTTGTGAATATAAAGTGCTCTCAACGATCGTTGAGAAACCGCACATCCACCTCCTCGATCGAGGGAAAATATTATAAAAGAGAAAGTTAGGTCTCAAGTGGAAAGTGGAGACACAAAGGCACATTACCCACTAAGATCCACCTCTACCTTAATATAATTAAATAAGAAACAATTAATATGAATGTTCAATGACTTGGGTTCAACACTGGATTGATCCCCCGGGAAGTTCCTCGGGTTAGTTACTCATGATCACGATTATAAGAGATCACAGTAGAGAAGGACGAGGTGAAAGAACAAAAGATAATAAAATGAGAATGAGATGAATAAGAGAAGAGAAAATATATTAAATATGCATAATAATATTACAATTCAAGGAAACTACAAAATAATGAAGAATGGTGGCACAGAAGTGCCAATGCTTTGAGAAGGGGTGAGAATACATATTTATAGGGAGATGAGGTGAAAGAATTCTCTCCAAAATAATCCTCCAAATGATGCCGCGTGGATGTCCCATTGAATGGCCTAATTTGTAATAGGTTTCTTAATAAACAATGTTACATAATGTCTCCTCCGTTCACACTAAAAATATGAGATTTATTGGCCATCGTATGTAGGAGTTATGACCAATTCAATCTGAGTCACTTAATCTGTCCATTTGACTTGCTGAATTTTCAATTCTTCAACTTCCCGTGACTTTATTGCCCTCCAAACCGTCAATTTACACGTTTATTCCTTAACAAAAGTTGTTCCACATGTAATTTATAATCTCTCCAAAAACTATGATCCATTTTATATGATGTTTTGTGATGCTATGAATTTATTACCCAATTGAACTGTTTCTTCCCAGTGAGACATTTCGTCTTCCACATGTTGTGAGGGATCCCATAATTCCTTAATTAGGGTATTTTGACATGAAATTTATCATGAACGTGAAATATTGAATCTTATTTCCTTTAAAACTATAATTAAAGAATTTGGAGGTGTTTTTGATGAGGTATTCATCCGTTACGTCGGTGAGGCCCATTCTGTCTGCCCGAAAAAAGCTTCAACTTAACTGAACCTTTACGACCACTAGATGATCGATTCATCCCTAGGTCTAGAAAACAAAAATTAAAGAAATTATATAAGGATTCTATAAAATTTTTAATCACAAAATTTGGACATATAATTAATGATAAATGACTAAAATAACCTTGTGATAACAATCTGTTAAAATTGCAGAATTAGGCCATTTTTGCATTTACACTCAAAATAACACTAAAACCGAAAAATGTGACAATTACCCCTACAATAACATTATGGTGGGATTATAAAAAATGAATTATAGTATAAAATATATGAAAATTTTATCTTCATCACAGGTTCACTGAGTTTTTCATCAAGCATTGAATATATGAGCTGAACATAATCTAATTGGATTGATAACTCAATAATAAGTTATTCATTTATATACTAGATCATTCTTGCATAATATTGAAGTGTGGTAAAATCTATTAAAAAATATATTTCACCAAGAATATTATAAGAGAAATGATACTAAATTCAATGTTAATATTATGTATCAAATAAGAACAATTAATTGTGATCATGGTAAGATGAGGTAATATTCATTTATTTGATAATCACAAAGGACGTTTTTAATTCTAGAAAGAAGAAGAAGAAGTGGTCTATGTGGAGTTCGTTTTTCACTTAATAGGGAAGATAGATCAGCCCATCAGTCTACATAATTAATATTATTGTGTTTTATAAGAAAATAATATTGTGCATCTATCAAATTTTTTGCTGGAAAAAACAAAGAGGAGTGGTTTTGAGTATAATATTCAAGTAACATATAGAAGAAGAAGTTTGTTGAATAACATAAACAGAACTGTGAAAATCAATAGGTCTCAATAGGTGAAATAATTTCCTGGTTAAAAACCATAATCAATAAGGATAAAACTATCTTAGGAGGTAGTATAAATATCCATCCAAGTGCTATAAAATTTTCACTATTGAATTATTTACAATGTTCCCCATGAGTGTAAGAGAATATCCTACTCATTGTAACCACATTTATATGATTGTTTTCTAGTGGTTGAGTGGTCAAGATTTTTTCTAGAAAATTTCATGAAATAGCTACTCTTATTGAGTAGTGAACATTTTAAAGATATTGTGTGCTTGTATTTACTTCTTTAATATTCTTTTATAAAATAGGGAAAAGAGAATAAGAAAATTTAGATGTTAATAGGTCAAATAGGTGAATGGATAAAACGTTTGAATTGGATTAAAAAGTCCCCAACATTGATTCAGCCCTCCCTCTCTCAGTGTTAGGAATTATCAAAAAATGTCCTTAAAATTGGTATCAGAGCCATGGTACACCTCTGATAGATTCTTTATAGTGTATTTATTGTCTTATAAATATTTGAGTTTGTTTTTTGTGTCAATAATGATGTGAAATTTTGGTGAAGATTCAGTTATCTCTTATCAAACTTATATATCTACCATGTCCATGATAAATAAGAAAAATAAAGATAAAATAATGTTGAAGAAGAAGTCCATATTATCTAAAGAAGAGGAAGTATCTATTTCTCCATACCTTACTAAAAATGAAGAAATTTATTTCTTAGCAAGTAATGAGAAGGTGGATCAGTCTCAAACCGAGAATATAAATAAAATTTATACCTATAATGATTATGAGGTATGTGTTAGTAAATTTTAAAATTATCTTCAAGATGAAAATGATAACCCAAGTGGTGATGATCAATCTGCAACTTCTCAAGAATTTTTAGTTGGTAGATTAATAGTTATTCTGCATGGTATTACTGAATAAAGTGCACCCCTCGTTGGTGGAGGCTTTCAATGTGTGACGGAAGAGATTGACTAGTTTTAAGATGAAAGATATGTCTAGGATAAAAACATAAAAAAATATTGAATTTTTTAAGCTCATTATACATCTTGGAACCCTTGAAACAATAAAGAGGGGACTTGAAATGAGTTCATCAAAATTGATCAAAAATGTTGAAGAGAAATATGGAGTTAATAAGACTCTGAAGAAAAAGATCCATGCACTTTAAGATAATATTAATACGAGAACTGATGTCAAAGATTTATATTTGGAAGAAATTTCCATAAAGATCAAGTAACTTGACTCATTGTTACAAAGCAAAGATATGTTGCATAGAGATGAAACTAAAATAATAAAAAAGGATTTTGAAGAGAAGATGATTACGAGTTAAGATAAAAAAATCATCATCTATATAAAATGTATAGAATTGGAAAATCATTTGGACAATCATGAGAAGACACATATTAACACTTAAAAAAAGAAGGAGATAGTTTCTACTGGTACTCAATATCCACCGGATGATTCAATGGTTGAAATAACTCCAACATGTGATAAGAAATCATAACATTACACAATGATCTATCACAAGCAGCTGAGAAGAATCATGTACCATCTATACCATCTTTCACTAATGTTTCTAAATATATTTTAAAAAAAGAAAATAAGAAGAAAAATTATATAAAATTATGTATTAATAAAGGTGAAAATATACCTACCACCATATCTAGGGTGGATTGGATGAATAATTTTGAATGTGTTTCCCCAGAAAGAGAACAAAAAATCATGATGAATACCTAACGATATCATATAGAAGATATTAGAAAATTGATATTTGGGGGGTCAATGTTGGTGCTGCAATATATTAATGCATTGTGCATTATATTTTTTGTACAATCCTGAAAATATAAATGCACAATGGAAGACTATTTCAAGGGGGGAAATATAGAGAGGAAGTAGAATAATCCATAGGTCTAGAAGCATCTGTATACTGCAAAAAGATTTGGAATTCTTGATAACACCTATGATGTATGTAATGGTAGTGGTCACAAGGTAGGTACATACTCATCTCAATGTGCATTAAAAGATGATAAGAAAACAAGATCATAAAATCTATCTTGGAAGGAATAATAAACCTTGGGAAGGAATTAGAAGAATTTTGATTATCCTAAGAAGATTCCAAGAAGTAAAGGTGATAATACCTTGGATTCCAAATCCAAGAAGATGGAGGGTAGTGCCTCCAAAAGAACTATTAAAAGGGGGGAAACTCAGAAGAACCCATGTGGAAGATCCAGACACACTACCATAGTTCCAAAAGACAAATTAGTCATTTAGACTGAAAACTTGGAAAGGATGACGAAACTTGAAGATGCACAAGATAAGACTAGTGAAAAATGAAATGAAAATATTCCACATGACGAAGCCAAAGAGAATGAGAGGTTGCTAACAAAAGGAAACTCTTATGTTGGATATGTTCTATATGAGAGATTCTGGAAATCTAGTCACATTGTAAAAGGTTGTTTAACCTTATTACTATAAAAAGAAGTTGTACCATAGAGGAGTAATGATGTATCATCCATAAATGATTTTAAAAAGAAAAATTAACCACACAAAGTATAAGAGAAGGTGAAGAGACACATGATTCCATAATATAAATTAGAACAGAAATTCAGATGTGCAAGCATGAAGACTGGATCAAGTGGCGAAACTTGGTTGAGAAAAACATCTCAACCTTGATATTCATATTAATGAAATAAGTAGGATCCACCTTTTTTTGTTAAATTCTTTTATACATAATTTGTTTTTATAATACAAGTAAACGAAGTTGAAGAAAGTTATCAAGGGGAGAACTAGAGAAGTAGTTAGTGCTACTAATTCTTGATTGAAAAGATAAAGAAGATACCATCCTTGAATGATCCCTCAATTGATATTAAAATATTAATATGATTAAGGATCATCTTTTATGAATATGAAGATTGTAATGTTTTATTCTAGAAATATATGATAATGAATATTCCATCTTTGTTAGATCTTATTTATTAATATCCATTCCTGATGAGATCCACCATTATGAAGATGCCGAGGAGTGTTTCCTTGATGGGGAGACAAATAAAGAAGCTACCAGAACAATCATTTTAATTTGTATCAAATCTAAATATTATAGAAATTTCTTCATGATAATGTCATTAGAAAATGTATGTCTCTCTTAGTCTCTCATATTTAGTTATAAAAAATAACCAAATTTTTACCAAGGGAGATAAATTGAATTATTCGGTGACATAAGAAGAATAGAAGCGCCCTAAGGTAACTTATCTTTCCCATTACACCTGAATGTTTATGATCTATTTGTTGAAGCATGTGTAAGAGTTTCATGTTAATTGTTCCCAAAAATATTTATCCCACATTTAGTAATTTCATCATGGAATGAAAGTGAATAAGTCTTGAATACAAGTATTTTGAGTTCTCATTTCTTATGGTACCATGATCAGTTGGTAATGGAAGAATTTGTTTTCTAAATAAAATACTCTTATTTTCTATATCAATCACAGCTGAAGTAGACTTAGAGTGAAATGATGGATTCTACATTGCATAAGTATGGATTGATAACCCTTTTTCCCATGAGTTTTCTATTTATTATTAATAAGGGGAAGATAAAGTGAAATTAATGTTTGAAAAGTAAAAGGGAGAATGAATATAATATTCCACACATTGAAACATTCATTTGGAAATAATTTTTAAGGTATTCCAAAAAAATATTAAGGGGGTATTAAAGAGATAAATCTACGTATGGATTTTATTTTCTATCAAATGAGCATTGGTGTCAATATGATGAATCATATTAATGGATCCTGGAAGAAGCACTTGAGTCACATAATTTGAAGAAACATGTGAATGGTTTGGAGACTCTGTGTTTCATGATGATGCCAATATAATTTTTATAGATTCATAGCATTGGATTTCACACTTGAGAAATTATCTATGTTGGTAAATCAGATTATTGTTTAACTGGTTATAAGTTCAAAATACTTGTATCTATTGTGATAGATTGTTTACTAAAAGAAATTGGATGGGTGTATTTTTATTTGAATAGAATTTTTATAGAGGCTTGTAATTCTAAGGTAGCTAGACATTACATATTGAATATTATTATGTGGTTTAATTAAAATATTAGGCAGTTATCCAAGAAAATCGGTTAGCCTGAACCGAGGGCATATGCAAGACACTATGTCCAACCATACCCAAGGGAGGCCAGCTAGGCTAGTCAGCCCGCTTCTAGAAGGTCATTGTGTAAGCCCGAAGGTTCACATGGGAGATCCTGTACATAGTTTGGGCCAAGGGCCTATAAAGGGATGGGAATAGAGTGTGGCCACAGAACTGGTATGATGTGGTACTGGGAGGGGATATGTGAATTATAACCCCAACAATTGAATTATAAATCATGGAGAAAATGAGAGGCATTTCAATGTAGGATGGGCATTGTGTGATCTTGGCTATTTAATAATCCTGTTCCCCTCCCATTTAACTAGAGCAGAGTCATTTTCCATGACATATGTCTTCAAAATATGGCATGTATTTTTACAAACCTACCAACATCTTCCTCCATCCACCACTCGATGCTACTGCATGTTTTCTAGAGAAGAATATAAACCACCATCAAACAAACTAATGACCTACATGGTTGTTCTGAGGTCATAAAAATGAGGTGAAAGTGGTTGAGGAGTCATGAAAATCTGTTTCCATGATTCAATATAGAGATATCTCATCCAATCAATTTTTTACAGGAGGCCATTTAATCTTGGGTGTTCGGAAAGAAGAGTTATATGAAATCCTCATTGCATGAACGTGACCTTTTCACCAAAAATGAGAAGCTAAATCACGAAGAAAGGAAAACTTATTTCTTAGTGTATCTTTAACTGGCATGGAAGATTTCAAAGCTGAGATCTTAGACTCTTTATTCCATTATTTAGCAAGAAATATTTTATGGAGATTCAAGACAACATATACATTCACTAGAGGTGCAGATCTTATCCAATAAAAAGAGAATACCTCACATCGAGAGAGGTTGCTGCTCATATATTATTGAGAATATCTCTTTTTTCCATGAAAAAAGAGTCTCTCCAAGCCCCTTATTCATGAAGGGAAATAAAAATGCATGACAATCCAAGGATTCATGAAGAGAGGAGTCCCATTGGCCTTTGAAAAGTGAAAAGCACACTCATAGGTGATTCATGAAGAACAATGTTCTGAAAATAAAAATGGATAGCATAAACACATCTCCCTAGATTTGGATAAGTTCGGAGATCCATGAAACATTCCTGGTTTTCGAATGATCTTTAGGGAACTGTGATCTAATGAAATATTTGAGAACTCAAACAATGCGTTTTGAAGATAGTGATCCATGAAGATCACAATTTTCATGAAATCTAATCATTCTAATATTTTCACATTAAGGAATTACACTATTGGAATGAGTGACTTTTTGTTAATAGGAATAACATATGAAGATAGGGGTAGTGTGTACATGCATGATGTACATGTACTCATGTGCATGATTTGAGATACCTATGTTTGTGTGTATGAATGGAAGAGAAACACAATAAAATATGGCAGACCATGTGTGTGTGTGTGTTACAAAACAGAAATTGGATAGTGGGTTCCACCAAGAAGAAAGTTCACGATTCCATGGAAATTTATAGAACAATTTGAAAACTAAACTTGTGTTGTGAAAGGAGACAAAAGAGGAAGAAAAAATTTTATGCATTCTTGAATGCATACCTAAAGGCCCTTAAATACATAAATTTTTATGCATTTAACATACCCAAAAATTCATTAAATATTGCACTATAATGATAAATGTGAAAGGGATTCACGACATTTTTCATAAAGAATTGAATGCATGATGTGAACATGATCTAATTAGGTTGATAATTTAAAAAGTGGTTATTTATATATATATATATGATCATTATTTTATAATATTTAATTGCGGTGAAATATAGTTAAACAAACATATATTTCACTAAGATGAATATAAGAGAACTGATACTACATTCACTATTGATTTTGTGTATCAAAGAACATGAATTAATTATGATGATGTTAAGCTGATCTGATCTTCATTCATTTGATAATCACAAAGTAAGTTTTTGATTATAGTAATAAGAATAATAATAAACCTTAGTGTAATTGTTTTTTCATTGAAGAAGGAAGAAAGATTAGTCCATCATTCTACAACATTCATATTATTGTGACTGATAGTAGAAGAAGAGTGTGCAACTATCAAGTTTACTGCTAGAAAGAATAAGGAGGAGTTTCTTTCATTCACCACTACATATAAAACAATAAAGATGATTCCTATTGAAAAACAAAATAATAATTGATAAAACCAATAGGTCTCAATAGGAGAAATAATTTCATGGTGTCACAAACCTTTGACAATAAGGATATGACTGTCTTGGGAGGTAAAATAAATATCCATACAAGTGCAGTAAAAATTTCACTATTAAATAGTTTCCAAAGTGCTCCATGATTGTAAGAGAATATTATATGCATTTTAAACACATTCAAAGTATTTTTTATAGTGGTTGTGTGGTCATGATTATTTCCAGACCATGATAAGGACTAGACACTCTTATTGATTAGTGAACCATGTAAAAATAGTGTGTCTTTTTCTTTACTACTTTAATATTCTTGTATACAATAGGGAATATAAAATAATATAATTTAGATCTTAACAGGTCAAAGAGGAAAAGGGATAATTTTTTTGAATCGAATTAAAAATTTCCCAACACTGATTCACCCCCTCCTCTCAATGTTAGGCATATCCCAAACTGGTCCTTATTATTTTAACACACCAATTAAAATAATTTCAAATTATTTTTTCCTCAATTTTTAAAATTCAATACATAAAGAATTTTTTGTTGAGATATAAATAATATCATCAACATATATTTGATAAATGAAAAATTCTTTTGATGTTTTTTTAATAATTTGGGTAGGATCAATTATAACTTTTGAAAATTAATTCAAAATTAATAAATTGTTAATATTATCATAACAAGATATATGAGACTATTTATACAATAAAGTACTTTTGATAGTTTGAAATTTTGACTTTTAAGTCGAAGATTTGAAAATGCAGTGTATTTTTTTAACAAAAACATCCTCAATAATATAACCATTTAGGAATTAACTCTTGAAATCCATTTAATATAGTTAAAATTAAATATATTACATATGATAAAATTAATGTAACAGATTCAAGTATATATGTTGGTGCAAAAATTTCTTCATAATCAATCCCTTCCTCTAGATGATATCATTTTTCAATTAATCTATCCTAATTTCTAATTACTATGTGAGATTCATTTATCATGTTTCTATATACCCACCTAGTGCCAAATTTTAGATAGTCTTTATGTATTTAAACTTTTTCCCATAATTTATTGCTTTCAAATTTATTCAATTATTCTTTCATCACCATTATCAAATGTTCACCATGGATTGCTTCAATATTGTTATTAGTTTTTAGCTGAGACATATAAGCTTGATGTTCAACAATATTTATAAGAGATGATTCTGTTTGGGTTAAATTATGAAACATTTTTCTTTTATCAAATACTATATTATATTTACAAGAGGTTGAATAACTAAGAATTTTTTTTTCATCACTCTTGGGTTCAATTTTATCTAGATTCAATTTTTTTTATCTAGAATAAAGACTATGTGGATAATATTTTTAAAGTAATTTACCTTAGGTTTTCTTCCATTTCACAGTTTATAAGGAGTCTTTTTTGAAATATGTTTTTTCAAGACTATTAATTATATATAAATTTATATTCACAGCTTCTTCCAAAAAAATTGGTATATCATATTCACTAAGTATGGTCTGGGTAATTTCTTGGAGATTTCTATTTATCCTTTAAGAAACCCAATATTTTGTAGGATCATGATGTATAGATTATTTATTTAAATAACCATGATTTCACCAAAAAGTTTCAAAGTATTGATTTTTAAATTCACATCCATCATCCCTTCTGAAAGTTTTCATGGAATTCCCACTAAGGTCATCTAGATATTTTTAACATTTTTAAAAATACGATCAAGATTAAATTTTATGATCTAATAAAAATAATCATGTAAATATTGAGAATACATTAAAAATCACATAAACATATTGTTTTCTAGCTTGAATAGAAAATATATATGTTCAAAAAATACATTTGAACTTGTATAAGGAGTTTTTTGGTAGACACCTATTTATTTGGTTTAAAAGAAACTTTACATTACATAACCATTTTATAGGTATTTCATAATTTTTCTTCTGGGAATTATTATTTTGGTAAATCCTTCACTAATATTTTCTAACTAGGTTCTTATGTGAGTGTACATTATAGTGCCATTTTCTACTATTCCATATCCAATATTCTATATTAAAGGAAATTAATAAATAAATATTTTTGAAATAAAAAGAATATAAATCAACATTTTGAACATTACCATTTCTCAAATAAATAAAACTAAATTATGTTTAAAATCAAAAAATTTACAAGAATTATTATAAAACATAAAATAAAAAACAATATTACATAACTTAGACATAGAAAAATCTTATTTTAAACCATTAACAAATAAAAATTTATAAATTCATGTTTTTTTAAAACATTTCAATTTTTCCAAGACTAATTAATTTTCAATTGGAATTGTCACAATTTTTTTGTCCCCCATCAATTTTTACTATACTCTTTAATCTTGAGTAATATCCAATCATGTTTCTAGAACATCAAATCTCTAAACAACCCAAGATCTTAGTAAAAATTTTCATGAATGTTAACTAAACAATCTTATATGAAATGATTTAGGTACGAAAGATTTCTTTGGTATATAAAAGTTATAAATCAAAGCTTTGTGAATCCAAATATATTTCACATATTATTTTATAGTTTACATAATTAACACTATTTGGAAACAATGTTTTCATAGGTCCATAATGGGTTTTACCATATCTATAATTACCTTTTTCATTCATACTAATTTATTTAAAACTAGGAATAAAGTAATTTTCTTCACATCTTCCTTCACTATCCATATTGATATCATATACCAATTTTAAATTTTGGTGTTTTTTATCCATTAACATTAATTTTATGTTATTTGAACCATTTTTAAATTTCAATAGTTCCTTCTTAAGTTGTTCAACAGTCAAATTCATATCATTATTTTCGTTTAATATATTTAAATTATTCTTTTTGTAAATAGTAATACTTCTTTTTCCATGACACATAAAGAATCATTTTTTTAATATTTTTATGTCTATTTTTTATTTCATTCATAGATTCCTCAAGCATAGATAAATATTCTACTAATTATTAATTTCCCACTTATGATTCACCTTCTAGATCATTGTAATAAATAGTATAATTAGTTAATACCTCTTATATAATTTTTATAAGACATGCATTATCCCTATCAATAACATCATCCTAAGTTCAATCTGAATCACTAGAGCATTACTTTGATGCACTTTAGGTCTATTTCATAAATTTCTTAAATATTTTTCTATTGTCATCATATTTTTTCTTAAACTTATACTTTAGATAATAATATTTTTTATTTAATTTTCCCTTACATTCATATAAAGAAACTTCACAAAAAGTTTTATCCTTTTTCCATTTTCCCTTCTATTCATATTTACCTTTATAATTTAATCTTTCAAAAATATTCTTCATTTTTTTGAATATCAATAATATTTTGACTAAATGGTTCGTCTCTGCATCCCTTTCTGAATCAACCTCACTTCTACTTATGTGATGATCCTTAATTACTTATTTTTAATTTAACACATATGATTTTACTGATATATATTTCATTTTAGGTTCTCCATTATTATGATTAGATCTATGTTCCTCATTATTCACCATTATCTTGCCAATTAACTATTTGAATTTCAACTTGTTAACATTACATGATTCTAAAATATAGACGGTAGTATTTCTCCCATGGTCAGGAAAACATCTCAAAATTATTATCACCTATTTATTTTAGTCTAAAAAATATCCAAGTGAAATCATGGTGTTTATGATTTTAGTAAACCTATAAATTTTAAAAATTAGTTCATTAGGCTTCATTTTAAAATAATCACATTTAATAGTATAAGTATTGAATCACACATCTTTAACCTTTGATGTGACTTTATGAGATACAACTAAAGTATACCAGATTTAAAAAGTTGTAACACATAAATATATTTAGTTCAGATAATCTTCCCTTAATGCATATAATAAAAAATTTATAGCATTAAAATTACAATAAAGCACAGATTAGGTAGCACCACTTTGGTATTTTCTATGTGCCTTGGGGTTTTCATATTTATCTTTAATTTTTCTTCAAATATTTAATAGCATGATTTTAAGATATATTTTGATTTTGATTTTTCATTGAGAATATTTTAGAATATTAAAATAAAAAGGTTGATTAGTATGATCACCAAAAAGTTTAGAAGAATCCATAATGAAATAAAATTAAATAAATATAAATAGAGATATTTACCTCAAGACATTATCATGATTAAAATCAAATTAAGAAAATTAAAAAATTAATATAGAGATTCTGAAAGAATGTGCTTAGATACCAAATGTTAGTATTAGTTTAACGATCAAGAGGGGGTGGATTGAGTTTCCAAATAAAAAGATTATATTTTCTAAAAAATTAAAACCTATAAATTTTAAAAATGGACTAATTAAAAATATAGTAGGTAAATTTTTTTCAATGTTTTTAAAATAATCTCTCAATGTAATGTGAAATATCTTGTTAAAACAATTTTAAATGATTTAAACTTTTTGAAGTTAAGTTACTTACATTAATATATATATATATATATATAAAATATATCACTTATAAATTATTAATAATAGGATTTAATTTTTCAAAAACAAATTTTTAAATACTTTATACAATAAAATATAGAAAACTATTTAAAAATAATTATGTTAAAGTGGTGTTATAAAAAAAGAAATAAAACACACAATGGAATTTAAAATAAGAGGTTGAGTCTCTAGAACTTATCCAGATCCAAATGATATTAAACCCACTACCAACCATGTTTATTAAAACTTATAAATCTATGCACATCTTATATAATGTATACAACCATAAAATTGCACACATGTAGTATAGGCTAATCACCATAATCTTACAATGTTATTAGTGGGAATATAATAGTAAAAAGGGAATGAAAAATAATATCATAGTACTCTTCATTATTGTACATGAGTTGTGTCAAATAGATTTATATATAATGAATTTATAACATTAAAGTAAATATAAAAAAGATATAAGTTTGAGGAAAATTAAGTGAAACCATTATTTTTCAATTTTGGTTGTTCAATAAGCTTATATTCTCCTCATCTAATCTTATAGAATCTATGAAAATGACTTTTTAGCTCGGTCAAACTCTCCCTTAGTTTTGAAGTGAAGTGAAGAAAATCCTAGATTCATATGAGTGTAAAGTTGTACTCTATATTAGTTTTTCACACAAGTATATAAAATACCTTTCATGAGTGATACTTACTTTAACTTTTAGATAAATATTCTAAACTTATTTATTGGGAGAAAATCCTAAAAAAATATTCATACTCAGCATGAAATCTAATATAAAAAAAATGCTCCTACTTTTGATCCAAAATATAGTTATTCAAAATAAATAATTAAATATTATTTGAAATAGGCATGATAGATTTATCATTCTATAGTCCTTACTTAGAAACGATATATATGAATTCTCACAATCAATTAGTTATGACTTTTATGTGGTTAGTTTCTTTATATGATTTATTTATTAAGTGATTATATGGTTAATTGATATTTTGGTAGGTTTAAACTTCCTTTGTCTAGTCGATAACACAGAATGTGTGGTCGATAAAGGACATAAGGAAATTTTTAGTTGTAGTTGATTTCATAATATTTCCAATGGAGTTCATTCGTATGGTTGATCTAAAATTTTAGAAACATTCAACTTCTTATCTTAATGTGTTATCTCAGAGGCTTCATGGTTGAATATAAAAAATTTACGGTCATTCAATAGTTTTTGAATAAATCCATCCTCACATTCATTTAGGCTCCATGGTTGGATAAGGACTTCAAAAATATTTATGATTAGTACTCTAAATATGTGGTCACTCTATAGTTTATTTAGTCGATAGATTATATCTTATGGTATATTGAAGACATTATAATTTTACTGTCAAAAATATTTTACTGAAATAAAACATAGAAATCATTAGAATAATAAGATAGTTGGATTAGGTTCATTTAAATAAGGAATTTCTAGAATAATCAAACATAGTATATGTTTTCTGAACTACGGAAGATAAGTTTTATTCATGGATATTATCTTCTAATTAATATGATATGTAGTCTAATGAACTATCCTAGGTCAATTAGACAGGTCACCAAGGAAGGTCTGCGACATGAGAAGGTGCAGAAAAGGAACACATGTATTATGTATAACAAAAGAAAAATCAATGTAAAAAGTGGAATAAGGAGTTCATATACATGAGATATACATTTCCAATCTGAACAGGCTAAACCACTAAGGTAAAATAATACTAAACTAACAAGTCTCCATGTGAGCATCCATCGCCACCAAACCATCCCTCTATGAAGGAGAAGGCAAACAAGATAAACTAAAATGATACATAATTACTTTCACATTACCTAAGTCTAAAAAAAATATTTATAACCACCTAAATGAAAATATTGGGGGTGAGATAAAATACATTTAGGATTTCACCAATGAATTTATACAAATTCTTATACCATTAATATAATATATCAATCACTCAAAAAAATCCATTTTATTATAATTTCAATAAAATAAAACCTTTTTTTAAATCATACCTTAGTTTTCCTAAAAGGCTTTCATTTTCACATTTCATGGAATATGAAAATAACAAGAGAGATAATATGAAATCATAACAAAAAAACCATGGATATATCATAATATATGAATGTGATTAAATATACATGAAATATACCATCATGTGGGAAACCAAGCATAAAAGAAAAAGAAAGCTGTTTAGAATCTAACCAATACATTTAGTTTCTAGACATGAAATAACATCCCTAGTCTAGGAAGAAGGTGGATTTTACCAATAAAATTTTTTAGTGGCATTACACACACTGATGTGATATAAAATCTCCAATGAAATTACACCTAATAAAGTTACAAATCTATTTCTCAATGCACCCAAGGTTCCCCAAAGTGTTAATTCTTACAAAATAAATTTAAAAACTATTATCATGATTTAAATAACATTTACATTAAATTTTATAAGGACATTCATTCTTGAAAATCCATTTTAGAACCAAAACCACTATTTAATAATTTCATCACACACATGGTGTTCAAAAATATGTTTTTAAATAAAAAACCACTTAAAAACTAAATATATATAAATAAAACTATCATGATCATAAATAATCCAATTTCATTGAATAAACCAAATTAATTTAATATAGGATAAATAAATACATTAGTTAACCTTTTTTATAGAGACACCTACTTCAATAATAGAGGGAAAACTAGTTCCCTTCAAAAATAATTATTGGGAAGGAGTAGATCAGGTCCTCAGGATCTATGATCCATAACAAACAACATGAAACCACTGAAAAACCCCTTAGCTATAGAATCTACAGATCATTTTGGTCCCATGAGACAAGATGATAATAGATTTAGCGAATAAATAAAATGTGAAACCGGATAAAAAATGAAACATACCTAAAAGTGATCCATCAGGAATGAAGTAATTCCAAAAACAATCCAAAGGGATAAGACTCCATAGTAATGGTTAAAGTTTAGGTCAAGCCTAATAAGTATTAGAGAGAGATTAAATAAAAAAAAATTGAATAAAATGGTAATTTTATTCTTTTAAATGGTTATGAGGGCATAGAATAGTTAGGCCACATAGTTAGAAAAACTATGTGCCAATTATGTCAGGCATCTATCCTTTGGAAAATAGGGTGCGTAGTCTCCAAGAGATGGACCACACGATTTGGGATAACATTGATCAAACCATGTGACACCCCAAGAAAATCACCTAGACCCCACATGGTTCACCTATCATGTCCCATGGTTTGACTAACAATTTTCAAACAATGAAAAACAACACATGAACCATAGAGAGGCATACCACATAGTTTTTACTAACCATTCACAAAGTTTTCACCTAATCTGTTTCCTAAAAAATTACATGTTTTGAACCCTTATTCCCTAGAATCCCATAGAAATACCCCGAGGACAAACCAGGTAAAAATTAATTCATACCTTTTACTCAGAGGGTTTCACAATTATTCTAACAATGAAAGATTCATTTCCCCAAAAAGGGTTTATGATTTTACAATTGAAAAAGAAAACTTCCATTGATACCTCATCAAGAAATCCCTCTCCCACTTCTTATATATATATCCCTTCAACATTAAAAAAATAAATAGGCCAAGGGAACTATTTTACCAAGAAATAACTTATCTTTCAGATCCATAATTTGAAAGGGTTTCTCAACCATGATGGTGTCAGTCTCAAGATCAAAATCTTTAAATTTAATCACATGGGTGGGATCTGGTTTATACTTTCTCATATAGTAAACATGGAATACTTCATGGATTGCATCCAAAAAAGGTGAAAAGTACAACTGATACACCACCTTTCCAACTCATACCATGATCTCAAAGGGTCCAATAAACTTGAGTGTCGACTTACTCTATATACCCAATTTACAATGTATCAAGTGTGATTAAATTAAAATAAATACTTAATCACCAACATCAAAATCTAGCAGTATCCATAAAATATTTTTCAGAATATTTTTGATGAATAATTGATTTAACCAAACTCTTTCAGATCAACTACACCTTTTCCATAATATCCTAAACAAGACTCAGTCCTACCAAGGACCTTTCTCCCAAATCTTCCTACCACAAGGGAGGTATACAAGGATGCCCATACAATCTGGTAAAGGGTGTTGTATTTTTAAATGAATGGTAAGTATTTATATTGTAAAACTATACCATTGGAAATTTATTTTCCCAAGAGCCACTAAATTCAAGAACATAGGCCCGAAGCTTATCCTCGAGAATCTAAATAGCCCTCTATGTCTACCCATCCATTTTTGGAAGATATTTCATTCCAAATTTCAATTGGGAACCCATATCCTATTAAAAACCCTTAAAAACCTAGACGTAAAACATATAACCCTTTCATATACAATCATAGAGGGAACCCCATGACGTTTCACAACCACTCAAACAAATCAATCTTTAATATGTTCTATCATTATCATCTCTTTTATAGGGAAAAATGGGATGATTTTTTAATTCGAACAATGATCACCCAAATAAAATATTTCCCAATGAGTTTACATAGTAAAATAATAATGAAGAACCTGGAAATATCACCCCCTTTCATACTATAATTGTTAAAGGTTTTAACAAACCTATAGGACTATCTCTACCCACCTTAACCCTCAAAAAAGTGAGGCACCATGATGCAAATTCTGAAATTGACTACCTAATCCTTAGACACCAAAATCAATGTTTAGGATCATGAAACATCTTGGTATTCCCAAGGTTCATGGAATAGTAATATAAATCTCTATTTTATATCAATTAATACCTCAGTGATAAAGTAAAAACCAAACTACCACAAAAAAATCACTAAAAAGAGTCTGAGACCACTCACTTGTGGTCTCCCCACCATTTAGGATTTTACTAAAGCATAGGAAATCGATGTTTGTTGACATCTTAAGAAACAATTGCTCATAAAATGATGAGTGAACCTTCACTAAAGTAAATAAAACATTATCATAATCCTCTTCTACTCCCAATCCCATCTCAAAAAAAACTTTATAGACCACTCCTCAACTAATTATGTTAAGGATTATGTTGGTAATTTACTTCTTGATGCATTGAAAACCACCGTATACTTCTTAGGTGTATAAGAAATATCAAATTTGAAGGTATATAGATACTCAACCCATCAAACCTATCACAAGTTCATATCCCTTTGAGTAAAAATATAATTTAGGTTATTATAATCATAATATATCATAAACTGCTTCCCAAAGAGATACCGATACCGTGTTTTCAATGCATACATCACTACTGCAATCCCAATATCATGGGTAGGATACTTATTCTCTTGAGGAAAAAACTGGTTAGAGACAGAAGCCACAAAATTATTCCCTTTCATCAAGATACAACCTAAACCCATACCAAAAGAATATCAAAAAACATCATAACTTATACCATGTCTTAGAATATTCAAAACTAGAGCTACATCCAACCTCACCTTTAATTACTCAAAATATCTTTGATATTTTTCATTTCAATAAAACATTATACCTTTCTGGGTAATATTTTTCAATTGAGATGAATGCCTGGATAATTCGTGAATAAACAACTATTTTTAAGTAGCCAATTTCGAAAATATTAGGATCTCAAACACATTTCGAAGATACTATCGATACATAACATCATGTATCTATTCAGGATCCATTAAGATTCACCTCTTAGATATAACATTCCCTATAAATTTTTCCACTTGGAACCAAAATTCACAATTGAAAATCTTACCATATAAGTGATATTCCCTCAAGGTTCTAAGGTAAATATCCTAATGAGCTCAACGATCCTCCTCCAACATAGAGTACACTAAAAAGACAAACACAACTACAAAAAAGAAAAAAAACCAATGAAAAATTAAGTTCACCATTAGTATTAATTTTTTAATAGAGTTTGTGAGACCAAATGGAATATAAAGAAACTCAAAATTCTTATAATAGATCAAAAACACAGTCTTTTGTATATCATCTTCTTGGAATCTTAGTTGGTGGTACCTTGAATGAAGGTAAATATTTGAAAACCAATGATCTTATATGAGTTGATAAAAGGGATCATAAATCCTAGGAAAGGGATATATTTTCTTAATGTTCACACAATTTATCTTTCGATAATCCACACAAATTCTGAGGTTGTGATCTGACATCTTAGAAAAGAGTTCAGGTGAAGCCCAAGGTGACACACTGGGAGGAATAAATACCTAAGCCTCAAGGTTTGAAATCTAGGCATGTAGTTCCATCAACTTAGAAGGTTCCATGAAATATGAGGCATAGAAATAGAAATTATACTATAAATAACGCCAGTTGTTAAATTAATCTATCTCTATGGTGGTAAACCCGAAAACTCGTCCATAAATACCTTGGGGTATGCACACACCACTACTGAAAGAAGAACTAACAAAAAAGGAAATTGAAATCAGGGAATATATTTAACAAATGGAATGAGATCACCCTCGAATAATTAATAAAATAACATTCCCTTATTGATATAGGGTCCCACTCACCATCAAAACATGAGTGAACGGATCGGGTGATAAATATTGAAATCGACCTTAAAAATAGTCAATATGGGTTTTAATTATGATCATCAAATACTAACCAATAATCAACTTCAATAAATAAATATTATGGACTATGAAACCCCACACCACATTGAAGTCATATATCATCACCCAAAAAATGGAAAATTGGAAAGCTTGTTCATACCCCTTTACCAAATTCATGTAAAGATCAAACAAGAATGACATAAGCTCCGAACATTAGACCAAATTTTCAAATAATTTTAATGATATAAAAGAATGATTTGAACCTATATCAAATAATAATAGCTCCATAGCGGAGGAAATAAAAACCATACCTCTAAAAATAACCATACCTACTTTAGATTCCCTTGGTGTATTCTATTTCGCATAAATATGTCCCAACTCAGTTCTTCCCAAAGTTTTGTTTAGAAAATGAACACACCCATTGGACTTAGGATAATTTCCACCACATTTGGAAGCATCAATCTGATCCTGTGAACCATTAGTTTGGGTGGATACCACCTCAATACCTTGGTAAATCCTTATAAAAAATAATATTAGATGTCAAGGTCTTCTATAATGATGACATGTTCGGGGAACTTATATAAAATTAGGAATGGTCTAACTAGACCTCCCAACCAGATAACAAAAAACCCACCTCTATCCCTAAGAATCCCCTAAAACTAGTCCTAATAAAAATGGCATACCTTTGTGCTTTTTTTCTATCAGGCAGACTCACCCTGGATAACAACCACACTAGCCGAAGATCCTCCCAAACTCATTTTCCTGTTATGTCTGCCTCTATCATAGATTCCTTATCAATTACATCAAAAACTTTTGGAAGGAATATGAGGATCAACATTGAATGAATATCATCCTGAAGAACCATCTCAAAACTTTAACCCATAAGGCAATCATTATAAAATAGCTTTGATGCTAAGTGACAAGCTATATGGAAAGGGAGGAATACACCAAAACAAACCGCTCCCCTTGCTCCGAGGTTAACAAATCCTAGGCCTTTTCTACATACAATTTTTAAGTATAAGGCTGTGAGGTAAATATTTTCTTGAAATAAATTCGGGTAAAATACTTCTGAAACCTGTCTTCCACAATAGAGTCTCACCATCTCTTTTCTAGTCCCACAAGCATATATGTGGAAAAACCTATGTTAGATTCCTCACGATTTTTCAAAATGTGGATGATCCACTTTATCATGTCAATACATTCCTTATATTACTAGGGTGCTTTATCACCATGGAATATATTTGAATACAACTTAGTAAATTTTGAGCCCTGATCTACCATTCATCTTGGGTTCCTAACACATGCTTGAACCAGGGTTTGAATAGTGAGAATTACAGCTTCTACAAAAAAAGAGTCCACTAGAGGGTTTGATAGAGAAACCTATCTCATATCTTCCTTAATCAAATTTGGATGATTAATTATAGTATGGATTTTTCTGATAAACACAATAAAATAACCAAAAAGAGTAATAGAAATTTTCTAAGTAAAAGGACTAACTTGTTGAATTTATATCAATGTCTTTAGACATCAAGAATTTATATAATTTGTGAATTTTATTTGTGAAAGAAAAAATTGTATGAGAATTAAAACAACCATTTAAATATACCCCAAATATTTTTAATTCAAATAACATTAATCACTAAGTCTCAATCTTGGAAAAAAATCCCAAACAAACTATGGAAACTCGGGTTTAGACATGAAAGTGGGCTATCCAGTCACCCTCTTGTAATTACTATCTGAATTTTGAACTTCGTAAATTCTATCTACCAATAACATTGAATCAAACCAGGGAAGATTTATAAAAAAATTCTAGGTATTCCCTTTGATAAAATTTAATAAAAAACCATCCTGGTTCATCTATAAAAGTCACCCAGGAAGGTCTACCACATTGGAAGTTGAAAAAAAGAACACAAGTATCATTTATAATAGAAGAAAAATCAAAGTGAAAAATGGAATAAAGATTAAATATCCCTAATATATACAACTCTAATTGAAATTATCTAAACTTGGAGGATAAAACAAGACCAAACTACCAAGACCCCATGTGACCATCCATCACCACAAAACCATCCCACTAAGTAGGCGGTGACCAATAAGATAAACCAGAATGCTATACAGTTTCTTTCTCTTTACCTAATTCCTGTAAAATAACATCTATAAATACCCAAAGTAAAAATTATTTTTGGGCACAAATCCTAGTATGATTTCACTAAATAATATGTAAAAAGTCTAATATAATGAAATCACTAGCTCTATCCTTAAAACCAATCAAGTTTGCGAGTATTTATACAAAATGAAACCATTTTGTAAAACATTCATCGGTTTTCCTATAATATTTTCATATTCCCATAATAAGGAATATGAAAAGTATAGGAGAGATATCACGAAATCAAAACAAAAAAAAACCATGGATACACTGTAAGATAAACATGTATGAAAATAACTGTGAAATATACTATCATGTGAAAATCCAAGCTTAAATGAAAAATCACACAGTTTTTTCTCTAACCTATATGTATAAATTTTAGACATGAAAGGAAACCCCTATTTTAGGAATAAGGTGTATTAAGATAATAAAAACCTATAGTAGCATTATACAGACTAAATTGATACAAATACTCACGTGGTATTACACACACTAAAATGACAAGTCTCTTTCCAAACACATCTATGGTTCCCCAATGCTACATATTTTCCAAAATCAATTTTTCAGAAATTTAAAAAACATTTTTCATATCAATTAATAATGAAATTCATTCTTAAAATATATTCTATAACCAAAAACACCATTAAGTTATTTCATCGAACACTTTGTGTGAAAAAATAAATTTTGGAAATAAAAAACACCTTTAAAAACATGAATATATTTATATAAAAACAAAATGACCATAAATCAACCAGTTTTATCATATAACCTAATGAATTTAAAATTAATTAAAATAATTTATGACTTAAACCTTTTTATAGAGGTACCTAACTCAATAATAGAGGAAAAACTAGCTTCCTTCAAAAATAGAGATTAGGAAAGAATAGATTGGGTCCTCATTATTATAGACTCAAAAGAAACTATAAAAAACCTATTTAAAACCCCTTATATCTGACATCCATTTCACATTAAAGTATCGTAAGATATTGAGAGGAGATATTTAGTGAATATTTTTAAAGAAAATGGGAAACCAGATAAAAATCACAACATACCACAAAGTGACCAATCAAGAATGAAGGAATTACACCAATAATCCAAATGAAAGGTCTATAAAGTGTTGGAGAATGTTTAGGGGGGAAAATAACTAGTATTTGGGAGAGAATATATAATAAAATGATAATGGGAAAATGGATAATTTTAAACTGTTTAAAGATTCAGAGGGTTGGGCACATGGTTAGTCTACAGAGTTAGGAAAATAATGTTCTAACCATGTGTGAACTCTATAATTTTGAAAACAGGGCACACAATCTCTTAGATATAGACCACACTGTTTGGAAAAACCATGTTCAAATTGGGTGACACCCCTATACAATCTTCTAGACCTTGTACAGTTCTCCTAGAACATCATACATTTTAACTAACTAGACTCAAACCTTGAAAAATTCCACTTGAACCTTATAGAGGAATACCATATAGTTACCTCACTCATAGTACTAACTTTTTTCAAATAATGTGCCTAGCATGTTTCCTCCAAAATTACATATTTTCAACCCTTGTTCCCTAGAAAACTCTAGAACAAGACTAAATAAAAACCATGCTCAAATTAAGGTTTTCTTATTACCCAAAAGTAATGAAATGTAGAACCTTTAACAAGTGTGCACAAAAGGGGACCTAGGTCTCCATTTTGGGGGTTCCCCACTAAGGGGAAAATTAGGTATTTTTTAATATTTCAAATTTTCATTCTATTGATCAATGTTTAATGTTTATTTATATAAACTATGTTCTAAAATCTCTATGTTTGTGGATGGATAACTTGAGGGGTGATTCACAGAAGTAAGTTGAGTGTATCCCAACTATCATGTTTATGAAAATTTTCATTTCCATTAAAATATCTAAAAAATTAAAAATTATGATCTTGGGGTTTTTGATGATTTATTTTATCTTGGTCTCACTTGTTTTAATTCTTTAAATGAAAATAAAATTTTTCTTCATTATTACAGGGGCTGTTATATGAATATTTTAGTGGAGTATCAGATGCTTGTAATGACAGATGATTTTATATATTTAGAATATTCTTTTTGAATAAACATGTGTTTCATATTTAGGAACATAATATAGTATGAAAGACAAGCACCACATAACAAAAAACAAAAAAAATATTATATTAATTCAAAATAATGAATTTAGAAAATAAATATACCCAATTAAATTGAAAAAAATTTAATGGTACAAAAAACAAAAAAACAAAAAACAAATCTGCAATTAGAAAATTTGGATTATTTTGATATATTGGAAAAATAAAACCTATGAAAAACGCAATAAAAAAACATTAGTAATATGATAGAACTTTTGGAAAATGATGAATATAAACTTGAGAGGAATTTTAGTGAATGATAAAGGAAGGAAATATTATTATTTTTATATAATTTATAAAACCAATATGACCATTAGAAAGATGATCGTTGGAATAATAACATGCCCATTGGAATAGTAAACTGGTCATTTAGAATAGTAACCCAACCATTTGAATAGTAAAATAATATTTAGGTATCTTATGAAATAAAAATATAAGGAAACTATATTGTAATAAAATTAAATAAATGTTTTATATATTAAAAAATAAATATTTGAGACAATGTAACAATAATTATACATTTTGTAAAATATATATATTTTACTTTTTTAAAATACATTTTTATAATAAATTTAATAAACCCAAAAAAGTTTATTTTCCTATAAAAATTATAAAACACTAAATATTTTTATATAAATGGTTATATAATTATAATCAATTATAATCAATTTTTCTAATGGTTAGAAATTTGATCATGTCATAAAAATTTCTATATTTCAAAAATAAGGATTTTATTTAAAAATTAAATTTCATAAAATTATAAAATTATTTTGATAAAATGGATGTCATTTTGTCAATAAACACATCTAACTATTTTTAGGGTTTGGTTTTATTATTATTTATAAATAGTAAAATATAGAGCTGAATAGTAAAATAATGTATAAGTACTATATTTTTTATAGTGAATACAAATGAATTTTTGAGATTTTTAGAAATTAGATAAATATTTTAAAGGTCCATTTACCATTTAATCAAATGAAAAATACTATTTAATCACAAGTTTGATTACTATTTGAATATATAATATTTTATTTTAAAACACACATCTCCCCCTTAATAAATACCACCCTCCCCCGCCATGATCTCTTCACTTTCAAAACACATTTACTCTCCCAAAACATGAATAAATACCTCCAAAAATTATTATAGATTTCCTACAAGATTTTATATTACCAAAATTCCAATTTAAGAAGGATTAAGGTGTAGTGAAAATGAATCACATCAAAGTAATAAAGTATGTATTCTATTTCTTACACCTTTCAATTTATTTTCCTTATTACTTCCAAATAATCATTATAATTGTCTTAAATATGAATTTTTTCATAATATTAATAAAATAATTCTACTTCAATATAAATTATATCATCATATAATTTATATAATCCATTTTTATATTTGATTGTAACAATAATCCCTTCATGGTCAGTTTTAATCACCTATATGGATGATGTTATAATAAACTACTACCGCCTTCATGGATGGTTATAATAAATATTTTTATGGTAAAATATGTACATAATAATGATATTATAACATGATTTTTATTCTATAATGGGTAAAAAAATTAAATAATAAAAATTATGTCCATAATGGCCAATAACACTACCTTAATTAACAAACCATTAAATGATTTCCCTTATAAAAAATAAACCATGAAAATATTAAAAGAATTATACACATTTCAAACCATTTAAAATATATAATGAAATTAAAATAATATCATCACACTTATGGATTTATAGATTCATTTGATAAGAACACCCATCATTGTCCACAAACCGATGAAGCCTTGTAACCATGAAACACATATTCCCAGGATGGTGATAATGAAAAAAATATCCTAATAAAATGATTATAAATAAATATAAAAGAATAATAATAAATAAAATATACATGAAAAAGGTTCTGAATCAATTATTTCGTAATATAATTTTATTATTCAGTATGTTAGATGAACTTACTAAGGGAGTTGGGGGTTGAGGTAAGGGAAATCCCAAACCACCCTATTTTTGATTTGAGTTATGCTATGTCTCTCCCCAACTCTCATTTTCTATATCTTATTCACATTAAATTAATATATATTATATTTATTTTACTTATATATATACATATTTTATTTCCCCTTTATTTTTTGTCAATATATAGGTTTTTCATGTTCCATTCTCAATACATTATTTAAAGAAAACCCAATTGAAGGCAAATTTTATATTATTTAATACTTTTAAATATACAATATTTTAAATTAGTTTATAATAATGATTTCTAAAATAATATATTTTTATTTGAAAATATCCTTTTTTCATTTATGTGTTTAATTAAAACACTATAAAGTTACCTTCTTTAAAGGTTCTCTAATCATTTAATAAAACATAATTTAAAAGGATCATTTCTATACATGCTACTCTGCCACTTTATTTTTAGTTTCTCTTCACTTTTAATTCACAATAATGAACTATAATTCTCATTTAAATTAAAATAATCCAAAATTATTTAATCTTTTCTTTTCTATGGAATATTTATAGTATATATTTTGGTTATGCTTTGAGACATAATAATGTAATCAATTTCCTTCTCATGGGTTTTCTCATGATTATGATTTAAGTTTGATTCCTTTTACTTATTTGGAACACATATTCATCAACATGTTATGATGTGAAAGGTTTATTTCAATTATAAATCCACCAAATTAATTGATTGATGTTTTCATCTCATGAGATACCATGTATGGTGCATGAACAATAAGCCTAACACACTATATTATGTAGTTTTAGTAATGACCCATTGACTTATGTATACAATGTCATGTTTTATGTTGTTTCCTCATTATTATAATGTAATGTTATTATTATATCTTATTATTTATTTTATTCTCTAGTTTAATTAGATATTATCTTATGATTTTACGATATCGTGTTTTTCTTATTGACTCATATGTTATACTTCATTATCATGCATGTTACCTTTCTAGATATATAACTCAAAATTTATCTTTATATATGTCCCTAAAGTATTGTATGATGTTATATAAGTTCAATGGGATTTAAGATCATATTATATGTATTTAAAAAAAATATTTACTTTATTATTAAGTTGATTCATTATATATCAAATCTTCTAAATACACTACACCTATAGATTTTTGGGTTGTGTTTTATGTATTTTTAGGTTCAAAAGTATGTAATAATTTGTGAATGAGAGTTAGGTTGTTATATTTGGTATCATAGAAAGTAATAATTATTATTAAGGATTATATTATTGTCTATAATTTTAAATATGCCACATATAATCTAGATTTAGAACTAGATATTCATATGTAAGTACATTTACATCTTTTATGAGTTATTCCTTACATGTTCAGAGTATTCCCTTTTATATAATTATAATTTTGATTTGTACCATCCCTAATTTCATTTTGTTTTAGTAAATTATGGAAAATAAGGGAAAATATCTCATCAAAAAATTTGATAGTCAACGTAATGATTTTCTAATCTATAAGTTTTATATAATGGAAATAGGACTTAAGAACCTCATGGATTTATTTTTACACTTGGCTCAAGTTATGAATAATAACATAATCACGCGGGACAAAATATTTCTCCCAAGAGATAAAAATTTGTGGTTGAGACATTTATATGAAAAATGCCTATCACATTTAGTGGATTTTATGATCCCCTAATTTTGAAAAACTGATTAATTACATTTTTAAGATCTTTTCTATATTTTAAATATCTAAGAAAGATAAAGTTATATTAGTTGTATATTTCTTGATATGAGAAATAAAATAGTGGTGTACAATGATCAAGAATACAAAACCGAAAAAGTTAATTGATTCCAAAGGGGATAAATTCAAGATAATATTTTTTAATAATTTTTTTCATCACAATATCTATATTAAAGAAGCTGGGGAATTCCGTGGACTCAAGAAATGGGAGGATTAATTACTTAGTTCTTATGAAGAATACTTTATAAGCCTTGAAATGTATGCATATGGATTTTTTATACAAAACACGAGAATTAATAATTATTTAGAAATTCATGAATTTTACAACTATAAAAAATTGTCTGATGTGCCCATAAATTGGAGGTGAATATTATTGATTTTAAATGCTCTTGGGAGATACGGATAAAAAGAAAATAATGGAGTTTTGTTATAGATGAAAAATATATTAACATCATGGTGGTAGGAAAATAAAACTTCACACATTTTATAAGTGTGCGAAGAAGTATCCCTAAATATACCTCAAGGGAAATAAAGAGATGTTTTATGTGTGGAAAAGAGGGGAATCAATCTAATGAATGTCATAAAAAGATGAAAAATAAAAATAAATTGATGGAATAAAGGGAGGATATAATAAATACATGAAATATTCTCCAATGATTCGACTATATATAAAAATAACACATTTTAAGTTAGTGTACTAAGTTATGGGTCGTCTAAGATAACCAAATAAGAAAACCTCCAAGGCCAAGAGATATAGAACGACCATAATCTATCACTATTAATGATTTGGATCATGAAAACAAAGTAGTAATAGGTACACTTGTTATTCATTCGTTAACAGTTAATGTCCTTTTTTATTCTAGTTATACAGATTATTTCATATCATGCATGTTTAGTTGAAAAATGAAGATTCTTTGTGATGTTTTATGTTTTTACAATGTTGTCTATTTTATAAAAAATAACATTTTTTAAAAGAATGATTTTGAAAATTTGGTTAATGATGTTTTTTGGGAAGTTTAGAACATTATTAGTGAGGCATTACAGATAATTTTGAAATATATAGTTTTTTATAGAGTTGGTGATATGATGAACTGTATCACATTCAAACAATAACATGTTGTTGTTATCAAAAGTTGATGAGTTTTTGTAAAAGAATAATGTTGTAGATTTATGGATTTATAAAACATGGGAGGTAATAAAATATCTCAAACAAATCTAAATATGATTTTTTATTATTTTAAGTCTCTGAAATATCATTATGATGTTTGTATACATGCATAAGTTAGTAGATGGAGTTGTAAAAATTTGTACATTAGAAGGATGTTGACACCTTTAAACATGATTTAGTTTCTGAAATAAATACAATCAGAATGATTTGAGTAAGTTTCATTAGACTAAGATGAGGAATAAAGTCAATTAGATTGAGATAAGGAAGTTCTATTGGATTGAGTTGGGGAAGAAAGATGGTAAAATTGAGCGAAGAGAATTCCATCAAACTATGTAGAGGAAGAAATACAATCAGACTAAGATGAAGAAGTTCCATTGGACTGAGCTGAGGAAGAATGTTAATCTAGAAAAGATGAAGAAATTCAATTAGACTAATATGATGAAGTTCTATCAGACTGATTTGAGGAAGAAAGTCAATCTGACTGAGTTGAGGATGTTCCAACGTACTGAGCTGAGGAATTTCTAATGGAATGAGTTTTAAAAACTATAGTGTTTTATATTTTATTGAGAATTTAAGAAGAGGTTATTAAGAATTAAAAATGTTTTCAAAAGACACAATAATAGATGAGATGGATTGAATAATTCCAATATTAAGTAAAAACATTGAGTGAAATTTGGAGTATTTATAATATAGGTGAATAGGAAAGGCATTACAGTTTCCCACCATTAATATTTCTGGACAACCTATAAATAGAGGTGGAAAGTACATGGGTTATTAACAATATTCTCATGTGTGGGAAAGGTGGAAGTGTTATAGATTTCATGTGATAATTGTTTTCCAGACAGAGATCACGCCATAAAGTCAGACTAGATTTAGTTTAGATTACCAAACTAAAGAAGACAAGGCTGAAGAAGATCGTTCTACAAATTTGAGCGAATTTCATAAGGTGTAGATTTCATTTCTGATAGAAAAAAAGATTCTTCAGGAACATATTGAGAATAGGTGAATCAGACTATGTGTATCAGAATGAGTCTATTGAACTAGGTTCATTGGACCGAGGGCCATCAAACTCAGGGTCATTAGACCTAGTGAATTTTATAGAGTGAATTGAACAAAGTATGTTTAATTTTGTTTTGGTTCCTTTTTGGAAGAATTTTTTTAAAACTAATGGGATTCAGTTTAATAATTCTTATTGGGAGATAGAAGGTGTTTAATAGGACTTGACACAAGTTTTATTCACTTCTTTATTATAGTGAATTTCCACAGACCCGTAAGAGCAACTATGGAAATGATGTAGGTTCACACACTAAGGCCCTATAAATATCTTATTATTTGATTTATTTCCTAATTTTTAATTAATAAATTTTTATTAAAATATGATAAGGAAATTAAATTTAATAGGTTTTAGGGGTTATGTTTCTAAAAATTTGAATCTTATGAAAAACTTACAATTGGTTCACCACCCCCACCTCTTAGTTGTTATTTGATCATTTGGAAGTTTAATTGGTATCAGAGGAATGTTCCCATGCTCAATCCTTATCATTCATAATATCAATTATATCAATAGTATAGGTATTAATACATTTTATAGAAAAAATTATTATGGTTGGAAAGATAGGATGATTCCATATCTCCTATCTCATGGCCTTGACGTTGTTGATACTGCAACAATTGGTTTTCCAACTATTGAAAAAGATGATCTGATGACATTTTCTGAAAAGATAAATATTGAATTGGATTTAAAGGATTTAAATTATATCCTTATGTAACTATCATAAAATATTTATATGATGGTTATGGGTCTGAAATTTATTTTCAGTGGGAAAACTAAATTGAAGGAAGAAAACATACAACTCTGGCTTAGAAAGATTGAAGACATAAAAATTAGAGATGAAGAAACTATTGATCAATACTTTATCAAAAAAATAATGTTTTTTTATAACATTATAGGTTTTAGAAATATCATGTAAAATTCTAAAATTATGAAGAAACTCACGAGAAATTATCCAGACATGTTTGATTATAAAATTTCATCTTTAGAAGATAAAGATGATTTATCTCTTGATGATCTGCATAACATTCTTGTTTCCTGTGAAATGAGAAAATATTTTTTCTTTGAAAATAATATGAAAGATGAAATGGATTTTTATGCTTTGAGAAAGATGAAAATTCAACATGTTGAATATTTTTATCCTTGTGAATCTAAAGATAAAGAGAATGGGGCGTTGAATGATAAAATCATGTCTCTAATATATAAGAACTATCAAAGAGGAAGAGGAAATTACAGTGGAAATTTTTTTCTAAATTTCTTTGAGTGTGGTGAAATTAGTAATTTTACTATGAATTTCTTGAAGAACAATGTTTGATAATATCAAGATGACTCTATAAAAAACCCACAGTGGAAGAAGTTGAATAAAATTTCTAAAGAGTAATTGTCATCCGAAAAATATAAGAATAAGTTCACTGGGAGGAAAAGAAAAATTCTAAGTAGGAAAGATGAATTAAAATCAACTAAAAAAATTATTATGAAGATTAATGTTTAGAAAAGTTCCAAAAATTCATTACAAAGTTGAGAAAATAGGAGACTCTTCAAATAGAGAAGAAGAAAGAGGTGAAGAATCTTAAAGATAGTATAATCTTATAATATAAATTGTTTCATTTATTGATCAGAATATATCTCTTAGAAAATAAATAAAGTTGATAAATAAAGATAGTGGAAAATTTGTTGAAGGTAAAAAAGTTTTTGTCAATAAAGAATAAGAATACATTCAGGAGATCTTAAGTTACGAACTTAGAATTACTAAACAGGTATATATCGTTGAAGATCTCAGTAATAATTTGGAATATAATGAATAAGAAGTTAAAAAGTCTCAATCAAAACTTATTGAATACAAAAATTAAAATAATAAATGTGGATTATAACTTCAAAAAATCTTGGGAAGTAAAAGATGATACTTTTAATTTTTCCATGAAAGCGCAAATTAGAAAATAAGTAAAATAATTATTCAAAAAAATTAATTTTTCATATTATTTTTCTAAGATTAGAGGTTCCGAAAAAGGTATTGGTAAAGATTGTCATGAGAAGGGTTGTGAAAAATCTATCACAATCCCAAAATATGAAAATTACCCTTAGAATATGGTTTTCACACAACCATAATATGTTATAGTAGAAATAATTTATCAACCCCAAAAAAGTTTCTAATGATAAATTTACTACTTTAACAAAATATTGAGATTCATTGGGTTTTTCTAGTGATAATAAATTTATGATCACAAAGCATACAATTTGTGGTGCAACATGTCTCTACCTAAAAATATATATATAGAAATATGAAGAATAATGAAAAACTTTCCTATAACTCAGGATACTGGAAAAGAAAAAACAAAATATGTTATATAACTTCCAACATAAAATAAATTTTAATTTCTAGAAGAAGTATGTTGAATATGTGGCCATGTTGTTTATCATGATAAAAAATATATGACACTCCTTCTGCAATAATATTGTTATAGTAGAAAATAAAATGATGTTGGAAAGAAGACAGATGAGGAATGTGATTTTTTTGTTGAGATATATTAGAATGAAATAATTAATAACAAACCATGATTAATTGAGAGTGTTTGTTCAGAACAAATGATAGATGATTTTTAAATCAAGAATTATGTTGAAAATTTTTATGGATTAGTTTTTACCTTATGGAATGATAGTTACATAAATATTTGAGGAATTGGAATAACCAAGATTAAGTAAAAAGGTTCAAATATATGGAATTTATATATTTTGATAGCCCAAAATATTACTTACATAGTGTGAGTAATATTTTTCATGATGGAAAATAAGTTATTTTTTTAGAAAATATTCATTTTTCATTAGAAGTGTGGAAGATGGAAAAGTAGTTATATGAGGAGAAAGAACTAGTGAATGTCTATTTTAAATAGAAGAACTTTACAAATCCTATTACTTGAGTCATGAAGATGAAATGATGTTATTGAAATAGAGAATTTGGAATCTTGTATTGAAGAATATAAAAAAATATAAAATATTTATACAATATAAAATTTTCTAGAATTGAAAATAGGGAAGTAGTGGTTTTTACAACTTGTAAAATATGAAAAATGAGTAATAAAAGTCATAAGAATGTTGATATTCAGCCTATGAGGCCTCTTGAACTTATTCATCTTGATTTATGTTGTTCAATGAGACATAAATCAATAAAATGTAATTTTTAATTTATATATTTCATTGATCATTTCACTTGGATGACCAACATCATGTTTATGAAGCACAAGTCAAAGTTAGTAGAAATGATCAGAGTTTTTAGAAGAGAAGTTGCGAGTAAAATGGGGTTTTATATAATGATTTTGAGAATAGATAATGGATCATAATTGACATGTAATACCTTTAAATCCTATAAAATAAATCATTGAATCAATCATAAGTATAGTACTTCATACACACCACAAAAAATGGAGTATTAGAAAGGAAAATATTAGTTTGGTGGAAATTGGATGAAGCATGTTACAAGAATACAAACTTTAAAATTAATATTGGAGATAAGTTTTTAATGTTGGTGTTCATGTATAAAATATATTTTTTCTAAGGTCGGAATCCAACATGGATTCCAATGAAATGTGGTATAATAAATAAACTTTATATAAATATTTCTTGATTTTTGGAAGTATATGTTTACTAAAAATAAAAAATATGGAACTTGTGATATTTGATGAGGAGGATGAAGAAGGATTTTTATGGGATATTCACCTAATAGAAGAAGTTATAAATTTTATAAAAAAATTTTAAAAATGTTTATGAATTTATATAATGGTAAAGTTATTGAAAATCCAATCTCATTAATAGAAGCTTTTGAAACTTTGAGGAATAAAAACTGAAGATTTCCAACAAAAGTAAAAGTGGGTCAAAATAGATTTTCAAGAATTCGAAGAATCATGTGATGTGGAAAGTGAAGTTGGAAGATAAATATTAAAATTTCCTACATTATAGAAACATGTTGGAACTAAAAATATTCTTTGGAATCAGAAAGATCCTATTTAGACAAGAAGAAATTTGATATTGGAAAACCAAAATTTATTAATTTCAAAAGTTGAATTCAAATTAGTTTAAACCACTATTCAACCCAAATAATGGGTAAAAGATATGAATAAAGAGTTGTATTAGATTGAAAAAAACAACACTTGGGAACTTGTGCCATATACAAAAAATAAAAATTTTATCATAATGAAGTGGTTTTATAGAAATGGGATAAATGAATGGAGAAAAGTTTCAAGAAACAGAGTAAAACTTGTTTGTAAAGGCTATGAACAGGTGTAAGGAGTGGATTTTGAGGAATCATTTTCCTTAGTTGCAACATTAAAAACTATTACAATGTTTCTAGTAGTTATTTCACAATGTAATTAAAATTTTTATTATATAGATGTAAAGTCATCCTTTCTAAATGGTGATACTGATGAAGAAGTTTAAATTGTTCAACCTTTTGATTTTTTTAATTGATGAATATGGAAGAAAATTTTGTAAATTTAAGAAGTATTTGTACTAGCTGAAACAATATCTATATATATGGTATTCTAAACATATAAATTGTTTGATAATATCAAAATCTTCTAAAGTAAAAGTTTATAGAAACCTGTATGTGAATGAATTTAACTCCATCAACATTCCTGTAATTATGCATGTTGATGGAATAATCTTTTATAGAGATAGAGAAGATGTTTCTAAAAACATTATGGAGAAATAAAGAAGAACTTTGAGATTTAAATGTTTTGATAATTAATTTCCTTCCTTGGTTTATATATTTAAAAAAAGGAAATAACAATTTCTTTTCTCATGAAAAGTATACTAGGTAATTGTTAAAAAATCATGGTATGGTCAAATCCAAATAATATTATACTTCTATTTTAGTTGGGATAGGTATAGGTAAATATGAATCTAGAAAAAGTGTGAACCATACATATTTTTATAAGATGGTAAAAAGTTTTCTTTAACTCACAACCTCAAGACCTGATATTTTTCTTGATGTAACTTTATGTTCCATATATTAGATTGATCCAAAAGAGTATCATATGTTCGAAAAAAATAAAATTCGTAGATATGTTAAAGGAATAAATTCACATGGTATATTATAAAAAACAAGTTGTGACATGAACTTTCCAAGTTATACTGATGTTGACTAGGCAAGAGATTGCAATGAATTAGAATAAACTTTGTGAAGAAAATTTTCATTAGTGAATGTTTTGTGGTTTGGTACTGCAATAAATAGAGTTCAATAACTTTGAGTACAATGGATTTAGATTATATTTTAGATACCTAAGAATGTATTCATATTTATTGGATGAGAGTTTAGTTGGAAGATTTTAAAGTTTATGTTTTTAAACCATTGAAGATATTTTGTGATAACCAGAGTGCAATTTATCTTTCAAAAAACCATATCCAACAGTCATGATCAAAGAATATTGGTATGAAGTTTTACTTTATAAAATATAAGTTAGCTAGTAGAGAATTTTTATTGGAATACATTTCTTTGAAATATCAAATTGTTGATATCTTTTCAAAAATAATGTCAAAAGATATATTTTTGGAATTAAGGCTGAAACCTTGTGTTCATCCTCAAATAAAGTCTTCCAAAACTTATTAAATAAATCCCCCATTGGGATTTGGATTATATTTAAAAATATGGATAACATGTACGACATTATCCTTTCATGTAAGGAGAAGTACTTTTCTTACTTAAATAAATATGAACATTTGGGTATCATAAAACGAGGGATAGAAAATGAAAAGTGAGAGAAAAAGAGAAAATTTGGGGGGATCATATCTTTAAATGGAAAATAATTACCTTTCACTATGGGATGAAATCCCTTAGAAACATTATTTTATCTAGTATTTTGCTGTTAGTACACTCTCTTTTCATAAAGGTTGTGTTTTAGTAAAAGTAAAGAAATCATGTTTCGTTTACAAATATGAGTTGTGAAAAAATATTATTGTTTTAAAAATGGTGAGTTTAAAATGTTGTTAATGAGAGTTTTTAGCAAATATGAAGGGGATTTTGAAGATCCTTTATGTTATTTTTTTCAAATTTGTTTATTTGATGAAAAGTAATATTTTTGTGAAAGACTTTTTTTGAAAATTAGTTGAAATATGTTTTGATGGAGTTTTAGAACTTTCTTGGTAAGTTGATTATGAGAATCTATAAATAGAAAGTGTTTTTATAGTGTTTTTAATCGGATGGACCAAATCAAAATCATAAAATCGCTTGTTTTTTTATCAAAAGTTACTAAGTTGATGAAAAAGAAGAATTTTGTAAAGTTCTAGAGTTAGGAAAGATGTTATGTTATAATATGATGATGATTTTATATTCTTTCAAGTGTTTAAAATATCTTGAAGAATTCATGATACAAGCACAAGTTAGTAGAAGGATTTACAGAAACCAGTTCATCAGAAGGATGATAATTCCTTTACATCCGATTCAGTTTCTAAAAGAAATTCAATCAGAATGGTCTGAGGTAGTTCCACCAGACTGAGATGAGATAGAAATTCAATGAGAATTACTTGAGGAAGTTTCAATATACAGTTCTGAAGATGTTTCATTGGACTATGAAGAGGAATAAAGTCAATCGAACTAAGATGAGGAAGTTCTATTGGACTGATCTAAAGAAGAAATTCAATAATTATGAGCTGGGGAAGTTCCATTAGACCGATCTGAGGATGAAATTCAATTGTACTGAGATGATGATTTTCCACCAGTCTGATCTTTGAAAGTTCCATTAGTCTGATATGAATAAAAATTGTAATCAGACTTAGTTAATGAAGACCCATTAGACTAAGTTGAGGATATTCCAATTTACTAAGATAAGGAAGTTATAATGGAATGAGTTTTCCAAACTATAACTTTTGATCTTTTTTTAACAATACAAGAATGGGTTTTGGAGAACTCAAGAATTTTTTTGAAGGCCCCAAAATAGATGATAATTTTTAAATACTTAAAAGATAAATTAAATATGTGAGTGAAATTTTGATTTTTTGGAATTTTGGTGAGTGGGAAAACATTTCAGTTTCTTACCTTTACCTTTTTAGACAACCTATAAATAGAGGTAGAAATTACTGGGGTGCTTAAAAATTTTCATGTGTGTGAGAACAGTGGAAGTTCTATAGAGTTTGAGTCAAAAGTGTTTTCTAGAAAGAGTTCTCGATAGAAGATCAAACTCGAGTCAGTTCAGATTAGTAGACTAAGGGAGATCTGAGATAATCAGTATGAGTAGTTGATCAGAGTTTATAAGTCAAAGGTTGTGTTATTGACTAAATAGAAATATTCCTTAAGTAAATTTTAAGAAAAGGTGAATTATACTAAGTCTATCAGACTGAGTCTATAAGACTGAGAATATCATACTGAGTCTATCAAGTTGAGTCTATCATACTAATTCTATCATACTCGGTTCATTATACTAAGGTCCATTGGACTTAGGGTAATTGAACCCAGTGAATTTTGTGGAGTATGTTTAAAGAAGTCTTTATCCTTTGTTGTGAATCATTTTTTATGAAACCTTTTTGAACTGATGGGAGTCATTAAAATCATTCTTATTGGGATATATAAGTTTTATAATAGTATTTGGAAAAATATGTATTAAATTATTCATTCTATTGAATTTCTATAGACCCACGGGAGTGGATATGGAAATTATGTAGGTTCTCACACTAAGGGTAAACCTTTTAAATCTAATTTTATTTACTTTATTTCATATTTTTTCATGCATGATTTTTCACTCAAAGCTAATAAGATGATTAACTTTAACAAGTTACATGGGTTACGTTTCTAACAGTTTGATACTTATAAAAAGTTAACAACTGATTCAACCCCTCTCTCCCATTAGTTGCTATTATATTCATTGTAACTTCAAAATATTAAAACCCTATTTCAAGATATATTGGATGAGTAATCAATGAATAAAAGGGATTGAAATGTTTCAATATCTACTATATAAAATTACCTTAATTAAAATTTGTGGGAAGAACCTCTCAAAAAAACTTGTTATACTCCATTTTATAGAACTCAATACTGTACTAAAATGGATTTATTATCTTTATAAAGATCAAAAACAAACCATTGAGAAATGGATATTACTTTCCATATATCAAATAATCCACCAATTCTATACAAGTGAATGGATAATGATAAATCTCATTTAGAAAGTCCTTATTAGTCATAAATATTTCTACCTTATGAGTAAGAATATCTAGAAAATTGAATTAGATAAAGGATAAGATCATTATTAAGTACATGTCCATTATTTTAATGTGTTCCATGAATATTTTATTTACCTTCCTTTAAATCTAGAGGTTCAATTATCAAATACAATTTTACTTGGAGATTTTCCTATATCCAAGATCCCCAATAGAATAGCCCCCATTGTACTGGATGAATTGAATTAGTAACTACATAAGAATTTATAAAATGGTTTTATGCACCCAAGAACTGCACCTTAAGGCATAAAAATCTTATTTATCAACAATGATGGATCAATACATCTCAAGATTTATTATCTTGAACTTGATGTGACCATGATAACGAAAAAGTATCCCCTTCCATGGATTGATGACTTGTTTGATCAAATGTATGGGGATAAGTACTTACAAGTAGATCATCAATTTGGATATCATCAATTTATGATGAGAAAAAAATTTATTATCAAATAAACATTTCATATAATATATAGGAATTATTAGTTCATAATGATTCCATTCAGAATCACAAATTATTTTATAATTTTTATGTCCTCAATGAATAGATTATTTAGATATTACCTTAAAAAATTGTGTCGGTATTTATAGATGCCATTATCATTTACTATAAAAGTTAGTAAGAACATAAGGATCATTTGAGTACCATGCTAATTACTTTGATGTAGGAAAATTTATAAGAACATTATAGTAAATGTGACTTCTGAATGTATAAAGTAACATTCTTAGGTGATTTTTTCACAATGGGTATTTGTGGAACCAAAAAATACAAACGTAATTGAGTAATGACGCATAAAAACATCTACAATATAAATATATAATTTCTTCAGATTAGTTAGATATTATTAATTAATTAAGAGGAACTTCTCATGATTAAAAACCCCACTGGCTGTGTTATCACAGAAGGGAGTAATGTTTTCATGGGCTGATGAATGTGAAGAGGGATTCAAGGAGTTGAAGAAGAGTTAATCACTTCAGTTATACTCACAATACACTCAATAATGGGATTATTTTTGATATAGAACAATTCATAAATTTTTTTTTGGGTAATTGATATAGTCTTTGTTAATTACACTTTACCACAAATATTTTTTCAACAAATTGTTTTTTAATGTGAAATAGTTATTTAATTGATATATTATTTAATATTTGTTAAAATAATCTGAAATTTTCATTCTTAGTATATATTTATAGAAATAATGATTTTTTTGACTTAATTGATTGAAAATAACATTTGGCCAGTTTTCATGTATCTCAAGAATAAATTTACTTTTTTTAATTTAGTCGAAATATTAATTTTTAAATTTTATTTATTAATGTTTTTCAAGTGTTGAATTAATTTTTTAAAATTATATGATTTCACTTTTTGTATCAAAATCTTGTAATTTATTTTAATATATAATGTTCTTGGATTGATAATTTTAACAGAATGATGAATCATGTGTTGTTTTACATGTTTTTTAGGATAACTGATCTATCTTGAAGTCACTCAATTTACAGAAATACATGTAGTTAACCAACCATGGAGACAATCATGTAACCATGAACTAATCTATGAAATTAAGAATCTATTGTGCTAAAAAATAAATAATGTAAAGTGATCGGGCCTCACCCAAATCATCACAAGAACAAATTACGAGGGATAATTTTCATGAATGGGTGATCACAAGAGTGAAATTCACAACTTACCATGTGACCAACTATCTGGTTGAACATGAATGAAAATTGAACATGTCTACATGATTCTCAACACTTTGTAATCAAACTATCATGTATGAAAATCCAACCTATTATACCCACTAGTCCATAGTATTCCAAACTGACCATGGATAATATATGATTCAAACTATCTAAAATAAGGCCAAATAAATCCAAAAATATCAAATGGAAATTTATTTAAAAGAGAATTGAAGATGAGTAGGGAAACATGGGAATCTTTGAAGGGAGATAAAATTTAATTATGAATAGAAGTGAAACTACAATTGAATTAGTGAATATTATCAGAAACCTAGGTAGAGATGAATATATTTAATGTTAGAAGTTGATGTCTATGACGAATTTGTAAAAATTAAGTTCAAAATGAAATGAATTGAGTTCAAACATGATCGAATGAAGAATAAATAAATTTAGTCCAAATCCTGTAAGTGAAATGTAGACTGATGATAACTGAAGAGAATATTTCTTAAGAGGTTGGGGAATTACGACTGAATAAAATAAAATTATTATTTGTGGGGAATAAATTGAGATTGAAGAGTGGAATTTGAATTAACTTTTAATGTTTTAACCTATATTAATCCACATACTCACTAAAACCAAAATAAAGATTTATGTGGAGGAAAACCATTAATGAAGATGGATCGATTGAAAATGATGTTTACACTTAATTCCAAGCTTGAATAAGATGACCAACTGAGATTGAATTGTTTTGTTGAGACGTTTTAAAGTTCATGACCACATTTTTTGATGAAAATAAGAGTTATAAATCATAAACATGAAATTTGAATTGAAAATTGATTGAGATTCAAAGTGTTATTTTTAAAAAATAAGTGAGTTAATGTGTTCAAAGTGGTAGATGATTGGTGTTCACTATTATGTTTTATATTAAAGGATCAAGAATTGATGATGACTCATGACTCTCCAATGTTATTAAAATGAAGAACAAGTTGAGTTCACTCCAAATTATTGATGAAATTCCTTTGAGGAATGATTTTTTAGTGCTTTGTTGAGGCCATGGATTGATTTTCATGCATCAATGATGTTTAACCAATTTTAGCTAGAATTCAGAAAAATGAAATAAGAAGGTGTGACTAAACATTTTAAGGTCATTGACATATGTGTGAGGAATCATAATGGTCACATAATAATATAAGTTTCTTCCACCTAGGCTTGGTAGCCAAATAATGGTTGGTAGGCTATAGATATGTCGATGATTCTCTACAAAGAGGTAACTTATGGGTCTTGCATCTTGTGTATGGATAATCAAGGATAATAACTCTAAGGTAATCACACATTAATTAAAAGGTATAAATTCCCTTATTCCAGGGTACCACGCAACATCAAATTTTTTCATAAGGGACTTACACTATGATTAAGGCACGTAAAGGCTTTAAGAAGTAGAATTCAAATTCCTAGTGACTGAAAATTCAAAAAAATAGTCAAAAAGATATTGGAAGATTTTGTAGTTTAGTGGAAATGTTCAAGAGTGGTGAACTTATATAGAGATAAATTATTCCTAATCCAATAATATTTGTGTATTTCAAATTTTGGTACATAAATTTATCTAATCTCAATGGGGTTTCACTAATGTTGATGAAGACCACTCAGGAGAACACCAATCAAGTGTAAATTCTTATTTGTTGGTTTTTCATAAATTTTATATTAAGAATAAAAGGACAATTCGTCAATATTGAAAGAAAATAATACATTTCTAGAGAGGTGAATTAATTACAATTCTTGGTAATAGGAACCTAATTTTGATTCTCTTTCTTCCTCTCTTCTCATTCTGTAATTCCAGTTTTGATTTGTAAATATTTTTTTGTTTATTATTCTCACTCTATTTGTTATTTTCTTGATCCTTCATAAATAGGGGCTAAAACATAATCCCATAGCTTGAAATTTAAAATCATAATTTCTTATGGATCCAAGCATTATGCTGATCATCATTCTTCTTCTTCGCTCTTAGAAGATTGTTATGGTGATTTTGGGTTTTGAGGTGGATAATTAATTAACATGACTAGTTTTTTTATATTTTCTCCCTTTTTATATCCAAATTATTCTGCTAGTTTACTAAATAAGTAATGTTGTGTTATTTTTGAACTCATGATGATTTCTTCATTTGGGAGACATTCTTATTGAGGTGGTTTGATTGATTGATTCATTCATTATTGGGAGAGTTATCATGTATAGCATGACATTATGTGCATGAGTACTCATCATTTTTAGTGATAGAGGTTCTTCATTGATACATTGACTATGAGATGATTGAGGTTGAATGTTGATGGTATTGTACTTCATAAGATTTATGATAAGTATTTGAAGGGTGAATTAACTTAGGTTCGATCTTATTTCCTAAAAATATCCTTCCATATTTTTCTAGCTTCTGATTCCTCTATTTCTCATGTCTCATCTCATCTATTGAATACTATTATTATCATCTCTTTTTCATTGTTCTTTTATTTGGTTCTTTCAAATTTACAAAAACATAAAATATTTTAGGAGAATCACTAAGATGAATGAAACTACAATCTTGAGGCTGATCCCAAAGTTAGCCATTATGCTAAAAATTGGTAGATTATAAATGTATCTCTGACTACCCATTATAGATGGTTTAAAATAAATTTTTGAATCATTTTTTGTGAATAAACACATATTTTAATGAATTTTCACCTATTATTTAATTATTAATACTTTTAATATTGATGTAAACTAACTATTTTGATTTATCGTCACTTTCATAATTATTTGTTATAAAATAAATTCATGAAAATTTTATATCATATCAATTTTAGTTGTTAAAATGACAAGATCTGAAGCTCAACAATGTTGAAATGGTTGTTTCTCATCAAACAATATAAATTTTTAAATAAGAAATAAATAAAATAAAAAATGACCAAGATGGGAAAAACCTACCATGGAGGATTGATGAGATGCTTTTTATAGTTTATCTTTACCAATTTAAAAAATTTAAACCTAATAACTTTAGTAAATCAATGGAAACAATTTTCTCATAGAGGGACTTCTATAGAGGGGTTATTTTTTCATTTTTTTATTTTATGCTTTTATGTTTTTAATTTAATCTATATGGATTAAAACTACTATAAAACATACAAATATAAGTTCAAAAAACAATATGGAATTAAAATAGAAATGAAGAAAATGAAAAAAACTGGAAGAAAAAGCAGTGAAAATTAACAGGAAGAAGAAGTAACAGCCAAACTAGTGGTTCATTTAGACCAGTCTCTGTAACACCCCAAGCTTCTATGGTATGCTTCTCTTTGAATAATGCAATAGCGTGTGTTGTATGCAACATCGAGTTCTAACACACCACAACCAATCAAATTAGTCGTTATGAATAGTAATAACCACTTTCCGAAATTTATAAATTTTATTTTTTAAAATGGACTTCATTTTTGGATTCAGAATATTGAAATTAGCCTAGGGTAAAATTTTGGTATTTTTCTGAAAAACTTCATTTTTTGATGAATAGTGAAACCACTAAGTGGTAGTTAAAAAACTGAATTTTTCATAAAACTTGATTTTACCTCTTATATGAGTGGAATTTCGAAAATCCGAGAGACACGGTTAATATCAAAGAGTAAAATGTGGTTCAATGAGATGAAAATAATTTTTGGTGAATAGTAACTTTTTACTTTTATTTACCACGGTTAAAAGTAAATAGGATAATTAAGGGTAAAAATGATATTAATATTACCCTAACACATGTCCTAATTCTATTGGAAAAGTGTATCTCAGCCAAAAAAAACCTTAGGAATAAAATATTATCATTTAGGTCCACTTGGATTAGATTAGGACATTTATTATTATTTAATTCAAAGAAGAGTTAAAAGAGTTGAAATCAAAGTTTATTTACTAAAACATTTATAATATAGGGGTATAAATAAGATAAATTCGATTTTAAATATTCATTAGAAAGCTAAAAATATTTCCTAAATAAAGATATTTTATTTATAATTTTTAGACATTAAATAATTTGATTTATTTATGACACAATGATGATGCAGTAATTACCATAATAGTGAAACATTAATATAATTGATATTATAAATACCCAAATAAATACAATTTGAGACTTTTTATGAATTAAACAACTTTTATAGGTTAATATGACAAGTTAGGATTGATTTAATTAACTTTTATTAAGTAATCATTCTGTTATGATTTTCACAAAAATCAATTTTCTAAATAGTGTCAAATTGACATAAAAGAGTTTTTAAAAATAAATATTATATTATTAATTGATATTCAATTCCTAAAAATCTAAGGTTCATCCAAAAGACTTATATCATGATATTTGTATCATTAATGGACCACTTTGGGGTCTCTTGGATGTATATAGTTATTTTATTAACCATATAATAAAAATACAAAGAGACATTGTAAAAGTGATTCTAATTAACTAAGAGTTAATACTTAAAGACAAGGTTAATATAGTGAACCAATCCTATCTAAATCCTATTGGATGAGTTATTTTCTACCTATACCCACCTTAAATTTTAAATAATCCACTTTGGAGCCATTATAAAACGAATATGAATTTATTATAAAATAATATTTCTTTCTTTTCTAAAGGTGCCCCTCACCCCTCGACACTCCCCCTTCTCATTAATTCACACCTTCAAAGCCTTTTGGCTCGGCCAAAATCTATCCAAATACTCTCCCAACTTCCCTCACTTCAACCTAGAGGCCTTAGTTTGATCAGAAATCAAACCTAAGGATCCATTTTGATCAAATCAAAAGGAAGAACCCGAAGAAGAGGTAATGTTTTTCACCACCATCTTTCAAGTTCCATTCTTCATCAACTTCTTCTTTCTTTGTTATTACCATTATAAAATTATAACTCCAGTATCTTATATATACTGTGATGTTATTATAAATATGGTACAACCATATTCAGTATTCTATCCATCCTTTGAATGACATGTCACTATTCGTGCGTACGTACGACTTACCGTCTCCACGTCGTGGTGTAATTGTTATTCAATAAATTATTATTTGGATTTTTATAATAATGATGTGTAATTCATGTAAATAATAAATATAACATGATAATGATTCATTATATATGATATACAATCCAATTATATATTATTTTAATATCAAAATAATGATATTGTCGCTCGTGCGTACGTACGGACTACCGTCTCCACGAACGCGATGAGATTCATTCCCCATCATATCCATTCAAGTCTAATTCTCATTTGATGATTAATAATAGTATCTAAGGACTTGATATCATTCTGGATATGAAAAATATAAAACCTATCCATGAAAAACATGACTTACGTAACAAAACATATAAAAGAAAACGAGGAAGTTAACACCCGGAACAACGATAATACTAAGACATTATTAACAAATCAACGTTAAAAGATAATATATGATATCATATTAATGTATATGATTCTTGTATAATTTAAAAACAATTATTTCACCATTATAAAGGAGGTTAACCTACCCTCAACAAAGAAGGAGTACAAGGTAAGGGTTTATTTCGCAATCTCTTCATTATCCGAGGTTATTTATATGAAATTATCTACTAGGACCTCTTTATCATCCACATCCATGTTTCATAAAAATGTTTTTCAAAACATTATTACTATTTTAAAAAATATGGGTTAAAGTCATTTATACCCTTGTTTGACTTTTTATAAGAAGTTTATAAAGGAATATTTCTGTCGTTTTCAAAACAAGGTGCTTTTTAACCTTTTCGACAGAATTAAGGTAAGAATGTTTTTTAACTTATACGGCCGATGCAGCTATTTTCTTCTGTTATAAAATCTTCAAAGCTTCCCTTACAAGCTTATAAGAAAATTTTCAAAGTTAATGTTTTATTTTATAATTATGTGACTTTTAAATGATTTCAAAAATGGGATATTTCTCTCAAATAGTTTTGATTTCATCTATGTCAACATCCTTTGATGGATTTTAAGCTTATTTGAAGTTGATTTATTATGATACAAAACATCCATATTGTATTGAAGGTTTTGTGATTTGTTTGACTTTGGATGTGTTATTTTTATACCATTCATGGTTTATGGAGAAAGTATTGACATTTTGTATGCTAGTTTTAATACGAATGTTTATGTTATGTTTAAACCTGTTCATATGAGGAATGCATTGGACTTAATAAGTGACGGGTGGAGCCCGTTATAGCTCCTCGATGCATCGGTAGGTCTCATGATTCAAACTAGTGTTTTGGCACAAGGCATTGAAAAAATATTATTTGTAGTCTTGGCACGAGGCCTTGGCTATGTGGTTATAATAGTCTGTCATTATGCATTCCATCATTATGAAAGTGGTTATTGATATTTCATGTGATTATTCGTTTAGTAGAATATCCATGTGAATAAGTAAATGGAATTATTTAATTTTATTTTTTCCATACTATGATGAAGTTCAAGTTTAAAAGGATTTTGTTTTAGTTATACATTGCCTTAAATTTTTATTCTTATTTGTGAAAGATTCTGTTATATTGTTATCCTTACTAGGCAATTGAGCTCACCCCTTTTCTATGTTTTATTTTTTCCAGGATGTGAAGAAGTATTTTATGAATGACCTGCAGGGATAGTATGAGGGGATAAGAGTGTGGACTATGGGGACCATAATGTTGTAGTTCTGATTTTATGATGTAATGTAAACTTTATGAATGTATCTAGTTATTCCAAGGCTACTAAACTAATCGTTCTTTCGAGACTTGATCTTTCTTGTGATCATGAAAATGTTATGTAATAATGCACCGACTCTAGGTATCTAGGGTCGGGGCGTTACAGTTGGTATCAGAGGAAGTTTAGTACAAACCTTATAAGCAAGATTTAGATAAACTCTGATTAGAGCACATAGACCTAAGATCAAATTTGAGGATTAGTATTGAAGAACTTCCTATAATTTTAGTATTGTATATATTTTGAGAGTTTTCCAAGAAATACATTCATGTCTGGATATGAGCAGGTAGAGGAGGATCTGGCACAGATGTACCTAGGGGTAAAACCTGAAAACACCGCTTTGAGCTAGACTCGAATGGGAACTGGTGCACGACGATGGGCCTTGCTGCACTCTTGGTTACGACACTCCTGGGGGATATGATTAGGATAACTCTCATTTTCTTACCAAATCATTATGAAGGGTTTATGAGTGTATACTTCCTCAAAGAAATCATTTTTATGATTATATATTATATCCATAAATAGTTTAATTTATGTTAAGTGTTTTACAAGTATGGAATTATGTATTTTGATTCATAAACTGATCTAGTTTATGCCATTTTTTAGAAATGGCACCTAGTGGAAGAAATGGAAACCATATCAATGCATGCACTCCGTGTAAGGATTTCCCGCCTGCTCAAGATAATTATAGTGGAGCTGGTGATGTAACTGGTGCTGATCAGCTTATCACCATACTAGGACAACTCACTCAGGTTATGAATAATAACCTTACCCGTATGGAGAACCCTGATCCACAGCATGGAGGATCAATGTTAGATCACTTCATGAGGAAACAAACACCAACATTCAATGGGAGTACAAATCCATTGGTAACTAAGTAATGGATAAGTTCCTTAGAGAAAATATTTCAAGATTTGGGAAGTAGTGAAAGGGAAAAAGTTATCATGGAAGTTTACTGCCTCACTGGAGATGCGGATCAATGGTGGTCATTGATTCAAAACATGAAGGAAGATGATGAAGTATCAAATATGGAATAGAGAGAGTTCAAAGATCTGTTTTTAGAAAAATACTTTCCTTGTGACCATCGAGCAGATATGGAAAGGCAATTTCTGAGTCTGAGACAAAAGGAGGATGAGAATGTCGCAAAATATGAGGCTAACTTTACAAGGATAACAGGGTATGATAGAGATTATATACGTTACCCAAGAAGTAAGATTGATCATTTCTTTGATGGGTTAAAACCATTTCTCTGTCGAGCATTAGTCTCACAATCCTTCTCGTCGTATGAAGACATTGTCTCATGTGCTATCAAGACAGAAAAGGAATTCTCTAAGTCTTATAACTTTAAAGAAAAGAAAGAGAAGAAGAGATATGCTGATCAATCTGGGAATGGAAATAAAGGGAATAAGAGAAAAGTTTAATATCCAACCTGTAGTAAATGTGGGAAGAAACACCCCAGTACTTTCTTAAAAGGAATGGGAGTCTGTTACAAGTGTGGTGAAAAAGGCCCGAAAGCTCGTGATTGCAAGGGCAAAAAGGAAGATACCAATGTCCAATGATACAATTGCAGGGAGATGGGACATTATGCAAATGAATGTCCTAAGCGTTAGGGTAACATACCTCAGAAAAGGCCAAGGGATCATGGTCAAGCTTATGTTATCACTACTACTGAGGTAGAAGCTCTAAAAGACATGGTGGTAGGTAATTTAATGGTTTAATCAAGTATAGAAAATACATTATTTGATTCTGGATCATCACATTGTTTCATATCTTCCCAGTTTACTAAGAAAATTAGATATTTCCAATTTGATTTAACAAGGGAGTTGTCAGTTAAAACTCCTAAGGGAAGTATCATTGCAACAAAGTTTTGTGAATCAGTTCCCATTAGAGCACATCAATGTTCTTTATTTTCTGATCTCATCTTCATACCTATGATTGAGTTTGATATAATCCTCGGTATGGATTGGCTTTCAGACCATCATGCAAAGATTTATTACAACAAGAAGGAGGTTATAATTTTTGATGATGATGATAAGGAGAACCTTATCTTTAGAGCAGAATCTTCACCACCTAATTCTTATCTAGATCCACCCCTAGTAGCTCAACTAAATTCAATTATTGGGGAGGAAGAGAATGAAATTACAGTGGGTGAGGAAAGGAATGTTAAAATAGAGGATGTACCTATTGTGAAAGAATATGTAGATGTGTTTCCAGAAGATTTATCTGGACATCCTCTAGAATGAGAAGTTGAGTTTTTCATTGATTAAATTCCTGGATCAAGACCTATATCGAAGACCCCTTATAGAATGACCACTTTAGAATTAGTTGAACTAAAGAAATAACTAGAGGAATTGAGTAATGAGGGATTTATTCGCCCTAGTGTTTCTTCATGGGGAGCCCCTAATCCTTTTGTTAAAAATAAATATGGATCTATGAGGTTATGTATCGACTACAGGGAGATCAATGCTATAACAATAAATAACATGTATCCCCTACCACACATTGATGATTTATTTGACCAACTGCATGGAGCTCAATACTTTTCAAAGATTGACCTTCGATCTGGATACCATCATTTGTGTGTGAAGAAGGAAGACATTCCAAAGATAGCATTTCGAACCAGGTACGAGCATTATGAGTTTACAATAATGCCTTTTGGATTGACTAATGCACCCTATGTATTCATGGATCTGATAAATAGAGTTTTCAAGGAATATATCGATGAATTTGTGGTGGTATTTATTGATGATATCTTCGTATACTCCAAAATCTACGAAGATCATGAAAATCACTTGCGCATTATCCTGAAGACTCTGAGAAGACATGAATTATATGGGAAGTTTAGCAAGTTTTAATTCTGGCTTCAGGAGATTTCTTTTCTTGGCCATATTGTCTCTAAAGATGGAATCTCTATTGATCCTTCTAAGACCAAGGCAATCCAAGAATGACCTGAACTGACGAGTATAACTGAGGTACGTGGTTTAATTGGTTTAGCAGGTTATTATCGACGTTTCATAGAGAATTTTGACTGGTTGGCTAACCCATTAACAAAGCTCACACGTAAAGGGGTAAAATTTGTTTAGACAAAAGAGTGTGAAGAATGTTTCGAATAACTGAAGATAAGATTAGTAGGAAGGATGAGTAGGAAGGACCATTCCCCCTTGCCTCCTCCTATGAAGACTCGGTCTGCAAAAAAGAAAATGGATGCGAAGTTGGACAGCGAGGTTACATGTCAACTAAAACCACCTGGTCAGCCTGAACTGCCCTTGGATTTGATTTTGAGTTCAGATGATGAGGTGACAAAACATGTGTTATTTCTCAATGCCTCGGAAGAGGATGCTACCAAGATGATGGGTCAGAATATCAAAGTGGGTCTTAATGAGGAGAAATATATTTGGGTTGATAAACAGGACACGATCTTGGTTGGGGGCTTCAATAAGGGATTGATCAGGCTCGAGGAGTACATTCAGGTCTGGAATAAACTGACTTCTTCATTTGAAGACCTGATAAGGGTAGATCCACACTATCAGGTATCCGAAATATCCAGGAAGTTGTTTAGGGATACAGACTCTGGCAGAATTCAATTGGTTTTCAATGATTCTACTTACTCTTTTCTAACTAATTATTGGTTGTGCACTATCCCTTGATGTGTGTGGAAATGTATGGGAGTCAGATCAGCTCAGATGGGCTAGAGCACGCTGGTATCTCCTCTATAGGTTAGTTGGGATTTGGTTGACTAAGAGGGATGGCTTTGCCATTGGGAGGGACCATGCTTGCATGTGATCGCTGATTGGTCCTTCATTGGAGATGGCAGTTGCTGCTTATGCTTGGAAGAGGCTATTTCTGTTTTCCTATTTGGGGTTGTTTAGTATTTGTTGAACTTTATGGTTTCTCACTTTTCCCAAAAAAGTGTTTTCTTAATAAAAAATAATTTTTAACCTATATTGACTCTACCATCGGGGAATGATGGGTTCATTATTTATAGTGATGCATCGAAGAAAGGACTTGGTTGTGTACTTATGCAGAATGATAGGGTTATTACCTATGCATCATGACAGTTGAAAATTCATGAACAAAACTATCCTACTCATGATCTCGAGTTAGCAGATGTGATCTTTTTTTTGAAGATATGAAGGCACTAACTCTATGGTGAAAATGTGAGATTTATACAGATCACAAGAGTTTGAAGTATATTTTCTCACAAAAATAACTCAACATGAGTCAAAGGAGATGGCTTGATTTACTCAAGGATTATGATTGTACGATACACTACCACCTGGGGAAAGCAAACAAGGTGGAAGATGCTTTGAGTAGAAAAGATCATGAAGTTTTGAACAATATGAGAATTGAAAGGGATCCGACTTTCATGGATCTAGTAAAGATGGACATGTGAATAACCAGGGAAGGTGAAACATCAATACTTTTTCAAATGGATGCCAAACCATCTTTACTAGAAAGGATTAAGAGTTCTCAGACCGATGATGAAGAATTTCAAAAGAAGATTAAAGCTGTGAATGATGGGAGATTGAGAGACTTTGTGTATGAAGAAGGAATTTTGAAATTCAGGAAGAGACATTGTGTTCCCGATATACCTGATCTAAAAAGGGAATTGCTGGATGATGCTCATAGTTCCAATTTCTCTATACACCCTGGGAGCACCAAAATGTATAGAGATTTGAAGGAACATTTTTGGTAGGGCAACATGAAGAGGGAGATTGCTGATTTTGTGTCAAGATGTATGGTTTGTCAACAAGTGAAAGCTAGAAGGCAACAACCTGGTGGAGTATTGAAACCACTTCCCATACCTGAGTGGAAATGGGATAATATCACGATGGACTTTGTCAGGGGACTACCAAAAACTCCTATAAGGAACAATTCAATATAGGTTATTGTTGATCGTCTTACCAAATCAGCACATTTTCTTTCTATAAGAGAAGATCTACCATTGGAATGTGTAGAAAGACTATATATTGATGAAGTTGTGAGACTTCATGGAATACCCCTATGAATTGTTTCTGATCATGATCCCCAGTTAACTTCAAGATTCTAGAAAAGTCTTCAGAAAGACCTGGATACTGAACTTCATTTGAGCACTGCCTACCACCCTCAAATAGATGGACTATCAGAATGAACTATTCAAACCTTAGAAGACATGTTGAGATCATGCTCACTTGACTTTCGGGGTATGTGGGATCAATATTTACCTCTGGTAGAATTTTCCTATAACAATATCCTCCATTAGAGTATTTAAATGGCACCATATGAAGCATTATATGGAAAGAGATTTCTCACACCAACCTGTTGTGATGACGTTGGGGAAAGAAAACTTGTAGGCCTAGAACTAGTGGAGGAAACGATGGAAAAGGTGAAGGTAATCCAAAACCATATCAAAGCAGCTCAAAGTAGGCAGAAGAGCTATGCCGATAATCAAAGGAAGGATTTGGAATTTCAAGTCGGTGATCATGTTTTCCTGAAGGAATCTCCATGGAAGGGAGTCATACGTTTTGGTAAAAAGGTAAATTGAGTCCCAGGTACATCGGACCTTTCGAAATTCTAGAACGAATTGGGGCTATAGCTTACCGATTGGCAATGCCGCCAAGTCTCTCCAAAGTTCACGATGTGTTCCACATATCTCTGTTGAGGAAATACATGCCTGACCCAACGCATGTACTCATCTATGAGGAATTAGAATTTGAATCCAATCTGTCTTATTGTGAAGATCCCGTCATGATTCTTGATACGAGAGAACATGTACTGAGAAACCGGACGACTCGTCTGGCAAAAATCTTGTGGAGAAACCATAAGATGGAAGAGGCAACATAGGAACCCGAGGAACTTATGATGAAGAACCAGCCGAGTCTTTTCATGTAGTATTATTCTAGAAATTTCAAGGACCAAATTATTTGAAGGAGGGGAGAATGTTACACCCCAAGATTAAAGAGAACACTTCTCTTTGAATTATGAAATAGCGTGTGTTGTACGCAACATCGTGTTCTAACACACCATAACCAATCAAATTATCCGTTATTAATAGTAATACCCACTTTTTTAAATTTATAAATTTTATTTTTCAAAATGGACATCATTTTTGGATTCAGAATATTGAAATTAGCCTAAGATGAAATTTTGGTATTTTTCTGGAAAACTTCATTTCTTGATGAATAGTGAAACCACTAAGTGGTAGTTAAAAAACAGAATTTTTCATAAAACTTAATTTTACTGCTTCTGTGAGTGGAATTACGAAAATCCGAGAGACACGGTTAATATCAAGGAGTAAAATTTGGTTCAATGAGATGAAAATATTTTTTGGTGAATAATAACTTTTTACTTTTATTTACCACGGTTAAAAGTAAATAGGATAATTAAGGGTAAAAAATGATATTAATATTACCCAAACACATGTCCAAATTCTATTAGAAAAGTTTATCTCGACCAAAAACAACTTTAGTAATAGAATATTATCATTTAGGTCCACTTGGATTCGATTAGGACATTTATTAATATTTAATTCAAAGAAAGAGTTAAAAGAGTTAAAATCAAAGTTTATTTACTAAATGTTTTTTAATATAGGGTTATACATAAGATAAATTAGATTGTAAATATTAATTAGAAAGCTAAAAATGTTTCCTAAATAATGATATTTTATTTATAATTTTTAGACATTAAATAACTTAATTTATTTATGACACAATGGTGATGCAGTAATTAACGTAATAGTGAAAAAATAAAATAATTGATATTATAAATACCCAAATAATTATAATTTGAGACTTTTTATGAATTACAATAAATTTTTAGGTTAATATGACATTTTAGGATTGATTTAATTAACTTTTTTTGAAGTAATCATTTTGTTATGATTTTCACCAAAATCAATTTTCCAAATAGTGTCAAAATTGACATAAAAGAGTTTTTAAAAACCAATATTATATTATTAATTGATATTCAATTTATAAAAACCTAATGTTCTTCCAAAATACTTATATCATGATAGGTGTATTATTAATGGACCACTTGGGGTTTTCTGGGATTTATATAGTAAGTTTAGTAACCATATAATATAAAAATACAAAGAGACATTGTAAAAGTGAAACTAATTAACTAAGAGTCAATACTTAAAGTCAAGGTTAATATTGTAACCCAAACCTGTCTAAATCCTATTGGTTGAGTGATTTTCAAACTATCACCACCTTAAAATTTAAATAATCCACTTTGGATCCATTAGAAACAGATATGAATTTATTATAAAATAATTTTTCTTGCTTTTCCAAAGGTGCCCCTCACCCCTCTCATAAAAGGGGACTCCCCCTTCTCATTAATTCACACCTTAAAAGTCCTTTGGCTGGGCCAAACACTGCTCAAATACTCTACCAAATTCCCTCACTTCAACCTAGAGGCCTTAGTTTGATTAGAAAGCCATCCTAAGGATCCATTTTGATCAAATCAAAAGAAAGAAGCCGAAGAAGAGGTAATGTTTTTCACCACCCTCTTTCAAATTCATTTCTTCTTCAACTTCTTCTTTCTTTGTTATTACCATTATAAAATAATAACTCTAGTATCATATATATACTGTGATGTTATTATAAATCTTGTACAACCATATTCATTATTTTATCCATCCTTTGGATGACATGTCACCATACGTGCGTATGTACGGCTTACCGTCTCCACGTCGTGGTGTAATTGTTATTCAATAAATTATTATTTGGATGGGTATAATAATGATGTGTAATTCATGTAAATAATAAATATAACATGATAGTTATTCTGTATATATGATATAATATCCAATTATATATTATTTTAATGTCAAAATAATGATATTGTCGCTCGTGCATACGTACGGACTACCGTCTCCACGAATGCGACGAGATTCATTCCCCATCGTATCCATTCAAGTATAATTCTCATTTGATGATTAATAATAGTATATAAGGACTTGATATCATTCTGGATATGAATAAGATACAACATATCCATGAAAAACACGGATTACGTAACAAAACATATAAAAGAAAATGAGTATGTTAACACCCAAAACAACGATAATACTAAGATATTATTAACAAATAAATGTTAAAGGATCATATATGATATCATATTAATGTATATGATTCTTTTATAATTTACTAAAAATTATTTCACCATTATACAGGTGGTTAACCTACCCTCAACCATGAAAGAGTACAAGGTAAGGGTTTATTTCGCAATATCTTCATTATCCGAGGTTGTTTATACGTAATTATCTACTGGGACCTCTTTATCATCCACATCCATGTTTCTTAAAAATGTTTTTCAATACATTTTTACTATTTTACAGAATATGGGTTAAAGTCATTTATACCCTTGTTTGAATTTTTATAAGAAGTTTATAAAGGAATCTCTTAGTCGTTTTCCAAATAAGGTTCTTTTAAACCTTTTCTACAGAATTAAGGTAAGAATGTTTTTTAACTTATACGGCGGGTGCGACTATTTTCCTCTTTTATAAAATCTTTGAAGCTTCCCTTACAAGCTTATAAGAAAATTTTCAAAGTAAATGTTTTATTTTATAATTATGTGACTTTTAAATGATTTCAAAAAAAGGGATATTTCTCTCAAATAGTTTTGATTTCATCTATGTCAACATCCTTTGATGGATTTTAAGCTTATTTGAAGTTGATTTATTATGATACAAAACTTCCATATTGTATTGAATGTTTTGTGATTTGTTTGACTGTGGATGTGTTATTTTTATACCATTAATGGTTTACAGAGAATGTATTGACATTTTGTATGCTAGTTTTAATATGAATGTTTATGTTATGTTTAAACCTGTTCATATGAGGAATGTATTGGACTTAATAAGTGACTGGTGGAGCCCGCTATACCTCCTCGATGCATCGGTAGGTCTCATGAGACAAACTAGTGTCTTGGCACAAGGCCTTGAAAAAATCTTATTTGAAATCTTGGCACGAGGCCTTGGATATGTGGTTATGATATTCTAGAATTATGCATTCCATCATTATGAAAGTGGTTATTGATATTTCATGTGATTATTCGTTTAGTAGAATATCCATGTGAATAAGTAAATGGAATTATTTCATTTTATTTTTTCCATACTATGTTGAAGTTCAAGTTTAGAAGGCTTTTGTTTTAGTTATACATTTCCTTAAATATTTATTATTATTTATGAAAGTTTCCGCTATATTGTTATCCTTACTGGGCATTTGAGCTCACCCCTTTTCTATGTTTTATTTTTCCCAGGATGTGAAGAAGTATTTTATGAATGACCTGTAGGGATAGTATGAGGGGATAAGAGTGTGGACTATGGAGACCATAATGTTGTAGTTTTCATTTTATGATGTAATGTAATCTTTATGAATGCATCTAGTTATTACAAGGCTACTAAACTAATTGGGATTTTGAGACTCGATCATTCTTATGATCATGACAATGTTATGTAATAATGCACTGACTCTGGGTATCTAGGGTCAGTGGTGTTATAATATCTCTTCATTATTTTTCACATATTCCACAATTGTAATTATCTTGAAAAAATAATAAATTATAACATCTCATATCTCATTAATATAATTAATTATAGTTCATAGACTAAATCTTATAAGCAGAACACATTTTCTTAAGGAATCAGTCAATTATCTCAACAATCATACAAAATAATGACATGAACCACACTCACTGTTCTCTCAAATATTCAATCAAATATTGAGAATATTAAATTTTGTGTATAGTCTCTATACTCCAACAAATATTTAATTAGCATGATATATTCACAGTTTGTAACAATATAAAAGGAAATGTGATGTACTCAAAATGGAAGAAAAATATTCAAAAAATTACAAAATATTAAAACATCATGAAGAGATTGAATTTATGGGTTCCAAAAATTCAGGTTAGAATTAAAATAGTGAAATTAAGGATATGAAAAATCATAAAGACATCACCAAGTGAATAAACTAGATTAGGACACTAGAATTTAATCCAGACATCACCAAGGAGATACAGTGCTCTAAGACCTTCATCTTCATTGGCTTTTATAGTAGCATCATCTTCCCAGATTATCTCATGGTCTCACTCCCATTTCCCACCGCTTTTGATGTATCTGAATTACCTCATATGTTTTTCTATGTTATTCTCATTGAAAATAAATTTTCAGGGGAATATGAAGGTATCTACTTCTTATTTTCTACTCAATACACCACTTAATTTTTTAAAATTTGATAGATATTTCATTAAATATAGTATTATTTTTCACTGAACTCATGTAATAGTCCCAAAACATTAATAAAACACTCCAATAATCTCTTCCAACTCCACTAGAATTAGTTTATGAATACAAAAACATGTGTTAATGCATCTTGATAGTAGTACTTCAATTTTTATTATTTCAGTACTACCTCAAACAAACGGGAACTCAACCCACTGATGAATCCTTAAAATTCTCACAGAAATTTAACTCCTCTGTAATTATCATAAGAAAAATATTAATCATTATAGAGATTTTTTTTCATGTAATAATTTTAAATGTTCTTATATATATTTTCATAGCTAGGTATTGAGACAACGTGTGATTCTGAGGCCCTATGTGATCAGAATTAATTTTATAAAAATATTAAATATATTTTATATTATGGGAATGTAATTTCTTAAATAAAATATGATAAATCTTAAATGGAAGCTTATATATAAAAATTCTATATTGTAGTTGAATCCAATTTTTTTTACCCTACGAGTGACCTAAAATAGGTCGGCAGGAGGAATTCAAACATCTCACCCATTATCAGAACATTCAGCTGATTAATTAATTAAATTAAATTAATTATTTGTTTATTTTTAACCTAACTAAAATTCCTATAAGAAAAATTCTATAGATAATCTTCCAGGGTTAGCCTCATGAACCCTAGGAGTATTATAGAGCTTCTCCCCCTTATATTAGCAAAGAACGTTAATCGATGATGAAACTCAAGATCAGAGCATATCAGGACACAAAAATTGTAATGAATTAATTTGATCATTAGTGACTGAATTCTTCAATGGTGAACAATCCAATCTCTAGGTAGAACTAATAAATTTGTGGATTATGCCCATTTTGATTAAATTTATTAAACATATCAATCCACTATTTTTATCTGTGCTAATTGTATATTTGACATGCTCCAATGTACCAATTAACTTTGTTATTCTTGTTTTCTAACCCCATATATTCATGTTCTTGATATTTGGACTATAAATATTGAAAAATATTGATTAAACAATTTTTTTGGGTGCCTTTATCCCTAATTTCATCTCATTTTCAACAGTTGGACCCTGAGGTTCTGATTCGATGTTTTTGGGTAGTACCAAGACTAATCGGACCCCTTAAATTAGGATGGATTCACTTGAAAAAGATAGATCATCAAATAGGGGATAGATATGGGTTTTTGTAGGTTATGTTAGATCGTTTCAATAATCGGAGGCCAAAATATCAATAGAGGAGGAACCGGTGGTGTGAAAAATGTTATACGAACCATTGAGCTCCTTAGAAACCAGTTTCTGGCCACCAGATAGAGGGAAACATTTAAGGAAAACTAGATCCACTAATACTGGTTGAAAATGGGGATGGAATTGAAGGTAAAACCTAGATCTGGCACATAGAGAGTGGATTTGTTTTTCTAGAAAGAACCAAACTACTTTCTCTGTAGTTCTAAGAACACATAGTGCTTCGGTTCGTGGTTGTAGTGACTATGGTTTTGGAAATTCATAAGGATGGAATGCAATGTAGGATCCCTACACATCGGGTACTCCCTTCCCCATTTGGATGATCAATGTGATGGAGCACATGGTTAGGCACATTCCATGTGCCCGAGTACATGGGCATGACTAGAGCACAAGGGTGGAACCTTGTGTGAAGAGGCACATCTTGTAATAAAGCACACAAACACTGGGTAAAGTACATAAACACGTATTAGATACGTTGACACATCCATGCATAATGGAGGTACCTCGAGTGGTTTTGGAACACCATGTATATCTCCCACCCTCCATGTACTCCTACATAGATGGAAAGTTGTGTACAAATGGGGACACAGACTGATGATGGAGTGGGTCCACACATAGTGTGGGTTCCCTCACATGCCATGTACCCTTTCTAACATTTTGAGGAAACTTTGATCTTTTGTATATCTTAAATTTAAACTTGGATTTTGGCCAACAAGTAGCATATCCTGACTTTTTCATGTAAAACGTGATGGTTCCCTTGGTTTTGGTTTTAGATCTATGATGTGAAATGTTAAGGGTGTAACACTTATTTGAGGTAATGCAAAATAATGGTAGCGATTAGGCAGTTTTAGCAGAGGCTACCTATAGAGTGAAATCCCCATCAGCTAGGGGGTGTATCCTCTATAACTACTTTACAAGTGGAACCCCCTATTAGATAGGACATGGTTCATCAATGACTATATTGGATTCCCTTATTACACTAGGGTGCTGGTCATTGACCTATAGAGTGGAACACCCATCAGCTTTGGTGTGGATCCTCTACCTTCCGAGTGGAATCCAACTATCATATCGGGAATGAGTCATCGATGACTAGATTGGAAACCTCTATCACACCAGGGTGTGGATCCTTGATCTATATAGTAGACCCCCTACCATCATCTTGTGCATGAGTTCTATACATTCTAAGTGGAACCCCATATCTGATAGGGAGAGGGACCTCAAGAAACTATATTGGATCCACTCATCATCTTTGGAGCAGGTCCTCTATGGAAAATAATATAGAAGATCCCCCTGATACACTAGGGAGTGGGTCCTTGTAGAATCCTTTGTTTTTTGGATGGAAGAAATTCTAAATGAATTTGATCATTTTTGTTTAGTGGATGGTCTATTTTTAAACCAATTGTCAAAATGAAATTTTGAGTGTTGGAACACTTCAATGTGGGTTTTTTAGATGTGGTTCAAGTCCCAATGTGTCCCTAGAGTTTGAAATTGAGTTTTGGGAGTGAAAACCCTAAAAAACTATATTTTGGAAAGAGAATTTTGGGGATCATGATTTTTCTAAAAGTATTCTGCTCCCAGGTGAATCTGTTATGACTGATAGAGAGGAGCAAGAAGTTTCACACAGTTTAGTAAAACTATACGGGTGAACTTGAATGTCCATGAAACCAACTTTATGTTTTTAATAGTGGTTTTAGAATTATTTTTTCATGTTTTGGGAAACCTTTCACCATAAGAATACGAGGTTCTCTTTGGGTAGTGCCGTAGTGCATGATTGGCACACCGTTTGGCTAATTGTGCAGCCTAATCATGCACCCTAGTTTTGTGGGTGAAATTTACATTCTATCCTCTTTAATTATTTTAAATACACACTTTGTTTTCCCATATTCCTTTCAGTGGGATTCTCTTACTCCTCCATGTGTGAAGCTCCTTCCCCCCCCCCTAAATTGGGTTTATGCTACCTCCATCATTCATGGACCAAATCCTTCACCATTATAAGCAACAAAAATCCCTCGATAAGATATTCTTTCCACTCTCTTGTTTTCTAGGTTCCTCTTACATATGTTGTGATATTTTCATGTGATTAATTTTCCCCTCTTTTTGGGGTGTTTGATGACTTCTTTGTTTTATTTTATTCTAGGTCTATTCAAGCCAATTCAACAGATGAGTTAAGTGCCAATATGTCTAGGTATATGGTTTAAATCCCTTTACCCTCATTTCATTGCACCCTATAAAATTACCCATTAGGTTGTGATCCAAAACCTTCTAGTTTCACCTATATTTCCTAAAATTAATTAAATTGTATGACTTACCTAGCCTTTGTATACCCAAGCTTGTAGAGAATCAACCCCTTAGGTTGATTTCCTTTTCTTTTGTCACTCTAATGGGTAAGCTACACCTTAGTGTCTAATTTTTACATTTTTTTTAAATTTCTTAATTCCCCTCGAGGGATATTAGCTCATTAAAAATGTCTTTAGTTATAAATTGATTTGAATTGGGTTTTTATCCATGAATTAATCCCTTTAATGCTCATTCCTTAAATGAATTAGATACACTTAGTGAATTAGGCATATTCTTAGGAATTTCCCCTTGTGCCATAAATAGTTTCTTAAATTGAATTATTGGACAATGTTCTAATTATGATAAATGACTAAATTAAATGAAATGGACAATTTTTTAGGCATGTATTATATGTAACATGAGTGTTTGGTTCTTTTAACATAGTGTTGAGGGTGAAACAAGGGGTTCCAAATTAAGTATCCCATAGATAGACTCTCATGCCTTCTTGTTATAATTGTTAATTATTGGTAGAGACGTCGAGGGTGATCTAAGATATTCCTGAGATGTGATCACCATGAATTATCTTTATTACCTCTAAATAAGTGACACTAATTACATTTGGGATACCCCTTGTACTGGATCGATGTCATGATTGGTTCTATCATACCACAAGAGAGACCCATGCCCCTACATGTGATACTATGTATAGACTCAAAGGTTTGTTAGTTCTTGATATCATTACTCCATGCCTGGAGTAGCATGTGGGATTTATTCTAGTGTCACCTTGGATAGACTCTTAGGAATTGGTCTTAGACCGAGCCCCATGAGCGATACTTATCAAGTCCTATTAGATTGTCATGGATGGGCTCAAAGTGCCACTATTTGTCTCATCAATAAGTTTTAAATTTAATTAAAAAAGAACATTAATGTTTTGAATAAGAATTTATCCTTTGTATTCAGAAATTTTGGGACACGTCCTTTAAGCCCAATCACAATCTTGTGGACATTCCATCCTTTTTCACATTACCCTACTAACCTTAGGATTTTAGGATCATTAGGTTCAGACTCACTAGATTAGGCCAAAGTATGAAACGTGGATAGGTTTCAAGTATAACTCATTCCAATATACTTATTTATTTAATCTGTAATGTATTTAAATTTATATGGTACACTTCCTGTTTTATATTTCATGATATGGATAGGCCCTGACGCTGTGGGAACCTGTCTATTGATATTTGTATCTCACACCATATTCGGGCTACCATTGCACTGGGGTACCTGAACAGATATCCTTGGTTTTAGGATCAGGATACTTATTTTATTACGTCTATTTCCATACATGTACTTAAGAGTTAGGATCATAAGACTGAGTTGGATCATAGGATTCTCATGGAGTCCAACTTTGGGGAATTTATTTCTTTTATTTATTTATTTATTTAACAATATCATGTTGCATGATGTATTTATGATGATTTATTTTATGTATCGTCATATGGACATAATGTTTTTTTATTTCAGCATTGGCCCTCTTTTTATTCTATCTGTATTATTCCTCCACTACTCTGTCTTTATTTTATTACTACTTTATCTCTTATCTACTATTTATTTTCTATTATACCCCTTTATTAATCTAATAATGAGGTAATATTCACCCCACTATCACCTCCTTATACTCCCTCTTCCTTTCAGCAAACTCTAGCATATGGGGAGGTGTGCTTAAGGCTTTGAGACCAACTGGTATGTCTACCGATTTAGTGGACAGTCAGGTTGGGACATTACAATGTGGTATCTAGGCCTTATTTTCCTTTTTATTACTATTTTGGGCTAGTAGATAGGAGGATAGTAATGTTTTATCTCTTAGTAAATAGTCTTTCATGGGAGTGATCAACCCATATACAGGGGAAAGTATAGGTGGCCATGTATGGGATGGTTGTTTATGTTATTGGTTATTACAGTTAATTTTATTTCACCTTGAGTGATTAGAATAAATTTCTCTACTTATTAATTTATAAATTTTTTTGTAATTTTCTCTTATCTTGGTATGAAAATAAATTATTATTACATGAACCATTATTGGTACATTGGGATTTTTATGCCCAGAATATGCCATGTCATGTAGTTTTCACTATTAGGCTATTTGAAAATAATGATGTGCCTCATGTGTTTTTATTTTACCATGTTAAATTATTTTTCCTCCACATGTAATCATTATGTTTACATTATTTTACTTCCATTATTACTTTACATTATTCTGTATGACCTATTTAAGTAGTTAATTAATATTATTTCCGTGAGGTTTATGTTATGATTCCATAATTTTAGTGTTATGATTAGACTGTTTATTTTATTCCATGGTTATGTAGTAGCCATTAATTTTTAATTTTTATGTATCCCAATTTATTTTGCATGTTAATATTTATGTACTAGTTGGGTTTAGCATTCTTAGTTAAATTTTAAATTGTGCAATTTGTTTAGATATAAACACCTAAATAATAAATTATTACATGTTTAATCCATGAACCATTGGATATATGGTCTAAAACATATATGGTTGTGGTTAAATGGGAACCAAATTTTCAAATTTTTAAATTTTATGGGATCTTTATGAGTTAGAATAGGGTGGCCCAAATAATTGAACCATAGTAGACACACTATATATATAGCCTCACATATAAACTTTAAACTATTAAATTTTATTCAAATACTATATTCAATTGGTTCAGTTAGATGGGAGTTTCCTACTACTTGTAAAGTTCATGGAAAATGTATATAGTGAAGGGTGGTGACACATAAAATTTAACCCTCAATTATGAGCCTTATCATTTGAAAATGTTTTAAATATTAAATCATTAACCCTTAAATGAATCGTCCACCTTATTTCGGATTTTACCTCTATTACACGCACATAGTGACCCATGTGAATAAATTTATAAATGAAAAAATAGACCCATGTTGGTCATTTGGGGCATTTTTATTAATATTTGAACCTCATGGGGTGTTTTTAATCTTAATGACCTACATTTTTGTGTTTTTTTAGTTGAAATTAAAAAGACATAATGGGACCATAGTAGGTCACCTTTATTTTGTTGTTCCTTCATGTTAAACCCCATTAGGGTATTCTTATGCTTATGCTATATAAATATGGTAATTTAATGTGTCCACTTCAAACGGTCTTCTTACTTGACTAGTACTTATTTAATTGATGAGAGACCTTTCAATCTTATTTGATTCATTTAGTGTATGAGGGTTTGGTTGATTGAAATTATAATTAAAACCTAAAGGGTTTTTTCTATATACATTTCTATTGAATTTTTTTAAACTATTCCTCTTATTTATTTCTATAAATAAATGAATGGGATGTTAATAAATAATAACATTTTAAAAGAAGCTTTTGTAGCTTTCCTATTTTCCCTTGTAGACTTTCCCAAAAAAATTACCTGATGCTTTTTACTTATGAATCATATTATTTTTTCTTTAAAACAAAACCTTGAATGCTATATAATTAAATGAATTTGGGTTTAATTATTTAAAATGAATGTTTGAGTGGTGTTATTTGCTTCAATCCTTGACTAAGTGTATTTTTAGTCTCTTCCAGGTTCTTGCATGGAATATGTAAAGGAGCCTTTCCTATAGGTCTCTTTCCTTATCATCTGAACCTAAATTATAGGCTCTTAATCCCATATAACTTTGGTAGGATTGAATGAATTTTGAGTCGATGCCTTATGATTCAATAAGGGGATATCCATTGAAGGTCTCACCCTTAGATCTTTAGAACCCTTTCATATTGTATACTAGTAGTTTTTCTTTTGTGGTATGGTTGAAGTGCCACTATCTGTATAAGAATATTAGGTTTTTAAACATCACTTGGTTTGGCAGATGTTTGTTCGGTGAGTTTAACCCTCTTTATAGGCACGAGCATCATGTTATTCTCGTTTTCAGCAAGCTAGGCATTCCTAGGGGATGGTAGGATTCTTTGTAGGCCGGGTGACCATTATTTTCTTCCCTTTATAGTATTGGGTGAATCATAGACCATAATATTTTCTTATATCCTTAAGAATTAATGTGTTTTTCAGTTAGTTCCTTACATGGTACATCTGATTTTGGAGTGCGTAGAACTAATTAGCATATGGATAGTATTAGAGATGTTTCATTTGATCATGTAATCTCAAGGAATTATGGGTTGGTACATGCAGTACCCATAAAGTTTTTAGATGGAATGTAAATCTATTTGAGTTTAGTGTTAGTCATTTAATCTTGGGTTTTTACTCTTTGAACTTCGATTAGATTTGGATTAGAGTGACCTATGCATTAGAAAATACCTTAGTTCATACTGGTGTTTGGTTTGGTGTTCTAAATATGATTAGGTACATTAGTATGAGGGTCTGTCATTCATCTTTTATGCCTAATTCCATGGTATATGGAAGCATAACTTAGAAGAGAATCACATGTATGCCTGTTGAACACATGAACCATGGGCTCTTATAAGAAGGTAGTTTATTCCTCTTTGGTTTGATTCTTTTCAAATCATGTTTGCCACATCCAATAGCCACAATAGTAGTTTATGGAGCATGCATCGTGGTATGGGTTCCTTTTTCAGAAAATATGTCAATAAATACACACCTAAGGTGGTAATCAGCATAGAAATCCCAGTTAAATGTTTCCTTCTAGGTAGGAGGAACACAACCATAATGTACCTTCTTGAATCATTAGTTATTCTCTTGGTCTCCCATGAGGTTGTTAAGCTTGGATCATGTTAGTGCTTGTATGGGGACAAAAAAATGAATGGTTGGATGTGTATGAAACCATTGATCACAAGGTTTTCCATGGATGAAATTTTTTGGTTTTGCAGAGATGTGAGAGGGATGACTCATGTAGAAGGGGAATCATGGTCAGGTAGTAGAAATGAATCAGTAGGAGTAGTCAAGATCTTCTAAGGAAGTAAAACTACGATCATTTGACTGTACTTTTAGATAATTTATTGGTTATAAATGTTCAAAGTCTTACCAGGAATTTCATTTTTGTTTTATTAAAAGTGACTCATATCCTCTTGGAAACCATTCAAATCCTCTTAGTGTACTCTAGGATCAAAGATCATCATGCCCCTATATTGAAATCATTTGTCTAGGTTAGGAGAGAACATGTTGTATGTTGTGATAATTTTTAAAATACACAGGGATTTTTAAGTGGTCTCTAGTGGAGTGCTCTTAGTTTTGTGGTTGTCCTTAGAGGCATGGGTAGTCTTGAGTGATACCTGGGTTCCCAAGTAGGAACACTGAGGTCAGACTCATGCACACATGTTATTTCCCATTGACATTTTATCCAGGTAGATTCCTCATTGGGCTTGGTAAGTGTTCTTGATGTGTGGATTTTTTGACATGTGCCAATGTATAAATTATAAGTAAAAGTGTATAGTTTACCTTTGATGAAATCCTTGGACTCTGATGGTTTATTCCGAGGTTACCCCTGAATTCCTTTAGGTTCAGATATGGATTTTTATTTGTAAATTTCAAATCATGATGGATCGTGTTTCCACCTATGTTCATGTTGGGGAATGATAGATTAAAGTGGGGTGTTGAATAGTGATTTCATCAGAAGAAAATTATGGAATTTGGTGAGTGAACTCTGAGAATATTTTGAGTTAAATTTATTTAAAATATTTTGATTTAGTTTTTGAAATACACCACTTGTCTAAGCTGAACATTTTGTGAATGGTTTATATTTCGTAGCATGACCCGTATTTCTCTATTTTAATTTGAGGAGGTTGGTTTGTAATTAATCCTTCAGCCAAATAAAATCTTATGGATCATTTTATGAGCATCATTGGAGAACTATGAGAATGTTTTGAAATACAATTCCAATAGTAGAAATTCCAGGATTCAGAGTTGGACATTATATTATAGATCCTATGGTAGAAGTTCCATAGGATGAGTGGTTAAAGAGATGGCATGAGATCATATCTCTAGTTCAATAGGATCAAATATTCTCCCCCTCAATCCTATAGTTTAGAAAAAAAATTGGGGTCTATGGCTTATGTTCCATATGTTTAGGTGATTCTCGGAGGTGCATTGGGCATTTAGAAATGCAACATGGTCATTGGAACAATACTTCATGACCCATGTAGTTCAAGTGATGCACTTTTCATTTTCCTAGGGCTTATCGAGGATGATAAGTTCTAAGGTGGAGAGATTGTAGCATCTTGTGTTTTTTGGGCTGAATGAAATTTCAAAGGAATTTGATTTTTTCATTTAGTAGATTGTATGTTTTGTAAACCGTGTATAAAAATGAAATTCTAAGAGTTGGAAAACTACAATGATGTTTTTTTATATTTTTTCGAGGCCTAAGGGGTCTATCAATTTTTTTTTCATGTTTTGGGAGTGTTGGGCCCTAAACATTTCATGTTTGGAGGGAGCTATTAGGGGTGTATAGTTTTTATGAAACTATGCGAATCCCAGGGAAAACTGTGTCGCATGATCCCAAGGAGAAGGCAGTTCCATATAGTTTATTCAAACCCTAAATAAGGATCTACATGGTCGTGTGACCAACTTCATGTTTTTTATAATGGTTCTTATCATGGTTTGAACACGGTTAGGAAAACAATGTGCCTTAATCATGTGAGGTTTTATTTGGGAAGTGGTTCACTTGGGACCTTTTAGTTGTCACGATGCAACCCTATAACATCATATTGGGTATGGATTAGTTTTCCATTGTTTGATCCCAGATTGAAAATCATCACAGATTGTTAAATGCCTTCACACTGATGGGATGATTTATGGGCGAAGGAGATCTTGTAGCAAGATGAGTGGGATCTACGAGAAGGAGGTTGCAACCCATCACCCATCTGTTGGTGAGTATTTCCCTTGGTTCAGAAAGCTCTAAAAACATCTATATTCCTTTAGTTTTGGAGGATTTTGTGGGTGTCTTCCTTGAGGATGTTATGGGACTAACTTCTTGGTGGGATATGGAGCTTTTTATTGACTTGCATCCTTAGATCACTCTAATATCTTCTTCAGAATATCATAGGTACCCTATCAAGCTTTAAGGGTTGTGGTTGTAGTTGGAGGACCTTTGAAATAAGGGTTTCATCAGACCTAGTGGGCCCCACTTGGCAGGTCTGGTGTTTTTTTTGAATAAGTTGGATAGAGTGATTGTGGATTTGCATGGATTATTTTTTCCTAAACTTGGAAACAATAAAGAAAAAGCAACCCTATCTGAGTATTGGTGAACGTTTTGACTAGTTTCAAGTGAAAAATGGTTATATAATATAAAAATAAGGTACGACTACTACTAGTTTTGGGTTCATGAGGTGGATATTCCAATGATGGAATTTCAATGTTGCTATGGACACAATGAGTTCTTAGTGATGCCCTTTGGTGTGACAAAATCCGCCACTACATTTATGTCTTTGATGAAAGAAGTATTCAAGCCATACATGGACTAGTTTGTGGTTTTCTTCATCAATGACATACTCATCTACTCTACATTATAGGAGTATGAAGAGTACTTGAGGATGGTTTTAGATGGTTTTTGAGAGCACCTTCTTTATAGGAAGCTCTCGAAGTTTTAGTTCTTGACTCAAAAGGTTCACTTTCTAGGGAATGACATTTCCTAGTATGGTTTAGTTTTTTGAACCTGTTAAAATTGATTCAATTCTTTCTCTTGAGCCACATAAGAGTGTTTCAGAGGTGAAAATATCTCTTATCTTTAAAGGGTACTATATGAGGTTTGTGGAATACTTCTTGATGATCATAACCCCATTGAATACCATAAAACAGAAAATAAAGTCATTTAACTAGAGTGTGTAGTGCCAAAGAGACTTTGAGGAGTTGAGGTTGAGGATGATGAGTGATCCTTTTTTGAGGTTACCAGAGGAGGGAATGTGGTATGTGGTGTATTCTGATGCCTTTGGAGTTAGTCTTAGATGCGTGTGATGTAGTGGCATGAAGTTTTTTCATAAAGATAGAGCTATTTGAGACCCCATGAGAATAACCACATGACTAGGGACTTATATATGGATGTAGTAGTATTTTACTTATGAATTTTGAGGCACTACCTTCTGGGGGTACTTTGTGTTTTACTCAGACCATCAGATTCTTAGGTACGTCATCACACAGAGAGAGAGTTGAACCTGAGGAAGGGGAACTGGTTGTAGTTTCTATAGGACTGAAACTTCAAGATAGTATATAATCTAAGGCAGGAAAACATAGTAGTATATTTCATTAGTAATATGTCCCAAGATCACTGGGTTCAGGAGGTTTTTGAGCATTTGGATTCGTTGTAGTTGACCCTAGTGAAGCAGGAAGGTATATATTTTTTTGCAGTCGATGGTTTTGACTCCTTTTCATATCAAGAATGTGAGAGAGTCCTAGATAGGAGACATAAATTGTGAGGTCTTATATGACCAGATATCCAAGGGGGTTTCACCAAATAGATATTTTGAAGGAGGGAATCACATCATCTTTTTTCAGGGATGAATGATGGTTCTAGTCATGATACATGAAGAGATTATTGGAGAGTTCCAAACTTCACCACTAGATTTACATCCCAGTGTGGGAAAAAATTATAAAGACCATAATAAATGGTTTTGGTGGTCCATCATGGGATATATCATCATTGAATTTTTCTCTCGATTCCTCACCAGTCAGCATGTGAAGGCTGAGCACTAAGTTCTGGTAGGTTTTTTGCAGGCCCTTGAGATCTCGTAGTTGAAGTGGGGCAGCATATCCATGGACATCAATATAGTGCTACTGCAGACAGTGAAGGGCCATGATGCTATCTGGGTGATAGTTGAACGACTCATGAAGTCGACATACTTCTTTACTATCATGGAGAAAAGTTCTATTGAGATTGTGTGGTAGTTGAATGTACAAGAGATTGTTTGTCTTCATGGGGTTCCCTCAATGATTGTCTCTGATCGTGATACACAGTTTACATCATTATTATGGAAAGATTTGCAGGAACTATTATGGACCCAAATGAGGATGAGTACTTTCTTTCAACCCCATACCGATGGGAAGACAGAGTGCACTATCATGGTGTTGGAGGATATGATAAGGACTTACATTTTAGACTTCAGATGGAGTTGGGAGGATTACTTTACCTTAGTAGAGTTTGTGTACAACAACAGAAACAACTCTACTATCATCACAACACCTTTTGAGTCCATGTATGGGAGACCCATCGGTTCACCCTTAGGATGGATAGAGATTGGTGAGATGTCTTTTGTGGGTCTATAATTGGTGCAACCAATGATGAAAATGGTCTATGTCATCTGTGAGAGGATGTGGACGACCCAAAGAAGGTTTAAATCTTATACAGATTGTTGTCACATGCCCTTGGATTTTGACTATGGAGATGAAATTTTCTAGAGTGTCTCCCTGTGATGATTATTTTTTAGGTCTAACTAGGGAGGAATGATATCCCCAAAGTTCATCAGGTCGTTCAAGATTGTGCAGAGGGCTGGAGAGGTTTCTTATATCATAGAACTACCCCCACAACTAAAGAGGGTGCATGACATCTTCCATGATTCACAACTGAGAAGATATGTGCATTACCCCACACATGTCATCAACTAGGGAGAGATAGAAATCGAGGATTCAGAGCACCCAGTGTCAATCAATGATCAAATTGAAAGGACCTTGCGTGGATGGACAACCCAATTGGTTCAAGTTTTTTAGAATCATGGTAATATACACGACAATTATTGGTAGTGGGATATCCATATGCGGGCTCAGTATCGTGAGTTTTTTTAATACTTTTTATTTTTGAGGATGAAAATATTAAAGGTGGGAATGATGTAGCGACCCTGTTTTTTCCTTGAATGAATTTTAAATATTTTTATATATATTTCCAAAGATATGTACTAAGGTGGTGTGAAATTATTAGATTTTGTGGGCCCAAAATTAATTTTATGAAAATATTAAATATTTTTAACATTTACCACACATATATTCTTAAATAAAATTAGATAAATATTAAAAGGAAGCCCAGATCTGAAATTTGATACCATGGTTGAGTCCATAATATGTTGTTTACTCTATATGCTACTTCAAATAGGTAGGCATGGGGAATTTAGACATATTTCCCATTGGAGGAAATTTTATTTGATTAATTAATTAAATTAAATTACATAATTGATTATTTTAACCTAACAGAAATGTATATAAGAATAAAACCATGGATAATCCTCTAGTGTTAGCCATATAGACCCTAGGAAGATTCAAGAGATTATTTTAATCCTTCCATTGGAGAATCACATCAGACAGTGATGAAATTATGGATTGGAGATGACTAAGACAAAAAAAGGCACCAAATTACTTCAATCATTGGAGAGCACATTATTTGATGTAGAATGATAAAATATTCAGGTTGGACTCTTCAATATGTGAATTATGCCCATTTTTGATTAAATTGATTGATTAGATCAAAAACCTCTTTTGATTTTTTATAATTGTGGAATTGATATGATCCTATATACCAATTAATTTGAATTTTATTGTTTTCTATCCTCAGATATGCTTATTCTCGATCGTTGGAAAAAAAATAAATGGAAACGATTGATTAATGGTTTTTTGTGGGGCCTTTATCCCTAATTTCTTCATGTTCTTCACCGGTTGGACCCTACGGTCTCGGTTCGACATTGTCGAGTGGTACCGATTGAGATCAAACCCCTACAACCATGATGAATTCAAGTAAGAGGGAGATATCAAAACATTAGTGCTAGATCTAGGTTTCTTGTGTGTTATGTGAGATTGTTTCAATGCTCTGAGGATGAATCTTCAATTTTGGAGGAACTTGTGGTGTGTGAAATGTGCGATGAACCTCTAATACTCATCAAAAAATTATTATTGGCCACCAGATGGAGAAAAATGTTCAATGATGACTAAATCAACTTATAATGGATAAAAAAATGTTGGAATCAAAGGAAAATACCATATCTAGAATCTGGAGAGAAGATATAGGATTCTAGAAAAATTCCAACTACACGCCATGCACTTCTAAGAACACACAGTGGGTCGGGTCCATGATACAACGGTTAGGGTTTATGAAATTCATAAATATGGACCTCTATGAAGGAACCCTTTGCATCATGTTCCCCATTCCTTATGAGGATAAGCCATGTGATGGATCACACAACCGGGAACACACCATGTACTTGAGTACATGTGAAAGACCAGAGCACACGAGAGACACCCCGTGTGAAGAGGAACATCATTTACTATATTACACGAACATGAGGAAAAGTAAATGGACTAGAAATGGATTCATGGAAACAACCAAGCACACGGATGGGACCCCAAGTGGAATGGGAAGGTTCTGTATATCCCCCACCTTTCGTGTACTCCTATATGGCTAGAGATTTGTGTACCTTCAGGGACACAACTAAGTGATGGAGTGGGTCCACACATAATGTGTGTCCCCTCACATGCCATGTAACCCTTATATCCTTTTACGGAAACTTCAAAAATCATTATCTACATTGTTTGAACTTAGTTTTTGGACCGTGAGTAGCCTATCTTGAGTTTTTACAACATAGAACACAATGGTGACCTCAGTTGTAGAATTTGAAAAATAATGTGATTTCTTTAGGAATGAAGCTTATTTTAGGTGACTCCTGATGATGTCAATGATCACGAAAGATAACCAAAGTATTATTATATTGTATAACCCCCATCATATTGGTAATAGGTCCTTTATAGATACGTACCAAGTGGAACCCCTCTATAGAGTAGGGCACATGTCCTAATTTAATGGAGTGAAACCACCTTGTAACAGTAGGTCGTGGGTCCTTGACCTATTAAGTGGAATGACCCATCAGCTTGGGAATATGTCCTCTACCCTCAGAGTGGAACCCCCCATTAGATATGTCATCGGTCATTGATGGCCAGAGTGGAAAACCCTATCACACTAGGGTAAGTTTCCTCGACCTATGGAGTGGAACCCACCATCAGCTTGGGCACAGGTGCTCTACATTTCAAGTAGAAACCCCTATCAGATATGGTGCAGGTCCTTGTGATAGTAGAGTGGAACCCCCATCAGTTTAGGTGGGGGTCTTTTACATATACTTATAGAGTGGAACCATCTAATGTAGTAGGGTGTGTGCCATCTACATAGAGTTTGTTACCCCTATACTATGTGACGAAACTGTGAGTTGTATACCTTCTCGCATTTACTTCTGGGTATACATGTGAGATGCTAGTCACCATTGATGGAATTTTAGAACTGCTGGTGACTATTCTTTTGGGGATGATATGTGGTATAGACATCCCCTTTCTCTCTCATTTGGGATTCTTTTACTAAGTATATATATACACACATGTATCTATAGCTCTGGATTTTTTACTCTCCTACCATAGTTTTCAAAGACTCCCGGGGTATTCCATGTGATTTACATTTTTATCATCTTGTGGTTGGATGAGTTCACTATCCTTATTTGGGTTGAAAAGTCTTGATGTGTAGTTCATCTAATCACCATGTTGATCCCCCTATGCTTGAATGATGTTACTATTTATCTTGATTAGGTTGATATTCATACTCTTTACTATCTATTGTCCTTATATTCCTTTTTATCTCTTACTTCTCCCCATTCATCTTTTGGGGCATCCTACTGGGTATGTATATACTGACCCATGTATGGGATTTTCCGGCATGTGTCATATCTTATGCAGATGATGGACATGTTGGTGATGAATTTATAGGTTCTTAGAGATACCTGGTACTTTCAACTATATACGGTGGTCACATCCTGGAGATCAGGATCTGGTATCTCCCAGTATTTTACTTTCACATTTTTTTATGTTGGGATATATTTCTTGTTTGGCTTGTATTTTTCCCTGTTACTTTTTTGTTTACACTATTATACTCTTGTACTGTTTAGAGGTTTTACATGCATTGTTTTTACCTAGTATTCGTCATATTTTACACTTTATTAACTATACATATTCATTGAGAAGGATTTTTATATCTATATAGGTACTTTGGAAAACACCTCCCAATGTTAGTTATTCCTTTAACAGTGGTCGCCAACCCATGGCCTAAGGAGGAGGGAATGGGGTAGTTGCATCTTGAGCCTTTGTTAAGGTTGGGTTATGATAATCAAATAAAAATAAAAATTATTCAATGATGAAGATTCATAATTTTGGAGAAAATAGGCCCATTCCAAATGCACATACACAACACAAAGACAAGAAAAAAATCAAATGAACGATCTCTAGCTAACCACTTCGATAACAAACATCAACTCAACCTCAATTCGGCTTCATATGTTCTTCCAAAAATCTTGATGAAAAAATCATGGAATCATCACAAAAAAACTAGATATTAGATCAATCATTCTCATATATTCTCTTAAATGAACCTCCAACCAATATGAAGTATTACCCTAACTCAACTATTCTTCAATCAATGGTCTCAGGTATCAGCCTTCAGCTTTCAAAGGATAAATGATGACATAGAGCAAATATAAGGTGGGGCACATTCATCCATACGTAGGAAGGTATCCGTGGAATTAGGATCATAGATCTAGATTCAATCACCCTTGGAAAATTTGGAAGGATTGGGTATTTATTCAATGATTTGACAAACATCGATCATTTTTAACCATAGACTCGATAGTGGTCTTCCCTATCATCATTTATAGATTCACAGTGATGAAAGGTTTATTAGTTTTCATTGACAACATACAACTCAACGGTGGCTAAGATGGAGTCTTCTTTAGTTGTGAGTTTAGTTGGATTCAATGGTGGTTTGATTCATCGATGATCGGTTGACACAGATAGGCGCAAGACCTTAAATATACGATGACATCAGATATGGTCTGAAACTTCCTTAAGGGATTGTGGAACACATATAAGGGTCCATAGTGTGATTCATCAAAGGTGGTGATAGACTCAAGGTTCCTTGGGAAGATTTTTTTCTATTTTATTTGGTTCATCCATCGAGTAGGTTAATTATTCTATGAAAGATTTATGTTACACAAATGAATTCAGTGCATTGAATTTATCTTATGAAAATTACTTCGATTCATTGCATTATATTATTTAGATAATCTAAAAAAATGAATCATCTTACATTATTCAATGACAAAAAATTATATTAGGCCTTTTGGTGGACATGGACGACTTATCCTATACCAACACCACTAAAATCTCTAAAATCCATTGTGAGTAGATAGATTTCCATAATGAAAAATCAAATTATATTACACAGAAGCAATTTACCTTATGCTAACTTAATGAAAAAACAATTGAGAAATAAAAATTACAAATATTTGAATACAAGAAATAAAAATTGATCATAAAAAAAACATAAACTAAAATAAAATAAAAACATAAACAATTTAAATTTCCTAAAAAACTAAATAATTAAATAATAAAATAACAAAAATAGATTAAATTGAAAATAATAAAATTAAAATCTTAAGACAAATATAAAAATGAAATGCATAAATAAACAAATGAATCATATGATAATATTATTCAAAAATTAAATTAATTTTTTTTCAAACACTAAAATAAAAAATAATAATTAACAAGAAAAATTATCTGATTAATTAATTATCAAAATAATGAAAGGATAATAATAAAATAATTAAATTCTCCAAAAATAAAAATAAACAATGTCACTAAAATAAATATTTTAAAATAAATTTAAAAATTAAATAAATATCTCAATTATGGACAAAATTATAATTAGAAAAATAAAAGAATAATTATATAATCATAAAACATTATTTTAAAATATTTATTATTTAAAAATCAAATTTACATAGAAATAAATTAAATAATTAAAATAACAATTTAAGGACTTAAATATATTTAAATTATACAAATTTTCTAAAAAATTTGTACAAAAATAAAGCCACATAAAATCCCCCCATGCTAGAATATTTGTTTTCATCAAGAAGTAAATATTTCAAATATAATGGAATGAAGTAAATATTATGTTTGAAATATAGGATTTCAAAAAAATAACCAGTTTTCAAAATAATTTTCCACCTTGGATTTTTATCATGTAGTGAAAATATTTTCCCTCAGTAAATTATGTTTTTATAGAAAAACTGATTCGTGTTTTATGAAAAAATTTACCCTAAAAATTTGAATTTAGATCAATCTCATTTCAATTTTCAATTAACTAAAAGTTTAAACTTATCATTACATCATAGAGAAGTGATTCACATATATTAGAAAGCAAATAAATTAGACACTCTTCATGGATTAATGAACTCATTAAATTAAAATGATTATAAATAACTCATTCATCATCTTAAAGAATAAAAGTAAAAGTTAAACCTTGATTATGATTTTCATTTCATAATTCATTTGAATGTATATCGAACAAGTTTGAATCCAAATCAAAAGATTTAAGTGAAATTATAATTTTGAAACGTTCTCATAATTCTTTACCAAATTACACCACTTTTCAAGAGGAGAAATAAAGATTAATTACTCAACTAAACCGAAAGGGGTATTAGAGAATTAACCTATTTAAAGTGGATACAAAAAATTAAATATTTAGAATAATTTAAAACCACTTAATATGATTTATTGAAACATGAAAAAAACCAAATTTGAAAAAAAATATAGGTTTTTGATGGGCTCACATTTTGGTATAGATTATCACATTGAAATTACCACCATAATAAATCTCCAAATTATCCCCAAAGTTAAATTAAAGGTTGAGAATAAATTTATTAAAATTTTAATGTTCAATATATATTTACCAATATAATAAATTAAAATAATTTTTTAAAGGGGTAAGTAGAAAGACCAACGTAGTATTTATTCCAAAAAAATTTAATAACAACAATTTAGTCTATACATATAAATTTACTAACTAGTTACCACTTCAAATATTAAAATCGTGAATATAATATGTATACTGGTTCATTTTAAAGAAGTTTTTAGAAATTGATTTAGTAAAACATGAGTTTATTAAATAGTAATACAAAATAAAAATCACTCAATTTAATAGAAATAAACCAAAATATTCAACACGATTTCCATCATGAAAATATCATCCATTTTAAATTCTTATAAGAAAATTAAATTTAAATTGGTAATAATAGGAAGAATAATTAAAGTTACTAAGAATTATTATAATTTTAATGATAATTACCCTTTAAATATAAGATTTATGTCCCATTAGATCCACCAATATGATCTCCATTATTTACTTCTATAAATCCCCTCTGTTCATATGGAAAAATCCTAAAAATTTAAACATATTCACATTAAATTCATGAAATTTCGACCAAAGTTAATTTTCATCTTGAGTTTAGAATGTAAGGATATAAATAAAGTTACTTCATCTTGTAGCTTATGTTGATCATTATAGAATATAAGAAATTTTCTCCCACCAAAAGAAAAAATGAATAGCATCCCTAAAGTGGAAATCCTGTGGTGAAAAATATGAAATGTTTCTAACATTAAGATTAATTTATTCTCTTCAAATAAAATTTATAAAGAAACAAAGAAAAATCTAATACAAAAAATGGTTAGTACCTTCTCCCACACTTAATCAAAAAAAATTAAGGGAAGAATTAACATATTTATTTATTTTTATTCATCTTATAATAAAAGAGAATCCTCCCCTATATGTTCTTTATTACCTTTTATAAAAAGTTTCATAAAATGACTATTTATTGTAAATGTATCATCATTTCTAGGATCTTGAATTTGTACAAAACCAAAAGGGAAAACATGAGTTATAATAATTTTACCTTCCCATTTGGAATGAAATTTACTTGGAAAACTATTTATCCAGGAGTTGTATAGTATCACCTTATATCTAATATGAAAATCTATATTAAAAAATAAAATCCTATTTCATAGATTTTTTTTCTTATTTAAAAATTATTTCATTTCTATAATCATTATTTATTATCTCCTCCAAATATTTTACATAAAACTTCCTCTCTTTTATAGATTCAAACAGATTTAGATTATAAGATTTGATGGACCAAAATGATTTATGACCAACTACCATGTGTTGATGATAATATCATAAAAAAACTATCATATAATTTGGAATCCTTATTGAAGTCTTATTAGAAATACTTTATTCCCAAATAGAATTTTCAAGCCTTAATATCCAATATTTCTAATTTGGGTTTAATTTTTTATAATGAATATATTTGATCTCTGGGTTTGAAACATCATCCATCCCATTAATTTAAATGTGATGGTATGTGGAAACATTATTTATAAAACCATAATTTTTAAACAAAACCTCAATTACTATTATAGAAATGAGTTCCTTGGTCTATGAGAATAAATCTGGGTATCCTAATTGTTATAAAAAAATTGATATTAACAAACTAGTACCCCACTCTAACATCATTTTTATAGTTGTAAAACCTTTAATCTATTTGTAAAAATAATCCATATTAAGTAGTGTTTACAAATATATAATGTAATTAAGAAAATATCCCATAAAATCAATTCCCCAAACATCAATCAAATCACAAAACAATAAATGTTGTTTTGGAATCTCATGTCTTTGAGAAATGATTCCTTGTAAGTGAAAATCATCAAAGGTAATACCATAATCATGATAATATTTAAAAACCGTGATCCAAAATAGAACTTAATCAATAAATTTTCTAATTATCATTTTTAGTCCATTGTGACCACCACTGCTCAAAATATGACAAAATTTCATAACAGATGGAATTCCAGAACTTAGGATACATCTCTTAAAAATATGGTCACATCAAAAATTCCATAATTAAGGTTCATCCCATACATATTTACTTCACTAACTAATTAGTTTATTAAATTTTTTATTGGAAAAATAACGTGGAATAATTTTTTTAGCAAAGTAAATTGAAATAATTTAAAACCATGGCCTTTTCTCAATATAAAAAAATAATAAATCTCCCTAGGAAAAATCTCTTTAATAGGTTCAACAAAAAAATTATCTTGAAAAATTCAACAATTATCTTACTCAAATGATCATCCATGATGTTATTAATACATCTTATATATTGAATATCTACTAAAAATTCTTGGATAGAATTATTCCATCTATGTATCCTCTATTTTATTTCTTGGTTTTTCATGGGATATCAGATAGTAGAATGATCAGTGAAAACCAAAACATTATAGAACAAAAGATAACTTCATAACATATCAATAGAAAATAAAATAGTTAGAAATACCTTATCTGTTGTGGATTAATTATATTGAGAAGCATCATGAGTCTGATAATTATAAGTAATGACATGTTATTTACATTCCATTATTTTCCTATGAACAACCCCTAAAGACCACTTTGAATAATTATTCTTCAAATAAAAAGGGAAACTCCAATTAGGTGGTTGAACTATTATTGGGGACACATGCATTTATTTTAATTCATTTAAGTCCATCTTACACTTCTTATCAAATAAAAAATGGGACTTATTTAAAATTAAACCCTTCTAAAGGAAAATTAGTCCAACTAATGTTTTTATGAATCCCCTATAAAACCCAGCACGGAAAAGAAAATTTCTAATATCATTCTCAAAATTATGATAAGGAAATGAATATATTATATCGATATTATAACTATACACCCAAATTACATTCTTAGAAACTTGATGACTAAGAAATACTCTACTTTAAACCATAAAATTACATTTTTCAAAGTTCAGAACAAGGTTTTTCTCAATAAAAACTCTAAGCCCAACTCCAAAACTTAAAGTGCCCAGTTAGGATGATTGTATCACTGGGAGGGGGAAGATTTGAATGAGGGATAATTTTTTATTTTATGTTTCCTTGAAATAACCTTAACCTCTTTTTAAAGATTCAATTCTCTAATGAAAACAATTCAATGACACATTCAAAGGAACAAAATTATTTACATGGTTTATTATTAAATAATAATAGTTATGTTCATGGTATGGTATGGAAATGATCCAATACCACACAATAAACTGGAAATAAATCCTTATATTACAATGGGTAGGATATACCACTACAATCATGTAACACTATATAAACAATTCCAATAGTGTGTATGAACTCTCTTAGCACAAAGAGGATAAAACATTGATTCGGTAACAAATCATGTTACATATTTTTCTAAATTAAAAAAAATAATTCAATTGAAAAAAAATCATTAATTTCTTACCTAGAATAAGGTAAGAACATCCTAGATTTTTTAAGGAAAAACCTATTCTTATTTTCCCAGTACGTTTTTCCATTCCGATTCCTCTAAGATTGATTCTATTCAATACATTTCATCCTGGTATGATTTTTCTAGGTATGATGCTCCCCATTATGAAAAATATTATTTTTTATAGAATACGGTAGATATGAATAAATAAAACTTCAATTCTAAGTACGGAAAACTTAGTATGATTCTCCCTATAAAATTATTCCTCGGTCTAGAAATCTCAGTACAAAAATTCCAAATCTAATTATCTAGCCTGAAATGATGATCAACCAAATACGATTGGCAAGCCGAATATGGTAATCATCTATGTATGATAATGATTTAGTTTGATGATCATGTGAATATAACATTGTGATCGTGTCTCTTCTCTTTCACTTCAATCTGTTAAATGTTTTCCAAAACAAATCTCAATACAGAAGTCCTCTTCTTATCTCTAAAAACATGGAGCTTATCTCTCTTCTATGGTGAACAATACATTCTTCATCATTAAATTATGATGTTATTTTTCACCTTTTTTAGTAGACCCGTATGTAGTTTTCGTGGGAATACCAAAATCATTCATGCTCACATAAATTCACACAAATATCAATTTCCCCTAAAATCCCAGGTGCATTTATGACTTTGTCAATGCTTCTCAAAGATTCTCAATTATTCTATAATATTCACTTCTACTTCAGAAATTCATTTCAATTTCCAATATGATTCCAATTCTTGAGTATGATTTTATGAATTTTATTTCTTCAAAAAAATCTCCTTATTAATGGAATATGAGTTTCCGAAGAAATGGATACCACAATGAATGTTGAATTCAAATATTATTTTGAATTCAAATCTGCACCTTGACAACACATTCAGAAATATCCGTCATCTTTGCTCTCGAACCACGCTAATTTATTCACCTTTTCTCTTGACCCATTTGACAGGTAAAAAAAAACAATTCAACCCCTTTTAAATGGTTGACTACAATGTTAATCATCTTATTTTCTTTTCATTCAAAGGTCTCAATAAATTCTTCCTCTATGTACCATGGCATAGCGAGTCAGATAGAAACTTCTTTATTCCTTGAATACAATACCACTTAAAATTTATTACTCTTTTCCAATCAACATTATTTTCATGCCTCTGAATATGTTTTTGGATCAGCTTCCACAGTGCCTGAATTACGATTGAAAGTATTGAAACTTTATAATCCTAAAACAACCTATTTATTTCTTTCTCATCTTTAATCCAATTTTCCTGAGTATGATCTTTCTATGTATGATTTTCCTAGATATGATCATCCTCGGTATGATCTTTTGAGTATAAGTATCTTCTTTCTTTTTATTCCCTTCCTCCTAGATAGGATTGTATTGGGTATGATTCATTTTTGATCGGCACCATCCCTTTCTTTATTTAGATAATGGTCGCATCATAAGTTTCAAAACTTAATTTTGATTTATGAGAATTTAAATTTTTTAAAGCATCATCACATTTCATTTTTACATATTCATGGAGACTCTGATTTGATCACTTATTTCATACAGAATATAGAGTGAATCTGTTAACCATTTACTTTTAAAAAGATACATTATCCATGCGATTAATTCTATCATTCCATATTATGACCAATCCCTCATTACGATCTTATCCCATTCCATAACAAATGTTATTCGGATCAAAACCTTTTCTTCCAAACTAATTATTCTCATTATGATGGACAAAGTGAGTCCAATTATTTTGAAAGAATGAGTCCAATTTTTTTTAAAAACTATGTTCAATATGATTTTCACCAAATAAAAAGTGAGGTGATTTCCTTTCTTCAAAAACATTACTTAAAATAAATGACTACACTTTTAAATGAATAATTTCCTTGTTAGCTTGGTTATAAGAACCCCCCCTTTGTATTTTTTTATCAACTAATTTTCATAAATCACTAAACATTGTATCCTCAAGTAATGGAATACTTATCAATAATTCTAAGAGTATGTGAGATAACTCATTATAGGAAATAAGAATTATTAACAGAAAAACAATGTTATCCAAAAGTAGTGATTATAAAAACCTATTTCTTTAATTAATAATATTTTATTTATCAAATATTCTTATTTCCTAGAAAAAAAATTCAATTTTTTTCCAACAACAACTTCAACATGATGTTAGAATAGTACATTCTCAAAACAACATTGAATTCACAACTTAACCACATCTCCCTTTTTTATATGAAAAATAATTATTTTTGATGTGATTATCCCCCTTGAAAATACAATACAAAGGTAAGATGATCTAGGCGATAGAAACACATACCTCAACCTTGATGAGAAAGAGGTTGGGCACCCATGTTCAACCTCAATATAGAAAATGAATAATTTGGTAATGGTTTTGTGAATATGTCAGAAACTTGTTTTGATGTTGGAACATACTCCAAAATCAATTCATTCTTCTTCACATACTCTTTCATGAAATGATATTTTATATCAATATGTTTTGAACAATAATGTTGAATAGGATTCTTGGTGATATTGATTATACTTTGATAGTCATAGCCTAAGAGAAAAAAAAATTTCACTTCAACAAGTAAATATTCCAATTGAGTTTTCATCCATATAAGTTGTGTAGTGGATTGAGTGGATGAAACATGCTTATCTTAATCCACACTATGAGTTACTGAATTTTATTTTATTGAATTCTAAAAAAAATTCATTCCCAGAAAGAATACTCCACCAGATGTGGGTCTTCTATCATCAATATTTCTTACCCAACCGACATATGAATACCCATACAATGCAATACTGTATGATCTTATGTACCTTATTTTAAATTATGTTGTTACTTTGATGTATATTATAATTTTTTTCAACATGTAAATGTGATTATTTTGGATCACTCAGAAATATTACACATAAGGTATCCTCATAAATAATATCAGGTCCTATGGTAGTCAAATAAAATAAGATTTCATTAAAATTTCAATATTATATCTGACCAACTTCTTTTCATTTTCCATATTTAGACATATTTTTTCCCATAGATATTGTTGTAGAAACAAGTTTTAATTTATCCATTCCAAACCTATTAGAAAGTACCTTATCTTATTTTTATTGAGAAATAAAAATTTATTCCTTTATTTTATGTATTTGAAACCCATGAAAGTATTTTATTTTCCCCAGTATAGAAATTTAAAATACCCTTTTCATTTACTCAGAAAAACTTTCACAACAACTTCCATCATTCCTAGTAAAGATAATTTAATCAACATAAACTATAACAATGAGTGAATACTCTTGACTTTATCTAATGTTGATATTGTTATCCAACTTTACTTTATTGAAATTCAACTTCCTTATGCATGTATACAATTAGGAGTACCATTCCCTTGGAGGTTGATTTATCTCATACAATTCCTTATTCAAAATGTATACATAAATTTCATATTTCCCAAAAAATCCACAAGGTTTTTCAATGTAAACATCCTCATCAAGATCAACATTTAAGAATGCATATTTAATATCCATTTGAAAAATCATGTAACCTCATTTTGCAACAATAGTAGGAAAGATCCTAATTATTTCAAATATTTCCATTGTAGAAATGGTCTCATCAAAATAAATACCTTCAATTGGGTAATACCCTTTACATACCAATCTTTCTTTGTTTCTTGTCACTTCACCTTCTTCATTCAACTTGTTTTGGAAAACCCATTTTTTGGAAAAAAATGTTTTTGTTTTCTAGATTGGGTATGAGTTCCCATGTATCATTCTTTTCAATTTGATCTAACTCTTCATTTTTTGACTAAACCCATTCTGGATACTCCAAATATTCTTTCACATCATTTATCTCAACTTTTGAATACAAATAAGTATGTGTAATTACATTTTTGTAATTCTTGTTTGAAACTTTTGATGTTGATAACCAATTATGTTATGATCTTCCACTTGATTCCTCAACCTTGGATGAGATTTTCTAGTATCTTACACATCATTGGAAATGGTTGAGTCTGATTCTAATTTTTGATTATAAAATAAAATTCAATGTATCCTTATTAGAATTTTTTTTCAAAAAAGTCTTAATAAACTTTCTCATATACATTAGTATACATATTTTCCTATTCCTTTTCAATCACATTCACATCAACTGAATCAAAAATTCTTCTAGTTTATTTTTTGAATCATCTATATTCTATTACTTCTGGAGAATAGCCAAGAAATATTCCATCATCTCCTTTCTACTAAAACTTTCCAAAGTTTCTACATTTCTTTTATATGACACATGGACTCCTAAAAACTCTATTGTGTTTTAGACTTGGAGTTTTTTCATAAAACTATTTGTACGAAGTCATACCAGATCCCAGTCTATAAAACATCATTTTTTAATATAAAAAATCAATACTAATGGACTTCCACCAAAATTAATGAGTAAGTCAATGTTCAATTAAAATATTTCTTCCCATTTCCACCAAAATTCTATTATTTATTTCTAGAACACCATTTTGTTGAGGAGTATATGGGGAAATATAATCATGTTTAATTCTATGATTCTCAAGATAACATTAAAACTATTCACTTCTGTATTAACCACCATTGTTTGTTCTCAACTTCATCACTGAATACTCACATTATTTATCATCCTTCCTTCTAAAAAATAAAAACAATTAAATCTTAGGACTTACATATCATATGCATAACACAAGTGATATGAGTAAAATCATCAACAAAAGTGATGATGTACTTATGTACATTTGTTTATTGTTTTCTCTATGGCCCAAAAATATCAGAATGAATCAGCTTTAGGTGTTTTTTTGAACAAATATCTACATTATTATGCACTGAGTTTGTAATCATTCCTTTATGAAAAATTTAGAAACACTAATCTCTTCTTCTTAGAAAAATTATGAATGACTCAAACACTATCTCATTTAGATAAATTTTTCATGTTTCTTTGACACAATTTTCTTATCCTTTTATGCCACAATTTTTTCTCTTCCACCATACTCATGTAACATGATTTTTTTATTTCACCAACATGAAACAAGTTTACTTTTTTATATTTTCCTCTAGTATCAATATTTCCATCTTCCTTACTTTTCACAACAAAACCATCTTTTCTAAATATAACTTTTTTACCCACAAAACACAATTGTGAAACACTTAGTAAATTTTGTTTCATCCCATCAACAAAAATAGATTTCTTGGATTTCATCTTTTCTGTCCCAATGATGGATGAAACAACACCTTTAATTTTCAAGGATTCATCATTTCCAAATATCGATGATTCTTGTTTAAAATATTTAACATTCTCAAACAATTTCAAATCTCATGTCATGTGAGAAGAACACATGCTATCAATAAAATAGGTTCATTCTCCTTTTGTAGCCTTCAATGCAGTTTCAACAACAAGAGCCTTTTCATATTCCCTTTATTTCTTCACTTTTAGATTTTAATAATTGTTAAGTATATTATTATGTTACAGTAAAAAAATAATACGTCATTTTATAAGGATTTTTGTTTGATCGCTTCTCTCACAAATAGTTTCAAGGGGTTGAAACTTATTTTATATCTTTACATCATTATTTTTAGGTTTCTTCACAATAGCCTTCTCAGAATTATTTCTTTGAATAGATTTACTCCCTCAACCTTTGAATTCCATAACTTGAGGGATAATAAGAATGATGTTGTTTGAACCATCATATATTTTATTTATTTTTGAATCCACCATAATACTAGAAAATATCCATAAAATGAGTATTTTCCTCTGAAACATCCATATTGGTCGGAATTGTGAATACATTTATAATAAAAATTATTATCTTTATTTTATAAGCCACCAACCATTTTATTATCAATCAGTGTCTTCCTTTTATTTTCTTTTTTATCAAAACCAAAATCATTAGACGCTTTTTTATATTCACATTGTTTCAAATCTTTTTTAGGCTTAGGGTTCTTTGGAGAATTATAAATTCCCAGCTTAGTCGTTTTTGGCCACATACATAACTTTCCAAATTATCTTCTTTTAAAAAACAATTACCTCATTTTTTTTAATCATTGAAGATATATTTGATTGACTCTTCTTGGGTTTATATTATTTAAAATGTTCACCAACTTTATAGATAGAGTTTTTAAAACTTGTATCTCTTTATTCAGTTTTTTAATTTTTTTATTAAACAAGTTCCAAATCATCTTCTTTTGATTTCAACTTAAATTTCAGATGCTTAGTATGATTCTTTTTTCCTTAATATATTTCTTCAAATCATCAATATCTTTTTTCAGCTTTAACTTTTCATCAGAAAAACATTATTGATTTCTTACTGAGGAACATTCATCTTCCATCATTTTTTCCTTTTCAAGCCTTCTAATATTTATTAGGAATTATTTTAATTTTTTTTCAAATGAATTTAATGTTAAGATTATTATTATTTAGAACTACTGATTTGGAATTCTTCATTATTCACTATTGCAATAAATGTATTCTCAATACTATACTTAACTGATTTTTCAGATTCATCATCCCTACCTTCTTCTTCTTAATCTTTAGATAAGAATCTTCTAATTTTGGAATTGATCAATTTACTATCTTTCCCTATGGAAAAACTTGTTTCTTTTTTCACCCTATTTCTTCCATGATCATTATGGATTTATTTCTTAGTTTTGACTATAATATTATTTCTTTATTTGAGGAAAATTGGAAGCAATGTTCTCAACGGATCCACATTCAAAGCATTTAAATGTAAGTTTCCCTTTGAATTTCCCTATACCTAGTTTCAATTTTTTTGAAAACAATGATAAAATATTATAAATTTTTTTACCTACCTCATCTTCATAATCAAATTTAAGAGCTTCATCTTCAATATGAATCTTATTATACATTTCTTTTTTTACCCATGAAATACATTTATATTTCATGTTTTGGTTTTATTTTCATAGATTTATCTCTTATAATTTAATAAGCGATGAGAGTGGTATGAAAATCATGAAGAGACAATGTTTTAGGATCTTTTTATTCCAAGGAAGAAAAATTTTCAACAAACTTTTTTGGAAGGATTTACAATATCATTTCAAAAACATTAGAATAATCTAACTTTTCTGGAAGACATATGACAGTACAAACAATTTCATTTACCCTGGTAAAGAAGTCCCTAACCCATTCATGCTCAACCATCATCAAATCTTTATATTTCAATCATTAGATTTTCAACTTTTCATTATTCACTTATATATTGCCTTCGTATATGTTTTTCAATTTTTCCCATATACCTTTGGCTGTGGAAAGACCTTTAACCACTTGGAATTCAATTTCAAAAATTTATGATAATATATCATTCTTGGCCCTTCCATTATTCTCTAAATTCTTTTTATCAAAAGATGTAAAAGGTTCTTTAAAATAAATAAGATGAAACCCATATGTTTCAGCTTCAATAACATCATATCCAATAGACATAAAATAAGTCAACACTCTATCTTTCTAAATATGAAAATTTTTTCCATAAAAAACTGGAATACATTTACTGTTCAAACAATTCAAATTCTTCATTAACAGAGAATAAGAAATGGGAAACTATACTGTGATACCACTTGAAAATTCCCGGTCACGATGATTGTATCATTTATTGTTGGAGGTGTCAATCGTTCAAACTTTTTTCTTTTATATTTACTTGAAAAAAACTTCGACTCTTGTTAAAGATTCAATTCCCTACTGAAAAAAATTCAATCACAAATCCAAAGGAACATAAGTATTTAAAAGGTTCACTATTCAATTATAACAGCTACATCATTGTTATGGTATGGAAATGATCCAGTACCCAAAAATACACATGAACTCAATCCTTGGATTACTATGAGAAGGATATACTCCTACACTTGTGTAGCACTATGTAAATAATTCCAACAGTGTGTGTGCACCCCATTAGCACAAATAGGTTAAAATTATGATTTTGTAACAACTCATATTACCTGTGATTATTTTCAATTAAGCAAATGTATTTAGTTGAAAACTCTTATTCAATTTATTACCTAAAGAAGGTAAGAGCTTTCTAGACTTTGTTAATAAAAAACACAATCCGATTTTCCCAGTACATTTTTTCTAGTCTAATTCCTCCAATTATGATTCTCCTTGATACGATTCTTCCTAATATGATTTATCTAGGTATTATTCTCCCCGATATGAAAAATATGACTTTGATAGAATATAGTAGAGATGAATCGGAACCACTTCATTTTTTAGTATAGAAAACCCAGTACGATTCTCCCTATACAATTCATCCTTAGTCCAAAAATCTCCGTAAGTAAATCTTGAATCCAATTATCCAACCTGATATGTTGATTATCCAATTATAATCAACAATCGTAATATGTTAATTATCTGAGTAAAATAATCACTGAGTATGATGATTAGCTGAAGACAACATTGTGATCTTGTCTCTTCTCTTTTACTTTAATCCATCAAAACTTTTTCAACAAAAATTTCAATATAGAAATCCTCTTCTTCTCTCTAAAAACATAGATATTATCTGTCTTCTATAGTGAATAGTACATCGGTCATCAAAAAAATATGATATACGTTTTTACTTTTATAGGTGACCTATAAGAGGTTTTGGAGAGAATCCCCAAATATTTCCCACCCACATAAATTCACCCAAATCTCAATTTACCCTAAAATATCAGGTGCATTTATGAACTCGTCAATGCTTCTCAAAGCTTCTAGATTATTCTACAATATTATCTTCTACTTAAGATTTTCATTTCAATTTTCAGACTGATTGAAATTCATGAGTCCGATTTTCTGAATCTGATTTCTTTAAAAAAAAAGTCTATTAAAATATAATGTGAATGTATGAATAAATATATACCACTCTAAATGCTGAATAAATCCATTCTTTTGAATATCAATCTCCCAATTAAAATCAAATTTAAAAAGCTCCTTTATATTTTCTATTGAACCACTTTAACTTCTTCACCATTTATCTTCAAAAACTTGATTGATAAACAAATAAATTCAACCCCTTTTAACTGGTTTACTGCATTTTTATCATCTTATTTTGTTTTATTTAGATTCATTGGTCTTATGAAATTCTTCATATGAGTAAGAAGGAATACCAAGTATGATTTTTATATTATTTCTTTTCTTAATATGATACAATATAAAACATATTTCTTTTTTCCCATCAACTTCATTATCATGCCTCTGAATACATTTGAGGATCGTCTGCTACAATGCTTGACTTATGATTGAAATTATTGAAATTTTCAAAGCCTCTAGCAACCTATTTCTTTACTTCTCAACATGAATCTGATTGTCATGAGTATGATCTTTTTGAGTAGTATTGGACTGGATGTGATCATCATGTGTATGATATTTTGAGTACAACTATCAACTTATTTCTTATTCTCTTACTCTTGGATATGATTTTACTGGGTATGATTCCATTTCAATCGGCATCACCTCTTTATTATATTATATCAATATTTCATCATATGTTTCACAACTTACTTATGATTTATAAGAATTAAAAATCAGAAAATCATCATCACATTTAATTTTATCATAATCATGCAGATTCCAATATAATCAATTCTTTTATACCATATCCAGAGTGAATATTATTACCATTTACTTCTATAAAGATACACAATCCATGTGACTGATTCTCTCATTCCATATTACAATCAATTCCATATTACGATCTTCTATCATTCTGTATAGAAGGTGAGTCTGATCAAAACATTTTCTTCCAAACAGCTTCTTCTCATTATGATGGACAAGGTGTGCCCAATTATTTTTATAACAAAGTTCAATACAATTTTCACAAAATAAAAATTCATGTGATTTCCTTTCTTCAAAAACATTTCTTGACATCAAAAGGTAACACTTCAAAACAAATACCTTCCTTATCAACTTGGTCCTAACATAAACTCCTTATAAATCTTTCAAAATATGGACCATACACTATAAATTCATCCATAAACACTTCTATGAGTTCCTAAAAAATTTATAAAAAAATTATAAGAATGATTATTTAGAAGGTAGCGAGATCATTACAATGTTTGAAAGGATTTATCTGATAATAAAAGGTACCAAAAAGGACATGTGAATGTTGTTTTATCCTAGCCGTCTAGATCTATGTGAATCTATAAGTATTCATAAAAGAAATATAGGAAGAAGTGACCAAGGTTTATGAGATGGTTTTTATAGTATATTTTTAACACATTCAAAAATTACAACCTCAGAACTATATTAAATTATTGGCTAATGTTTTCTCATTGTAAGAATTCCCTGTAGGGGTTATTTTTCCATGATATTATTTATTTTTTTCATCGACGATTATATTTTTTTATGAAGGGATTAAAAATGATGTAAAAGATACCAATATAATTTCAAATATTTCTATGGAATTATAATATAAATGCAATAATTGAAAAAAAATAAAAGAAGTAGGAGTGAAAATTTATGGGTAATAGATGGATAATCCTAACTAGTGATTCTTTTAGATGAGTCTCTCCTCGACAATTTTTACAAATTAAAAAACTATAATTCTCTATTAGTGAGAATAATAAATAAAACTTTGAATCTCATTCAGATAATTAATTTGAATCCAAAAATGTAATCTCATAAGAAGAAATCACTTCCAAAGGAGTCGATCAATGCTCTCAATGATCATAAAAAACAAAGGCATGGTCAACACTCGTTGTACTCTCAAATCTTCGATTGAATATTGAAAATTGTAAAAATAATGAATCTTATTCAAATACCAACATAGATTGAATTAAAAATTTGTATTTAGAGTTCATAAAAGTCCAAGTGGTAATGTGACGTACTTATAATAGAATAAAAATGTTCAAAAAATGATATAATTTTAAAACTTCAAGAAATGATATCATTTTTGTGTTCCAAAAATTGTAATGAGAATTACAATTTTGAAGATAATGATATTAAAATTTAAAAAGAAATGACCAATAAAATACACTATAATTATCTACTAGAATACTATATGGACATCATCATGGAGTACCAAACACTATGACCTTCATCTTCATCAGCTTCTATGGTAGTATCTACTTCCCAAAATATCTTCTAGTTTCTCTCTAGTTTTCCCCTTCTTCTAGTGTCTCTAATTAATCTCATATGTGTTGTTATGTCGGTCTATCCAACAATAATTTTTACAAGAAATATAATGGTCACTTATTTTTATTTTACAATAAAAAAACCGCCTCATTTTTCTAAATTGGAAAATCAATAATCAAATGTGGTATTCTTTTTCTAGGACATTATGTCACATTACCAAAAATTTAATAAAACACTCAAATTATCTTTACCAATTTCACAAGTTTTAATTGTTAATGATGATACCATGTGTTAATTCATATTGAAAATAGTATTTCCATTTTGATTAATCCAGTAGTACCTCAACAATTTTGACCTCAACCCATCAACGAAACCATCAAATTTTCACATAAATGTTATTGAGAATATGATAGAAGAATCAAGCATCACCTATTTATTTATAATAAGAAAAACAGTGATCACCTTAAAAAATATTCTTAAATCATGAATGAATAATATTTTGGACTAAAGAGTCAAGTTATAATTTCACCTTTATAGTAAAAAGAGAAGAAACAACCAAATCAATCATCTCTAGATAATAACTTCAACAATGGACATCAAATCAGACTCGTTTTAGCATCACGTGTTTTCCACAAACTACAATGAAAAAATCATGGAATCAACTCCAAACCAACTTGAAATCATCTCAATAATCCATGAAATTTATCTTAAATGAACCTTCAATCATTATTAAGAATGACTAGTTCTTGACTATTCATTAATCAATGATCACTGGTCTTGATATTTAGCTTCAAATGAATAAGTGACAAAATCAAGTGAATCCATGGAGGTGATCCTTTATCCAAACATAGGGTGGAATTAATAGACTCATGATCTTATATTTGGATTGGATAACCCAAGTAAATTTTAGAAATATTAGGTCTTTATTAAAGGATTACACAAAAAATGGCCATCTTCAACCCCCAACTTGATGACAGTATCACTTGTCATCACCATCATATTCATGGCGATGAAGGTTTTCTTGGTTATCATCGAAGGTCTCTAGCTTGATAATGGCTCATCTTGAGTCTTCATTAGTCATAAGTTTGATCATATTAAATGGTGGTTCAGTTCATCGTTGTTCAATCAACAAGGATTGGTTCAACACCTTTGACATATGGTGACACCATATCTAACCTTCAACTTCCTTGATGGATCATGAAACTGAGATCGAGATTCATAGTGGGATTCAATGGTGATAGTGAGAAACTCAAGATTTTAGTGTAATATTTTGTTGGATTTGGTTTGGTTCTATCATTGTGTAGGTTAATTATCCTTTGATAGACTTCTATTATGAAAATACCTTCACTGCACTGAATTCATCTTATAAAAATTCCTTGGCTGCACTTCATTCTATTATACAGCTACCCCAAAAAATATAAGATTTATCTTACGTCATTCAATGAAATTTTTTTATCTTATTCCATATGATGGATGTGGAAGACTTATACACATACACTTCCAAAACCTAAAAAATATCTTATGAGTAGATTTTATATTTATTTTAGGAGCAATAAAATTATCATACACATGGGCAATTTATCTTTTGTGGGATTGTTTAAAAAACAAATAAGAAACAAAAATTAAAAATATTTGAACACATGAAATAAAAATTGATTATAAAAATGGAAAAAACATAAACTAATATAAAATAAAAAATATAAATAATTTAAATATTAACCAAAAAAGTAATTAAATAATAAAATAAATTAAATAAATTAAATTTAAAATCATAAAATTAATATTTTAAGACAAATATAAAATGAAAGAGACAAATAAATTGATGAATCGTACATTAATCTTATTCAAACTCTAAATTAAACATTTTTCTCAAACACTACAATAAATAACTTTTTAATAAACAAGAAAAATTATATGATTAAATAATTATCAAAATAAGAAAAGGATAAAAATAAAAGAATTAAATTATCAAAACATAAAAATAAATAATGATTCTGAAATTAATTTTTTAAAATAAATTGAAAAATTTTATAAAAAAAATCAAAGATGAAAAAATTATAATTATAACATAAAATAAAAAATTGATAATATTAAAAAAATATTTTAACTATTATTTTTATTTAAACATAAAATTAACTCTATGAATAATTAACTAAATAAAAAATTATTTTTACAAGTTAAATATAATTATATTTTACATAATATGTGGAATATTAGTACAAAAATAAATCCACACAAAGGATATAGTAGATACTAAGTGGATTATGAACTTTATTGAAGTTTCCAACTCAAATAAAGAGGACCATAAGAATAAGGTATCACACCAAAAACCTCATAAATAAATTTTAGGAATGAATTTGAGAAGAAAATAAAAAAAATAAGTAGAAGAAAAAAAAAGAAGTTGGATATTCTAAAATTTGAGCATGATCTTCCCATGAATGCTAATTTTAATTTTAAATATGTACATATTAATATGTTTTTTGAGATTTTGTAGGACATAATACAAGATGTATTTGAAAAATATAGATAACTTTTTGAGAATAGTTTAATTTAGAATTCAAAATTTGTCTATATTTTATATGATATTTTGTCTAATGATTTTTCACTATCTATATAAACTGAACTAGCCAAAGAAATCCTATCAGTTTCCATAGAAGATACTATAAATGAGATGATTTATTTTAAAGAAAATATTAAGGAGGTAGACTACCTACCTATCACCCCAAAAACACTCCCATGAGCACTTTTATATCATGAAAAATAACATGATTCGTAGATTTTAGGAGATGGAAATTTCATTGAAAAAGATTTGTGTATTCTTAATATTTATTTTATTAAATATGATTCTGATATTTATTTTCAGTACGTATATATTTAGGTTTTCGTTAAAATTTTGTGATCTCTTTAAAATCTTATAAGGAACATAAACTATTCCTATAAATCAATTTTAGGAACTCAAAGTTTTTATTGGAAATTTGACGTTAGGTTCCTTCTAGGATGATGTATATTTGTTTAAAAAGTGGATGGGTGTAAAAGTGGAAGTTGATATAAAATTTATTTCCAAAAAAGGATTAATAGTCTCGATTGACCCATAATATAAGTCACATCCTAGAGATAAATTTCTATATCTTGTGCAGATCAATTTGATAATATTAATTCATATATGTAATTTAGATTAATTTAAATGGGCATTTTACCTGGTTTTCACTTTGATATGATGATATTTGGATGATTTTGGCAGGGAATTAGATCCAAGGATGTAAAAGAGGTGCCACTATAAAATCCACAATTTTATTAAAATTATGTCTTAAATATATAATTTATGAATTTATATTTCATTCTATTTTATGAACCAAATCCAATTCATTATAAGTGATGGACCCTAATATAATTGTAATTAAAAAAACTAGGGTCAATAGTTTGTTTTTTCAATCTTTTTAGTTGCACACAAGAATTTTTGCTGAAAACCACCCATAGACCAAATAGTTGTTGTTGACTTAGGTAGATCCATTTTTCTTGGCTAAAAGATATTTGGTGAATCTTGAATAGAAACATGGTCTAATAAAATATAACAAAACTTGTTAGATTGATGGATATCGTTTGTAATGTATCCTCTAAATTAATCCCAAACCCTTTTTCCATTAATTATGGTCTAATAAATTTTCTTAGATTAAAACCCAACCTCGTAGAATATATTTAAGGAATCCATTCAAGGTTATAATCCCTTGGTCATAGTACATGTTGTCGCCTCCCTGTGGGTTCAAACTCAGACTTCTACTATTCGATGTACCTTCATAGTTGTGAAATTTTGATTTTTTAAAATTTTCAATATGATCATGATTGTGTAGAATTAACAACACCACATGGGTTGATCATATTTTGGCACCATCATTGTGGATATGATTCAGTACAGTGACCTCTAGTAAGGAATTGGATTTCCTCACAACATTTCCCTTTCCCATTTCTTTTTAAAAATCATTTTCACTCAAATTAGTTGCTTCATTCGTGTTAAGATGCTAGTGCATGAGTTAGAACATGGGTAAATTAAGTGAGCTTTAGAGAAATAACCCACATGAGAATTTATAAATTTCCCTAAAAGTTTGTGTCACATTCAGAAACTTATTTTTATCTTCTAATTAAATTTATCATAGGGTCATTCCCATCTCATTATATAGTAGATCCAAATATTGTCCGAATATTCAGGCTATCAAATCCATCATGATATGGGATGAACTAGCTAAGAAATTCATTTACAAGTGATTTCTTCCCAGACGTACCTAGAAGTTGTGAAATAAAATTCGAAAATTTTCTTAGATGGATAGTGAATAAGTATGGGAGGTCGGGGTCCATTTTAAGTAACTGACTCAAAATTTCCCACACCATAGAATCAATGTATATTTGTAACTTCAAAATTTTTACCCTTAATAAAAACTAGATTCTTAAACCATGGTAGATGATTCCTCCGATGGAGGAATTATGCTGAAAACCCCATAAACTGGTAGAGATATATTAGACAAAATCTCAATAAACTATATCCATTTGAAAAAAGAATGTGGACCCTAAGGCATATGTTGTTCGAAGTAGAAGTTACCACCTACCTTGTAGCCCAGGTCAAAGATCTTATAAGTAAACTATACAACTTTCAGTTTCTTCAATGATAAACACCACCACCAGCACCTAATATGGTGGTACAATCATGTGTAATGTGTGGAGGTCTACACCCAGACCAGGACTTCTATTAATGTATATAGGAAAATAAATCTAAATATTATAAATGTGTTAATTATAATCAATAACTACAACAATACCAAAAACAATACTATCTTCATATACCCATTCAACAATAGATTCAACCTCATTAGGGTAATTATCAAAAATGGAGTGGTCATGCCCTACCAATAAATATGTAACATCTTGGGTACCCTTCTTAAAACCAAGAACCTAGACCACAATAAACATTTTATCAACAACCATTTTCCCATTTGGCTTAAGTAGTTTCCCAAACAAAAAAAATCAAAATAAATATCTTCCTAGGAAGCCAAAAGTACACCCACATCAACAATAAAACATGAAAAATATTATGACTACATTTTTTTTCAAAATAGAATCAACTAATTCCTATATAAGAAACTGAAATGAAAAATAAAAGATCTTCTCTCTATAAACTCGAGTATCAATTCCGTCAAATTTCAAAGATAGAAAAACTGACTATTAGGTATAGTAACTGGTAATAATAAGACCCATCCATAAGAGGATGCCAAGGATGTGGTTCTTATAAGTTTAAAAGAGATTAATTTTCAATAGACATGTAAAGGAAATGTGAATAAAATAGAAGAACCTAATGAAAATACAATAATCATTGACAATGAAAATGATGATAGGATACAAAAATATGAAGGAACAAATATAGAAATAGAGAAAAGATAAAAATCCAATGAACAACAGAATACTAAAAAAGAAGATAACTATGTGGAACCACCACCATCCAAACTCCCTCATTAATTCCTAGAAAGGTTGTGACAAGGGAATATAGAGGGTCTGTAGAAATTTTTTGGAGACGTTTAAATAACTCCACATCAATATACTATTTACTAAAGATATTGACCAGATTCCAATTAATGATAAATTATTTAAGGTGTTTATCTCCAATAAGATATAAAATTGATGAAATAGGAGTTATCTCTTTGAATGAATAATTCTATCCTATGGTTCAAAAAAATTCACCAATTATTTGAGACTATGAAAGATTTTCTACTCAATGCACTATTAGGTCATGGAATTCTAGAAAACTATTATATGATCTCATAAAAGGAATCAATCTCATGTTGATGAGTTTCTTCCAGTGATTTAGGACTATGGACCTTAATATTATATAGGAATTACAGCATCTTGAAAATAGATAATTCAAATATCACATTGAACTTCTTGAAGAAATTTTTGTTAAGGTTGGTAAGTTTTTTTTTCAGCTAAATTTCTCATCCATGATACGATGGGTGAAGGTGATGTCACCATTATTCTAGGGAGACTATTTATCACTAACATTAAAGCTCTAATATATGTGAAACAAGTTAAAATTATCATCCTATTTTTTGAAGAACCTGTAGTGTTTGATCTGGTAAAATAAGCTGGGCAATCAAATATTCTCTTGATTGTTAATCTATTTTCCTAACCGACAAAGACAACGATGTATTGGATCTTAAAGATGAAAAGGGGACCCTATCCTCTAATGAAGAGGATAGTATTAAATAAAAAGAGATTAAATAAATTGATCCTATTACAATATAATCCTTAACAACGTTCACATCATTGATCATTAATCCACCAATGTTGGAACTAAAGACTCTTCCAAGCACGCTCAAATAATATTTCAAAGAAATCGAGGACAAACTTCTTATAATCATGATATAATATCTAACCAAATAATAAGAGGATAAATTTTTATAATTCCTTAAAATATTTAATAAATAAATATATTTAAGTGTTATTGATATAATTGTAATCAACCCCATAATTTTCACTCATAAAAGTTTACTAGAACATGGCTCACAACCAAAATGATAACCTCAAGGGTGACTAAACACAAATATAAAATAAGTGATTAAAAATGATGTCTTGAAACTTCTAGATACTGAAATAATTTTATCTGTACCGGATACCGAATGTATGATCCAACTATAGGTGGTTTTAAGGATTAGATGCCTTACAATTATAGAGAATATTTAAAATTAATTGATTCTAACTCATTCTATTACTAAATATAATGTCATTTTGGATTACAGAAACCATAATAAAACAACTCATAAAAACAATTTTACTCTAAATATATGGATTATATGTTGTAAATATTATCTAGGAATGAATTATATTACTTCTTAGATGAATATTCATGGTGTAATCAAATCCTTGTTGGTCCATCTGATCATTCAAACACAACATTCATGTGTCCATTCAGAACCTTCACCAATTGATGAATGTCATTTGGAATGTGTAATGTGCAACTGAAATTCCAAAGTTATATGACACATATAATTCATTATATGGTTAAAGAGTTTTTGGATATCTTTATGGATGAATTTTCCATTTATGGTTTATCCTTCAAGGAGTGTTTAAGTAAACTAGAACTTGTTCTATAATACTATGATGAAAAATGTTTTGTGCTCAATTGGGAAAAATTGAATTTTCTAGTACAACGAGGCATAATAATAGGTCAAAATATTAAAAAATAGGGAATATAAGTTGATCCATAAAATATCAATGTTATAATATAATTACCTAACCCACTACTATAAATGGAATCAAGAGTTTTCTAGTACATTTCGATTACTATCATCGATTTGTAAAATACATTTCACAAATAGTGAAACCACTAACACACCTTATTGGAAAAGAAATTCCATTTGAATTTAAGGAATAGTTTCAAAAAGACTATGAAACATTGAATAAAAACATGGTAGCAACTCCCGTTATCATTGCACCTATTTGGGAAAAGGACATTGAGTTGATGTACAATGTCTGTGAATTCACTATGGGAACAGTTTTAAGACATTGGGGCACACATTTTTTTCATCCCATATCATATAGAAGCCATGCCCTCAATGATACATAAATTATTTATAAAACTAGAAATAAAGTTCTTCATGAAATAGGATTCTCATTAGATAAAATTAGATCATACCTCAATCTATCTAGAGTTTGGGATTTCACTAACCATGTAACATTAATGTATATATTGAATAAAAAGGATTCCAAAAAAAAGGTTTAAATGGTTGATCCTACTACCAATTTTTTTTGAAATTATCCTCAATGATATAAAGGGAACCCTAAATTTTATTAATAATAATATTTTTAGAATCCAGATACTAAATATTTAGGATGATGTAGATATTAAAATTGTAGAATACTTCCACGATGAAACACTATTAACTGTATATGTGAAATTTTAACCATTGTTTGATTATATAACAAACTATTTGGCCATTATGAATTTCTATAAACACTTATACTATCTATCATGAATGATGTTTTGGCCAGATGTGTCACATTACTTTTGGGATGATCCACTATTATTAAATAAATGCATCGATGGGTTAATTTGTTGTCGCATCACATAAGATGAAATTTATAGTTTGTTATAATTTTTCCATGCTTCACCATTTAGAGGAAACCATGGGTCTGATCATAGAGTTTATAAAACTATTTAAAATGGATTCTTATTCCGCATACTCAATTTTGATACATAGAGATTCATTAAAAGTTATGATTAATGCCATGAACATGCACCATTAGAAAAAGACATGATATTCCACATAACTATATCTTGTAAGTGGACATATTTGATGCTTGAGGAATATATTTAATGAACTCATTTCGCAATTATTATGGAAATTTGTATATATTTATTTGTGTAGAATATTTCTTGAAGTGGGTAGAAGAAAATGCTACCACTCTTTACATAACCAAAGTGGTATTGAATTTTATAATGAAAATTTTCTTTTCTTGGTTTGTATTTTCCTAATTAGTCATTATTTATTAGGATACACACTTAAAAAATAACTCCCTAATAGGGTTGCTTTAAAATTATGGAATTTGATACAAAACATGAACCCCATACCACCCACATAATAGAAGTAAAGTTGAACTATCCAACTAGGATGTTAGTAAAATGATAAATAAAAATAGTGAACGCAAGTCAAAAGGATTGTAGTATCAAACTTGATGATGCCCGATAGGCGTATCACATGACTTACAAAAAACCCATTGTAAAAACACCTTTCCTTCATGTCTATAAAAAACCATGTCACCTTCGAGTTGAATTATAACACAACTCATTATAGGCTATTAAAAAATTAAATGTGGATTCTTTTAAAGCATGGAAGAAAATATTAATACAAGTAGATGAGCTTGAAGAAATTACTAGGGACGCCTATGAGGATTCCAAAATTTATCAAGAAAAGAATAAACAATGGTGTGACTAACACATCATATTAAAGATATTCATATCTAGTGGAAAATCTATTTTGTTTAATTCCTATTTAAAATTAAACCCTATAAATTTAAAATCCTGATGGCCAGAACCATTTGAAGTTTTTAATGCCTTCCCTTATATAATTATTGAAATTCAATTTGGATATGGTGCACCATTTATGGTCAATGGGAAGTGGTTCAAATTTTAACAAGATCCATTTTAAGAAGAGTGTGTCCTATATTTCATGTTAACCTAATTTGAGGTGATGTATAGATCTAGACTTTAAATAAAGCACTAACAAAGAGAAACCCATGTTTGTTTCCATTTGGTAGATTAGGTTCATTGAGAGTTGGATATTTCACTACCTTCGAATGAGTGATGAGAATTATTTTTAAAAAGTTTATGGAATAAAATAATATTTTTAATTGTAATAATCATAGCTTTAAACAAAATCTCACATAATTCCAATTGTAAATTCTCTATTAATGATGTAAATATTTTATTTGTGATTTTTAATCTATGAAACTAGGATTCATAGTTTTAACCATTCAAATCCCCCAATCCACTGCTCCCTCTTCCGATATTTCACTCCTTTTTAACCTCCCCACCCTTAGTTTCACCACATTCCTTCGCCTCTTCATCCCCATCTATATAATCTCCACCATTTCTTTCTTCCACCCATCCACTTCCTGCATTAATCAAGAAAATCATGGCATGCGTGATGGGATGAATCCAACATCCACCCTATAGGAACCCATCCAATTGTGAAAGTTATAGCATGAGACCTCCCACTGTCAAGCATCTAGCTTGGGCTCCAACACCACCCCCACCATCAGATCCCCCAACCATTCATCCTCATAAGTTTCATCTTCATAGTACATATTTTTGAACTATTTGGTTTCTACCCCTTCTACTGGAATTTTTCCATGCCTTTATTTCTTAGACCCACATCATCAGGTCCACTTGGCCCATTTGAAGGCCAAACCTATATGGACAAAAAAACACTAGATTTGGCCTGCTTGAAAAATATTCTCATGGACGATGAGATCATGGAGACCCTCCACTAGATTCACCTCTCTCATATCATTGAGGTGTGCGAAGAGATATAATGGGATATTTTTATTAAGTTATTATCCTCCATCAACGTGGATGTCATTAATGACACCTTTATGTTTGGTGGAAGGCATTGAGAGCTCACACTAGGTGAGTTTGGAGTTGGAGTGGTGGTTTATTATTATTTTTTACACCATTATAGTTTATGTCATCCTGAGACAAGACCCAAAAAAATTATGATCTTCCAAAGAACTCTGTGAAGATATCTTGTGACACTGTTTGAATCCTCGATCCTCTATCAGCATAGAGAACCCAAACTAAGGGTTTCTGCTATAAAATCATACACTATGATTTATCCTAGGCTTGGTTGTCTTGGGGTGGAAATCATTGGGTCATCACATAGACTGGGGTGTCCATTATTTATAGATCCATGAGAGCCCTAGTGGCGACCATGGCCTACTAGTTAACTTTATATTCTAATATCAAATCATGGAAGAAATTTCATACTCTGATATATGGGAACTTTATGACATATATTTCAAGGAACATGAGTGTTTTTTATTCCACTCATCCTTGCTCTTCCCTAGGAAAAATTCGGTCTGTTGACCTCATATTTATCCACAAGATGGTGATCCTATTAAAGGTGGAAGATCATTATGAAAAATAAAACTGTATACACCAAGTCCACCGATGAAGAACCATCTTGAAATAACATGATAGATCCATAAAACCCTATCGATCATCCAACATATGCTAGAACCGAAGCCTTTGATTAATCCTAGAACATCTCTATTATGTTAGATATTTTGATACTTGTATACAACAATGGAAACAATCTCCACTTCATTGGGGAACTAGTGGAGGATATTCCATTAGCTTTTCATTCCATTCACTATGCCCCTATAGTCTTCTTCAAATAATCCACCCCCTTTCACTGATCCACTAGCTACCACTACATCCAACCATGTTCACCCTTATTAATATAGTCTTACCTCCCTGTAAATCGCAACACATACCACCATAGTACCAGTGGCCACCCCAATCAAATTCCCTCCCAATATTATCAACCCTTCGGTTTAACAAGACTTTTTAGTAGATTACACTAGATGGGGAATGGTACTTACTCTGGAGGCTCTTCCTAATGTGACATTCATCAATCCAAATTCCAAATATATGACCATAATCTATATTATAACATCACCTCTCTTCCATATGGCCTATCTCCACAAGTGATGAGTGAGCTAGTTTTTAGTACCAAGACACCTATTTTGGTAGTTGATCCACCTTCCCTTACCACCATTTATAACATAGACATGATAGAATAGATCTATCCACACACCACTAGGGAGGGGACCAATGATACTAATTGAATATATTCTTTCCATTACTCTTAGTTATACCCTATTATACCCCCAAGTTTTCTCTTTATGGGTGTATTTTATGATTCATTGTATTCGCTACACTGACTTGTGATGTTCACTTCATCTAATGGAAGGGATGAAATTTTTTTATCTACTAATCCACTTATTAATCAATACTAATTCATCATGTATACAACTGTGTTATATCTCACTCTTTTAGTTCCCCTATCACTTTTTATGCTCCAGATGGGATGACAATTATCCCCCCTCGTGAGTTTTCCCATCCAACTACTCTACTCCAAGGACCATATTCAGAGATTTCCATGATAGATGTCAGTGTGCTACACCTAACACACCCATGATTTGGGGTAGCCATTTTAGAGGTTATAAATCCTCTAAAGAGACCCTTAGAGCTAGAGGAAACTACCTCCAATTCCAAAAATAGGCTAAGGATAGAAAAACTGATGGACTATTCAAACCGACCTTTGTCTTTTTGTCTGAATGTCACCATAATTGTTAGTGATTTATGGGAGGCAACCAATAGTCTAGTCTTTTCAGTATTAGTTACAATTTTTTAGGTATTTAATTATATTTTTCTAGGTATTATCTTCTTTTAGTTCATTCATGTAATCTATTTTTACTATGGTCCATGCATTCAAATGAGATAATATTTATTTAAACTCTTGTGTATACCTGTCCATTTTTTCTTTCATACAGACCATGTATTATAAACTAATCTTTTTTATAGTTATGTTATGTTTTTGTCTCTGGGATTATTACATGTGGTCAAGATTCACATTCTTATCCAACATTTTTTTCTTGACATGACAAAAATTTCATGGATCTATCAATTCACTACACTATTTCCATTCTTGTAATAAATATCCATTCACTATAATTTCCATCTTTCCTATATAGTTTTTTCAAAGAAAGAATAAAATATTTCATTTTATGTGTGTGGGGGGACTGTTGAGAATTATTTTATGTGAACTTGGATTGTTTCCGATTATCATTAGTGTTGGATACATTTTTTATTAGAAACATGATATACCTTGAAATATCTTTTCAACCATTTAAATAAACATGAATGTTTAGATGGAAATTATTAAATATATTATTTATTGCTTCTTATAATTTTAGCCTGATTACAGAGTTGGTTATTTTATTTTTGTCATAAATTCCTAAAATTGTTTATTAATTGATTTATTAATTTCTATTATACCCTGAGTAATTTTTAATTTTATTCCCATTTCTGAGAGGATTATATAGTTTTTTTCCAATTATTCTTTGAGATCTTTTCTTCAGAGATGCACGAGAAACGTAAACCAATAATTTTTTTATTAGTATCCTATTGAGGCTATGATGTAACAAATACACTATTAAAAATATTGTGGATTTTAGATTGATCAAACCCTTTTATTTAAGAACCACCATTACATTATCCATACTATTCCTCTAGTTTCCAGGGATGAAATTATTATGGTTAATCCATGTTCCAATCCATTTTATACCTTCCTACCCTAGTCTTTGGGTTATTTCAAAATTTTCAATTAAATAACTGTGGGTGAATGGCCATTTTTGATAGAAATGACATTCTTGTTACTAAGGAGATATGCAGTGGTATATTCACCCAATCTATAGGATGTGTTCTACGATTAACTCTCTTATACCTTCTTGGTTATCCTATTTCTAAAAAGAAAATAAATAAAAAATTATAATATGTGGGTTATGTATTAATAAGGTAAAAAATATCAATTAAAAGACTGATGAATATCATGATATATCATATTTGGTTAAGTGGTGGATGGGATATCTTTCTTAAACATGAATTCAGAAGAAAAGAAGAAAAGAAAAGAAGAAAAAAAATTAACATCAATATAATTTCATGGAATAGTCATAGTTCTGTGTTGATCATTTAAGAGTGTGGATATGCTACTTTCTAGAGGAGATTATTATTTACACTTTTCATTAATATCATGCATAATTATTAAGAGTTTACCTTCCTTTAGAGACTCATTTTCTATCATCAACTAACCTAGTTTTAGACTTAGAGTATTTTGAAATTTAATGTTAAATTACTCATGATCAATTATTTTATTTGGATTTATATAATATAAATGTTAGATCTAATGCATTTTTATGGTTAAGAATATTTATTCAAGGAATTATCACAACTAATGTTTTATTTTACCATGAGTAATGAGAGAGAATTTAAGGTGAGGTGAATTGCAATATGGTTATAGCGATCTAAGGAATATTTGAGAAATTTCAATTAAAGGATGAAAGTATTTAAATAAAGAGATTTACCATAAGTAATGAATGATTTTCTTTACTTGGATGATTTTGGGTGACTATCACCTTTCTTCTGACACTTGGTTTCTGTTTCATGGTTTAATGCATGCTCCATATTAAAAAAAATTTCCTTGGAGATTATTATTGATAATTGTTTTCATGATGATAAGAAATTATTCAATTTTGGAGAAATTTGATAATACTAATTCATATATATAATTTATATTTATTTCATTGGGAATTTTACCTTTTTTATACAGTAATATGGTGATATTTTGATGATTTTTTATAGGAATTAGATCCAAGGAAGAAATAGTGATGCTGCGGTAAAATATACAATTTCTGGTGAATTATATCATAAATCTATGATTTAAAAAGTAAAACTATATATGAAATACTATATATATTCACATACCAAATTTTTAAATACATTTTAATCTATCAATTTCTCTAGATGAAGAAAGATTATGACTAATATGAAGACTTCCACTGTAAAACCCTCTAACTCTACAATTGTTAAACATTCATAAAGAACATGTGATTAAATTTAGGCCATAAATAATGGATATATAAAAAACTAAATTCTAGATAGATAGATTTCATGTTTATTTCATAATAGTTCTAAACAAGAGAAACCCATGAATACTTATGACGCAATAGTCATTTACATTGTATGGTTCTATGAACATTATAGATTCTGGGCATCTCCTAACTTCAAAACACTTATTTTTTATTTATTTTTTGATTATTTTATGTCTATTATTTGTCTCTTATTTTCTATTATTTTTTGTACATGTTTCTACTGCTCTTTCATCTAATGGATCTACAATGAAATTTTATTGTTCTAAACCCATACATCTTTTAATTCAGCTTTCATTGTTTGGATTCTTTTCTATTCATGTAAGATATTTTTTTTGATTTATTTCTTGATTGTTGATTTATTTAGTGGATATGAAAATAATTATAATTATATTCCATATGTATAAATATATCATCATCATGTGTGGGTAATCTTCCCATGTCTATGGATTGATACTAGGTGTAGCATCTCTTCCCTGAATATCTTAATCAAAACAAGGGTAATTTATGGCTAGGAAATTCGGTTAATAAAAAATCATATTTCATTCTCTATCATGAAGTAGATATAAAAGATTATAATAGAAGTAATCTAACCTAATTATAATGAACCAAAATCAGACCAATAGTTTTTTTGTTTCCTTAAAATTTTAAACTAATGCATTTAGGATGAAAACCACCTCTACACTAAATAATGGTTGTCAACTTAGTTAGATCTAGTTTTCCTAACTACACATAACTTGGTGAATCTTGAATATCTACACATTATAATCCAATAGTTTATCTCTTGTTATATTTTGGGATATCCTTTTCACAGGCTCCCCAAAATTGATCGTGAACCCTTCTTATATAAAATTAATTCTAATCAATTTTCTTAGCTTAAAACCCTGCCTCATATAATTTACTTAAGTAATCTATTATATGTTCTAATCCTTAGGTCACAATCAATGTCATCACCCCCTATGGGTTCACCCCTAAACATATACTATTCTATATTCTTTTATATTAGTTATGGTTGGGTTTTATATAAATTTATAATGTGACTATGCACATGTGGAATTAATGATATTGTGTAGGCAAGTTAATTTCCAATGAATAAGAAGATGGGAATTACAACTATATCTTGTTACACACTCCACTACCTCAAAAGAACTATAATTCTAAGGAAGGGAACTTGAAAGAAGTTTATAAATGAATGAATCTGGATTTTGCTTAACAATTTGGGAAAAGGACATTGAGTTGATGTACAATGTCTGTGAATTCACTATGGGAACAGTTTTAAGACATTGGGGCACACATTTTTTTCATCCCATATCATATAGAAGCCATGCCCTCAATGATACATAAATTATTTATAAAACTATAAATAAAGTTCTTCATGAAATAGGATTCTCATTAGATAAAATTAGATCATACCTCAATCTCTCTAGAGTTTGGGATTTCACTAACCATGTAACATTAATGTATATATTGAATAAAAAGGATTCCAAAAAAAAGGTTTAAATGGTTGATCCTACTACCAATTTTTTTTGAAATTATCCTCAATGATATAAAGGGAACCCTAAATTTTATTAATAATAATATTTTTAGAATCCAGATACTAAATATTTAGGATGATGTAGATATTAAAATTGTAGAATACTTCCACGATGAAACACTATTAACTGTATATGTGAAATTTTAACCATTGTTTGATTATATAACAAACTATTTGGCCATTATGAATTTCTATAAACACTTATACTATCTATCATGAATGATGTTTTGGCCAGATGTGTCACATTACTTTTGGGATGATCCACTATTATTAAATAAATGCATCGATGGGTTAATTTGTTGTCGCATCACATAAGATGAAATTTATAGTTTGTTATAATTTTTCCATGCTTCACCATTTAGAGGAAACCATGGGTCTGATCATAGAGTTTATAAAACTATTTAAAATGGATTCTTATTCCGCATACTCAATTTTGATACATAGAGATTCATTAAAAGTTATGATTAATGCCATGAACATGCACCATTAGAAAAAGACATGATATTCCACATAACTATATCTTGTAAGTGGACATATTTGATGCTTGAGGAATATATTTAATGAACTCATTTCGCAATTATTATGGAAATTTGTATATATTTATTTGTGTAGAATATTTCTTGAAGTGGGTAGAAGAAAATGCTACCACTCTTTACATAACCAAAGTGGTATTGAATTTTATAATGAAAATTTTCTTTTCTTGGTTTGTATTTTCCTAATTAGTCATTATTTATTAGGATACACACTTAAAAAATAACTCCCTAATAGGGTTGCTTTAAAATTATGGAATTTGATACAAAACATGAACCCCATACCACCCACATAATAGAAGTAAAGTTGAACTATCCAACTAGGATGTTAGTAAAATGATAAATAAAAATAGTGAACGCAAGTCAAAAGGATTGTAGTATCAAACTTGATGATGCCCGATAGGCGTATCACATGACTTACAAAAAACCCATTGTAAAAACACCTTTCCTTCATGTCTATAAAAAACCATGTCACCTTCGAGTTGAATTATAACACAACTCATTATAGGCTATTAAAAAATTAAATGTGGATTCTTTTAAAGCATGGAAGAAAATATTAATACAAGTAGATGAGCTTGAAGAAATTACTAGGGACGCCTATGAGGATTCCAAAATTTATCAAGAAAAGAATAAACAATGGTGTGACTAACACATCATATTAAAGATATTCATATCTAGTGGAAAATCTATTTTGTTTAATTCCTATTTAAAATTAAACCCTATAAATTTAAAATCCTGATGGCCAGAACCATTTGAAGTTTTTAATGCCTTCCCTTATATAATTATTGAAATTCAATTTGGATATGGTGCACCATTTATGGTCAATGGGAAGTGGTTCAAATTTTAACAAGATCCATTTTAAGAAGAGTGTGTCCTATATTTCATGTTAACCTAATTTGAGGTGATGTATAGATCTAGACTTTAAATAAAGCACTAACAAAGAGAAACCCATGTTTGTTTCCATTTGGTAGATTAGGTTCATTGAGAGTTGGATATTTCACTACCTTCGAATGAGTGATGAGAATTATTTTTAAAAAGTTTATGGAATAAAATAATATTTTTAATTGTAATAATCATAGCTTTAAACAAAATCTCACATAATTCCAATTGTAAATTCTCTATTAATGATGTAAATATTTTATTTGTGATTTTTAATCTATGAAACTAGGATTCATAGTTTTAACCATTCAAATCCCCCAATCCACTGCTCCCTCTTCCGATATTTCACTCCTTTTTAACCTCCCCACCCTTAGTTTCACCACATTCCTTCGCCTCTTCATCCCCATCTATATAATCTCCACCATTTCTTTCTTCCACCCATCCACTTCCTGCATTAATCAAGAAAATCATGGCATGCGTGATGGGATGAATCCAACATCCACCCTATAGGAACCCATCCAATTGTGAAAGTTATAGCATGAGACCTCCCACTGTCAAGCATCTAGCTTGGGCTCCAACACCACCCCCACCATCAGATCCCCCAACCATTCATCCTCATAAGTTTCATCTTCATAGTACATATTTTTGAACTATTTGGTTTCTACCCCTTCTACTGGAATTTTTCCATGCCTTTATTTCTTAGACCCACATCATCAGGTCCACTTGGCCCATTTGAAGGCCAAACCTATATGGACAAAAAAACACTAGATTTGGCCTGCTTGAAAAATATTCTCATGGACGATGAGATCATGGAGACCCTCCACTAGATTCACCTCTCTCATATCATTGAGGTGTGCGAAGAGATATAATGGGATATTTTTATTAAGTTATTATCCTCCATCAACGTGGATGTCATTAATGACACCTTTATGTTTGGTGGAAGGCATTGAGAGCTCACACTAGGTGAGTTTGGAGTTGGAGTGGTGGTTTATTATTATTTTTTACACCATTATAGTTTATGTCATCCTGAGACAAGACCCAAAAAAATTATGATCTTCCAAAGAACTCTGTGAAGATATCTTGTGACACTGTTTGAATCCTCGATCCTCTATCAGCATAGAGAACCCAAACTAAGGGTTTCTGCTATAAAATCATACACTATGATTTATCCTAGGCTTGGTTGTCTTGGGGTGGAAATCATTGGGTCATCACATAGACTGGGGTGTCCATTATTTATAGATCCATGAGAGCCCTAGTGGCAACCATGGCCTACTAGTTAACTTTATATTCTAATATCAAATAATGGAAGAAATTTCATACTCTGATATATGGGAACTTTATGACATATATTTCAAGGAACATGAGTGTTTTTTATTCCACTCATCCTTGCTCTTCCCTAGGAAAAATTCGGTCTGTTGACCTCATATTTATCCACAAGATGGTGATCCTATTAAAGGTGGAAGATCATTATGAAAAATAAAACTGTATACACCAAGTCCACCGATGAAGAACCATCTTGAAATAACATGATAGATCCATAAAACCCTATCGATCATCCAAGATATGCTAGAACCGAAGCCTTTGATTAATCCTAGAACATCTCTATTATGTTAGATATTTTGATACTTGTATACAACAATGGAAACAATCTCCACTTCATTGGGGAACTAGTGGAGGATATTCCATTAGCTTTTTATTCCATTCACTATGCCCCTATAGTCTTCTTCAAATAATCCACCCCCTTTCACTGATCCACTAGCTACCACTACATCCAACCATGTTCACCCTTATTAATATAGTCTTACCTCCCTGTAAATCGCAACACATACCACCATAGTACCAGTGGCCACCCCAATCAAATTCCCTCCCAATATTATCAACCCTTCGGTTTAACAAGACTTTTTAGTAGATTACACTAGATGGGGAATGGTACTTACTCTGGAGGCTCTTCCTAATGTGACATTCATCAATCCAAATTCCAAATATATGACCATAATCTATATTATAACATCACCTCTCTTCCATATGGCCTATCTCCACAAGTGATGAGTGAGCTAGTTTTTAGTACCAAGACACCTATTTTGGTAGTTGATCCACCTTCCCTTACCACCATTTATAACATAGACATGATAGAATAGATCTATCCACACACCACTAGGGAGGGGACCAATGATACTAATTGAATATATTCTTTCCATTACTCTTAGTTATACCCTATTATACCCCCAAGTTTTCTCTTTATGGGTGTATTTTATGATTCATTGTATTCGCTACACTGACTTGTGATGTTCACTTCATCTAATGGAAGGGATGAAATTTTTTTATCTACTAATCCACTTATTAATCAATACTAATTCATCATGTATACAACTGTGTTATATCTCACTCTTTTAGTTCCCCTATCACTTTTTATGCTCCAGATGGGATGACAATTATCCCCCCTCGTGAGTTTTCCCATCCAGCTACTCTACTCCAAGGACCATATTTAGAGATTTCCATGATAGATGTCAGTGTGCTACACCTAACACACCCATGATTTGGGGTAGCCATTTTAGAGGTTATAAATCCTCTAAAGAGACCCTTAGAGCTAGAGGAAACTACCTCCAATTCCAAAAATAGGCTAAGGATAGAAAAACTGATGGACTATTCAAACCGACCTTTGTCTTTTTGTCTGAATGTCACCATAATTGTTAGTGATTTATGGGAGGCAACCAATAGTCTAGTCTTTTCAGTATTAGTTACAATTTTTTAGGTATTTAATTATATTTTTCTAGGTATTATCTTCTTTTAGTTCATTCATGTAATCTATTTTTACTATGGTCCATGCATTCAAATGAGATAATATTTATTTAAACTCTTGTGTATACCTGTCCATTTTTTCTTTCATACAGACCATGTATTATAAACTAATCTTTTTTATAGTTATGTTATGTTTTTGTCTCTGGGATTATTACATGTGGTCAAGATTCACATTCTTATCCAACATTTTTTTCTTGACATGACAAAAATTTCATGGATCTATCAATTCACTACACTATTTCCATTCTTGTAATAAATATCCATTCACTATAATTTCCATCTTTCCTATATAGTTTTTTCAAAGAAAGAATAAAATATTTCATTTTATGTGTGTGGGGGGACTGTTGAGAATTATTTTATGTGAACTTGGATTGTTTCCGATTATCATTAGTGTTGGATACATTTTTTATTAGAAACATGATATACCTTGAAATATCTTTTCAACCATTTAAATAAACATGAATGTTTAGATGGAAATTATTAAATATATTATTTATTGCTTCTTATAATTTTAGCCTGATTACAGAGTTGGTTATTTTATTTTTGTCATAAATTCCTAAAATTGTTTATTAATTGATTTATTAATTTCTATTATACCCTGAGTAATTTTTAATTTTATTCCCATTTCTGAGAGGATTATATAGTTTTTTTCCAATTATTCTTTGAGATCTTTTCTTCAGAGATGCACGAGAAACGTAAACCAATAATTTTTTTATTAGTATCCTATTGAGGCTATGATGTAACAAATACACTATTAAAAATATTGTGGATTTTAGATTGATCAAACCCTTTTATTTAAGAACCACCATTACATTATCCATACTATTCCTCTAGTTTCCAGGGATGAAATTATTATGGTTAATCCATGTTCCAATCCATTTTATACCTTCCTACCCTAGTCTTTGGGTTATTTCAAAATTTTCAATTAAATAACTGTGGGTGAATGGCCATTTTTGATAGAAATGACATTCTTGTTACTAAGGAGATATGCAGTGGTATATTCACCCAATCTATAGGATGTGTTCTACGATTAACTCTCTTATACCTTCTTGGTTATCCTATTTCTAAAAAGAAAATAAATAAAAAATTATAATATGTGGGTTATGTATTAATAAGGTAAAAAATATCAATTAAAAGACTGATGAATATCATGATATATCATATTTGGTTAAGTGGTGGATGGGATATCTTTCTTAAACATGAATTCAGAAGAAAAGAAGAAAAGAAAAGAAGAAAAAAAATTAACATCAATATAATTTCATGGAATAGTCATAGTTCTGTGTTGATCATTTAAGAGTGTGGATATGCTACTTTCTAGAGGAGATTATTATTTACACTTTTCATTAATATCATGCATAATTATTAAGAGTTTACCTTCCTTTAGAGACTCATTTTCTATCATCAACTAACCTAGTTTTAGACTTAGAGTATTTTGAAATTTAATGTTAAATTACTCATGATCAATTATTTTATTTGGATTTATATAATATAAATGTTAGATCTAATGCATTTTTATGGTTAAGAATATTTATTCAAGGAATTATCACAACTAATGTTTTATTTTACCATGAGTAATGAGAGAGAATTTAAGGTGAGGTGAATTGCAATATGGTTATAGCGATCTAAGGAATATTTGAGAAATTTCAATTAAAGGATGAAAGTATTTAAATAAAGAGATTTACCATAAGTAATGAATGATTTTCTTTACTTGGATGATTTTGGGTGACTATCACCTTTCTTCTGACACTTGGTTTCTGTTTCATGGTTTAATGCATGCTCCATATTAAAAAAATTTTCCTTGGAGATTATTATTGATAATTGTTTTCATGATGATAAGAAATTATTCAATTTTGGAGAAATTTGATAATACTAATTCATATATATAATTTATATTTATTTCATTGGGAATTTTACCTTTTTTATACAGTAATATGGTGATATTTTGATGATTTTTTATAGGAATTAGATCCAAGGAAGAAATAGTGATGCTGCGGTAAAATATACAATTTCTGGTGAATTATATCATAAATCTATGATTTAAAAAGTAAAACTATATATGAAATACTATATATATTCACATACCAAATTTTTAAATACATTTTAATCTATCAATTTCTCTAGATGAAGAAAGATTATGACTAATATGAAGACTTCCACTGTAAAACCCTCTAACTCTACAATTGTTAAACATTCATAAAGAACATGTGATTAAATTTAGGCCATAAATAATGGATATATAAAAAACTAAATTCTAGATAGATAGATTTCATGTTTATTTCATAATAGTTCTAAACAAGAGAAACCCATGAATACTTATGACGCAATAGTCATTTACATTGTATGGTTCTATGAACATTATAGATTCTGGGCATCTCCTAACTTCAAAACACTTATTTTTTATTTATTTTTTGATTATTTTATGTCTATTATTTGTCTCTTATTTTCTATTATTTTTTGTACATGTTTCTACTGCTCTTTCATCTAATGGATCTACAATGAAATTTTATTGTTCTAAACCCATACATCTTTTAATTCAGCTTTCATTGTTTGGATTCTTTTCTATTCATGTAAGATATTTTTTTTTGATTTATTTCTTGATTGTTGATTTATTTAGTGGATATGAAAATAATTATAATTATATTCCATATGTATAAATATATCATCATCATGTGTGGGTAATCTTCCCATGTCTATGGATTGATACTAGGTGTAGCATCTCTTCCCTGAATATCTTAATCAAAACAAGGGTAATTTATGGCTAGGAAATTCGGTTAATAAAAAATCATATTTCATTCTCTATCATGAAGTAGATATAAAAGATTATAATAGAAGTAATCTAACCTAATTATAATGAACCAAAATCAGACCAATAGTTTTTTTGTTTCCTTAAAATTTTAAACTAATGCATTTAGGATGAAAACCACCTCTACACTAAATAATGGTTGTCAACTTAGTTAGATCTAGTTTTCCTAACTACACATAACTTGGTGAATCTTGAATATCTACACATTATAATCCAATAGTTTATCTCTTGTTATATTTTGGGATATCCTTTTCACAGGCTCCCCAAAATTGATCGTGAACCCTTCTTATATAAAATTAATTCTAATCAATTTTCTTAGCTTAAAACCCTGCCTCATATAATTTACTTAAGTAATCTATTATATGTTCTAATCCTTAGGTCACAATCAATGTCATCACCCCCTATGGGTTCACCCCTAAACATATACTATTCTATATTCTTTTATATTAGTTATGGTTGGGTTTTATATAAATTTATAATGTGACTATGCACATGTGGAATTAATGATATTGTGTAGGCAAGTTAATTTCCAATGAATAAGAAGATGGGAATTACAACTATATCTTGTTACACACTCCACTACCTCAAAAGAACTATAATTCTAAGGAAGGGAACTTGAAAGAAGTTTATAAATGAATGAATCTGGATTTTTAATTTGAACCTATAAAATATTACCATTGTGAAATATATAATCTCAGGGTTCCAACACAAAATATATTCTAGTAAGTCCTTGGAAATTTGAGTAAAATGGGAAATTGGGATGCCACTATGAATATCTAATACATTGATCACTAAAAATTCAATTGTTAAGCAAATACGTTCTTTGCACATGATTTTTCAAAAAATAAAAAAATTAATGTGTCTAATTATCAAAAATGAATTCATTTAGGTGAGGGAATTTTTAACCTAGTTTAATAAATGGGGAATTGAATTATATGAAAATACTTTTAGCTTTATAAATGAAGTGGAAAATGGATCTAGGTTTTGATGAACCTAGGATAGAGTGATAATTGAATATGATTCTTATTATAGTTTTACTTACACTTAAATATTATATGTTTACACTCTTAAATCTAGAAGTTTAACTTGTATAGAAGAATGCGAATTAGGATTAATTCATATATGTGTCATGAAATTTTTAAAAATAGTTGAAATTACGATTTCCTTCATTTTTGAATTATGAGTTTGAAAATTGGAAGTTTAAATAATTTTGAATAATATTTTCAATGTAATTCATTCCATTACCTGCGTGCGAAATTGATTATGTTTAGGAGAATTTTACGTGGCCATTTTTTTATTACACATGGTCATATCCAATTTTTGTGAAATAATTGATTTTTTTAATATGAAACAAAGCTTAAATTGAAATATTATTGATTTCCAATGTGTTTGTACCTGAGTGGTAAAGGCTCCTGATTGGCATCCAAAGGATTTAGGGTCAAATCCACGAAAAGGTGGAATTTCTATGTTACTATAGCAATACTGATGTAGTTACTCTACTGTGGTGTATTTTAGTATTTTAGTTTTCATTAAGCCAATGCTCCCTCAAACAAATATCATCTCAACCTATTAATAACACTTTCAAATTCTCATCAAAATTTAATTTAGAATATGATCTGAGACTCAAGATGGTCATCTTTTCTTCTCACAAGAAAAATATTTCCACCTTCCAATAAAAATTCTTCCATATTTTAGATGTTTCATTTGGTAGAAAAGAGGCATATTCCAAATGAACCAAAAGAGAAAAAAGATATTAAAAAACAAAACCCATGATCTCCAATTAATAGATTCAAAAATAGACATCAAATAAGCCTCAGTTCTTATTTGTGTGTTATTCCAAAAACCATGATGAAGAAATCATGGAATCATCATTATCCTAACTCGACACCTGCTCAATAATCCTTAGATATTATCATAAATTAAACTACCTACAGTTGGGGTGGAATTCAAAAGCTTAACATACCATGTAAGCCTGTATGAAACTCAGGATCAAATCCTCGTTGATGGGTATTTATAGGTTACTGTAGTATTACAATAGAAAGGACTATAGTGGTACTATAGTAGTTAGAACTATTCATCTGTTTGGACCTTCAGGCCATTAGTTTGGGCTTAAGGGCCATAGGGCATTTGGTCCACCCTTGGCCTTCAGGCTACATGTCCTTCAGGCCACCTCAAGCCTTCAATCCATGGGTGTTCGATCCACAGAAGTCCATGGGTAATCCTAATAATACCACATTGTGCAGGTCCCAAAAGAGGATTTAGAACAAGTAGAATCCACCAGAGCCGAGCTAACAAGATTTGAAGAATAAACAATCACTGATAGTACTAGGCACCATGCTAAAATATATCGGGAAATGCTATCTAATAAGAAATGTGAGGTTGGGAACTAGAAACCTTCAATGATGCAGATTCTGGGGAGGGGCATTTCTAATGTAGTTGGTTTAGGCCTTCATACCATGTAATGGGAAGTGTGATTTTGGGCCTTCGAGTAATGTACTAGGCCTTGTTCTACTGGGCCTATGGGTCATTAAAGGGTTCCCTCTCAAACTATTTTAAAATGGGATTATCCAAAATAAATAAAAAAAATCAATGCCTTAGGTCCATTCAGAAAATGTACAACCAAAACAAAGTATGACCAGATCTTGGCTATTCATTAATAAATGGCCTTAGGTTTCTATGTTTGGATTTGAAGGGATCAATGATGACAACCAGTGAATATAAGGTGGAATATCATCATCCAATTATAGGGAGGAATCATTGGAATGGGGATCTCAGATCTTGATTGGATCACCCTAGGAATCTTCAGTAAGATTATGTATTCATTCAAGGATTTGAGAAACATCATTTATATTCCACCCCCAAATCGATGGCGGTCTTGATTTTCATCATTTCCAGATTCACAGTGATGGAGGGGTTCTTGGTTGTCATCGATGGTCTACATCTTAATGAGGTATCATCTCAAGTCTTCTTCAATAATGATTTTGGTTGGATTCGATGGTGGTTTGGATCATCGATGATCGGTGGATGTGGACTAGTTTAACACCTTTGATAAATAGAAACATTACCTATAGTCTTCAACATCCTTAAGGGATAATAGATCTAATATTGGGATCTACAATGGGAGTCATTGATAGAAGTGATAGAATCAAGCTCCCTTAGGAAGCTATTATTGTCTCTAGTTTGGTTTGATCATTGGGAAGGTTAATTATCCTACGCTATATTTATCTTACACAAATGGATTCAGGACCCTAAATTTTTATTTTGAAAATTCCTTGGCTTCACTACATTGAATTACATGGCTACCCCAAATAAAATAGCATTTATCTTATGTTAAGAAAAGATGAAAAATTAACTTACACCTTCTGGTGGACACGAAAGAGTTCTCCTTTGTAGACACTACCAAAATCTCAAAAATATATAATGAGTAGATTCTAAATTTTGTTTATGCCAAATCAAACTCTATAATACAGAATAAATTTATCTTATAAAGACTTACAACAAAAAAGGTTAAGAAATAAAAATTACTGATATTTGAAAACCATAAATAAAAAATAAACATAAAAATGGAAGAAAAAATAAAGTAAAATTAAATAAAAAAATAAAAAAAATTATTTTTTAAAAGTAACGAAATAATAATTTAATCATAATAGGTTAAATTGAAAATTGTAAAATTAATATTTTAAGACAAAATATGAAAATTAATTAGGTAAATAAATTAATGAATCATACACTAATATTAATTCAATAGTAAAATAATTTTTTTCGAACACTACAATTTAAAATTTGTTAATTAAAAAGAAGAATTATCAGATTAAATAATTATCAAAATAATTAAAGGGTAAAAAGAAAAATGAAAAATGAATCCAAAATTATTATTTTAAATTGAAATTTTAAATTAATTTAAAAAATATCAACACAATTCTAATTAATAAATAAAAGAATAATTAATTAATCTAAAAAATTCATTTATTTGTTTTATTATTTAAACGTCAAATTAAGACCCATGTATATTAACTAATTAAAAAATTATTTTAACAACTTAAATTTAATTATACTACACATAATATGTAGGATATTTTTACCAAAATAAAGCCACATAAAATTCCACTACACTAGGATTTTTCTTATCTTCAAGAAAGATATATTTCAAATCCAATGGAATTAAATCAATCCAATGTTTGAAATACGAGGATAGCACAAAAAATAGGTTTTCAAAATAATATCCCCCTTGTATTTTTATTAAGCATTGAAAATTTTTACCCTAAAAAAATTAAGCATTTTAGTGAAAACCTGGTTCCTATTTCACAATTAAAATGATTATAAATAACTCATTAATCATCTTAAAGAATAAAAGTAAAAGTTAAACCTATATTATGATTTTAATTTCATAATTCATTTGAATGTATATCGAACAAGTTTGAATCCAAATAGAAAGATTTAATTGAAATTATATTTTTGAAACGTTCTCATAATTCTTTACCAAAGTACACCACTTTTCAAGAGGAGAAATAAAGATTAATTACTCAACTAAATCGAAAGGGGTATTAGAGAATTAACCTATTTAAAGTGGATACAAAAAATTAAATATTTTTAATAATTTAAAACCACTTAATATGATTTATTGAAACATGAAAAAACCAAATTTGAAAAAAATTATAGGTTTTTGATGGGCTCACATTTTGGTATAGATTATCACATTGAAATTACCACCACAAAAAATATCCACATTATCCCCAAAGTTAAATTAAAGGTGGAGAATAAATTTATTAAATTTTTAATGTTCAATATATATTTACCAATATAATAAATTAAAATAATTTTTTCAAGGGGTAAGTAGAAAGACCAACATAGTATTTATTCCAAAAAAAATTAATAACAACAATTTAGTCTATACATATATATTTACTAACTAGTTACCACTTAAAATATTCAAATCGTGAATATAATATTTATACTAGTTCATTTTAAAGAAGTTTTTAGAAATTGTTTTAGTAAAACATGAGTTTATTCAATAGTAATACACAATAAAAATCACTCAATTTAATAGAAAGAACCCAAAATATTCAACACAATTTCCATCATGAAAATATCATCCATTTTAAATTCTTATAAGAAAATTAAATTTAAATTGGTAATAATAGGAAGAATAATTAATGTTCCTAAGAATTATTATAATTTTAATGAAAAATACCCTTTAAATATAAGCTTTATGTCCCATTAGATCCACCAATATGATCTCCATTATTTACTTCTATAAATCCTCTCTATTCATATAGAAAAATCCTAAAAATTTAAACATATTCACATTAAATTCATGAAATTTCGACCAAAGTTAATTTTCAACTTGAGTTTAGAATGTAAAGATATAAATAAAGTTACTTCATCTTGTAGCTTATGTTGATCATTATAGAATATAAGAAATTTTCTCCCACCAAAAGAAAAAATGAATAGCATCCCTAAAGTGGAAATCCTGTGGTGAAAAATATGAAATGTTTCTAACATTAAGATTAATTTATTCTCATCAAATAAAATTTATGAAGAAACAAAATAAAAATCTAATACAACAAATGGTTAGTACCTTCTACCACACTTACTCAAAAAAATTAAGGGAAGAAATAACATATTTATTTATTTTTATTCATCTTATAATAAATGAGAATCCTCCCCTATAGGTTCTTTATTACCTTTTATAAAAAGTTTCATAAAATGACCATTTATAGTAAATGTATCATCTTTTATAGGATCTTGAATTTGTACAACACCAAAAGGGAAAACATGAGTTATAATAATGTTACCTTCCCATTTGGAATGAAATTTACTTGGAAAACTATTCATCCTGGAGTTTTATAGTATCACCTTATATATAATATTAAACTCTATATTAAAAATAAAATCCTATTTCATAGATTTTTTTTCTTATTTAAAAATTCTTTCATTTCTATAATCATTATTTATTATCTCCTCTAAATATTTTACATAAAACATCCTATCTTTTATAGATTCAAACAGATTTAGATTATAAGATTTGATGGACCAAAATGATTTATGACCAACTACCATGTGTTGTTGATAATATCATAAAAAAACTATCATATAATTTGGAATACTTATTGAAGTCTTATTAGAAATACTTTATTCCCAAATAGAATTTTCAAGCCTTAATATCCAATATTTCTAATTTGGGTTTAATTTTTTATAAAGAATATATTTGATCTCTGGGTTTGAAACATCATCCATTCCATTCATTTAAATGTTATGGTATGTGGAAACATTATTTATAAAACCATAATTTTTAAACAAAACCTCAATTACTATTATATAAATGAGTTCCTTGGTCTATGAGAATAAATCTGGGCATCCCAATTCTTATAAAAAAATTGATATTGACAAACTATTACCCCACTCTAACATCATTTTATAGTTGTAAAACCTTTAACCTATTTGTAAAAATAATCCATATTAAGTAGTGTTTACAAATATATAATGTAATTAAGAAAATATCCCATAAAATCAATTCCCCAAACATCAATCAAATCAGAAGACAATAAATATTGTTTTGGAATCTCATGTCTTTGAGAAATGATTCCTTGTAAGTGAAAATCATCAAAGGTAATACCATAATCATGATAATATTTAAAAACCATGATCCAAAATAGAAATTAATCAATAAATTTTCTAATTATCATTTTTAGTCCATGGTGACCACCACTACTCAAAATATTACAAAATTTCATAACAGATGGAATTCCAGAACATAAGATACATCTCTTAAAAATATGGTCACATCAAAAATTACATAATTAAGGTTCATCCCATACATATTTACTTCACTCACTAATTAGTTTATTAAATTTTTTCTTGGAAAAATAAGGTGGAATAATATTTTTAGCTATGTAAATTGAAATAATTTAAAACCATGGCCTTTTCTCAATATAAAAAAATAAAAAATCGCCCTAGGAAAAATCTCTTTAATAGGTTAAACAAAACAATTATCTTGAAAAATTCAACAAGTATCTTACTCAAATGATCATCCATGATGTTATCAATACATCTTCTATATTGAATATCTACTAAAAATTCTTGGATAGAATTATTCCATCTAAGTATCCTCTATTTTATTTCTTGGTTTTTCATGGGATATCAGATAGTAGAATGATCAGTGAAAACCACAACTTTAGAGAACAAAAGATAACTTCATAACATATCAATAGAAAATAAAATAGATAGAAATTCCTTATCTATTGTGGATTAATTATATTGAGAAGCATCATGATTCAGATAATTATACGTAATGACATGTTATTTACATTCCATTATTTCCTATGAATAACCCCTAAAGACCACTTTGAAGAATTATTCTTCAAATAAAAAGGGAAACTCCAATTAGGTGGTTGAACTATTAGTGGGGACACATGTATTTATTTTAATTCATTTAAGTCCATCTTAAACTTCTTATCAAATAAAAAATGGGACTTATTTAAAATTAAACCCTTCTAAAGGAAAATTAGTCCAACTAAAGTCTTTTATGGATCCCCTATAAAACCCAGCACGGACAAGAAAATTTCTAATATCATTCTCAATATTATAATAAGGAAATGAATATATTATATCGATATTATACATGTACACCCAAATTACATTCTTAGAAACTTCATGACTAAGAAATACTCTACTTTAAACCATAAAATTACATTTTTCAAAGTTCAAAACAAGGTTTTTCTCAATAAAAACTCTATGTACAGCTCCAAAACTTAAAGTGCCCAGTCATGATGATTGTATCACTGGGAGGGGGAGGATTTGAATGAGGGATAATTTTTTATATTATGTTTCCTTGAAATAACCTTAACCTTTTTTTAAAGATTCAATTCACTAATGAAAACAATTCAATGACACGTTCAAAGGAACAAAATTATTTACATGGTTTATTATTAAATAATAATAGTTATGTTCATGGTATGGTATGGAAATGATCCAATACCACACAATAAACTGGAAATAAATCCTTATATTACAATGGGTAGGATATACCGCTACAATCATGTAACACTATATAAACAATTCCAATAGTGTGTATGAACTCTCTTAGCACAAAGAGGATAAAACATTGATTCGGTAAAAACTCATGTTACATATTTTTTTTAAATTAAAAAAAATAATTCAATTGAAAACAAATCATTAATTTCTTACCTAGAATAAGGTAAGAACTTCCTAGATTTTTTAAGGAAAAACCTATTCTTATTTTCCCAGTACGTTTTTCCTTTCCGATTCCTCTAAGATTGATTCTCTTCAATACATTTTATCCTGGTATGATTTTTCTAGGTATGATGCTCCCAATTATGAAAAATATTATTTTTTTATAGAATACGGTAGATATGAATAAAAAAACATCAATTCTGAGTACGGAAAACTTAGTATGATTCTCCCTATAAAATTCTTCCTCAGTATAGAAATCTCAGTACAAAAATCCCAAATCTGATTATCTAGCCTGATATGATGATCAACCAAATACGATTGGCAAGCCGAATATGGTAATCATCTATGTATGATAATGATTTAGTCTGATGATCATGTGAATACAACATTGTGATCGTGTCTCTTCTCTTTCACTTCAATCTGTTAAATGTTTTCCAACAAAAATCCAAATACAGAAGTCCTCTTCTTCTCTCTAATGACACGGAACTTATCTCTCTTCTATGGTGAACAATACGTTCTTCATCATTAAATTATGATGTTATTTTTCAACTTTTTTAGTAGACCCGTAAGTAGTTTTTGTGGGAATACCAAAATCATTCATGCTCACATAAATTCACACAAATATCAATTTCCCCTAAAATCTCGGGTGTATTTATGACTTCGTCAATGCTTCTCAAAGCTTCTCAATTATTCTATAATAATCACTTCTACTTCAGAAATTCATTTCAATTTCCAATATGATTCCAATTCTTGAGTCTGATTTTCTGAATTTTATTTCTTCAAAAAAATCTCCTTATTAATGGAATATGAGTTTCCGAAGAAATGGATACCACAATGAATGTTCAATTCAAATATTATTTTGAATTCAAATCTCCCTCTTGACAACACATTCAGAAATATCTGCCATCTTTGCTCTCGAACCATGCTGATTTATTCACCTTTTCTCTTGACCCATTTGACAGGTAAACAAAACAATTTAACCCCTTTTAAATGGTTGACTACAATGTTGATCATCTTATTTTCTTTTCATTCAAAGGTCTCAATAAATTATTCTTCTATGTACCATGGCATAGCGAGTCAGATTAGAAACTTCTTTATTCCATGAATACAATACCACTTAAAATTTATTACTCTTTTCCAATCAACTTTATTTTCATGCCTCTGAATATGTTTGTTGATCAGCTTCCACAGTGCCTAAATTACGATTGAAAGTATTGAAACTTTATAATCCTACAACAACCTATTTATTTCTTTCTCATCTTTAATCCAATTTTCCTGAGTATGATCTTTCTATGTATGATTTTCCTAGATATGATCATCCTTAGTATGATCTTTTGAGTACAAGTATCTTCTTTCTTTTTCTTACCTTCCTCCTAGATATGATTGTATTGGGTATGATTCCTTTTTGATCGGCACCATCCCTTTCTCCATTTCGATCATGGTCGCATCATAAGTTTCAAAACATAATTATGATTTATGAGAATTTAAATTTTTTAAAGAATCATCACATTTCATTTTTTCATATTCATGGAGACTCTGATATGATCACTTCTTTCATACAGAATATAGAGTGAATCTGTTAACCATTTACTTTTAAAAAGATACATTATCCATGCGATCAATTCTATCCTTCCATATTATGATCAATCCCTCATTACGATCTTCTCCCATTCCATAACAAATGTTATTCAGATCAAAACCTTTTCTTCCAAACTAATTATTCTCATTACGATGGACAAAGTGAGTACAATTATTTTGAAAGCATGAGTCCATTTTTTTAAAAACTATGTTCAATATGATTTTCACCAAATAAAAAGTGAGGTGATTTCCTTTCTTCAAAAACATTACTTGAAATAAAAGGCTACACTTTTAAATGAATAATTTCCTTGTTAGCTTGGTTATAAGAATCCCCCCTTTGTATTTTTTTATAAACTAATTTTCATAAATCACTAAACACTGTATCCTCATGTAATGGAATACTTATCAATAATTCTAAGAGTATGTGAGATAACTCATTATAGGAAATAAGAATTATTAACAGAAAACAATGTTATCCAAAAGTAGTGATAATAAAAACATATTTCTTTAATTAATAATTTTTATTTATCCAATCTTCTTATTTCCTAGAAAAAAATTCAATTTTTTTCCAACAACAACTTCAACATGATGTTAGAATAGTTCACTCTCAAAAAAACATTGAATTCACAAATTAACCACATCTCCCTTTTTATATGAAAAATAATTATTTTTGAAGTGATTATCCCCCTTGAAAATACAATACAAAGGTAAGATGATCTAGGCGATAGAAACACATACCTCAACCTTGATGAGAAATAAGTTGGGCACCCATGTTCAACCTCAATATAGAAAATGATTAATTTGGTAAAGGTTTTGTGAATATGTCAGAAACTTGTTTTAATGTTGGAACACACTCCAAAATCAATTCATTCGTCTTCACATACTCTTTTATGAAAAGATATTTTATATCAATATGTTTTGAACAATAATGCTGAATAGGATTCCTAGTGATATTGATTATACTTTGATAGTCACAGCCTAAGAGAAAGGGAAATTTCACTTCAAAAAGTAAATATTCCAATTGATTTTTCATCCATATAAGTTGCGTAGTGTATTGAGTGGATGAAACATGCTTATCTTTATCCACACAAAGAGTTACTAAATTTTATTTTATTGAATTCTAAAAAACAAAATTATTTCCCAGAAAGAATACTCCACCAGATGTGGGTCTTCTATCATCAATATTTCTTACCCAATCGGCATATGAATACCCATACAATGCAATACTGTATGAGATTACGTATCTTATTTTAAATTATGTTGTTCCTTTGATGTATATTATAATTTTTTTCCAACATGTAAATGTGATTCTTTTGGATCACTCAGAAATATTACACATAAGGTATCCTCATAAATAATATCAGGTCCTGTGGTAGTCAAATAAAATAAGATTTCATTAAACTTTCAAAATTATATCTGACCAACTTCATTTCATTTTCCATATTTAGACATATTTTTTCTCATAGATATTTTTGTAGAAACAAGTTTTAATTTATCCATTCCAAACCAATTAGAAACTACCTTATCTTATTTCTCTTGAGAAATAAAAATTTATTCCTTTATTTTATGTATTTGAAACCCATGAATGTATTTTATTTTCCCCAGTATAAAAATTTAAAATACCCTTTTCATTTACTCAGCAAAACTTTCACAACAACTTCCATCATTCCTAGTAAAGATAATTTAATCAAAATAAACTATAACAATGAGTGAATACTCTTGACTTTATCTGATGTTGATATTGTTATCCACCCTTACTTTATTGAAATTCAACTTCATTATGCATGTATCCAGTTAGGAATACCATTCCCTTGGAGGTTGATTTATCTCATACAAGGCCTTATTCAAAATTTATACATAAATTTCATATTTCCCAAAAAATACACAAGGTTTTTCAATGTAAACGTCCTCATCAAGATCAACATTTAATAATGCATATTTAATATCCATTTGAAAAATCATGTAACCTCAATTTGCGGCAATAGTAGGAAAGATCCTAATTATTTAAAATATTTCCTTTGGAGAAAAGGTCTAATCAAAATAAATACCTTCAATTTGGTAATACCCTTTACATACCAATCTTTCTTTGTTTCTTGTCACTTCACCTTCTTCATTCAACTTGTTTTGGAAAACCCATTTTGTGGAAAAAATGTTTTTGTTTTCTAGATTGGGTATGAGTTCCCATGTATCATTCTTTTCAATTTGATTAACTCTTAATTTTTGGACTAAACCCATTCTGGATACTCCAAATATTTTTTCACATCATTTATCTCAACTTTTGAATATAAAGAAGTATGTGTAATTTCATTTTTGTAATTATTTTTTGAAACTTTTGATGTTGATCACCAATTATGTTATGATCTTACACTTGCTTCCTCAACCCTGGATGAGATTTTCTAGTATCATACTCATCATTGGAAATGGTTGAGTCTGATTCTAATTTTTTATAAAAAAATACAATTCAATGTATCCTTATTAGAATTTTTTTTCAAAAAAGTCTTAATAAACCTTCTCATATACATTAGTATACATATTTTCTTATTCCTTTTCAATCACATTCACATCAACTGAATCAAAAATTCTTCTAGTTTATTTTTTGAATCATCTATATTCTATTACTTCTGGAGAATATCCAAGAAATATTCCATCATCACCTTTCTACTAAAACTTTCCAAAGTTTCTACCTTTCTTCTATATGACACATGGACTCCTAAAAACTCTATAGTGTTTTAGACTTAGAGTTTTTTCATAAAACTATTTGTATGAAGCCATACTAGATCCTAGTCTATAAAACATCGTTTTTTAATATAAAAAATCAATACTCATGGACTACCACCAAAATTAATGAGTAAATCCATGTTCAAGTAAAATAGTTCTTCCCATTTCCACCAAATTTCTATTATTTATTTATAGAAAACCATTTTGTTGAGGGGTATATGGGGAAATATAATCATGTTCAATTCCATGATTCTCAAGATAACATTAAAACTATTCACTTCTGTATTCACCACTATTGTTTGTTCTCAACTTCATCATGAATACTCACATCATTTATGATCCTTCCTTCCAAAAAATAAAAACAATTAAAGCTTAGGACTTACATATCATATACATAACACAAGTGATACGAGTAAAATCATCAACAAAAGTGATGATGTACTTATGTACATTTGTTTATTGTTTTCTCAATGGCCCACAAATATCAGAATGAATCAGCTTCAGGTGTTTTTTTGAACAAATATCTACATTATTATGCACTGAGTTTGTAATCATTCCTTTATGAAAAATATAGAAACACTAATCTCTTCTTCTTAGAAAAATTAATAATGTCTCAGACACTATCTCATTTAGATAAAAATTTCATGTTTCTTTGACATAATTTTCTTATCCTTTTATGCCAAAATTTTTTCTCTTCCACCATACTCATGTAACATGATTTTTTTAGTTCACCAACATGAAACAAGTTTACTATTTTATATTTTCTTCTTGTATCAATATTTCCATATTCCTTAATTTTCAAAACAAAATCATATTTTCTAAATATAACTTTTTTACCCACAAAACACAATTGTGAAACACTTAGTAAATTTTGTTTCATCCCATCAACATAAATAGATTTCTTGGATTTCATCTTTTCTTTCCCAATGATGGATGAAACATAACCTTTAATTTTCAAGGATTCATCATTTCCAAATATCGATGATTCTTATTTAAAATATTTAACATTCTTAAACAATTCCAAATCTCATGTCATGTGAGAAGAACACATGCTATCAGTAAAATAGGTTCATTCTCCTTTTTTAGCCTTTAATGCAGTTTCAACAACAAGAGCCTTTTCATCTTCCCTTTATTTCTTCACTTTTAGATTTTAATAATTGTTAAGTATATTATTATGTTCTAGTAAAAAAATAATACATCATTTTATAAGGATTTTTGTTTGATCTCTTCTCTCACAAATAGTTTCAAGGGGTTGAAAATTATTTTATATCTGTACATCATTCTTTTTAGGATTCTTCACAATAGCCTTCTCAGAATTATTTCTTTGAATTGATTTACTCCCTCAACCTTTGAATTCCATGACTTGAGGGATAATAATAATGATGTTGGTTGAACCATCATATATTTTATTTATTTTTGAATCCACCATAATACTAGAAAATAGCCATAAAATGAGTATTTTCCTCTGAAATATCCATATTGGTCGGAATTGTGAATAAATTTATAATAAAAATTATTATCTTTATTTTATAAGCCACCAACCATTTTATTGTCAATCAGTGTTTTCCTTTTATTTTCTTTTTTATCAGAACCAAAATCATTAGACGCTTTTTTATATTCAGATTGTTTCAAAACTTTTTCAAGCTTAGGGTTCTTTGGAGAATTATAAATTCCCAGCTTAGTCATTTTTGGCCACATACATAACTTTCCAAATTTTCTTCTTTTAAAAAATAATTACATCATTCTTTTTAATCATTGAAGATATATTTGATTGACTCTTCTTGGGTTTATATTATTTAAAATGTTCACCAACTTTATAGATAGAGTTTTTAAAACTTGTATCTCTTTATTCAGTTTTTTAATTTTTTTATTAAACAAGTTCCAAATCATCTTCTTTTGATTTCAACTTAACTTTCAGATGCTTAGTATGATTCTTTTTTCCTTAATATATTTCTTCAAATAATCAATATCTTTCTTTAGCTTTAAATTTTTATCAGCAAAACATTATTGATTTCTTACTGAGGAACATTCATCTTCCATCATTTTTTCCTTTTCAAGCCTTCTAATATTTATTAGGAATTATTTTAATTTTTTTTCAAATGCATTTAATGTTAAGATTATTATTCTTTAGAACTACTGATTTGGAATTCTTCATTATTCACTATTGCAATAAATGTATTCTCAATACTATACTTAATTGATTTTTCAGATTCATCATCCCTACCTTCTTCTTCTTAATCTTTAGATAAGAATATTCTAATTTTGGAATTGATCAATTTACTATCTTTCCCTATGGAAAAAAGTGTTTCTTTTTTCACCCTATTTCTTCCATGATCATTAAGGATTTATTTCTTCGTTTTGACTATAATATTATTTCTTTATTTGAGGAAAATTGGAAGAAATGTTCTCAACATATCCACATTCAAAGCATTTAAATGTAAGTTTCCCTTTGTATTTCCCTATACCTAGTTTCAATTTTTTTGAAAACAATGATACAATATTATAAATTTTTTTACCTACATCATCTTCATAATCAAATTTAAGAGCTTCATCTTCAATATGAATCTTATTATACATTTCAGTTTTTTACCCTTGAAATACATTTATATTTCATGTTTTGTTTGTATTTTCATAGATTTATCTCTTATAATTTAATAAGTTATGAGAGTGGTATGAAAATCATGAAGAGAAAATGTTTTAGGAACGTTTTATTCCAAGGCAGAAAAATTTTCAACAAACTTTTTGGGAAGGATTTACAATATCATTTCAAAAACATTAGAATAATCTAACTTTTCTGCAAGACATCTGACATCACAAATAATTTCATTTACCCTGGTAAAGAAGTCCCTAACCCATTCATGCTCAACCATGATCAAATATTTATATTTCAATCTTTAGATTTTCAACTTTTCATTATTCACTTATATATTGCCTTCATATATGTTTTTCAATTTTTCACATATACCTTTGGCTGTGGAAACACCTTTAACCACTAGGAATTCAATTTCAAAAATTGATGATAATATATCATTCTTGGCCCTTCCATTATTCTCTAAATTATTCTTATCAAAAGATGTAAAAGGTTCTTTAAAATAAATAAGATGAAACCCATATGTTTCAGCTTCAATAAAATCATATCCAATTGACATAAAATAAGTCAACACTCTATCTTTATAAATATGAAATTTTTTTCCATCAAAAACTGGAATACATTTACTGTTCAAACAATTTAAATTATCCATTAGGAGAGAATAAGAAATGAGAAACTATACTGTGATACCACTTGAAAATTCCTGGTCACGATGATTGTATCATTTATTGTTGGATGTGTCAATCGTTCAAATATTTTTCTTTTATATTTACTTGAAAAAAACTTCAACTCTTGTTAAAGATTCAATTCCCTACTAAAAAAAATTCAATCACAAATCCAAAGGAACATAAGTATTTAAAAGGTTCACTATTCAATTAGAATAGCTACATCATTGTTATGGTATGGAAATGATCCAGTACCAAAAAATACACATGAACTCAATCCTTGGATTACTATGAGAAGGATATACTCCTACACTTGTGTAGCACTATGTAAATAATTCCAACAGTGTGTGTGCACCCCATTAGCACAAATAGGCTAAAATTATGATTTTGTAACAACACATATTACCTGTGCTTATTTTCAATTAAGCAAATGTATTTAGTTGAAAACTCTTCTTCAATTTATTACCTAAAGAAGGTAAAAACTTCCTAGACTTTGTTAAGAAAAAACACAATCTGATTTTCCCAGTACATTTTTTCCAGTCTAATTCCTCCAAGTATGATTCTCCTTGATACGATTCTTCCTAATATGATTTATCTAGGTATTATTCTCCCCGGTATGAAAAATATGACTTTGATAGATTATAGTAGAGATGAATCGGAACCACTTCAATTTTGAGTATAGAAAACCCAGTACGATTCTCCCTATACAATTCATCCTTAGTCCAAAAATCTCTGTAAGTAAATCTTGAATCCAATTATCCAACCTGATATGTTGATTATCCAATTATAATCAACAAACCTAATATGTTAATTATCTGAGTAAAATAATCACTGATTATGATGATTAGCTGAAGACAACATTGTGATCATGTCTCTTCTCTTTTACTTTAATCCATTAAAACTTTTTCAACAAAAATTTCAATATAGAAATCCTCTTTTTCCCTCTAAAAACATAGATATTCTCTCTCTTCTGTAGTGAATAGTACATCAGTCATCAAAAAATATAATATAAGTTTTCCTTTTATAGGTGACCCATAAGAGGTTTTGGAGAGAATCCCCAAATATTTCCCACCCACATAAATTCACCCAAATCTCAATTTACCCTAAAATATCAGGTGCATTTATGAACTCGTCAATGCTTCTCAAAGCTTCTAGATTATTCTATAATATTATCTTCCACTTAAGATTTTCATTTCAATTTTCAGACTGATTCAAATTCATGAGTCCGATTTTTTGAATCTGATTTCTTTAAAAAAAAGTCTATTAAAATATAATGTGAATGTATGAATATATATATACCACTCTAAATGCTGAATAAAACCATTATTTTGAATATCAATCTCCCAATTAATATCAAATTTAAAAAGCTCCTTCATATTTTCTATTGAACCACTTTCACTTCTTCACAATTTATCTTCAACAACTTGATTGATAAACAAATAAATTCAACCCCTTTTAACTGGTTTACTATATTTTTTATCATCTTATTTTGTTTTATTTACATTCATTGGTCTCATGAAATTCTTCATATGAGTAAGAAGGAATACCAAGTATGATTATTATATTATTTCTTTTCTTAATATGATACAATATAAAACATATTTCTTTTTTCCCATTAACTTCATTATCATGACTCGGAATACATTTGAGGATCATCTTCTACAATGCCTGACTTATGATTGAAATTATTGAAATTTTCAAAGCCTCTAGAAACCTATTTCTTTACTTCTCAACATGAATCTGATTATCATGAGTATGATCTTTTTGAGTAGTATTGGCCTGGATATGATCACCATGTGTATGATATTTTGAGTACAAGTATCAACTTATTTTTTATTCTCTTCCTCTAGGATATGATTTTATTGGGTATGATTTATTTTCAATCGACATCACCCCTTTATTATATTCTATAAATATTTCATCATATGTTTCACAACTTACTTATGATTTATAAGAATTAAAAATCGTAAAATCATCATCACATTTAATTTTATCATAATCATGCAGATTCCAATATAATCAATTCTTTTATACAATATCCAGAGTGAATATGATTACCATTTACTTCTAGAAAGATACGAAATCCATGTGACTGATTCTATCATTCCATATTACAATCAATTCCATATTACGATCTTCTCTCATTCTGTATAAAAGGTGAGTCTGATCAAAAAAATTTCTTCCAAACAGCTTCTTCTCATTATGATGGACAAGGTGTGTCCAATTATTTTTAAAACAAAGCTCAATACAATTTTCAACAAATAAAAATTCATGTGATTTCACTTCTTCAAAAACATTTCTTGACATCAAAAGGTAACACTTGAAAACAAATACCTTCCTTATCAACTTGGTCCTAACATAAACTCCTTATAAATCTCTCAAAATATGGACCATACACTATAAATTCATCCATAAAGACTTCCATGAGTTCCTAAAAAATTTATAAAAAAATTATAAGAATGATTATTTAGAAGCTAGCGACATCATTACAATGTTTGAAAGGATTTATATGATAATAAAAGGTACCAAAAAGGACATGTGAATGTTGTTTTATCCTAGCCCTCTAGATCTATGTGAATCTATAAGTATTCATAAAAGAAATATAGGAAGAAGTGACCAAGGTTTATGAGATGGTTTTTATAGTATATTTTTAACACATTCAAAAATTACAACCTAAGAACTATATTAAATTAATGTCTAATGTTTTCTCATTGTAAGAATTCCCTGTAGGGGTTATTTTTCCATGATATTATTTATTTTTTTCATTGACAATTATATTTTTTTATGAAGGGATTAAAAATGATGTAAAAGATACCAATATAATTTCAAATCTTTCTATGGAATTATAATATAAATGAAATAATTGAAAAAAAATAAAAGAAGTAGGATTGAAAATTTATTGGTAATAGATGGATAATCCTAACTAGTGATTCTTTTAGATGAGTCTCTCCTCGACAATTTTTACAAATTAAAAAAATATAATTCTCTTGTAGTGTGAATAAAAAATAAAACATTGAATCTCATTCAGCTAATTAATTTGAATCCAAAAATTTAATCTCATAAGAAGAAATCACTTCCAAAGGAGTCGATCAATGCTCTCAATGATCATAAAAAACAAAGGCATGGTCAAAACTCGTTGTACTCTCAAATCTTCGATTGAATATTGAAAATTGTAAAAATAATGAATCTTATTCAAATACCAACATAGATTGAATTAAAAATCTGTATTTAGAGTTCATAAAAATACAAGTGGTAATGTGACGTACTTATAATAGAAGAAAAATGTTCAAAAAAATGACATAATTTTAAAACTTCAAGAAATGATATCATTTTTGTGTTCCAAAAATTGTGATGAGAATTACAATTTTGAAGATAATGATATTAAAATTTAAAAAGAAATGACCAATTAAATCCACTATAATTATCTACTAGAATACTATATGGACATCATCATGGAGTACCAAACACTATGACCTTCATCTTCATCAGCTTATATGGTAGTATCTACTTCCCAAAATATCTTCTAGTTTCTCTCTAGTTTTCCCCTTCTTCTAATGTCTCTAATTAATCTCATATGTGTTGTTATGTCGGTCTATCCAAAAATAATTTTTACAAGAAATATAATGGTCACTTATTTTTATTTTACAATCAAAACACCACCTCATTTTTCTAAATTGGAAAATCAATAATCAAATGTGGTATTCTTTTTCAATGACATTATGTCACAATACCAAAAATTTAATAAAACACTCAAATTATCATTACCAATTTCACAAGTTTTAATTGTTAATGATGATACCATGTGTTAATTCATATTGAAAATATTATTTCCATTTTGATTAATCTAGTAGTACCTCAAAAATTTTGACCTCAACCCATCAACGAAACCTTCAAATTTTCACATAAATTTTATTGAGAATATGATAGAAGAATCAAGCATCACCTATTTATTTATAATAACAAAAACATTGATCACCTTAAAAAAACATTCTTAAATTGTGAATGAATAATATTTTGGACTAAAGAGTCTGGTTATAATTTCACCTTCATAATAAAGAGACAAGAAAAAACCAAATCAATCATCTCTAGCTAATAACTTCAACAATGGACATCAAATCGGACTCGTTTTAGCATCACGTTTTGCCCAAAAACTACAATGAAAAAATCATGGAATCAACTCCAAACAAACTTGAAATCATCTCAATAATCCATGAAATTTATCTTAAATGAACCTTCAATCATTATTAAGAATGATTAGATCTTGACTATTCATTAATCAATGATCTCTGGTCTTGATATTTAGCTTCAAATGAATAAGTGACAAAATCAAGTGAATCCATGGAGGTGATCCTTTATCCAAACACATGGTGGAATTAACAGACTCAAGATCTTATATTTGGATTGGATAACCCATGTAAATTTTAGAAATATTAGGTCTTTATTAAAGGATTACACAAAAAATGGCCATCTTCAACCCCCAACTTGATGACAGTATCACTTATCATCACCATCATATTATTGGTGATGAAGGTTTTCTTGGTTATCATCGAAGGTCTCTAGCTTGATAATGGCTCATCTTGAGTCTTCTTTAGTCATAAGTTTGATCATATTAAATGGTGGTTCAGTTCATCGTTGTTCAATCAACAAGGATTGGTTCAACACCTTTGACATATGGTGACATCATATCTAAACTTCAACTTCCTTGATGGATCATGAAACTGAGATCGAGATTCGTAGTGGGATTCAATGGAGATAGTGACAAACTCAAGATTTTAGGGTAATATTATGTTGGATTTGGTTTGGTTCTATCATTGTGTAGGTTAATTATCCTTTGATATACTTCTATTATGAAAATACCTTCACTACACTGAATTCATCTTATAAAAATTCCTTGGCTGCACTTCATTCTATTATACAGATTCTGGGGAGGGGCATTTCTAATGAAGTTGGTTTAGGCCTTCATACCATGTAATGGGAAGTGTGATTTTGGGCCATCGAGTAATGTACTAGGCCTTGTTCTATTGTGCCTATGGGTCATTCAAGGGTTCCCTCTCAAACTATTTTAAAATGGGATTATCCAAAATAAATAAAAAAATTAATGCCTTAGGTCCATTCAGAAAATGTACAACTAATACAAAGTATGACCAGATCTCGACTATTCATTAATAAATGGCCTCAGGTTTCTATGTTTTGATTTAAAGGGATCAATGATGACAACCAGTGAATATAAGGTGGAGTATCATCATCCAATTGTAGGGAGGAATCATTGGAATGGGGATCTCAGATCTTGATTGGATCACCCTAGGAATCTTCAGTAAGATTATGTATTCATTCAAGGATTTGAGAAACAACATTTATATTCCACCCCCAAATCGATGGAGGTCTTGATTTTCATCATTTCCAGATTCACAATGATGGAGGGGTTCTTGGTTGTCATCGATGGTCTACATCTCAATGAGGTATCATCTCAAGTCTTCTTCAATCATGATTTTGGTTGGATTCGATGGTGGTTTGGATCATCGATGATCGGTGGATGTGGACTAGTTTAACATCTTTGATAAATAGAAACCTTACCTATAGTCTTCAACATCCTTAAGGGATAATAGATCTAATATTGGGATCTACAATGGGAGTCACCGATAGAAGTGATAGAATCATGCTCCCTTAGAAAGCTATTATTATCTCTAGTTTGGTTTGATCATTGGGAAGGTTAATTATCCTACGCTATATTTATCTTACACAAATGGATTCAGGACCCTAAATTTTTATTTTGAAAATTCCTTGGCTTCACTACATTGAATTACACGGCTACCGCAAATAAAAGAGCATTTATCTTATGTTAATAAAAGATGAAAAATTATCTTACACCTTCTGGTGGGCACGAAAGAGTTCTCCTTTTTAGACACTACCAAAATCTCAAAAATATATATTGAGTAGATTATAAATTTCATTTATGCCAAATAAAACTCTATAATACAGAAGAAATTTATCTTATAAAGACTTACAACAAAAAGGTTAAGAAATAAAAATTTCTGATATTTGAAAACCATAAATAAAAAATAAACATAAAAATGGAAGAAAAAATAAAGTAAAATTAAATAAAAAAATAAAAAAAATTATTTTTTAAAAGTAATGAAATAATAATTTAATCATAATATATTAATTTGAAAATTGTAAAATTAATATTTTAAGACAAAATATAAAAATTAAGTAGCTAAATAAATTAATGAATCATACACTAATATTAATCCAATATTAAAATAATTTTTTTCGAACACTACAATTGAAAATTTGTTAATTAAAAATAAGAATTATCATATTAAATAATTATCAAAATAATTAAAGGGTAAAAATAAAAATGAGAAATGATTCCAAAATTAATATTTTAAATTAAAATTTTAAATTAATTTAAAAAATATGAACACAATTATATTTAATAAATAAAATAATAATTAATTAATCTAAAAAAATTAATTTATTTGGTTTATTATTTAAACGTCAAATTAAGACCCAAGTACATTAACTAATTAAAAAATTATTTTAACAACATAAATTTAATTAAACTACACATAATATGTGGGAAATCTTTACCAAAATAAAGCCACATAAAATTCCACTACACTAGGATTTTTCTTATCTTTAAGTAAGAAATATTTCAAATCCAATGGAATTAAATCAATCCAATGTTTGAAATAAGAGGATGGAACAAAAAATAGGTTTTCAAAATAATATCCCCCTTGTATTTTTATTAAGCATTGAAAATTTTTACCCTCAAAAAATTAAGCATTTTAGTGAAAAACTGGTTCCTACTTCACAAAAAAAAGACCCTAAAATTTTGAATACTAATTAAAACTCCATCAATTTTCAATAATTGAAAATTGTAAAAATTTCTTTTCCAAAAGGATAAATGACTCATATAAATTAACAATCGAATAAATTATAAACTATTGTTGAATGAATGAAAATAATAATTTAAAATGTGTATTAAAAACTCATCCTTCATCTTAATGAATAAAAGTAAAAGTTCAACATGGATTTGGATTTTAATTTTGTAACTAATTTGAATATATATCTTATGAGTTTTAATAGAAATTATAATATTTAAGGGAAATTATTCTCACTATTTTTTAACAAAGTCTACCGTTTTTTGAAGAGGGAAATGGAAAATGAATTACCCAAATAGATCAAAGGGGGTATTAGAGAATTAAACTCTTTAAAGTGGCTACACAACATTCAATATTTAAAAAAATTTTAAAACCATGGAAAAAAATTTATTGAGTGTTGAAAAAATAAAAACATTTTATAAATTTTATAGGTTTTTGATGGGATCACATTTTGGTACATATTAGCACATTGAAATACTCCCCACAGTAAAGCTCAATATTATCTCCAACGTTTAATTCAAGGTAGGGAACATGTCTATTCAATTTTTAAAGTTCAAGAAATATTTTATAATACAATAGATTAAAATCATGTTTGAAAATTTAAAAAATAAATCCCAATGTTGTTTTTTCACCCAAAAAATAAATAACAAAAATTTATAGTATAAATATAAATTTACTTATTAGTTACCACTTAAAATATTCAGCTTAATAATATATTATGTATACTAGTTCATTTTCAAGAAGCATGAAAACAATCAGTAAAGAATGAGATTAGTCAGGACTAATGAATATTAAAAATCACTCAATTTAATATAAATAAAAAGAAAGTTTCAATACAATAATCAATATGAAAATATCATCCGTTTTCAATTATTTTTAAACAATTAATTTTAAATTGTTAACTCAAAGAAGTGGAATTATATTTGATGAAAATTAGAATAATTTTACTGAAAAATACAAATAAAATAGAAGATTTATCTCTCTTCAAATCCACCAAAATGATCCATCTTAATTATATTTATAAATATCCTCTAGCCATCTAGAAAACTCCTAAAAATGTCAACATTTTAAAATTAGATTCAATAAATATCAGAATAAGTAAAATTTTAACTAGAGTTTATAAATTAAAGATATGAATCAAGAAGCTTTAGGTTTTAGCTTCTATTAATATTTTTATATTGTAATAAATCTTCTCCAAAAAAAATAAAAAATTAAGAGAATCGCTAAAGTGAATTCCATATGGTAAAAAAAGAATATTCTTTCATTAATCTCAATTTATTCTTTGCTAAGAAAAAATATGAAGAAAAAAAGAAAAATTATAATTCCAAAAAAGGTTAGTATCTTCCCCCACACTTATTCCAAACAAAAACAAGAATTAATATAAGAAATAACATGATTATTTATTTGTATTTAGTTTCTAAAAAAAGTAACTCCTCCCCTAGGGGTTCTTTATTAACTTCTCTATAAATATTCATCAAATATCTGTTTGATGGTAAATGAAACATCCTTTCTTGGATCTCAAATATGTATATCACTAAAAGGGAAATTGTGAGTTATAATAAAAGGACCATGTAATTTAGAAATAAATTTTCCTGTAAAAAGTTGTATCCTTGAGTTGTATAAATACCCATTATGTCCAACATGGAACTCTATATTAAAAATCATCTTTTAATACACAGCATTGGTTTTGTCTTTAAAAATCCTTTCATTTTAATAAGGATTATTTCTTATCTCCTCCAACTCTTGAAAACAAAACATTCTATCTTCTATAGCCTCAGGAAGATTCAGATTACAATATTTGACTACCCAAAAATCTTTATGATAAACTTCCACATGAATATAAAAATCTCTTACAAAAACTATCCTATAAGTTGACATCCATATTGGAGTCTTATACGCTATACAATATGCCCAAAGAGAATCATTAAGCCTCAAACACCAATATTTCTAATTTAGTTATAATTTTTTTCAAGAATATTTTTAATCAATTGGTTTGAAATGTCATCCATCCCACTCATTTGAGGGTGACAGGGTGCAAAAAACATATTAATAACACCATAAATTTTCAATAAAACTTTAAGACTCTTTTTAAATAAATGATTTCCTTGGTCTATGAGAATAAATTTGGGCATCCCAAATCTAAAAACAAAATCTATTGACAAATATATACATCACTATATCATCATCATTTATAGTTTTAATAGATTCAATCCATCTGGACACATAATCCACCACAAGTACGATGTAAAATATCCAAAGGAATTAGAAAAAACCCAATAAAATCAATTTCCCAAACAACAAAGACATCACAAAGAAAAAAAAGGCTATTATGGACTCTTGTGTATTTGAGAAATGTTTCCTTAGGATTGAAAATCGTCACATGATCAACCAAAATCACGAGAACCATTGAAAATTATGGGCCAAAATAGACACAAATAAATCACTTTTCTTGTAGTCCTTTTTAGTCTAAAGTGACCACCACATCTCAAACTAAGAAAATATTTCAGTACTGAAGTAATCTCATAATTTAGGATACATCACCTAACAATATGGTCACTTCCAAATTGTCATTATTAAGAAACATCCCAGACATATTTCCTTGAATCACAAATTAGTTTAGTAAATTGTTTCTTGAAAAAACAATGAGAAGCAATTTCGGCTGCTAAGTAATTCACAATATTTTAAAACCATGGACTTTATCAATACTATTAGAATACAACTTATTCACAAGAAAAATATCTATAATAGGTTTAATAAAAGATTCATCTTGACAAAAGTCAGTGGGTATCCAATTTAAATTATCATCCATAGTGCCCTCAATCCCATTACTATATTGAATCTTTGTATCAAATTCCTAGAGTAAAAAAATAAATGAATCCATCCTTGGTTTTGAATCATACATTTTCATGAGATATCAGATAGAAGAAGGATTAGTGCAAACCCCAGTTTTAGATCCCAAAAGATAAATTCTGTGATTATCAAGAGCAAAGAAAACAGCTATAAATTCTTTCTTGGTTGTGGAATAATTTTATTTAGAATCATCAAGAGTCCTAGAATCATATGTAATAACATAATATTTCTTTTCCTCTCTTTTACTAAGAACAAACCCTAAATTAAACACTAAATCATTGTTTATCAACTCAAAAGGGAAACTCCAATTAGGTGGATGAACTATTGGTGGGGACACATGCTTCTATTTCAGTTTGTTGATGGATTCCATAAAATTTTCATCAAAGATAAGAGTGACTTATTTATGAAGTAACCTTGTAAAAGGAAAAATAGTGTAGATGAAATAAATTCTGAATCTCCTATAAAACACAACAATGCTAAGAAAAGATCTAATATATTTCTCTGTATTAGAAAAATTAAATGAATAGATGATATCAAACTAGGACTTGTATACTAGAATTCCATTCTTAGAAACATCCCGATCAATAAATATTCAACTTTCAACCATAAAATGACAATATTCAATGTTTAGAACAAGTTTCTTCCCAATGAAAACTCTAATCATAACTTCTAAACTTCTCAGAAATATCTCAAAATATAGATCATAAACTATAAATTCTTGCATAAAAACATCCATTAATTCATTAAGAAATTAAAAAAATATATAATAACGTATCATTGTAAGGTGGAATAAGAATTAAAAAAATTAGAGGCATTATCCAATAAGAAAAGGTACCGAAAGTACATGTGAAGGTTGTTTAATCCTAGTACTCAGGAGCAATGTGAATCTATAAGGAGGTAGAAAATAAATCTATTAAGCAGAAACCAAGGTTGATAAGAGATTTTTTATAATTTATTTTTATATATTTCAAAAATTATAATATAATAAATGTAGTAAAGTAGCACCCATGGTTGTCTCCAAGAAAGAATTCCCTGTTGGGGTTATTTTTTTGAGATTTTCTATATTCTATTTTTATGTTATTAATAGTTTCTTAAGGGATTAAAACTACTATAAAAGATACTAATATAAGTTCAAAACATAATATGAAATTATAATATAAATGAAAAAATTGATAAAAACCAAAAAAGGTAGGAGTGAAAATCGATAAAAAGAATTAGTATCAGCCTAACTAGTAATTCTATTTTTTGAGTCTCTCTTCATCTTTTTAAACAGATTCCAAAACTCTTATTATATCGAAGAAATATTGAAATAAAAAATCTAGTATCTCATTAATCTAATTAATTTGAGTCTCCAACCAAAATCTCATATGTATAAATCCTTCCCAAATAATTTGATTAGTGATCTCAATGATCATTGAAAACAAAGACTTGGAAAACACTCACTCTACTTTAAAATAATTGACTAATGATTGAAAAATTTAAATATTGTGAATATTCTTCAAACACTAACTCAACTTGAATTAATAAGACACATTTAGAGTTCATCACACTCTAATTAGAAATATGATGTACTCAGAATTGAAACAAATTGTTCATAAAATGACAGAATATTAAAACTTTAAGAAGAGATCACATTTTTTAGTTCCAAAAATTATGGTGAGTATTAAAATTGTTAAATTAAAGATATGAAAACACTAAAATACATCACCATGTAAATCAAATAGATTTATATAATATAATTTTATCCAGAAATCACTGAGAAGCAGTTATGTACTATGAAATTCATCTTTATTGGATTTTGGAGTAGAAGTTGCTTCCCAGAATATATCCATGTTTTTACCCATTCCTCCTATATCTAACATCTCTAAATAATATCGTTTTGGAATCTCTTTTTCTATCTCTGAAAATAATTTTTCCAAGAAATATAATGGTCTCTTAATTTAATTTCCAATAAAAATGAAACCTTATTTTGCTAAATTAGAAAATCAATTATCAAAGGAAGTATTATTTTTCTCTTACCATATGCCAAAATCCTGAAAAATTAATAAAACACTCCAATATTATTTTCAATCCGTAGAATCATTAATCTATAATGTTGACACCAAGTGTCAATACATAGTGACAATAATACTTCGATTTTCATTAATACAGTAATACATAAAACAATCATGATCTTAAACCATCAATGACACCTTTAAATTCTCAGATAAATTCAATTGAGAATATGATCTGAGAATCAAAGAGATCCTCTTTAATTCTCACAAGAAAAAGATTGATCACCTTCCAATCTTTATTCTTTAATGATCAATACATAACACTTGGGTGAAAATAGGCCCATTATAATTACACATTCATTATAAAAAGACAAGAAAAAACTAAATCAATGATCTCCAGCTAACAAATTCAACAACAAACATCAATCCATCCTTGGTTTGGCTTCATGTCTTCTTCAAAAAACCATGATGAGAAAATCATAGAATCATCTCCAACCCAACACGACATCATCTCAATCATCCTTAAATATTAAACCTTACACCAAGATGAAGAATGAACCATATCTTGAATATTATTCAATTAATGCTCTTGTGTATCAATATTCTGTTTCGAAAGGACCAATGAGGACATTAAGTGAATCTAATGTGGTAGAACTTCATCTATATTCAGTGATACATCATCAGACTAAGGATATCAGATATGGATTAGATCACCCTTAGAAGCATCTAAAAGATTAGTTTATTCTTCAAGGACTCAGTAAACATCAGTCATCATCAACCCCCCCCCCCTCGACTCGACGACAGTCTCACTTATCATGATTGGAAAATTCAATATGATTGAGGGGTTTTTGGTTTTCAATGTAGGTATCCAGATTAGTGGTGATTTAGATCGAGTCTTCTTCATTCAAAAGTTCAGTCAAATTGAATGGTGGTTTGGTTAATCAGTGATTGGTCAACACAGACTGGTTTAACTCCTTTGAAAAAATATGATATCAAACCCGGTCCCTGACTTCCTTGAGGGATTATAGAACTTGGATGAATATCCATAGTGGGAGTCATTGATGGGTGTGACAGACTCAATATTCTTTGGGAATCATTTGTTTTATTTGGTTCTAATTGGTCATCTTGTAGATTAATTATCCTATGCTATATTTATCTTACATAAATACCCTCACTGCATTGAATTTATTTTACTTAGATATCTTGGTTTTACTACATTCTATTATTTGTCTACCCCAAAAAATACAAGATTTATCTCAAGTCAATCAATGAAAAAAATATATTAGACCTTATAATGGATGTGGAAGATTTCTCCTATGTAGACACTGGCTAAATATCAAAAATTTATGATGAGTAGATTATAAATTTCTTTTATTCGAAATCAAATTATCTTACACACATGGAATTTATCATATCACTACAATAAATAGTGCTTCAAAAGTCACTAGAAAACATTTTTAACAGTGCTATAGAAGATATGTTAATCTCAACAAAGATAAAGGGGAAATCCCCTTTATCCTTGCAAAAAAAGTGCTAATAAAGGTCCCCTTTATTAGCATTATTTTTGCACAGATAAAGAAAATTTTTTATATATGATATTTGAACAAAATATAAAGGGCCTCTTTATCTGTGCTTTAATTAGCACTGATAAAGGGAGGATTTATCATATATTGAAATAGAGCTGATAAAGTGGGACTTTATTAGTTCTCTAAATAGCGCTGATAAAGGGTTCCTTTATTAGCTCTTGAAATAGAGCTGATAATGTCCTAGCTACATGGGATGTGTTTTTTATATTACAACACACCCACCAACACGTGTACAACAAACACACACACCACACACACAACACACACAAGAACAAAGCATCGCACACAAGAATAAAGAAACACAGACAAGGGTTTGGAAAAAAATTCTATATATATTTCAAACAATGTTTTACATAATTATATTTATAATTATCCAAAAAATAGTTAAAAATATTAATGTTTCATATTTTTACATCATGAACCCTTCACAAAAATGCCCACCCATGGTATTAGTTGCCGAAAAAGATCATCCCAACTAAAGAAAAAGGTTCCACCTATATAAAAAACAAATATTATGTTAGTAATGCTATAAATAAATAAATTAAAAATTAATATGAAAGAATAAATTAATAAAATGTTAATTTTTAATAAAAAAGATATATTAGGAGATATAAAAGTCACACAATTCTTCGTATTATGGTGGGGTTGATTTCTTCATGTCAAAAATGAGTTATAGATCATTTTCATAAAATATTAAAATATGAAAACAATCTGAATGGGTTTGATTGGTATTGAGTACATCCCTTGTTGTTTTACTAAAATTAATATCAGATTTAAATGACATATTTGGATTTTTGCTGATCACATCATTCATCGGATTGAGGTGTGGTTGATTATTACACATCACAAATGACTCATGGATCATTTATGAAAAGTATCAAAACAATCCGAATGGGTTTTCTCAGTTTTCAGCATGACAATTGTGTTTTTTTACTAAAATATCATTTCAAACTAGAAACATATATTTTGAGTCATTCCAAATGCATCATGCATCAGTTTTCCATGATACTACTTCATACATGTCACAAAGGACTTAATAATCACTCTCCTAAATTATGAAGACAATCGGAGGGTATTTTCTTTGTTTTCAGTGAGTGAAATGTTTTGAACTAAATTGTCAAATTAAAACTGATAACGAACACTTCTAGTAATAATTTCCACACCATGAATCATATTGTGGTTCGGTTGATTCCAACACATCCCTAATGACTCATGGATCATTTTCATAAATTATCAAAACAATTCAAATTTGTTTTCTCAGCTATCAGTATGTCACATGTTATTTTTACTTAAATTAGTGTCGATTTTAAATAAAAACACATTTGGATTTATACTAGTCACATTGTTCATCCAATTGAGGTGTTCTTGATTCCTACATGTCAAAAATGACTAATGGATCATTGTTTTAAGGTATCAAAACAATCCCAATTTTTTTTCTCAGTTTTCAGTATGCAGGTTGATTTTTTACTAAAATATCATTTCAGTCCATAAACACTTATTTTAGGTCATACCAGTCACATAATGCATCAATTTGATGTGAGCCTACTTAACACACATCAAAAATGACTTATTAATCACTGTACTAAAATATGAATACAATTAGAAAGCATTTACTTTTTTAGTGATTGACATGTTTTGATCAAAAATGTAAATTTCAAACGGATTACAGACACTTTTATTCATACCGGTCACACCGTGCATCGTATTGAATTTTGGTTGATTTTTCATGTCACAAATGAATCTTGGATCTTTGTCTTAATGTATCAAAATAATCCAAATTAGTTTTCTTGGTTTTCAGTACGTCAATTGTTCTTTTTACTTAAATTAATGTCAATTTCAAATAAAAAAGAATCATTTGAATTTATACCAGTCATATAGTTCTTTTTATTGAGTTGGGGTTGATGCCTACCTGTCAAAAATGACTCATGGATCATTTTCATAAACTATCAAAACAATTTGAATTCATTTTCTCAGTTTTCAGTATGCCAGTAGTCCTTTTCTACTAAAATTAATGTCAATTTTAAATAAAAAAAGAGACACTTTGATTCTTACCGGTCACATCACGTGTCATATTGTGGTGTGGTTGATTCCTACTTGTAAAAAATGGCATATGGATCATTTTACTAAAGTATCAAAACAATCCAAAATTGTTTTCGTATTTTTTAGTATTTTAGTTGTGTTTTTTTTATTAAAATATCATTTCAAACTAGAAACACATATTTTGAGTCATACCAATCGCATCATGTGTTGGTTTGACATGAAAGCGCTTCATACACTTCATAATGAACGTATGAATTATTTTACTAAATTATGAAAACAATCAGAGTGAGTTTTCTTTTTTATTAGTGAGTGACACATTTTGAGCCAAAATGTCAATTTTAAACTGATAACGGAAACTTTTAGTTATATTGGTCACACCATTCATTGGATTGAGGTGTAGTTGATTCTTACATGTCAAAAAATAACTGATGAATCATTTCTCAAAAGTATCAAAACAAATCCGAATGTGTTTAATCAATTTTCAGTATGTAAATTGTTCTTTTAGAAAAATGTATTGTTAATTTAATACAAAAATACACACTTAAAGTCATAACAGTCACACCATGAATCAAATATTGGTTTGGTTGATTCCTAAATGTCACAAATGACTTATAGATCATTTTCCTAAAGTATCAAATTAATCCTAACACGTTTGGTTAGTTTTCAGTATGTCACTTGTTCTTTTTACTAAAAGTTTCAAATAAAAATCGACACTTTGAGTCATACCTGTCACATCTCCATGCTATTTGTGTACATTCTTCCATCAGTTATGTTTTCCATTCATTTATAAACAAATCTATATCATCTTGGGAATATGGGTATTTTTGATAATCATGGTAGTACTAAAAAAATATAAATACACAAAGGATTAATAATGTTTTTGAATGAAATATTAATTATCATAAAAAATACATCTTCAGGGATGTTGGCTTGTTCATGGAATACGATCTCATTAACAAATTTACAAACATAATAACCACAGTCTTTTTCATTTGTGTGTTTTGAATACTATAGAAACATTGATAAAAATAAGTAATTTTTTATATGTGTTTTGATAGTGGGATATTATTCCATATAGCCTAATACTTAGCCGGTCGTAGTACTTGTGATGTTCCTTGTCCTTCCACCATATCCTCATTCCATGATGTAGACGATATTAATGTACTTCACTATCATAATAGAATCCCCATTAAAAGATAATATAAATTATATAACTAGATGTTTAGTTCTAGAATATTGGATATAGTATATTATAATTTGACAAACACAATCATTTGTGGTTAGTTTGTTTGATATCGAGGAATTGAATCAAAAAAATAAATATTTAGTGTATCCAAATTGGCCATAATGAGCATCCAATGATACTTAAAAACACAAAATGTAATAATTAATGAAAGAAATTAAAATATATTTGATACGATTTAATAATAGTGTTTTACCCCTACATAATTGGTATTAAAAAGAGTCTATCATCCGTATTTTATCTGTTAAATTATTTGAGTTGGACTACCACTATTTCACCATCTTTCTCAAATAAATTGTTTGGTAGAGGTGACATAAGGACTAACGAGTCCAAATTTTTGTTCATAGGGAAATCCCTTCAATTTTTTATATATATGACTATAAAAAATATGAAATTTATTTAGTCATAATTATCGTAGTATTTCATCTTTTGGAAAATAAAATCCTGAAAACATACATCGTGTGTACATTTACAACTGAGCCATGGAGTAGCCCAGTTCACACAGAACATGCCCCAGAAGAGGATCAGAGCAACATGAGTAGCAGCCACCAGATGCAGAGTTAACCGGATCGGAAGAATGAGAGGGTATGGCAGCCGCCATAGGGGCCAGGCACCGTGCAACTTTGTATGAGGAAATTCTAGCCGATCAGTAATGCATGGTGGGGAGCTAGGTGATCAATGATGCAGAAAAGATGGGGAAGGGTAGTTCAAGTGGGATGGGCCTACGGGTCATGTATTGGGCATGGTATGCCTCTGGGCCTTCGGGTCATGTATTACGGGTTTGTCAGGCCTTGTGCCTTGGGCCTATGGGTCATGTACGTGTTCCCCTTAAACCCTTAAAATGGGGATTATCCATAATAAAAAGTAAAAAGAAGGCCTTCAAGCCATTCGGGCAATACCTCCTTGTTGACTTGTTTTTTTACAAGACGTGACGACCATGCGATGAATGTTTAAAGAGATTTTTCAACCTTATGAATATATTCATAATCAATTTGAACAGGTATCTCGACACTTGGATAATGGGCTATTCTAATCAACATTTTTAAATGACATATTAGAAGTGGTTTATTTATTTCCATGGCGTTCTTGATATTGAACACTGTATCCCTCTCTACAAAGAAAGGGGTGGGTGTTGATAGATATAAATCACAATCATTTTCACCCTGTAAAATATCGATACAAGAAAGGTATCGGTGTCCAAATGATCCAAAATTCATAGAAAAAATTATTAGAACATTTATTACCTCAGTTAAAATACGTTTTTGAGAGGAACGACTCACCTCAAATCTAGTGGGGGTGGGGTGAGTTCTTCACTCACTGGTTGTTCAGGAGTTGTCTCTTCTCCCCCCCACCATTAAATATTCCATGAAATATATATGAAATTTCATATGTTATTAAAGGGTATCTATTCTTTATCTCATCATTTTGATTTATTCACTTGGATTCTCCTCTTGCTTTTTTTTCTCAAAAAATGTTCGGGGTGTCACCCTAAAACTTGCACCTTTGACGTGGCCATACTTTTATGACTACTTCAAGGCCACCAAAAGTATCTATGCATTTGATATGGATGTTGCTGATTCTTGTGACTATTTTAGATAGAAAATATAGTAAAATAGGTAATCACTTTTGATTAATATCGATTTATGGAAAACAAATATTTATTATGTCATACTTAAACATGTTTTCCACACTTTTTTTGTTTTCATCTATTAGTATACCATATTTATTTACACACACCTCCTTCCATTGCACATGGAATGGGATAGAAGTGTTAATGGATTTGGATTCCTCAATCTAAATATAAATCGACAACATAGTTACAGTTTTTTATTGTCACATTAAAGTATAACGATAGATTTAAAATACGTACAAATTTTTTCAAGTGAAGCGTACCCCATTCTTGTTTTATGGAAGGGGTAAGCTGGTTTTGTTGCTTGTTCCTTATTTTCCGCGCCCATTTGTTGTTTGATAAATAAAAATATATCAATAAAAGTTATTAATACACATTTCATCAAACAATATATTACAGAACATAATGTACCTAAAAAGACTGCTCCACACGATGGATAATAAATACACCCCACACTCCTTGGGTTATCAGGTGTGTATAAATTAGAGGTGGGTGTGGGTTTATTTTCCCTTAATTATCTTTATGATAACATCTCATTAAAAGTTTGTGAAAGACACTATGAATCCTTCCAGCAAATCTTAATACATAGTCCTTCTGCAAGTCATTCATTATAAATTCACTCTATAAGGGATGATGAAGAGTAAGTCATTGTTTCATTAATTTAATTTTTATTAAATTAAATAAATGAAATAATAATGTTACAATAATATCTCCCCATATAAGTGTATTATGCCTAATGATAGCATGGTGCCATGACTATACATCTATCAGCAAGCATTGTTGAGTGACAATTCGAATATAACTACTGAACATGGCCTTATTGGGGTTAACATACTGGCCCTACTTATTCTATTCGACCTCTTTAAAATAACACACCCTTTTTAAAATAAATCAATCAGTTCAAAACTCTATTTCACAAAACCACAATTCATTTTTTTAAACATTCAAGGAAGCTTTAGGACCCACTAATCTTAGTCATTTAAATTGAGTGACAAACCTCTAAGAAACATTTGAAAACACAAAAATCATTTTAAAAGAGTCACTTATAAATTTTCACAAATATATATATCCCAATAAAGACTCATTATAAAATATACATAGAAAACACTTTGATTCATCAAAAATCAATCAACATTGTATGATTCCATCACGTTATTCCAAAGTTTGATATAATAAAAATGATTTATATAATCATTTGATAATGTGGTCCCCACTATTGGATGCCCCTTATACATGCTTCCATTGTCCAGTTATATCAATTATCCTTCACCATAACATTAGAGTCTCAAAATATATGTTTCATAGTTAGTGACCACACTCACAACCATGAAACACTAATGTTCTAGTTTAATGAAAACACTGCATTATCCCAATGATCATTGGATCACACCAAAGAAATTGGTTTTACACCCCAAGAACAATGTATATGTCTCTCACATGAAGTATTATTTGTTCCTTCCTTTATAAATACACATAAGAAAATATTTAATCATGAATCCATTAAATAATAAAAAATTTATCAGGTGTCATTCCTTTCACACAAATAATTTCTATATGTCACTCATCACTAGAAGAAGTGGCTTCTTCTTGTTTCGTAATGGAAGCCTCTTATTGAAGACTGGCCAGTACTCCCTTCCCCGGGGTGCAATTAATACACCTTATTGGTTTTAATTTTATGTGTTTGATTCACCACCTAAACCCAAATCTTACCCCCATATGCCTATTTCAAATTATAGATATCCCTCATAGTCTCTAATGTTCTCCCATCTATCTCCCCTTAATCCATCAACCATTGAAAAATATGGTGGAGTTTGAGCAGTAAGGTATTCTTAGATCCATTCCATTTATCTATTCTTCTTTGATAAATGAGTATAGATATATATTGGGTCTATGTTTTCCTTGATGATATGATGATAAAATCATCCTTTCAATATATATTGTTGGAGAATCTAGCATGTTGTCATAATTTCTTGATCAAACAGGGATCTACCATTAACAACGAGCATTCAATGGGTAAGTTTTCTTGAATCATCTTACTAGACCATTTATCATTGAAGAATTTATTATATAACCTTAATCCATTGATGATGTAACCTTCATGCATTGATGGGGAGGTGCACATGAGATCTTATGGCTCTTTGGATCGAACCATATGGTTTGAGTTGAGGGGTTATGGGTAACATAATCTTTAATATACAACCAAATCAAGAAAAAACTTGTAACATCAACACTTTACAAAAAATAAATAAAATTTTCTAAACCCCTAACTCAATAGAATAATTTATCAAGCATTGTGATAGTACAAAAAAGTAGATAATCACTAATCCATGATCATGTAAGAGAATCCTCAATAATCTAGAACCCAAAAATCACTATCAACCACTCATCCCAATATTCCATGAACCAACCAATGTCATTGCCTCTACCTTCTCTAGATGATGATCATAGAGGAATCCAAGCTGAAAATAAGATAAACTTATCATGGATCACCATCGATTGGTCTCTTGATGCCAATAGATAAATCAAACACATAGGGGATGAAGGGTCTCCGATGATGAAACAAGTATCACCAAAGGATTGGGGGAAATTAAGGAATAATGAAGGATTTATATTGTATTTTTTGTTAATACTTAAAGTATAATTTAAAGGAATCATAGTGTGATATGTCAGTGTCATGTCATGAAAAATATATCTCTATATGATATATGAGATCCACATCGTGATCTCTTATATCTCTCCCCATTTAAATCTCATTCAATATTATAATCTAATATGACCCAAGAGGGTTTATAGAGTAATAAGTGGATCTCACCAGGAGAATATAATGTGGAAAGGTAGATAGGAAGAACATTCCATAATAAAACAGTCAACCAAAGGATAATTGATACCATTTGTTCTTGAAGCAGGATTGGTTTAGCTAACCAATCACTTGATCTAGCATGAGAAAAAACCTCTATAAATAAGGACAACCAACATGAAATTCATTTACTGCGTAAACAAGGACCACCAAAGACCATGATTTTCAGTAGGGCCTTTATCCTGTACAATTCACAACATCACCATCACTATCAAACTATAATAGCATGCGAAACGAATGAGAAAGAGGAGAAAAATAATCACAGAGTTTTGGTTCATCACGTGGTGGAGGTGTGTTCACAGTAGATGAGTTATCTGATGGAGGAGAGGTGCACGTGTAATACCCCAAGCTTCCATGGTATGTTTCCCTTTGAATAATGCAGTAGCTTGCGTTGTATGTAACTTCGAGTTCTAACACACCATAACCAACCAAACTAGATGTTATGAATAGTAATAACCACTTTTTAAATTTTTTATTTTTTTTTCAAAATGGACTTCATTTTTGGATTTGGAATATCAAAATTATCTTAGGGTGAATTTTTTTTTCTGGAAATTTTCAATTTTTGATGAAGAGTGAAAGCGCACTGTTATTGTTTAAAAATAAATTTTTATTTAAATAATTATTTATTTTATTTAAATTTATTTTAATTCAAAATAGATACATAATACCTATATTAGTTCAATGTAATTCATTGGATTCTTTTTATAATAAAATTAGATGTATAAAATTTTATCGAATTTCTTAACACCTTTTACCAACCTTCTAGGCACATTAGAAAATTTGTATAAAACATAATTTTACCACTTATTTGAATTGAATTTTAAAAATCAGAGATACATGGTTGATATCAGTAAGTAAAATGTGGTTGAATAAGATGAAAATAATTTTTGGTAAATACTAACTTTTGACTTTTGTTTACCATGGTTAAAAGTAAATAGGGTAATTAAAGGTAAAAATGATATTATGATTACCCTAAAACATATTCTAATTCAACTGTATATGTGTATTTCGACCAAAATCAACCTTAGGAATAAAATATGATCCTTTTTGTCCACTTAGATTAGATTAGGACATTTGTTATTATTTTATTTAAAGAAGAGTTAAAAGTGTTCAATTAAAATTTTCATAATTAAAAATTTTTTAATATAGGGTTACAAATAAGATAAATTCAACTATAAAAATTAATTAAAAACATAAAAATATTTCCTTAATAATAGTATTTTATTTATAATTTTTATATATTAAATAATTAAATTTATTTATGACACAATGATGATGCATTAATTTCCTTATTAACGAATGATTAAAATAATTAATATTATAAATATCTAACTAAATGTAAATTGAGACTTTTGATGAATTTCACAAATTTTAGATCTTAATATTACATGTTATGGTTGATTTAATGATTTTTGTGATGTAATCATATTGTTATGACTACCACAAAATCAATTACTAAATAGTGTCAAAATTGACATAAATGAGTTTTTAAAAAAATACTATATTATTAATGGATATAATAGTCCAAAAAAACTAAAGTTCATCCAAATTACTTATATAATAACAGATATATCATTAATAAACCATTTGGGGTTCTTTTGATATTTTATAGTAATATTATTAACCAGGTAATATAATTATAAAAGAATACATGGTAAAAGTTAAACTATTTAACTAAGAATTAAATCTAAATGATAAGATTAATATGGTGAAATAAAACTATAAAAAATCTATTTTTTGAGAGGTGTTTGACCCATCCCCACTATATCCTCAAAATAAATCATTTTGGTGCCATTATAAACTAAATATCATTTTATAATAAAATAATATTTCAAGCTTTTCCTAAAGTGACCCTTACCTCTCTTATAAAAGTGTTCTTTTCCTTCTCTCAAAATCACACGTCCAATGCCATTTTTCTTGACCAAAACCTACTAAAATATCCTCCCAACAACCCTAAATTTGACCTGGAGGAATTACATTGATAATAAATCCAACTTAAGGATCCCTTTTGATTAAATCCAATGGAAACACCCGAAGAAGAGGTAATAATTTCACCACCTCTTTCAAAGATCTTTTCTTCTTCCACATCCTCTTCCATTGTTGTTTCCAAACCAAAATAATTACTCTAGTACCTTATAAATATTGAGATTTTATTATAAATATGGTACAACCATATTCATTATTCTATCCATCCAATGAATGACCAGTCACCATATGTGTGTACGTATGGCCTACCGTCTCCACGTCGTGGTGTAGTTTGTTATTCAAACACTTTATTATTTAGATGGGTATAATAATGAGTATAACTGATATAAATAAAAAATATAACATTTAATGATTCTTTATATATGATATACCATCCAATTATATGCTATTTCACCATCAATTGAATTATATTTTTTCTTCTGTGTGCGTACGGATTACTGACTCCACGAACGCGATGAGATTCATTCCCCATCGTCATCATTCTAGAATAATTTTCATTATATGATTAAAAATAATATTTAATAACTTAAAATAATTCTGGATATGAATCAAATATATCTTATCTATAATAAATATGGATTATTTAACCAAGCATATAAGGGAAAATGAACTAGTTATCACTAGAAACAATGATACTACTAAAATATTATTAACAAATCAATATTAGAAGATCATATATGATAACATATTTATGTGTGTGGTTATTTTATAATTTAATAACAATGATTTAAATATTATAAAAAAGTTTAATGTACCCTTGATCAAGGAAAATTACAAGGTATAGGTTAATTCTACAATCTCTTCAGTTTCTGAGGTCATTTATAAGCGAGTATCTACTGGGACCACTATATCATCCCCATCCGTTTTTCAAAAAAAATGTATTTCAAAACAATTTTTACTATTTTATAGAATATGGGTTAAAGTAATTTATACCCTTACAGGAATTTTTATAAAATTATTATAAAGGAATCTTTCCATTGTTTTCTAAACAAGGTCCTTTATGACCTTTTTGAAAAAATTAAGGAAATAATTTTTTTTATCTTATACGGCGGGTGTAGCTATTTTCTGCCATTATAACAACTTTGAAGATTATATTATAAGCTTATAAAAATATTTTCAAAATAAATGTTTTCTTTTATAATTTTGTGACTTTTAAATGATTTCAAAATAGAACGAGATATTTCTCTAAAATAGTTTTGATTCTATCTATGTCAACATCCTTTGATGGATTTTACACTTGTTTGAAGTTGATTTATTATGATGAAAATATTCCATATTTTTATTGAAGGTTTTGTGATATGTTTGACTATGGATGTGTTATATTTATACCATTCATGGTTTATAGTTGAAGTATTAACATTTCGTATGCTAGTTTTAATACCAATGTTTATGTTATGTTTCAACCTTTTCATATGAGGACTGAATTGGACATAGTAAGTGACAGGGGGATACCTATATAGCTCGTTGATTTTTATGCTGATGTTTATGTTTAAATGGATTATGTTTCAGTCTTATACATTTCCTTAAATGTTTATGCTTATTTATGGAAGTTTCCACTATATTGTTATCCTTACTAACCATCTGAGCTCACCCCTTTCTATGTTTTTTCCAAGACGTGAAGAAGTATTTTATGGTTGACCTATAGAAATAGGATAAAGGATATATGTGTGTTCAAAGGGGATAAAATTTGGTTGTTGTTTTTATTTCAATATATAATGTAAAACATAAGTATGTATCTAGTAATTTCAAGGCTACTAAACTGATCGGTCTTTTGGGATTTGATCACTTGTGATCATGCCAATGTTATGCAATAATGCACAAACTCTAGGTAACTGGGGTTAGGGTATTCTCGTTGGTATTATAGGAATATTAGTACAAACCTTGTAAGCTATATTTATAAAAACTATAGTTAGTGAACATTACCCAAATATAGACTTTGAAGATTAGTATAGAAAAACATCCTAGAATTTTCATAATGTAATTATTATGTGTATTTTCCAAGAAATACATTCCGTTACAGATACGATCGGGTAGAGGTGGCTCTATCACAGATGTACCTAGTAGTGAAAACTCTGACAAGGAGTTTCGGACTTGACCTAGGGTATCCTGGTACATGACAATGGGCCTTGGTTCACTCTTAGTTACGACATTCCCGAGGGATATGCTTAGGATAATTCAAATATTTTACATACCATTATGAAGTATTTATGAGTATATACCTCCTAAAAGAAGATATTTTTATGATTATGGATTATATCCATAAAATGTTCAATTTATGTTAAGTGGATTACAAGTTTGGAATTATGTATTGTGATTCATAAACTTATCTACTATATGACGTTAATTAGAAATGGTACATAATGGAAGGAATGGAAACCGTATCCATGAACATAATCCATGTAGGGATTGCCCTCATACTAACAATATTTATAGTGGAGCCAGTGATGCAACTGGTGCTGATCAACTATCACCGTACTGGGACAACTCCCTCAAGCTATGACTAATAACCTTACCCATATGAAGCACCCTGATCCACAACATGAAGGATCAATGTTAGACCACTTCATGAGGCAGAAATCAACAACATTCAATGGGAATACAAATCCATTTGTAGCTCACCAATGGATAAGTTCTTTAGAGAAAATATTTCAGGATTTAGAGAGTAGCGAAAGGGAAAATGTTTTCATGGATGTTTATCGCCTCACGGGAGGTGCAGATCAATGGTGTTCACTAATTCAAAACACAATGAAGGATGAAGAAGTATCAAATAAGGAATATAGGGAGTTTAAAGAGATTTTTATAGAAAAATACTTTCCTCATGACCATCGAATGGATATGGAAAGGAAATTTTTGAGTCTAAGGTAAAAGGAAGATAAGAATGTCGCAAAGTATGAGACTAAATTTACATGGTTAGGAAGGCATGTAGTATATTATATATGTAACCGAAATAGTAAGATTGATCAACTATTTTATGGGTTAGAACCATTTATCCTTCCAGCATTATTCTTACAATCATTATCATTGTACGAAGATATTTCCTCATGTGCTATCAAGACAGAAAAGTAATTCTTTAGGTCTTATGACATTAAACCAATGAAAGAGAAGAAGAGATCTACTGAACAAACTAGAAATGGAAATAAGGGGAATAATGGGGAAGTTGAATATCCATCCTTTGGTAAATGTGGAAAGAAACACCCCGGTACTTTCCTGAAGGGAATGAGAGTCTCTTATAAGTGTGTTGAAAAAGGAAACCAAGCTTGTGATTGTAAGGGAAAGAAAGAGGGTGTAAATGTTGAATGATACAATTGTAGAGAAAAGGGGAATTAGGCAAACGAATGTCATAATCACCAAGTAAACTTTCCATAGAAAAGGTCAAGGGAGAATGTTCAAGCTTATGCGGTCACTACTGCTGAGGTTGAAACTTTGAAGTATGTAGCATAACGTAGTTTAATGGTTTCATCAAGTTTATCCAATGTGTTATTTGATTCTGGATCATCGCATTCTTTTTATATCTTCCATGTTTTGCTAAGAAAATTAGATATTTACAATTTGATTTAACAAGGAATTTTTTAGTTAAAACTTATAAGGGAATTATCATTAAAATAATGTTTTGTGAATCAGTTCCCATTAAGTCATATAGTTGTTCTTTATCTACTGATCTCATCATCATACCCATGATTGAAATTGATATAATCCTCCGAATAGATTGGCTTTCAGACAACGATGCGAAAATTTATTATAAGAAGAATGAGGTTACAATTTTTGATGATGATAAGGATTACCTTATCTTTAGATCAGAAACATAACCACCTGATTCTTATTAAGATCCACCCCCAGTAGCTCTACTAAATTCAATCATTGGGGAGGAAGAGAATGAAATAACTATGGGTGAGGAAAAGAATGTTCAAATAGAATATGTAATTATTGTTCAGGAATATGTTGATGTGTTTCTAGAGGATTTACCTAGACATTATCTAGAATGCGAAATTTTCTTTTTTAATTAATTAATTTCTGGTTAAAGGCCTATATTGAAGACCCCTTATATAATGGATAATGTGGAATTAGTGGAACTAAAAAAACAACTAGAGGAATTTAGTAATAAAGGATTTATTCAACCTAGTGTTTCTCCATAGGGATCCCCTATTCTTTTTGTTAAGAAGAAAGATGGATCCATTAGGTTGTGAATTGACTACATGAAGATCAATGCTATAACAATAAAGAATTAGTATCCCCTACCTCACATTGATGATTTTTTTGATCAACGTCATAATTCTCAATATTTTTCATTGATTGACCTTAGATCTGGATATCCTTAGTTGTGTGTGAAGAAGGAATACATTCCAAAAACTGCATTTCAAACCAGGTACGAGCATTATAAGTTTATGGTAATTCCCTTTAGAATGACTAATGCACCCTATATTTTCATGGATATATTTAATAGAGTTTTCAAGGAATATCTTGGAAATTTTTTAGTGGTATTTATTGATAATATCTTTGTATACTCAAAATGCTATTAAGACCACGAAAATCATTTGATCACTATTCTCAAAACCCTCAGAAGAAATGAATTATATAGGATGTTTAACAAGTGTGAATTCTAGATTCAATAATTTTTTTTCTTTGAAATATTGTCTCTAAGGATGGAATCCTTGTTGATCCTTATAAGACAAGAGAAATACAAGAACGACCAACACTGACAAGTGTAATTTAGGTATGTGGTTTTATTGGTTTATAAAGTTATTATCAACATTTCGTCAAGAATTTTTCCCAATTGGCAAACCCATAAACCAAGATCAGATGTAAAGGGGTTAAATTTGTTTGGACAATATAGTTTGAAGAATTTTTTGAATAGCTGAAGAGAATATTAGTCAATGATCCTATTTTGAATCTACCATTGGGGAATGATGGGTTTGTTATTTATAGTGATGCTTCAAAGAAAGGACTTGGGTGTGTCCTTAAATAGAATGATATAGTTTTTTCTTATGCATCACCATAGAAAAAAATTCATGAAAGAATATATCCCACTCATGATCTTGAGTTACCAGCTATAATCTTTTATTCAAAGATATAGATACACTTTCTCTATGTGAAAAAATCTGATATATATACCGATCACAAGATCATGGAGTATATTTTCTCACCAAAAGAACTCGACATGAGGCAAAGGAGATGGCTCGAACTACTCAAGGATTATGATTTCACTATACACTAACACCCAGGGAAGGAAAATAAGGTAGAAGATGCATTGTGTAGAAATGATCATGGAGTTCTGAACAAGTTAAGAGATGAAAGGGATTTTATGTTCATGGATCTAGTAAAAATGGATATGGGAATAATCATGGAAGGTGAAACATTAATAATTTTTCAAATGGTTTCCAAACCATATTTAATATAATAAATAAAAAGTTATTAGACTGATTATGAAGAGTTTCAAAAGAAAACTAATGTTGGGAACGATGGGAGATTGACCGACTTCGTATATGAAGATGGGATTTTGAAATTTGGGAAGAGAATTTGTGTTCTTGACATACCTAATCTAAAAAGGGAATTATTGGACGATTCTCATAGCTTTAATTTCACTATACACCTTGGTAGCACTATGATGTATAGATATTTGAAAGAAATTTTTTTGAAGGACAACATGAAGAGGGAGGTTGCTGATTATGTGTCAAGATGTATGGTTTTTCAACAGTTGAAGGCTAGAAGACAACATCCTATAGGATTTCAACCTCTTACCACACATTAGTGGAAATGGGATGATATTATGATGGATTTTGTCATAGAACTACCTACCAATCCTAGAAGGAATGACGCAATATGGGTCATTGTTGATCGTCTTACCAAGTCAGCACATTTTCTTGATATAATAGAAGATTTACCACTTGAATGTTCAGCAGGACTATATACTAATGATGTTGTAAGACTTCATGGAGTACCCCTATTGATTGTTTCTGATCATGATCCCCATTTTACATCAAGATTCTAGAAAATCCTTTAGAAGGAATTATATACTGAACTTCATTTGTGCATTGCCTACCACCCTCAAACTAATGGACAATCAGAATAGACAATTCAAACATTAGAATACATGTTGAGATCTTTCTCTCTTGACTTTCATGGTATGTTGGATCAATATTTACCTCTGGTATAATTTTCCTATAAAAATAGGATCCATTAAAATATTTAGATAGAACCATATGAAGCATTATATGGAAAGAGATGTCACACACCAACTTATTAGGATGATGTTGGTGAAAGAAAACTTATAGGCCCCGAAATTATTAATGAAACAATGGAAAAGGTGAAGGTTATCCAAACCCACATCAAATAAGCTTAAAGTAAGAAAAAGAGCTATGTCGATAACTGATGGAAGGATTTGGAATTTCAAGTAGGAGATCATGTTTTCATGAAGGTATCACCATGGAAGTGTGTTATACTTTTCAGTAAGAAGGGTAAATTGAGTCCCAGGTACATCGAACCTTTTGAAATTCTAGAACGAATTGGCATTGTAGCTTATCATTTGGCAATGCCGCCACGTCTCTTCAAAGTTAATGATATGTTCCACGAATCACTATTGAGAAAATACATGCCTGACCCAACACATGTACTCACCTATGAAAAAATAGAACTGGAACTTGATCTGTCTTATTGTGAATAACATGTCAAGATTCTTGATACTAGAGAACAAGTGCTGAGAAACTAGACGACTCGTCTTGTAAAAGTTCTATGGAGAAACCATAAGATGGAAGAGGCAACGTGGGAACCCAAGGAACTTATGATGAAGAAACACCTAAATAATTTTATGAATTAATATTATAGAAGTTGCAAGGATGAAATTATTTAAAGGAGGGGAGAATGTAACACCTCGTGCTTCAATATTACATTTCCCTTTGAATAATGCAATAGCTTGTGATGTACCCAACTTCGACTTCTAACAAACCACGACCAACCAAACTAGCCATTATGAATAGTAATACCCACTTTATCAAATTTTATAAATATTATTTTTCAAAATGAAATTCATTTCTGGATTTGGAATATCAAAATTAGCTTAGGGTGAATATTTGGTATCTTTCTGAAAACTTTTAATTTTTGATGAATAGTGAAAAAACACTACATTATTAGTTAAAGCAGAATTTTTATTTAGATAATTATTTATTTAATTTATATTCATTTTAAGTCAAAATAGATACATAATACCTATATGAGTTCAATGCAATTCATTGGAGTCATTTTATAAAAAAAATTAGTTGTATAAAATTTTATTGAATTTTTTAACATCTTTTACCCACCTTCTAAGCACATTAGAAAATTTTCATGAAAAGTAATTTTACTGCTTTTGTCAATTAAATTTAAAAAATTCAAGAGACACATTTGATATCAGTAATTAAAATATGCTTCAATAGGATGAAAATAATTTTTGGTGAATAGTAACTTTTGACTTTTATTACCAGGGTTAAAAGTAAATAGGGTAATTAAATGTAAAAATTATATTACTAATACCCTAAAACAAGTCCTAATTCTATTAGATAAGTGTATTTAGACTAAATACATCCTTAGGAATAAAATATAATCCTTTTGGTACACTTGGATTAGATTAGTACATTCATTGTTATTTATTTAAAGAAGAGTTAAAAATGTTAAATTCAATGTTTCATAACTGAAACATTTTCCATACAGGGTTACACATAATATAAATTCTACTATAAATATTCATTAAAAATATAAAAATATTTCCTATATAATATTCTTTTATTTATAATTTTTATAATTTAAATAATTAAATTTATTTATGACAAAATGATGATGCAATAATTACCATATTATTGAAAGATAAAAATAATCAATATTATAAATAACCGAATAAATTTTAATTGAGAATTTGAATGAATTTTACAAATTTTATAGGTTAATATGGCATTTAAGAGTTGATTAAATTATTATTTTTAGAAATAATTTTGTTGTTATGACTTTCAAAAAAATCAATTACTAAATAGTGTCGAAATTGATATAAAAGGGTTTTTAAATCAAATACTATATTATTAAATAATATAATAGTCTTAAAAATAAATGGTTCAGCCAAAAGAATTATATAATAATATATATTTCATTAATGAACTACTTTGGGTTCTCTTGTCATTTTATTGTAAGATTATTAACCATATAATATAATAATACAAGAATACATGGTAAAAGATAAACTATTTAACTAAGTGTTAAATCTAAAAGATAAGGTTAATATGGAGACCTAAACCTATCTAAAACCTATTGGATGAGATATTTTAAACCCATCCCCACATTATCTTCTAATTAAATCATTTTGGGGCCATTATAAACCAAATATGATTGTATAATAAAAGAATATTTCAAGCTTTTCCTAAAGTGACCCTCATCTCTCTTATAAATGGGTACTTCCACTTCTCTCAAAATCACACATCCAAATCCATTTAGATACGACAGAACCAGATCAAATATCCTACCAAATACCCTCAATTATACCTATAGGCCTTAATTTGATCATAAATTCAACCTAAGGAGAACTTTTAATCAACACAAAAGGAAACAACCGAAGAAGAGGTCATAATTTCACCACCTCTTTCAAATTTTTTTCTTCTTCCACTTACTCTTTATTTGCTATTTCCATAACAAAATAATAACTCCAATACCTTATACATACTGTTATGTAATTATAAATATGGTACAAACAATTTCATTATTATATCCATCCTATGAATTACAAGCCACCATATATGCATACGTACGACTCACCGTCTCCATGTCGTGGTGTAGTTTGTTATTCAAACACTTCATTATTTGGATGGGTATAATAATGAATATAACTGATGTAAATAATAAATATAAAATATTAATGATTATTTATATATGATATACCATCCAATTATATATGATTTCTCCATCAATAGAATGATATTCTTGCTCGTGTGTACGTACGGATTACTGTCTCCAGGAACGCAATGAGATTCATTCTCCATCGTGATCATTCTAGAATAATTTCTTTTATATGATTTAAAATAATGTTTAATAACTTAATATCATTCTGGGTATGAATAAAATACATCTTATTCATCAAAAACATGGTTTACATAACCAATCTTATAAATGAAAATCAATTAGTTAACACCAGAAACTATGATTCGACTAAAATATTATTAACAAAAAAATATTAGAAAATCATATATGATATCATATTAATGTATGTGGTTCTTGTATAATTTTTTAACAATGATTTAAATATTTTATAGGAGGTTAACTTACCCTTGATCATGGAAAAGTACAAGGTAAGGGTTAATTCTACAATCTCTTCATTATCCGAGGTTGTTTATACGTGAGTATGTACTCGGGCCTCTTCATCATCCACATCTGTGTTTCATGAAAATGTATTTCAAAACATTTTTAATATTTTCTAGACTATGTGTTAAATTAATTTATACCATTTTTGGACTATTTATAAAATTATTATAAAGGAATATTTCCATTGTTTTCCAAACAAGGTCATTTACGACCTTTTCGACCAAATTAAGGAAATAATGTTTTTAACTTATATGGCGGGTGCGTCTATTTTTCGCCATTATAACATCCTCAGAGATTACCTTACAATATTATTAGGATATTTTGAAAATAAATTTTTTCTTTTATAATTATGTTACATTTAAATGATTTCAAAATAGAAAGAGATATTTCACTCAAATATTTTTGATTTCATCTATGTATACATATTTTGATGGATTTTACCCTTGTTTGAAGTTGATTTATTAAGATACAAATATTACATATTGTATTGAAGGTTTTGTGATATGTTTGACTATGGATGTGTTATTTTTAAACAATTCATTTTTTATGTTTAAAGTAAAAACATTTCCTATGCTAGTTTTAATGAGAATGTTTATGTTATGTTTCGAACTTTTCATATGAGGAATGCATTGGACATAGTAAGTGATGGGTGCAACCCACTATATCTCGTCGATGCATAGGTAGCTCTCATGAGACAAACTAGTGTCTTGCCCCAAGTCCTTGACAAAATATTATTTTTATTCTTGGCATGAGGCCTTGACTATGTGGTTATAATGTCTGGAATTATACATTCCATCATTATGAAATTGTCTAATGAAATTTAATGTGATTATTTTTCTAATAGAATATCCAAGAAAATAAATAAATGGTGTTATTTGATTTATAATTTCCATATTATAATGAAGTTTAAGTTTAAAAGTCTTATGTTTTATTCTTATACATTGCTTTAAATGATTATTCTTATTTATGAATGTTTCCGCTATATTTTTTTCCTTACTAAGTATATGAGAACACCCCTTTCTATGTTTTATTTTTTCCTGGATGTGAAGAAGTATTTATGGTTGTCTTGTAGGGATAGGCTAAGTAATATAAGTGTCTTCAAATGGGATAAAATGTTGTTGTTTTTTTATTTCATGTTGTAATGTAAAACTTATGTACGCATCTAGTACTTCTAAGACTACTATATTGATCGGCCTTTGAGGATTTGATCCCTTGTGATCATGAAAATGTTATATAATAATGCACTGAATCTAGGTAACGTCGGTTGGGGCGTTACATCACGACAGAGGAGTCAGTGACATAGGAGAGTCATGCGGCAGAGGGAATTACAACGGCAGAGGAGAGGGGCACGACAGATGGAATCGCAGTAAAGGAGAAGTGGTTCACAATAGAGGATAGGTGTTTGGGGAAGGAGATTTCAAGGTGGAGGAGTCGGCTGGAGAGGAGGAGGAGGAGGCAGCGGTAGCAGCAATCAGCTTCTGTGAGAGCTTGTGGGGTGCGAGGAAGGAGGAAAATGTTATGGTTTATTTATAAAATTTGGTGAACCTTTAATCAGTGCTAGATAAAAAGCATTGATAAAGGTATGTTTTATTAGTGATTGTTAGCACTGATAAAGATAGGCCTTTATCAGTGCTAAAAATAAAGCACAGATAAAGAAACATTTTACCATCATTTTTTAGCGCTGATAAAGATATGTCTTTATCTGTGCAAAAAAGTGCTGATAAAGATATAATGTTAATAATTTATTTATATTATTACATATATTTATTAAATTATATACATGATAAATATATTTTTAAATTTATAAAATTATAATTTAAATAATTATTTTATTATAAGAAATATACTTATTATATTTATAATCATAGAAATATAAAATAAATAAATAAATGATATATTTATAAGATTATAGATGTATATAACTATATTTCTTCTAATTTTATAATTATTTATATGAATATATATATATAATTATAATTATAAATATATATATATATATATATATATATATAAAATTATAACAAATTGATATTTCTTATATTTATAAATTTAATAATATTTATATTTTATATAATTATTAAAATTTTCTATTTATTTAAATATATTTGTATTTATTTATAATTATAAATAGAAATATTTGTATTTATTTCTCTATATTTCTATATAAATTTATTTAATTAAATATAACATTATATATGAAAATAATAATATATATTTTTTATTAATTAATAATTCTTTAAATAAATAATTATTTATTTATATTTATAACTAATAAATAAATATATATTATTTGTAATTAAAAATTATAATAAATAAATTATTTATAGTTGTAATTATAAATATATATCTATATATATAATTATAAAATTATAGAAAATATATTTATAATTTTATAAATATATATAATTAATATATTAATTATAATTTTTTAATTATTTAAGTATATCAAATTTTCTTTAGAATTATATTTATAACTATTTTTATTTATTTATAGATATTTTTATATAAATATATATAATTAATATATTTATTATAATTTTTTAAATATTTAAATATATCTATATTTATTTAAGAATTTTAATTATAAATATTTGTATTTATTTATAAATATTTATATATATTTACAAACATATTTATTTAATTATATATTTATAACCTTATAAGTAGTATAATAAATAAATTATTTATAATTTTATAATTTTTTAAATATATATATATTAATTTATAGTCATTATTATAAATATAAATAAATGTACTTATAAATTATTGTTTATATATATATAATTATATTATATATATTTATTGTAATTTTATAATTATTTAAATATATATATATAGGTATAACTATAATTAGAAATAAATATATTTAAAAATATTTTATATATACTTAAAATTTAATAATTATATATATAATAAATATATTTATTCTTTAAATATAATTAATGTAAATTTATAAGTATTGAGAACATAATATAGTTAATATATGGGTAACATGAATTAATCTTATACACATGGTAAAATATACATAATAAAAAATGGGTCATTGGTGGATAACATGAATAATAATAATAATGTAATGTATAAATGAACATTCATGATGATACAAGACATATATATATGCATGATCAATATATTAATGACCAAATTCATTGGAAACACATATATATTTAATAATAATATTATAATTTTTTTAAAACATTATATATATATTAATTTTGAATTATTAAAAAAAATATATTAATTATAAACACCTATTTTTTATTTAATATACAAAGATAAACATTATTTTTGAATATAAATATAATAATTGTATATAAATTATTTTTAAAAACTTTTATCAATGCTAAAACTAGTGAGGACCAATCTACCCTTTATCCTCCCTAAAAAAGCACTAATAAATGGCACACCATTATCAACACTTTTCTTTAGTGCTGATAAAAGGTAGATTCATCAATGTTTTTTTAGTGCTGATAAAAGGTAGATTTGTCACGTTTTTTGTACTGGAAAAGGGTAGATTTATTAGCACTTTTAGCAACCACTGATCAAGGTCCCCCACCTTTATTAGTTCTTTTTTTTTAGTGCTGATAAAATGAGGTGCTTCCCTTGCCTTGTTTTATTTCAGTGTATGGTGAATTGGTGCAAAAACAAATGAGAAATAAAAATTAAAAAAATATGAACACCAGGAATAAAAATTGAACACCTAAAATGAAAAAAAGTTTAATCTAAAATAAAATAAAAAATATAAATAATTTACATTAAAAAAGTGATGAAATAATATCATAAAAACAATAGGTTAATTTGAAAATCATAAAAATAATATTTTAAGAAAAAGATGATAATGAAAAGGACAAATGAATGAATGATGTATACACAAATATTTTTCAAACACCAAATTAATTTTTTTTTTCAAATTCTACAGTAAACAATTTTTTTAATTAAGAATAAAAATTATTTGATTAAATAATTATAAAAATAATGAAAGGATAAAAATAAATTAATTAAAATATAAAAAACAAAAATAAACAATGAACCTAACATTTTTATTTTAAAATAAATTTTGAAATTAAATAAAAATATCTAATATGAAAAAAATTATAATTAGAAAAATAAAAATTAATTAATTATAAAAATATTACCTAAAAAATTTTATTATTTAAATATCAAATTAACACCGATGTACATTAACTAATTAAAACATTTTTTAACTACTTATATCCAATTAATTCATACATGGGATTTGGAAAATTAGTACCAAAATAAAGAGAAATCAGGGATCTAGTATATACTTAGTAGATTATGTACTTTATTTGAGGTTCCTACTCAACTGAAGTGGATTATAAGAATAAGTCATCAATATAGAAGCCTCATAAAGAATTTTTAGGAAATCATTTGATGAAAAAATATAAAAAATTTAGTAGAAGAAGAAAAATAATTTGGAGATTCCAACATTTGTGATTGATCTTCCCATGAATACTTATTTGATGTTTATATATCTACATATCAGAACAGATTTAAAGATTTGGATGGAGGTAAGACATGTTATATCTGAAAAAGATAGATAAATTAGTGAGAATTATTTAATTTAGGTTACTAAATTTGAGGATATTTTTTACTCTATTTTTTCTGATTATTTTTCACTATATATATATATATATTGACCCATCTTAATACACCTTATCCCTCTGAACGGAAGAAACAAAAAATGAGCTAATTCATTTTGAAGAGAGGATTAAGGAGACATACTACCTCACTATCACCCCAAAATCACTCCCATGAGAACTTTTCCATCATGAATAACAACATGATGCACAAATGCTGTGAGATAAAAATTTCATGGAATAATATTTTATTATTTTAAATATTTATTTTATTAAATATGGTTTTGATTTTAATTTTCTCTATGTATATGTTGAATATTTAGTGAAAATTTTGTGATATCATGAAAATATTAGAATGAATAGAGACTATGCTCACTATGGAAATTTTGGAACTCCATGTTTTTATTGGAAATTCAATGTTAGGAGCCTTTGATGAGGAAGATGATTTTTTTTAAAAATTGAATGGGTGTAAAATTGGAATTTTATTTCCCAAGAAGGATTAATAGTCTAGATAGATCCATAAGAGAAGTAAAATTCAAGAGTTCACTTTTTATATCCTGTGAACATCGATTTGATAATCTTAATTCGTGTATGTAGTTCAGATTCATTTCATCAGTCCTTTTACCTATTTTAAACTTTGATTTGATGATATTTGACATATTTTGGTAGGGAATTAGATCCATGGTTGAAAAATAGGTGCTGATATAATATCTGGAATATTTGGTGAATTACGTCTTAAATAAAATATGTATGACACAAAATTTTCAAAGTCAAACTATATAGAGATTCATACCCAAAGGCATAAATCCTTTTCTATCCATAAAATTCACTAGATGAAGAAAATGTATCACGTAAGATGAAGAATTACACCTTAAAACCCTCGATCTCTACCTCCAGTCAACCATTTCAAAGACCCCATAATTCAATTCAGGCCATAAATCATGATGATATAAAAAAACAAAGGCTAGAAATATTTCATTCAAGATGTAAAATGGAGGTTTATAAAATAAAATTTCAATGTAGAGATAAACTCATGAGTAATTACCATATAAAATCCATTTACATCATAAGGTGATCTGATATTTTTATATTATAGTCATCTCTTAAATTTAATACTCTCATTTATTATCCTATTTCAATGATTTTCTTTCCATTATTTATCTCTTGTTTTCAATAATTTTAAACACATGTTGTTGTTGTACTTTCATCCGAAGAAGTTTTCTATTTTCTTTTATTATCATTATGATTTTATTCAATTTGTTTAAATATATCATTATCATGTGTGGCTAATCTTCCTAGGTCTAAGGATCTAGAGTGGGATAGAATCACTTCATTGAATCTCTAAATCAAAATTTGATTATTTTATTTTCTAGAAAAATAGGTTAATAATAAAATCAAATTTCATTATATTGCATGAAACAATGTTAGTGGATTATATTGGAAATACCCTAACCTAATTATAATTAAACAAACTAGGATATTTTTTTTATTTTTTCACATCATTTCATTTTCACACAATGCATTTTGGACACCACTATCTCTAGACCAAATAGTGATTATCGGAAAATGTAGATCCATTTTTCTTAATGTAAACAAATTTGGGGAATCTTGAATTGCTATATGTTCTAATATAATATATTCCAACTTGTTAGATTTAGTGATATCCTTTTCATAGAATCCTAAAAATTAATCATGAAACCTTATTCAATTAATTACAGTCTAATCAATTTTCATGCCTTTGAACCCAACCTTGTTGAATTAATGTGAGGAATCCATTCAATGTTATAATCCCTAGGTCATAATCCATGATGTCACCTCCCTATGGGTTCAACCCCAAAATTTCACAATTATGTGTTCCATACTAGTTGTTCTAGTTAGTTTTTATACAAATTTATAATATGTTCATGCTCTTTTAGAATTTACAACACTACACAGGTAGATCAAATTTTGGCACCATTGTTGGAGATATGCTTTGGTACAGTGACCTCTGATAAATACTTGGATTGCATCACACTATTTCCTTGTCCCATTTATTTTTAAAATTATTTTTAATACAAACTCATTTCTCCATCTATGTTAAGATTCTAGTGCAAGATATATGCTCCATAGACTCATTAAAAGGGAATGGAAACTCATGAACTACTTTATTTCATCCTTGTAATTGAGCGATAATTTTTTTCACATCATCATTCAAACATGGCCAAGCACAAAAATATTTATCCTCCCAATCAATAAAATGATCAATTTTACCACCAAAATAGCATGGAGAGAAACTACTATTATAGGAGCACAATATTATGGACTATATAATTCCATCCATTAGTGGGGTTTCACCTAGAATTTTCCTCCCTCACATCTAGGTGTATACCATTAAAAGTAAACCTAGACTCAATAATATGATCAAGAACATGGGCCAATTAATCATAGACTCAACCACAAGGACAACTACATGAATCCTAGGATAAAATCCTAGTGGAAGAGTATTTCTGGGTTACTATAGCAGTACTGTAGCAGGGAATGTTGTGGTACTGTAGTATCCTGAACTATTCATCTATTTGGACCTTCGGGCCACCATTTCGGGCATGTGGGCCATGAGGCCTTTGGTTCACCCTTGTAATTAGGTCCAAAAAACCTTCATCCCACCTTAGGCCTATGAGCCATGGGAATTTGGGATAAATAAGACCATGGTGCAGCCTAGGTAGAACATAAAGAGTAGGTCCTAGAAGAGGATTTAGAGCATGTAGCAGCCACCAAAGTAGAGCTAACTAGATTGGAAGAACGATAGAGTATAGAAACCTCCATCAGTGCTAGGAACCATACAGGAATGAAATGGGAAATTCTATCTGATAAAGAATACAAGGTGAGGAGTTAGGTACCTTCAATGATATATATGTTGGGGAGGGGACTTGCTCGTATAGTTTGGTTGGGCCTTTGTGTCATATAATGGGCATTGTGCCTCTGGGTCTTTGGGTCATGTACTGGGCCTTATTCCACTAGGCCTACGGGTCTTGTAAGGGTTCTCTATCAACCCAGTTTAAAAAGGTATTATCCAAAATATTTAAAAAATCAAGGCCTTTTGGAAATTCAGACAACCTACAACAAATACAATGCATGACCAGATCTTCACAATTTTTCAATCAATGGTATTGGGTATCAAATTTTAGCTTCAAAAGGATCAACGATGACATCGAGTGATTATAAGGCATTGGACCTTCATCCAAATATAGGGAGGAATTAGTGTAATGGGGATATAAGATCTGGATTGGACCACCCTTGTAAACTTCAAAAAGATATATATTCATTCAGGGATTAGACAAACATCATTCATTTTCAACCCCCGACTCGATGGAAGTCCTGATTCTCATCTTCGAAATATTCACAGTGATGGGGGGTTCTTGGATTTAATCACTAGTCTCTCTCTCAATGAGAGATCATATCATGTATTCTTTAGTCATGATTTTTGTTGGATTCTCTAGTGGGTCGGTTCGTTGGTGATTGGTCTATGTGGACTAGTTTAACACCTTCGATAAATGGATACATTAGATCTAGTCTTCAACTTCTTTGAGGGATCATGGATCTCAGACCAAGATCAATGGTGGGAGTCATTGATTGTAGTGATAGACTCAAGTTTCCTTAGGATGCTTTTATTTGCTTTGGTTTGGTTTGATCATTGGGCAGGATAAATATCCTATGCTAGTTTTCTCTTACACAAATGGATTCACTGCACTAAATTTTTGTTATGAAAATTCCTTGGTTTCACTACATTATATTACACAACTACCCTAAATAATATAGGATTTATCTTATGTCATTCAAATAAAAAAATATGTTATGCCTTCTGGTGGACACAGAAGAATTATCCTTTGAAAACACTAACAAAATCTCAAAAAATATATAATGAGTAGATTCTAAATTTCATTTATGCACAATCAAAATATCTTTTTCCCAACCAATATATCTTATGCAGACTTGCTGCAAAAAATTATTGAGAAATAAAAATTGTAGATATTTGAACACCAGAAATAAAAAATTAAACATGCAAATGAAAGAAACATAAACTAAAATAAAATAAAAAACATAAATAATTTAAATTTTAACAAAAAAAGTAATGAAATAAAAAAAACAAAACAGGTTAAATTGAAAATATTAAAATTAATATTTCAAGAAAAATCATCAAAATTAAATGGAAAAAATGAATGAAGAATACACTAATGATATTCAAATAGTAAACTAATTTTTCTTCAAACACTATTATCAACATTTTAATAATTAATAAAAAACATTATCTGATTAACTAATTATTAAAATAATTAAAGGATAAGAAAGAATAAAATTATCAAAAATAAAATTAACAGTGAAGCTAAAATTTTTATTTTATAATATATTTCAAAATTAAATTAAAAACTGAAAGATGAATTTAATTATAATTAAGAAATAAGAGAAGAATTAATTAATCTAAATAAATTATTTTAATAGTTTTATTATTTCAACATCATATTAAGACCTACATAAATGAACTAATTAAAGCATTATTTTGACAAATTATATATAATTAAACTATACATATAATGTGAAATTTTTTTACCAAATCAAAGCAACATCAAATTACACTATACTAGAATTTTTCTTATACAAGTAAGAAATATTTCAAATCTAGTGGAATGAAATAAATCCTAGGTTTTAAATACTATGATTCCAAAAAATCCATTTTCAAAATAATTCCCCCTTTGGATTTTTACTAAGCATTGAAAATGTTTACCCTTGAAAAATTATGTTTTTTAGCGAAAAACAGATTCTCATTTCAAAAAAAATAATTGACCCTAAAATTTTTAATTCAAATTAAACCCATTTCAAATTTCAATCAATGAAAATTCCAAACATCTCTTTACCTCAAGGATAAATAACTCACATAAATTAGAAATAAAAAAATTAGAAATTATTATTGAATGAATAAACTTAATGAATCAAAAGGTGTATAAATAACTCATCCTTCAACTTGGAAATTAAAATAAAAAGATCAATCTATATTAGGATATTCATTTATTTTAACTAATTTTAATGTATATCTTACGAGTTTGAATCCAAAATAAAAGATTTAAGGGAAATGATAACTATAAAACCTTCTTAAAATTATTTTCCAAATCCCACAGCTTTTGAATAGGGAAATGAAACATGAATTACCAGACATAATCCAAAGTGTATTAAATAATTCTTCTCTTTAAAGTGGATACACAACATTAAATATTTATAAAAAATTAAAACCACTAAAAATGATTTAATGAATTTTAAAAAAAATCAAATTTGAAAAACAAATTGAGGTTTTCGATGGGATAAATTTTTTGTACAGATTAGTACAATGAAATAACCCCCATAATAAAGCTCAAAATTTTCCTCAATGTTGAATTCAAGGTGGAGAACATATTTATTAATTTTTAAAATTTCAAGATATATTTAACAATACGGTATATTAAAATCATCTTTGAAAAGGGTGAAAATATATCCCAATTTAGTTTTTCCACCAAACATTAAATATCAACCATTAACAGTATACCAAAAATTGTACATAGTGGTTACCACTTCAAATATTTAGCTTAAGAATATAATATGTATACCAGTTCATTTTCAAGAAGCATACAGACAAATTTTCAGTAACGAATAATATTAGTCAGAATGAATACACAATCAAAATAAATCAATTTAATAGAAATAACCAAAATGGTTGAAAATAATAATCAGCAAGAAAATATCATCCATTTTCAATTTTTTTTAAACAATTAAGATTAAATTGGTAGCTATAGGTTGAGGAATTAAATTGAATGAAAATGGGAATAATTTTAATGAAAAAAATGAATACAATTGAAGCATTATCTCTCTTTATATTTACCGAAATGGCCCCCTTATTTACATTTATATACTCTATCTGTTAATCTTCAAAATTCTAAAAATGTAAATAGGATAACATTAGATTAATGAAATTTTAGGTTATGTAAAATTTTAACTAGAGTTTAGAATGAAATAATCTAAATCAAGTAGCTTCTCTTGTAGCTTCTATTAATCATTGTAGATTATAATAAATATTCTACAAATAAAAGAAAAAATTAAGATCATCCCTAAATTGGATTTCACATGGTAAAAAATATGAAAAGATTCATCCATTATGCTCATTTTATTCTTTAAAAAAAATATGAAGAAAAAAATAAACATTTTAAATAAACAAAAGGTTTATACCTTCCCCAAAACTTATTCCAAACAATAAAAGAAGTATTGGAAGAAAAAAAAATTTATTTATTTGTATTCATTTTATAAAAAAATGAACTCTACCACTATAGGTTCCTTATAAATTTATCTAAAAAGATTTAGTTAATATGAATTTTACAGTAAATGAAAAAACCTTCATAGGATCTCAAATATTTATATCACCAAAATAGAAAATGTTAGTTACAATAAAAGTAATATCTAATTTAGAATGAATTTTATGTGGAAAAAAACTTTATTATTGAGTTGTACATCAGCACTTTCACGACCTACCTTCTCGAAAATAAGGAAAAGGATGAGAAGATGCTCTGTCCTTCCTTCTTTAAGGTGAAGGAAAGATAATTACCCCTGAGTCCCACCTTCAGTAGGTCCAAGAGTGGAGAATATCACCAAGGGTATATAATATCATATAAATGGAAGGCATTACCCTTTTTATAGATCAAGATCAAGAGATAATATGGTAAAGACCAATGATAGTATGGAATAAAGATAAAAGTAAAGCCTAAAATCTATTCCAATATGCATGTTCAAAATAATATGACACAAAGTACCAGAAAACTCTGAAGGCAAGTACCAAAAGAAAAGAAAAGAAGCTACGAAAAATGTCCCAACGCCTGAGCTAGTAAGGTCTAGAATGGTCCTCAAAGTCCTCCTAGAAACCTGAATGTGGGTTTATATACATAGGGTGAGTACATAGGTATACTCAGTATGGAATCCAAAATCTCTTGTGCACAAGTGGGGAGACATTCTAATGCCATGTGAGGAAAAAATAGAGGTAAAAAAAATACCAAGAAAGGAAAACTATCTTCCAAGTTTCACCAAGGAACACTCCTCAAATAACACAAGTCGGGTAAAATAATAGTAATAACACATCGATATTTGGATACCCCGCAACTCTTTTCCACTAGTTATTTAGAACATCCTATACATTAGAACTCCCCCACAAATCCCACTACAGTCCCACTATCGCCCCCAACAACAAACATATGAGATATCTCAACCACACATTTATCTCGCCCGCAAACACCTAGGCTACCATAACCACACATAACCACGCCCGCAGACACCTGGGCTATAACAACCACCACCACACCCAAAGGCACTTGGTCCAAAAAAACCACTGCCACACCTGGGCCTCATCCCGAAGACACTTAAGAAACAAACCTATCTACACACACCTGGGCCAAATCATCACAACACACCATACCTGAAGATTCTTTGTAAATATTAAACCTCAAGTCATCGCTGCCTACCTGAAAGTCATGGGGTACCTTGGAGAGGGAGTAGAAAAAAGATAATAACCATCCACTTATAGGAATGTTGGAAAAAACACCCTCCCCCATGAAATGGGGGTGTTTGGTATGAAGTTATCAACATGGGGGTTGGGTGGATATAAGAAACATAAGAACAAAATTTTATACATATAGTTATATAAGAACTCATCCCATCTTAAGGGTCCCGAAACCAACAACCAACCCATACACAACCACTCTTGCTACTATCCCTACATGCACAAGTACACAACAGCCACCAGAGCACAACCCATTTCTAAAAAAAAGTTCCCCATCATATCCATTCTCGTTATCATGTTCAAGTGATCCAATTTAAATATTCATCCACTACCAGGCAAGAAACATGCATAACCAAAAACCAAAATAGGAACTGGAGGAAAAAATTTGAGCAAGTTTTTAAGAATGCACTCCTGGTTCTCTTGTAAACAACAACATCAAAATGGGATCCTTGATATCCCATGAAGTACTAGTGCCAAACCAATCCCCATATTACCAGGTCCAGAACATTTACCACCATCTCCACACGACCTCAGATTAAAAAACTAACAATCTCTCAACCAGAGGTTCCATTCACATTCACGTCACCCCACAAGGCATTAACAAGAACATCCATGTACATCACTAAAATAGAGCAAAGGATTTTTCAGATTTATCCAATAATTTTCATTAAGTTTCTTTTTTCTATTTGGTTAACCTAGGTGAAAAAACAAGGGTTATTATCCATTGGACATCCATTTAGTCAACTAAGTTTATATGTTTAATCAGTTTACATGATTAAACAATTTCCATGTTACATTCATTCAATCATAAGATTATCCAAAAAATAGATCTTCATTAGTGTGCAAGAAAGGACCACCAACAACCATGATTGTTTAGTGGACATGAGCCCATACAATTCACAATATAAAAAAAAGGAAAAAAACAAAATCATCATCTTCTCTACACCTTCATTCTTTAAAAATCCATTTATTATCTTCGTTGAAGTTGTCTTCATCTAGGTCTCTACGTAACCTCATCAAACCCACCCTACATGATGCACAGTAAATAGAGATGATGGAAGAACCCCTACATGGATGATCAAGGATCGATGTTTTCTTCTTCTGCCAACAACAGGGGATGACGCGACTTTAAATAAGAACTCCAATGTTGAACCGAACAGGAGGGCTCTCATGCAGACATGACTCGTCTCTAGAAGAGGAGCTCCAAGTGCACCACAAGGGAACAAAAATGATTGAGGAAGAAGATCTCAGTGTGATAAAAGGGCCCGATCCTAGAGTTATGGGATATGAAATCTCAATGTTCTTTAAAATAGGATCGTGGTTTGACCACACGACTGGTGGTTAAACACGTTGGAATTAATTGATATTTAACAATTCCCTCAGGGATTGTGAGATACACCATCACATGATGAAGAGTTGATATGTTACATTTAAACTGAGAAAAATGTATAAGAGGGGCATATCTCAAAACATGGAAAAGGGTGTGAAACTAATTAAAAGACCACATTTTTTGTAAGTCAAGGGTCACCTCACTCTTAGGGGATTTAATATATCCTTTATCATCCTTAAAACGGTCTTAAACCACTTTAAAAGAGGTAATATAACATAAAAGAGTTGTTATAGAAAAACTGGGGAAAGAACCCTGACACCCCCTCTCTAGCACCGTTTGGGCGTGGCACTGATAGGTGACAACATGTCAACACCCTACCATTGACATCGACGCCCTCCTGACTCACCGATATTGTCCAGAAAACCCCAAAAGACATAATTGGAAAAGTAATGGACGTGGAAGGTCTATTCCATTACATCAGATACCTCACAAACTATTCGAATCCTCGATAATCAACACTAAACCTGACGAAAAGTGTTCTTAAGAACCATCCCTTCAGATACCTCACAGGAGTAAACAACCCTATGTTGAAAACTGGAGGGGAAACGAGAACATCCAAGAAACACCTCTCTCATATATCTCCTGATCAACTATAAAAGCACTAAGTAACCACCCAAACCACAAAATTCACACATCCAGACTCATGGATTAGGGAGTTTCTTCCTCCATGTCAATATATTACCCGCTTTGGGAGGCACTAACTCACCCTCACAAGGTTAATTTCATACATATTAATGCATCTTGAATAGGGGTCATATTCTACCATCCCCATGGTCAGGACTTTTTATACACATTTAGAGAGAAAGGAAATGACCCATCTCATAGTCAACAAGGTCAAGCATTACATCACAGCCAAGCATAAAATTAAAAACATCAAGGAAACTCAGAACAACAAATCAAAAACACTCAGGGTACTAGGAACATATATGATTCTCTCTCCCAAGTACTCACCTTGTGTCCACCATGCCTCCATGACATACAAACCAAAGGAAGGGTTCATCCACAAAGAAGCTTCTCCTTACGATCCTTGATTCTCACTGGTTGATCCATGAACGTCACATCATACTTGATATCTAAATCTCCCTAGTAGTGGAAATGGGAGTCATCGTGTAGGTTCTGAAGAATATGAGATACATGGAAGATTTTATGGATATTCTTCAACCATGATAGTAATGCTAATAGATTTTCCACCTCGTTGATTTGTCCTAACACCTTGAAGGGTATGGTGAACTTGGGAGAAAGCTTACTCCCCCTTCCAAACCTCTAATTCTCACTCTGAGGGTAGAACTTTAAGAACATGTGGTATCCAACATCTAATTAAATAGTTCTCATCCTATGATTGGCATACGACTTTTATCAGTCTTGATCTGCCTTCATCCTCTCACACACAAGATGGACTATTTCCATTGTACTCTGCACTACCTCTGGGCCAAGAACACATACCTCCCCAAACTATGTCTAGAACACGATCGAATGAAACAATCTTATACGTAAGGCTTAAAATGGAGTCATGACAATGGTTGAGTGATAGATATTGTTGTTGGAAAACTCTACCAGAGGTAGGTGTCATACCCATGCTCCTCTAAAGTCCAGAACACATGTTCACATCATATCTTCCAATGTCTAGATAGTCTGATCTGTACTCCCATATGTCTGAGGGTGGAAAACATTTCTAAGGTATACTTGGGTTCCAAAATCACGATGCAATCCCATCCATACTTTTGAAGTAATGCATATATCCCGATCCAAAATGATGGTTCATGGAACTCCGTGCAGCCACACAACTTCACCCATTTACTTCTGTGATAAGGCATCCACTATGCTCAACTCATTAACTGCTAAAAAGTTAGGTGATTTCATCAATAGGTCCCCCATTAACCAGATGTCATCACATCCTCCCTCATCCCTAGGTAGTGTTATGAATAAATTCATAGAGACATCATCACACTTCCACTCAGGGATGTCTATGTGCTGCAATAGACCACCAGGAACATGATGTTCAACCTTCACCTACACATGAGGCACCTTTCCACAAACTCCGCCACTATTGGCTTCACTTTAGCTAACCAAAACTGACCTCTCAAGCCACAGTACATCTTGGATACTCTAGGATGTACCACAAGGGTTGAGTTATAGAAGTCAATGAGAACTTATGCATGCATCACCATCGCGACAAACAGCTTCCCACAGAACAAAATATGATTCTAGCTATCCTCTAAGCATCGTTCTGGAGAATCAGCCTGGCTAATGTTATCACACATCACTTTAGCCTCTAAGTCTCCCCACTGAGACTCCTCTGCCTTTCGTACCATGAAAGACTACATTTTCATCTGAAACATTTAGCCTCTACTATCCTCCACTCTCAATCCCAGATGAAAACTACCAACTCCTCCATCACCTTCCAAGTATCTGAAAACTCCCAAACTACATCCTTATGTGAATTTATAATCAATTCATCAGCCACTAAATTTATTTTTCTAGATATGTAGGAGACCTTGAAGTCATTTTCCTGAAAAAACTCTATCCACCTCCGCTATCGAATGTCCAGGTCTTGCCGGAAGAAAATATACCATGGTCTTTTATGATATGTGAAGATCAAGAAGTGTTCCCTGATGAGGTAATGCTGCCACATCTTCAGCACGAACACAACCACTACAATTTCTTGGTCTTGGGTGTCATAGTTACATTCATGAGGGCATAACTACCTAGAACCATAAGAGATCTTTCCCCACTGTTGCATCACTACACACCCCAAGCCTAGATTGGAAGCATCACAGAACACATCAAAAGTTACCCCTTCCTCTAGAAACCTCAGCACTGGGGAACTTACCATCATCCATTAAAGATAAGTAAAATATGCTTAGAACTTCTCACATCACACGAAAGCGTGGTATTTCTTCATTGAAGCTGTCAAAGGTGATGAAACTCAGGGGAAGTTGGGTACGAACCTATGGTAGTAACCTGCCAGACCCAAGAAACTATGAACCTCTTCCATGTTCTTGGGTGCCACACAAGAAACAACTACTTCAACCATCTATGGGTCTACAAATATTCCTTGTTGGGACACCATGTGTCCAAGGTAGTGTACCTATTGTGTAAAAAACATGCACTTGGAAAACTTACTAGAGAGATGGTGGTGTTAGAGGACCTCCAAAACATTCCTCAGATGCTCTGTGTGATCCTCCTTAGATCATGTGTAGATCAGTATGTCATCGATGAACACAACCACAAACCCATTAAGATACACACAAAAGAGAGTTCATGAGTCCCCTGAACACAACCGGTGTGTTCGTAATGCCTAACGGCATGAGCACGAACTCGAAGTGCCCATACCTACATCTGATATTAGTCTCTAAGTCGTCATCCACCTTCACCATCAAATGGTGATATCCAAACCGCTGTTCAATCTTAAATAACCAACTAGATCCCTTCAATTGGTAAAAAGGGTCATCAATCCTCGAGAGGGGGTAATGGTTCTTGACCATCACCTGATTCAATCTTTGGTAGTATATGAAAATCCTAATACCACTGCCATTATTTTTTGTGAAAAATAATGGAGCACCTCATGGGGACGTGCATTGTTGGATAAAATCATTCTTCCTCAGGTCATCAACCTGAATCCAAAACTCCTGAAATTCAGATGGTTCCATCCAATATGGATCCATCAAAATTGGACATGCACTGGGTTGTAAGTCTATCCCGAACATAACACCATGTCGATGGGGTAGAGTCACAACCCCTTTATGGAAGACATCCAAGAACTCACTAATAATCTCCAAAACAGATACCATCTCATACTCTGCTGATTTTACTAAAATCTCACCTAACAAAGAAATAAGGGGATCCACATGCCGACTGCCCTCTTGGAAGCTCTGGACGCCAACGAAAGCTACACGATAGCCGACCATATCTTTGAACATGACCCTTCTCTGGAAGAAATCAATAATATTGTACGCAGAAAACACCCATTAAATTCCTGGGATGACATCGTATGGCTGTATTCATAGTAGAAGAAGACCCCCACTGAACTGATTAGGCCCCAAAATCAGTCTACATCCTTGAAAAACATAAAACATTCTATTCTAACTTCCAACTTGCGTACTCAACACCAGGGGCATAGAAGGTCTCTCTACATATAGACCCAAGGAATTGGATATACTGTGTGCAAAAATTGAGTGAGAATCTCTTGAATCAAACAAGGAACATGCAAGAGTACTAAATAGATTGATCGTACCTCGATCAAACTCTGGCCCCATTGGAACCGGTACCTTTGCGGCGTGAAACTTCCCACACCAAGATCTTCTTCCCATCAGCTATCAGCCACCTCCACGACCATTCCCTAGTCAAGGTCCTTGAGGATAGACCTATGGTCAGCCTCCTCTTACAACATCTTCTCTCAGTGGAGTAGGGGACTATTGGTGCTGCTAAAAAGGTCTGGCTGGAAACTGGTGTTGTAGAGGTGGGTGATGAACCTGCCCACCCCCATTATACTACACTCAGATAAGGAACTGATTCTAAAGATACTCATATCCGCCATAGGTAGAGCACCTCAGTCCAAGCCTTGTGGATAAAGGGTGAGGACTGGGAGATCGAGATCGGAACTGTTGATGCCTACTCCCTTCTTACCAAACCCTGGAAGGCCTTGATGGTAAAGGCCTACTGCTGAAGACATTCCCCTTTGATGAACTCAAATGGATACCCTCTTGCTGCACACCTCCCAACATGTTCGTCCTCTTCACTTCTTCATCCTGATTCTGAACCTCCAAGTACGTTGATAGAGTTTAGTCAGTAACAGCATACTGCAGAGAAGGTCATAGTGCCTCTTATAAGCATCTTGACCCAGACTATTCATCTAGAAAGAGATCTAGTGAAAAAAAGGATATCCTTAAACTTTATCCCCAACTACCTAACCAACATACTCCCTTACTAGAGGGAGATCATCTCTGTCTTCTTTCTGGACTTCATCATGGAAGGAAAGAATTCAACTCAGAACTCCTTCTCAAAGTCAGTCCACAAAACCTCAAATTTTATCTTCTCCCTGAGATAAAATTTCCACCACTAATGCACCACTCCCCACATCAGTATCATAGTTAGAAGAACCTAGTACCCTTTTAGAGCCCAGATTAATATGAAAGTGATCACCAGCTCCTCGAGCCAGCTCTCTGTTTCCATGTCTGAGATGCTTCCCTCATACTTCCTGAGATTGTACGGGTGGAAGGCATGAATCAATTTTTTTCCAATGGTCATCCTCCTCCTCTCGATCAGCCTTCCACTGATCAAGCAGATCAACCTATTGGGCCTATAATTCCCGCACTACCTGTGGATGATATCTGGGTACCATAACTACAATGTAAACAAGTAATACGTAAGCCCAAGTAGTAAGGAATTTACTTAGGTTATTCTTTATTATTTATTTCTATTTTTTCAAAAACACCCCAATTAAAGTTTGAACAAAAGTCCTTATAATTAATACTCCTTTCCTAGGGTCTCTACCCTACAATCAATGAAGCCGCTCTTGGTTTTTTGGTAGGCTCGTAGTCCTTACATCGGATCATGGGGGCTCTAAAATACCGTATCCTAGCCGGTCTTCCCTAGCCTATTTCATGAACCAAGATTTCCTAACACTATTTCCCTACAATCCCATGTAATATCCTCACTGTGCCTAACCCAAAAATCCATCCTATCTCTAAACCATTACCTCTGATACCATTATGTCACGACATGCCTTCTCCTAGATAAGGGAAAGGAAAAAAAGATGTCATACCCTTCCTTCTTTAAGGTGAATGAGAGGTAATGACTTCTGAGTTCCACCTTCAGTAGGCCCCAAAGTGGAAACTAGCACCAAGGGTATATAATATCATATAAATGGAAGGCATTAACCTTTTTATAGAACTATATCGAGAGATAAGATGGTAAATCCCAATGACACCAATGACTAAAGATAAATGTAAATCGCAAAATCCATTCTTATATTCATGTTCAAAATAATCTGATAAAAAGTACAAGATAAACTATTAAAAAAATTACCAAAACAAAATAAAAGATACAATGAAAACTATCTAGATGCCCGAGCTAGTAAGGTCTGGCAGGGTCCTCAATGTCCTCCTTGAAACCTGAAAGCAGTTTTATATACATAGGGTGAGTATACAAGTATACTAGGTAGGGAAACCAAAATATCTCTTGCACAAGTGGGGATACATTCTAATCCCGTGTGAGGAAATAATATAGGTATAAAAAATACCTAGAAAGGAAAACAATCATCCCAGCCTCACCAAGGCACACTCCCCAAATAACGTAATTCGGGCAAAATAATTGTAATAGGACATCGATATTTGGGTACCCTGCACCTCTTTCCCACTCGTTATTTAGAACATTCTACAAATAAAACCTCCCCCAAAAGTCCCACTGTAGACCTAATACCTCCCCCAACAACAACCATATGGTCCTTCCCAACCACACGTTTATCCTACCCGCAAACACCTGGGCTACCACAACCACACATAACCACGCCCACAGACACCTAGTCCATAACAATGACCACCATGCTGGAAGACACGTAGTCTAGAACAACCACTACCATTCCCAAAGACACATTGGACTCATCCTAAAGACACATGGGAAACAAACATACCTGCCCACTCCTGGGAAAACTCACCACAATACACCATGCCCGTAGAGTCAAGGTCCATAATGAACCTCAAGTCATCACAGCCTACCTAAGGAGTCTTGGGCTACCTGGGAGAGGGAGAAGAATAGAGATAATAACCAACCACTCATAAAGGTTTTGGGATAAAAACCCTCCCCCATGAAATGGGGGTGTTCGGAATGAAGTGATCAACATGGGTGGGGGTGTATAAGAAACACAAGAACTATATTTTATACATACAGGTAAACAAGCCCTCATCCCAACTTAAGGGTCCCAAAACCAACAACCAGCCTGTACACAACCATTCTTGCTGCTATCCCTACCTGCACAAGTACACAACAGCCACTAGAGCACAACCCATTTCTATAAAAATAGTTCCCCATCATACTCATTCTCATTATCATGTTCAAGTGATTCCATTTAAATATTCCTTTAATACCAGGAAACTAACACACATAACCACAAGACAAAACAGCAACTGAAAGAAAAAAGTCGATCATGAATATAAGAATTAACTCCCAATTCTCTTGTAAACAAAAATATAAAAATGGGATCCATGAGATCCTTCATGGTACTGGAACCAAACCAAGCCCTAAATTACTGGGTCAAGAACATTTACCACTAGCTCCACATGGCCTCAAATTCTCAAACCAACAACCTCTCAACCATAGGTTCCATTCCCATCCACGTCACACCATAAGGATTCCACCAGAACAACCTTTTATATCACTAGAATAGAGAAATGTTGTTTTTTAAATTTAACCAACGCCGTTCATTATGTTCCTTATTTCCATTGGGTTAATCGGGGTGATCACACAAGGGTTCATATCCATCAGGAATCCATTTAATCAACCATGTTTACATGATTAATTAGTTTCTAGGTTATAGTCATTCAATAACAAGATCTTATAAAAAATGGAGCTTTATTAGTGCATAATAAAGGACCACCAACCACCACGATTTTTTAGTGTACACGAGCCCATACAATTCACAACATAAAAAAAGGTAAAAAATAACAAGAACATCATCATATTTCCCACCGCTTTATTCCTTAAAAGTCTGTATATTATATTTGTTTAAGATCATTTCATCTACGTCTTGAGGGAACTTCATCATACCCACCTCGCATGATGCACATTAAATAGAGACAAAGGAAGAACCCCTACATGGATGATCAAGGATCGATGATTTCTCCTTGCACCAAGAACTAGGGATGAAATGACTTATAGGAAAAACTCCAAGGTTGAACCGAATAAGAGAGATCTCAAATAGGTATGACTCATCTCCAGAAGAGGGACTCCAAGTAAACCAATAGGGAACAAAAGAGGCTGAGGAAGAAAATATCAGCATCATAAGAAGGCCCCATCCTAGAGTTACGGGATATGAAATCTCAAAGTGATTGAAAATCATATCGCAGTTTGACCATGCAGTTTGGAAGTTTCACACATTGGAATTAATTGATATTTAATAATTCTATCAGTGAAAATGAGATATACCATCAGATGACATAGATTTGATAGGTTAAATTTAAACTGAGAAAAATGCATAAGAGGGGCATAACTAGAAACATGGAAGATTTTGTGAAACTGATTAAAAGGACACATGTTTTGGTATGTAAATAGTCGTCCATCTTTTTAGGGATATAAGAAATCCTTTACCATCCTTAAAGGGTCTTAAAACACTTTAAAATATTTAATAAAGCATAAAAGAGAAATTATAGGAAATCTAGAAAAGAACCCTAACACCCCTCTCTGGCACTGTTGGGTGTGGCACCGATTAGTGAGACTGATCGCTGGCACCGATAGGTGACACCACGATGGCACCCTACCACCAACAATAACACCCTCCTGACTCACCAATGTTGTCCAGGACACCCAAAACCCCATAATTGTCAATGTAGGGGACCAAGAAGGTCTGATCCATTACAAAAACCTTATCTCCAATATGAAACTCAATATTAAAAATTACCTTTTAATAAACAACTTTTGTTTTCTCTATAAAAATCCTTGCATTTTCATAGGAGTTATTTCATTTCTCTAATAACTCTTGAAAACATAGATTCCTCTATTTTCTAGCCAAAAACAGATTAAGATTACAATATTTGATCACCCAATAAGCTTTATGAACAACTTCCATGAGCATATAACAATATCTTATAAAACTATCCTATAAGGTGACGTCCTTATTTGAGTGGGAGTCTTATAGGCTATAATATATGCCAAAAAAAATCCCAAAGCCTCATGATCCAACATTTACAATTTGGTTAATATTTTTATCAAGAATATGTTTAATGTCTTAGTTTAAAAATTAATCCATCCCAATCATTTGAGGTTGATTGGGTGTGGAAACCTTATGAATAACACCATACATTTTTAACAAAGCCTCAATACTCCTATTGAAGAAATGAGTTCCTTGGTCTATGTGAATAAATTTGGGCATCCCAAATCTACAAAACAAATTATTCTTGAAAAATTAGGGCACCACTCTCTCATCATATATTCTATTTTGAATAACATCAAAACATTTGGACACATAATCCACCTCACGTATGGTGTAAAAATATCTAAAGGAATTAGAAAAAAGACCTATAAAATCTACTCTTGAAACATCTAACACATCACAAAACAAAAAATGTTATTTAGGCCTCTCATGTATTTGGGAAATGTATTTTTGGGATTAAAAGCATAAAAATTCTTACAATACGCATGAGAACATTTCCAAATTCTAGGAAAAAGTAGACATGAATCAAGAACTTTTTTAGTAGTCCTTTGTCGCCAAAAGTGATCACCACACCTCAAATTATGATAATATTTCAGAACAAAATGAATATAATAATTTATGATACATACCATAAAAATATGGTCACTTCCAAAATGTCATTGTTAATGATCATCCTAGAAATATTTAGTTGACCCATAAATTAGTGTAGTTACCTGTTTCTTTGAAAAAAAGTGTGAAACAACCTCAACAGCTAATTAATTCACAATATTTGAAAACCATAGCCTTTTTTTCTATAGTAGTTGGAAATAACTTTTACATAGAAAAAAATCTTTATAATAGGTCAAATAAATGAATCATCTTGAAAAACTTCAGCAGGTATCCTACTTAAATGACCATCTATAGTGTTTTCAATTCCATTCCAATATTGAATCTCAATATTAAATTCATGGAGTAAAAAAACCCATATATCCAGCCTCAGTTCTAAATATTTATTTTTCATGAGATATTAGATTGTAGAATGATCAATGAAAAACAAAAGTTTAGATCACAAAAGAGAACTTCTGAAATTATAAAGAGCAAAGACAACAACTAGAAATTCCTTCTTGGTTGTGGAGTAATTGTATAGAGAATATTCAAGAGTCCTATAAGCATATGTAAAGACATGAGATTTCTTTTCCACTCTTATCCCAAGAAGAACCACTAAAGAAAACTCCAAATCATAGGTCATCAACTAAAAATGGAAAATCCAATTAGCTGGATGAACTATTTGTGGGGACAAAAGATTCAATTTCAATTCATTAAAGGATTCCTTTAACTTTTCATCAAAGATAAAAGGGACTTATTTCTAATGTAAGTATGTAAAAGGAAAAGTTGTCTAGATGAAATCCATTTTGAATCTCCTATAAAACCCAAAATAGCCAAGAAATGATCCAATATATTTCTCAGTATTAGGAAAAGGAAATGAATAGATCATATCAAACTTGGACTTGTGCACCAGAATTACATTCCTAGAATCTTCATAACCAAGTACTATTCCAGTTCCAACCATAAAATGACATTAGAAATGTCCAGAACAAGGTTCTTCTCAATGAAAACTGTAATACTAGCTTCTAAAGTCTAATAATGCTCTCAAAAGTTGGACCTTACACTATAATTTCATGCATACACACTTCTATTAATTCCTCAATAAATTCAAAAAAATAACAACCACTACTACAAATACCCCTTTTATTAGCGCTATAAATGGTCTTTAACAGCGCTAGAAAAGCACTTTTAAAGGCAGTGAAGATAAAGGGGGGTCCCCTATATCAGCGCTCTAAAAAAGTGCTGATAAAGACAGCTTTTATCAATGCTAAAAAAAGCACTGATAAAAGGGGGCTTTTATGAGCACTAAAAAGAAGCGATGATAAGAGGTTCCTTTATGAGCGCTTTCTTTTTAGCGCTGATAAAAGACCCCTTTTATCATAACTTTTTTAGTGCTGATAAAAATAAATAAATTTAAAAAAATTTAATTTTTTTTAAAAATCATGCTAATTGCAGGGGGGGGCTTTATAGCGCTTGAGCCCCCATTTTAACAGCACTTTACAGCCCCTGCAGCACCCGCACGCACCCCCCTCCACCCTATATCAGCGCTACACCCACCCCCTTTATCAGCGCTAGCCCCCCAAATCCACCCCCATGTGCGTGCCCTTGCGTCCACCATGATTTGATCTCAAGACCCCCCCTTGAACGCCTAAAGCCTTTACCACTCCGCCATATTGATTTGTTCTCCAGTTAATGACATATCTATTTATTTATATATATACTTAGTTATATTTATTCAAATAGTATTATATAGTTATATTAATACACATATATATAGTTATATTAATATATATATATTTATAGTGATATTAATATATATATATATATTTATAGTTAAATCAATATATATATAGTTATAGTTATATTAACAAAGATGATTTTTCCAAAAAAAATATCATTTCTTTTAACTACCAATTAGTTGAAAATAGTACTTTTAATTAAAATTATCATTAATATAATGATGATAAAAACATTAATGATAATTTTTTATAGTTATATCATATCATTTTAAAATTGGAGACTAAATTGTAATCAATCTCGGTAAACAATTATATTGTAAAATAAATCCATTATTACATTCGAAACATTTCAAACATTATACCCTAGAAATAGATAAAATAGAACTGATATTTAATAACCACTATATTCAGTAGGGTAATCAAAAAATAAATTCATGGGTGGAATATAAACCGTATATGATAAATATGTGGTGAGTATGAGATGTGTCTCAAAAAAATTAAAAAAGTGAGACAAAATTATTTTACCTTAAGCGTCGACATCCATTATAAAAATTTATGCATAGTAAATAATAAATAATATATTATTATATATATATTTAATAAAAATAAATATATATTATATAACCATAATTATATATATTATATAATATATGATATTATTATATATTAATATATATATGGTTAGATTAATATATATGTATATAAATATTTTTATATTGGTATTTTAAATAAAATGGATATTATTTATTATTTAGATAAAGCTAATATATTTTTTATGTAAATATATTTTATTATTTATGTTTATAATTAAATTTTTATGTGTGAATATATAAAAAATATGTATATATTGTTATATATTTGATTATAAATAGGTGTGAATTATAAAAGACTATAAAATTTCAAAGACATAATATCAATACGAATGTAATACCTTTTAATAAATTCATTCCCCATAAAAAAATCCAATAATACCCTCTTAAACGAGGCTAAAAATCCACAAAATGTTAAAAAATCGCGGTATCCTGACTAAAAACTCAGTTTTGGAGGCCTTCTGGGCCTTTTTTGGCATTAAAAAAACCTCCACTAGCAATACCCCAATTTTGAGGGTGTAGATCTCATCGCAGACTTTGATTTCATATGTGGTAGAGCTCAAAAGGACATCCGGATCAAAAGTTATGGCCTTTTGAAGTTTGAGTTTCCTTTTCAACATATTTTGGATCTTTTTTTAGTTGTTTTTTTATTTTTTGGTCTACAAATTGTTATTAAATTACTATTACTCCATAATAATTAGAAAATTATTAATTAAAGATATTTTTTTTAATTTTTTTATAAGCCATTTTCACTAAATATCTTATATATTAAGTGTAACTGTATATTTATAATTATCTAAATTATATTTAAAATTATATTTAAAAAATATATATTATATTTTTATCAATATAACTATATCTATATATTTTAATATTAACATATATTTTTATTGAATTTTTTTTGGAAGTCTACTCTTTATCAGTGCTACTAAAAAAAGCACTGATAAAGGGGTACCCTTTGACAGCGCTAAAAAAGCATTGTTAAAGGGGGTACCTTTATCAGTGCTATAAAAGCACTGATAAATGGGTACTTTTTTCAGTGTTTTTTAGCGATGATAATGGTACCCCCCTTTATAAGTGCTTTTTTTAGTGATGATAAAGGGTGGCACTGGCCTTGCCCCGTTTTGTGGTAGTGAAGCCTGTATCTTTGGAAGGTAGAAGGAGACTTAAAATATCTGAGAGGTATTCTCCAATAAGAAAATGTGCCAAATAGACATGTGAAGGTTGATTTATCCCGATCCTCTAAAGCTATGTGAATATGTAAGTATCTATAAATTAAATCTAGTAATCATCGACCAAGGTTGATGAGAGCGTTTTTATATTTTTTATCTCTTTCAAAAATTATAACCTAAGAAATGTAGTAATATAGCAGCCATGGTTGTCTCCTAGAAAGACTTCCTTGTTGGGGTCATTTATTAATGATTTTTTTATATTCTGTTTTTTTGTTTTCAATTGTTTCTAAAGAGATTAAAGCTTCTATAAAAGATACTAATCTAAGTTCAAAACACATTATGGAATTATAACATAATTGAAATAATAGATAACAAGTTGAGAGAGTTTGGAGTGGAAAATAATAGAAATAAGAAGTAACAACCTAACTAGTGATTCTTTTTTATAAATATATTTTTATCAATTTTAATGGATTACACAACTGTAATTATCTCGGAGAAAGATTTAAATATCAATTCTAGCATCTCATTTAGCTAATTAATTTGTGTCTGCAACTGAAATCTCAGATGTATAAATCATTTCCAAAGGAGTTTATAAATGATCTCAATGATCATTGAAAATAATGACATGGACAAAAATCACTATACTCTCAAATAATTGATTAATGGCTGAGAAATTTAAATAGTTTGAATCTTCTTCAAACTCCTACTCATCTCAAAATAACGTGCCATATTCAGATTTAATCACACTCCAATCAGAAATGTGACATACTCAGAATGGAAACAAATGTTCAAAAAATTAAATAATACTAAAACAACAAAAAGCGATCTAATTTTTGAGTTCCATAAAATATGGTGAGTATTTAAATTGTTAAATTAAATATATGAAAATACCAAAATAACTCACCATGTGAATCCACTAGATTCATCTACTAGAAGTTTATCTAGACATCACCGAGAAGCACCGATGCACTATGACCATCATCCTCATCATTGGATTTTTGAGTAGCAACTGCTTCCTAGAATATATCATAGTTTCACACATATCCACCCCCCACTTCTAATGTCTCTAATTAATCTAGTTTTTGTTTATGTTTCCATCTCTCTGAAAATAATTTTTCAATGAAATATAATGGTGTCTCATTTTTATTTTCTAATCAAAATGCAACCTCATTTTTCTAAATTGTAAAATTAATCATCAAATGATGAATGCTGATATCAATTTAATCGAAGGTGGAATACTTTCATCAAAATTATTGGAGGCAACAACAGACTCGGGATATCAGATCCAAATTAGATCACCCTTGGAAATGTCGAAAATATTAGGTTTTTATTCAAGGATAAGATAAACATCAGTCAACTTCAACCCCCCAACTCAATGACGGTCTCACTTATCATCATTAGAAGATTCACTTTGATGAAGGGTTTCTTGGTTTCTAATGACAATATTTGGATCGATGGTGACTCAAATTGATTCTTCTTCATTCACGAGTTCTATCAAATTGAATGGTGGTTAGGTTCATCATTGATTGGTCAACACATATTGGTTTAACTCTTTCGACATACGATGACATCATACCTAGTCCCAAACTTCCTTGAGGGATCATGGAACTCGTATGAATATCTATAGTGAGAGTCCCTATTAAGTGTAATAGACTCAAGATTTCTTGGGAATATTTTGTTGAATTAGGTTTTTTTTAGTCATCGGGTAGGATAATTATCCTATGCAAGATTTATATTACACAACATTATATAATGTGGCTACCCCAAAAAAATAAAATATTTATCTTATTGAATTCAATTAAAAAAATATCAAACACCTTCTGATGGAAGTGGAAGACTTATCCTACATAGACACCACCAACATATAAAAAATATCTTATGAGTAGATTCAAAATTTCTTTTATGCATAATAAAATTATTTTATTCTCAAGACATTTATCTTATCGTGAATTTATACCAAAAAATGAGAAATAAAAAATTACAAATATATGAAAACCAGGAATAAGAATTGATCATATAAAAGGAAAAATGGTTAAACTAAAATAAAATAAAAATTATAAATAATTCACATAAAAAAATAGTGATGAAATAATAACATAAACACAATAAATTTAGTTGAAAATCTTAAGAACAGTATTTTAAGACAAATTTGAAAATGAAAAGAGAAAATAAATGAATGAAGCATACATTAATATATTTTAAACAATAAATTATTATTATTTTTCAAATGCTACAATCAACATTTTTTTTAATTGAGAAGAAAAATTATCTTATTAAATAATTATCAAATATATGAAAGGATACAAATAAATGAATTAAATTATCAAAAAAATTAAAAATTAACCTAAAATTATTATTTTGAAATAAAATTAAATTTTTTAAAAATTATCAAACACAAGCAAAATTTTAATTAAAAAAAAATAAGAATTACTTAATATTAAAAAAATTATTTTATAAGTTTTGTTATTTAAACATATAATTAACACCAACATAAAGTAACTAATTAAAACATTATTTTAACAAATTATATCTAGTTAAATCATACATATTATGTGGAAAATGGGTATTAAAATAAAGACAAATAAAGGACCTAGTAGCTACTAAGTGGATTGTGAACTTTATCTGAGTTTCCGACTCAAATGAAGAGGAACATAAGAATAAGGCGTCACTTTAGAAACCACATTAAGAACTTTTAGGAAATCATTTGATAAGAAAATTTTGAAAAAGAAGTAGAGTAAGAAAAATAATTTGGAGATTCTGACAGTTGAGGTTGATATTCCCATGAATTATTATTTGAAGTACAAATATCCACATACCAATACAGTTTTTGAGAGTTCTATGGAGGTAATACATGTCATATTTGAAAAATATGGATAAATTATTGAGAATTATTTAATTTAGAGTACAATATTTGTTGATAATTTTTACCCTATTTTTTAAATGACTTTTTATTATCAGTATATATTGAACCATCTTAATACATCCTATCCATTTCAAAGGAAGACACTACAAGTGAGATAATTTATTTTGAATATAGGATTAAAGAGGTATACTACATTACTCTCATACTGAAAACACTCATATGAGCAATTTTCTATCATGAAGAATAATAATATGCACATATTCTAGGAGATAAAAATTTCATGGAATAAGATTTTTTTTATTTTTATATTTATTTTATTAAATCTGGTTTTGATGTTAATTTCCCCTATGTATACTTTGAAGATTTAGAGAAACTTTTTGTGACCACTTGAAAATATTGGAAGCAATGTAAACTATTCCCATTGAGGAATTTTTGGAACTCCCTATTTTTATTGGAAATTAAAAGTTAGGAGCCTTTGATGAGGAAGATGATTTTTTTTGAAAAGTGAATTGGTTTAAAACTGGATGATGGTATAAATTTTATTTCACAAGAAGGATTGATAGTTCGGAGTGATCCAAAAAAAATTCACATCCCAGAGATGAATTTCTATATTTTGTGGAAATCAATTTGAGGTTCATAATTCACATATGTAATTTAGATTAATTTCATTAGTTGTTTTATCTATTTTACACATTGATATGATGATATTTGGATGATTTTGGAAGGGAATTATATCCAAGGTTAAAAAATAGGTGCTACTATAAAATCTGAAATTTTAGGTAAATTGCATCTTAAATAAATGATGCATAACATAAAATAATCAAATTCAAACTATGGAGAGATTCATACCCAAATCATAAATCTATTTCTTGTCATAAAAGTCACCAGATCAGGAAAATTTACTATGTATGATGAAGACCTACACCTTAAAACTCTTGAGATCAACATCCATTCAAAAATCACAAAAACATCATGATTCAATTCAGGCTGTAAATCACGAAGATATACAAAAACCAATGACTAGAAATATTTCATACATGATGTAAAATGGAGGTTTATAGAATAAAATTTATAGGCAGAGAGAAACTAATGAGGACTTACCTTGTAAAATCCATTTACTTAATAAGGTGATCTGACCTTTTTATATTCTAAGAATATTTTGAATATAAAACTATAATTTATAATTCTATTTTGATGATTTTATTTCCATTATATATCTCTTTTTTCTATAATTTTTACTCATGTTGTTGTTTTTCTTTCATCTAAAAGATTTTTCTATTTTATTTTTTTGTCATTATGATTCTATTATATATGTTTAAATATCTTATCATCATGTTTGGCTAATCTTCCAAGGGATAGGGATCAAGAGTGGGATAGAACCACTTCATTGAATCTCTAAATAAAAATTTGAGTAATTTATTATCTAAAAAAACAGGTTAATAACAAAATCATATTTCATTATATTTCATGAACAAAAGTTAGTAGATTATATGGGAAATACCCTAACCTAATTGAAATTTAAAAAAACTAGGATCAATAGTTTTTTCCTATATTTTTAGTTGCACAGAAATCATTTTGGCAGACAACCACCTCTAGACCAAATAGTGATTATCAACATAGTTAGAGACATTTTTCTTTATTGAATCCAACTTGATGAATATTGAATTTCTACATTGTTATATATAATATATATGAAATTTTTATATTTAGGGATATCCTTTTTACATGATCATAAAAATTGATCATGAACCCTACTTCCATTAACTACATTCTAATAAATTTGCGTACCATAAAACCCAACCTCATAGAATTCATGTGAAGAATCCATTCAAGGTTATAATCCCTAGGTCACAATCTATGTTGTCTCCTCCCTGTGAGACCGACCTTAGACTTTCACTATTTTGTATTCCAACTCAGTAATTCTAGATAGGATTCATAAAAATTTATAATATGACCATTCTATTATAGAATTAACAATGCTACACTTGCTGATCAAATTTTTTCACCATCGTTGGGGATATGCTTTTGTACAGTGACCTTTGGTAATGACATGGATTGCCTCACAGTATTTCCCTTCCCCATTTCTTTTTAAAATTATTTTCATATGAATTAGTTGCTTCATATGTGTTAATATTCAAGTGCATTATCTATGCTCCATTGACTCTTTAAAAGAGTCTGGAAATTAAACAACCACTTTCTTTCATCCTTGAAGTCAAGAGATAACATCTTTCACATCATTATTCAAACATGGACAAGCAAAAAAATATTGCTCCTCTCAATCAATATAATTATCAATTTGTAACACATAATAGCATGTATTCCAATTGATATTGTATGATAACACCATTATGGACTATGTATTTCCATACATTAGTGGTGTTTCACCTAGAATTTCACTCCCTCATATCCAGGTTCATAATATTTAAATTAAACATAGTCTAAATTATATGATCAAGAGCATGGGTTAATTAATTGGGATTGAAAGTAAGGACCGACATGATAATTTATCAAATTTCCTTAAATTTTGTGACACCTTAAGAACCAAAGTGGTATATTCTAATGAAATTTAGCTTATGTTCGCTCCCTTCACCTTGTATGACAATCCCAAATATTTTCTGAAGAGACAGGATATTGAATCCATCAGGACATGGGATAAACTAGCTAAGAAATTATTTAAAATTTTATTTCTGACCATACATATATAGAAGATATGAAATGATGTCTAAAACTCTTATGAGATGGATATTGAATGATTCTGTGATCCAGGGGACCATTTAAAGAACTAAATATCAAATTCCCACACCAAAGACTCAATGCAATGTTGAGTTCCATCAGGATCTGTGGATGCAGATAGGGTCAACCTGATGGGTCTCATTGTTTGTGATTTGTGTTTTTCACAATAATGTACATTAGTCAACCATTTTTTCTCTTACTGAGAACTCCAAATGGTTCCCTCATTTATATATGGTTATCTAACTTCTTTCCAAAGGAATGAAATCACTTGGGTTTTCAAGCCAAATGATTCTTGGGGACAAATTGGTTGATAGGATAATATATTTGTCTCATCACACCCTTTTGGGGGGAATTTTACCCTACTTTAAGAATCTCTTATAGATTTAAGATATTTTTATGAATCTCTTCCTAATCCTGACATAGGGTTGGTTACCCAATCAAAACAGATACAGGTTAATTATCATTCACGTGAAAAAGACTAGGATATCTTTAGTGAATCCATATGAATGTATATGAGGATCTCTATAATTTTATGGTAATGGGAGGCTACTTATATGCTGAATCCATTTAACCAAGTGCTTCCAAATGTTCTACCGTGAATGTTGGCAATTAATATTATTAAGCGAGGATTAAGAGTTTATGAGGTGTCCAACGCATCTTGTTTATTACATGAATAAAAATCCTCATAGTATTTTGGACCAATGAAGTGTAACTTCAGGCAGAAAAGACTTATGTGGGTGCTCTGGGACACCATGTATTCAAACTCTATTCCTGGAGGAATTTCCTACATATCTTGAGTATAGCAAGAATCAAAGTTATCGAAGTTCATTTGTTTGGGGATAATATATTGAGATCACTCCAATCATTGTATAGACTCATGGTCTAGATGATATGAATATTAAAATTCCCTAATCTCACAAGAGCTATGATTGATGTGTAAAAAAGGGACAATAAAAGATCATTTCATTTCTCATATTATGGGACATACATGATGGGACTACACTAAAATGATTTATTATGTAACTCGAGACTCAGAGAGAAATCCTACATATCCGAGTTATGGTAGGAATTAGAGTCATCATTGTTTAGTTGATTTCTCATTCCGCTTGATGGATGTGGTAGGGTGATCAGTTCATGGTAATAATTGGGTTCTGATGGATGAGATGTAGGAGTCATTAAAGGACTTACACCGAAAGGGGTGTTTATTTGAGCTCCAGCCAAAGGAAGGAATCTTATGTATCCTGTTATTATAGGAATTAGAGTTCTCATAGTTTTATCTATCAGAGCCTTCACTCTAACATTTACCTCCCCATTTTGGAGGTTTATAGTAAAAATTTTATGATCATTTCAACTCCCGAAGCCCACGTGAGTCATGATCATTATGGGAAACAAGGAAAATAAGAAATCAATGTCATCACATTGAATAAGGGACTTAGATGTTAGAATCACCTTGGATGACCAATATGGAACTTGAAACTCAGCAAGATGTGTCCTACATATCCTAAATATGGAAGTAACTAGAGTCACCATTTTCCATTTATATTGGGGATTACACACTGAGGTTTCCCTATTTATTGTGGCTTACACACTGAGGAAGAAAAATTTTATCTAATCCCAAGATGACATTGTGTCCTAGCCTACTCTTCTAGTGGGAGTCGCTAGACCAAATTGACTTGTCCATAAGACATTTTAATATCCAAATGGTCTGTTCTGAAATCCATCTCAGGACCTGGTTGACTTGTCCAAGGGTGTCACATGATCCAACTGACGTGCCCTGATTTCATTTACAAGAGTTGGTTTGAAACATAATGAGGGTTTTATGAGATTTAGTATGACATGGGATGAAGAATGATGCATGTCCTGGATAACATCCCTGGAGGGAATTACGATACCTAGTTGACATGTTTGGAAGGATTTTAGATTCCCATATGACTTTCCTAGAGTATTTTATGAGATCTTTGGTGACATTCCCAAATGAAAATGCAAGACTTAACTGATTTGAGAAGGCACTATTATATGTGTCAAGTGATGTATCTAAAGAAAGTCACAAGTCTTGGGAGATAGACCTAGAGGGGTTCATGAGACCAAAGTGGTGTGCCCAGGGGGATCATATGACTTGCTCTGACTTTTATGTAGGCTTTCACGTCTCCCAAATATCACATTGAAGGAGTGTCAAAATATCAAGGTGACATGTCCTGGTGTTGCACATCCCTTTAAATGACTCACGTGAAGCTCCTGAGGGTCAGAATGTATTTTTTATCTTAAGTATTCCAATTTTAATTTTGGTTCTAGCCCTCATTTTTCAATGGCCTTATGTTTGTTCAGTATCAATTTATCTTGAGTGTTGTGTGATCTGGAAGAAATGTGGTATGTTCCTCACACATCTCATCAAGGTTCCTTCGTGTGATCTATGAATAATCACACAAAGTGCCTCACATATGGTTCATGATTTATATGGTAGTTCACAACTATATTACCTAATAGAAGACTTTTCGGTTTCATGATCATCCACTCTAGGAAGTCCAATCTAGTGTTAGTTCATCTAAATGATCTTGAGCATGATAGTGAAAAGGTCAAGCATCAAACCCTTTGTTCTTTTTGGGGTGGGTAATTTATAGGAATCCCTACTCCAGTTGTTCGCTGGTTCATATGGAATATCTAGCATAGATCCAGGTTGAAGTTAGCGAAGGGGTGTTGAACCATGAATCATCATGAGCCCGTTCCATGGATCACTTCAAGGGAATCACTTGACATTCAGTTACCACGATTCCCTATTATCAACACCTCCAATATTGGATTATTTCCAATTAATTGGGACTTGTTGCACCATGAAAGCATGCTGAAGGACTAATTTATTATCATATTGACATTTACATGGTCCTTTATGAGTTCCAAGTTCTTTTTGAAAGGTGTCCGCGTGATTCTTAATGACTTGTCTGGAGATTTCTGTTAGACATGTTTGGTTAGTCTGGCAGTCTTCCACGAGATCAGGGTGGCTCATCCAGGAGTCTCACTTGATAGTATCACATACATCCTTGTCCCGTCATATGGGTTTTATGAGTGCGAGAGGCTTCCAAATGCTCCATGTTTTATTAAAATTGTTTTATTCTATAACTGTTTGGTGTCATGTAAGGTTTTATGAGTAATGTTAAATACAATTACACTATTTTTATGGATAAGTCATGTGATTGATATGGTTCATGTGGGGGTGTGTCATAATTTTATAGGAAAAAATCCATATGTTTTTCCTTAGGGAGCCGAAGGGAAGCACATGGTTTCCCAAACATGCCTGAGTATTTCCAAGCAATGAGGATGAAAATCCAAAGGGACTTTTTAAGATGAGGTGGAAATGATTCCAAGGACTCATAGTGCCTTGAAAATTTACAAGGGTGTACCACATGTCATTCAACGATCACGAGTAGCTCCTACCTCTTTCCAATTTATTTCATTTGATTTATTTCATAAAGTATCGGGGGTATTTAGAGTTTTTTCTGGCATTTTTTATCATAATTACCCTTCCCATAGTTGATGTGTCATGTGAACATTACGACCTCTAGGGGTCTTTACCTTTTGGGAACCATTCCACCCATTTTCAAATGATTTTCAGTTTGGATGGACTGGTTCTTGATTCCGACAACCCATTTGGCCTAGGAGAGCTCATCCATCTTCCAACTTGCAACTACTATTTTTCTGAAGTGCCTTCAAAAAATCAGAGGGTATTGTTTAAAGGTTCTCTAAGGTATCTAGCATAGGTTTTTCATAGTATGTGGAGTGTTCATGTGACCTTATAATGGTCATGTGATCATGATTATTTTAAAGGTTTATGAGATCCATAGGTCTCGACTATATTCTCATTTATTTTCTTTTGCAGGGAAATTAATACCCATATTTAGATATTTCTTCCTTTTTGAATTTTCAAATTCTCATTTTGTAGGATTCAAAAAATTCCCCCCACCCTTAGGGTTGACATCTGTAGGGACAATGGGGTATATTCTAAGGAAAGTAAATTCCAACCAGATTCATTAGCAGTGTCGAGAATCAGTGTCTCATGTGATGTTTTGGTCTACCTGGAGATTATTGAAATTATTTAGAACCCCATATATATAGAGTGATTGAGGGAAGCTTTATCCAATGACTAAAATTTCTTTTTACCTCTCTCACCCTGCCTCTATTGCATACTACTACTATAAGACCATTTCACAAATCTTGATTGAGAGACCCCATTGTGAGCCATTTTTGAGAGATATATCCCACTTGACCATTTATTTATCTTGCACTTTTCTTGTATGAATACGAACCATACATCAGTACTTCGTTTTTTGAACATCAACCATGATGTACTGCGATTTTCTTAAGGGTTTCACAGGGTATGCTGGATCAATCATTCTATTCAACTATTTCACATGACCATGTTCAGGTCATCCGATCATGAGTTTCCAAAGATTTAATGCCATTTAATGATGCCATGTGGGGGTTATGAGAGCTATGATTCTTTCATATATCATGTGATTTGAAAAATCTTTTTATTATTCACAATGATCTGGTTGTTTCGTGTGACACACATGATATTTCCAGAACATTCATGCCCTTATTGTTGGCATGATTTTATATTATCTTTGTATGAAATGTGATGATTACATATCTTTAGAAGGATTCTATTTCATATTAAGGTTCCTCAGATATGGTCAATAAAAGGTCCATGATTTACAAGAATTTTATTTATGATCCCCGATATCACGTGAATACTGATAATAAAACGGAAAAGGATCTTCTAACCCATGATCCAAAATTATCCCTAGTATCAACGAATTACTCTATATGGGTTTGGTTTTCTAGATGACGACACCATTCCTCCTCCAGATTTTAATCTTCCATCCCACTGGGTTTCTGATTCTCTTGAAAATTTTCAGACAACAATTATAGAGTATTTTTTCTTAGTTACAACTGATCCTAGGGTTTGTCTTTTCTGTTAGATAACTCACTTTTGGGCTCGGATGGAACTAAATTCCCCCAAAAACCTATTTCTTAGAGTTACAAGATCATACTTGACTCTTATTAGAATAATCATAGAAACAAATGGTACTCAAAATGTGATCTATGTCCTCGAGACAATTTCTATGATGAGTGGGTGTGACCCTTCTAGGTTAAAAAAGCTGGTTAGAGTTTGCTGATGATCTATACATGGTTCATCTATATGAAGCCACATGCATCCCACAATTTATTATCTATATCCATCTCAACCACCTTAAATATATGATCATCTATTAGTGTTCTAGGACCAACACATTTCAGTTGTCCCATGGTGAAGTGGCCATCAACATATAGGACATCCAATAGTTGGGAGGGATTCAACACCTTGTAGAAATGTACGATGATTTCCTCCCTGCCACAAATGTCTGGGATGATCCTTCACATACCTGAACATTTGAGACAGACATTCCTATTATTTTGAACAATAAATTGAATAAATAGATGAAAATTTACTCAATTATTTATTCAAAGTATCAGATCAATATTTTCATTTGTAGTAGAAGAGTTAGAACAACTACTATTCACCCCCTTTGATGCCCTTTCCAGCAAGTTGTGATGGTGGTGTCTCATATTAGGCCATCATTGAGGCTGGAGATTATACCTCATGGGGATATTTTGTGAACTTAGATATCTCTCCAAGACAATGATTGGAAGGTTTTATATCCATGTTCTTGAATAGGTGTCACTTTCCCGATGGGGATACATGTTCATGAATATATGTTATCACACATGTTATGGAATCATGACTGGCGGTGGGACAACACTTCAATTTGTAAGTGTTGACACTCAAATTCCTTTACTAGCTTGTGGCTTATATCGAATAGTGTTACACACCTTATAGGATTTGTGGACACCTCTAGTTTTTATTCAGCTGGATAGAAGATTATTTCCACTATTATAATTGTTACATCAATACAAGGATCTCTAATTCCTAATTACTTCACATATTTATGAACCTATTTGAGGTTGGATCCATGTCCCTAAACCCTAATGAAGTTTCTGGCATGCAATGTCAATCTGATATCATTGACTTTACCCCTTACCACACACTTGTTGAGCCAATTACTAACCATGATAACAGTTCCATTGATGAAACTTTCTATATGATCTTCCTTTGAGATGGGGTTCTCGTTTCTAGGGTGGATGAGCTAAAAATTTGTGATACTTATAGTCTAAATTGATTTACTCATCAGTTTGGTTATATCAAAAGATTCTCCCCACTTCCCTTGGCTAGAGTATGAGGACAACAACTTCCTGGGGTGATCCATTGTTTTGGATGATGCTGGTGTGTGATGTGTTTGAGGATGAGATCATTCCTCTCCTTGTTGATACTTTTAACTTCCTTACCAAGTATTATGCTCATGCCTAAAAAAAATATCCATATGGTTTGCAAGGCAATTAGGTTTGTCACGTGGATAGTACTTTCTCTTTTATAACCGCTTTTTTGAGGTAATGGTGGAATTGATTGAAGATTTGGTTAAGCTGTCGAGAAAGAGACCTCATTCACATGATGAATACTCCAATGATGAAACACATTCATTTGAGTAAGTTAATCCTCCAACATAATCCATAAATGATACACCTATTAAGATAATGGAATATGGGGATTATTCTTCTTTTTTCATATTGGTCCAACTAGTTAGTCATCCTCCTACCATACCCCCCTTTTTGGTCACAGAGGATTGGTCACAACATAGGTTGATCAAGGAACATATTTAGGACCTATCATTGAGACTTATTAGAAATATTCTATGACCAAGGGTAACACCTTTAGTAATTATTTAATGACTTGGGGGGCAGGTGGTTTTGACTGGTATCAATTACATTAAATTGTACAACAAATCATCACAACCTGATGAGGTTTGTCCATGAATAAAATGGGTTTTCAAGATCTTTTAAATGAGGTTCCACTTGAAAAGTAGATGAGGGATACAGTGAAGGCATTATATTAGGGCCATTATTTGTTATTTAAACTACAAGATTAGATGGATTCCTAGACTTGGTAGATATGAATATGTGAGGATATGATTTCTCATATGAGGTCTGACCTTTCTACATCATCATCATCCTCATTAACACTTCTTAGAAGAGGGTCGAAGAACTGACTACTCTAGTCGAATCTCTCCATCCTAGGGAAGAAGTGGAAGAAGTCGAGAGAGAGACACTCCTATGATAAATTGATTCTTGTTGCTAGACTCTTACTAATCTTACCATCATAACCGACCATCTTTTATCGTAATTCAAATTTTTTATTTCACTCCTTTTTTCAGGAGACCTTAGATAGACTCTAAAATGTGGAGATTTATTCCTCGTTTTCAAACTATGAATGGATTAATTTTATGAACTTTCTATACTACTATTCTTTTTTCATTCCTTCATGATGTTCATGATATATCATTTCTTTGACATTTGGTAATTCTTTAAGGATACCCATCCCATACTTTAAATTTAATGAACCCAAATTCCTATAATTGAATGTTGAACTTATAACAGATTCCTTTAGAGGGATGCTCATTAATTCCCACCAACATGAGATCATATATTGATAATATGTTCCATATATCTTGAAATCACTTTATTTTAAAATGGTCATCTAGGTAGGACATATATCCTAACGTGGAGTGCTTTGTTTTTTCCAAATGTGATAAGATTATCTAGAGAAGCTCGATAATTCTAGGGCCATGTAGTGGTTCATACATGTTTTTTCAGGAAAAAAATTACAATGGACTTTAGTTTAGGGTCATTTTATCTTGGACCTGACCCCGCTCTAGTTTATGTTCTTTTGGATCAGACCTTATATCACTTTAGTTTAAGGTCTTTTAGATCATACCTTCTACCACATAAGTTTAAGGTCTTTTAGCTCAGGTCTTCCAACACATTAATTTATGGACTCTTAGCTCAGACCTTATATCACTTTAGTTTTATGGTATTTTAGCTCAGACATTCAATCACTTTAGTTTAAGGAATTTTAACTCAGACCTTATATTGCTTTAGTTTAAGGCCTTTTTTCTCTGACCTTTGATATGATCATGGGATATGGTGAAAAAATTCCAAGAATGACCTAAAACACTATGAAGTGATGGCCTCTAACATGTTGTTTTTTAGGCTTGTGATTATAAGAATGAAATTTTTGCAGAGTGACACATTTGGTTGATGACCATAGGTGCATATCCAGGAGCCATAGGCATGCATGCATAATCAAGAAAAGGGTCCCTTGAATCCTAATATCTTTTCCTAGGGCTATAAATGATTTATGGAGTTAATATTGGTTAAGGGAACAATACTATGGATATTAGGTCCACATGGATATTTGGATTATGGATGATGTAAATCATAACCCAAAATCTGTATTCTATGGATATATGATAGATCAAACAATATTGGGATGACTCGTAACACTATGATGTTCTGAGTTTCACCACAGTGTTTCCATGGCTCACCCGGATAATGGTTCTTTATGAAAAGAAAGAGATTAATTTAGATCATGGGTTAGGGACCATATGCATCAGTATAATAACCAAGAAGATATGATATCCACTTCCTTAAGAGGGATATAACATATTTGAGAAGACTAAAACGTCAAGATGGTGATGTTAGGTGTGAAAAGAAATAATTCCAAGAAAGGTTTTGGAACCCTAGGGTAGTTTATCTCTTAATGGAAAGATCAATATTTATGCCCAGTGGTTTCAAATCATGAGGTTTGGGCCATAAAAGGTTCAAGAATGGAGTGTCGTATTCCATTATTGATAAAGGGTGCAAAACATGGTGAAATAACGTAGAGGATGTTGAATCGCCTCATATAGTTTGGTACGAAGAATTTAGATCATGGTTCAAAGTTCTCAGATCAGGAGGATGATATGTGATAGTCATATTGGTAGTAGTTCAAACACACTAAGGTGTTGAGTACTATTACAATAATGTAAGAGCTCCCATGTTTTGTAATATACTTTTTGTAGATTGACACACATGGCTGACAGTCATAGGTGCATATGTAGGAGCTATGGGCATGCGTTCATTGCCCAGAAAAGGGTCCCTAGGAGCTGGATATACATTCCATGGGCCATAAAAGGTTTATGGGGATATGAGGATCCCAAATCATGAAGTGTGATTCATGGAAAGCTTAATATTCATTAAGCGTTTTAACATCCTAAAGGTAGTGTCACTGCTTAAGAAACATATACTCATGATGAGGATATGTGAAAAATCATTGATATAACTTTTTCCTAGACAATTGGGTTAGAGATAATAAATTATAATTTAGTAAGGCTATAAAGTAGACCCTATGAGCTTTATGAATTATATTTTTGTTCCCTAATTTTTGACTAAATTCTGTGGATGAAGAGTTTAGCGAGAAGAGACTTGAATTTTTCTCAGGTTTCCCTTTGCAGGTTTTCAACATGAAATGTTTTTTATCTCTTCTGTTAGCAGTTTAAGGTCTTGTGATTTGGACTATTATAGGATAGAGTTTAAAGTTGTACATCTTTGAAAAAATAAAAGGCATTTTAGGGCCATGACTCATATGGACCTAATATGATAGACATTACACAAGATCCTAATTAGGATACCCTAGGTTAATATAACTCTAATGTCTTCCAATGTAGTGGATAAAGATGTTATAAAGCATAGATATATTTTTTCATGTCATGATTAATGATATGGGACATTCATACTGGGAGTAGTTCAAACACACTGAGGTGTTGAGTTATGATGTAGTGGTGTCAGGCCTCATTAGAATTAGAATGTCCTTTTTGCAGAGTGGTACATTTGGTTGATGGCCATAGGAAAATATGATGGAGCCATATGAATTCATGGATAGTTAAGAAAATGTTCCCTTGAATCCAGATATCCTTTCCAAGGGCCATTTAAGTTTGTTGGAGACCTATGATGCTCAATACATGAAGTGTAGTATATGGAATGAAGTGCTTCTAAAAGATGGAAGAAGCACCATGTACTCTGGTTGAGCAGGGTAAGGTTCTTATGATACTTTGATAAGGTATGATGATGGGTGATGGCCTACATGGTTTATCATCATGTATTGGGGAAGTTTTCCATGAATTTTAAAGTCAACAAGTAAGGAAATTTTCCATTATGTTTATCATCATAGGGTAAAGATTTATTTTTCATGCTATTTTAATGTCATGTGGTTAGGATGTACTTATGTGAAGTTTATCATCATGTGGTAAGGACATAGGAACCAATGTGAGTGGATGAAAATGTTGTGGTTGGGGCAAAGGGAGAATGTCTGGGAATCACTATGTATCTCATAAAAATGATATTCAAACCACACATAGTTCTTCATAGTTGTGCAGTTTAATGTCATGCAGTGAAGACATTGATCCCCTTATCTGAAAAGTTAGAATCACATTTGGGCCCATGAATGGAATTATGGGTGTCACTACATTTCCTGTGGTGATGGGAATCATGCCATAAATAGTCCGTAAATGAGAAAATATCTCTTCACCAGTTTGAACCATACAGAGAGGTGGGAATTATTTCTATTTCTTGTTTTAGGTGGGCCCAGTTTTAGTGGTCTAAGCTTCACTACGTATCCTGTAATGACAAGAATCAATACACAAATAGTTCTTGAATAAACCATTACTTTTAAAATCATGTGACAAGGATGAAGATGGATTGACATGAAAAGTGGTAATATTGAGGCTAGGCCCAAGGATGGATGTTTGGGCATCAGTACGTATCTCATAAAAGATGAGAATCACGGCACATGTAGTTCTGGAAGAACCATACTATTTAACATCATGTGGCAAGAAAATGTTCCCATACAATTTAAAATCATGATGTAAGGACATGGTCTCCATATCATGATGAGGGATAGAGTGTCTAGAGGTGTGGAAGAATAACAACACTAACTGTAGTGGTTCTCTAAAGTGAGGTTCACAGGAGTGTGTAGTTTCATGTCATGTTGGGGACATTAACGACATAGTTTAACTTCATGCAGTGCTGACTCAAGGAATTCATTTTACAATCTTGCATCAAGGATTTAGATATACCTGTCAAAAGCTATTATATCTTGTTTATGTGGGAAATCCCATAACGATACTCTTAATACCATGTTAACAAAGTTTTGTGTGAGAAATAAGGAATGAAATGGGTCCCTCTCACTATGTATAGGCATTTAAGAGTAGGAAAATGGAATTTTGTATCATGTGGTGGAAGGAACAAGATATAGGATTGATGCATCCCTATTTATCTCACTATAAATGAGAATTCAACCATACATAGTTCTAGGAAACCTACTCAGTTTAATTTTATGTGTTATGGACATGTTTCTATGAAGTTCCCAGTATGTGGGGGGGGGGGACATAGGTGACTTGACCTGAATGAAGGTTTTGGATCTATGTAGTTTTACATCATGCGATAATGACATTGGATCACTCAACATCAAAGGAATTCAATCCTAAGTTTGGGCCTAAGAATAGAGATTCAGGTGTCTCTACATATCCTGTGATGAGAAGAATCAAGCCATACGTAGTTCTTAGGAAATCGTGTAATTTAACATCATGCAGCAAGGAAGAACTTTTTTACTATTTACTATCATGTGGTCAAGATGAATTTGTATAGTTTAACATCATGTACTTAGGAAGAATTATGGGTACTACTCTAATGTGGATTACTATGCTGATGATAGCTTATGAAAAGCATTTCTTGTTAAATATCACATTAGTGGGTGTTGCGACCCTCTCTCCATCAATGTTGTCCAATAAATAGGCTTCATTATGATAAACCTTATGTATTATATAAGGTACTTCCCACATTGGTTTAAATTTATGGGGCTTATTTACTGGTGTCATTGGGTTTCTAAGAGATAGAACTAGTTCTCCTTATAAGAAGGAATGAAGGAGAACCTTTTTATTAAGGGACCATTCTATCCAATTATGATGGACCTCCAGGTTGTGCAATGTGAAAAATCAATTCTCATCTAGTCATTCCAATTTGTCCAACCACTTTTGTGATTGTTAATCACCTAATAGATACCTGAAAATGGCTATTCTGAGTGAAGAAAGATGAACCTATATGGGTAATAATTCCTCGATCTAATCTACCAATTAGTATGAAATTTTCTGTGTGGATTTACGCATGGCGGAACAATAGGCCCATAAATAATGGAGTAGTTTATCTAGTCAATACATATTATCCTTGTTCACCATCTTTTGGATTATATTCGATAGAGTCTTATTGAAGGACTCTACCTATACATTTTCAACCACATGATAGTGAGACAAGTGATTGGCCTCGATATTGTACTCTTGGTATAGCTTCTTAAACTATGTGGAAAAGAAATCGGTGTTGTTTTCCACCAATATTTTTTGAGGGACTTCCAATATTGTGATGATATTGGACTTCATGAAGTTGACGATATTATTCATCCTAACATCATTGAGAGGTATTTCCTCATTCCATTAGTAAACGAAGTCAGTAGTAGTAAAAATGTACTAGAATTACATAGTTGTGGCTAGAGCATATGGTCCCACAAAATCTAACCCCCAAATGACAAACATCCATGAATATTTTTATATATGTAGAAATTTTGGGTGCTGATGGGTGATGTTTTCATTAATCTATAATGCATAACTTTTCTTGGAGAATTTTATGTAGTCATATAAAATGTTTTTTCAGTAATACCCCAACATCCTGATTTGATTGGATAGACTGGTTCTGGATTGATGGGTGCTGCAGGAGCCTACATGAACTTCTTCCATGACAATGATAATTTCTACTTCTTATATTAATATGAGGATTATTTCCTCAAACCAGCATTTTTAGAGGACTTTGTTTCCCATTTGGATCATCCTACAAAGTGATTTTTGTTGTCCAATTCCAATTTTGTTCCCTTATGGAAGGATCTGTAGAGAGAATACCATTTTAGAGAAAACCAATGATGGGATCCATTCATCTAGAAGTGGTAATTGGTTCATCACACATTGGGATGGTTATGAAATGATTTATTTCTTCCACATCACATATGAAAATTGATGAAGCCATTCTTTGATGTGTGATATGGAAGATTGAATCATCCTGATAATGGTCATATATGATAGCTTCATTAGCCAATGTGCCTACATGAGCATTAAGTAATTGGGGAACACAATTCAATGTGTTATAAAAAGGAATTATTCCATCAATCCCCTGATGTAGCTAGTTAGAGGGTCCAGTTATTTATTTTTAATGGAATATTTAGTGTTGATCTTCTATATAAGCAATTTTGAGTACCCTTTGTTATTTAGGGTGGCTATGTGTATCTGTAGGGACAATTCCAATCCAACAATGTCGGCTTGGTATTCTACATCATTATTCGTGCATCCTTTAGATAGTGAGAAAGAGTAGGTCAAATTGATTTCTCTAGAGAGAAAAATAAAATACCTTGAACAACCCGGCTGATCTTTGGGTTTTCCATACTTGTGCCCATAGGACTCTTGTAAGAACTATAAAAGTAAATTTACAATGTTATGGGAGTATCATGGGCATAAAACACCTCTTAATCTTGGAGATTATTGTCTTACATTTTATTTTATGGGTAAGGATGTGCTATGAGGAAATTTTCTAGGGCTTTCCCTTTCACTGACTTTTGTGATATGAACTAAATGTCATATTGTTGTATAATGGCAACCCATTAAACCAAGAGCGCAGTTAATATAGGGAAACCAAGGATGTACATGAGGAAATCAATTTAAGAGTCCATGTGGACTTCATGGTGCTACAAGTAATGTCTCAACTTTTTCACCATAAAGATAAGTGAATGGCAGTTCTTCTCTACATCAGAAAATATTATCTCAGTACCAAGAATCATCTAGATGAGGTATCAGAGACTATTTTCACTCCCCAATCATTTTTCTATGTGATGAGGCCCCCTAGTGAGCATTTCATGGAATCCATATATCAAATTTGTTTTCTCACATCCACCAGAGGTATCAAAACTGATGGGTGAAGTAGGTATTTCTTGAGACATTCAAGGGATTTTTTACAGTCATTATCCCATTGGTGGGAAATTTCCTTCTTCATTATCCTAGTGAAAGTATGAGCTTTGTTGGCCAGGTTGTCTATAAATCACCAAATATTGGAGAGTTTCACATGGATTCCCCTCAGTTATTTGAGATGGGGGGGATGAAATTGTTAAAATGACACTATCATTATCTGGATCAACCTTAATGTCACGGTGGCATACCACAATCCAATAAACATTCTTGATGTAACCCCGAAATAATACTTTAGCAGATTCATCTTTAAACTATGTTGTCACAACTTTTTGAATATTGTTCAGAGATACATAATGTGATCACATCACTATCAAGATTTAACAACTAGGTCATCGACATCAAACTCAACTATCCTTCCCAAAAATGCATTATAGATGTCTTGAATGGAATGCTATTATGTAGAAACAACATTCATTAATCCAAGGGGAATTACATGGTAGTAGAAGATACCCTAAGGTTCTTTAATGGTGGTGGATTCATTATCTTAGGGAACATCTTGATTTGATTGTATCCTGAGTAACTATACATAAAAAAAGGGCTTGGAAGCTAGCAGTTTCATCGATCAAGAATTATGTGATTGATAGTGGGAAATCGTTCTTATGTAAATGATGATTAAGGTCTCTAAAATCAATGAAAACCGTTATATATCCATTCTTTTTTTTGATAGAGATGATTTTGGAAAGAAATTTTGGGTATTTCACTTCTCATACATTGTTTTCTTTGATCAACATGTCAAATTCTACTTCTAAATTAGTGGAATGAGAGGGGTGCATTATCATGGCTTCATGTTTGAAGCCTTAATGCTCATTGGGTAGTTCAAGATGGTGCGTAGACACATCTAGATTCATTCTATGCATTTCTGTATAGTTAAAGGAGAACACATATCAGTTCTACCTTATAAATTCAATGTACATATATTTCTATTTTATGGGATTAGAATAACTAATTAGAGTAGGCTGGGAGACATATTTTGTTCCCAGACATATTTTCCTCAGCTCATCTATGGTGGTGGATACACCTTCTTTGAATAAAGAAAAGGAATTCCTGAGGTCATGATAATCTTCTTCTATTATTGATTTTGTGGATACATTTTCAGGTGAAGAGGGAAATCTAGGGGCTTCACCATTACTATTAGTTGAGGGAGGATACTAGAAGGGACATCATCGTCACTTTCAATCTGAATCATCACATAGAGATGCTAGAGTTGATTATTTTTTGCACTATCACTAGGAAAAATAGGGTCTTGGACCTATATGATTAGATCTACTTCCACCTACATGTTTATGGGGATTATATAGTCACTTTTCATCATACTATAGGGATTTATAGGGGTAGTCCCCAAGCCATTAGGATCTGTAACTTTTATATCATCACCCACTATTGGTTTCTTGCCTCCATTCTTGTAGAAATTTTATTTATCATATATGTCTCCATAAGTCTATAAGGGGTATTTTTCACCATGTAGTATTCCAAACAATCCATTGATGGGGTAGTTTAATCATTTAGGGAATGTTGATGGTACTGCCAAGTGGCTATGCAGCCATGGCCTCCCGAGTAGAAAATTATATTCTGTTTCTTGCTGGATAACTATGAACTCAGTATCAAATGTGAGTTCCCAAAATTGGGCTTTGAGTTTGATCTTTCAAAGAGGTCTTTGATAATCATACCCATGAATGGTTATCTTTATAAAGGATAAGTCCCCTTATCTATATCCCAAATGTTAGAGTGTTCCCATTTGGATGAGATTGATCCCCAACCCATTATCAATCAGTGCCCTTTGGACATTGACCTTACTGAGTCTATCCAAAATATATTGGGGACTAATGTTCCCTTGGATGGACTCTTATAGTTCTTTATTATTGAATTTTATAGAGAAATGACATTCTTAAGAGATAGTATCCACCCTATAGACCTCAGCTACAAAGACTTAGCAAAGGTCAACTCTTCATCCAATGAGGATTCCATTTGGTGAGGCATTGCCCGTGTTGCGGATGTTATAGGGAAGAAATATGAAAGAGTTGTGGATTGATTTAGAGAAGAATATGAAACTTCTTCCTTTATTTCTTCCTACTTCTAGTGTTAATTCCAACCTACATAAAGAACATATGATGTCTCCTACTTGGGTGGTGGAGCTTTTACGAGTGTGTAAAACTGTGATTTCAAGGTGGCGTGAGCTTGATATACTATATTTAAAGTCATAATTTTTTCAAGAATTTATAAATTCCTTTCCAATAAATTCTAACAACCATCCTATAATTCTGACCGGATGAAAGTTACGTAAGAAACATACTCTAGAGAGTTGTTTAACATCACATGCCCAACATCGACCATACCATGAAAGATGTCTTTGAAGATGAAGAAATCCTGGATATTATGACCTAGCCTTCTATAGTAAGGGTAGTAATCAGGATGGTCCACAAGGTTGACATTTTATGGCCTTCTAGGCTATGAAATATTGAGTAGGTTATTATCCATGGCTGCTAAGAAATAACCTTGGACATGTTCATTTTTGAATGAGTATACTTTGTTCATCTATTCATCAAATCATTAGTGAACCTAATTTCTCTTTGATTCTAGCCAGGGGAGATTCTATGGCTTTCACCACTTTATAGGAGGTGCTGGGTGATTTGGAGCCTTCCTAGGTGTCTAAATGGTTAATACTGCTAGCATGAGGGTGAAAACTATAGCTTCTACTTTGCCCAACTTTTTTCATTTATATTGCGGTCATGAGTCGAGACTTAGATCAAATTCACGGAATATCCTCCTCAAGATGTTGTGCCATTTTAGTGATCTCTTAGAACTTACCTGGATATTTTATGGGGATTAGAGGTGTCTAGAAATCATCTATATGATTTTTATCATAGAGTTCCAACATCTGATCCTGTGATAGAGAGATGCTAAGAAAATTGGTTAAAGATTTCCATGTTACAATGATATCATACACCATCTCATTCTTGAATTGTTTGAAGTTATTTAGGTCAAATATCACCATTATTCTCAGTGTGGAAGTGAAGTAATAATGTAACTAATGATAAAGGTATTCCCATCCAGTAACAGATCCTACTAATAGACTACTATACAAAAAATGATGACCCTATCAGAACCTGTACAAAACACCTCAACATTATTGCATCATATTGATATCAAGGGACCATCAGGGGCCCACATCAGGATATGAAGTGTATGACATGTTTTTCAGGGTTTCTTACATCATCAAAGGTAGAGAAGTTAGGTTTTCCGAAGATGGGTAGATGTTGATTATCGTTCATCCATTCGGGATATGGATTTCTTTCAGGATGCATAGTTGCACATGACCCTTCCATGGCTTCCATTTGAGTATCCAGTTAATTTATTATGTGAAGTAACTCCAGGGTCATAACTATCTGAGTTTCCACCCATCCACATAGAGTGGGTGGGATTTGTTGAGTTGGAACCACCTAAATTTCCCGCTGACTCTCAATTCATCCTATGACTAAATGATTTCCTTGATGAGGGATAGACTATTTACAAAATGGGGGGAATCCATGATCATTTTCAACTTCCTCATTTATGTGGACCGGCTATCTAGATCTGGAGCCAATATAATGATCAGATACTACTTTTACTATAGGATCTACTATGGGTGGGAGAATATTCTTCTTTGCCTAGAGATGACACCCTACGAAAATATTTCCCATAATTATCTCTTCATTGAGTTTCCAAAGAGCTCATATTTCACTATCATATTATTATAACTATTCCTATTGGGAAGGAACTTCAGTTATTCAAGGTTATGATCAAGATGTGTTCATACCATTCCATTTTTCTTTGGCAGTGTTCTTCTGAGGAGGTGGAAACTTGTTATTCGGTGGTTCCAATTTTTGAAGCCTTCTTTGGTTATGGGTGCACACACCTTCATTTGGTGTGTCTAAATCACCCTCCTATTGGAGTAAATTTTCCATGTTTCATCCCAAATCATTCACATCCTATTAAATTTCTACCCTATTAATAGTGACAACATTCCCAGAGATATATCAGAAGATGGTGGTTGTGCCATTACATTCAAGGCAATATGCTGATTCTACATTGCCTTCATTAGGGCTGTTTTTTGAGCACTTGGTCATGCTGGGCCATTTAGGACTTTAACCCTAGTGGTTTATGATCAAATTTACCATAAAATACTCCCATCTTATCCTATGAACACTGAATTTGAGGGAACTTTTGATTATGTTTGTCAAACGGGCCTCGGCCAGCAGAGGTTTGTCATACGGTGGGAGGAAAAGGTGAGATGTTGACCGTTTACTTTTCCCTCCCAACCTAAAGAATACTGATTCTCTATATTTGTGATAATGATTATTAAAATACCCATAGACTTGTGGGGTGTAGTTAATTTGGGGCTTCCATTATCACTGATTGATTCTATTATTAAGGATCCTATGAATTTAGTTGGGGACTTGATGATTCCCAGGACAAACATGAAGATATTAATGCCCTCAGCCGAGTGGAGCATGGGTGATATGGAATCCGAAAAGATTTTTATAGGACCCTCTCAAGGGATGATGAACATAGATATAGTGACTGAGATATAAATTCCCTTATCCGAACAGGTTGGGGTTCACCTGTAGTTGATGGGGATATGCCTTGAATCCTATCAATAATTGACGATTTGAGGGGTGGATGAGGTGGTAGATATTCTTTTATCCCAAAGGGCCTGGTCTTATCCTATATGAATACTATGTGAGCTTCTATTAGGTCTCATTTGATGTGGAGTGATTATGATCACGAGGGAGATGGGTGCGATGACATCGTATAATGGGAACCATTCTTTATGGGAAGTTTTCAGGATGACCACAACTTTATTATCCATATTAAAAATGTGTTCTCATTGCTTCAAGGGACCCCATTTTATATCTTTTTTGATATCAACTTCCTTTGTTCATGATGACTATGACTCATTGATGTGGGGTCATTCTGTTTTAGTGACCAACTATCCCAAGTGTTACCCATTCCCCTGATGTATTCAAAGGCCATAACATTACATGATGATGAATCTGTGGGGTTCTATTATTCCAGGGGTAGAATAATGTGAAACTCTTCATACTATCCCCCTCCATGTGTAAGGATGCATGTAGTGGATTTTTAGATTATATGATGAAGCATCATGAGACAATAATGGAAGGTGTGTTTTAGATTTGTGTTTTGATTTTCTTGTTTTTGATCCTCGGCCATGGAGATAGTATCCAGGTCAAGCTGACAACAGAATATCTTGATTGATTGAATGTGGAACTCACATCTTGGATTATGGAGATATCCATTATCGAAAAACTGATGATTATCCCACATATTTTGGTGTAGATAAGGAATTCACTCCTTTTCTAGCTTATTTGGGATCCCATAGCAAAAATTAGCGAGGGGACATAACATGATTGTGAGGTTGTTTCCTGCCAACTCTCTCCATAGGTCAATGTAAGCCTCCTCATCATCAACCAAAAATTCATTATAACACCCCAATATTTTATTGTATGTAAACTTTTAAACTTAATATCTTTGATAACTTGTGTTGCACGCACACCAAGTTCAAGCGCACCATGATCTATCAAACTAGCCATTTAAAAAGAGATTATGAATAGTCTTAACCAAATTATGAAATATATAAATTTTATTTTTCAAAACTAACTTCATTTTTGAATAAGAAATATCAAAATTATATTAGTGTGAATTTTTTGTATTTTTTAAAAAGTATCAACTTTTTATGAATAGTGAAAAATGCTACATTATTGTTAAAACTGAATTTTTAATTTAAATAATTATTTTACTTTAAATTGATTTTAAAGTAAAAAAATATATATAATACATAATTTAATCTAATTTAGGTCACTGATATAAATTACATTATAGAATTAGAAATAAAAATTTATTGAACGTTTCAACGTCCCTTGTACGCCTTCTCTCCAAATCTGTTGGATTAACATTAAACATAATTTTCACATTTCTGTGAATTGAATTTCAAAAAACAAACATACATGATTGTAATTATTTTGAAACTTGTGGTCTAATATGAAAAACATAATGTTTGGTGAATATAAATTTAGTATTTTATTTACTACGGTTAAAGGTGTGTGAAGTAATTATGGGTACAAATAATATTATAAACATTATATGATTACCATAACACTTGTCATAATTTAATTAGATGAATGTGTTTCAACCAAAAGCATCCTTTGGTCAATTTTGGGAAAAATTTGAGCCACTTGGATGACTATAATATATTCCTAATATTATATTTAATGAAAATCCAAATTTTTTAATATTTTTTTATCAAGTAAAATACTTATAATATGAGGTTATATAAATGATATGGTTGAATATATATAGTCATTATAAATATAAAATTTATATCTATATCATGTTAATTTTTTTATAACTAGTATTCTACCCCATTCAATTCACATTATTTAAATTTTCACTAATATCTAAAATAATATTATGGTTAGAAGTACTTTCATTGGTCTATAATAATAAAATACATAATAAGAAAAGTATATTAATGGGTTTATGGTTAGAAGAAAATAGTTTAAATAATAAATTTTTTTACTTTTCCCCCCAAAATCCTCCATTTTCCCTAAATTGATTAAAACCATCCAAAAAAATTCCCAAATTCCATCATTTAAACTTGTAATATCACAATAGAAGACCAAAAAGTCATCCATGAATTAGGTAAAATATTAATTTAAAATCATATGTCGATCATTAAGAACTAATTAAAATGAATAGCTTCACATGGTAAAATATAATATGTTGTATAGGAAAAATATGAGAAGTGATGTTGGATTTTCACAACAATCCATAATCTGAAAAGTGAAAAACTATCTCTATATTGTTCATCTAGACCTTGTGCTTCCTCAAAGATTGAAAAGCAATAGTTCACTTATTTTCAACATCTAAATGTATTAGGAGGAACCAAAATCTGAAAATTTAGTCTGTATCAACTCAATTTTGTATCTTTCCAAAATACATTTTTTCAAATTCATGCCCTATTAAAGACTCCTCTTCCATATTATCTTGAAGGACTATTATTAAAGGTCTTCATTTCCACCAAAGTTACATCACTTGAAGGAGACATGTCAACAATTTCAGGCTCTTTTTTTCTGATTCTTGATAATATAACATGGTCTACAACCTACATAACAATATTGAATGAAAAGAGTATCTATTTATTGTTTTTCATATTTTAGTTATATATTATATGAAGAGAAATGAAAAAAATTATAAAGAGAACTTTGTATTTACATATTAGTTTTTAATTATTAAAATTTTTATTACTGTTAGAAATGGGAAAATAAAAATGAAACATTTTTTAATAAAATTTGAAACTGTACATCATTTTAATAAAATTTGAATCAATACCTCATTTAAATATATACCTCTTTTTCATATCCAACAGTAAAAAAACTATCTAAATAAGAGTATCATACCAAATTAACAATCACATAACTTAGATCATGAAATATATGACATGAATAGATTCACCTATATGTCACATGAAATTTTAAGATGCTACCCTTCCCTGACGAAATTTTAATTTTAGATGAACAACTATAAATGTATTTCAATTAATATTATTATGATAATTTTTGATGGGAATAAGTTTATAAATCTAGAGATAATAAAATGGAAGAAGATAAATTCATAAAAAAATTAACCTCATCGATCAGTGTCAATATAATTCAATAAAAATTTAATTGTCACCTTTCTGTTGTAATTTTTAATACTCCTGCACATTTTGATAACTTTATAGAAAAGAATATATGTAGTCTTCAATAAATAAAATCAAAACTAATATATACATGAACATGACAAAAATAAAACCACTAAAATATAAACAAAAATAAACAAAAGTGGATATTAAGATCATTATATATATATATATATTTATTTAATATAGCTTGTGTATTAAAATAAGAATATAATGCATATTAAAATAAATGAAATAGTTCAAACATGCTCAAAATGTCCAAATCACCTTCCAACACTTATTTTTTCACATTTACAAAGTGATTTGGCATATAAAAAAACCCAATCATAAATTTTCATGGAATTCTATTTGGACCAATTGAAAATCAAATAAAAATATATTCAAAGTATTCAGTTTCATAAAAATGGCTATCAAGCCGAACAATGCCCTATTGAACTAAGTGTGAAAAAATAGAAACTTTGATTTTAGTGTTTTAGTTAAGAGAAATATAAAAGTCATTGAAATTCAATAATAAAAACGAAAGAATACCAGGCCATGGATGTGAACTATGATAAACAACTTCCCCAACCTCAATTCCAATCTCTTCCCATGTTTCTCTCATCACTTCATCCTCCAAGATTTCTCCTAGCTAATATGCAAGAAATATATTCAGATAAAGATACATCTACAATAAAAAATAAAAAATAAAAATATAATAAACATTAATAAACTTAAAAATACTGATATACCACATGTAATTGACTCAATTAAAGTCAATGCATTATACTAATCGAGTTTGAACTCAATTAAATAATTATTTTCATGGTTGAACTCAACTCAACTTTAAAATCATGATATTTCATTTTTCTCAACAAATCTTGATTCTAGAAGTATTAAATGAATAAAAAATAATAAAGTAAATCATAAATACACACATATATATATATATATGAGGGATCCACCATAAATATATATGATGGAGATCTATTCCATCCAAAACGGTCCCTCCTAGCTCGAGCAATGACTAGAAATTGATAACATGACATGATAACATGACTAGAAAATGATACAAAATTAGTGAGCTTGGGTTTGAATTTCCAACATGATTAATAAATAGGATGTGTTCTTTATGAGATGATTAATAATCATGTCATGTTTAGTTTAATTTTTCCAAGTTCAATTTGACATGAAATGATGTATTTAATTAAGCATGCCATAAAATGGACCATATAATTTAATGTATCATATTGACCAGTGTCGACTTCTGACCCATTAAACCCATTTCAACTGTTTAATTTTTTCATATTCAAGTTAGTCATATTTTTTAGAGTCATAGTGTTGTATTATTTAAAATAAAATAGTTCACTAATAATATTAAAGGAGTGTTTTCATGTCACCCCTGTAGTAAACATGTCGTCCTTGTGATTGAATATTTTTAAACATTAAATAAATAGACTTTGTTTGTTTTGAATATATTTATGTACATGTAAGTGAATGAGATGAATCAAACATGACTCACCAACATGAATTTCCACCCCTAGATTGAACTCAACTAAGATGAACAAGAAACGTCCCCATATATATATTGTGCATGTATAGGATACTTACAGTATTAATATAAAAAAATTAATTCTATTAATACAATTACCTCTGCAACAACTTGAGTATCGTGGGAGTATCATTGAATAATTTACACCAGGAATTTCCCACCACATAGTGTGTTTAGTGCAAGAACAATGTAATCAATTAAATTAATGAAAGTACCTCTAAAAAACATCAATAAAACTCCACATCTGGGGTACAAACTATGATTGCCAACTTAAAAGTTCACATTATTTTTGTTTGTCCATAAATAACATGATGAAAACCTGAAGCGAACATGAGAGGATTTATGAAATACATACCAATAAATTTATTTAGTAATACATTCCCAATTAAATGAAATGAACCCAAAAAAATATAAACATGTAAAAATTTGAACCCACATAAAAAATATAAACTTTTGAAAATATAAACCATGGAAAATAATATGATCCCTAGAAAATAATATACACATATAAAAAAGGAAATGTGTTCAAATACATGAACTTATAAAAAAATATGCACGTAAGGTAAAATACTGGGAAGATGTTGAACTACATGTTTGAGAATTAAAAAAATAAACATGTAAAAATAAGAACCCGGGTTAAAAATAAGATCCTATTGGAATATATGATCCAAAAATATGTTCATGTAAAAATATAAACTCTAATTAAATACATAAATATATAAATAAATATTTAAATTTATAAAAAAGATATGAACCATCAAAAAAACATAAACACATACGAACGTGTAAAAATATAAAACCTAGTAAAAAGTATGCACTAATATGTTTAAGTGGATTCAATTATAATAAATAGGTAAACTACAATGTTATACTTAAAATATATATACCTCTATATAGTAAAATCATTCACCTCTATATAAAAATAAATTGTATTAAATTGGGTAATATTATAAAATGGATACAGAATCACAAAGATAGATTGAAAAAACCATGTTATAATCTAGGATAAGTCTATATGAATGATTTGAAATAGACAGTGTCTTACTAGGAAATAAAATTTCATAATTGAATAAACAAACAAATGAGTATGGTAATTAAATAAAAATTATTTCAATTTAGAAATCCTTACCTGCAAGAATATACAATGGGCCAAACCTTCTCAAGCAAAAAAAGTTTAGTCTTATTATAGATAGAATCTTGAAGCAGCAAACCAAAAGGCATTGTTCACAAAATATATGATAGAAACATTTCTATACAGTAATGTCGAAGACAGCATGGCATAGTTGAGTTGTGTTATGAGAGAAAAAAATTTAGGGGAAGCGAGGAAACAATGTGTGAAAAGGTGAAAATGATATTTTATGCCTGAGGAGGGATTTAGGTAGCGGTGGAATGGGGGTTGCAGGAGTATCAGGAAGTCAAGTACAACATCAGTGAGATAAGAGATCTGGGCCAGAGTTGATGTAGAGGAATGTATCGAAGAAAGGGGAAAATGTTTATGTGGAAGTAGATAATGGTGTGAGGAATACCTTTTCTGGGATTGGTAGTAGGTGAATGCGCACAGATGCTAAGTAGAACCTACGATGATGATGTTGCAAGGATCTGGTGAACTGGATCGAAGGAAATGATGAAGAATAGAGGAGTGAAACAGGTCCCAACTTGTAGGGAAGTGGATAAAGGTAGGGAAAATAGATTCTCAATTAAAGAAGTGGAAGATTATAGAGGAATGGTGAGTAGCCACAATAGAAACAAAATGGTGATAGCTAGAAACAGAGGTGGGGAGAGGAAGAGAAGATCAACATATGGTATGGTTTTTGGGAAATAGACAATTGGATGGGAAATGAAATGTGAGTGATTGGAAAAACACGTCAGAGATGGATAGCACGAAGATGAAAAAGATGATAGAGATGGATAGTGGGTGGAAAGATAGGTTTATTAGGACCCACATAAATAAGTATAAGTAATAGATTTTAGAAAATATATAATTAAATTAAAGGGTGGAAAAATGATGATGTAGTAATTGATTTATTAAAGGAAGAATCAAATAAATGAAATAAATAATATTAAAATAAATATCATCTAAAATATTTTATTCCATCAAAGAATTTATCATATGATAATGACATGTTAGGTATGAGTTAATGCAATTTTTTTCAAATGAATCATGTTTTTATGATTTTGGAAAATGTCAAGTGTCAAAATTTACATAAATGAGATTTTAGAATAAGTAATATTTAATTAAATGATAAAAATTCATAAAAATATATATCTCGAAAAAATAACTTTTATAATTTTAAGGACGTAATAAATTATCTAATTAGGTTTTTTTACCATTTTATAGTATCTATGTTAACCCTATAGTATAAAAAAGACATGTTTTCATGGTAAGAGTTAAATTGTTTATATAAGGGTTAAAGCCAAAAGATAAGGTTATTTTTATGACATAAACATGTCTAAAAATCATTTTTTGAGAGAATTTAAACCCATAATCATCTTACATTATAAATAACGCACGTTCTAGATATTTTAAATTGAAAATAAATTTATATTCAATTTATATTATTGGTGTTTCCAAAAGTGCCCCTCCCAATTTTATATTAAAGGGAACTTCTCCTTATCTTTTATTCACAAATATATAGCCTTTTAGATCTTCCAAAAACATCCCATTTATACCCCCCATATTCACTCAATTAATCTTAGGGGCCATAATGTTTTCATAAATTTAACCAAAGTAGTCATTTTCTGAAAATCAAAATGAGATACCCCAAGAAAAGATAACTATTTTTCAAATTCAATTTAATTTATTTTCTTATTTTACTTCCTATTTATATGTTGTTTCCATAATAAAATAAAAAATTTAATATAATATATATAATGAAATGTTATTATTAATATTGTACAATCATATTATTCTTTTTATCCATCATATAAAAATAATATCAACATGCATGCATACATATGACTTACCATCTCCACGCTGCAGTGTAATTTTTTTGTCATGATTACTTTATTTAGATGTGCATAGTGATGAATATATTTGATATAAATAATGAATATGACATTATAATAGTTATTTATAATTAACATACCATTCAATTCAATAAAATTTAATCACAAACAGAATGATATTATTGATCATGTGTATGTACGGATTACCGTCTCCACGATGCGATGAGATTAATCATCCACAATAACCATTAAAGAATGTTTATAAAAAAAAATATTGAATAAGTAAGAAATATATGACATAATAATTCAACTTGAATAATATATATATATAGACACACATACATTTCATTTACTTACTTCCATTAAATACTATAAGAAAAAAGAAACAACATTCATTCATATATACAAACTACCATCACTATGAATGGTGTATTCCATTCCATATATAAATATATTATATATATTTATATATAGAAAATATATGACATAAAAATCATGCTTACATTATGGAAGTAATTAAATCATGATCTAAGTAATAAGATCATGAATAATAACTCAAATCATATATGATAAATAAATCAATTAAAACCGGAATCATTACTTTAGCCTAGAATTGTTAAATGAACTTGTAATATATTTTCATAAATTAATCATATATGATATCATAAATATTATTATTATTTTGGTACATGTTAATAATATGTTTAAATCCACATTACAGGAGTTTCAGACATACAGAAGGAATCATACCTAAGGTAAGGTTTAATTTTGAAATCACATTATTAACCGAGATTGTTTATACATAAGTATTTTCTAGGAAGTTTTTATCATCCATTTCCATGTTTCTAAAAATGTTTTAAAATGGATTTTTATGTTTTTATTTAATTTATTATTTAACTAAAATATCATTTTAAGTGTTTCTAATTTTTACTCATCTAAATACATCTCAATCATGTCCATGTTTTCAAAATGGGTTTTATGGATTTATTTATAAGGAAATGAATATTTTAAAATGTTAATTTTCATATTTATATTAAATGTATAAAAGTGGTATGATACACTTTTATTCCAAAATATATATATTAAATTCATTCTTTTATAAATTTTTAGCTTTTAAATAAATTATTTCAATGATAAACGGTGTTTTTATCAAGATATTTTGAACAATTTTATTAGATTATTTTCATCCATGTCAACATCTTATGTTGAATTTTTTGTCTGATTGAAGTTGATCTATTATGATAAAATCTAAATTATTTTTTTGAATGGTTTATGATCAGTTTAATTATAGATTTTCTATTTTAATACCATTCATGGTTTATGGTTAAATAATTCACATTCCGTATACTAGTTTTTCAATACAAAATTTATGTTGTTTATAATTTTAGATGAAGAATCCATTGGAATTAAGAAGTGATGGGTAGATCTTTCTATAACCCCTGGATTCATTGGTATTTCTAATGAAACAAAATTAGTTGGTGAAAAACCCTTCAAATTTGTTTCCATGTAGTTTCAGATTATCAGGAGGATAGATATTGACAAAAATCATATGGGTTTCTACCCATAGACTTAAACTGTCTTGAGGTTAGATAATGATAGTGGTAATCATGAGGATAGATCTTGATAGTGAAGACATCCATCATTACTCATTCTCTCATTATGATATTAGTTATTGATATTTCGTGTTATTATTCAAGTAGTAGAATATCCATGGTTATGTTTTCACGATCATGTGATTATTTTAGAAGGTATTATTTATTCCTACCATATTATGATCAACATTATGATTAAAAGTCTTGTGTTTTAGTTTTTTACCTTTCCTTAAAACATTATACTTATTTTTGAAATATTATTATATATTTTTTTACCATTACTGAGCGTTTGAGATCACCCATTTATTATGTTTTATTTTCCTAGTATGTTAAGATGTGTATTATTATTAATATGCATAGTTAAGCTAATAGAATAATGGCATTATAAAATGATTAAATATGTTTGATTTTATGTTTTGAATTATAATTTTAGGTTCATGTATGTAATCTATTTTAAAATACTACTAAACTGATTAGTCCTTCAAGATTTGATTCTTTGTAATCATGCCAATGTATTAAAATAATGCACCATCTCCAGGTTTCTATGGTCAGGACAGTACAATTGGTATCAATGAAATTTTATAAAAAATGCTTGGAAATTTGACTTAGAAAACATAGATTAGAAAACATAACCCTATGACTGACTTTGAGGATAATTATATGTGTATTATATCAAACTTTATTTTTGGTAATGGATAACGTAGATTAATCCTATGGACATATGATTTGATAAGAATTTTCCACCACTTAGAGATCCTATAAATGATTCTTCATGACTGTATCACTATGATTAGTGTTTATCAAATTCTTCTTTGAGTTTTGGTAAATTGTTAGAATCAACATGGTTATAAAAGTAATGGTTATACTGCTGATAATGAAGTGATTACAAAAACATATGACGAAGGTATTAAGGAATAAGATTTTGAAGCGTAGTTAATGTTTTAAGAGTGAAATGGTACGATTAAGGTTATTTTGTATTTGGATTATAAAATTATTACATCAATGGTTCTACAGTTATAAGATTCATGATATATATAAGGATTGTACTGAAGTACTTCTTCTTTAAGGATTTAGAAGTATAAGAGTTTTCATTAAGGATTTAAAGGTGATCAAATATTTTTTATGTGAAAATAATAGCTACATTTCATTGTTTGTGGAATCTGATGTTACGATTGATTTTTGAAATATAAAGACATTTTTGCACTATTAATTTGGACAGAAGTATTTTGAAAAAGTCTTAAGGTTGGAATGTGATTAGTTGAACACTGGATATTATTGTTTGGGGTTTAATTATGATTTATTGTATATTATGTTCTAACCTTCTTGGTTTTAGTAAACATTTAAATGATGAATGAAATACTTATGGTTCATAAAATTAATTAAAAGTTTTTCATTCATAAAGAATCATCTTCAACATCCACCTTTAGGTGAATAAGACAAAGTGAAAATAAATCAAAGCACAACCAAAGGATAGCATTGAGACATGGAATGAAATCAAGTTAGTTTTCTAGATTTCTTATCTAGATAGTAATATAATCCCTAAACTATAGGAAAAATTATCTAAAACTTTTTTTCATCCTAATACTATAACATTTTTTGAATCGATTTTATTTTAAATCATCATAGATTTATGGATTTGAGGTCATTAAATTCCATTTATCATTCACTTTTTTTTATGATTTTTGACCTCAATCACTCCCTATAAATATTTACATTTTCCCTCTATTTATGTATTTTTTCTTTCCACCAATATTATCATATTTGAAAGCATAATTTTGTGCTGAACTTCACATCTCCCTTTTCCATTTATTAACATGATGTTTTATTAACCCTATTTTCGAAGTGGGTCACCCACAAAAGGTTTTTTGAGTATCAATATTTGATTTTCCAAGTACAATTTCAAATTTTGATGAAATAATTTTTAAATTACGGGGGAAGGTAAAACCCCAAGATATTTTTGTATGTACCATTTTAAATTTAATTTCTTCGACAGCTTATGTTGCACGTAACATTGAGTTCGAGCGAACGACGATTTATCAAACTAGAAGTTTAAAAAGATTCTATGAATAATATTAAAAACATTATGAAATTGTTAAATTTAAATTTTAAAAATAGACCTCATTTTTAAATTCAGAATATCAAATATTTATTAGGGTGAATTTTTTGTATTTTTTTTGAAAAGGTTCAATTTTTGATGAATAGTGTAAAATACTGCATTATTGTTAAAACCCGATTTTTTTCATTTAAATAATTCTTTTACTTTGAATTGATATTAATGTAACAATAGATAAATAATAAATATATTAAACGAATTTAGGTCATTCAAATAATTTACATTATATAATTACATATAAAAATTTATTGAACTTCTGAACGTCTCTTTTACCTCCCTTTTCACCATTTCTACAGGATTAACATTAAACATAATTTTTCCATTTCTATGAATTAATTTTGAAAAAATTGAAATAAATGGTTTTAATGAGTAATAAATTTTTGTATTAATAGGACCAACATATATTTTGGTGAATAGTAGCTATAGAATTTTACTTTCCATGGTTAAGGGTGAATCAGGTAATTAAAGGTAAAATTTTTATTATAGTCATTATAAAATTACCCTAAAACTTCTCATAATTTAATTAGATAAGTATTTTTATAAAAAAATAATACTTTGGTCTATTTTTTGACAACATGGATCCACTTGAATGACTTTAATATATTTATGATATTATATTTTAAAAAAAATCCAATTTTGTTATACTTTTTTTAACAAGTAAAATATTTTTAATACAATGTTATATAAATGGAATGGTTGACTATAAATATTAATTAGAAATATAAATTGTTTATATAAATCATGGTAATTTATTTATAATTTTATAAACTATATAATTATAATAATTAGGGACATAATGATGATTTAGTAATTGATTTATTAAATTAATAATTAAATAAATAATATAAATAATATTAAAATAAATATAATTTAAAATATTTGATTAAATAAAATATTTTTTGAAATATTATGGCATTTTAGTGATAATTTAATATATTTTTTCTATGTAATAAAGTTTTTATGATTTTGTAAAAAGTCACGTAATAAATAGTTTCAAAATTGACATAAATGAGATTTTATAATATGTAATATTCTATTAAATGATTAAAAATTCATAAAAATATATATTTCATCTAAATAGATATTTTAATGTTATATATTTTTTAATTTATCAAATTGGGATGCGTTTGGAATTTTTATAGTAAATATATTAGTCCTATAATGTAAAAAAGACATGTTGTCATGGGAAGAGTTAATTTGTTTAACTAAGTGTTAATTCCAAAAGATAAGTTTAATTTACTGAAATATACTTGTATAAATTTAATTGTTTGAGATTATTTATACTGATAATCATATTATATGCAAAATAAATGACTTTTTGTGCTATTAGAAACTGAAAATCATTTTATATTAAATTAATAATTTTGGAGATTCTTAAAGTGCCCCTCCCCTCTCTTATAAAAGGGAACTTCTCCTTCGATTTTATTCACACCTATAAAGCCTTTTAGGTCATCCAAAACTTCCCATTTATTCCCCCAAATTCCCTCAATTCATCATAGAGTCCATACATTAGGATGAAATCAAACCTAAGGAGTCCTTTTGTGAAAATAAAAAGGAGATACACAAAGAATAGGTAATTATTTTACCAATTCAATTCAATTTCTTTTATTATTATACTTCCTATATCTATGTTGTTTCCATACTAAATTAATAAATATAGTATCATATATATATATTTATATGTTATTATTATTATGGGACAAATATATTCTTATTTTCATACATCCTACGAAAAACAATATCACCATGCATGTGTGTGTATGACTTATCGTCTACACATTGTTGTGTAATTTGTTTTTATTCAGTACTTTATTTGGATGGGTATAATTATGAATATAATCTAAATAAATAATCAATATTACAGGATAAATAATCATTATAATTAATATACCATCCAATTAAATACCATTTGACCATTATGTTAATGATATCGTCGCTCGTGCGTACATACAGTTTACCATCTCCACGACGCGATGAGATTTATCATCCACATTAACCATTAAAGAATGATTATAAAAAGATATATAATTAGTAAGTAAGAAATATATTACATAATAATTCTACTGGAATATGAAATATATATATATATATATACACTTATATTTCATTTACATACTTCCATTCAATACGATAAGAAAATAGAAACAACATTCATGCGTACGTACGACCTACTGTCTCCATGAATGGTGTATTCCATTCCATATATATATATATATTATATATTTATATATTGAATATATATGATATATAAATAAGGTATTAAATTTTTGAATTATTTGAATCATGATCTAATTAATAATATAAATAATCACAAATAAAAACATGTACGATAAATACATGGATTATTAACGGAAACGTTACCTTAACATAGAATTGTTAAATGAATGGGTAATATAAAGTCATAAATTAATCATATATGATATCATAAATATTATTATAATTTTTTTTCACATTAATAATTTGTTTAAAAAAAATATACTTCAGTTTTAGGCACATATGGAAGGAACCAGACATAAGGTATGGGTCAATTTTGCAATCTCATTATTGTCCAAGATTATTTATACATAGGTATTTACAAAGACATATTTATCATCCATGTCCCTGTTTCTTAAAAATGTTTTCAAAAGAAGTAATTTTAAGGTTTTTTAAAGGTATTATTTAAAAGAAACATAATTTTAAATGTTTCTATGATTTATTATTCTAAATCATTCTCATTCATGTCCATTTTTTCAAAATGGGTTTTATGGATTTATTTATAAGACATGAATATTTTAAAATGTTAATTTTAAAATTTCTCTCAAATGTTTCAAAGTGATATGGGACACTTTGACTTAAGAATATATATTTTTAAAATGTATTCTTTTATAAAATTTCACCTTTTAAATAAATAATTTCAAATAAAAATGGTATTTTTATCAAGATATTTAAAATGATTTTATTAGAGTATTTTCATCTATGTCAACATATTTTGTTGAATTTTATGTCTTATTGAGTTTGATCTCTTATGATAAAATTTAAATTATTTTATTAAATGGTTTATTGTCAGTTTGAAATAGATGTTCTATTTTAATACCATTCATGGATTATGGTTAATGTATTCACATTTATATGCTAGTATTTCAATATGAATATTCATGTTGTTTATGCTTTCCTAGGAGGAATCAATTGAAGTTAATAAGTGATGGGAGAGACCCACCATATGACCTCGATGCATTATTAGGTCTCATGATATGAAATCAGTTGGTGAAAAACCCTTTTAGTTTGTTTCTAAATAATTTTAAATTGTCATAGGGATATATATTGACACAAATATAATGGATTTATACCCAGAAACATATAATGTTATGCGGATAGATCAAGAAAGTATCAATATTGAGGATATATCTTAATAGTGTATACATATGACATTATTCATTCCCTTGTTATGAGAATAGTTATTGATATTATGTGAGATTATTCAACTAGTATAATATCCATGGATATGTTTTATAGATCACATTATTGTTTAATAAGGTACTGTTTATTATTACCATATTATGCTCATGATTATGTTTAAAAGTCTTTTGTTTCAGTTTTATAGATTTCCATTAAATTTTATACTTATTTATGAAAGATTATGCTATATAAGTTACCCTTACTAAGCATTTCATATAATCCATTTTTATGTTTTCTTTTCCAAGATGTGTATTATTACAATTATGTAGGGTTATTCTAGGAGAATAATGGCATTCTCATAGTATTGTCTATGTTGTATTTTATGTTTTGAATTGTAATGCATGGTTAATGTATGTAATCTATTTTACAAGACTTCTAAACTGATCGGTCCTTCATGATTTCATTCTTTACAATAATTCCAATTTATTATAAAAATGCATTGACTCCAGGCTTCTGGGTTTGGGCCATTACACGCCTCCATATGCCAAGAAAATAAAAGACGACTCTGATGGTTTCTTTCGGATGGGAGTGGAGTGATGCTAGAAGTTTATGGGGAACTATATGTAGTAGACCCCGATGTTTCGAGTACCTATTTATAAAAAGGTGTCTGAGTTATGAATTCCTATCTATATGGAAGTGTCTGGGCAAGGGGAGGATTTCCTTGTCCAAGGGAGATTTAGCTGCTGGGATATCGAGCATGGTGTATTTTAAGAGTAGAGTCCATGAGATCCATCTCCACAATACCATGAGGAGGACTATAGTGATAATTAATGTCTTATACTTCTACTTTTATAGAATAGTTGATGGACCCTTGTGTTGTTGAGAATGTGTCTTGAACAACATCAATGGAACTGGAATTGAGCGTATTAGGAATATGGGACATGATATGTGTCGTGGTCAAAATATGTCAACCTACATTTTGGCATTGTTAAGGGATATGAGACTACTATGTGATGGTTGCCATAATATTTATATATTCATCTGGTGATAAGGTAGTATGATCCCTCTACTGAGAAGCTGTTAGAACATTCCAATAAGATGAATCATTATTGGCAGGAATATGAGTCTATCCAGAGCTATGTTCCATTCTCACTTGGTAAGCATCAGTCAAGATAGGAGTTTGTGCTCGATCTTGAGCCTTTGGGATATGCCGGTAGCCTTTCATAGAAGGATTTTGAGCCAAAACCAAGGCATGAACTAATCTCACCTGGTGAGACTCTGTTGGAACAAGAATATGAACCTGGTTTGAGTGTGCATTCTTGGTCAGAATATGCCAATAGACCTTCGAAATGGGATAAGTAATATGTTCATTCTCTTGTATTTCCTTGAAATGATGTTGGTGTAGTCATTCGTTGGTGGAATTAGTAATATGAACCTTTCTTCCACGATATGATGGAATATTCTAGGTAGATTCACTAACAAGAATATGAGCATGTCCCAAGGCTTGTGTTATTCTCACTCAGTCAGCCTCGATCAGAATGAGGATATATTCATGATCTTGGGCCTTTGGAGTATACAGCTAGACTTTTTAATAGGAATATGTGCTTGTCCCAAGTTTTTTACCCCTCTCACATGGTGATACATGACCAAAAAGTGGATATGAGCCTGATCCTAGGCCTTTGGAACATGCCGCCATAATTTTTTGATAGGCATGTTCTGCTATACCGAGACATATACCGCTCTCACCTGGTGAGCCCTGATTGCAATGGGAGTATGATCCCAGTTCGATGCCTCATCCTTTATCAGAATATTCCAATAATCCTCCTCAACAATATCAAGATTCTGAACATGCGATGGTACAACCACTTGTTCATAATGATGATAATGTTGATTTTCCCTGGTTGTAAGAAAAAATGTTCAACCCATCCCATTATCTGCAACTATGCTGGAATATGCTGGGAGATCTCTTCCGATGTTTGTAAATTATATTGGTATTTTTGAAAATGAGTGCATGGATATAAGCCTGCACATTTTCAGTCTCCATTATACAGTAGTACATGACTTCGATTGAAGCGGGAATATACACCCAATTTTTTATTCCTTGCCCCATCAGAGTACTTAGATGGACTTCATACATAGGGGAAAAAATATGTGCCTCCCCTATTCCTATTTTGGGAATATTACCACATAATTGTTTTGAGTCAACAGAGATATGAGGCCGCTCACTGGTTCCTTCCAAAATATTTGAATAGGCATCATCATCTGGAGTGGGGATATGAGTCCTCTTCTTGGGATATAGAACCTTCCTCCACTGATTAGCCTTCCTTTACCATGCATGGGCATGAGAGGCAACAACGTTCCAGGTGATACCCTTAGCAGGTGACTAGTGAGTATTAGTGGGATGCTGCTGCTGGTGACGGTTGGCAGGTTCCCTCCATAGTATAACCTAAACTAAAAGGGATCCATATTTGGATTCCTACTCCACCTTTAGTAGATTTGGTAGGTGTACATTTTCGCACTTCTATATAATCACCTAAATTAGTAGGTTGTAGCAACAAAGGCTATAGTATTAGCAGGATCCCCTACCAGTCAATGGGGATTCTTCGGCTACCGTGCTCGGAGAGCCTCATAGGCAAATTCCATGGTTGGGATTGTACCATATCAGTGGTACTCTGGGACTATCATATTTTCCACCCCCCATTGGGGTTATTGAGTAGGTGAGATCACTTTGTAACCCACGGGGGTTGTACCTGAAAATTATTTTCCAGAGTAACTGCTAGAAGATAAAGACATTGTATTGAATTGAGATGTTTTCTATATCTATAGTCATGAAGACAATAAGGGACAAGATCACCAATTATTGAAATATATTAATCATAATGTACTCAATCAAATATGCATGTTTAATCCAATTTTATAATATTCATGATTATGCCATTCTGCTCATTTGGACCTATCAAAATGAGGATGTACATATGAGAACCCGAGCTATATAGGATCATATATATGATCATTTTGGTCTTACTACTTTGTTTGAAAATCATTTTCAAAACCAAGTGGCCTAAGAGATTCATATTGGGCTTGTCAGCGTTGTTTTCATATAGGGTGTAAACAAAATGGATCAATGGATTATAACCCAATCATTTATTATTATATAGATTCATGCCAGGTTCACTATTTTTGTTCCTTTAGGATCATATGATGAGGATGAGGTCCACCCGATGAGTCTGATTGTGGAGGGGTTTGTGCTGTGCACAATCACGAATATTGGGATACTATTGTCTCTCTTATCGGGAACTCCCAATGCTTCCCTCTTCCATAACTGGGTACAAACATGATTTTCAATGTAAGGCAGTCACCTAGGTTTTTAGGCCCAATGAATCTTGGGGGTGATCATTGGTTGTGATAAATGGAGTTCAGTATCATCACACCCTTTTGTGGATAATTGTTTCCTACTATGGGACTCTCTTAGAGATTTAAGATATGTTCATGAACACCTTCCAAATTTTGATATGGGACTAGTTACCCTCAAAAAATGAAAATCAGTTAATTCTCATTTAGGTGTAAATGATTGAGATATATTTAGTTAATCCATCAATATGTATCTGAGGTTCTCCACCATTTTCTAGTAATGGGTGATAGCTTATATGCTAAAGCCTTATAACCAAATGCTTTGGAAGATTCTTCCATTCAAGGAGGCAGTTGGTATTATGAGGAGAGGATTGAGCAATTATGATGAATTATACATATCTTGGTTATTATAGGAATAAATACGAATATAGTTCATTAGAAATTTTTAGTTCAACATCATGTGAAAATGAATTATATGGGTTTTTGGGACACCAAGTATTCAAGATTGAGTCCTGGAGGGGCGTCCTTTGTATCCCAAGTATAAAAAGAATCATAGTTTCCATAGTTCATTTGTTCAGTGATTATGTATTGTGGTCACCCCTAAAATTGTTGAGACTCATGGTGAAGATGATTTGATTATTGAAATTCCTTAAGCTTACATGAGTTATGGACAGCGTGAGAAATAAGGGATGAAAATGATCATTTCATTGATTGTGTTATGGGACTTACATGTTGGGAATGCCCTGAGATGATTTTCTAGGGAAACTCAGGCCTCATAGAGATTCCCTATGTATTATGGATATGGAAGGAATTATATTCATCATAGTTTAGTTGATTTATCTATATTCTTGATTGATGCAGTAGGGTGGTCAGCTATTGGGAATAATTGGGTCCCAATGGTTGAGATGTCAAAGTCATAAAGGGACTTACACAAAAGGGGTTTTTATTTGATGTCAAGCCTTTGGAAGACATCTTACATATCCCAGTTATTACAGGAATCAGATTTCTCATAGTTCCATCTATCTTATACTTCACTCTATGGTTCCACTTACCATTATGGAGGTTTTTAGTACACATGTTATGATTATTAAAAGTCCCTAAGACCACACGAGCCATGCACATTGTGAGAAATAAGGCAAACCAATTAATCAATGTCATTGATTTGAACAAGGGACTTAAATGTTGGGATTACCCTAGATGATCAATATAGAACTCGAACAAGAGGGAGGGGTTTCCTACAAATCCTGAATATGATAGGAATCATAGTTTCCATAGTTCTCTTTATATTGGTGTATATACACTAAGGTTCCCCTATTTATCGGGGCTTACACACCAAGGAATAACAATGTTATCAATTCTTGGGATGCCCTTGTGACTTGGCCTCCGTGTCTAGAGGGTGTTGCATGGCCCAATAGACATACCCAAAGGACATTTCAAGATCCAAATGTTTAGTCATAGATGCCATCGCAGGACCTGGATGGCTTTTCATGGGGGTCACATGATCCAACTGATGTGCCATGGTTTCATCCACAAGAGTTATCTTGACACATATGGATAGTGTCATGAAAGTCAGTATATCATGGCTCAGTGGATGTCTCATGTCTTGCCTGACATCCCTAGTGGGCATCGTGAGACCTAGTCAACATGTCTTGAAGGCTTCATGAGTCTCTCCTAAATTTCCCATAGGTTGTCATGATAGCTTAGTTAACATGCCTAGATGAGACCGTGAGACTCGAATGACATGATCACGAACTATTATATGAGTTAAGTGGTATATCTGAAGGAAGTCAGAAGGCTTGGGCAATATACCTAGAGGGTTTTTCAAGACCAACGTGGTGTGCCTAGCGGGACCGTTTGACTTGCTCTGAAATGTTTGAAGGATTTCATGTATCCCAAATAGCATGTTGAAGGAGTGTCGTGATATCTAGTATACATGTCTTGGTTTTGTCGCATGTTCTTAGATGATTCAGAAGAAGCGCAAGAGGGATTGCAAGTATATTTTTTACTCAAGTCTTAAAATTTTAATCTCTGTTATAGCTCTTTTATTAAGTTGGAATTAGGTTTGTTCGGTATCAGTTTATCTTGAGTGTCAAATGTTCTAGCAGACATGTGGTATGTTCTTCGTACGTCTCTCCAGGGATCCTTCATGTGATCTATGAATGATCACACAAAGTTCCTCATGTATGAAACATGATTTTCTAGCTGTTTTTCGGTATATTACCTAATGGAAGACTTTCTGATATCAAGACCAACTACTATGGGAAGTCTAATCTAGCACCGGTGCATCTAAAATACCTTGCACCCGAGTGTCCAAAGGCAAGAGTCTAACCCTTTCTTCCTGTTGGGGTGGGGAATTTATAGGAATATCCACACTAGGTTTTCATCAGTTCATGCTACATATCTGGCACAGATCTAGGATGGAGTCGGTAAATGGGTTTGACACCACACAACTTCGTGAGCTATTATTGTGGATCTCTCTAAGGTAATCACCTGATTTTTAGTGACCACTAGTACCACTCGTCAACACCCCCATTATTGTATTATTTATAAGTAATGAGGACTTTTTTGATCGTGCATGCATGTATAAGGACTTTCTTATTGTCATCTTGACATGTCCAAGGGCCTTCATGAGTTCTAAGTGCCTGTTGAAAGGCATCTGCATGATTCTTGATGAATTATTTGGGGCTTTCCATTGGACAAGGATATTTTGTCCGAGAGTCCTCCATGAGACCCGGGTGACTCATCATGGAGTCTTGTGGGATCATATCATGAACATCTTTAACATGTTTCTTAGGTTTTATGACCGCAATAAGCTTCTACCTTGTCCCTATTTTATTTCATTTTTATGCGAAAGAGGTTGGGAGTCATGAAATATTTAATGAGTAATGTCAAATACAATTAATATTTTTTTTTCATCGCATGATCGATATGGGTCATGTGGGGGTGAATGAACATTTCATTGAAAAAATCTATCCATTTATCCTTAGAGAGCTATGGGGAAGTGCATGGTTACCCGAATATGTCTGAGGATTTGCATGCGATGAGTATGAAAAGCCAAAGGGACTTAAAAAGATGAGTCAAACATGTATCCAGGGACTCGTAGTGCCTTAAAGATCACTAGGGTTTTGCCGCATGTCATTTAAAAACCATGAGTAGCTCCGACTTCCTTCCACTCTATTTCAATCATTTTATTTCATAAAGGCTCGAGGGTCTTGAAAGTGTTTTTAGAAAATATTTAGCATAATTATTCTTACCATCAGTAATGAGTCATGTGAACCTTACAACCACTTGGGGTCTCCACATTTTGGGCACATTTATGCGATTTTTTAAAGGATTTTCATGTTCGATTGTATGGTGCTTGTTGCAGACAACCCATGTGGTCTATGGGAGCTTATCCGATTGCCACTGAGTGACTAGATGTTGTTTGGAGGACCTTTTGAAAAATATAGGGGTTCATTGGAAGGGAATCTATAGGATCCACTATAGGTTATGCATGAAATTTGGAGTCTTTTTGTGACCATATAATGGTCACACGATCAGAAGCGTTTTGAAGGATCACATGATCCATGTGTATTAGCCATCTTCTCATTCTTTTTCTTTTAAGGGGGAAATTACACACATATTAAGGTATTTTATCCTTTATGAATTTTTTGAGGCTCATTTGGAATGTGTCACCAAGCTACAACTTCAAAAATTTTACAATGGATTATAACCATATACTCACACCATGGTAGACACTACCACTGATGGAGAAATTATGATTAAAACAAAAACAATTGTTGAGTTCTTTTAGATGAAATATCACAAAACTATAACCTTAGGAAAAGTGAACGAGGACATCCAATGCACTGGTTTCTCGAAGTAGAAGAGTCCACATTCCTTATATCCTAGGTCAAAGCTCTTACAAAGAAAGTAGGAAACTTTTTGTTTTCTTAATGAAAAACACCAAAAACATATCCTATTATAGAGGTACAATCATATGAGATGTGTGGATGTCTATATCCATATTAGGAATTATATGTAGGTATAGAGTAAATTCAAACTCAAAATTGTAAATATCTTAATTATAAACAACAATCGTAATAATACGAATAACCATACTACCATAAGAGACCCATTAAACAATAAAAACAACCAAATATGGGTTATTATCAATAGAGGAGTGGTATATATCAACTATGAAATTAGTGAAGACCTGTGTACCCTCCTAAAAACCAAGAACCCTGACAAAAAAAAACCATTTCCATAACAATAATTTTCTTCTATGACTCTGTAGTTTCATCAACAACAACAATATAAATATAAAGATATACCTAGGAAGCCAAAAGCATCCCCACTCCAACAATAAAACATTGAAAATATTCTTACCATGTTTGTTCAAAAATAGGACCAGTGAATTAATGAAAAAGATACTAAAATGAAAAATCAATTAACATGTCTCTGTAAACTCGAGCATTAGGTCGGAAAAATTTCCAAGACTCTCTCAAATAGATTAGTATCTATAATACCTGGTAATACTGAGACCCACATATAAAATGATTCCATGGCTGTGGTTCTTACAATTTGAAAAGAGATTAATATCAAACATCCATGTAAATGAAAGGAGATTAAGATAGATTAACAAAATGATAATCCAATAATCATTGAAAAAGAAAATAATGAGAGAATACACAAAGATGATAATTTTTTAGAAATAGATCAAAGAGAAAAAGACTAAGTGCAAGAGAAGACCCCAAAAGAAGATACTTATATAGAAACAACACCATAAATACCCCCTTATTCATTCCTAGAAGGGCTATTATAGGGGAAAAATATAGGGGCAATACAATTTTTTTTGTAGATACTTATAATACTCCACATCAATATTCTCTTTTCCGAAGACAATTCTTAAATGACTACTTATGATAAATTCTTAATGGAGTTTGACTAGAATAAAAAATAAATCGATGAATTTGGAGTTGTATCTTGGAATGAAGAATTTTTTCTAGTGGTACAACAAAATATCACACCAAAGATGAGATAACCTAGAAGCTTCTCTATTCTATGTACTATCGACTCATTTAATTTTAGAATACACTAAGTCAGTCTCATAAAAATATTTCATCTCATGCTGATGAGTGTATTCTAGTTATTTGAAAATGATGAACTTAATCCAATATATGCAATGCATAATTTTGATAACATATTTTTAAATATAAAATTTTACTTATTGAATGAATTTTCATTATGGTTGGTAAGTTCATTTTTAGACTAAATTTCTTGTCATAGATATGGAATAAAAATGTGATGTCCCCATTATTCTAGGGTGACCATTTTTTGGTACCAGTAAAGATAAAATATATGTTAACAATGTTACACTTATATTTTTAGTTGGTGATGGATATGTAGTGTTTTATTTGGTAAAAGAATCTGGGTAAAGTAAATATTCTCTGGAATGTCAATCCAAATTTTCGACTCAGAATGATAATGACAGTTTAGATCTTAAAGATGAAAAGGGGACCATTTAATCTAATGAATAGGATAATATTTAATATTAATAGATGAAATAAATTGATCCACTTACAATATAATCCTTACCATAGTTCTCATCATCGATCTTTAATCTCCAAATGATGGAACTAAATCCTCTTCCAAGCACACTCAAATATAATTTCTTATAAAATTAGGAAAAATATCCAGTCATTATGAGATATTATCTGACTAAATAATAAGAGGAAATTTTTTTGAAAGTCCATAAATGTATTAATAAATCTATAAATTGGAGTACGTATGATATAAAGGGAATCAAACCCATGATTTTAACTCACAAAATTATACTTGAACAAGGCTCACATCCAAAATGAAAACCTCAACGGTAACACAACCCCAATATAAAAGAAGTGGTTAAAAATGATATTATGAAACTTCTAGATACTAGAATAATTTAAAACATTTTATATAGTGAGTGGGTAAACCTTCTACAAGTGGTTATAAAAAAATAGGCCTTATAGTTATAGATAATAATGAAGGTAAATTGATTCTAACTCATACCATTACTGAATGGTGAGTCATTGTGGATTATATTAACTAGAGTGAAAATACAAGTGAGGACTAATTTACTATCCCATTTATATATTTTATTCTAGATATATTATTTAGGAACAAATATTGTTACTTTCTATATGAATATTTAGGGTGAAATCAAATCACTATTGACCCAAGTGATCATTCCAAGACAACATTCATATGTCTTTTCAGAACCTCCACCGATTGATGAATGTCATTTGGAATGTGTAATGTTTCAAAAATATTCCAATGTTGTATGATAAATATGATTCATGATATTTTGAAGGAGTTTTTTGATATCTTTATTGATGAATTCCTCGTTTATGGGTTATACTTCAATGATTGTTTATGTAATCAAGAGCCTGTGCTACAATGTTGTGAAGACAAATGTATTATGCTCAACTGGGAAAAATTAAATTTTATAGTATAAAGATGTATTATCCTAGTAAATAATATTTAAAAAAATGAATATAATTTTATCCATCAAAGGATAAACTAATAAAATAAATTCATAACCCACCACTATAAAGGTACTCAAGAGTTTTCTAGGAAATACTAAGTTCTATAATCAATTTGTAAAAGAATTTTCACAAACAGTGGCACCACTAATGCAAATCCTAGTAAAATAAAAACAATTATAAATTTATTAAGAGTGATGAAAATCCATTGAAACTTTAAAAAACAACTTAGTGTCATCTTCTATTATCATCACACATTATTGGGAAAGGAACATTGAGTTGGTGTGCAATGCTAGTGACTTGACTATGGGTACTATTTCAGGGCATTGTGCTATACCTATCTTTCATCCCATATACCATGAAAACCATAACCTAAAGGATTTTTAAATTAATTATATTCTATAAAGAAAGTTCTTATTAAATTGGTTTTCACATTTGATAAATTTAAATCAAACCTCGTGCTCTCTAGAGTTTTGGATTTCACTGATTTTGTAGCATTAAAGTATATTTTCAATAAAAAGGATTCCAAACCAAGGTTGATATGGTGGATCATATTTTTGAAATAGTTTTAAATTATCATCAAATATATAAAGGTATTTAATAACTTTATTTTTTATTATCTATCTAGAATCTAGATACTAAAAATTGATGATGATGATGATGATAAGGATATGAGAATTATATAAGACATCACTAATGAAACACTCTTCAATGTGGATGTGAATGTTCAACCATAGTTTTATGATATAAAACCAATTTGGACAATAATACTATTTATACATACATATCTTATCAGTAAAGGATGATGTTTTTGTCAGATGTGTCACATTATTACTCAGATGATCCACTTTTATTCATGAAATGTGTTAATGGGTTAATGAGGCACTGCATCCGAGAAGATGAAATTTTGAGGGGGTTATAATTTTTCCATACTTCACTATTTAGAGAAAACAATGGTTTTTATTGTATAGTTTCTAAAATTATTTAAATGGGATTATTTTCCCCCATATTCCATTGGGATGGATGGAGCTTTGTGAAAAGTTATGATCAATGCTAGCGAACAAGAACTACTGAAAATATATATGAAATTCTATATAACCCCATACTATAAATATGAATCATTAATGCTTGGGGAATAGATTTAATGGAATCATATCCCAATTAAAATAGATGTCTATATATCATGGTTATTGTAGATTATATATAAAATTGGGTAGAAGTAGAAGCTTCCACTCTTGACATAGCCAAAGTGAACTAGAATTTTATAATGAAAAATTTATTTTTTTTGGGTTATATTTTCCTGATTACTCATTACTGATCAGAGGAGGAACTTCAAAAAAAATTCCCTTAGAGGGTTGCTTGAAAATTATGGAATTCAGTACAACATTGGAACCCCTTACAACCCACATACTTGTAGGAAAGTGGAACTATCCAACTGATAAATAAATAAAATTCTAATGAATAATAGTGAATGCAAGTAAAAAAGATTGAAGTATCAAACTTGATGATCCCCACTAGGTGTATCACATGAGTTACAAAATAAACATTGGTACAACACCATTCAGTCCTTCTTAAGTAAAAACATGCCACATTCCTGTTTAATTAGAACACTACAGATTCTAGGATATCAAAAAGATAAATGTAGATTCTCATAAATATTGGATGAAAATATTATTAAAAGTATATGATCTTGAATAAATCAGCATGGAATCCTATGAGAATTCCGAAATTTATAAGGAAAAGAAAAAAATGGCATAACAATCACATTGTTTTAAGGATATTCATATCAAGGAATAAAGTTATTTGATTTAATTCCCACTTAAAATTACTCCCTATAAAATTGAAATCCCAATGGTTGGGTCCAGTAAATGTTATTAAAGTCTTCCATTATGGAACTATAGAAATTCTATGAGGATACGGTCCACCCATTGAGGTCAATGAGAAGCAATTAAAAATTTACCAAGAACCATTTTAGAAAGAGTGTGTCTTATATTTCAGGTTCACCTGCTTTGAAGTGATTTCTTGATCTATTACTTAAATAATGAACAAACTAGAAGAAACACAGGTTTGTTTCCTTTGGTTATATTAGGATCGTTCAGTTTCAGTTTTTTCACTACCTTTGATTGAGTGTAGATAATTTTAATAAATTTATAGAATAAAATAAAATATAATGTCATTAAAAGTAAAACTTTCAAATAATTCCTCGCATAATTCCAGTCATAATTTCCAAATTTATGATATAAATATTTCATCCATTCTTTTCAAACATTGAAACTTGGCTTTATGATGTTGACCCTTTGACTACCCCATGTCACCACCCCTTCTTTCTCGCCATAGGTCTTATTATCCTCCCCACCCTCAGCTGCACCTCCTTCCTTCTCCTATTCATCCCAATCTATATCTTATCCACCATTTATTACTTCACCACCTCCTCTGTTCCTCAATGAAAACATGGAATGAAAGATGTGAGGGGAATGACATCCTCCTCTAGGAACCTAGGAAAGTGTGGAGGTTAGAGAATAAGAGATCTCGCTACCTAGCATCTGGCATGGGCTCCTTCACTGCCCCCATCGGAAGATCCCACCAACCATTCATTACCATCATGTTATGATTCACAGTCAATATTCTAGAATTTATAGGATGTTACCCTACCTGATCCAATTCATCAATATTTGCGGTTGTTAGACCCACAACATAAAGTTCAATTTTCCCTTTTATAGGAAAAGTCTACGTGGATCAAAAAATCACTGGATTTGGACATATTAAAAAAATTATCATGGTCAATGAGATCATGGAGACCCTCTACTATATGAACCTATCTCATATCATAGAGGTATGCGAAGAGACATACTAAGAGATCTTTCTTGAGTTCCCACCCACCTTTAAGTAATATGTCATTCACGCCACCTTCAGGGTAGGAGGTAGGCATTGGGACCCATGGTGGGTGAGTTTGGTGTTGGAATGGGGGTTTATTATTATAATCTTCCACCTCTATTGTTTATTTCATTCTTATCATAGACCCAAAAATTATGATATGCTAAAGAACTTTGCAATGATAGCTCATGACACTACAAGCATCCAATATATTCCATCTGAAAATAGAACCCAACTGAGGGGTGTTTCTATACAGATCATCCAACATGATTTATCCCTTTCATAGATAGTATGTGGTGATTATCATGGGGCCATTATATAAACTGGGTTTTCCATCATTTCCACATCCCTGGGAGCCCTATCTATGAACATGGACCCCCGGTTGTCATTATAGTATGAGGTATAGGCTAGAAAGACACATGGGACTCTAAAGGGTGGAAAATGTTCAAACATCTTGATAGGAACATGGGTGTTTTTTACTTCTCTAAACCTCTCTATTCCATAGAAATAATTTACTATATTGAAACCATCTTTCTCCATAAGTTAGTGATGCTCAGAAAGGTAGAATATCACTATGAATTTGCAACTGGCTACAACAAAGTCCATCGATAAGGCACCTTCTCCGGACAACATGATAGATCCATAAACCCCTATTGGTCAGACAATATATTCTATACTAGATTCCTCAAATTAATCATATAAAATATAGATAATTTTAGATATATAGGCAATAGTTTGTATCCATGAAAACAATATCTATTGCATTCTAGAGTACTAGTAGCGGATATTCCATCACTTTGGCATTATATTCAATAACCCCTTAGAGACTTCTTCCACTACTCTACCCCTTCCACTACTCTACTAGCCACAACTACATCTGTCCATCATCACCCTTCTGCTGCTAGGACATCCTATGCCTCCATCCCAACACCTACCACCCTGAAACCAGTGGCTACCCCAGTCATGCTTCCTTCCATGACCATTGACATTTCTTCTCAGCAGTATTTTTTAGTAGAGAAAACTATATATGGAAAGGTCCCTACTCTAGAGAGTCTTCTTGAGGGACCATGTATCGATCTAAGAGCCAAAAAGATGACCATTATTTGGATTAGAACATAACCTCTAATCACATCAAGACTTGTACCACAAGTAATGATCAAGCTAGCTGCCAGTACCATCACACATATGTTGGTATTCAATCCACCTTACTATACCACCATTTACATAATAGACATGGAAGGGTGGATCCATCCACCCAAAACTAGGGAGGGTACAAATGATAACGATTATATTTATTCTTCCCACTATTTTTAGTTGTTACCTATTATACCATTGTTTTTCATTATGGGTGTATTTTTTAAATCACTGTATTACCTACCCTTAATTGTGATATTTACATCATCTAATGGTTGGAATGAAATTTTTTTTGTCTAATGATGAAATTATTACTCATTAATCATTATTCATGCATTCAACTATTTTATATCTCACTCTTATACTTCTTCTATCACATTTGATTCCTCAGATGTGATGTTAATTGGCCTCCAACATGAGGTTTTCCATCATGCCACAATAATCCAGGGACCACATTTATAGATTACCATGAATTCTTTCTGTATTTTAAACCTACCACACTAGTGGTTTGGGACAACCATTTTGGAGGCAATCAATCCTTCTAGGAGCCATTTAGAGCAGTAGGGAACTACCTCTAGTTCGAGCAAGAGGCTGAAGATAGATGAGATGATGGATGTTTATGACTGATCTTTTTCAATCTATTTGGTTGACTCCATAATTATTAGAACTTTATGGGAGGAAACCCATGGTCCAGTCTTATGATTAGTAGTTTCATTTGTTTAGGTATTTTCTTTTCTTTTTCTTGGTATTATATTCAATTAGTTCATTTAGGTACTATGTTATTACTATATTCCATGAATTTATATGAGATAATAATCATTTTGATTCTTGTGTGGACCTACACATTATTAATTCATATTGGATATATATTGTGAACTAATAATTTTTCTTGTGCAGGTATGTTTATTCTCTGACATTATTTCAGGTGGTCAAGATTCACTTTCTCATCCAACATTTTTCTACATGGTATGACATTCATTTCATAGATCTCTTGATTCACTACACTATTTCCATTCTTATTATAAATATCAATTCACTATAATTTCCATCTCTATCACATATTTTTTTTCAAAGAATGAAGAAAATATTTCATTTTAAGTGGGGGGGTAATTCTTGATCTCTATTTCATGTGCACCTAGATTGTTTCTTATTATCATTAGTTTAGGGGACATTTTTTATTAGAAGATTTCTTAAACTTGAAATATAATTTAACCCAAGTAATTAAAAGAGAACATTTAGATAGAGATTATTAAAATCAATTATTTATTCTTGCTTAGAATTTTAAAATAATTATTGATTTGGGTATTTTAATTTTTATCTCAATTCCTGAAATTTTATTTTAATTAATTAATTACTTTCTACTATCCCCGGAGTAATTTTTAACTTTATTCTCATTCCCAATAGGATTTTAGAGATAATTTTTCCAATTATTCATTGAGTGTATTTATTTAGAGACACTTGAGACATGTAAAACTATAAAAACATTCATTGGAATTTTATTTAGTTTATGATTGAAAAAACACTATTAAAATGATTGAGTAATTTTGATTGATTGAACCATTTTTTCTAAGAACAAAATATACATTATCCTTAATTTTCCTATAGCTTCCATGGTTGAAATTATTAGAATTGAGTCATGTTATATTCTATTTTATCCCTTCTAACCCTAGTCTTTTGGTTATTTCATGATTTTTATTCAAATAAGTGATGGGGGAATAACCATTTTTTGTGTAGATGACATTATTGTTAATGAGGAGATGTGAGGTGGTATTTTCACCCAATATGTGGGATGTGGTCTTTGATTACTTATAATATAACTTTTTTATTATCATATTTATAAAAAGATACTAATTATAAAATACAAAATATGGGTTGTGTATTAAGAAGTTCAGAAGTCACCATTACTTGGTTGGTGAATATCAGGACAAATCATATGTGATTTAGTGGTGGATGTTAGATCTATCCTAAATAAGAATTCTAAAAAAAATAAGAAAAGGGGAATATAAATAAACAATATAACTTCATTATACTTTCATGTAATATTCATGGACATACATATTTATTTTAGGACTATAGAGATCCTACTTTATAAAGAGTAATATTCTTTACACTTTTCATGAATATCATACATAATTATTTATATTTTACCCCCCCTCTAAGATTCATTTTTATCATATACTATCCTACCATCATACTTACATTATTTTGAAACTTAATTTTTAAGTCCTCATGATGATTATATTATTTTTATTTATATATTAAATATGTTAAACCTAATTCATGACTATGGTTAGGAACATATATTCAGGGTATGTGGATAACACCGATTTTATTTTACCTTGATTAATGAGAGAAAATTCAAGAGGTTGAAATTTGAAATATGGGTATAACTGTATAAGGAATAACTAATAAATTTAAATTAAGGGAATAAATTATTGGAATAATGAAACTGATAATGATTCATTACTAATTTTATTTTCCGGGATGATTTTGGAGGACTATTATATTTCTTCTAACAAATGGTTTTATTTTATTTTATATAATTCATATTTTCTATTAAAAATCATTTCCTTGGAGACACTAGTTCATAAAAAAATTTCTTGGGGAAAACTAAATTATTCAGGTGTGGGTGATCTTGATAAAATTATTTAATATATAATTAAGACTTATTTCATTGTTCCATTTTCCTATTTTACAATTAAATATGGTGATATTTTAATGATTTTTTTAGGTAATTGGATACATGGATGAAAAAGAGGTGTTTCCAAAAAATCTGCAATTTTAGGTGAATTATATCATAAATCAATGATTTAAAAAGTCAAATTATTGATGTCATACTATATATAGACATATACCCAAGATGAAAATCCATTTCAATATATAAATGTCCCTAGAAAAGAAAACATATGATGTAAGATGAAAACTTATGTTGTAAAACCCTCTACCCCTATCTTTGTTCAACCTTCCTGAAGTCCCATTGATTCAATTCCAGCCATAAATCAAAGAGATATAAAAAATGAAGATTATAAATTTTTTATTACCATTTACCACATAATTGTTTTATAAAAATTGAAATCCATGAAGACTTATGATGTAGTATCCATTTACGTCATAAGGTTCTCCAAACTATTTGTATTTTGGGAATCTCCTAACTTAAAAACTATTGTTTTTATTTAGTTTTGATTATTATATCTCCATTATTTATCTCTTATATTCACACATTTTTAGTACATATTTTTTCTTCTCTTTCACCTGAAATAGATACAATTAACATTTATTATTCCGAACTCGTATTACTTTCAATTCAACTTTCACGATACGTTTTTTTATATTCTAGTAAGCCTATTGTTTTTGATATGTTTGTTGATTATTGATTTTTTTAATGGATATTTCAATCATTATTCTTTTATTCCCCATGATTAAATATATCATAATCAGGTGAGGCTAACCTTCCTGAGGATAGGGATTAAGAGTAGGTGTATCAACTATTCAATGTATCTCTAAATTAAAATTTGGGTAATTAAATATCTAGGAAATTAGGTTAATAAAAGAAATCATATTTCATTCTCTTGAATGAACTAGATCTGGGGTATTTTAATTGAATAAAAATAACCCAATCAAAATGAACCATACTAGGACCAATAGTTTATTTTTTTACTATCCTTGATTTTGTAACAAATATATCTACGCTGACAACCACCTCTTCACTAAAGACGGATTTTCCACGTAGGTAGATTTATTTTTCCTAACTGAACCAAACTTGGTGAATCTTAAAAATATAAGTAGTCTAATCTAATAGATTTTATGTTTTTATATTTTGGGATATTCGTTGAAAATACTCCCTAAAAATTGATCTTGAACCCTTCTTACCTCATATGCAGTCTAATCAATTTTCTTAGCTTAAAACCCAACCTTATAGAATTTACTTAAGAAATCCATTCTCGAATATCATCCTTAGGTCACAATCCATGTTTTCACCCACTTGTGGGTTCAACCTTGTACTTCCACAATTTTTCATACATTATTAGTAGTGTTAGTTGGGTTTCCTACAAATTTCTAATATTATCATGCTCATGTGGAACTAAAAATTTTGTGCAGGCTAGTCAATTTTCTAAGATCATGAAGAAGGGAAGTAACACTATATCTTATTCCAAACTTCACAACCTTATATGGTCTATAATTATAAGGGGGGGGGGGGAATGTAATAAGTTTATCAAGGGTTACTCAAAAAAAAAACAACACCATTGGTATAGGATTGAATTTTTTCTTAAGAAAAAATAGACACAACCTATTATATTCCAGTTAAACTAAAGAGTATCCATCTATGTATAGTGAAAATATGATAAATCTTGATGGGATATCCAAATATTTTCTTGTCATTTAGTTTATTTCAAATTTTCATTCAAAATTATTCAGTAATTTTAATTTATATGAATGTCTCTTTTTAAGAAATAACCAGGAAGTTTATTTATAAGGGGGATCACTAATTTAAGAAACCCTTTTCAAAAATGAAATTAACCATAGAAAAAGTGAACCCACAATGAAATCAACATAATGTATGAAGATGTAAAAATACCACCTGAGGAGATAACCTACCACAAAAATAAAGGGAATGACTATGTGAAGAAATAGTCATGTAGTAAGTGGAAAAACCATGTGAAGAAGATATCATACTACAAAAAACTAAAAAATCCTGGATCGACCACATAATGGTATTAATCAACCAAATGAACATGATTTTGTAATGAAATGTGATTTTTTTTGGATTGAAAAAATATTGAAATAAATATACCATGTAAAGGAAATAAGTGACTAAGTATGTGAAATAACTATACAATATAATTGACCAAAACATGTTCATGGTCATCCAACAGGACACAATACATGTATGGTTTGTCAACTAACTATAATAAAAAAGGGTGGATCAACCATGTGACCAACTCATCAAAGATTTTTTTTCAAATTCTATTTAATGTCAATAGAAGATGCAATTTGGAGCTTACTAGATTAAGCTTCCTAACTCAAACATTGGTTACTAATCACATTGATATTAATATTATTAATTCTAATGTATATATTTTTTAAATATTATAGGGACTTTCATGGAATACCCATGGTTCATCCAAAATGAAAATAGGGTGAGTTAAATTTCAATAAACATCAAATATTCTACATTTAAGGGTGTATTGTTTTACTCATTCACCTATTTTTTATGTTTTCCATATTTTTTTTAGTTCTTTTACTAGTTTTCTGAAATTTTAATGCTAAAAATTTCTAAAAAATTATGGGTTTCATGTTGAAATCAACGAGTTGAGTCTTTTGGCTACTAATTTGTCTTGAATTATTTATGTTAATATAGTGTAATAACATTCTGATTATTTTTAATTCATAAAAAGTACTTTTTAACTTATATATTTCACTATATTATCATATAAAAGTAATATAATACACTAAAAAGATTAATTATAGGATTATAGGAACTGTGTACATGTTCTAGATCATTCTTTATGTTTGTGTGGAGTGGAGAAATGTTTATAAACATTCCCATGACCCTTAAAGAATTATCTCAATTGAGATGAAAATATATTTTCAACTAACAACCTAAATTGATTTCTTCACCTTATAATTCATCTTTGGGGATAATATTTTGGGTTTAAGTGTGTCTGTGGGGGGGGGGGGAGTTTCTCAAAATGTTCTAAATTATTCTCCAATGATTTTATACATAAGTTGCCCTATTTTCCTATGAAATTTCAGGTCTTCAAGCTTAAAATTTATTTTAATTCTACCCTGAATAGTGAATAATTTTATACTAGTAATTGGGGATTTTATTGATTTAGTAATTACTAAACTTTTCTGACTATAGAGTGATTTTTTATAAAAGAAATTATGGAAGGTCTATTTCAGAACAAGTAAAGGGAGTGTTAATGAAAACATATGTTGAAATTGTAATTATAAATTGAGGAATATTGATGTTTTAACATGAACCTATACAATATTCCAATTATAATATACAGAACCTCAGAGATCCAACTTAAAATAAAGTCAAATATGACATTTGAAACTAGAGTAAAATAGTAAATTGGGGTGCCACTTGGAATCTCTAAGACATTAAGAACTAAAAAATCCAACCATTTATACAATAAGTGATTTTCCAATTCTATTTTAAAAAAATAAAATAAAGTGTCTAATTATAAAAAAATAATTCATTTAGGTGAGGGGAATTTTAACCCTGTTGATGAATAAAAAAATTAAGTTATATGAAAATAATTTTAGTTTTATCAATAAAGTGGAAAATGGATCTTTGGTTTGAGGAACCTGAGATAGAGTGATTATTGAAGGTAATTATTTTTATAGTTTTACTTACAATTTAATATTCCCTATTTCAATAATTAGATCTAGAAATTAAACTTTTATGGAAGTGTTGGAAGTAGAATAAATCCACATAGGTGGAATGTCATTTTCAGTAATGGATGAAATTATGATTTCTTTTCTTATTGGGTTATGTGTTTGCAATTTGGAGGGAAAAATCATTTTGAATAATATTTTTAATGGAATTAATTTTATTACATGGGTGTGAAATTGATTAAGTATGGGGAATTTGATGTTTCCTTTTTTATTACACATAGAAAAACCCATTTTTTGAGAAATAAATGATTATTTAATATAAAATAATTCTTTAATTAAAATATTATTTATTATAAATGAGCATGTACCCAGGGGTAAAAAATCCTGTTTGTTATCCAAAAGGCATAAGATCAAATCTGGATAGGGTTGGAATTTCTTTGTCACTGTAGTAGCTATTATAAAGGGTACTGTATCAGTGGAACTATTCATCCTATTTGAGAACTCATGCCACAGAATTGGGACATTGGGCCACATGGCCTCCAAGACACCAAATTGATTTTTGGAAAGGGCCCATGTTCCACCATAGAGTAGTAGTGATGAAACAATTCACCAGAAGATCAGAGTAAGAAATTTGGTTGGTAGTGTGGCTTGGAATCATGCAACATTTTCAGGTGGGTAGCTCAAAAGTGTGATAGGTGAATTGGAAACTATCATCTATTCATCTAACTACTTGGGATATAGGGGTTCTCTTCCACTAAATTATAGAGGTTTGTACAACATGACGGTTCTTGGTAGAGGGGGAAAACATCGTGTGAGTGGTGATGAAAAAAATAGGGGAAGAAATGCATTTTATAGGGAGCGTGTCTTGGAGACATGTGGGAGTTGCTGGTGGGAAGCTTGAAAGAGAAATTACTGCAATGAAAACCATCATCTTGAACTCTACCAAGATGTGGGTTTAAAGAGGTCTGCTTTGTGATGATCCTCATAATGGGGAATTGCAATTCAATATTTGATTATAAGGGGGGAATCATAGTGAGAATATTGGGATCATGATGTGAAGATTGGATACTCATATTGGGACTTGGGGTCACATTGTCTTTGGGAAATAAAATATTATAATGGACCTTCGAGCCATTGGGCCTTCGAGTCATGTAAGGGTTACCTCTAAACCCTATTTAAAAGAGAATTATCATTCCGTAATAAAAAAGGATTATTATCTTCTACATGTTAAAAATGATAAAGTATTATAGAATATTTATTAACCTAATATTAAATATTCATTCTTATTATATTTTATAATAAATACTTATTTTTGGACATAATTGGTCAAAAAATTAATTTATCCAATTTTTATATATCTAAAAAATGTATTTTATTATTATTTTGAGTTTTTAAAATATAAATTTTTAAATTTTATTTACCTTGTTTTTTTGTGTGTTGAATTCATTTTTTAAAGTTCCATAATTTTTCATTTTTATCAGATTATTTCAATTCATTAATCTAAAATGTTGTTGAATTGATGTTTTTCCCTAAATAGTGAATATTGTGTTATTTTATGTGTTCTTTGATACAATCAATCAATCTTGCGATAAAAAAATTACCAAAAGATAAGTATTCAACCTAATGTGAAACCTCTCAGCAAACCATGAACTAGTCTACCATATGAAAAGGGAGATACATTGAAAAATATACAATGTGTGAAGTGATTATGCCTCACATAGTCGACCATAAGAACAATGTCCAAACGATCATGCCTGTGAATGAGTGACCTCAAGAGGTAAATTTATAACCTACTCTGAGACCAACTATGGAATAAACCATAAATGAAAGTTATATCGACCATGTTTGCGTGAATATTGACTTATTATAATAAAAATATAGGGAAGAAAACCCATCCTTTCATGATGAGTTGACTGAATCATGCCAAATTGACTTTGGCCAATATAATTCACCAACTAATCTCTATAGTCCAAATCAAGATGAAAATATAAAATGAAAATTTATTTGAAAGATAATTGACATCCTGTTTGAGATATTAGGAACCAATGAAGGGAGATCTATACCAATAACAAATTTATGTGTATATGAGATTGAATTGGTGAATACCATTGGAAACTAAGGTTGTGACAAATCTAGTTGAAGTAGGAAGTACATAATGTTTCTGATCTTGGATGAATGAAGACCCGACTAAAATTAAGTGATTTTAAACGTGACCAAATTAAGAATAACCAAATCGAGGATGAATAATTCAAGTGAAATATTGACATAATATATTTGAAGAAATTTTTTCTAAAGAATCTAGAGACCCATGACCGAACAAAAAAGACTGAATACATGAAAAAATGATAGATATTAATGATTCAAATAAGACCGAACATAAAATATAGAAAAATAACGAAATATACTCCACACAAGAACAAAAATGAACCTTAATGAAGAGGGAAACTATATAAGATTATAGTTTGAGTAAATATATTATTTATGAATGATTCTCAGGTAGTAGAATAAGGTGGAATATGATATATTTTTGATGTCAACCTCGTTTAAGGATCTCATCCCTGTGTTTGATAAAAAAGAGAGTTTGAAAGATTAACTATGATATTTTAAGTGAATATTGACCATGAGTCAAAGAGTTAATTTTTAAATGTGAGTGATCTAATGTGTTCAAAGGGGTATAATATTGGTGTTATCTAGTGTGTTGATAATTGTATGATCGATAATAAGGGATTCCTTCTGGATCTCCAATGCTGTGGAGATAATGTAAAAGTTTATCGAACCTTAGATTATTAATTAAATACATATAAGGAATTGATTTCTCCAGTTATGGGTTGAGGTCATGGACTTATTCGTGTGGGTAACGATGTGTAACCAAGGATTATAATCTTTATAAGTATGCATTAAGAAGTTTTGACCAAGTATTTAAAGTTCATTGTTGAATGAGGGATGTTTATTTAAGGCCACAAACGTATGTTAGGGTCATCCACCAAGAGTCAACAATTGTGTAAGTGTTATTCAGCTACAGATTGGCCAATAGTTGAGAGTGGAAATGTTACATCAATGTCTTGAATCTTGTTTATTTGTTATCAAGGATTCCTATATCAAGGCAGTCCCATATTCACATCATGGTTTAAATTCCATTATATCATGGTATCATTCAACTTAATAAGGTTTTGTTAGAGTCTTCTATTGAGATTCATGATATTTAAAGGTTATGAAAAGTGGAATTAAAATGAATGGAACTATAAAATTCAAAAAACAAATCACAAAAAACGAGATAATGGAAGATTTTGGGGAGTGTTGGAAATTTTTGAGAGTGGTGAACCGATACAGTAATACTTTCATTCTAATCCAACATCATGTGGTTCTATAACATTTAATTGCATGAGTTTAGCTAATCTCACTAGGTTTTAACTGAAGCTGATGAAGATCACATGGGATAATTCTTCATGGACATCACTACATGATAGAAAATTTATCATCATATTTTTATTTTGAATAATATGATTTGTTTTAATTAAAATTTACTCTTTCTTAGATAAATGATCACATTCTAAGAGACATGAACAATTATAAATCTGAATTACAAGAACCAAATTTTGATTCTCTTTCTTCCAATCTTCTCATTATATAATAATAGTATTAATTTATAAGTATACTAATTTTTTTATTCTCCATTCATTTTTTTGATATAAAACCTTTATAAATGGGGGATAATATGATCCCGGTTCTATGAAGTGAATCTCACAGATTCATAGAGATCGGAGCATCATGTTGATCGTCATTCATATTCTTCACCACTCATAGAAATTTGTGATAGTGATTTGGAGTTTTGCGACATCAAATTCATTCAAAAGATCATTTTTCTAATTTTTATCAATTTTTATTTTCCCCATCCTTCTAGTTTACTGACTGGGTGTGGTTGTGTGACTTTTGAACTCATGAACATCACTTCAGCTAAGAGACATTTGTAGATGAGGTGGTTCGATTAAGTGATTATTTTACACTAGGGAGAGTTCTATCTTATTGGAATAAATTCAATGGAAAAGAGATCAAATTTTGGGGTTAGATAGGTGTTTATCTGAGACATTGACTATGTAGTGAGTGAGCATAAGTTTTTATAGTCTTATGCTTAAGAAGATATATGATTGGTAGTTGAAGAGTGAATTAAACTTGGTCTAGTCATGTATCTCGTTGACTTCCATCTGAGTTTTTCAAAATTATACATAATATTTTTCTCCTATATCTTCTAATAAATTGACTACTACAATTACAAATTATTTTCTTCATTTTTTTCCTTCCATTATTTCAAATTTACAAAAAGAAAAATATATTTTAAGAGAATCATTAGGATGATTGACATTGATTCCTTGAGACCAACCCTATTGTTGACCACTGTTCTATACATTGGGAGATTATAAATATATATGAATGCTATTTATAGTTGGGGAATTTTTTTTTGTGTTATCATAATAAATTATTAAGTAATAGAATATTCTTCATGATAGTTTAAGGTTCAAGAGAAAATGTTTCTAATACATGCTCTGGAGGTGGGTGTAAAAATATTAACATTGAAGATTTGGATTCATTATATATATAGAGATATGTTTGAAATATAAATATATCTTAAGGGATTAAATTATATATTCACACAAAAGGTTCTCAATATATACCAATGGAGACTGTTACAATTGATCAAAGACTATGACTGCTTGATTTATTACCCTCATGGGAAAGTAAAAAAACAACTTATTCTCTAAGTAGAAAAGATCTTATAACCATATACATGATGATGATCGAGAAGGATAAAATATTCATTGACATGTAAAGGACATATATGGATTCATAAAGGTATGAAATAAATTACCAACTTGTACAAATTATTTCTCAATCATGCATTTTGGGGAATTTTAAGAATGATCCGAGGGAGGATATAGGGGTACAGAATAAGGTGGTGTATTATGGAATTTTGAAATAATCCTAGTTAAAAATTTCTAAATAAGAAGTACTGATATTTGGGAAATGATTAGGAATCCCATATAAGACTAAGATAAATAAAGAGCTATTACATTATGCTCATAGATCAACATTCTATGTCCAACATAGGAGCACATAATGATTTAAGATCTATAATATCCCCTCTGATGGGATAATATGAAGAAGAATATTTATAAATATATATAAAATTTATAGGCATTCCTATAAAGGAAAAAATTCAAAAATATTAGGTGAATATGTATCCATTAACCACACTAAAATGAAAAAGGGAGAATATCACTAAGAAATTTGTAACAGGTCTTCTAAAGACATCAAAATGAAAATTTTCCATATGGGTTATAATGGATCATCTTATAAATATTGGTCACATAATCAATACTTTATAGGTATTCTCAATAAACCATCTAGAAAATATATACATTAGATAAGTGGTGAGACTGCATGGAACACAACAATCGATTATATCACTTTGAGATATATAGTTCATCTCAATTTTATGGAAAATAATTTAAAGTGAATTAAACATAGATATGAACTTTATAATGATATATTATCAACAAAACTATGTTCAATATGAAAAGAAAATTCAAACATTAGAATTTTTTCTCATAGAATACTCAATAAACATTAATGGAGGTTTGTATCAACATATTACTCTGCTAAAGTTCTTATGAAACAATATCTTTTACTCAAGAGTTAAGAAAGATACTCATGAATACCTCTATGGGTGGAAATATTGAAATCTAACCCGTTGGTATGAAGTTGTATAATTTAATCTATTTGGACTTAATCTGATCAAATAAATTATAGATAATGTCAAATCCATTCAATAACACATCAAATAATTACATAGTATATAGAAAATATTTGATGAAAATCATTGAAGTTATATAAAATTTGTGGTTGAAGAAAATATTCTCTATTTTATATATCTATGCAAGAGAGTTGTGAGGCTTGAGAATAAGAAAAATATATGTCATATATTATTTGTAGCCTTTGATAATATTTACCACATTAGAGCTATGACCTATCGACTAAAACTTTCAACAAACCCATATTAGGTGAATTATGTGTTCTACGTGTCCCTATTGATAATGTAAATACATAATCCCTAACATATATTAAATTTAGAGGTGGTTCAATTGGATAATGATATCTCTTATGAGGAGAAATCGGTTAAGATTATTGATAGAAGTGATGAATTCTTGAAAAAAAATTATCAATGTACTTTGGAGAAAATATATATATGAATATGCATCATAAGAACATTAAGAATAAAAAAATAGAATTACATCCATTATTTTTTATCTTAGTATGTTAAATAAAATTTTTAGGATAAAAATTTTAAATGGGGGAAAAATTTAATGACAATATATTTTATATTTTTAGAAATGGACATGTGAATAAACATGAGTATCATATTTATGAATATTATATACTCTAAAACACATGTTCCAAATAATGAAAAACAATAAAAATTTGTTAAATAAATTTAGAGAATATATATTCCTAATAAAATTAAAAATAATATTGTGGGATGAATATAACTAGAATTAAAAAATTGAGTCTCTAAGAATAATAAAGACTATAAAAACACTATAAATAAAAAAAAATACTAATTTAATAGATGATTTTTGAAATAAATAATATAACCTTGAGAGAAACTAATGTGGATAATTAATAAATGAAATAGGTGGTATTTAGATAATTTTTAAAACTTATGTGACCATATGAAATATGATCATTGGAATAGTAACATGATCATTGGAATAGAAAAATAACCTTTAGGAATGGTTTCATGACCATTAGAACTATGTCATAATATTTTGGTATTTTATGAAATAAAATATTAATTAAATTATATCATAAGGTAATTATATAAAATTATTAAATAGGTTAACATAAATATTTTATATAAAGATACCATAATGGTATTTTTGGAGAAAATTTATGTATTATTTTTGTTATTTTTTTAGTTAATGAAAAAAATTTAAATAAAAGGTTATTTTCATAAATAAAATTTATAAAAGAAGATATTTTTATATAAATGACAATAAAATATTATTCAATTATAATTAATTTTTAAGGATTGTAATTTGATCGTGTCATAAATATTAGTATTTTTTAATAAATAATGAATTTATTATAAATTTAAATTCTCTTATTTATAAAAATAATTTTGATAAAATGAATTTAGTTTTTGGAATAATCACATCAATTTTTTTGAGTGAGTGTTTTTTGTTTTTCATAAACATAAATATATGATGGTGATTAGTAAAATATCATATTAGTACTATATTTTTTAATAGCGTGTTTGAATGATATTGTGATGTTTCTAGAATTTAAGTGAATATTTTCATGTCGCATTTACAATTGAATCATAGTCCCCAACTATTGAATCAAAACATAGTTCACTATTTGAAGATATAAAATTTTATACAAAACATCCCTCTCTACCTTAAAAATACCACCATCCTCCACTTGTTTCGCTTCAATTTAAAAATTAATTTAAATTCAATAAATATGAATAAATAAAACCCTATATATATATTATATAATACCTTCATGTTCTATACTCACAAAAATATAATCTTTAAAGGATTATGTTTCAGGGTAAAATAGGCACGTCAAAGTAATAAAGTAAGTTTTATATTTCTCACACCATTCAATTTATTTTCTTTATTACTTCAATTTCCAATTTATAATTATAATAAACATGAACATCATCATATAATTAATTCTTTAATGATAATATAACATTAATTATATATTATTATAATTTATGAAACCCTTTATTATAGTAGTTTATAACACACGGCCCATCGTGGATGACTTTAACCATCTATGTGGTGTTATAAAATAGCTATTACTAACATAATGGTTGGTTAAAATAAACCATTTTATAGTAAAATATGAACTGAATAATGATATTATATTATGATTTATATTCTATAATGGGTATGTTACCATAAAATTAAATAAAAAAATTATGTTCATATTGGTGGGTAAAAAAACCTAATATAGAAAACCATTAAATGATAACATTTGTACTCAATAAACCATGACTATATAAAAAACATAAGAATATTTATGAAATTTTAAACTTTTAGAATGAAATTAACACCATATTTTTACACTTATGGGGTTATGGTATAATTTAGTAAGAACATTCTTCATTATAAATAAATTGATGTGACCTTGGATCCATGAATCAATCCTCTTCGATATGGTGAACATGAAAATAATCTCCTAAAAAATATTAAATTAACATAAAATAATAACTATAAATAAAAAATAAATGAAAATTGGATTGAATCAATTATTTAATAAATCTAAATTGATTATTGTAGAGATTAAATGTACAAAATAAGTGAGTTGGGAAGCATGGTATGGGAACTATAAAACTACCCTTTTTCATTGGATTTATGTTATTTCCATCTTTAACTAGGATTTTACCTCACTTATTTACATTAAATTATTTTTCATTATGTATATATTTTATTAAATATATATATAGTTCTTTTGGGGATATACAGGTATTTCTAGATCCATGATCAATCCTTTCATTAAATAAATCCAAATAAAATAGAATTTTTATATTCATTAATCCTTTTATAGTTTTAGTATTATCACTTATTTTATATTCCGTTATTTCAAAAATTATTAACTATTTTAGAAAAATATTCAAATTAATTTATAAGAAAAACACTAAATTCTTACTTTCTTTAATGGTTCTTCACTAATTTACTAAAACATAATTTAAGAGGTTAATTTATATACCAACTCATCCAATCATTTATTCTGAATTTTTCTTTATTTTTATATAATATTCATGAACTGTTATTCTTTATTCAATTATGAATGTCCATAAAGATTGAATATTACTTTTATTGGTAATATTTTGTACTTATCATTTAGTCATTCTTTGAGATAATATTACATAAACAATTTTCTTCTCATGAGTTTTATCTTGATTATGATTTATGTATGATTCCATTGATTTATGTATAATACTTATGAAAGTACATATTATGATATGATGTGTGACAGAAAAATTGAGCAACCCCCAATTCATTATGTCATGTTTTCATCTCATCAATGCCATATATTGTGCATAGAAAATAAGCGTAACGCACTATTATATGTTGTCTTGGTAGTGATCCTTAACTTATTATTATGATGTTATGTTTTATATTATTTCAAAAAACTTATGAATCTCAATAATTATTATATATTATTTTTTATTACATTATTTCATTAGATTATATACAATATTCCCCATTTATGATAGCATGTTATGCTTCATGAATCCTATGTTATACTTCATTCGCTTGTTTTTTTTCCATTCTAGATTTAATAGACCACCATTTTTTATGTATATTCTTAGGGTATCCTATAATGTATTATAATTTCAATGGGATTTAGGATTACATTATTGAGATTAAAATAAAGACAATGTTATTTATTTTTATGTTAATGCATTCTGCATATAATATCATAATAACACTAGACCACTATATTTTAGTGTTGCATTCTATGGATTTTTATGGTAAAAATAATGTAATATTATATTTATGTGACTTATTTTGTCATAATTTGTTTTCAAATAGTGCTGTTAGTGATTTATTTACATTTATTCAAGGTGTTTCCATATCCAAAGACTAGGGTATAATGTCATACAGCGAAGAATAGAGGCACATGTATATTTTGTGTACACAAAATTAGTGCATAGAGGAAAATTATGAAACCATTACGGTAGTGATCATATAGTTATATTAGTAATGATATTTTAATGATTATGAAGGAGAATTAGGTTAATCCTAGAATTGTTTTCATTTATTTTGTATTTTATATTGTGTGTTTTTAAATCATTTTTCATTTTTCATTTTTATATTTTATAAATTAAGGTTTCTCTTTTGTTTTTATTTATTTTATAATTAATTTTAGTTAAATTAATAAATTAAAACAATATATATGTTCGCTCAAGTGGCTCTTATTAGAATCTGACATTGGATTTCACTACTTTAGGGTGTGTTTCTGTCCTAATAATTTTATTTGTGTAAAATATATATAATTTTAGTAAAATTTAACTAGTGATGAATTTAAATAGTAATCCTTAATTTTAATATTCTATATAACCATAAGAAAATATTCAAACAAGAATGGTGGCTATGTGTTGATAAGGAGATATTTCTATTTTAAATTATTGTTTTCCAATTTTAATTAATCTAAACTGAGAATTGACTACCCATTTAATATACTTATGGATTCAACCAATTTTTATATTTCCCTAGAGGATTTTGAATTAAAAGTTTAAGAACTAATTGATAAATATTTATAGTTCCTAGAATTTATTGATTATATTTCAATGGAAGAAGAAAATTAATTTGAGGCTAAGGAACCTCAAATATTTCTCACACCTACATTGGACCATAGTTTTTAGGTTGGAAAATTGATGGAGTTGGAGACCATGGGCTACATTGTAAAATATAAACTCAAGAAAATGTGAATTAAAAATTTATACAAGGTTTATAGAACATATTTTATAATCTACTAGAAGGTTAAGAGTTTGGTGTTTTTTCTTACGAAAATCCATCCACCTAAAGACTGGTGACGAGTTTCTAGTACTATCATGTTTTATAGTAAAAATGAAACCCCATATTGGGAAGGTTAACCCATGTTCATTGTTTTATATTTATATTATTTATAGTTTCTAATAATATCTTTTTCCTTTTTATATATAACAATGAGGGACAACGACTGATACATAAAATTATAGAAAATAAATTTATCTATTTTCCACCCCATGATATATCCAATAGGTTTTATTACTTTTTATTATAATTTTTTTACTTACCAACTAAATTTCTATGGAAATATTTCCATAATAATGTATGAATTGAATTTATGGGTAATATATAGAAGAGTTTTTGTGAAGGGTACCAACAATTTATTGGAATTATATGTTTTTGTTTTTATTTCTTATGTGTTTTTATTAATACTTTGAGATTAACAAAATTCCCCGGACAATTTGAATCATCAAAATTTTTTTTTGTGAAAATTTGATTAATTTGACATATAAGTACTTAGATGATAATGGATATGGAATTCATTCCATAATATCTACTTTGAACATTTAATATAATGTATTCAAATGGGAAGCTCTTGTTCACATGTACTATCCAGTATTAATACAACTAATGTGAGAGGTTTCTATAAATTTTTTAAATCTTGTTAAATTTATTTTTTTCTTGGGAGTATTTAGTAATATCATGTGACTATAAAATTCTATTTTTTTTATTTTAAAACTATTTTTGGAACCTCCTTGTGTTGAGTGTTTTAGCCACATCCTTATTTTAATGATCACAAAATAAGACTATTTTAGTAATAATTATTTATATGTATTATGGAAAAAATTTATATGGTAAGGAAGTTTTTATGATAATTTGGAAAAGTGTTATGGATCGTCACCATATGTCAGGAGTCACCACTATGGTGAGTTACCACCAGACAGGAGCTACCTTTATCAGTGTCACCACTAGACTTTATAACATCAAGGAACTACCGTAAAGATCTTTCACCATTATACTCTTTGTCATAATTTGACTCTGAGTCACTTCTAGCTTGAGGTACCACCAGTTTGATATACCACTAGATAATGAGTGACAACCAGCTTGTTGTTACCATTGATATCCAAGGAATTTGATGTGAATGGATTAAATAACGGTAATGACCTAATCATTTATCAGTAAAATTCCCTATCTTTCTATGTATTTTGGATATAGAAATCACATTCACTTTTTTTCTATTATTATTGCGTTTAAATTACCATTAAGTATCATTTCCATTGATAATATATCCATTGAACAGTGATCAACCAACTAATATAAATATAAGGTTTAAAAAATCGGTTCGACACAGTCAAAAAAGAGGACTGTCTCATCTAATAGACTCGTGCCGTACGAAGCTCATTTTTTAGAGATTGAAAAGAAGGTAGAATCACTGGGATTCAATATTGACTAGGCCCAATATGAGCTTCAACATGTTAAGCTTGAACGTAATCGCCTACAGGAGAAGTTCAAGTTAATAGAGATTACCACCCAGGTGATGTTATCTGAGCCGCCCCAAGAGTCTTTCACCATCGCATACCTTACCCTTATGTCTTATGTGGGTGTTATAAGGGGTTATTTAATGAGTTATTAGTTACTTACTCTATAATCCATTTTAATAAATAAAATTCATATTCCATCAATTCCTTTTTGAGATTAGTCTTTCTTAAAAAAATGATGAATTTGATATATTGATTTTTTGGGTAAAAATGGTAATTTTGATAAATATATACATTATTATATTAAAATATTGTTTTTATTAATAATATTATTAAAAAATATTATAAATGACGATTATTTCAGTTCCTTATCTATAAATGATTTGGTAATCAGTTTGATAAAAGTTTTATTTTTCATACGATAAAATTGGAAGAATAAAATTAAATAATTCATTTTAGCGAATTAATGAATTTCTGAAATAATTAATATTTTAATAAAATATTATTATCAAATTACATTTATTAATAATAAATTAGTATATAATTATTATGAATTCAAATTTAAATTTTATTAAGGCTTAAAAACTATTTTTTTCAAAACCCATTAATTTTTAGTAAATGTCGGTTCATATTTTCAAAGTGAAAATTCAAATATTTATAAAATTATTTAATTAAACTGAAAATTATTTTATTAATCATGATTTCAAAATTATCTAACAGAGAATATTTCATAATTTTCTGAGATAATCAATTTTTTGTGTAAAAATTAAATAATATATAAAGATATAATGTGTTTTAGGAAATCATAATGACAAAATAGTGATGTAATAAATACAAAAAAAGGTATAATCTAATGAATATATGTTTTAAATTTAATATAATGAGATTTTAAATTTATTTAACTTATTTTATAATGAATTATTGAATCTTAAAAAATGTATAATATTTTTTGTGATTTTAAATTCATTTCCTTGATAGTGTGACTCACCTCTTCATAATAAAGGGACATATTTTAATATATTTGAACCTTTACCTAATTTTTTTTCACTCCATGTGGCCTGAAAATATGGGCAAAAACCATGGTTTGGTTTTTGGTTTTGAATATTTTAGTGAGTAGTGTCGAAAACCTAAATAATAAAGAATTACCCCTCCTTTCCAATATAAACCCACCTAAGAACCCATTCATCTTGACTCAATCTTCTTTACTCTCTTCCTAACTCTTCTCTCCACTCTTTAATGTCATCCCAAGTCACCCCAAGCTTCCAACAATCCTCTCTCAAGCCTTTGGGATCACACATCCATGTATGGGATCCACACTTTCCACCCTTTCTCATTATGGTTCATGTTTCTTTATATTGTTGTAGCCTTTTATTTTTCAATTAAAAATGATATAGTATTTTTTCTAATCTATCCCATACATCTCTTATTATGTTTTAATGATGATATACCCCTTTCACTCTCATTAATCCCACCAATGTACACCCATGACAATGCTGAAATTCTGTAAGGGATTTCTCTCCCCTCATTTCCAATCAAGCATTTCTCTTATATTATGCATCTAAAATTACATTTCCTATGTTGTGATATCATTTTTATGATCCCATTACATCCCATTTAATTCATAAATGATGATATACCCCTTTCTATCCCATCATCCCATTTTATGAATCCCGATGTGATTCTGTTATGCTGCCGAAATTGAACCGTGATTTTCCCTTCCAAAATAACCGTGTAGTGAATTCCATTCCAATTTATATATCAAGGGTATTAAACTTTAAAAACATATACTTATTGATTATAGACTTTAATTTATGTATTCCACATTACTTTATCATGGAATAAATAGTTATGTTGAATGAATCCATGTTATATGATCTATTTGGAACACTTATGCCTGAGATTGAATTGATTATGAATGGTGAGCCCTGATAGCCCTCCAATACACTGGGTAATGTTTAGTATCATGATATGTCATGATGGGATAGGGGTTCACCAGATTATTTTGGGACATTTTCCCACCATTTTGGGATAGGGTTTTACCTAATTTTTCTATGTTAATGATGAATTGTTTTAAGTTGTTGTCATATTTCCATGTTATGATATTCATGATATATCATGACTTTATGTTAATGTTTATCTTATTATCTATTGGTATGCCTATTACCTAACATGTATTGTATTCTTCATGTTATTCCTTGTTTAATCCCTTACCCGGCTTTATAGCTCACCCTTTTCTTAGGTATGCCCTCAGCTTATCCCATGCAATGCTAAGTATGAAGGAATGTTGTGATCATGTAAAAGAAGTTTTCAATAAAGATGTTGTATTTTATGTCTTAAGTTGTCCTGTAATGTTTCTAAACCCCAAATATCCTAGAAATCTTGATCTTTTGGGCTGTATTACGTGAAAGTTTATGTAATAAAGCATATTTAAGTTTGTAATAAACACCAGGGTAGTTATAATGTCTATTTATATTCAAGGAAAAATTTACCAAGTCATAATGACATAGTGAAAGACAATCTAAGGATTATGGATCTCCTCCAACTGATGCTTTTATATATACATGAAGAAAATCTCTCTCTCACTCCCTCTCTATATGATGATGATTACTAACTGAAAAACATATGGAAAAATCATGAGATTGAATATGTGAACTATTACAGGCTTTCCAATTCATCTTCTTTTAAGATCAACGACATAGAAGCACAAAATCCAATACAGATATTGATTAAGACACTGACATAGATCAATCGGAACATTTATAAAAATTCCTATGATCCTCTAATTTTATGAAAACTTCATAATAAAATCTCAAACTCTTCACCAAATATAATATAGGGACTTAAATCATTAGGAACATACCAGACCAAGAATCACTATTTTATATATTTCACTAGTTGTTTATTGATTTTTATTTTGAGTAGTGTGTTGTTACTCTATTATTAAACACACACAATCTCTTGCACTTAACTAGAGAATACTTTTTATTCTCTCCTTAATTTATGATTTATTTCCCAAGGTGTTTGTGGTAGAGGTCCTTATCTCTCATGTGCTATAATTACATCTCACTTATAAATTTGGAAGAGGATGTTTATCCTATTAAATGTGTAGGTGTTTTCTATTTAACTTATCCTAGTAGTGGATTTGATTTATTATTTTTAGAATATACTTGGTATTATGTGTTTTCCATGTAAAGGAGACTATGTCCTATATTGATACTGAACCTTTTATTTATTTTTCTATGTTATTATCTTTTTTTATTACCAAAACCAAAATTATTTCTAATCCATAAAAAACAATTACTTTGATAGTTAATATTAACTGGTTTTAAAATTTTTATTTGTCTAAGTAAATAGTTTTCAAAAGTTAAGGTAATTCTAAAAATTATTTCAACTAAGTCATAATCACTCTTTGAGAAATATTTTAAAAGGAAAGATCATATATTGGTACACTATTTTTTTTAATTGTATAACTTATTTTATTAGGGGGATTTTATTTAGAATTTATTTTTAATAGATATTTTTATTGGGTACTCAATTCAACCCCATATTGAGTTACTCACTCTAACCAACATTTTGTATCAAAGTCTTGTAAAAAATATCTTTTCAACTATTATTGTCGTTTTATTCGGAAGATATCAAAATTCTGTCAATTCTAAATTTTATTTCAGTATGGATTATAGAAAATAAGGATCTGATAAAAATATAACTCCTTCTTTTAATTTTTTAAATTATGATCCATGTAAAATCAAAATGAAAATTCATTTATAAACTATGGGTTTTAACTTTTGGACTGTAATGGAAGATCATTTTAGAATACCAAAAACTGATAGATCCACTTGAAGTGATGTTATAATAACTACATATAATTATAATTGGAAAGATATATATTCCATATCATGTGCCTTGGGGGTGATGATGAATTTAATAAATATCTTCCTGTAAATATGCTTTGGAAATATGGGATACTTTATCTGTTTCACATAAAGGGATATTAAATGACAATGAAATGAAACTAAACAAATATAAAATAATGTATGAAACTTTTAAAATGAAATCTAATGAACCAATTTATGATATGTATCTCAGGTTCAATGAAATATTAGATACTATGAATCCATTTAGTAAAGAAGTGATAGATACAGATCAAGTGATAGGACTACATAGATGCTTACTAGATAGAAAGAGACGAACATCTGTGCTAATTAAAGAATCTTGTGATGTAAGTAAAATACCTATCAAGGAATTAAGAGTAAAACTGAGGATGTATGAGGAAGATCATAAAGTTCAAAATGATATCAATGAAGATGAAAAAAAAGAAAATCAGTAGCCTTTAATACTATAACATCCAAACAAAGATAATAAGTATACGCTAAAAATAAAATTGAAGAAGAATATCTTGATGACAGTGATAAAGACATGGACCATATGGACAAAAGATTCATGAAATTCTATAGGTAAAAGAAGTTCTTCATGAAATTAAATTTAAAAGGAAATTATTACAACAAGGTAAAGTGGAAAAAAGGATATGAAAAATGTTTGATACTCAAGATAAAATGATGTACTTTTAATATAAGAAGAATTTACACATTAAAGATAACTATCCAAAATTGAAATATAAAAATAAGTATGAAGATAGGGAAAAAATATTCAAGAAATACCTAAATTCCACATGAAGTGCCACCAAAGATAGATCAAGTTATTCAGAAACTAATCAATAAGATAAGTATGAAAGGGAAAATATGTGCTTTGTAGGAAGCATATCATAGGTATAAAATATTCATCATAGTTCTCCTTCTAATATTCTAAACATTTCATAAAATTAATATAATAATGATATTGATAAAATAATGACCAATGATGACCATTATAATTACTATAACATACTAGAAGGTACCATTCATGAGTTGAAAGATAAATACAAGTTAATTAATAAAAAACATGATTTGACCAAAAGTATTAAAACCAACCATACTATTGAAAAAGAAAAAAATGATCAATTAATAAAAGAGAATAATGAATAATTTTTTTTAAATGAATTGATAAGTAAATTCATATAAATATTTATAATTGTTAAGAAAACATTAACTCAAATACTAGGAAAAAAAGTTACTCCGAATTATATAACTAGAATAGGTTATCAACCAGGATAGTGAAAATTTACAAAAAACTATATTTACATCCAGTACCTGTTCTGAAAATTCATATTCTATAAGTACCAATAAAATTAGAAGTAATAAAGTATTAATTTCCATAATCTTATAATATATTCATAAGAAACCCATTAAGAAATATGGGTTCCAAAATATTTTATTACTTACATAACTGGACTAAGAATATTTGGGTACTAAAATCATTTCTAACATAAACTTTGTTTTATAGGTAACCTATTAGAAAACCTCTAGCAAAACCCTATGGTATATGGATAGTGGATGTTCCAGAAATATATATGGTGAATATTAAATCTTCAATAATTTAATCAATGTTGATGGTGATCAAGTCATTTCTAGAAAGAATGCTAAAGAAAAAATCATTGGGCTTGGCCAAATCAGTAATTCAAATTCAATATTAATTTCATGTTATTATATATAAATGGGATTAAATATAATCTTGTTAAAATTTCTTAATTATACGGTGATGGATTTTATATAAAATTTCAAAACAATGTCTTGCAATTTTTTGATGAAAAAAATGCTTTAATTTTTATTCTTTAAGAAATGATAATGTTTATTATATGGATTTAAATTATTCTTATTCTAAAAATATTTATTTCTTAAGTTCCTTTCATATTGAATCATGGATTTGGAATAGGATATAGGGTAATTATAATACTCATTCACCTAGAAAGATAACTAGGATAATATTAGTTATAGATCTACCAAATATTTAATTCTATAATGATAGAGTTTGTGATCCCTTCTAAAAATACAACTTTATATGATTTCCTTTAAATATAAAAAAAAATTCAACCTTTTAGCCTCTAGAATTAGTTCATTTGGACCTATTTTTTGACCTCTTAGAGACTTTAGTTTAAATGGAAAACATTATGTCTTTGTTCTTGTATATTACTTATCTAGATACACTTGGGCATTCTTTCTTGACCACAAATTTTATCCCTGTTCTTACTTTATTAATTATTCTGAATCTGTAGAAAATATTTGTGCATTTAAGATTAAGACCTTAAGAAGTGATAATGGTAAAATATTTTAAAATAAAAACTTTGAATCATTACATTCTCAAAATAGATATAATCACAGGTTTTATACTCCTAGGAAACAATAATAAAATGATGTGGAAGAAAAAGAAAAATTAATCTTTAAGAGATAGCATGTACTATGCTAAATGAGTATGACATAACTATATTATTTTGGGAAGAGGTTTTTAACATATAATGTTATACTAAAAATAGTGTATGAATTAGACCTATCTGAAAAATAACACCTTATGAGTAGTGGAATAATAAAAAACCAAAGGTTATTTGTATCAAAGTTTTTGGTTGAAACATATTTATTCATAATACAAAGGATAATATGGCACAAAATTATTATGAGAGTGATAAAGGAATTTTACTTGGATATTAAACTTCTAGAAAATCTTATATAGTGTTTAATAATATAACCAAAATAATGGAAGATTCTATTCACATTAAATTCAATGAAATCGACCCCAATGAACATAAGACTATATTAGAGAATCCTTAGGATGATCTGTAAAATTTGAATCTTACTTGTAAACCTCTTGAAGGCTCTTCTAAACCAGTATAAAGTTCATCCAGTGAACTTTCAGAACCCAAACCTAAATAATATATTGAGACTACCAACCCATTTTTTCAAATAACTTTTAGGACTAATAGAAACCATCCTTCATAATATTGAATAAGAATCCTAGTTATAGGTAGAAAAACTTGAGCTTTTCTTAAGAGTGAAATTGAACACAAAGCCTTCTTGTCACAACTTGAGCCTAATAACATGAATGATTCCATAGATGATGTATTTTGGGTAATATCTATGCAATAAGAACATAATTAATTTTAGAGAAACAATTTTTGGGAACATGTTGATAGCCCTAAATAAACATTAACTATTGTTACTAAGTGGGTGTTTAGAAACAAGTTTGATGAGTCAGGAACTATAGTAGGAAACAAGGATAGATCAATTTTACAAGGTTATAATCAAGAAGAAGGTATTGATTATGAAGATACGTTTTTACCTATATCTATGCTTGAATCCATTAGGATAATTCTTTTTTATGAAACACATTTGGATTTCAAACTATATCAAATAGATGTTAAAAGTTCATTATTAAACGAGATTATTAATGAAGTTTTTTTAAATAACCACCTTGACTTCAAAATCCACATTTTCCAAATAGTTTTTCTTAAATTAACAAAAGCCTTATGTGTTTTAAAACAATCTCAAAGAGGTTGGTATGATAAGATTAACACTTTTCTTATTTCAAAAAGTTTTTCGAAATGTATATGTTATCCAACTATTTTTATAATAATAATTTAAAAATATATCTTAACTATAAAAATATATATGGATGATATTATTTTGGGAAATAGTAAATATTCCCTATATACAAATTTTTCAAAACTAATGAAAACTGAATTTGAAATGAGTTTAATGGGTGAACTCAAATTCATTATTGGATTTCAGATTTTTCAAAATAAATAATGAATTATTTTAAATCAATGTAAATATAAAAAATATCTTTTAAAACATGTTGTATTAGAAACCAATAAAGGTAGTGATACTCCCATAAGTACCACCTATAATATAAATCTTGATGATGTTAGGAAATCACTAGACCAAACTAGTTACAGAGGAATGATTGGTAGTTTATTGCACATAACTTATAGTCGGTTAGATATTATGTTTAGTGTGTGTATGTGTACTTGGGTTCAAGAAATTCCCAAAGAGTCACACTTAATAGCCATTAAAAAATCATTAAATACCTCAAATATTCAACTAATTTAAGGTTGTTATCTCATAGTGGATAATCATTTGATTTAGTAAGTTATTTCGATGCTGGTTTTGGTGGATGTATATTAGATTGAAAAATAACATTAGGAACATGTCATATTTTCGGAAAATATCTAGTTTCATGGTGCAGTAAGAAAAAAAATATTGCTGCATTGTTTATATGTGAAGCTAAATACATAGATAAATGAATTTTTTGTTCAAAAATCAGGTGGATGAAACATAATTTACTAGAATTTGGATACCAATTTAGACACGTGTCTATAAATTATGATAACAAAAATCACAATAAAAATTTTAAAAAATAAAATATATCATTCTAAAAAAAATCAAACTGATATAAGGCATCACTTTTTATAGATAATTATCAAAACGTTTATATAACAATATAATTTTTTAAAACTAACCATCATGTTGCTTATATATTCAAAAATCCACTAAACTATGAAAGATTAAATTAAATAAAACATGATTTAAGAATGATAAAATTTGGACGATAAGTCTCTATTGGATGATTCACCATTTATAAGTCATTGAACATGAGTAACCAATTATAAGTAACCTTTGATGAGTCAGTATTGAAGAGTCACCATTGGGTGAGTCACCAATGATGAGTCATTGTTGATAATTCAACGTTGATGAGTCACCATTGAACAAATCACTATTCATTTTGTTACCATTTTTTTATCATTACAATTTCTTTCCCCAATTTAAATTTTATTATTTCGTACTCTATATATTATAACATAGAATCTCTATGTTATATAATTTATGGCATTAGTCTAAGAGATTCCCTTTACCATAAATCCTTTGAACTCTTGAACCATTGTCTTCCTCTCAGACCGATTATATTTACAATTTCTCTCTTTCCACATAATACTTAAATAGATCAGAATGGACCATGTGAAGAGAGAAGTAGAGTCAAATCTGGAAGAGATTAGAAAATACAAGAAATTAAAAGTATTTTCCAGTAGTTTGGTTGTTGTTTCACAAAACCCGCATCTCGAATGAGAGGTTGTTGAAGCAAAAAAGGAAACCGATCCATGATGGATTCCATATAGAAATACAATATTATTGAAAGTTATAGATGATCATAAATGGATGAACCTGTTCACACCAAATCACCGAGTGTATTATATGAGGTTGGTATATTATTTCTATCAGAATGAAGAATTTATTTTTGGAAATAAAGAAGAATAAATAAGAAGTCTCGTTAATGGAGAAGAGTTTTTTTCTCATCAAGGGAATGTGAATGTTCATAAAAGTACCCCATAAAGTGGTATAAAATTATTTTTAAGGAATCAATCCAAGAGATAGTGAAATATTTAATTATGAATAGGCTATCTCGATGATGATAGGAGATGGTACACTAAGGGGACCTATAGATGTTGAACTCAATGGTGAGGATAAATTAGTGTTTATGTTTTTACAACATGTATTGTGTATTAGAAAAGGATATTTCAATACAAATAGATATTAGGATGTTTAGTTCATATTTATGATGAAATAATGGAAAAGTATCGATCTGTGTAAATTTCGGATGGTACACATGTTTGATATGTGCAAGAAAAGGTCAAGGTCAAACTCTCTAATATGTCATATGATGATATCTGTGATCTTGGATATTAAGGGTTTAGTCAAATAAGGTGAAGAATCATAAGACAAGTATGGTGATTTTTTCTTATAAAATAATATTTTCAAAAGGCTTAATGTGAGAAGGAATCCATGGAAGAAGTGATGGGTAAGAGACAATGAAAAGTTTTATGATGAATTCAACCCTATTGATCATACAACTAGACCTAATGACATAGTGGATCCTTGTCCCGAGCCCGATGAGTTAGTTGAATATTCTGATAATGATGATTTTGATAGTGATAATTTTTAGAAAGATATGGAAGAATTATAAGAATTGTTAGTGGAAATGTGGAGTGATCCATAGATTCATAAATCTACTCCTAATGTTTCTATTGAATCTGTTAGTTGACCAGGTTCTCTACCTACCAGAGAGTCCCTTTAGATAAAAATGATGATAAGGAAACTAAAGTATCTGTAGAGGCATATTTTAAGAAATCATCCTCCAAATCATCAAGTGAACAGAATGATAATGGGAATGGTAATGATGAAAATGATTTTAAGGTAGAAGATGGTGATTTGGACCATGAAAAATCAAATGGAAATCAAAGTAAGGATAATGAGGATCATAATGAAGATGATAATGATAATGAATATGGCCAAAATGGTAAATATTACAATGATCATAGAGTATATCAAAAAAAGGATCTTAATGATAAAAATAATAAGAATGCAGATGATCATGATGTTCATCACCATGATATAGGTCAGACCCATCCTTCGTCACCTGGGGTATCAAGTAATATCAGTGATGATGATCAAGCTAAAGACGATGAAATGTTTATTATACCACCTGATAATAAAGATGATATGAAAGATTCTTGTGAGGGGGAGAAGTCTCCAAAACCTACTAATCTTATTGAACAAATGGATGACACCAAACCAACAAACCTCACACCAATATTTCATACAGAACCAACCTCTTCTATACCTAAAATTGATGAAACTCCTCCAGTAAATAGAGAATATTATATTCTTCAATATATAAGACCTAAAGATAGTTATTTTGAGGATCTGTAGAAATATATTGGTTATATTAGAATTATAGTTTAGTACTATGATTTATATGATAATTCATGTGAAAATACTATCAGAGGAGAAGTATCCTTAGTGGATTAGACTGATAAGGATGGGGAGTTATAAAATTATGTTCCAATAGAGACAGATAACCAGGATGAGGCTATCATACCACCTAAAAATATATATCAAGATCCCATTCCTCTTTTAATTCCCCTGATGTTGTGAAAAATTCTGACATGGAATCTTTTCAACTATGTGTGAAGTATGATTTGGAATTCTGGATAGAAAATTTGATTTCAGATCTTAAAAATTTCATAAGTTGTCCACAGTCTCGAATTTCCAAACTCATTTGAGAATGTACTAGATACTTTATGGAGATTTTTATATATCATTTAAATCCAAAGGTTAAATTTTACATTCATGAACTAGTAGTGGGGAATAAAAATTTATCAAAAGAAGTGGAATGTCTGAAATCCTCAGTAGAGGGAATGACATTTTCCTTCTCAAAAAGTTTGAACTTAGTGTTTCAGAAATTGGAAAGAATGTATGTTATTGCCTCTACGTCCTATGAACCTCCTCCTTATCTAGTACATATTAATAGAGAGATTCTCAGGCTTATTATCAGGGAAAATATGAATACTACGTTCAGTGACGATTCAACACATGAAGAGTGATTAAGGTAAATATGCCATCGTGGTGAGTACATATATGAGATTATCAGGGAATATTCCATTGAACCAAAATAAGATAAAGTCACCATAAAGAAATCCATCGATTATTTTTTGTCCAAAATTTATACAAAGCATGAGATGTTTGATAACTTCAAATTCCTAGTAAATAACTTGAGGATTCTACTAGTTACAAGGGTTTTCAATGAACAAGTGAGAAAACTGAAGGTTCTCAATCCAATTTTGTAGAAATTCAATGTAGAGAAAAATGATTTATTTAGTGTCATGGAATGGGGTGGTAATATAATTATGGATTTTATCAACCTCATGAAACAATTCTTATATATCCACAGTACATCTATATTAGAAAGAGAGTAAATTAAAATGACAATAGTTCTTTCAACTAAAACCAAAGATCGAATTAGATATAGACATGCAATGATTAATCATCTAGATAGCCTTTTAAACACTTTATATAAACCCCATATTTTATCACTAGTTGAAGATATTAATCACCTCATACTAGTTCTTGTTCATGAGACACTTACTATTGCAATAAAAAAACCCTTTCATTTCCACCAATGATCCGACTTTCAATACTACTCAACCTTCTCAAGAAAGATACAAGGACAAAGATAAGGGAAAAGGAAAGAAAAATATTACAGAAAACCACCAATTTACCTGAAACAGTGAATCTAATTAGATAAAGAATTTGATAGGGATCTTGTTCTTACACTCATTCTCTTTTTTATTACTGCACTGACCACTTTTAGATACTATTAAATTAAATATATTAGTGTTCTTATCATTTAATTATAATTTAATATTATTCTCTTTTTGATAATTTCAAAGGGGTATATAAAATTAGATTTTATTTTATTATAGGTAAAGAACATAAAAATTCAAAATATTCTATGTAATCATAAATATATATTTTTGATTTTTATCTAAGTTGTTTATATCACACAAATAATATCTAAAATTATAATAATATTTTTTTTAACATAAGTTCATTTGTTTTTACATATTTTGAAGAAATATTATAAAATTATATGTTTTTTTATAATAAAAAAGGGGTAGAATGTTGACACATCTTTATTCGGAGTGTAACATCCTAACCCAGCTCACCCCTGAACTGGTGGCTGGACTAGTCACCACATGAACGCAACTACACCTCCTCGTACATCAGAGGCCGCTGACTAGTAGCAAGTGTCTTAGGAGGTGATAGTGGGAATACTATACCCTCTTACCAGAGTTGCACAACGATATATCAGAGTAATTAAAAATCAATAGAGGAAGCAGTAATACCTAATTGATGAATCAACAGAATACATATTTCATATAATAGATGAATTCATGAAATGTTATTGATACATATTTTAAAGTAATAAAAAAACAAAATGATTTACATCTCAGTAAAAAAATAAATAAATGACTCAAATCCCAAAGGGAAAACTCATTGAGCATCCATAGCTCCAACTCAGTCCTTTTCCCAAATCTCTAGTTATTAGCATACAGAAACAAGAATGTTCTAAGGTCCACAGTCCCATGAACAAGAAAGGTATACTCAGGTACCCCATTGTAATAGCGGCCCGAGTAGGGTGTGAGATATACATCTTAGTAGGCCCGCACAACCAGTATATAGCCATATCCAGGTAGTGAAATAAAAATAGTGTGCAGGTATAATGAAGTAGCATCTAAATTGAATAAATACACTACAACCCGTCCAGGTTCATAAGGGACACCTGACAAAGATACCAGCATCAGCTCATAGTTGGAAATAAGAGTATGCACAGAAACTATATATATATATTACATAAATAAACAGTTTAACACATTAATTGATATTCTTTACTTAACCGTATAGATCCTCGGGTTCCCCTAGACAACCGTATCTCATTACCTTCCTTAGTCGTGTCAGGGTCTAAACCATTTCCATTATTTAATTCACAAAACATTACATCACATCAGCTCTCATTAACCATTTATTCAGTTCATGTATAGCCAATTGGACCCACATTCCAATGTCAATTAATGGGTGTTAAACGTCATGTCTAGCACCCTCATGAGTATTTAGAGAATCAGTCCTTGTATCACTGCCCATGGGTAAATGGAGCTTCAGTCCATGTACCATAAGAGAATACTTACATGCAAGATGGGTGTAGAATGCCATATCTAGAACTCCAAGAGTATTTGTACCATCAGTCCTTGTTTCAAAACCCGTTTAAAAATTATATTTAAATATTTATCATTGGTGTAGAACTACATTTCTTACACCCCAAAACAATCTATTAATTAATTCATAAATTAATTAATAAAATCTGTTAATTAATTCAAAAACTAATTAACATCATAAATATTATGTCAAATAATTCTTCAGTTAATTAACCATTCAACAGATCAATAGTTAATAATTAATTATTAATTAATTATTATTAACCACAATCAAGTCAACTAGATAATTAACTCAACATTTAATTATTCTTATTCCTTACCCAAATGCATGATAATTACTTCATCAATATATTATCCTTATTCCCTAACTAATCCAATCGATTAGTTAAATATACCAAATCCATTAGTTAACAAAATAATTAACTAAGTACACATTACCATTAATTAATCCATCAATTATTTAATCTAAAAAAACAAACCAAATCCCATAATTAATTTTCTATAATTAATTATATGGTTTTAAATCTTAAATCTCCATAATTAATTTACCACATCATTTACATTGAATTAATTCACAATTAATTAAAAAATTTTAACAGGGTCAACATACCTAAATTAGTTAACTAATTAATTAACACTATTCAATAATCTCATCATCCTGTGATTAATTCAACAATCAAATATTCATTCTATGGTGTCAACCCATCATATATCTATATTAACAAAAAGATATATGGAAAAATCAAACCACAAGAAAACATGATATAACACTACCACTATTTTTTGGTTTGAAGGTAGTGCAACTAAATTGAGGGGTTTTATTACAAAAACATGATATTACTTATCACACAAATCCCTTATGAAATTTAGCATTTTAAATCATTAAAAATGATAAATTATCATTAAGAGGCATTCAATATAAATACTTCATTTAATGGATTTAATTTCTAATAAAAGTGTAGTAAGAAATTTTTAATGAATTTATATAACTTAGGACTTGGAAAGGACCCTACCTAAATGAATTTTGTTGAGAAAATGCTTCATAACTAAACTATGATCTGTTCGCACACACGTACCTCAACAAAAACCCACGTGTATCCAGAATTTATTGTCCCACCAAACAACCATTAACCGACAGCCATAAAATAGTCTGTTAGGGACCAACAAACACCCAAAAAATTAACTACTACAACACAACACCATAAGCATCCAATTCATAGGGTGAAAACCCGAATAACAGGTTTAAACTCACTCCCAAATATTTAAGCGATGAACCAAAATTAAGCTGAAAAGCTTCCCCTTAGGAAATGGAAGGTGGAATATAGAACAACGAGTCTTGGGAAGCCCCTTGCACAACCCTAGAATCGAAGAAACAAGAAAACCCACTTAACATGAAGCTTAGGGTTTCAACCAAATAAACAGGCTATGGGAGGAGACAAATGGTCAATGTGAAATACAAAACATAAACAGAAAAAATCACCTTGACGAGGCAGAAAAAACTTGTGAAGAGATTGGAAGGATCCAAGCGTGTGATGAGAAGCCGTCAAGGGGGTGTAGCACACCGTATAGGGGGTGGGGGCCTGGTGCGTGTCGCTAATTCTATAGTGTGCCTCCTCCTTAATTATCCCTTAATCAACAAGTTAACACCATAATAAACTGATTGAAATAATATAATAATAATTAAATTTATTATTCTAATTTAAAATAACGTTTCTACATTAATTAACATTTAAATAAATGTTTCATAATTAATTCTAAAATCCAACATTAATCATCCAATTAAATTCATGTAACATTTAATTAATTAAATACAATAATAAAAATAACATCCATATAATTATTATTAAATATTTATTTTTTTAAATTAAATAAAAACAAATTTTAAAAACTGGGTAACTGAGAAGCTAACCCGCAAGGTTTGACTAACCATGGAAATCCCGATTGCACCCAACACCTCATTTACCTGAATTTTAATATTACCGTTCATTAATAACCACTAACCCTTTATTAACCCATTATTTAACTAAATTAATTCACAAAATTTAATTAAATAAATTCCTCACATCGTGTTATTTAATTAAATACTCTCAACACAATATAATTAAATTAAATTCTCAAACTCATCATTATTTAATTAATTCATTCAACCCAAATTAATTAAATAAATACTCTTCTTCACATCTATTAATTAAATTCCTATTGACTGTGAGTTTAATTAAATAAAACCCCCAATAACTCTTTTAATTAAAATAATTTCAACCAAAAATTAAATAAATGAAACCGTCATGATAATAACTATCATTATTATTATCATATAATAAAACACTTGTTTGATAAAACACAAAAATCCCCACTACACATCATTTAATTAAATTTATTTTAACACAATTAAATCAAATGAAACCACTTTTTCAAAAAAATAAATTATATCCCCCTTTTCCTTATATTTAATTAAAAAAACAAAATTCCATTATTATTATTCTTCATAATAATAATAAAAACCATAATTAATAATAATTAATATAATCATTAAAACATAAAAATAATAACATTATTATTATTATTCAACCTTAGATAATACCCAACACCAATATTAAATAAAAAAATTGCTTTATTAATTATAAAAATACTTATTTAATTAAATACATCATCTTTAAATTTGAAACACCTCATTTAATTTCACATAACTATTACTCCTCGTTTAATTAAATGCTTCATTGAGATACCCAAAAGCCACTTTAATTTCACACAAATGTTACACCCATTCTATCATTCAATTAAAATCTTTTAACATAAATATTACACCCCATAAATCATGAAACTAAAATATTTTAACATCTAAATAATTTATGACACCGTATTAATAATATTAATAAAATTATAATTGTTAAAAAATTCTTCTATTTAAACAAAAATATCCCATTTAATATTATTTAATTAAAATAAACAAAATATTAAACTGTGTATATTTAACGGGATGGACCACAACCGTGCATAGCCTGTGCAGATCCATTAAACTGAAATTTTCCAGATCCAATGATCCCAATACATATTGGTACACTCGAGAAATTTATCGAGTATTCATCCATGTCCATTAATCACACCTTTAAGTGTTCCATCAGTCAGAATAACTTTCTAGAGATTATTTTAAAAACTGAAGAATCGACACACGAGAAACAAAATTCGAAATCCTTTGTAATATAAACCCAGTTAAAAAACATGGGACATTAAAATCTAGCCACATTAAAAACATCTCGTCCCTAAAAAGTCATCAAGAACTACTACAATACCTTCTAACCCACTAAGGTCGAGAAGTTTCATTTGAACAAAGACATTACATTTCCAGATTCCAAACATTATACTAACCAACAAATAAGTCCAACCACTTAATTCATTAAAAACCAAGACAAAGATCACCAAAACAGAACTTACATCTGAGGCCATTACATGGACCTCATTAACCAAAAAGGTTGAATCTTGATCGACCAATAGAAATTGGTTGTACATGATTTCTTGGAAAGACTTTACGGTTCCAAAAACCACACTCACCCTTAAATGGGCGACATGCCTTTTAAAATTATTACATCACCATACGCATGTACACCGAAGTCCATAACTGACCTCAGGTGATATTACCAAGTTAGTCCATCACAAGGATATTATAAAAACTAAAGTGCACCACCATGAATGAAGGTGTAGTCCAAATAATCCATGCATCCCACGTACAACCCAGATAAAAACCACTCATTAAGACCAACAACATTTAAAAATTATATCAAGACATAAAATTGGTGCTATCTCAGTGTCTCCATGACAAGGTCAAGATAGGGGACATTCTCATAGTATTATAAAGGTTTCACTAAGTCAAAAACAAATCCCTGAAAAAGATCAGTCAAACTACTACTAGATCACTCTATTCAAAAATATCAGCATCACCTGCTGACACATTTACTGAAATCGATGCGACACTACCCAGCTTAGGATTGTCCATGACATCGAAAAAATTTAGTCCCTTAGTCATGCATTATTTCTAAAACACCTTAAACACGTGAGTAATTTTCCTCAAACCACGATCACCAAGTAAAATATTCTCACATTAAATCCCAAATTTAAACCAACTAGTATGTCAAAACACTCATGTCCCATAGGCTAGTCTCTTACAGAACATAAATTTCAACCTTCTCTCTCAGTTAATCTAAATCGATATCACAATTATCAAAAGATATATTTTTTATTCTATCTATTTAATAATTTGTGTCAACCTTTATAAATTTTAATTAATCTCAACAAACCGACATGTACTTTTTCATAACAAGTCACTTGGTTTTTAAAACAACACTATATAAAAAAATAGGAATTCTATAACAAACATGCTATTTAATCATTTGAAATTTAGTGTAATATAAATATAAATAGGAAATTTAGCATCTAATTTCCTTTTACCAAAAAGGATACCTCTGAGGGTCCCTCTTATTTATTCAGAGTTCCTCAAAATGAAACCTAACAACAGTTCATTTCAATCAAAACTTAGTAGTTTTACATTTATAACAATTTTAAAACATACTATGGTTATATAAAGTTCCAACACATGGGTGGCCATCTACCAATCGATAAGGCACCCATACACCTTATCGCTGGCATTTGGTTCCCATTTATAAAAATCAACAATCATTTCACATTTTATCTTTAACAACCCTTTCACACATCAAAACATCTCTTGCATGATATCATAAGAAGAAAAACAACAACATGTTATAACACAAAAGCATGGAAAAATTATAAAACATGCTAATAATAGATGAAACATGGCATATAAACATCCAAGAAGGATATATTTGTCACCGAATCATTCTATTTAAAAAGTCATACTAAATAATTACAAGGCATGTCACATATTTGATGAAAAAAATCCATATTAATAGGCATCCTACTAATGCAACAATATGGCATGGCATTTATTCATGGCATGTGAATCATATAGTGTCTAAGATGATGTATGTATGAAACATTCATTCCTTTTCAGGCCAAGACATTTGCTTTTCAAAATTCTCAAAATCAATATGCAGCAAAAAGAACACCAGTTACTCAAGGTGAAATCATATGAAATGCAACCTCAAATACTACAAACATAAATTCCCATACCCGGCCACTTGGTCATTTTACATACAAGGGGTGATCAGTCCCAAGCACAGCTATAAACCCATGTTCAGACACATTCATAGTCTCTTGTCTACCAACCTCAAAACAGTAAGACAAAGGAAAAGAATCCTCCTCTAATACCACTTTGTAACATCTTCACCCGGCTCACCCCTTAACTAGGGGCCAGACCAGTCACCACATGACCATAATCTCACCTCCCCGTACTCCAGAGGCTACTGACTAGTAGCATGGTTCATAGGAGGTGATTGTGGGAAGACTGTACCCTCTTATCAGAGATGCACAACGATATATCTGAGAACATAACAATCAATATCAGAAGCAGTAATACATTGTTGAAAAAATATCAAAAGAAAAATTTCATATAACAGACGAATTCATGACATGTCATTGATACATATTTGAAAGAATAAAACAAAAAACATTCTTTACATCTTAGTACAGAAAAAAAGTCTCAAAGCCCAAAGGGAAAACTCCACAAGCAACATGAACTCCAGATTTGTCCTTTACCGTTATCTCCAGGTATTATCATACAACAACATGCAAGGTCCAAGGTCAGTAGTCTTGTGAAAAAGAAAGGTCTACTCAGGTACCCTAGTGTATTGGCGGCCTGAGTAGGGTGTTAGATATATATCTCAGTAGGCCAGCACCATCAGTATCTATCCCTATCCAGATAGTGAAATATAAATAGTGTTCTGGTATAATGAAGTAACAATAGAATTGAATTAATAAACTAAAACCGATCCAGGTTCATAAGGGACACCAAACAGAGATACCTACTATGTCTTGTATCCAGAAATAAGAGTATGAATAAAACATATACATATATATTTCTTAAACAAACTATTAGACACATTAATTGATATTATTTATTTAACCGTATAAATCCCCAAGTTCCCCTAGACACCCGTATCTCAATACTTTCCTTAGTCGTGCTGGGGTCTGAACCATTTCCCATATTCAATTAACAAAACATTACATCCCATCGGATCTCATTAACCATTTCTTTGAGTTTATGTACTACCAATTGGTCCTACATTATAATGTCAATTAATGGGTGTATAACCTCATGTCTAGAACCCTTGGGAGTATTTGGACCATCAGTCCTTGTCTCACAACCCATGAGTATTTTGAGAAACAATTACTATCTCATAAGAAAATATTTACATGCCAGTTGGGTGTAGAACGCTATGTTTGGCACTCATTGAGTATTTAAAGCATCAGTCCTTGTGTCACAACCCATTTATCAATCATACATAAATATTTTTCATTGGTGTATAATTCCTTGAATAACACCTCAAATCCATCCCTTAATTAATTCATAAATTAATTAATCAAATTCGTTAATTAATTAAACAACTAATTAATAACTTAAATCTCCCGCCAAATAATTCAACCATTAATTAACTAATCAACATCTCAATAGTTAATAATTTATTAAAAATTAATTATTCTTAACAACAAGCAAGTCAACCAGATAATTAACTCAACATTTAATTATCCTAATTCTTTAACCGAAAACATGACAATTAATTCACAAATCAATTATCCTTATTCCCTTACTAATTCAATGTATTAGTAAAATATACCAAATCCATTAGTTAACACAAAAATTAACAATGTACGCATCGCCATTAACTAATACATTAATTATTTAATATGAAAAACAAATCACATCCCATAATTGATTTTACAGAATTAATTATCTCATTCTAATTATCAACTCTCCATTTTTAATTTATCACATCAGTTACATTTGATTAATTCACAATTAATTAACTCGGTTCAACAAGGACAACTTACCTAAATTAATTAAATAATTAATTAACAATATTCAATAACTTCATCATCCCATGATTAATTCAACAATCAAATATTCATTTTGTTGCATCAGACCATCATATATTAGTACTAATAGAAACATACATGGAAAAATCAAACCACAAGAAAACATGATATAACACTACCAATATTTTTGGTTTGAAAGAAACACACCTCAATTGAGGGGTTTTATTACAAAAACATGATATTAATTATCACTTATGAAATTTATCAATTTAAATCATTAAACATGCTAAATTAAAATTAAGAGGCATTCAATATAAATACTTAGATGCATGGATTTAGTTTCTAATAAAAGGATAGTAAGTAGTTTATTAATGCATTTATAAAATTTAGGACCTGAAAAGGGACCCCACCTCAATGAATTTTTCTGAACTAAAGCTTTATAACTCAAATTTGATCCGCCTGTATACATGTACCCCAGCAAAAAATGTATGTGTATCTGGAATTTATCATCGCACCTAAAAACCATTAACTGACACCCATTAAATAGTTTTTTGGGGACCAACACAGACCCAAAATATTAACCACAACACAAAAACACAATAATAATCCAATTAATAGGATGAGAAACCAAATAGAAGGTTTAAACCCACACCCAACTATGGAAGCAAAGAACCAAAATTGAGCCTAAATGCTTCTCCCTTGGCAACGGTAGTTAGAATACATACCAAAAGGTCTTGAGGAGCCACTTTCACAACCCTAGAATTGAAGAAATGAGGAAACCCAATTAACCCTAAACTTAGGGCTTAGGTTGAGAAAATTGGGTGAGGAAGGAGAAAAACAGTCGATGAGAAATACAAAACATACACAGACCGACTCACCTTTACGAGGTAGAAAAGACACATGATGACACTAGAAGGATTCGAGCCCATGAAGAGGAGCCAACAATGGGGTGTTTCATGCCTCATTGGGGGTGGGTTCCTGGTGCATGTCGTTTCCCCTACAATGCATCTCCTCCTTCATTCTCTCTCAATCAATTAGTTAACACCCCAATAAACAAATAGATATGATATAATAATAACAACCTTTTTTATTCTCATTTAAAATATCATTTTTTCATTAATTAACCTTTAAATAAATTATTCATAATGAATTCTGAAATCCACCATTTATCATCAAATTAAATTTTTGCAACATTTATTCAATTAAATAAATACAACTATAATAATAACATCCTTATTATTATTATTATTAAATCTTTCTTTTATTTAAATTAAATAAAAAAATATTTTAAAAAATGGGTAACCACGCAACTGAACCACACATTTTGACAAACCTTGCATAGCTCAATTACACCCAACTTCTCATTTACATGTATTTTAATAATACTCGTCATTGATAACCACTAACTCCTCATTAACACATTATTTAATTAAATTCATTCACAAAATTTAATTAAATAAATTCCCCACTTTGTGTTATTTAATTACATTCTCTCAAAATAATTTAATTAAATTTAAAAATCCAACTTATCGTTATATATTTAACTCTCTCAACTTGAACTAAGGAAATAAAACCTCCTATTCACATCGATTAATTAAATTCTTTTTGACCTTGAATTTAATTAAATGAAACCCACAACAACTCATTTAATTAAAATCATTTCAACCACAAATTAAATAAATAAAACCGCAATAATAATAACCATCATTATTATTATCATATAATAAAATAATTCTTTGATAAAACCAAAAAAACCCACTACACATCATTTATTTTAATTCTGTTTAACTCAATTTAATTAAAAGAAACCACTATTTTGAAACAATTAATTAAATCCCCCTTTCCTTTGATTTAATTTAAAAAACCCCAAAATCCATTATTTTTATTATTCATAATCACAATAACAACCATAATTAATAATTTTTATTATACTCATAAAACCATAATATTAATAATAATCACATTATTATTATTATTATTCAACCTTCGATAAAACCCAACACCTCTATTAAATAAGAATGGTTCAAAATTAATTACAAAAATAATTATTTAATTAAACTCATCTTCATTAAATCTGAAACTCATCATTTAATTGCATAGAACATTTACTCCTAATTTAATTAAACATTTCATTGTGATTCCCACAATTCACATTAATTTCAAAAAAATGTTACACCTCATTAATCATGCAATTAAAATATTTTAACATATATGTTATACCCCATTAATCATGAAACTAAAATCTTTTAGCATAAAAATAATTTATGACACCATAATAATAATAATAACATTATTATTATTCACACATTTTTCTATTTAAACCAAAATCCCTTAATTAATATTATATAATTTAAATAAATAAAATATTTAATCAGGTAAGCTGCACGGGTTGGACCGCAACAGTATGCATATGGTGTAGATCCATTAAAGTGGAATTTTCCAAATTTCATGCTCTTGAGACTTATCAGGTCACCTATGAAAATTATTGGGGATTCAACCTAGTCTAAAAATAACACCTTTAAGTGATATAACACTCAGAACAATGTTCCCGAGCATGGTTTAAAAACCAACTTCTCGATACATGAAAAAAATTCTATAGCCTTCATAATTTAAACCCAATCCAAAAACATGTGAATTTATATGGAGTTTGTTTGAAACTTCTTTATTTTAATAATCATAAACCATGATTTTTTAGTACTAATGATTTATATTTTTTATTATAATATTTTAATTAGTAATATAATTTTTATGATAATTAGTCTAACGGTTATGGTTAGTCACCATCTGCCATGAGTCACTATTGGGGCGACTTACCACCGGCTAGGAGCTACTTCCAGGGAAGTCACCACTAGACTATTTATATCTAAGGAGTCACTGTTAAACATTCTAGCACAAAGGAGCTACTATTAAGACCTATTAATATTATACTTTGATTCACTACTGAACTATAATTTACCACTATCCCGAGGTACCACCTGTATGATCTACCACTAGATACTGAGTCACCTCCAACTTCTTGTTACTTTTGTTATTAGAGGAATTTGATTTGAATGGATCAAATGACTATTTATATCAAAGGATAAATTGACCAAGTCTTAATGACATGGTCAAATATGATCTTATAATTTTTGATCTTTTCTAACTGATGCTACTATATCCATGTGAAGGACATATCTCTCTCTATATCTGTGTACAAAGATGATTATTGACTAAAAAACCTATTGGAATATTGTGTAATTGAATATGTTAACTCTTACAAGAAAACAAATTCATCTTCTGTGAAGATCAAAGACATATAAGCTCAAAATACATTATAGTGATTAATTGAGAAATTGATAGAGATCAACTAGAACATTCATGAAAATTCTAATGATCCTCTGTTCTGATACAACCTTTAAAAATAATGGTCAAAATCCTCACCAAATATGATCTATGGGTATCGATCATTATGAATACACCAGACTCAGTATCACTATTTTCATTATTTCTCTTTTTGTTTATTCCTTTTTATTTTGAGTAGTGTGTTGTTACACTATTATCCAAAAAACATGGTCTCCTATACATAACAAGATAATACTTGTTTTTGACTCCTTCCATTACATCTATTTTCCCTTGGTGTCTATATAAGAGGTCCTAGAGAGTATTGTGTAACCTGTACTTCCTATATATAACTGTGGAAGGGTCTCTTTAGCATGGAAATATTGTAGTTGTTGTCTGTTTACCCAATACAAGTGGTGGATTTTTATTATTATTATTATAATATGCTTGGTAGTATGTGATTGACATGTTTAGGGGATTAAGTCTCATCTTAAGATCAAAACTCTTGTTTGTTCTGCTCTATAATTTTTTTTGTTTTATTACAAAAACCAAGATGGTTTTTAATATGTACACAAAACTATTACTTGGATTGTTAATCTTAACTAGTTCCTATATCTATTTCTATCTATGTAAATTGACTTTGAAAGATAATTTAATTCTAAAAATTATTTTAACTGATACATAATCACTATTTGGGAAATATTTTAATAGCACAAGTCTTATATCGATACGCTATTTTGATTAATTGGCTAGTTTGTTTATTAAGGGGATTTTATTTCAACATTAGTTTTAATAGAATTTTTTATTAGAACTCAATTCACCCAACTTTTTTGTTACTTACTCTTACCAACAATTATTATAGATCATGAGTTTTTTCAAAATGACCAAGTATCATTTTAAAAATCCATTTTGAAAAATAATACATTTAAATCATTCCCTTATATATAAACTTTTTATAATCTCCCTAGAATCCATGAAAATTATTTTACGTTTCCATATTTGAGTACTCACATATGTTACCTATGATAATTTTTCATTATTTTATTGAAAACATGTAAAAAACTCACTATAGTAATCCAAATATGGTGTTAACTTTATTACACAAGAAAAAAATACAAGGGATTACACAATGATGGATCAATCAATTTGGAAGTCTTACGATACTAAATACATACCTAATTTTCATATAACATTATAAAAATATAACATACCATGAAAAAATCTACTACATCCTTGAAGATCATTCAATGGTTTCTTCTTCATATCATAGGGAAAGGAAAACATAATAAAGGGTGAAATAAAAAACTAAAAGAGGGAAAGAATAAATTTGCTACTATATTTAATATGTAAGGAATATAAAATAATCAATATCAATACATATCCTATTTAATCAGAAATATGAAATTAAAGATATATCCATGGAAATTAAAATAATAATATGGATAATAATAACTCAAATTTTAATGAAGGAAATACACAAAGTCAAATTCTAATTATCATACTATCAAGGAATCATCCAATATATCATGAATATTACAGTCAATACCAAATCCAACATACTTTCATTTTATGGGTTGGTATACAAAAATTACCCAACTTTTATGACAGGATCTTATATCCTCATCCTATATATAATACTGAATCTTTTTATCTAATGAGACATGTCGATGCATAGAGGGTATATATATAATTGGGCTCTTACCATCACTTACATATGTCAAATTCATTCTTCATATATTGAATCAATAATAAAATATATATTTAATATTCCTTATTAATTAATAAATTTCTTCATTTAATAAAAAATATGGAATATCAATATTTATTTTTCAAATGAAATAACTTTATAAAAAATATTTCATCAACTAAAAACATATATTTAAATTATATATGTTAAGGGAAATATAAAATTAGTTTAAATGGTAATAAATTCATACATTATACTTAAAATATGGACATGAAGAATAAAAATAATTTCAAATGTATAATAGAAAGTGATGAGAACATAATCACAACAAATCAAATGGTCTAAAAAAGTTATAATTTATAAATCAGTAAAGAGTAATAGAACATTAATTCACCAAAAATTAATATATTTAATTAAGGAAATTATGTTGATAATTATAGATGAAAATGAATGTTAACCTCAAAAAATAAAATTCTTTAAAGCTTTTGTAACTCTGTTTTAAAAACAGAGTTAGAATTCATTTCCAGAAATATTTTCCTCCTTTTATAGAATAATTATTTTTATTTAAATATAAAAAAATATAATTTATAAAATAATGAAAAAAATATTTTCTTTGAAAAAATATGGAAACATTATGATGAATCTAAATAGTGACTAATGATCTTGGAGGTAGGAAATATATTCACTATGTATATATTAAAAAGAAAATTCCTTTAATAATTTTGTAAAAAGTCTAAAATGACATGTGTAGAAAATGTTAAAAAGATTAATTTTAAACATTTGTAAAAATAATCAAAGGTATTAGAAAATATCTTTTCCAATCATTTATAGTTTCATAAAAACTTATATTTTTTATGAATAACATGTATATGGAAGGGAAATATTTTTTATTGAAAAATTGAAATTATGAAGGATTTGTTTTAAAACATTATTTTAGTATTTGAGTTCAAAATATGTAAATTTTTGGAGGAAAACATTTAAACCCCATAAATAATCAGATAATAAGAAAATATATGTATTTCAAGAAGGTAAATTTAATATAATTCTTCCAATATAAATTTAAATATGAGAAATCGAGAATAAGAGTGAGAACATAAAACAGAACACTACAACATTAATCACATTAGAATAAAAAAACCTTAAAATATAAAACTTGAATGATACATAAAATGAAAAGTATAAATATTAGATCATGAAATAATATGTCAATGCTTCAATAAATACACCATATTAATGAAACCATATGTTTAATATAAAATCTATCTCAATAAAGTGGAATTGAGAAGGAATATTATTAACATGTATTTCTACTTGGTTGGATGTCTTATATCCTTTAAAATAATCCACTTAAATTTATTAATTAAATTATTTAGAACTTATTTTATTTATATTTTATTTTAAGGTCCTTTGATAATCATATGCCATCCATTCATTATATAGTTATTTCTTACACTGACCACTCCAGGTTGTTCAGCCAATTTCTCCAAAATTACTTATATATATTGACTATGGTTAAATTTGTTATGAAATGGTTACTTAATCCATATAATTTAAAGAGTATAATTAAAATAATTTTATTTATTATATATAATTTTATAATCATATATATAATCATAATGGAAAAATGAATCACATTGCTTCGTGGATGTGCTAGCTCACACGTACGCATGAGTGACATAATCATTTTACAATGGATGGGAGGGTAACAAGGTAGATGATATATAAGATTTTAAAAATTAATATTCTTTCATAAATATCATATATATTCATTAATTCTTTCTTTATAACCATCTAATTGATCTGGTGATGAAAACTCATACACATGACATCATTGAGACAATAATATGTTTGTATGCATGAGTGATGTTTTAATTTTATATAGGATTAAAAAAAGATATGAAATAGATGTAATATTAAAATAAAACATCTATATATTGTAATTATACTAATTTAATTATTTTAATATAATTATTTAATATTTAGAGGAGATTTGAGAAGAAAGAAACTTGAAAAATAACGGTAGAACCACATACCACTTCTTTTGGTAACCTCCTTTAACATACACCATAAGGAATATTGAAGTGTTATTTTTAATTGAAAAGAATAGGAAAAAAAATTTTGGAAGGTATTTTTGATAATATTGATATATCTATGTGGTTCATGAATTGCAAAGATGAGAGGAGTGGAGGTTCCCATTATAAGTGAGGTCAGTGGAAAACTTTTAAATATTAATAACATTAAAATATAATAAAGTATCTATTATATAAAAGCCGGTAAAAAGAGATTAAATTTATAAAAATGGATGATTTAGGTTATAAATACATTTAAATAATATTATTTAAAACTTTGTTTAGGTTACTTTAACCCCTATCTCTTTAGTTTAACCCCTTTGTGAATCATTTTTAATATTTAGCATTATGATAGGTTTTTATCATTATTAATATTAATTATGATAAAAAATTAAGTTTCCTGAGATAATATTGATTTTCATGATTAATAATATAAAATAAATTATACAATATTAAATTCTTATAATAATTATAAATTAATTTTATATAATTTCAAAAAACAGAATGAAAAAAACTTTTTTAAAAAAATCGAAACTTTAAGTATAAAATGAATTTTATAGAAAAATAATGTATATAATTGATTATAATTAAATTAATTGTAAAATTTTGAATAACATTATACTTATTTTACATTAAAATCAATAAAAAATTGATAAGATGTTTGTGAGTACTTGATTAAGATAGAAACAAATTAGTTTTTATTTGAATAAAAACATTATATAGATTTAAAATATCTTAAATGTATATTTTTGAGTTCAAATTATACTTTTAAATACATAATATTAAATATTTAAGAAATATTTGGTCTATAATAAAATTTCATAAAATTTCATGTTATTATTATTACATTTTAATGTCCTAAAAGTGCCATTTTTTTAAAATCAGTATTGTTTCCCAATTCAATAAAAGACAAATTGTTTCTGAAAAATAAATAAATTTAACAATATGCTAATTTTGATATGATAAAATAAAAAATTGAATTTATTTAATCAAATAAAAATTCTAAATGATGAGAAAAAATATTTCTAATATCCCCCCACAAATGTTTAAAAACTATATTTTGAGAAAATGGATTTCCAAATAGTAAAAAGAATTTATTCTCTTTATTTTCCTAGTAACAACCATTTGGATGAATGATAATTTGTTTTATTGAATATATTATCAATAAATTTTATAAAAATAATTTATATATAGTGTTTAACTAAATTTATTAATATAAAAAACGTGACACATTCAAAAATATTTTTTCTGAAAAATATCTATTTTTACCAATAAATGATTTTATCTTCATATATAAGAAATATATAATTAATGTACAAATTTGATGCACATATAATCCATGGGAACTAGAAACATATTTTTTAACAAATAATTCTAATTCAATTATAGTGGGTCTCAGGTTTCCATTGAAGAGGAAAGTGTTGTGGGTATGGTTTTCTCTTATTTTAAGGGTTCATGGTGTGAGTGAAAACAATGGTTTTAAATTCAATGTAAATAAATAGTGCTCTATATTCATATTATTCAATCATCATCCCATTTAATTGTTATTCAAGTTTATCCCATATTATTTCCCAAATTGACTTAAATATCTTTTATTACTCTCACGTGGATGTTTTGGGATGAATAAGGGAGTACGATGATCCTGTATCCCCTAATATTTCCAAGACTAGTGATCGAATGTTTTCAATAACTCTCAGACCAACCCACTACTCTGAATCATAACTAATAGAGCTAATCCAAGTGGCTTGTGTGGATAATTCTTAGAATGAGATAAAATGTAATTAAAAGAAAACATAGGTAGAATCATCCTTCTGATTAAGAAATTAAAAATAAATAAATAAGTAATAAGGAGAGTTAAACATTGATTAGTTGAACAAAAAAATATAGGAATGTGGGAATTATTTTTGAAATTATCATAAATGTAAATGTGTCCCATCATTAGTATATTATATTATAATGAAATAAAATAAATTTGAGAAGAAATATCGCTATCTTGATCGATACAATCATGGAATCCCCCTCCTATATTGAACAATGTTTCCCCTTATAGAAATTATTTGGGGTTTTCAATCCTATATTACCCAACACGTTATTATAAGGATCTTCCACTCCAATTTTCCAAAGAATTCAAAATTATTCCTCAAATTATGATCTTTGTTCCCTTTCTTCAGATTTTCACCCTTTATAGAGTTTGATGGTCTTTATTTCTTCATTGGGAATTATTTTATTTTTTCTTGTAAAATTATTCCCCTCCCATGATTCAGGTTCAAACTATTTCAAGAAGTATTAAAGGGTTAAATGATTTGGGAAATTTTGACTATAGTAGAGGTCATATTTTTCTTGGTCTAACCATGTGATAAGGATCTATATTGATTTATCCACTATTGGTATTTAGTCTTGGTTATGGGACCCGGGGTCTGTGAAATTCTTGCATAATTTTGGAATGTTCATCATTGATATTTTTATTTAAACATGGACTTGAGCTGTTTTCTTCATCCTTTAATCCCAAAATGAAATTTTTGTCGGCTTTCTAGAATCAACTTACCTACTAATTGAATTGTGTTATGAAAGACTAGTGCCAATATAATCTTTCCTTGTGAATTGATGACTCATTCCTATGCATACTGGGATTCATGTGTGAGTTTAACTTACAAAATTTGGGGAGGCATGGGTTGGTTCGATGATATTAAATCTATGTTTCACTTACAATCTTCGAACTCAGTTCTCTTAAAAATATATATTACGACTCAGAATGACCTCTAAAACATTTTGATATTCTCAATTACAGAACTCATATTCATAAATTTAAACATAAATTCCTATCAATAATTCCATAGATCAGTTGTAATGAATTCTTCAACAACATTATAGCCGTAGTGATGTGGATATTAAGATCCCCCCATTTTTCTCTTTTTTTACCTATGAGTTGAGAAAAAACCAAAAACAATCAAAAATATCATCACAATAAAATATAAAATAGGAATGTATCCTCTTCTATTGAGCATGGATGAAATCACCATCATTGATATAAACTCCAGTTATACCTTACTAAAGTGATCAAACCCCTCTGTTTATATAGTTTTAGATAAATACATATCATCTTAAACTAAACTTATCTAGTTTTAAAACTCTTAAAACTTACAAATTTTCATTATGAAGACCCATCATCTATATATCTATACATAATCATTCTCAAATTTTCTTCTTCAACACGTTTCACCATTGGTTTATCATTAAGATTTAGTTCAACTTCATCCTCATTCTCAATTTCCACTCATGGAAGATTGATTCTTCTCATCAATCTCAACATTGTTCAAATTTGGATTATGAATGTAAAATATATGGGTCTAATTTCATCTACTGAATATTGGCTCTAAATATCTTCCCACTTTCAGACATGGTTCAGTTTTTTAATTAATGATTTGATCATGCTATGAGCTTTAGTGTATCTTACTCTATCATTCTCGAATAGTGAAAATTATTTAGATGAATCCAAGGGTTGCGTGTGCACTTACGGTTATGTGGGAATGATGATGTCTCATAGATAATCAATGGATGGGAAAAAACTTATGGTGCTGAGGAGTTTGACCATGTGGTTATAATAAGTTGAATGAAAGAGAGGTGAAACATAGTAGAAGAAATGCTTCATAGAAGAAGCATCACCATCAATGTTGGATGACCATAGAAGGAAGTGGTGTTGTCTCATTAAAACAGGGTGGAAAAAATATGGGGTTAAATATAGCATCTCGGAAATGGGTGGCATAGATGAATTTCCATAGAATTAAAACCACTGAATATTCCCTATTTCTTATTTTTTATTTTCAACCCAAATGGAACAAAAAATATTTTTTAGTGTAGTATTTGTAGAAATTAATTTCATTTTAAATTTAACAATAAAATTAAAATTAATTTTACTTTTCAACCATATTTTAAATTTAATTAAATTTTTTTCAAATCAAAAATAATTTCAAATTCATCATTTAAATTCAAATAAAATTTGAAATTGAGGTTTGATAGTGTTTAAAAAAAATTTGGTTTATTTATCCAAAATATTCATTCATCTAGATTAATTTCTAATCAAAATAGAATAATATAACTTCTAATTATATAACATAAAAATATATTTTCCTATAATTCTTAATCAAAGTATGGATCTTCATTAAAATCCAAAAATTGAATAAATCACTAAGAAGAAAACGTTTAATCCGATATAGAAATAAATTCTATATGTATAAAACATAATAAAAAGTATTGAATCCACCCAGTTTTAATTAAATAATGTTGTTATAAACAATCAAAATTAGTTAAATATTTTTTATATTTTAATCTATCATTATTATTAATATACATTATTTTAAATACATAAACAATAAATTTTCAATAAGTTTAATACATCAGATAAGAGAAATCAATATTTTAAATGAAACGTGTAAAATTTAAAGAAAACTCACTTTTATAGAAAAATTATCCATTTAAACTTTAACTATTCTTATCTATATGTGGTTTATTTCTTATTATTCAAACATTAATAAATTTTTATGGGAATTAGTCAAATTATTATGAAAAAAGTTCTATATATATATATATATCATAATATGATTACTCTTATTGATACTTATAAATCCAACAACTTGGTTATAATTCTCACCTTTAAATAATAATTTTTATTTTGTATATCATGATTAATTTAAGATTTATGTTCCATTTATCACATGCTATAGTATTCATAAATTTTAATATTAGGTAGTTGAAAAACAAGTATATGGGGAAGGTATATTTCATAGAAATTATTGGAGGAAAATACTATTGTTGGAAAGAAGTTTTAGTGTTCTATCACTTATTGGGATGGAGTGTTCATAAAATTCGTTGTGATTGAAAATTCCTTCTATTTTTTAAAAATATAAATATTAAAAAACTTATAAAAAATAAACCAAAAAAGAAAAGAAAAATGTAGAATAATTGAAGAATCATTAACTATATTTTGTGATAAGTGAAACTTAATAACAAAATAGTACCGATAGGATGGATGCATCATTTAAAAGGAGAACGAGTGAGATATATTCATTGAGTTAACACACTTGTTGATATTTTATTTATATTTTAATACTTAAACCTCCTCTTTATTCTTTGTTTTTAATATTTGAACCACCCACATTTACCCATACAACAACCAATCACAATCCCTCATGATTAATACACTCTTGAGACTCTATTAAGTATTGAAATGATAATGACATAAATATTATAGAAATAATTCATACACTTATGATATTTTTTTCATCAATATGACTTGATAGAAAAGAGATACGTTTTTGAGAAGGTACATATAAAATGTTCATTGATATTAATAATAAATTGAATATATTTTTATGAATAAAATGTAATTGGGAAGATGAGGTTCATATAAGAAGAACGATAGTTCCATGGATGTGAGAGTTGAAAAGACCTCCCAATATTGTAATGATATATTTTATTTTACATTAGTACATGTATTTTCCCTGGAGAAGAATGTTAAAGAGCAAGGGAGTGATACATTACTTATTTTTTGTATTTTTATATTGAAATTAATTTATTAAATCCCCACTAATTTAATATATTATTGGGATTTTATACATTTTCATTATATTAAGATATCATGGATTTTATTATAAATATGATTTAATTGTATTATTTTATTGATTTTATTAAATTTTTAATTAATTTCTGTGACTGCACATTAAATATTTATTTATGATAATGTATAGGTGAAGACCATTATAGCCAGTAATGAAGGAGGAAACTATTTTTTATGTTAGCTATGTAATATTAAATACGGAACTGGTTGGACTACATATGAATAAATATTATCTAGGTGAGATTAAATGAATAATTATGAAGGACGTATGTGAATAATATGGATAACATAGATGTTACATAAGGATTCCATGTTTTCCATGGGAGATGAAATAGTAGGGTTAACTACATAAGACTAAATGAAAAGTACTAAAGGCAATGTAGATTAAACTGAATCTATATATAGGTATCTAAAACATCAATAAGAATAAATCAAAATAAAAATGATTAACGTAAAGTCACATGTGATTATTACTATATTTATCCAACTGAGGAGTAAAAAACATTGATGAATATTATTCTCTACATGGTTTTTATGCATGAGACCTCATTTATGAAGCATCTTACATAGTCCATTTTTCATCCCAAATTAAGAAGTACTTGAATGAAGCTTCCATGTTCATCTCTTATAAGGAAAAATTAAAATAAATATAACCTCGACGATCGAAGAAAAATCATGATGTTGAGATAAAATCCTAGAAGGATTCCACATGTGATAAGCACCAAAGGTTGATGTTTACACATATAGTTTATTAGCTAATGAAAGGGAGTTGGAGTACCTCTATCTAGTGTGTATAAATGGGGACTTGAATCTCAATTATAGGTTTTTCCATTCAAGGGATTAACTAGTTCTATGTTTTACTTTTTTACGATATATTATCATTATATAAGAAAAATTTCAGCATTTCTTTTCTTCAAATAAGATATCTAACCACCATTTTTATATACAGATAACCTAAGGGATTACTCTTAGGAGGAATTTCAGGGTCTCCAAAACCTCATGTTTTTGAAAATTTTCTTTTTATTTTTGAATCTCTAGGAACATTAAAGAATCCTGAAGTTATGGTTTTCGATAGTTTCTTACATCTAGGTATCCCTTTTTATATTTCTTATAATAGAAATATATTTTATAATACTTTTCTCATGGTTTTGTAAACGTGAAACCAATATATGTGTGAATTTGGTTATGTGGTTTCAAACCAGCGAGGTTAGTGATGATTCACACCCTACCAAGGTGTTACCATTTCCCAATCCTTGAGGTTAGTGTCATGTATTACACTATGGGTACCTTTGTGTATTGTGTATATACAGAATCACTGAATCGATTTTTATTATACTAATATTATGGGAATTATCATAAATTTATATTATAGTTTATATAAGAAAGAATGTGAAAGAGTATTAGGCATGTCGTGAGAGTGGGTTCCATTATTCTATGTTATGTTTTATATGTTTTTTCTTATAATTTTTTTTCATTTTTATTTTCTCAACCATATTTCACCTTCATGAATCTTTTTTTTCAGAATTAATTTTATTCAATTTAATAAATGTAAATAAAAGAGTGGTTTGTTTGATTAACACTTATTGTGCCCTAGTAGGATTTTATAATCATTAGAGATAGAAATTCATAAATCACAATACACATGTATTTTTATATGGTTAAGTCCAATGTGGTTACCGAGCCATTTCTGGGTCTAGGACAAGTCCTGAATAAAGGTATCCACTAAACTGTAAATGTGAATATAATTAGCATTAGGATGTTTTTATCCTTAAATACTAAAAATATATCATGGAAGTTATAAGATTAGGGATGAATGCGTCTTTGATTCTCTTTAATGTAACAATATATATCTCTGGACATCCATTTAGTCTCTCTAATGGTATATATATTATTATACTAGATCACTCTAGTATTCCATGGAACTAATTTTGAAAATGTGAAAATATTTTCCTTTCTAATATGAATGATACAGTATCAACTATAAGAGATATACTTCCTCAAAAATAGTTCATTTAATAACAAACTATCTTCATGTATGAGAACATGATAAAAAAACTTATTCCTCACTTTTTTCACTATGATATTCAATATTAGTAGTTTATTAACTCTTGAGAGTCTCAGCATATATCATCAAAAGAAATAACATTCTTATTGTCCTCTCTCTAAACCACAAATTATTCCTTGGATTTTCTATCATATTACATGATATTTGGATATTTTAATATGAATTATTCAACTTCTCTGTAACACCCCAAGCATTCACGATACACTTCTCTTTCAATAATGTAATAGCTTTCATTGTACACAAGTTCGAGATTCTAACACGCCACGACCAATCAAAGTAGCAGTTATGAATAGCAATTCCCACTTTTTGAAATTATATAAATTTTATATTTCAAAATGGACTTCATTTTTGTATTCGGAATATCGAAATTATCCAAAGTTGAATTTTTTGTAATTTTCTGAGAACTTCCATTTTTTTATGAATAGTGAAAAATACTTAAAAACAAATTTTTTATTCAAAATATTTTATAGTGATAAATTATACTATTGAGTGGTTTTAAAGTACAATTAGAATATATTTTTACTATTTTATCCAATGGTGTTCATTATAATTAATTTCACTTTGAAATTGGACATAAACAATTTTCAATCTTTTGATATATATTGTTCTTAAAAACAAGCTATTTGTTTTGACAACGGGAATTAATTATGAAATTAATTAATGTAACTTATATGTTTGTAATTTTTTAAAATAGACATCATTTTTTAATTCGGAAAATCGATTATAGCTTAGGGTGAAATTTTGGCATTGTCCTGAAAAACATCAATTTTTGATGAATAGTGAAACCACTAAGAGGTAGTTAAAAAAATGATTTTTTGTTTAAATGAAACATTACCACTTCTGTGATTTGATTTTCAAAAATCCGACATACATGTTTTTCATTAGGAAGTAAAATGTGGTTCAATTGGATTAAAACAATTTTTTTGGTGAATAGTAACTTATAAGTATAATTAATCACGATTAAAGGTAATTAGTGAAATTTAAGGTAAAAATGATATTATAAAAATATGAAAATACATTTACACTTGTCCTACCCCTATTGGATGTGTCATGGCTGATCAATACAATCTATGGGTCAACTTGGGGACCCCATGGAGCCACTTTGGTAGGAAAATGACATAAATAACTTTTTATTTAATGTTAAAATAAAAATGTCACAAACAAGAGTTGTTTTACTAAAAAAAATTTAAATGGGGTTATACAAGTCATATTTTTGACTATAAATATTCATTAGAAATATAAAACGATTTCCTACATAATGAAATTTTTTCTATAATTTTTAGACATTAAATAAATTAAATTATTTATGACACAATGATGATGCAGTGATTACCTCATTAATTAACAATTTTAATAAAATGGAAGGATAATGTAAAATCTAAGCATTAAACTTGTCCAAAGCCAATTGGATAAGAATATGTAGAACTTTTATAACCTTATCCTAGAATTATATAAGTGTTGGACCTTTAGAATCCGAAAAGCATTATATAATAAATTAACATTTTATTACCTTCCAGGAGTGCCCCTCCTCTCCACTCATAAAAGGCGCCCACCACTACCACCTTACTCACACTTTCAAAGCCTTTTGGCTCGGCCAAACTCTGCCCAAATACTCTCCCAACTTCCCTCCCTTACTCCTAGAAGCCTAACTTGGGGAAGGATTCTTCCCAAGGAAGCCTTTGGCTCAAATCAAAAGAGTTACACGATTTTAGGGTAACGTCTTCTCTTATGTTATTTTGTTTTATTTTGCTTATCCAACCCCCTAAACTCTTTTTATTCATTTCTTTTGTAACAAAAAAAGTATCCTCAATATACTAGGATGTTTTTATATGAATTATTCGAGCTAAACTTACTGACACGTACATCTAATGGTTAAAGAACATACTCTTTTTGTGGATGGAGAATTTGTGCCTCACGAAATGATGATTGTTCAACACTCATATAACACCTTCAAAGGTGGCCATTAAGATGTCACTATATTTATATATGATATATAATATGTTTATGTTTTACTTAAGCTTATGTATTTTTCATTTATGGCTTACCTTTATGGTTTCCATTATGGGTAAATGCGATATTTCCATTTTAAGAACTGCAGACTACCGCCCCCTCAAAGTGATTTGAATCGTTAATGCCATATGTGGGATGTATAAAGGATGGAGTAAATGATATTGTATATGATATTATACTGGAATTATAATACACATTTATACTATTATGATTTCATTAAATTAAATACAAAATAGAAATGAAAGTAGCGTTCATGCGTACGTACGGCTTACCGTCTCCATGAACGGTGCATTTCATTTCTTACCTCTAAATGTTATGTAATATTATAAATGTATGTATATACTAGATATATATGAGATATATGATATCTAAATCATGAATATAATTCTGGATATAATGGATATTTTACCACATGAACAAAGTGTAATTATAAGAAGTTTATTTTTGACTCAAGTACCTAAGATCGAGAAAAGTACCGTTATAAACTTAAATAATTACATAATGTTCATGACATGGTAATAAGTGATATAAAAGGAATAATGAACTTGAAAAAGGTTCTTAAGAAGGTAGATATTAACTCTAGTTTATCATTCAAGAGATCAAAGAACGGTTGAGTGAATTCAGACATGAGGTAAAGGAATTTCTTAACCCAATTTCCATTCTTTGGGTTAATCTCTTACTTTCAAATTATGTCATGATATTATTATGTCATATCTTGTATTTGTACTTTATTTATGTGTACTCATAGTGAATACACATAATAGATCTATTTTATTTTAAAAATGTTCTTTGTAAGGACTTCGTCTCAATCTCCTTTCATTGAGGCATATTTGGTTTTATACACAACTTTCTTTTATACGGTGTATAAACCCCTTTGACTTTTACGTTTATTCAAAAGGAATTTTTTTATACGAAGAACTTTACTAAACAACAAAAAAGGAATGTTTTTCTTGCCGTACGTATGCGGCGACAATGACTTCTCCGCCTCCATGACCATTATTTGAGTTTCGGATTCCTCTATAAGCCATAACTTTTCTGTAATGAAAAATAAATACAAAGTTTTAATTTTCATTAATTTTGGTATTGAAAATGGTTTTTAAAGTATTTTTATTATAACAATGTGATGTATTGATATCTTGTGATTGAAATGTGGAAATGTTATGTTTCCTTTATGCATGTTTTATGTGATACGATTATGTTATGGTTTATGATATGTTTAAACCTGTTTATATGAGGAATGCATTGGACATAATAAGTGACAGGTGGATCCCGCTATAGCTCCTCGATGCATCGGTAGGTCTAATGAGACAAACTAGTGTCTTGGAACGAGGCCTTGAAAAAATCTTATTTGTAGTTTTGGCACGAGGCCTTGGCTACATGGTTATGATAGTCTGGCATTATGCATTCCATCATTATGAAAGTGGTTATTAATATTGCATGTGATTATTGGACTAGTAGAATATCCATGTGAGTAAGTAAATGGCATTATTTAATTTTATTTTTTCCATATTATTCTGAAGTTCAAGTTTAAAAAGGATTTTGTTTTAGTTATACATTGCCTTAAATGTTAATGTTTATTTATGAAAGCATCCGCAATATTGTTATCCTTACTGAGCATCTGAGCTCACCCCTTTAAATGTTTTAATATTTTCCAGGATGTGAAGAATTATTTTATGAATGACATACAGGGATAGTCTGAACGGGATAGAAGTGTGGACTATGGAGACTATGTTATTGTGATTTTTTCACTTTATGATGTAATGTAACATTTTTGAATGTATCTAATGTTTCCAAGGCTACTAAACTAATCGGTCTTTCGAGACTTGATCTTTTGTGATCATGCTAATGTTACGAAGTAATGCACCGACTCTGGGTAACTGGGGTCGGGGCATTACAGTTGGTATCAGAGGAAGTTTAGTACTAACGTTGGAAGCTAGATTTAGATAAACTCTGATTAGAGAACATAGCCCAAAGATAGACTTTGAGGATTATTATAGAAGAACTTACTAGAATTTTTTGGTTGTAGAGATTTTGTGAGTTTTCTGAGCAATAAATCCCTGTATGGATACGAGAAGGTAGAGGCGGCTCTAGCACAGATGTACCTAGGGGTAAAACCCAAAAACACTACTTTGAGCTAGACTCGAACGGGAACTGGTGCACGACAATGGGCCTTGCTGCACTCTTGGTTATGAAACTCCCGGGGGATATGCTTAGGATAATTCTCATTTTCTTTACAAACCACTATGAAGGGTTATGAGTATATACTTCCTCAAAGAAAACATTTCTTTTTATGATTATGGATTATATCCATAAATAGTTCAATTTATGTTAAGTATTTTACAAGTATGGAATTATGTATTTTGATTCATAAACTAATATAGTTTATGACATTGTTTAGAAATGGCGCCTAGTAGAAGGAATGGAAACTGTATCAATGCACGCAATCCATGTAGGAATTTCCCTCCTGCTCAAGATAATTATTGTGGATCTGGAGATACAACTGGTGTTGATCAACTTATTACCATACTAGGAAAACTCACTCAGTTTATGAATAATAACATTACGTGTATGGAGCACCCTGATCCACAACGTGGAGGATCAATGTTAGACTGCTTCATGAGGCAACAACCACCAACATTTAATGGGGGTACAAATACATTAGTAGCTGAGCAATGGATAAAATCCTTAGAAAAAATATTCCATGCCTTTGGGAGTAGCAAAAGGGAGAAGGTTGTCATAGCAGTCTACCGCCTCACTGGAGATGCCGATCAATGGTGGTCATTGATTCAAAATACAAAGGAAGATGAAGAAGTATCAAGTATGGAATGGAGAGAGTTCAAAGATATTTTCTTAGAAAAATACTTTCCACATGACGATCAAGGAGATATAGAAAGGAAATTTCTGAGTCTGAGACAAAAGGAGGATAAGAATGTCGCAAAGTATGAGGCTAACTTTACAAGGTTGGTGAGGCATGCTGCAGATTATATACGTAACCCAATAAGTAAGATCGATCATTTCTTTGATGGGTTAAAACCGTTTCTCCGTCGAGCACTCGTATCACAATCTTTCCCAACGTACGAAGATATAGTCACGTGTTCTATCAAGACAGAAAAGGAATTCTCTAAATCTTATGACAATAATGTAAAGCAAGAGAAGAAGATAATGGTGGAACAAGAGACAGATAATGGAAAAAAGGGAAAGAAGGATTTTTCCATTATGCAATATGTGTGGGAAGAATCACCCCGGTACCTGCCTAAAAGTAATGGGAGTTTGTTATAAATGTGGAGAAAAAGGTCACCATGCTTGTGATTGCAAGGGAAAGAAAGAGGCTATCAATGTTGAATGCTACAGTTGTAGGGAAATGGGGCATTATGCAAATGATTGTCCTAAGAGCCAAGGAAACTTACCTCAGAAAAGGACAAGGGATCAAGGCCAAGCTTATGTTGTTGCTACAAATGAAGTTGAATAATTAATATATTTGTGTTTTTTGAATCAAGGATTATATTCTGGTTATAAGAATAATGTGATATATAAGGGTTATACTACAGTACTTGTGTTTTTATTAAGGTTTTAATATGATGAAGGTCATCATATTTTAGTATGTGATAACAAGAGGAACTTTACTTTGTTTGAGGAATCTGATGATACAATTGATTTTAGAATTTAGAGACCTTTTAGAGAAATTCTAGAAAGAGGTATATTGGATAACTAGAATGGTTGAAATGAATTAAGTTGAACTTTGGATAGAATTGTTTAAGGTTAAAACATTTCTGAAGATTATTTTTGGAATATTATAGTACTATAGTTTTAGGAAAAGGGCAACCTTCAGGGTGGGGCATAACCCATCGCATCGGACAAAGCTGCAGGAATCGAACCCACGACCATAGTGCGACAGGCCTTTATTACCTACCAGTAGCCTACAAGAAGTCCCTTGTTATTACAAAATAGTTTTCCTAATTTAAATGGTCTGTGTTAATATTTTGAGCTTTGTACGATTAGGATAAATATAAGATTTTTTAAAATCTATTACCTTTTGGAGTGAATGATGGGTTCATGGTAAAAATTTATTAAAAAATGAAAGCATACATGACAAGTATGTATATTTCCTTATGTTCTTAGTAAATCTCTTAAATAAATTCCTCAACTTTATGAAAGGTAACTTAAAACAAAAATGTTGTCGGTTAACTTTTCCAACTGGGGATTCAATGACTGTTTAACCAATCACAAGTTTGTGATTTTCTTATGGTTAAATTTCTCCTAATCCTATTTTCTACAACTCTCCATCAGACCTTGACGGTTTGTTTCTCCTCCATATCCATATTTTCATAGAATCCTAGTATGGGCTATCTCGGGTGACCTTTGTACTTCTCTTTCGTTCTATTACTGTTATATTCTTATTAACCCGATTTCCGATGTGGGTTTTCCACAAAGGTATTTTCTATTTTCCACCTTTTATTTTCGAAGAACATTTTCAAATTGCGAGGAATCAATTTATTGAAGGAGGGGAGAATGTAACACCCCAAACTTTCATGATACACTTCTCTTTTAATAATGCAATAGCTTGCATTGTACGCAAGTTCGAGATTCTAACACGCCGCAACCAATCAAAGTAGCAGTTATGAATAGTAATACCCACTTTTTGAAATTATATAAATTTTATATTTCAAAATGGACTTCATTTTTGTATTCGGAATATCAAAATTATCCAAAGTTTATTTTTTTGTAATTTTCTGAGAACTTCCAATTTTTTATGAATAGTGAAAAATACTTAAAAACAAATTTTTTAATAAAAATATTTTATAGTGATAAATTATACTATTGAGTGGTTTTAAAGTATAATTATAATATTTTTTTACTATTTTATCCAATGGTGGTCATTAGAATTAATTTCACTTTGAAATTGGACATAAACAATTGGCAATCTTTTGATATATATTGTTCTTAAAAACATGCTATTTGTTTTGACAGCGGGAATTAATTATGATATTAATTAATGCAACTTATATGTTTGGAATTCTGTAAAATAGACATCATTTTTTAATTCGGAATATCAATTATAGCTTAGGGTGAAATTTTGGCATTGTTCTGAAAAATTTCAATTTTTGATGAATAGTGAAACCACTAAGTGGTAGTTAAAAAACTGATTTTTCGTTTAAATGAAACATTACCACTTCTGTGATTTGATTTTCAAAAATCCGACATACATGGTTTTAATTAGGAAGTAAAATGTGGTTCAATGGTATTAAAACAATTTTTTGTTGAATAGTAACTTTTAAGTTTAATTAATCGCGATTGAAGGTAATTAGTGAAATTTAAGGTAAAAATGATATTATAAAAATATGAAAATACCTTTAAACTTGTCCTACCCCTATTGGATGTGTCATGGAAGACCAAGAAAATCCATGGGTCAGCTGGGGGACCCCATAGAGCCACTTTGGTAGGAAAATGACATAAATAACTTTTTATTTAATGTTAAAATAAAAATGTCCCAAACAAGAGTTGTTTTAATAAAACAATTTTTAAATGGGGTTATACAAGTCATATTTTTGACTATAAATATTTATTAGAAAGATAAAATTATTTCCTACATAATCATAGTTTTTTTATAATTTTTAGACATTAAATAAATTAAATTATTTATGACCCCATGATGATGCAGCGATTACCTCATTAATTAACAATTTTAATAAAATTGAAGGATAATGTACAATATAAGCATTACACTTGTCCAAAGCGTATTGGATGAGAATATTTCGTAACCTTATCACCTTATCCTAGAATTATATAAGTGTGGGACCTTTAGAATCTGAAAAGAATTGTATAATAAAGTAACATTTTATTACTTTCCAAGAGTGCCCCTCCTCTCTACTTATAAAAGGCCCCCACCACTACCACCTTACTCACACTTTCAAAGCCTTTTGGCTCGGCAAACCTCTGCCCAAATACTCTCCCAACTTCCATACCTTACTACTAGAAGCCTAACTTTGGGCAGAATTCTTCCCAAGGAAGCCTTTGGCTCAAATCAAAAGAGTTATCCGATTTTAAGGTAATGTCTTCTCTTATGTTATTTTGTTTTATTTTGCTTATACAACCCCCTAAAATCTTTTTATTAATTTATTTTGTAACAAAACCAGTATCCTCAATATACTAGGATGTTGTTATAATAATTATTCGAGCTACACTTACACACACCTACATCTAATGGTTAAAGAACATACTGTTTCTGTGGATGGCGAATTTCTGCCTCAAGAAACGATGATTGTTCAACACTCATATAACACCTTCAAAGGTGTCCATTAAGATGTAACTATATTTTTATATGATATATTATATGTCTATGTTTTACTTAAGCTTGTGTATTTTTCATTTATTTCATACCTTTATGGTTTTCATTATGGGTAAATGCGATATTTTCATTTTAGGATGTGCGGACTACCACCCCCTCAAAGTGATTTGAATCATTAATGCCATATGTGGTATGTATAAAGGATGGAGTAAATGATATTGTATATGATATTATACTGGAATTATAATACACCTTTATAATATTATGATTTCATTAAATTAAATATGAAATAGAAATGAAAGTAGCATTCATGCGTACGTACAGCTTACCGTCTCCATGAACGGTGCATTTCATTTCTTACCTCTAAATGTTATGTAATATTATAAATGAATGTATATACTAGATATATATGAGATATATGATATCTATATCATGAATATAATTCTGGATATAATGGATATTTTACCACATGAACAAAGTGTAATTATAAGAAGTTTATTTTTGACTCAAGTACCTAAGATCGACAAAAGGACCATTATAAACTTAAATAATTGCATCATGTTCATGACATGGTAATAAGTGATATAAAAGGAATAATTAACTTGAAAAAGGTTCTTAAGAAGGTAGATATTAAATCTAGTTTATCATTCAGGAGATCAAATAACGGTCGAGTGAATTCGGACATGAGGTAAGGGAATTTCTTAACCCAATTTCCATTCTTTGGGTTAATCTCCTACATTCAAATTTAGTCATGATATTATTATGTCATATATTGTATTTGTACTTTATTTATGTCTACTTATAGTGAATACACATAATAGATCTATTTTATTTTAAAAATGATCTTTATAAGGTCTTCGCCTCAATCTCCTTTCATTGAGGCATATTTGGTTTTATACACAACTTTCTTTTATACGGTGTATAAACCCCTTTGACTTTTACATTTATTCAAAATGAATTTTTTTTATACGAAGCATTCTACTAAACGACAAAAATGAATGTTTTTCTTTCCATACATATGCAGTGACAACGACTTCTCCGCCGCTATGACTATTATTTGAGTTTCGGATTCCTCTATAAGCCATAACTTTTTTGTAATGAAAAATAAATACAAAGTTTTAATTTTCATTAATTTTGGTATTGAAAATGGTTTTGAAAGTGTTTTTATTATATCAATGTGTTGTATTGATATCTTTTGATTGAAATGTGGAAATGTTATGTTTCCTTTATGCATGTTTTATGTGATACGATTATGTTATGGTTTACGATATGTTTAAACCTCTTTATATGAGGAATTTATTGGACTTAATAAGTGACGGGTGGAGCCCGCTATAGCTCCTCGATGCATTGGTAGGTCTCATGAGACAAACTAGTGTCTTGGCACGAGGCCTTGACAAAATCTTATTTGTAGTCTTGGCATGAGGCCTTTTCTATATGGTTATGATAGTCTAGCATTATGCATTCCATCATTATGAAAGTGGTTATTGATATTGCATGTGATAATTCGACTAGTAGAATATCCATGTGAGTAAGTAAATGACATTATTTAATTTTATTTTTTCCATATTATTCTAAAGATCAAGTTTAAAAAGGCTTTTGTTTTAGTTATACATTTCCTTAAATGTTAATGTTTATTTAGGAAAGCTTATGAAATATTGTTATCCTTACTGAGCATCTGAGCTCACCCCTTTAAATGTTTTAATATTTTCCAGGATGTGAAGAATTATTTTATGAATGACCTACAGGGATAGTCTGAAGGGTATAAAAGTGTGGACTATGGAGACTATGTTATTGTGATTTTTTCACTTTATGATGTAATGTAACATTTATGAATGCATCTAGAGTTTCCAAGACTACTAAACTAATCGGTCTTTCAAGACTTGATCTTTTGTGATCATGCCAATGTTACGAAGTAATGCAACGACTCTGGGTAACTGGGGTCGGGGTGTTACATTCTCCTTCGTATGAATTTATGTATAGATTATTTTATTCTTAGATGTAACTTAATTCTCTCTTTAATACACTTGATGTTATTTTTGAAATAAAATATCCACTTTTACTATTTTACATTTTATATCATTCTTGATCTACCATTTATATTCTATTTAGTGTGAATATATATTCCTTATTTACATATAGAAATCATCTTTGATTTTCTAAATTTTGAAAATTTCATCAATTCTCATTCAAATAAATATTTTATAATTGTTATTCAAATATTCCACATGAAATTTTGAAATATCACAACCTATTCATTTTTCAGAAAAAATCAGGGGTAATCACCATATATGAATGCATGTTCACATGTAATAGAAATTTTGTTTCATGGAATATCATTTCATAGCATGAATATGTTTCGAAATTCATTATGTATTCAACTACAACATATAGACACCATGATGTAGTCCCTATCCTTTTAGTGTGGCTTCATCTCATTTCAAAGAATCGAATTTGGATTGATTCTATTATTGTTCTTCTCCATAGTAAGATCTTCTTATATATAGTGTAAATACTGTCTACTCAATAATTCTCTTGAATAAAAATTATATCAATATAATTTTCATGTTAATTTATTTAAAGAAAAACAGGGAAATCAAATACATTATACTCATTTATAATTCTTCATTAATGAAATCCCATAAATTTTGAAATGGAATAATCCTTTTTAAATATAAATAAAAACATACGCATCACTTTTTATCCCTTCAAAATTATGCCAAATTTCATGTTTTCTACAACTCCAGAATTTTGTATAATATTTCATAATACTTCAAAGTTTCATAAGTTTTTTCCCTTAACATAATTTCCTCTTAGGTATTGATAAAAACTTATTCATGGTACAACAAAAACTAATATATTATGAAAATCCTTATGAATTATATATTTTCTAGGACTTTTGTATGTTTTTTATTTTTTCACATATCTATATGTGAAAAAAAATTACTTATCAAGATAAGTTACCTACATGTTTTTTTGAAATTTCACTTTATAATACTTATTCTTGGTCTCTAAAAAAAAATTATGCAATAAAAAAATGTTGCATATCAATCTGTGCTCTAGGAAATTTTGAAATATCTACTTTTAAGGTAAAAATCACTTATTAAATTCCTTTTCTATATTTTTATATGTGTTCCAAAAAAATAATTATTATCCTAAAATAAAATTATATATATAGTGAATCTCAAGAATTTTCAATTTTATATTCTAAAGAAAACTACATGTATGAAATACTTTTTATAATTTCCCAAGAATTAACATAGAATTCTAGAATTATTCATGTCCACTAAAAACTTCTTAAAATATTCAAAGGGAATCTTAAACTACTTAAATACATATAAAAACATATTAAATGAAATTTAAAATTGATATAATATTTCCAAACCACTTCATCCTTATTTACAAAGTTCATAAAAAATATAATATTTTTTAAAATTCATCAATTTATCCTGACTTCTTTAATAAATACATCTACAAATTCAGCCTTCCATAAACGTTATCCAAAGGATAGTGAACCCTGATAATCATAGTTTTAATTCTCCATAAGCTATGGATGGATTATCATGATTTTTTCCAACTATGATCATAACCTAATCATCTTAGAATATACATTCTTCATCAATCTACACCAACTATATAATCCTTAAAAATTATATAGTAGACACTTATCTCAGCAACCACATAACTTTTCATTCATGAAATACCACCCACTATATTAGTGAAACCACTAGGGGAAGAGAATGAATTAGTGATTTGGAATTATTTTTATATTCCTCATTTTAACAACATTAATTATTGGTTAGAGTAAACTAACATTAATATGGAACACACAAAGGCACAGATAAAGAAAGGGACATGATAGATTTATAATGATCACTAAACAACATGAGTATTCCTTAAAATGATATTAGAAAAGATAATACCACATATTCTACTACTAATAAACCTATGGATCACGGAAGTTAAAGAATATACATGAACTTGGATTACACTACAATATCAAGATAGTGTATGTTCATCCAACATAGATACAATGATAATAAAATATTTCACAACAACAAGAGAGTACTTCAACACCACGACTCAATAGTTTGACACTTTGTTGCTTTCATTCTCTCTACGTTTATACTGTATGTCTATTCTTATTCTTCTTTCTCTTAAATTTCTTACAACGTAGTGAGAAATAATAACATCTTATTCTTCTTAATTCTTGTTTCTCTACCTCTTTTTATATAATAGGTATTAAATATTTTAGTGTATTGGTTCAATTTACAACTTATCAAAACAAAAATTCCATATTTTCTACTTATATATTCAATAAAATTGATGAACCTTATTTATATACATGATATAAAGATATTCAGACAAATTATGGACATCAACACAACTGATTTCAACCAATTATAAAATATCCTCCATCTTCAATGTTATATTTTTATTCCAAATAATTAAATTGAAATTACATCCATTATTAAACCATGAACTTCTCTTTAAATTATTCCAAAAAATATCAGCATATTATTATTTTTAAAATACTCTTATAAACCTGTTAAATATATTTCCTCTATTTCTGTATCCATGTACGTATGGAAAAATTTATAATATGATGGGTCATTTAATTACTATAATATAATCATTTAATATAATGATGTATCAAAATGCTTTATAATTTTGATTTTATACATTGAGTACCATTTCCAAAATAAAACTAGGTTTTATTTGTTTTTATTAGAATAAATATTCTGTAAATCTATAATTTTTAACTATACAAATTATCAAAATTTTACAAAGTATAAGACTCATACATATAGCCATGTCATATATAGATTCTTATAATTGAATCAGTAAAATTTAAATCACTTGCACATTGATATCCATCCATAAATTAATAAAAAAACTCTTAAATTATTCTCCACAATGTGTTTTTACGTATATTACATCAATATTCATAATTAAATGGATTTTCATACATCAATCATCCCTATATCAAGCATCATATGAGATTTAATAACTCTAATGTTGAGATTTTTCCTTACATTGATCTACATACACCGTCCACTCTTATGTTGATCAGTATATGTGGTTGTAGGAAACTTATTTGGATGAAACATACATAGATTTTGAATTTCACTTTTTTCAAAAATCCTTTAAATGATTTCAAAATCACCTCATATAAACTCATGATGATTAAAGAAACATAAAATTACCTAGAATAAATTTCACAAAACATTAACATTATAGATTAACAATAATATCATTTGAGTTTGACTATGATTTATGCATTGATAAAAAACCAAAAAAATAACCATATACATTTAAAATATTCTTTACTATACACCTTATTCTTTATAAAAATAATAATATCCCTAATATTTCTTTTTGGATCAATAATACATTCTTTACAATCAATATATGTAATCATCAAAAGTAAATACAATTATCTTTATTTTTTATATAAGATTTCTAAATAAAAGATTCATCTCTATTATCCTTGTCCATTAATTTATAATGTTTAACATTCGATTTAATTTTACCATCTATATGATAATCACATATTTTATCATTATTGGGATCTTTATTATCTCTTAACTTCATCATATATTGACTTTAATTTACCCATTATTATAGTAAAAATGAATACAACAAATGGATATCTCATCATAATCTTATTAGGCTCTTCAATCCCCGCATTGGGTTTATTATCAATTAATACTTTATATTTAATGTTAATATTTCCCCACAATATTAATAATAAATTAAATTGTGTAAAATTAATGAAATTTACAACTAATTCCATAATTATTCCATGATATTAAAAATCCCATATTCTCCCATCCAATCTCCTACTATCCTGAGATATAAAGTTATATTCACCTAATATGAGGATGTAAACACATTTCAATTTGTAATGATTCAAAAATTTAGCAAATATAAGTCTACAAAGAAATGATTTATGAATATAAAAAGTTGATCGAGCCATAAATCACGTCTAAATGTTCTCAATATGTGATGTTAATCTCAATAATCTCTTTTCAGGGGTTGTTTAAACATATTTTCATAAAATGTATAACCCTTAATCATGTTCAAAAAACAAATTAAAACATTAAATTATAATAATTCCACTCCCAAATTTTTAATATCAATATGCAATACCCCCATTAAAATAAATTTTGGGATAAAAAAATAAAATTACGGGGAAGTCATTTTTTCACATCAACTTCATCTTTATACATAAACTATCCTAATGTTTAGACTCACATAAATTAATTTCATACAGTATATTTATTCATCTTGTATTCTCCCCCTAAAGGGATTAATTTAATTATTCTTCATCATGGTTTCTTTTCATCAATGTGAACCCCAAGCATCTTCTGAGACATGTTGAAATTCTTTATGGCATTGAGAACTCTATGATACTTAGTTAAAAAACATTAACTATGTTCTTTATCTTCAAACATCACCTTTAATATCCTATGCATAAAAATAAATTCAAATATATGGGAATAATTTGAAAATAAATATATCATTATTTATAAAAATAGGTATTATATTTTATTTTAATCTTGAAAACTATTTTATCCTCTATATAAAATTTACGATAATTCTTCATGCTTACTCCTCCTTTGATTTTCTTGTTCTAGACCTCATTTTTCAGTATGTTATTCTTACCATTTCATATCTTTATTCTTATTTGGAATAAGAATTTTTATTCTAGATAGAAAAGAATAGTAATTCAATTATTCTTTCATCATCTTCAAATTGAATCCTAACTATTTTTTTAGTATGGAAAAGAATCCCTTAGGTATAATATCAACTATCTTCATATTTATGGGATCTTTCTTAACAATAATAATCTTTTCACTTGGAATCACTTATCATTTATATTTTTTTTAAATATTTCCTTGTATCCATGTAGTCATGGCATAATGTTGTTAGCAATAATCCCAAAAAGTTTACACCATCCACCAATATTTTTAGTAGCCTTTAGGATTCCATTCATTGGAGGTCTCCCAAACTCTATATCTTACATGTATTCCACCAAACCAATTCATTTATCACTCTCTTAAATTAATTCATTCTCTAATATAGATTTATTATTTTGACTCCAATACCTATGAACTACTTTCAATAGTTAAGGATATGAAATTTTCTCCCACTATAGAAGAATATTCCTATTACGGGGGTAATATATTTCATAATTTTCTTATCAAGTGTAGATTTCTTATCAGTTTTATTTTGATTACACCCCATGATAGAATCATAACTATTTATTATTTTTTTATTTATATTTTTTTATCTTACCATCCAAAAAACATGTGAATTTTGATTAATATGTTTATATTTACACACATTATCACAATCAAAACCTATATTTTACATTCCATAATTTTTTTGAAATTATACAAACATGTTTTTTGTGGATAAATTTACCTTCTTCTATCTACTTTTATTCTATTCATATTTTCATTAACTTAATTTAGTCTTTTTATATTATTTATGTATTGAAATTTTATTCTTATATTTATTTTCCATGTGTCTAAAACACCAAAAACCCCTGTAGTGACTAATGAATCTTTTTTGCCTATAAGATTTAGTTTACCCAATTAGTGTAGTTTATAGTCTCTGGACAAAAATACTCTTATTTAGATCATCTTCCAGGGAAAAAATCTTCGTTCACAAGCTCAAATATACTATTGATATACTGGTTGGTTTCTCACTACTTTATTATACCCATATTTTTAACCTATACTAATAGATGAAACCAAGTTAGTATATAAATTTTTTTATAGTTCATGGTTTACCATTTTCTATGTGCTTATAGTAGATTTAACATTAGATGATCTCAAGATATTATTTCCACAAGATAGAGGCCTTGTAGGGTAAATATAAAAATTATAATGGTGTATGGTAGAACCATTTTTCTCATCTATTTTTGAAGACTTATAAAGACCACATTTTAAATGTGTTAATTTGACTTTAATCTCATTTTATTTCTTATTTATGATATTTTTCTCATCAACTAATTCATTCATTATATCTTTAGAATTTTTCTACATCAAAAGTTTATTATATTAAATATTTATTATACTTTCTTCTAAGTAATCTTTATGGTTCATGATTGTTCTGGAATTGATCTCCAATTGGGCATTCATGACACAAATATAATTTTTTTGATGATCTTCCAAGTAATTGATATTTTCTTCTAATATTTACTAAATATTTTCCATATTATAAATTTTATTATGGAATCGTTATCCATAGATAATTTTTTAATGATCACTGAATATTTCAATTGTCCTTTACTTCGTTTATGAGTGTGTTTCACTCTCGTAACTTATTTACCAATGATTTTTAATATCAATTACAAGTATTACTAGATATAATTTATCACCATGTAAGTTATAGATAAACTCAAATATATGATTGAAACATTTAGTAGGATTTTTTTAAAAGTTTTATAACTTCAAATGAGAGGATATTATTAAAATTTTTATCTCACTGATACTTTTCACAACATGATGATGATTGTTCTAGAAGATTGTTTTTCATAAAATTAATAGAATAATTTCCTCTCTAATTACATTTGGTTAGTGATAATTCATATTCCCCCTTTGAGCAGTTTATCGGATTATTAGCCATTATTTTCTTCATCATCTTCATAATTCAAGACAAAACCTATATATATTTTTCTCATCATAATGATGTATAAATTTTACATCTGTGGAAATTGTGAATCTTCCTCAAATCTACATATTATATATAAATGGAAAATAAATATGAAATAAAATAAATCTATTTAGATGAAACTTGGTTAACCCAGATACCCCATGTTATTCCCCAACATGATCGTGTAGTCACCAAAGATGGAGATAGTGAATCAATATTACATTTTTATTGTATTATATTTTCATTTTTAAATTCCAATTGAACCATTTGTACCTGTATTATCATTCAAGATAATGTATGGACATTATTATGATTTTTCTCAATGAATTCACTCAATGAATTGTCCCTGCACAAGTGAAAAAATTAATAAACAAATGTACATAAATATTTTTACATGGTTTTTACCCAATGTAATTTTATTTTACTTTCTACATTTCAAAAAAGTCTTAGAATAAATTATTTACTATATTATATAAGTGTATATAATGAGAGGTGGGAGGTGTTCATACCTAAATTATATAGATCTATATAATTTTTTTTAGATAACCGTAGAATACATCCTTGAGTATTTGTAATGTAACAACATCTATCTATTAATAGCTCTTCTGTTTCCCAAATGGTATAAACACAAATTCAGTCTTCCAAGATTCTATTTTTGAACTACAAAAAAACATTTTTTTCATTTTGGATGTCACTATATCAAATATAAAGGATATTTTTATTTGATAATTGGTCATAAACTAACAAAATATCTCCAAGTACAAAAATATTCACTTTATCCTTATTATTTAACTATTTATTAGGGTGATCTTCAATAATAGTAGTTTATAATCCCCTAAATGTCCTTATACAAATCATGAAAAACTAGAATATACCTTTATATATTTATATGTATATATATATCTCAAATCATACTTCTTATTCATGTAACTAATAATTTTTATGACATCGGGATACCATATGTGTACTACTAAAACTATTACTAATTCTCCCTTTATGCATATGTTCCTCTCTTTCTAGTCACCATCATTTTCTCTATTCGATATAATAGATGTTATTTTTTGACCACAATATCAGTTCTCAGTTTTCTATATTTTATCATCTATATTTTATATTCAATAATACATGAATATATTTTCTATATTAAAATATAGAAACCTACCTTGATATGTGGAATCACAATATCCTCCTCAGTTATTATTCAAAATGATCTTTAAGATTCAACAATTTAATAGACCACAAAATATCTATAAATATCATGATATATTATTTTCTATATAAAATATGTGGGTAATCTCTATATCCTTATGCATTATCACATATAGTAGAAATTTCATGGCATGGAATCTCATATATTGACATTATCGTGATCCATTATTCACTCCATCATCAACTATGGATTGGTCCACATGTCCTTCCCATTTTGCAGTCACTATAATGTGGTCCCTCTCATTAAGACATGGATACCTATCATTTCATAGAATCATCAAGACATGATTCTATTCTCTGAATTCTTTATTACAATATATTATTCTCTATAGCATGAGTATCATCTTCTAAACACATTGAATGAATCTAAATTTCATTTTGACTAAATGTGATGTTAATTTCTCTGAATAAGAGATTTTTCATTTAATATTTATCCTTTATTATAATTGTTTTTCTAGAAATCACAAATATTTTTCAAAGTAAAGATCCTTATGTAAAAAACATAAAAACTTATGCATCACTATATATCTCTTCATCACTTTCACATGTTTCTAGTTTTCCAAAACACTTTAATCACATGAAATATTTAATAACCCTTATTAATTTCATAATTTTTTTTTTCTATTAACCACATTTCCTCTTAAGTTACAACAAAAATATTATGTAATCTTAAATAAAAACATATATACTATGAAAATACTTATTCATCACAATGGGTCTGGTAATTGGGTATTGTTTTTTGAATTTATCTAATATCCACATGAGGCACAAAAAAAGATACATATCAAATAATATTCTTTATCAATTATATAATTGTTTTCCATTTTTAATATTAATTATTTACCTAGTCATCCCAAAAGGCATAGATATGACACTAAAAGAGTGGATGAATTATTGTCTAAAATTTGACTAACACTTTTCATAACACTAAAATGAAAATTTCATCATATGGTATATCTTTTAATAAAATTAAAATATATTAGAGTATAAAATGTAGAAAAGTAGTAAGATTACATTTATCAGGAGTCAGAAAACTATTTGAAAAATCAAATAAGCATAGTGAAAATAAAACAAAAAATACAATGTAAAATAAATACAAGTTTAAAAAAAATATATATACTATTGATTAAAAACACATATATCCTTAAAGGATATCCATTTAAAAAACAAAATCCAATAATGTATACCTTCATTTTATAAATAAGTAGAATGTTATTTGTAACCTAAACCTATGTATCCCACTTCCACAAAATAAAATTAGTCACCTAAAAACTTTTTGATAGGTATAAAAATATAGTCCATATACACTCTGTATTCATATATTTAAAATCCCTCAATATTATTGATCAGAAAACATGAGGTCAAGAAACATTTTATTCATTAATTGTAACCTTGTCATAGGGGATTTATCTTCATACCCTAAAAATCCATCTATCTTGAAGGATAAACCAACTAGAATCTATCCAAATAATACATTTTATATAAATTAACAAATAAATATTGATTACAACATGATAAATATATATAATTTATAATTAAATACTAACATTTAGTATCTATGAAAATTTATTTGAAAAAAATATAGTTTGAAGCACTCAGCAGTATTAAAATGGTGCACAACAACAAAATGATTGAAAAATATTCAACTCACTTAGTAAAAAACTTGTGTATATATTTATAATAATCCAAGAAATATAATATATTTATATATATTCAGGTAAAAAACTCCAACGAACAAATTTTGAGATTTTTAGGTTCAGTTGAAAAAATATATGATTCTATACGATATCATCTAATGGATCATTTTCAGGTTCTATCATCTAATGTATTAAATTACATTAAATAATTGGAAAGTATATTAAATAATCAAAGTTCAATCTATGTTAAAATAATATACAATACATTTTCACATCATTAATCTTAAACATAAAATTATAGGTTAGGTAAAAAATATCAATTGTATTGTGATTTTCAAAACAAAGTATATGAAAGTGGTCTTTTACCCAAAAATTTACCTCTTTTTGAAAATCCCAAGACATGTAATTAAATATTTAAGATTTAATAATTTTTTAAAAATAAATTCCATATTTTATTTAATAAAAAACATAGGAAAAATTTTCTCCCTATTTATGATTTAACTAAAAAAATTGTCAAAAAAGGAAAAAAATACAATCCAAAAAACATAAAAAACATATCAACCTTAGTCAAAGAAAACAAATATTCAAAAAAATAAAAAACATATCACTCTATGAATTTACCAAAATAAAACCCACAGGAAACGAAAAATTAAGTTTAATGTACAAAGAAAACTTTAATTACTGGTGAAACCGAATTAAGTTTTAATATAAACTTTTCAAATTTTCTCTCCCTTAATATTTTAAAATACATATCCCTCTTAATATTTAATTTTTTTCACTTATTATTATGGATAAATTTATAATCTATTTACCTTAATTCAATGTTTTTATTTATTAATAAAATAATGAAACATGAGGAAATTTGAATTTTTAAATGTTCTAATACACTTCTCTAGAGTTTAACATCCAAAATTTAGTTTATAAAACCATCAAATGGAGAGTAGAAATGAAATTATAATTTTTTTTCATGGATTTTTGGTATTTTATTTTCCAGACAACTAACCCTCTTCACTATAAATTCCAATAAACTATTCACCACTATTATACTTTCTTATATTGCCTAATCAAAATCGATTCTTTCTCTTGAAATATATGTTCATGATATTCCATATCCCATTTATGTTCCTCTAAGTTCTAAATCTAATCTTCCATCTATTATTACCAAACAAAATTTTAATAAAATAGATCATAAATATATTTATCCTACTGATTCTCATACATCTCCATAATCTATAAATTTTTTAAATGATATTCACAATCTACCTTAATATTTGATAAATATGAGTTGATATTTACTTATTGATCTCGGAAATACTTTAATATCCAAGAAACATGATAATAAACCAAACTACTACGAAAATGATTCCTTCTCAAATACATTTTAAATAAAATAAATGTTAATTTTCAATGTTTTTAGGCCTTATTAGATGTTTATCCTATCTATTTTTTCATATGTCAACTACATGAACCCTCCTCGGCAGCAATTTCCTCTAAAGTATTTTATTTCTTAATATCTCCACAATTAAAATATAGAGAAACTTCTAGATGTTCCTTTTATTTATTATTATAAATACATAAGATATAAAATTACTTGATTATTGATCTATTTTATCTCAACATTTGGCATCTATTGTTTTTTACTTTTTAACTACCATAATTTTCTATTTTTAGATACTAAAGTTTTTTATTTTAGTTCCTTAGTATAAAAAACATGAATAAAAGTTTCCTCATATTTCTAAAATCTATAGAATAATATTATTTATTCTTATGAGAAATATAATCTAAGGATACTGAACATTTGATTGATGAAATAGATGATGAACAATTAACACCTGGAGGTGTTGAAGGAGGTGTGTATTGAATCAACCTCTAAACCTCTTCTATTGTAGTAAACCCTTAATCTTCATATATAGGGATTGAAATAAATTAAGAAGATGAATTATCACATGATTATATTAATAACACATCATTATACTTAACTTATGATAAATATAGCCATCTATTTGATTTCTTATACAACAGTTCAGTTGATTTTATAATGACCGCTAAAGGAATATGAATTTGAGATCCTATTACCTTTAAAAATAAAATTATAATTTTCCTCTAAGACTTATCCCTGACTTTTCTTCTTCACCCATCATTTCTTCATCCAAATTAGTTTGAATTCATACTCTCTACTTTTCAATTGGTCCTTAAATGTTCTATGTAGGTCTAAATTATTGGCAATTCTTATACCAAATAAAATTCTTTGAATGATCATATTCCACCATATTCATATTCTAATTCTTTAATGATAATGTTATATCAGTTGAAATAACTATTATATATTTCCGTTTCTCCCTAAAAAACATCGATCACTTATCTTCAAAATCTTACTCACACTTCTTTTGTTTCATCTGAGTTTCTACCAAAGCGGTATTTTCCAGTTCACTTTAAAAAATATTATCCTCATGTAGATGATAAAAAATATTCATATGAGATATGGTTTCATTATTAAGTAGTAAAACCTTCTTTATTTTAAAAAATATAATGTCTTTTACTCATCTATTTATTATTATTTTGAACAACATATGATTTAACTTCCAAAATAAGTAAACATTTTTATCTTCACCATCATAGTATAGAAAACATATATATATTTATAAACAAATTGAACTATATTATACGTTCTCATACAAGTATGAATGTAATGAATATATAGATTTTAAATTTTCTAATAATCACAATATAATTTACTCAAAATAAAAAATTATGAAGTTTTTTAAATTTTTTCATAATATATGAATAAATATTATTCATATTATTATTTTCTCATGAAGTAAAATATATTCTTCACAATATATATTTTATTTAAAATTACATTAATCTCCAAAAACATGTTTGAAATATAAAATATATCTATTTCTAATTGAATATTAATAACATTAAAAAAGTCTATAAGAATAAGGGCACATTATTTATCTAGAACTCTACATTTCATTCCCTTAACACTATCTATTTTTTCAAGGAAAACATGTTTGTAAAATTGATGGATGAGATTAGGGAAAACAATTGACTTTCTTCACATGTAAATTTTAATGATTCTCATCCTTGAAAAAATTTAATTCTTAAAAAAATATCAATGAATTTCAAACCATTTTTGGTTGATCATCTTATAACACCCTGACCCAGAATTCCCAACTAATTTGCAGTGGTATTTGGTCTCAAGAACACCTACCCATATGATATAGGATATCAACTAGTTGTGAGGGACTATAACAGTAATTTTGTAGACTATTACCTTGATTTAGAATGAAAACAATATTACAAATAAAAAATTAATCAAATAATATCCACATTAGATTAAACAAAATAAATGAACACATGAAGTAACATACATAACATAGTTATTCAAAACATACAATGATCGCTCACTAGGATGACCAGAAAAAAAAAAGAAAAAAAAGAAAAAATATGAACAATGAACCTACTACTATCCTCAAGACTTATCCCAATCTCCCACACCCATCAAGATTCTCTAATATAACCCCTGCACAATTATGTTGAACCTAGAAGAAGATATAAGGTCTACACACACACTGAGATATCCATGTAGGGTTTTGGAATATGACTTATTTTGGTATCTCTAAGAATCCTTAATATATGTTATAATATACATTTGTATTTACTAGGAAAATAAATACCTAAATATATATTATTTTCGAATCATCATGCACTAACTGGGCCACCAAGACACCCAATGAGATACACACACCCTTTTGGCCACTGTGTGATAACAAGGCCACCATGATGCCTGACCATACCTGGTTCATCACTATTCTAGAATACAGTTATCATCGCACCTCATAATTATGTATTAAACATACTAAGTACACGTGGTAGGGATTTATACAAATCATGACCCACTACCCAAATGAATAGTACACTATCATACATCCATACCTCGACCCACTACCATATCACTCAAGGTAGGGTCCATTTGTCATGTCTTGCATCACATATTGACCTGACACTCTCTTGTGTGGTCCTTGATCCAAGACTCTCAAATAAAGGTCCATAATACACAAGAATCATGCATTATTAACCAGGTGATAGCCTAATCGAGTACACTGACCCATCCTTATTCACTTAAGGGAGATCAAAAACAATATCACTGACCCATCATCATATACTCAAGGTAGGTCACATCAAGTTCACTGACCCATCATTATACACTCATGGGAGATCACATCGAGTTCGCTGACCCATCCCTTCATACTCAAGGGAGGACACATAAAATATACTAACCCATCCCTAGACACTTAAGGGATGTCTCATTAAGGACACTAACCTAATCCTAATATAGAATTGCCCACGAAGTCTATGTCATTACCATAGACAACAATAAACAAGGAATGAATCCTTTTTCACCACTAAAAAACTAATCCATATGTGATAGTCACTCAAGACTTAGCCTCTCATATAAATAATGATAAACTTTTCCCATAAGTTCATCTAATGTATCCTCTAGACCTATCATAACTATTACTCATAATTACCACCTCATTATGAAAACGTAGCTATGAAAATATAGTTTCAAGGCTCATCTTAACTCAATCCCCATGTTCTGCTCCAAACTAGAGAAACCCACATCAATCTTGTTCCCTCTACCCAGAGACTATCCGAATCCATAATACTATTCCTAACCCTATCATCAATATGTGGGGTATAATTCCTATATAACATCCCTTGTAATCTTAATACAAAGTCCTAAAAATCTAACATGACCCTCACCTAGGTCCCATATAACATCTTCTATGGGAGATATCTCAACCATAACATAGAGAAAACCACTCTCCATCACACACATCCATCCCTAGATGGAACAACCCACTCAAGGAACACACCACGAGTAAATCCATACTTAAGAGGGTTCTTAACACCACACATGAGATATAAAACTATCTCAATGGTTTTCCAAGTCATAAGCCTCCCTGGACATCTAAAACAACATATAAACTAACTATTTTGTTCCTATAAATCATCTTGTATTCTAGGACCTCCCAACAGACTTTCCAGCTAACTCAACCTATTCCCTCTCCCCTTAGAATCATAGTCACCGAGAAATTATAATATACCAAATGTTCTTAAGAGGTTCTAGTATCATCCCGAGAGGCTCAATTCCACCCCACACTCTACTTGTTGTCCTATTCTAGCCCCTATATCTATACAAACCCATGAAGTGTCCACACACACATGCACACTCATGTATAAAAATTCATATAAATTTTTTTATAGGGGAAACCTACATCAAACATGGAGTTAACCCCTCCATGAGATATACTCGGCCACATTAAATACAATACAAGAATCACCATCACTCCTATTAACATTTCTCACATCACATGACATAAATAAATATATATAAATATTTATAAATAAATATTTAAATTAATTAAAATATGTAGAAATGCATTAAAACTCACTGAGTGTCATATACTCCTCAAGACCTAGAGTAATGGGGTGTGGTCGACTGCCTACACACACCCAAACCTACACTACATGAGAACCCCAAACTAAATACACCTTAAAATTTTGAACATCATCCAATTTAGGTAAAACCCTAGAAAAAATCTATATGGTGGCATACCTTCATACAAACAATATGAAACAGTTTATAGACATCATCTGGGGTCCTCTTCTGGACACTTCATATAAAATGCCTATCATTATCAGCTAATTCCACCATAAGTTGATGGAATTAGCACCAAAACCCTAAACCGGATATACTAAATAATTAGGAATCAATAATGATCTCTAATAAGAGATCAATATCATTTAAAACATAAATATATCAAAGAAATAAATTCTAAATTTTGAAGAGGAGTAAAGTAGGAGGTGAGAAAACTTAGTAGTTTGGGTATGCATGAGAGGATGGGAAAGGAGAAAACACTAAAAGGGTAAGAGAGGAAAATTAATAAACGAAAATAAAAAACTGGGCACAATCACATTTTATGTCGTGAAATAGATTTTACAGCCCAAAATGCCCCCTCAAATATTTAATGGCCTAAAACAACATTTCATGATATGGAAGGTCTACTCTTGAATGGTTTACAATGAGAACCATTTTTATAGCCTAAAATACCCTAGTATTCTCACCCATAACTCATTTATGATGTGTATATTGTGTTGACATCATAAAATACTTGGGTAGATAAGTTTTTTAACATCCCATGTAAATAATGAAATAATAAATTTTCTTTTTTATTAATATTATATGAATTAAATTTTAATTTTACCATAAATGGGTTTCTATGTTCGATGGAATACCTGATATGTAACAACAGGTTTCTTTGAAATCTTACGTTACATAATAATAAAATAATATTATTATTTAAATGGTAGTTAACACCTAGCCGTTGAATTGGCAGGAATGAACATAAAAAAATAAAATATGACTATACATGTTTGTTAAATGTTTTTACATTTATCCAGTAAAATTTAGAGGGTTAAAATGTGAATTAATCCAATTTTAAGCACAAATACTCTAATATTCATTAAATGGTCAATTTACCGCTTTTTGATGGAAAACCTTTTTGAAATCTTGTTTTGTCACATTTATATGTTATATTTTAAAAACAATATTATTATTTAGAACCAAAATATAATTTTGATGAAATTATTGGATTTTTTTGATAATGTTCATTTTTAATGAATAGTGACAATACAATATTTTAATTCAAAACATCCTTTTAATCTAATTTATTTATATGGTTAGATTATATATTTAATTGGTTTTAAAGTGTAATTTGATTATAGTTTTACCATTTAATCCAATTTTGTTCATTGTAATTAATTTCACTTTGAAATTGGACACAAACAAGTGTCAATATTTTGATAGTTATAATTTCATAAAAACACACCTTCTGTTTTGACAGCAGGAATTAATTTTAAATTAATTTCTTCCACTTCTGTGTTTTGAATTTGGAAAAAAGGATTCAATATTTGGAATTAGGAGTTTCAAGTGGTGTAAATAAGTAACTTTTTTTAGACATTATGAATATTTTCTTCCGTAAATCTTTTATTTACCCTGGTTAAATGATAAATCTAGTAAATAAGGGTAAAAAAATATTACTAAAATAATATAAAATTACCCTAACATGTGTCCTAGTACTATTTGTTGATACACTTCCGACCATGGGCATCGTTGGGTCTATATTGGTACCCAATTAAGGCACTTGGAGTGATAATGACACTTTATTTTCATTCATATAAAGTAAAGACAAAAATGATATAAACAAATATCTTTTAATAAACTAATTTTATACATAGGGTTATATAAGTTACCCTTTCAACTGTAAAAACTATATGGAAATCGATAAATATTTCCTATATCATGGTATTTTTTTATATTTTTAGACATCAAATAAATTAATCTATATATGACATAATAATGATGTAGGGTTTACCTAATTAATAAATGATTTAAATAAATGAGATTATAAAGATTTAAATAATATCCAAAACCTATCCAATTCTATTTGGACTATTTTACTTCGACCAAGAGTCATCTTTTCTTCAACCTTAATAAGTTTTGGAAATTTAGAAACCGAATATCATTAGATAATAAAATAATATTTTCACACTTTATTAAAGAGCCCCTCATCCCCCTTATAAAAATCTCTAACCTCTAACCCATTCCTCACACCTCTAAAGCCCCTTGGATCATCCAAAATCTACCTAATTAATCCTCCTACATCCCTCTCCTCCTCCTAAATTCCTCAATTTAAGAATAATGCACTTCAACAAACCCTTTTTGTTCAAACCAAAGAGAGTTACCCAATTTAAGGGTAACATATTCTCTTAAGTTTTGTGTATTATTTTACTTTTCCAACTCCATAAACACTTTTAATTACTTTATTTTATAACATAAATACTATCCTCAATATACTCGGATGTTTTTATGAGAAGTATTCAAACTACACTTATAGACACATCCATCTAATGGGTAATGAACTTACTGTTTCTGTGGATGGAAAACTAATGCCTCACGAAATGTTGATTGTTCAATTACCTCCATCCCCGTCTCATGGTGTCCATTATTATGGAAAAAGATTTATATAAGATATATATATTATGTTTATGTTTTCTTTATGATTCTGTATTTTTTATTTATAGCATACCTTTATGGTTTCCATTATGGGTAAACACGATAATTTCATTTGAGGAAGTGTGGACTACCACCCCATCAAAGTGATATGAATCGTTAATGCCATATGTGGGATGTAGAAAGGAATAAGTTAATGATATTATATATGATATCATACTGTAATTATAATATACCTATGTATCATTATATTTTAATTCCATCAAAATATGAAATAGAAATAGAAGTAGCGTTCATACGTATGTACGGCTTACTGTCTCCATGAACGGTGCATTTCATTTCATACCTCTAAATGTTATGTAATATTATAAATACATGTATATACTAGATATATATGAAATATATGATATATAAATCATGAATATAATTTTGGATATAATGTAATTTTGACTACATAGACAAATTGTAAATATAAGAAGTTCATCTTTGACTCAAGTACCAAATAGCGACAAAATGACCTTTATTAACTAAAATGATTACATAATGTTTTATAACATTTTAATAAGTGATATAAAAGGAATAATAAATTTGAAAAAGGATCATAAGCATGTAGAAATTAACATTAGTTTATTATTCAGGAGATTACAGAATTAACGGGTCAAATCAGACATGAGGTAAGGGACTATGTCTCAATCTCCTTTCATTGAGGCATATTTTGTTTTAATAGATGAATTTATTTTATACAATATATAAAAAACATTGAATTTTCATTTCATTCAATGGGAATATTTTTATATGAAGCGTTTTACTAAATACCTATGAAAAAAGAGAATGTTTCTTTTTAACGTAAGAGGTGACAACAACCTTTTCTGCCACCACAAGTAATATTTGATCTATGTCTTCCTTAACAAGTCGTAATGTTTTTAAAAGGAAAATAACTACAATATACTCTTTTACGTATTTTGTTATTGAAAATGGTATTGATAACGGTTTTGTTATGTCAATATAGTTAAATGATATATTGTGATTAAAATGTGGAAATGTTATCATTCCTTTATGTTTGTTTTATGTGCTACGAATATGTTATGGTTCTTGGAATTGTTTATGGATATGGGTGGTTCCCTGATAATCCATGGGAGGGTGAGCCCGAGATAGCTCTCTAATTCATTGGGTATGGTTTCAGAGGTAAACGTGAATATTTTTCCTAAAAGATTTAGGGAATATACTGTGATGGGTATTCCAATTGTAACTCCCTATGTAGCTATGATAGCTACAATGTAAGTATGATATAGATGCCACAAGTTACCTTTATGATTTATGATTTCTATGTGTTATTCATAAATCTTATAATTTTATGAGGTATGTTAAAGATTTTATATTATGTATGTAATTATGAACTAATTTTTTCTTTCTTTGTTTTATAACCCTTTCTGAGCTTTTTATGCTCATACCATGTTTTTAAATGTTTTTCACATGTGCTAAAGATGAATAAGGTCAAGGATGGGATCAAGGAAAAGTCATGTTATCTAAAAAATAGGACTAGACATGACACTTTTTTCAAGTTTGTTTTATGAAAAAAATGGAAACTGAGTAAAAGTGCCTACCTTGTAATTTTTGAGATGTCATGTAATAGTTAGGGCCTAAATCTTTAAAACTCTAAACTAGAAAAGATTCTCAATGTGAATTATTCATTTAATTCAAGATTATTTAATGTTAAGGTTGGATCCTAATAGTTGGTATTAGAGGTCGGTTTAGATAACTTTAGAAGTTAAGATATTGTTAAATTAATGTTCATAAATTAATTTATGGTAAGATTGAAGTGATATAGCATTTATAGATTACCATATTTCATCACTTATGATATCTTTATGTTCAGAATGGTTTTCCGCAAAGGAAACAGGGAAGCTATGTTGGGATGACATCAAGAGGAAGACAACCTTTGAAATCAGTAACAAGAGATGGTTGGAATCAGAACTAAATAGTTTGTTGCAGTGATGGAATAGTTGACTCAGGCTATAAATGGTGGTAGTATCCATGCACGAGATCAGCTAGATCAACCATAGAGGAACATGTTAGTAGTGTATCATTTCATGAGGCAACATCCCCCAACATTCAGGGGGTCATCTGACCTTGTTATAGTAGAAGGGTGGATTAAAGCATTGGAGAATATTTTTGATGTTATGGGGGTGTTTAGAACATCAAAAGGTTAGTCTCTTTTTTTACCGTTTTGAAGGTGAAGTTGATCAGTGGTGGTCGATGGTGAAAAATATCAGGGATAGTGAGGAGATTGATGATCTTGATTGGGATGAATTCAAAGGTATGTTTTTCCTCAGAAATATTTTCAAAAGGTGGTTTGTCTTAAGATTGAAAATAAATTCTTGGAATTGAGGTAGGAGGATGACTCATTGGATTCTTATGTAGAAAAATTTACTATACTGGAAAGGTATACTCCAAATTTCATACAAGATATTGATAGTAAAATCAACTATTTTTAATCAGGATTAAAGCCAATTTATCGAAGGGGTTTAGCTTCTTGTGTGTTCAAAAGTTATGAAAAAACTTGTTTGATGTGAGGAGAAGGTGGAAATGGAGTTTTGTTGATGATCAGTTCTTATTTGAAAAACAACGGAATAAGAGGTCAAGGTGGTAGACAAAAGGGATGAACTCTTAAAAAAAGTCTAATAGAAAGAAACATAAGTTTACAATTTGTGAAAATTGTGGTAAAAGGCATGCTGTGGAATGTCTTTTGATTTTTGGTAAGTGCTACTAATGTGGTAAAATGGGATATAATGCTCGTAATTAAACTAGAAAAGATCATGGAAATGTTAAGACAAAATCTGATTTACAATAAGTAAAATCTCTTATGTTTAATTAAATGGGTCATTATGCAAATGTGTGTCCAGCGAAGAACTCAACTAAGGTGAAGAGACTAGAATAAAAGAAGAAAGGGGTGGTTAATTCCTTTGAAACTACATTAGTAGATGTTGGGCCATCAAATGAAGTAGTATTAGGTACACTGTTCATTTGTTCAGATTATGCCAATGTGTTATTTGATTCGAGGTATACACATTTATTCATTTCTAAGAATTTTTCTTGTAAATTGGGAATTATATCTCAAGATATGAATCTTGATCTTATGTTAAAAAAATTTGGAGGAAATTTTGATTCAAAAAAGAAATTATAAGAACCTTCATATCCTTGTGTACGGAAAGAACCTATCTACAAACCTTATTGTTTTGCCTCTAATAGAGTTTTATGTTATTTTGGGTATGGATTGACTTTCTGTTTATCATGATAAGATTTACTGCAAATATAATGAGGTTTCTTTTATGATAGATTTTCAGTTTTTATACAAGGATGAACCCATACATTTGATAACATATCAGAAATATGAGAAACTAGTAAAAGACGGAAATGAATCTTACCTTGCACATATTGTTGAAAATAAAGGAACTGTTCAGATTAATGATGTTCCAGTAGTAAATGAGTACCTTGATGTTTTTTCAGATGAGTTTCCTGGTATTATACCAGATCGAGAAGTAGAATTTAGTGTTGACTTAGTTCTTGGTCCTAATCAAATTTCAAAACCCCCTTATTGAATAGCACAAATTGAACTTTTAGAGTCAAAGAATAAATTGTCAGAGTTATTAGATAAAAGTTTCACTCGACCTTGCACATCAACATGGGGTGCTCCTATCTTATTTGTTAAAAAGAAAGATGGTTCAACAAGACTTTGAATTGATTATAGAGAATTTAATAACATCATTGCTAATAACAAGTGTCCTTTGCCTCATATCGATGATTTGACTGATCAGCTCTAGGGAGATCAGTATTTTTCAAAGAGATACTTGTGGTTGGGGTACCATCAGTTGAAAGTAAAGGAAGTAGACATTCCAAATACCGCGTTTCGTACTTGACATGCCCATTATGAATTTGTAGTTATGCCTTTAGATTTAACCAATGCGCCTGTTGTATTCATGGATCTTATGAATAGAATTTTCCATGAGTTCTTAGATTAGTTTTTGGTTTTGTTAATAGATGATATTTTGGTTTATTCTAATGGCAAAGAGGAGCATGAAAGTCATTTAAGGGTTTTCTTGAAAACCTTAAAAGAAAAGAAACTATTTGGGAAATTGAACAAGTGTGAGTTTTGGTTAAAAAAATTTTAATTCCTTGGTCACATTATTTCAAAAAATGGCATAACTATTGATCCTACTAAAAAAAGTTATGGAAGAATGGAAGGACCAACAAATATAACTAAGATCCATAGTTTTCATGGTTTGAAAGGTTATTTCTGGAGGTTTTTTGAAAATATTTCATGGTTATCTAGTCTAATGACTAAGTTAACTCGAAAAGGTGTTAAGTTAGTTTGGACAAAAGAATGTGATGATTTTTTCCAGGAATTGAAAAGAAGATTGGTGAATGCTCTAGTTTTGGCACTACCATCCATAAATGGGGAGTTTTTTAACTATAATGATGCTTCATTGAAAGGACATGGTTGTGTCCTTATGCAAAATGATCACATAATTGTTTATGGTTTACGTCACTTGAAACATCATGAGTTAAATTACACTACACATGATTTGGAATTAGATGTTGTTGTTTTTGATTTAAAAATTTGGAGGCATCATTTGTATGGAGTAAAATGTGAAATATATACTAACCAAAAAAGTTAGAAGTATATATTCACTCAGAATGAATTGAACATGAGACAGGGGAGATGGTTGGAATTAATCATTGATTATGATTGCACAATCCTTTACCATCCGGGAATAGAAAATAAAGTGGTTGATTATTTGAGTCAAAAAAGTAATGCTTCATTAACTATGATACATTTGGAACGAGGTCCTTTGGTTTTTGATTTGATGAAATTTGGAAAAGAAGTTGTTGGTGTAGGAAATTCTTCTATTTTGTTTAAGGTGTTAGTGAAATCATCTCTATCATACAGAATAAAGAAAGCATAGAAGGAAGAAAGTGAGATGTAGAAAAAGGTTGAGTTGGTTCAGAAAGGTAAGTTTCCATAATTTAACGTTGATAATTATTGTTTTTTGAGGTTTGGGAAAATATTATGTGTTCCTTGAGATTCATAGTGGAATAATTTGTTTTTATGTGATGATCATAGTTCCCTGTTTTCAGTTCATCCTGTTAGTACTAACATGTACAAAGATCTTTGGGAGTATTACTGGTGGGATGGAATGAATAGAGATATTTCTAATTTATACTGTGAAGTGTTTGACTAGTCATCATGTTATAACATAGCAACAATTACTGAAAGGGATGCTTAGTACTTAATGGTGCTAGAGTGGAAATGGGAAAATATATCTATGGACTTCATCGTGGGATTACCAAATACATCTTGAGTTAATAATGGAATCTGGGTTATTGTTGATTGATTGAAAAAATATGCTCATTTAGTTCCAATTCGAGTTACTTTTTCTCTAGATCGAATTTCTTGGTTTTATGTTATAGTGATAGTGAGGTTTCATGGTGTTCCCCTCTCCATTGTATCTGATCGTGATCCCAGGTTTACTTCCAACTTTTGGAAAGGCCTTCAGAAGTCATTGGGTACTGAATAGAATTCTAGTAGAGCTTTTCATCCTCAATTAGATGGGAATTTAGAAAGAACAATTTATAACATAGAGGATATGTTACGTTCTTGTTCATTGGATTACCAAGGAAGATTGGACCAACATCTTTCTTTGGTTGAATTTTTTTATAATAACAGTTTTCATTAAAGTATACAGATGGCTCCATTTGAGGCATTATATGGGAAGCAGTGTCGAACTCCTCCTTTTTGGCATGAAGTAGGTGAAAGAAAGCTTATGAGACCAGAACTGCTAGAAGAGATGGCAGAAAAAGTTCAGTTGATTCAGAAGCACATGAGAACAACTCAGAGTAGGAAGAAAAGTTGTGAAGATAACCAGAGGAAGGATCTTTCTTTTGTGGTAGGTGATCTTATCTTTCTCAAAGTTTCTCTATGGAAAAGTGTTATATGTTTTGGTAAGAAATAAAAGTTGAGTCTAAGTTTCATTGGAACTTATGAAATCCTAGAGAAAGATGGATTTTTTTGCGTACAGAGTGGTTTCACTTCAAAGTATATCCCAGGTACACAATGTTTTTTATGTTTCAATGTTGAGAAATTATATGCTAGATCCATCTCATGTTTTGAGCCTAGAGGTAGTTCATTTGGAAGAGAATCTCTCATATGAGGAACAACCAATCCAGATTCATGACCTAAGAGAGCAGGTATTTCAGAATAAGATAATTCACTAGGTAAAGGTTTTGTGGAAAATCCATATGTTTGAAGAGGCAACGTGGGAATCTGAAAATGCTATAAGGGACAAATACCCCCATTTATTTGATAAGTGAATAAAATTGCAAGGATGTAATTTCCAAAATGGGGGACAGATGTAACATCCCAAGTAAAAAAAGAAATAATACAATTTATTTTTAATAAATATTTTTTGAATTAAATATTAATTTTACATTAAAGGGATTTCTATGTTCGATGACGTACCTGATACGCAACAACATGATTTTTTGAAATCTTACATTGCACAATAATAATATAATATTATTTTTTTAAATGGCAGATAACGCCTAGCCATTGTATTGGAAGGAATGAATGGAACTAACTACAATATGATTATAAATGTTTGTTAAATGTTTTTACATTTATCCAATAAATTTTAGAGGCTTAAAAAGTGAATGAATCCAATTTTAAGCAGAAATACTCTAATATTCATTAAAAGGTCGATTTACTGCATTTTGATGGTAAACCTTTTTTAAATATATTTTTTTCCACTTTTATATTTTCTATTTGAAAAAAAAAATATTTTTTAGAATCAAGATATCAAAATATAATTTGGATGAAATTTTGGTATTTTTTTGATAAAGATCATTTTTAATGAATAGTGAAAATATTGTATTTTAATTCTAAACTACCATTTAATATAATTTATGTATATAGTAAGATTATCTTTTTAATTGGTTTTAAAGTGTAATTATATTATATATTTACCATTTAATCCAATTTTGGTCATTTTAATTAATTTCTCTTAGAAATTGGACATAAACAAGTGTCAATATTTTGATAGTTATTATTTCCTAAAAACACGCCTTTTGTTTTGACAGTGGTAAATAAATTTAAATTAATTTCTGTCACTTATATGTTTTGAATTTGGAAAATTGGATTTCATATTTGGAATAAGGAGGTCTAAATTGTGTAAATAGATAACTTTTATTTTTAGACGTTATGAATATCTACTTCAGTATATATTTTATTTACCATGGTTAAAGTGTAAATCTGGTAATAAGGGTAAAAAAATATTACAATAATAATATAAAATTATTCTAACATGTTTCATCATCATATTGGTTGATACATTTACTACCATGGGCATCCATGGGTCTATTTTAGGACCCAATGGGGCCACTTGGGAGTGATAATGATGCTTTATTGTAATTAACTTAAAGTAAAGACAAAAATAACATAAACAAATATCTTTTAGTAAATTAATTTTTACATAGAGTTATAAAAATTATCATATCAACTGTAAATATTATTATAGAATTATAAAAATATTTCCTACAACATTGTATTTTTTTATAATTTTTAGACATTAAATGAATTAAATTATTTATGACACAATAATGATGTAGTGTTTACCTCATTTAAAAATGATTTAAATAAATAATATTTTAATGATTAAAATAATATCCAAAACTTATCATATTATAATTGGATGATTTTATTTCAAACATTTGTCATCTTAAATTCAACTTTAATAAGTTTTTGACATTTAGAAACCGAAAATCATAATGTAATAATATAATATTTTCACACTTTCTTAAAGAGTCCCTCCTCCCCCTTATAAAATGTCCTCATCTATAACCCATTCCTCACACCTATAATACCCCTTGTATCATCCATCCTCTGCCCAATAAATCTCCCTACATCTATCTCATCCTTCTAGAAGCCTTGAATTATGCATAAGTCACTTCAACAAACCCTTTTGGTTCAATCAAAAGGGAGTTACCTGATTTAAAGGTAACGTATTATCTTAAGTTCTTTTGTTTTATTTTACTTTCCAACCCCATTAAATCTTTTTATTACATAATTTTATTAAAAAAAATTGTATCCTCAATATACTAGTATGTTTTTATGGGGAGGATTCCAACTACACTTACACACACCTCCATCTAGTGGGTAAAGAACATAATGTTTTTGTGGATGGAAAACTAACGCCTCACAAAACAATGATTGTTCAATTATCTCCTACTGCCTCTCATGTTGGACATTATTATGGCACTGTATTTATATATGATATATATTATGTTTATTTTTTCTTTATTCTTCGGTATTTTCCATTTATAGCATACCTTAATGGTTTCCATTATGGGTAAATGCAATAATTTCATTTGAGGAAGTGTGGTCTACCACCCCCTCAAAGTGATGTGACTCATTAATTCCATATTTGGGACATATAAAGGATGAAGTTAATGATATTATATGATAATTATAATATAACTATGTGTCATTATGTTATAATTCTATTAAAATATGAAATATAAATGGAAGTAGCGTTCATGCATACGTACGGCTTGCAGTCTCCATGAACAGTGAATTACATTTCTTACCTCTAAATGATATGTACTATTATAAATACATGTATATACAAGATATATATGATATATAAATCATGAATATCATTCTGTATTTAATGTAATTTTGACAACATCGACAACTTGTAATTATAAGAAGTTCATTTTTTACTAAAGTACCAAATATCAACAAAAATCCATTATTAACTTAAATGATTACCTAATGTTTATAACATTTTAATAAGTGATATAAAAGGAATAATAAATAGAAAAATGATCTTAATCAAGTATAAATTAACATTATTTTATTATTCAGGAGATTAAAGAATAAACGGGTCAAATCAGACATGAGGAAAGGGACTTCGTCTCAATCCCCTTTAATTGAGGCATATTTGATTTTAATACATGACTTTATTTTATACTCTGTATAAACACCTTTGAATTTTCATTTTATTGAAAGGAAATATTTTTCTACAGAGCATTTTACTAAATGAGAAAACAATAGAATGTGCTTTTAACTTAAGTGGTGACAATGACCTTTTCCGCCGCCGCGATTATTATTTGACATATGGATTCCTATACAAGACATATTATTTTTAAAAGGAAAATAAATATCAATAGTATTTTACGTATTTTGGTATTGGAAATGGTTTTGATGATGTTTTGAAATGTAAATATATTTAAATGATATATTGTGATTACAATCTGGAAATTTTATATTTCCTTTATATTTGTTTTATGGGCTATGAATATGTTATGGTTCTTGGGAATTATTTATGTATATAGGTGGTTTCATGATAAACCAAGGGTGGGTGAGTCTGATATTGCTCTCCAATGCATTGGGTAACGTGATGGAGGTAAACGTGAATGTTTCTCCAAAGAGATTTAGGGAATATAATGCGAAGGGTATTACAAATGTAACTCTCTATGTAGTTGTGATAGCTACAATGTAAGTATGATATTGATGCCACAAGTTACCTTTATGATTTATTATTTCTATGTGTTATTCATAAATCGTATGGTTTCATGAGGTATGTTAAAGAGCTTATGTTATGTATGTTATGATGAACTAATGTTTTCTTTCTTTATTTTATAACCCTTACTGAGCTTCTTATGCTCATCCCATGTTTTGAAATGTTTTCCACATGACCTAAAGATGAATAGGGCAAAGGATGGGATCACGAAAAAGTCATGCTGTCTAAAACATGGGACTAGACATGAATCTTTTTTTTCAAGAGTTTTTATTTTATGGAAAAAAATTAAAAATGAGTAGAAGTGTCTATCTTGTAATTTTGTTGTTGTAATGTAATAGTTATGGCCTCATTCTCTAAAACAATAAACTTGAAAAGATCCACAATGTGAATTATTCATTTAATTCAAGATTATGTAATGTTTAAGGCTGGGTCCTTATAAGTTTCTCCCTTGAAAAAACAGCCTTCAGGAAATAAACCATGATTCATTCCATGAATATTCCACATTAGGATTCCCAATATTTATTTAAGGGTCACCATCACGACCTGAATGCTCCATCCATAGGTTGAGTTACCTACGTAAGGGTCTTATAAATACATAAAAATGACTCATAGTTTTAATGAATCCTTCACACAATGAATGGACTCGACTACAAAATTTCAGTAGTCCTACTACATGACCCTTCTACTATTCTCACCTGAGCACCCATACAAACAAATAAGACTCAAACAATATCAAAAAATAAAATTTAAGATTATAAAAACACTCAAAACCCAAATCTGAGTCTCATTTCCCCAAGTGAAACCCCTAAGTGACCAAAAGTTAAAATTCCCTTAGTAATTTACAATATGTAGCTATGTAATTCATTAAAAACTCCTCACAAAAATTATTATTGTCCTTGAGAAGTCGTGGTAATCATCATACCATGTTTGTCAACCTATTGAAATAATCAATCCATTGAAAACACACTACATTAAATATTTGAATTCCAAATGAACTTTCTCTACAAAACATTGACCACCAAACCATGCTCTTTACCTAAGTTTTATACACACACTCACCATTGAATCCTATTCTATAAGGAAACTCACTTCACTTGCATATTCTAACAATGTGAGGTTTCCTTGAATTAATCACCCTAAATTTTATGGTTCTCTCCAATAATTGATTTTTCTATAAAAAATGCACCAATAATGGCCCACCTACACACCAACCATATTCCGAGAAATGTTCTTGATTTAATTTCTACCAAACCGGATCCAAATTAGTGGAAAAAGGATGATCTGAGCTCCACTAGTTGAATCTTTTAGAAATGTATTAGCCACACCCATCAATTTGTTACCAGAACCTCAGTTCATATTTCACTTTCCTTCAGAGGCACGAAGTGATCACCCAAACACCGACATCGATGTACAAACGTAACCCACGATGTTACTCCATGGTTTTATAACCTCCACCACAATATCTATTATACTCTCACCCTGAGAAATGAATCAACACTTATCTATCTTACCATTGGATCTCACTAAATAAAAATCAATCTTGATTCCAACATATAGAATCTATCTTAAAATACATCCAAATTTCAATATATAATTTACGAAAGAACCATATACAATCAGATCCACCCATGCATTCGGATTATAGTGCAATATTTCCTATCCATCGATTAGTCTCACTAAACCCATGATCCTTCCCATACAAGGTCATTTACACATGAAAAATTTTATTCTCTTCACCTTGGGAGTATCCTTTTCATCACCCCACCATCAAAAAACATGACATCCAGAACCCACAATCCATCTATTACCACATGTAGTGAATAGAGATGGATCACCCACTCATACCTGAGTGGCATGTGAAAACAGTAGCCATCATCCATTTCATCTAATTAAGAATGACATCCCCTAATATATTATGGTTTTCTACCCTCCATAATACATCAAATAAAATTCTCTAAAAGCATTGAAAAAAATGTGTCCCAAAAACACACCTCTCTGACAATAGCTCCGTCAAGGATAAAAACCGTGTGCCCATATTCTCATGAGATTATCACCACTACAAAATAGTTGTAACACTACTCATGTTCAGTCCAAACCTATACCAATATCGATATACCCATACAAAACCCATTTTCTAAAACACAAACCCAATGGGAACCACACATACATGACACACACCTTCCCTCAAAAACTTTTAATTTCCACCAAAATCACTACTAACTCCCAAAATCCTTTATCAAAGGATGTGTGATCCATTGAGATCACTTCTAGAAGTTCTCACTCATTTTCCTTCTTGATCTCACCCAAACAAAACGAATTCACACTCCCATAAAACATAACCACACAGCCTGACCCATGCCCCCCTGAGTCACGTCTCATTGAACATTGACCCAAAATCCTAACCTACTGACCATGCCCTACTATATATCAGGTTCAATAAATATCCCAAGGAATCTCACTAATTATAAGGATAACATTACAATAACCCACTACAAATACATCATTCAAAAAGCACATATTTCTACAGACACTAGATAAATCACTCTATCAAAAGCTTATCCAAAAGTAACATGTACATATATTGGACTGATATGTCACTATCATATATCATAATTAATAGGAACACTAAACAAACTTTACATACTAAATACCAATCTAATTTGACTTGCCTTTCCTCAACCACCCAATTTAGTTAAGTATAACGCCACAAAAAATCTATGCGGGATACCACTATATGGATAGTCAGTAGCACTATAAGTAATAGAAACCACACCATAAAGAAAAAACCTTTCCATTATTGGATCATATATCAGGCATACTATACCCTCATCGAGTCATTACTAGGGAATCAATTCTCGGACAAACACCATGGGTGTCGAAACATTCCAAACTGACGAGACTATATGTACATCACTGCCATAAGATCCACATGACCTACCATAAAAAATATAGTATTGTTAAACTAATTATAATTCAACCATCAAGTTAAATGGTAAATTTCTGTATATTTTGTTGTTTACACTTTATGAAACCGAACAACTTGTTATAAGAAATCATAATCAAGCACCCATATGTTATGTTGATTCTATGTGGCTAATCATGATGCATGCATGACACCTCTTGACTCTTTGATAATGTGTGAAACAAAAATAAAAATATTAAACACACACATATTATTTGAAACAATATCCATATTATAATTTTAAAATCCATAGGAACAATCCCATAACCATGTTAACCATGACTTCCCACTAGAAAGGTGTTTATGACGCACCAGTTAGGGTTCTAACATAAGCTCAGTCACATTTTTAGACCACCTATCTACCATCTTCTCAAAACATATTGATAAATAAAAAATCTTAAATTCATATTTTTTTTACGATCCAAAAAAAATCCCAATACACTAATACCACATTTTAATTCTTGAGAGGCCCCTATAACCTGAAGTGTTACATGGACTTATAAATTAATTCCTCCAAATATGGAAAAGGTTTTCGACTAATTATTAGGTCCTAAAACATGAATGGGGGGGGACTATTCTATTTAATTAGAGTGAAAAATAGAACACTAGTAATAAATAACATAAAAACATCCACATCATAGTATATGGAATAAATAAACACATCCAATAATATAAATAATGAATTCTTACAAAAATAAATTGATCACCCACAGGGATGATCCAAAAAATAAAAAAGAGAAAAAGTGAAAAAATATGAACACATTCCCTACATCAATCCTTAAGAATAATATTAATCTAAGACACCCATAGATCTTTTCTGGCCATATACTCTGTGCAACCTATGATGGAACCTAAAAGAAAACATAATTCTTGTAGGAAAATCAAGATTATCATGACTTGTATGAGTATATAACTCAGTAGGGAATCACCAAGATTGCTTAATATATATCATAATATACATGTGTATGAAAAATGAAATGAAATAGACAAAAAAATCTCATTTAGTCATGATGTTCATATTAGAACACCATGAAACTTGATGAGATACACACAGCTGTTAGGCTACCATGTGAAATCCAAGCCACTACAGTGTTTGACTATCCCTTATTCAATGCTATGATAGAATCTAATCATCGCCTCACCTTATTCCAATGTCTAGCTCATACATGATAAATTAGGTTAGGGCATCATCCAAACCTTGAACCAATACCCAACGGAACATGGCATGATCGTACATCCATTTCTCAACCCATTACCTTACTTGTCAAGGAAAGATTCACTAGCCACATCACATGTCACATCATGACCTAATACTTTCACAAGTGGTCCTAGACCCAAGCCTCTCAAGGTATGGTCCATCATATACACAACACATTCTTTATCTCCCATGTTATATCCATTTCAAACACACTAAATCAGTCCCATGTACTCATAGGAAGTCACAAAAAATCACACCGACCTATCCCCACACACTCAAGGGAGGTCACATCAAACACACTGACCCATCCTTTCACATTCAATGAGGTCACATTAATCACATTTGACCATCCCTGCACACTCAAGACTTATTCCATTTTATCGAACAAGCCACTCCTCACTCATCTGGATTTCCACTAGGTCCTCCATTTCCTCCATAAGCACTTCTCATCATTACCACCTCAATTCCATCTCCTGATAGTGAAAACACAATATGAAGGCTCATCATAACCTAGAAACCCAATTTGGTCCAGACTCGCTAAATCTACATCATCCCTAGTCCCAGTACCCATAGATATTCATATTCATTAACACTCTACACAACCCTAGGCACAAAATGTGGGTTCTAATTCCCATTTGAAACCCCCTTATAATTATAATTCCAGGTGCTAAAAAAACTACCTTAATCATCACCTAGAACTCATCTCATATCCTAAGGGAGACCTCTAAACTATCACTTTGAAAAAACCACTATCTATCACAAAAATCTATCCTAGAGGGATCATAAACCTCATGGGACTCTCCAAGAGTGCAATACACCCTTAAAAGGGTTCTTACCACCACCCACAAGATGTATGACCATCTCATTGGTTATTCCTAGCCTCAACCATATCATGCATACCAAAAATCACCAGATAACGACATGGAACATTCCAATAACTCATCCTTCATCCCAAAAAATACCAAATTACTCTTTCTAGATCATCTAAGGACCTCTCCACTTGGAGAAATATTTTCATGGTTATCAAAATTTACCCAATGTGTTAAACTTCCAATAGTCTCATCCTAAGAGGCTCAATTCCAGCTCAATGTGTACATAAAATCCTCTTTGATAGCCTATGTCCACTAAAAACATTGATTTATTTACACACACATGAAAAGCCATTTATAAACATGAATATGAAATTGTTTTATAGGATCTACTTACCTAGAACATGGAGTATACTATTAACCTAGCTATACTAAGCATCATCTAAGCCAATCCAAGATTCTCCCATGATATCAGAAACCTATCTCATGTCTAAAAACACCAATATTTAATTATAAAAATTTATAATTAATTAACTCGTTAAATTAAAATACGAAGAAACACCTAAAAACATGTAGAGTATCATATCCTCACAAAAACCTCAACCAATGGGGTGTGGTGCACTCTTGACATGACCCCATACATACACAACAAAAATTACCCAAATCATACGACCTTTCCAGTGGAAACATTTATCCAATTTAAGGAAAACCCTTGTACAAATCTATATGGTGACATACCTTTATCGAAATTCCATTCACCAACATGAAAACACACTCTCAGGTCTTCTAGCTATGACATTCAATGTCCCCATCATTAGAAACTAATTCTATGATACATCAATGGAGTCAGTATAGAAACCCTAAAGTAGAGAAACATAATAAATATAAAATAAAATGGAACCAAGAATATTGGAAAATGAAAGTGGAATATAAGTTAAAACAAATAAATGCATCTAGAATTTCCAAAATATGAAGAGGAATGAATGAGGATGAAGGGGGTACTATCCTAGTTCAATCAACCAAAAGAGTAAGAGAAACAGAAAACCCCTCAAAGAGATGGATGGAAAAGTAGAAAAATAAAAAAATTGTGAATTGACGCATTTCATGGTCTGAACCACATTTCATGACCTAAAATTTCCTCCCTCAAATGTTTAATAGTCTAAAGCCTTAGTTTATATCCTGAATGGTACCCAATAGAATGTTTCATAGCATGAACCATATTTAATATCTTGAACCACCATAGTAAGAACACCATGTACCAATTAACAACTTGAATAGGGGGTTCACAATGTGAAATGCATTGGTACATGGGTATCCCCCTCGGCCAAACCTCATTCATGGTGTGAAACATAGTTTATGCTGTGAATGGACCACGTATGAGTCCCCAATGACTCGTGTAAGTGTCTCCATCATGCAATTAATACCCTATTAAAAATGTGAGTGATCTATGTAAGGGTATTATACCCGTATAAACTTTATTCAGGGTGTGATTGAATCATTCTCACCAAGAATATCATATTGCTACAAAATATCAATAGTCCAGCTACCCAACCATTCACTATCATTCACCAGATCACCTACACCCCAAAATGAATCTTGAAGCAAGTCCAAAAATATCATTTAATTGTTTTTAAACAATTATATTCCTAATATGAGTATTGGTTATCCAAAGAAACTCAAAAAAAATTAAATTCCCTCATGAATTTCCAACCACTAATAACATGGGTCATTACACACCCAGTCAATGATAATATCTCAATAAGAATTTTTTAAAAACATTTACATTCAAATAAATAAGATGATAAATAGGTTTTTAAATTAAATTTTACATTGAAAAAACCTCATAGAGAATTTTGATCTTTAATTTTTGGTATATACTCTAAAAATAGGTGATTTCACCAACCATTGATTATAATTGATACGAGGGTCAAAATTGCTTCATATGAAAAAAGATGAAATGAAATATCCTTTTGATGAATATATTTTTAATTTTAAAAATATAAAACCCTTTTTATTCATATGATTTTAAAATTTTACCATAAATAAAAATGAAAAATATATATGAATTTATAAAAAAATGAAAAATGAAATGAAATAGGAAAAAAATTCCATAATACAATTTACATGAAAATTAAACCTTTTAGTAGTTATATTTTGTGACTATGGAATGATATTATTATACAGAATATGGTTAAATTAATTATTCAAATGTATCATTCATATATTCCACTAATTATAATTGTTAAAAAAGAAAAAATCTATATGAAAGTTAGGAAAAAATAGAAATTTACCCTTTTTAAAGGACTTAAACTTTAAAATAAAAATTTCATTAATTTATATAATATTTTACCAATAAGATGTAAATTTTGATAAATTTTTTTCACTATGTTTGATATATAAAAATTTATCTACAAGTATGTAGCGACTTTATTAATCAAAATTTAATTTTAAGGCATCCATACTTTCTTAGGTCTAAATTTATTTTAGAAAAACTCATTTTGTAATAATAAATTTATAGATATTTAATATTAATGAGAAAAAATATACATGGAAATGAATACATTTTGTAATATAAAATATTTAACTTTGTTCTGTGAGAATCAATTCTTCATGTTTCCACCTCTTTTAAACTATGTGAAAACAGTTCAGTATTATAACTAAAGTAATTATACAAATAGACTAAAATTTTATTATACTTTCTTACTAGTTTGTAAGATCTTTTCATAGGGTGAAATTTTTTATACTATTGGTTGTATTAGAGATACACAATTACTTAAGATGAGGGGTGAATTGAGTTATTAAAATTTTTACCCAAATAAATCAGCCCTCAAACTGATCATAATTCATTAATCAAATCATATATGAAACTAAAAAATAAAAATAGAATAATATTACACGGTAAATTTATTTTTGTTCTAGCAATATGAATTCCCTATTCCACTCTACCAATTATCCCTCCATATGCTTAGTGATTTTTCACTACACATAACCCTTTCCTAAGGACCTCAATAGTTGAGTGTAAGAAACTACAACTTGTTACAGAAAGGATCCAGGATCATCCACTAGGATCTCCATTATTACAAGTCCTACGAACTATATTTAAAAAAATATTCATAAAACAAATATATATAATCTAATAGTTGAAATATGAACTAAAACAAGATGTGGCATCTTCCAAAGATAGAATTGAACTTTAATCATTAGCTTTGGAAGCTCTTTGGAATGAATATGAAAATTCATTAAAAGAATAGATGTAGTAATTTTTTTTTCTTTTTCATAGAATGAATGGATTCATTAGAACATATAGGAAAATAGTGTATTGTTTACATTCTTATAATGGTAATCTATTTTTTTGATATAAATATATATATATCAATGTCTTGATTCAAAACATTGTATATATCAAATGGTCAATAATAAAAATAATAATCAAAATTGAAAATCATTAGTCATATATGTGGCCCTTGAATATAAAAATAAAAATCATAGAGAAAATTGATGACAATAGTGATAGTCTTCATTATAAATAGTGCATTCTTGGAATAATACGTTTTATTTAATTTTCCTTTCCTTATTCAGCCATTACAATTTAGGAAGGAAGTTAAAGTAGGAATGGACATATCTTAAGTTACTAAAATGGTAATAAATACCTCCAAAGAGTGAATAAATAATATTAAAATACATTCTTTGAATGAATTTATCTTTAGAGGTCATTATCATCTCCATAGATTATTTCTACCTTGATAGCTTTTTAAGATATAGAAAATGCCTGAGTTGAAAATTCAAAGTATTCTTTTACTATGGAATAACTATCCAACATCACAAGATAAACCACTATATATTATCTTTACTATTTTCATTAGATAATTTAATATTCATAAGATAATAAAACTAGAGACACTGTGCCATTACTTAAATTATTTCCTCATATGTTTTTTTGATCATCGAATGATAATTAGTTATATCATATAATAACTTCATTTTCCAAGTATCAACATACTGATGTTATTATTAAGTAGGAAAATTTGATAAATTATATGATAAAATGATCTTTTATTCAAAATTGAATTTGAAAAAAATATATCATAATATATTCTTAGGATTTTTATGATAAATCTCATGCATAATAATTTTTGTTGGATAATTTAATTAGTCTAGAAAATGAAACCCAGGGTGAAGATATTTGTAAACTCATATGATGATTTCATTTTATATAAATAATAGAAATACTGGAAGTGTAAGATATATAATAGTTTGAGTGATAAATTATCACCTTGTGTGATAATTTCCTTATGAAAAAATTTCTTCAAGCTTAAAAAATGAAAGTCTAACCGGAATATTCAAAATTAAGACATTACTTTTAAAAAATGAATAAAAGTCTAAAAATACTTAATCATAATATATCAATGAAACAAATAATGATTTTGGGACAATTGAAACATATTAAATACTTATATATGTTGGAAAAATATTATTAAGTCCAACAATATCTCTTTTTTTATGAACAAAAAACCTATGATAAAAAAAAAATAATTTTAAAGATTAAATCATAAAAATATAAAATTATTTAAGTGTAAACTGTAAAATTTCTCATTAACTCTCTTCTCTCCATTTTTATGATATCAAAAATTAGAACAAGTGGAGTGAGATAATCTATTTAATTAGTGATAAAGAGTTTTGAATTTTAAGATTATAATATATTGAAATTGATAGAATTTGAAATTTGACTTGAAGAAATAAAAGGAAAAAAAGATAAAGAAAATGAAAAAAGACAAAGTGATGAATTTTATGAAGTAAAATAATAGTATTAAATTGGATTAATTTAAGACATCCAAAAAAATAAACCAATCAAATAAATATATTAGTGTTTTTGTTTTGGGTTAGGTTAGGAAGAGTTTGAGGCAGAAAAAATATTTCCATGGTTTTGATTAGACATGTAAAGATAAGTCTTGTCTTAACCAAGAGAAGAGGTGTCAGTGACTCGATTTAGAAGAATAGACATGAAACCATATTGAAGATTCATTTATCTTTAAATATCAAAATAATGATGAGGGGATAAGGGAATAGTAAATCTAGTAAAAGGGATTTTCACACCAACAACAGATCATTCTCTCTATATCATTTATTCTACAATAACATTACCAATTTATATCAAGGTAAGAGAAGGAAACTACCCCTGAATACTTTTGATGTTATTCCAAAAACATATAGGCTTATTTTTACGAGGATTTTTAATTAATATAATATTAAACATAGAATTTTCCACATTTATACTATAGAAATGAGATAATTTGGATAGAATTATATTATAGAAAAAATTCATTTCATGATTTTTTCTCCAAAATACTGTTGAAGATTATAATGATTAAAATTGGGAACATTATTTTTTAAGTTAAGTTCTTATTCATCCCTTTAATTTTATAGAACAAAAAATATAAGAGCTCAACTAAATTACTTTTCACTTGGAGACCATCATTATAAATGATTTTTTGAGTTAAACTTCTTTCTTTTTTCAAAAACTATATCCACACTAGAACATATTTTATATCTTTAATTGGATTTGAAATCATTATCATATTAAGTATCCTTATAGTCTGGTGAAGAATCATCTTTAAATTCATTCATAACAATATATAGTAATTCATTAATGGTTATTATATTATTATTCATAGAAAATTTCTATTGGGAAATTAATGTATTTATCTTCCCAATCAAATCATGAGTTTCCAATGAATTTTCCTTGAGGGAAGAAAAAAAAATCTTCAATGAAACCAATCAAGTAATCCATCTTATTATATAATCCTTTAATTATTCTTTAGGACTCATATTTAACAACATTTTGTCTAAAAGGATATATTTTCTCAAATCCTGAGTAGTTTCTAAAGATACCATATCACACTTACGCTCTTAAAGTTTTCCATTTAGAATTTTCACATCTAAGGTTAAATTCTTCAAAAGGTAATAAATAGTACTAAAATATTTTTCTAAGGATGATGAGGAAAAAATATAAGGAATTATCTTCAAAAGATAAAATAGAGAATTGAAATATTTATTCAAATAGTTCATATATTCTTTGAATTATTTTGAAACCAAGGAAGAAAAGTTTAATTAAACTACTAGAATATTATTCAGAAACTCTATATGACCTTTAAACAACTCATTCAACTCATTAAAGTCTAATTTTGAGACATAAATTTTCTTTAGATAAGCCATCTGAATTATAATATTATCAACTTCATATTTCAAAGAGTTAAATGTATGAATAATTTTATCTAAAATAGTTTCAAAATATTTATCTACTTAATAGTTATCAAGAACATCTATGAAAGGATATATAAACATTATTCTATATACCATAAGTGGTTTAATTTCCTTAGGTATTCCTATTTTTCTAAACTCTATGACAAGTGAAGGTTATTGACCAACTTATTTATATTTTTCTTTACCAAAAAAAATATTCTAAAATTCTAATCATTCTAATACTCCGATACTTTACCACTTAAGGAGACTTATTAAGAGGAAACTCATCGACCTTACATAGTTATTCTGAAACAAAGTGATGAATATTAGAGTTAACATCACACTGAAATGTGATGGTCCTTGACTCTCCAACTTCTATAAATAATAATCTTCTAAAGGATACACTAAGGCCTTACCTAGGTGAGTTTTTCAATAAATATTTTTCATAAATAATAAGTGTTTCTTTAATAAATTATCAACTTTTAACTTTAGAATAAATATATCCACTTTCTTATACAATTAAAACTTCTTTATAATCACTTACATTGAGAGAAGATCATTCCACATCCCTTAACTGAACAACGAACATAAAAAGAACTTATTTTAATTCTCCTTAGCCTATGTATTATAACTAGAGGATCATTTTACAAAGAGTCTTCTAAATATTTTGAGTTTCCTTCTGAGTAGTATAAATAGTAATACCCCATAAACATGAGGATGGATTCAATTTTTCACTTCAAATACAACGAGTAGATATTTTTTAAGGAGTTTCTCTAAAAATAACAAATTTTCATTACTAAGATTTCTTCAGGAGTATTTTGGCCATAGACCTTGGTCTTCATAACTTAATTCATCTCTACTATATATTTTTTAAAATAAAAAGTTAAAATCACTCTACATAGATAAAAATTCCATGATTTATGGTAAGAAAAGTTCAAATACCTAAAAATGTACCTTTAATGATCGATCTTATTCTCAACCAAAATCATATAGTAGAGATGGATATCTGGTTGATATTTTTTCATAAAGTCACTATTCTATTGAATGAGTATATATTAAATAAACCTCACCAATATCTTTCAGGAAACTTACAAATCCTTAAAAACCATTTTTCTCTATACAAGAGAACCAAATAGTGAATTCAAAATATAAAATAGTCATACATAAATGAAATTCACCATCACTGAAGTAAACATAGAACACCCTTCATGAGAATAGAAAAGGACTTTAGAAAAATCAATAGATAATATCAAGATGCTTTTTCTATGGACACTTTTATTACCAAATATTCGGAATATTGAAAACTAAACATAGAATTCAAGTAGAACTCTTTAACTTCAATTTCTTTTAATAATTCAATTTTGCATTAAAAAAACACACTCCCATCCTTGTAAGTTAATAACCTTTTTCAAAATCAATTTGATGTGATACATATATACAAGTTATATAACTTTTACACATAATTTGTTCCATAAGACATTTTGTCTCTTTGATATTCTTGAAGCACTATCTATAAATCTAATCCACAAACCATTTTTTATATTTTTAAAAGCCACTTTTTGAAAAATTGGGAACCAAAAACTGAGATCCACATGGTGACCACACATACTACATACCCTATATAGGACCAACATCATCTCTAATACCCAAAATAACTTATATATTCTGTTTACCTGAGATTATGCCATGTTTATAAAAAAAGTGGTCCTTGGATTGAAATGCAATAAAAAAATACAGTTGTCAGAATTTTTACAAAAATCCATTTTTACCCTATTCTGTTATTACCGCCATATAGTTTTAATACATCATAAAAACAAATTAAAAGATTACAAAAACATATTAAAACATAAAAAACATATAAAAAAACCCCTGAATAATAAAATGCTATTTAAAATTATATAAAATCCCAATAAATTATAAATAAATAATAATAACATATAAAAAATGTTGATATAAAAACATTAAAAGAGTTGATACAAAACATAAACATATCAAAACACTAAATTAGATACAAAAAATGATTATATAAATTACTATTTAAAAAATATCAATTTATAAAAAGTTATAACATTGAAAAAAGTAAATTTCCTATAAATTGTTATTTTAAAAAATATATCAATTTTTTATTTCTTAAATATTATTGTAAAAAAATATTAATCATTAAAATTTTAAAATATATCTTTTATGAAAGAAATTAAAATTAAGTACTTAGAAAAATTTAACAAAAAATTATTACATTTAGAGGTTAAATAAAATTATTGTTTGGAAATAATAAAATTTTCTAAAAATAAAGAGAAATTCATTATTTTATAAATGTATAACCATTTTTATGCTGTAATTTTTTAAATCCATAAAAATAATATATCTTATAATAGAACTAAAAATAAAAAAACAAATTTCAAGAAAAAATAACATTTTTATTTAAAGGGAAAAATGTCAATGAAGAATTTCTATTATAAAAAATAAAAAATAAATAAAAGGTGAAAATTCAAATTAAATTTTAATGAATGTATTTATATTAAATGAAATTACATATACTATGTATTAAATTTTTTACATAAATTTTATAAAAATAAATATAATTTACCATTTAAATATATATATATAATACATGAATAAAAATGTAAATAAAATGTACATATTTTAGAAGTTCTAGTGGAGGTTCAAGTGAAAGTTTCAGTGATGGTTCCAGTGGAAGTTCCAGTGCATTTTCCAGTTCTAATCGAGGTTATAGTAGAGGTTCTAGTGGAGGTCCCTATATAGGTTCTAGTGGATGTTCCAGTAGATGTTACAGTGGATGTTCCTGTAGATGTTTTAGTGGAGGTTCCAGTGGACGTTCTACTGGAGGTTCCGGTGAATTTTCCAGTGGAGGTTCTGGGGGAAGTTGGAGTGGAGGTTCTAGTATAATTTTCAATTGAAGTTCCAATAGATGTTCCATAATACAAAAAAAGTATATATTTATAAATCTATAGAATATATTAATAAAAATTGAATTTTAATAAATATATTTATATTAAATTAAATTATATATAATATATATAATATATTTTATCCAACATCTATACTAATAACAAATATAAATCTATTAAGAGGACGTTCCAGGGGAGGGTTTAGTGGAGGTTTTAGTGGAAGTTTCAGTAGAGTTTCCAGTTCCAGTGGAGATTCCAGTAGAGCTTCCAGTGGAGGTTCCAGTGGAGGTTCAAATGGAGGTTTTGGTGGAGGTTCCAAGTTTTAGTGGAACTTCTATTGGATGTTACAGTAGAGGTTCCAGTAGATGTTCTAGTGGAGGTTCCAGTTCCAGGGGAGGTTCCAGTGGAGGTTCTGGTGGAGGTTCTAGGTTCTAGTGAAACTTCTAGTGAATGTTCTAGTGGAGGTTTCAGTGGAAGTTCTAGTGGAGGTTCTAGTGAATGTTCCGGTGGAATTTCTAATTGATGTTTCAACGGATGTTCCACAATGCAACAAAAGTATATATTTATAAAACTACCGAATATATTTACAAAAATTATATTTTAATAAAAATATTTATATTAAAGGAAATTATATATAATATATATAATATATTTTATTCAATATCAATACTAATAACAATTATAAATTTATTAAGAAGAAGTTTCAGTGTAGCTTAAACCAAAAATTCCAATGATAGTTCCTCTAAAACATTCCAGTGTGAATTAGAAACTTATACTGATCTTCAATGAAACTTTTCACTTAAAAATCTAACACACAACTCAAAGAAATAATTCATAAAGATTTTAATGATTCAACTAGAAACATTATAGTGATGTTTTTTTTAAAAACTATTTTTTAAAGATATATTTTATTTTGTTTGTTAAATGGAATAAACCTTTTTTTCCACAAATATTTCCTTTTATTTACAATAATAATTATATTTAAAATATGATGAACTCATTGTTCTTTGATTAATTAGAAGAAACTCTATGTCTTTAATGATATCAAAAAAATATATTAATTTTTTAAATTATTAAAAATTCAATTTTTATCACATATTTATTTTTTATTCTTTTTAAAAGATATATCACAATTTTTATAAACAAAAAAATATTTCAATTACAAATATAATCAGTTTTAAAATAAAACCAACCCATTAATATATAAAATGTTTTAAAAAAATATAGTCACTTTAAAAAATTAATAAAAATATATTAATTTTACTCAAATATTCCAAAAATTGAACACATATTATTTTTTCAATTTTTAGTAAAGTGTAATAATTTTTCTATATAAGAAAAATATAATTTCATTTAAATATATATTCAATTTTAAAACATATCAAAAAATTTATTAAGTGTATAATATATAATATAATATTTAAAATTTAATAGAGGAGATCCCATTTATTGGAGAGAGGAAGATAATTTTCCATAATGATTTTTCCCAAGACCAGTACACCCTTCACTTCATTCCCTTACTCGATCATGACATGTGGAAAAAATACCAGCTATCATCTGAGAAACTTAATGGATGATCCATTTTAAGAATGTTTTGGAGATGATGTGGAGCCCATAAAAACCCATGACTTACAAAATTCAAAATTCAAAATACAAATTCAAATTAAAAAAGAACCTCCATATCACTGTGGATTAATTTCCTCGAGTCACGAAATCCACATGGACACCCGTGAAAACCAGCAAAAATAAACACAGCATATCAAAACTCATATTTTGAGCTTCCATATGCAGTAGTCTGACGCATCCATTACCATCAACTCCAACCATCCAAAATGTCGGTGACCGCCCACAAAGGAACCACATGAACCCTCCATCACCACTGTGAAACAAACTCCCCTCCCTTAGCATCAGAAAAATCACACATCCCGCAAAACCAGTGATCAACTCGAAGAAACTGCATCGAGGAAAAGACATGTTTAAGAAACAATTATGTCTTCATATCCATGTAATTTCCTCTAAACCATTTTTGTTTTCATCTTCTCCTTCACTGAAGCCTCTCGTTACTCCCATCACGCAACCTGATAATACAGAAGACTTGTTATCGCCACAGGCCACACCCCCTGGAACCCACCTCCGCATCGCAAAACACAACCTAAAGACTATTTGAGACCATTACATTAGACTGACCTAGAAGGGAGAAGTTGACCCTGAGTCCAGAGAGGAGTACGAGCGTAAATGGACTTCACAGAAAGACACAACTGAGCAAAAACCATCAACCACACAATAAAACCCTGATGTCGAACCATAACCAACAAAAAAAGACCATAGCACCATTTAAACACCCCAACAGAACCAAATTCACAACCCAAAAACAACATGGAATGAGGAAGAAGAAAGAGGGACTAAAAACCTAATAGGAAAACCAAAAGGGGGAACTGAAAGCCTGAACTAGGGATGAAACCCTATTGAATATACACATTAGGGGGATGAAAACCTAGGAAGAAGAAGAAGGATTATCCAACAATGGGGGGGATGAAACCCTATAAAGTACAAGAAGAATATAGAGCTTTGTGAAGCATAGGTGGGTGATAAGGGAAGAAACCGCTGAATAGAGAATCCCACGATAAACCCAATACCACCACCATAGTCCCAAACTAGTCTATGAACTGACACAACTGACCAAATGGTGTTGAGTGTATCGGGCCAGACTTTTATAGTGGGGAGGGAATGTAGAAAGTGAGACAGCTCTAGAAGCAAGAAAGAAACAAACCCAAAAAGGGAAGAACGACCAAGAAAAATGAGAAAATGGAAAGGAAAAAACATGAAGTAGGAGGAGGAAGTCCCATCACTATTGGGGAGAACATAAAAACCCTAGGAGGAGAAGAAAAAGCCAAGATCAGAGGCTGAGAGCGAACTATGGGTGAGTGTGGAGTCATATTTATAATTCTCTTCGATTTTACCATTCCCAGTAAGAATGAACACATATTTAGGTTTTAAGGGATTTATTGGGTTAAAAGGGTTTGATATTAGAAGAATGAGGTTTAGAGTTTTGGAAAATAGTTCAATGGTTCGAGCAGATAAATATTTCCCTTTTGGAATACCCAAAGTAACCTTATACAGGTTATATAATAATGAAATATAATACAATAAAATGAAATACAATGCTATGAAAATTAATCTATTATTAATTAGATTAAAATGGATCTTGAAACATAAATTTAGGAATGAATCATATCTCATTTGATATTAAAGAAACAAATATCCAGACATTGAATTGATTTAAAAAAATGATATTTACCAAAATAAAATAAACTTAATAAAATTTTAACAAATTCTCATCAGTCATTATGAAATGGTTTAATAATTTGTCTATCTAATTGATTTTCAAAACAAATAATTTTAATAGACATATCCCCCTTTTGAGAATTATCTCTCATGAAATGATGTATAAAATCCATATTCAGGGTTATTTAATGATTTATCATATTTCTAGAAATATTTACAACATTATAATTATAAAATTTGTTTGGAACATGATTAAAATTAAATCTCAAATCCATTAAGGTGTGTTTCACCCACAAAAATTGAGCACAAAACTACTAGATGAATTTTATTTAAATTCAAAAGTTGATAATGAAATTGAATTATTATTTTTTACATGACCGAGAGACTATAGGTTTTATTAAATAGTGAATTTTTCTTGAATCACATTTTCATCAATTTTATAACCACCAAAATATATACCAGAATATAAAATAAATTAAAAATTACACGTTTTTAAGAAAAATGATGATAAATAAAATATTATTTTTAGATATATTCATGTTATATTAGAAAATGTTGAATGAGATTCCTTTATATTATCTTGAAATCCTATACATAAACAAACCAAAAACACAATATCATGTCTATTTGCAGTTAGATAAAGAAATCCATTATTTATTCTTATATACAACATATTGTCAACTAGTTTTCAACCTCATACAAGTTAATGTTAATGTTCATACTTGATGTAGTTCAATATATTTTACAATTTTCTAGTCCAAACCAATTAAATATATCTTGAATTTCTTTAATTTGATTCAAAACATTCTAAAAATATGTTTGGTAAATGTAAAATCAAGGGAAATGGTTTAACTCACATAATGCTCATTCCAAATCCTTTTTGAATGATTTTTGAAAATTCATTACACAATTTTTTATATGTGGAACAAAAAAATCATCATCAAAATATATTTTTATAGGAAAAATATATTTTGATGTCTTCTCATTAAACAATGTAGGTTATAGAAAGACCGTAGTAACCTATTTGATTAAATAAATGAACTTAATCTTTTATACTAATATATTTATGCTAGTTTAATAACATATGAATAATTGTTATGTTTAAAAATAGATATTTTAAAATGACGGTCTCAAAAACATGAATCTTATTTAACATATACATCCTCTATTAAAAATTTATTTATAAAATTAAACTTAACATCTATATAATATAATTTAAAATCTATGAATGATGCATAAGCTAAAAGAATTATAACTAATTATAACCTCATAACCAGATACTAGGTTTCCTTGAAATATATTCCATCATCATGATTATATCATTTTGTAACTAATATATCCTTATTTATAGTGATTCTACCATGATCATCCTATTTATTTATAAATACCCACTTAGTTCCAATAATGAGATAATCTAAATATCTATCAACAAATTTCTATACCTCATTCCTTTTGATATTTTTAACTCTTATTATATTAGAACCATCCAAATATCATCATAAAAGGATTATTTCGTAGTTGTAGGTTCTAGTTGGGACAAAAAGATAGAAATAACAACATTATATCCTACACTTCTTTTAGCCCTCAAGGATCATCTAGGTTTACCATAACCGTCTCTATAGGGTGGTTCTTATGTGTTATAGGTTCTCTATAAGTACACTACCATGTTCATTAATTTCTTCCCTTTAATGGCTATATTTCTCATAATAATGTCCCAAATAATCATTTAACGGAAAATCAAATTTTATTAATTGACCAAAAAATTCAAGGGTGGCTGAAATGGTACAAGATTAGGGCATCACCTCAATCAAAACTTTTATAGTTTTTAGGTAGATATTCTATACTATGATAGATAGTTAAGCTATCTAGTAGAATATCTTTACATGAAAGACAATTAATAGTGAAGTTACCCTCCATCTAGGTGTGTAAAACATCCATGTCATGGTGTATCAAGGGTTTGCATCTCCAGATGAGGTAAGTTAGATTCTATGGGGAGTTGGATTTTTTGAGAAAGAAGCTAAGCAGAAGATTGGAGTATGATTCAACTATATAAATAGTGATGTTGAGTTCTTCAATTAAAAAGAGGATGCTGAGTAAGGATCTGGATTCTGCCTCAGTTGGGTTGCCCAGACCATAATATGCACTAAATCCCAGGAGCACGAACCCCCTTCCACCATGAAACAACATTTCTCCTCTCATAATACCTTGAATACAGGATCCATCCACATCGAGTATATGTCTGAGTCGATGTGGATTCCACTTGAACCACATCCCTTACACAATGCCGCAGCCGCTGGTAAAATCTCGAGTTGGGAGGTGTTTATTGGATGCTGAGGGATTCTCTCTGACAAGAAAAACATCAAGTTATTCTATCAAAGTAAGAATAAAAACCTTCGGGAATAGATAAGATCTGTGAGTTCTTTTATTCCCTTTATTTCACATATCCCAAATAACCTAGTAAATAAAAGAAGAAGCCAAAAAATCTATAGACTTTAGTAGTAGAAAAATAACCTATGTAGATTCCTTAATAAGGATTTGTATCAAGCTTACCAATATTGGGTTTAGTGTTCACGATATAAAATTTGAATCCAAAATTATTAAAGTATCCAAACTTCGGTTTTCTATTATTCCATAGACCATATGGTTTTTTCATAAAGATATTCCTTATTATAAAACTATTGATTACATAACATACAATTTTAATAGATTCATCCCAATATTGAGTAGGTATGATATATTCATACATCATTGTTCTATAAATTTCTTAAAAATCATATTCCTTTTTCAAGAAAATCAATTTATGAGGTATTCTAGTAGAAGAAAAAGTATGTTTAATTCCTTATTTTAATCAAAATGAATTAATATAATATTTCTAAAATTATCCCCCATGATCACTAGTCAAGGAAATGAATTTATACACTTTTAATTTATAATAACCTTATAAAAATTAATAACAATAGACCAATATTCTCTTTTTAGTATCCAGAAATAGACCCATGAAAATTTTAAAAAACTAATTAACTAAATCATTAACAAATGATTTAGAAGCTATGCTTACTATTCTTAAAGGTCCAAATAGATTCATATGAATATGTTCAAGTGTTCTGAATGATGTATCCTCCTTAATTGACTTAAATGATTTTTTGTGTTTCTTTCCCTTTTATAAATCATCACCTTACTTTTTAATCCAACATAATATGATAAAAATCATAAGTCAAACTTTTCATAAATTTTTTTTCTAAAAATTTACATTAAAATGTTAGAGAAAAATATTAAAAATCCATAATTCATCAATTTAAACATTAAATAAATTCACATTCTATTTACGCAAAGAATGATGATCCATTGCATAATCATTTTCATATCTTTTTTGCCTAAATTTAAGTAAATTATCATTAATAATAGAACAAGAATTGATAGAAAAATCAACTAAATATCCATTATCAAAATGTATGTAAATAATTATAATTTTAGTATTTAAGATTTCAACATAAAGTTCTTTTAGGATTAAAATTGAATGAGGATATAAAATAGACCCATTACCTAGAAACATTCCTTGGGAATTTTCATCAAATGTGACATATTATATATCGGTATTATATAGTGTGTGAATGTTTAAAAAACAATCCACTCATATCTACTAAATAACCACTATCCATAAAACATATTACATCATTATTGATATGGCCTATTCCCTATAGAAAAATTTTAAGAATTAATATTTTTTGACACCCAAATGATTATGGGTTTAGAAGAATTGGAAGTAAAATATTTGGAATCTAAATATTCATTTTATTTCTAGAATTTCCAAAATTGGAAATACATAATATTTCAGAAATAAATATATTCTTTATTATACATATATGAGGGTTTATTAGAAAATAATCATTTTTAAAATGAATTTTTGTTCCAAAATAAAAATATGTGATAATATATATATTTATAATTTCATAAAAAGTTATAAAATATTTTTTATATTACATACATTTTTCTCCCATACTTTCTATGCCATATTTTTTATTATTATCATTATTTGTAAAAAATTATTTTATTTAAATATCCCTACCACATAGAAAAAACACTAGAAGCATACCTTATATTTTTTAGTCCAACCTTTAATTGTTTTACTTCATCTAGGTTTACTTTTAGTTCAAAAATATGTTTGTTTGAAACCTCATATTCATTGAAAAAAAATATTATATGATTTATTAGAGTCATTTTATTTTTCTTATAAGACTTATAATTTCCTTATAATTTAGAAAAATACTCATTTAATTACTCACAATATTAATTTTCTATTATAAAATTAGAATAATAATAATAATTAGACAGCACCTTATTAGTTTATTTCATAAAACACATATTTTCCTTCTATTTGGATACATCAACTTTAGAATCCGAACTATAGTCATTACTAGAGTCATATGTAGAACTCTATGTGGCCTTCACATTTTTCTTTTCTTTTTAACAGTATGGTTTCTTTTTACAATTATTTTTATAATTATTCTTACATGTAAAAAAGGGAATTAAGCTAAATACCCCCAATCTTATTATAATCATAGCTTGTTATTTCTATTATATTTTCATCAAAATTATTATTATTTTTTAATTATTTTTTGAATAATAATCTCATATTGTATAAATATTTTAACTTCTTGATAAATTAAAAAATCTCATCACTTGAATCTGAATTGCATGAAGCCTTTTCATTTGATGAGAATGAAAATGGTGTATCTTTAGTTTTATTCTCATCATTTGAAGTAAATTCCTTTAAAGATGTATTCTCTCATCTTATCATCTTATTCCCTCAATCCACATATTTCATCAATGTTTCATATATCATGTGTGGTCTCATGAGATGTTTTATTTTGAAATATTAAATGTAGTATATTTCCCAATGGATTTTGAAATTACACACCATTTGGATGGAATAACTCTTTTAACTTTAAGTGCTTGATCTGGTTTAGGAAATAGTGTTCCTAAAGAAACCACATTGTTTATAATTTCTATCATCCTTCCATTTATTAGAGGGATTTTGTCACCATCAATAATTCTTATTGTAACAAAATTTAGCTTCATAGTGTTTTACTTGAGTTGAATCACATTTTAAATACCTTTATAAGATCCAAATATATTTTTCCAAATTTTATGTGCGGTATCATATCACAAAAATCTATTTAAATCATCTAGATCAAATACACTGATAATATAATTCATATTATTAGATTTTAGAGCATATTCATCTTCTATAGTAGCATCCCATTTTTTCAAGATCTTTTTATGAATTTTCTAAGTCTTGGTGAATTTTAGAAAGACTTTTAAACTAATATTTTTCAAATAGATAATCATCCAAGGATTCTAACACCCATAGTTTTCTCTATCCAAACATGGATCCCAGATCATAGACATTCCCTCTCTATTATCATCCATTATGGACATTTTAAAATGATCTTCACGACTTTAATTTTTTTAGTTGAGAAATCAAGAATTTCACCCTTTGATACTATTTACTTTTTATATAGGAGTTAGAGGAAGGGGTGGATTGAAAATTTATATTTTAACCCCAAATAAATCAGCCATTGATCCAATATTAACAATTTTACCAAATGATAACAGAAAAAAAATTAAAAATAGAAGAATAAAAAATAAGGACTTTATAGTTGTTTGAGGACAAGATTCCCCTAGTTAAATCCCCCAATATTCTTTCTGTGAGTTAGTGATTTTCACTATGCATGTATTTTTTCTAAGGACAAAGATGGTTGAGTGAAAGAAACTAAAAATTTTTATACAAAGGTTCCAAGAACATTCAATTTGTTCTCCCTTTTCACAAGAAATATCCACATACTTTTCATATGATAAAAGATGTATAAAATATATTTTCATCCAATTCATAGTCTCTATATGACATTAAAAAAATACGAGACACTCTTCCAAAGAAATATTAGAATATCAATAATTATCTCTAGATGGTATCTTTACTGAAAATAAAAATTTCTTTAAGGACTTTTCTTAGAAAATGATTCTTCTTTAAATAAAGAAAGGGGCCATATGTATGTACAAGAAAGTAGTAGATCATATTCATTCTTCAAATGTAACTCAATTTTTTTTTACACAATATAATGAAATTTTAATTTGGAACATTATAAATACTATAATAATAAAGATCACATAGAATTATCATTGAAGGAAATAAATATTCCCATATATAATATTTGACTATAAAAATAAAAATTACAAAGATAACTATTGAATATAAAGATGGTCTTCATCAGAAATAGATCATTCATTGAAATAGAAATAATATTTAATTCTCCATTCCTTATTGAACCATTACTATTTCTGATAGAAGGGAAATTATACATAGGCTTCACTCATGTTTCAACAATGGTAATAAATACCTCATAAACTGAATAAATTATCTTAAAATACTTTCTTTGTTGGAATTTATCTTAAAATTCCATTATCTTCTTCATAGATCATTTGTTTATTCAAAAATTCATAAGACATAGAAAAATGACTAATTTAAAACTTCAGAGAACACTTTTCCACTATGATAAATCATCAACTTCATAAGATTAACAACTCCATGTAATATTTTATATTTTTATAAGATTATATTATATTTATAAGCTAATAAAAGTTGAAATGTTGTTCTTTAAGAAATATTTTTTCCTCCCATGATGTTTTTACTTTCTTATAATAAATCCATAATTTGTTTAATGATTTCATTTTTTTCGATTACTGACATATTGATATTATGAGAATATAAGAAAATTTTTAACCTTTTATGATAAATTGATCTTTTTTTGATAATTGTAATTTCTAAACGAATACTTTATAATATATTATTCTTATTTGTATGAAAAATATCATAAATAAGATATTCATAGGATAACTTACTTTTTCTGGAAATTGAAATCCAACATTAAGATATATGTCTTCTCATATAATGAATTCATAAGGAAAAAATAAAAATCCTAGAAGAGTATGAAAAATAAAAGATTTTATAATTACTGATCACATTATATGATAATTTACTTAAGAAAAAATCCTCCAAACATAAAAAACACAAGATTAACCAAAACACACCAAAATCATATATTAATTTTGGAAAATGAATAGTTGTATAAAAACACTTAAGTAGAATTAATCATTAAAACTAGGGATTATGTGGGCATCAATACATATGAAATAATAACATATATGAGAGAAATATTAGTATGTCAAAACTATATATCATTTCAAATGACTTTATTCTAGTAATTATGTTAGTTATAAAATTATTTTGCATGTAAAACTATGAATATAGGTTAATCACCTCATTTATATCATTCAGAAATATAACATAAGTCTATTTTACATTAATATTAGACAATAGATTATAGATTTTATCTTCTGATTTACTCATATTATTCTTGAAATTTTCTAGATCACTCTTTGATTTTTCTAGTTTAGTATATTTATTAAAACATTAGTTTTATTGTGTGAATAATTCTAAATTTTTTTAACTAGATCTAACATCACATGATCATGTTCAAACATAATTCATTTGTCTGTCTTCTCAATAATGAATATATAAATAACCATTTCTAAATGATTCAGTGCATTATCCACATCTTTTTGTGAGGTTATGATACAACATTCCATGTGGGTGAAATATTAGTTTCAAGAGACATTTTTGAGAGAGTATTGGGAGAAATTTCGGCCACAATTCATTTCTCATTTAGAGGGATTATAGAAAGAAACCAAAATTTATTGAAATTTTATCGCTATTCAAATTACTTATTTCATTATAAGGTAAATGATATTCACTACCACACCAAGATTCATTAGTTTATTTTAATTATTTCCATTATCACATATTAAAAAATTTCTTTATTTGTTTTTGACTTTTGGTAGCATATAGTCAAATATAATATAACCATACTTTTATAAACTCATAAAAAATAATTTTTGATAATTTTTATCAAATATTCATATTCATTAATTTAGAGTATCCCTTAAAAAATTTATTTTCACCGTGTTTTAATTCATAGGTTTCAAAAAAATTAAAATAATCTTTTTTAGTATTAAATAACTATTTAATTATGATGTACATGATTTGGAGATTTTAGATCTAGAATTTAAATCTTTGAACATTAATACAAACACAACTCCCTTATTTTTTTCTCAATATCACTTTTAAAAAAACTCTAGTATTTCATTAATGTGTAAATCTAGTCATCAAGACTTAGTGCCTTGATTTTTTTGTGTCATCTATCAGTTTCATTTTGTATTCACATTCGTTCTAATATATAACTATTATTTTATCTATGATATTTTTGTCTAAAATTTATTTGTCTCCAAGATACTACAAACTGTTTTAAATTTTCATAAAATTTCAATTCATCTGGGCCATACTTTACCTAGAAATAAATTCAAAAATATTATAATTAGACCTAAGCCTTACATGTTTAGTTTTAATAAATTTTGGTGTTATAAAATTTCTAAAGTTTATTTTCTTCCAAATACTATTAGATGTTTGAATATATATAACTTGAGTGTAGATATTTCTTTGAATAACACATAAAAGAGTATTTCTTACTTGGAAGCTATATTGGAATGATTGTCTTTTTTCTTTGCTGAATCCATAAAATTATTTATATGATATTTTATAATTTTCAGTTTGAAAAAAATAATTCCCATAACTAGTATTAATTGAATATGTCACTATGAAATTTATTTAATACTCATAATATCCACCGTAATAAATTAGTGGTTTATTCAGATTTAGATTCTCAAAAATTACAATGTAAATGACACCAACAAGATCTATAAAAATTATTTTCTCTTTTAAATAATAGTGTATGTAAATAATATCTAAAATTTAACAAATAAAAAAAATTAAATGATAATATAATAGAAAATAAGAGATTTAATGTCAGATATCAAGTGATTTTCTATAATAGCAAGCATCAGTCCCAAAAGTTGTGGATATGTCACCACAAGAGGGGTGGGTTAAAGTATAGTCTAAAAGGAGGATAATAATTTTTATCCCACTAAAATTAAAAGTTTACCAACTTATATATATTATTATAAAATTAATATATACTAGAGTAAACAACTTAAAAATATGTTGAACAAAAAAATTACCCTACGGCCACACTTCTATTGTGACAGTTTCGAAAACCCTAGTAGTAGGCAGCTAATAGCGAAAGTTTCTATAAACTATGGATAAAAAATAACATATATCCATAGTTATTCAAAAATATTGGTATTATATTTCATGGTAACACCCATAAAATGTAGGAAATTTATTGTAATTGGATACTTCAATAGTTTATCAAACTGTGGCTATAGTCACCTAAGGCCATAGCTTAAACAGTGTCCATAACCACCTAATTCCATAGTTTAAAATATGTACATAGACATATAATACAGTAGTTTAAACCATGTAAATATCAACCTAAGTCCATGGTTTAAACCATGCATATAGCCACATATTTCCATGGTTTAAACCATTCCTATTTCAACCTAAGGCTATAGTTTGAAAGCGTGGCTATAACCACCTATTTCCACAGTTTTATACCATGTCTATAGGTTTTTATTTTATAAATGATTAATATTATTCATTATATATAATTATTTTTTTATTTATATGTATTTATATAAATATATAAATAAATACATATACATATTGTAGAGTTCAACATATTGGTAATGTGTTGGAAAGATTATAGATGAGGTTCGAAGATCAAACCTCACCGCTAACATTTATTTTATTTAAGTCAAATACCATGGTTTTAAATTATGGAAATAGCCACCGAAGGACATGGTTTCAAACTAAAGACATAGCCACCTATTGACATGGTTTAAACTAGGAATATATCCACCTAAGTCCATAGTTTAAACCTTGTCCACAGGTGCATAAGGCTGTGGTTTAAACTGTGGAACTAGGTGGATATCGCCAGAGTTTAAACTATAGATATAGTCTAGACCCTATTAAAATGGATCTAAAATCCATTTTTCTTATAAACCATGGAATTGGATTGTTTACATGTTCGTTTAGCATATTTAAATAGTTTTAAACCATGGAAATTGGCAGATTTTGTAGTTGTGTTGGCTAGATTAATCTTATTAGAATTTAGAATAATTTTTCATATATGAAATAATCACTATGAAAATAAAAATAAAAATGTAATATAAAATAAATAGAAGACAAAATGATGAAAAAAATATTAAATAATAACTAAAATTCTAATAAAGGATATCAATTTCCGAAATAAATCCAATAAAAGATCCCTACAATTTTAGACCAAAGAGATTATTGGTTCATAACATGAACTAAAGTATTACACTTAAAAAATTGGATATTTCTCAAATATAAACCAATTATTAGGAATTATCGTACTATATATTGATACTTTCTCATTCTTCCAACGAATACCTTGATCTCAATGATCTGACACATCAAGTTCAATCACCCCGTGATTTTTCAATTATAACCCTATAAAAATGGATTTATCTTATATCCCTTAAATCCTTTGATCTTGAAGTATAAAAAAAATCTTCAAACACAAAAATATATTTGATCACAATGAAAAAAATTATTGATTATGATAAGAAAAATTTATAGCATTTATAATGAAAACATCCATAGATTCTCTATGAAAATTCTTTTTTATGGAAATATAATTGGAAAAACATGGTGTCAATGAGATAGTGCACAACTTCAAAAGCATTTATAAACTCTTTATATTTATTATTTAATAGTTTATGAATATACTTGTGATCCTAAAATACTATTTTTTTATTTATAGAATTATGTTTCCACTGGATTTTTATTGGCTACAGAGGTTTGGAAAACAAGAATCTTGAAACCTATATTGATTTATATATTTTGTTATCACATGCTTTCATGTAAGGTTTTTCTATCTTGGTTTTCTGAAAAAAGTTATATTTTTAATTCCTAATGCTTTATTTTGGGTTATTTATTGTGGATTAATAATATTTTTTTGGGTTTAACATTTCGTTCCTCCCACAAAAATCCCATAAAATCTTATATCCATATTTAATAACATGATGATTTAAAAAGGTAGGAAATCATTTAGGGTTTCAAACCTAATGATGATTAGGAGGTCATGTTGGTCAAGAAGATGGGAGTCCATGCTCATAACAACTTTTTAGGGGGAATTATATCATACATTGGGACATTATTATAAATTTATGGTATATTCAAGAATATTTTCCAAATCATGACACATTACTGGTTAACCTAAGAAAATAATTTGGTGTTTAATACCTATACATGAAACTGGGAGTTCTATTAATGTTCCTCTATATATTTATCATAGGTTCTCCATATAGTTCCCATTATTGCATAACCATGTGGAAATTATTGTGATTTAAATCCATATGTCTAGGCAATATAGAGTTTACTGTTATCCAATAACTCATTTGGTTTTTCGGGGTTAGGATTGAACCTTCAAGAGGCATCCTACATATCATATGAGGACATTACTCAAACCCACATAGATAATTTTGGACCAAGTTGGGCAGTTTAATGTCATGCAAAAGGGACATATATGAGGGTGTTTTGGAATTGGGGATTGATATTGTACCTTAGAAAAGAATCATATATACCTTTATTATAAAATGAATCAGAGTCTTCATAGTTTACTTTTTCCTCAACCTGCAAATAGGCAGAGAAAAATATTTAATACCCATGACGGTTATTAACAAAAATTTTATCAATACAAGAATGCATTAGGGAACTACACCAAAGTGGATTACTGTTTATAGAATAATTTATTTCATGATGTTTAGTGGGGATTACATACAAATATTTCATTACTTGTAGGGTTTTTTATGATTCTAGTGAAACGATCATTGTAAATCCCTAAGATCACATGATTCAGGATCAGTGTGAGGAATAAGAGATATTAAGAGATCAGATACACTGTTTATTAATACAAGAGTTATGCATTGAAGTATCCTTGATGGATTATTTAATATAGAACTTAGGCCATTGGAAGGCATCCAATGTATCCAGTTTAAATTTGGGATGAGGTTTTTAATTGTTTATTCATGTTTCTTGATCCATTTCTAGATGATGAAAAAATGGTATACCCATAGGGGGTGGGACCTATGAACTAGAATAAGTGGAACACAAAGGGATGTAAACAGAACAGGATTCCCATAAGAGATATATGTCTCTTGTCCTGTGATGGATAAAGAGATGGGATTATGTGTGGTTGATTGAGAATGTTTAGTGGTGTGAGTGCCCCATAAAAAATTAAGGTCACATATGTGCATGACCCAACAATTCCCATATGAAGGGGGAATACTCAAAAAAAAAGAATCATGGTGGGAGTTCGTAGGGGTTGAAGGTATATATCCAAGGGTATCATCTCATAAATGTTTAAATGTATAATGATGTCTTCCTGAGATGTGTGATGATATCTACAGATGTCTACCTAATATATCAGGGGACTACACATTAACCAGAAGGGGAAGTCCAGGGATTATAACATGATCATGCTGAGAAGTTAAAGGGATTTCATGTGATTAAATCTATGATATCTGAGATCTATCTCTGGATCAAAGCTAACATTTCATGGGACTTCACATGAACCAGTCTGACATAACCAGGGTGTTTCACATGATCCATCTGACATGCCCAAGGACCACTTATGAACAAGGATTACATGTCCAGGGTGTTCCGTGTGATCCATATAACATTTACAATGGATATGTTTCATTATACAACTAACATAGCGAGGTCATCACAGAAAATAGGATGACATGTCCTGGGTGTGTCACATGATCCATGAACTGATTATGAAAATAAAATAATTTTATTAGATTCAAACCTACAGAACATGTCTAGTCGACATAATGAATCTATAAATCCCCTGACAGGGGGGGAAGGGTCATGGAAGAAACAAGGGCCTCCTGGAGTTCATTAGACAAAATAATGTTGTCTTCATTGTTTTTAGAAGGGGTTCCACATTTGGTTTGGACTCTTGCTTCTCATCCTTATAGTAGTTGATCTAAAAATAAACAAAGCTAGTTTCAACAGGATGATCTCTAGGAGTGAAGAATGAGGAAATTTTGAAAATAATTTTTCTTCCAATGGAAAATAGATAGATTGTGATGGATAAGGCAAGGGAGGATTCTCTTTTAGGTTTAGAAAACAAGGTAGGAATTTCAGGTGTGAAATCCATCATTCCTACTGTGTAATGCTATTTATTATCATATTTAAGGATAGGGGCTAAGGTATTGGGTTAATAGAACCTATGTAGCATATTATTTGAGGTTGTATTAGACTTATGTAGTTGTGATTCTTGAATTGAAGTTTGATGTGGAAGGCATCATTAGATTTTCAAAAAATAGGGGTTTTGCAAAATGTATGCACACTAATACGTGCAATAGAAATATATGGATATTATAGAAATGGGGTACAATAGTTGAGTACATAGAGGCGTCATCATTTTATATTACAACCAGAACTAGTACATGTTGTAATGAACATATTTTATCATTTTTTTATTCTAGTTTTGAGGTCACCAAGCCAGTAACTCTATGGAAACAACTTGGGTCATTTTAGTCAGGTATTCTTCCATGGTTTTTTATGGGGATTTTGGTAAAGTTATCGATACTTTAGAAAAATGAGGTGGCATAGGTCTGAATAATGGTGCAGCATAAGAATTCAAATAATTTATCATCTCAAAGGGTGTATTGGATATGGGGTACATTGGTACCAGATACATCGAGTGAGAAAATTAGAATGTAGTAAGATAAAAATAGATATTGATCAATAGATGCCTAATGAATATCCAAGGTCTTGATATCTTCTCATATTCCATGGATAACCATCTCACTAGGTCCCTATCTTACCATTCCCCATTGTAGATTCATCTCAAAAATGAATACTAAAGGTGAAAAAAATTATTCTTCTATTATACATTTGAGGGATGATTTCATACAGGTGGTTAAGATGTCTTGGGATCAACAAGACAGGGGATCAATATAGTTCAGTTTGATGAAGCGATTTCAGTGCCTTATATTAGATCTACAGGAATGCGAAATGGATAAAATAACTTTTGAGTTTAGTCTAGAGGGAATAAGATGGAATATATAACATCATGAAAGAACACTGGTAGACTCTTGGGATGATTCTACATCTACTCTACCGGTTTAAAAGAAAAAAAATTGGTTTAAAAAGTTCTATATTTGGAGAGGGTAAATATGAAGAAGTATCACATATTTTGGATGAATAAGGGAGATAATTACACAAATTTTTTAAGCTTTCTTTTAGGTGAAACATGTCATCAAGAGGTTAAATATCAAATTATAGGATAGTACATTTACTTTTGATGTGAAGGTAGATGGATTCATGTAATTGAATTATTTTCAGGGTCTCTAGGTGGAACCAATCAGGTTCAATGATGGGAGTAAAATAAGGAACATTGAAATGGAGGCATTCTTGGGAAATATTCACAAGATGATTGATGATACAGTTAATAAATTTTTGGATGCAATTCTAGAGGAGGAAGAAATCAAAGAAATAATGTTTGATTTGAAGAGGGAGAGTTCCCCTAGCCCAGATGGGTTTCTTGGAGCCTTTTATGTATCTACATGGGATGTTGTTAAAGATCAGGTTAAAGAGGAAAGACAAGATTATTTTACAGTTGGAGAACTGAATAGGGAGGCTTATGCCTCCAAAGTGGTGTTGATCCCAAAATTCATATATTATATTTCCTTCAATTAGTATAGATCAATTCACTTATAAAATATTGAATTCAAGATCTTGGATTTTCTTATTAATAAAATACTTAGTAATTACATTCTATGAATTTTATAGGAGGAAGAACATGGTTTTTTGTAGGTAAGAACTATCCAGGGGGTAATTAGTTTAGCCAAATAGATGGTAAATGATTTAAAAAAAGGCCATTGGATAAAATTTCATCTTTAAAGTGGATATGTATAGGTATTATGATAAATTTTAGTGTTTCTTTATTTTTTGGAAAATGAATAATCCTTTATTTTGAGAATGGATCTGTGATTTGTGCTTTAGATTCTATTCATCACCCTTGATTTCTATTTCATTAATGGGAATAGTCTTTGATATTTTTTCAAGTTAGTAAGAGGAGTTAGGATAGGGGATCCACTCTCCCCTATCCCTTTTATTAGGGATCAAGAATTTATCATAATGAATATGAATAAAATCATAGAGGAAGGAAAAAATGTGCCTTATAAGAATAGGGCATGTAGTAGTATATTGTATCATCTCATGTTTTCTGATGAAATGTCATTTTTTAGGAATGGAATGAAGATATATATTAGTAAATTCATGGGAATCATGAATATTTTATAGGAATATAAGCGATCAAGGTATAATCCAGAAGAACATTCATGTATATCTTTCAAATAAATTCTCTAGATGACACAACAATGCAATCTAGGAGAAGCTTCGAATTTAGAGACAAAAACTGACAATGATTTATATCAGTGTCCCTGTTTCTAATTAAAATATGAAAAATGTATTTTTTGATGGGATCATTAATTAAATAACATGGTGAATTTTTAATTATAAAAACATGTTTTTATCTTTCTGAGGAAGGATTACATTAATCAACAATTTTCTTACATCCATACGAGTCCCTATGCCCTCAATAATTAAACCTTTGAAAGAGATAATCAATAATCTAGATATCGGGATGAATGATTGTTTATGGGATTCCAAATCACAAAATAAACTTCTATTGGGCATCATGGAAGCTCATTTAAAATCAAGTTGATGAAGGCAGCATTGGAATGCAAAGTTTGGCTGAATCCTTTCAATCCATATAGGTGAGGTTGGCAAGGGATATAATTGGAAGAACTCCACTATGGGCCAAATTTATCAGAGATAGGCATGGTGGGGTCTATTAGAAGTGTACAGATTGATCAAGATGTCTATCTAGTTTTTTTACTATAGTGTTGATCATTTAGAGCTGTTGCATTGAATGGGTTAGTGGATCATGGGGAGAGGTGATCTGAATATCTAGTAAAATAGTTGGGTATGTGAAACACTTAATCTTTCAGGGTGTCTAGTGCCACTTATTTCCTTCAAGTAGGTGTGTATGATTCGATAATTTATGGAATCTATTCTAAATGATGAACATAAACAAATATATGATATTATTACTTGTACAGATTAAGAAAATCTATGTGTCTTCTTCGGATCATCCTTATGTAAGTTCTACATTCTGGATAATAGGAATACTACTTATGTAAGAAGTGTAGTGGATGACTGAGCCTCTAAAGTGAAGTCAAAATAAATCCTGATGAAAATGAACTTCTTTGTATGAATTGTAAGAAACCATGAATTACTGACATATGACCAAGTTAAAAATAAAGGAGTAAATTTACCATCTAGGTGTTAGTGTTGCTTAAGGCCTCAACATGAAATGATATGCCATATTTTTTTTCTAGGGGGAGTGGGTGCTCATGATTTGAGATTTCCAGAGTCAATTGATGTTTTTCAGTGGTGTTGGAAGCATGGTACATGGGGAAATTGAAGCCTAGTTTTATGAAGAAGATCGAAAAGGTGTAGAATCCAATGTTTGATCTATGAACATCGTAGATGATTTTTGGACTATGTGGGAAGAAAGGAAAAAATATAAAGAAGAAAGGCAGATATTTGTTACATTCATGTAGGTATGAGTTAAAGAATTAATGGATGATATAAGGGGGGATGATAAAGGGTGGTACGAGCACTTTTTTATAAGCATACTTCTATTGGGTCCTTGCGTGAGCTCGGTCATAGTAGGCCGGAGTGTGCAAGTTCGATGGGGTAAATTGAATCACCCTAATACAAGATTGAAGTTTAATGTTGATGGTTCCAATATCATTGGAATTATGAAAGGTTGTGTACTCGTCACAGACAATAGGGTATCAGTTCTTATGGGATTCAGTTCCTTTTATGTTTCAAGTAATTAAATATGAGCATAGGAGATAGCTATGGATATGGGACTCATGCTTATCAAAATTTGTAATCTCTAGAATAAGGAAGTTGAATGAGACTCTTCTGTTTTTTGTGGGGATGATCCAAATTTATGAAAATGTTAAATGGAATTTTATGTATACTATCATGATTAATTGGGGATACATCAACTAGAATATCTATGTTATCCATACATGGAGAGAGGGGAATTATGCAGTTTATTCCCAAACAGTACACAAAAGGACAGATGAAAAACTTGTTGTGTTCACTAGTTTGGGGGCTTTAACTACCGATTTTAAGTACTTTTTCAATGGGGATTACATGGTTCTGCATAATATTTTCGTACCATGATCCATGGGATGGGGACTTTGGTATGTTTTTAATTCAAAAAATTTATCTTTTCAATCTTTCTCTTAAGTTACTCACCAAACATTATCATATGGAAGAATCCTAATATCAGATGATCCTTTTCTCCAAGAATTTATCACTCACCTCCATGTGACTTATTACGTGCTAATCGATGGTTGGAAGGGATTTTATAAGCATCTCCCCTCTGAATCTATGTCGATTTAGATGGATATTAAATATCAAATTTTATCTTGAGTCAGTGGTGGGGGAATTCACATAATGCATCATGCACTTTACCTGATTCTCCCATGTGTCACCATTGACATTGTCTTTGTGTCGCATGATAAATAGCGACCTCATGATCACTATTACATTACTATCTTTTTTAAGACCACATATTGACAAAATAATTTCACACCATCAATCTAGGATGTCTAATATATTTTTCAAGATCAAATAAACATTTCTGAGGACCATAACATGATTTTGTTGAAATTTCGAATAGAATTTCTTTTGATTATATCAACACACCTAGGGAATTTCTTGAGATCAATCTGATGTGTCTGGGAACCATTGAGAGATCAATATAAACTATATGGGGCCCCTTGATAGATCAATATAGTATTTAAAAGGGAAATCACATGATCAGTAAAATGATCACGTAAATAACATAAAAATATTTTTTGAAAAACAAGATAATTATTATTTATATAAGGGTCTCATTATTTTCAACTTTTATCACATGATACCAGGGGTGATTATCATATGTTTGTTAATAGACATATCATGTGATCAAAAGGATGTATTTGGATGCCTTTGTGAGTTCATTATAGAATTTCTATTACTCTTTATGAGATATGTCTATCATGTTTTATAACCTTCATGAGATCACACTAGCCAATCTGTGGCCTTTTGTGAGATCTAGATGGTGTATTGAAGAGACTTCACATGATCAGTAAACTGATCATGTAGAGAACATAAGTAGTTCCCATGAAAAATAGTGTTACTCTTATTTCCACAAGGGTATCTCCATCTAAAAAATTTATCACCTGACCCCCCTGGGTCATTATTAATAATTTTCCAATTGATATGTTTCATGATTAGAAGTATATGTCTTGAAGTCTTTGTTAGATTAGAAGGTATTTTCTATTAGCTTTCACAAAATCAATTGATAGATCATGGGATGTATGAAGACCATTTGTTTGATACTCCTAGATTTATTTGATTTTGAGTCTTATTTAAATTTCCGATATTAGTATAATCTAGAAAATTAGACATTATGTATCCATGATTTTCCCTTATTTTCCTTTCTAGGAACATAATACCTATAGTTTAGGTGTTTCACCAACCATATATTTTTCATTCTCAGTTGGATGGTATAAAAATATAATCCTCCTCAGAAGTGATATCTGAAGGAATATGGACTTGGTTATGAGTAAGTAAATTCCTATCTAAGTCGCATGGGCTTTCATTTGTTAGAATTTCATGAATTTTTTGGTATTCAGAGAGACTATTTGAATTTAATGAGGTGACTAATAGATAAGGGAGTGAGGGGACACCCATTTCACTTATGACTCAATGATATAGATATCTCACGATATCTCCTCTCATTTGATTTTATTTTCAATAACACCTCGCCTAACCCCATCACAAGAATCATTTACCAGACCATTTATCATGACCTAATCTGTTGATATCTTTATGTTAATGCGTTTCCCTGAAAACTCATTAAAAAATGTTCTAACTATTCAAAAGTATTTCACTTGACCTATGTCTCATGTCCTTGTCCTTAGGGTCACTTCATATGCTTCGTATGTCTCATAGGGGTTGTCATATGATCTCTTAATCTTTATAAAATTCATGTGACCTTCACACGTTGATGTCATTTCCAGTCTCAAAATAGATCTTTCTATCATGATAATTTTTATGGGTCATGAGATCATGAGTATGGTATCATTTTAAATGATCAAGAGTCTTTATATGGTTTATGTGGTTTAAAATACTCAAAATGGTTCATACACTCCATATGATTCCATCCAAGTAATGCATTGTTAACCTTCTTATTTTATTTGATTATTCATACCGATTCATTCATTTTAACACTTATCACACATGTTTCATATACTGACTAATTTACTTCCAATATTCAAGTGTATGCGGATGTGAATAACCAGAGTACTATGATTTCCTCGAAACACAATTCTAATATTCTGTACCAAGTCTTTTTTGATAGTGATGTTATAAAGGGTCTTCTTTTACAATGATTCTAAACTGTCCACATTCAGATAGACATCCCTTATATTACTTTAGACTTCTATATTTTTCTTCCATTCATTTTCCCAACTACAATATTCCTTCTCACTATTATCATCCCCAATTTACTATATTGAATCAACCATTTCTAATGATATCAGCTCAATAAGGCCCCATTCTAGGGATTATCCAATGTGTTAGAAAACTCCCCTTAGTGTCCAGATAGTTGTGACCCCACTCATCGGTAAATATCTCTGAGTTACTCAAATATTATCATCTACTATAACGAACAAAATTGGATGGAGTTTAAAGTTGGAATTACACCCTAGTGACAACTTTTTTAATGAATGGACATGGCTATTATGGGTTAGGAAGATACGTGCAGAATTTTATGGTCAACTACATGCCATCCATCTCTATAAGGGAACAAGGATTTATTATTTCATCATGTATCATCATATGTAACTGCTTAGAGATCTCATTAATCATTGGTGTCCCATCATTAAATCTCTCCACTATACCCATGGTGTGGTAGTAATCATCTTGTGGGATATTTATCATCTTTGGGGAATAAATTCCATCAAGGAAATGTATGATGTATTACTTACTTCCGCAGATGTTTTTAATGAATTTGAGAAGAATCCAACCTTGGGATTAGATATAACCATCATCGTAAAAGGATATGTTTAAGAAGAACATTAAACTACACCAAATCAGTTTTTTCAAGGATTATATTAGTGTCTTCATTTATCTAAGTGATACTCATCAAAATTTCATACACCCTTATTGATTCCCTTGATAACAAGTTTGTGATAGTATAGGTTATTTTTGGGAAATTTTGGAGGCCAGGTAATATTCTTCATGGGGGATATAATGTTATATTGGACGTTTCTACAATCCCCTGGTTAAAGGGAATTATACCATGATTGTAAAGGGATGGATTTTCCCAACCGGTGACACATAAATAGGAATTCAGTTTGTCACATTGATGATGGAATAATGAATGGTATAAGGGATACCTCTCAACCTATACATTCCAAACCATCCTCTTATTTATCAATCCCTTATCCATGATCAATAGGGTAATATCCCTTACTAGATCAGTGGCCCTTTTCAGTTTTTATTTTTTGGGATTGGAGAATGTTTCTAGTATTAAAAGTTTTAGAATACAATCAAAATTCCTCATTCCCTATTTCATCCCATAATATTAATCATCTCTGGGGTTGAGTTGATTCCATTAGGATCTAATGAGGTTATTAATTATTGATATAGAAATATTTTGACAACATTTTTTCATTCCCCACACCTATAAGGATGATTATTGAAAATGTTATTTATTCTATTGATTATTGGTCCAAGAAAATCTCACTCTAGGAATGGGATTGTTCAGTTCGTGTAGACGATATTACCATCTATGAGCCATAATCTCATCATCGGTTTTCTCTTTTGTTTTTCTAAACTCAAAAATTTTCCCCTATTACCTTACCTTGCATATGAGTAAGAAGACATACCATTATCATTTTCTACTTTTATCATTTAATGGAATTCAATGTTAAAAATGATAAATAGTCCTTTTTCCTCTTGATGCCCCTATATTCCAATATTAGGTCAATTCCCAATATTGGATAGAAACCTAATTGGTTGGTATTCTAAATCGATTAATTCATCATGTAGACAAGCCCTATTCTTTACTGATCACCTATCCCATGAAACGATGAAGATGACTCATGACTCAGGAGATCCCCTCAAGATGTGTTCTTATCATAATGAATAATATCCCATTATCATGGTAGAGTTTGTTTAGGAATCTATTATGTTGGTACAAGTGGAAGATGATGCACTAGTTAGAGGAAGAATACTTAAGACTTCTTCTTTTTCTTCTTCATCTTCTCAATAGATCCTCCCTTCAATGAAATTTATACATGAATATATCCCAAAAATCATTCTTCCTTCCCATATGCTCCTTCAAATGGTCCATGAGATCTGAATACTGAGAAGGATAGTTTGGTAGAAAATTTGTGCCCTAATTACTAAGACTCCATTAGAGGAGACGCATCATTAGTGGGAATTTTATCACGATATATTTTGTGACTTTGTAGAATGTTACATTATCTATTGAAAATTTTATGACATCATGATACAACTATCCTGGCATTGAAACAACTTTCCATTAATGAGAGGGACTTGCATAGATATGATATTATGATTCCTATAATTCTATAAATAAGGGAAGATTAGGATGTTTTGGAATAGTGACATTAGAAATTATCTCAGTTATATAACTAGATAGATTATTTTACCACACTAATAGAATAACATGAAGTGTAAAGAGTTCACATGAGGTATTATCATTTAAAATCATCATCTTTATTGTCAACTATATAGAAAGGGGTTAAGTGTTGTCCTCTTGGATTAAATATCATCATCATCTGGAGATTGTGGAGGAAATGGAGTAGATGAAACTATACTATTCAATCAATTCTTCCCATAATACTCAGGATGATTTCAAAAAAATCATCCAACAAGATTATATTATGATCTATCTATTTACATAAATGTTTTTAACTCTTCATGAAACCAAAGGGAAGATCTGAAATGTTAATATTCCTTCATTCCTTTTTTAATATATCATTAATAAACTAACATTTTTAAAATTATATATTTCACTTAGTATTTATATTCTTTCATGACAATTTCCTATGAATTATTAATTAAATAAATATCCTCATTGATGTATCAACTCTGTTCCCTTTGAAATTACTTATTTTAGAAAGATAAGTTGGATAAATATACCTCACAGGGAGAGTACTATATCTCTTCCACAAGACATGATCATAGTGAGCATAGATTTATTTTCTTATAGATTTGGATAATGGTCTAAAAAATATTTTTATCCATTTTTATTGTTTTGGCTTTAAATATTACATAATAATTTGAAGAAAAAACTTAGAGGACATGTAATTGGATTGTTATCAATCTTCTATTTATGGGATTTCAACCATCGGAGCACTATGTCTCTTTAAATTGGTATTTTATGTTCTTTTAAGTCAGACCACTGAGGTTCTATAGTTTATAGTGTTTTTTTCTCAGATTTTTTTTTGCATTTAAGACAAGAAATGGGAAAAAGATGGGCCTCCATGTAGAGTTTGAACACCCTAGAATTAATTTTGTTTTATGGTTGTGATGTATGGGACATATATCTTATGGTTTCATGACACATAACGAGGGTCATTATATGGTTTTAGAATGGAATATCATATTTATTCTTTGAGAATGTGTAAAATACATAATGAAACAAAGGTGAGGATGTTGGATCCAATTAAATAGATTGGTCATAGGAAATTTAAATCAGGATCTAAGAATATTTTAGTTAACTTAAAATAGAGGTTAGTGGGTACAGTTAGAACATTAGTAATATTGGAAACTAGTAATACACATAGCCAGGGAAATAACTCATATTCTTAAGGGGTGATTTAATCTAGATGAAAACATCCACTAAAAAATATCTTCAATGAATTGTGTTATTTACCAAAAAATCCTAGTTTGGTCCTTTCACATCGTCTAATACTTGTTATCAATACCCTACAAGTGAGAATAAAGAAAAATTACTTGAGGTTATGGGTATCCAAGAGAAGTTTATCAACTCAATATATTGGTGGGTGATAGCCCAAACTTTAAAGACATGCATTTGGTTAATGGGAAATGTATTATTCAGGAAGGGATCAAGCGTGATAAAAGTTTTATTTTCACAAAAAAAATGTTATTATAGAAATGAGATGTGATAAATCATCTCTCAAACATTTTCATAGACTATGTGGTACGTCAAACAAAACATGGCTTTTACTAGGGCCACAAGATAAGCTTTATGAGAAATGTTCCTTTTTTTATTTACGATCTACCATTTTATTATTCTATATATATATATATATATTAGGGGATACTTGAATTTTTATTAGACAACCCTTTGTAGGTTTTCAATCTGAAAAGTTTTGTATCTATTTTACTATCATTTTAGGGATTTTCAATTGAAATCATCAACGGATAAAGTTTAAGGTCATACATTTTTGACCAAAGTGCATATTGTTCAAGTTCCTGATGCATGTTGACCTCATAGAAGGGGAGTGTTACAGAATATCCTAATAAGGTTTCCCATGGTCAAGATTACTCAAATATATTTTTTTGTGGGAGATGAGAATGGTGTAAATCATGGATCTTGGTTATCGGGTAATGAGTAATGGTGTGAGACACTCATGTTGAGGATGACCATGGATCCATATACGTTGATGAGATCTACTATGATGATGTCAGGGCTCGCATGGATTATAAGTAACTTCTTGAAAAGATAAAAATACCTCTAGTTAATGAGTATAATTCCCTTATATAGATCCATCTCAAACATGGTGAAACCATGGGATCTTTAATTCTTTAAAAGAGTTGTGTAAGGTTTACAACAACCTGAGGAACTCATGACATGAAGCGTGATTTAAATATTTAGGTACTTAATAAATAATGGAATCACCCTAAATGTTGGTTGTCACAGGTCGGGCTTGTGCGGTCCTTTGTTAAGGAGTGATGGTGGAATTTGGTCTGCATGGTTTAATTTCATTCAGTTGGGGAACACCCTCCATTCAATTTAACATCTTGTTACGTGAACATAGTTTTCTTATAATTTAACTTCATTTGACATGAAATCCTTCCTAGCAGTTTAACAGCATGTTGTAAGGACATGTGAACCACTGTAAAATTTTGCAAGATATCATTATGGAAACTATAAATTGGTAAAAGGAATTATAATTTTTAAGGAATTATTTCCCTTTCATAGGATTACTAATGGGTATCCATATAACGACCCATACTTTACATACATGGTTATTACTTCAAAATTGAAGCATAATTATTACAACATATAACAAAACCATGAAAGGACGGTATAGGTACAATGTCTTTAGAAACTGGGAAACATAAACAACTAGTTCCTAAATCATCTATGTTGTCTCCCATTTATTTCATCATATCTAGAGTCCCTTTTTGGCATATCATACTTAATATCATTCTTCCTGACCTGGGGAAAATAAAACATACAAAAGGGTGATCTCAAATGCTCAGTAAGGGTAAACAAAAGAAATATCAAACATATTATATTTAAAAGAACATAACATTTTGAAAATCTTATCATGGAAAAGAGATCATAACATGGGATAAATCATAGAAGTGAAATGTAATTCCAATAATCATAACTTAAAACATGAGGCTTTGTGGAATACACACATATTCATAGAAAATCATTTCTTAGTAGTCAAGACTCATTTCCAAGACTATCTTAGTGGTCAAATTCTTTTTCTGAACCGAGTTCACTCCTCATTTCAGTCCTGTTTCACTGAACCAGTTTAACCTTCCATTCCTGACATGTATATCTCATGAGATATAAATCTTTACCCCATGCATTGGAGAGAGATATAGGTCCCAGCCATCTCATAATGAATACATTCTTATGTGTTCTAAAAAATCACAAATCATACATCATAGCATAACCCATGTAATAAAAATGGGAGTCTTAAACATCGTGACATCATAAAACAATTCATATAAGATAAAGGACTTAATAAAAATAATTCCATCACAACATAGTAAAATGTATGTAATAATTGGTATATAAACCGAACCCTATATTATCTTATATGGAAAATAATTATGATAAAACACTTTAACTCCATTCTTGAGGAAAATATCCTTTCTACTTCAAATTTTTTTTTCCTTTCTTAACATGTCATACAATTTTAAACTAAAAGAAGTTGATTAAAAATAAACTTGAAAACATGTAAATGAAGCTTCATGTAAATAATGTTCTAAAATTCCATTCATTCCGTATAAGTTAAAAAACATTCTTCCCGTACTTTGGCCAGAAAAGTCAAAAAGTACCTCGTATGAAAAACGAAAAAATATTCATTTAATATCTTTTACTAAAAACTCACCGAAGGGTAAAATTGGATTTAAACATAAATCCAATTTTTAGGTTGATGGAAATAATATTAAATATTGAGGAAACATGTATGTGGATGATAAATATTCCCCAGTAAATTTTGAAGTATAAACAATCTCGTATAAAAATGAGATTGTGGGATTTTCCCTTACCTTAGGTCCAATTTGCTTCATAAGTGTCCGATCCTCCTGTATAATGCTTTAAATAATTTCATTTACTTATTCCAGAATCATACTTATTTTTATGATATCATATATGGTCATATTCTTAGCTTCTTATTAGTAATATTTCATTGCTACTTGTTATTCGGGTGTTTATTGCTTTATGTTCGTATGTGTGTTTTGTCGAATAAATTCTTATCCCTCTTTTTAGGTTATAGACACCTCATTTCTAGAATAGTATTAGTTTAATATATATAATATTTATTCATTCAATTCATTTACATAATCATTATGTGACAAAGATCATGTAGAACGAGTCACATCACGTCGTGGAGACGATATTCCATACGTACGCACGAATGATGATATTGTTTCCATGATTGTGGAATTGTATTGGAGTGTATGGATACTATTTAAGAATCAATATCACTTTAAAATAATCATATATAGTCATTATTTACACCATTATACCCATCCAAGTAAGGTGGTGGTGGAAAATAGATTACACCACGGCGTGGAGATGGTATTCCGTACGTACGCACGCGCGGTGATTTCGTTTTCCATAGGATGGATAAATGGTGAAATAAGGTTGTTTCATACTATAATAACATATCAGTATATGAGTGATACTGATGATATTACATCATAATGAAAAATCTAAAGAAGAATAAGTAGAAAAAGAAATAATGTTGAAAGAATCAGCAACATACATTACCTCTTCTTTGAAGCGCCTCTTTGAGGCCTCCTCTTAGGGAAATAAAATTTGTCTTTGAAGAAGACCAGGACCTCTAGGATATTTATAGGGAAGTGGGGAAGTGAAATGGGAAGGTGTTAGCTGAGCTCGAAGGCTCAAATTGGTGTGAGGGGGAGAGGGAGGAGGTGCCCTTTTATAAGGGAGGAGAGGGGCACCATTGGAAATATTAGAAATATTAGTTTATATTAAATCCCAACCCCACATAAAAACTTCCAAAATGACTCATATCCAAATCTTAGATGAGATAGGGTTGTACTATCATCAACAATTAAAATTTATACATTTTAGGAATTTATTTTAAACATTATCAACTTGATTTATCCTTATTTATCAATTTAATTTTATTTGTGGTAATAATATTCTAAATTTTAAATTATTATAAATAATAACATATGTGTTGTGAATTTTCTATAATTTGACACTTTATAACATTTTCGACCATATAAATTTTATAAAATAACAATAGTGTCAATTTTGACACTATTCATTTATTTGTATTTAAATAAAATATATACAGAAGATATGTTCGAACTAAAAGCTTTAATAGATTTATAAAAAGTCATATGTATCTAGAAAATTAGTGGAGAATATTAAATAGTTCATATAATATTTATTTTCATATTTTTAAAACCATTTATTTGATATTTTAATTAATAAAATAATTTCAACATTACTATAGTATCATAATTAATGATAATTATTTAGTCCCTAAAAATTCTAAATAAATTCAGATGATGTAGTTAATTTTATTAACTTTATGGATACTATTCATGTTCGAACTTTCATTATGTTTATCACAAAATTAAAATTATTATACTTATAAGATTTAAGAAAGTGACATGTTTTCACTTTCTTTGGTTTTAATAATAATTAAATTATTTTCATTGAAAAAAGTCCATTAAATGAATCTAATCCGACCCATAGGTGATATGGGTCGACTTTTAGTCATCCAATAGGATTTTTGCAGGTGTTAGGGTAATTTTATAATCTTATATTTAACCTTAATTACCCGATTTACCTTTAACAATGGTAAATAAAATTTACCGTAGTTACTATTCATAATGCCAAAAAAAAGTAGCCTATTTACATAATTTGGACCCACTGATTCCAAATATGGAATCAATTTTTCAAAATTCAAATCACATAAGTTGCAGTAATTAATTTAAAATTAATCCCATTGTTCAGAAAACGAGTTTTAGAAGTTAAAACATTGCCAAAGATTGAAATGTTTTTACCTATGAATCAAATGTGATATTAATGCTGATGACATATATTATATTAAATAGTAAAAATATATTCTATTTATACTTTAAAACCATTCAATATTATAATTTAAACATATAAATTATCTCAATGAAAAAAGTTGTTTTTAATTAAAAATTAGCGTATTTTTACTATTCATCAAAATATGAATGTAATCAGAAAAATATCAAAAATTTATCCAAAGTAAATTTTTATATCCTAATTCCAAATAAGAATTTTATTTTGTCAAACTGAAATTATAAACATGTCAAAAACTAGATTTAATGTGGGTGCGCCATCAAAAGGCAGCAAAACTGCATTTTTTTAAAAATAATTATTTTACCCGAAAAAAATTATTTTGTTCTCTTTCCATGTTCTAGAAAATGTGTATGATGAATAATAATGTTATAAAATTCAAAATGTAGTTAATACTATTCATAATTGCTAGTCCATAATAATATATCGTTATTTAGTGAAACCTGGTATTGTGTACTACACACGCTATCGAGGAAGGTCGTGATTGCGTGTAATGCAAGCCATGTAAGTATTGTGTGTTGTGAAAGATTAATTTGGTATTGCGTATAACATAAGAAATAAAAATATATTTCTCATAAAATATCAGGGTGTTTCATTCTACCCCCCTTAAAATGAATTTCGCCATCGAAATTCGTCACTTCATTACAAATAGATAAGGATACCTCTCCCTCATAATATCCTCAACATCCCATGTAGCTTTTTATAATTGGTGGTTCCTCCATAAAACATTCACCAAGAGAGTGGTCTTGTTCCATAGGACTTTTTTGCTATGATCCAGAATCTCTTTCGGTTGTTATTCATAAGAAAGATCTTTCTCCAGCGGAACAACTTCTGAGCCGAGTACATGTGAAGGATCGGGTATGTACTTTTTCAGGAGAGATACATGGAACACATTGTGAAATTGAGATAGAATTGGTGGAAGCTCCAATCGGTAAGCTACCTTCCAACACAATCCAGAATTTCAAATTGACCGATATATCCAGGGTCAACTTTTCCTTCTTTCCAAATCTCATTACCCTCTTCCAGGGAGATATTCATAAGAAAAATTTATCACCCACTTCAAACTCTAGGTCTTTTCTTCAGTTGTCAGCATAACTTTTCTATCCACTCTGAGCTGCTCTTATGTCTTGTTGAATAGATCTGACCTTTTCTGCCATCTCATCAACAAGATCAGGTCCTAATAGCTTTCTTTCCCCAAATTCATCTCAACAAGTTGGAGTTCTGCATTTCCTTCCATATAGGGCGTCATAAGGAGCCATCTGAATACTAGAGTGAAATCTATTATTATAAGAAAATTCCACAAAAGATAGGTGTTGATACCAACCACCTTTGAAATCCATAGAGCAAGCTCTCAACATGTCTTCTAGAGTTTGATTTGTCCTCTCAGACTGACCGTCTGTCTGAGGATGGTAAGAATTGCTGAAACTCAACTTTGTATCTAGAGCATGCTGAAGACTTCTCCAGAATTTTGAGGTAAACCTCGGATCCCGGTCAGATATAATGGAAAGTAGTACTCCATGTAATCTTACTACTTCCTTTACATATATCATGGCAAGCTGATCAAGAGAAAAATCTTCTCTAATAGCAATGAAGTTTTCTGACTTCATAAGACGATCAACTATAACCCAGATAGCATTATTGCCTTTGAATGTTTTAGGAAGTCCAGTGACAAAGTCCATAGTGATGTTTTCCTATTTTAATTCTGCTATGGGTAATGGTTATAACATCCCCTTATAATTCTGTCTCTTGGCTTTAACTTGCTGAAAAACCAAGCATCGACAGACTTATTCAGCAACATCTATTTTCATGTCATCCCACCAGAAGTACTCTTTCTGGTCCCTATACATCTTTGTACTTCCAGGATGAATAGAAAATGAAGAACTATGAGCCTCTTCCAGTAGCTCCTTCTACAGATGGGTGTTCAGCAAGAAAATCGGACAAATCTTGGCCCTTTATTTCCTTTTGAGTCACTTATGGGATATCAAACTGCAGCAAAATAACTGCCCACCTTTCCAGATTTCCTGTAAGCATTGGAAAACTAAAGATAAATTTGAGCGGTTTAATGTGAGATACCACATGGACCTCATGATGTTGCAGGTAGTGTCTCAATTTTTGAACTGTAAATATTAATGATAGGCAACACTTTTCAATATTTGAATATCGATTTTCTGCCTCAAGCATATTCTGACAGAGATAGTAAAGGCTGCATTCATTCCTAGCATCATTTTTTGGGCAAAGAAGGCCCCTAATGATCGCTCTAAAGCTGTCACATAAAGAATAAGTGGTCTTCCTTCAATAGGTGGCAATAATACCGGTGGACTCAAGATATATTTCTTAAAGATATCGAATGATTCTTGACATTTTTCAGTCCACTGGTAGGTGACTCCCTTCTTCATTAATCTTGTGAATGGTAAACATTTGCCTGCCAAATTGGCGATAAAGCGCCGAATATAGGTCAAGTGTCCTTGAATTCATCTTAATTCGTTCAAATTTATAGGAGGTGACATACCAAGGATTGATTTTGATTCTTCATGATTAACTTCAATACCACTATGGCATACAAAAAAGCCAAGAAATTTTCCTGAGGTTACCCAAGAATCACATTTCAAGGGGTTTATCTTCAAATTGTGTTGTCGAAGTTTGTTGAATATGATTTCCAGATCAGCTAAGTGATCAAAACTTTGTATGGATTTAACCACCCAATTATCCACAAAAAATTCTACAAATTTTCCTAAAAAGGGTTTGAAGATATGATGCATGGTACGTTGATACGTTGCACCTACATTCTTCATTCCAAAGGGCATTACCTGATAGAAAAACACACCCTGAGGAGATCTATAGGCTTTAGATTCTTCATCTTATGGAGCCGTACGAATTTGATTATACCCAGAATATCCATCTAGGAAGGAAAGTTATTCATAGACAGCTTTTACATCAATTAAGAGTTCTGTGATTGGAACTGGAAATTCATCCTTGGGACAATGCCGATTATGATCTCGGAAGTCAATTCAAACTCTAATTTGTCCATTTTTCTTTTTCACAAGGACAATGTTATCCAGTCATTTGGGATATTGAACTTCTTTGAAGAAGTTATCCTTGATAAGATTATCAACTTCAGCTTTAATTTTGGAGGCATAAGTTGGGTTTTTTCTTCTTGCTGCTTGCTTGAATCCTCGATGTTCTTCAGGAAAACCCAAATGATTAGTGGAAACATCGGAATCAAGACCTGGAATTTCTATATAATTGCAAGAAAATACATCTCGTTTTTTCTTTAGAAATGAATTATACCTTTCTTCCTCTTCAGGAGTCATGACTGCACTAATTAAAGTGGGGCGTGGATCTTCTTTTTTACCCAAATTTATTTCTCTGAGTTCATCCACAGTGGTAGAGATACCCTCTTCAAATGCTGGTGGCGAATCCCTGAGATATTCCTCTTCTTCTTCAATATGTGTTACTTCCTCTTTTTTTTACATGCATAGTAGATGACAAAACAGAATTTCCATGGTTAGGGGAGAAGTTAAAATTTGAACATCTTGGAGAGGAGATTCTCATTTCTGACCCTATTGATGATGAAAGGTCTTTCTAGGGTGATAGAGAGGAGATGATGGATTGTGAATTTACATAATTATTTTCCTCTGATATCTCTATAACTTCTTATGATTTGGTTGATGAAGTATAGAGTTTCTGGATTTCAGCGGATGAAATGAAGACATCTCCATCTAAGATTTCATCATTGCTTTGTGAATCAACAATTTCTCTCATATTGTCTGGCTTGATTGCCATAACTGACATTACAGAGGATTCCATAAGAGTGGTTGGATTTAGGTCTATCTTATCAATTTTACCGATAGGAAACACATAATATGTACTCACATGTATGAATGGGTCTACTGGAACCTTTTTCAATCCACTTGAAGCTTTAATTTTGGTAACCTTCTTTGCCATGGATTTTTTCTTTCCCTCTAGGTGATAAAATTTTGCCACAATGTATTGAGATTCACAAGTTTTGAATGGGGATTTGTCACCATAAAATGTCCCAATTTAACAATTGAAACAATATTTGAGACATTGATGGTATGAAAATGGTACGACCACATGTTGATATAGCCAAGGTCTTCCAAGAAAAATCTTAAAGGTTGTATCCTGACGAACAACCATGAAATATGAATTAGACACAAGGTCTCCAAACTAAATTCTTCAATGTAATTTCGCCCATAGGTTCTTTTTCATTCTTATCATATCCTTGAAACATCAATGTAGAAGGAGATAAATTACATTCGGTGAGGCCCAATAGATGAAGTTTACGAATATGAATGAGATTGACTCCAGATCCTTTATTAATGAAAGCTCGCCGGATGTTTATATCATTGAATTTTCCAAATAGATACAAAGGTCTGATATGTCCATGTAAAACATCATCTTCATCTTTATCTGTAAAAGATATCACTGCATGGAATTATACAGGATCATTCTCTATATGGTAGACCTTAGCCATAGCAATTTCAGTTCCGAATTCTTGAGGACTTGACAAAGCCTCAATAAGCACCTCCTAAAGATCTTTTTACAGATTCAAGGCATCTAGAATTGATAAATTGGCCTGTATTTGGGACAAATGTTTCAAGAAATCATAATTTTGGTCCAAAGGTCTACGTTTCCCATCATGAAAATGTGGTTTTGTAGGTTCCTTGGAAGTTGATGCTTTGGTAGTAGATACATCCTGTATCGGGGTAGGAGTAAGAAATACTCCTGGATTCAGTAGATTAGACTGACTAGTTCTATCTATTTTCCAAGAGGAAGAAGGTGTGACCTCTAACCGGTCTCCCAAAATAACTACGTCAAGACAAAATCCACCATGTGTGGAAGAACTTTCTTGTTTCTGTTGATCCCGCTGAAGGGCTTTGCCATGAGTTTCTACCGCATATATAGTTTTAGCAGGGGTAGGATTGAAATAGTGGCTTCTGGAATATCCATGTCTTCCTTCGTATCCTAGACCTATGTCTCTGCCTCTAAATCCTCTGTTAGATATAGGGAACTCAGGCTCATCATGATCAAAACTTTCATTGGCATAAGGATCTATTAAATAAATGATGTTAACAGAACCAAAGATCAATTCTTCATCTGATAAAGATTATGCCTGATGAACCAATTCAGGCTGTGTCATTTGGTGGGGCAGTGCCCGTGCTTCTGAAGTAGACAGCATAAAATCTGCTAGAGTCAATCACAACTTAGGCATTAACATGAACCCGTCTTCTTATTACTTCTCTTATTTCTCCAAATTACACTGCTTATTTGGGGATTTTCCTTCAGTTGAAGGGGGTTTTGATGTGGCATTCATAGAAAAAGACACAATTTTTTGATTAAAATGTGTTTGTAAAATGTAATGAGATCTATTGATCGTTTTCCTAACCATCCAATCATCATATTTCTGTGCATTTTTACTTTTGACTTCGTTTCATTCTCTTTCTTCCTCTAGATCAGTATCAGTAACACATGCTACCTTGGCTGAAGAACCAATCAGTTTTACCTATCCAGAGTCCACCTTCTTTTTCCAGAGGTCTTTGAAGACAAAGCACTCTTGAATGGGAAGCCCCAACATTTGATGAAACATGAAATATTTGGGGAGGTCTTCATCTCCTTCCTTGTTCGGACTTTTGGGCCTTGGAAACTGAACCAAATTTTTTTCCAGAGTCGAGACAAAGTAGCTAGTAACTTGTTCATTCCGGAAAGATTAAACTAGGTTCTTCAAATCTTCAAACTATTTTTGCCTTTGATCTATTTGATCATCTTGAAGAGGTGGTCGTTTTTGTGGATGCTCGGGAGGTGGAGCCCTTCCATATGATGAAGGTTTTGAAGTGGAAATAGGTAGAGGTGATTGTTTATATGTAATTGTAGCAGTCTATGCTTTCCCTATTCTCCTTCCTGGAACTGATGGAATTACACGAGTTTTAGCCTTAATATTTATAATAGAGTCTTATGTCTATTGAGAGATTGAAGTAAGGTCTCAAAACAATCCTGTGTATTTCATTGGGATCAACAGTGTGCGTAATTCATCACATAGATTTTCCACACAGATGGGCAAAAATTTTTCTTAAGGGAGTGCTAAACTTAAGGAATATGTTAATCCCTTCCAACGAGAAATGAAATCCGAAACTCTTTCTTTTTCCATTTTATTAAAATTATTTAGATAAAAAACTATCGTCTTTGGCAATGTTGAGCTAAATGGATTAAGGATTTTTTGACAGAGATCCTCCCACCCAATAATTGACCAAGATTACGAGCTTGTATACCAGACGAAAGCAGGTCCTTATAATGACTGCACAAAACACCTGAGCTAAACTGCTTCTTATTGTTGAGGAGTTCTCATTATAGGGCCACAATGAAAAAAAATGTGTTAAGTTTTGTTCTGGATCGCCAGAACCATTAAAAATTAGGAACGTGGTACTCAAAAATTTTTACAGGGGAGTAATTACATCAACCCATTCAGGGTAAACTCTCTTCTCCGGTTGAACTGGTGCACGCTTTCCTTCCATAGCTTCCAAATGAGCTCTTAACGACTCAATGGTTGTAATTAATTTTTTATAAACATCTGGTTGAGCTGGATTCTGTGCGGGTGCAATAACTGGAGTTTGGGTGGGAGTGGTGACCGATACTGCCAATGATGGTAGTATTGCCGGTTGCTATCCCATATGACCCATAGGATTGGACCTATGAGGGTTTACTTGTAAAGGGGGATATTCTTGATCCATCCCATTAGCTGCAACAAAGTCCCTTGATTGATTAACTCCTACATGCTTAGGAGGAACACTACCTTGAAGTAGTTCTTCATTTAACCTCCTTAACTCCTTTATTTATTTTTCTTGATGTGCGAACCTTTACCTTAATGAGAGTGATTGGACTTCTCTAGAGGTAGGGTGGAATGTAACACATGCTTTTCTTTTCCCATTGTTGGAATCCTTTTGAAGAGGGGGAAATTGGTTATTTGAAGGAATACTTGGATTTTGGGTAAGCCTTTGATTTCGAGTACGCACACCTTCTTCATTTGTTTCGGTGTATATAGCCTGTTGAATTGGAACTTCTCCATATTATTCCACTAAGTGATCCTCATGTTCTAGGGGATTAGTGACAACAACATTGATGTCATTTATCGATGGATAACACATTGCATCCCTTTTGTCATTGCTTCTGTGATACTGTCTTCTTCCATGGCCTTTATAAGACATTGTTTTTTGTTCGGTTGATCCCTTAGGAACTTCTTGATGAACCTTAATTCGGAGGGAATATCCTGATATTTCAGCTCTGCGTTCATCTTCTGGCTTGTTCCCTAATCGAGAGAAGACTGACTTCTACTGAGGAAGAGATTGAGAATTTGGAAAAGTCCCCAGTCCGGTGGAATGGGGCTGCTCTTGTTTTTCCTTCTCAACTCCTCGAACCCTATCTGTTGATCATGAGGGTTGGATTAAAAGAGTTAAAATCAAAGTTTATTTACTAAAACATTTTTAATATGGGGTTATACATAAGATAAATTCTACTATAAATATTCATTAGAAAGATAAAAAGATTTCGTACATAATGGTATTTTATTTGTAATTTTTAGACATTAAATAATTTAATTTATTTATGACACAATGATGATGAAGTAATTATCTTATTAATGAAATATTGACATAATTGATGTTATAAACACCAAAATAAATGTAATTTGAAACTTTTGATGAATTCCACTAATTTTATAGGTTACTATGATATATTAGTGTTGATTTAAGAAACTTGGTTCGAACATATAATTCTGTTATGACTTTCACAAAAATCATATATCAAATAGTGTCAAAATTGACACAAAATAGTTTTTAAATAAAATATTATATTACTAATTGTTATTTTATTCCTAAAAATCTAAGGTTCGGCAAAATGACTTAGATAAGGATATATATATTAATAATAAACAATTTGGGGTTCGTTTGGCATGTTATAGTAAGTGTATTAACCATATAGTGAATGAAAACAAAAAGACACGGTAAAAGTTAAATTATTTAACTTAGAGTTAAATCTAATTGATAAGGTTAAAATAATAACCTAAACCTGTCTAAATCCTATTGGTTGATAGGATTTCGACCCATCCCCACTTTAGCTTCTAAATAAGACCCTTTGGAACCATTATAAACCGATTTTGACTTTAATATAAAATAATATTTTGAGATATTCCTAAGGTGACCCTCTCCTCCCTTATAAAAGGGCACCTCCTCCCCCTCCTCCTCACACCAATTTGAGCACTCAAGCTCGGCCAACCCCTGCCAAAATCCCTTCTCCACTTCCCTAGAATAATCCTAGAGGTCCTGGTCTTCTTCAAAGACCAATCTTAGTTCCCTAAGTGGAGGATTCAAAGAGGCGTTCCAAAGAAGAGGTAATATCCGTTACCGATCTTTTCAGTTTCTTTCTTCTTCAACATCTTCTTCTTTAGTTGTTTCATGATAAAGTAATAACATCAGTATTACTTACATACTTATATGTTATTATAAATATGAAACAACCCTAATTCACCTTCTATCCATCCTACGGAAAAATGAAATCACCGCGCGTGCGTACGTACGGAATACCGTCTCCACGCCGTGGTGTAATCTATTTTCCACCACCACCTTACATGGATGGGTATAATGGTGTAATGAGTAACTATTTATGATTATTATAAATTAATATTGATACTGAAAAAATATACATATACTCCAATACAATTCCACGATCATAGGAACTATATCATCACTCGTGCGTACGTACGGAATACCGTCTCCACGATGTGATGCGACTCGTTCTACATGATCATCATTACATAGTAATTATATAAATGAATTGAATGAATAAATATGATATATGTTACACTAATACCATTATGGATATAAGGTATCTATAACTTTAAAAGAAGAATAAGAATTTATTCGGCAAAACACGCATAAGAACAAAAGGCAATAAAGACCCGAGTAATAAGTAACAATGAAATATTACTAACAAGAAGCTAAGAATATAACCATATATGATATCATATCAATATGTATGATTCTGGAATAAGTCAATAACATTATTTAAACCATTATACAAGAGCTTCAGACACGTACAAAGCAAATCAAACCTAAGGTAAGGGAAAATCTCGCAATCTCAATTTTTATCCGAGATTGTTTATACTTTGAAATTTACTGGGGTGTATTTTATCATCCAAATACATGTTTCCTCAATATGTAATATTATTTCCATCCACCTACAATTATTTAAATCCAATTTTACCCTTCGGTGAGTTTTTAGTAAAAGATATGAAAGGAATCTTTTGTCGTTTTTCGTACGAGGTACTTTTTGACTTTTCCGACAAAAGTACGAGAAGAATGTTTTTTTAACATAAACGGCACGAACGGATTTTTACGGTTTTATAAAGGCTTATTTTCATGAAGCTTCCTCAAAAAGATTTCATGACTATTTTCAATAAAATCACTTTATTTTAAAATTGCATGATGTTTTGTGAAAATAAATTGATTTTGAAGAAGAAAGGATATTTTCCTCAAGAATTCATTTCAAGTGTTTTATCAAAATTATTTTCCATCTAAGATAATAAAGGGTTCTGTTTCTATCCATATTTTTTTTACATTGATTTGACTATGTTGTGATGGAATTATGTTTATGAATTCCTTTATCTTATATGAATGGTTTTATGATGTCATGTTGTTTAAGAATCCCATTTTTATTACATGGGTTATGCAATGATGTATGATTTATGATTTTGTGGCGCACATAAGAATGGTATCATTATGAGATGGGTGGGACCTATATCTCCCTCCAATGCATTGGGTAAAGATTTTATATCTCATGAGATAGACATGGCTGAAATGGTAGGTTATACCGGTTCAGTGAAACAGGACTGAAACGAGGGTTACTCGATTCAGAAAGGGACTTTGTCCACTAAGATAGTCTTGGCAATGAGTCTTGACTAACAAGAAATGATTCTCTATGATTATGTGTGAATTCCAAAAAGTTTCATGTTTTAAGTTATGATTATTGTGATTACATTTCACTGCCATGATTTATCCCATGTTATGAAATTATGCTCTCTTTTGTAGGATAAGATTTCCAAAATGTTATGTTCTTATGAATATGATGTGATTGATATTTCTTTTGTTTACCCTTACTGAGCATTTGAGCTCACCCTTTTATGTTTTCTTTTCCCCAGGATATAAATAAAGGTTTTAGGTAAAAAAAAGGATGATCTTTATGGGAGATGTTGAAGATCTTTCACCAGGATTAGAATATTATATTCCGAGTTTCCAAAGACACTAAACTATTACGATCCTTGCGTGTGTGTTTTTGTTATGTACTAAGTATTCCGCAAATGTAATGTAATGTCAATGTACGTCAGGCTTCGGGTCTCTACTGTTGGTATCAGAGGAAAGGTTTAGTCAACCTTTGGAAACTAGGATGCGAAAACGTTAGTGAGATCCCTAGAGATATTTCTAAGGTATGTCTAGGGATGTCTCTAAGGTTAAGTATACGTATAGGTTATAGTCCTAGAATTGTGCTAATGATCTTAGAATTTAAACCTAAGATGTTAGATATTGAGGGTACTCCCCCTTTACTATGTTGTCTTCCCTAGCATGATTTCGCCTCTCACAGAATTATTTTTGTGTTTTAGTTAATGGAGGGAACCAGAAGGAATTCGGTTAAAATTGAATCCAATGGACTAATTGGTGACTATGAGAAACAAAATTGTGTAATGCCTAGAGATAACGATATTGTGATTATGCCGAATCAGTCATCGTGATATATGATTAACAAGGTGAAATTTAGTGGTATGCCTAATTCATCAAAGAAGAGGAAGATAAACTATTATGCATGTTCGCATGTTAAGGAGCATAAAGAAAGGAAGATTGAGATTTCTAAAGAAGGGAAGAAGAACCTTGAGGAATACCTCAAATGGAGGGACTGATGTTATCTGTGTGGAGAAAAGGGTCATAGAGTGACAGATTTTTATGGAGTTCAATGTCTTATTTGTGGAGAACATGGGCATTACCCAACTCAATGACCTAACCTAAAAAGTTACTTTTAAATCAAGGAAGGACTTATTCCAGGACAATCATTGAAGTGGATGGACGGAAGTGTTTATGTATTGGTATTCAAGAATAATGTTGTTGAGTACTTTTATGGTGTATTGAAATATTTATGTATTGGTCTATTGTGGTTTTCAATAATTTTAAGGTACCGGTAACCATGAAAAGTGATTCAAATATTTTGGAAAGTATATGATATGCGCATAATTAAGGAATAAAGGGAAAATGAAATGTTTGACAGTATTCATGAGCTCATGATTGATATAAGGACTAAGTGATATCATGGTTTGAGTATATAGAATTTTGAGGATTTTGGTATATGGAAAGTGTTAACTTTTAACTGCATTAATGTTTTCACTAAGGTTCAATGGGTATTCATTCTTCAAGAGAATACATGATTATGTTATTCACATGATTGGAATGTGACCAACAAGATATATGGGGGATAAATGATGGTATTCACATGCTTGGTTGATGACATTTCAAGTTATCGTTTTCTTTATACTATGAGCTTGGACCGAAGTATTTTAGATAAGCCTAAAGATTGGAATGGATTATGTTAACCATAAGTTAGTATTGTTTAAGGATAGAAGTTTTTTTTGATATTATTGATGGGATGTTATAGTAATATAGTTTTAGAAAACGGACAACCTGCAGGACGGGCGATAGCCCATCGCGTCGGACAAGGATGTGGGAATCGAACCCACAACCGAAGTGTGACTGGCCTTTATCGCCTACCACTGGCCTACATGAAGTCACTGTTTAGTAGAAACTAGTTTTATTATATTAAGCAGTATGATATATGAAGTATAAGTCCATTTTAGGAACCATATATGATTAATCTCACTATAGAATGACTTCTGTATATTTAATAACTTTTGATAACCTTTTGTTTGAGACAGATGGAATGACCCGTCATTCTATCACATGATCTGCTAGCACTTCACAAATAACAAATTCAACATCATTTATTTAAGAGATGAAGTGGAAATTGTTCAAGGCACGAACAACAGTGAGATTGTACCAAAATAAAGTAAGTATTTATTCTAATTCAAATTCTTCAACTTTAGGGAAACGATCTTGAAAACCAAAAATGTTGTCCTAGTGCTCTTATATCTGATTAATCAGATGATACCTTAGATCGTCACAAATTTATGGATTTGTGATTGCTGGCTTTTCCATAGCCATGTTCTCTACCACTCTCCATCAGAACATGATGGTTAGATTTCTCTTCCATATCCACATTTTCACCTATGTGGAAACCCAATGATTAGTTTATTTGGGTAACCGTTACGTTTCATACTTTTGTTTTTAAAGATTGGTTTTTTATTCCTTTTTACGATGTGGGTTTCGATTAAAGAAACTTTCGAATAGTAAACCATTTATAACCCCGACGAATTTCGAGGACGAAATTCATTTTAAGGGGGGTAGAATGTAACACCCCGAGATTTTATGAAAAATATTCTTTTTAATTTCATTAATGTCTTGTGTTATACGCTACACCAAAAGGAGCTTTCACAACACACATCTCTGACCTGGCTTGAATTACACGCAATCGCGACCTTCCACGATAGCGTGTGTTGTACGCAACACCAAGTTTCGCTAAACAACGATATGCTATTAAGATATTCTTAAAACTAGCCGTTATGAATAGTAATAACCACTTTTTGAAATTTTGTAAATTTTATTTTTCAAAATGGACTTCATTTATGGATTCAGAGTATCGAATTTAGCCTAAGGTGAAATTTTGGTACTTTTCAGATAACTTTCAATTTTTGATGAATAGTGAAAATTACTAAATTTTAATTAAAAACAACTTTTTTAATCGAAATAATTAATAGTGATAAATTATTAATTTGAGTGGTTTTAAAGTATATTTAGAATATATTTTTACAATTTAATACAATGTTGGTCATTGGATGTAATTTCACATTTAAACCAGTTATAAACTAGTGTCAATCTTTTGATAGTTATTATCTCTTAAAAACACGCTATTTGTTTTGACGACGAGAATTAATTTTTAAATTAGTTAATGAAACTGATATGTTTTGAATTTGGTAAAATAGACATCATTTTTGAGTTCATAATATCAAATATAGCTTAGGCCTAATTTTTGGTATTTTTCTGAAAACTTTCAATTTTCGATGAATAGTGAAACCACTAAGTGGTAGGTTAAAAACTGAATTTTGCATAAAACTTAATTTTACCGCTTCTGTGAATGGATTTTCGAAAATCCGAGAGACACGGTTAATATCAAGGACTAAAATGTGGTTCAATGAGATGAAAATAATTTTTGGTGAATAGTAACTTTTTACTTTTTTTACCACGGTTAAAAGTAAATAGGGTAATTAAGGGTAAAGATGATATTATTATTACCCTAACACATGTCCTAATTCTATTGGATAAGTGAAATTCGATTAAAAACAAACTTAGGAATAAAATATGACCATTTAGGCCCACTTGGATTAGATTAGGACATTTATTATTAATTTATTTAAAGAAGGGTTAAAAGAGTTAAAATCAAAGTTTATTTACTAAAACATTTTTAATATGGGGTTATACATAAGATAAATTCTACTATAAATATTCATTAGAAAGATAAAAATATTTCCTACATAATGGTATTTTATTTGTAATTTTTAGACATTAAATAATTTAATTTATTTATGACACAATGATGATGCAGTAATTATCTTATTAATGAAATATTGACATAATTGATGTTATAAACACCAAAATAAATGTAATTTGAGACTTTTTATGAATTCCACTAATTTTATAGGTTACTATGATATATTAGTGTTGATTTAAGAAACTTGGTTCGAACATATAATTCTGTTATGACTTTCACAAAAATCATATATCAAATAGTGTCAAAATTGACACAAAATAGTTTTTAAATACAATATTATATTACTAATTGTTATTTTATTCCTAAAAATCTATGGTTCGGCCAAATGACTTAGATAAGGATATATATATTAATAATAAACAATTTGGGGTTCGTTTGGCATGTTATAGTAAGTGTATTAACCATATAGTGAAAGAAAACAAAAAGACACGGTAAAAGTTAAATTATTTAACATAGAGTTAAATCTAATTGATAAGGTTAAAATAATAACCTAAACTTGTCTAAATCCTATTGGTTGATAGGATTTCGACCCATCCCCACTTTAGCTTCGAAATAAGACCCTTTGGAACCATTATAAACCGATTTTGACTTTAATATAAAATAATATTTTGAGATATTCCTAAGGTGCCCCTCTCCTCCCTTATAAAAGGGCACCTCCTCCCCCTCCTCCTCACACCAATTTGAGCACTCAAGCTCGGACAACCCCTGCCAAAATCCCTTCTCCACTTCCCTAGAATAATCCTAGAGGTCCTGGTCTTCTTCAAAGACCAATCTTAGTTCCCTAAGTGGAGGATTCAAAGAGGCGTTCCAAAGAAGAGGTAATATCCGTTACCGATCTTTTCAATTTCTTTCTTCTTCAACATCTTCTTCTTTAGTTGTTTCATGATAAAGTAATAACATAAGTATTAATTACACACTGATATGTTATTATAAATATGAAACAACCCTAATTCACCTTCTATCCATCCTACGGAAAAATGAAATCACCGCGCGTGCGTACGTAAGGAATACCGTCTCCACGCCGTGGTGTAATCTATTTTCCACCACCACCTTACAAGGATGGGTATAATGGTGTAATGAGTAACTATTTATGATTATTATAAAGTAATATTGATACTGAAATAATATATATATACTCCAATACAATTCCACGATCATAGGAACGATATCATCACTCGTGCGTACGTACGGAATACCGTCTCCACGATGTGATGCGACTCGTTCTACATGATCATCATTACATAGTAATTATATAAATGAATTGAATGAATAAATATGATATATGTTACACTAATAACATTATGGATATAAGGTATCTATAACCTTAAAAGAAGAAAAAGAATTTATTCGGCAAAACACGCATAAGAACAAAAGGCAATAAAGACCCGAGTAACAAGTAACAATGAAATATTACTAACAAGAAGCTAAGAATATGACCATATATGATATCATATCAATATGTATGATTCTGTAATAAGTCAATAACATTATTTAAACCATTATACAAGAGCTTCAGACACGTACAATGAAAATCAAACCTAAGGTAAGGGAAAATCTCGCAATCTCAATTTTTATCCGAGATTGTTTATACTTTGAAATTTACTGGGGTGTATTTTATCATCCAAATACATGTTTCCTCAATATGTAATATTATTTCTATCCACCTACAATTATTTAAATCCAATTTTACCCTTCGGTGAGTTTTTAGTAAAAGATATGAAAGGAATCTTTTGTCGTTTTTCGTACGAGGTACTTTTTGACTTTTCCGACAAAAGTACGAGAAGAATGTTTTTTTAACTTAAACGGCACGAACGGATTTTTACGGTTTTATAAAGACTTATTTTCATGAAGCTTCCTCAAAAAGATTTCATGACTATTTTCAATAAAATCACTTTCTTTTAAAATTTCATGATGTTTTGTGAAAATAAATTGATTTTGAAGAAGAAAGGATATTTTCGTCAAGATTTCATTTCAAGTGTTTTATCAAAATTATTTTCCATCTAAGATAATAAAGGGTTCTGTTTCTATCCATATTTTTTTTACATTGATTTGACTATGTTGTGATGGAATTATGTTTATGAATTCCTTTATCTTATATGAATGGTTTTATGATGTCATGTTGTTTAAGAATCCCATTTTTATTACATGGGTTATGCAATGATGTATGATTTATGATTTTGTGGCACACATAAGAATGGTATCATTATGAGATGGGTGGGACCTATATCTCCCTCCAATGCATTGGGTAAAGATTTTATATCTCATGAGATAGACATGGCTGAAATGGTAGGTTATACCGGTTCAGTGAAACAGGACTGAAACGAGGGTTACTCGATTCAGAAAGGGACTTTGTCCACTAAGATAGTCTTGGAAATGAGTCTTGACTAACAAGAAATGATTCTCTATGATTATGTGTGAATTCCACAAAGTTTCATGTTTTAAGTTATGATTATTGTGATTACATTTCACTGCCATGATTTATCCCATGTTATGAAATTATGCTCTCTTTTGCAGGATAAGATTTCCAAAATGTTATGTTCTTATGAATATGATGTGATTGATATTTCTTTTGTTTACACTTACTGAGCATTTGAGCTCACCCTTTTATGTTTTCTTTTCCCCAGGATATAAAGAAAGGTTTTAGGTAAAAAAAGGATGATCTTTATGGGAGATGTTGAAGATCTTTCACCAGGATTAGAATATTATATTCCGAGTTTCCAAAGACACTAAACTATTACGATCCTTGCGTGTGTGTTTTTGTTATGTACTAAGTATTCCGCAAATGTAATGTAATGTCAATGTACGTCAGGCTTCGGGTCTCTACTGAAGACCTTCAGAATTATTGTTGTTACTTCTTGAATTCGGAAATGAGAGATTATAATCTTGAGTTGCAACAGACAATTGTCTTAGGGATTCAAGAACTCCAGCATTGAGCAAGGCCTTATTGAAGATTGGCTCTTGATTTTTCAACTGCGCTGGATGGGTCTTTTTCTTATTTGCCTTATTACTCACTTTAGAATCCAATTATTGATTAAAGTTGTTATTATGGGCTGGTGTATGTTCCTTCTTTGGAGAAATTGTCAGGTTAGGCTGATTATCTCTATTTAAATCGGGTGTATGTGCCCGACTTGATTGTCTGTATGACATGGGGGAGTATTCCACACGACACTACTAGACTGGAACATAGGTGTGTATATGCTCCGGAGTGGCATGTTGATGAGTCACTCCACTGATTGGGATAGATTTATATTTCTTTCCCTATGATGTCACTGATGTTTTTATAATATTCTGATAGGTATCCAGAATATGGGAAGAGATTTGATTCTGCTCTTTCACCATTGTCAGAATGTTCTTGGTGACTTCAGCTTTCGGAACGGGAATATACGTCCATTCTGTGTTTGGAGTAGGTTTGTGTTCCTGCGCTTTTCCTCCATTTCCTGTCAATGAATTCTGACAGTAGTCATGTGTGGGAAAAAAAATTTGTGTCTGCCTCCTGTTTGTCATTGGGGATTTCCAATTTACATCTCCGGGTGCTACCAAACGAGACTGTTGGTTATCATGATGAATTGCAGGTGTATGCGCCTGATGATTGTTCTTTACCAAATATGATTGATGAAATTATTTCAATACTATAAGAGGAGACTGCTGATAGAATTGATGAGTATATGCAAGTGTATGTGCCTATTTACAGGTGGTCACCACATTTGGTTGGAGAGCTTCTTTGGATGCAGTTAGATGAGCCTACTGCCTGACTAATGAATTATAAACAGGTGTACATGCCTGCATATAGTACTCTGTTAGGATTTCCTGGTGGGATTGGTATGTGACTGCCAGACGAGTCTACTGGGTAGTGAAATTAGGAGGGACAGGTGTATATGCCCATTCATTGCCTGCCATCATGTTAGGTTGATGGACTTATTTGGAGGGGGAAGAGGTAAGATCCTTCTCCATGTTGGCCGAATTTCGCCTCTGGTGGTTCGTATTGCGTGCTCGAGTTTGAGGAACCTAAGATGAATTCCTAGTGTTGATACCCTCATCATGTTGAGGGTGCACTAATGCACAAGTCTGGCGGTGATTATTGGTCAGAGGCCCTAGGAAGGACTCATGTCTTCTTGAACTGAGTCCTTGAGTGACCACTTTATTCACCTCACTATAATATGGGAGGGACTGGTTGTTGCATTCCAGGGATAGTGACCCTAAATGGTTAGAGATGGTGGTTAGCACCATCTGCTTCTTGACCACTGGTCGTCGTTGTCCAGACAACCAGGGTGAGTTGCTAACTTGGATGGATTTTCTAGCAGCCTCTAAAGTCGGGATGGTACCTTGTTGATGTTATTCCCTTACCGACACATTCGAGAACCAATGTTTAAGATGCTGAGTAGGTGATGTCATCCTCAGAGCAGATGAGGATCCGGTAGAAGTAGTGGACGAGGCATTCACATGTGTTAATTTTAAAGAATCTGTTTAATGTCGTAGAGAGATCTTGAAAAAGAGTGTCTGTTTGATATAGCAGACATAATCAAGATATTTCTAGACAGACTACATCTTTTGTATGAGCACATATGTTATTTATTTCATTGTTTTCCCTCATATTGAATTTAATGGGGGACTAACAAATAAGTAAAACATCATTTAACTTGGTTAAGGATTCACGTCAGGTTTACCATTTTTGTTTCTTCTGGAAATGGGGATGACCTTGTTTGTTTAGGATATAAACATTCCAATCGGTTTCTAATAGGTTTATTTGTAGAACCAGAATCATCCAATGAATCTATATCCATTTGAACCTACTTTCCAAAGGTAGTTGCAGATTAGTCATCGACCAATAAGGCTTAATAATTTGCATTAGTTGTGAGGATGGTAGGTCAGGCTCATCAAACCTTTTTTGGGGAAAATTATTACCTAATCCGGGACTCTCTTATAGATTTATGTTATGTTCATGAATCCATATTAATTCACCAAGTATAAAAATGAGTTTTCATTTAGATTTATCAATCAATGATTGATATGTATGAGATTTTGAGAATCTTTTATATGTATTTGAGGTTCTTCATTGAAGGAGAATCATCCGTATGTATTAGAGATTCTTAGTAAATGGTATCCTTCAATACATTATATAGAAATCTCTTGGTCATTATGATGACCTTACTATTTTTAAATCTACTCAGTGGGACACTTGAAGTTTATTGTCCTTCAGAAAGACATGGATTATTTCAGAGTTGGGATCATACCCGCAGATGGGCTACCTACGTATCCTTGTTAAAAAATAATCATAACCCACGTAGTTTGATATGAAGGGTATAGTTTAATGTCATATGGGACAGAAATAAAATAATGAATGATGGGATTGGACCATAGAAAGGCTTCCTACGTACTCTACTTTTAAGGCAGGTATCAAAGTCCACATAGTTTAGGTAAAGAAATACGGGGTTTAGGCATGGTTAATGGACCAGAAAGAGATGTCTTGATTACTTTCACACTCTAATCTCACATGAGTCATGCTCGGTGTGAGAAACAAGAGGTACTAGTAAACTTGATGGTGGTGCCATGAAAAATGCAGTTATGAGAAATTTTGTGGGGCTTACGTATGTATGACTGCCCTGGTAAATGAATACCATGACTTAGGAAAGAATCCCATGATTAAGGTCCATAAATGTATTTGTACTTTATTGATATTTGGAGTTTTAACTTACCGATTACTCCTTAGAAGGAGGCCTAAATTAAAAGGGACTTATGATTGGGTTTTATTCCTGATAAGGAAGTCCAAATCAAAAGAAATTAAGATTGGGGCTTACTCCTGAGGAGGATGCCCAATGTTTAAGGAAACTATGACTGGGGCTTACTCTTGAGAAGGAGTCCCAGGTTAAGGGGACTTGTAACTTGGGGATTACTCCTAATGAGGAGTCCTTGGTTAAAAGGTGACTTATGACTGAGGATTACTCCTGAGATGGAGGCCCATGTTAAGGAGACTTGTGACTGGGGCTTACTCATGAGAAGGAGGCCCAGGTTAAAAGATCTTATCATCTTAAAGGAAGAGGTTATATAAGAAAACTCTAACCATTTGACATAGAACTTGTATGTCATGTGGTTTTGGGAGAGGTTCTCATAGAATTTCTTTCAGATAAAGAATCCAACAGAGAAACCTTGCAATAAATGGATTTGAAGAGGGTTTTGAAGGCTATGTCTTGAAGAGGAAAGGTGGATTTGAGGAAAGGAGGTGACTAGGAAGGAGACGAGCAAGTATTTTTCCGGTGCACAAGTCCTGGTCACGCAAGTAGACTTGTGGTACATGTGTCACCTTGGGTGATGAATAATCTATATGGTAATACTTGGGTGACTTTTAACACAAGCCCTTAGTATCATCCCTTGAGGCTTCCAGAAGTGTGGCGCGCAAGATACCTTGATAGGGAAAGGTGGCGTGCAAGTGTCTTCATTTCTCTTAAGTGGTGGATACTTAGGTGTGCAAGTTTGATGAGTTATAACACTCAGGCCTTATTATTCTTCTTTATAGATTCCATTCTAGGTAAAGAATTACCTTATAACTGTTTGGAAGACATCAGAAAAAGACTTGAGAGACCAGAACTTGAATCTGAGTTTTGGAAAACATTTCCTCGAAATGGGGGGCCCACAGGGGGTATTTATAGGACACCAGGCGCCATGGGTGAAAAAATAAATAGGGCGCGCAAGTGACTTGCGCGACCCATAGGTGGCGCGCAAGTGACTTGCGCGGCGAGCAGGAAACTTGCACGATGCCTTTGAAGTGGGTTCCTGGTCCATTCCTTTGTCAATTTTTGATGTTCTTCAAAGGGTGAACCTCATTGTGCTTAAGGTATTCCACTTTTGTCATTCCATAGACTCTGTGAAAGAAAGGAGCATCAAAAATGACCTTGGGATGGATGCGATGGTAAAAATCCCTTAATCCCCATGGGTTGTGTTTACACCTAAACAATATCCATGATGTATGATATTTGATTTTATTGATATGAAGTATTGTAATTCAGAAATGGACCGAGTGAAATTGAAAAGTAATAGGGGAGTCCCTTACTATGGGGAGCTATCAGGTAATCTACAAATTCAGATTCCATTTTTGAGATGTGTTCCAATTATATTGATAGGTCGAACATAAAAGTCTATTGGTATCCCCATCTCTCTAATAATTATGTGTTTTGTTCCTCAAAGTAAAGGATCTTTATATTATTGAGCAAATAGACCATACCATAGTTGGTATCTTGATATCCCCTGTGACTATGAAAGTATGGGATGTTTCATTTGGGGAACTTTTTCGGCCCTATGACAAAGCTAATACAATTCTCTATACTTTATACACCCTCAATTAAGAATATTTTATAGGCCTTTTGAAGTCATTCACTAGAGAGTTATCATGTCGTGGATCCAAACATGTCATTGATATTTATTATATTCTTCTAATCCTGGGTCTTGGGACATGGATAATGCATCCATATCAAGCTGAAAATGGAGTCCGTTTATGAATTGTATTTACCCTCATATCCTTGATAAGCTTGGTTTCTGTGCCTCAATCATTAATGGGAATCCCACATATTATGGTGTAAATTGGACATGTAATCCTCCACTGTATCATATAGGACCTCATAGTCTAGAGTGGAAATGGGACAAAACATGTTTATATGGTTGTTGTTCTCTATCTCCATCAACCTATATATTCCAGTGTTTTCATCATCAAATTCATATTTATCCCCCAAGTCAGACCACAAAGGTCACTTCTCTAGGTCACCTACTGTTGGAGGTGAGGTTTTGGTGATAGTTTATGGGGAGGTATAAAAAATTAAAACTAGTGTTTCAAGAATCACTCAATATGATGGTTTCTAGAAAATAGAAGGATTTACTTGTATGAGCGAGATATTACAATGGGGAGGTTTTACATGGTAGATATTAGGAGTAGAAACCCTATAATAAATCTCTATACAACCATGAAGTGGACTATTAAGTTATTTATTACCATCTTCCTTAGATGAATATTTTTGGACCCTTGATGTGTTGTAGATACATGTTGTACAATAACAAGGAAACTGGAATGGACAAGATTTAGAATATTAGCCTCATTTAATGTCATGGCTGGGATATTCCAACCTATCTTTTGGGGTCGAGCATATATATAATCCTAATACATTACAATCATTATAATATGTTGATGAGTATCTATTTCTATTGGAATATGATCCCACTATAGAGAGACTACTGGGGTATGTCAGTGACCTTTTGTATCGTCGATAAGGATATAAGCCTACCATTAGGTGGTTTTTGTGAATAGGTCAAAAAATCATGGTTGATGTAGGGATATGGGTCAGGTTAAAAGATGAATCCCCCATAGGAATATGATGAAAGACCTCTAGAATGGGAGATTGAGTATGATTCCCTACATGTATAGTATCTGAAGGATTCTAGTTCATTATTTACTCAACAGGAGTAGGGATATAAGCCTAGATCCCATAAGTTTTGAGAGTATTCCAAGTAGCTTCTTTGATAGTGATACAGGACTACCCTGAGGTGATTTCCAAATTGTACTAATGAACCTCAATTTTAGTGGGGATATAATCCTGACCATAGTGATTTGGATTATGCTGATTGATTACTTTGATATTAATGTACATCATCCCTTAATAATTTTTCAAATTTGGTTGATTATTCCCCATTAAAAAAGAAATTTTATCAATTTCTTGTGGCTTATCATTGACTAGAATAAGATGATAATCCCCATGGATGAGAGAAAGAATGTGTGCTTTCTATGGAGTAGTGACCTGTTCATTTTGGTCATGGTGATTGGATTATTTGGCTTCTGGGATCGGAATTTGTTTCTTTGACTATATCTATAGAATCATTGGGATATGTAGGAGGAGATATTATACCATTTCCAAAATATTTTGTCACTTCAGTAGAGTATGTGAAGGAATACATGATTGCATATTTTCAGTCTCTAAGATATTCAGGAAAGCTGTTGGACATCATGTGTGAGGATAGAGATATGTGTATCCCTTATACTTTCTGATGGAATATGTAGGAACACTTTATCTGGGTGAGAAGAGATATGATCATACTCATAGAATTCCATCATAATATGCTAGCAGGCTTCTTCTGTGGAAGTGGGTATATGGTCCCAGTCCCTTTGATTGATATATTTCCATGCCTAGTGAGATCTCCTCAATGCTCGATTATTATTTCCTAGGACGGAGACTTCTTGGGTAGTTCCCTCAGTATGTGACTTTGGGATAAAGAAAAGATAATTCCCATGGCATCAGTTAACATGATCTCTCTTGAATGGACTATGATCCATGATGGATCCACAATTGACTCCTCAATCCACATTCCAAGGGTAATAAATGTTCTCATTATTATACTCTAAGGATATACTTCCAAAGTGGTTGGTAGTGATGACATGAGTTGTCTGTTTCACAACCTTCCCTATGTAAGGCGCTATGATGGTATTTAGTTTCTGGGGGCCTATGCATATTACCTAGAGGGTCGAGACCATACCATGTTGGTGTAATTCACATACTACGTCTCTTGTCACCCGATGTTAAAGGCTTTGTATGAATGATGTTTCTTTGCGATCTGAAGAGGTTTCTATTGCAAATGAGGTTTCAGAATGATATATTGATGATGAAATTATCTCAAGTCAAGGAGATGTTTAGGAGAAAATTATATGTATCCACAAAGACATCAAAGAACAATTTATCAAATCATTACATCATAAAAAGTTTAAAACATTTTCAATTAGCTATTAATGGGTAACAAAATTGTTCGTTATTATTGTTCTCATTGACATTTAATTTTTTGGGATTCACATAAATATCCTTCTTCATAGAAAGCCTTTTTATGTTTTTTATTTATATATTTATATCATTTTTACCATTTTTATTTTCACTATATTCATTTTGGATACTTGGGTTTCAGAATCATGATGACCAACACCGATGATGAATCAATAATTCTGTTTTCACATTCTTTCATGTCATGTTTTCCGTCCTAGTTTCCATATAATAGTAATGAATGTAATTCTTGATGCTCGGTTTTGGGGGATTTAGTATGGATTCATAGTTTTTTTCATTGGGTTCAACATTTCTTATCTCCCATGAAAATTCCCAACAACTCTCATATCCATAATGAATCATGAGGATCTTTTCTAAAGGTAAGTAGTCACTTGGGGTTTCAAACCCAATGATTATTATGACCACTCATTGGTCGAGAGGATGTGAGGATGGGCTTGTCACACCTTTTTGGGGGGAATTATTTCATACTTCAAGACTCTCTTATAGATTTATGTTATGTCTGTGAATCTTTCCTAGATTCCAAGATGAGACTTGTTGCCCTTAAAAATAGGGTATTGAATCAATGTACATTGAAGAGAGTTTTCTATCAATTTCCTCTTTTATGTATAGAGGTTGCCCACATGGTTCCTTTTATTACTTAATCATGTGTGTATTATTGTTCATTGAAGCTATATGACTGATCAATCTAGAATTTTCTACTTTATAGGAAGGTGTTTGGTGTTTTAGGATTGGGATTGAACCTCATAGAGGTGACCTATGTATCCTATGAGAATAAAAGTAAAATACTACATAGTTTATTCAAGAGAAATGTTTTTTGTTTAACATTTTTCCAAAAGAACATATGTGAGGGTATATATGCTTTGGGGATAGATCTTGGGACTTAGGATTTCATCCTACGTATCCTTGTTACAATAAAAATCAATGCATTTATAGTTCGGTATGTCCTCAACCAATTGATAGGTGGGGATGGATAATTATTACTCACGAGGGTTATTTTCTTAGAGTTTTTGAATATAAAATTTCCTTAGAGAACTACCCCAATGATGATTCCCATGTATGGAGGAATTTATACAATGATGTTGAGAGTGTCTTACAAACAAATATTTCATAGCTTGGGGATATTTTTATAATGACAGTGGAACAATTATTGTAAATCCCTAAGATCATGTGATTCATTCTTAGTGTGAGAAACAAGATATAGAAAGGGATCAGACACACTAAATATAAATGCATGTTTTACACATTAAATTTTCCCTGATAGAGTATTTTTCATGAAGTATAGGATTTTAAAAGGCATCCCTTGTGCCCTTCGTCTAATAGGAATCAGATTCATTATAGGATAGTTATGTTTCCTAATACACTTCTAGATGATAAATAATACTAAACCCATACGGGTGGGTCCTATAAACAAGAGTAATTGGAATACTGAGGGATTTATACTAAGTTGGATTCCACCAAGTGATATCTACCCCTTCTAATGAAGGATAAAGAGTGGGAACTATGAGTGGTATGAGGGTCCTATATAAAAAAATAATGTTTCATAAGTACATGAACCAAAACCTCCCATATTAAGGGGGAATGATAATCCAAAGACTCATAGTGGGAGGTCACAATGTTCGAGGGTACATATCCAAGTGTTCCTACTAGATAAAGATGGCATTTATAAGGATGTATACCTAAAATGTATGAGGATGTTTGTGAATGTAATCTTGAAATGCCTATAGACTTTGCATGGATCAGTATGACATGTCTAAGGTGTGTCGTGTGATCTTGCTAACTAGTCCATGGGAAGTCACATGATCAAATATAACATGTATGATAGTTATTGAATGACCAAATATTACATGTATTGGGACTTTCCATGAACTTGGATGACATGTATAGGGTGTGTTGGGTTATCAGTTGACATGTCAAGGACCTATCATAAACCCAGTTGACATGTCCAAGGTGTATTGTGTTATCTAACTAACATGTTAATGGGATCTGTCCTATGATTGAAATGAAATTTACAAGTACATGAAAACTACCAGGTTGACATATCCAGGGTTTTTTGTGTGGTCCAATAATAGATTTCGAAAAGCACATAAGTCATTTTTTAAAAAAATATTATATTCCTTCCCATGAAGCCTCAATCATTTTTACCCTTTTCTATATACACTATACAATAGTTGTTATGAATTTCACTACTAATTCATAGTATGATTAATCTACCATGTCGAAGGCCCTTCATCTGATCTATCTGACAGAACATAGATCATCTACTTTATCAATGAAATGAATAGAAAATTTTCACAAACATAATTCTTAAACCCATAAGTTACTCACAAGACTTTTTTAGGTAGAAGAATCCCAATATCACATGATCCTTTTCTTTGAGAATTTTTCTATAACCATTTTGTGTATTTTTACGTATCAATCAGGGTAGAGGGATTTTATATAAATCATCACACTAAATCTATTATGACTTACATGATGATTAAATATCATATTTTGTATTGGTTCATCATAGGGGGAATTCATATAATGTACCAATTTATTTACACGATTCCACTACATTCCACCAATGTTGTTGTCTTTATGTCACCGAAAAAATTGTGACCATGTGATAACTCTATCATTACATTGTTTCCTAATCCCATGGATTTCCAAAGGGATTTAAAATGATCAATTGTGGATGCCTAACAACACTCATGTGATGAAATACAAATTTATGAGAGCCTTATAATAATTTAGTTGACATGTTAGAGAGCCTATGGTGTGATTAGTTCGACACACCTAGGGAAATTTACCAGATTAATATGACGTGTTTGGAAACATTTGAAAGATCATGATAGCATTTCTGGGGCCCTTTTCAAGATCAAATTGACCTATCTATGGCCCTTTTCAAGATCAATATGTTATGTCTAAGGGCCTTTTTGTGATCATTAAACTGATCATGCAAAGCACTAAGACCTTCAGATGAAAAATTGTGCAACACTTACTCACATAAGGGTCCCACAATTTTCATATTTTATTGAATGATTCCCTAAGGGTATTATCATATGGTTTTAGATCGACATGTCACATTATAAAAAGGAATTTTATGGATGCCATTATAAGGCTATTTTGCTGTGTTTTGGGCCCTTTGAGAGATAAATATGGCTTGTATGGGGCCCTTCATGAGACAAATCTAGTCTGTCGAAGGTATTTCACATGAGTAGTTAACTAATCACATGAATCACATAATCAATTCACATGAAAAACATCATAACTCTTATTCTCATAAGTGATCCATCATTTCTAGCTTTTATCACATGAACCCCTCAGAAATTATCAGAAATTTGTCAATCGACGCATCACATGATCAGAAGGAATTTTCTGGAACCCTTGAAGAGATTTAGGGGGATTTCTTCATCTTTCTGAATATCAATTGATAGATCACATGAAGTGTATAACCCCTTCATGTGATACTATTTGGTTCATGTGACAGAAATTCTCATTAAAGGATACATGATCCGTGTAATCCAAAATATTAATCTATATGTAGCCATGATTATCCTTGTTTACTTTTCTTGGAACATATTAATTATTCTTTGGATATTTATTGAATCCTAAATTTCCTAATTCTCATTTGGTTGGAATCCTAAGAATCCATGTAATAAACTCCAACATATATATTATGTAATATTTGGGTTTATTTATGACAACATCAGATCCTGTACTATATCATCTGACAAATCTATCTTGGTTTCTATTGTATGATATGTTAAATTACATCATGAAGCTTGAATCCACATAGAATTAACTATATTCATCAGTCATTAAGATTGGGTACAATTGATATGAACTTATTAAATTTTAGACCCAATATTTCAAGTTATGTCAAACTCATATCAAGTGTATTGTGATTTAAAATAGAAAGTATATGGAAGTGTATTCAACCCAACATGAGATCCGTAAAAAATGAAACATAAATATTCAAAGTGTTTCGATCTTCTCAGGAAATTTTTTAAATCACTGATACGAAGAAAAAAATTATGCCTCAGATTCCATTAACATATTATGATATTATGTCTAATAAAAACATACATATCATCCTGATTGAAACTTATGAATACATGAATGCCCAAGAGTTTTTAAATTTTATTTTTTAAAGAAAAAAATACATTTGAAATGGAATTTTCATTTTTCTATGATTAAACATTGAGTTAAACCAACTTCTTCCAATATATTTATATAATAATTAATTACTATAATATATCTAAAAACAAAATAAATGAATTTAGAAATTACTAGAATATTTCCAAAAACTATTCATCCTTCTTTCTAATTTATTTTGTAGTATATAATAATTATTTTTAAATTCTTCAGTATATCATCACTACCTCAATACCTAAATATTAAAAGGTATCATTATTCAAACATTATCCAATGGATATTATCCATTCATAATAGTAGTTTTTAGGCTCAATAATCCATTGATGTATTTTCTATATTTTATCCGACTATGACATTCACCTTAGTAGCTTAGTAGCTTTTTCTTTATCAATAATATCTTTCTCCCTATTCCTTTATAAATCTGTAGAAGAATATGTTCTCAGTAACCATAAAACTATTAATTAAATCATTATAATCATGATTAGTAGTAATAAAATTTTAATGATACTATCTTAAAAATGTGTATATGATAATTCCAAATTAAATCATCATCTTTATTCCTCTTTTCCATTCATTTATAATGAAATAAATTTTGTTTTATTTTCACATCTATATGAGAAGTATATACTTTATCTTTAATTATCCCTTTATCACTAAATGTTTTTATATATTGACTTATATTTCTTCATTGATATATTAAAAATAAATACCACACATTCATTCCATCACCCAAATTTAATTTTCCACTTCAACTCTAATTGGGATATTACCTTGGATTTCATGATACTATATATTATGAGTAGAATCAATACTATTTTTAAGAAGTTCATCCCAAGTTTGATTGTTAGAAATAAAAATTATGTGAGGGATAAATCCTATCATGGAGTATTCACTTGCATAACACAACATATATATAATAATTTTGATAATGAATCATGGGATAGTTTTGTAATATTAACAACATATGAAAATTGAATAACAAAATGTTGTATAATGTAAGTAATAATAAATAATGGATTGGGAAATGGAATTGAAATAAATATCAAATCGCTATTGGGAAAAATAATATTTTGTAGAATAGATAAGAAAATTTCCCCTATATTTTTATGTATTGGTGATATAATAATTAATATGTGAAAAATAATTTTCAATGAAATACATAAAAGTTAGAATATTTTATAATTAAATATGTTTTAATGATGACTGATATTAAATTTATTTTGAAAAACCCACTATCATTGATATGTGTTTATTTTTATCAATTTTTTTATTTAAATTATTTGTTTGGAGGTTCCTTAAGTATTATCATTATAAAAATGAGGATAGGAGAACCATGAAATATACAAGGTTAGATAATAGGTAGATTTAACTATGAATCCTAGACATAAATAGTGTGGGGGGTTTATATTCATTTGGTATATTTATATTTGACATATATTTGTTCTAAAAAATACAGCTAAACTACGAAAATTTCCATGAAAACTCTATAATTTATCATATAGTTTGAACATAGTTTCCTAAAATATGTTGGAAAACTATTAATTTTTCTTAGAATTTTCATTTGAAATTTAAAAATTACCCTTAATAATTTTTTATACTCATTTATACACCCCCTCAGTTGAATATTATAATAATCCTCTTAGTGATGTAAATTTTCTCCTCTAAACATCTATTATAGTTCTACTTGGTTTAAAGGGATTTTTATAAGGAAATATTTCTATTTTCATTAATTTATCCTTCCTCGCGTATCTTTTTGTCCAATGTTATTCTATTTTCATTTCAATATCTTTTCATAGTGGTGAATAATTATGTTATATATTTGGATAATTATGAGTACCTTGATTCATAGTGTTTTTGGAGGTCCCCTTTTATCCTAACATTAAATTATTTTAAGAAAGAAAATTTATTTCCAATGGTTTAGGTAGATGATTCCATGAATATTTATTATATTTGACATGATTTAAATTCTTTGGTTTTTAGAAATTTTTATTTCCATGTTATAAACCAATTTTCATATCTTTTATAGAATATAATTTTCATAAAAAGTTATTTTCATTTTTTCTTGACATAATTTATTTTGAGGTTCTTAAATGTCATATTCCAAGAACCTATTTTCATCCTACAATGTTTTTGAAAAAATAAACAATGGACATTATTTGATTCAAAATAAAATTTAAATAGTGTTTTAGATAGTGATTTATTTTTATTTATAGAATTCAGGTATTTCTTTACGTAATGGATTGTGAGAATATGTATAACCATTTTATAATTTAAATAATATATTATAAAATCTCATTTGATATTTAATTTGATATTCATTTTTTAGTATTAAAATTATAATACTTGATTTATATATTATCCCTAGGTAATTGGTGGGTAATCTTAGAGGAGTTCTATATGATCTAGGATTTCCCTCTAGATCATGACCATAGTAATGATTTCACTCTCTCTAGGGGTTTATCACCCGATGAGTCCAATGGTAAGTTGTGGACTATTTTTGAAATTTGTACCATAGGCCAACAACTAGTTCCATTAGTGAGGTACTATATTATCCCATTTTACATTAGGTTTACATCATAGGTTGCTTTGTATTTTGTGTGTCATGTTATATTTATATTTGATTATAATTTTCCACCACTTTTTTCTTTATTATCCATAATATATTTAATTATTTTGATCCTTTCCCACTTAGCCATGATTTTATTAGCCCGAATGGCCCAAATTAATTATTTTTATTGATTTTTGATAACCTCCCTTTCAAGGAATGATTGGGAACCTTTACAAGTACCATATTCATTTAGAGATTACATAACCCATTGGTCTTAGAAGAATTATCGAGACTCTAACTGCATGGAACTGCTTCTCCCTAGTATCTTCGTCATGATATTAGCTGTCCACATTTTCATGGTTGTTCGACTTGGATTATTGTACATGACCATGCTAGTCCCTATGAAAACATCATACCATCTCTTTCTTATACATATGATAGATTTTTTGTCTGGTGGATATGCCTACTCTAAATCCTCATCTGTAGTCTGCTCCCTATAGTGTCTTCTTGGTCCATTAAGCACAATTTCAGGTCACCTAAAAGCCTTGAGGTGGATCAGAGGCCTTGAGGTGTCCTGGAATATTTGAGGTGGCCCAAATGCCTTACTATCCTGAAGGCCATGGGTGGCCAAAAGGCCTTAAAGGACTCGAGGAACAAACTGGTGGCCAAAAATCCCAAACATATGAATAATTGTGGCAACTACAACACCAAACAGTACCTACTATAGTGTCTGGTATAGTGACTACTACAGTACCTGAAAATATGTATCTACCCATTTTTTAACTTGGGTCTCTGGGATTCACTTGTCGAGTCCTCACCTACTTGTATAAGGCTCTTGTGCCCCATGATTTTATATAGAATGGATATTTTTTAAATTTGAATAATGTTTTTAATTTCATTTCCTTTATTAAATATATGAAAATAAATTTTATACATTGTATTTAAAATGAGAATTTTTTTCTTTTCTTATAAGAGAAATCACATGGAGTCTTATTGGTACCCAATTGATATATTTCCCTCCCCCACATACAACCTTTGGGATATTTTTCATCCTTGTTTTATCTGATTTAGTTAAAGGTAAAGTATCCAAAATCATTTGGTTGAACACCATGATTAATTCTTCATGTTGATGATAGCTTGATAAGGTTGTGGTTATAGGGTTATGATGAGATAAATCATATGATTTTTTTGGAATTTTGATATTTTTGAGATTTAAATGTATCAAACTCACTACCTATCTTTATTTTGGTATCATTTTCATTAGATTACATTTTTTATCATACTCTATGATATATTTGAGAGACTATATTTTGTGTTTTTTTCAATTTTGTGCCAATTTTAATTTTTGGATGATATTTTATTTTCTAATTTACTTATTCATTATTTGACTATTTAATATACATATACCTCAGACTATACTATTGGTTGGATTCCATCATGAATTTATTTGTATAATAGGGGGAAATTATTCCCATTTTTCATGACTTATACACTCATAACTTATTTATACCTTATAGAAAGTAGTAATATGATCAGAAACATATGGTGGGATCTTTTTGATGACATAAAATGTTAACCAAGGAAAACTACTTATAAATAAGGTCATTGAAAAAATAAAACATGATATGGTATATTGCGAATTCAAAGGATGGTTAAAATAAATCTCTTTATCATTTTCTTTGTATAAAACATGTATTTGATATAAGATGAATGGTATATAAAATAAAGATAAAAAGTATATGTAAATAAAGTAGAGAAATGAAATAAAAAATAAAATAAAATTATAAATAATAGATAAATAAAATATATGTGTAAGAAAATGGCAAATTCATGAGAATCATATAATGATGGATATTGAATATTTTAAGAAATAATAATGGGAGTGTACCCTTATAAATATCATAAAGTATAAACTAAAAACTGATTGGGATTATATGGAAAAGAGTATTGTTGAAAAAATAGAGGAAAAATAGTGTTATCCACAATAAATACTAAGGAGAGGATATATTCAAGATAATATCAGCAATTGATAAATAATACTAGAAAATAATGATTATTTAGAAGAGTAAACTAAACCTTGAGTCATAAATCACATCATATTCCACATAAACACCATAAAAGTACATTTCTATTTATTAAATTATTAATTCAAAGCCTTAATTATATATATATTTAACAAATATGATTGTTTTTTATTGGTTTATTGTTCACATATTAGTTTCATGTTGTTTATATAGACCATTTGTTTATATTCAGTCCAAATTTCAAAAAATACTTAGATATAATGATAATAGTGAAAAGTACATTTCTCATGGTTCTACAAGATCCAGTAGGGTGGAGGATTTTGGTTTATGTCAATCTAAAATTAAATGAGTTTAATAGTTTAATATATTCTAAAAAATTATTCTAAAATTGAAAATTTATTCTTTATATTATTTTTCTTTATGGTTAAAATTATTATGATTGTTGACCTTTAATATCATCATTATCTATCATGACTCATCACCTGGGTCTCGTTTCATGACATCCCCAAGCCCACCTTCCATAGGCCAGGGGTTGGAAACTAGCCTCAGAAAGGCATATCCCTAAAATGGGAAGGCATTTCATTTTAACCTATACACATAAACATCCAACCACATCCCGACACACTGAAAGGGGGAAACAAGTATACCACTCAAAGAAGGTTGAGTGCAAGTACAAGTGAAGGTAAGTGGGCCAGAATACAAACCTGGCAAGGAACAATAAATAGTAAAGTAAAAAATGAAACTCGGATGGCCATCCTCAGAAATACCCACCTGATCATGAGAGTTGTGAAGCTACTGGAAGCCTAAGTAGTATGTCCTACCCTCCCGGTACTACTGAACCCTGCCTATTCCTATGACACCAATCCATCGTTGTAGTTTTTGTTTATTTCGTCCCCCTGTGCACCTCTGTCAAAACACCGAACGTCTACACCAAACACAACACGTGAGGTCGGAGCCCATACAAGGGTGAGTATAACATTACTTAGTAGGGACCCAGAGACCCAGAGGGTCTCCCGGAATTCTTCAATGGAAAAACCACAAAGAATGATCTCAATAACAAAGCATAAAGTAAAAGACAGCTCCCAGCAGGCATATAAAATAAAGAACAAGAATAATGATAATTAGTTATAAAACTAAATCATCTTATTCTATTGAGAAGTTCAACTACTGAACCATGAAGAAGTCGTTATATTGACGATCCATATATGGTCATAAGACATTGATCCTAACAAGGTCGTAAGACACTGATCCACACAGGGTTGTAAGTCGATGATCCACAACGGGCTGCTCTAAGGATAGTCCTCATTGGGTTTCACTACTGCTAATCCACACAGGGTCGTAAGTTATCAGTCCACACAGGGTCATTAGTCGATGATCCACATTGGGATGCTCTAAGGCTAGTACTCATCGGGTCGCGCTGCTGCTGATCCACACAGGGTCGTAACTCGTCGATCCACACAGGGTCGTATGTTTCTGATCCATGAAGGGTCACTCTAAGGATAGTCCTCATCGGGTCGCGCTACTGCTGATCCACATAGGGTTGTAAGTTTTTGATCCACACAGGGTTGTTAGTTACTAATGCTGATCCACAGAGGGTTGCTCTTCACTTGACTACGAGCTATAGGATTCCCATACTTGGTGAGCTTGAGTTCCCAAAAAACTAATCCTCAAGCCACTGGTCGTACCTCAACTACCAAAATGTCTAATAAATAATTAAACCAAATAACCTCCATGTCATAAGGGTTCCAACGGAATAGATAATGCGTTAATCAGACGCCTAATCTATGAGTTATAAGCATTTTAGTATAGAGGGCCTAGTTGGATTCAAGTTCGATCCAACCAAGTTGTACTCCATATTTCTCCAAAACCCAAGTGGAGTATCTCAAAATGACTTCCCCATCCTAAGGGTCCCAACTACATAGACAAAACATCAATCAGACGTCTATTTTGCGAGATACGCCCAAATTAGTGAAACAGGACTGATCAAGTCTGGATTTGGCAGGGGTCCGGCCTGGCTGACGGGTTCAGTTTGGCTGGTGGTCCGGCCCGCCTAGAAGAACACAACCCATGTAGATGCAGGCTGGTCAAGCCGACTGGACACCATGCATCCACTACAGCCAGCAGGCGGGGCCAATGGGGTGCCGAGCCGTCTTCCAAAATGGTTGTCTGGAGCCAACTGTTTGTCCAATCGAGCGGCCCAAGTGGGTCATTCCTCTCCCCATTCGGCACGTTGGCACTGCGCCCTTCCATATTTGTGGCCTGGCTGACTATATCTCTTGCCGCTGTGACGCCTGCAGGTGCCACTTCTCCATGAGTCTGGCTTGGCCGGCCACTGCGCCGGTGGTGCCTTGCCGGTGGTTTCTTCCAAAGACCACATGAGATGCTCTGGTGGTCTTTCTTCTTTCCCGTATGTGCATACAATCCTCTTGAGTCACCACCAACACTTCTAATATTTCACAATCACCTTTCCACTATGTTTCTCAGTCCCCCATGAAAACACTCAAAACCCATGAACGGTGGAGGGTCCGGGCCTTGTTCGGATTTCCCTATGCCATCCATGTTATAATTTCAACAATGGGAAGAATAATAATCATTAAACACCTATAATGAAACCCCATATAAACCTCTTGAAATAAAGAACAAAACACCGATCAAACCATTGGTCAGTTGGTCCGTGTTTCCCATATTATTTAAGAATGGGGATAGTGGGGTATTAATCAAATTAATAAAATAAACCCCCTAACATAAAATCATTGCAAACTATTGTAGAAGAAGATGAATAAAATGATATGTGTGCATTTTCATTTGATGTTCATCGCTGCTCGTTGACCACTAGATCAATTCCTCAATGTGTGTCGTCCTTCCACCGTTCTTCGTTGAAGAGGAAGGTCGTCGGAATTTGGTCAGAGGTTCCTCTCATGGGTTCCCAATTCCCACACCGGTGGTTTGTTTAAAAAAAGAAATAAATCTCACGTAGCGTTCATTAATGTGGTTAAATAATGAACCATAATTAATAAAACAAATAATAATATGTGTGTTGTGGTTAAATAACCAAATAAACGAGTCAATAAATGTTATTCATTTAAATCCTGATGTTAAACTATGGTATGGCCATCTACCTCTCAACAGTTGCATAAAGAATAAAATAACTCACATAGTTATTAATTTTTTTTAAAAGTCCAACAATTAAAATTTTCTTCCTACCATTTCTAGTCTAAGTTAAGCTTTGCCTAAGTGAATAGTAGCACTGCGAATTCAACGATGCTCTCAGATTTTTGATCTGAGCACCAGTTCAAAAGATATAAATCCCCGCTCGCACGTTTACTGAACATCCTTTAAATAAAGTTCAAAAATTATTAACAGTCACACTAGACCTACGCTAGTTGAGTTTAGGCTCTTCCTAAAGGGAACACATCCTCACGAGCTCAACGGTACTCTCATATTTCCAATCTGAGTTACCATTTAGGATTTATAAGGACTTGACAACAAAATAATAGTTACTTAATTGTTTTATTTACGGCCAAAAACTAACATTCACTATTGGCCAATGCTGGCCAATGTTAGGATCTGCCTAAGGAAATCATACCCTCATAAGTTCAGTGTTGGTCTCATATTTTTAATCTGAGTCACCATTCATGAGTTATAAGTATTTGAAAAAAAAAATTTAATAATTTTATTTATGGTTATACCATTTTCAGGTTTTCCCAGTAGAGGCATGTGCCAACTAAACTGATGTTTCCCCTAGGGTAAACCCATAATCATGAATGCAACGGTGCCATCATATTTCTGATCCGGGCACATGTTTGAGAGTTATTCCACTTATTCATGAAAATTTCTCAGGGGCGCTATTTAAAGCATAATATTTTTCAACGGATCATTCTAGGAAATCTGGCCCTCCGAATCACGTTCTGTCAACTTTCATAGTCTCATAATAATTCTATATAATTATATATATATATATATATTTATAATTTCTCGGTCTTTATATTCTCCCCACCTTAAGGATTCATGTCCCCAAAATCCAAAATAAAGGAAAGTCAAAAAACGTGGGGCACTGAGCATGAATCTAAGCCTCCCGCTCCCATGTGCTCTTCTGGAGGTTCCCTTGTTGCCACAAAAAACATACCAAAGGAATCGACCATCCACAGAGGACGCACTCTTGTCAATCCTCAATATATACTGGGAAATCTACAAAAGTATCCCCATCGTCAAAGTCCATCTCTCCCCAGTAGATGACATGTGATGGGTCATGCACGTATCTCCTCAGCTATGACACGTAGAAAACATTATGATCCCAGTGCATCTATGGGGATAGAGCTAGGTGATAAACCACCTTTCCAACTCTCCTGAAAATCTATAAATGTCCTATAAACCATAGAGATAGCCTTCCGCCCGGACCAAATCTCCCCAAGCCTCATCGAGGTGAAACCCATCGGAAGACATGGCCTCCCCCTCGAACTCCAAGAGTCCCTGTCTCATATCGGCATAATACTTCTTCCTTCTATTTGCAGTCTTCATCTGCTCCAGGTTGATCTTCACCTTCTCAATGGTATCTCGTGCCAGCTTTGGACCCATGACTACTGACTCCCCTGGGTATTTTGGACATAGAGGTGATTTTCATGGCTACCCGTACAATGACTCAAATAGTGTCACGCCAACGGCGGAGTGATAGTTATTATTTTATGCAAATATACTAATGGTAGGTGGTCCTTTTAACTATGAAAAAAATCTTGGACAGAAGCATGAAACATGTCCTCCATGGTTTGTATGGTCATTTTCGTCTGATCATCTGTCTGGGGGTAAAAGTTGTGCTCAAGCGTGCTGGAACTTAATGCTTAGCTCTCACTTTCTAACAACTGAGGCATTCTGAAATGAACTATGCCACTAATTTCGTCATCCTTGGAAACCAGTACTAATGTCAAAGGTCCTGTTACATCTTTTCCACACCATGATGTATAGCCAAAGGGGATGTATAAAATTCCCTCAACACCTCCAATCGTAACATCACTGGTACCATGGTGTGTCATCTAAAAAGGGTGACGTTCTCCTCACCTATCGAAAATTAATCAGGAGCCTGTATTGAGGATATCTGAGCATGTCAGGCCTTGCAGTCAACATCCACAAGCTGTGCCTCACTAAATCGCTAAAGGAGTGGGGAAGTGATAGTCGTATATTGGAGGTATGATGGTCCATAATTATCCATGAAGCATATCGGCATCGCAGCTAGCTCCTCGGTCGCCTTACTCAAAAACTGTAATCTAGACCTCTATCTGAGCAAGTCTTCCACCACATCCCCCTTCCTAGGAGTATATACTAAGTCATGTTTATAGTCCTAGAAGAACTCCTACCATCGCCATTGTCCCAATTTCTGAAAATCCTACAGGCACCTTTCCATCTATGTGAAAGGCTACCCTATTAACTAATTAATGTTTCCATAGATCCTTTGGTTTTTGGTAATCACTCTCCACTACAACATGGTTAATGTGTCAGTAGTCTACACATAACCTTGAAAACTGGGTCTTACTAAGCCCTTCCTCTGCATGTTCTCCACCAACAACCCCTACATACGAATATCTACGAAAGCCATCCAATATAATGATGCTGATATCAGTGCCATCTTATGGAGTAGAAATATAAATAAGTACCTCCCCATGTGGGGAGGTGATCCTAGAAAAAACTTTTGAAAGGATGTTTCTATTCTCCGCCACTACCATGGGGAATTGAAAACTCAAAACATCCACTACCACGAGGGTATGGCTGGATGACTCAAGATTGATCGGCCGCACCCTCCTATGCATGAGTTTATCCAATACTACCTTGGTTTCCTTTTTCACCGACGAAGGGAAACACTGTTCCAATGATAACGAAATACCACATCCTTTCTTCTGAAATCAGTAAATATGAGCATGAACTATGGATGACCATTCCATACAAAGGATAATGATGTAAGGCCTTGACTCTACCACCAAGAGGTTCCAACCAAAACACTCACCCCAAGGGTCATATCATATCATCAATGTAGGTATGATTATCAATTCACCTCCCATATGTATCTCTTGATACAAGGATCAAGTCAATGGTTTTACTAGAAACTTTAGTTCATGAACAAGATTCACGACAAGAAGGAATGATTAGTACCTATGTCTATTAATATAGAAACTAGTAATAGACATAGACCAGAAATCAAACCATTCCTAGAGCCCTTGGGTCACACTCCTTGACTGCTTTTAGCTACTCCCTTGCCCTATCCTCCATCTCCATGAGCCTGACAAGGGCCACATTTGGGTGGCTGTTATAACATGTCGAAATGTACACCACCTCCTACTAATCTCCTAGCTCTTATTACATGTCTACTACCATGTAGATTTATCTGTCCCTATCACTTCCTCTTCCCGAAACATTTTACATGTCCAAGTCTCTGAAACTGACGTCAGTTTCCTGCTATCCCACTACTTACATTCACTGGATGTATCTGCTTATCCAAAGAACTTTCAACCACAAGGGTTATCTCTAGCATCCTAACATAAGTAGGAATTCATAGAATAATAGTGTTGGATTATATATCCCTAAACACATCTCTCTTTAAGGTCTGATCCCTAAAGTACTAGTCGTATCGTATTCATTGTGTATGTGGAATGGTCGGTACACCTCTATGAATACTCAGCTACCGACATGTCATCCTTCCAATGTGGTATAATCTATTGGGAACACATACCCATTAGCTTTTTTATAGCAAGATACCTCTTTGCTAAGAAATGTTACCAAGCTCTGTCCTTCTAAGAGTCACATCATCGTAAGATATGGGTAATATAAACCTTCTATCACCATAGTGAGCCACAATGAATGTTAACTACTAGGACTGCCATATGATCTAATGAAGCCCTGGATAGATGGAAACTTGTTCACCACCTCAAGCCATTACAAATACATTTATGAGTCGAGCTTGCCTCAGAACCTGAGGGGTATTTGTCACTAAAACTTGTGTAAGACACTAAGCCAACATGTGTCATCTACCTGTAGAACCAATAGTAACTGCTAACCAATGGGAATTGGTATAACTGGGACACCACCCAAAGTTACCATCATGGGAAATAATCCTTATAATAAAGCCTCATCACTATGTGGGAAATCCACATGGTCACACATTGGAATCATAGAAGGTTGTCTAGGAAGATGGATCTTGAAAGAGAATCAAGATGAAACTAGATCAATAAGGTATACCTTGTGATCTAAATCAAAAGAGATCACGAGAAAAATTTTCAAAACACATGTAACAAATGTTTTTGTGTATCGAGTTGGGAAACAGTATTCGGGGTCCTGGTGTATGGATATGTCAGTCACTGCACCAACACTAGACTCCCTAGACAGAAATCCGAACAAAAGACACTTAACAATATTTCCCCCATTGAAAATACATACTCTTTTTTCTCCTGGTAGAACTAACTTCCCTATAATACAACTTTGTCATGAATCTTTTCCCAGAGACTGTAACGCCCCGACCCCAGCTACCCATAGTCGGTGCATTACTTCGTAACATTGGCATGATCACAAAAGATCAAGTCTCGAAAGACCGATTAGTTTAGTAGCCTTGGAAACACTAGATACATTCATAAATGTTACATTACATCACAAAGTGAAAAACTATAATAACATAGTCTCCATAGTCCACACTTCTATCCTCTTCGGACTATCCCTGTAGGTCATTCATAAAATACTTCTTCACATCCTGGAAAATATTAAAACATTGAAAGGGGTGAGCTCAAATGCTCAGTAAGGATAACAATATTGCGGAAGCTTTCATAAATAAACATAAACATTTTAAGGCAATGTATAACTAAAACAAAAGACTTTTAAACTTGAACATCAACATAATATGGAAAAAGTAAAATGGGATAATGCCATTCACTTATTCACATGGATATTCTACTGGTCGAATAATCACATGCAATATCAACAACCACTTTCATAATGATGGAATGTATAATGCTAGACATTCTGAAACATTTTGTCAAGGCCTCGGCCAAGACGTCTAAAATGATTAAGGCCTCGGCCAAAACCATAAATCAAATTGGGAAAGGGCCTCAGCCAATTCCACGTCTAGTTGTCTCATGAGACCTACCGATGCATCGAGGAGCTATAGCGGGCTCCACCCGTCACTTATTAAGTCCAATACATTCCTCATATGAATAGGTTTAAACATATCATAAACCATAACATAATCGTATCACATAAAACATGCATAAAGGAAACATAACATTTCCACATTTCAATCACAAGATATCAATACAACACATTGATATAATAAAAACGCTTTGAAAACCATTTTCAATACCAAAATAAAAGAAAGTTAAAACTTTGTATTTATTTTTCATCAAAAAAAGATGGCTTGTAGAGGAAGCCGAAACTCAAATAATGGTCACGGTGGCGGAGAAGTCATTGTCGCCACATAAGTACGGAAAGAAAAACATTCCCTTTTGTCGTTTAGCAAAACACTTCGTATAAAAAGATTCCTTTTGAATAAACATAAAAGTCAAAGGGGTTTATACACCGTATAAAAGAAAGTTGTGTATAAAACCAAATATGCCTCAATGAAAGGAGATTGAGACGAAGTCCTTAAAACGATCATTTTTTAAATAAAGTACATATATAATGTGTATTCACTATAAGTACACATAAATAATGTACAAATACAATATAGGACATAATAATATCATGACATAATTTGAAAGTAGGAGATTAACCCAAAGAATGAAAATTGGGTTAAGAAATTCCCTTACCTCGTGTCTGACTTGACTCAACCGTTCTTTAACCTCCTGAATAATAAACTAGAGTTAATATATACCTTATTAAGAACCATTTTCAATTTCATTATCATTTTTATATCACTTATTACAATGATATGAAAATTATGTAATTATTTATGTTAATAACGGTTGTTTTGTCGATCTTTGGTACTTGAGTCAACAATAAAATTCTTATAATTACAAGTTGTTTATGTGGTAGAATATCCATTATCTCCAGAATTGTATTCATGATTTAGATGTCATATATATCTCATATATCCAGTATATACATTCATTTATAATATTACGTAACATTTAGAGGTAAGAAATGAAATGCACCGTTCATGGAGACGGTAAGCCGTACGTACGCATGAACGCTACTTTCATTTCAATTTCATATTTAATGGAACGAAATCATAATGATATAAATGTATAATATAATTCCAGTATAATATAGTGTATAATACCATTTACTACATCCTTTATACATCCCACATATGGCATTAACGATTCAAATCACTTTGAGGGGGCGGTAGTCCGCACTTCCTAAAATGAAATTATCGCGTTTTACCCATAATGGAAATCATAAAGTATGCCATAAATGAGAAATACAGAATCATAAGTAAAACATAAACATATTATATATCATATATAAAAATAGTGACATCTTAATGGCCACCTTTGGAGGTGTTATATGAGTGTTGAACAATCATCGTTTCGTGAGGCAGAAATTCGCCATCCACAGAAACCGTATGTTCTTTAACCATTAGATGTAGGTGTGTGTAAGTGTAGCTAGAATCCTTCTTATAACAACATCCTAGTATATTGAGGATACTGGTTTTGTTACAAAAGAAATGAATAAAAAGATTTTAGGGGGTTGGAGAAGATAAATAAAACAAAACAACATTAGAGAAGACATTACCTCAAAATCGGGTAACTCTTTTTGATTTGAGCCAAAGGCTTCCTTGGGAAGAGTTCTACCCAAAGTGAGGCTTCTAGGAGTAAGAGGGGAAAGTTGGGAGAGTATTTGGCCAGAGGTTGGCCGAGCCAAATGGCTTGAAAGTGTAAATGAGGTGGAAGAGGTGGGGGCCTTTTATAAGTGGAGAGGAGGGGCTCTTTTGGAAAGATTGAAATGTTACATTTTTACACAATGCTTTTCGGATTCTAAAGGTCCCACACTTATATAATTCGAGGCTAAGGTGATAAGGGTTCGAAATATCCTCATCCAATTGGCTTTGGACAAGTGTAAGCCTTGGATTTTGCATTATCTTCCCATTTTATTTAAATCGTTAAATAATGAGGTCATCACTGCATCATCATGATGTCATAAATAATTTAATTTATTTAATTTCTAAAAATTATAAAAAAAATACTATGATGTAGGAAATCATTTTAGATTTCTAATGAATATTTATAATCAAAATTTGGACTTGTGTAACCCCACTTAAAAACTGTTTTAGTAAAACAACTCATGTTTGTGTCAATTTAATTTTAACATTAAATAAATATATATTAATGTCATTTTCCAACTAAAGTGGCTCCATGGGGCCCCCAAGTTGACCCATGGGTTGTCTTGGTCGGCCATGACTCATCCAATAGGAGCAGGACAAGTGTCATCCTCATCTCATATTATTATAACATTATTTGTACCTTAAACTACACTAATTACCTCTAATCGCGATTAAGAACTTAAAAGTTACTATTCACCAAAAAATTATTTTAATCTCATTGAACCACATTTTACTTCTTAATGACAACCATGTATGTCGGATTTTTGAAAATCAAATCACAGAAGTGGTAATATTTCATTTAAACGAAAAATCAGTTATTTAACTACCACTTAGTGGTTTCACTATTCATCAAAAATTGAAGTTTTTCAGAACAAAGCCAAAATTTCACCCTAAGCTATAATTGATATTCCGAATTCAAAAATGATGTCTATTTTACAAAATTACAAACATATAAGTTTCATTAATTAATTTTATAATTAATTCCCGCTGTTACAAAAAATGGCGTGTTTCTAAGAAACAATTTATATCAAAAGATTGGCAATTGTTTATGTCCGATTTCAATGTTAAATTAATTCTAATGACCACCATTGGATAAAATGGTAAAAATATATTCTAATTATAATTTAAAACCACTAAATAGTATAATTTATCACAATAAATTATTGTGATTAAAAAAGTTGTTTTAAGTATTTTTCACTATTCATAAATAAATTGGAAGTTCTCAGAAAGTTACAAAAAATTCAACTTAGGATAATTTCGATATTACGAATAAAAAAATGAAGTCCATTTTGAAATATAAAATTTCTATAATTTTAAAAAGTGGTTATTACTATTCATAACGGCTACTTTGATTAGTCGCGGTGTTTTAGAACTCGAAGCTGCGTACAATGCAAGCTATTGCATTATTGAATGAGAAGCGTATCGTGGAAGCTCGGGGTGTTACATTCTCCCCTCCTTCAATAAATTGCGTCCTCGCAATTTGAAATTTTTCTTTGAAAAAAAAAATAAAATACCTTTGAGGAAAACCCACATCGGAAATAAGATTAATAAAATTTAGCCTTAATAAGAGGGAAAGGGAAATGAAAAAGTCACCACCCAATTATGATCTGGATTAAGAGAACATTGGTGGCAATTAGAGACATATAATTGGAGGAAAAACGTAAATATTTGTAGGGAGTGATTGAGGTCATCAATCACAATAAACTGTCAAATTCAGGGCCTCAAAGCCTTCAATCTATGTTGATTTAAAATATCATCAGTTCAACAAGACATAAGGTATTAGGATAACACATTTTTTTGTTTTAATATCCCTTTACTAAAGTTTAAGAATTAATTTATTCATTGAATAAGAGATAGGTATATATATATTTATGCTTGACAATTAGAGTTTCAACCTTCAACTCATCTTTCACTCAAAAAGATAATAGAACTCAAAAATATTATACTTATCCTAATTGTATAAGGTTCCAAATGTTAACACATAACATTTAGATTAGTAAAATTATTTTTTAATAACCAGGGACTTCCTGTAGGCTAGTGGTAGGAAATAAAGGCCTGTCGCACTATGATTGTGGGTTCGATTCCTGCAGCTTTGTCCGACGCGACGGGTTATGCCCCATCCTGCAGGTTGTCCTTTTCTTAAAACTATAGTATCATAATATTCCAAAAATAATCTTTATAAATTTTTTATCCTTAAACAATACTATCCATGGTTCAACTTAATCCATTCCAACCTTAATAGTTATCCAAAATACCTCCGTCCAGACTTTCTCTAAAAGGTCTCTAAATTCCAAAATCAATTGTAACATCAGATTCCCCAAACAATGAAAAGTTTCTCTTATTGTCACATACTAAAAATATGATTACCTTAATCATATTACCTTAATCAAAAAGTACTGCAGTACAATATTTATATATATCACATTATTCTTATAACCAGAATATAATCCTTGAGTCCAAAAGCACCAATACATTAGTTATTCTGCTTCAACTGTAGTAACAGCATAAGATTGTCCTTGATCACTTGGCCTTTTCTGAGGTAAGTTTCCCTGATTCTTAGGACATTCATTTGCATAATGACCCATTTCTCTACAATTATAGAATTCAACTTTGATAGCCTCTTTCTTTCCCTTGCAATCACGAGCCTGGTGACCCTTTTCTCCACATTTATAACAAACTCCCATTCCTTTTAGGAAAGTATCAGGGTGATTCTTCCCACAATTATCACATAATGGAAAATCCTTCTTTCCCCTTTTCCCTTTATCTGTCTCTTGTTCCACCATTCTCTTCTTCTCTTGCTTTACTTTGTTGTCATAAGACTTAGAGAATTCCTTTTCTGTCTTGATAGCACACGAGACAATATCTTCGTATGATGAGAAGGTTTGTGATACTAAAGCTCGACGGAGAAATGGTTTTAACCCATCAAAGAAACGATCAATCTTACTTCTTGGGTTACGTATATAATCGGAAGCATACCTCTCTAACCTTGTAAAGTTGGCCTCATACTTTGCGACATTCTCATCCTCCTTCTGCCTCAGACTCAGAAATTGCCTTTCCATATCTGCTCGATGGTCACGAGGAAAGTATTTTTCTAAGAAAAGCTCTTTGAACTACTGCCATTCCATGTTTATTAATTCATCATATTCCTTTGTGTTTTGAATTAGTGACCACCATTGATCGGCATCTCCAGTGAGGCGGTAAACTGCCATGACAACTTTCTCCCTTTCACTACTCCCCAAGGCATGGAATATTTTCTCTAAGGAATTTATCCATTGCTCAGCTACTATAGGATTTGTACTCCCATTGAAGGTTGGTGGTTGTTGCCTCATGAAACGGTCTAGCATTTATCCTCCATGTTGCGGATCAGGGTGCTCCATACGAGTAAGGTTATTATTCATAACCTGTGTGTGTTGTCCCAGTACGGTGAGAAGCTGATCAGCACCAGTTGTATCACTAGCTCCACCATAATTATCTTGAGCAGGAGGGCAATCCCTACACGGAGTGCGTGCATTGATACAGTTTCCATTCCTTCCACTAGGCACCATTTCTAAATAATGGCATAAACTGGATTAGTTTATGAATCAAAATACATAATTCCATACTTGTAAAACACTTAACATAAATTGAACTAATTATGGATATAATCCATAATTATAAAAATGTTTTCTTTGAGGAAGTATATACTCATAACCCTTCATAGTGGCTTGTAAAGAAAATGGGAATTATCCTAAGCATATCCCCCGGGAGTGTCGTAACCAAGAGTGCAGCAAGGCCCGTTGTCGTGCACCGGTTCCCGTTCGAGTCTAGCTCAAAGCAGTGTTTTCGGGATTTACCCCTAGGTACATCTGTACCAGAGCCGCCTCTACCTGCTCGTATGCAGACAAGGATGTATTGCTCGGAAAACTCACAACATCTCTACAATACCAAAATTTTAGGAAGTTCTTTTATACTAATCCTCAAAGTCTATCTTTGGTCTATGTGCTCTAATCAGAGTTTATCTAAATCTAGCTTCCAAGGTTAGTACTAAACTGCCTCTGATACCAACTGTAACGCCCCGACCCCAGCTACCCAGAGTCAGTGCATTACTTCGTAACATTGGCATGATCACAAAAGATCAAGTCTCGAAAGACCGATTAGTTTAGTAGCCTTGGAAACACTAGATACATTCATAAATGTTACATTACATCACAAAGTGAAAAAATATAATAACATAGTCTCCATAGTCCACACTTCTATCCTCTTCGGACTATCCATGCAGGTCATTCATAAAATACTTCTTCACATCCTGGAAAATATTAAAACATTGAAAGGGGTGAGCTCAGATGCTCAGTAAGGATAACAATATTACGGAAGCTTTCATAAATAAACATAAACATTTTAAGGCAATGTATAACTAAAAAAAAGCCTTTTAAACTTGAACATCAACATAATATGGAAAAAGTAAAATGGGATAATGCCATTCACTTATTCACATGGATATTCTACTGGTCGAATAATCACATGCAATATCAACAACCACTTTCATAATGATGGAATGTATAATGCCAGACATTCTGAAACATTTTGTCAAGGCCTCGGCCAAGACGTCTAAAATGATTAAGGCCTTGGCCAAAACCATAAATCAAATTGGGAAAGGGCCTTGGCCAATTCCACGTCTAGTTGTCTCATGAGACCTACCGATGCATCGAGGAGCTATAGCGGGCTCCACCCGTCACTTATTAAGTCCAATACATTCCTCATATGAATAGGTTTAAACATATCATAAACCATAACATAATCGTATCACATAAAACATGCATAAAGGAAACATAAAATTTCCACATTTCAATCACAAGATATCAATACAACACATTGATATAATAAAAACGCTTTCAAAACCATTTTCAATACCAAAATAAAAGAAAGTTAAAACATTGTATTTATTTTTCATCAAAAAAATGATGGCTTGTAGAGGAAGCCGAAACTCAAATAATGGTCACGGTGGCGGAGAAGTCATTTTCACCGCATAAGTACGGAAAGAAAAACATTCCCTTTTGTCTTTTAGCAAAACACTTCATATAAAAAGATTCCTTTTGAATAAACTTAAAAGTCAAAGGGGTTTATACACCGTATAAAAGAAAGTTGTGTATAAAACCAAATATGCCTCAATGAAAGGAGATTGAGACGAAGTCCTTAAAAAGATAATTTTTTAAATAAAGTACATATACAATGTGTATTCACTATAAGTACACATAAATAATGTACAAATACAATATAGGAAATAATAATATCATGACATAATTTGAAAGTAGGAGATTAACCCAAAGAATGAAAATTGGGTTAAGAAATTCCCTTACCTCGTGTCTGACTTGACTCAACCGTTCTTTAACCTCCTGAATAATAAACTAGAGTTAATATATACCTTATTAAGAACCATTTTCAATTTCATTATCCTTTTTATATCACTTATTACAATGATATGAACATTATGTAATTATTTATGTTAATAACGGTCGTTTTGTCGATCTTTGGTACTTGAGTCAACAATAAAATTCTTATAATTACAAGTTGTTTATGTGGTAGAATATCCATTATCTCCAGAATTATATTCATGATTTAGATGTCATATATATCTCATATATCCAGTATATACATTCATTTATAATATTACGTAACATTTAGAGGTAAGAAATGAAATGCACCGTTCATGGAGACGGTAAGCCGTACGTACGCATGAACGCTACTTTCATTTCAATTTCATATTTAATGGAACGAAATCATAATGATATAAATGTATAATATAATTCCAGTATAATATAGTGTATAATACCATTTACTCCATCCTTTATACATCCCACATATGGCATTAACGATTCAAATCATTTTGAGGGGGCGGTAGTCCGCACTTCCTAAAATGAAATTATCGCGTTTTACCCATAATGGAAATCATAAATTATGCCATAAATGAGAAATACAGAAGAATAATTAAAACATAAACATATTATATATCATATAAAAAATAGTGACATCTTAATGGCCACCTTTGGAGGTGTTATATGAGTGTTGAACAATCATCGTTTCATGAGGCAGAAATTCGCCATCCACAGAAACCGTATGTTCTTTAACCATTAGATGTAGGTGTGTGTAAGTGTAGCTCGAATCCTTCTTATAACAACATCCTGGTATATTTAGGATACTGGTGTTGTTACAAAATAAATGAATAAAAAGATTTTAGGGGGTTGGAGAAGATAAATAAAACAAAACAACATTAGAGAAGACATTACCTCAAAATCAGGTAACTCTTTTTGATTTGAGCCAAAGGCTTCCTTGGGAAGAGTTCTGCCCAAAGTGAGGCTTCTAGGAGTAAGAGGGGGAAGTTTGGAGAGTATTTGGCCAGAGGTTGGCCGAGCCAAATGGCTTGAAAGTGTAAATGAGGTGGAAGAGGTGGGGGCCTTTTATAAGTGGAGAGGAGGGGCTCTTTTGGAAAGATTGAAATGTTACATTATTACACAATGATTTTCGGATTATAAAGGTCCCACACTTATATAATTATAGGATAAGGTGATAAGGGTTCGAAATATCCTCATCCAATTGGCTTTGGACAAGTGTAAGCCTTGGATTTTGCATTATCTTCCCATTTTATTTAAATCGTTAAATAATGAGGTCATCACTGCATCATCATGATGTCATAAATAATTTAATTTATTTAATGTCTAAAAATTATAAAAAAAATACTATGATGTAGGAAATCATTTTAGCTTTATAATTAATATTTATAATCAAAATGTGGACTTGTGTAACCCCACTTAAAAACTGTTTTAGTAAAACAACTCATGTTTGTGTCAATTTAATTTTAACATTAAATAAATATATATTAATGTCATTTTCTAACTAAAGTGGCTCCATGGGGTCCCCAAGTTGCCCCATGGGTTGTCTTGGTCGGCCATGACTCATCTAATAGGAGTAGGACAAGTTTCATCCTCATCTCATATTATTATAACATTATTTGTACCTTAAACTACACTAATTACCTCTAATCGCGATTAAGAACTTAAAAGTTACTATTCACAAAAAAATTATTTTAATCTCATTGAACCACATTTTACTTATTAATGAAAACCAAGTATGTCGGATTTTTGAAAATCAAATCACAGAAGTGGTAATATTTCATTTAAACGAAAAATCAGTTATTTAACTACCACTTAGTGGTTTCACTATTCATCAAAAATTGAAGTTTTTCAGAACAAAGCCAAAATTTCACCCTAAGATATAATTGATATTCCGAATTCAAAAATGATGTCTATTTTTCAAAATTCCAAACATATAAGTTGCATTAATTAATTTTATAATTAATTCCCGCTGTTACAAAAAATGGCGTGTTTCTAAGAAACAATTTATATCAAAAGATTGGCAATTGTTTATGTCCGATTTCAATGTTAAATTAATTCTAATGACCACCATTGGATAAAATGGTAAAAATATATTCTAATTATACTTTAAAACCACTAAATAGTATAATTTATCACAATAAATTATTTTGATTAAAACAGTTGTTTTAAGTATTTTTCACTATTCATAAATAAATTGGAAGTTCTCAGAAAGTTACAAAAAATTCAACTTAGGATAATTTTGATATTACGAATAAAAAAATGAAGTCCATTTTGAAATATAAAATTTCTATAATTTTAAAAAGTGGTTATTACTATTCATAACGGCTACTTTGATTAGTCGCGGTGTTTTAGAACTCGAAGTTGCGTACAATGCAAGCTATTACATTATTGAATGAGAAGCGTATCGTGGAAGATCGGGGTGTTATAGAGACCATGCCATGACTACCCCAAGCCCACCTTCCATAGGCCAGGGTTTGGTGACAAGCCTCAAAAAGGAATATCCCTAAAATGGGAAGGCATTACCATTAAACATGTACACACAAACATCCATCCACATCCCAACACATTGAAAGGGGGAAACAATTCAACCACTAAAACAAGGCTGAGTGAAAGTACAAGTGAAATATAGTGGGCTAGAAATCAAACCCAACAAGGAACTGAAAAGATTAAACTACAAAAAGGAAACTCTGATGGCCATCTACATAAATCCACACCTGATTGTGAGAGTAGTGAATCTACTAGAAGCTGAAGTAGTATGTCCTATCTGCCCTGTCCTACTAGACCCCACCTAGTCCTAGGCCACTAAGTCCATCGTCGTAGCATCCATCTGTCTCGTCCCCCTAGGAACCTCTGTCTAAACGTCAAACATCTACAATGGACACAACACGTACGGGTAGTGCCTGTGTAGGGGTGAGTATAAAATTACTCAGTTGGGATCCTAAGACCCTAAATGTCTCCCAGAATTCCACAAAGGAAAAACCGAAAAGCATGAACTCAATCACAAATAATAAAGTAAAAGAAAGATCACACCAGTTATATTACTTAAAGAACATAAATAATGATGATTATACGTAATTCAAAATCATCTTATTCTATTGAGAGGTATTAATGCTGAACCATGAAGTAGTCATTCTATTGATGACCCACACGGGGTCATAAGTCACTGATCCACCCAGGGTCGTAAGTGGTCAATCCACACAGGGTTGTGACTCGCTGATCCATGACGGGACACTCTAAAGCTGGTCATCTTCAGGTCATTCTACTGCTGATCCACACTGGGTTGAAAGTCATCGATCCATATAGAGTCGTAAATAGATTATCCATGATGGGAGACTCTAAGGCTGGTCCTTGTCAAGTCATGTTACTACTGATCCACATGGGGTCGTAAGTTTTCGATCCACACAGGGTCATAAGTCACTGATCCACGATGGTCCACTCTAAGGCTGGTCTTCTTTGGGTCACACTACTATTGATCCACACAAGTTTTTTAGTCATCAATCCACACATGGTCATATGTTGCTGATACCGATCCACCGAGGGTCACTCTTCATTTGACTGCCATCCAAAAGATTCCAAAACTTGGTGTGGTTGAGTTCTTGAGAAATAGCACCCCAAGACACTGGTCATACATCAACTTCAACGAAATCCCATGAAGAAGTAACCTGAAGAACCGCCATGTCATAAGGTTCTAATGCAACAGACAATGCATCAATCGGATTCCTGGTCTGTTAGTTTTAAGCATTTTAGTACTGAGTTTTTGATTGGATTCTAGTTCAATATAACCCATCCATACTATAACATTCTCCGAAAACCAAGTGGAGTATCTCAAAATGAATGCCTCGTCACAAGGGTCCCAACGCCATAGATGACGTGTCAATCAAACACCCAATTTGAGAGATACGCCCAAATTAGCAAAACGGGACCACTTGGGTCCAGGTCCAGTAGGGGTCTGGTCTCGCCAGCCTGACTAGTGGGTCTAGACCGGCAGATGGGTTCAGTCTGACCATCAGGTCTGGGCCAGCTAGAGGGTTCTACCCGTTAAGCAGACCCGGCCCAACGGGAAGGTCCAGCCCAGATCGCGGGTACGGTTCGTATGGCGTATCCGGCCCACCTGGAAGAACCCGACCCACGTGGATGCAAGCCAGTTGTTCTGACAAGATATGGTGTGTCCACTGTAGCCACCTGGCATTTCCATCGGGGCACCGCCCCCTCCTCCAAAATGGTCGGTTGGAGCCGACGGTTTTTCCAAATGGGCTATCTGAGCGGGCCGCTCCTCTCCCTATGCGACGCGTCGACGTCGCTCTCTTCCACCACTATGGCGCTTGTGGGTGCTACTCCTCTACATGGCCGGCTTGTCTGACCATCATGTCGGTGGTACCGCGCCGGAGGCTTCTTCTGCAGGCCACCAGAGATGATCTGGTGGTCCGTTTTCTTTCCTGTCTGCACCTACGGCCCTCCCGAGTCGCCACCTTCAACGTGAATCCCTAAGAATCACCTTTCCACTATGTTGATCGATCACCCATGAAGAACACTTAAAACCCAAGAGTAACGGAGGGTCTGAGCCTTGGTTGGATGGGTACGCGCCATTTTCCTTAGCGTTTCAACAAGGGGTAGAATAATAACCATTAAAACCCCATAATGAATCCCTGCATCAACGTCCCGCAAAAAATAACGAAATGCGGATCAACCCATTGGTCGGTTGGTCCACATTTCACATATTAATTAAGAATGGTGAAAGCAGGTTATTAAACATGTAAATCAAATAAAACCCTTACCTCGAACTCGTTGGAATCTATTGCGGAAGAAGAAGAAGAAGATTTGTGTGCGTTGTCGTTCAACGTTTGTCGCCGCTCGTCAACCTCTGAATAAATTCATCAACGGGAGTCGTCCACCCACTGTTATTTATTAAAGAGGAAGGTCAACAGTGTTTCATCAGAGTTTCCTCCTGTGGGTTCCCAATTCCCATGCCAACGATTTGTTTAAATAAATAAATAAATCTCACATTGCATTCATTAAAGTAGTTCATTAATGAACTATAATTAATAAACCAATTAATTATACATGCTTTGTGGTTACGCAACCAAAGAAACAAGTCAATAAATGTTATTCATTTAAAACCTGACGTTACTCTACAGTCCTGCCATCTGCCACTCAATTGTTGCAAAAAGAATAAAACAACTCACATTGTTATTTTTTATGTCCAATAATTAACTTTTACATCAAACCATTTCTTGTTAATGCTAAGCTTTTCTTAATTCAATACCAGTGCTTTGAATTCAACAGTGCCCTCAGATTATTGATCCGAGTACCAGTTCAAAAGATAGAAATCACCACTTTCATTTTTATTGAACCTATCTTAACAAATTTCAAAAAATATTAACATTCACCCTCGACCCGTGCTGGTCAAGGTTAGGATCCACCTAAGGGGAAAAATCCCTGATGAGATCAATGGTAATCTTGGATTTCCAATCTCAGTTACCATTTAAGAGTTATAAGGATTTGAAAATAAAAAAATGGTTACATAATTTTTTTATTTACGACCAAAAACATACTTCCATTTTTGGCCCGAGCCAGCCAATGTTAGGATTTTCCTGAAGAAAAAATACCCTCACGAGTTTAGTGGTGGTCTAAAATTTTTAATCTGAGTCACCATTCATGTTTCATAAGCATTTGAAAAATAAAATATTTTTATTAATTTATTTTATTTACAGTTATTCCATTTTAGGGTTTTCTCACTGGAGGCCCATGCCTACTAAACATAAGTCATGCCTATGGTAAACCCGCCATCCGTAACGCAACGGTGCCCTCAGATTTCAGATCCAGAAACCCTTTTAAGAGTTATTCCACTTTTCAAGAAAACTACTCATGTGCACTATTTAATGCTTAACATTTTTCGACAGATCATTCCTGGCACTACGTGGCTTGGAATCACGTAACGTCAATTTTCACAATCTCTTAATAATTCGATATAATTTAAAAAATTATAAGGAATTTCTGGGTCTTTACATTATCATGATCACATTATTTCCATATAATTATAAGCATGAAAATAATTGGTAACTAATGTTATCTTTATAATATAATCCATTTTTTTGAATAAACATGTGCAATATAAGTCAAAATAAAATAACATTATCCACTTAGGTAACATTGTAACACCCCGAGCTTCCACGATACGCTTCTCATTCAATAATGCAATAACTTTCATTGTACGCAACTTCGAGTTCTAAAACACCGCGACTAATCAAAGTAGCCGTTATGAATAGTAATAACCACTTTTTAAAATTATAGAAATTTTATATTTCAAAATGGACTTCATTTTTGTATTCATAATATCGTAATTATCCAAAGTTGAATTTTTTGTAATTTTCTGAGAACTTCCAATTTTTTATGAATAGTGAAAATTACTTAGAAACAACTTTTTTAATCAAAATAATTTATAGTGATAAATTATACTATTTAGTGGTTTTAAAGTATAATTAGAATATATTTTTACCATTTTATCCAATGGTGGTCATTAGAATTAATTTAACATTAAAATTGGACATAAACAATTGCCAATCTTTTGATATAAATTGTTTCTTAAAAACACGCTATTGTTGTGACAGCGGGAATTAATTATAAAATTAATTAATGCAACTTATATGTTTGGAATTTTGTAAAATAGACATCATTTTTGAATTTGTAATATCAATTATGGCTTATGGTGAAATTTTGGCATTGTTTCTGAAAAACTTCAATTTTTGATGAATAGTGAAACCACTAAGTGGTAGTTAAATAACTGATTTTTCGTTTAAATGAAATATTACCACTTCTGTAATTTGATTTTCAAAAATCCGACATACATGGTTGTAATTAAGAATTAAAATTTGGTTCAATGAGATTAAAATAATTTTTTGGTGAATAGTAACTTTTAAGTTCTTAATCGCGATTAGAGGTAATTAGTGTAGTTTAAGGTAAAAATAATGTTTTAATAATATGAGATGAGCTTGACACATGTCCTACCCTCATTGGATGTTCCATGGCCGACCAATACAATCCATGGGTCAACTTGGGGACCCCATGTAGCCACTTTAGTTGGAAAATGACATAAATACCTTTTATTTAATGTTAAAGTAAAAAATGACACAAACATGAAATGTTTTACAAAAACTATTTTTACATGGGGTTATACAAGTCATATTTTTGATTATAAATAGTCATTGGAAAGCTAAAAAGATTTCCTACGTCATAGTATTTTTTGTATAATTTTTAGACATTAAATATATTAAATTATGTATGACATCATGATGATGCAGTGATGACCTCATTATTTAACGATTTAAATAAAATGAGAAGATAATGTAAAATCCAAGGCTTACACTTGTCCAAAGCCTATTGGATGAGGAGATTTAGAACCCTTATCACCTTATCCTCGAATTATTAAAGTGTGGGACCTTTAGAATCCTAAAATCATTGTATAATAGAATAACATTTCATTACTTTCCAAAAGTGCCCCTCCTCTCCACTTATAAAAGGCCCCCACCACTCCCACCTTATTCACACCTTCAAGCCATTTGGCTCAGCCAACCTCTGCCCAAATACTCTCCCAACATCCCTCAATTACTCCTAGAAGCCTCAATTTGGGCATAATTCTTCCTAAGGAAGCCTTTGTCTCAAATCAAAAAGAGTTACCCGATTTTTTAGGTAATGTCTTATCTAATGTTGTTTTGTTTTATTTTTCTTCTCCAACCCCATGAACTATTTTTATTCATTTCTTTTGTAACAACACCAGTATCCTCAATATACTATGATGTTGTTATAAGAAGTATTAGAGCTACACTTACACACACCTACATCTAATGGTTAAAGAACATACGGTTTCTGTGGATGGCGAATTTCTGCCTCACGAAACGATGATTGTTCAACACTCATATAACACATTCAAAGGTGGCCATTAAGATGTCACTGTATTTATATATGATATATAATATGTTTATGTTTTACTTATGCTTCTGTATTTCTCATTTATGGCATACTTTATGATTTCCATTATGGGTAAACGCGATAATTTCATTTTAGGAAATACGGACTACCGCCCCCTCAAAGTGATGTGAATCGTTAATGCCATATGTGGGATGTATAAAGGATGGAGTAAATGATATTATATATGATATTATACTGGAACTATATTATACCTTTATATAATTATTATTTCATTCCATTAAATACGAAATAGAAATGAAAGTAGCGTTCATGCGTACGTACGGCTTACCGTCTCCATGAACGGTGCATTTCATCTCTTACCTCTAAATGTTACGTAATATGATGAATGAATGTATATACTGGATATATATGATATATATGACATCTAAATCATGAATATAATTCTTGAGATAATGGATATTCTACCACATAAACAACTTGTAATTATAAGAAGTTTATTGTTGACTCAAGTACCAAAGATCGACAAAACGACCGTTATTAACATAAATAATTACATAATGTTCATAACATGACAATAAGTGATATAAAAGGAATAATGAACATAAAAAAGGTTCTTAAGTAAATATAAATTAACTCTAGTTTATTATTCAGGAGGTTAATGAACGGTCGAGTCAGGACAAGACGCAAGGTAAGAGAATTTCTTAACCCAACTTCCATTATTTGGGTTAATCTCCTACTTTCAAATTAAATCATGATATTATTATGTCCTATTTTTTATTTTTACTTTCTTTATGTTTACCTATAGTGAATACACATAATAGATCTATTTTATTTTAAAAATGATCTTTTAAGGACTTCGTCTAATCCCCTTTCATTGAGGCATATTTGGTTTTATACACAACTTTCTTTTATACGGCGTATAAACCCCTTTGACTTTTACGTTTATTCAAAAGGAATATTTTTTATACGAAGCGTTTTTCTAATCGACAAAAGGGAATGTTTTTCTTTCCGTACTTATGCGGAGACAACGACTTCTCCGCCGCCGTGACCATTATTTGAGTTTCGGCTTCCTCTACAAGCCATCATTTTTTTAATGAAAAATAAATACAAAGTTTTAACTTTCATTTATTTTGGTATTGAAAATGGTTTTGAAAGCGTTTTTATTATATCAATGTGTTGTATTGATATCTTGTGATTGTAATGTGGAAATGTTATGTTTCCTTTATGCATGTTTTATGGGATACAATTATGTTATGGTTTATGATATGTTTAAACCTATTCATATGAGAAATGTATTGGACTTAATAAGTGACGGGTGGAGCCCGCTATAGTTCCTCGATGCATCGGTAGGTCTCATGAGACAACTAGACGTGGAATTGGCCGAGGCCCTTTCCCAATTTGATTTATGGTTTTGGCCGAGGCCTTAATCATTTTAGACGTCTTGGCCAAGGCCTTGACAATATGTTTCAGAATGTCTGGCATTATACATTCCCTCATTATGAAAGTGGTTATTGATATTGCATGTGATTATTCGACTAGTAGAATATCCATGCGAGTAAGTAAATGGAATTATCTAATTTTATTTTTGCCATATTATGTTGAAGTTTATGTTTAAATGGCTTTAGTTTTAGTTATACATTGCCTTAAATGTTAATGTTTATTTATGAAAGCTTCCGCATTATTATTATCCTTACTGAGCATCTGAGCTCACCCTTTTCAATGTTTTAATATTTTCCAGGACGTGAAGAAGTATTTTATGAATGACCTGCAGGGATAGTCAAAAGAGGATATGAGTGTGGACTATGAAGACTTTGTTATTAGTTTTTCACTTTATGATTTAATGTAACATTTATGAATGTATCTAGTGTTTCCAAGTCTACTAAACTAATCGGTCTTTCGAGACTTGATCTTTTGTGGTCATGCCAATGTTACGAAGTAATGCACCGACTCCGGGTAGCTAGGGTCGGGGCGTTACAGTTGGTATCAGAGGCAGTTTAGTACTAACCTTGGAAGCTAGATTTAGATAAACTCTGATTAGAGCACATAGCCCAAAGATAGACTTTGAGGATTAGTAATGAAGAACTTCCTAGAATTTTGTTATTGTAGATATTTTTTGAGTTTTCCGAGCAATACATCCCTGTCTGGATACGAGCAAGTAGAGGCGGCTCTGGCACAGATGTACCTAGGGGTAAAACCTGAAAACACCGCTTTGAGCTAGACTCGAACGGGAACTGGTGCACGACAATGGGCCTTGCTGCACTCTTGGTTACGACACTCCCGGGGGATATGCTTAGGATAATTCCCATTTTCTTTACAAACCACAATGAAGGGTTACAAGTATATACTTTCTCCAAGAAAACATTTTTATAATTATGGATTATATCCATAATTAGTTCAATTTATGTTAAGTGTTTTACATGTATGGAATTATGTATTTTGATTCATAATCTAATCCAGTTTATGCCATTATTTAGAAATGGTGCCAAGTGGAAGGAATGGAAACCGTATCAATGCACGCACTCCGTGTAGGGATTGCCCTTCTGCTCAAGATAATTACGGTGGAGCTAGTGATACAACTGGTGCTGATCAGCTTCTCACCGTACTGGGACAACTCATGCAATTTATGAATAATAACCTTACTCGTATGGAGCACCCTGATCCGCAACGTGGAGGATCAATGCTAGACCGTTTCATGAGGCAACAACCACCAACCTTCAATGGGAGTACAAATCCTATAGTAGCTGAGCAATGGATAAATTCCTTAGAGAAAATATTCAATGCCTTGGGGAGTAGTGAAAGGGAGAAAGTTTTCATGGAAGTTTACCGCCTCACTGGAGATGCCGATCAATGGTGGTCACTAATTCAAAACACAAAGGAAGATGATGAATTAACAAACATGGAATGGCAGGAGTTCAAAGAGCTATTCTTAGAAAAATACATTCCTCGAGACCATCGAGCGGATATGGAAAAGGCAATTTCTGAGTCTGAGGCAGAAGGAGGATGAGAATGTCGCAAAGTATGAGGCTAACTTTACAAGGTTAGCGAGGCATGCTGCCGATTATATACGTAACCCAAGGAGTAAGATTGATCGTTTCTTTGATGGGTTAAAACCATTTCTCCATCGAGCTTTAGTATCACAATCCTTCTCATCATACGAAGATATTGTATCATGTGCTATCAAGACAGAAAAGGAATTCTCTAAGCCTTATGATAACAAAGTAAAGCAAGAGAAGAAGAGAACGGTGGAACAAGAGACAGATAAAGGGAAAAAGGGAAAGAAGGATTTTCCATTATGTGATAATTGTGGGAAGAATCACCCTCGTACTTGCCTAAAAGGAATGGGAATTTTTTATAAATGTGGGGAAAAAGGTCACCAGGCGCGTGATTGCAAGGGAATGAAAGAGGCCATCAATGTTGAATGCTACAATTGTAGAGAAATGGGTTATTATGCAAATGAATGTCCTAAGCGTCAGGGAAACTTACCTCAGAAAAGGCCAAGGGATCAAGGACAATCTTATGCTGTTACTACAGTTGAAGCAGAATAACTAATGTATTGGTGCTTTTGGACTCATGGATTATATTCTGGTTATTAGAATAATGTGATATATATATAAGGATTGTACTACAGTACTTGTTGATTTCAGTAAGGTTTTAATATGATGAAGGTAATTATATTTTTAGTATGTGACAATAAGAGAAACATTACTTTGTTTGGGGGAATCTGATAAATTGATTTTGGAATTAAGAGACCTTTTAGAGAAAGTCTGGACAAAGGTATTTTGGATAACTATAAAGGTTGGAGTGGATAAAGTTTACCTTTGGATAGTATTGTTTAAGGTTAAAAAATTTATGAAGATTATTTTTGGAATATTATGATACTATAGTTTTAGGAAAAGGACAACCTGCAGGGTGGGGCATAACCCGTCGTGTCAGACAAAGCTGCAGGAATCGAACCCACAATCATAGTGCGACAGGCCTTTATTTCCTACCACTAGCCTACAGGAAGTCCCTGGTTATTACAAAATAATTTTACTAATCTAAATGGTATGTGTTAACATTTGGAACCTTATATAATTAGGATAAGTATAATATTTTAGAGTTCTATAATCTTTTTGAGTGAAAGATGAGTTGAAGGTTGAAACTCTAATTGTCAAGCATAAATATATATATACCTATCTCTTATTCAATGAATAAATTAATTCTTAAACTTTAGAAAAGGGATATTAAAACAAAAAAAAATGTGTTATCCTAATACCTTATGTCTTGTTGAACTGATGATATTTTAAATCAACATAGATTGAAGGCATTGAGGCCCTCAATTTGATAGTTGATTGTAATTGATGACCTCAATCACTCCCTAAAAATATTTACGTTTTCCTCCAATTATATGTCTCTAATTGCCACCAATGTTCTCCTAATCGAGATCATAATTGGGTGGTGACTTTTTCATTTCCCTTTCCCTCTTATTAAGGCTAAATTTTATTAATCTTATTTCCGATGTGGGTTTTCCTCAAAGGTATTTTCTCTTTTCAACCTTTTATTTTCAAAGAAAAATTTCAAATTGTGAGGACGCAATTTATTGAAGGAGGGGAGAATGTAAGCCCCCTAGCTTCCACGATACGCTTCTCATTCAATAATGCAATAACTTGCATTGTACGCAACTTCGAGTTCTAAAACACCGCGACTAATCAAAGTAGCCATTATGAATAGTAATAACAACTTTTTAAAATTATAGAAATTTTATATTTCAAAATGGACTTCATTTTTGTATTCGTAATATCGAAATTATCCAAAGTTGAATTTTTTGTAATTTTCGGAGAACTTCCAATTTTTTATGAATAGTGAAAATTACTTAGAAACATCTTTTTTAATCAGAATAATTTATAGTGATAAATTATACTATTTAGTGGTTTTAAAGTATAATTAGAATATATTTTTACCATTTTATCCAATGGTGGTCATTAGAATTAATTTAACATTGAAATTGGACATAAACAATTGCCAATCTTTTGATATAAATTGTTTTTTAAAAACACGCTATTGTTGTGACAGCGGGAATTAATTATAAAATTAATTAATTCAACTTATATGTTTGGAATTTTGTAAAATATACATCATTTTTGAATTTGGAATATCAATTATATCTTATGGTGAAATTTTGGCATTGTTCTGAAAAACTTCAATTTTTGATGAATAGTGAAACCACTAAGTGGTAGTTAAATAACTGATTTTTCGTTTAAATGAAATATTACCACTTCTGTGATTTGATTTTCAAAAATCTGACATACATGGTTGTAATTAAGAAGTAAAATGTGGTTCAATGAGATTAAAATAATTTTTTGGTGAATAGTAACTTTTAAGTTCTTAATCGCGATAAGAGGTAATTAGTATAGTTTAAGGTAAAAATAATGTTTTAATAATATGAGATGAGCTTGACACATGTCCTACCCTCATTGGATGTTCCATGGCCGACCAAGACAATCCATGGGTCAACTTGGGGACCCCATGGAGCCACTTTAGTTGGAAAATGACATAAATACCTTTTATTTAATGTTAAAGAAAAAAATGACACAAACATGAAATGTTTTACTAAAAAATTTTTTACATGGGGTTATACAAGTCATATTTTTGATTATAAATAGTAATTGGAAAGCTAAAAAGATTTCCTACATCATAGTATTTTTTTTTATAATTTTTAGACATTAAATATATTAAATTATTTATGACATCATGATGATGAAGCGATGACCTCATTATTTAACGATTTAAATAAAATGAGAAGATAATGTAAAATACAAGGCTTACACTTGTCCAAAGCCTATTGGATGAGGAGATTTAGAACCCTTATCACATTATCCTAGAATTATACAAATGTGGGACCTTTAGAATCTGAAAATCATTGTATAATAGAATAACATTTCATTACTTTCGAAAAGTGCCCCTCCTCTCCACTTATAAAAGGCCCCCACCACTCCCACCTTATTCACATCTTCAAGCCATTTGGCTCGGCCAAACTCTGCCCAAATACTCTCCCAACATCCCTCACTTACTCCTAGAATCCTCACATTGGGCATAATTCTTCCCAAGGAAGCCTTTGTCTCAAATCAAAAAGAGTTACCCGATTTTTTAGGTAATGTCTTCTCTAATGTTGTTTTGTTTTATTTTTCTTCTCCAACCCCCTAAACTATTTTTATTAATTTCTTTTGTAACAACACCAGTATCCTAAATATACTAGGATGTTTTTATAAGAAGTATTATAGCTATACTTACACACACCTACATCTAATGGTTAAAGAACATGCAGTTTCTGTGGATGGCGAATTTCTGCCTCACGAAACGATGATTGTTCAACACTCATATAACACCTTCAAAGGTGGCCATTAAGATGTCACTATATTTATATATGATATATAATATGTTTATTTTTTACTTATGCTTCTGTATTTTTCATTTATGGCATACTTTATGATTTCCATTATGGGTAAACGCGATAATTTCATTTTAGGAAGTGCGGACTACCGCCCCCTCAAAGTGATGTGAATCGTTAATGCCATATGTGGGATGTATAAAGGATGGAGTAAATGATATTATATATGATAATATACTGGAACTACATTATACCTTTATATAATTATTATTTCATTCCATTAAATACGAAATAGAAATGAAAGTAGCGTTCATGCGTACGTACGGCTTACTGTCTCCATGAACGGTGCATTTCATTTCTTACCTCTAAATGTTACGTAATATTATGAATGAATGTATATACTGGATATATATGATATATATGAAATCTAAATCATGAATATAATTCTGGAGATAATGGATATTCTACCACATAAACAACTTGTAATTATAAGAAGTTTATTGTTGACTCAAGTACCAAAGATCGACAAAACGACCGTTATTAACTTAAATAATTACATAATGATCATAACATGAAAATAAGTGATATAAAAGGAATAATGAACATAAAAAAGGTTCTTAAGTAAATAGAAATTAACTCTAGTTTATTATTCAGGAGGTTAAAGAACGGTCGAGTCAGGACAAGACGCAAGGTAAGGGAATTTCTTAACCCAACTTCCATTCTTTGGGTTAATCTCCAAATTTCAAATTAAATCATGATATTATTATGTCCTATTTTGTATTTTTACTTTCTTTATGTCTACCTATAGTGAATACACATAATAGATCTATTTTATTTTAAAAATGATCTTTTAAGGACTTCGTCTAATCCCCTTTCATTGAGGCATATTTGGTTTTATACACAACTTTCTTTTATACGGCGTATAAACCCCTTTGACTTTTACGTTTATTCAAAAGGAATCTTTTTTATACGAAGCGTTTTGCTAAACGACAAAAGGGAATGTTTTTCTTTCCATACTTATGCGGTGACAATGACTTCTCCGCCGCCGTGACCATTATTTGAGTTTCGGCTTCCTCTACAAGCCATTATTTTTTAAATGAAAAATAAATACAAAGTTTTAACTTTCTTTTATTTTGGTATTGAAAATGGTTTTGAAAGCGTTTTTATTATATCAATGTGTTGTATTGATATCTTGTGATTGAAATGTGGAAATGTTATGTTTCCTTTATGCATGTTTTATGGGATACGATTATGTTATGGTTTATGATATGTTTAAACCTATTCATATGAGGAATGTATTGGACTTAATAAGTGATGGGTGGAGCCCTCTATACCTCCTCGATGCATCGGTAGGTCTCATGAGAAAACTAGACGTGGAATTGGCTGAGGCCCTTTCCCAATTTGATTTATGGTTTTGGCCGAGGCCTTAATCATTTTAGACGTCTTGGCCGAGGCCTTGACAAAATTTTTTAGAATGTCTGGCATTATACATTCCCTCATTATGAATGTGGTTATTGATATTGCATGTGATTATTCGACTAGTAGAATATCCATGCGAGTAAGTAAATGGCATTATCTAATTTTATTTTTGCCATATTATGTTGAAGTTCATGTTTAAAAGGCTTTTGTTTTAGTTATACATTGCCTTAAATGTTAATGTTTATTTATGAAAGCTTCCGCATTATTATTATCCTTACTGAGCATCTGAGCTCACCCCTTTCAATGTTTTAATATTTTCCAGGACGTGAAGAAGTATTTTATGAATGACCTATAGGGATATTCAAAAGAGGATATGAGTGTGGACTATGAAGACTTTGTTATTAGTTTTTCACTTTATGATGTAATGTAACATTTATGAATGTATCTAGTGTTTCCAAGGATACTAAACTAATCGGTCTTTCGAGACTTGATCTTTTGTGATCATGCCAATGTTACGAAGTAATGCACCGACTCCGGGTAGCTAGGGTCGGGGCGTTACAAACATCGTGGGTGAACAACATTTATAAGAGAGTTTAAAATAATAGATAAAAAATAAATATTTTATTTTTTAAATATATTATATTATCATTATAATTATTTTTTGCTGATACTATTAGGATTAATAATTCCATAGATGGTGTAAGAGAATAATAATACTGGAATTCCAATGGTTTTGAAACCCTTACCTTTCACTTTCAGTAACATTATTTGAATTTAGTCTAATTCCTTTGATGAATGATCATTTAGTTAGTACATGACCTTAAGAACACTAATATGAGGCTTTAGAGATGTATTTTGTTAGATATTTTATAGGAGATGATGTTTTGGAACTGAGAAGAAAGGGATGGAGGAGGATTTTTATATTGACAAGGGGGATGGGTTTCATTGAATATAATACTAATTACTTTACAATTAAGACCAATGTCAATTAAAAATGTTGATTATTTTAACTATTAATAATTTTTTAATATATATATATATTATTTATATTTAAACACATCTAAAACTGAGTGAAATCATAGAAATATTTTATTTAGGGTAAGGAATTAATTTTTTTATTAAGAAAAAAAATATGATTTAATCTATCAAAATTGAATTATAGGTTTTGAAATTATTCTAATAAATTTTTAATATATTATTTTACTCAATAAATATATCTTATGTTATAATTTTTTTATAAATTATTAATTCATTTTTTCATCATAATGATGCTATAAAACATAATGTATATACAAAACCAATATTTTTTACTCTTAATCCAAAATTAAAATTCATCAAAAAATACCAAAAATTAACTCTAAGTTAATTTTAATGTTATTATTAAAAATTTTAAAATCATTTTATCATATTAAAATTATAATTATAAGGACTATAAATTCTACATAAAAAATATAATACATAAAAAAATAATTTTTTTAGTATAAAAATCTTTTTTTATAAGTTGTTATATTTCCATTTTGTATCATTTTTTAATTAATAAATTAAATAATTTTTTCTTATTTATACATAAAAAATAATTATTTAACAATATATAATATATACATAAATTTTCATAAATTTTGATATGCAGTAAAACTTATTTACAGTTCTTAGAATCATAAAGGGATATTTCCAAAACTGTAAGATCCCGGCCTTTTCTGGAGCAATCTCATGCATAATTTTAGGTATGTTTTGGTTGTTATTAAACAAAATTGGGTTGGGGTATGACCTTGGGTGTTTTTGGGTGACGTTTTTAAGGATTTGGTAAGATAGTGGGCTATGCACGGTTAGTGCGTGGTTTGGACTAACTGTGCGCAAGATAACTGTGCATACATAGGAAGTCGACATGGTTGACATGTGTTTTTCCAAACTGTGCACCATCAAGCTGTGAGGGAAGGGGAATACCACATTGTTGGTGAATGGTTTGGACTAACCATGCAGACTCCCAGGTGAAACCGTGAGCGCGGCCCACTTTATTCCAAAAATTGGCCTTAAAACCACGCAAACCTCTGAAACTTCTCTAATTCAACCTAGGATCGGGCTTGAAAAATTATAGGTGTTCCCAAAGCCTTACATAGTTAATAAAGGGTAATCCAAACACCGTTACTCAAGATTGAAATCTCAAGTTGAAGAAATTCTCTTCTCCTGGTAAGTAGATTTCATCTGATTGCTTATCCCATTCTTCATCTTATATTTTCTAGATCATTTCATAGAATTTATCACCTGTTTTCATGGATCTAAACCTAAGGGTTGAGATCTATATATAGGATTTTAGATATCGATCTATATTTTCAAGATCTTGATTTCCATTGATCTTAATTTTGGTTTAGGGTTTTATATATGAAGCTTTATTGACAATGTTATGCCGCTCAGATTTTGGGGATTTCCGTTGGGATAACTTCTATCAATAAACCAAGGTAGGTGGCCTATATCAAACTCCCATAGTTTCGATTTAGATATATGAATTTTAATTTATTATTTTCTATATTCCCTTGATAAATTATTTCTTAAATTGGAGTAATTAGGAAAGTGGAATTTAATTGAGGTCGCCTTCGTGGTTAATTGATTAGTGAATCATGGAACAAATTAAGAGGGTTTCCCAAATAGATATTTTAGAGATTTTTATGGGTTGATATATTTTAATTGAGATATGAAATTGATGGGGTAAATGATAATTAATCAAGATAATTAATTATGTTTCATGATTTGGAATAAAGATAATTAATTGGGAGAATTAATTATGTTCCATTATATGAAAAAAGATAATTAATTGTGAGAAAAAATTATGACATGTTGAGATAATTGTGTTGATTGATTAATTAATTGACTATTTAATTAATGGATTATATGATTGGTTAATTTTTGAGTTAATTAATGGCCTTTTAAATTTTTATCTAATCATTGGATTAGTAATGGAATGTTGGGGAAAATTCTTGTGATATAATGAATGATTAAATGGATGAGGTTTTTGTGGTGCTAGACATGGTGTTATGGGAAATTATAAGTTGGGACTTGGACATGGTGTTCCTCCCCAATAGATATCAAAGCATGATATTATGGGGTTCTAGGCATGAAGACCCACACCAAATGATTAAGGGAGTGCTAGGCATGATGAACTACACTCAACGAGATTACGTTGCTTGGCATGACGACCTACACCAAATGAATGATAATAATTAATGATATTTTAATTGGGATTTGGGGTGCTAGGTTGGAAGACCTACACCAAATGATTAATGATATTTAATGATGATCTAAATGGTAAACATGAGTTTCAACAGGGCCTAATGTGATGATTAAAGAATAAATGTTAATGTGATAACTATTTAAATTATGCATTGTATTATTTCTTCATAAATCTGCATGCACTATCTTTTGACTGAACTCGTTTTAGACACTATTGGTGGTGGCCAACTATGTTGTACTCACACCCCATTTGGGCCACCTAATCGGCACCTGATTAGACTCTATTGTTGTAGGACATGATAAGGGCAAGACCCTAGGATAGGTTTCTATTTGGGATTTGAGCATGGGAGAGGGAACGAGACATGGTTCGGGACATGTTTGGGAGTCATTGTGTCTTTACATTCAGTTTTATTGTAGAAACATGACATTTGGATTTTCATATATTGTTTTACCTTTAAGTTGAGTATTGTATTTTCATGATTTGGTTATCACATGAAATGGATTTGTTCTGGTTATTTATACTTTTCCGTACTTGGTTTTTGTTATTTTCTTCCATTGTTGTCTGATTATGATAAAAATAGGTATAGTCTCTCTAAGACTGACCTAACAGACCCTCACTACTAGTCAACACCCTCTGGTATATGTGGAGGTTCACTTGAGGGCATATAGCCCATCGATTCGGGGCACTGTTTAGTGGCTCCTTGCCCGGGATGTCACAAAGTGGTATCAAAAGAGTTTTATTTTATTTGTTCTTCATTTATCTTACTTTTTTGGGAATGGTAGATAGGAGAATATAAAGATTCAAGGAATGGTAATGCACTCGTGCATGGGAGTTGTAAAACCATGTATGAGAGAAAATCCAAGTACTTAGGGCGGGATTGTTGTGGTTGCTTCTTGTTGTTACAGTGGGATACTATTGCACCTTGGATAACGAACTTGTGATGTGATGTGATATTTTTTTTGAAAAAAGTTTAATTTTTATTCGTGGCCTAAAGGGGAATGATACTTGAGTCATCATTCATCATTATAGGAACTAAAGGTTGTTGTGACATTCATTATTCAAGGAACTCTGGGGAAAATGGGTTATTGGTGAGTTGTTTAAATTGACCTGATTTTCCTTGTTGTGAGATTCAAATAATGACGCAAAATGTGAATAAATGGGTGTCTAATGAGAACCATGATTGATGAAGTGGGTGCGATAAATTAATTAATTATTGAATTAATTAATTTGAGATAATGTGATTAATTAATTATTTGATTAATTATTGAGGATGTTTGTACCTTTATTAACCAAGCCCTAGGAGAAGGATAGTTAAGGGTAGTGATAAGGCCTCGTTGTGGACAGTGTGGTGAGAAAAAGGTGAAAGTACAACTTGAAAATTGTTGTGTTAGTTTCTCCTCTTATGTAAATGTTAAAAGGTTGTGTAATAAGACCTAAAACATGTGTTTTTATTTGCAGAGATATTCATCCATGATGCTTGGTGATGGAGACACTGAGGGGTATGGCCCAGAACGAACTTACAGACATGGAGATTAAGGCACAATTGTTGTAAATTAAGGTGGAAATGGAATATATCCATGAGAACATTGAACATTTCATGCAATTCATGGAGAGGGACCCGTGGCAAGTTCATAAAAGCATAACAGAGTTGAAAGTTTCAGGTACAACACCCTCATACTTTTACTAGATACGGCCGACCTAAGGGATTTGAATTATGGATTTAATATGTAGAGATGATACTTGATCATTTGGATAATTTGGATGAGATGAGGGTCAAGTTGGATTCTTATATTCTACAGGGTTCAGTGTAGTGCTGGTGGGATATTCAGGTACTATCTGGATAGATTTATGAGATGTTATGGAAGGGCTTTTTGGAGATGTTCCTAGAACACTTTTATACAAATAGACTTAGACAATAGAAGGCTTAATATTTTATGCATATGAACCAAGGAAGCATGTCCATAATGGCCTGCGCTGAACATTTCACAAATTTACAGTGTTTTTCTCCATCTTTGGTGGTAGATGAGGCTTCTTCAGAAAAATGATTTCAGGATGGGCTTAAGTGTAAAATTAAGTCCCGGGCGAATATATTTAGGCTGAATAAATTCATATAAGTAGTTAATTAGAATCTCATTACAAAGGTAAACCAAAAGGAGGTTTCCAATACTAGAAATGTGGGTGGATGATCAGGGAGTGTGCCTTTTGAGAGAAGGAAGTGCTATTTTGAGAACGACGGTCAGGATAGTGGAAAGCAAGGTGGACAGTCCGAAGGAAAAGTTTCACTGGATCTTTTTCATGATATTTTCCACCTATACGGTAAATAGTTACACTACCATGAAAATTTTCCTTGACTACCAATGGAGTGCTGGTTTTTTGGCAAGATGGGACACCTACAAGAAGTTCTGTAGGAAGCAGTGGTGGGATGTTGCTGAGGGACCAACTGCTCATAGTCAGAGTGAATGAAGGGGGTATTCTAGACCATATAAGTCTAGAAGTTGGAGTTCTACTAGAAGAGGCAGTGTACATAGTGCTTTAGGGTTTGATAACCCGTATCAATAGAGTGGTGATACTCAGGGGAGTCAGACGAAACCACATGGAAGAGGGGTTGGACAGTTACACATAGTGAAACCTAAACTTGTGGAGAATGAGGCTGGTCCATTGATAGTGAGAGGTAATATTATAGTTTCTTCTACTTTATCTAGTTCCTTGTTTGATATTGGCTCTTCTCATTCCTTTATATATGAAAATCTTGTTAATGGCTTGATCCTGGAGGTTGAGTCTGTAAGAGAGATGGTAAATATTGATACCCCATTGGGAACACAGACTAGGGATATCTATTTATGCATGGGATGTTCTCTAAAAATTGGTTAGTATCATTTTCTTGAGATATCTATGTCCTTGATATATCGATCTTCAACCTGATTATGGGTATGGACTGGCTAGTCACATACCGAGTCCACATAGATTGTTACCACAAGAGAGTGACATTTGTATCTCCAGAGGGTGATCAGTATGTTCACCATGGAGAAATGGATATCCATGTCAGTCAATCTGGGCCAATTACTCAAAAAATGGGAGTGATCACAAACCAAGTTTTTGGTCTTTTTCTAGATGATGGGAGTGGTAGGAAAGACATCATTCCACTAGTAATATAACTATTTCTGGATGTCTTTCCCGAAGACCATTCCGGGATGCCATCTGAGATAGATGTGGAATTAACTATTGATCTCATGTCGGGGGCTGAGCCAGTATCTATTCCACCTTATAGAATGGAATTTACAAGGCACTAGGAGATCAAAACACAGTTGGAGGAGTTGGAGGATGAAGGGTTTATCCATCCAAGTACGTCACCTTGGTGATCACTTGTTTTGTTTGAAAAAAGGCCGATAGAAGTTTATGCATGTGTGTTGATTACCATAAGTTGAATAAAATTACCGTAAAGAACCAATATCCTCTTCCTCGCATTGATGATCTATTTGAAAAGATGAAGGGGGATTGTGTTTTTTCTAAAATGAATCTAAGATCAGTGTATCATCAGGTGAGAGTACAGACTTCTAATATAGTGATAACTTATTTTAGGAGCAGGTATGGCCTTTATGATATTGTTGTAATTCCTTTTGGGTCGAAAACATTTCCTACAATGTTTATGGTTTTGATGAACATGTCCATACATTCATACTTAGATCAGTTTGTGGTGGGGTTTGTTGAAGACATCTTGGTGTAAACTAAGACTCATGGTGATCATGTGCAATATCATGACATCGTCCTGGGTACACTAAGAGAGCATCATCTATACACCAAGATATCTAAATGTCAGTTTTGGATTGGCAAGGTACACTTTTTGGGGCACATCATCTCAAAAAAACTTGTGTTAGTGGACCCAGAAAAAGTGTAGGCAATGATTTTTGGGAGCATCCCAAGAACAATTTTTATATCCGATGCTTTTTGGGATTATCATGTTATTACAGTAGTTTTGTCCTGGATTTTTCATGATTGGAATCACTACTTATAGGATTGAAAAGTAAATGGTTAATGTTTGACTAGATAGGAGAATGTGAGAATTCTTTCTAGGAGTTGAAGAAGTTCTTAACATCAACACCAATTTTGATCCTTCCTGATTTGGGTGAGGTGTACACGGTGTATTTTGACACTTCTGGGATCAGACTCAGATTTTTTTGATTCAATAGGATAGAGTCATTGCTTATGTGTCTCAGTAATTGAGGGCACAAGAATTGAATTACCCTACTCATGTCCTCGAATTGGAAGGAGTGGTTTCTGCTCTTATGTTTTGGTGAAATTATCTCTTGTTTGAAAAGATTATAGTATTTAAAGATCACAAAATCTTAATGTATATCTTTTCACTACGTGACTTGAATCTTCCACAGTGAATATGGGTAGATTATATGTTTCCCTTTGATTTTGAGCTAGCATATACACCTAAAAGGGGAATACTGTGACTGATGCCTTGATCTATAAAACATAGATTTAGATGGTACAAGAGTCAAGTTCATAGTGGAAGATGATGAATTTTCTGGACAAAAACCGTGTGGTGGCTCAGGAGATTTTGGAGAGGATGACTCTGGTTTCTGTAGTTGTAGAGTCTACACTCTTGAGACGGATCAGGGATAGAATGTACGAGGATCTAGAGTTTTTAGACTTAAGGGAAAGCCTTGAAGAAGAGTAGACAACCTAAGAAAATATAATAGATGTGGATTAGATCATCTATGTAAAAAATAAGGTTGTTGGTCCTACGATTATGAGAAAGGAACTCATACGAGAATTTCATGTTTCAAGGTGGGTGGTACATCAAGGGGTGAAAAAAATGTACAATGACCTACGATCACAGTTTTGGTGTCCAGACATGAAAATGGGATAGAAGGGTTCATAACTAGATTTTTCACCTGTCAGCAGGTGAAGTAATAATAACAATGACCTAAAGGTCTTCTGTAGTGGTTACCTATTTTGGAATGGAATTTGGATGACAAGACTATGGATTTCTTGGTATGAATTCCAAATACTCTTAGTAATAATGATTCTATTTGGGTCATTGTGGATTTACTAATTAAGGTACCACACTTCTTGCATATTAGGGAAAACACTATAGTAGAGCAGTTGGGAGAACTAGATGTGAGATAGGTAGTTCGTTTGCATTGGGTGCCATTGTCTATAGATTCAAATCATGATTTTCCCTTTAGTTCACACTTCTATTAGGTCTTACAGAAGGTTCTTGGTACACTGTTTCTATTTAGTACAACCTTCCACCCACAAACAGATGGGAAGTCGGAGCATACTCTACACATGTTATAAGATATGTTGAGAGCATGTGTGTTTAACTTTAGAGGATCATAGAAGAATCAATTTTCTTTAGTGGAGTTCGACTACAAAAAATTTATTAGGAAAATATACAGATGAAACCATATGAGGAAATTTATGGCAGACCTTGTAGATCGAAGCTATGTGGGTTAGAGGCAGGTGAGTCAGATTTTTTGGGACTGAGTCACTTTTAGGAGACATCAGAGCTGGTAAAATTGATACTGAAATGTATAGCTATGCCTCATAGTAAGAAGAATTCATATTATGATAGATGAAGACAACCCCTAGAGTTTAAATAGGGTTATCTTGTATTCCTTCTGGTGTCTTCTAGATTGGGTCACCAAATGATACAGAGGCAGGGCATGTTAGTGCACATGTTTGGGGGACCGTTTGAGGTACTGGAGAGAATCGGGCTGGTGGCATACCGATTAGCACTTCCAAAGAAATTAATTTCTATGAATGATGTTTTCCTTGTGTCCCAACTATAGTAGTATTTCTCCAACCCTCCTCATTTGATTTATTTATAATATGTTGACCTTGATATAGATGTGTCCTTTTAGGAACATCTGATATGTTTTCTGAGTCGCTGTGAGAAAGTGCTATGGGGAACGACCATAAATTTTTTTCATGTGTTATAGAAACATGGAAATGTTCAAGAGGAAACTAGGGAATGGGAACTAGACATGAGGTCTTAATAGGACAATTATTTTGGCTCAGAATCATAGAGAATTTTGGGAGTGCAGCTTGAGGATGAGCTGTTATAGGGTGGGGATATTGTAAGATCCTAACCTTTTCTAGAGCAATATTAGGTGTGTTTTCAGATACTTTATGGTTATTATTAAGAACCATTGGTTTGAGGTTTGACCAGGGCTGTGTCTGTGTGATAGATTGAATAAATTTAGAAGATAGGGGGTTGTGCATAGTTAAATCAGGGTTTGGACTAACCGTGTGCAAGCTAGTCGTGTGAATAGTGGAAGTCAGCATTGTTGATGCATAATTTTCTTAACCATGCACCATCAAGCCATGCGGTCTATGGAAGATGGCATAGTTGGTGCACAGTTTGGCCTATCTGTGTAGACTCCCAGGTGAAACCATACACGTGACCCAGTTTATTTCAAAAATTGGTTTTAAAACCACCAGAACCCCCAAAACCTCTCTAATTCAACCTAGGCTTGATCTTGACAAATTCTAGGTGTTCCAAAATCCTTCCAAGGGGATTCCAAGGTGATCCAAATGTCGTTCCTTGATATCAAAATCCCGGATCGAAGATATTCTCTACTCCCGGTAAGTGGATTTCATATTGTTGTTTCTCCCGTTCTTCCTCTTATCTTTTCAAGATACTTTCATGCAATTTCTCTACAATTTTCATGGATCTAAACCTAAGGGTTTAGATCATGATCAATGATTATAGATCTAGATCAATATTTTCATGATCTTTATTGCCTTTGATCTTAATTTTTGTTTAGGGATTTAGATTCGAAGATTGATCGATGACGTTGTGCTGATCAGATTTCGGGGATTTCTATTGGGATAACTTCTATTTATAAACTGAGGTAGGTTGTCTAAATCAAACTCCCATAGTCGTGATTTTTATATGTGAATGTGAATTTATGATTTTCTAGATTCCCTTGATAAATGATTTCCTAAATTGGAGTAATTTAGAAAGTGGAATTGAATTTAGGTTTCCTTTGTGGTTAATTAATAATTGAATCTTGTAATAAATGAATGGGGTTTCCCAAATATTTATTTTGTGAATTTTTTATGGGTTGAGATATTGTAATTGAGATATTTAATTTACGATGTGAAAGATAATTAATTGGGAGAAATAATTATGTGTCATGAAGTTGACCAAAGATAATTAGTTGGGAGAATTAATTATGTGCCATGATGTGGTCAATGATAATTAATTTTGAGAATTAATTCTCACATGTATAGAGAATTGTGTTGATTAATTAATTAATTGACGAATTAATTAATGGATTATGTGATTAGTTAATTTTTGATTTAACTAATGGAATTTGAAATGTTTAACAAATAGTTGGATTATTAATTGAATTATGTAGAAAAATTCTTGTGAAATAATGAATGATTAAATGGATGAGATTTTTTTGGTTCTGGATATGGATTTCTGGACCAAATAGAAGTTGGAACTTGGACGTGGTGTTCTTCTCTAATAGATGTCCAAGCTGGAGATTATGGGGTTCTAGACATGAAGAACTACACCAAATTATAGAGGGTGTTCTAGGCATGATGACATACACTCAACAAGATAGTGGTGCTAGGCATGATGACCTAAACCAAATGAATGATAATAATGAATGATATTTTAATTGGGAGTTCGGGTGATAGGAATAAATAATTACAAAGAACGATTATTGATATTGAATGATGATCCAAATGGGAAAGATGAGTTGAAACTTTTCCTAATGCAATGATTAATGATTAAATGACAATGTGTTAACTATTTAAATTATGTATTATATTTATTTCTTCATAAATCAACATGCACTATCTTTTGACTGTACTCATTTTAGACACTTTTGGTGGTAGCCTACTGAGTTTTACTCACATCTTATTCAGGTTTCTTGATCGGCACTTTAGTGGACTCTATTATTTCAGGACATGAAAAGGGCAAGGCCATGGGATATGTTTTTTTTGGGATTACAACACGGGAGAGGGAACCAAATGTGGATTGGGACCCGCATGGGAGTCGTTGTGTCTTTACTTTCAGATGCATTGTAGACACTTGACAATTTTTTTAAAGCATTATTTACCTTTCAGTTGAGCATTGTATTTTCCTGTCTTGGTTATCATATGGCATGTATTTTTATGGTCATTTATATGCATTCGTACTTGGTTATTGTTACTTACTTCCATTGGTGACTTATTTAGATAAAAGAGGGTATAGTCTCCCCAAGACTGAATTACAATAACCTTGCTGCTTGAGGGAAACCTCACTATACATGGAGGCGCACTTGAGGTAATGTTGCTAATAGGCTCGGGGCACTGTTCAATGGCTCCTAGGTTGAGACGTCACAAACACTAATATGGGTTGAATCAATGTTTGTATACTTTTATTCAAATTTTTATTTTTATCTATTTATTAAGTATTTACTTATTTAGTTAGATATTATATGTTTCTCTATATATCTTTTTGATAAATATATATATATATATATATTTGTAACAAGAAACCAACACAAGATAACACTAAGATCTGTTGATGAGGTATACCTCTCTAAGGATGACTACATCCTATTGATACATGGTTTTAATCCCCCATAAAAATCTTCCTTACTATTATTAAAAGAATAAAAACCAAGGGTATAGACTTGTAATTTCATTCCTAATAATAACCAAGAATAAAGAAAGAAATGAATCATTTTTCTATAATCCAGAAAGAATACATGATTTGGATTAAACCTCTTAATGTATGATTGGTATCTAAACTCTAGTTTCCACCTGAAATAATTATCTAATCTAATTATTTATCATGAATAAATATTCAACAATTATTTAATCATATCCAGACATCTAAAGTAGAATATTTTAGGATGGGTTTCTAAATTCCTTGGCTTGAATATGTTCATTAGAAGATAATGAAGAATTCCTCTCTATTCTCTATCTTCTTCTTCAATGAACAATAGAAGCACTATCTGTCTCTTTTCTCTTTATTAGATACACATATTTTCTTCCTCTAGGCCACTATATCAACTCACATTCATTCATCCTTTATGGTGAAATAAATTCTATCAAGCCTACTTTCATTCCATATACCAACAGATGATTTACTTGAGCACCCCTTCTTGTTTATCTCACCCCTTCAGAATGTTAGAACCATTCACGAAGCATTCTTCAAAGCACCTCATGGAAGGGAATTTTATATTTTGTCTCCTTTACAAAAAGGTATTATGTTGAAACCTCTACTAAGACCTCCTGAATTACTAAATATTTGGAAAGGCACATCAATGTGTCTCCAAGTTGGGTTTTTATATCTATAATAATAGGTTTCTAACAATTTTCCTACCAAAGGATAGGATAATCATGATGTCTATAGGTTTTAATACTTATGGTTAGGTAGACCCTTACCATAGGGATAGTTTTATGGAGTTTCTAGTCTGGGATTTTAGGGATATGAATTTTTTCACCACTTCTTATTTCTAAATCATGGAGCCTCTAATTCCCAATAGGGTTAGTGATGATCACACTTGCTTTTACCTTTTACAAAGTAAAAGTCTCCCATCTCTCATGGGACCACACAATAGGAATCCCTCCTGGTATAAGCCTCGAGAATTTTGGTTCTAATCTAATAACCTTCATATTCATTTCACATATAAACGATCATTGATCCATCCCCTTGTCCACCATCACCCAGTATTGTTTTTATATATGCCTGACCTCTTCCATCAACAGAGGAGAATGTGTGTGGTTTGTTTAATCATTCACATCCTCTTGATTCTCACACCGAGCATGACTCACGTGGGCTTAAAAAATACTTTTGATACATGTATAGTTGATCAATTAATCACATTTGTTTCTTTATTAGTCTATGAAAATATTTTCATATCACCCTTGAAATATAAATTTCAAATTTCTATAATATTCATCAATTAAATTCTTGAAATATCATATATTAAAACTTAAATTTCATCTTATTTATTTTCCTTTTTTATTTTCCTTTTTATATGGTCTTATTTAAGAGTCATTATATTCCTTATAGTGTTTGGAAATTTCATTTTTTCCTCTAAAAATTTTTTAGTTGTTAATTCATACATATTTATAATCCACATGATAATGATATAATGAATGTGATGTGGAATAGTCTTCTATGATGTGGTACTCATATCAACATCTTGAAATCCTCCTCATCTGGTTCTACATGTTTTATTATTTAAATCATGATCATGATATTGATCATGATATAGATCAAGATTATTAATCCATGAATATAATATCATTAACATCATTATAATTGGTTCATAAATCTTATGAATATTTGGATTATAGATTCTTTTCTTCCCAGTTTTAACAATGTCTTGAATCATACATCATTCACTAAAGAACAATACAATGTTCATGGGAACCTTATATTGTTTTTTATTAACGATGAGAGGGATTTTCTAAACCATATAGAGGAACTATCTCAATATTATGACCAAATTTCAGAACATTATGACTAGATTTCCCAACCATATGAGTACCTCATCTAAACCTTATTATTACTCACATTAACCCTAAAAAGATATATTGCACTAAAATTAACCTTATAGTAATTTTTCTGAACCTTATGTCGATGGTTGTCTGAACCTTAGGGGACTTGTATGAACCTTACATCAATTGTTGATTCAGCCCCAAAAATAATTTTCAATACCTTATTATAGTGGGTTTATCAACCATAGAAAGACAATGTATCAACCTTATAAGGTCTAGTCTATTTCTATTCCTTATCTAAGCTTCATCAAATATTTTTTTCACTTTCTTTAATAGATTCATAATTAGGCATGACATCCAATTAATTTTGATCATTAATTAAAATCCAACCATTATCCAAAGATTCATAGATGTATAATCTTTACATCATATAAATACTTCATCGAATCATTGTACTATTTGAAAACCTTCATCTTCCAAAAAATACTATAGAATAAATTTCTATAAAATCAGTACGTTTCTATTTCCAAAAGGATTTTCTCACAAAAAAATCATCAAATATTATTACATTCTCATTGAAGTAAATTTTCATATTATATTTTAATCATAATATATATAATAATGTATTATCTCAAATACAATTTAAAAAATATGTATATCAATCACCGAGTAACAACATATTCATACCATCATTTCCAAGTGAATAAAACGTAGATCCTATCTAATAAAAACACCTATTTAAGATTATAAAATCTATTCCAATTATCTCATTGTTGGTACATTATACCTCTTCATTATTTTACTTGTGAATAATGGTAGAAAATAACACAAATAATAGTCATCTACATCATGTAACAATACCTCCTTGAATCAAACTAAAATAACACCTTATTTTAATTTATTTACCACACAATTGTTCATGGTATCTTGAATCACTTCATGGATTCAACATAAACCTAACAAAAAAAATTAATATTCAAAATTGAATATGAATCATAATTTTATATCTTGTAAAATTTATAATTCTTATTGAATATATTGGGGATTTATATTTATAATATTTCCCACTTCTCATCAGTATGATTGGGAATATCAAACAACTTCCATATTCTAACTTTCTTCTCAACTCTCAAAATTCTTATTAATATTTTTGGGCGCATCAAAAAAACTTCAATGATATTCAATATTAATATATTAATATCCTGAATATTTACTTCATCCATATTGAAAAAAATACAACACCAATACAAAGTGGGTTCAACAATCTCACCATTTTTATTTATATTCAATACATACTAGAATAACTGATATGTCAATTTTAAATCTATCATGATCTTCTATACTGCATTTGTTACTGATTTATTTTATTTTTTTCACCTCATTATTAAATATAAATAAAATTTTCCTATGAGAGGATGATATCAATTCATATATAAATTATGGTTCCATCAGGTATCCCACCCTATGTCCACTTGATCCTTGTTTTATATAGAAAAAACTAGGCTTGATATAGAGATAAAATCTATCCATAATTTGAAAAATAATCATGAAAACTTATACTATTTTTTTATTTTCTTCTTTAGGGTTTTTATAAATATTTCCTAGTGGAATAAATTGATACTAATTGAAATATTCATTTTGATATCTATAATATTAAATATCTATACTCATATCAATACATAAATTAAAAAAATTCACATACATCTTGCATGTTTTTATATTCTATGACCCAGCCTAGAAATATATTAATTGTCATCATCTTATTGTCATTGATTAAAAGAAATTATATAATTAATATAAAACTTATTTCTTTTATAAATAAGGATTTTTAAAATACATACATACCTAATAAACTACTTTTAAAAAAAATTTATAGAAATTTATTATTTATATAAAATAAATTAGTTCGGTAGATTGTCAATGTAAAATCCCCCTTAGGTGATGATCTATATTTTCAGTTCATTAAGGTTGATCTAATTGTTTTATTTTGTTTATATCTATAAATGATAGATCATACTAGAATGGTGAATATTCAATGTTAAACCTTATTTTTCTATCTCTCTTGATAACTATCTTCACCATTATATCACTATACTGTGGGCACAAAACTATAACAAAAATGATAATGGAATATGGTAGATCTTCATTATAATCAGTATGAGTAGTTGTATTACACATTTATTTTCATCCAATTTTCTATTTCTAATTTGTTTTGAGTTTTGGATAGACTCCTCATGATTGGTATCCTATTTCTAAGGAATGTTCTATTTGTTATCATGGATAAATTTCTTTTCTCCCTTTGTAAAAAAATCATTTTTTATATGTCTCATCAATGAACTTACATTCCATTGTTATTTCTTTATATTTTTCATTATTTACTATTGAGGTTTTGTGGTTGTTTAACAATCATTTGAGTTGTGTCTATATTTTTCTCACCTCCCACAAAAAACCTATGAATCCATCTTGTCATCATTTTTTGAAAACCACACTTGAAATTTAGATTCTTCTTCATATTGAATAATTTATTTCAATGTTTCATTTTCAATTTACTATAATTCTTCAAATAAACATTTGTCTTCCAATTTTGTCATACATGTGATAAAAATTAATTATGTGTGTGTTAAACCATCTTGGTTCATCCACATGGAATCTAGGAAGAATTATTTAAGAAATCAAACATCATGTTTTTTACATGTTTTTAATTTTAGTTTAGATAAATATTTCGTCATTTAATACAAATATATATGTATTTTTTCATGTGTCTATGGTATGTATTTATATTTCATTGTATAAGCCTAACTCTATTTGGTGTGTCACTCTTATTTGAATTTTTAGGCTTAGTTTGAGACAACTTATTCTTTTGGGTATACTCCATGGTTGAATCACATTTCTTCATTTATATATTCTTGGGAGTATTTTGATATTAATGTTTCTCTAGATTTATTTCCAAGGATGGATTATATTTATTCATCTATTTCTATGGAATTTTATTCCCATTTTTCTTTTATACGTCATGATAGGACCACACACCATCCTTATGGATACAAACATTGTAATTATCATAGATATATTTAGTTTTTCCAAATATATTGAAAATGATATGTTTTTTCCTAATCTATGGATGTTGCCTCTAATTGTTATTTCTTCCCATGAGATGGGACCCCTATGTTCTTATAGTCTTGATATATTAAAATAAAAATAAAATTTATTATGTAGATATATGGTGTATCATTTTCACTTCCCAAACATCCTAGTTTTTTCTTTTTTTAACTACTTTTAGTAAAAAAAATATTATTTGAGGATCATGTTGTTTTTGGGAATTATTATCTATCAGATGTAATTTCTTTAGTGAGAATATTATAATATAATTTCTTCGTACCACCATGGATTTAGTGGTTTAAATATAAATTTTTTCCGTATCCACTTTTTTATAGATTTTATGTTAAAAATGTATTTTACAAGGAGACTAATTAAACGTAAATATTTTTTTCATAAGTGGATAATTCATTTGATTTTTGGATAATATAATCCAATGATTAGTTAATATTTAAATATTTTTTAGACTACAAGTATTTAATTTAATATAAAAATACTAAATAATAATTTATGTGGTAGAAATTCCCTTCATAATTTTCTATGAAGATTCATATTTTACAATTTTAATATATTTAAATAGAACTTATAGCTCTAAAAACTTCATGTTGATATTAATTTTTTCATCCATAGATTATCTTACATTTTCTTAAAGATCTATTTTAATTTTATTTATACTTCCTTCATTAATTTTAGTTTTTTTCTTGTTGAATATATTCAATACCATTAATCTTCTTTTCCTTGAAATCTAGTTGAAAATATTTAGTAAAATAACTTACAATGCTACTGTGTTTTTTCATGTTGTTAGGATTATTATTTATTATTAATTGTATTAATCCATCCATTTTTAGATATGTAGAACATTTCCTTATGATTAAAATTCATTCCACATACGTGTCATACTTATTTAGAGAGCTTAATAACGTTTTGTAACATTTCATTAAAATTATTGTTCATCATTTCATACTAAACATAATGGTGGGTGATCTATACCTGCATACTAAAAATGATATAAATATATGAGACAACTTCTTTAGGAATGTTATACAATATTTATTTTAAGGAAACAATTGTTTTATCTTTAAAATTAATAACTGTATTATAAATTCCACTAGTTCTTGGATCTTCTTAATGGTTGAATTTATAATAATTATAAAATAACTCTTGTTAACCTAAATAATATAGGATTTCAAAAGTTGAAAAATTACCCAACTCATTAGTAGTAGGATTAAATACAATAAATTTATATCCCATGCTATATTTTTATTATTTAGAATCATATAATGTTAATTTAAGTTCTTTATCCTTCCATACACATAAAATTTATCATACCATCACTATTATCTAATGTAGCATTAATAATTCCACTTTGAATACCAATAAATATTTTGGAGTCCCCATCATTGTTGGCATACTTTTTCAATTTCATTACATCTCATTTATTCATATTCCTTAATATATTGGATGGTATGTATTCCATGGTTTTTTATCAATGACTTATTTTAACACATCAAATATTTAAATCATGATGATTTTGGAAAGATGATCATAATTAATAAAATAAAATAAAATATATGAATCCAATAGAGGTGTGACCTTTTTTGATGCTAATGGATAAAATCATGTAGGTATGATTCTAACACTCATACGGGGGTTAGTAAAATATTTTTGGTATAATTTTATTTCAATTTTACTTTTTATCCCTTTGTCACATCTTAACTTATTCAATGATTGATTCTCTCTTTATGTTTTTATCTCCCTTGAAAAGTATGAATGTATATATGGAATATGAAAGAAACAAAAGACAACATGAGTATTTTTTATGAGGTTCAACTACATATTTATAGAAATATTTTTGGTGATATTTGGTTGTCATCACATGCACACAACATTATTCTTATTATAAAAATAATCACTAGAAAGGGTATGGACTTAGTTTAAAAATAATATCACAGACTAGGTAAACAAATAAGTGAATTTATATTCGTTAACATCTTTAGAAAATAGAAATTAGCATGAACATATTTATGTATGATCATCAATATATCCCTAGTCCTCAATTGACATAATACTCTAATATAATTTATTTTCATGAGAAAATATCTTTTGATACATTTATATTCTTTATAATTATATAGCTTGATGTTGTAGTATATTTTTTTAAATTACTAAACTAAAATATAATCAATAGCATATAAGACTAAATGATCTCCACTTATTTCCATTTTTCATTTGTGCATAAGAATAACAATGGGTCTCTATTTCTATTTCCTTGATACATAGATCTATTTTTTTGGGGATGATGTATTGGATCATGATATTCTACTTCATAATTAAAGAGTATTTTTTTAAACATTCATAGTCGAGTAATTTCTAAACTTTTCTCTTTCTTATTCTCAGAATATATATTCACATGAACTATGAAAACAATTTTATTAAAAGTTTTAAAATCTATTGTGTTTAATTTCCTAATATGTTAGTTATTAAAACTCAGCAGTCAAAATATTTCTTTCTTAATTTTAAGTATACTTTTTCTTTAATCTTATATAATATTCTTTCTCTTATTCATCATCATATTTGGGAGTATAATTTATCTGTCCTCCCCAAAATCCATTATTGTTAATTCATTATGATTTCTTATCCACATGAAATAGGTCTCTTATAGTATGCTGTGACATCTTCTTTGATTATGTAGAACTCATATTTGTACCCCAACATCCTATTTAGATAGTAAAAATTTTAATATAGATGAAATAATAATCATGTGATAGTTCAAGAAGTTTAATCCATGAAGATATTATTATCAACATCATCAGGATTTATTCTTTAATCTTTAAAATTTTATATTATATAATCATAGATTCTCAGTTTTTAAATAATAAATATCCTAATATCATTAACTAAGGAACCTTATGATGTCCAGAAAACAATATGATAATTTATTTAACCAAAAAAATGGCTTATATTAACCCTATAAAGTCACTGTCTCAACCATACAACCAGATTCCAGGACCTTATGAACAAATTTCATAACAATATGAGCATCTTGTCCCAACCTTAAGATAACTTGAATTTTCTTTAAGATGACATGCAACAATTTTCCCAACCTTTTAGTGGGTTTTCTAATCCGTACTTGGATGGTTATCCATACCTTAAAATAACTTGTCTAGACATTAATCAGAAGGTTGTTTCCACATTATGAACTATTGTATATACCATAAGACAGTGATTTCATGACCTTACTAAGATAGTGTATCATGCTTATGAATTCCAGGCCACTTCCATGCCTTGGGATAACTTCATAAACCCATTGATAACATTATTTTGTAGTAACCTTCTCAAATAAGAAATTTAATTCCATTTAATCATTTATTCAACACCAAACATCTCCAAAAAATTTATTGATGGATCATCTTTCCCTAAATAAGATTTATCTTCTAATAAAAATCCATTTTTAATGTTCTTCACTAGAAGTAAAACTTAACATTCCTTCAAATGGTGTAGAAAAAACATACATATAATCAGTACATGTCTATTTTCATGAGGATAAACTCACAAAGAAACATAAAATATAGATCTATATTCATAAAAGTGTATTTCCATATGATATTTTACATATGATAACCACAAGGTTGTACCATATCAAATCGTCTTGAACCAAATCTCGGTACAAATCTCCAAGTATCGTCATCTTCAAACCATCATTTCCAATTTAATGGATCTTTAAACCTATCCAATGGTAGTAATTATTTCAGATTATTAAATCTATTACAATTATTTTTTATTAGATTCTTCCTCCATCCCCATTCTTGTAAGTGAAAATTATTATAGCACCCCACACCACCAATGATCATTTACATCATGTAACTAAGACTCCATAAATCTAATATAAATAAAATTTTATTATTTTTATTACTTTTGACATAATTAGCTGTGGTAGATTATGTCACTTTAGGGACTCTAGGTAAACTAAAAAACCACATGGAATTTTCACAATTGACTAGACATCACAATACCTAGCTTTGAGACTCATTGATTCTTGTTTACAAGCTTGGGAAATTAAATATTATTTATGATCTTTCATAATTATAATCAGTATGCCTAGGAATTTCATTCATCCTACAAGTTATAAATTCCATTAAAATATATGAAACTTTTCACCAATATTCTTATAACTATAAAAAACATTCTGAAAATTCAACATAAATATATTTAAAACATGAAACATGGATTTGCATTCATTTAAAATAAAAAATTTAAATGTTGGATATAAAATCTTCTTCTTTTTATTTATTTTCAATAGTTCCTATAATATGTGATATGTTAATATGAGATCTTGTATTTTCATATGTTCTCTTTATTATTTACTTATTTTTTTTTCTCTCTCCACTTCTTGATGATAAATACAAATTTCATGATAATAGAAGATATCACTTAATAATTAAATCACATTATATAAATCATCCCACTATTTTTCTACTTTAGTCATGATTGGCATAAAAACAATAGTGTTTTTTAGACATAAAATTTACCCGTAATTTTAAGAATATTGTACCAATTGAAACCATTGTTTATTTTATTATGTATATGTTGAATAAAAATTTATAGGTCGAATAACTTGATACCAATTGATATATATATATATATATTTAATTAGATCATATAAAACCTATTTCCACCTCAAATCACAGGTTAAAACCATTCAAGTACACGTAGAGAGTTTTTAGATTCCATGACCAGATCTGGAACTCCATTAATTTCCATCATCTTTTATCATTGATTAAATGAAATTCCCCCATAATATCATTCTTCACTCTTTAATAATAGAATATGATATAAAATAAATACAAACAATATCAATAACTTTTCCATTTATATTCCATACACTTATGATTTTCATTGAATAAATAAATCTGGTAACTTCTCATGCTAAACTCCCCCTCAAGGGTTTGTTCCAATATTCACTTCATTAACTTTGATTGTTTTATCATATGTTATGCTTATTTAGAAATAATAAATAATAATTAAAAGTTAGATTTTTAGATATTGAATAATTATTTCATCTTATTCTTCCTTTATTCTATCCCCAGAGAACCAGCTTCAACTTTAATTTCCTTTAATTAGAGCACTAAACTATAAAATAAATGATAATATAATAATTTGGATGTCCTTTTTAATTATTGATAGTATTGTGTTGAGTATTTTATCTCAAAAAAGTTTCTTTTAAAATTTAGATCTAGTTCTGGATGGGATTTCCTGATGGTTTATCTATTTCTTAAGACTATTCTATTTATAATCACAAACATTTTTCTTCTCTACCTTTGTGGAATTTACCTTTTTTATATTCTATATTAAGGAATATATATCACTTTTTTTTCTCCATATTTTTCAGTATTTTCTCTTATGATATTTTGATCGTTAAACAATCCCTAGAGTTATTCTAGCTTTCTTTCCCCTCACACAAGACACCTCTAAATCCCTTTTTTCATCATTTTGTTACAACTATTATTGAAATTTAGATTATTATTCATTTGGAATCATTTATTTCCATTTTTAACAATAACATTCTTATGCTAGTTCAAATCCATATGTTATATCCTATAGTGTTTTCTAAGTTATTAAATATTATTTGGTAGTGTGCTCAACATTCTTGGTTCTTATATAGGGATTCACTTGAGATTTCTTTACCAAATCAATCTTCATGTTTTCTACAGAGACTATTTTTCCAACCATCATAATATTTATTCATTTAATACATACATTTATGTATTATTTTCATATGTCCATGTTATATCACATTATTTCATTGTACAATCCTAACTCTCATTGGTGTCTCACTCTAATTTAAAATCTTGGATTTTATTTGATATGACTTCTTTTGGTTATAGCCTAATGATGACCCAACCTTATTCATTATTGTCTTCATGGGATTTTTTATCAGTTTTTATTAAGATTTATTCTAAAGGAGGGATTATCTTAATTTATCAATTTTTATGGTATTCATTTCCCATTTTCAATTTTATGTGTGATGATATGTGCATGCACCGTCCATGTTACAAAAAATATTATAATTGTCATAAATATATTAACTTTTACAAATTATAATTGAAATATAATTTTTTTTATATATGTGGATATTTGTTGTTCTCATGATTTGTCCCACTAGAATATGAGATCCCTTTATACTTTTTTATTTAATGAATTGTACCAATAATCCATTTCCCTATTATAAAATCAGTTTCAACACTAACATCACCCCAATGACCTAATATTTTATTTCATTAACAACATTTTTTCTATAATTTCAAAATTCAAGAGAATATTACTTTATTTCATTATCAACATTAATTTATAGTTTTTTTAGGGCTATAGCTTTTGATATAATTTATTATGAACCACTTGGATATAGTTTTGGGTTGACAATATTTTTCTGCATCCACATTTATATTGATTTTGAATTGAAACTCGCACTATTTAAGGGAAAAGATTTTTTAAAAATATTATTTTCATAATATGATGATGCATTTCCTTTTTAGGTTTATAAAAATTTATAATTGGTATATTTTTTGATGCTTCATCATCTATATATAGGTTTATATAATAAAAACCCTCCTTGGTAATTTGTTTTGTACCCACCCTCTTTAGTATTTTTTATAAAGATTCATCTTGGGATATTTTTTGATTTTTTAATATAACATAATGTTATAAAAACTTTATGTTGAGTATAATTTTCTCACCTAAAATCCTATTTCACATTTTCATCAAGCTCTCATTTAATTTTCTCAATACATCATGAATTTAAATTTTTTTTAGAATATCGAATGTCTCATTAATCCTATTTTAAATGAAAAATTTGTGATATTTTTATCATTAATAAATTATTCTAATGAATGTTTATTTTCAATAATAATTTTCTTTTCTTCTTCCATTATCTTTATTATGATGAGACAATAATTTTGAATTCTGGAAAAAACTTCATCAAGATCAAAATTCAATGAACCAATGAATCCCACTTATTTAAAAATCATAAGAGAATATTGTATCCTTTCTTCAAATGTATTATCCAAAATTTCATAGTCATATTAATGGTGTTAAATATATTCATAAAAACCACTGAAAATTACAAAAATATGTGATACTATGTCTTTGGGGTAGTTATACAAGCTTTATTTTAAAGAACCAATTTATTCAACTTAAAAATTCATAGAACTATGATAACATCAAATAGTTATTGGATATTTTTTATGGAAATATTCTCAAGAATTTCCAAATAATACTTGGTAACCAAAACACTATAGGATTTTTGAGGTATACTTTTTTTTTCAACTCGTTGGTAGTATATTAAACATTCATTACTCCTTTCCCATGGAAAATTTATCATCTTTATAATCCTAGTATATGAAGGTAACTTCTTCTCCCTTTATACACATGAGGGTTATCTTATTGCCACTGTTATATTCAATATTAAAATATTAACTTATGCATCAAATATAATTCTACATTTATTTCATTGAAAATTTGGAGATTCATTTTTATTCAGTGATTCCTTTCTAAATTTATTTGAATATATTTTCATCTTATTTTATTCTATTATAGATGAAATGTCTTCCATGATTGTTTGGAAAATAAAGTATTTGACTTACATAAATCTTAAATTCATAATGAATTATAAAATAAATCCATAAATATTAAAAAACCAGAAATATGAAAATCCAATAGAGGTGTGTCCTAATTTGAATCCAATTAATAGAAACACATATGGATGGGTCCAACACTGAGTGGGGGTAAATTAGTATAGTAGTAATTTTATTTTATTTTTATTTTTTATCCCTTTTTCATATTTTAACTTATTTAGTGAGTGATTATATCTCTCTCTCTACCTATCCCTTAATCAAAATGAATGTTGACATGGAATAAATAATATACCCATGATATATCCAGGATTTCCTGATTAGGTTTTCCTCTCTATGGGTAATTATGTATATGATGATACATGGTTGTTATACCCAGCTTACTAATTTCTTCTTATTATAAAAATAATCATATAGAATGGTGTGACATTAGTCTCATAATACTAGAACTAACTAAGTATAAATAATGTAATGAATTACTATTCTATAACCTCTAGAGAATATAAGATTCATACTGCACCTCTTGAAGTATGATCAATAACTTAACTCCAATATTCACTTGATATAACTATATGATCTCCTTTCTTAACATGTACAAATATTTAGCACCAACTCAATCTTGTTCAAACATCTGTATTAGAATATTGTAGTACAAATTTTTAATTCCTCTACCAGAATATTATTAGCAATACATAAGGTCATATGCTCTTTTCTTCTTCTTCATTTTTTCCTATAATAAGAGCATCAATGGGTATCTCTTTATATTTATTTGATATATATATATATATATATTATTCATTTTATATGACATATCAAGTCACCTTATTTTTCAATTAGCATATTGAATATTTTTTAAGCATGTACAGTTGATCACTCTATAACCATTTTCTCTTTATTTTTCTCAGAATAAATATTCAAATAAACATAAAAATATCTCTTTTAAAATTTATTAAATATTTAGAATTTAATTTTATTGAATATCAGCTATTCAAACTCCATATTCCGAGTATTTTTAATTTTAATTCTATATTTTCTTTGATCTTCATAAATAATATATATCTTCTACTTCATAGTAGTTGGAAATATTTTTCTTCTTTCCTATACAAAATTCACAGTTGTTTATTGATTCGTATTTCTCATTGAAATATGCATGAACTCATTCAATATGATATTGAATATTTTTTAGTAAGTTGAACTCATCTCAGTATCCCTAAAATATCCCCAATTAATCTTTTTGTAAATATGGATTAAATTATGATCATGTAATATATTATGATTTTTAATCGTATAAGATCAGATAAAAAATATACTCAGATTTGATTCATCAATCATAAATTTTTTTTATCATGTAATATTAGATTATCACTTTTCAAAAACTCATGAACATTATAGAATTCTTTGAGGAACTTTATAAAGTTCTTGAGAACAATACAATGGGTTTCCTAAATCATATGATGTCATCCAATAAAATTATAAATACAAAATATAAAATGAAAGACCATATTTCATAACATTATAACCATATTTCACAATCTTTCAAGTATCTTGTCCTAACCTTATGATGACTTTCATTAACCTTATGAATCCATGAAACACATGTCTCAAACTTACAGTGGGTTTTCTAATCCTTACATCAATGGTTCCCTCATCATTATGGTGACTTTTATAAACCATAATAAAATGGATATCTCAAACATATGAAGTCTTATTTTTACCTTAAAATAGTTCTTGTCTCAAACTTATGAAGATATTGTATCAACCTTTCAAATTCCATAAATCTTCAATTATGTGTGCACACTTATTCAACCCTTAGATCACTTTATTTAATATTTTACTTATCAATAATGACATCCAATGACATGTGATCATTTCTTCCACTAAAACCACCATCTAAATATTCCTAGATAAACCATATTTACATAATGTATATCCTTATTTAAGGAATAAAAAATATTAGTCATGTTCTTCACAAGTGAGAAAACATCCCATAAAAAATAGGTATAGAAACCCCTTATATACTGTTAATATTTATCAATTATCATGAGGTTAAACTCACAAAAAATCATCACATGTAGTTCCATGTTCGTAAGTACATTTCCATACATTCTTGTACTTTTTATAGCCATAATTACGGATCATCTAAAGCATGTTTTTTCTAAAAAAATTCTAAATCACAAAGTAGTAGCATATTCAAACTATCATTTCCAAGTTAATGGATCATTATATATATATATATCTAATAGAATCACTTATTTTAGATAAAAATATCTATTCTAATAATATCTTATAAGCTTCTGTCAAATTCCCCATCTTGGTTATATTAATAATTGAAAGAACACACATCACCAATCATCATTTCTATCATGTGACTAAACTACCTTGATTCTAATATCATAACTTCCTTTTTATTTAATTTTTCATTCCAAAATATTAATGTTTGTATCTTAAACCCCTTCCAGGATTCAAGGTAATCCATCAAACCTCATTTAATATTGACAATTCACTACACATCATAATAATTTTATTAGGATATAACATCCCTGCTCTTAATTACACACATAAACAAGATTTATTACATAAACATGCAATTAAGAAATATCGGATGATCAAGAAGTCTAGTGTATTGGGAATTTAGGAATATTAAATAAAAAAATATAATATAAAACACTACATCTTTATAGAAAACATATTTTACATGACCATAACATTCCTTCGTACCTAGAATCGCATGGGATAACCTGAGGATATGCATAAGAAAAGCGTGATCTATAAAGCTATGTAAGGGAGTAAACAAGGGATAAAATGAAGAATATAATAAATGTTAGTAAATATGCATATAAATGGATCATAATAGAAACTTAATGTCATGATAAAGGATGATTATCATAACATGGAAATTTGGTAATAGCATTTAACATCATATTAGCATGAGCCGAGGTTCATTACACTGGGATCATGAGTAAACCCTCATTGAACTTGTATTAGCATGATTAAACCCTCATTTCACTTGAATTAGCTTGAGTAAACCCTCATTTCACTCAAAGAATCATGATACTAATCATTACCCAATGCATTGGAGCGCTATTAGGGAACACCCTTCGTAATCATTTCATTTCATGTATAAGTGTTCCACATAGATCATATAAAACGAAATCATTCAACAACATAAGACATTACATGATTAAATAATGTGGAATACATACATTTAAGTCCACAATCAACAATTACATGTGTATAAAGGTTAATACCCTAGATAGGGAAATGGGTATGGTATTCACTTACATGATGATTTTGACATGAGAAATTTTGGTGTAACTTTGGCAGCATAATGACGTCAAATAGAAATACTAAAATGGGGTTATGATATTGGAATGAGTCTCTGATTATTTATACATGAAATATTTTGTATGGGGATCATGTAACAAAACATCCCAGCATATTTAATGGAATTTAGATGGATAATATAAAAGAATATCTTGAATGTAAATGAGAAGAGAGAAATTCCTTACAGAATTTCAGTATTGTAACAAGTGTACATGGGAAGAATTAATGAGAGATAAATAAGTTTATAATCATTAAAACATACGTATTGAATAATGGGGGAGGATAAAAATCATACCTGACATTTTTAATTGAAAAAAACGGTATAACAACATAATGAAACTCAGAAAAAAATTAGAAAGGAAGAAATACCTTACAGAATTTCGGCATGGTAACGAGTGTATAGGGGAGGTATTAATGAGATAGAAATGTGACTATAATAATTAAAACATAAGTGGGGTAGAATGGGGTGGGTGAAAAATCATACCCCAACATTTTTAATTGAAAACAAAAGGGTATAACAATATAATAAAAATTGGAAAAAAATGAGGAAGAAAGAAATGCCTTACTTGAAAGTGTGATCCCAAAGGCTTGAGAGAGGCTTGAGAGTGGATTAATAGGAGATTTAGAAATCTTGGGAGGATTCTAGAGAGAGTAGGGTAGAGGTCGGCTGAGCTCCAAATGTTTTGAGTGATGAGGAATGTGATATTGAGTGGGTTTATAAAGGAAAGGTGAGGAGATTCTTTATTATTTTGGTTTTGGACACTACATATTAAACTATTCAGAACCAAAATCTATCCGATGGTTTTTTCCCTAGGTTTTTTCTCAAGGGTAGTGGAAAAGATTATTTTATAAGGCTAATTTCCGAACTTATTAAAATATTAGGCTTGCTTATGTGGAGGTGAGTCACACTCTCAATAAAAACATTCTAAAAGGTTAAAATATTTTATAAGACTTGGAGGGTTTAATAAGGCGTCATAAAATTAATCAAAAAAATATTAAATCACTTAATTTAAATGGTAAAACATATATTGGCAAAAAATACCTTTTACTGTTTTTTATTACGTCATTATCGGGTCATTATGATGTCATAAAACACATTATATATTTAAACGATATTTACTTTTTACCCAAAATTTAGACTATCTTAGAAAATTATGAAAAATTCACCATTTGATAATTTCAATGTCCTGAAAAAAAAATATTATTAATTTTATCTATATAATTTTATAAATATGTGAATTTTAAATTTTAAAATAAAAAATGGCATTTATTGAAAATTCATAGGTTTTGACAAAAACAATGTTCAAACCTTAATAAATAATTATATTATATTAATAAAAAAGTATACAATCATTTATAAAAATTAATTTGGTATTAATATTTTATTATAATATTTTTTAATTCAAAAAAATCAATTGATTCATTGAAATATATTTCTTAATTGAATATTAACTAAAATTATTATTTGTGTTTTAAAAAAAATTTAAAAAATAACAATAATAAAATGAGTGTATATTCATTATTATATACAAAACTAATGAACTCAATCATAGTGCTAGGGTCCTCGTACACAACCCCTTATAAGAACCACATAAGATCTAAGGGTAAGGTGTGCGATGTTGATAGACTCTTAGGGTGGATCTAATAACATCGCTCGGGTGATAATCCCTATCAACTTCCCCTTATCTCATATGCGGTTCCAATAAATCTTAACGTGTTGTAGATCATATTGGGTTTGGTCAAGAGCGAAGCCCAGTGATGCTACCTCTTTTCTGAGCTCTAAAAAAATGGCCTTGTATGGAGAAATTCTACTGGATGAGGCCATCACTTCCTTTTTCTGAGTAAATTGGATTTGTTAAAGCCCTATATTTATACTAATCATGTGATCGTTGTTCAAAATATATATTAGAAATTGTAACAATTCATAACAGTATTTTAAAATCCAAAAACATAAAACCAAGGAAGTGCATATGTCTTATATAACTAATTTACATAAAAAGGCATTTAATCAGATCAAGAGAAATGTTTATTAATAAAATTTTGGGTTATTAAAATCCTCCCATCTTAAGAAATTTCACCCTAAAAATTTATTTTTACCACACTAAAATATATGAGGTTAACTCTTCTTCATCACATCCTCTGATTCCCATATTTCTTCTTGAAACATGTCATTTTTCCACAACACCATGACGAGAGGAATTGTCTTATTTCTTAGAACTTTTTACCTATGATCTATGATCATCATCGACTTCTCTTCATTGAAGAGGTCATTATAAAATGGTATCACCTTTGGATTGATTACAGGAAATGGGTCAGGGATGTACTTACTCAAGAGTGATACATGGAATGCATTAAGTACTTGAGATAGGTTTGGTGGGAGTGCTAGTCAATGGGCCACTACTCCAATGCGATCAGGGATCTCAAAAGGCCCGATGTACCTTGGAATAAGTTTTACCTTCTTTCCAAATCTCATAACTCTCTTACACAGTGATATGCAGAGGAATACCATGTCCCCAACATCAATCACTAGGTCTCGTAGAAAATTATCAGTATATATTTGTTTCCACTCTGAGAATATTTAATGTGATACTAGATGGTCTTAACCTTCTTCACCATTTCCTCGACCATTTCTGGACCAAGGAGTTTTCTCTCCACAACATCATTCCAACATGTGGGTGTTCTACACCTATTCCCATAATAGGCTTCATAAGGAGAAATTTGGATTCTTGAGTGTAAAAAATTGTTGTAAGATCACTCAAACAGAGGAAGATGTTGATCTCATCTTACTTTGAAGTCCGTTGAGCATGTTCTAAACATTTCCTAATGTTTTTAGATAGTCTTCTCAGATTGGATTTCAGTTTGAGTATGATAAGCCATACTAAATTTCAGGTTAGTATTCAAAGCATGTTGTAGACTCTTCCAGATCATAGAGGTGAATCTTGGATATCGATCAGATAGAATATATAGTGGTACTCCATGCAGTATTACCACTTATTTGATTTATATCTATTCTAGTTGATCCAATGGGAAATCCTCAGGAATTGAAATGATGTGTGCAGTCTTTGTAAGATGATCCATAATAACCTAGATAGCATTGTTTCCTATGGATGTCTTCAGAAGTATGGTGACAATGTCCATGGTGGTTTTCTCCCATTTCCATGTTAGTATGGTTAATGGTTTCATCATCTCCTTAGAATTCTTCCTATCATCCTTCACTTACTTACATACCAGGCACTTTGATATATACTCAACGATCTCATTATTTATGTTATCCCACTAATAATTCTATCATATATCTCAAGACAAATTTGTGTTTCCTGGTTGAATAGAGAAATTCAAACTATGTGCATCATCCAAAAGTTTTTCCCTTAACTTCGGATTTGATAGAATGCATAGTCATGACCCAAATCTAAAAATTACTTCTTCATTAACATTGAACTCTATGGATTTCCCTTTTTCATAGTTTCCATTTTTTTTGGAATTCCCAAATCATGTTTTTGAGCATCCTTTAACCTTTCCAAAAGATATGGTTGAGAAATAATTTTTTAAATGATTAAATATGTTCCCTTATTTATGATTCCCATATCCATATTCATCAAATATAAGAAGATTGGATCTTTTTCAATTATCATCAGTGCGATAATTGTTGGTTCCTTTCTAATTAGAGCATATTCCACCTTGTTCTCTTTCCCCAGGTGATAATGGAATGTGTAGTCATTGTATTTGATCATCTCAAGCCATCTTTTTTAGTGTATTTTGAACTTTTTCTATGTGAATATATTCTTGAGGATTTTGTGATCCGTATATTTTTCACACTTCTCCCCAAATAGGTAATGCCACTAAATTTTCAAAGCAAAGATTACTGTAGCAAACTGCAGATCATGTGTTGGATAGTTTTTCTCATTAAATTTCAATTTCTTTGATGCATAGGCAATGAATTTGTAATTTTTCAACAACACACAACCCATTTCATTCTTCAAGGCATTACTAAATATCACGAAAAGTTCTCCACTTTTGGGTAGTGTGATACTGGGTGCAGTGATAATCCTCTTTTTCAACTCCTTGAATCTCTCTTCGAATTCATCACTCCTAGAAAAAATGATTTCCTCGTGAGTTATCTTGGTAAGAGGGTTTGATATCATGAAACATTTCTCAAAAATCAGTGATAATATCCAGCTAACCCCAAGAAGCTACATTTATTTGTCACCGATGTTGGAATCGATCATCCCCCAATTGTAGTTGTCTTGTATGTGTCCATAGATATCTCATTGATTATAATGACATGAACCATGAATGAGACATCCTTCAACCAGAACTCACGTTTTTTTAATTTTCAAATATCCTATCCTTTAAAATGTTCTCTAGTATAGTTCTTATATGATCCTAATTATCCTCATTGGTATTAGAGTATTTTAGAATTTCGTCTATAAAGACTACCAAATTTTTTTTGAGGTAATCTCTAAAGAGTATATTCATTAATTCCATGATGATTTATGGAAAACTAGTGATTCTGAAATGAATTACTATTAATTCATAGAACTCATATCTTTTATGAAAGGTAGTCTAAGAGATATCCTCCTTATACACCCTTACTTGGTAATATCCTGACCACAGATCCACCTTGGAGAAGTATTATGCGCTATATAGCTGATCAAACAGGTCATCAATTTGGGGTAGAGGATACTTGTTATTTATCATGATTTTGTTTATCTCATGATAATCAATGCAAAGGTGCATTGACCATCCATCTTCATGAAAAAGCGAACTGGTGCACCCCATGGTAAAGAACTTATCCATATAAACTCTTTATCCAAATTCTCTTATAGTTGTTTCTTTAACACCTCAATAACCACAAAAACCATTCTATATGGAGTCTTGGATATTGGAAATGACCCAAGTATAAGATAAATCGATAATTCAACATCTATTCTAAGAGTAAGACCATACAATTCTGCAAGAAACACTTTAGTGAATTCCCTCACAATAGGAATATCTTCAAAGATGGTTGATTAATTAGACTCAATCATCTAAGCAAAATACGTGTTCTTATAGGGCAGTAAAAACCGTGCTTGAGATAATGGTTTTAAGAATGAATTATCTTCCTTCTTCCACTTGTATAGAATCAGGGGTCGATTCACCATAGGGAGAGTGATTTCCCTATAATTGAACTTTTTGTTGGCTCTATATAGGGAACGAAAATAAATTCTAAGAATTGCATTAAAGTCCACCAGAGGGAGAATGAAGAGGTTTTCCAGGAAGTTCAAAGCATAAATTGTGATATGGGAGGAGTTATATTCATGGGTTGCAATGATTGCCCCATTTTTTGTTCTCACTTACATGTTTACTTCCATGAAATGTGGTGGTGTTGTGATTGCTCTATTAAAATTTTGGGATATAAAAGAATGTGTAGAACCATAATCAAAAAGTATATTTTCTATTCTCGAACGAATAATTATAGTACATTTCACCACTTTATTGTAGGGGTTTTCTTCGATGGTAGTGATGTAAAAATATCTCCCTTTCCACCTTGGAGGTTATTGGTTGCCTCCAAAAACCCTGGGCTTAGGACATTGGTTTGAAAAGTGCCTCAGTTATTTGAATTTGAAGTAATGAACAAAGCATTGAGGTTCAAATGGAGTGTTACTCTCCTCTATCATAGTAGTGGGTTTTTCATGCTGAAAATTAATGTTGAGGTTTCCTTCTCTTCCACACATAAAGCATTTCCTCATCCCCTTCATGAAATTTTCGGGTTTTTTCATTCCCCACTTTTGGAAAGTGGGGTGCCGAAATTTCATAGCACTGTTGGGTTTATCCATCGGATTTCTAGAATTAAATTCCACTTTATATTTATTATCCCTATGATACCCCTAATATTCTCTGATCTCCATTTCAACATTTAGCGATCATAGAACATTTTTCTCATAGCTCTTGAAGTCACATATTGCCCGAGATTTTTGTCGGCTAAGTTTTAGAACACCAAAGAAGCATTAAACCTTGAATTAGGTGGTAACATCAAAACTAGAGGCATATCATGCAAGCCTTGTAATGTTTGATTCATACTCTCTGAAAAATTTATCGTCTTTATGATTTATGGAAAAAAGTTCCTTTCTATCTTAAGTCAGAGGGTGCATGGAAAATATTTATTGGAAAACATTTTCTAGAAATCATTCCGTTCCAATGCCTTGATCTCCTCCTATAGATTCGTAATGTTGATCAATGTCCAGCATTGATCAGTTTTACCCTCCATACGATAAGAATCCATAAGTACCTTATATTGTTATGAAAATTCAATGATGGATAATATTTTTTCAATAGATTTGATCCATTGTTCGACAATTGAGCTATCCGATGATCCATTAAAAATACGAGACCTTTGTCTCATGATGCTCTTGATTGCGGCTTGTTCTTTATCCGGGGGGGAGGGGGGGTTGAACATTTCTCTTTACCCATGTTTCTATTCAAAACATGAGTTAACTAATAGTGTATTGTGACAAAGTTTTCAATTCCCACTCCCATCAGATTAGGCATCTCATTTGAATAGTCATCACATTGATATTCACATCATTTGTTAGCCTGAGTCATCCTATTACCAGCTATTGTCTAGAATAAAATCAAATTTAGTGGTAACACATAAAGGGGTATCAAATAAAAAAGGGATAGCTTATAAATTACATTTATTTTCATAACTTATTAATTTATAGGATTCAATCTATGTTATCCATGATCTAGTTTCCAACATATATTGTTTGGGGCATCTTTTTATTCCCTTAATAATGGTTCATACTAAACATGTGAATTTACCAAAGAATATCCCCTAGGAGTGTCGTAACAAAGAGCGTAGTAAGGCCCATTGTTATGCACCTATTCCTATTCGAGTCTAGATCGAAGTGGTTTTTTTGGGTTTTACCCAATGATACATCTGTACCAGAGATGGCTCTACAGGTTTGTATCCGGACATAGATGTATTTTCTTGAAAAACCACATAATCTATACTCACCATAATTTAGGGATATTTTTATTATGCTAATTCATGTCCCTAATAATTTCACTAGGGTTTTCTAATACTAATCCAAAAAATAACTAAACTAGTAATCTAATACCAACTATAACAACACTGCACTTTATTATACACATAAACATGATTTATTACATAAAAATGAACTTATGACAACTCTAAGGATCGAGAGGTCTAGTGTCTTGGGAAATTAATAACATTAAATAAAAACATAATACATAAAACACAACATCGTTATTGAAAACTTATTTTACATTAACACAAAATTCCTTCTTACCTAACATTGCATGGGATAACCTGAGGATATGTGTTAGAAAAGGGTGAGCTATAAAGCCCATTAAGGGAGTAAACAAGGCATAACATGAAGAATATAGTACATGTTAGAGAATAGTCATATCAATGTATCACAATAGAAAAATGAACATAATGGCATGATATATCATGATTATCATAACATGGAAATGTGGCAACAACAATTAACATGATACTATCCTGAGCTAAGGGTCATTGCACACATAGAATGAGTAAACCCTCATTACAATTGTATTATAATGATTAAACCCTCATTGCACTTGAATTTGCCTGAGTAAACCCCCATTTCCCATGAAATATCATGATAATAATCATTACCCAATGTATTGAAGCGCTATTAGATGAAACCCATTTTAGTCATTTCATTTCATGCATAAGTGTGCCATAAGGATCATATAACATGGAATCACTCAACATCATAAGCTATTACACAATTAATAAATGTGGAATACATACATGTATGTACTAAATCAACATATACATGTGGGAGGTGAGAAATCATACACCAACATTTTATAAATGAAATGGACAGTAAGGGGGCCATGGAACATAATATCCCAATATATGTAATGGAATTTAGATGCATAATATAAAAGAATTGCTTGAATATAAATAAGAAGAGAGAAATTTTTTAAGGAATTTCGGCATGGTAATGGGTGTACATGAGAGGAATTAAAGAGAGATAAAGAGTTTTATCATCATTAAAACATATGTTGGGAAGAATGGGAAAGGTGAGAAATCATACCTCAACATTTTTAATTGAAAAAATGTTATATCAATATAAAGAAATTTGTACCAAAATGAGAAAGGAATAAATCCCTTACGGAATTTCGGCATGATAACAAGTGTACATGGAAGGAATTAATGAGAGATAAATGGGTATCTCATCATTAAAAAATAAGGATAGTATAATGGGGGAGGTGAAAAATAATACCCCAACATTTTTAATTGAAAAAAATGGTATAACAACACAAAGAAAATTGGACAAAAATGAGAAAGGAAGAAGTCCCATACATGGAAGTATTATCTCAAAGGGTTGGGAGAAGAGTTATATAGGATTATTAGGAGATTGGGGTGCCTTGGGTGGATTATAGAGATAATATATAAGTGTTAGGTCAATATACAATGGTTTTGAGTGAAGAGGAATGGGAAATTGAGTGAGTTTATAAAGAAAAGGAGAGAGAATTCTTTATTATTTTGGATTTGGACACTACATATTAAACTAATCAAAAACAAAAACCATACCCTGGTTTTTGACCATGGTTTTTTACAAAGGGGAGTTGAAACATTATTTTATGAGGAAAATGTCTGAGATTATTAAAATATGAGGCTTACATATGGGGAGGTGAGTCACCCATTCAAGGAAAACATTTTAAAAGGTTAAAATATTTTATAAGCCTTGGTGGGTCCACTAAGGCATCATAAAATTAATATACCAAATATAAAATAACATTATTTTAAGGGTAATACATATATTGGCCAAAAAAAAATTTATCATATTTTATTACATCACTATTTGGTCATTATGATGTCATAAAAGACATTTTATACATGAACGATATTTAATTTTTTCCCAAAATTTTGACTGACTCATAAATCTATGAAAAATTCACCGTTAGATAATTGTGATGTTCTAAATAGAAAAATAATATTTATTTTATCTAAATGATTTTATAAACATGTAAATTTTCAATTTTAAAATAAAAACTATCCTTTTTTGATGTTCATGATTTTCGATAAAAATTGGTTTCAAGCCTTAATAAAAATATCAAGTTTATTCATAAAAAACATTATATGATCATTTATAAAGATTAATTTAGTAATAATATTTTATTAAAAAAAATTTTAATTAAAAAAATCAATTAATTCATCAAAATAGATTTCTTAATTTAATATCGACTAAAAATACTATTTGTGTTTAAAAAACCATTTATAAAATAACAATAATAAAGTGAATATATATTCTTTATTCTATACAAAACTATTGAACATAATCACAGTGATAGGGTCTTGTTATATAACCCCTTATAAAAACCGAATAATACATAAGATTAAGGTATATGATGTTGAATGATTCTTGGGGTGGCTTAGATAACATCTCTTGATGTGTAATCTCTATTAACTTCCACTTCTCCCATAGGCAGTTCAGTTCAAGCATAATGTGTTGAAGCAAGGGTTGGTCTTGGTCAAGAGCGAAGCCCAGTGATTCTACCACATTTAAAATCTCTGAAAAATGGGGCTCATATGGAGCAATTCTACTGGATGAGGTCATCACATCATTTTTCTGAGTAAATCGTATTTTTTTAATGCCCTATATTTATACTAATCATGTGATCACTGTTCAACGACTATATTAGAAATTGTAAAAATTAATAATGGTTTTTTTAAATCCAAAAACAAGAAACCAATGAAGTGAAATGTCTTATATAATCATTTTACACAATAATACATTTAATCAGATCAAGAGGAATTTTTGTTATTAAAAGATTGGGTCATTAAAAAGGAACTCCAAGATTTTTCTATCAATATTGGGAAGTTAACACTTCATTAAAATCTATCAAACTTCTCCTCAATATCCCATGAAACATCAATCAATTTATAAATTATTACTTCTTTATAAGATATCAAACATCTCATAAATATTATTTTCTACATTAAACAACATCCAATCCATTAAATATAAATATATTGGCATTATAAAACATTCCATTAGACTTATTAACAATATATAAAACACCAAGACAATGTATTTTCAACAATAATGTCAATTTTATGAAAAATAATTTTTCTCATTTATTTGAGTACCACATTAGCCAATTCTCATAGTTAATATATTTATAAATGGATTATTATTGATCTAAAATCATGATTCTCATATAACCCCTAAATTTCTTGATTTATATCAATTTTCACTCCCTAAAAATATTTCATTTAACCCATGAGTTAAAATATTTCATTCATTTTCTACGATTACTTCAGTGGATAATATTTATCTTTATATATGATTACATGTCTATTTCATGGATCATTGTTTCAATTCATTCAAAAAAATTATTCAATCTCTTATAAATTATATTTATTTAATTTTACTCATAAATTATGAATAAATTTTATAGTGTAAATATTAATATTTATATACACTTATGTTAATGTATATTTTATTATGCACTAAATATAATTGTTCAAAGAAGTAAAATTAAATTAATCCTAAAACATGCTTATTTATTGTTAATCACTAAATATTTATTAATTAATAATTTTATAAAATATGAAGGCATAACACACATATAAGAGAAAATAATTTGAAATAAACTTCTGGGATATTACATAGACCATTCCCAGGTCATTACTAAAAACTCACAAAGTTGTATTAAGCATACATAGGTAATCAATTTTAAAAAATTAATTTAATTTGTTACAGACACCAAAACTCATAGAAGTTTTTTGTAAAACCATTTATAATCCAAGGGTTTTCTATCAAAATCATAAAATTTAAAATACCAAACCTATATAGTCCCCCAAAAAACATTTTTCTATTATAATAATATTTTAATACTTCTATCTGAAATCAAATTTTAACCTCACCTCTATTTACTGAAAACCATAATACTATACAACCTCATATATGAAAGATAATTGTTATAAATGACATCATAATACCCTTTATAGTATCTATGAAATTAGTAAAAGAACATTTTTAAAACATTATATTTCTCAAAATTCTATTTCATTTTAATAACATTCTCTGTGTGAGCCATTTCAAGTGAATTTGACTTGAAAAATAGTTTTATGCATTTTATCTTCTATAAGAAATTTTTTATTTTAAAAAACTAAGATTTTTTTAAAACCCTAAAAACTTAAAATCATTACACTTTAAATACCAAAATTCATATTAAAACATTCCCATCAATAATAAAACCCACATATATTTTTTAATTTAATCACTCATAAAATTTATATGAGAAAATAAGAGATCATTAGACAGTTTTAATTAATATTTGTCCCTTTTAAGATTATATTTCAAAATAAATCAATCTTTAAAATATCTACCATTCCATTATAATTCTACTATCATGTTGCATAAAAAACATGAAACGTAGTTCCTAACTAATACCTGTATAACATCATGAGCCATTCCCATAAAATAATTCATAAACCAATGTCCCACTAAATATATATTTCCCATTCCTAATTTATATAATTACTTGAAAACATAGGTTTTAGAAAAAGATATATTGGAAAATTATTCTTATGGTTAATTTTTAAAATAATAAAATCTAATAAACACCTCTAATTGACCCTGTATAAAACAAATACATGGTCTAATAGTATTTTTAATGTCCCCGTCTGGTATACCAAACCATTTCTTATATTAGTGAACAACATGAACTTAGGTGAACCTCCACATATTCAAGAGGATACTGACTAGTGGAAAGGGCCTAAAAAACAATGGTGAGACTATGTCTGCAAAAAGAAATTCACCAAGGTTATACCTGAGTCTACCAAAAAATTTAAATGAACCATTTATACATCGAACATATGCAAAACTTTTCAAACTATATAGAATTATAGAAGTGGTATTCCATAGTATAGTATATAAAAATAAAACATAGTTTATATAATTTAATGGAAATATAGTTTAACTACATATAAAATATAAATAAAATGTATTAAAAAATAATAATATCTATCCTTATTCCAAATACATATGTGGTAAAACTATAAATAAGTATACAGTGCGCACAATCTCTTGTCACTAGTTAAACTCCTACCAAAACATCAATCTCCATAACAACATTATACATGAGACATATCACATGATCCTTGGCTAATACATGTATTTTCAAAGAAATATTTACTCTATGTACATACATAAAATCCGAGGTTATCAATATGGGTAGGGGTGAGTCCAATGACCCTGTAAGATTCCCTTACTTATCTTGATCTAATGAATACTCATAATCCAGTGCATGAATTTTTTTGACCCATACCATGTTGCATTATATTTTTATCATTAAGTATAAATTAAAAAATCATTGGTTTATTAGGTATTAAGGTGTATAACATGTACATAGATAGAAGAACCCATGAATTTTAATTAGAATAATGGAGTTTCCAACAAAGGTTAAATGTTTTTTGAAGATGGAAAAATTGGAAAACATATTGGAGCTTGAATTTTGAATATCCCTAATTGTTTATTACACTAAATGGATTTTTTTTAATAATGGGGAAGATCCATGTGAGCTATTTTCATTATTAATATGATAAATGATGTTTTTCTAGTGGATATTATTAGGGATACATTCACATTAGAATTTTTTATGTTTGTTTGAGTTACTACCAATAATATTATAATGTGTAGAATATTCATTTACAAAATCTATGATGAAGATATTGTAGGTGTTTCTAGCTAGGGTATAATGTTAGGATTCATTCCCATATTGTATAATTAATATGGAATATTGCGGAACTCAATAAGATTGATAATATCAAAATATATATTGAGTTTTATGGAGTGTGATTATTTATAAAGGTTATATATCTATGAAAATGTTGGGAATTTAAATGTTGAAATACCAATTTGTTTCTACCAATAATTAAGAGTGATATATTATATGGTAATATACATGGATGATGTTTATGGTAGAGTTAATATCAGTTTGGGTAGAGTAATTATATCAAAATAATCTTACTATTATTTACATACCACATAGATCTTTTCTTTTGTGATGATTGAAGAGGATTTGAACTAATTTAAATAAAATTGTGGTGCTTGTGTTGAGTTGAGGAATATAGATATCTCACTTGATATTCTAGGTTATAATTTTCTATACTTTTTACAAATTATTTGATATATAAGGAAAACTTACCAATAATTAAATGTCACATAGAGTAGGCTATTGAGAGAACTAGCCTAGTCCCCAAACATGCATGAGTAACCTTACTCTATGAATAATGTTAATAAATAATGAATAAAAATGCATTACATGTATAAGGTTTAAAATATACCATTGTTATGTGTAAGATTAATTTACTCATATGTAATGGTTATCATAGTGGATTCATAAAAGTTATTAACTAGCAGATCAGACGTATCAGAAAAGTACTAAGGGACATTTTCATGCATAAGTGTGTCCTACTCAGTATATAAAGGTAACTAAGGGAATTATATAAAGGTAAACCTGGTTGTATAGACTAAAAATATGTTAATTATATGTATCACTAAACAAATAATGGTAAGTAGGATAATACATAAGGGTTATTAGTTAGATATAAATTTAGACACATCATTTTCATAATATAGTTCCCAAAATTTATTGTTATGATGCTCAAAGTGGTATTCAAGTTAAAAATATCAGAGGATAGTGATTAATTAATGACTTAAGATATGATTCAGGAATAATTAAATAAATAAGTCTCCATTTTATTATGATGATTATCAGAAAATTATGTTTTTTAATAATGAAGGACTAGCCAAATATAAAAATGTTATTTGAGAAAATTCCACACCATGAGGAGAAGGCCACACCATGGGGAATGATGAAAATGACTTGTTGGATGATTTCATATTTTGATTCTATACCCTGGATAGTTCGAATAATTTTGAAAAGAGTTGATAGTATATGTTACACCATGTCATAGGATTCTATGAATCTATCTTGAAAAACATTAAATATCCCAAATTGTGAGACGGTCCATTATTACCATGATAGACACTGCTACGTTTTATCATATAGGCATAGATAAAGTTATAAAGGTATCATTGAAAGAGGAAGCCACAATAACTTTGGTATGATGAGTACATAAAAGACTAAGTCTTTAATTGGTTTAAAATATATTATCCATGATCATTTTCAATGAATTTTAATGATAAAAAATACATGATAATTGAAGTGTAAAATATTATAGTGATAATAATCACATAGATATGTGAATATATATAAAGGGAAAAATATAAAAACAATTTGTGACCTAACACTACTATAATTGAAGGAAACTCTTTATGTATAATAAAAAAAGAATGTCCAATGTTGAGTGTTTGAATAAAATTATTATGTGTTAAAAAGATGAAAAATATTAAGAGAATGAATTCGAATATTGTATTTACTATTATAGATGAAGAATAAGATCAAACAATCTAATATATGATATTATCGTATCTTAAATACTAAGGCCAATGATATATTTATATCATAAGGTTAGTGACATCAAATTTAGTGGTTTTCATAATCCTCATAAAAAAATTTTAAACCCAAGAACGGGTATTAAAAGTGGGAATGAGGCTTTAATTGGAGATAAGAGAGTTTTGTGTGTTATTTTCTTTATGAGTATATGCTTAATGTGTGTATAAAATTGTGATAAATGGTATTTAAGTGATTTAATTAGAACAAAATGGAATTTTAATCCAATTTAAAATTAGTGGTAAAATGTTATATATTCCACCAATTTCCTATCAAATTAAAATTCATTCAAACAAAATAATATTTTTAGTAAATGGAGAATTCCTCAACCAATTTATTTATATTAGGATATTTTATTTGAAAAAAAAAGTATACCAATCTCTACAATCCCTTCTCTCACGTATCCAAGTAATTAGAGATTTTAATTAATCTTGGATCAACCAATTTCTCTCCCACTTACGATAAATGGTGAAAATCCCAGGGGATTGTGTGTGAAATCGTAGAATAAGTGAAAGAAGTAATAGAAATAAAAAAAGTATTCTACCTTCTTTCTAATAAATTATATTAAGTTCAAACATAATAGAATTATAAATTATGTGTAGAATTCATTAAAAAATTTGGGGAAAATATACTTGGCTTGACCACTAAGTGTCTAGTGTGCCATCACTATAAAATATTTATAAAAATGAATTAAAACAATAAAAATATCAAAGAAGAAGTAGTTGTTTCCATCTCAATTCAATCGACTAACTAGCAAGAAGATTCCTTTTTATAAGGTTTAGAATAATGATTTTTCCTTTTAATGATTTTGTAGCTCGATCTCTCATATGGGTGGCATTATATTCTTTTTATTCCTTTATCTAGTGAAGTATTCCCTTAATTCCTTGGGATATTTGTATGATTCAATGCATAGATCCAACAATATTTCATGGCTTACATGGATATATCTCAACGGTATAAATTATTTATTAAACACAACTAAAAAAATGTCTTATTTGTGATGGTTTATTTGATATAGGATCCTATAGAAAATAGTCATTTGCGACGGGACCCCGCCATAAATGGTAAGTTACTGAAAATGATGTTGAAAATTTTTTTTGGGTAAGAGTCCTTTGTGAAAAAAATTATTTCGACTAGTCGATATCCCATCCCAAATAATATTGACTAAAAAAAAGGCATTGTATGATGGGAGGATTCTCCCATTGTAGAAATATATTTGCAACGAAATGGCATTTATGATGGGAAGGTTGTCCCATCATAAATAAATATTTGCGACCAAAAAATCTTCATATCACAAAATAGTAAAGAAAATAAAATAATAAAAATAAAATAAATAAAAAGAAAAATAATAAAAATAATAAAAATATAAAATATTACCAATAATTAAAAAAACACAATATAAAACATTAAATATATGACGTGTCAAAATTTTTATAAAAAATATGTACATTCAAATGTTTATAAAAATAAAGGTGAAAAAAATTACATAAATCAATGGGGGTTATCTAGAGGAGGTAGTGGAGGGAACTCCATCTCAAAACCAAGTATCAAAAATTTCATATACTCCATCGTCTGCTCATGTTTCTACTCATTCCATTGATGAATCTACTCCTGATTTTTTTGTCACTACTATCAAGGGGTATTTCCCCCTCCAGATGCATGGTCTCTAGAATCTCACCCTAACCTCACAAATACTACTCATACCATGTAAAAAATGATGATGACTCTCCATGAGCTCCGCTCGTGCTGGATAATAACATTGCATTGGTACCTTAATAACTCTCAGGCGTCAATAGAGAGTCCATACCATTAACTCGTCCTTTCTAAAAGGGTCAGTAATCACCAACCTCAAAAAACCACGACCCCTCCAAGTTATCCATGAATAATGAACATTCTGAGGGTTAGATGATATAGCATTAGGCTCATCACCAGGTAGTGTAGCCTCCTCTAACTCATGAAATATATCTAAAAATGGGCGTCATCCATCTGAAACATTAAATTACTATTTTTAGAAAATAATTGTAAACAAGTGTTATATATAGATATATATTATATATTATTACATGAATCATTTAACTATTTCAATATTAATCTTTATCATCATCTTCACATTTGGTTGTTAAAATAAGTTCATATTCCTCCTCAGTATCATCAATTTCTATAGGAGTTTCAGCATCATCATCTCTTTCTATTTCAAATTCATCTGCTACATTAATAACAAAATTTCCACCGTGGTCCCATATCTATGAGGTGTCATCATCAATATTCATTCCTCTTCATGGAAAATATATATTTGGATTTGTATCTTGAAAATATTCAATTCCTTTCATTTCATAAGAACCACATTCTCTTTGGATAAACTGATTTTAATGAGATTTAATTTTTAATATTCTCCACCAATTACTTAACACTTTTAAAAAAGCATAATAATTCGGAGTATAAAATTATATGTTCTTTATGAGCCAATAAAAATGGTTTATTTACTATTACAAGTCTTTTATATTTAATATCAATGATTCCATGGTGAATATGAACATGAAAGACTATATCGGTATCCAACCAATGAATTTTAATCATCATTACATAATTATATCCTCGATAATATAGTTCAATTACATATTCTAGAAATCCATAAAAGTATATAACAATTTCCCTATTATGGGATCCTCTTAAAAAAAGAGAAAAGAAACATAATTCATTTTTCTGATTCCCCATATGCACATGTATGAAATCCTAAACCATTCACCACATATGTATTATATGATTTAACTACTTTTGGATCGTCAGATACTCAATAAACATGATCAATTATCAATTTTATAAGTACATTGAGATTATTAAATATTTAAAAAAAATTATCAATATAACAAGAAATAAATTCACTTTATATTTTTGACCATAAAGAATTTACTTTACCAGTTTTTGAAACCCGTAGGAACAATTATTTTATTGATGTTCTTCAAGAGTAGCTATTATAATATGTGGAAACGATTTCATTATATTACTATCATATAACCTAACAATAATATAATATTAATTTACTTTTAAAAATATATGTAATAAGTGATACTATTACTCTCTGTACAAATGGTTCAATTTTTTCATAGTTGAACAAAACATATGTATGAGACCTCTATTGTTCATCGTCCCAAATTTATCGTTCATGAACACCACCAAAGACAATCATGGGATGGTTAAAAAATGGTAATAGATTGTTCATTTCATCATCATAATTTCCCACATTATTTCCCATTTGGTTATGTTTTTATGTATATTTAGATTGAAAATAATGAGAAAAAAAATCATCTTATAAACAAGCTTATGAAATTGATCTTTAAACCAATTATTTCTTACATACCTTATTATTATATTTTAGTATGCATCTATAATCAAGGTAAATCCATTAGAATCTTACAATATCTCCAAATTTGGATTTATATTGAAAATGTAACATAAAATGTTCCATTGAATCAAGTAAATTAGACATATTTTCTTCCAATTTACATAACAGTATAAAAAAAATCTTATTATAGTCTACTTAGTGCATCCTAGTCTTTTGTCACTATAAAAATGTCTTATTAAAAATATGATATTTTTTATCTCATCCCAAATCAAATAATTCAACAAATATTTAAATATGATCATTATAATTCATCAGATATTGGCATTAAAATCCGGACTTTTTAATCCAGTAATATGAAACATTAAGAAATATCTAACCAAATTGGATATATAACCATATGAAATCCTTAAATGAACAAACCACTAAATATATAATAAATGAATTTATTTTGAAACTATATAAGACAATTTTGGCCCCATTAACTTTTGTGATCTATCATTTTTAAATAGTTCAAGTTTTGGTTGCCCGGAAATTTGGGAGAGATCTAATAATGCCTTGACATTATCATTGGTCTTACCAGGTCTTCCCAAAATGTAATAAAATATATTATCAAAATTGTTCTTCTCAATATGCATGACATCCAACTTCTGACAGACCAGCAAATCAGACTAACATGGAAGATCCCCAAAAAATCTTCATCTTATCCAATTACTTTCTTTACTAGTGCCATCTATTTTTTGTTCTTTTATTTTCTTCCCAAATGTAATGAGACGTAATGAAGATACAATATATTTTAACCCAATTCATTGGATCATTGTTTGAGGTTATTCCTTTTTAATTTTTTCTTTTTTGAAATGATATTTATTCCTCTGAAAAAGGATGATAGGTAGGATGAAATCTTCGATGGCAGTCAAAAAAATAAGGTTTTATTACATTGAAAAGAATAAATTATTTGATTTCACTCATAGAGTACGTACATCATTTTGGAACATGTTTACTTCATCTAGATAACATTTCATGTTCTAGAAAGTTGCTAATTTTCCAAATTAATAAAACAATATTTAAGAAATTGTGTTTTTCAAAAATATCATATGTACTGAAACCATTAATACACAATAACTAGAACTCATCTATCAGTGGATTCAAATAAACATCGATATTATTTTTTAGATTTCATGTAATTAATAATTGCAATAAGATAAATGGATCATCATCAATATCTAAGATGGTAAATTTTACAGATTGACAAATATAGGAAACCGAGAATATTGACTACCGCAATAACCAAATGGACAAAAACTATTAGTAAAAAGACCAAATCGCATGTTTTGGGATTCCGATGAAAAAGAAAAGTGTACATGGTGTAAATTTTTGAATTAATCACCATCACAAGTATAATTTACGCTTTTACCAATTGAAATATTTGATTTTTTCCATGAAATAAATGATGCTCTATTGTGAGATATAAATTAAAGTTTCAATTTCGGCATTTTTGAAAAACACCTCAACTCTTTTATAAGAATCAATATAGAAATCCATAGTTGAGCCTCTTTGTACCTCAATTTTCAACATGTATAAAAACTAAAAAACGAATCATTTTAAGAACAATATAAGATGCATTAATTTGAACCAACCCCTATCTTCTTAAAACCTAGACCAAAATTATGAACCATCCTCTTACTCTCATATAAATTTATAGGAAATACATTTCTTTAATGTAACAGTGCTTTAACCAAATTGAATATATGATCAAAATAGATATTTGAAATTCTATTATCTAATTTAATAGCCATAAATTTTGAAAGTAATTAAAATTTTCTTATCTTTCAACCATGATATGGGGATTCATCAGTCGACATCAACTACTCATAAGATTGATATGGTTCCAAATCATGAGTTAAATCAATATTGTAATGACCCAATGATTTATAAATGAAATTCACTTATTATAATTATGCCTTATAGTATAATAATATTATAAATCACAATGGAATAACATGATGACAAACACTATGTTACCATTAAAAATAAATTTTCCACTTTTGAGTCTTGAATTTCAAAATTCTGACATACCCGGTTGCGTTTAGGGTTATTTTTGGGGTCTAATGGAAGGAAAATAATTTTTGGTGAATAGTAACCTACCATTATGAATATTAATATGACCCTTAAAATAGTAAATAGTCCAAAAGAATAGTAACCTCATAATTTAATGTATAAATTAAATTTAGGCATCTTATAAGTGATAATATGATCATAGTAAAAGTATTGGTATTTTTTAAGTCATAAATAACTAATTATGATTAATTAACTAATTTAAAAGAAAAGTTATTTTCCTAAAAGGTGTTCATAAATAAAAAATTTATGTCTTATGGTTCGAAGATAATTTTATAAGACCTTATGTAATTTTTAGAAAACATTTTAAAATCAGTTATAGTTTTGAAATCTGTATTTTTGCTAGTAAATTAGGATTTAAATTAGAAATTAGATTAATCATATTTAAAAAATTATTTTTGAAAAATAGATTTCTTTTTTGGATTTTACATGTAAGAATATGGTTAGGGTGAAGTTTTAGTATTTTTCTAAAATACTTGAATTTTTTATGAATAGTAAAATATAGTAATTTACTGTATATAGACATTATATATTAAAAACACTATTTATTGAGTCATGGATGATATAAGAACCTTTTATTTGAAATTACATTCACATATTACTATTTTTGGTCACAAAAATCATTACTATTTATTGTCTTATTGAAAAATAATAAAACAATGATTAAAATATTAAGAAAACCCTCCTCCCCTCCACTATAAATACCTCCCACACTCCCCTCTTCTCTTCAATCCCCTTAAAACTTGTTTCTTTCCAGAATTCTTCTCAAATGTCTCCAAAATCTCCTCCCCCATGTATAGTATATCTTTTCTCCTCAAAAGGCCAAATCCCCATTTCTTAAAAGGATCTCAAGGAAGATTAACTCAAGAGGTAAATTCCTCATTTCAATTATTTTACTTTCCTTTCAAGTCCCTTTGATTTATTTTCTATCCTTACCTATTATAATTGAAAAGTTAAAAACACTATTGTACCTTATATGTAATTTAATTTTGTTATGATTATTGAATAATTTATTATCATCTCTCCTTTACCTTCCTTTTATACAAGTAGTAAAGACACTATCCGAGATGTGTTAATTTACAACATTCAAGGACGATTGGTTTTCAATTTTTGTTAACATCTTCAATTATTTCCATGAAACCATTTCAGTGATTAAAACATAATATAATATATTTATTATGACTCATATATTTTTTTGGAATATTTTTGTATATACGGTTTTTATTTATAACACAAAATGTGTTCGTTGTGATCAAAAACTGCCAATTTACCCTAAGGGTTATGAAAAGTGTTTACATAATGATTCATCATAACTCCAAGTAACCAAAAAAAATTTAAAACCATTTAAACTTATCAATTTTAAAAAATAAAATATAACTCCAATTCTAGAAAACCATCCTCATTTTACATGATTATCTATTCATGTATATAGGAAAACTGGTCATGAAACAAACAGACACAAACAATGAAATTAAACCACATAACAAATAAAAAAGGTTATAATAAATCATTAAAATTCAAAATAGGCTCTATAATTATAAATTAATGAACCTAATTTTATTACTCTGGTCATTAATATCAAGTGGAGAACACCATCAGACTTAAGGTAAGGGATTCAACCTGAACCTCCCTTACTCCTTTAGGTTATTCTTACTCTATTGTTACCCAAATTAATTCCAATATTATATTTTTTTAAATCTTGTAATTTATGTTTATATATAAAAAATAATTTATCAAGATTTATTAATAATTCTCTTTCGGGGACATACATGCTTTTAAGTGATTCCCTCCTCAGTACTTCCCGATAAACAAAATCGTTTTAATGGAAATTCCCTAATTCTCACCCAATTTCAAGTACACTCTACCATCTATTTTTAAGAAAACATTATAACTATAATGCCAATGTTTTTATCCTGAAAAAAGTATTGGTAAAATTCTGGTTTTATATAAATGATTATGCCCTTTTTTCATCAAATGATCTTTGATATTTTTATTAAACCACACTAAAATGATTTAATTTTAAAGTATCTTAAAAACTCTTTTACATATTATAAATTCAATTTGGAATCACTTATTATGATATAATATTATTATTAAATATTAATGTCCATTATTTATCTAATTACTTTTTTACATGGACACATGTATGTTATGAACATTCATTATGATTTATGACAAGATTATGATACCCATTTACTTTCCTGGGTACCCTTATATTAATGTATGATAGAGTATGGATGATTATTTATGTCGAAAGAATATTCATGAACATGTTATTATTTATATACCTATATAGTTTTCCAATGAAGTAGGTAAATTTTAGTATCATGACATGTTATGTGCGACTGTCTTGGTAGTTAGCTTCGAGTCGTGCTACCATGTGCAACTTTCTTGGTGGTTAACCTTGACTTCTGCTTCTCTAAGTGAAAAGAGCCTTGAAATGTGATAATTCATGTTTCATGTTTATTAATCATTACTAGGACTCGTTTTTTATATTACCCCATGTTTATATTTTATTATTTCACATGTTCCATGCCTTTTTATGTCATTATGCATTTCTTTATAACCCATGTGCTAATGATTTATTACTATTTTTTACATTACTAGGCTTTTAGCTCATCCATTTTGTTCATTTTATCGATAGGTTATCCTATAAAGATGTATGTTATCATTAGAAGTTAGGATCTCATTATTTAGAATAAATAAAAAGCTATTTTTATGATGTTTGATTATGTTCCTAGTCCTACAAGACACTAGAATTTACCATCCTTGGCTAGTAATTTGATGTTTAATTATGATTAAAATCAGGTAAAGATATATGAAAAGGATAGGGTCTCTATAGTTGGTATCAGATAATAGTAGTTATTTTTGGATATTAGTAATAGAGATCTTTAGTAAGAACCTTAAGGATGAGACTAAGTATAAGAAAACACCCCTAAATTATGGTCAGTATAGAGTAAGTTGTTTATCATGAAAATACATCCCAATATAGATAAAAATAGTTAGAAGTGGATCATAAACATTTGTACTTAAGGGTAAAATCCTAAATCAAAACATTGATCTAGACACGAATGAAAACTGATGAACAACAATAGATATTACTGCACTCTTGGTTAGAAACTCCAGGGGCATATGATTTGTTAAATTCACGAGCTTAGTACAAACCATTATTAAGGGAATGAAAAAGACCATAAGAATATAATTTAAGAAATATATCAAGTATAAAGTAGATTAAACCCTAGGGAATCATAAGTTAAGATATAATTCTCCTTACTACTTTATTCTTTTGTGTTCAATGATTCTTTTTTATGATTAATAGCTAATTATTAAAGCCATTTATTGTACATTATTTTTATTAGTTAATGGTGGGAAATAGAATAACATGTGCCACCAATTAATGTTCTAAGGAATGTGTATATTTCCCTAATGATATTCCAAATAAGATGGTAATGGGTTCTCAGAACTCCATGATAATACTTTCTTAACTGGTTGAATTTACGAATAATAACTTGAATCAAATGGAACACCCTCCTCCTCCAAGTAAAGATAAAGTTGTCATAGAATCCTTTATACAGAAAAGGCCTCACATGTTTAGTTGATCTTTTGATCCCCTCCTTGTAGAATAGTGGATTAACTCCAATGAAAATATATTTTATGTTTTATAGTTCTCAAAAGAATAGAAATTTGTAATGGATGATGATTATTTTGACGAAGAAGTTGATTAGTGGTGGAAACTAATCAAAAATATTAAGTCCAAGTAGGAAATTTATTCTATGGATTGGGAGGAATTCAAGAGAATATATTTCAATAAATATTTTCCTTGAACCCTCCATCTCAAGATGGAAATGGAGATCCTCATACTCAAGAAGAAGTAAGACGAGTCCATTAGGGCATTTGAAGAAAACTTCAGAAGGCTTTATAGATATTCCTCAAACTCTGTCATGAACTATGAAAGTAGGGTGGAACATTTATTTAGAGGACTAAATCCGAGTCTACCAAAATCATTGTCGATTAAAGACATTAAAAATTATTAGGATTGTTTCCATTGAGCTCTCAAGGAAGAAATGGTGATCAGAGACTCACAATGGTCTCATGGCCTCGGTGACAAGGATCAGAAAATTGAATCTAATATTGGTGGTTCGGCAAATAAATACCATGATAAAAAGAAGATCTAACATCCCACGTGTCAAAATTGTGGGAAGAATCATCCAGGGAACTTTCTAAAGGGAACCCAAAATTTCATAAAATATAGATGAATGAGCCATCTAGAAAAAATATTCTAATGGGTCATTAAGAATTCCTTTAATGTGGAAGAAGAAAGGATGGTTTAGAAAAATTCTTCGCTAGTGGTGCAGTGTTTCAACTGGAAGGAACATGGTAATTATGCGAACAATTTCTCTAAGCCAAGGGTTGTTGGAGGAATTCAACAAAAACCTACAAGGAAATAGGGAATGGATTATTCTATCACTATTATAGAGATGGATTCAGAAAATTATGTTGTAATAGGTGTTTTAGTTATTCATTCAAGAATATAAAATGTACTATTTGACTCAGGTTCTACGCATTCATTCACATCTTTAAAGATTAGTATAACTATTTAATCACTACCTCAAAATTTGGAAGTTATGTTATCTATGAGAATAGAGAATGGGGAAATAATTGAGTCCAAGGTTTATAACTCCTCCCCAGATAACATTTGTGGACTGAACCTCTTAGAAAATCTCATGATACTTTATTTAGTGGAGTTCGACACTATCATGGGCATGAATTGGCTGCCTTTATACAAAGTCAATATCAACTTTGGGCATAAGGGAGAAAAATCTCCACATCTCTAAGAATCCTATAATTCTAAACATGTTTTGGGAGGAATATGAATATACTTTAGCAATATTTACTCATTCGTGAATATTAATTCCTTATGAGTAATAATTTCTAGCTAAAATTATTGAGACAAAGGAGAAAATCATGCTTAAAGATATGCCCACTCTGAGGGATTACACTGATGTATTCCCTAAAGAGTTGTGTAGTCTTCCTCTTGGTTGAGAGGATGAGGTCTCAATTGAACTTATTATTAGAGACATACCTATATCCATGAAACCTATATATTGTCCACTGTAGAACTGGAAGAGTTGAAGAAGGAGTTACAAGAGAATCTGGAGAAGGGTTTTATACACCCGAGTACTTCGCCATGGGGTGCACTAGACCTTTTCGTAAAGAATAAGAATAGTTAAATGATCCTATAAATTGATTATAATTATCTCAATAAAACAATGATAATGATAAAGTATCACCTGACACAGATATATTACAATTCAATTAGCTTTTTGGGGCTATTTATTTCTCTAAGGTGGACCTTCAGTCGAGATATCACCAATTAAAAGTGAGGAAGGATGGTATTTTAATGAATGCCTTTTGAATGAGGTATGAACACTATGATTTTGTAGTGATTCCCTTAAAAATATCTAATGATCTAGAAATTTTCATTGATTTCATGAATAGAGTCTTTATAGATTACCTCTACAAATTTGTGTTAGTATTTATCGATGATATTATGGTATACTCCATGAGTAAGGAGGAACATGAGGAGAATTTGAATACTATGTTAAAGACTTTTCAAAGTGAAAAACTATATGGAATGTATAGTAAATGTGAGTTATGGATGGAGTAATTTTCCTTCTTGTGGATTGTTATCACCAACAAAGGGATATCTGTGGACCCTTTCAAGATAAAGGAAATTAAAGAGTGGCCCATACCAACATCTGTAATGGAGATCCACAGCTTTTTGAGTCCATATGGTTATTATCCATGATTTTTGAAGAAATTATCATGATTTTAAAACCCAATGACCAAGATAAGATGGAAGAGAGTGATGTTTGTCTGGACTCAATAATGTGAAGGTTGTTTTAAGGAGTTGAAAAATATTCTTATCATTCTACCAATACTCACACTCCCAATGAGTGGATAAGTTGTTATGGTGTAAAGTGATGCTTCAAAGAATGGATTAGGATATGTTCTGATGAAAAATGATAAAATGATAGCCTACACCTCAAGGTAGCTAAAAATCCATGAGCAAAACTATCCTACATATGATATGGAGTTGGAAATTGTGATCTTTATGTTGAAAATATAGTATCATTATCTCTATAGAGAGAAGTTTGCAATATATACTAATCATGAGATTCTCAAATATATATTCACAAAAAAAGAGAATAATAATCTCCATAAATGATTGTTAGATCTCATCAAGGATTATGAATTCTCAATCCACTACAATATCGGTAAGGAAAATACTTTGGAAGATGCCCTATGTAGAAATGGTCCTGCATATTTATCAATTATGAGAACTAAAAATGATCCAATATTCTTAGATTTGCAGAGGATGACATAAGAATCATTAAGGGGGGAACTTTATCAATACTTTCTAAAATGACTTCTCAACCATACCTCATAGAGAAAATAAAGAATGCTCAAAGAAATGAAGTGGAAATTTTGAAAAGGGTGGAAGATATTATAAATGATAAATTCTCTGTGTTCAAGATTGATGAGGAAGGAGTTGTAAAATTTGTGTCACGATTATGTTTACCATCTAATCCAGAGATATAGAAGGAACTTTTGAATGAAACCCATAGCTCAAACTTCTCTATTCACCTTGGTTGAACAAAGATGTGTCAAGATATCCGAGAGAAATTTTGGTTGGACAATATAAAGAAGGATATTGCGAAGTATACATCAATGTACATGTTATGTCAACAAGTGAAGGATGAAAGGAAAATGTCTAAGGGGATGATTCATCCACTGCCCATACCAACATGGAAGTGGGAGAACACCACCATGTACTTTTTAACTAGACATCCAAGTACATATAGATCAAACAATGCTATATGGGTTATTGTGGATTGTCTTACAAAGATGGCTCACTTTATTGCAATTCCAGAAGACTTCTCATGGATCAAATTTCACAGATATATATCAAAGAGGATGAAATTCTACATAGATTACCACTATATATTGTATACTATAGAGATCTAAGATTCACCTTGAAGTTCTGGAAAAGTCTCTATCATGTTATAAGCACTGAACAAACTTTAGTATGGCATATCATCCACAAACTTATGGCCAATCTGAGTGAACTATTTAGACACTGTAAGACGCATTGAGAGGATGTTCTATAGACTTCAATATAGGGTGGGACCAAAATCATCCACTCATTGAATTATCTTACAAAAATATTTTCTACTCATAAACCCAAATGGTTTTATACAAATCCCTCTATGTGAAAAGGTGTAGAACACCGATGTGTTGGGATGAAGTCAGTGAGTGTAAGCTTCTAGAACATGAAATGGTCAAAGAAATGGTGGAGAAGGTGAAAACCATTTACCATCATATCAAGGTTTCCCAAAGTTTAAAAAATAGATATGTAGGCAATCATCGAAGAGACCTAGAGTTCAACGTTGGATACATGGTATTTCTATGAATATATACCTAGAAGAAAGTCATGAGGTATGGGAAGAAAGAAAATATATATCCTAGGTACATCAGATCCTTTGAGAGTCTTGATCATGTCGGAGTTGTGTCCTATCGACCAACACTTACACCTACTATGTATAAAGTACATGATGTATTCCATGTATCCCTCTTATAGAAATACATACCAAATCCTTCACATGTACTCTCTTCAAAGGTGGTACAGTTGGAGAATGATCTTTCTTACAAGAAGTATCCAGTCATGTTCTTGGATCGTAGAGGTAAAGGTCTACGTAACAAGACTACTCACAAGGTCAACATATTAAGTTGGAAAAATAAGTACGAAGAGGCAACATGAGAACTAGAGGAGGCAACGAAGGAAAATTATCAGTACCTATTTATGTCTTATAATGTAAAAGGAAATTTGGAGGGTGAGATTTCACAAGGGGGAAGAATGTAATGACCCAATGTTTTCATAATGGAATTTCTTGATTACAATTACTCCTTATAGTATAATAACATTCATAAACACAATTTAATATCATGATAAAAAATACTATGTGACCATTAAACATATTTTTTCCACTTCTCTATCTTGAATTTTGAAAATCTGATATACACAATTGTGTTCACGGTGATTTTCGAGGTCTGGTGAAACAAACTTATTTTCTTGTTGAATAGTAACCTACCCTTATGAATAGAAGTATGAAAGTTATGAATAATAAATCATACAAAGGAATAGTAACCTCATCCTTGAATGTATTAATAAAATGTAGGCATCTTATATGTGATAATATAAACATAGTAAAAGTATTTGTATTTTTGTAAGTCAAAAATAAATAATTAAAATAATTATTTAATTAAAAAAATTGTATTTTCCTAAAATATGTTCATAAATTAAAAATTTTATGTTTTCTGGTTTTATGATAATTTTATAAGACCTTATGTAATTTTTTGAAAACCTTCTAAAATCATTTATAGTTTTAAAATATGCATTTTCAAGTAAATTAGGATTTTAATTAAAAATTAGATTAATCATATTTAGAAAATAATTTTTGAAAAACAAGTTTCATTTTTGGATTCTACATCTTGATAAAAATTTAGTGTAATTTTTATGGATTTTTCTATGATACTTGAATTTTTGATGAATAGTAATATATGACAATTTACAGCATATATACAATATATGTTAAATATACTATTTACTGAGTCGTGGATGTTGTAATAACCTTAGGATCAAAATAAAATGAACATATTTCTATTTTTGGTCACAAGAATCATTAATATTGCTTGTATTATGTAAAAATAATAATCTAATGATTAAAATATTATGAAAACCCTCCTCCCCTCCACTATAAAAACCACCCACACTCCCCTATTATATTTACTCCACTAAAGACTTGTGCCTTGCCTAAATTCTAATAAAATATCTACCCAAGCTCCTCCACCAAGTTCATAAGCCCTTGGTATCCTCAAAATACCAAATCCCCTTCCCTTAAGAGGTTCTCAAGGAAGATTAACTGAATAGGTAACTTCATGTTTTCAATTCTTTTTCTTTCCTTTCAAGTTCATTTTTTTTCTTTTATATCCTTACCTCTCCTTATCCAAATGTTATGAAAACAACAATACCTTATATGTACTAATTTTTTTATGATAATAGAATAATTTATTATAATATCTTCTTAACCCTTTTTATATACTAGTAGTAAAACAACCATTCAAAATGCGTTAATTTTCCACATTCAAGTATGATGGTTTTTCAATTTCCATTACTGTATTCAATTATAGTCATGAAAACATTTTCATGGTTGAAACAAAATATAAAAAATGTATTATTTCTCATATATTATTATTTAGTCTTTCTGTACATATGGTTTTGATTTATAAAACAAAATGTGTTCCTTGTGATAAAAAACCGCTAATTAACCCAAAATGTTAGCACTAATGTTTTTTATAATGATTCATCTACACTCCAAGAAACCAAATGAAAGTTACAACAATGTAACCTTTTGTATTCTCAATAATAAAATATAACTCTATTTATATAAAACCATCCTCATTTTACAAGATTATCCATTCATGTATACAAGTTAATGGATCATGAAACAAACACACCCGAATAATGAAATTGAACCTCATAACTAATCAAAAAGGTTTTGAATGAACTAAAAAAGGTTATAATAAATCAATTACATGTAAAATTAGTTTGATAATTATTAATTTATTAACCTAATTTGATTATTCAGGTCCTTAATATAAAGTGGAGAACACCATCAGACTTAAGGTAAGGGATTATACCTGAACCTCTATTACTCCATCAGGTTACTCTTACTCTCTTGTTACCCAAATGAAATCCTATATTATTTTTATGTACTTATTATAATTTATATTTATATATAAAAACTCATGTATCAATATCCATTAATTATTATATTTCGGGGATATACATGCTTTTAAGTGATTCCCTCTTCAATACTTCCCGATAAGTAAACCCGTTTTAAGGGAACTTCCCAAATTCTTACCCATTTTCAAGTACACTATACAATATGTTTTTAAGAAAACATTATATTTATAAAACCTCTATTTTTATCATTAGAACCACATTTTTCCACTTCTAGTTTTTTATAAAATATTATTCCCTTTTTAGTTGTAAATTATCTTTTATATTTTCATTAAACCACACTAAAATGTTTTAATTTTAATGTTTCTTAAACACTCTTTTACATATTATCACATCAATTTGGAATAAATTATTTTGATATATTCATATTATTACTTATGAATTTCCATGATTTATATAAATAATTTTTTTCATGGAAACTTGTATGATACACCCATTCATTATGGGTTATGACACGATTATGATACCCATTTCTTTCCATGGGTACCTGTATGTAAATGTATGATGGATTATGTATGATTATTTTGGTGTAAAGAATATCCATGAACGTGTTAATATGGGTGCACCCATATAGAACTCCAATTAATTGGATAATGTTGAGTCTCATGATATATTATGTGAAATAGTCTTTTCAGTAAGCTTTGACTCATGCTACCATGTGCAATAGTCTTGGTAGTTAACCTTGACTTGTGATCCTCTAAGTGAAATGAGCCTTGACTTCTGCTAAGTCAAGTTTTATGTTGTTCCTACATTACTATGACTCCATGTTTATATAGACCCAAGTTTATATGTTATGATATCACATGTTCCATACCTTTTTATATCATTATGCATTGCCTTCTAACCTATGTGCTAAACCTTTATTACTATGTTTGTTACCTTATTAGGCTTTTATCTCATCACATTTGTTCATGTTATCCCCATGTTATCCTATACAGATGTATGAGAATAGTGAATGTTAGGATATAATTATAAATCTTAAATAAATTTTTTATGATGTTTGATTATGTACTTTGTCTTCCAAGACACTAGACTATACTATCCTAGGCATGTAAGTTGATTTTTAATTATGATTAAAATCATGATATGATATAAATAAAAAGCTATGGTCTCTATAAATATCATCCTAAGTTTCATTTTTTCGAAAATATGGACAAACCACATAATATAATAAATTTTGAAACAATGATGGATCTGGAACCAAAATATTACTATCTTCTCTAGAACTGAGTTCGGCATATTGATACCGAAAAACATAGTCTGTTCGAAAGAAAAAATACAATAAATGATCCCCAACATTGTCGAATCTATCACAACTTTTAATATCACATTTCATACAAGGACACATAATCATCCCTTTAAAAAAATCAGTTTTTGATGATGCAAATGATAAATAAACCTTCAACACCGTCAATATATATAGGATTTTTTCCAAAACCATTTGGATTCATGCGATTTTTTATCCAATTGCTATCATGTAATAAATAATATTTTCAACATCCTTGTTAAATATTTTTCTAAGAAATATAAAATAAATTAATTCATTATAAATAATTGGATATAAGATAAAGGCAGTGCAAAAAATTGTAAAAAATTAGACAATTATGATTTACTAATAAATATTGACACATTAATATATTTGAAACTACATATTTACTAATTACTACTTATTTTTACTAATTAACACTACTCTTTACTATTTATAGTTATTTAATGTTCATTTTTACCAAGATTTACTGATTAACAAAAAAAATTATTAATTTTTTCAAATTACCACAAATTGTTAATATGTATAGTGATTAGCTGTTAATTTTTACTAGTAAATGCTACTTTATTGTTATTTTTTCTAATTAATGATATTTAATCAGTATTTTTAAATTATTATAGAGATGTATCCTTAATTTTATTCATTACTACTAATTTTAAATATTTACCATTATTATTTTTACTTATTTTAGTAATTTAATGTTCATTCCAACTAATATTTACTAATTACCAATAATTATTACATATTATTAATAATTACTACTAACTGTTAATAATTATAGTGATTTACCATTATTTGTCCCAAATTAATGCAAATAATCAATAATTATAATGATTTACCATTAATTATTCATCATGTTGCCGCTATTGACACGTCCCAACCTGCATGCCCTGGTTCTGGTGACATAATGAGAATTTTTGATGTGTGTGGAAAAAAATTTCATTTCTAATCATCTAAAGATTATAAATTTTATTATTTACGCATTATTATTAATTTATAATATATTTTATTGCTTTATATTAAATTATACAAAAAATTAACGGTAATTAGTGGTAATTATAAATAATTACCACTAATTACCGCAACATTTTTGTATAATGTAATATAATTTAATAAAGAATATTATAAATAAATAAAAAGATATAGATCATAGATTTTTCAATATTTAGGTGATGAAACCAATTTATTCCAACCATGTCCTAATTTTTCATTGCACCAATATTTGCTAATCATATAAAAAATTTCATTCCTCATCACCTTTAAATTGATGACCAATTTCATTTTTTGTTTTCTAGTAATTTATACTAAAAAATATTAAGTATCACTATGTATCACTAATTACCACTAATTATTACTATTTACAACTATTTGTTACTAACTATTACTAATACATCTACTTATTACTAATTACAACTAAATGTTACAAATTATTACTAATTTTGACTTGGTTATAGTGATTTATTGTTAATTATTTCAAATTAATGCTAACTTATGTTATTTTTTACTAATTACGGTTATTTATTATTAATTTTTACTAATAAATACTAATTTTTACTAATTATACTTGCTTAACATTTATTTTTACTATTTTTTCTTATTAATGTTAATTTTTACTAGTTTTAACTCATTTCCACTAATGTTTACAAAATATTACTAACCACCACTAATTTTCAAAAATAACAATAATATATATAAATTATAGTGATTTAACATTATTTTTTACTAATTATAGTGTTTTAACATTCATTTTTAGAAATTACTTTTATTTATTAAAAAATACTATTAATTATTATTACTTATTAATAAGGTCTATAAAATTTTACTAAGCTCTTTTGATTAATATTTATTAATATTATTCATTTATCAAATATAAGTAATTACTTTTAATAACACCCATTTACTGATAATTGAACCAAATTATTTTGAATTAAAATTATTTACTATTAAAAACATTACTGCTAATTAAAAGTAAATATTTCTAATTTTTAATAAATATCACGTAGACTTCTTCGTCTCCTCGTGATACTAATCCTATCCTCAATTCATCCCCTCCTGATGTTGTTGATGGTGCCATCAACGCATCACATCATTCTCACCCTGGTTCTGGAGAACTAATGGTAAAATTATAAAAGGTTGTCACAAATGGGTCATTCCAAATCTCCCAAGGAATGTATATTCATTGAATCACACCTATTATTAATTTATAATATATTTTAATACTCTATATTAAATTATACAAAAAAATCAAGATAATTAGTGGTAATTAGAAATAATTACCGCTAATTAACACTAATTTTTTCTATAATTTAATATAAAGTAATAAATTATATTATAAATTACTAAAAAGGTGTAAATCATAGATTTTCAAATCATCAGTTGATAAAACCAATTTATGACAACCATGTCATAAATTTTCATTTCACAAAGTTATGTCAACCATCTATAAATTTTTCATTACTCATCACCTTTGAATTTATGACCAATTTCATTTTAAGTTTTCTAGTAATTTATACTAAAAAATAATAAGTATTACATATTATCACAAATTACCACTAATTGTTACTAAATACCCCTAATTACCATTATTTATTACAAATTTTTACTAATAATAACAAATTATTACTAATTAGAACTAATTATTAAAAATTAATAGTAGTGTTTTCTTAATTATAGTGATTTAACACTAAGGTTTTTCTAATTTTTAATAATCACAACAAATTTTTAAAAATTATTGTGAATTTAATTAATTTTTACAAATTATACCTAATATTTACAAATTAACATTAATTATTAGTAATTATCATGATTTAATTTTCATTTTAAATAACATTTTCCAATTACTGGTATTTTTTTATTCTAATTTTGACTCATTGCCATTAATTTTCAATAATTTAATTGATTTACCAATAATTCATAATAATTTACAATAATATTTAATAATTATTTTCATTTATAGTTAATTTTTACTAATTACTTCTAATTTTTACCAATTATACTGGTTGACTTCTACTTTTTACTATAAGTTTTCTAATTATCTCTAATATTTACAAATTTGATGTAATTACCAATAATGTTTACCAATTTTTACTATTTACCTCGTATTTCTATGAATTATTACTAATTGTTGTGTTTTATCCATAACATTTACTAATTATCATTTTTACTAATTTTTTGGCATTACATATAATTTAAAATAATTATAGTAATTTATCCCTAATTATTTCTAATAAAAATTAATTTTCACAAATTATAGTTTTTTAACATTATTTTTTACAAATTTTTACTAATTACCGCTACTTTTTACTAACAACTATAATTTTTAAAAAGTATAGTGATTTAGATTTAAAGTTATTTAATTACTGCTAATTTTTACTAATTAGAGTTTTTAAAAATTCATTTCTACAAAATACTAGTATTTATTAAAAAACACACCATATTATTTTTACTTATTACTATGATCTCTAAATTAATACTAAGTTATTTTAAATAGAAATATTTATTTATCAATTATAATTCATTCATTCTAACAAAACTCACTTACTAATATTTAAAACTAATTACAGAAAATTAAAACTGTTTACATTTTATTTAAAAACATTAATGCTAATTAAAAATATATATTTCTAATTTAAAATAAATACTACTAATTATAAATAATTACTTTAAATTAACATAATTACTTTCAATTAACTCTAATTAATGGCAATTAATAATATTAAAATATAATATAATTTAATTTAAATTAAATAAAAATTAAAAATATCATACAAATACATCAAAAATGAAGCTTTTGCGAACTGCAAACCTCGAAATTTACATCCTTATAAAAAATTCTAATTAAAATATTGTAGAGACGAAGAGGAACATTAATCAAAGGGAAGCGAAAATGGTGAATCAAGAGGAAAAAATTGAGGGGGTACATCTAGGTCAGATTAGCAGCGAAGTGACCCATCGCAAATAGTTCCCATAATAAATAATCGAGGCAGGAATTAAAAAGTTATTTTCGACATGTACCATCACAAATACTCACCTTTAGATATATTATTTTTGATGATTATTAATGTCTTTCGTAAATAACTATTATATACAAAGGTTATTACCAATGGGAACATTCTCATGTCACAAATAACTTTACACGACCAATGGTATTTTCGACTCGAAGCATGTCCATCGCAAATACCCATTCCCATGTTGTGGAACGGAGGTGTGCCAAAGGTATTTGCTGCGTGTTCATTCTACCATCACAAATAATCAATTATTTAATGGTATTTACAACAAGAATCGAACCCCCATCACAAATAGTCCTCTGGAAGGAAGTATTTCTGACAAGCAACAGGCCTGTCACAAATAGCCAATCACAATAAGTCATTTTTCCAATGTGAAAGAATTTCATGAAGAATCATAGCCTCATTGTTTTTTATATGATTTGTATCTTTTTATTTAATTGGATAAGGGTCATGTGGAAGAATAAAAATAATATTAACTAATTTGGGTAGATGAGAGGATTTCATTTTTAATTTTGAGTCGTTTTGTATTGTCCACACTAAGAATATATGTTATGTATCCTCTACTATGAATTTCACTAAGCCCCAAAATATGATATGTAACATATTATATTTGGAAAAAAAATTATGCAATATATATCCCAATTTTTTGAAACTAAATTATATAACTTATTGTACTTCCCCCAGAAAATTTCATACATATGATCATCTTCCATAAAAAGTATGTTACGTATTTCTTTCTTATGGTGAAATTGTATTTTGTACCAGTATTCCCCAATAGAAAATATATTAAACATTATCTCCTTTTTAAAAATAATGTTATTCATGATATACCTTGGATAAAAATATCTCATGTAACCGAAGTCCTCATGAAATATGCATCACATGCTCAACCACACAAGAAAATATGTTATGTATGATCTTATACATAGAAAATATTATACCCTTAGCTATATCTATAGAATTGGAAATGTAAAATAACATACCTATCACTATGAGTAATTTAAAATATCATATGCATGAATTTTTAAACCACAAATATGTTATGCATCTGCCTTTTTCAGAAAATATCATACGCATGCTCACAAAATTTGAAAAATTCCATACACATGACCTTTCTTTGAAAATTAATCCATCTTTATTAATAAACTATGTTACATATCATTTCACCAACTTATAATATGTTTGGTATTGATGTGAATTATCATGTTTTCCATGTAATTATCGATTTATCAGTATTTTGGATTTATTAAGATCATTTTGAATTAAATGTAAATAATGGTGAAAATTCAAAAACATCATTAATATTTTATATTGATCACTCCCCCAAACCTAAAGAATAACATTCCTTCAAGTTATCAAGGATTACATTTCTTATAAATAAAAATTTATTATTTTAGGATTGAAAATAGAAACATATTTGGTGTGATTAATATTTTAACAAGTGGGACCTTCCTAAATCCACATCCTCTATACTCATTGTTCCAAAGTTCCATTTTACACTTCCTTAATAATTCCTAAATTAAATATGGATATATCATTTGAATATTCTTGTTGTAAGTTCTAAATTAAGCAATATTTTCCATTCCCTTTGTCAACTATAACTTATTGAAAATTTTTAAACCATTTTTGTGAAATGTACATATTTGATGAGTGCAGCTAAACCTGAGACTAAATGTAATGTCCCGCCTGAACAACCACCAGAATAGTGCTAAACAGGTCAGGTTTCACTAATCATAGGCACACCTCCCCAAATACCAAAAGCTTTGGACTAGCATTGAGGGTGTAATATGGTTTAATGGGGAAGCTATACCCTCTATGAATTGGAAATGTTACTAGTTCGAGCATAATAATATAACAAGTAGTTAAAATAAAATGACACAGAAGACTCAAACCAGACCTACATAGTGGAAGCATATGCAATTATAAATAAGTAACTGATGTAATATAGAATCAACTGCCGTAAAAAGTAAATAGAGAATCATACTAAACCCCACTTGTAACTACGAATGGAACAAACAAGACATGCATACCTAACAGTTCATGCGTGTTAATATAAAAAGGGAGTATATGGATAACCATTGTAGGAACATATAATAATAATAATTCTGATACAGTAATGAAAGATAAAAAAATGTACAACTCTAGCTAGGCATGAACTCAAGGTCTATACCAATCTTCATTCCAAATAACACTATGATCCAGCTCCTTAGTCTGATCCTTTACTTATAAGTAAAACCATAGAGTCTATACATGTCTTGAAGGGCCCGTGTAGTGTAACAACCCAAGCTTCCTTGGTACGCTTCTCTTGGAATAATATAGTAGTGTGTGTTGTACGCAACTTCGAGTTCTAACACACCAAAACCAATCAAACAAGCTGTTATGAATAGTAATAACCACTTTTTGAAATTTTATAAATTTTATCTTTCAAAATAGACTTCATTTTTGGATTCATAATATCAAAATTAGCCTATGGAGAATTTGTGGTATTTTTCTGAAAACATTCAATTTTTGATAAATAGTGAAAAATATTAGTTATTGTTTAAAACCAAATTTTTATTTAAATAATAATTTATTTTATTTAAATTTATTTTAGGTCAATATAGATACATAATACCTATATAAGCTCAATGTAATTCATTGGAGTATGTTTATAATAATTTTAGATATATAAATATTTTATTGAACTTTTCACTGTCTTTTACCCACCACCTAGGAGAATATGAAAATTCACATTAAACATAATTTGACCACTTTTATGAGTGGAATTTAAAAAAGAAGAGACACACAGTTTATATCAGTATGAAAAATGTGGTTCAATAAGATGGAAATAATTTTTGGTGAATAGTAACTTTTTTACTTTTATTTACCAGGAATAAAAGTAAATAGGGTAATTAAGGGTAAAAATGATTTTATTATTACCCTAACACTTGTCCTAATTCTATTGGATAAGTATAATTTGACCAAAAACAACCTTAGGAATAAAATATGAACCTCTTTGGTCCACTTGGATTAGATTAGGACACTTGTTATTATTTTATTTAATGAAGAGTTAAAAGAGTTTAAATCAATGGTTAATAACTAAAAAAATTATAATATAGGGTTACACATAAGATAAATTCGTCTATAAGTATTAATTATAAATATAAAAATATTTTCTACATAATGGTATTTTATTTATATATTTTAGACATTAAATAATTTAATTCATTTATGACACAATGATGATGCAGTAATAACCTAATTAATGAGATATTAAAACAATTGAAATTTTATATCTCCAAATAAATGTAATTTTAGAATTTTTATTAATTAAACTAATTTTATTGGTTAATTTGACTTTTTATGGTTGATTAAATATTTTTTTTGAATTAATAATTCTTTTATGAATTTAGAAAAAACAAAATACAAAATAGTGTCAAAATTGACATAAAAGAGTTTTTAAAACAAATATCATATTATTGATTAATATTCTATTCCTAAAAATACGAGGTTAAGTAAAAAAACTTATATAATGATATGGGTATCATTAATGAACCACTTGGGGTTCTATTGGAAGTATATACTAAGTTTATTAACCATATAATATATAAATACAAAGAGACATGGTAAATGTCAAACTATTTAACTAAGAGTTAAATCTAAATGATAAAGTTAATATAGTGACCCATACCGGTCTAAAACCTATTGGTTGAGTGGTTTTAGACCCATACCAACATTATAATTTAAATAATACATTTGTGATCCATTACAAACCGAAAATTATTTTATTATAAAATAATATTTCTATCCTTTCCTAAGGTGCCCCTCACCCCTCTTATTAAAGGGCACTCCCCCTTCACTCTATTTCACACCTTCAAAGCCATTTTTATCGGCCAAATTCTGCCCAAATATCCTCTAAACTATCCTAACTTCATCCTGGAGGCCATCCTTTAGTCAAAAATCCATCCTAAGGAGCCCTTTTGATCAAATCAAAATTACGAACCCGAAGAAGAGGTAAATATTTCAACACCTCTTTCAAGTTCCTTTCTTCTTCCACTTCATTTTTCATTGTTGTTTCCATTATAAAATAATAACTCCAGTATCATATATATACTGTGATATTATTATAAATATGGTACAACCAAATTCATTATTCTATCCATCCTTTCAATGACATGTCACCATACATGCGTACGTACATATTATCATCTCCACGTCGTGGTGTAATTGTTATTCAATACATTATTATATGGATGGGTATAATAATGATGTGTAATTGATGTAAATAATAAATATTAAATTATAATTATTCTGTATATATGATATACCATCCAATTATATGTTATTTTAATATCAAAATAATGATAATGTTGCTCGTGTGTACGTACGAATTACCGTCTCCACGAACGCAATGAGATTCATTCCCCATCGTATCCATTCAAGACTAATTTTCATTTGATGATTAAAAATAATGTTTAAAGACTTGATATAATTCTAAATATCTATAAGATACATCCCATCCATAACAAATATGACTCACATAATAATGAATATATTGGAAAACGAATCAGTTAACACCCAAAACGACCATAATACTAATATATTATGAACAATGAAATGTTAAAAGATCATATATGATATCATATTAATATATATGATTATTTTATAATTTAATAAAAATTATTTCACCATTATAAATGAGTTTAACTTACCCTTTACCAAGGAAAAGTACAAAGTAATGGATTATTTCATAATCTCTTCATTATCCGAGGTTCTTTATACGTAATTATCTACTGGGACCTCTTTATCATCCACATCCATGTTTCTTAAAAATGTATTTCAAAAAATTCTTACAATTTTATAGACTATGGGTTAATGTCAATTATACCCTTTTTTGACTTTTTATGATTTGTTTATAAAGGAATCTTTCCGTCGTTTTCCAAACAAGGACATTTTTAACATTTTCGACAAAATTAAGGTAAGAATGTATTTTTTTAACTTATACGGCAGGTGAAACTATTTTACACCATTATAAAATCATCAAAGTTTCCCTTACGATATTATAAGAATATTTTAAAATTAAATGTTTTCTTTTATAATTATGTGACTTTTAATTGATTTCAAAAAAGTGATATTTCTCTCAAATAGTTTTGATTTCATCTATGTCAACAACCTTTGATGGATTTTAAGATTATTTGAAGTTGATTTATTATGACACAAAACTTCCAGATTGTATTGAAGGATTTGTGATATGTTTGAAGTTGGATGTGTTATTTTTATACTATTCATGGTCTATGATGAAAGTATTGACATTTCATATGCTAGTTTTAATACAAATGTTTAGGTTATGTTTAAACCTGTTCATATGAGGAATTCATTGGACTTAGTAAGTGATGGGTGGAGACCGCTATAGCTCCTAGATGCATCGGTAGGTCTCAGGAGAAAAACTAGTGTCTTGGCATAAGGCCTTGACAAAATCATATTTGTAGTCTTGGCACAAGGCCTTGACTATGTGGTTATGAAAGTCTGGAATTTTGCATTCCATCATTATGAAAATGGTTATTGATATTTTGTATGATTATTCAACTAGTAGAATATCTATGTGAATACGTAAATGGCATTATTTCATTTTATTTTTGTTATATTATGCTGACGTTTAAGTTTAAAAGGATTTAATTTTAGATATACATTGCCTTAAATGTTTATACTTATTTATGAAAGTTTACGCTATATTGTTATCCTTACAGAGCATCTAAGCTCACCCCTTTCCATGTTTTGTTTATTCCCAGGATGCGAAGAAGTATATTATGAATGACCTGCGGAGATAGTATAGGGGATCTTAGTGTTTTCATTCGAAACAATGTTGTTGTAGTTTTCCATTTTAAGATGTAATTAAAACCTTATGAATGTATCTAGTGTTTCCAAGGCTACTAAAATAATCAGTCTTTCGAGAATTGATCTTTTGTGATCATTCCAATGTTATGTAATAATGCAAAGTGTCTGGGTAACTGGGGTCGGGGCGTTATAGTTTGTATCAGAGGAAGTTTAGTACAATCCTTGGAATCTAGATTTAGATAAACTCTGATTAGAGCACATTACCCTACAATAAACTTTGAGGGTCAGTATAGAATAACTTCCAAGAATTTTGGTATTGTAGAGATTTTTTGAGTTTTCCAAGCAATACATCCATGTCTGGATACGAAGAGGAAGAGGCGGCTCTTGCACAGATGAACCTAGGGGTAAAACCTGAAAACACCACTTCAAGCTAGACTTGAACGGGAATTGGTGCACGATAACAGGCTTTGCTACACTCTTGGTTACGAAACTCCAGGGGGATATGCTTAGGATAATTATCATTTTTTTACAAACCGTTATTAAGGGTTTATAAGTATATACTTCGTCAAAGATTTTTTTTATGATTATGGATTATATCCATAAACTGTTCAATATATGTTAAGTGTTTTATAAGATTGGAATTATGTATTTAAATTCATAAACTAATATAGTTTATGCCATTGATTAGAAATAGCACCTAGTGGAAGGAATGGAAACCATATCAATTCACGTAATCCATGTAGGGATTTCCCTTCTACTCAAGATAACTATAGTGGAGTTAGTGATACAACTAGTTTTGATCAGCTTAGCACCATTCTGGGACAACACACTCAGGTTATGAATAATAACCTTACCTGTATGGAGCACCCTGATCCACATCATGAAGGATCAATATTAGACCGCTTCATGAGGAAACAACCACCAAAATTCAATGGGAGTACACATCCATTCATAGCTGAGCAATGGATAAGTTCTTTAGAGAAAATATTCCACACCTTGGGGAGTAGTGAAAGGGAAAAAGTTGTCATGGCAGTTTACCGCCTCACTGGAGATGTTGATCAGTGGGGGTCATTGATTCAAAACACAAAGGAAGATGATGAAGTATCAAATATGGAATGGAGGGTGTTTAAGGAAATTTTCATAGAAAAATAGTTTCCTCATGACCATCGAGCATATATGGAAAGATAATTTCTGAGTCTGAGGAAAAAGGAGGATAAGAATGTCGCAAAGTATGTGGCTAACATTACAAGGTTAGCGAGGCATGCTTAAGATTATATATGTAACCCAAGAAGTAAGATTGTTCATTTATTTGATGGGTTAAAATCATTTCTCTATCGAGCATTATTCTCACAATCCATCTCGCCATATAAATATATTGTCTCATGTGCTATCAAGACAGAAAAATAATTCCCTATGACTTAAGAATTTAAAGAAAAGAAAGAGAAGAATAGATCTATTGAACACTCTGGAAATGGAAATAAGAAGAAGAAGGTACAATTTGAATATCCATCCTACAGTAAATGTGGGAAGAAACAACCTAGTACTTTCTTGAAGGGAATGATAATATGTTACAGGTGTGGTGAAAAAGGACACCAAGTTCGTGATTGGAAGGGGATGAAAGAGTTTGTCGATGTAGAATGAGACAATTGTAGAGAAAGGTGGTATTATGAGAATGAATTTCCTAAGCTCCAAGGGAACTTACCTCAAAAAGGACAAGGGATCAAGGCCAAGCTCATGCTATCACTACTGTTGAGTTTGAAGCTCCAAAAGACGTGGTGGAAGGTAATTTAATGGTTTCCTCAAGTTTAGAAAATGCTTTATTTGATTCTGGATCATCACATTGTTTCATATCTTCCTAGTTTTCTATGAAAATTATATATTTTCAATTTTATTTAACAAGGGAGTTGTCAGTAAAAACTCTTAATTGAAGTATCATCGCAACAAAGTTTTGTGAATCAGTCCCCATTAGAGCATAGAAATGTTCTTTATCTACTAATCTCGTCATCATACCCATGATTGAGTTTGATATAATCCTCGATATGGATTGGATTTCGGACCATGATTCAAAAATTTATTGTAATAAGAAGGAGGTTACTATTTTTGATGATGATGATAAAGAAAACCTTATCTTTAGAGCAGAATCATCACCACCAGATTCTTATCTAGATCCACCCCCAATAGCTCCACTAAATTCAATTATTGGGGATGAAGAGAATGAAATAACTATGGGTGAGGAAGAGAATTTTCGAATAGAGGATGTACCTATTTTGAAAGAATATTTTGACGTGTTTCCAGAAGATTTACCTGGGCATCCTCTAGAATGAGAAATTGAGTTTTCCATTTATTTAATTCCTGGATCAAGGCCCATATCGAAGACCCCTTATAGAATGGACACTATGAAATTAGTGGAACTAAATTAACAACTAGAGGAATTGAGTAATAAGGGATTTATTACCCATAGTGTTTCTAAATGGGGAGCCGCTGTCCTTTTTGTTAAGAAGAAAGATGGATCTGTGAGGTTATGCATTGACTACTGGGAGATCAATGCTATAATAATAAAGAACAAGTATCCCCTACCTCGCATTGATGATTTATTCGACCAAATGCATGGAGCTCAATACTTTTTAAAGATTTAAGTTCAATCTGGATACCATCAGTCGTGCATGAAGAAGGAATATATTCCGAAGAGAGAATTTCAATCCAGGTAAGGGCATTACGAGTTTACAGTCATGCCTTTTGGATTGACTAATGCACCCTAGGTCTTCAAGGATCTAATTAATAGAGTTTTTAAGGAATATCATGATGAATATTTAGTGGTATTTATTGATGATATTTTGGTATACTCCAAAATCTATGAAGATTTGGAAAATCACTTGCACGTTATCCTGAAGACTCTTAGAAGAAATGAATTATATGGTAATTTTAACAAGTGTGAATTCTAGCTTAAGGAGATTTCTTTTCTTGGCAATATTTTATCTAAAGATGGAATCTCTTTTGATCCCTCTAAGAGAACATAAATCCAAGAATGGTCAGCACCAATGAGTATAACCGAGGTACATAGTTTTATTGGTTTAGTAGGTTATTATCAACGTTTCGTCCAGAATTTTCCCCGATTGGCTAAGCCATTAACGAAGATCACACGTAAAGGGGTTAAATTTGTTTGAAAAAAAGAGTGTAAAGAATGTTTTGAAGAAATGATGAGAAGATTAGTCAATTCTCTTATATTGGATCTACCATCGGGGAATAATGGTTTTGTTATTTATAGTGACGCTTTAAAGAAAGGACTTGGTTTTATCATTATGCGGAATGATAGAGTTATTGCATATGCATCTTGACAGCTGAAAATTAATGAGCAAAACTATCATACTCATGATCTTGAGTTAGAATATGTAATCATTGGTTTGAAGATATAAAGACACTATATCTATGTTGAAAAATGTGATATATATAGGGATCACAAGAGTTTGAAGTACATTTTCTCACAGAAATAACTCAACATGAGGCAAAAAAGATGTCTTCAACTACTTAAGGATTATGAATGCATTATACACTACCTCCCAGGGAAGGAAAATAAGGTGGCAAATGCTTTGAGCATAAAATATCATGGAGTTTTGGACAAGATGAGAGTTTAAATGGATCCTATATACATGGATCTAGTAAAGATGGATATGGTAATAACCATGGAATGTGAAACATAAATGATTTTTCAAATGGTTTCCAAACCATATTTACTAGAAAGGATAAAGAGTTCTCAAACTGATGATGAAGAGTTTCAAAAGATGATTAAAGCTGTGAATGATGGGAGATTAAGTGACTTTGTGTATGAATATTGAATTTTGAAATTTGGGAAGAGACTTTGTGTTCCCAACGTACTTGATCTAAAAAGAGAATTGTTGGATGATTCTCATTGTTATAATTTCTCTATACACTCTGGTAGCACCAAAATGTATTGATATTTGAAGGAAAATTTTTTGTGGGACAAAATGAAGAGGGATATTGATGATTTTGTGTCAAGATGTATGGTTTGTCAACAAGTGAAAGCTAGAAGGAAACAGCATGGAGGAGTCATGGAACCTCTTCCCATACCTATGTGGGAATGGGATAATATTACGATGGACTTTTTCATGGGACTACCAAATACTCCTAGAAGGAATGATGCAATATGGGTCATTGTTGATCATCTTATCATGTTAACACATTTTCTTGCTATAAGGGATGATTAGAACATAAACGTTTATAAAGACTATATATTAATGAAGTTGTAAGACATCATGAAGTACCAACATCGATTGTTTCTGATCATGATCCATGTTTTACATCAAGATTCTGGAAAAGTTTTCAGAAATTCCTTGATACTGAACTTCATTGGAGCACTGCCTACCACCACCAAACTGATGGAAAATTAGAATGGACTATTCAAATGTTTGAAGACATGTTGAGATCATGCTCACATGACTTTCAAGGTTTGTGGGATCAATATTTACCTATGGTAGAATTTTCCTATAACAATAGCTTCCATTCAAATATTCAGATGGCACCATATGAAGCATTCACTACTGGAAATGGAGTCTTTCCCAACGGTTCTGAACCGTTGGGAAATCCTACAGAACCGTTGGTATATAATATACCAATGGTTTTGAAAATCGTAGGGAAGTAAGTCGTTGGGAAAATTTATCGCAACGGTTTACAAAGAACCGTTGGCATAGGTTAGTAAAATTTACCTATGCCAACGATTTGGCCAACCGTTGGCATATGTTTTACCAATGGTTCTCCTTGAACCATTGGTAAAAAATTCCCTAGGTCTTTCCCAATAATTTGAGTAAACCGTTGGGAAAGGTAAATATAATAATGAGTTCCTACAGAGGTTTGTACCCACAACCTCTACGTTATAAATCAATGATTTCACAACTATCCTAGAGTATCCTTTGTGAATATATTAGGATATATATATATTTTGTTATATTTATATGTAATTAATATAGTGATGTATTCGATGATATTCGGCCAATTTACTCATTAAACCTATCCCAACTGTTCTCAAAACGGTTGGGAAGGATAGGTTCCCACCCTTTCCCAATGGTTTGGCCAAACCATTGGGAAAAGTGGTGGCCTTTTCCCATTAGTTTACCCAATGGGACTTTTCCCAAGGTTTTGGTGAAACCATTGGGAAAGCCATGAACTTTTCCCAATGGTTTACAAAAGGATTTTCCCAACAGTTTTGCCAAATCGTTGGGAAAGGGGGCCTATACCAATAGTTTTTTCAACCGTTGGTATAGAAGTGTTGGGAAAGGTCAGGATTCTAGTAGTGATTATATGGAAGGAGATGTCTCACACCAACCTCTTGGGATGATGTTGGTGAAAGAAAATTTATAGGCCCATAACTTGTGGAGGAAATGATGGAAAAGGTGAAGGTAATCCAAAACCACATCAAACCAGCTCAATGTAGGCAAAAGAGCTATGCTGATAACCAGGGGAAGGATTTGGAATTTCAGGTAGGAGATCATGTTTTCATGAAGGTATCTCTATGGAAGGGTGTTATAAATTTCGGTAAAAGTGAAAAATTGAGTCCCAGGTACATCAGAACTTTTGAAATTCTAGAATGAATTGGGGTTGTAGCTTACCCTTTGGCAATGCCGCAAAGTCTCTCCAAAGTCCACGATGTGTTCCACATATCACTGTTGAGAAAATACCTGTTTGACCCAATGCATGTACTCACCTATGAAGAATTAGAACTACAACCCAATTTTTCTTATTGCGAAGAGCATGTCAAGGTACTTGATACAAGTGAACAAGTGCTGAGAAACCGAACGACTCGTCTGGTAAAAGTTTTATAGAGAAACAATAAGATGGAAGAGGCAATGTGGGAACCCAAGGAACTTATGAAGAAGAACCACCATAGTATTTTTATGTAGTAATAATCTAGAAATTTTGAGGATGAAATTATTTGAAGGAGGGGATAATGAAACACCCCATGCTTCCACAGTATGCTTCTATTTGAATAATATAGTAGCATGTGTTGTACGCAACTTTGAATTCTAACACACCACAACCAATAAAACTAGCTGTTATAAACAGTAATACCCACATTTTGAAATTTTTATAAATTTTATCTTTCAAAATGGACTTCATTTTTGGATTTGGAATATCAAAATTATCTTATGGTGAATTTTTGGTTTTTTTCTGAAAACTTTCAATTTTTGAGGAATAGTGAAAAACACTGAGTTATTGTTTAAAACCGAATGTTTATTTAAATAATTATTTATTTTATTTAAATTTATTTTAAGTCAAAATAGATACATAATACCTATATAAGTTCAATCTAATTCATTGGAGTACTTTTATAATAATTTTAGATATATAAAAATTTTATTGAACTTGTAACCGTCTTTTAGCCACCTCTTAGAAGAATTTTCAAATTCGCATAAATCTTAATTTTACCACTTCTGTGAGTGGAATTTAAAAAATTTGAGAGACACGGTTGATATCAGAATGAAAAATGTGGTTAAATATGATGAAAATAATATTTTGTGAATAGTACCTTTGTAATTTTATTTACCACAGTTAAAAGTAAATAGGGTAATTAAGGGTAAAAATGATATTATTATTACCCTAACACATGTCTTAATTCTATTGGAAAAGTATAATTCGACCCAAAACAAACATAGGAATAATGTATGAACCTCTTTGGTTCACTTGGATTATATTAGGATACTTATTACTATTTTATTTAAAGAATAGTTAAAAGAGTTAAAATCAATGTTTAATAACGAGAACATTTTTAATATAGGGATACATATAAGATTAATTAGACTATAAATATTCATTAGAAAGCTAAAAATATTTCTTACATAATTATAGTTTATATATATTTTTTAGATATTAAATAATTTATTTTATTTATGACACAATGATGATGCAATAGTTTCCTAATTAATGAAATATTAAAGTAATTTATATTATAAATATCCAATTAGATGTAATTTTAGATTTTTTATAAATTAAACTAATTTTATAGGTCACTATGACATGTCATGGATGGTTATATTAATTTATTTCTAAGTAATAATTCTGTTATGAATTTAGAAAAAACAAAATACCAAATAGTGTCAAAATTGACATAATAGAGTATTTAAAAAACATATTTTGTTATTAATTGATATTATATTCCTAAAAATCTATGTTTCTAAAAAAGGAATTATATAATGATATGTGTATCATTAATGAACCACTTTGGGTTCGATTGGAAGTATATAGTATGTTAATTAACCATATATTATAAAAATACATAGAAACATGGTAAATGTCAAACTGTTTAACTAAGAGTTAAATCTGAATGATAAAGTTAATATAGTGACCCAAACCTGTATAAAACATATTGGTTGAGTATTTTTCGACCCATTACCACTTTATCCTATAAATAATCCATTTTTGAGTCATTATAAACCGAAAATGATTTTATTACAAAATAACATTTCTAGCTTTTCCTAAGGTTCCCCTCACCCCTCTTATAAAAGGGAACTCCACCTTCTATCTAATTCACACCTTCAAAGCCATTTGTCTTGTCCAAACTCTGCCCAAATACCCTCTCAACTATCATCCCTTCATCTTAGAGGTCTTCCATTAGTTAGAAACCCATCCTAAGGATCCCTTTTGATCAAATCAAAAGGAAGAACCCAAAGAAGAGGTAAATATTTCATCACCTCTTTCAAGTTCCTTTCTTATTGCACTTCCTTTTTCTTTGTTGTTTCCATTCAAAAATAATAACTCCAATATCTTCTATATAATTTTATGTTATTATAAATATGGTACAACCAAATTCATTATTCTATCCATCCTTTGAATGAAATGTCACCATATTTGCGTTCGTACGACTTACCGTCTCCACGTCATGGTGTAATTGTTAATTAATACATTATTATTTGGATGGTATAATAAAGATGTGTAATTGATGTAAATAATAAATATAACATGATAATTATTCTGTTTATATGATATAACATCCAATTATATATTATTTTAATATCAAAAGAATGATCATTTCGCTCGTGCGTACGTACAGATTACCGTCTCCACAAACGCGATGAGATTCATTCCTCATCGTATCCATTCAAGACTAAATTTCATTTGATGATTAACAATAATGTTTAGAGATTTGATATAATTATGGATATGAATAAGATACATCCCATCCATTACAAATATGACTCAAATAACAAAAAATATAAAGAAAAATTAATCAGTTAACACCCGAAACGACGATAATACTAAGATATTATGAACAATGAAATGTTAAAAGATCATATATGATATGATATTAATATATATGATTCTTTTATAATTTAATAAAAATTATTTCACCATTATACAGGAGTTTAACCTACCATTTACCAAGGAAAAGTACAAGGTAAGGGTTTATTTCACAATCTCTTCATTATCTGAGGTTGTTTATATGTAATTATCTACTGGGACCTCTTTATCTTAAACATAAGTGTTTCTAAAAAATGTATTTCAAAAAATTATTAATATTTTATAGGATATGATTTAAATTCATTTATACCCTTGTTTTAATTTTTGTAATATTTTTATAAAGTAATTGTTCGGTCGTTTTCCAAACAAGGTCCTTGTTAACCATTTCAACAAAATTAAAGTAAGAATGTCTTTTTTTAACTTATACAGTGGGTGCAACTATTTTCCACCATCATAAAATCATCTAGGCTTCCCTTACAAGATTATAATAATATTTTTCAAATTAAATGTTTTATTTTATAATTATGTGACTTTTAAATGATTTAAAAAAAGAGATATTTCTTTCAAATAGTTTTGATTTCATCTATGTCAACATCCTTTGATGGATTTTAATCATATTTGAAGTTGATTTATTATGATACAATACATACATATTTTATTAAAGTATTTTTGATATGTTTGACAGTGGATGTGTTATTTTTATACCATTCATGGTTTGTGAAGAAAATTATTTACATTTCGTATTCTAGATTTAATACGAATGTTTATGTTATGTTTAAACCTGTTCATATGAGGAATGCATTGGACATAGTAAGTGATGGGTCGAGACCGTTATAGCTCCTTGATGCATCGGTAGGTCTCATGAGACAAACTAGTTTCTTGGCACAAGGCCTTGACAAAATCTTATTTGTAGGCTTGGAAAAAGGCCTTGACTATGTGGTTATGAAAGTCTGGCATTATGCATTCAATCATTATAAAATTTGTTATTGATATTGCATGTGATTATTCGACTAGTAGAATATCTATGTTAATAAGTAAATGGAATTATTTCATTTTATTTTTTTTCATATTATGTTGAATTTCATGTTTAAAAGCATTTTATTTTAGTTATACATTTTCTTAAATTTTTATTCTTATTTATGAAAGTTTCCACTATATTGTTATCCTTACTAAGCATTTGAGATCACCAATTTCCATGTTTTATTCTTCCCATGATGCGAAGAAGTATATTATTACTGACCTGCAGAGATAGTCTATAGGATCTCAGTGTTGTCTTTGGAAACAATGTTGTTGTATTTTTCCATTTTATTATGTAATGAAAACCTTATGAATCTATCTAGTGTTTTATGGATACTAAAATAATCGATCTTTAGAGAGTTGATCTTTTGTGGTCATGACAATGTTATGTAACAATGCACCGACTCTGGGTAACTGGGGTCAGGGCGTTACATGTAGGGTGTGAGAAGAATATCAGTAGGATATAACCCAGTGGTTCGTGCCTAGTATAAATTTTTAATAAGAAATACATCTCTATGTAAAATAAATAGTGTGGTGTAGTAAATAAACACAACCTCTATTGGTGCCCAATAGCCACTGGGGAGTGTCACCTACTTTGGCCAATGCTGGAATGTCAGAATTAAAGAGAGTCATTGGCCCACGATCCAAGGCACTCCTTTAGTCACAATGTCCCAGTGGACCCTCATATTCTACCACAAATATGTAACTTGAAACCACATGCCTCCTGACACCTCGTGTCTCAAGTATTGATGTCCCGAGAGCACACCAAAACAAAAGTATCTCGGTCCCACATACCCCTACTCAGAAGTTCATCTTGGCCCTTGGCACGACCCCCAGAGGAACAACGATTCTTGTCCTCAAATAATAACTGGAGGAACAGTGATGTATGTCCTCAAATGAATAATCTGAAAAACATAGATTTATCCCCTCTATCATGGGGAGCCTCAACCACCAACCCAGTAGTTTCATCACTACCAATCGAAAGCTCCTCACATTTCACATGGCTTCCTGTGGTAGGCCCCTAAAATAATAGTACCTAACCAAAACTATCTAGGGCTTATATCCACATGAGTGGTTACCCAACCTCATGATGGAGTCTAGCTATGTTCACATGACTCAAGTATCTTTTGGCCATCACCGGTGAGTGGAAATCACAAAAATAAAGAATGAAAGCCACACCATATCTGACACATCGCATCCCTATGACCACGTAACTCAAATCCTATGGCCATTCCATATAATTATCCTGGTCTATTCTCAACCTAACAGTTACACTACTTCAAACTAAAGTCCATGACACCCAATCTAGTGTTTAAAACCACCGAAGAAAATATTGGCCTCGCCAAAACTATGATCAACATCACCCAATCCTGATCGCTATGCCATACAACCTCGATCCATGACCGCCAAAATATAAAGATCATAAATAAATATAACCCAGCAATTACATATATATAATCAAAATAAAACACTTGTAAATATGAAATTCAATTTAAACAATTGAGTTTTAGAAACTACTATCCATCACATAGAAGCATTGAGGTCTTGAATGCCACTAAATATCTCAAACAAGTTTAAACAACATCAATATAAAAGCATAAAACTAAAAAAACAATTATAAACATTTTGTCTCCCTGAATGAAATGTCCCAATGAGTGATGACCTCTAACCTGAAATCTCTATCATAATCAAGGTATTGAAATTACTAACAGCATCCAACAAGGAATATAGTCCATTTAAGATTCAATAATAGGGGTCTCTCTCAATACCCATCCTTACACTAAAAATATGGAACCCCAAATGTCCGTGAAAACACAAAACATGGTATGTACCACCTACATCGAACTAGTACATTGTTCCTCATCCAGTATCATCCTATAATTTAGTCTAGAATACGGTTTATCTACACATCATACATAAATGTTCAAACTCCTATAACTTATTAGAAATAATAAATTATGAATAATTTCTAAATATTAATAGAGACCTTACTAAGGGGGTTCTAATGGATCTGACAGTGTTCAAATCCGACTTCAGATGAAGAATCGAAAGCAGAATAAAGGTTCCAACACTAGTTTTTGTTCATTCTATCCAAAACAAGAAAAATGAGTCTACTTCTTGTTTTAAGTAAAAAATAAAAGACAAACTGCATATACATGGGACTATATTCAATATAGTTTATTTTACTATTCCAAAGACAACTGAGTTTCACTAACTTACATTCCAGGTCTTGCATACATGACTACACAAGATGTGGAAGGAATACACAATGTGTGGCTATTTAATTCTCTCTACCTTTGCCGACATCCCAACATGACATTTATACCCCTTACATAGCTATAGAATAAAAATTTTATACTTGGTATTACACAATGTATAACCCTAAGTAAATCCATGTGACAATATAATTCCAGTAGTTTCCCGATTTTCCCCTATTTTCTCAAAAACTATATGGAAAAAAGAAACTCATGACTCAAAGGAACAACCATGTTCTTATAAACTTCTCCATTAAAGCAATTCATCCCTGAATTTCCCTTCCAAGGGTGGTTAAGTAACATTCCAGAAAAATTACAACCCAAAGATCAAATCAATCAAAGGTCCAAATACCAATTTCATTACCCATGCTCCTCTTATGATGCATTGTCACCCATGCCCCACATTAGGTTCTCCCATGTCACTTATGACACTAAATCACATCCTTCCCTGCATCAGTTCCCACCTCAAGACCATGGAACCCATGAAAAAATGAGGTGTCCCATCTCTTGGATGACTAAAATAACCCAATGAATTTCACCTTAATCACAACTAATCCTCGATTCCTCGATTCCCAAGGCACTTGAAAAGATTCATCCAATGATGGTCATGATGCCAAGCACTTCATATTGACATAACAATACACCCAAGATGGTGCCAAACCACTGACCATCATCCGTTCAGTCCATATAAATCTTATACACCTTTTGTACTTAAAACAGACATTCCTCAACATGCCATTCCAAATAGAATCAAAAGAAAAATATCATAGCCATGCCTATGGAGTACCGCTAACCATAACCAAATCATCAACCTACTCAGCCCCTAGAATCTTGCGGCGTGCACATGGCTTGATAGACGGCTTTCTGAAGCCTAACCTCCTTATAGTGTGACCCCAGCCACCGGACACTATCCCCAAGGTTGGGTCCCACTATCACTACCACATCCTCTTCGTGCAGCTGAACATCAACTAACCTCACCTGGTACTGATTCCAGTCCAACCTCTGAATCATGTGCATGATTCGATCCCTATATTCTTGTTGTTTGAGGGGGATTCCTATAGAACCTCTCAATATTCCCAACCAATACATATGTACGACACTCCTTCAAAGGCCTATCGCACCAAGTCTATACATGGCCTAGCTACCCACACTGAAATACAAAAACTACTGAAATACCACGAGGTGGTCTGGATGAGCCCTTGGCCCGACCACCCTATTGGAACTCATCCTGTCCCCGTTTCCTACCATTTTAACCGTTACCTAAAGCCGCTACTCATCCCAAGTGTGAATTTTCTATCAGGTTTCCCTAAGCTATGATCGCATGATTCACCACCTATAAGAATGAGGCAAGCCTAAAGATTTTTTCCTAAGCCTAGATGGTGTTCCATAATCCATATTCATATAGCCTCACCCTCGAGGTGTCATCACCTACCATACCTGATGAAAATCAAGAAACCTTAGTGAATATAGCTGCATATTCCATGCCAAACATGTCACCCTACTGAAGGATCAAGAACTCTTGATCTCCCTCCTCCCTCAGCATCTCCAGGAAAAAGTGCTCGAAGAACTTGTACTCAAAATATTTCTAATCCAATCCCTCATGTATGCTTTCCAGATCCTGGACATCCTACTAGCTCTTTTCTGGTCCTCTCATCATGTATGTTTCCAGCTTGACCCTCTTCCCTGGAGGCATCTCAAGCTGCTTTAAGATCATCTGCATGATTTCTATCGAGTTCTTTGCCGCTAAGGGACCACCCTCACCCTGAAACAGATGTGGGTGCTACCGAGTAATTTAATCCATAGAGGGATATGTTCACTCATCACCTCTTTAGATCCACTAAAAGACATGTACTAGGTTAGTTCATAGCTTCTCATGAAGCCACAACCCAAATATTGTCAAACCTGGTAGTTCTCTTGCCTGCACTTGATCTTGAACCTAATCCTGACCCTGAGCCTATACTTGCGGCTCATGCTCTGCATGACCCTCAGGGGTATGAACCAAATCGTGCTTATGCGAAACTATACCATCACCCACCTGACTTCCCATCTCTCCATCTATAAGGAACCCACTGAATACCATAAATGGTCAGAAAACCCACATATATAACAATATATGTAATACAGATTTTGAAATCAGTAAATAGGCATCACATAACAACTACCCATACTCTCCCCCATAACAACCATGACTACATCATCCTGACCTCATAACCTTCTTACCTACCCTCAATAGAGTCAACTATCAAAATTACATCAGGTCACACCCGTCCTGATAACCATCATTACCTCAAACCGATTATTGAGTCGCCCAGTCCTGGTAGTCAACATCACCTCAACCATAAAACATTCCTTCTCGTATAGGACCCAGGCCCGAATCCCTTTCCACATGTAGTTATAAAAATATATAATGTATGGAAGATCACATTTCATAAAGTAATCAATTCAATCACTTTAGGGAATTTGATATCATTAATATGTTATTATCACACAATAAGGCATACATGCATATATGAAATTGAAATATCCTAAAAACCCACCAATCAGAAGACAAGAAACCATACCTTGCCTTACTGGGCCAAGGTCCAGTTATTCCCTTACCAAACTGGGTCAAGGGTCACATATCAAAACCAATAACATCACATACCAAGTCATCCACCATACTGGAAAACATATAAACTATAATCTATGAAAAAGAAAAACAGAAAACCCCACCCAAGGAAACTTGGACCATCCCTTGTACCCAGGGCTTCAAGCACCCAAGGACAAGCTAGAAACCAAATTCCAATTACAACCTATCTCGAGTCTACAATATAAAAAACAGTAAACCAGTAGAAAATAAAGGTAATCTTGATATCATTAGTAGCCAGCGAACCACTACTATTAAATCCCAGTCATGAACAACCTACTATGATAACTCTTTGTAAAGTCTTGACCCGAACATCCATCCGAATAACGCTAAATGGGTTGGGTGCCATTGAACATAGATGCAAATCCACAAAATCTAAAGGATTCCAACAGGAAGTTATGGTGTAATCAAGTATACTGGGGAGGCTATACCCTCTGGGAATTAGAAATGGTTTTGGTCCAAGCATAATAATATAACATAAAGCTGAAATAAAATGAATCAACATACTCTAAATAGACCCACAAAGTGGAGGCATATCAAATTATAAATAAATAAAATATATAATATAGAAAAAACTAAAGAATAAATTAAATAGAGTACCATGATAAACACCACTTGTAACTAAGACTAAAACAAACAAGACATGCATCCCTAATAGGTCATACATGTTAATATAAAAAGGCGACCATGAATAAACACTATAGATTCATATAGGAATAATTATTCTTATATAGGAATGAATGCTAAAAAAAGTACAACTCTATCTAGGCATGACCTCAAGGTCCATACCAATCTCTATTCCAAACAGCACAACGATCCAGCTCCTAAGGCTGAGCATTTAACTATATGTAATACCATAAAGTCTACACGCATCACGAAGGGAATGTGTAGGATGTGAGATGAATCTCAGTAGGATAAAACACATTTTTGCGTACCTAGTATATTTTTTTAATTAGACATAAATCTCTATGTAAAGTAAATAGTGCGATGTAGTAAATAAACAACAACCTCCACTACTACTCAGCAGCCACTAGGGAGCGTCACCTGCTTAGACAAACACTGGATTCTCAGAAGTAAAGAGAGTCCATGTACCATATCCCAAGTTTCTCATGTATTTACAAAGTCTGGGTAAACCCTTAGGTTCCACCTCAAATACATAACCCAGAACCATGTGCCTCCTGACACCTCATGTCTTATATACCAACATTCTGAGGGCACGACCAGACAAAAGTATCCCAATTCCATGGACCCCTGCTGAAAAGCTTGCATTAGCCCACTTCATGACCAGCATAGGAACAATGATGCCTATACTGAAATATTAACTAGAGGAACAATGATGTTCTCCCTCAAATGAATAACTATAGAAACATCGGTGTATTCCCTCAATTAGGGTGAGCCTCAGCCCCCATCCCAGTAGCCTAATCGCTACCAATCGAAGGCTCATCACCTTTCATGTGGCTTCCTATGAAAAACACCCCCAAACCAATAGTATCTAACTGTAGCTATTTGGGTCTCTACCCACACGAGTGGTAACACCACTTCTTCATGGAGTCTACCCGTGTACACATGATTTAAGAAGATTTTGACCATCACGGGTGAGTGACAATCACCAAAATAAAGAACCCAAGACACACCATCTCTGACACCTCGTGTCCCAATGACCATGTCACTCAAATTTGATTTTCATTCCCTCCATGTATCAAAATCTATGCCAAACCAGATAGCCACACTACCTCAAACATACGCTATTGATGCCCAATCCTGTGGTCAAAATCCCCCGTGAAAATATGAGCCTCACCCAACCTGTGATCAATATCACCCAATCTCGATGAACATGCCGTCCAAAATCAGGCCAATCCTGACACAATATCAAGAGAATCAACATAGGTAATCCCAACCATAACATATATATAATAACATTAAAACAAAAACAAATAGGAAATTAAATTTAAAAAATTGAGTTTCCATAACTACTAGCCATCATATAGTATCACTGAGGTCATTAATTCCTCTAAAAATCTTAAACAAGATTAATAAATTTTAATTTAACAGTTTAAAACTAAAAGAAATTATAACCAATTTGGAACTGCAGCCAAAATGTCCCAATGAGCGATGGCGTCTAACCCGACCTTGCTCGCACAATCAAGGTAAAGAATTTACCAACAACATCCCACAAGGAATACAGTACATTTAAAATGTAATAACATGGGTCTTTCTCAATACTCGTCATTGCGCTAAAAATCCGAAATCGTCAAATTTCCACAAAAACTAAAAACAATGTTTGCACTACCTACCTCAAACTAGTATGATGTTCCTCGTCCTGTCAACCTCTAATTTGGTCTTGAATAAGGTAATTCTACACAACGTTCATAAACAATCAAACTAATATAAATTTCTCAATATAATAAATTAGAAATAATGGAGCAATATTAATGGAGAGATTACCGAGGGGTTCTAATGGAACTGATAGTGTTCGAATCCAACTTTGTATAAATAATCAAGAGAATAATAATAGTTTAGGCACTAGTTTTTAGTGGTTCTGTCCAGAACCATAAAAACGAGGGTACATCCCATTTTAAGAAAAAAATAAAAAATAAAAATCATGTACTTGGGACTAAATTTCTTGTAGGGTTTTTACTATTCCAAATATGACCATGTTTTTTCGAATTACTTTCTAGGTCTTTCCGACATGACTGCACGACCTGTGTAAGGAATAGCCGACATATATATATTTAAGTCTATCTACCCTTGCTGACATCCCAACAAGCCATGTCTGCCCCTTACATGGCCAGAGAGTACATGGTTTGTACTTGGAATTACATGTTGATTAACCCTATCTCAGGCCATGTGATAGTTTGATTCTAGTAATTACCCAATTTTCAAATGTTTTCTAAACAACAACTTGAAAAAAGAATCTTGTAACTCATAGTAAGAACCGAGTTCTTACACTAAAATATCCCAATACTAAAGGAATACCTCATAATTAATTTTCATATTAATATAATAGAATAAATTTATAGGTAGATGGATCTCAGGTTACACAAATTCTTATTTAATAGCTAACTCACACACATGTATTTTTTTGAGTTAGAATAACTTGTCAATCAATTTACTTATAAATTTTTTTACTCTAATTTACATGATAAATATATATTATTTTAGGGTGGCTATATGAGATTCTAATAAATGAAAATGGGAAGGTTAACTATGTTCAGGATCAATGTTTTAGTTTCCTCTATTTATAATTTTGATCCCACTTAGATCATTTCATTTACAGTACTTTTCGTAGTTCTAATTAAAATGTTTTCCATTGTTCCTATTGAAATTAAGTTATTTTAACTTTATTGAAGGGTAAGTGGATTTTAAAAACAGAATTTTCATTTTGATATAATTTTTCCAAAAACATGAAAAAAGTATAAGGAAATAAAGAGAAAATATTTACATCCTAAACAACATTTTCCTCTCCCCCAAACTTAACATAGGTACACCATCAAAATTATTATGTAACTACTAATAAAATGGATATTTATGAAATTAGTTTCTATAATTGTATAAAATAATGATTAAATTTTTAATTTCATTTTTCATATACAATATTGTGGAGTATGGAATCCTCTAGTGGTAGGATCCAAAAAATTATTATGAAACATCTTCAGTTATTTAGCAATAACATTGATAGGTATTGTGATTCTACACCTATAATTTCAACTGTACCAAATAGAAATTTATTAAACATTATATATGGTTCAATATCTTTGGAATGAATCTTACTGGGCATGGGTTACATCCTAGTGGAGAACAATAACACTTTTCCACCAAAATAGATGTTTTTATCTACATTAGTGTTATTGATAGTCTATGTCTTTTATTTTCTAAAAAATGAGTTATTTTATTATTATATCCTCAAATAATCTAGTTCCATCATTTTGAACATTCTATAATCTCAATAATTATTGAATTATATGTTCATTTTATTCACATCCTAGTTGGATTTGTGATGTAGTTTAGCATTTAAGTGAAAACATTTTCCACAAACAATTAATAAGGGGACATACCTGGGGGGTTTCGAAGATAGTTATGAGAAAAAGTATATCATCTATTTTGAGGCTCCAATCATTTTTGTTGAGACACATTGTAATTTCTATATATATATATATTTCCATTTCTTTATTAGATACCATGACCTTCCCATTAGTTAATGGGAGATAGGAAGTAGTGGTATTTCATTACACTCCATATCTCTTTATGATTTTTTTCATGCTCTTTTTATATAAATATTTTCCCAGATAAATGATTATAACATAAGATATTCAAAACCAATAAAATATTTTTGACCTACGAAATTAATTAAAAACTCTTGATTAATCAATTCCAGATTTTTGGGCTTCAATACTTTTAGAAATATAGTCAAATATTGAGAGAATATATGTATATAAAAAAAGAAATTGAATCCTTAAGTATATATAATATATGCCAAATATTTCATAAAAAATCAATGGGTTTTGTTTCATCTTATATATTTTGAAAATTATTCTAGTAGATTGGAAGCTCTTACATGCTTAAGAATGATTGTGTGGATCAATAATTTTTTTCCCAAAATAAAATAGCTTCCAATAATTTTATAGATATTATTTGATTTCCAAAGTTTCCTTCATGTGTAAAGGTATGGAAAAAATTTAGAAAATAATTTACAACTTCTCTATATATACACCGTCTAATTACTTGAACAGTATATATTTTCCACAAGTATGGTTCCTACCAAACATGCTATTTTGATTCCAATTTCTGTTTAACAAAACTATTACTATTAAAATAGAGTTCCTTTGACCTTAAAAAATAGTTCACTATGTCAATATACCAGTGTATATTTGTGATTTCATTTTACTACCCACGAGGGAGAGCATCATCTAAGGTTATATTGATTAATGTTTCAACTTCACCGGTGCAAGGAAATCTGCTCATTTGGTCATAAAATATATTATTAGGGTTTTTGATATCCTCAACCTCTATATGAAATTATTTCAAGGGAATAATCCACCTTAAAAATCTTGGTTTTTATATACATTATGGATTAAATGTCCAAGATCTGCATGATTAGAGTAAATGATTACTTTTCTTCATAACATAAATGAACAAAATTATTTCAATGAAATTAATATATACAAAAATTACTTATATATTATTGTATATTTAATTTTAGATATCTATAAGGTCTATGGAGAATTATAAAACACATGTGAGTTTCTATTTATCTTTTAGGAAACCACTACTCCCACTTCCTGGTTGGAATCATCACAAAATACTTCAAAGATTTCTTTTTAGAATGTTATACTGATTACAAGGGATGTGGTGATAATACCTTTGATATTTTCGAATTATTTCTAGTATGATTCATAAAAAATATATATATATCCTTATTGATAAATTTAGTCAAAGATAAATAAGTCTTTTCTAATTTTTTTCATAAATCATTTATAAAATTCAACATTTCCTAAAAACTATTATACATGGTTTGTAGTGGTGGGGAAATATGGTATGAAAATGATGCCAACTTTGGACTTTTCCACTTTTTTTACTTCCCTATAAATTATGTAGGCTTTAAATATTTTTTTCTCCACCATAAAATGATATTTTTTAATGTTTACGATCATTTTCTTTTCTATGCATATGTTTATAGTTTTTTATTCTATATTTTGAATATAGATTTCAAAACATGGTTCAATCATATTTAAATAATTAAGAAATATATTTATACATATTTCAATCATATTTGAAAATATTCTTACCATATATCATTAGAATTTATATATATAATTGTATAACCCAAAAGGTATCTGTCATCATGAAAACATGTGGCAAAATAGGTGAATTAATATTTTTTCCTTGATATTTCAGTGCTATGGGGACCATAAAATAACTATAAATTCCCTAAAAAAAGAAAACATTACCCTTCATGGTTAACAACTCTAACATTTTATCTATAAAAAAGATAGGGGAGTTATCTTTTTTGGGTTACATGTTTTGATTTTCTGAGATAAATATAGACCTTCTAGCTATTTTTTATTCTGTGATGATAGTAGTTTATAATTCTCATTTTTCACAGTGGTAAATACAATATTTCAAGTTACAATATAAAATGTACTCATCTATTAGAAATAATGTATATTGTACATGATCCCATATCTTAATAATATTTTAATTTCCCTTTTCTCAACTTCCATTAATTCCATATTGATCCTTTTTCATTTATTTCTCATTGGGTTGGGATCATTTTATAGGAGAATTTGGTTCACATATATCATGGAAACATTTTGTGGAATGTCAAATAATATCCAACCTATGGCCCTAATGTCCTATTTTTGAATTGTTTTAATAGTTGGGGTTCTTGAAGGCTTGCAATTTATTTGAAATTATTATAGTATTTTTTTTCATTTCTTTAAGAAAAAGACATTTATGATTAGTCGAAATAATTGGAGATCTAGTTTAGGTGGGTGTTCCAGTGATGTTTTTTACACTATTATTCCCAGTATTATAACCCATATGATAAAAAAATAATAATTAAGAATTTCAAAAATTAATATTTTTAGTTATTTATTCAAACTTCTCATTGGATAAATATAATTCCAAACTATGTATTTATTCAAAGAAAAAGTTTTCATAATGATTTTTTGACTTTAGTGATGCTCTAAGTTTGATTATATATTCTTATATTAAAATTTATTCCTTAGATAGACATGAAATTTAAGAATAGGAAAATGTTAAAAAAATTGTTCTTGAGGGTATTCTATTGAATATAAGATGATGAAGTTCGTAATTTCTTCACTTAACTACCTTAAAAGGGGTTTGTCATGAAATTTTACTATGGTTTTTTAGTTTGGAATAAATATGAGCAAAGATGATAGGGTAATGATCTATAAAGATTTCTTTTTCAATGATTAGGTTGTAAAAATTACCTGGGAGAAGTATTCCTTTTACTCTTACTGATATATACTCCTATAATCCTACTAGGTAAGTGGTAATTTTCTTAGAATTTGTATATAAACATTAATTATCATGAGTTTTTCTACTTAAAGGGAAGAATAAATTGAATTAGGAATAATATTTTTATTTATTCTTCTAACCAGATAATGAATTACTAATATTAATCTCTCTTATATTTTGTTATATAATAAAAGTAAATGTGTCATGAAATTTCTTATGTGGTCGTGGAGTTATTAGTTTATAATAATTTCCTCTTAGAATTAACTTTTCTTACCCTTTTAGTTTTCTATTCTTCATAAAAGTATCGATGATAAACTTTCAACCCTATAGAATTTTATTGATTTTATCAATTAAAGGGATGCTTACTTCCAACTTCTTAAAGGGGTCTAATATCTCTTTTTATAAGTGATCTTAACTATTTTTATTCAATGTTATAATTATTGAAGTAAGTGGGGGGGTTAGAGCTAAGGATAATATTATGGATTAGTTTTTACATTATTCGTAGTCATTTCTTGTGTCTCTAAAGAAACATACTCCACTTTTTCTTTCATAAGATTAGATTCTTTCTCTTTATCTATGGATTTTCTACTTCCAATCTTCAATTTTAGTGGTCATTATATACTTATATTAACTTACCCACCACTTGTTAATGATATATATTGGTCAGAGTTGATACTCAAGGGGGGTGGGGATGAATTGAGTTCCAATTAAAATTTTTGTTAAAATTATTTATATTAAAATTCCCAATTTATAAAACGAGTTAAACTGTAGTGAATTTATATTACAGTAAAGGGTCAGTCAGGTTCTCAATATATTGATTAGTTCTTAGTTAATTTAATCTGAAGATCATTTAACTTTTGAAGCTATCATAATGCTTTACAGTACATACAAACACTTTCTAGTATAACTATCAAAGTAACATTAAAATAGATTTTTATTTCAAAGTAATTAGAAGAAGAATATAAAATATAAAATATATTTTCAACTTAATCTAAGAATGCCCAACAGATGTAAAACAAGTGGTTCAGTCTCAAGGTGAGACCTAATCCACTCCACTTGGTGATTACCTGCCACCAAGCAGTTTATATAAATAAACTCTGATCCACACCTTGGATCGGGGTTAACAACAGTTCATAGACTGTCCAAGACACGTAGGGACCTCTACTATAGTTGTCGTGTGAAAAAAATAATTATCAGGCCACACAGGGACCTCATCTACAGTTTTCGTGGGTAAACAAGAGTAAAAGGATTGGTGTGAGGACTTTGAAATTTTCCAATTCAGTGCACGAGTCAGTGTGTGTGTAAAATATACAGAGTACACACACTGATCGAAAGTAAACAAAAGAATCACTTGGTTTAAGTAGAAAAGATTTTATAATTCCCTAGTGATTAGAAGTGCTTCTCTGGACACCTTTGATTCAGCAAAAATGCTTCTAAGTCCTTCTCTGGTTCTTCTGTTGAAAAACAGAGTGTTTTGGTACAACTTGTGTTCTCCCCGAGTGAAGATATTATCTTGATTTCAATGTACTTCAAGTGTTCTTTAGTAGTGTTGGATTTCTTCCAAGAGAGTTCTTTTAAGATCATGCAATGTGTTCTTCACAATTGTGATCAATATTGTCTTTATGTTCAGTAGAGAGCACTCCCATTTTTTTCTTTGTTGTATTTTCTCTTGTATATCTTGCTCTTGGGAAAACTTATCTTTATCTTCAAATTCATGATGTTGAGCCGACTGGTTCCATGTATTTTGGGACTCGTACCTCGTACTATGTCTACAAATTAATATTAATTATGTCAGTGCATTAAAGTCGCCAAATATGATCGTTAAAAAGTTAAATAGTAAAACGACAAAAGATTTTAAGAAACGGTGTCACAGTAGTAATTAAAACGGTGTATCCTTCATGGTGTCTTCTTCACGTTATATCCTTTACAGTGTCTCCTTTACAGCGTCTTCTTCACGGTATGTCATTCACGATGTCTGAGTCACGGTATTTCCTTCACGGTGTCTAAGTCACAGTGTCTGACATATGGTTTCTGGCTTCCGGTGCCCTGCTAATAGTTTCTAGATTCATTGGTGGCTTGATAATTGTGTCTTGCTAACTGTGTTTTTCTTGACTTCCTTGCTTCACGGTGTCAGTCTTACTGTGTCACAGTGTCTCATTATCACTGTGTCTGAGACTTAGGCTTCACAGTGCCTGTGTCTTGCTCACAGTGTCTTAGAGAAACAACTATATTCAGGCTTAAATAGTAATATGCATAAAAGGAATTGAACTTAACCATTATAAAGTATAAGATAACTTGAAACATAAATACACACAATTGATAAGATATGAGATATTTGTGATCCTGAATAAGATTTGTAATTATTATTGAGATGTGTAAATTGTAATGAGATTTGTGATCATTAAAACATGATTAATACATGAGGAGTCCAACAATCTCGCCCTTTTTGATGATCATAAATCATGTATAGGTAAAATATAAATGAAATGAAACTGTAGAGGAGATATCATAGAGAATACCACATAACCTTTTCTCCCCCTTTTGGGATTATCAAAAAGTAGAAAGAATAGAGGGAAAACAGTGCAATTGTCATTAGAAATGGTCAGAATACAACATACAGTAAAAATATAAAAAACAAAGAAATCCCCATAAAAAAGGTAGGAACTGGTTGATTTCATGGATGGGACTTCTCTATGCCTTTATCAGTAGCAGAGGATGAATCCATAATGGTAGCTTCTGATGTGGAGGAAGGCATAGAGGTGGTATACAAAGAGGGTAAAGGTAGACTATTGAAGATTGAGGGAGCCAAGGTGGGAGCGGTAGAAGATCTTGGCTAGGGCTTATCAAGAATCAATGGCCTGATCTGAGTAAGAGCTTGGCTAACTAACATGGTAGTTGAGGCTAAAGTAGGCAGTCGAGGTCTGAGAGGGGCAGTAGCTTGATCAACTATTGTTGTACACTGGACGTGATGGTAAGGCTTCAGAAGATTGATGAATTCTGTAATAATTTCTCTACCATACTGCATTGGATTTTCAAAATCATCTTTATTTTCCATTAACTTGTCCAACAATTTGGTAAACTTAGTAGGCTTCTGAACATGTTTTTTAAAGGCCTGGGTCACATAAAGTATTTTCAGATTCTCTAAAAGATATTTAAAGTGATTTGTCAAATCAGTTTTAGAGAATGTATGGTTGAAATAGAAGTCCACTTAGACATTTCTTGCTGAGCATCGTTGGCAATCTTTGAGTGAATTTTCACTAGGTCCAGTACTCTATCACTGTTTTTAACCACTTTAGATAATGAATCCATATTAAAAACACTGAGGGAATTTTGAATCTATTTCATGATTATGGATCTGAGGAGAGAACTTTCCAAAGAAGGAATAGAGGTTTTAAAAGAGGAGGGAGAAGCTTTGAAAACTATGGTCAGAGACTTGAGCTGTTTCAATTGCTTTTTAAGACAGCCAATGTATTCATCTGTATGTTTTTTTCAGGTTTTCAACAAGATCTCTCATGCGTTGCAACATCTTTGTGTTCCTTTCTCCGATCTTTTCATCAAAAGATAATAGGTAGGGATGAATTTGGGACACAAAATCTCGAGAAATGTTGGAAACAGTTGGTTCAGGAGAAGCAGCATTAGGTGATGGCTCTGATCAAGAGTGTAGTTATTTCTGGAGGTTTTCAACCATACCTTTGAGGGATGAAACATCAGCACTAAGAAACTTGTTTTCAACTCTGACTTCTTGAATTTCATGGATCATCCTGGGTTGAATGTGCAGAATAATGTTTTCCAAAAGCATTGATGCATCTTCCTGAATTAGATATGTCATAAGATGAGGTTTAGAAGACACAATTTTCTCAACTCCAACTAATATATAATCTCCAAAAAATTTCAAATCATCCTTGATGACAGAAGATTTCTGATCGGGTAAAGGAACAGGAGCAGGAGGTGGTAAAAGGACAGGTTCAAAGTCTGGTAGAGGTTCAGGTTCAGATTCAGATTCAGATTCATATTCAAATTCAGATTCAGATTGAGGTCCAGGGTGAGTGACTGACTTCAATTGAAACAAAGAAGAGATATCAATTCCAGTTGTAGTCACCTGTTGAGATTTACTCACATCATAGAAGCTATGGAATTCATACCATGTGTATACAGAGTATGACTCAGTTGGTTGAGATGCTTCAATAGACCCATCATCACCAGTCTCATATTCATTAGACTCAAGATTTTGAGGATCCTTACCCTCAAAATGTGATTCTATTTCATGAACATGAGGCTCAGGTACTTGCTATAGATCCACATGATCATCTCTAATTTCTTCATCCATTTCTTTCCTATCCAATTAAAAGGCTATTTCCATCCTCTCTTCAGTAGAGGGTATTATTTTAGGAGCAGATTGTTCTTCTGGATGGTCTTCCAAAATATCATCTTGGATATTAGGGAGTTTTTTTGAGTTTCTTCTTGCATAGTAAGAAGTTCACTTAGATTTCCTTCTTCCATTGTAGGGATTTTTTCTACTACAGCCTCTTTCATGGATTGTTACTCAGATTATGGGACAATTAAGTCTCTTGCAGCCTCAGGTTGGGTTTCCATATCAACAACATTTCTAGGGGCAAGAGGTTCTTTTCCATGAATAGGATCAGTAGTCTTTTCTTTTTCAACAACTTCCTCTCTATGAGGTACGTTAGGAGAAATAACAACGGGGACAACAGTTCTTTATTTCTCAATAAGATCTATTTCTTTATGAGGTACTTCAGCTACCTCTTCCTCTACTTCTTCATGTTCTGAATATTCACTAACATCATCTAGTTCCAAACCAGGATCAATAACATCCTTTGGCCTTGTTAGATAATCAAAAGGGTTGAACTTCTCATAAAACATTTCATTAACTTCAACCCATTCTTTCTTCTAAGGGTTTCATTTGATCTTCATCCTTTTGATGGTAGGTTTAGATAGGCAGAATTCAAAATCCATAATAACTTCTTCATTTGGTCCAACTAGTCCTTTGGCAACTAGCATGGTTGCGATCATCCTTGATTAAAATAGATAAGTAGGCTTGGAAGTGACCTTAACCAATTCACACATATGGTGAATGATATACATGCACATATTTATCTTGTGTCCATTTTTCATCAGATTAATAATAAAAACATCCTGATACTTCAAGACATCTAAGTTTCCCTTTATTGGGCTAATCAAGTTTTGAACAAATTTGAACAACAACCTTGTCTCCCCATCCAGTTCAGCAGCTATGGCCCTTTTCTTGGTGCCATTTCCAGTTAGAGTTTCCAATGCATTTTCCAGGTCAAAGATATCATTTATTGGTGGGGGGTCTCTTTGATAATCATTACAAATCCCTTCATGAGGAATCCGAAGGAAAAATACCATAACTTTGAAGAGAAAGAGCATTTTTGTCCATTGACCCAACTTGTCACAATAGAGCTTTCACCAGCATCAAAAGAAAACATTAAATACTGGTAAAACTGAGATTCCAACCTCAGGTAATTTTTTCTATCCTTTCTAGAGAACCATTCGAGACAGGCTTGTTCTCTTAACACATTTAAAACCAAACAGTTGAAAGACCACAGCCACTCAGGGCAGATTTATTTCTTAGGAAATACTGTACGATTTACAAGGTTTGGATATATGGGTCCTTCGGGTGCAAGCTTCGATGCTATTTTCTTTTTCTTCGAGCTACGCTTCTCAGGAGTAGATGAAGACGGACGCTTCATCCTTGGTATCCACTAATGGTTCAGGTGAGAGAGAAGGAGAGAAGGGTTACAAGGTTGAGAGGGTTTGGAAAGAGTGAGTAGGAGAGAGTTTTGGTGAAGAATCGAGTGAAACCCTTATGTTTTATCATTTGGGAATTTCAAACATCATAAAAACAGAAAACGCGGGAAATGAAATAGCGATGAAATAAAAATTACTGCAATATGGGTTAAAATAAAAGCATAAATATGGTACACGGTGAGACCATGAATGTTCTTTAGAGTGCGATGGTGGATGGTCATCACGGTGAGACAATCAGTTGTCATCAGGGTGAGACAGTGAGTAAATTGTTCAGTCACGGTGAGACAGCAAGTGATCATCATGGTGAGAGAGTGAGCAATAGACCGTGAACACAAAGTGTTAACTGTGAGACCGTAAACATGATACATTAAATGAGAAACTGTGAACATGAAACAATAAAGTCAAATATAGTAAAATATTAAACAATAAGATTAGTAACATATCTATTTGTGAATGATTAGGCCAAGATAATGTATGATGTAATCTAATCTCTCAGAATTTAATGTTTTAGTGAATATATCATCAAGTAGATATTCAGTACAAATGAATTCCAAAGTGATATCGCCTTTTTTATAATGATCCCTCAAAAAGTGATGTCATACATCAATATGTTTTGTCCTAGAATTTGAAACATGATTTTTTGAAATGTTAATAGCACATGTTTTGTCACAATTTATTGGTACATGTCTGAATTGATATCCATATTATAATAATTTGTGTTTTATCCACAAAATTTTTGCACAAAAACTTCCAACAGCTATGTATTCATCTTCTACTATAGATAATGCAAGAAAATTTTGTTTCTTGCTACACCAAGATACTAGGGACTTGCCTAAAAAGTGACATATTCTAGAGGTACCCTTTCAATCTACCTTACATCCATAAAAGTTAGCATCAGAATAATTAGCTATTTCAAATGATTTTCCTTTTGGATAGAATAATCTTAGATTGGGTGTATTCTTGATGTATTAGAAAATTCTCTTTACAATATTTAAATGTGATTCTTTAGGGTTTACTTGAAAAAAAGCACACATACACACACTAAACGTAATATCAGGATGGCAAGAAGATAATTAGAGTAGACTTCCATTCATTCCTCTATAAGTGGTTTGATCAACAGATTTTCCATCTTCATCAAGATCTAACTTATAGGTGGTATTCATGGGAGTTTCACTACTTTTAGTTCCATCCAATCCAAAACGTTTTAAAAGATCACTAGTATATTTATTTTGAGTCAAAACAATTTCATCATTATTTTGAATGATTTTAAATCCAAGAAAGAATTTCAGTTCACCCATTAAACTCATTTCAAATTTGTTTTTCATCATTTTAGAAAAATTAGTACATAATGATGTTTTTGAAGATCTAAAAATAATATCATCTACATAGATTTGAACTACTAAAACATCATTAGAAATTTGTTTTATAAATAGGGTAGTATCAGCTTTTCCTTTTGTAAAACCTTTGGAAATACGAAAAGTACTTAATCTGTCATACCAAGCTCTTGGAGCTTGATTTAGACCATATAAAGCTTTGGAAAGTTTAAAAATATGATTTGGAAAATGAAGGTTTCTAAATCCAGGGGTTTGTTCAACAAAAAAATCCTCAGCTATATACCCATTTGAGAATAAACTCTTGACATCCATTTGATATAGTTTGAAATTCAGATGTACAACATAAGAAAGTAGAATTCTAATGGCTTCATGTCTTTCTACTGGAGAAAAAGTCTCCTCATAGTCAATTCCTTCTTCTTGACTATATCCTTGTGAAACTAGTCTAGCCTGGTTTCTAATTATATTTCCAGCTTCATCTACCTTATTTCTAAACACCCATTTAGTGCCTATAGTGAATGTGTCATTAGGTCTTTCAAAAAGTTTCCAAACTTTGTTTCTTTCAAATTGATTAAGTTCTTCTTGCATAGAGATTACCCAAAATTCATCATTTATTGCATCATCAATTTTTTTAGGTTCAAGCTGTGACAAAAAGGCATGATGTTCAACCTGATTTCTAAGAGAATCTCTAGTCTGTGTCCCTCTATCAAGATTAACAACAACAACATATAAAGTATTAATATTTAGGATCCTAGTTGATCTAGTAAAGGTAGGACTAGAAATTTAATGTTCTTATATAGGTTTGGGTTCAACAGAATCAAATTCTGTTAAATTTCCAGAACAGGTTGTCTTCACAACAGGTTCATTGATTTTATCATTAAGGTTCCGAATAGATAAATCTTCTTAAAGATTTTCAAGAAATGGTTTAGGCTCATGTGGACCAGTTTAATCAAATTTAATGTGAACAGATTCTTCCACACACTTGGTCATTTTATTAAACACTCTATAGGCTTTTCTAGTTAAAGAATATCCTAAAAATATTATTTCATAACTATTAGAGGAAAACTTGTCAAGATTGTCCTTGGTATTAAGAATAAATACTTTTCAACCAAAGAATCTAAAGTAACTAACCTTAGGTTTTCTATTGTTCCACAAATCATAAGGGGTATTTTTAAGAACATATATAATCAAGACTCTATTTATGATATAACAAGCTGTGTTCATAGCTTCAGCCCAAAAGTAAATAGGTAGGTCATACTCATTATGAATTTTTCTTGCAATTTCCTAAAGGGTTATATTTCTTCTTTCTACTACACCATTCTGCTGAGGTGTTCTAGGGGAAAAAAGTTATGACTGTAGACATTGTGTGAGCAATAAGACTCAAATTAATTATTTTTAAACTCACAACCATGATCACTTCTCAAGGTCTTAATCTTAAGTCCACTAAGGTTCAATACAGACATGGAATATTTAATAATGTAAGAAAAAGCTTCACTTTTGTGAGCTAATAAATATACCCAAGTATATCTAGAAAAGTCATATACTAAGACATAGACATAGTGCTTCCCATTTAAACTAGAAACTCGGTAAGGTCCAAACAAGTCCATATGAACCTACTCGAGAGGTTGAGAAGTTGAAACTTCTTTCATTGATTTAAAAGAAACTTAATGTTTCTTTCCCTTTTGATAGGGATTACAAAATTTTTAATTTGGAAAATCAACTATGGGTATGTCTCTAACTAAGTTTTTTCTAGTCGGTTTTCTAAGTGAATGTATATTTCACTGTCCTAACCTTCTGTACCAAAGCCAATACTATTTATGAAAAGTATTTAAACAAGTAATGTTTTTCATAGCAAAATAATTTAAATCAACAGCATAAACATTTTCATTTCTCAATGTAGAAAATACTAAAACATTTTTAGAATTTCAAACATTAGAAGAATAATTTTCAAACATAACATTAAATCCATCATCAAAAAACTAAGAAATACTTAATAAGTTGTATTTCAATCCATTAACAAATAAAACATTAGAAATTAGAACTGAGTTAGTGTTACCAATTTGGCCTAGGCTGATGATATTTCCTTTAGAATTATCACCACAGGTGACATAGCCTCCATCAAACTTTATTAAGTTTTTAAAGCATGAGTAATCTCCCGACATGTGCCTTGAACATCCACTGTCCAAGTACCATGTTTTCCTATAGGAACTCTTTAAGAATGTTTCCTACAAAACAGATTTAGATGGGAAATGATTTTGGTACCCAGATTTTCTTGGGTCTAGACATGTTAGAAAGTAAATCTTTAGGTACCGAAATTTTTCTTATTAGTCTCATATAATTTACATAATCAAATGATTTTGAAATATAAACTTTTTTTGATCTATAACAATGTGAATAAATTGTTGAGGCATATGAATTTCCAGAACTGGAACTAGGAGGATTTTTTCCAGATTTAGGAATAAATCTATTTTGGAAAAAATGTCTCGGTACAGGTTGGTATCCTAAAACAGTTGTATGGTTTAGTTCAACTTGTTTACCTAGCATTTGAGTTAGAGTGTTCATTCCTTTTGTGAAATTTTCAATTTCCTTTATCATTTGCTCATTGGAGATTTTCTGTTTAGTATTTTCTTTTAACAGTTGAGTATTCTTTTCCATTTCAATCTCAAGGGAAGATTTAATAGTGATAGATAAAGCATGATGTTTCTTTAAAGCTTTGTATTTGTCCTTAAGTTCATTATAGGTCTCTTCTATCATATTACAATATTCAAATAATTTTTCACTAGACATGTTTTCAAATTCAGAATCAGAATCAAAATCAACTCCAGAATAGTATGAATTTAAATAAGGAGAGTCCAGTGTTACCTTACATGTGTTTGTCATAAAACACATGTTAGATTTATGAGAATCTTCATCATTATAAGAATCAGAATAACTTGAAGTGTCTTCTGAAGAACTCCATGTTTCTTTCAATTCTTTCTTATACTTTTTTCCCTTATAGTCCCGTTTCTTCTTGAACTTCAATTCTGGATAGTTAGCTTTAATAGGAACTTTTCTTTTCCATTCATAGTAGATAACTTCATCACTCTTATTAGATTTATTCCAGTACAATTTCCAATGAACTTTGTTGTAATATTTACCTTTTTAGTTTGATTTTCTGATGAATTTATTCTTCCTATAGAATCTCTTAAATCTTCTGGCTATTTGAGCCATCTCAGCATCCCTATCAGAATCTGAACATTCACTTGTTGAGATTTCAGTAAGTATGTGAATTTTCTTCTAGTCCTTTATCTTTGAGGTAGTAGACTTAAATTCCACTGACATCCTTTTAGGTTCATCATGTTCTTCGGTATTCACCTTGAGTTCTTCCTCATACATCATAAGCTTACCAATTATCTCTTTGACAGGAAGAGCACCAATGTCACATGACTCTCTTATAGAAACAGATGTGCCTCTCCATCGGTCTTGAGGACATCTGAATATTCTCATAATTTGTTCCTTTGCTGGAACAGCCTTTCCAAGGGAGCTCATAGTGTTAATAATCTCATTCAACCTGAGATACATATCAGAAATAGGTTCATCAGTCTTTATTTTAAAATTATCATATTTAATAATATATGTTTTCAATATCATTTCTTTAACATTAGTTGTTCCTTCATGAGAAACACCCAAAGTATCCCATATTTCATAAGAATTTTGGAAAGTATATATTATATTAAACTATTCATCTCCTAGAGCACAATACAGGGCATTCATGGAATTACAATTATTATTGTAAGCTGTTTTAGTAGGTTCATCCCAAGTTGTTATTTCCATTTTTGAAATCTTATATTGAGTCTCTATAGCAGTCCAGATATCAAATCCCATACACTCTAAGTGAATTTTCATCTTAAGTTTCCACTGGGCATAGTTTGTACCATTGAATAAAGGTGGAATGTTGGTAGCATCACCTTCTAGTATATTATCCATAGTTAGATTTTAGCAAATATATTTAAAGAGATAAAAATTTAGAACCAACAGAAATTTAAGATATTTAAGATACAACTAAAATCACAGTTGAAAAATAGAATGTTTTTAAATCCTTTAATAAAAACCAATCCTCTGATACCAAATGTTGGTCGGAGTGGATACTCAAGAGGGGGGGGGGGGGGTTAATTGAGTTCCAATTAAAATTTCTGTAAAAATTATTTCTATTAAAATCCACAATTTATAAAACGAGTTAAATTGTAGTGAATTTGTATTACAGTAAATGGTCAGTTAGGTTATCAATAGATTGATTAGTTCCCAGTTAATTTAATATGAATATCAATTAAATTTTGAAGCTAATATAATGCTTTACAATACATACAAACACTTTCTAGTATAACTATCAAATTAACTTTATAATAGATATGTATTTCAACGTAATTAGTAGCGGAATATAAAATATATAGTATATTTTAAAATTAATCTAAGAACGCACAATAGATGTATTAAAAGTGGTTCAATCTCAGGCCAATACCCAATCCACTCCACTTGGTGATCACCTGCCACCATGAAATTTATATATATAAACTCTTCTCTACACCCTTGATCAAGGTTAAAAACAGTTCATAGACTTTCCAGGCCATGCAGGGACCTCTACCACAGTTTTTTTGGGAAAAAAAATAATGATCAGGTCACACAGGGACCTCTTCCACAATTTCCATGGGTAAACAGGAGTAAAAGTTTTGGTGTGAGGACTTTGAAATCCTTCAGTTCAGTTCACGATTTAGTGTGTGTGTAAAATATACAGATTACACACACTGCTCGAAATTAAAAAATTGAATCACTTAGAGTAATTAGAAAAGAGTTTAGAATGCTCTAGTGATTAGCAGTGCAGCTCTGGACTCCTTTGATTCAGTCGAAATGCTTCTGAGTTCTTTTATGGTTCTTCTGTCGAAAAACAGAGTGTTGTTGGTCAGCTTGTGTTCTTCCCCAGTGAAGATATTATCTTGATTCCAATGTACTTCGTGTGTTCTTCAGTTGTGTTAGATTTCATACAAGAGAGTTATTTTATTATTGTGCAACGTGTTCTAAATAGTTGTGCTCAGGATTGTCTTTCTGTTCAGTATAGAGCACTCCCATTTTTTGCTTTTATGTATTGTCTCTGGTATATCCTGCTCTTGGGAACAAATCTCTTTATCTTCGAAAGCATGAGGTTGAGCTGACTTCTTCCATGTATTTTGGGCCTCATACCTCGTACTATGTCTACAAATAAGCATTATTAATGTCCGCGCATTAAAGTTGTCAAATATGACCGTTATAATGTTAAATAGTAAAACGACAAAAGAGTTTAGGAAACGTTGTCACGGTAGCTATGAAAATGGTGTCTCCTTCACGGTATGTCCATCATGGTGTCCCCTTCACAGTATGACCTTCACGGTGTCTTCTTTATGGTATGTCCTTTACGGTGCCTGAGTCACGGTATGTCCTTCACGGTGTCTGAGTCACAGTTTCTAACATACGGTTTCCGGATTCCGATGCCTTTCTCATAGTTTCTAGATTCATTGCTGCCTTGATAACTGTGTCTTTCTAATTGTGTTTGTTTTGACTACCTTGCTTCATGATTTCAGTCTTACTGTGTCATAGTGTCTCATTGTCACTATGTCTGAGACTTAGGCATCACGGTGCCTGTGTCGTGCTCACAATGTCTTGTACTTATACAAACAACTGTATTTAGAAAAAAACAATAATATGCATAAAATTAATTGAACTTAACCATTATAAAGTATAAGATAACATGAAACATAAATACACACAATTGATAAGATATGCGATATTTTTTGTCATGAATAAGATTTGTAATTATTATTGATATGTGTAAATAGTAATGAGATTTTTGATCATTAAAACATGATTAATACATGAGGAGTCCAACAATATAGAACTCACAATTCATTTAGAGTTATGAATTTATTATAAAGGAATATTTCTTGAGTGGTGATTGACCATGTTCTTCAGAGTAGAAATTATTTTTCCAAAATAAAAGTTTATCTCCTTCTGCTCTGATCCACGAGTTGAAAGTGTGGATTTTTTATTACCATGAAACTTAAATAGGTGTCTCAAAATGTATCTTATAGGTTGATATTGATTATTTCCTTCATTATGGTTACATATAACGGGTTAAGAATTATTTCTCTAAAATATTGGTGGATTGAATGTCTATTAATGAGTCTACTAAAAGGGTATCCTTGTTGGCTATTGATTTATAGATCTATACTAAATGTTTATTACCCTTTTAATCCTTGTTTACTTGGTTATTTTTGGTATTGCCTCTGGTACATATATTAATACTTTTCGAGTCATTAATTTAAGGATAGTATCCTGTGAAATGCTCCGTATAATGACATAACTAGGAAACTCTTAGGGGTGTAGGTGGTGATGTTCTATAAAAAATTTTCAATTAAAATTATTTACAAAAAATGGTAGTTCGTTAATTTATGTTTCAGATAAAGGTTATTTGAAACTATGTACTTAATAAACTCTTATTTTTGAAGATATTTTACCTATGTTTTGATATTTCTATAAGCCTATCTCAATTAATTCCTATACTCACCTAGAAATTTTTCAATTACTGATCCTTCGGAAGAAGAATCCAAAAGTTTTTGGTCCCTTTTTTACTATACATGGTAAAATAAAAATAAGAAACAAAGGCCTTTAAAAGGTTGAAATGGGAAGGATGTGGTAAACCTCATGAATCTATCTCAAAAATCATATAAATTCTCTATACTATCATGTTTAATTCCATATATCTCAATAATTAGTCGAGAAATTCTTATGGTAGGAGCTATGTTCTAGGGAAAACCCCTCTAGAATTCATACCAGGTGGTGATGTATCTAGAATACAGGTTGTACATTCAATCCTTATATCATCATTCAAAGGATAATGGGGATACCATCGACTTATAAAAATATAGTACCCATCTAGATTTGATGTTGTCTCACACATTCCTAAATTTATTTAAAAATCATGTGGAGACCTATCATTCCAATATAGGAAACTTAGGATGTAGCTGGATTAGTTTAGTTTTATGCTCAAAAGATTATTTTTTATTTGTTTATTACATTAAATTAATATTTTTTTTTGAAATTAAGTGCAGAATTTTCTCTTAGTGTTCAATTCTATTAAAATAATTATCTTTTATGATTCCAAATCCTAAAGAGACTCTTGATTATGAATAAAAAGTGTTTGGAGAATGTGTTAATGAGATTGTGAAAAACTAAATATTTACTTGTTTAGTGTTTTTTAAGTTATGAACATTATATAGAATATTTCAAACAATTATTTATCATAGAAAAAGTTTTCATCTGAACCATAATTGGTCATGTATCAAAAAAATTTCAAAATAAAAGATCAAAATAGAAAATGAAAACATGGATACCTGATGGAAAACAGTGCTAGTTCGATGTCTTGGCCGATTAAAGCCTCATTATAAGAAATTTTGGACCAATTTAATGTATTAAAAGTGGTAATTGTGTTGTCTCAATAGATGAGGGAGTGTTTAGTGTGATTTTAATTTTTTATGTGGGATCAATTTTTATTGAAAAAAATATTCAAATTTGTTTGTGTGATTTGACTTAAGTAAAAGGGTGTTTTAATTTAGTTGTAATCTGTTTCCTAAGATCAAATATTCCCTAGCTTACTTGTAAAATCACGAATCATTCAAATTAAACCTCATGTTTTATCACTAATTGACCAAGGCCCTAATTTATTTCTTTATCTTGTTATTTTTAGAATGAATATGGATGTTTAATGATCAATAAACTCCCTAATCTCACATATCTTAGTGATCTATGACTTCTAATTACTCCTAGATTACACCCCTTACCTAAAAAATATGGGAATGTGGAAAATATTGGGTGATTATGTGTGAAACCTAAGAGTAATTGAATGATACATGGAAAATAATAAAACAAATAAGACCTCCGATTGTATAAAACATCCAATAACTTCTACACAGAAAACATTGAATAAAATTATCAATTAAAAGTAGAAATCATTTACAAGGGTAGGGGAAATATAATTTTAAAGACCACTATAGGTTTAGTCTTCCATTATTGGAAAATATTTATATAAATTAAACAAAAAAACTATATAGAGAAAATATTACTTCACCACTCTGTCCCATCAACTAACTAGATAGTAATTTCCTTTTATAAGGATTAGAAGAATAAACTGGCATTTTTATACTTTGATTTCATAATCAATGAAATAATAATCTGTATTAGATCTATTTGAAAAAATTATCACATAAGAAATGAAATATATTAGTACCCATGTTTGAATCTTAAGGAGGTTTCAATATATGTTCAAATTTATTATTATTTTTGAAAACAAAGAAAAAATTTTGGATTTGAAAAGATTGAAAAAAATTATAGGAAATTAAAATTATAAAATAAAACTAGAACAAGAATTAAAGTTTATAATAAAAAGTGAATTTTTACTAAAAATAGTTTAATAATAGATTAATAAGATATAATAGTGGACAAGTTTCAACCCCTAAAACTATAAATTTATCCATTCTTAAAAGAATCATGTAATTAAATTTCACTATGTTCACCCTTATACCTCTAATTGAATACCAAAGTTTTCTTTAATATCATACCAAGTCATCAATAATATGTTTCTTTTCTATTAAAGTGATTGAACTACCCAAATACCATTAAGTAGATAAAACTATTTGAAATCACAATAATCATTGTAAGTAGAAAATATCAACACCCAAAAAACATTTTATTATCCATTTTTACTTCACTTTAATTTTATTTTTTCCTCTACCTATTAAATGAAATCAAATGGATGAGGGATGATTTTCTCCAAAATATATTATTGGGACAACCTGAATTTTTATTCCTATTTACCTAAAATTTCAAAAACAATTGATCAATATAAGATTTTTTTTACCAAACCATAATAATTTTATATTTTCCCATACTTCTGAATTTTAACTACCCATTTATAATTTTTAGAGAATTTTGGATTTCTTAAGACTTTGTAAGTCTTACGGGATCCAGAATCATATTGGATCGAGTTTTAAAAGTATTGTATAAATTAGTAAGAATTTATACACAACTAAAAGTCAATCATGATTCTAGAGAAAATCATACAAGATAAAAAATATATCTTACAAAATAAAAGCATCATATAATAAAAGAATGTTTTATGAGGATTCTATAAAATATCCTAAAAATTTCAAAAAATTTCATGCACATCATAAATAAAATTAAGTACGTGACACTAATAAAACTCATAATAAATAATACATAGGTAAATTTAAACTCAATTCAAGTTCAAAATGAAAATTTACAATTGTCAAATAAAAACATGGAATATTTAATTATTTCAGGAAAATATTAAAAACATTAACGAGCCCTGATTTATTTCAATTTTCATAATAAAATCCACAATGTTTGGAAAATCATATAAATGTTGTCAAATCCATAAAAAAGAAACAATGGTGGGAATTTATTCTTTTAAATTCCTATAAAAAATATCTATCGTTTCCCACATAGTTAATACATAGACTCTAGTATAAGTATGCATCAAAAGAAACATCAATGTAAATTCAAAACATATGCCAAATAGAGTCACCAAATTTAGTAACCAAGGAACCCAAAATTAAAATGACTATTTATTAACATTCATTTAAGATTATACATTATTTAAATCTAGTTCATTTCCACTTCATTCATTTTCTCTTGCACACAAACACTTACCCAACCATAATATTCCCTTATCACACAAATTTGAATTATGTTGTAAAACCATATTCTCATATGAGCAAATGAAAGTGTCTCCATGAGATTGATAAGTTCTTAAATCCCCACCATGCTGAGTTAAATACTCATTTAAATCATGGAGTCTTTCCAATATTTCAAAGAGGCATAAAGGTTTGAGTGTTTAATATTTTAAAAAGAGATAAGTCCGAATAAGGACAATTGGATCTTATTGGAGAAATAATTCATGATCTGAATTTTCACTCAATAATGGTTTTTATTACTCCTATTGGAAATGAGTCATATCAAAAAACAATGAAAATTTAAAGTAAATTTCACACCTTGAAATATTTTAGTTACAAAAATGTTCCCACTCAAATACCTTCAATTGAATTGATTCTTTGATTTTAATGTTTTTATATTCTATAGTAATTTATTTTTTAATGTCTTGATACTAATTTAATTATTAAAATAGTGTTTCAAAATTCCATTTCTCTTTGTAATGAGAAAAATCCATTTAGGATTCTCAAAAAAATAGTTATTTGTTTTTATAGATCCTTAAGCATAATTTATTTCCATATAGATTTAGTTTTTTAAAATATTCTTCAAATAATTTTAGTTTAAAAATATTATAAACATATTTTTATCTTATTATTCCTCTTAATTATTCTCCAAATAATATATAAAACCACAATATAACATCCCCCAAAACATTATTTTTTCTAGATCAATAAATTTCACTTATAGTTTTACAAACCAACCAGGGATACCCCTAACTTGGGCACTGGATCCCATCCTTGGAATCAAATTAAAGGAATTACCAATCCATAAAGACTAAAAAATAGTTATTGGGAATCATGAAAATACATTTGGAATGGTTTTCTTAATAAATAAAATTTAAAATAAAAAAATATATCTCCAAGATACCACCAAAAACCAAATTTAAAATATAAATCCAAAGATAAAAAAATAAAGTCTACTTCAATTAAAAAAATGAACATTTTTCAAAGAGAAAAGTTAATATAAAAAAGTGTTATGGTAATATAAAAAACTATACAATTAAAAAATATACCCATATATGTGTGACATGACGGTTGTCCTCTAACCATGTAACCTTCACACTCCAAGCTCCACTACCTTGAGTACCTTCTTCCTGCATATGATGACATACATTATTTGAATCTAAAGAAAGAAGTCTACATAAAATGATTAGAAATATTAATGATATGAGGGCATACACCCTAGTTGGATCACACCAAGGTTTTAATGAATAAAAACTATTAGGAAAAAGTTTGCAAGAAAGTTTGAATATAATTTAAATAAAATCATGTTTTTAATATTTGAAATAAATAGAGGTTGAAAAAATGTTATAAAATATGAGCACCATATAATTTCCTTAGGGTAAATAAGGTGAGGCCTTATCCTAGGGTCTTCATAATATTTATTGTCAAACCAGTTAATTCCATGCACACATGACTACTTGGGAAAACATTTATATGTGTTTAGTATCACTATGACATTTGACTAAAGAACCACAAATAAATTCCATATAATTAGTTTCTATTGTAACATATTCTAAAGGCTAGGGATGGAAGACCTTTACTAGAGGTAATTTCTATAATATTACCACCTAGGTACCTAGGGTTCTTATGTTTCATTCCCTTCTCAATAAATTCAAATTATACATCCAATTCACCCCATAAATAAAACACGAAAACTCTCATCCATTTTCCCCTCAATAAAAAAGCAATTCATATTTTATCAACTGAATGAATATAAATAGTTCAAAAAATATCCATTAATGCATAAAAACAATTAAAATATTCTAGAAAAATTTAGTTGGGAATATTAAATTCATCAAAAAAATGAAAAAATATGAAACCTCCTACCTTAAATCAATAAAACCACTAAACCCAGGTAGAATACACTAAAAAAGGGGGGTGAAATACCATATGTAACTAAGAGAAGACCATAATTACAAAAACAAAATTCATTAAATTAGGATATGAAAAACATTAGATTTTCCTATCCATATGGAAGATTAGAAATCATGGGGGAAGGGAGACGATTTCAAATAGGAAGACGAAGAGGGGATATATGTTTTCATAAAGATTAATGAATAAAATCATACCCAAATAGAAACTGACAGTGAAGGGGAGGATGATGTCATGTTCCTACAGAGTTAGAAATATATTAGGGGATTAAATTGGGGTGAAAGAGGGTAAAATAGAGTAATGTAATATTTAAAAATTGACATTTTTAATATTTTAGGAAGATCATAGGGTTACGACACATAGTTTACCTAACCATGTGAAAGTCTTATGGATCAAATCTGCATCACCTATGTGCATGTATGATTTGGATCCATGCTTGGGTAAAATATGTGACAACCAAGAAATTCTATACTATAGAAAATAAACACATGATTTATAGGTTATGCATGATTACTCTTAATCATGTACTAACTATGAAATAACCATGTACTTAGTTTTTTTCAAAATTTAAAAAGAAAATAAATTGGTAAAGATTGAAAAAAAATTAAGTATAATAAATAGAAAATCAATATGTTAAGTGCCAAATATCTAAATCCATTCCTCTGTTTGTTTCCTGAGTAATGGAGGTACTAAGAGGGGTTTTAGAGCCTCTAGCTTCTTTAATTTTTATGTTTTTTGTTATGATCAATGATTTTGTTCATGAAATTAGTCATTTGTTCATAAAAATAGTCATTTGGTCATGCAGTTTATTTCTTGGCTATACGGTTGATCCTTCTTTCAAACTGTAAATCTATCTTTAAACCAATCAATCCTTAATTTTTCCATACAGTAAATCCATTTGTTGTGATTTAAATTTATTGGTCACATGGTTTATCCTTCCTTCAAGAAGTTGATCCTTCCTTCATGTGTTCAATAATTCCATCAGGTGTTTGATCCTTCATTTGGTTATATGGTTGAGCCATTTATGTTGTGAAATATAGTCATCTTTTTTTCATATTTCATATGGTTTATTGATACCATAAATCGTTGTTCATGTGGTTGATCCATGTAGTGTGTTAAATCGATTCATTCAATGGCTGGTTTTTGTAGTTGCTTTCCTACTATCTACAGTCCCTTCTTATGGTAATTCTTAATGGTATGTTGTGTAGTTAAATAAAATTTTATAGTTTTTCTCATATTTTTTAGAATGATGTGAATTTTTTTAACATAAAATATTGAAATAATAATGAGGAAAGGGGATTTAAAACATAAACTAGTAAATATAATTTATATCATTGAATTATTTAATAATAGGGGTTTTAATGATTCCTTAGATTTGAATTAAATCTAAACCCCATTTTTGATAGATTAAAATGAATGTTTACTGGGTTTTCAAAAATACCTGATAAAATCATGTCTTTAATTCTAGAAAGATATTTATTTCTCCTTATCCAAATATATTTCATTTTAATTTTTTTAGCTGATCCAAAAAAATTATTGGATTCTTTAGAACCCTTATATGATCAACCAAAAGATAATCCTATGAGTTTCCATCCTATAAAAAACAATTACATTCCCCTATTTTTTGGCATAAAATCTTGAAATATTATCAAAATGAAAGAGACCCAACTATTCTTTTTTATTTTTTATATGGTGTTTTTAAAGCATAATTTAACTTCCTTTATTTTAGAGGATGAGATTAAGCATAATCAGATAATGATCATAAAATCACTTGAATGATTATTTAATATTATAAAAAACTCTAATGAAGAAAAAGATAATGGTATCGAATAGTGTAGATAAAAATTATTAAATTGAAAATCCAAAATTGAAAGTAGTTTGATAAACCTTAAAACTGAGAAATTTAAAATATCGAATAAAGATTTTTATTTTAATTTTATATATGATTATTATTTTTCAAATTATTAATGATAGAGGAAAAATGTAAAATTCCATTTTAATTAGAAAAAATTGACAATGTGGACATTTTATTGAATATATTTTTGTTATAATAGGAATTATATTATAGTTTTTGATATTAAAAAACTCAATGGTAAATATATTTCATATTGTATATAATTGATATTTAATAACATTGGGATTCAAATAAATAGTTTGTTTATTGTGACTATATGAGTTTTAGGATATTCTTTACCACCACTTGATAATTATTAAATAGTGTGATATTTATTTAGATGGGGTTTTTATTACTATTTGTAGGGATTATAATAACTAAAATTGAATAAAAAATGTATAACTGCTAAGTTAAGTAAATGATGATTAATGAATGATAAATTAAATTCTATTATTCTAGGAAATTGTATCATTATAGAAATAATTCTTGAAGAATTATTATATTTCTTTGAAATTATTGTTAGTTATTTCTCATAGGCTACTTGATACGTAAATCCTATAAATAATAAACCTAATAATTTTATATGGTAATTAAAATGGTTGTTTTATAAATATAATTTTTTTGGGAATGACTGAGCCCGTCTTTATTGTGGGATGATTTAATGCCACAATAATTTGGCCTTAGTTGTATTTGGATTACTTATAGATAATAAATTTAATATTTATGTATGATTTGGGATGATTAGATCCATTTTATGATATGATGTGATTGATTGTGTACCAGGAATGGTTGGGATGTTTTATAATTAATGGGTTTGGAACCTAGGATATAGTGATTGTAGATACCAGTGTTGACGAGAGAAATTATTATATGTGAAATAGTGTATGGATGGAGTGAGGTCTATCTATGTGTGTTTAGAGTGATGTTTCCCATAGAAAAATATTTTCTTGATGCTTTTAGATATAAGTATGGTTTAATATTACTTGATTGGACTCCAATAACATGACACATTTTGAATCAATGAATAAAAAGACATCTTGGTTCTGGTAGATTAGGATGATTTCCTAGAGATCCTAGAAAATAGAAATGATATGTGAATTAATAAAAGAACAAGACAGTATCATGGTGATTTTAGATGACCATGATTTACTTGAGAATATATTTATGATAATTATGGCTTCTTGAGGAAAAACAATTATAATATTTGTATATTAATTATGGCCAGAATGGCCCGAAGGCCATCTTTTTAATTTTATTATAGATAATCCCCATTTTAAGGGTTTAAGGGGAACCTGTACATGACACATAATCCCCCTTTTAAAAAATTTATTATTGTATTAATATTGAGATCATGTCTTTAGTGGTGTCTTTCGTGACTATAGTGTAGATGTGACAAAGGCTATGTAGTTTATCATACTATGGTTTTGTGTGAAATATTCTATATTTTCGAATTTCAAACGTTTCACCATCAATGTATGTTGGTAAATCGACACCCAAATGCGTTAGGGTGTATTTTACACAATATATAGGATGTAGAGGAAAATTATGGATGAATTCTCCCTCTCCCCCACTAATCATTTTGTTTTAGTTATGTATAATAATATCCTAGGATGTAATAGCTGGTGGTATAGGGTGAATTCCTACCTAGGTCATGCTGGATTTCAGTTTTTCTATAAAATTTTGTATAGCCTATAATGATATGAGGTATACCTCATAATTTTATTAGGACGTGGTGGATATGGTTTCCTAGGGATGTACGTGCATGAGTTGTGATATCTTTAGGTATAATTAATTTACATGGGTTGTAGTGGATGTTATGCATACACTTGGTTACCATTTAGGATAATTATAATTATGTTCCAGACTACACATGATTAAGAAGTAATGTAGTATGATTTAAAAAGGTGCAAGATGACATATAAAAGGGTTGAACGCATGATGTGAGATGTTGGGGGCTGACAGAGAAAAATCCGTGGGTAAGTGGAGACATGGTACCTTTATATATATATATTGTTTTTATAGATAATTAATTTACTTTCACATGTTACTTGGTGAGTGATACATGACTTGGAGTGGGAAATAAATTACTAGTTTAGGTGATGAGTTAGTTTCATTTGTTTATTCACTAGGGTTTTTATGCTTATTTCACAATTTTTTAAGAGGTTTTAGGGATAATCCTAATGAGTATACAGGTTTTATCTTCCTATATATATAAAATTTATTTTATGGCCTAGAGGAATTTTTTAGTGATTGATATAGGTGTTATACAATTTACGAGTTTTTGAATTTTTTTGGATCTTTGTGGTCACTAATAAGGATTTACATTTAGTACTTTCCATTATGTGACTTGTTTCAGTTGTATTTTATAACATTATGTATTACGAGTACCTTTTTTATGGTGTTGGTTCAACCAGAGAAAATTATATTTCAATGTTAGTTTTTTAGCTTTTAGTGATAGGTTTTAACTGATGTTAATGCAAGAGATATTATAAATAATAGGTTCGATGTCAGTTTTTATTAATGAAATATCTAAATAATACCTAAAAGGGAAGTTAAGGGAAATTTCAGTGTTGGTTTATATAAAAAAGTAACATTGAAAATATATTTAAATTTCATTTTTACTCTATAACCAATGTGGAATATTTAGAATCGATATTTTAATGTCTATTATTAAAAAATGACGTTGAATGTTATATTATTTTGAATATCATAAAATAACATCAAAATTTGAAAATAATATTTCATAGAAAAATGATGTTGAATGTAAAACTGGAAAATTAATTTAGACTTTTAATATCAGTTCTTAAAAGAATCAACATTTAAATATCCTTTAAACACCTATTTTTAAGAATAACTGATATTAAATGTCAGTTCTAGTTCCACTTTCAATGATAGTTTTTACAAATAAATAATAGTAATATGTTTCCCCATGGGTTTATAAAAAATTATTGTTAAAAGTTGATTATTGTTTTAAAAAAAGATTGAATTTTATACCTCTAAATCAAAAAAATGTAAATAAAAGATAAAACTATGAAAATAAAACTAACTACAAGTTTTTAAAAACATTTTTCATCTTCACCATGATGAATTTTCCTAGAAACATTGTGAAGACTCATTTTTTTATACATCAATCTCATTACATCCCTTCAAACAGAAAAGATTGTATAGACCATAGTGTGGGGATCAGTTGTGAGCTTCCAATATACATCAGTCCCTGTAATAGTGTTAATTAAATTAGAGAACAAAAACATGCCTTTTATCTCCTATGAAAATTTCTTTGGAATATAGAATTGTACCTCCAGACCCATTTTGTAAAATCAAAACGTTGAATAATGAAAAATATTAAAATATCATTGAGAGAAGAAATGAAAATAATATTAAATAATAGATCTATCCTAATAAATAAAGATATAGCCACCACAGAAAAGTCTCCCCAAAAGAATGGATTATTCTAATATTGTTTTGAATTAAAACATTAGATTTACAACTCAGTCAATTTAGTTTCATAAAAATTAAACCATCAATTAAAAAAAGTTTCTTGGTCAATTAGGATATTCTATATAGTGGTCTATATTGAATTAAATTGTTTAAATTATTTCTCAATGAAGTCACTAAATATTAAAACAAAAACTCAACAAACATAAGGAAACTTATTAACATTTAAAAGTAAATAAAATAACATGTGATTTATAGAAATAATTCCATTCCAATGGGTTTTAGGCTGGATAAATGAAAAACCTATTTATATATAAAAAATTTTAATTACAACCAATTTTCACTATATATTATGAAAAATATATCATAAATTCTTAGAAAATAAATTCTAGTTGAATATTATAATATATATCTTTTTCATTTATTATAAAATGTAATAATTAATAAAGTTTATGATTTTCATCTTAATATACCTAAACTTTAGAAAGAAAAAATGAATATAATTTTTTAGTTTTTGGAAATTAAATAAAATATTAAACAATATAACTTTTAATATAACAAATTAAATTGAAAATATAAACCAATATATATATATATATAATAAAAACATATATTATCTAATATAAAATATATTTACCAATAATCTCATGTAGTTGAATTTATTTGTTTTTTTATTGACAATTGATCATTGTTAAAAAAATTTCATGACCTATATTTAAATATATCAATTATAAAAACACATATAAACAATAATATTTAATAATATTTAACTTATGAAAATTAATATAACTTACTTCTTTAGTAATTTTATAAATATTTACATACTTATCCTAATACACTATCTTAAATAAAACATAAACCCAATAAAATAAAACATAATATACCAAATAAAATTAGAATATAATATTTTTTGATAATAATTTATTTAAATTTTATTAAAAGAGGCATATGCAAAACATTTGAAACCAATAAAAATAGAACTAAAATAAAACCATCATGACAAAACTATTATATAATTACTGACTTTTGAAGACTAAATTAAAAGATACATGTATGAATATTTAAAGTCTTGTTTACTTTAGAGTTTTTCTTACAAATCCATAACCATTCATACAGAAGATTACAACCATGTAAAAATAAAAAAAATGACAAATTAAATTATAAAATGATGGTCTAAATACACAATTTTTTAATTACTTAAATGATACATTCCTAATAATTTAATAAAAATCTTACATAAAAAATAGTTTGCATACAAACTACAAAGATGGGATAGTTTTTCATTCGAATACGACTCAGTATCATTGAAAAGATAAAATAACAATGAATGATACATGATTAAAAAATTGAATATTTTGACCTAAATCATCAAATAATTAACATAACTAATAATATCAATTTTTTTTGTTGACTGAGTTGTGTTTATCTCACACATGAGTCTTAAAACATAACAACCACATTCCACCCTTCATTTCAGATAATGACACTATAGTTATAAAAAGATAGATTGAAAATAAAAACCATTAAATAGATTTATAGTAATATATATATGTATATATATATATAAACAATAAAAACCAAATATTATCTAATATAATAAATAGATACGGTTACATCCATGTATTGGATTATATATGGATTCATTATTGATAAGTGATATTTGCTAAACTTTTTTTATGTATAAAATTTTCATATATATAAACTAAAAAAACATGTAAAAATAATAATAATTAAAAATAAATAAATTTTAAAAAACAACGAATATTAAATGTCTCACAAGATGCTAAATTCTTTACTTACACCACATAATAAAGAGAAAAATCACAACAATGTGTATTATCTTAAGTGGAATATGCATAACATCGAATGACCTCTATAATATAAAAATTTCACAACTAATAAAATTATAATCAATATTACTTCGTAATTATATTAATGTTATTACCCATTGAGGAATGAAAAAAACAACAACCAATATTCACATTTGATAATCTCTCAGATATATATGAAAATCTAGGGGGAGTTTTTAGATCTTTCAATGCCATTTAAATGAATTATGGATCTATAATACAATAAACAGAAGTGGTATCATTTTGAATAAAAGCATGTGTAGATACCTATTTTAAAAAGTAATATAGCTAGTAACATGAAATGATCTTCATTTAAAGAATGAAAAATGGAAACATAAATTTATTTATATGGATAACAACCACAACACATGAATGCTGATAACATAAAAAATAACAAGCTCTATGTTATATTTTTTGAATATTATAAAATATTGTTCTATTCTAAATATATCAAACATTATCTAAAAATAATAAATATTTTCTAATAAAGAAGAAACATGGGTTAATATTTTTTTCATATAAGAAATATCATAAGTATCTAAATTTGTTGGTTCCTGAAGCTTTTTTTCTTTTATACTAATTATTTTGTTTTGAGTTACTCCTAAAAAAATTAAATGTTAAAAAATTAAATTTAATTTAAATAAAAGGTAATGAATATTATAAAAACAACGCATACCTCATATGCAAGATAACGAGGAAGGTGAGTCGGCCAGTGTAAAAAATGACCAATACAATCTTCAAGTATGGTACCCTCCTTAGTTGGAAGTTATGGTAGACTAGTTAGAATAATAATATCATGTACTCATATTCGTACCTGACCCAACTATATAGTATTTTGATGTAGATAATCCGAAAAAATATGTATTACTCTAAATGAAACAACATGAACATGCAGATTTTCTTCATACAAATCATATTAAATGTTTGAGTCCAAATGAGGAGGTGGAGGATTCTAGTAGGTAGGCTGGGTATGTTGGAATGGTTGTATAGGCTCCACAAGATGTATATGATACAAAATATGTATAGGTTGTGATTGTGTTGTCAAAGTTTAAAAAATATCCTATATAAATGATTTAATTTTATCATCCATGTATTTTTTTAGATATTTTTGATTAAATTTTATGTAATATAATTCTAGGTCTATTTATTTTTGAATTTGAAGAACAAAAACATTCCTAACACTAACCCACCTCATATCATCTTATGGGTTGGGATGTTCTATATTTCCTAAAGTCGTAGCTAGTATGTATATCCTATACTCATGAATAAAAGTACCCTACGTCTCTTTCTCTTTATGGTCATTGAAAAATGAAAAATGAAAATGATATATTAATGATGTTCATTTTAAAAATACATATATTCGTGGAAAATAAAAATTATTTTCTTAAAAAAAATCATCTACTTCCTTATATTTCATTATATGATACATTTTATATTTTTTTCTCAAAATTTTCAATTTTTCATAGAGAGTGGGGGTGATAGAGGACTGAACTGGACTTCTTATGAACCACTAGTTGATTGAGCTCTTAATTTCTTAGGCTTTTCTACAATCATTTTCTCCTCCAATAAATGTTACCCTCAACATGATAATGTATGAGGGTATATGTTCTTCAACTAGATATCATTATGAGAACTCTTAGAGGATTGTTATATAATAATAAACTAATAAGTATTTAGGTAATATACATCATCCTAAAATTCTATGGGGGTTTAAATATTACAAGGGATGGGATAAGTTAATTACATCAAGGTGGATGAAAAAAAATTAATCATAGGGCATCATCCTTAACAACGAGGATAAAATATTTTAGAATAGAGAACATACTATTAAATATTTTAAGTGTGTCAGCAGGGCCGTCCTTACTAGTTAAAGCATCTACCGAAAAATTCCCTTCTCTATAAGTGTGTCCAATCCTTGCTCCATTCTTTAACAATCTCCTTCCCTTCCTAATGAAATGCGCCAATTCCCAAGGACATTTTCTCTTCCATTGCATCATCCCTAAAATTAAATTAGAATTAGATTCCACTTTTAATAGCTAGATTTCATATAACTTGTATATTTTAAGCACAGTAATCAAATCATTAACCTCCACTCTAAGAGAGTTTCATATTCCATAAAATGTAGTGAAGACAAAAATAACTGAACCCCTACCATCCCTGACATATCCTCCCCCTCTCATGTAACCTGCTATACATGATCCATCAACATTCAGTTTCAACCCACTAACTGGAGGATTCCAAAAAAACTATACTCCCTTGGTCCAACTTAACTTTTATTCTATGGAAATAACCACATTTAGTATTAAATTTCTTAGGGAAGAAGAAGAATACCCCCAGACATGAAGGCCCCATAGCTCGGCCACTAGGGATCTAGCTCTCACCTCCACAAAAGCCTGGGAGAAACCTCTCCCTCCACTTGCCTTATTTCGCGCCCCCGAAATAACATAATAAACAAAAACAAAAATCATTCCTCACACCCTCGCAACCTCACCACCAGGTTCAACTCCCTAGAACCAGTTGGAAAGAAAACCATCCACATAATCACCTCTTTCAACAAATACCATAGTATGATCCAGATAATTCCATATACATGTATCCATTTTACTACTGAAGATAATATTCCATCCAGAATCTTGTCTAGGACTACTGCAACAATAGCATTTAGAGGCCAATGTGTTCCCCTTATTCCGTATGTTATCCCCTATCGCTAACACATTGTTCTGCATCCTTCATATGAGAAAACTAATTTATTATGGTATCCACTAACACTATAGATGTGTCTCCCACTCATCATAATTTTATCACACATATAGGATGTCCTGAATCTCATTTCCACAGCATCAACTTGATTTAGAGATTGATATAACACAATAATCATCGACATCCAATAGATATATAATGTCGAACACCTCACACTACTCCTTGTCCAGCATTGCCTTCCAGAGTATTGGGTATTTCAACGTCTCCTTGAATGAAATATCTAGTGTTAGACTGGTAGTTAACAACAATGGATTTTATCTACAATTATCCCTCTAATAACTGGTGTTTCCACATCCCACTACCCCGCAGATTTTATCATCTATAATTTCTAACAGCTTTATCACGAGTTTTACAAATTTGGATGGTTTCTTCACATCCTCAGACCAATCATTCCATCGCTCCCCATATTCTTGTTTAATTAATCTCACCCATAGGGATTTCCCTACAATAAATTCCTAGAAAATCTTCTCTTTCATAGCTTTAATAGTTTATGATAAATTTTGAAGATTAACTCCCCCTTCTTCAATTGGTCTAGCCAATCTCTTCCAGATCACCCAATGGTATCTACCATTTTCATTTTCATCCCAAATGAATTTAGTCAAAATATTTTCTACACAATCCATTGTACCTTTGGGGGATCTGATGACTGAATGATCATGAATCAATATTAAAGTTAACACACTGTTTATTAGTGTGATGCGACCACCAAAGGAAAAGTACTTATTTTTCCAGTCTCAAATCCAGCCTATAATTTTCTCCACCATCCCATAAAACGATCTCTTCTTGATTCTGCAATTTGATATTGGAGATCCCAGATATATCAATCAATGTTTCCTTTCTTGCATACCCAGTTTATTTTGAGTCTCTATGGCTCTCCTAACTGAGAACTTTTTGGATATATAAACATTACTCTTCTCTAAGATCATCAACTGCACGTTTTTAATACAATAAACATACATCATTCTCCTCCAATCCTTGATATATTTCTTCCTTCTATTCAATAAAAATATCATGTCATCAGTGAACATCAAATGGGAGATGATATTGTAACCCCCTCTGTTTTTATAGGGAGAAATAATTCACTCCTCCAAGAATTGCTTCATATTCCTCGAAAGATCATCCTTTTCCACGATAAAAAGTCTAGGGAAAAAATCCCCCTACCACAGAACATTGACTATTGTTAAGAAGCCAAAAATCATCCTCATTAAAGAAATGTACAACCATTGTGACGCATAACATCTAAAAATAAAATCGCATTCCCTAGTCTTGAGGCCAAAGAACCTAACAATCTTCATAATGAAACCCCAATAAAGATTGTTATAAGCCTTGTTTTTGTCCACTTTGATAATTATGTTCAATCCCATCCTCTTTTTATTAGTATGTTTAACCATTTCTTAAGCAATTCCCACAACACTTTAAATACATCTTCCCTGAATAAACCCATTTTTCCCTATAGATACCAATCTTGGAATCAAGATATTGATCCTCCTATTCAAAATGGGTGATAAAATTTGATTCACCACATTGCATAAACATATAGGTCGAAATGGGTCGATAGCTTTAGGATGCTTGACTTTTGGCACAATAACCACTCTAGAGTCACAAACTACCCTGGGATGACTCACCCCCCTTAAAAAAGTCCCACACTACTTCATTAACTTGAGCTCCAACCACCTCCTAGGTATCCCTAAAGAAAGAGCCAAGAAATCCATTTGGTCCTAGTTCAATATCTACCTTTAAGATGAAAACTCCCTCCTTAATTTCCTTTGCAGTCATCATCCTCTCCATGCCCACATTGTCCCTCTCTTCAATCATCCTTGGGATGCACTGATATAGACCTTCATCTTCCCTTGTATTCTGCCTCCATTCTTATCTAGAAGGTTCTACAAACAAGTTTTGGAAAATATTCGGAGCTAAATTACCAGCCACATCAATATCTTTAGTATATAATCCAAACTTAATTCTGATATTCACTTTCATGGACACCTACCACTCCTTAATACATGCCTAAAAATACACCATGTTCTTATCTCCATCCTTCATCCATGTGGCATGTGACTTCTCCCAGTATACCCTTTCCATCTCAAGCATCTTATCTAAAATAAGGATTTATTGTTCATTGAGATAAGAAAAAACCTCATCCTCAGAATATTTTTTCAAATGACGTTCAAGTCCTTCGATATCTTATTGAATCATATCTAAGGGCATGACACCATTTGACCTTCTTCTATTCCATTCCATGAAGTCACTCCACAGCCTCCAAAGTATCTTCACCATATTCTCCTAAGGGTTCCTATAAGCCTATTATGACCATGATTCTCTGACCTTTAGAATAAAACTGTTAGCCTTCAGCAAACTTCATGAGTATGAAAAACGTTCTGGGACTTTAAGAGAGCACTGAATATTAATTGCTAAAGGAGAGTGATCTGACAGTGTTCTAGGTAAATGAATAATCGATGTCTAAGGAAAGGAATCCAGACATTGGTGGTCACCCAAGAATTGATCAATTCTGCTCTATATGCTCCCGCTAATTTTCCTATTATTTCACTAAGTAATGCGTCCACCTTTATAACAAAAATAAAACAAACCACTGACAGTAGTGAAAGAATTAAACTCCTACATCGCAACACTAGCATACTCCACACCCCATTTCTTTTTCCAAGCCACAGAGATTGTATTAATGTCACCAACCATGAACCAGACCAATGTTCCTTGCATTAATATTTTCAATTTGCTTCCACATCTCTCTCCTATAAATCATGTCTCAACTAGCATACACTAAAGATACGAAAAAATTTAGAACCTCCCATTTTCACATTAATGGAAATATGTTGTGCTAAAACATCAACCCATTCCACCTCTACATTGCATTTCTAGAATATTCATATCTTCTGATTGCATGGATGTCCATGCATTGAGTCAACAAAACCTATGCACTTTTCATAAAAAATTAATATGCTACACTAGTTGTTTGGTCTCCAAAATAGAAGGAAAATGAATCTTTAAACAAAATGCCTATGTTCGAATGTATGCACTTTTTTCTTTGCACCCATACAAATCAAATTCTTGACAATAATTGAATACATTACAAACATAGTTTAATGGGATTTCTACTCGAAGTAGGACACACCTTCACCTATGAATTAGAATAAACTATTCCTTTAGCCTGAGAATGAGAGTGGGATCTAGAATGAGTAACTAGACCACACCTTTCCGAAGACAAGCACATAGACATTTCCTAATCCACACCTAGTAGCTCCTTTACTATCTCAACAAATTCCAACACCTCCAGGACTGCAAAGGGGTTAGGCGACGACACCAAAGCCTGAAGCATCCCATTATAATGCTTAGAACAATGATCATGAACAGCACCCGCAGCGGTAAGTGCTGGGATGGAAACCTCCTCCACCCCAGGCAAGCCCCTCCCATCTTCCGCAGATCCTGACACCTCTAGAAAATTAGAAGAATAAGGAGAGCCCACCAATGACACCTCTTTACCTCCAGGATGATTCACTAATGGAACCACTGAAAGGATTATAGATGCACTACAAAAAACAACCTTGCTCGCCTTCTCCCCCTTGATTGAGGAATCAGGTTGCCTTGCAACCAGAGTCAAAACAACTGGACCCGTAGAATAAAAGGCTAATCCTGAATCACTTGAAGCCAACGCTAGGGACCCAATTTTTGACAAACAAAGGGAGCGACCCACCCAATTATTCAAAAACTAATAGTGCACTAGATCTGACATTTCCCTATAAATATAAAAAGGAGAACCTGTCGCGTGAGGCCCAACTAACAAATTTGATTTCTGATGACCGAGCCTTATCCTACCCTTGGAAACAATATAATCATCCGCCCTTGTCAGCACAATAACCTCTGATCATAATCGGTGCAATGAATGCCTACGTGAGACATCCTTGAACACAAGAGCCAAACTCTTCCAGTGAGGAACCCCCAAGCGCCCGCCCGTCGTCCCTCCTTCCGAAGAAGATCCTGGATAACTCGACTCCTTCCCTAATTGTGAAGATCTCTGAAATCTCATAAATAAGTTCAAGTAATTCCTTTTTTGACAACACAGGCTACAGAACTTGGGCACCGCCTGATAGAACACCCTTTTCCACCAGGAAAACACTTCACCACCCATAAAAAGAATATGATCTGAGAACTTCTCCAACAGATCCATTTACACAAATATCCTTCAAGAGGCTACTGACTACATACACTTGGTATCTTCATCCATGAATAGAAAACAATCCAAATAATTTCCCACCGATTTCATAAAAGATGGGTTCTAAAACAACAAAGGTAACCCCGGATGTTTCAACCAAACTTCCGCTAGACTGGATTCCTTGACTCTGTGAGTCACCCAAGACCAATGAGATAAAGAAAAGGACCAAGATTAGTAGCATCTACCCTCCCACGACCAATATTAGAAAAAATTTCCCCCTAGAGGAGAGGTGAATGCTGAAAGCAAAGATCGAAAGAGAGGATATCCCTGCCTGCTGAGAGAGGCCCCTGTAAGCCTAGAAGGCCCTAAAGGTAGCCAATGAGGGATTGTCCCACCCAAAAGAATCCACCAAGGTTAGAAAGTGAAAATACTCCACCTTACATAATTCCGAATTCGAAAAATCAATAGCATGAAAACCTTCAAAATGGCATGCACACCACAGAGCCACCAAGACTGGAGGAATACTGGGGAGGTAGGGAACCTATGTCAAACCCACCACCACCACCATGAATGATCGAGGAAGCAAGGTAATTGCAACACTAGAAGCCTTTCATCATCCCTCAAAGAAGCCTCCACATCATACTTACCATCACTAGAGAGATCCTTCCCCATTTTTCAATCCCAGATCCCCATTACAACACAAGGAGCAAATTAACCCCTTAAGATGAGCACCAGATGCATCCTATAAAAGAAGTATTACAGTATAATATAATTATCATACCCTTAATTCTTCAATCATGTCAGATGGAGAATAGTTTTCTTCCTTGAATATATATATATATACACATTCTTATGGTATAGTTTTTAATTCTTTTACTTCCCAAAAAATATTTTTTTGTCAATTGTTTTGGGAAATATCTCTATAGAACCACAAATAAGTATAGAAATATTTTCATTATTTCATTCATTCCATAATAATTTAATTTCATATGTAAATGAATAAATTAAATATTTGAAATTTATAATAAAAAATATTTAAAAAATGAGATAAAATTAATTCAATTGTGATATTTTACCATTATAGACTCTCATCTCTACAATTTCATCTTCATGTTAGTGGAATTCCAATACAGATATTAAATTCTAATCCTACAATGGATCTTCATTAGGATATAACTGGTAAATGGTGTTTTAATTGGGATAATTGGGTTATTATTATCCGCAAAATTAATTTGTACTTACTGGTCTCAAAAGGCAAGTGGCAATTTTGGTAAAAATTTAATCCCACGTTTACTAATTCTAAAAATTGATTTCTATATAGAATAAGGATAAGACTGCTCCATAGAAGGTGCATTAGTTAGAGGCACATCTTTAGTACTTTAATTATTTTTTGTTAATTAATAGTATTGTTTTATTAAATAATTATATTAATGAATATTTAATAATATGGAAAAAATTCATATACATTGATAAATATTCATTTTCTTTTCTGTGTGTAATTGAAATCAGAAAGTTTGATGAAATTCTGTGTATCTTTATGTTATTTAAAAAAGTAAATATTTTAAAAAAATGATAAGACAAATATGTAAACAAAAAACTAGGGTCACAGATGTGTAAGTTTCAAAAAATAATAAGGATTTGTTTATTCTTAACCAAAAAATATATAATTCAAACTATTATATATAAACATTAAATATACAACAATATAATACTTTATAAATTAAAATATCTTAGTTATAAAAATGTGTTTTTATATGCATAAATTTAACCAATACAAAATGATGTACATTGGGTTTTCCAATCAAAAAATATTTATCCATGACAATTGAATACAGCATTTAGCACAAAAATAATATAAAAATTAATATATATAGTTAAACATAAAATAAAAAATAAAATATATATTCTACACATGTAAATTTCTAAAAATTAATAGAATATAAATATTTACATTAATAATTTGGAGAGTAATTTAGTGTTTCTCTATATCACTTCAGAATGATATTTTCACACAATAAATAATATGATTTCATTATAGTCATTGAGATCATTTGGAAATCACATAGTAGATGAGTAAGAATTATATAAACCAATAAAATCATCATCATCCTCATCACCTAAATGAGTTACTTTACCATGCATATGACCGACCACTAATCATTCAATGGATTAATGACATAAAAAAATTACTTTTCACGTGTCTACATGAGAAGTTTTACCTCTTTGAAACTAAATATTTTCAAATAAACTGGTTTAAAACCATAATCCTCGTGTTTCAAACCGCTATTAATAAAATGAAAGAAGATTAACATATGTGTATATTATGTCATTTTAGATAAATATTCTCTACAATATAAAAAAACAAGTCTGAGGAACCTTATAGTTTGGTCTCTTTAGAATCATCGAAACAAAATCTTCTATCTTTCTGAAAGATATTCCATATCTCCCATATATATCTCCACCTTTAGTACACATACCTCAAACCTATCTTTATTACCTGGGGGAAAAACATAAGAAAGGGGTAAGAAAAAATGGTCAGTATGGGTAAATAATAGAAATTCGTATGAATGTTATAATCATAAGGGTATAAGAACATGGTCAATATCATTAAATGATCATACCATGCATTTCCAAGTAGATAGTCTGGGTTTTATGTAATGTTTTTAGACTACGGGCAAATGAATTCCGCTAAAGCCTATGGGCCATGTAATACTTATACCTACGGGCCTTGTACGGGTTCCACCTCACCCCTTAAAAGGTGTATTATCAAAATCAATAAAAATGAATGCCTTTAGGCCATTGGAGGATCATACCTTTCATATCAATGATCATAAACATGAACCATGGAATCATGATTTTTTTTCATGATACATGAATAATAAATAAATCAAGAGAATATGACTTGAAAGAATAACATAGGAAGAATAAATGGATGTTTGGAGGACACATAATCATATATAATGATTTCCATATTATTCAAGGCATTGCTACCGTGTCTATATTTGTGGACAAAGTCTTTTACTGAACCAGGTTCACTCCCAATTCCAAACCTGTATTATTGAACCAAGTTCACTCCTCGCTTCATCCTTAAATTACTAAACCGAGTTTACTCCTCATTCAAGCCCTGTATTACTGAACTGAGTTAATTTTATGTTCCATACATGTATTTCTGAACTAAGTTCATTTCTTATTCTATCCATGTCTATCTCATGAGATATAAAGCTTTACTTAATGCATTGGAGGGAGATATATCTCCCAACTATCTCATAATGAAATCGTATATATATGTGACACAAAATAAGAATTAATAATAACATAGCCCATGAAATCTAATGGGCATCATAAACATTTAACCATATCATAACCCATGAAGAAAGATACAGGTTTTATAATCATCTTATCATACATATAACTCATGAAAAAAGTAAGTTTTAAAATCATATAACCCATTTAATAAAATTGGGTATCATAAGTATCATTCCATCAAAACATAGACCATTAATGGGAGAATCTAAATAAATACTTTTGATTATTTACTAAAAAAGAATTATTAACATATATGTATATTTTATATTATATGGGAAATAATTTTTAAAAAAAATCTTTTGAAAAACATTTATTGAGGAAAATTTATTTTCTTTATTTAAACATTTATTTTAAAATATAAATAAAATTGAATAACTTTTCATTGAAAATAGATTTTGAAAACTTATTAAGGAATATCTGAAAAAAAAAATTTAAAATAAAATTTCCTTGAAAATGGTCTTCAAGTATCATTTGAAAACATTTATTAAAACATTTTTGGAAACATAGTTTTTTAAATAAAACATATTTCTGACCGAAGAGATAAATATATTCATATTTTCTTTAAAAAATTATTAATTATATAAAGTAAAAAATATTAGAAAAATTGTACTAATACATGGATATATCATGAATATAGAGATAATAATCCAACTAATGATTTTTCATTAGAGATGGATCATAAGATTTCATCAAAGAAGCATAATCATTAACAATTTCAAAAAACGATGAGATTGTTTCAACAAAATCTTACTACTTGGTTACATAGGATAATACTCTCCATGTAAAATAAGGAAACAACATGAAGAATAAAATATAATTAAGATAATTGGATAAATAATATATGTTAAAAAATAGAGGTATATACACCTAAAAAATAATTGAGGTGCATAACAAAACACAAGCCTCAAAGAAGAAAAATTGAGAGAAAACTATTTTACCAATTTGGTAACTTTTGAAACTTAAAACCCATGAAATAAAAATAATAAAATAGATATTTAAATAGCTATAAGATTAAGTATAATAATAATATAATTCATACATGATCATTATAATGTCCACTCAAAAGGAATCGATGGTGAATACATCATGTATCTCACAGAAATAAAAAGTGAGAGTAAATCCTCTTACCTTGTGTCTTGACTCTCATTGTACTCATCCAAACCACCTTTATGTTAAATATAATTTTATTATATATCTTTTGTGGAACCATATTTCTATATATAATACCATATATGTTTTTATTATGATATTATATTACCATCTTGTTAACCATCCAATGTTATGGTTTCACTTTGGGTAATATCCGCTTTGTTCTTCAGAAGTGTCTTAATTTATTATATCATTGGTCCTTATAATTATATCATGAGTCCCAAATTTAAAACATTATATAAATATCATGTATATATATAATATTTATATTTTTATAATCAATATAATATAGAAATTTGAAATATAATACACCGTTCATCGAGATGGTATGTCGTACATACTGATGAATGTTTTTTTCTTTTTTATTACCGTATTGAATGAATGGAAAAAATTAAATACATGAATATATGAATATAATATAATTAAATTATAATTTTAATGTTATATATATCATATATTTTTACTAAACCCATCTTTAATACATTCTATGTAGTGTGTGAAAGAATCACATTGCTTTTAGGGGGTGATAGTCCACACTTCTTAAAAAGAAATTATTATATTTACACCAAATAAAAAGTAAAAAAGATAAGTGTTTTAAAAGGAATAAATAAGAATAAATAAATAATAAATATAATATATGAAATATATAATGAAATTTCACATTATAATATCAATGATGAGAGGTGGTGAAGGAAAAAATTAACAATCATCCTTTAGTGAGGTAGTGGTTCGCCGTACATGATAATAGTATGTATGTTGCCCATTAGATGGAGGTGTGCACAACTAAAGGTCAGAAACATAGAATAAAAAATTCTAGTATATTAATTATACTTATTTTTTATACAATAATGCAATAAATATAGTGTAGTGGTGGATAATGAAAAGAAAAGGAAGGATCTTAAGAGAAGGAGCTACCTCTTAATTGAGTAACTCCTTTTGATTTGTGCCAAAAGTCTTCCTTGAATTTATTTCTTACCAAGGTGAGGATTATATGATTAAGTGAGTGATTTTGGGAGATTATTTTTTCATATTATGGGTGAGGCAAGTGTCTTTAGAGGTATGATGAAGTAAGAGGAAATAATCCCTTTTAATAGTGGAGGAGAAGTGACACTCTTGTAAATATTTGAAAAAAGACTTCCACCTAGATTTTTAATGTTACAAGTGGATCCAATATTTGTAAAAATTATATAAAAGTAATTATAGGGTCCAAATATGTCAATAAAATGGGTTCTATACAAGATTCTAGGTCTTTTTAGCTCTTAAATTTGTGTTGTAGTCCTTAGTTAAACTTAATTTTACCTTTATTTATTTAATTAATTTTAATTACATTCTATAATATTTTTGGTCAAAACTATGATGAAATTATTATAAATTATTAAATAATATTATTAAAAATATTAAATTAATTTCTCCATATTTAAATCACATATTTGGTATAAATTAATTTAAATTTAATCACACTGATGGGATGACACTGTAGGTTTTTGATGTAAGAAATGATCAAATGTTTTCAATGTTTTTATATCCAATTTCAGTGTAAAATTGGTTCCAATGAACTAAAATGGATTAATTGTTAAAAAATTAATCTAATTAAAATTTTACAACAATTTAAAATGTTATTTAACCTTATAAATCTATTATATCAAAATGTAGTTTTGAACTAAAATTCAGTATTTTTCACTATTCATTAATAAATGAAACATCACAAAAAAATAGCAAACATTTAACCTAGACTAATTATTATTTTAATCATAAAAATATGAATTTTATTTTTACATATTAAATATATAAAATTTAAAAAAAATATTTAAAATTGATTCTCCATTAAAATGTAGTAAAACTACATTTATAAAAAAAATATAGGTTTTTATGCATAAAAAGTGTTTGTTCTTATCTTATGTTTATCAAATATATTGTATAAATATAAAAAATAATTGATTTAATATACAACATATATATTACATTAATATCACTCACTAATTAATTTAATTTATTATGGTAAATCTTCTATGAGGCCATATTAATATTTTTCTTTACATTGAATCAGTTTTCATATTCATTTATAATTAATTGGTATCCTATGAATTCATCTTATATTTGTTTAAACCATATATTTTCATAAAATAATAAATAATGTACATAACATCTAATTTAAAGGATATATTATATTTTATTATATTAAATAATAATATTTTAATATATTATTGTTCGTTAATTATCATTATTGCGTGTTATACAATCCATTGAGGAAAGTATTTCTTGTGTGTAATAAAATCTATCCTCAGTGTCTCATGCACAGAAAGCTAAAATTTATGTTACTTGTAGTGCACTATTAACTTGGTGATGTGTATAATTGAATCCAAACAATTTTCTTTAATATAAAATAAACTATTTTCAGTGTTTCATGAAATTATAACTATCAAAAATGTTATATTTATTCAAAAAACAATAATTCATGAAATCTTGAGGAGTTACATTATACCCCCTTAAAATAAAATTCACCCTCAAAATTCATCTAGGTTATTAAAAGTTTAATACATGAAATTCCATTCAAAGAAACCCACATCATAAAAATTAATAATAAAACTTCCCATAAAAATGTAATGTTGGAACCATAATGGTTACCCAATGTAACATATAATTAGTTTTCCACACCGGAGAACATAGGATGAGAGTGAATATTTGACATAGAGAAAAATAATAAATATTTATAGGGAGTGATTTAGGTCATAAATAAAAAAATGGAATTATCAAAGAAATGTTAATGACCACAAATTCATAAATATGTGATGATTTAAAAGGCCATTATCTCAAAAGAAATTAAGGTATTTGGAGAATACAATTTTTTTTATCATTATACTAACATAGAGTAATTCTTTTCTTGACCAAGAATATATAGAAATATACTTACTTGATATATTTATAAAATAAAAATTTCATTATTTAGTTATTATTTTATCTATTTCCAATTCACCCATTACTTTAAGAAATGGATGTCCAAAAATTAACTTTGATTCCTGATGTGATAACATGCACTTTTATCATATCTTAAGGCCCATAAAAAATGAAAAGTATAACTATTTGTGTCTAAAAATTATTCAAAATCAATATGGTACATAAATTAATTTATAAATAGAAAAAGTAACACTACTAATTCATCATTAATAATTTTTCAACAAAAATAATTACATATTAACTTAGACATCACGTAGGCCAGTGGTAGTTGTGAAACCTTTATCTTTATTCGATCACGGGTTCAAGACCTATAGACTTATAAGACATGATTGGTTTTCACATGATATACATGAAATCCTTTTATAAAACCACACTAATAATATTTCAAAAATTATTATGATAGACATCCTTGAAATAAGGTTAGTTACTAAGTATCCTTTTAATTAAGGTTTTCAATAAAATATCAATACCTAAATACTTACTATGATGTTTAACATAAACTTTTCATGAATGGTTAGCCTTATAACCCTTATGAAATATGGAAATAAAAATCATTAGAAAGAAATTAATGAAATTAGATTAACATTGATCCCCCATATATCACAAAGTACCACTTATTTGTCACATTACAAACATGTGATTACCCTTATCGTAAATTTCATTGAAACATGGTAGTAAACTTAATTACGATAAATACTTTTTGAAAACATGTATGCTTCCCTATTCTAAAATATAATGTATCTATTACTAAAATCAAGAAATGAGGAAGACTTTATCAATGATACCATAACCGACATATCAACCAGTCCTTACATAGTTCCATGGTAATCAGTACCACCCAATTTAGATATTCATAATATAATTATATTAAAAAATGAAATTATTAATGGTTACCTTTCCATTAGGCAAAATATCACCTTATCATTAAACAAATTTACCAGTATATTATAAACAATCAACATAAAATTGTAAATACTTATCAAAAAACATAAGCAAAACAATGCTTGTATATTTCATCATTCATAAAACGTAATTTTTGATTCCAAAAACATAAAAACATTTATTATTTCACTTCATCCTTATTCCAATGACAAGGATAAATAATACTATTTCATAATACCTGTTTTCTTTCACATTTTATCTCTAGTCTCTTTATAATCCATAATTAAACCATTAATCACACCACCTTGTTAGTTCCCTTTAAGAGATTTCATATTCAGAAATTGAGTTGTATAAAATACATTTACTCGACCCTTAAAACACTTAACCTTAGATGATTTTTAGGGATGCCAATGGTCTCATCCATATGATTAACCAAACTCTTAATTTTCCCTTTTTAGTCACATTCCTTATATCCTTTTTCATAGTCAAAACATCTTCTTGTTCCTCTATTAAATTCTCTTAGTCGATTCATTCCACATTTGTGACACAAACAAAAATAAAATCTTCTTTCCCCTATTGTATCCCTTAACAGAACACTCAACGAACTCCTTCTTTCTATTCCTTGGTGAGTCAAAGAGTTGGTTAAGGTACACATTGTTAATCATGTTACGTTAAAGCTGATTAGGCATGATCACAAAATATTTTACTCCAGTGATAATCCCACATGACTGATCATTAGAAAATTTTCCATTAGATTAATCATTAATCCAATTCCTTCTGGTTCCTTCCATTGACTAAAACGAGAAGCATACCCTGATCATAACTTATCATAGAAAAAAACAACATACTCATGAAAATAATTACTTATAGGATATCTAAATCATCACATATTCTTTAATATACAACACCATAGGATTATCCTAGGTTATTCATTGCCAAAATAAATTTAAAACATTCATGATGGTTTTTGATGAGTCTATGAATTTCCAAATCATATCCCACAGGGGTGTCAAACCAAGTGTGCAGAAAGGCATATTTTCGTATACCAGATTACCCCGAGTCAAGAATGAAATATCTTTTTTGAGTTGTTACCCCTAAGTAAATCTATGCTATAACCAAATAAACTTTTAGTATGAAGTCATGGATGTAATGATAGAAAACCACTAAATCTATCCTTTACCAAAATTCTAGAATATTTTCTTAAACATTGACTCATCCTTATATATATCATTAGAGAAATTCCTATACATATCCTTAAAAATATTCCTAGGTATCTCACTAAATTTTTCTCATCCTTGTTTCCAAAGGTTGACTTAGAATTACTTTAATACCAACTATAACAACCCAGTCTTAACATACATGGATATTACAACATTTTAGATGAATATTCTGTACATTAAAAAATACATGGTTGAGGACTAAAATTGTATAGTTTCTTTCGAAGCCTTGAAACAAAATATTTGATCTTGGTAAAATATATTCAAAGTCTCCCATAAATATCTCCACATATATTACTTTAACCTAAAACCTTTCTTCATAATCAAGGGAATAGAAACATAAGAAATCAGTGACTTAAAATTCTCACTAATGGTAAATAAAGGAAATGCGTATGCATATCATAAATATAAGGCTATAAGAATGTGGTAAAGATCATGAGATTATCATACCATGCATATCAAAGATCATAAAAATGAATCAAGGAATAAATAATTAGAGTCCACAAGACATGAATAAAAATGAAATCAAGAGAATAAGACATGAAATAATAACATAGGAATAAGACATGAAATTATGGAAAACACATAAGAATATATAATGATTTCCATAGTAGATAATAAATTTTCTCCAAGGCCATAATAGTTGAAAAACTCATTTAATGAAATAGGTTTACTCTTTGTTCTCGTCTTGTATTACTAAACCAATTTCACTCCTCGTTCCATCCTTGTATTAATAAATAGAGTTCACTCCTCATTCCAACCATGTATTATTGAACTAAGTTAATTTCTCATTCCATCCATAATATACTGAAAAAAATTCATTTCTTGTTCCATCCATATCAATATTATGATATATAAATGATTACCCAATGCATTTTAGGGAGAAATAGGACCCACCCATATAATAACGCAATCATAAATACATGTTGCCCAAAATCATAAACAATAATAAAATAAAAAATGATATAAAATGTGGATAATTAACATGTAATAATATAATAACCTATGAAAAAAGATGTTGGTTTCATAATCTGTTCATCATAAGCTTAACCCGTGAAAAGAAGTGGGTTTCAAAATCTTATAACTTGTAAAAGAGAAACAGGTGTCATAAGCATCATTCCATCAATAAATACACCATTAAAGAAATAATTTTAATGAATCCTTTGAATTATTTCCTATAAGGTCATGATTAACATCAATGGTTTTAATCGTATATTGGAAATAATTTTGAAAAAAAAAATTTTAAAAAACTTTTCCTAAAAAAATACCATTTCTTCTTTGAAAAATGAATTTTAAAATATTAAACCTTTTAAAACCATTTTTATTTGAAAATATATTTGAAAACATATGAAGGAATCTTTTAAAAAAAATTAAAAACATTTTCCTTGAAAATTGTTTTCAATGATCACTTGAAAACATTTATTTTCATAAACATAGTTTTTGAAATAAATATGATTTCTGACCGAAGAGAGAAATATAGTCAATTTTTATTATAAAAATTTTATTAATTTACTTAAGTAAAAAAGAGTTATAGAATAGTATTAATAAATTTATATATATTGAACAAATATAGTATAAGTCAAATCTTTAGTGTTCTTGAGATATCTATCATAAGATTTCATTAAAGAAGCCTGATCATTAACAATCTTGAAAAATGCTGAGATTGTCTCAATAAACTATTACCACATGGTTACTTGAGATCATACTCTCCATATAACAATAGAAAATTAAATTATGATTAAAATATTACTAACTTATGTATTCTCTTGATAAAACATAAATAATTATGTTATATACACCACAAAAAATAATTTAGGTGCATAACAAAACATGAGTCTCAAAGAAGGAAATACGAGACAAAAATATTTTACAAATTAAGTAAATTTTGAAACCTAAAAACCATGAATGAATTATCAAAAAATGGATATGTAAATACCCATAAAAATAATTATAATAATCATATAATTAAACTGTTGGAAGTATACACACCACACAAAAGGAATGGATGCTGAATAAAGCATGTTTCTCACAGAAATAAATAGTGAGATGAAATCCCCTTACCTTCTGTTTTGACTCTCATTATACTCATTCACATAACATGAATAATAAATATAAATTTATTATAAATATTTTCAAGAACCATATTTTTATATCTAATATCATACATTTTATTATTATGACCTTATATTACTCATTTTTTAACCATCCTATGTTAAGGATTTACTTTAGGTAATATCAGTTTTATTCGTTGCATGTGTATTAAATTATTATATCTTGTATACATATAATTATATACTTATTATAGAAGTTAAAACATGATATAAATAAATTTTATATATGTTTATTTATATTTTAATAATTTTTATAATATAGGTTTATGAAATGGAATACACTGTTTATGGAGACGCTAATCCGTACATATGCATGAACATTGTTTCCAATTTTATGATCTCATGGAAAGAAAGAATGAAAATAAAATCTATGTATATATTTATATAATATAATTAATTTATAATTATAATTATATATATATATAATATAATTTAACTAAACCAATCCTAAATATATTCAACGTAGTATGTGAATGAATCACATCTCTTTGAGGGGGCGATAGTCAACAGTTCCTCAAATGAAATTATCATATTTACACCAAATGGGAAGTAAAAAACACATGTTTTATAAAGGAAATAAAGAATAATTAAGACATAATAAATATAATATATTAAATACATAAAAAAAATTTCCATCATAATATCCCCCATGAGAGGCAGCAATGGAAAAATGAACAATCATCCTTTAGTGAGGCGGTAGTTCACCGTACATGTAAAAAATAAGTTCATTTTCTATTAGGTGGAGGTGTGTGTAAGTGTTAGTATAAAAATTATCCTAACAACATAATATTATATTTATGATACTCTTTTTATTATACAATCATGGAATAAATACAGTGGATGGGATGGAGTATAAAAATAAAATAAAAGATCCTGAGAGAAGGCGTTACCTCTTAATTAGGTAACTCATTTTGGTTTGTGCGAAAAGGATTACATGTATTTATTTCATCCCAATATGAGGCTTATAGAAGTAAGGGAGTTGATTTTAGTTCTTATATTAGCATATTTTTTATGAGCCAAGGGGCTTTGGAGGTGTGATTAAGTGGGAGGAGAGGATCTCTTTTTTTATAATGGAGGAGGACTGGAACTTTTGTAAATATTTAATGAGTGAATTCAACCCATGTATGTCTTGTTACAAGTGTGTCCAATAAAGGTAAAAATTTAAAAAATTTATTATAGGGCCTAAATATAGACATTAAATGGGTTTACGAAAATTTTCTAGGTCTTTAGGGTGTTAAATGTATGGTTTAGTCCATAGTTAAGAATAATTTGACCTTAATCGAGGTAATTAATTTTAATTACATTTGCTAATATTTTTGGTCCAAAACTCAGTTGAACATATTTTAAATTCTAAATTAGGATGATTAAAAATATGGAATCAATTATTTTAAATTCTAATCACAAAATTGATAGAAATTAATTTAAATTTAATCCCGTTGGCGAGATGATACTGGGAATTTTCAAAGTTAAAATGATCAAAAGTTTGAAAAACTTTTATATCCAATTTCAATTTGGAATTGGTTTCAATGTAATGAATTGTATTACTTGATAAGAATATTATCTAATTAAACTTCTAAAACAATTTATTGTGTAATTTAACCTTATAATTAAATTATATTAAATAACATTTTTGAACTAAAATTCAGTATTTTTCATTATTCATTAAACAAATAAAATTTCATTGAAAAAACAACAAAATTTAACATAATTGAAATTTTATTTTTCTATTTAAAAGGATAATTTTATTTTGACATAGTAAATATATAAAATTTCATAAAATTGTAATTATAATGGGTTTTTAATTAAATTTACATAAAACAACCATTATAAAAAAAATAGGTTTTTATGCATAAAATTGAGTTTGTAATTATCATATGTCTATTGAATATAATGGATGAATATAAAAAATATTTTATTGAATATGTTACATAAATATCACATTAATATAACTCTCTAATTAATTTAATTTATTATAATAAAATAGTTATGGGACCATATTAATATTTTCCTTTATATTTAATCAGTTTCCATGTTCATTTCTAATTAATTGTTATCCTATGAATTAATATTATTCTATTAAAAACATATATTTTTATAATTTAAAAAATACTACTAATAAAATATAATTTAATTTCCAGGTAATATTTTATTATATTAAATAATAACATTTTAATATATTATTGTTTGAAAAAACATGGTCTTGAATGTTACACAAGCCATTGAGGAATGGCTTGGTTGCATGTAATTCAAGTTAACATCGGTGTTCCATTTAGAGAAAGCTAAAATTTATGTTCTCTATAGTGCATCGTTAAATTGGTGTTTCATATAACACAATCCAATCATAGTGGTTTATTATAGAATAATCTATTTTCAGTGTTATGTGAAATTTAAAAAATAAAAATGGCTAAATTAATTCCAAAAAATCACCAAATATTTGGGTGTTACAATTACTATCAATCCAATTACATATAAAAAATATGACTCATAATTTAATATAATAAATTTATCATATATCCTCCAGAACTAAAAAATATTCCTTTGTTGTATAATTAGGTTTTTATCTATTTTCACTTAAAAAATATAGTACTTTAGTAATGACCAATACCCCACTATTTTGAATGGAAATATTTTCATTCGGATTTTTGTGTGTAAAATGTGAAACCATTAATATCAAAACTAGACCATATGATCACGTTAAGAGATGTTCCACCTTCCAACCATTTCAATGATTCAGATATAGATATATCTATAACGACTTTCCCTTTAAACATGGAAACAGATCTCTTTTTATGTTAAATCGTGATAAAATTTTCATTTTTTTAGATATCATACCTGTAAATTAGTGATATGTTAGGATATATACAGTTGAAGCACATCTGGGTTGTTCAAAATATATATATGTGTCTTCCTGACTTCATCACATGGAATGAGATATATAATTAATCCTCAAATACCTATACCTTCACTATCAACTATCATATTTAAAAATATTGGAAGAAAAATATGCTCCACTTTATACAAATAATCAGTAAATAACTCAAAAAACTATTTTGATGCATATTTTAGAATAATATATTCTTCTGGTAGATGGGGATTTTTAACACATCCCATCAAAAGTTTCATATATCTTTCATAAGGATACATGCAATGTAAATAAATAGGCCCACATATTCTTATCCCACTCACTAGATAAATGATCAGATAAACCATTATGTCAAAAAAATCATTGTGAAATACATTTATAGTAGAAAATTTTTAGGGGAAACATCAATCTCAAACACATTTAACAAATTTGGATCAATGACATATTCTAAAAACTGAATTCTAAAAAATAAATAACATGGTGATAGTATTTTTGAAAGGTGTCCGAAATATACATTAGAGTGAGACTAATAATAGTTATTGCATTAATACATCACATTCATGAGATTAAATACCTATTAATTTAAAATCTTTTAATTAACTAAAATTATTCACACTTGAAGAATATCCACTAGGTACATTAATACCATGTAGACAGTGACAAAAATTCATCTTCTTACTCTTATATAATGCGTGACAGACTATAAGTAAATATTTAATATTTTCATCTATAGTGGGAGGTAACTCAAAACATATTCCCATTGATTTCAAGTCCAGTATAGCATTAAATCCATCATTTGTATTTCCTTTCATTTCTGACAACATTCCATCAAATTTCCACATATGTTTTTTTCAATATGAATAATTTCTGTGTTATTTTTTATCTTAAAAAATATTTAATAAGGCAGTTTGATGAAGATATACTACATCATAAAGAGATTTTTTTATGAATATATAATCCTTTCTTTCATAATGTGAAATCAACATTTTTCACTTTTTTGTAATATTCTTCAACTGAAAATGGTTACGGAGGAAGATTAAATTCAAATAAACCATTAAATTCTTTTTTACATATGCAATAATGATGATAAATTTAAAACATTCGTTGATATATGATTTACACTATCTTTATACCATTATGAAATTAACAATATAAAGTCTCTTTGTCACAAATTGGATATTCCTTTTTTCATTTAACATAGTATATAAATAATTTTTCACATATTGGAAAGTTATTTATAGTAAATATAATCATAACACACAAAATAAACTAATATTTCCTATTTATCTCAAAGCTATTAACCCCATTATCCAATAGAGGATTGGAATAAAAAATAAATTGTGAAATATACACATCAATATCAATTACTATCAATTTTTTTAGAAATATTCAAGATCATTGTTACATATTTTTTTCATACATCTATGTGTGTAAAATATTTAGACTACCAACAAAATAAGACATGAACTATGTTGTATTTTTATGCTTTGATATGGATTAATTCCATCTATGAACAACCCCATTCTCATATTTCTAACTTCAATTCCAAAATCGAAAAATTGTTTCTCAAATCTATTCCACTATGGTGAATCAAAAGGGTGACGTATGTTACCATAAGGGATTGATTCATTTGTATGCCACCTTATCAGTTTTTACATCAATTGAATTTACATATAGATTCTTGAAATGTAGAATTATTGGAAGTTACCAAATTCCTTTAGCTTGATGTTTTCTTCGCATACTAAAGAATGAATGTGAGTAAAATTATTGGAATTATATAAAAGAATATTTTGAATGAATTATTAGAATGTGCGATATTGATTTAGCATGAGGTTTTATGTGAGTACCTGATAATGAATTGGATTTTAATTTTTTATCCACCTTATAGTGTGATGTCACATATTTAGGAAATATTGATAAATATTCATATTCCATCCTATAGAAAAAAATCATTCGGGAAAAAATGTAACTTTTTATACCCTAATCCCATTGGGAATGATATTTTTTCCTTATAATTGTAATATGGAAGCTTGTTGCCTTCTAGAAGTTACTCTTTAAAAATAAAAATTAAATTTGAGAAAATTTTATCAACCCACTCATTTAATACATTCAATTAAACTAATCTAAGAACTAATGATAACACTATATATTTAGAGAAACGTGATAATTATTTTTTCTCAGGATGCCCATACAATCGTTAACCAGTTGCTATATTTTTAATGGTTTCAACACCTATATCATGAATTAATTCTTCAATACAATCCTATATCAGATTCTGAATATTGTCATCAATATTACATGTTGAATTTCACATTATTTCACCATGTAGTATCTAACATGTATAATTTTTTGAAAACCCATATAAAATGAGAAGATCCTTGATTTATCTAGAATTTAACATTCTTATATTCAAACACATAACACATGAACATAAAATCAATTTTTTTGAATATTTAATTTTGAAAATTCAATGAAATTATCATCTCATTTTACATATTCAGCAATGGTTATTCAAAATTTATCCAATAAAGATCTATTAAATACCAATTATCATAATATAAATGGTCAATATACTAAAAGATATAATAATTTAAAAATATATATAAATAAATAAATTTTAAACATAACAACATATAACAAAAAATCAATTATTCATAAACATTTTATTATAAAAAATAATTATACATATTGATAAAAAAATTATACATAATTAATATTTAGAAATAACAAAACATTATACCTAATTTCTCTTAAAAGATTTATAAATAATTTATCTTTAATATTAAAATATTACAAAAACCTATAAATAATTCCAAAAACATATAAATATATAATAACTGCCAAAAAAATTTCATAATAAACAATTAGCAAAAAAAATTATACATAATATATCTTATAAACTATTATCATAAACAATTATACATAAAATCATATCTTAGAAAAAATTAATGAAAAAATGATTTTTCATTCAAAACAATTATAAAAACAATTATACAAGTTATTATACAAAAAATTATACATAAATAACTTACAAAAACATTTCATAAAATTTATACAAACAATTATACATAGATTTATACATAAATAACTTATTCATAATATTAAAATTTTTTATTAAAATAAAATTACAAACAATTAGTATAATAAAAAATTATCATAACTAATAGGGAAACATAAAAACATTTAATAACTGAAAAAATTATACATAATATATTTTTTAAAAAAAATTTAAATTTGGGGCTTTATAATGAAAAATTCCTTCATATTTATAAAAAATTCAATCAACATCCATGGAAATAGAGAGAATAATTCATGTTTGATGAAAAAACTGGTGAAAATTATAAATAATCCAACAAAAAAATCAAATAACTCTTTTGGGTTGACCATAATTTCATGAGGATCATGAAATGATAAGTAATGATCAATTATCCAAGAGAAATTATCTAAAAAAAATGAAATTTCCATCAAGTGAGAATTAAAGTTGGTTAAGGCCATCGAATCTATTATTTCTATGACCAGTTAAGAGTTGATCGAGAGAATATTTTTAGTGAAAGAAGAACATGAAAAGTGGATGAAAATTGAGTTTAAGAAAGGATCAAAGGTTAATGAAGCCATTAAAACCATCATCAGTGAAGAATAAGGTGAAATAGAGGGTTTTGAGTGAACAGAAATATGGATTCGAACTATGTGTGTATTTTTTTAAAAGATGCTAACATTATTATGTTTTTAAAATAAAATTTTATCCTTTTTTAAAACAAACATTAAAAAGGTAACTTTATTATTTACAACATTAGTTTTTCTTAAATCCAATTTTTTGTAACATCTTATAAATGTAGGATTTCAAAAAAACTGATATTCTAATCTAAAGATTTAGAATTTTAATATTGGATTTAATAGAAAAAATATGTTTAAATTCTAACCATTAACATTTAACATTGGTTTATAAATAACTAATTCTAAAACCCCAACATTGAAGCCCATATTTGTACTAGGGGATGGTAGTTTCTTATCTTATATCTTACTCCAAAAATTAATATTGAGGGTAATGAATCTTGTGATTTTGATTTAAATACCCTTGGTGTTATTTTCTAGCTTGTGGTCTTCTAAAGGTGGGATTCATAGGTCATTATCTCTTTGTATTCATGTTTTATCCCACGAGGATTAAATTTGGGCTAAGGGGGTCAAGACACATACTTAAAAATGACATTGTGTGTGTGAAAATTATCCGCACCATATCATATTATTCCCAATGAAAATTATCTTGAATCATGAAAAATAAAAAATATTAGGCCACTTATATAAAATAAATTATATTTTCTCCCATGTTGTGTGATAGTCACTCTCAAGTTTCTATAATACATGGAATAATGAGTTTAATTTTCAAATAAATAATTTCTATTTAGAGTTCACAATTCAAATTAGTTTCTCAGTCAACAATGAATCACGTTCCAATTCAATATATTATCAATTCCAAACATGATATGTGTATGGATTAGAGTTTTTTCAGTTGTGAAACTTGTAATACATCATGATTTTATGTTAGATAAAGTGGAAATTTCAATTGATATGTTACTTTCCCAATTCAATCAATAATTTGAAAAGGACTTACATACCTTAGGGTAAACATATTCTGTTTCCCCTACAAATGGTGATCAAAATGAGGTTAGATCTTTAAAATCACATTGTCACCAACTTATAATTCCAATGGAAAATTTCAATGATTGAAATAATACTTATGATGACTCTGAGCAGTTGGAAATAATTTTTTGATAGTATGAATCTAGTTTTCCATCTTCTAAATGACACTTGACACCATAAGATATATCTCTTACACCTCATTATAGTAGATAGGAGAATTTATAGATCTTAAAAATGATCCATATTAATTGATGATTTATAGATATTACTATAGGTAAATTCTACCGTGGAAAGAAATGTACCCTATGATCCTCTAAAGTAAAATAGGAATGAATAGATCATATCCTTCATGATATAAATTGCATATCCAGTTTATAAATTTGTCTTTGGATGTTAGAATATAGTCAACTATAGATTAAATTCCCCATTTCCCTAATGCACTTTCTAGAGTTGAGAATTAAAACATGAATCTTTATTAGAAATAATAAAAGAAGGGACCCTATCTAACCTCATGATCTCATGAACATATGACTTACCAAGATATTCAAACATAGTGGAGACATTTATAAAAATGAAATGAGTGGACATAGTTAACTGATAAATTATGACTCGAATGAAAATCATTCTCTGAGGCATGTGTGGATTCCCAATGATGAAGTCCATGGCCATACCATCTCAATTACAAGTATATATAAGATGAGGCAGAAGGATACCAAAAATTTATTGATGATCAGTCTTTATCAATATAATTGTAAAAACATGACATGAAATTTAAAATGTCACATTTGATATCCATCCACCAAAATCATCACCTGAGATCATAATACATTTTAGTAGATCTTGGGTTAATTTCCCATAATGAAAGGTGAAATCATGCATCAGAAAATTCCTTATTGATACAGGAACCCCATAATGAAATTGAAAATTCAAAATGAACCTCATAGATTAATTCCAATCATGATTCTCACCCAAATATTTATAATCCTCTTGATATATAGTCATTCCTCATCTCCCATTTTCTTTTAATCAATAAGTCCAAGGAGATAAATGGTCAACAAGATATTAGCATGGAATATATTATTTTTTTCTTCCACCACTTCCAAAAAGATATATAAGAATAAAACCATAAAACTAAATTCACAATTAGATTCATTTTTTATGAGATTGAAAATTTATAATGGGTGTAATGACAACCATATTACCATTTTCAGACATGTAGGTGATGTGAAAATAAAATCCATAAATGTATTCCTATCGCAAACTAACTTACTGGGCTCACTTTTCCAATAATTAGATAAGTGTGACAAACAAATATATTCATTAATAGGAAAGGGGATGGATTAAAGTTTCAAGAAGTAATAAAATAAAAAGGGAGACCATATAACTAAGTACCTATATACACACACATAACCATACCCATGAGATAGAACAATGGTGATGTGAAAGATTACAACATATTTAATATAACCATGGATTGAATAAGTATTATGGAATATATAGGAGTACACAAAGTAGTGTAATTTTTGAAAAGGAAAAAATAAATTCCCAAAAAAACCAAAAAATATCCCAACCTACTGACAACATGAGAGAAGATACAAAAAACAAACTCCTTGATCCATCTGATGCCTTCCTAGAAAAACTATGATCTAACTAAGATCCACCTATTCATGGTCTCAATAAGACTCAAAAAAGGCATTCCTTCAATATACAATATGAATGATATGGGTAGAGACCATGCAAGGGTGAGTATAAAAAACTCCATAGTACACCCAAAAATCACCAATCATAAAGCATCAGGAGAGTAGTCATCACATCCAAATGAAGTAATGTCAATTATAATATGAGGCAACAAACATAATAATAAGCCAATTTTTTTTATAAGAAACCCAAAAAGAGAGATAATGGGGATAAATATTGCTACAGGACAACTAGGAATCATGAGTTATCTTGTAGCTCTAAAGGCCCATTTTAGATGCCTAAGACCATGAAAAACCATGAAAGAATACATGAATAGTGTCTGTACCTCCTCAGTGTGCTCCAATGTTGAGGGGGATAAATATCTAGTCTAAGACCCACTCTCTACCAGATCATGAATATTGGGGGGGGGCACATAAGAAGAGGAACCTCACCCAATACAGTACGACAAATTTACAATCCAACATGTTTAAAGAGTATGGGGACTTGTGCCTTGGTGCAATAGGGGGGGGGGTGTCCGACCATAGTGTCTATGATAAACTACCCCAATCACAACTATAATCCAAGTGTCACTAAAGAAGTTTCACACTCTTAACACCCTAGGTCGTATATGGGATGAGAAAAAAAGTCCCAATTTTATGTCCTATTTGGAAATAATTCTTTGGATAAGATAATTATTGGACCAAATTTATGTCTTAAATAAAGAGATGCACATGATGGAATATTATGATGGAGGTACATGTTCTGTACCTAGGGTCACACCGTGTGTGACCTCCCATGGAAATTTATCTATGTCCTCACCAACACAAGGATTGGATATCCATATGTAACTATAAGACGTATTCAAGACATACCTAGTGTGTTTTGGATGCCCAGTGGATTTCCATATATCTAGGACCATGACCATGTACATCATCTTATGCCCATGTACATATCCATTTCCATGCCTATGTACTCCTCGAGAATGAAATTAGAGACCTGTAAATTATCACATGACATGTATGGTTTGTACAAATAATGTTATGTTTATGTCCACGTGAAACCATATCCACCATTTCTAGGGGACTACACAAAATGTGTTGCTATACTACACAACATGTATGTTTTAATTTTCCATAAACTAAAAAAACATCACATGTCTTGCATTCATGGTGATTCCACCTTCAAGACTGCCAAAAAATAGAATGAAAATCCTCGATCCGGGTTGACCCCCAACCAAGGTAAGATGAAAGTTATATTAAATCCATTCATTATTGAAAAAAAATTCATCTCATCCTAAAGCACAAAATGTCCCAAATAATTAATCCCCCATCACCCACACCTTGATTGTATCACCATAATTATTCATTTTTAGATTCAAGCCACATGTTTCTCAGGATTTCTCATCAATTTTCTTTTGGATAGGTCCACCCAATCTAGATCGCAAATCCATCATTACCCATTTCATCATTATAATCCTAATGTAATTGATACACATTCTTCATGTCTCTGAAACCTAATCCCTAAATCATAATTGTGATCTATTATGCCAAATAATAAACAAACAATGATGTGTCCTTCATGGAAGAATCTAATCCCTTCCCAACTAATTACAGATGATGATCACCAAGAAAGAATGGATAAAATAACATATCACAATGTATTTCATGACTAATATCCATGTTTATTTGGCCATCATTATTCTAATACAATGTTTAAGGATTATCCCTAAGTAAGGATCAGTGAGAAAAAAAATCAAATTCAAAGATTTTGGAATATGAATCATGAATTGGATAACTAAACGAGGCTGATAAATGAATTATTTTTGGAATGGATTAATTCATAGTGATATCATTCTTTATATCATGAAAACTCCCACAAACAAATTACACATATCTAGTTTATATTGATCACTGATAATGAAATTTTCCATTTTGTTACCATTGGAGAGATGCAAGAACACCATCATTGGTGAAAATTATTACAGTTCTCCTATCAACGAGACACAATCCCATGACCATCTCCCATAATAGGGCATTACCTCTAGGGTTATGTGGCTAACTATAGGGAATTATCCACAAGAGGTTTTATATAGATGTTATATTTAAGGTTTATAAAATAATGTTTATTAAACTAATAATTTGATTTCATTCATGTTATCCACCATCGAATGCACTCCATAATAGAACCTAAAGAGGAAACATATCATTACATTCCTTGGGTGAAACCAGCATTCCATATGTAATGGAGGTATCATATTTACCATCCAGAAAACCATTCCTGAGATACTACATTATTTCTAAAAAACAATGTTGTGTGATATGATATATTTAATATTTTTAAAATATCCACACTATGGATTTCTATACCCAATAATCCTATGATGACTCAGCACATGGATTTGAAAATATTCATTAAAATATTTTAATGTATTACATGAAAAAAAGATTCATTACACTCCCACAAACAAGAATTCTTTTCATCTAAAAAAGAAATAACCTACGCAAAAGTGGGGATAATGAGCACTCAACAAGGTTTCAGCTACCCATTTATTGTTCTAAAGGATCCATGTGCTCTCAAGAAACACACATAAAAGGTAAAAACATTCCCATAAATGGGATTCACTTTTCGGTTCCCAAATTCCACTAGGATCCCAAAACTTCTAAAAAAGGTAACCCCACCCTCAATGTCTAGCTTTCCCTGGTTGAAACCTTCAAATGATTCATTCACATTTCTCATCAGTTGTGACATGTGTAAAACATAGAATTCCTGGTCTTACAATGGTCATACTATCAAGTGGTGAACCACCTCACTAAAACTAAAGAGTAACTAGAAAAAGTGATTATGAACCCCTGATATAACCTTATATCATGGACAAATCCTTCTAAAGCTTTGTGAGGTGACATCTCTCAAAACACATGATCTCATAATAAATCTCTAAAGTCCACCATCCCTGGTACCCAAATGAATAATAACATATTATATAGTCCTCATATACCCCTATGTGAAATTAAACATTCAGAACCATCACTAGCACCAACTATAGGCCCACAACAACTATCTCTATTTAGCTCTGATCAGTACAATGGTGACCTATAAGATATCACCTACATATCCTAAAATGGTGCTACACCAATGGTGGAGTGGATGCTATTTTTATATGAAAAAATTACTAATGGTGTATTATTATCTCATTTATGGCCCAAATATAACATGAAAACTCAAAGCATGTTTTCGTGAACCTGAAAGGTCCATTTTTTATAGCAATTCATATAGGGTAAAAACACCATGCTTAACCACAACTGAGTCATAAAAACCTCCAGAATCATTTATATAATCATGATGTGAATGGAGCATCACATTATAAAAATATAATTGAGGGAATTATATAAAGGAAGACTACCACGGGCATGTACAGGCATCCCAAACTCTACACTATTCTGTACTATTGGATGTTTATAAAGTTTTCCTTTTCAGTGAGTTAGTATATAATTAATTAGAAAAGACCATGAAAACTTTTTAACCATCATAGGATCTTAATTTAAAACATAAGGTTATCATCCCATTTCCAATTTCATCCTTAACCGTCATCCTCCACCTATTAGCAGATAATAAAACGATAGATAAATTGAGTAGCAAAATACAACATCACTATTTTCTGAAAATAATTCCATGTAATCCTATTACATCATAACATGTATATACCCAAACTTCTCATAAATTTATATTATATGTTTTTAGATTAATATTCATTACATTACATAAAAAAATGCTTGAGGATCCTAATGGTATACTGCCTTTAGAAATGTAGAACACAATCTTCTTATTTCATGAATGATCTTCAAAATATCACATAAAGATCTTCCCATATTGTGATTTTATTTGATATACTCAACTTAAAATCTTTCTTCATAACATCGAGAAAATAGACATAAGAAAAGTTGACCTAACATTATTAGTTTGGGTAAATAAGGGCGATATAAACATATCATGAGAAAAAGGGTATGCGAACATTTGAATGAAATTTGAAAGCAATACCCTGCATATAATATTGCATAAAAAAGAGCCATGGAATAAATCATATAATTTCATAAGTCATGAATCATAATGGAATCAAATAAAATTATCTGTGAGAACATAGAATTGACATACGATATAAAATTTTGGCATACACGTAATCATAGAATATCAATTCCTTAGTAGTCAATTATAATTTCAAAATCTATCATTGTGGAATGGGTTCAGTCTCCCATCCAACATAGTAGTCATGGTTCAATCCAAAGACTATAATAGTTGAACAATTCCCATAATAAACTGGGTTTAATACCCCTTCTAATTAAATTTATCTCAAGAGATATCAATCCTTACCCAATGCATTGGAGGGAGATATATTTCCAACATGTTATATAATGAAAATCATATATACGTGTGCCATATGATAATAAAAAAATAACCAAATCAGAACCCATTAAATGAAACAAGTTTTGTAAAAATTTTATCATAAAATAACCTTTAGAAATTAAAATAGTTTTATAATTGTTTCATTATTTCATCAAATAAATACCCATGGAAAAGAAGTAGGTTTCATAATAATTTTATCATGTTATTACCCATGGAAGAAAAATGAGTTTTATAAAAATATGTTTATTATAGACATAAATTATACATTTAAAGAATAATAATTGCATCTTTATATAATATTCTCAATAAATCCTAATTTTTCTTAAAGAATGTTATCTTATATGGAATATGATTTTAAAAAATCACTTGGAATATTTCTTGTGGAAAATATCCTTTCAACATCATACAATACTTTATGAAATAGAAAATAATTTATAAATCATTTTATTTAAAAATAACCTTTTAAAATTTTAAAGTTAGATTAAAAAAATTTAGTTCTCATGATGGTGGGAAATTATATGCACGTCAAAATAAATATTCCTTTCAAATTTTCAGTAACTGAATAATGGGACATATTTTGAAAATAAAACATGAAGATACCCTTTAAAAAAATTATAACTGAAGAAATTGGTTAAAAATCTTTAATAAATCCTGTGGTAAATGTTAAAACATTTTTTAGAACATTTTTAGATAACATGGATATTGAATAAAATGTTTTTTTATAATAAATAGAGAAATAAATCTGTTTTAATTTAAAAAAATTATTTATGAATATTGCAAACATAAATAGATGAAAATGAATGTAAACCATGTATTCATGCGACATGAATAGAGGATAATTAAATCAGTGTATCTCTTAAGTTGTAGTTTATAATATTTCTTCATTAGCTGCTTAATCATAATCTATCTCAATAAATGATAATACTATATAATAAAACCGTTACCACTTTGGAAACATTCAATCGAAATCCACATGAAAGAATAAAATTAAATGATACTTATAATATCATGAGAATAAATAAATTCATGGTATTTGTAACACCCCAAGCTTCTACGGTACGCTTCTCTTTGAATAATGTGATAGCGTGTGTTGTACGCAACACCGAGTTCTAACACACCATAACTAATCAAACTAGCCGTTAAGAATAGTAATACCTACTTTTTGAAATTATATATATTTTATATTTGAAAATGGACTTCATTTTTGGATTAGGAATATCGAATTTAGCCTAAGGTGAAATTTTGGTACATTTCGGATAACTTTCATATTTTGATGAATAGTGAAAATTACTAAATTTTAATTAAAAACAAGTTTTTTAATCAAATTAATTACTAGTGATAAATTATGAATTTGAGTGGTGTTAAAGTATATTTAGAATATATTTTTACCATTTAATATAATTTTGGTCATTGGACATAATTTTACAATTAAACCGAACATAAACAAGTGTCAATCTTTTGATAGTTATTATCTCTTAAAAACACGCTTTTTGTTTTAACAGCGGGAATTAATTTTAAATTAATTTCTGCCACTTCTGTGTTTTGAATTTAGAAAAATGGATTCCATATTTGGAATCAGGATGTTCAAATTGTGTAAATAGGTAACTTTTATTTTTAGACATTTTGAATAATTACTGCGGTAAATATTTTATTTACCATGGTTAAGGGTAAATCCGGTAAATAAGGGTTAAAAAATAATATTATAATAATACAAAATTACCCTAAAACGTGTCTTAACCCTATTGGTTGATACATGGTCGACCATGGGCATCTTTGGGTCAATTTTGGGACCCCATGGATCCACTTGTAAGTTATAATGACACATTATATTAATAAAGTTAAAATAAAAATAAAAATGGCATAAGCTTACATCTTTTAGAAGAACAATTGTTACATAGGGTTTTACATGTTGGCTTTTCGATTACAAATATTCATTAGAAAGATAAAAAGATTTCCTACATAATGATATTTTATTTATAATTTTTAGACATTAAATAAGTTATTTTATTTATGACACAATGATGATGCAGTAATTACTATAATAGTGAAAAATTAAAATAATTGATATTATAAATACCCAAATAAATATAATATGAAACTTTTAATGAATTAAACAAATTTTCTAGGATAATATGATATATTAGGATTGATTTAATTGACTTTGTTAGAAGTAATCAATCTGTTATGAGTTTCACAAAAATCAACTATTGAATAGTGTCAAAATTGACATAATAGAGTTCTTAAAACAAATATTATATTATTAATTAATATTAAATTCCTAAAAATCTAAGGTTCGGCCAAGAGACTTATATTATTATAGGTTAATCATTAATGGACCACTTGGGGGTCGCTTGGATGTATATAGTAAGTTTATTAACCATATTATATAAAAATACAAAGAGACATTGTAAAAGTGAAACTAATTAACTTAGAGTTATTACTTAAAGATAAGGTTAATATAAGTACCCAAACCTGTCTAAATTCTATTGGATGAGTTGTTTTCTACCTATCCCCACCTCATCCTTTGAATAGTCAACTTTGGAGCCTTTGGAAACCGAATATGAATTTATTATAAATTAATATTTCTAGCTTTTCCAAAGGTGCCCCTCACCCCTCTTATAAAAGGGCACTCCTCCTTCTCTTTTCCTCACACCACTCAAGCCACTTGGCTCGTCCAAAATCTGCCCAACTAAGCTCCCCACATCCCTCTCCTCCTCCTTGAAGCTTCCCCTTAGGCAGAAAGCATTTCAACAAATCCTTTGGTTCTAACCAAAGTGAGTTACCTAAATTAAAGGTAACGATTTCTCTTAAATTATTTTCATTTATTTTGCTTCTCCAACCCCCAAACTCTTTTTATTTACTTTCTTTTGTAACAACACCAGTATCCTCAATATACTAGGATGTTGTTATAAGAAGGATTCAAACTACACATACACACAACTCCATCTAATGGATGATGAACATAATGTTTCTGTGGATGGCAAACTAACGCCTCACGAAACGATGATTGTTCAAATACATCTTACCACCTCTCATGGTGGCCATTATGATGGAACTGTAATTAAATATGATATTAATGATATATATTTTATATATAAGCTTCTTTAATTCCATTTTATTTCATACCATTATTCGTTTCATGTTGTATATACATACGATAATTTCATTTGAGGAAGTGCGGACTACCGCCCCCTTAAAATGATATGACTCGTTCATACCACACATGGAACGTATAAAGGATGGTGTTAATGAACTTAAGTAACATATATAAAATATTATATTATACTGGAATAGTAATATATCTATGTATCATTTGGATTCAATTCTTTTAAAATAAAAATTAAATGGAAGTAGCGTTCGTGCGTACGTACGGACTACCGTCTCCACGAACGCGATAAGATTCATTCTCCATCATATCCATTCAAGTATTATTCTCATTTTAGGGTTAAAAATAATGTTAATATCATTCTTATTATGAATAAGATATTATCTATCCATTACAAACATGTATTACGTAACCAAACATTTAAGAAGAACGAATCGATTATCACCCAAAACGACGATAATTCTAAGATATTATTAACAAATCAATGTTAAAAGATCATATATGATATCATATTAATATATATGATTCTTGTATAATTTAATAACAATTATTTCACCATTATACAGGAGGTTAACCTACCCCAACCAAGGAAAAGTACAAGGTAAGGGTTATTTCACAATCTCTTCATTATCCGAGGTTGTTTATACGTAATAATCTACTGGGATCTCTTTATCATCCACATCCATGTTTCTTAAAAATGTATTTCAAAACATTTTTCATATTTACTAGAATATGAGTTAAAGTCATTTATACCCTTTTTGACTTTTATAAGTGGTTTATAAAGGAATCTTTCCGTCGTTTTCAAAACAAGGTCCTTTTTAACCTTTTCGACAGAATTGAGGTAAGAATGTTTTTTTTAACTTATACGGCGGGTGCGGTTATTTTACGCCGTTATAAAATCTTCAAAGCTTCCCTTACAAGCTTATAAGAATATTTTCAAAGAAAATGTTTTATTTTATATGGATCTTAAATGATTTCAAAATAAAAGGAGATATTTCTTTTAAAAGAATTTTGATTTCATCTATGTCAACATCCTTTGATGGATTTTAAGATTATTTGAAGTTGATTTATTATGATACAAAACTTCTATATTGTATTGAAGGTTTTGTGATATGTTTGACTGTGGATGTACTATTTTTATACCATTCATAGTTTATGGTGAAAGTATTGACATTTCGTATGCTAGTTTTAATACGAATGTTTATGTTATGTTTAAACCTTTTCATATGGGAATGCATTGGACTTAATAAGTGACGGGTGGAGCCCGCTATAGCTCCTCGATGCATCGGTAGGTCTCATGAGACAAACTAGTGTCTTGGCACAAGGCCTTGACAAAATCTTATTTGTAGTCTTGGCACGAGGCCTTGGCTATGTGGTTATGATAGTCTGGCATTATGCATTCCAACATTATGAAAGTGGTTATTGATTTTTGCATGTGATTATTCGATTAGTAGAATATCCATGTGAATAAGTAAATGGCATTATTTCATTTTATTTATGCCATACCATGTTGAAAGTTCATGTTTAAAAGGCTTTTGTTTTAGTTATACATTGCCTTAAATGTTTATTCTTATTTTGAATGTTCCGCTATATTGTTATCCTTACTGGGCATTTGAGCTCACCCCTTTTCTATGTTTTATTTTTCCCAGGTAGTGAAGAAGTAATTTATGAATGACTTGCAGGGATATTATGAGGGGTTAATAGTGTGGATATGAAGACTTTGTTGTTGTAGTATTTTTGTCACTTCGAAATGTAATGTAAAACTTTATGATTATATCTAGTGTTTCCAAGGCTACTAAACCAATCGGTCTTTCGGGATTTGATCTTTCTTGTGATCATACCAATGTTATGTAATTAATGCACCGACTCTGGGTAGCTGGGGTCGGGGCGTTACAGTTGGTATCAGAGGAAGTTTAGTACAAACCTTGGAAGCTAGATTTAGATAAACTCTGATTAGAGCACGTAGACCTAAGATGAACTTTGAGGATTAGTATAGAAGAACTTCCTAGAATTTTGGTATTGTAGTGATTTTGTGAGTTTTTCGAGCAATACATCCCTGTCTGGATACGAGCAGGTAGAGGCGGCTCTGGCACAGATGTATCTAGGGGTAAAACCCGAAAACACCGCTTTGAGCTAGACTCGAACGGGAACTGGTGCACGACAACGGGCCTTGCTGCACTCTTGGTTACGACACTCCCGGGGGATATGCTTAGGATAACTCTCACTATCTTTACAAATCATTATGAAGGGTTTATGAGTATATACTTCCTCAAAGAAAACATTTTTATGATTATGGATTATATCCATAAATAGTTCAATTTATGCTAAGTGTTTTATAAGTATGGGATTATGTATTTTGATTCATAAACTGATCTAGTTTATGCCATTGTTTAGAAATGGCGCCTAGTGGAAGAAATGGAAACCGTATCAATGCACGCCCTCCATGTAGGGATTTCCCTCCTGCTCAAGATAATTATAGTGGGGCTGGTGATGCAACTGGTGCTGATCAGCTAATCACCATACTGGGACAACTTACTCAGGTTATGAATAATAACCTTACCCGTATGGAGCACCCTGATCCGCAGCGTGGAGGATCAATGTTAGATCGATTCATGAGGCAACAACCACCAACATTCAATGGGAATACAAATCCCTTAGTAGCTGAGCAATGGATATTTTCCCTAGAGAAAATATTTCAGGCTTTGGGGAGCAGTGAAAGGGAAAAAGTTATCATGGCAGTTTACCGCCTCACTGGAGATGCTGATCAATGGTGGTCATTGATTCAAAATACGAAAGAAGATGATGAAGTGTCAAATATGGAATGGAGGGAGTTCAAAGATCTGTTTTTAGAAAAATACTTTCCTCGCGACCATCGAGCAGATATGGAAAGACAATTTCTGAGTCTGAGACAAAAGGAGGATGAGAATGTCACAAAGTATGAGGCTAACTTTACAAGGTTAGCGAGGTACGCTGGTGATTATATTCACAACCCAAGAAGTAAGATTGATCGTTTCTTTGATGGGTTAAAACCATTTCTCCGTCGAGCATTAGTCTCACAATCCTTTTCATCGTACGAAGACATTGTCTCATGTGCTATCAAGACCGAAAAGGAATTCTCTAAGTCTTATGACTTTAAAGCAAAGCAAGAGAAGAAGAGACCTGCTGATCAATCTGGGAATGGAAATAAGGGGAAGAAGGGAAAGGTTGAATATCCATCTTGTGGTAAGTGCGGGAAGAAACACCCCGGTGCTTGCCTGAAGGGAATGGGAGTCTGTTACAAGTGTGGTGAAAAAGGCCACCAAGCTCATGATTGCAAGGGGAAGAAGGAAGCTACCAACGTTCAGTGCTACAATTGCAGGGAGATGGGGCATTATGCAAATGCATGCCCTAAGCGTCAGGATAACTTACCTCAGAAAAGGCCAAGGGATCAAGGCCAGGCTTATGCTATCACTACTGCAGAGGTAGAAGCTCCAAAAGACGCGGTGGCAGGTAATTTAATGGTTTCCTCAAGTTTAGCAAATGCATTATTTGATTCTGGATCATCGCATTGTTTCATATCTTCCCAGTTTTCTAAGAAAATTAGATATTTCCAATTTGATTTAATAAGGGAGATGTCAGTTAAAACTCCTAAGGTAAGTATCATTGCAACAAAGTTTTGTGAATCAGTCCCCATTAGAGCACATAAATTTTCTTTATCTGCTGATCTCATCGTCATACCTATGATTGAGTTTGATATAATCCTCGGTATGGACTGGCTTTCTGACTATGATGCGAAGATTTATTGTAAGAAGAAAGAGGTTACGATTCTTGATGATAATGATAAGGAGCACCTTATTTTTAGAGCAGAATCGTCACCACCTAATTCTTATTTAGATCCACCCCCAGTAGCTCAACTAAATTCAATTATTGGGGAGGAAGAGAATGAAGTAACTATCGGTGAGGAAAGGAATGTTCAAATAGAGGATGTACCTGTTGTGAAAGAATTTGTGGATGTATTTCTGGAAGATTTACCTGGACATCCTCCAGAACGAGAAGTTGAGTTTTCTATTGATTTGATTCCTGGATCAAGGCCTATATCGAAGACCCCTTATAGAATGGCCACTGTAGAGTTAGTCGAACTAAAGAAACAACTAGAGGAATTGAGTAATAAGGGATTTATTCGCCCTAGTGTTTCTCCTTGGGGATCCCCTGTTCTTTTTGTTAAAAAGAAAGATGGGTCTATGAGGTTATGTATCGACTACAGGGAGATCAATGCTATAACGATAAAGAACAAGTATCCCCTACCTCGTATTGATGATTTATTTGACCAACTGCATGGAGCTCAATACTTTTCAAAGATTGAACTTCGATCTGGATACCATCAGTTGTGTGTAAAGAAGGAAGACATTCCGAAGACAGCATTTCGAACCAGGTACGGGCATTACGAGTTTACTGTAATGCCGTTTGGATTGACTAATGCACCCTCTGTATTCATGGATCTGATGAATAGAGTTTTCAAGGAGTATCTCGATGAATTTGTGGTGGTATTTATTGATGATATCTTGGTATACTCCAAAACCTACGAAGATCATGAAAATCACTTGCGCATTATCTTGAAGACTCTGAGGAGGCATGAATTATATGGGAAGTTTAGCAAGTGTGAATTCTGGCTTCAGGAGATTTCTTTTCTTGGCCATATTGTCTCTAAAGATGGAATCTCTGTTGATCCTTCTAAGACCAAAGCAATCCAAGAATGGCCAGCACCTACGAGTATAACTGAGGTACGTAGTTTTATTGGTTTGGCAGGTTATTATCGACGTTTCGTCCAGAATTTTGCCCGATTGGCTAACCCATTAACGAAGCTCACACGTAAAGGGGTTAAATTTGTTTGGACAAAAGAGTGTGAAGAATGTTTCGAAGAACTGAAGAAAAGATTAGTCAATGCTCCTATATTGACTCTACCATCGGGGAATGATGGGTTCGTTATTTATAGTGATGCATCGAAGAAAGGACTTGGTTGTGTCCTTATGCAGAATGATAGAGTTATTGCCTATGCATCACGACAGTTGAAAATTCATGAACAAAACTATCCTACTCATGATCTCGAGTTAGCAGCTGTAATATTTTCTTTGATGATATGGAGGCACTACCTCTATGGTGAAAAATGTGAGATTTATACTGATCACAAGTGTTTGAAGTATATTTTCTCACAAAAAGAACTCAACATGAGGCAAAGGAGATGGCTTGAATTACTCAAGGATTATGATTGCACGATACACTACCACCCGGGGAAAGCAAACAAAGTAGCAGATGCTTTGAGCAGAAAAGACCATGGAGTTCTGAACATGATGAGAATTGAAAGGGATCCAATTTTCATGGATCTAGTGAAGATGGACATGGGAATAACCAGGGAAGGTGAAACATCAATGCTTTTTCAAATGGTTTCCAAACCATCTTTACTAGAAAGGATTAAGAGTTCTCAGACCGATGATGAAGAATTTCAGAAGAAGATTAAAGCTGTGAATGATGGGAGATTGAGAGACTTTGTGTATGAAGATGGAATTTTGAAATTCGGGAAGAGACTTTGTGTTCCCAATATACCTGATGTAAAAAGGGAATTGCTGGATGATTCTCATAGTTCCAATTTCTCTATACACCCTGGGAGCACCAAAATGTATAGAGATTTGAAAGAACATTTTTGGTGGGACAATATGAAGAGGGAGATTGCTGATTTTGTGTCAAGATGTATGGTTTGTCAACAAGTGAAAGCTGGAAGGCAACAGCCTGGAGGAGTCATGCAACCTCTTCCCATACCGGAGTGGAAATGGGACAATATTACGATGGACTTTGTCATGGGGCTACCAAAGACTCCTAGAAGTAACGATGCAATATGGGTTATTGTTGATCGTCTTACCAAGTCAGCACATTTTCTTGCTATAAGAGAAGATCTACCCCTGGAACGTCTAGCAAGACTATACATTAATGAAGTTGTGAGACTTCATGGTGTACCCCTATCAATTGTTTCTGATCGTGATCCCCATTTTACTTCAAGATTTTGGAAAAGTCTTCAGAAATCCCTGGATACTGAACTTCATTTGAGCACTGCTTACCACCCTCAGACAGACAGACAATCAGAACGGACTATTCAAACCTTAGAAGACATGTTGAGATCTTGCTCACTTGACTTTCAGGGTATGTGGGATCAATATTTACCACTGGTAGAATTTTCCTATAACAATAGCTTCCATTCGAGTATACAAATGGCACCATATGAAGCGTTATACGGAAAGAGATGTTGTACACCAACCTGTTGGGATGATGTTGGTGAAAGAAAACTTGTAGGCCCAGAACTGGTGGAGGAAACGGTGGAAAAGGTGAAGGTAATCCAAAATCACATCAAAGCAGCTCAAAGTAGGCAGAAGAGCTATGCCGATAATCGAAGGAAGGATTTGGAATTTCAAGTCGGTAATCATGTTTTCCTAAAGGTATCTCCATGGAAGGGAGTCATACGTTTTGGAAAGAAAGGTAAATTGAGTCCCAGGTACATCGGACCTTTCGAAATTCTAGAACGAATTGGGGCTGTAGCTTACCGATTGGCAATGCCGCCAAGTCTCTCCAAAGTTCACGATGTGTTCCACGTATCTCTGTTGAGGAAATACATGCCTGATCCGACGCATGTACTCACCTATGAGGAATTAGAACTGGAACCCGATCTGTCTTATTGCGAAGAGCCCGTCAAGATTCTTGATACGAGAGAACAAGTACTGAGAAACCGGACGACGCGTCTGGTAAAAGTTTTGTGGAGAAATCATAAGATGGAAGAGGCAACGTGGGAACCCGAGGAACTTATGATGAAGAACCACCCGAGTATTTTTATGCAGTAATACCCTAGAAATTTCGAGGACGCAATTATAACGACCCGTACTTTACATACATTGTTAATACTTCAAAATTGAAGCACACTTATTACAACATATGACAAAACCACAAAGGACCGTATAGGTATAGTGTCTTTAGAAACTGGGAAACATAAACAACTGGTTCATAAATCTTCTACAGTGTCTCCCATTTATTTCATCATATCTAGGGTCCCTTTTAGCATATTCTACTTAATATCCATCTTCCTGACCTGGGGAAAAGAAAACATAAAAGGGTGAGCTCAAATGCTCATCAAGGGCAAATAAAGGAAATAAAAATCATATCATATCCTTTTGAAAATCAAAACCTGCAAAAGAGATCATAATATCTTAACATGGAATAAATCATAGAAGTGAAAATGAGATCCCCATAATCATAACATAAAACTTGAAACTTTGTGGCATGCACACATAATCATGGAAATCATTTCTTGTTAGTCATGACTCATTGCCAAGACTATCTTAGTGGACAAAGTCCCTTTCTGAACCGAGTTCACTCCTCGTTTCAGTCCTGTATCACTGAACCGAAATAACCTTCCGTTCCAGCCATGTCTATCTCATGAGATATAAAATCATTACCCAATGCATTGGAGGGAGATATAGGTCCCACCCATCTTATAATGAATCCTTTCTTATGTGTGCCACATAATCATAAAACATCCATCATCGCATAACACATATAACAAAAATGGGATTCTTGAAACATCATGACATCATAAATCAATTCATATAAGATAAAGGAATTCATAAACATAATTCCATCACAACATAGTCAAACCAATGTAAAAATATGGATAGAAACAGAACCCTTTATTATCTTAGATGGAAAATAATTTTGATAAAACACTTGAATTGAATTCTTGAGGAAAATATCCTTTCTTCTTCAAAAACATTTTTCCTTTCATAACATGTCATACAACTTTAAAATAAAAGAAGTTGATTAAAAATAAACTTGAATACTTGTAAAGGAAGCTTCTTGTAAATAATGTTTTAAAAATCCATTCATGCCGTATAAGTTAAAAAAAACATTCTTCGTACTTTTGTCGAAAAAGTCAAAAAGTACCTCGTACGGAAAAACGACAAAAGATTCCTTTCATATTCTTTACTAAAAACTCACCTAAGGGTAAAATTGGATTTAAACTATTGCAAGTGGATGGAAACAATATTACATATTGAGGGAACATGGATGTGGATGATAAAATACACCCCAGAAAATACTTACGAATAAACAATCTCGGATAAAAAATGAGATTGTGATATTTCTCTTACCTTAGGTCCGATTTGCTTTGTTCGTGTCCGAAGCTCCTGTATAATGGTTTAAATAATGTTATTGACTTATTCCAGAATCATACATGTTGATATGATATCATATATGGTCATATTATTAACTTCTTGTTAGTAATATTTCATTGTTACTTGTTACTCGGGTCTTTATAACTTTTTGTTCTTATGCGTGTTTTGTTGAATAAATTCTTATTCTTATCTTTAGGTTATAGATAATTCATTTCCAGAATGGTATTAGTGTAGTATATACCATATTAATTCATTCAATTCATTTATATAATCATTATGAAATGAAGATCATGTAGAACGAATCGCATCACATCGTGGAGACGGTATTCCGTACGTACGCACGAGTGATGATATCGTTCCTATGATCGTGGAATTGTATTGGAGTATATATATATATTATTTCAGTATCAATATTACTTAATAATAATCATATATAGTTACTCATTACACCATTATACCCATCCTTTTAAGGTGATGGTGGAAAATAGATTACACCACGGCGTGGAGACGGTATTCCGTTCGTACGCACGCGCGATGATTTCATTTTTCCGTAGGATGGATAGAAGGTGAATTAGGGTTGTTTCATATTTATAATAACATATCAGTATGTAAGTAATACTGATGTTATTACTTTATCATGAAACAACTAAAGAAGAAGAAGTTGAAGAAGAAAGAAATTGAAAAGATCGGTAATGGATATTACCTCTTCTTTGGAACGCCTCTTTGAATCCTCCACTTAAGGAACTAAGAGTGGTCTTTGGAGAAGACCAGGACCTCTAGGACTATTCTAGGGAAGTGGAGAGGAGAAAATGGCAGGGGTTGGCCGAGCTTGAGTGCTCAATTTGGTGTGAGGAGGAGGGGGAGGAGGTGCCCTTTTATAAGGGAGGAGAGGGGCACCTTAGGAATATCTCAAAATATTATTTTATATTAAAGTCAAAATCGGTTTATAATGGTTCCAAAGGGTCTTATTTCGAAGCTAAAGTGGGGCTGGGTCGAAATCCTATCAACCAATAGGATTTAGACAAGTTTAGGGTATTATTTTAACCTTATCAATTAGATTTAACTCTAAGTTAATTAATTTAACTTTTACAGTGTCTTTTTGTTTTCTTTCACTATATGGTTAATACACTTACTATAACATGCCAAAAGAACCCCAAATTGTTTAGTATTAATATATATATCCTTATCTAAGTCATTTGGCCGAACCTTAGATTTTTAGGAATAAAATAACAATTAATAAAATAATATTTGATTTAAAAACTATTTTGTGTCAATTTTGACACTATTTGATATATGATTTTTGTGAAAGTCATAACAGAATTATATGTTCGAACCAAGTTGATTAAATCAACAATAATATATCATAGTAACCTAGAAAATTAGTGGAATTCATAAACAGTCTCAAATTACATTTATTTTGGTATTTATATTATCAATTTTGTCAATATTTCATTAATAAGATAATTACTGCATCATCTTTGTGTCATAAATAAATTAAATTATTTGATGTCTAAAAATTACAAATAAAATACCATCATGTAGGAAATCTTTTTAGCTTTCTAATGAATATTTAAAATCGAATTTATCTTATGTATAACCCCTTATTAAAAATGATTTACTTATTAAACTTTAAATTTAACTATTTTAACCCTTCTTTAAATAAATTAATAATAAATGTCCTAATCTAATCCAAGTGGGCCTAAATGGTCATATTTTATTCCTAAGTTTGTTTTTGGTCGAATTACACTTGTCCAATGGAATTAGGACATGTGTTAGGGTAATATTAATATCATATTTACCCTTAGTTACCCTATTTACTATTAACCGCGGTAAAAAAGGTAAAAAGTTACTATTCACCAAAAAATTATTTTCATCTCATTGAACCACATTTTAGTCCTTGATATTAACCGTGTCTCTCGGATTTTCGAAATTCCATTCACAGAAGCGGTAAAATTATGTTTTATGCAAAATTCAGTTTTTTAACCTACCACTTAGTGGTTTCACTATTCATCAAAAATTGAAAGTTTTCAGAAAAATACCAAAATTTCACCCTAGGCTAATTTCGATATTCTGAGTCCAAAAATGAAGTCCATTTTGAAAAATAAAATTTATAAAATTTCAAAAAGTGGTTATTACTATTCATAACGGCTAGTTTTAATAGCATATTGTTGTTTAGTGAAACTCGGTATTGCGTACGACGCAAGCTATCGAGGAAGGTCGCGATTGCGTGTAAAGAAAGCCAAGCAAGTGTTGTGTAGAAAAATATTCCTTTGATGATTTATATAACATAAAAGTCTCGGGTGTTACATTCTACCCCCCTTAAAAAGAATTTCGCCCTCGAAATTCGTCACTTTGTTACAAACAGATGAGGATACTTCTCCCTCATCATATCCTCGAGCTCCCATGTAGCTTCTTCAAATTGGTGGTTTCTCCATAAAACTTTCACCAAGCGAGTGGTCTTGTTTCGTAGGACTTTTTCACTACGATCCAGAATCTCTATCGGCTGTTCTTCATAAGAAAGATCTTTCTCCAGCGGTACAACTTCTGAGCTAAGTACATGTGAAGGATCTGGTATGTACTTTCTCAGGAGAGATACATGGAACACATCGTGAACTTGAGAGAGATTCGGTGGAAGCGCCAATCGGTAAGCTACCTTCCCAACACGATCCAGTATTTCAAAAGGACCGATATATCTAGGGCTCAACTTCCCCTTCTTTCCAAATCTCATAACCCTCTTCCAGGGAGATATTCGTAAGAACACTTTATTGCCCACTTCAAACTCTAGGTCTTTTCTTCGGTTGTCGGCATAACTTTTCTGTCGACTCTAATCTGCTCTTATGTGTTGTTGAATAGATCTGACCTTTTCTGCCATTTCATCTACGAGATCAGGTCCTAATAGCTTTCTTTCCCCAACTTCATCCCAGCAAGTTGGAGTCCTGCATTTCTTTCCATAGAGAGCTTCATAAGGAGCCATCTGAATACTGGAGTGAAAGCTATTATTATAAGAAAATTCCACCAAAGGTAGGTGTTGATCCCAACCTCCTTTGAAATCCATAGAGCAAGCTCTCAACATATCTTCTAGGGTTTGAATTGTTCTCTCAGACTGACCGTCTGTCTGGGGATGATAAGCAGTGCTGAAACTCAACTCTGTATCCAGAGTATGCTGAAGACTTCGCCAGAACTTCGAGGTAAATCTCGGATCTCGATCAGATATAATAGAAAGTGGTACTCCATGCAATCTTACCACTTCCTTTACATATATCCTGGCAAGCTGATCTAGAGAGAAATCCTCTCTAATAGCAATGAAGTGTGCAGACTTTGTAAGACGATCAACTATGACCCAGATAGCATTATTGCCTTTGGATGTTTTAGGAAGTCCTGTGACAAAGTCCATAGTGATGTTTTCCCATTTCCATTCGGGTATGGGTAATGGTTGTAACATCCCCTTAGACTTCTGTCTCTCAGCTTTAACTTGTTGACAACCAAGCATCGAGAGACATATTCAGCAACATCTCTTTTCATGCCATCCCACCAGAAGTACTCTTTCAGGTCCCTATACATCTTCGTGCTTCCAGGATGAATAGAGAATGATGAACTATGAGCCTCATCCAGTAGCTCATTCTTTAATTCGGGGATGGGAGGAACGCAAACCCGATTCCTGAACTTTATTATCCCATCACAATCATGGTTGAATTCAGGAACATTTCTCACCTTCTTTTGTAACTCGACATCTTCTTTATGTGCCTCTTTAATCTTCACATGTATAGATGGTTGAACATTCATTTGAGAAAGATAAGATTTTTCCCCTTCCATTATAATTCCAAGATCCATCCTTTGTAAATCCATAAATATTGGATCTTTTGTGATCCTCATCATGGATAAAATAGCATGGTCTTGTCGACTTAATGCATCTGCCACCTTGTTTGCTTTCCCAGGGTGGTAATGGATTGAGCAGTCATAATCCTTAATCAGCTCCAACCATCTTCTTTGACGCATATTCAGCTCCTTTTGTGTGAAAATATACTTTAACTTTTATGGTCAGTATAAATATCAAACCTTTCACCATAAAGGTAATGCCTCCAAATCTTTAATGCGAAGATTACCGCAGCCAACTCCAAATCATGTGTTGGGTAATTTTGCTCATGGATTTTCAACTGTCGTGAGGCATAAGCTATCACCATATCATTTTGCATAAGAACACACCCCAATCCCTTCTTGGATGCATCACTGTAGATCACAAACCTTTCTCCACTACAAGGCAGTGTGAGCACAGGTGCACTGGATAACCTTCTTTTCAACTCCTTGAAATTCTCTTCACATTCCTCTGTCCAGACAAACTTAACTCCTTTCTGAGTCAACTTGGTGATTGGATTAGATAACCGTGAAAAATCTTTTACAAAACGTCGATAATATCCAGCCAAACCAAGAAAACTTCGGATCTCAGTTACGGTTGTTGGTCTTGACCATCTTTCGATAACCTCTGTTTTTGCTGGATCCACAGATATCCCCTCTTTTGAGATTATGTGACCCAAAAATGCAACTTTTTGAAGCCAAAATTCACACTTGGTAAATTTGGCATAAAGCTTCTCCTTTCTCAGGGTCTTCAATATAATTCTCAAGTGATCTTCATGCTCTTCCTTGCTCTTTGAATAGACAAGAATATCGTCTATAAAGACTACCACAAATTGATCAAGATAGTCTCTAAAGACTCTATTCATTAGATCCATGAAGATAGCAGGGGCATTAGTAAGACCAAATGGCATCACTATAAATTCATAGTGTCCATACCTTGTACGGAAAGCCGTCTTTGGTATATCCTCCCTTTTGACCCTTAATTGATGATACCCTGAACGGAGATCAATCTTGGAAAAGTATTGAGCTCCACGTAGTTGGTCAAATAAGTCATCAATGCGTGGGAGAGGATATTTGTTCTTGATAGTGATCTTGTTAAGTTCTCGATAATCAATGCAGAGTCTCATTGATCCATCTTTCTTCTTTACAAATAGAACAGGTGCTCCCCAAGGTGACGCACTCGGGCGTATGAATCCCTTATCAAGATTCTCTTGGAGTTGCTTCTTCAATTCCTGCAACTCAATTGGGGCCATTCTATAAGGTGTCTTTGAAATAGGCAAAGCACCCGGTACGAGTTCTATTGAAAACTCAACTTCACGATTTGGTGGAAGACCGGGTAATTCCTCCGGAAAGACATCATCAAACTCCCGTACAATGGGCATATTCTTAATCGTGAGTTTCTCACCAACCATTTGAGATAAATAACCTTCATTTAGTGGAATCAAGACCCATAAGATGGAAGAAATTTCCACTGGAAGGTTATATTCATCCTTGCATCGATAGACGATCGTAGATTGATCTGGAATATGAAATGTGACTTCCCTTCTTTGGCAATCGATATGAGCTCCATGTAGAGAAAGCCAATCCATGCCAAGAATCACATCAAATTCCACTAAAGGAAGGATCACAAGATTTGCAGGAAGCACTTTCCCACAAACTTCGATCGGAGAAGAATTATAAACTTTTGATGCGATTGATGTGCCATTAGGTGTTGTCACAGCTAATTCAACATCTAATTGTTGAGGTAATACGGTGATACCCTTAGAAAAGTCTTCAAAAATAAAAGAGTGGGTGGATCCAGAATCAAATAAAACATTTGCTACTTTAGAGTGGATGGTAAGTGTACCTTTCACCACATCGTTATCGTACTCCACATCGCTGATAGAAATTGCATGTGACTTTCCTTTGTCTTTAGCCTTAAGAGTTTGTTGACGTCGACCATCATCATCAACCCTTGGATTTGGGCATTGATTGGCATAATGCCCCATCTCCTTGCACTTGAAACATTGAAGTGTAGTAGGTTCATTCTGTGTATCCCTTCCTTTGTTTGCGTCATTAGACATCTTCTTCCCATTATCACGGCATTCAAATGCCCGATGACCTTCCTTTCCACATTTAAAACATTTACTTGTCCCTTTAAGACAACTCCCTCCATGTTTCTTTCCACACTTTGAGCATAAGGGAAAGTTCATCTTCTTTTCCGTGTGCTCTTTAGATTTTTCTTTGAATTCCATCTTCCTCTTTTTATCAAACCCATGTGACTGATGGGTTACTCCAATCTCCATCTCGACTTTGAGAGCACATCGAACGATTTCCTCGTAGCTATTGAAGTCCCTTATGGCTAACGCCCTTCGAAGACTTGGTTTTAAGCCACTAAAGAATCGATCGATCTTACTCTCAGGTTGGATAATAATACCAGAAGCGTACCTTGCAAGTCCTGTAAAATTTGCTTCATAGGTACTAACAGATTCATCATCCCTTTGCTTCAGTTCAAGGAACTCTTTCTCCATCTTTGTTCGGAGAATACGAGGGAAGTACTTATTGAAAAATAAGTTCTTGAACTCGTCCCATTCCATAGACTCAATTTCATCCCTTTGCCTCGTATTCTTAACAAGATTCCACCATTGATCCGCATCTCCTTCCAAACGATACACTGCTAGGATGACTTTATCATGCTCAGAACATTGAAGAACTGAAAATATCTTTTCAGTAGTACTAATCCATTGTTCAGCAACTAATGGATCAGTAGACCCGCTGAAAGAAGGTGGACGCTGCCTCATGAAGGATTCAACAGAATGTTGCTCCCTCCTTTGCTCGTTTGGAAATCCTGCATGATTCATAGCTTGAGAAAGTTGTGTGAGCATGGCTACATGATTTTTCATTCCAGCTCCCATATCGTTTGGTTGCTCAGGGGGACAATCATTGCATTGCCCATCGCATTCCGCATTAACACGGTTCCTTCGGGTTCCAGCCATTGACTAAAACCAAGAAGAATAGTGTGAGCAACACTAATTATAATAGGAAACCACATAATTCAAGAATAAACTTTTCATGCTTATGGTCTTATCCTAGGTTATTCAAGGCCATTTCTAAAACACTAAGATTGTGTACTATGCTTAGACTTATCCTTAGGGTTCTTACTAAGGTTTTCACATCCTAGTTTCCAAAGGTTGACTATAACCTCCCTCTGATACCAACTATAACGACCCGTACTTTACATACATTGTTAATACTTCAAAATTGAAGCACACTTATTACAACATATGACAAAACCACAAAGGACCGTATAGGTATAGTGTCTTTAGAAACTGGGAAACATAAACAACTGGTTCATAAATCTTCTACAGTGTCTCCCATTTATTTCATCATATCTAGGGTCCCTTTTAGCATATTCTACTTAATATCCATCTTCCTGACCTGGGGAAAAGAAAACATAAAAGGGTGAGCTCAAATGCTCAGCAAGGGCAAATAAAGGAAATAAAAATCATATCATATCCTTTTGAAAATCAAAACCTGCAAAAGAGATCATAATATCTTAACATGGAATAAATCATAGAAGTGAAAATGAGATCCCCATAATCATAACATAAAACTTGAAACTTTGTGGCATGCACACATAATCATGGAAATCATTTCTTGTTAGTCATGACTCATTGCCAAGACTATCTTAGTGGACAAAGTCCCTTTCTGAACCGAGTTCACTCCTCGTTTCAGTCCTGTATCACTGAACCGAAATAACCTTCCGTTCCAGCCATGTCTATCTCATGAGATATAAAATCATTACCCAATGCATTGGAGGGAGATATAGGTCCCACCCATCTTATAATGAATCCTTTCTTATGTGTGCCACATAATCATAAAACATCCATCATCGCATAACACATATAACAAAAATGGGATTCTTGAAACATCATGACATCATAAATCAATTCATATAAGATAAAGGAATTCATAAACATAATTCCATCACAACATAGTCAAACCAATGTAAAAATATGGATAGAAACAGAACCCTTTATTATCTTAGATGGAATATAATTTTGATAAAACACTTGAATTGAATTCTTGAGGAAAATATCCTTTCTTCTTCAAATTTTTTTTTCCTTTCATAACATGTCATACAACTTTAAAATAAAAGAAGTTGATTAAAAATAAACTTGAATACTTGTAAAGGAAGCTTCTTGTAAATAATGTTTTAAAAATCCATTCATGCCGTATAAGTTAAAAAAAAACATTCTTCGTACTTTTGTCGGAAAAGTCAAAAAGTACCTCGTACGGAAAAACGACAAAAGATTCCTTTCATATTCTTTACTAAAAACTCACCTAAGGGTAAAATTGGATTTAAACTATTGCAAGTGGATGGAAACAATATTACATATTGAGGGAACATGGATGTGGATGATAAAATACACCCCAAAAAATACTTACGAATAAACAATCTCGGATAAAAAATGAGATTGTGATATTTCCCTTACCTTAGGTCCGATTTGCTTTGTTCGTGTCCGAATCTCCTGTATAATGGTTTAAATAATGTTATTGACTTATTCCAGAATCATACATGTTGATATGATATCATATATGGTCATATTATTAACTTCTTGTTAGTAATATTTCATTGTTACTTGTTACTCGGGTCTTTATAACTTTTTGTTCTTATGCGTGTTTTGTTGAATAAATTCTTATTCTTATCTTTAGGTTATAGATAATTCATTTCAAGAATGGTATTAGTGTAGTATATACCATATTAATTCATTCAATTCATTTATATAATCATTATGAAATGAAGATCATGTAGAACGAATCGCATCACATCGTGGAGACGGTATTCCGTACGTACGCACGAGTGATGATATCGTTCCTATGATCGTGGAATTGTATTGGAGTATATATATATATTATTTCAGTATCAATATTACTTAATAATAATCATATATAGTTACTCATTACACCATTATACCCATCCTTTTAAGGTGATGGTGGAAAATAGATTACACCACGGCGTGGAGACGGTATTCCGTTCGTACGCACGCGCGATGATTTCATTTTTCCGTAGGATGGATAGAAGGTGAATTAGGGTTGTTTCATATTTATAATAACATATCAGTATGTAAGTAATACTGATGTTATTACTTTATCATGAAACAACTAAAGAAGAAGAAGTTGAAGAAGAAAGAAATTGAAAAGATCGGTAATGGATATTACCTCTTCTTTAGAACGCCTCTTTGAATCCTCCACTTAAGGAACTAAGAGTGGTCTTTGGAGAAGACCAGGACCTCTAGGACTATTCTAGGGAAGTGGAGAGGAGAAAATGGCAGGGGTTGGCCGAGCTTGAGTGCTCAATTTGGTGTGAGGAGGAGGGGGAGGAGGTGCCCTTTTATAAGGGAGGAGAGGGGCACCTTAGGAATATCTCAAAATATTATTTTATATTAAAGTCAAAATCGGTTTATAATGGTTCCAAAGGGTCTTATTTCTAAGCTAAAGTGGGGATGGGTCGAAATCCTATCAACCAATAGGATTTAGACAAGTTTAGGGTATTATTTTAACCTTATCAATTAGATTTAACTCTAAGTTAATTAATTTAACTTTTACAGTGTCTTTTTGTTTTCTTTCACTATATGGTTAATACACTTACTATAACATGCCAAACGAACCCCAAATGGTTTATTATTAATATATATATCCTTATCTAAGTCATTTTGCCGAACCTTAGATTTTTAGGAATAAAATAACAATTAATAATATAATATTTGATTTAAAAACTATTTTGTGTCAATTTTGACACTATTTGATATATGATTTTTGTGAAAGTCATAACAGAATTATATGTTCGAACCAAGTTGATTAAATCAACAATAATATATCATAGTAACCTAGAAAATTAGTGGAATTCATAAAAAGTCTCAAATTACATTTATTTTGGTATTTATATTATCAATTTTGTCAATATTTCATTAATAAGATAATTACTGCATCATCTTTGTGTCATAAATAAATTAAATTATATGATGTCTAAAAATTACAAATAAAATACCATCATGTAGGAAATCTTTTTAGCTTTCTAATGAATATTTACAATCGAATTTATCTTATGTATAACCCCATATTAAAAATAATTTACTTATTAAACTTTAAATTTAACTATTTTAACCCTTCTTTAAATAAATTAATAATAAATGTCCTAATCTAATCCAAGTGGGCCTAAATGGTCATATTTTATTCCTAAGTTTGTTTTTGGTCGAATTACACTTGTCCAATGGAATTAGGACATGTGTTAGGGTAATATTAATATCATATTTACCCTTAGTTACCCTATTTACTATTAACCGCGGTAAAAAAGGTAAAAAGTTACTATTCACCAAAAAATTATTTTCATCTCATTGAACCACATTTTAGTCCTTGATATTAACCGTGTCTCTCGGATTTTCGAAATTCCATTCACAGAAGCGGTAAAATTAAGTTTTATGCAAAATTCAGTTTTTTAACCTACCACTTAGTGGTTTCACTATTCATCAAAAATTGAAAGTTTTCAGAAAAATACCAAAATTTCACCCTAGGCTAATTTCGATATTCTGAGTCCAAAAATGAAGTCCATTTTGAAAAATAAAATTTATAAAATTTCAAAAAGTGGTTATTACTATTCATAACGGCTAGTTTTAATAGCATATTGTTGTTTAGTGAAACTCGGTATTGCGTACGACGCAAGCTATCGAGGAAGGTCGCGATTGCGTGTAAAGAAATCCAAGCAAGTGTTGTGTAGAAAAAGATTCCTTTGATGATTTATATAACATAAAAGTCTCGGGTGTTACAGCAATTATTTGACGGAGGGGAGAATGTAACACCCCAAGCTTCTACGGTACGCTTCTCTTTGAATAATGTGATAGCGTGTGTTGTACGCAACACCGAGTTCTAACACACCATAACTAATCAAACTAGCCGTTATGAATAGTAATACCTACTTTTTGAAATTATATATATTTTATATTTGAAAATGGACTTCATTTTTGGATTCGGAATATCGAATTTAGCCTAAGGTGAAATTTTGGTACATTTCGGATAACTTTCATATTTTGATGAATAGTGAAAATTACTAAATTTTAATTAAAAACAACTTTTTTAATCAAATTAATTACTAGTGATAAATTATGAATTTGAGTGGTGTTAAAGTATATTTAGAATATATTTTTACCATTTAATATAATTTTGGTCATTGGACATAATTTTACAATTAAACCGAACATAAACAAGTGTCAATCTTTTGATAGTTATTATCTCTTAAAAACACGCTTTTTGTTTTAACAGCGGGAATTAATTTTAAATTAATTTCTGCCACTTCTGTGTTTTGAATTTAGAAAAATGGATTCCATATTTGGAATCAGGATGTTCAAATTTTGTAAATAGGTAACTTTTATTTTTAGACATTTTGAATAATTACTGCGGTAAATATTTTATTTACCATGGTTAAGGGTAAATCCGGTAAATAAGGGTTAAAAAATAATATTATAATAATACAAAATTACCCTAAAACGTGTCTTAACCCTATTGGCTGATACATGGTCGACCATGGGCATCTTTGGGTCAATTTTGGGACCCCATGGATCCACTTGTAAGAGATAATGACACATTATATTAATAAAGTTAAAATAAAAATAAAAATGGCATAAGCTTACATCTTTTAGAAGAACAATTGTTACATAGGGTTATACATGTTGGATTTTCGATTACAAATATTCATTAGAAAGATAAAAAGATTTCCTACATAATGATATTTTATTTATAATTTTTAGACATTAAATAAGTTATTTTATTTATGACACAATGATGATGCAGTAATTACTATAATAGTGAAAAATTAAAATAATTGATATTATAAATACCCAAATAAATATAATATGAAACTTTTAATGAATTAAAAAAAATTTCTAGGATAATATGATATATTAGGATTGATTTAATTGACTTTGTTCGAAGTAATCAATCTGTTATGAGTTTCACAAAAATCAACTATTGAATAGTGTCAAAATTGACATAATAGAGTTCTTAAAACAAATATTATATTATTAATTAATATTAAATTCCTAAAAATCTAAGGTTCGGCCAAGAGACTTATATTATGATAGGTTAATCATTAATGGACCACTTGGGGGTCTCTTGGATGTATATAGTAAGTTTATTAACCATATTATATAAAAATACAAAGAGACATTGTAAAAGTGAAACTAATTAACTTAGAGTTAATACTTAAAGATAAGGTTAATATAAGTACCCAAACCTGTCTAAATTCTATTGGATGAGTTGTTTTCGACCTATCCCCACCTCATCCTTTGAATAGTCAACTTTGGAGCTTTTGGAAACCGAATATGAATTTATTATAAATTAATATTTCTAGCTTTTCCAAAGGTGCCCCTCACCCCTCTTATAAAAGGGCACTCCTCCTTCTCTTTTCCTCACACCACTCAAGCCACTTGGCTCGTCCAAACTCTGCCCAAATAAGCTCCCCACATCCCTCTCCTCCTCCTTGAAGCTTCCCCTTAGGCAGAAAGCATTTCAACAAGTCCTTTGGTTCTAACCAAAGTGAGTTACCTAAATTAAAGGTAACGATTTCTCTTAAATTATTTTCATTTATTTTGCTTCTCCAACCCCCAAACTCTTTTTATTTCCTTTCTTTTGTAAAAACACCAGTATCCTCAATATACTAGGATGTTGTTATAAGAAGGATTCAAACTACACATACACACAACTCCATCTAATGGATGATGAACATAATGTTTCTGTGGATGGCAAACTAACGCCTCACGAAACGATGATTGTTCAAATACATCTTACCGCCTCTCATGGTGGCCATTATGATGGCACTGTAATTAAATATGATATTAGTGATATATATTTTATATATAAGCTTCTTTAATTCCATTTTATTTCATACCATTATTCGTTTCATGTTTTATATACATACGATAATTTCATTTGAGGAAGTGCGGACTACCGCCCCCTTAAAATGATATGACTCGTTCATACCACACATGGAACGTATAAAGGATGGTGTTAATGAACTTAAGTAACATATATAAAATATTATATTATACTGGAATAGTAATATACCTATGTATCATTTGGATTCAATTCTTTTAAAATAAAAATTAAATGGAAGTAGCGTTCGTGCGTACGTACGGACTACCGTCTCCACGAACGCGATAAGATTCATTCTCCATCATATCCATTCAAGTATTATTCTCATTTTAGGGTTCAAAATAATGTTAATATCATTCTGATTATGAATAAGATATTATCTATCCATTACAAACATGTATTACGTAACCAAACATTTAAGAAGAACGAATCGATTATCACCCAAAACGACGATAATTCTATGATATTATTAACAAATCAATGTTAAAAGATCATATATGATATCATATTAATATATATGATTCTTGTATAATTTAATAACAATTATTTCACCATTATACAGGAGGTTAACCTACCCCAACCAAGGAAAAGTACAAGGTAAGGGTTATTTCACAATCTCTTCATTATCCGAGGTTGTTTATACGTAATAATCTACTGGGATCTCTTTATCATCCACATCCATGTTTCTTAAAAATGTATTTCAAAACATTTTTCATATTTACTAGAATATGAGTTAAAGTCATTTATACCCTTTTTGACTTTTATAAGTGGTTTATAAAGGAATCTTTCAGTCGTTTTCAAAACAAGGTCCTTTTTAACCTTTTCGACAGAATTGAGGTAAGAATGTTTTTTTTAACTTATACGGCGGGTGCGGTTATTTTACGCCGTTATAAAATCTTCAAAGCTTCCCTTACAAGCTTATAAGAATATTTTCAAAGAAAATGTTTTATTTTATATGGATCTTAAATGATTTCAAAATAAAAGGAGATATTTCTTTTAAAAGAATTTTGATTTCATCTATGTCAACATCCTTTGATGGATTTTAAGATTATTTGAAGTTGATTTATTATGATACAAAACTTCTATATTGTATTGAAGGTTTTGTGATATGTTTGACTGTGGATGTACTATTTTTATACCATTCATAGTTTATGGTGAAAGTATTGACATTTCGTATGCTAGTTTTAATACGAATGTTTATGTTATGTTTAAACCTTTTCATATGGGAATGCATTGGACTTAATAAGTGACGGGTGGAGCCCACTATAGCTCCTCGATGCATCGGTAGGTCTCATGAGACAAACTAGTGTCTTGGCACAAGGCCTTGACAAAATCTTATTTGTAGTCTTGGCACGAGGCCTTGGCTATGTGGTTATGATAGTCTGGCATTATGCATTCCAACATTATGAAAGTGGTTATTGATTTTTGCATGTGATTATTCGATTAGTAGAATATCCATGTGAATAAGTAAATGGCATTATTTCATTTTATTTATGCCATACCATGTTGAAAGTTCATGTTTAAAAGGCTTTTGTTTTAGTTATACATTGCCTTAAATGTTTATGCTTATTTTGAATGTTCCGCTATATTGTTATCCTTACTGGGCATTTGAGCTCACCCCTTTTCTATGTTTTATTTTTCCCAGGTAGTGAAGAAGTAATTTATGAATGACTTGCAGGGATATTATGAGGGGTTAATAGTGTGGATATGAAGACTTTGTTGTTGTAGTATTTTTGTCACTTTGAAATGTAATGTAAAACTTTATGATTATATCTAGTGTTTCCAAGGCTACTAAACCAATCGGTCTTTCGGGATTTGATCTTTCTTGTGATCATGCCAATGTTATGTAATTAATGCACCGACTCTGGGTAGCTGGGGTCGGGGCGTTACAGTATTAATTTTTCAAGAGGATATATATATGAGACATAAATAAATATTTTTTTATAACATAACATATGTCTCAAAGAATACAAATTGAGATAAAAATCACTTTCTAGTCTAGTAGTCTCTTGAATCGTAATCCCTATTAAAGAATAACGTAAAATAAAAAATTAAATATCATGAAAAGAATTATATTTATGATATAAGTTTTTAATAGGGTATTATATAAATCACACAAAATAAAATAGTGTTGAAAATTGAAAAAGTATTCCAGAAAAAAAATAGAGATTAGAAATCCCTTACCTTAGGTCTCAACATCCATTATACACATTAAAAAACAATTCATTATTAATATATGTTTGTTATACATATATTATAGAAATGTAATTATATATATAACATAGCATTTATGATTTACTGATGACATTATATTATCAATTTATTAACAATTCAATGTTAAAGTTATGTTCGAGAAATAAGTAAATTATTTTTCATGTTTGTTTTGATATGTTAAGTTTTTGGTCCTATTACATTGATCAATGTTCCATAATATATATAATTTTAAATGTGATATAAATATAATATGTATTCAGTATATATCAATTTAGAGTAATCATTAATAGTTATAGGAAGAAAATAAAATATAATGTTCATGGAGAGGGTATACCAAACATATACATTATCATTGTTACCATTTTCTCGACAGATTGAAAGAAAAAATGGTAAATAATATATTACCATTAATGAATAATTTTTATTTCATATGTATCAAATAAATTTATTAAGACCACCATTATTTCCTTCTATGTAAATCACAAACGAAGCACTTTATTTGTGAGATGGTAATCTATGTACACACGAAAAACATAATTGTATTCAAATAGAATGGAATGTAAAGATGAATATGTGATATAATAATTAAAAAAGTATAAAAATAACACAAATATGATATATAAAGATTTAAAAAATCATTATATCCATCCATAAGATGTGGTGATGGAAAACGAATACCATCGATTCTTGGGCCTATAGTCTTCTGTGAACAAGAATAATGATTTCATATCCCATTTCATGGATATATAGATGAAGGTAAGTCATTAAATTAATAAAAAAATAAATAGGTATATATAAGATATTGAGGTTATTATATCCTCATAGTTTAATAATAATTTAAATAGGTGTATAAAGAAATAAAATAAAAACACTCGTTGAAGTACGTTACCTCTTCTTCATGTAACGTATTTATGTTTTCACTAGAATCCTTCAGAGGTTTGATTTATGACCAAAAAAGGATTCATGTATAAAATTATGGAATTAAAGAAGATATTTTGTTATCTATTAGATGAACCAAATGATTTTGGATGTGTGAAGAGTATTGGGGATGTGTTGGCATTTTATAAGTGTGGTGAGTAGCGCACTTTTAATTTTTGAGTAGAAAATAGTGTACCCATGTTTTTATATAACACAAGGATGAAAAATAGACCATTTTAGATACCTCGATATGATAGGGTATAAATAAGGACATAAATGGGGTTTTACAAGTTTTTGGTCATTTTTCACTGATATCATTTTAGTTTAACCTCCCGGTAAACAAATTTTTACCTTAATTGGGATAAATAAATTTTACTAATTTTACTATTCATTATGGTAAAAATTTTGATGAAATTATTAGATAATATAAGTTATTATGATAATAATTAGTGATTAAAGTTTATACAAATTCAATTCACAGATGTTGAAAAATATTATTTGAGATTAATCTCTCTAACACGATGGAAAAACATTTTTCCAAAGAGAATATGTCTAAAAGTTTAAAAAGGTTTGCTTCAAAATTCAATACGAAAATGATTTCAATAGTGTAAATTGGATAAAATGAAATATTATCAGAATAATTTTATTTTATAACCAATTTTAAAATAAAAATTAATATTTGAAATATTTATACTAAATGACAATTTTTAGTAATAATCAGTATTTTCAAATATTCATTAAAAATTTAATCTTTTCACAAAAATAAAAAAAGTTCATCCTATGAAAATTTTTTGATAATGATTTCAAAAATTTAGTGTATTTCATGAAAATAAATTATATGAAGTGTTAATTTTTTTATTCTTCACAGAAAGGAATAATAAAATTTCTTTTAGAAAATAGTATTTTCAATACATATAAAGACTTTATAAAAAAAGTAATTTTTTATCGTTATGTTTTATTTATATAAATAAATTATAATTACTATTTAAAATGTGAACCTCAATATTAATTACACCAAGATTAATTTCTAGGTAATAATAATTTTTTTAAATAATAATAATCATATTTTGTTGTGGTTAATTAAAACTCAGTGTTGCATGTAACATATAATAAACTCAATTTTTCATGTAAAAAGAACTATCAAAGTCATTAACATTATTCAAAATAAATATATTTCATAAAATCCTTTGGTGTTACATTCTCCCCCATTAAATAAATTTCATCCTCACAATTTGAACTTTTACTCTATAATCACGGGTTTAAAATTTTAAAATCCAATTATTGGAAACCCATATCATAAAAAAGAGAAGATAATAATTCACATTGAAACAAGAGAAAGGGATGCTAAATTGTCATCTAAAATAATATAAAATTGGGTTTACATATAAAATAACATTGGTGGGAAGTGATAAAATATACATAGCAGACAAGACTAACACCCAAATACTGATAGAGAATGAGAGAGAACATGATCAGGCGATAGTTAAAGACCACAAAGACTTAAATTTGTGATAGGTGAAAAGACCATTAATTAGTCATAAATGAAGGTAAATTTATAAGTTTTATTTTGAGATACATTTCATAATGTAGAATAATTTTCAAGAAATGATATAATTACTTGATTTTATTCCATTTAATAAGCACAATCTTATACTACTTTTAAAAAATGAAGATGATAGTTTTTATTCTTGAAGAACTATTGGATAATAAGTTCCATAAAATAAGGAGAAGTTATTTATTATTTTACTTATTACTATAAAAAATAGAATTGTCAGTATAGGTTATCCAATAACAAGAAAATTTCAACATTATCCATTTCATGAATAGATAACCATAAGGATCCTCCATGCATGAAAGAAATTGAAATAAAAATTTTTAGAGATAAGGTCACTAATTTTTCAAAATAAACTTATCATTATTCCCACAAAGAATATGAAGTAGTTCATAATGCCACATTCCAAATATGAGAATATGTAGATCTAATATCCCCTTAATACATTGTAATATCATGAATTACCATAAAAATATATTGAAAACATATATATTTCCTCATTCAATGAATAAAACCATAGATTAATGATTATATTCCATAAATCCCAGAATTTTTTAATATTAATGAATGATAACATAGAACACATTTTCTATAAATCATTAATTAGTTCTATGATCATCAATTCTATCCATTTTTCATTATTCATATTACTCATATATTTATCCCAACATCATTATCTAAACATTGAGAAAATATTAAAAGATATCTTCAGTTAATTATAAGTTTTCAATAAAATATCAACTCTCTATTAAATAACATTTCTAGTTCATCAGTACCATTCATCATATTCATGAAAATTCATAATGAATATCTTACATTGTACAATACTATTATATTTCCTAATTCCTTAATTCCAATACATAATAACATCGATTATTTTCTTTAATTTTAAAATATTAACAAGTATTCATCATCTTATTCCTTAACAAATATTTATGAAAATATGAAATATAAATCATGTATTAACATTAATTAACCTCAATTTAATCATGCTTCTTATATTTTACATGAAAATTAATATTGGAACAACCCATACATTCTTATAAGAGTGAAAATATATATATAATCTATAGTTTAACCATTAATTTTACCATGTTTATTATTCTTTACATGATCATTCCCCATTATATATATATATAATGAACTGAATCTAATTTCATCTATAGACAACACTACTGGAACTCTCAATTAAATATATCTTTCACTTATTAATTATTTTGAGAGTTGGATGAGGTGGAATTTGATAATCATATATCATGATAATTTATTAGGCCTAATTTCAATATCCTCCACTCTATCCATAATCCCATTTGGTTTCTCATTATCATTTTTCTGTCACATTAAGCATTAACTGTGTTACATTTTGTTCTGAACATTAACTACAACAAAAAAACATAGTGTATGCTACAACAATCATAGTAAGGGACTATATAAGAAGGAAAATATCTAAAATAAAGTATAAACAATGAAACATACTTTTAATATATGAAACTATATGATTAACATGATCCATTCATGGTAATTATTCAAATAGTTCATGATGGTTCATATAGATTTTGTGAATTTATTAATCACATACTCAGGGTTTTCTGAACCACATGTGTAGTAGGGCCCAATCTATTTCTTAGGGGGTGATCTAGACTTGATAAATGTGCCTGTTTTAGAGTTATTAACCAAAGATACCTCTGTTAAGGAGCCACATCCACTTACATGGAACCGACCCACTCAATCCTTAATGAAAATTATAGGTTATTTTCCGATAAATTGACTCATAATTACTTTTATCATCAAACATAACCTTATATTTCTCATTAAAGTATTTATTTCCTAATTTATAAAGGTTACCTAAAAATATCCTCTGAAACCAACTATAAAGTCCCAAACATTACATTTGTAGATTTTATATCTTTTTAGAAGAATATTCATTACATTACAAAACCAGAAACCTAAGGATCATAAAGGTACAATTCCTTTAGAAATATGGAACACAATATTCTTCTTTTATGGAATATATTAAAAATCTTCCATAATGATATTCCCACATAGTACTACTCTTATGAATGCCCTATTGAAACCTTTTATCATAACCTAGGAAAAGAAAACATAAAAAATGGTGATCTCAGATGCTCAATAAGGGTTAATAATGGATATATCAACATATCCTGAGAATATGTTTTTAATAACATTAGAATAACATTTTAAAACCATACCCTACATATAATATATATTAAACATGAGTCATATAATAAATCATGGTAGTTTATAAGATATAAATGATAATGGAATCAATAATCATGATCTATGATAACATAACATTAGGATAAGACATAGATTTTTGGAATACACATAAGTATATAAACTTATATCCTTATCAGTTATGAATCATTGAAAAACCTGTGATAGTGGAATGGTTTCACTTCCCAAATCATTATATGAGTCATGGTTCACTCCCAAGACTTTCATAGTGGAAAAAATCTATTACTAAATTGGGTTTACTTCCCATTTTGGACCTATTATCTCATGAAATATCAATATTTACCCAACTCATTGGAGGGAGATATAGGTAATACCCATCACAAAATGAATATCATACATATTTATTCCACAAGATCATAAAACATTCATTATATCAAATCTCTTGAAATGAAACTGTTTATATAAACATTTCATCACAACATAACCTATATAAAAGGTATTGGTTTCATAACAATTTCATCATTTCATTGAAACATAACCCATTGGAAAATTGTGGGATTCATCGAAATTTATCTTGATATAACTGTTAGAAGAGAAATAGGTTTCCTAAAAATGTTTTAATAATAAACATAAACCTTTTATAGATTAAATTAGAGTGATTTATTTGGATTATCTCCCTAGTGAAGAATATGTTACATAAAAGCATGCCATATTATATATAAAATGATTTTGAAGCACAACTAGTAATATTTCTTAGGGAAATATCCTTTCAACTTTAAAAAACAGATTCTAAAACATAAAACATTTTCATAATATTTATCTTTTAAAATAACCATAGAAACATAAAAATTAACATCTCAAAAATAATTTAAAACATTTATTGAGGAAAATATTCTTTCTACATTTTAGAAATAAAATATTAAAACATACATAATTTTCAAATTACATTTCTATGAAAATATGTTTTAAAATTTATAAGGGATCTCTAAAACATTGAATGGTCATTATAAAAATAAATTCCATTCACATTAAAAACCAATATTATTTTTACAATTTCTGCAAAATAAAAAGTTCATTATTTTGAAAACAATATGAATATTCCTTTTAAAACATATTTTTAAAGAAATAAAATAGATAAAAATGTATTTAATAAGTCATTTTGGTAATTTTTAAACATTGTTTATTTTATTTTTAAAATCATAAACATGGAAAACAAAGTGTATTTTGACCGAGGAGAGAAATAAATTAGGTTTACATTATAAAAATTATTTATGATTCATGAGTAAGTAAAGAGATTAAAATAAAGGGAAAACATTATTTCCTTTAAATAACCTGAAAGTAATAAAATCAATTATGTTCTTGAGATATATGTCTTAAAATTTCATTATTGGAAGCATAATCATAAATAATCATGATAAATGATGAGATTGTATGATAAAAACATTACAAATTTGGTAACATTGAATAGTATTCCCCATGAAATAATTACATTAAATTAACATATAATATCATGAGAATAAATAAATTCATTATATTAAATATAACAGGGGCTATTTATACCCCTCATAAAATAAGATTGGTGCATAATATAATATGTGCCCCAAAGAAGACAAATTGAGACAAAAATAATTTACCACGTTGGTAATAATTTGAAATTAAAAACCCATTAAAAATAACATTATATGAAACTACAAACATCATAAAAATAATTATATTAATTATATAACATGTCAATGTTTTATTATATATATTAAAATGAGTGGTGAATATGGAATAAGTCTCCCATAAAAAATAGAGACAAGAAATCCCTTACCCTAAATATATACTTAATAAACATTCAATCCTCCTGTATAACAATTATATTTTTATTATAAATAAATTATAAGACCATATATATATATATATCATTTCTTATTTACTTATGGCCTTTTATTAATAATTCAACGTTTAAGTCATGTTTTAGGAAATAACTACAATGGTTTGCATGTATGTTTTGGTTTGATAATTTTTGGGCCCTATTACTTTGAATAGGGTTAAATTATATCTATAATTTCATCTATGACATAAATATAACAAATATTTAGTATATATTTATTTATAGTAATCTATAAAATTTAGAGGTAGAAAATGAAATACATCATTCATGGAGACGGTGGGTCGTACGTATGCAAAAACATTGTCTGTTTTTTCATGAAGGATTAAAATAATGAATAGAAAACAATATATTAACATTATAAAATTATTTTTATGATATGTGATTATTAAAACTATCCTTGTTACCTTTCATGTAAATCGTGAACAAATCATATCGCTTCACGAGGCGATAGTCTTCTGTACACCCAAGTGATGTGATTGTATTCTCATGGAATGGAATCTAATTTATTATATGCGATTTAATAATTTAATAAATATAGTATTATTATAAATATAATCAATAAATATAACACTCCAATATTTTACATTATGTATCTTTTTAAATAAATTCAAAAAAATTGATAGTTTACGTCAAAAAAATGAAACATGATATACTATTAAATAATAACATGACTGTTGGAATAATAATGTAACCATTAGGAATAGTAATGTTCTATTGGGAAAAAATCCCTCAAGGTAACATTGCAGTATTTTTGGGTTGATTTTGTTTGTTGACAAAGCAGGTTTTCATGGATATATGTCGAGTTCCCAAGAATTTGTTGACAATACTTGTTGACAAAGAACGATGACAAAGGAAAGGACGATATGGAGGCGGTACAAAAGAGCAGTACAAGGTGGCGCCATTTCCCAGTGTTTTCCAAATTTTTGGGGTCCAAAATTTGGAGTTTGGTGATCATCACGAAAATATGATTTCCCTGAAGAGCATATTTTAATATGGAAAAGGCATGAATTTCGTGAAGATAGGATGCCTGGTTTGGAATTCGCGAAGAACAAATGAATGGAGGCGGTGATGCTTCGCGATTACGTCAAGCTTCGCGAACGGCAGAGGCTGAAGCGCATCGCGGCGGAGAAGGGATTTGCGAGAGAGCTTCTCTGCGAAGGCATGAAGGAATGTTGGGCTTTGCGAGGGAGCTTCGCGGCGAAGTCGCGAAGGTAATTTGACGGTGATTCTTCACGACTACGTCATGCTCCGCGAACGGAAAATTGTCGTGGTGCTTCGCGATTTGGATAGAATTCCGGCAGAAATTTTGGAGCTTCGCGATTTGATATGATGTGGCGTTGACTTCGCGCGGAAGGGACGAGGGTCGGTGGAATCACCTATAAATAGAGGCCAACCCCTTCGAGCGAAGTAGTGAGAGCATTTTCATAGAAGATCATTCGCTCTCGATTTGCGAAGGTGGTTCGCGGAGCCAGTGTGATTCGCGAAAGAGGTGCTTCGTGGTGACTATTGTAGCTCCGCGAAACCTGCGAGCTCCGCATTGTCTTACTCAGCTTCACAAGGGTCATTTCTTTGCAACGGTTTGAGAATCGCGAGAGTGCTTCGCGAGGGTGCTTCACGAGTGAGCTTCGCGAAAAGGCAGGAGCTTCGCGAAGGCTTGTTGAGCTTCGTGAAATTGGGATCTTCGCAAAGTAGGTTTCTTTCTCGAAGGTGTTTCCAAAGGTTGTTGCCCAGTGGTCGGAGGCAAAGTGCTATTCATCAGTGGATGAAAGTTGAACTTCAACAGAGCATCTATATACAGAGAAAGGTGCATTCCTTATTGGAAATGAAGAGACCTAAAGGTCTATAAACTGTGAGTGATTCCCTTCCAAGAGCAGTGAGCTTAGGAAGAGGTAGAAGGTGATCCTCTCCACCAGCAGTGAGCCAGAGAGAGAGAAACAGGGAGTGACCCTTGGGAAAGCAGTGACTGGACCCTAAACCTTGTATAGGCGGTGAGCCTGGGCATAGAAGTGATCTAGCCCGAACATTGTAATCCACAGCCAGTGATGTTTAGTGGACTTGGTACGACCGGCAACCTGTCGGCGTATGCTCCTTGGACGTAGCCCTTAGCGGTGAACCAAGTAAAATTGATGTGTCCTGTGCTTGCTTTACTTTCTATTTATATTGTGCAGCAGGAAAGAGAGAGAAGAGTGTTTCGCTTAACAGCGAAACAAGATCAGAACGGGCTTTAATTTTTAATTAGTCATACCCTGATTCACCCCCCCCCCTCTCAGGGTATTCAGCCTTGTGGACCTAACATGTTCCCATTATAATAATAACCTCACCTATGAGATTAAAAAAATTGGTATCTCCTAAATGAAAATATGATATATTTATAGCATGGAATTAGTAAATAAATGTTTTAAAAATAATAAATTAAGTTTTGGTATTTTGGTGGAACATAAATGCTTATTCTAAATTTCATAATTAATATAATTATTTAAATGAAAATTTATTTTCATAAAATATATTCATAAATTAATTTTTTTATTACAATTATAGATTAATTTTATGAGATCACAATTAATTTTTCAAAGTATCATAAAATTAACTATATTATTTTAATCAGTACTTTTTTGAATAAATGACGATTTCAATTAAAATTTAAATATCTAATATTTTGGAAACTATTTTCATAAAATGGGTTCCATTTTTTAAATCTATACATCTAAATATTTTTAGGGTGATTATTTGGTATTTTCTGAAAAAAATTATTTTTTTTGGTGAATAGTGAAATACTGTAATTCTCGGTATTTTACAATTTAAGCAAAATACATGAATTTATGAGTAATGAATAATGCAAGAAATAATTATTTATAACTCAAATTAACTATATACTATTATTATTCACTTTAATCAACACTATTGGTATTCTTGATCCTAAATAATAAACAAATGAATAAAATAATAAAAAACACCTCTCCTCCCATTACAAATACCACTCCTCACCACCTCTTCTCCTAATAACTTATAATACTTGAATATTTTATAAATTATCACTTAACTCACATCCCAAGTCACTTACCCACGTCAAACACCTTTTGGTATTAGTAAAATACCAAAACCATGTTTCTTAAGGAGGTCCCCAAGGAGATGATATTTGAGAGGTGAAATCCTCTTTCTCTCTCTCTTAATTTTTTTATTCTCATATCCTCTCCTCAACTACCCTATTGAAATATGAATGGTAAATATGGTATGATATATATAATTTAATATTAATATTTTAATATAATATAAATTTTCAACTATCTTCTATTTTTCTTTTATTCAAAATAATGAAAACGTCGCCTATAAGGTGTCGATTCACCGCCTACAAGGGCGACGAGTTTTTGTTTTTCATTAAAACATTCAATGATGGTTATAAAACCATTTAGGGTAAAAATATATTATAATATGTGTATTAATGCCTATTTAATGTTCTCAACCCAATATATAAACATAATATTAAAAAAATTATACTAGATCATGATGGTTGTAAAAATCACCATAATAAACAAATCATTTTTCGTTAATGTTTTATCTAATGATTCATTCCATACCACATAAAAAATGATATATTAGGAACATTGAATACAGTTGAATTATATTAATTTCATTCTACATAATTTCTGAAGGTTTTCTCCAATTTTACAAGAACACCCATAGTTATTCACAATTGAAACGACCTTAAAACAATGGAATGAACACTCCTATAACAACGAAACAAAAAATTATAACTCACCATAATAGAAATAAATGAACATAATAAAATTATAATAATTAAAATATATGTTGAATATGTTCTTTATTAAGTGACTAATTAATCTAATTTGATAATATAAGACATTAAGTACAAGTGTATAACTCTTTCAGATATAAGGTAAGGGGTTTCTCATCTCAATTTTAATTATCAATGATATATTTTTTATTCAACCATTATTTATCATGTGTGGTGTAAATAATACCATTTAATATATCATTTCATGAATTTCAATATCTTAAATGTATTCAATGTTTCATTTTAAAAATATTAGTTTTACGAGGCATACGATTCGACTAATTACATAGTTTTAAGGGATTTTTTAACTCAGTTTTCATTCATTGGCTTAAACATCTATTTAATTGATTATGTCATACAAATGTTATGTATAAAATGAATTTTGATTTAACTTATATTATATTTCCAGTATTTTTATGTTTGTTTATAGTAAATAAATATAATATATTCATTTGATTAATGATATGATCCCTGTAAGGGACTTTATCTTAATTCTCATTTTATTAAGAATTACCTGTTATTATGAACCTAATAATTTTTATGTGTGTATCAAATAACCATTTGAGATAATTTTACATTTGAAATTATATTTCCTTAAATATCTATATTTTTTATATCATGGATATGGTAATTATCTAAGACTTATCCCATTTTTATATATAGTGGTTACATTGAATGTTATTTTTACTGGGGAAATATTAATAAATCCATATCATTTACTCAATATAGATATTTTGATAAGGAATATTGTTCATAAATTAAAACTATTATTATATGTGTGAATAATTCATTCTACATGCATACATGGGTGGGTCTAGGTTGTAGATAGCACCTTGATACATCGAAAGGTCTTATGAGACAAAACATTTTCTAACAAACCCTCTGTGTTTGTTTTCAAGAAGAATTAGGTGGGTTTCTACTCACAAACTTAAACCATCTTGTGAAAGGTCTTGATAGTAGGTTTGAACTTACAAGATATATGATGTCTAATAATTATTTATTTTACTTATTTTTTATTCATTTGTTACTATCCATGATATTTTCAATACGAAAAAATCTATGTATACTATTTTAATCACTATTTATATATTAAATGCCATGTGTTTTTCAGTTACTTAACTTTATATATTTATTATTTCTTGTTGATTATGCATCACCTATTATTGATTCATATTTATTCTATATATAATGCTTAATGATAATTTTATCTAACCCTTTTATTTTTCATCCTTCCCATGGTTATGATGATGAAATCAATAAATAAGTTCCAGGGATGTAGTTTATTTTCCATTTTTATGTTCTATGTTTAATTACCAATGTAACAAGGTAACAATGTACACATCATGATCATTAAAAATAATAAACTGTAAAATCCTTATTGATGTGATCTCTTATATATATACTATCATAATTATGAAATGAACCATCTCCGAGGTACTAGGGTTATGAATTTTATAGCTTGTATGAGAGGAAGTTTGGTAAAAACCATGGGAAATATATTTTAAATAAACATGAGAATTATAATAATTCCTTATAGTGGATTTTTGTGGCTTAGTTACCATGATGATTATGTGGTATCTCAATGTGTGCCATTATTTAGTGATAACGCCTAATGTTTGAAATGGAATCGATACCCACATATAATGTAGGGATTTACCCATTGAGAAAGTCAACACAATTGGTGTTGGAGATAAGAAGGTCTTGACCATATTAGTAAATTTTACTCTATTTATGATTAATAACCATAATACACCAATGTTGGATCATTTCGTGAAGAAAAATATCCTATATTTTTGTGGGAATACTAATCCAGTGGTATATGAGTAATGCATAAAGTACCTTGAAAATATATTTATGGAATTGGGATGTGATGAAATGTAAAAGTTGTCACTAGTGGTATATTTTCTCAATGGTGATGCTGATAAAAAATATTTATGTCATGAGCATTGAGATGAAATGAAGAGGAACGTCCTTAGATTAAATCAAAAGGAAAAAGTGAGTGTTGTAGAGTATGATGCTACCTTCATAAGAATAGATAGGTATTCTAAATATTATATACGTGATTTAGAAAACAAAATTGATCATTTCATTGAAGGTATTTGTACATGTCTCTAAAGGGAACTATATTATCAAAAAAATCATCATATATTGAAATAGTGTAATGTTCCATCAAAACAGAGAAGGGATTTTCTAGATCCTATATGTTCAAGGGAAATACAGGGAAGAAGAGGTCTTATGATAACCATGATAAAGGTAAATCATAACATAATAATTGGAGAAAAATGAAATTCCCATTACATAAAAATTATGGAATTAATCATCCTAGGAAATGATTTAATGGAAAGGGAGTTTGTTATAATTCTGGAGAAAATGGTCATCAATATAATGAATGAAAATGGGAAAAACAAATCATTGATGGTCAATGATTCAACTATTATTAAATGGGGAATTATTCTAACCAACATTCCAAGAATCACAAGAATCTGCAATAGAATAGGCCAAGGGGGGATGTCCAAGATTTTTCGATCACTGTATCTAAAGTAGAAGTACCCAATGATATGGTGGTATGTGCATTAATCTTATCTTCAAATTTAGCCAATGATTTGATTTATTCTATATCATCACACTCCATTATATCTACCTAGTTTTTCATGAAAAATAGATATTTCCCTTTTGATTTAATAAGGTATTTTCTAGTTAAAATTCTTAAAGGATGTCTAATTATAAAAACAATGTGACAAGAAGTATTGATATTTAATATAAACATGACATATTTGTTTCCCTTATCATTATAATTATGGATGAATTTTATATAATTATTAGTATCAACTATATTTCAGAATAGGATGAAATGTTTTATTAAAAAAATTACAATTTTTGAGGATGGTGAAAAATTCCATTTCATTAGAGGAAACGATTCATCATATGACTCTTATATAGATCCACCCCTAGTATCTCTGCTAAATGAAATTATTATAGAGTAATAGAAAACAATTTATAGGGATTAGGAAGAACCAATTTTATAACAATACATTGATTTATTTTTTAAGGGATTACCTCAACACCCCCAGAGCACAATGTTGGGTTTAACACTGATTTAATCATTGATTCAAGACCAATATCAAAGAATCCTTATAGGGTGCCACCATAGAATTAATGTAGCTAAAGAAAAAAAAAGTGGAGTTGATAATAAAATATTTATTTTCTTTAGTTTCTCTCTATGGGGAGCCCATATTAGCTTTGTTAAGATGAATGATGGATCCATGAGGTTGTGCATTGACTAGAGGGAAATAAATTCTATTATAATAAAGAACATGTATCCCCTAACCCATATTAACGATTTATTTAATAAACTACATAGAGATAAATATTATTGTAAAAAATGACCTTATTTCAGGGTAAATTCAATTGTGAGTAAATAAAGAAGATATTCCGAATAAAGATTTTCAAATGAGGTATGTACATAATTAGTTTATAGTAATTTTGATCGACTAATAAACCCTTGGTTTTTATGGATATGATAAATAGAATATTCAAGGAATATCTCGAAATTATTGTTTGTGTATTCTTTCATGATATTATGGTATATTCTAAATATTATAAAGGCCATGATAATAAATTGCAGTTAATTTTAAAGACTCTTAGGTGGAAATAATTATATGGTGAATTTAGAAAGTATGAATTTTGGATTCATGAATATTCATTTCTTGGCCATATTTATTCTATGGATAGAATCTTATTTGATCTTTTAATGATAAAGTAAATCATGTAATGGACTACACTAATGAACATAACAGAGGTACATAGTTCTATTAGTTTAACAGTTTTCAATCTGTATTTCGATCATAATCTTTCATAATTGGAAAAACGATTAACCAAGATCATGCATAAAAGGTTTATGTTCATATGAAAAAAAAAGAATTTGTAGAATGTTTTGAAGAATTTAAAAAGAGATTATTCAACTCTTTAATTTTGACTCTACTTTTTGTAAATAATGGGTTTATAATATACAGTGATGAGTCGATGAAAGGAATGGGTTGTGTCCTTAGGAAAAATTATAATTTTATTGCATATGCATCATGTCACTTAAAGATTCATGAACCAAATTATACAACCCATGACCTTGATTTAGTGGTAATAATTTTCTCTGAAGGTATAGAGACAATATCTATATAGTGAATGATATATATAGATTTAAATATTTTGAAATACATATTTACACATATAGAACTCAACATAAGGTAAATATAATGGCTTGACATTTTGAAATATTAAGACTTCTCAACACGCTACCACCTAAAAAAAGAAAAGAAGCCAACTAATGCATTATGTAGGAAAGGTCATAGACTTTTAACCCAAATGAGGATTGATTATGATAATATGATCATATGTATAAAATTTTTTATGTAAGGGGAAACATCACTCCTTTTTCAAATGACTGTGAAACCATATTTATTTGAAATGATAAAAATCAATAAATTTGATGGTGAGAATTTTCAAAAGAAAACTAAAGACGTAAAGGTTGGAATATTGCAAAAATTTATGTATGAGGATGGAATTTTGAAATTTGGAAATATTTTATGTGTTCTATCAATAATTAATATAAATAATGAAATATTAGATGATTCTCAAAGCTCAAATATCCTTACACACCCTGGTTTTCCTAGGATGTGTAGAGATTTGAAGAATGTTTTTTTTCTAGAATAATATGAAGGAAAAAATTGCAGACTATATATCAAGATATCCAGTTTGTAAAAAAGTTAAGTTTGAGAGAAATAATCCTAGAGTATTTAGGCAACCTATAATTATACCTACATTAAAGTGATATGAAATTATGATAGACAATTTTTTAGGACTACCATGTACACCTAGTTGGAATGATGTGATATGGGTTATTGTTGATCTTCTTAAAAAAATCAACACATTTTCTTGCTATAAGAGAAGAATTTCCTATTGATAACATAGGAAGACTCTAAACTAATGATGTTATGGGACTTTATAGTGCACCTCTATATATTTTGTCTGATTAAGATCCCTAATTTTCTTCAAAATTATGGAATATTCTTCAGAATACATTGGATACTGAGTTTCATTTGAGTACTTCATATCACCTTCAAACCGATAGACAGTCTAAAAAGACTATTGAAACATTGGAATACATGTTAAGATAATTATCATTTGAGTTTCATGATATGTGTGATCAATATATATCGTCGATAGAGTTTTCCTAGAATAATATTTTCCATTAAAATATTAAAATAAAACCATATAAAGAATTATATAGAATGAGATGATGTACTCAAACTTGTTAGGATGAAGTAGGTGAGAAGAAACCTGAGTTCCAAAACATGTTTAAGAAAAAATGATAATAGTAAAGACTATTTAGGCTCATATTAAAGCATCTCAAAGTAGGAAAAAGATTTATACTGAAAACTAGAGAAACGATTTGGAATTACAAGTGAGAGATCATGTGTTTCTAAAAGTATCTTCATGGAAGGGAATCAAATTCTTCATTAAAAAAGGAAAAATATTCCCCAAGTACATGAGAACATTTGAAAATCAGGAAGGGATTGGTGGTATAGATTATCTATTAGCAATTCCACCATGTCTCTCCAAATTTCATGATGTGTTCTACGTATCATTTTTAACGATGTAAATTCAAGACCCAACGCATGTACTCACCTATGATGAAATAGAAATTAAACCTCAATTACCTTACTTCAAAAATCTGATCAAGATTCATGGTACAAGAGAGAAAGTGTTGAGAAATCAGTTGAATCGAATCATAAATGTTCTTTGAAGAGACCATAAAATGGAAGAAGCAACCTGGGAACCTCATGACGTTTTGATGAAAAACCACCCCGATCTGTTTAGAACATAATAATCATGAACAATTCAAGGGTTAAATTTTCATAGGGAATAATATAACACCCTATGATTTTACAGTATATATCTAATTAAATAAATTCAATTTATTAGATTGTTTCCATTTAAAAAAATGAACCAATACATTCTATTAAATATTAATATGAATTTTTGAATTATAAAGTAACCATTAAGAATAGTAATGTAGTCATTAGAATAATAATCCAATCTTTAAAATTATAAATAAAAGTTAGGAATCTCATAAATGAAAATATTACATAGTTATATCATGGAATAAGTAAATAAATGTTTTAAAAATAAAAAATTAAGGGATGAAATTTTTGGGAATGAAAATGTTCATTTATAATTTTATAGTTAATATAATGATTTAAAGGAAAAATTATTTTAAAAAAATATATTCATAAACTAATATTTTTTATTATAATTATTATATAATTTTATGATTGCATTAATAATTTTTCAAAGTTTCATAAATGATTTTATAAAATTAAAATAAATATTTTTCAAATAAATGATAATCTTAATAAAAATTAAATTTCTCAAAATTAGGAAATTATTTTCATAAAATGGTGTCCATTTTTAAAATCTATACATAAAAAATGGTTATGGTGATTTTTTGGTATTTTTCAGAAATAGTTCAATTCTTGTAAATAGTGAAATACGATAATTTTGGTTATTTAATACTTCAATACAAATATAATAATTTTTGAGTCTTAGATTATGTAATAGAAAATTAATTCTAACTTGGATTATCTTTTTACTCGACTGATTAGAAGAATCAACAATATTGAATATCTTGAGCCAAAATAATAAATAAATGAATAAAATAATAATAAAACACCCCTCTCTTACCACTATAAATTCCACACCTCACCACCCCTTCTCCTCACACCTTCAATGCCTTGAATAATGTATAAATTCTTCCAAAATCCCTTACCATGGCTCTTCCCCATGTCTAAGTCCTTCTATTATTTCCAAAATAACAAATCCAAGTGTCTTACAGAGGTCCCCAATGAGATGATATTCGAGAGGAAAAATCATCCTTCTTTTTCTTTTAATTTATTTTCCTTTATTATCCTTCAATCACATCCCTTATCCAAAGTTTCATGGTAAATATAATATGAAATATATATTTGAATTTTATTATGTTATTGGAATATCATTCATCAGGTCTTTTCAATTTTTCTTCTATTCTAAAAATGAAAATGTGGGGATTTTATTATCTCAACAATAATGCGTGTTATATATTGATTTTGATGCTCAAAAATAAATTTTTTTTGTTTACTAATAACATTACATTATGTATTTTTCTTTAATTTATATTTTATAATTATATGTATCTTGTTTGAAGGAATTTAATGTCATGGGATGTCTTCTAGAATCACTAATCATATGCTTTGTTTGTGTATGGATCGAAAACCCTAGGTTTGCCTACAAATCAACAATCCTACATTTGGTAAATTATTGTATTGATTATCAACCCCAGTTTTCAATAATCATATGAAATTTATATTCAATGGTGATGTTAGGAAATCTCAGGTCATTCACTATGCTATTCAAAGGAACCCTACACCACTCAAGTGAACCATACAGCCCACAAAGGAACCCGTTTCCACACAAAGAAAACCTAAGCTATGAAAAGGAACTATATTGTACACAAAAGAAACATAATTATATAAAGTTGAACCCTACATTTGAAAATTCAAAAATGGTGTTTTAATGCTTCAATATAATATGAGATTTATTCAATGTTCTTGAAAATATTATAGGCCGATTCGAAGATTCTATACAACTGATTAAAAATCTCATTTTTATCAACCATATTAAATAGATAGAATCATTCCTATTTTAAGGGAAGTTATGAATCCCCTATAAAATTATAATTTAAATTTCTTGTGTTTTATCTGAAGTTTTTCATGGATATGGAATTACGAATAATTCTCTCTTCTCTATATATTCTATCAAAATTTCTTTTGCAACAAATACATATATGAATGTATTTTTGTGAAGATATTGTACATCATTTCTATAATGAATGATCATATTTTTTTATTTCTCAAAGAGGATACACTTTGGAGATATACATTTTCAACCTCATACTACTATTAGACTACTACTTTTATTTGTTGATATTCAAATTGAAGATCATTTCCATCTAGGATCACTTCAGTGTTATTATTTTCTAGAAGACAGTCTTTTTTAAAGAAGAAGATCAATTTAATGTCAGTTTTTTATAAAAATATGAATATCAACACAAAACATCAAAAAAAATATTTTTATTTATTGGCATTTCAACTACTCATACTCTGTTATGGTGATGTGTCAGATTATTGTTTTGACCTATAGATAATCAGTTCCCTATAAAAGAAACAAAATTCTATATTTAGCCTTATTATAAAGGTGTAAACTTCTTTCACTCAGTTTAGGTTTTGAAGGTTTTATGATTAGAGGACGTTTCTAGTAAAATTCATCATACTCACAGAGAGAACATTGGTGGGATAGACTTGGGAATTTTTGTTCCTCGAACCACTAAAAAAATTTGTGTTCATTATTTTAGATTATCTTCTTCACATATGTCATAAAAATAGAACACACCATATCTACATAAATCGCAAAGAGATTTTAAATCCAAAATCTTCCATGTTTTTAAAAAATAAACAATTCACCCCCTATTGTGTTATATTAGTATTATTCTGACCTAAAAATTTCTATGAAATGAGTGATTTTGGGATACGTCTATATCAGTATTAGAGAGAATATGGTCTATATAAAGAATATGATAATGGATGATCTGAAATAATATATGTCTAAGGTTCATGATCTATATTTTAATGGTGACATCTATGGATGTTGTAAATCTTATATGATCATTTAATTAAAGAATATTGGTTTTAGAGTATATTCAAAGATCATCACACTATATATAATTAATAATAAATCATAGACTTATGATGATACAATAGTAGCCAAATACGATATCAATTTAAAGTAAATGAATTCCATAATCTGTGGACTCAAAACTGATGAGTTTAATTGAGTATCACAGTGCCCTACTAACTATTAAATGATGAAGACAATATTTGTCGCATATGAAGAAATAAAAAACATCAAACAAATAAAATATGATGCTGAAAAACTCAATTTTGACACCTTTAGAATGTTTTATGGAGATAGAATCACTCAAATGAATGGATGGTTAAACAGATATTGTCAATAATATTACTATTTTGGGTGATCCCATCAGTCAATAAGACCATCCTCTAAAAGTACTCAGAGTACTTCCCTCTAAATGGAATGGCATATTTACAACTATTCTTCAATCATAAACTATCAAAAAAATTCAATGAAATAATTAGTTGGAACACTGATGATGTATGAAGAAGAAATGAAATCAGAAGATAAAGATTACAAAATTATAAAAAGTGAAAATACTTCCCTTAATGTGACATCTTACAAGCATGAATGAAAATAAAAGCTGGATGTCAAGATAGACAAATATTCTGAATCCTCAAACTCTATAATAGAACTGGATCATCTAGCCTGATAATATATTAAATTCAATAAGAAGAAAAGAGGCTTTATAAAATCCATTATGAAGGGTGAAAGAGAACAAAAATAAGTGCGATGACACATATATATAAATTTGCGTCACATCAGACCAGATTTCCACCAAATGAAAGATAAATGAAGAAGGAAATGAAATAAATATCAGAAGAAACAAAATTATGAACATAAATAGAAGAGAGTTATGAAATTTACATAGATTTTAACTAAGTATTCTATAATCTTCTCAAATTATGATTCAAAGAAAGAGCAAAAAAATTTCAAATCCAATATATGTTATATAGATAAAGAAGAAAAAAAGGTACAATCCTATTACACTTTATCTTCTGGATTTTATAGTTGTTCAAATGGTAAATTGGATTCTTACAATTCAATTCTATTTGTAAAATATGATTCTTTAATAAAGAAGCATAAATCATTGAAAAATATTCAAAATCTTGTTTTTTGTAAAAGAGGCGTTGTGCTAAAAACACCAAGAACTAATTGAAAATTTCCATTCGTCTACAATTTTTTTTATTGATCATGAAATAAGGATAAAAGAATTATAGGAAGAGGTTGAATCTTATAAGAGTTATACTAGTATTTTAATTATAGGAGAGAAAAATATGAATGAGATTCTTGGAAATAATTTTATTAAAAGATGAAATTTTGGAATAGGAATCAAGGAGGAAGTATCAAAATTGAATAAGAATTATTTTGATCCCAATTTAAAAAATACTACGTACTTACATTGTGGAATACAAGGTTATTACTGTAACAACTGTTATTTAATAAATTCTCAAATAAGTGGTATTAAAAAGGATTTAATTTCCAAAAACATGTCTGAATAATGTAATATAAATTTTGGAAAAATTATGTAGATCTATATTCCCAGATCAACTCTTGTTAACACTACAAGGCCCAAGAAAATATGGGTACCCAAACAAACATGTGTTTAAATTGTTTTGAACGAGAAAGGCGATAGGAAACAAAATGCTATATGGTATATGGATTGTGACTTTTCTATAAACATCATTCGATACTCATCAAATTTCCATACTTTGACTCAAATAGATATAAGAATAGTCAATTTGGGTAACAATGTAAACAAATATTGTTAGAGTTTAAATGGTTAGATATACAGTGAATATCTCAATTAAAAAAGTATTATATATAGAAAGGATAATTAACAACCTGATATGTATTTCTCAACTTCATGATGATAGATTTTAGGTTGATTTATCTAACAATTCCTGCTTTGTTTTCAATGATAAACTGCTTAAATTTAGAGCACCAAAAATAGAAAATCATTATACTTTGGATTTAAATTCCCTGTGTAAACAGACGGAAAACAGTTGAATTTATAAGACAAATGTTTCATGCATATAGAATAAAAGACATGGAAATTTTTATATATATTCTTTACATAAATCATCAAAGAATAATTTAATTTATGATTTTCTTTTTCTTAAGTTTGAACATGAATGATTTTTTGATGCATTCCAAATTAAAAAACCCAAATCTTCTTTCAAATCTATTAAAAAAATTTATACATCTATCCCTTTCGAACTTATACACATGGATTTATTTGGACCATAAAGAGTAAAAGGTTTGGCTGGTAAATTATTATTTTTTATTTTAGTTAATGATTATTCTATATTTACATGGGTATATTTTATGAAACACCTAAATTAAATATTCAAAAGTTTTGAATGCTTTTGAAAAATTGTTCCAAATTAAAAAGGTTTTAAAATAATTTCATTAAGAAGTGATCATGGTGGAGTTTTTTAGAATTAGGAATTTAATTCTTTTTTCTCAAACCTAGGTATTGAAACCACCTTCTCTACACTGATATCACCTAAAATTTGAATTTTTTAAATAAGAAACATAAATATTCAAGAAATGGAAAGGACTGTACTAGATGAATACAATATTACTACCTATTTTTTAGTAGGAAATATTACAAAATCTTGGTGTATCATAGATAGAGTTTTAATAAAAGAAATTTAAAAAATGTCAACCTATGAAATATGGAATAATAGAAAACCAAAAGTAATGTACTTTAAATTATTTGGAAGCAAGGTGTTCATCTTAAATACTAAGGATACCATTTTTAAATTCGATCTAGAAGACAAGGACGGATTATTTTTAGGATATTCTGCTACTTCCAAAGACTATAGAGTGCTTAATAAAAATTCAATAATTTTTGAAGAATAATTTCATGTGATGTTTCATGAAACTGACCCTTTTATTAAATATAAATATTAGATAGATGAAATTACATATTCGTTTAAGAACATGAGACTTGAATCTCCTAAAGATGATTTTAAAAATGATATTAAAAAATTTATTCTGGTTTATAAGATCATGAATTAGAATAACATATAAGGGTATTACTGATATAACCTAGAACCGTAAAGTACTGTCCATTATAAATAGGTATTGGAAACTTAGACATTAGAGTTAGGACTAGAAGGAAAGCAGGAAATTTAGTTGAATTATTTACCTTTCAATCTCATTTGGAACCAATGTCTAATGAGTATTATTTAAAAGATAAGAGGTTATTTTTATCAATGTAGAAAATACCAAACCAATTCAGAACAAATTATGTTTGGGAATTAGTATAAAAACAATAAAATTATCTAGTAATAGGAACCAAATGGGTCTTTAGAAATAAATAGTATAATCATTGGATCAAAACATGAAACAGAGCTATATTATACGAAAAATGATATAATCAAGATGAAGGATTAGATTATGTTGAAACCTTTTTCACATGTAGCTAGATTAGAATCCATTTGAGTCCCTTTATCCTATGCATGTCATATGAATTTTAAACTATATCAGATGGTTGTTAAATCATCATTTTAAATGGATGTTTAATTAAGGATGTTTATTTTGAAAAACCTCATGGTTTTAAAAATCCTCTTAAACCAAATTCAATTTTAAAGAAAAATAAATCACTCTATAGCATTAAAAAATCACATAGAGCTTGGTATGAAATATTAAGTTATTTTTTTAGAAAATGGTGTTTCTATAGGATTAGTAGATACAACTATTTTTAAGAAAATTGAATTCTATAATATTTTATTGGTAATAATTTATGTTGATGATGTAATTTTTGTTTCAACAAATGATATGTTTTATCATAAATTTTTAAATCCAAGGAAAAAATAACATGAAATCAATATTATGAGAGATTTGAATTTATTTTTGGGATTTCATATTTGTTGAAGATATTATGTAAATGATTTAAATAAAAGTAAATATATTATTGATTTATTGAGAAATATTGGACTTGAAAATAGTAAGACTTATACAACTCCTATTTGTAAAAATATAAAGCTATATTTAGATGATGGTAGAAAACCTGTAGAGAACAAATTATATAAAGGTATGATTGATAGTTCTCTATATCGTACCACTAGCATACCAGACATAATGTTTTCTGTATGTTTATGTGCTTGATTTCAATGAAATCTTTAAGAATCATATCCTAATGATGTTAAAATAATTTTTAGATATATAAAAGGAAAAATTTCTCAATATCTAATTTACCCAAAAAAACTAGAATTTTAATTTTATTTCATACTCATAGGATGAATTTTGAGGATGTATATTCGATAGAAAAATCTCCTCCAGAACCTGTAACTTTTAAGGAAAATAGTTTTTATCAAGGTCTATTAAGAAACAAAATTCATTTTCCGTATTAAGAGATGAGGTAGAATATACATCTACTGGAAGTTCTTGTGAAAAAGTTATGTGGATGAAACACACTCTACATGAATTTTGACTAAATATTATTAATATACATATATTATGTGATTATACAAGTGCTATAAATATTTAAAAAATCCAATAAATCATTATAGGACTAATAATATTTATAGAAGACATCATTTTATAAGAGATAATATTCATTAAAATGATATATCTTATTATTTTGTAAGTAAAGATCACCAATTAGCTTATATTTTTAATAAACCAATTCCCATTGTAAGTTTAGATTTTATTAAAGGGGAGTTTAGATTATTTAATTTTATAAAAAAATTATCAATTTATATTAATTTTTCTAAATTTCTATATCAATTATTTTTATTTAAAAAATGCTCATTTATTAGTTTAAAATACTTGTTTTTATTTTAATTTATGTGTAACATCTTTTAAAAATTATTTTTTTTTGATAACACCACGTCATTAACATGAAAAATGAAATCTAAAACATCATACATATCCCACTCTCATTCCTACCCCTTCAACCCTTTAGATAACATAGATTATATCATTCTAGTTAGTCGAATCCATAACCATTAAACATTCAATCATCAAACCTTTGGTAATGGATCCTTTATTCTATCTTGAAAACAATTATCTAAACGTACCTATTCTCCATTATTTGATTTATCAAAAAATTATTCCAAGAAAGGTAATTAATTTCACCAATCTAAATGAAAACAATTTATTGTTAAAGTATGAAATTAGATTTTAGGGATGGGAATTTATTTTTGGATATAGTAATTTTATGTGTATTTATCCTATTAAGTTAAAATAATTTTGTTAAAATGATTCTTTTAGTATTGAAGTCGATAAAGACACTTTTTTTTCTAAGATTTACAATGATTAATTTTCTATTTATTCATTTCAAATATCTAGGTTGTAGTCCAATCCCCATGATAATGAATCTCATTTTGATTTTAGAAATATAGTAAATGTAGTATTTATGTTAGAGGATATAATGTATTTCTTATTTGGAACTCAAAATATCAAGAAGATGATGTCTAAAGACCAAACTCTTTATCAAAACGTCTTAAAAACAGTTATTCCCTCAAAAAATGTGCCAAGGAATGAAGAATTTGAAATTTTTTTGTATCCTGATATGCATGTTATGTTTTATTTAATGAACCATATGAATAAAAATTTCAGTAGGTATATGTTGGGTTATTTATGTTATTAGTGTTATATAGAATCTAGAATGAGTTTGTATCCCCATGGAAGGATTCCTTCTTAATTACTATTTATATAGGGAAATGTTCAATACATCTCATTATGTCAGAGATTTGATCATAATATTTTTAAATACTATAACTATAAGGAAGCTATGACATTTTTGGAGAAACTCCTACAATGTCATGTTACATATTGGTATTATAGATCCAGATAGGATGATTGAAACTACATAGGGGGAGAAAAAAAATGCTACCATCAGTTTCAACTTTCAGCCCAAGGCCAGATGAAGATGTTGAGTTGAGAGAAGAGGTTGATATTTTCTAGAGAAGAAGAATTTTAGTAAACATTGTTGTGGCAGTTAATATATCCGGAGAAGTAAATGAAATATGAGTTAAAGAAGAAGGAGCCGAGAAAATTGCGAAAGAGGCACAAAAAAATATGAATGGAGGGAAGATGTCCTTATTTTAAGTGGATCCACTGCTGCAAATCCTTATTTTTTTTGTGGTTGATTTAGTAGATGTAGAATTTTATACATTAAGAGAAATATCAGATGTTCAAGGAATTGCATGTTCAGAAAGAGTGACATGTTTTGAAATAGTGGAGGCTAGACAAACTTAACGAGCTATTTCTACTGAGTATTCTAATTCTTATGATGAATATTTGGATTATATGAATAATCTATTGCATCATCAGAAATTTTTTCTAAGATAAGAGATGGAATCTGAGAGAAAGAAATCTGATGATCTTTGAAGTTCAACACCGCCTAGGGATGAATTTGAGGCTTCAAACACAAATTATAGGATCTTAGGAAACTCTTTTGACAGTGGGTGACAATTAATATTTTATTATAATGTTGTATACTATATTCATATGTTTATAGGAATGATTTATAAATAAATAATATTTTGATGAGTTGAAGTAGATGTTGAGTTGAGATATTCACTCTTTCAGAGAAGGTCATCCAACTTTAACATCCTCACGAAAAACTTCTCTTTATTTGATCAGCATATTTTAAGATATTACTTTAGTTTTGGATGATTTCAATGAAAAACTAGACACTCTTATATGTGATAATACTCTATTGAATATTCTTTTTTGAAAATAAAATAAATCTGATAAATCTACTGCCCTCCAGTGATTCTCTTTTAGGTCCATTTATTCATTATGTAAAGGGAAAGATGACTACTTTCATTCAGTCAGAATAATTATTTAATGTGTTTGTAAAGGTAAATTTGGTTGAGAGCCTAAGGATTGACCAAGATTCTAGAAAGATACTCCAGTTGTGGACAAAATATTTCAACAATTATTTTCATATCTTGTTGGTGAAGATAAGTGATATTAATGGTGTTTTATAATCCATTTCCCATCCTATTACATCCTATTCCATTAAAGAATATGAAGAAGGAGAATCCACCCCATCTAACCCAATCCCATAAATTTAGAAATATTCCTTATGCAAATTAGTGGATTATAATCAATTTTCAAAATATATGATTTTGAATTCAATTTAATCTACTTTATTTTTATTTCTATAAATTTTATTTACATTTAGTTCTTTAATTTATTTATGTCCAACTATTCAATGACAATTCTAAATTTATTATTCTTTCACCAGTTATAATAATCATTATTTTTTTGTTCTATACAAAATTAATTTCCTTTTAATCCATTTTTAATATTCTATCTTTTTGATATCATAAAAATGGGAGAAAATGGGTTAAAGACTACATTATAAATTTTTCAAGTATATATTTATTATCATAAAAATAATACTGTGAAATCAAAAATCAAATTTCAAAACTTTTTTTTATTTTTTACAAACCCTATATTTTCGTTAAATTACATTATTGAATTAGTGATCATAGAAAAATGCACATATTTTTGGGAATGTATTATCTCAAATAATACTCTATGTTATAAGTTGATTTTGATTCTCAAAAATACTGTTGTTTCATTTCTAATAATTTTTCTTTAATTATGTTTTATGAATTTATATATCATAATGATATATATCTTTTTTGATGGATTTTAATAGTACAAGATGTATTCTAAAAACACAATTCATACCCACCGTTTTTATATGGATCTGAAACCCTACTTTGGAGTATGGATCAATAACTCTACTGTTGGACCCTTTGTGAAATAGTAATATTCATAATCACAAATCCTATAAATGAATAATTATAAGTTAGAACTCTAGTCAATAATGTCAATGAATAATTATAAGTGAATAAATTTTTTCACATAGAATAATACATTGTGTTAAGTAAATATGATCATGGATATTTATGTTTCAAAATGTTTACAAGTGTATATATACATGTATTTAATAATTTTATCTAATCTAAAAATGATATATGTAAGATAGGCAGTGTATAAGTTTTTTAGAGTCCCTTACCCCAATATTTCAATGGAGTCACCATTGGATGACTCACCAATGAGGACTCACCGATCAAAGAAATCACTAATCGAAGAAGACACTGATGCTAGATTCACCGATAGAACAAAAAACACGCTGATGGATGAGTCACTGATGATCAGTCGCACTGATAGATCAAGGGACTCACCATTGGATGACTTATTGATGAGTTACATACCGATGAATGAGTCCCTGATGGGATACTTACCGATGGACGAGTCACCAATGGGAGACATACCGATAGTTTAAAATGTGTCACTGATGATGACTCATCAATATCCGGACATACTAATAGCACAGATGAACCACCAATGCCCAAAGTCACTTATACCGATGAAGAGGACTCACCGATACAGAGAGTCACCAATGTTGACAGACCGATGATGACATACTAATTTCAATGAGACATCGATACTTATGACTAACCGATAGTCATAAAAACTAATTTTATTTTATTAATTAAAATTTATATATAACGGTCATATTTAGACAAATTAATTTTTCTAAAATTATCTAATGTTTTCTATTGGACATTTAGTAGACAGTACGAGGTGCATTATTTTGCGTAGATCATCATGTTAGACCCCAAGGTATAAAAGGATTATAAGCTGGATCATTCGATAGAGTGAAAAAAATAGCAAAACGAGAAAATAACTACAATATCCTATAACTCTAGAGCTACTTCAAAATCCCAAAAACTCTAAGATAGAACATAAAGGGAGATCAACAAAAAATAAATACCTTATGAGCTACAGTGGACATGTTTCAATCAAAGGATATGAACATTTCAAACTCCTTAAAAGAAAGAGTACGGAGACTACAATATTCTATTTTGGAGACAACTTCCAGAAGAGAACTCAAATTCCAATTCTACTACATCAATTGATTTGAGTGATTCATTTCATAAAACATAGAAATTTATAAACCTAATTCTACATCTCTAGATCTATTATGTTCTTTGGTTTACATTTTTGAGTAGTGTGTATCTGTATTTTTGAAACACACAAAATCTTCTACATAAGTGGAGGATACTTGATATCCTCTAACCCACTCTCTATTTATTCGTTGTATCCCACGAATAATTGTGGTATATGTCAATTGTGAATTGTTTTTTGTTTTTCCCATGAATAACTGTGGTAGAGGTTTAGTGTGACCTGGATAGGCTTTTGTGCCATTTTGAACCCCGATCCAGGGTGTGGATCAAACTATTTATTTATTTAAACTGCTTGGAGGAAGGTGATCGCCATGTAGAGAGAAATAAGTCTCATCTTGAGACTTAGCCTCTTGTTTAAATACATTCTGCTTTTTTCCTTTTAGTTTTTAATTACACTTTATCACATTCTCCACAAAACAAAATTTAATATTGATAGTCAGTTTAACAAGTGTTTATAATTGTTTTGAACCAATATATTAGTTTCAAAAGTTATATTAATATATATATTATTGTAGATGAGAACTAATCTATCTTTTGATAAATTAATCAAAGATTCAAGACTATTATAAATTCACTAAAAGTAACTTATATTATATTTTTAATTGGGGTAAATATTCAAAGAACCAATCTTAAATGAAATTTTTATAGATACTCAATTCACCCCTTCTTTAGTACTCTAATTCAACAAACATTTGGTATCAAATGAATTTAGAATTTCTCATTTTGCAAAACTTTTTCAAAAAATTTAAACTGTGATTGTAGTTATATTTCAATGTTCTTAAAATTTCTATTATTTCAAACTCTTTATCTCTTTGAAATATTTTCATAATTTACACTATGGAAAATTGATTAGAATGATCTTCTACAAATAGAAAAACTTTTTTTAATGGAATAAACTCTGATTAGTGGAAGCTTAAAAAAAATACATCTAGAAATCATGAGATTTGAAATATATATAGATATTGAAAGTAAATATGAAATTCTTGAAAGTGCTAGAAACAATTGGGATGAACCTAGAAAGATTTCCTATAACAATAATTGTAAAGAAATGAATTCTATATACTGTGAACTATGATATTATGTGTTTAATCACATTTATTCTTATAAAACTTCCCATTAGATTTTGGATACATTGTCTGTTTCCCATGAGGGTACATCTAATGTGAATGATATGAGATTAAATACATATACTAATAAATATTAAAATTTCACAAGGAAGGATGATAAGCCTATTTCTAATATGTATCTCAGGTTCAACAAAAGTTGAATACTGTGATTTCTATAGGAAGAGTTGTCACAACAAAGGAATAGATTATAAGGATTATGTGGTGCTTACTAGAGAGATGGTGATGGACATCTCTATCTATTAAGGAATCATGCGATATTGATAAGATGCCAGTGAAGGATTTGATTATAAAATTAATTATGTATGAAGAGGAGATCAAATTAAATCATTTGGAGGAAAAACCAAAAAGAAACTATATATCCTTAAACACTACCACTTCTACGATTAAAGATAAAGTGAAATTTCATGCTGATATTGAGAGCACAAGTGCTAATGAGTCAACATCAGACAATGATAAAGAAATGGCCTTGCTGGCAATAAGATTCAAGAAATTTTATTAAGAGAAGATTTTTTTTTCAGAATGTCTAACTATAATGGAGGATATGATCAAAAGGAAAGTTATAAGAATAATTAGAAAATAAATAAAAAGTCGGATGAGATAGTATGTTATGAATGTAAGTAAAAGGGCTTGTAAAGGCTAACTATCCAAAGCTAAATACAAAAAGAAGAGAATAAGGATGTTAAAAAATATAAGAATTCCATGAAGGACATTTGGAGTTCATATGAGGAAAACTCCATGGAATATGCTTCTTCTCATGATGAGAGAGAAGACCTGGAAAATATGTGTTTTATGAAAAACACATCCGAGAAAACCTTAGAATCTCTTGTTCACAATTCTTATTTTTCTGAAAATGAAAGTGAATATGAGAATATGATAAGGGATTAATTATATGAATATTGTAATATGATAGAAGATAAATTCCATGAACTGAAAGATAAATAAAAATCTTTAAAGAAACCACATGATCTTACTGTAACTATCAAATATGAACTTATACCTAAAAAAGAAAATAATTCTCAACTACTCATAGAAAAAAATGAGTTAAAAATGTCTAATGATCCATTAAATAAGGATCTAGAAAATTTTACCAATGGGAAAAACACTTTTACTCAAATGATTGGTAAACAGATAGCTCCTAAGTACACATCTAGAATATGATATCAATAAGGACCAAGGATGTTATCAAAAACACATTTTTGACTAAATCTGAAAAATCTGCTTCTTTTCCCAAAAATCACAATATTACTCCATGTTCCAGTTATAAATATTATTTTACTATATTGAGTTTTTCTAGACCAAATCTAGTTTGTTTTTGAAAATACTCTATATTTTACATATAGGAAACCCATAAGACAAGTGTGGGTTCTTAAATCTTTTATTACTATTGTTTCTGGACACAGAAAAATATGGGTATTAAAATAATTTCTTGGATAAACTATTTAGTTGGTAAACATCCTAAAGAGTTCCTGTATAAATATTTGGTACTTTGATAGTGCCTATTTAAGTAAAATTACAATATACTACTCATGCTTCAAATGTCTCATTATGATTTATAGAGGATATGCCACATTTGATAACAATGATAAAGGAAAAATCATCATCCTAGGCCAGATTGGTAACCCTACCTCTATTTCAATTTTAAAAGTAATTAATGTTGATTGATTAAAGTATAACATTCTTTGAATATCCCAACTATGTGATGATGTATTCAACTTAATATTTAAAAATTATTCATTCCATGTTTTTAATTCAATGAATAATTTAGTGTTCACTACACTTAGTAATGATAATGTAAATATTTTAAACATAGCCACATTATCATACCAAAATGTTTCTTGTATAAGAGTATTTCAAAAAGGGTCTTGGATCTATCATAGAAGTCTAGGTTATTATAGTATACACTCCCTTAATAACATAACTAGAAAATGTTTATTAAAATAACTACCTAAACTAGAGTTTTCTGACAATAATGTTTGCAACAATTGTCAAAAGGGTAATCAACATAATATATTATTCAAACCAAAGAATGAAGATACTACTTATCATCCTCTCAAGAGAGATCCCATAGACTAGTTTGGACCATCGAGAGTTTCAAGTATCAATGGGAACCACTATGTTTATTTTCTTGTAGATGACATCTCTAGGTATACATGGGCTTTTTTCATACCTCACAAAAGTGAATTTTCTCTCATTTTAACAAGTATTCTAGGATGGTAGAAAATATTAGTGGACTTAAAATTAAATCTCTAAGATGTGACCATGGATTTGAGTTTGAAAATCAAGACATTAAATCTTTTTTCTCACAAAATGGTTATAGTCATTACTTCTCTGCCCCTTGGACACCTCAACAGAATAGTGTATGAAAAAGATGAAATATTATCATACGAGAGATATACCAAACTTTTCTCATTGAATATAAACTACCGATTTATTTCTGGGTTGAATTTTTTAATACATCTTGTTACAAAATAAACAGTCTTAATCCAACCAATTTTTAAGAAAAATCCTTAGGAGTTGAGGAATAATAAGAATCCCAAGGTAAATTATTTTAGAGTGTTTAGATTTAAAGTTTATATTCTTAACACTAAACGTAATTTAGATAAATTTTCATCCAAAAGTGATGAAGGGATATTCCTTGGATATTCTACATCAAGAAAAGCTTATAGAGTCTTTAATAAGAAAACAAAATGTGTGGAAGAATCGGTACATGTCAAGTTTGATGAAACAGATTCACATGAGCCTAAGACCTCACTAGGGAATCTTTAAGAGGATATGGCCAATATAGAAATTAATAAAAAACCATCAAACCATCTTATAAATGAATCTGTAAAAACATCATATTCTAGAAATTCTCTAGAATGTAGTCATAATGAACCTGAAAAAAAAAGATGAACCTAAAATAACTATCCATAATTCCACCATACCAACTATGACCCCTAAAAACCATCCCTTAGATGATATATTTGGACATTTAGATGGAAGAAAACAAACTAGATATTCATTGAGATACCAGGTTGAACATCAATCATTATTGTCATAACATGATCCTAAAAATATCAATAATGTAATAAATGATGAATTTACAGTGAAGGCTATGCAAGAAAAGCTTAATCAGTTTGAGAGAAATAAAATATGGAAGCGTGTTGATAGACCAAAAGAAACATTGACCATAGGAACTAAATGGGTATTTAGGAATAATGTGGATGAATCTGGAAATATAATGAGAAACAAATCTTGTTTGGTTGCACAAGGATATACTCAAGAAGATGGAATTGATTATAATGATACAATTGCACCACTAGCAAGGCATGAATCCATTAGAATCTTACTTGCCTATGTAGAACACTTGGATTTCAAACATTAGGAAATAGATTTCAAACGTTAATTATAAAATGGTTATATAATTGAAGATGTTTTTGTTGAACAACCCCCACTATTTATAAATACACATTTTCCAAATCAAGTTTTTAAATTATCTAAATCATTATATGGATTGAAACAAGCTCCATGAGCTTGGTATGAAAGGTTAAGAAACTTTCTTATTTCTAAATGTTTTACAAAAAGAGTTACATATCTTGTTTATTTATAAAATTAATTTATAAAGATATTTTAATTGCTCAAATATATGTAGATGATATTATCTTTGTATCTTCTAAAAATTCTTAATGCAATTATTTTACAAAAATTATGCAAAAAGAATTTATGATGATTTTGATGGGAGAATATAAATATTTTCTAGGATTTAAAATATTTCAAATTAAATAAAGTATTCTTATAAATAAATGTAATTATACAAAATTTCTTTTGAAAATATATGGCACTAATAGCATTAAGAGTAGTGAAATACCAATGAGTTCTACATGTTAGTAAGATCTTGATGAAAATGGGAAATCTGTGGATCAAACTGCTTATAGAGGAATGATTGAGAGTTTTTTGTACTTGACTGCAAGTAGCCTATATTTCATGTTTAGTGTTTTTATGTGTGCAAGATTTCAAGAAAACTCAAAAGAGTCACATTTAAATGATGTTAAAAGAGTTTTCAAATACCTCAAATATACGACTAATTTAGGATTATTCTACCCAAGAGGATAACCATTTGATTTGGTTAGTTATTAAGATGATGACTTTGATGGATGTATGTTAGATAGAAATAGTACCTCTGGAACGTGTCACTTTTTGGGAAATCCATTAATATCATCATGTAGTAAAAAGCAAAATTTGGTTGCATTGTCAACTGCTGAAGCTGAGTACATTTCTGCTAGTAGTTGTTGTGCATAAATTTTGTGGATAAAGCACACTTTATTCAACTATGGATTTCAATTCAAACATATCCCCATAAATTATGACAATACAATTGCTAATAAAATTTCTAAAAATACAATTTATCATTCTAGGACAAAAAAAATTGATGTAAGACATCACTTTTTGAGAGATTATTATCCTAAAGGTGATATAACTCTTGAGTTTATTGGGAATGAGCATCAAATTGATGACATATTTACCAAGCCCATAAGTTCTAAGAAAATGAGCTACAAAAGACATGAACTAGGGATGATAAATTTGTAGGGACTATCTGACCTTACCCCCTTAGGAAAATTCTATTTATCTCTCAAACAGATTTTTCAAACTAATCAGTGAAACTGATCAAGTCATACTGATCTTGTGAAACTGATCTATCAAATTGATTAGTGAAACCGATCTGGGGAAACCAATCTTGTGAAACTGATCTTTCAAATCGATCAGTGAAACTGATCAGGAGAAACTTATTAGGAGAAACTTATCAGGTGAAACCGTTTTGTGAAACTGATATGTGAAACTGATTGCATCAAACATATTAGTGAAGCCGATCTTGTGAAACTAATCAAGTGATATTGATTGTGTGAAACCGATCATATGAAACTGATTAGTTGAAGATGATAACTTGAATCTGATAGTGTTATACTGTTAGTGTGAAACCTATTCCTATAAGGACATTTTTGTAAATCTACCTATTTTATAAAAAAAGACATAGTTTCATTTATTTTAACCATTATTTTATTTTATGTTTTTATAAAATGGAGTACCTAAATGAAAAAATAAATTCAATCCAATCATTGACCTTTCACCTCCCTCACTACCATTGAACCTCACTCAACCCTTGAGTTTTCAATCTTTTGAGTCCCTTCAAAACTGAACCTTATGAATGGAGAGAAACAAGCGCGTGATGGATGGATCAAGTGAATCAATAGGGGCCAGGCATCAAAAAGGTGAATCAAGTGGTGTTCCAGGTTTTGGGAAGCTAGGATTGGGAACCCATGTAGTTACTGCTGAGAAGGAAGTATCTGCGGAATGGCTTTTTTCTAGAAAGTCACTCTTGCCAAAAGTGTTGGAACCTCATGGATGGATCATTTAGTTTTCAAATAATGAGCGAACATTTTATCCCAAACTGTTACCCATGTTTTATCTCAACATGAATGTTTCTTTGGAAGGAGCTGAGGAAGCATGATTGAAGTTAGCATTGGAGAGAAAAGAAATTTTTTTCTTCAAAAGAATGGGCTGAATGTTTGGAAATGACACATGAGGGTATTTATACTGATTATGTGGGTAAAATTTCTCCAACCTCAGAATTATTTTCATATTATAATACTTTAAAGGAGTTAATTGTGAATAAAGAATTGAAGAGAGATACTGCCACATAATTGGATGAAGAAGCAAGATTTCTTTTCATGTTTATTCAACGTCAAATTTTTCCAAGAAAGAGAGATTTTGTAGATGTAGAGTATCAAGATGTCTTCCTGATTTTTCAATTGAAAAATGGGGTGAAGGTGAAAGTATTTAGGTACATCATGGTACATATCTCTGATATGATCAAACCATCCATGAAGGAAACTGGACTATACTATACTAGGATGATTTTGGCAATGATGAAGAAGCTGAGTCGTTTAGATGATGGAGATGAAGTGATCAGAACTTCTAGTGGATTATTCCTACATAAGGAAATTTGTAGAAGGATGAAGATATTGTGGAACTCATGGAAGAGGACGTGGGTATATGATGAATAGAAACTATAAGAGGATTACAATACAATCTCCATCCTAACAAACCAATGGATCATGTTGATCCAGGTCTTCAACTGGGTGAAGAAGTGGTTCATTCAGACGAGGAAGTTGACTATGAGGGGCCTAGGGAATAGGTGTCTCCTATATATGATAGGAGTGACCCAGATATTGCTGAGACACCATAGGATATGTCATATAGACTTGCCATTCCACCATTATAACTACCCTCTCGAGAGCCTTTGTTAGGTGATGAGGATGAGGAAGAGACTGGGGTCTCTGGAGATAAAGGATATGTAAGTAAATCCGATGAAGAGGATGTTGATGATGAGGAGGAGGAGGAGAAGGATAATGGTGAGAATGTTAGTGACTCACTAAAATCAAGAAAACAAGTTTTGGATAGTTTAGGTGAATAATCTATGCATGGAGCATATTCAGAAGCTTAGGATCATGTAAATGATGCTGATCTTGTTGGACATGTTGTAGATAGACATGGTGATGGAGATTCTAGAAATGAGGGTAGGAATGACCATCCTGTTGATTAATATCCAGGAATCATTTTGGAGATAATCGAAATTATGGTTGGAGTCCAAGAAGAAGAGGTAAAGGATTAGGTTGCACCTATGCCTCAGGTTGAGGGAGTTCTTGGAGTAACTGATGTGGTAATAGTGCAAGAAGAACCTCAAGATCAGTTGGTACCAGTGCCAAGAAATGCTATTATGGCTAGAGGATAGGAAAAGGAAGAAGATGGTGAAGCCGAGATTATACCAAAGCCTCAGTTAAGAAGAGTCCATATTGATATAGTGGATCCAAGAGACTGGACCTGTACTCATTAGTGGAATAGAGATCCATGTTACATCATATTTGGGTTGGACTATGAATCTGATGAGGAGATGGTAGCTCCTCCTCCTCCTTCTCCACAAGCACAAGCTGAAGAATAACTTATTTCTCTTGATTCTCCAATATTATTTGTTGTTGATCCTATTTTACATGTATTTCCTAGTGACTATGAAACTAAAATTGATTTAGAGAAATTCAAGGATGATATATGTGATTCAATGAGATCTATTATTTCATTCAGAAGTGAAGCTTATACTTCCATGAATATTTTAGAAGATGATGCTACTAAAATTTCATGTATAGTGATACAAGAGATTCATCCTAATCTCATTACTACATCCAAGACAATCATTAGGCACAATACTATACTGAATGAAGAAGTGAAGAAGATGGGTAATGATCTGGAATCCTTGACTATTGATTTAAAGAACACTCTTAGTGGTGTCATAGAGGTTCTTAAGAACCTTGTTACACATCTTATGAGTGTAGATTTGAAGTAGTTAAAGGAGGATCTTGGAAAAATGATATCAGGTGCATCTATTTTTAAAGATACCAGAGATACTGCTACTTATTTATAATCCCTCTGGTCATTAATTAGGGAAGAGCTCAAGAGTATTTAATGTTATTCTGATAATGAAACACTTGCTATGGTTCACGGAAACATTGGTCTTCTTTATAATATGGTTAGAAAGTGCACAAATTAAGCCTTTACTACATAGAATTTTATTAGAGAAAAGGTGGATACGTATTTTAAAAAAAATATATACCAAACATGATTTGATCTATAACTTCAAATATTTGGCTGAAAACCTCATGATCCCTCTAGTGACAGAAGCCTTCAAGATGTAAGTGGGATAGTTGAAGGATTTTACTCCTCTCATAGATAAATTCATGGAGAAAAAGGATAATTTTGAGATGGATATTCAATATGGAGGTGAAATAATAAATGATTTCATCATGATTTTGAAGACTTATATGCATGTCCAAGCTGAGGCAACATGGTCCCAACTATGGCTTTCATTGGACCTATTTCTATGCCTCCTACCCAGATGATAGTGTCTTAGGAATTATCTCAGATTAGGCCAGTGATTACAGAGCAACCTTAGAGTCATGTTATATCAGAGAGAAGACACATCTTTGGATCCAATATTCCTACATTTTTTTTCCTTTCCTAGTATTTTTATTCTACCTACCCTTCCTAAAACCACAACAACACCTCCTACACCTCCTCTCAAACCTTCAGACAAAGGGAAATCACCTCAAAATCCATATTCTTAAATTCAGATTTTTTATCTGATAGGGAATTGTACCTTGTACTTTTCTATTGATGGTTTTACTTTATGAACCTTAATTAATATAATGTTTTCCTTCACTATGTTTCTAATTTTCTTTCTGTTATTTTTTTCTTTTTTTCCTTATTCTTTTCATAGTTTTTTGTTAATCCCAAAAGGGGGAGAAATATTTAGATGGAATAATCTCTTAATCTAAGGGGAAGTAACTCTGGCATAAGAAAAATGGAATGTAATCAACAGAATATATTTATATATCTCCTCTTTGTTACAAATTACTCACACTGCTTGAATAAAAAGGGGGAGCATGTCAATGATATGATATAAAATAAACTTCTATAGATTTCCTCAGATACATTAATTATGTAGGAGATTAAAAAGAATGACATAGACATATTGGGAATTCATATTCACTACTGGTATGCTATGTCAAGTAATTTTTATTCCTTAACTTTTTGTATAACTCATTTATACCATGATTTGTGATTATTAAAAAGGGTAAGATTGTTGGACCCATTAGGAAATAATTGTTTTTATAATCCCAAATCTTATCAATGAATAATTATAAGTTATAACAAAAGTAAATCATGTCAATGAATAATTATAAGTGAATAAATTATGTCACATAGTATAATAAATTTCAATAAGTAAATAAAATCATGGATATTTATGTTATAATATGTTTACAATTGTATATGTACATGTATTTAGGAATTTTACTTAACCTAGTAATGTTATATGTAATACATACACTTTATAAGTTTTTGGAGTCCCTAACACTGATAGTTCAAAAGGTGTCACTACTGGATTACATACCGATGATGACTCACTGATCAAAGAACTCGCTAATCGAAGATGACACCGATACATTACTCATCGATAGAACAAACAAAATGCTGATGGATGAGTCACCAATTATTGGTTGCACTGATAGTTAAAGAGACTCACCATTGTATGACTTACTGATGAGTAACACATCGATGAAAAAGTCACTGATGGGATACTTACCAATGGATGAGTCACCAATGGACGATACACCTATAGTTCAAAGTGAGTCACTGATGACGAATCAACGATGCCCAGACTAAATGATAGAACAGATGACTCACTGATGCCTAGAGTCACTGATACTGATGAAGAGGTATGACAATACAGAGAGTCACTAATGCTAATGGACCGATTATGATAGAACGATGGAAATGAGACACCGATACTTATGACTCACCGATAGTCATAAAAACTATTTTTATTTTGTTAATTCAAATTTATATCTAAAGGTCATGTTTAGAAAAATTAATGTTTCTGACATTATTTAATGTGTTTTATAGGACATTCAATAGATAGTATGAGGTATATGCATGTGGGGAGAACTTTCTGTATCAACCTCAATGTATAAAAGGATTACAAGAAAAATCATTCAACAGAGTTAAAAAAATAACAAAACAAAAAAATAACTGAAATCTCCTACAACTCTTGAGATACTTCTAAATCCGAATAACTCGAAGAAATAACATACAGTGAGATCAACAAGACAAGAAAAACCTACTGAGCTACACTAATCATCTTTCAAGAAAAAGATCAAAACATTTCACACACCTGGAATCCAGAGCACAGAGACTACGATAATCTGTTTTTGATAAAAAATCATGAAGAGGACTCAAATTCTATTTCCACTACATCTATTTAGTCCAAAGCTTTACTACATAACAAACAGAGATATATAACCCTAATTTTACATCTCTATCTCTATTTTGTCCTTTTTTCTAAATTTTTGAGCAGTGTATATCTGTTTGTTTCACACACACCAACTCCTGTGCATAACTAGAGGATACTAGATATCCTAAAAATCACTCTCTATTTATTCTTTGTATCCAAAGAATCATTGTGCCTGAGGTAAAGTATTTCTTGTTTGTTATTCTTCCCATTAATAACTATGGAAAAGGTTAAGTGTGGCCTAGAAATCCTTGGGTGCTATTGTGAACCCTGATCCAAGGTGTGGGTCAAACTGTTTTTTAATTTAAACTTCTTTGTGTCAGGTGATCACCAAGTGTAGAGAAATAAGTCTCATCTTGATACTGAACCTCTTTTTTATATCCATTGTTGTTTTACTTTTTAGTTTTTACTTACCCTTATAACATAATTCACAAAACTAAATTAAACTTTGATAGTTAGTTTATCATCTGTTTATAATTGTTTTGAACCAGTAGATCAGTTTCAATAGTTATATTAATCTTCAGATTGGTGTAGATTATAACTAATCAATATTTTGGGAAATCAATTGAAAATCAAGACTCTTATAAATTCACTACAAACTAAATTATATTATATAGTTAATTCGGAGAATTTTTTATAGAAGCGATCTTAATATAAATATTTATAGCTACTCAATTCAACCCCCTCTTGAGTACTCTACTCCAACCAACACCTACGTTTTCGTATGGATCAGAACCCCTACATTTGGTAAATTAACGTATTTATTATCAACCATAAATTTTAATATGTATGTGAAATTTCTATTCAATGGCGATGTCATGAAATCTCTATTCATACCATATTTTATGCAAAGGAACCCTATTCTACATAAAGAAACCTTACGCTATGAAAAAGAACCCTACGCTATGAAAAGGTACCATATTCCCTGAAAATGAACCCTAATCTATGAAAAGGAACCCTAAATTATACAGTTGAACCATATGTTTTACTATTAAACAGAGGTGTTTTAATACCACAATAAAATCCAATATTCATTGAATGATCTTGATAGTATTATAGGTTGATTGAAATATTCTGTATGATTGATCTAAAGGTTTGTTTTGATCTACCACATTCAATGAAGTGAGTCACTCATATTATTAAGGGATGTTATGACCTCCCTAGACTATTTGAATTTGAATTTCCATATTCTATCAAGAGAATTTCTTGGATATGGAATACTGAAGGAAGTTGTATGCTCTATAAATTCGATAAGACATTATTTTGAAAAAAAACTCATAAAAATGTATTTTTCATAATATATTTTACATTTATTATACCATTATTCATTAACTCTATTATATTATGAAGGATGATACACTTTGGAGATATACGTTTTCAACCTCATTCTTCTATTATATTATTGATACTATTTTTTATATTAAAATTGAAGATCATTTTCAATTAGTATCACTTTAGAGTTATTATTTCTTGATGACACTACTTTCTGAAGAAGAATATCCATATGTTATTATTTGCTGCTGTAAATGTGAATATCAACCCGAAGCATAAACAAATCAAACTCTTTTGATTTATAGGAGTTCCAACTACTCTTACTCTATTGTGGTGAAGTGCCATCTTCCTGTACTAAGATGTGGATAATTGGCTCCCTGTGAAAGAACCAAAAGTCTATTTTTATCCTTTTTATAAAGGTGTCAACTAACTACACATTATTTTGGTTTTTAATATCTTGTGATAAGAGGTCCTTTCTAGTGAAATTACCTAATCTTTTAGAGAGAGCATTGGTGGAGAAGACTAGGGGACGTTTGTTCCCCTAACCACTATAAAATTGTTTTGTTCATTCATTAAAATTATCCGCTACTCATATTTCATACAGAATATAATACTACATATATAAATAAATTGAAAAGTGATTTAAAATAAAGAATCATTTCTGTTTTTTGAAAATACACAATTCCCCCCCTCTTGTGTTATCTTTGTATTATTATGACCTAACAAAAAAATCATCCACGAGGTGTCGATTTAATGCCTTTATGGATGATGAGTTTTTGATTTTTATTACTGCCTTCAAGGCTAGACAACAACAAATTATTTTGGAAAACAATATTATAATAAGTGTAATAAAAATTATTTAATATTCTATAACTAGTATATAAACATAATATTAATTAAAAGGATACTTGTTCAGGATTGTCATAAAAACAACCAAAATTAACTAATCATTCTTCATTAATGTTTTTTGTAATGAACCATCATAATACAATCTAATTAAATGATAAATGAGGTCCAATTAAAATATTTGAATTATATTAATATCCTTAAATTCAACTTTTGTTTTTTTTCTTCCATTTGACAAGAACTCCCATATTTATACACATTGTAATCGACTATAAAGCCATGAAATAAAGAGACTCAAAATAATGAAATTTAAGATTATAGCTCATAGAAATGACTATAAATATCCTTAATAAAATTAAAATAAATCTAATATATGATTAAGAAGATCATATTTATGTAAATATTGAATCTAATATGATTATAAAGTATATTAAGTACAAGTGCATAACAATTTCAAACAAAAGGTAATGGGTTTCTCATCTTACCATTAATTCTGTGTGATATATTCATTATTCTGCCCTAGAATCTAGTGTGTGGTGTATATTATTATATTTCACATATCATATCATGAATATTATTATTTAAATGGTATTTAATGTTTCATTTGATAAATATTACTTTTATGGGGAATACAATTCAAATTATTACATAGTTGTAAGGGATTTTGTAACTCTATTTTCATTCATTATGTTAATATTCTATTTCATTGATTATGTCTTTCTATGTTTATGGGTAAAATTACTTTTGATTAATATTACGTGTTATTTTCACTTTTTTTAAGTTTATTTATAGTAAATACATATAATCTATTCATTTGATTAATGATATGAAATTTCTAAGGGACTTCGTCTCAATTTTCATTTCATTAAGACCTGCTCAGTTTTAAGAACCTAATCATTTATATGGGGTGTATCAAATACCCCTTTGATATCATTTTATGTATGAAATTATATTTAATTATATATATATATTACCATTAATATAATTATTTTTTTTAGTTACATACCATTTTACATATGGTTTTTACCTTGAATGTTATTTAACTAGGAAAATATTGATAAAATTGGATCCTTGAAAAAAAATATTTTGATAAGGAATTTTTTTTGTGAATTAAATTAGTTATTTTTTGTATAATGAATGATTTTTACAAGAAGGTATGGGTGGGTACTAGTTATATATAGCCTCTCAATGCATCAACAGATCTCCTGAGACAAAATAGTTAATGACAAACCATTCAGATTAGTTTCTAAGAATAAAGAGATGAGTCTCTACACATAGAGTTAAAACATCTTTTGAAAGGTATTGATGGTAGTGATTAAAGTACTAGATACATGAAATAAACTAATTTTTCATTTTATACATTCAGTATTAAATTATTACTATCCATGATATTTTTATTATAAAAAAATATACATATACATTTATATTATTAGTTTATTGATAAAATGGAATGTTTTTTCGTTATTTACCATTCCATATTGATTTATACAGATTGGTTATTCTTCACCTATTATTTATTCATGTTTCTACTATACATAACCCTTATAGAGCATTTAAGATCACCCTTTTCTTTGTTTTCCTTTCCAAGGTTATGAATATGAAATCTTTGAATAAGTGTCAAGGAAGATATTTATTTGAAGTTTCTATGTTCTATGTCTAATTACTAACATAATAAGGGATCCCTATATTTAACTAGTTCTTCAATTTATTTATTTATTCAAGACTCTAAACTAATCATTCCTTGGTGATGTGATCTCTTATATCTATGTTCTAGTAAAAAAGTAGGAAATTAGATATGGACTACTAGGGTTGGGGTATTTACTATAAAAATTTAATCCCTCATTATATCGACTTTTGATAGGTGGTTATGGGAAATGAATAACATCGGTTCTTGATATGGTAGTGTTATGTATTCACAAATGATGATTCCATATACCATTTAATATATTTAGAGATGATTATAGATATTTAACTTAACAAAACTATATATTAGAATATATAATAAACTAAGTGCATTATTTTAGTATGGTTTAATAATAATTTAAGGAGATGGATTAAGAAATAAAATAAAAATTATCATTGAAGATTGTTACCTTTTCTTTGGGTAACCTCCTTATGATTTCATCAAAAATCCATCTTAGGTTGGATTTCTGACAAGAATAAAGGATATATAATGTGAGGTGGGTATTAAAGAAATTAATAGGTTTGGGTATTTTTAAAATAAATGGTTTTGGATTTTTGAAGAGGATAGGATAAGGGGTGGCCTTTTATTAGTGAGGTGAGTGACACACATGTACTTTTTGGAAAGAAAAACGTGTACCCAGGTTTTTTACATTCTAAAAGGATCCAAAATAGAACATTATTGAGACTTAGACTTGGTAATGTATTAATATGGATATAAAAATTGTTTTGGGAATGTTTTGTTTATTTTTAACCCATATTTTTTACTTTACCCCCCCCCCCAAGAAAAATCATTTTACCCTAACCGTGGGTAAATAATTTTTACCTCTTTTACTATTAATTTTGTTCTGAAAATCTTGTCGAACATATTAAATAATATAAATTATTCTAACTCAAAATATCAAAACCATTGTTTAAAATTTCAAGTCAATGATGTTGAAAAAATAATTTAAAATTAAACCCATTGACTTGATGAGAAAGTGGGTTTCCAAAGAGAAAACATTAAAAAGATTACAACGTTTTTTATCAAAATTTTATATAAAAATGATTCAATTGAAATAAATTTAATTAAATGACATATAATAAAAAAGTAATTTATAACCCATTTTAAAACAAAAAATTAACATTATAAATTCCTTAAATGAAAATGAAATTTTGAATAAAAACATGTATTTTTCACTATTCAAAAAATAGTCTTTCCATAAAAATTCAAAATATTCACCCTTAGATAATTTTGATAATATGATTTAAAAATACAACATTATTTCATTAAATAAATTTTATAATAGTATCAAAAAAAATTCTATTTTTAACCAATTGAAATGAAAACATATTTTTGAGAAAATAATGTTTTCAAATCATATAATGACTTTACTAAAAATAATGTATTTTTTATCAATATGTTTTATTTATATAGAATCATTATACATAATATTTAAAATGTGTTTATTCCTACCCATTCTCTAATGTTTGAAATTTATGAAATAATGGTATTGTTTAAATAATAATATTAATAATTTTTCATGGTTTATTAAAACATGGTGTTTCATGTAACATAATCTAAAGTTTATGATGCATGTAACACACACTATCAATGAAATTATATTTATTCAAAAATTATTTCATAAAATATCAGGGTGTTATGTCAACTCTCCGAGATGTAATTCTAAGGAAATTATGAAACCTCCTCAACACCTCCTATCATAGCATAACTGGTGTAACTGTCCATCATCGATCAAGGATGACATGCTCGCCACCTTTAGAAAATTAAATAGGAACATTCCAATGAATTTATGGTCACCAATATCTCATAATTTATATCCCAATTTTATGACACCATACCTCACTAAAAAAGTGGAGGGTTAAGAACCATTGACCAGAGGCATGTTGCATCATCATCTTTTTTAAGGGACAACTATAAAGAAGTCAACTACTCTGAAACCTCACTCAATAACTGTGAATAAAAACCCTCAATGTGAGCATTTGATTGCACGATCATGCACTTAGGTGGCTCTCAAGATTACAAAAACAAAAATATTGTTATATCTGTTTTAACTATCATGTTTGAGATGAAATATCCTAACATGTGGACCTCAAAAATCCATAACTGACTCTATGAGAACTCTCTATACAGTTGGTACTCTCTAAGAATGTCCTTAACTATCCTAAAGTGTATCGCACACACAAACTCTGACACCGAGCAAAAAAGTATTTCCTAGAAGAACATGAATCTGATCTAATCCCAGAAGTGTTGAAAGAAAACATTCCATTAGTCTCAAAAACACTACTACATAATTCAACCTGATGAAGGGTATTAATATGAATTCCAAGAAATTGTATTAGCATTAAGAATCCACCCTCTTTATATCATCTGTTCACACCCAGAACTACTGATAAAAAAAAACTAATGTCAAAATAATTGAATAAATTCACCCCTAACCATAGAATTCATCTATTCTTGGTGTTGGAAACTCCATATTGATAGTCTCATTGTCTAGGAAATGTTATCCACACCTATCCCAACGCTCTCATCCACCCCATGGTGAGAAGAAATATATTTCCTAAGTAAAAAATTTGGTTATAAAAAATCCCATGATATATAGATTTATGCATATGTATTTTTATCCCTAGTATCTCTTCAGTGTCATCTAATATTCAAGAAAATATCACAACTATAAAATAGGCTTATTGCCATAGTTCGAACTTGTGGAAATATGGTCCAAAACCATGGTCATATCCTACTACCATAGTTTTCTAAATGGTTTCTATTATATCTATTTCAATAGAGTAACATATTTCCAAATTTCAAATGATTTAAATAGGTGGATTTAGTCATGGTTTAAAATATTGTAATAGGTGGAAATACCCATGGTTTTAACCGTGACAATAGATAGATATAGGAACAGTTGAAACCTTGGAAATATGTGGTTATTATAACATCAAAGGTAAATAAAGAATATGAAATTTTTCATATTGGATTCTATTTTCAATGGCATACCCGACACTCAAAAATGGGTTTCTCTGAAATCTTATGTTGTACACATTGCTAAGTAATACTGAAAATAATAATAATATAATATTATTATTTTGAATGGTAGTTAATGCGTAGCCGTTGTACTGATAAGAATGAATAGAACTAACTATGTTATTATTAAACATGTTTTTAAATGTTTTTACATTTATCTAATAAATTTATAGGCTTAAAAGAAGAATGAATCCAATTTTAAGCATAAATATTCTAATATTTTTAAAAGGTGGTATTACCGCCTTCTGATGAAGAACCTTTTTTTAATCTAGTTTTTGTCTCTTTTATATATAAGATTTGACAAAATAATATTATTTTATAGAATTAGGACATCAAAACTTACTTCGGGAAATTTATTGATATTTTTATGATAAAGTTCATTTTTAATGAATTGTGAAAAATACTGCATTTTAAGTCAAAACTATATTTTCATATAATTTTTATATGCTTATATTATCCTTTTAATTGTTTTAAAGGTGTAATGGTATTATATTTTTATCATTTAATTAAATTATGGTCTTTGGAAGTAATTTCATCTTTAAATTAGACATAAACACATGTCAGTCTTTTGGTAGTTTTTACTTCTTAAAAACATGCTTTTTGGTTTTGACAATGGGTATTAATTTTAACTTAATTTCTGAAACATATGTATTTTGAATTTGGAAAAATGTATTCCATATTTTGAATCTAGAGGTCAAATTTTTTTAAATAGGTACTTTTTATTTTAGACATTATGAGTAGTAAATTCAGTAAATATTTTATTTACCAAGGTTAAAGGGTAAGTCTAGTAAATAATGGTAAAAAATAATATTAAAATAATATTAAATTACATAACATGTTTTATAAAACTATTGGATGAGATATTTTTGACCATGGGAATCCTTGGGTCGATTTTTGGACCCCATGGAGCCACTTGTGTGTCAAAATGACGTTTAATTTATTTTAATTTAATGTAAAGGAAAATATAACCTAAACATGTATCATTTACTAAACCAATTTTTATATAGGGTTATATAGGTTATATATTAGACTATAAATATTATTTATAAAGATAAATATATTTCCAACATCATAGTATTTTAATTATAATTTATAGACATCATATAAATATTGTTATTTAGGACACAATTGTGATGTAGTGATTACCTTATTAATGAATGTTTTAAATAAAAGTGATTATAAAAATAAAAATAAATTTATTTTAAAGCATTTCATTCCATACATAAATTTTATGTATGATTAAGAATTGTTTTATATTTATTAATGAAGTTTTTTCAAAATAATCAAGTTTTTTTGTTTTTTTAAAAATTCCTGATACAAATAGTATAAAAATTGACATAAATGAGGTTTTAAATTAGTTAATATTTTATTAAATAATTTAATAGTCCTAAAAATATAATATTTGGCCAAATGTCATATATGATGTTACAATTTTCATCAATGATCCATTTTTTGGTATCTTGTCATTTTATAGTAAGTATGGTCATCATATATTATGAATATACAAGGAGACATGGTAAAAGTTAAATTAGATTACTAATGGTTAAAGCTAAAGGATAAGATTACTTTTGTAAACTAAAATAGTCTAAAACAAATTTTATGAGATTATCTTGACCCATAATCATCTCATGTTATAAATATATCACTTTTGTGTTATTATAATTCTATAATCAAATATTAATAAAAAAATACATTCAAACTTTCCTAAAGAGCCCCTTCTCCCTCTTATAAAAGAACATCAAGTCTAACCCTTACTCACACCTCTAAAGACCCATTGGCTCATACAACAACTACCCTAATAAGATGAAAACATTACTTAATTACTCCTAGAATCCTTACCCTAGGAAGAATCCAACTCAAGAGAGCCCTTTGGCACTAATAAAAAGAAGTTACCTGATTTGAGGTAACGTCTTCTCTCAGGTTCCTTTCAGTTATTTTTTCCTTATCCACTCCCTATTCTCTTAGTATTATTTTTTTAAATAATAAAAAACATATACTAAATATTCTATGTTTTTTTATGATAATTATTCAATATACACTTACACACACATCCCACTAATGGGTATAGAACATACTTTTTCTGTGGACGGTGAACTACTGCCTCACGAAACGATGATTGTTCAATCTTTTCCTACCACCTATTATGGATGACATTAAGATGAAAATATAATTATATATCATATTTATGATATATAATTTATCTCTATACTATGGTATTTCTCATTTATAACATATTTTTATGCTTTTCATGTTCAATAAATATGATAATTTCAGTTGAGGAAGTGCAGACTACCACCCCCTCTAAGTGATATGACTTCTTCATGATACAAATAGAACAAATAAAAGATGGAATTAATGAAATTACATGAAATATATAACATATATATTATATTTTAATTATAATATACCTATTTATCATTTTGTTTTCATTATTTTAAATAAGAAAAATAAATCAAAGTAGCGTTCATGTGTACGTACGGCTCACCGTCTCCATGAACTGTGCTTTTCATTTATTAAATCCAAAGGCTATGGAATAATATAAATACATATATACTATATATTTATGTTATATATGATATCTAAATCACTAATATAATTCTGTATATAATGGAATATTAAACACATGGACAATTTATAATTATGACAAGTTCACTTTTGACTCATGTTCTGAACATCGAAAAAAAATGTCTAATATGATCTCAAATAATTAACCAATTGTTATATCAAGGTAATAAGTGATATAAAAGGAATAATAATGTTAAAAAGGATTAAAATAAATTATAAATTAACTTAAGTTTATTATTTATGAAATTAAATAACGAACGTGTCAATTCAGACATGAGGTAAGGGACATTGTCTCAATCTCTTTTATTTGAGGAGTATTTTGATTTATACATGACTTGATTTAATAAAGTGTATAAAACCATTTAACATTTAGTTTCACTATAATAAAATATCTTTATATGTATCATTTTACTAAACAAAAAATGGAATTTTTCTTTTTAATGTACGCGGTGACAACAACCTTTCCACCACCGTGAGAATTATTTGATATTTTTCTTCCTTAACAAGCCTTGATGTTTTTGAATGGAAAATAAATACCATAATTTGGTATTTAAAATGGTTTTAAATTATTATTTACTATTTCAATATATTTAAATTATTTCTTTTGATTTCATATGATATTTTTATGATTGAAATGTTGATACTAGAAATCTTTTATGTGTGATGATTATATAATGGTACATGAAATTTTACGGGTGGTTAAGTGAAAAAACCAAATGGTGGGTGGTTTTGTGATAAACCAAGTATGGGTGGCTACATTATAATCTCAAATGCATTGGGTATGGAAGTTGGTTTTATGGATATTCAATTTGTAAGAATGATTTGTGGAAGTCGACCATATAGTTATTCCATTTAAGTATGATGATGTCTCAAGTTTACCTTTTATATGTTATGTGTGCTTTAAATGGGTTTTACAGTAAAATTTCTATTACAAAAGCATAATCAATTAGATTTTATTTAGTAAAGAGTATTTAATACTTCATAATGTTTAAAATTATTACTTATGATAAATTATTCATGGTTTAATTTTTTTTTGAAAGACTAACAGTTTTCATTCTTCGTGTATCCCTTGCTGAGATTTTTATGATCATCCCATGTTTTGAAATGTCTTTCGCAGGACTTATAGTGGAATTGAGTCATGGATGGGATCAAATAAAATTCATGAAATTTAAAACATTGAACTAAACATGTTACTTTTTTTAAAGAGTTTTTAATTTATAAAAAATTGGATATTGAGTATAAGTGTTCACATGTAATATTCAAATTGTTATGTATAATTTATGACCTAATTCTCTAAAGCTCTAAACCTGAAAAGATACTCAATCTAAATTTTTAAATTAATTCAATATTATGTAATGTTTAAGGCTGGGGCCTTACAGTTGGTATCGTAGGTCATTTTAGATAACTGTAGGAGTTAGAATTTTGTTTATAGAATATCCATAAATAATTTTTACATTGTGTTGAAATTGAAGTGATATTGAATTTGAAGATTACTATGTGGCTTCATCTAGGATATGTTTGTTCGGAATGGTTTTATGTAGAGGAAACATGGCATCGGTGCTAAGAAGTCATTAAAAGGAGAATAACCTTCCAAATCAGCATCTCGAGATGGTTGGAATCTGAACTGAACAATTAGTTTTAGTAATGGTGTAGTTGAATCAGGATATAAATGGTGGTGGTATACATGCATGATATCAAACATATCAACCCCATCGGAACATTTCTACAGTAGATCATTTCACAAGGAAACATCCCCATCATTCAAAGGATCATCTATCCCTATTCAAAATGAGGGTGGATCAAAGAACAGGAAAATATTTTTAATGTCATGGTTTTTATAGACAATCAAAAGCATTGTCTTTTTGTTTATTATTTTAAGGATAATCAGATCTGAGGTGGTAGATGGTTAAAAATATCAGGGATAGTGAAAAGATTTATTCTCTTGGTTGGGATGATTCAAAGGTATGTTTCTTGAGAAATATTTTCCTAAGGTGGTTCGACTTAATATGGAGAAACTATTATTAGAATTGAGATAGGAGGATGACTAAGTAGATGCTTACGAAGAAATGTTCACTCAAGTTGAAAGGTATGCTCCAAATTTCATCCAAGATCTTGATAGTATAAATCGATTTTACTCAGGACTAAAACCATGATATCGAAGATAATTAGCCTCTTGTGAATTCAAAAGATATGAGAAACTTTTCATATGTGACAAGAAAGAAGAAATGGAGTTTTCTAATGATCAGGTGTTCCATGAGATCATGACAAAAGAGGTCTAGTTAGTAGGGAAAGGGAAATTATTCATCAAAGAATCCTGGAGGTAAGAAAATTAAATTTACATCTTGTAAGAAGTGTGGTAAAATTAATCCTAGAGAATTTATCTAAAAATATAGAAAGTTCTTATGGTGTGGTAAGATTGGTTATATTGCTCGTAACTATAAGAAATATGATTAATCAGGAAATTAAAAACCAGAAGTAAGATATTTTAGTTGCAATGTGTTTGGGAATTATGCCAATGTGTTTCCAAAGTTGATTACCCAGGGTGGAAATATGACAGCCCTGCTTTTGTTACAAACTTAAACATGATTTATTACATAAAACTTCACTTGATACAACAAAGAAGATTGAGAGATTTATTGTATTTGGGGATTAAGATCGTTACATAAAAACTTAAAACATGAAATACAACATCTTTATTGAAATATTCCTTTACATGACCACTACATTCCCTTGTACTTAGCATTGCATGGGATAACCTGAGGACATGCATAAGAAAAGGGTGAGATATAAAGCCCAGTAAGGGAATAAAAATGGAGTAACATGAGGAGTAAAATACTTGTTTGGAATTATTCATATCAATAGTGCACAAGATAAACATGAACATAAAGTAATGATAAATCATTATAATCATAACATGGAAATGTGGAAACAACACTTAACATGGAATTATCATGAGCCAAGGCTCATTGCAAATAGAGCATGAGTAAATCCTCATTACACATAAAGAAAAAGTAAACCCTCATTGCACTTTAATTAGCATGAGTCAATACTCATTGCAAATGATGTATCATGATACTATACTTTACCCAATGAATTATAGTTCTATAAGGGCACACCCTTCTTAAACATTTAATTTCATGCATAAGTGTGCCACATGGATCATAAAATATGAATTCATTAAACATAATCATTTATTCCATGATAAATGAATGTGGAATTATTACATGAAACTTTATAATAAATAAGTAAATGTGCATAAAGGTGAATACCCTTGATGGAGAAATGGGCATGGTATTCACTACACAATATCATTGGCTTATAAAGGCGGTGCGATTTCAGCAGCATAATGACGTGACATAAGAATTCATAAAAAAAAGTTGATGAGAGAGAAAGGGGCTCCTCATCATATTTACATGTAATGGACAGTAAAGAGGTCGTATAGATACATGTCCCAACAATTGTAATGGAATTTAGATTCATGATACAAAATTATTGCTTGAATGTAAATGAGGAGAGAGAAGTTCCTTTCAGAATTTTGGAATAGTAACGGGTGTACATGGGAGGAATTTAATGAGAGAGAAAGTGGTCTCCCATAATTCAAACATAAATAGGGTATTATTAGGTAGGTGTGAAACCATACCCCAACATTCATAATTGAAATTAAAAGGGCAAAACAACTTAATGAAAATTGGACAAAAATGAGAAGGGAAGAAAAAACACTTACTTGGAAGTGTGCTTCCAAAGGCTAGAGAGAGGATTTTGAGAGGCTTCTTGGGAGAATGGGGAACCTTTGGAGGATACTAGAGATAGTAGCGTAGATGTTGGACGAACTCCAAAGGCTTTGAGTGAGGAGGAAGTGGGAGCTTGGGTGGGTTTATATAGGAATGCTGAGGGGATTTTTTATTATTTAGGTTTGGGACCCCTTATATTAAATTAATCCAAACCACAAACCATCCCATGGTTTTTGCCCATGGTTTTTGGAAAAAGGAAGATTAAATTTTTTTTATAAGGCAAAAGTCTGAACTTCTTAAAATAATAGGGTTGATTATGTGGAGGTGAGACACACTCCCATGGAAATTAATTTAAAAAGACAAGGTGTTTAATAAGTCTTGAGGGTTCCATTAATGCTTTGAGAAGTAAGTAAAACAAACCCAAAATCAAATTATTTTAATGTTAAAACATATATTGGCCGAACATAAAGATTATAGTATTTTATTACATCACTATTAGGTCATTATGATATCATAAAACACATTATATATTTAAACGATATTTAATTTTTACCCAAAATATTTGACTGTATCAGAAAATTATGAAAAATTCACCGTTGGATAATTTCTATGTCCTGATTCCATAAATAACATTTATTTTATCTAAATAATTTTCTAAATATGTTAATTTTCACTTTTAAAATAAAAACTGACATTTATCGAAAATTCACGGGTTTTGACAGAAATGGCTTTCAAACCTTAATAAAAATTATAATTGCATTCATAAAATTATAAGATCATTTATATTTAATAATAATTAATTTAATAATAATAATAATATTTTATTTTATTAAAATATTATTAAATTAAACAATACCTTTATTTAAAAAAATAGATTTCTTAATTAAATAATAACTAAAAACACTATTTGTACATTTCAAACTATTTACAATGTATCAATAATGACTAGAAATTATATACATTATTATATACAAAAATAATGTACATGAACATAGTACTATTTATTTGTAACATAACCCCTTAAAACAACCACATAAGACCTAAGGGTAATGTGTGCGATGGTGATAGATTCTTGGGGTGGCTCGGATAACATCACTCGAGTGGTAATCTCTATCAACTTCCACTTTTCCCGTAGACTGTCCCGTTCGAGCATGACATGATGAAGCTCAGCTTGGGCATGGTCATGTGTGAAGCCCAAGGATTCCACCTCTTTTCCGAGCTCCGACAAATGGGCTTCATATGGGGAAATTCTACTGGATGAGGCCATAGCTTCCTTTGTCTGAGTAAATTTGGATTTTTTAATGCCCTATATTTATACTAATCATGCGATCACTATTAAATGGCTATATTAGAAATGGTCAAAATTCTTAACATAAAACCAATGAAGTTGACATTTTATATAAACATAAAGAGACATTTAATTAGATGACGAGGGATTTCCATTAATGAACCTTTGGGTCGTTACAATATTCCCCCTTAAGAAATTTATCCCTTGAAATTTTTCTTTTCCCACAATAAAACAGATGTGGGTAACTCAGCTTCATCATTTCCTCCGATTCCCAAGTCTCTTCTTCAAACTTGTGGTTTCTCCACACCACCTTGATGAGGGGCATTGTCTTATTTCATAGAACTTTTTCTCTATGATTTATGATCCTCACTGGTTGATCCTTATAAGAAAGATCATCTTCTAATTATACCACCTCAGTAGAGAGTACATGTGAAGGGTCTGGTATGTACTTCCTTAAGAGGAATACATGAAAGACATCATGTACTTTGGCCATAGTAGGTGTAAGTGCTAGTCGATAGGACAGAGCCCCAACACGATCAAGAATCTCAAAGGGGCCGATATACCTTGGACTTAACATCCCTTTCTTTACAAACCTCATGACCTTCTTCCATGGAGATATGCGTAGAAAAACCTTGTCTTGAACGTTAAACTCAAGGTCTCATCGATGATTATCTGCATAACTCTTATGTCGACTCTGGCGGCCTTGATATGCTGCTGAATGGTTTTCACCTTCTCCAATATTTCCTCGACCATTTCTGGTCCAAGAAGCTTATATTCACTGACCTCGTCCCAACATGTCGGTGTTCTTAACCTTTTCCCATACAAGGCTTCATATGGTGCAATTTGGATGCTCGAGTGAAAAATATTGTTATAAGAGAACTCAACCAGATGAAGATTTTGATCCCATCCTACTTTAAAGTCTTTTGAGCTTGTTATCAACATGTCCTCAAGTGTATGGATAGTCTACTTGGATTGGCCATCAGTTTGAGGATGATTGGCCGTACTGAAGTTCAGTTCAGTATTCAGAGCATGTTGAAGACTCTTCCAAAACATAGAGGTGAATCTTGGATCTTGGTCAGATACAATAGATAGTGGTACTCTATGCAACCTTACCACTTCCCTGATATATATCTATGCCAGTTGATCCAAAGATAAATCCTCCTGATTAGAAATGAATTGTGCAGTCTTTGTAAGACGATCGACAACAACCTAGATTTCATTGTTGCCATTGGATGTCCTTGGAAGTCCGGTGACAAAGTCCATGGTGATGTTCCCCCATTTCCATTCTGGTATAAGAAATGGTTGCATCATCCCCTTAGACTTCTGCCTCTCTTCCTTCAGTTGCTGACACACCAGGCACTTTGATGTATATTCAGCGATCTCCTTCTTCATATTATCCCACAAAAAGTTTTCTCGGAGATCTCAATACATCTTTGTGCTCCCTGGGTGAATAGAGAAATTTTAACTATGTGCATCATACAAAAGTCCCTTCTTCAGCTCCGGACATGATGGAACACATAGTCTTTTCCCAAACCACACAATTCCATCTTCATTAACATTAAACTTCGAGGATTTCACTTTTATGATAGCTTCCAATTTTTCTTGAATTCCCACATCATCCTTTTGAGCATCCTTTAACCTTTCCAAAAGAGACGGTTGAGCAATCATTTGTGAAATCATTGATTATGTTCCTTTCTTTATGATTCCCACATCCATCTTCAGCATGTCTAAGAAGATTGGATCCTTCCCAATTCTCATCATTGATAGAATTGCTGGGGCCTTTCTACTTAGGGCATCTGCCACCTTGTTCGCTTTCCCAGGGTGGTAATGTATTGAACAGTCCTAATCCTTGATGATATCTATCCATCTTCTCTGGAGAATATTAAGCTCTTTCTATGTGAATATATATTTAAGACTCTTGTGGTCAGTATATATCTCACATTTCTCTCCATAGTGATAATGCTGCCAGATTTTCAAGGCAAAGATCATGGCTGCCAACTCGAGATCATGTGTTGGATAGTTTCGCTAATGGATTTTCAACTACATTGAGGCATTGGATATCACTTTATCATTCTGTATCATCACACAACCTAAGACCTTCCTCAAAGCATCACTGAATACCACAAAATTTTCCCCACTTGTGGGTAAAGTGAGAACGAGCGCAGTGATAAGCCACATTTTCAACTCCATGAAGTTTCTTCGCATTCATCACTCCATGAAAAGCTTACTCCCTTCCGAGTTAGCTTGGTTATAGGGTTGGGAAATCATGAGAAATTCCTCACAAATCGATGATAATACCCAGCAAACCCCAAGAAGCTACAGATATCTGTTACCGATGTTGGACTCGACCATCCCTCAATTGCATCTGTTTTGGAGGGATCCACAGATATCCCATTGCTTGTGATGATATGACCCAAGAATGATACTTCCTTCAACTAGAACTCACACTTTCTGTACATTTCATAGATCTTCTCCTTGCACAAATTCTTCAGTACCATTCTTAAATTCTCCTCATGATCCTCCTTGGTTTTGGAGTATACTAGAATATCATCTATAAAGACTACCACAAATTTTTCTAGGTAATCTCTAAAGACTATGTTCATTAATTCCATGAAGATTTCTAGAGCATTAGTGAGTCTGATAGGCATTACTATGAATTCATAGTGCCCGTATCTTGTGCGAAAAGCAGCCTTGGGGATATCTTCCTTCTTCACCCTTACTTGATAATATCCTGACCGCAAGTCCACCATGGAGAAGTATTGTGCTCCATGCAGCTGATCAAACAAGTCATCAATTCTTGGTAGAGGATACTTTTTCATTATCGTGATTTTGTTAAGTTCACGATAATTGATGCAAAGCTGCATTGACACATCCTTATTCTCAATGAAAAGGACTGGTGCACCCCATGGTGAAGCACTTGGGCATATAAACCCTTTATCTAGATTCTCTTGTAGTTGTTTCTTCCGCTCATCAATCTCTATAACAACCATTCAATATAGAGTCTTGGATATTGGTAAATCCCCAGGTATAAGTTCAATTGAGAATTCAACATCTCTTCTAGGAGGAAGACAAGGCAGTTCCTCGGGAAACACTTCCGCGAATTCCCTCACAATAGGCATTTCTTCAAGGATGGTTTCTTCCTTGGACTCAATCATCTGAGCCAGATACACATGCTCATATGGAATTAATATCCATGATTGAGATGATGGAGTTAAAGGAGATTCATCTTCCTCCTTATACTTGTAAAGAATCGGGGGTCGATTCTCCATATGGAATGTGATTTCCCTCTCTCGAAAATTTATGTTGGCTCTATATAAGGAAAGCCAATCCATGCCAAGAATTGCATCAAATTCCACTAGAGGGAGTATAACAAGGTTCGCCAGGAAATTTAATCCACAAATTATAATAGGGGATGGCTTATATTCATGGGATGCAATGATTTCCCCATTTTCCATACTCACCAACATGTTCACTTCCATGATTTGTGGTGGTGCTGGGATTGTTCTACTAAACTTTTGAGATATAAAACAATGCATAGAACCTAAATCAAAAAGTACATTCTATATTCTTGAATGAATAACTAGCATACCTGTCACCACTTTGTTGTTGGGGTTCACTTCGGCAGAAGAGATGGTAAGAGCTCTTCCTTGCTGCCTTGGAGGTTGTTTGTTGCCTCTGAAAACCCTTGGATTAGGGCACTAATGTGCAAAATGACCCGGTTCTTTGAATTTTTAGCATTGAACAACGTGTTGAGGTTCGAACGGAGTGTCCCTCTACTATGTCGCAGCTTCGGGTCATTCTTGCTTACAGTTAATAGCTAGGTTCCCCTCTCTTCCACACCTGAAGCATTTCCTTGTCCCCTTTAGGCAATTTCCAGGGTGCTTCTTTCCGCACTTTTGGAAAGTGGGGTGCGGGATCTTCTTAGCACCGTTGGATTTATCCATTGGACCATCGGAATTGAATTCCACCTTACGCTTCTTATCCCCATGATACCCCTATTACTCTCCGATATACATTTCGACCTTGAGGGCACATCAGACAATTTCCTCGTAGCTGTCGAAGTCACGGATTGCTAATGCTTTCTCTAGGCTAGGCTTCAACCCACCAAAGAAGCGACCAAATTTGCATTCTGGGGTAACGACAAAGCCGTAAGCATATCATGAAAGCCTGGTGAAGTTTTCCTCGTACGCTCCAACAGATTCTTCATCTTTTTTCTTGAGGGAAAGGCAGTCCCTTTCCATCTTAAGCTGGAGGGTGGGCGGAAAATATTTATCGATAAACATCTTCCAGAAATCCTTCCATTCCAATGCCTCAATCTCATCCTCAGGATTAGTATTTTTGATCAACATCCACCATTGATCATCATCACCCTCCATACGATAAGACTCCAGGAGAACCTTCTATTATTCAGAACATTGAAGGATGGAGAAAATCTTTTCAATGGAGTTGATCCACTGTTCAGCGATCATGGGATCAGATGATCCACTAAAAGTAGGAGGCCTTTTTCTGATGAAGCTCTTGATAGAGACTTGTTCTTTATTAGGGGGGGTTGACCATTCCTCTTGACCCATGTTTCTATTAAAAACTTGAGTTAGATGAGAGAGAAGTGTGACAATGTTTTCAATTCCCGCTCCCATTGGATTTGGCATCCCATTAGTACAGTCATCACACTGATCTTCACATCGGTTGTTAGCCCGAGTCCTCCTATTACCGACCATTGGCTGGAATAAAAGGAAATTTAGGGGTAACACATAAAGGGTAATTCAAAGTCAAAAGTTGATGACCTCTAAATAAACTTTTATTTACTTAACTCATGAGTCTATAGGCTTCAATCTTGGCGTTTCATGATCTACTTTCTAACATATATTCTTAGGGGTTTTTTTATTCCATTGATAAGGGTTCATACTATTCTTTTGAATTTACCAAAGCATATCCCTAGAGAGTGTCGTAAGAAAGAGTGCAGCATGGCCCGTTGTCATGTACCAGTTCCTGTTCGAGTCTAGCTCAAAGCGGTGTTTTCGGGTTTTACCCCTAGGATACATCTGTGCCAGATCCGCCCCTACCTTCTTGTATCCAGACATGGATGTATTTTCTTGATAACCCACTTACTCAATACTCACCAAAACATAGGGATTTCTTTATTGTTTTTAGTCTTGTATCTTAGGATTTACTAGGGGTTTTTAATCCTAATCCCAAAAATAACTAAACCTATCCTCTGATACCAACTATGACAACCCTGCTTTTATTACAAACATAAACATGATTTATTACATAAAAATTCACTTTATACAACAAATATGATCGAGAGGTTTAGTGTATTTTTGGATTAGGATCATTACATAAAAACATAAGACATGAAATACAACATCTTTATTGAAAAATTTATTTACATGACCACTACATTCCCTCGTACTTAGCATTCCATGGGATAACCTAAGGACATGCATAAGAAAAGGGTGAGCCATAAAGCCCAGTAAGGGAATACACATGGAGTAACATGAGGAGTAAAATACATGTTAGACATTAGGAATATAAATAGATCACAAGAGAAACATGAACATAAAGGCATGATAAATCATGATAATCATAACATGGAAATGTGGAAACAACACTTAACATGGAATTAGCATGAGCCAAGGCTCATTGCACATGGAGCATGAGTAAATACTCATTGCACATAAAGCATGAGTAAACCCTCGTTTCACTTGAATTAGAATGATTCAACACTCATTTCACATGACGTATCATGATACTATACTTTACCAAATGCATTGGAGTTCTATAAGAGTGCACCATTCTTAAACAATTCATTTCATGCATTAGTGTGCCACATGGATCATAAAACATGGATTCATTAAACTTAATCATTTATTCCACGATAAAGGAATGTGGAATTAATACATCAAACAATATAATCAATTATTAAATGTGAATAAAGGTGAATACCCTTGATGGAGAAATGGGCATGGTATTCACTACACAATGGCATTGGCTTGGAAAGTCGGTGCGATTTCTACAGAGTAACGACGTGACATAAGAATTCATAAGAAAAATTTGGTGAGAGAGAAATGGGTTCCTAATAATAATTACATGTAATGGATATTAATGAGGTTATATATATACATGTCCCAACAATTGTAATGGAATTTAGATTCATGATACAAAAGTATTGCTTGAATGTAAATGAGGAGAGAGAAGTTCCTTTTGGAATTTCGGCATAGTAACGGGTGTACATGGGAGGAATTTAATGAAAGAGAAAGGGTTCTCACATAATTAAAACATAATGAGGGAAGTATGATGGAGGTGTGAAACCATACCCCAACATTCATTATTGAAATTAAAAGGGAAAAACAACTTAAAGAAAATTGGACAAAAATGAGAGAGGAAGAAAAAACCCTTACTTGGAAGTGTGCTTTGAAAGGCAAGAGGGAGGATTCTAAGAGGATTTTTTGGATCTTGGGGAATGTTGGGAGGATTCTAGAGAGAGTAGGGCAGAGTTTAGATGAACTCCAAAGGCTTTTAGTGAGGCGGATGTAGGAGCTTGTGCCGGTTTATATAGGAAAGGTGAGAGAATTCTTTATTATTTAAGTTTGGGACCCCTTATATTAAATTAATCCAAACCACAAACCATCCCATGGTTTTGCCCATGGTTTTTGGAAAAAGGAAGAGGAATAAAATATTTTATAAGGCCAAAGTCCGAACTTTATAAAATAATAGGGTTTCTTATGTGGAGGTGAGTCACACTCCCATGGAAATTAATTTAAAAAGACAGGGTGTCTAATAAGTCTTGAGGGGTCCATTAATTCTTTGAAAAGTAAGTCAAACAAACCCAAAATCACATTATTTTAATGGTAAAAAATATATTGGCCGAAAATAAAGATTATAGTATTTTATTACATCACTATTGGGTCATTATGATGTCATAAAACACATTATATATTTAAACGGTATTTAATTTTTACCCAAAAAATCTGACTATCTCAGAAAATTATGAAAACTTCACCGTGGGATAATTTAGATGTCCTGATTCCAGAAATTACATTTATTTCATCTAAATAATTTTCTATATATGTTAATTTTCAATTTTAAAATAAAAACTGACATTTATCGAAAATTCACGGGTTTTGACAGAAATGGCTCTCAAACCTTAATAAAAATTGCAATTGCATTCATAAAATTATAAGATCATTTATATTTAATAAAAATTTATTTAATAATAATAATAATATTTTATTAAAATATTATTTAATTCAAAAATCCCTTAATTTAAAAAAAATAGAATTCTTAATTAAATAATAACTGAAAACACTATTTGCACTTTAAAAACTATTTACAATGTATCAATAATGACTAGAAATTATATTCATTATTATATACAAAAATAATGTACATGAACATAGTACTATTTATCTGTTACATAACCCCTTAAAACAGTTGCATAAGACCTAAGGGTAAGGTGTGCGATGGTGACAGACTCTTGGGGTGGCTCAGATAACATCGCTCGAATGCTAATCTCTATCAAATTACACTTTTCCTATAGATGGTCCTGTTCAAGCATGAAATGAGGTAGCTCAGCTTGGGCTTGGTCAAGAGCGAAGCCCAAGGATGCCACCTCTTTTCTGAGCTCCGAAAAATGGGCTTCGTATGAGGAAATTCTTCTGGATGAGTCCATCGCTTCCTTTGTCTGAGTAAATTTGGATTTGTTAAAGCCCTATATTTATACTAACCATGTGATCATTGTTCAACGACTATATTAGCAATACTTCTTAACATAAAACAAATGAAGTTGACATTTTATATAAACATAAAGAGACATTTAGTTAGATCAAAAGGGATTTCAATTAATGAAACATTGTGTCGTTAGAAGAAACTAGACAGATCAAAAGTAGAAGGGTAGGGAAAATCATTATCTACTACTAAGATTGGTGTCATACCATTAAATTAAGTGGTATCCGATATATTGTTTGTTTTTTCAGATTATTCCAAAGTATTGTCTAATTCAGAGTCTACAAATTCATTCATTTCCGAGAAATTTTTGGCTAAATTTGGAATTCCACATCAATAAATGAATACAGAACTTACGGTAAAAACACCTACGAGAAATTTTGAGGAAAAAATTTATAATAATCTTTATATCCTTATTTGTTGAAAAATGTTACCCACAAACCTTGTTGTGTTTCCTCTATTAGATTTTGAAATTATTTTGGGAATGGATTGGATTTCTGTTTACCATGTTAAGATTTACTCTAGATCTAAAGAGTTTTATTTTCAGAAATACTTTTCGTTTGTGTACAAGAATGAACCCTTATCTTTGATAACATATTAGGAAGCTGAGAAAATAGTGAAAAATGGAAATGAATGTTACCTTACACATATTTCTGAAAATAAAGGAACTATTCAGATTAATGATGTTCAAGTAGTAAATGCGTATCTTGATATTTTTCTTGATGATTTTCCTGGTATTAAACCTGATCGGGAAGTTGAATTTATTTTTGACATAGTTATTAATGATAATCAAATTTCAAAACCCCCTTATCAAATGGCTCAAATTGAACTTTTATAGTTAAATAAATAATTACTGGAGTTGTTAGATAAAGGTTTCATTAGACCTATCACATCACCGTGGGGTGCCCCAATTATGTTTTTTAAAACGAAATATGGTTCAATGGGACTTTTCATTGATTATAGATCCTTGAATAATATTACTATTAAGAACAAATATGTTTTTACTCTTATCGATGATTTGTTTCATCAGCTCTAGGGAGCTCAGTATTTTTTTATTATTGACTTGAGGACAGGGTACCATCAGTTCTAAGTAAAGGAATTACATATTCTGAAGACCTTATTTCATACTAGATATGTTCATTATGAATTTGTAGTTAAGTATTTTGGGTTAATCAATGCACCTATTGTATTCAAGGATCTTATAAATAGTATATTCTGTGAGTTTTTGGATATGGTCATGGTTGTGTTTATTGGTGACATTTTATTATATTCCCAACGTAAAGAATAACATTAAAGTAATTTAAGTATTGTCTTGAAAACAATAAAAGAAAAGAAATTGTTTGTAAAATTCAACAATTGTGAGTTTGGGTTACAAAAAATTTCACTCCTTGGACATATTGTTTCAAAAAATGGCATAACTATTAATCCTTCTAAAACATCTGTTTTTGAAGAATGGAAAATACCCACAAATATAACAGAGATTTGTAGTTTTCCTTGTTTGGTAGGCTATTATAGAAGGTTTTTTTGAGAATTTTACACAGTTTTCTAGCCCACTGACTAAGTTAACTTGAAAAGGTGTTAAGTTTATCTGGTCAAAATAATGTGATAACTGTTTTCAGAAATTGAAATGAAGATTAGTGAATACTTTAGTATTAGAATTACCTTCTAGAAATAGTGAGTTTGTAATATATAGTGATGCTTCATTGAAAGGACTTGGTTGTATCCTAATACAGAATGATCTGGTAGTTTCTTATGCTTCACATCAATTGAAACCTCATGAAATAAATTACCCTACCCAGGATTTGGAATTAGCTACTGTTGTTTTTTGTTTTAAAAATTTGGAGGCATCACCTAAATAGATTAAAATGTAGAATATATACTGACCACAATAGTGTGGAGAATATATTAATTAAGAAATAATTGAACATTAGGAATAGGATATTGATGGAATTAATCAATGATTATGATTTCACAATTCATTACCATCCAGAAAAATAAAATAAAGTGGTTGATGCTTTGATTTAAAAAAGTAATTCTAAATTAACCATGTTACGGTTGGAACAAGATACTTTGATTAAATATGTGATAAACATTGGCATAGAAGTTTTTGGTGTAATAAATTCCTCTATTTTGTTTCAGGTGTCAGTGAAATAATCACTTTTAGACAGAATTAAGCAAGAACCTAAGGAAGAAAGTGAGTGGTAGAAAAAGGCAGAGTTGGTTCAGAAGGGAATGTTTCCTGAATTTAACATTGATAATGATTTTATTTATTGATTTGGGAAGAGATTATGTGTGAATTTTGATTCATAGTTGAAGAAAGAGTTGTTATGTGATGCTCATAATTTTCTGTTATTAGTTCATCCTGACAGTAGTAAGATGTGTAGAGTTCATCATGAGTATTATTGGTGGGATGGAATGAAAAGAGATATTGTGATGTTACTATGAAGTATATAACTTTTAAATAGTTTAACGAAGAGTGGCTATTACCTAAAGTGACTCTTTAACCTTTTACGGTGATGAAGTGAAAATGGAAAAATAAATCCACGGAGTGTGTTGTGGGATTACCAAAGACATCTCAAGGTAATAATGAAATATGGGTTATTGTTGATCGATTGACTAAATATGCTAATTTATTTCCTATTTGAGATACTCTATCTCTAGATCAAATTTCTCGGTTGTATATTAAAGAGATAACCAGGTTTCATGGAGTTCTCTTATCCATTGTATCATATCATGATCCCATGTTTACTTTTAACTTTTGGAAAGGCCTTCAGAAGTAATTGGGTACTAAATTAAAATTTATTGCATCTTTTCATCCGCAATCAGATGGGTAGTCAAAATGAAAAATTCAAACCTTTGATGAAATTTTATATTCTTCTTCAATGGATTTCCAGGGTAGTTGGGACCAGCATATTTGTTTGATTGTGGTTTTTTAAAATAACATTTTTCATTCCATTATAAAGATGGCACAATTTTATGCATTATATTAAAAGAGGTGTTGAACTCCAGATTTTTGAGATGAAGTTGGTGAAAGGAAGTTGATGGGACCAAACTTGTGGGAAGAAATGGTAGAAAAAATTTAGTTGATTCAAAATCACAGGAGAATAGCTTAGAGCAGGATGAAAATTTATTTAGATAACTAGAGGAAGGATATTTTTTTGAAGGTAGGTGATCATGTGTTTCTCAATGTTTATCAATGGAAAAGTTTAATGCATTTTGGTAAAAAGTGAAAGATGAGTCTAAGGTTCACTGGACCCAATGAAATCCTAGAGAAAGTGGAATCAGTAGCCTACAGAGTGGATTTAAATCCAATTGTATCCCACGTAAAAAATGTTTTTCATGTTTCAATGTTGATAAAGTATATGTTAGATCCATATCATGTTTTGAGTCCAGAGGTAGTTAAGTTGAAAGGAAATCTTTTCTATGAAAAACAACTAGTCTAGATCCTTCACAAAAGAGAGAAAGTGTTGCGAAATAAGGTAATTCATCAGGTAAAGTTTTGTTGAGAAAACCATATGTTTGAAGAGGCAACATTGTAATTTGGGAATGATATGATTGATAAATACCCCCACTTATTTGATAAGTAAATAAAATTGCGGGGACACAATTTCCAAAAGGTGGGAAAGATGTAACATCCCAGGTAAATAAAGAATATGAAATTTTCATTTTTATTAATATTTTTGACTTAAATACTAATTTTACTTTAAATGGTATTCTATGTTTGACGACATAGCTAACACACAACAATCAGTTTTTTCTAAAATCTTATGTTCCACACAATGCTGAGTCATACCGAAAATAATAAAAATATAGTATTATTATTTTAAATGGTAGTTAACTCCTAACTATATCATTAAAAATAATTAATAGAACTAACTAAATAATTATTAATAAATTTTGATAATTTTTTTGTTATTTATCTAATAAAATTTAGAGTCCTAAAATGAGATTGAATCAAATTTTAAGCATAAATACTCTAATATTTTTTAAAGTTAGTTTTACCACCTTTTGATGGAGAAAATTTTGTAAATATAGTTTTTTATCACTTTAATATGTTACCTTTTTCAAAATAAACTTCTTCTTTAGAATTCGTACATCAAAATTTACTTTGGGTAACTTTTTGGTATTTTTATGATAAAGTTCATTTTTTTATGAATAGTGAAAAATATTGCATATTAAGTCAAAACTGTCTTTTCATATAATTTATTAACATAGTTATATTATCCTTTTAATTGTTTTTAAAGAGTAATGGGATTATATTTTTATCATTTAATCAAATTTGGGTCATTGGAAGTAATTTTACCTTTAAATTGGACATAAACACATGTCAATCTTTTGTTAGTTTTTACTTCTTAAAAACACGCTTTTTGGTTTTGACAACAGAGATTAATTTTAAATTTATTTATGAAACTTCTATGTTTTGAATTTGAAAAAATTGATTTCATATTTGGAATTAGGAGGTCCAAATTATATAAATAGTTATATTTTATTTTAAGATTTTATGAATAGTAACTTTTGTAAATATTTTATTTACCATTATTAAAGGGTAAATATGATATATAAGGGTAAAAAATAATATTAAATTACCATAACACGTGTCCTAACCCTATTTTATGAGATATTACTGACCATGGGAATCATTGGGTCAATTTTAGGACCCCATGGAGATAATTGTGTGTGGAAATGGCATTTAATTACTTTTAATTTAAAATTAGGGAAAATATAACCTTAACTTTTATCGTTTACTAAAAATATTATATGGGGTTATATAAATCATATCTTCAACTATATATAGTCATTATAAATATAAAATTATTTTCTATATCATAGTATTTTATTTATAATTTATATACATCATATAAATAAATTTATTTATGACACAATGGCATTGTAGTAATTACCTTATTAATGAATGTTTCAAATATATGAGATTATAAAAATTAAAATAAATTTATTTTGAAAACTTTTATGCCATACAAGAACTTTATGGATAATTGTGACTTGTTATATTTGTATTAATTATGTTTTTTTGAATTAATAAAGTTTTTATGGATTTTTAAAAAGTCATTATATGGATTGTATAAAAATTGACATAAATGAGTTTTTAAATGAATTAATATTTTATTAAATGATATAATATTCCTAAAAATATAATATTCTAAAAACCAACAAAATATGACGTTAAAAATTTCATTAATGATCCATCTTTTGGTTCATGGAATTTTATAATAACTGTGGTAACCCTATATTATTAATATACAAGAGGACATGGTAAAAGTTAAATAAGTTTACTAAGGGTTAAAGAAAAATAGATAAGGTTAAATTTGTGGCCTAAACTTCTCTAAAACCCATTGGACGAGAGTATTTTGACACATCCTAATCAGATATTCTAAATATATAACTTTTTTATTATTATAAGTCTAAAATAAAATAATAATAAAATAATACTTTCAAACATTATTAAAGTGTCCCTCCTCCCTCTTATAAAATGACACCACCTATAACCCTTACTCACACCTCTCAATTACCCTTTTCTCATAAAACATATACCCAAATTAGCTAAAAACATCCCTAACCTCTTCCTAGAATCCTTCCCCTATTCAGTATCCAATTCAAGAGTTCTCATGGGCTCAAATGAAAAGAAGTTACCCGATTTGAGGTAACATCTTCTCTCAAGTTCATTTCCATTATGTTTTCTTTCTCCACTCCCAATTCTCTTATTATTATTTTTTAACTTAAAAAAATTATCCTCAATATACAAGGTAATTTTTATGATATTTATTCGAAATTAACTTACACACACCTCCACTTAATGTGTATAGACCATATTGTTTCTATAGACGGTGAACTACTACCTCACGAAACGATGATTGTTCAATCTTCTCCTACCACCTATTATGGTGGCCATTATGATGGAACTATAATTATATATGATATAAATTATATTTATTTTATCTATATTATATTGTAATTCTCATTTAGTACATACCTTTATGCTTTTCAGGTTGTATAAATACAATAATTTCATTTGACAAAGAACGGACTACCACCCTCTCAAAGTAATATGACTCATTCATGATATACATGGAATGTATAAAGGATAGAATAATGAATATATGTAACATATATAACATAGATATTATACTGTAATTATAATATTTCTTTTTAATATTTGGTTTTCATTCCTTTAAATATAAAAAATAAATTAAAGTATCTTTCATGCGTACGTACGGCTTACCGTCCCCATGAACGGTGCATTTAATTTCTTTTATCATAACACTATGGACTATTATAAATACATATATACTAGATATATATATATATATATATGATATTAGTGATATCTAAATCATGAATATAATTCTATAGATAATGTACTCTTGACCACCTGTACAATTTATAATTATAACAAGTTCATTATGCCTCATGTTCCGTACAATGACAAAATGTCTGATATGAACATAAATAGTTAACTAATTGTTATAGCAAGGTAATAATTGATATAAAAGGAATAATAAAAATAATAATGTTTTATGAAACAAGTATAAATTTACTTAAGTTTATTATTTAGGAAATTAAATAATGAACGAGTTATGTCATATACGAGGTAAGGGACTTTGTCTCAGTCTCCTTTCATTGTGGTATATTTTGATTTACACACGACTTGATTTTATACGATGTATAAACCCATTTGACATTTAATTTCATTCAAATTGAATATTTTTCTTCATAGAGTAATACTAAACTAAAATGTTAATGTTTCTTTTTAACATACATGGGGACAATGACCATTCTACCACCGTGAGAATTATTTAATAATTAGATTCCTTAACAACCCATGATGTTCTTAAATGGAAAATAAATACCATATTTTGGTATTGAAAATGGTTTTGAAAGTTGATTTACTACTTGAATATATTGAAATTATTTATTGTGATTTCAAATTAAATATTTATAATTTAAATTTTGATATTTTCAATCTTTTATGTGTGATTATTGAATAATAGTACATGGACATTTGATGGGTGGTTACATGAAAAACCAAATGACGGGTGCTTCCATAATAAACTAAAGACATGTGGTGGCATTATAACCTCAAATGCATTGGGTTTGGAATTCTTCCATATAGATATTCCATATTTAAGAATGATTTTTGGAATTATACCTTATGGTTATTCCATTTAAGTATGATTACGTCCCATGTTTACCTTTTATATGTTATATGCACTTTTTATGGGTTTTATGGTAATATTTTGGTTAAAAAAGGGTAGGCAATGAGATTTTATTCAGTGAAAAGTATTTACAACTTAAAAAAGGTTAAAATTAATACATATTATAAATTATTCATGGTTTACATGTTGTTTTGAAGGACTAACAGTTTTCCTTCTTTGTGTATCCATTAATGAGATTTTTATTCTCATCCAATGTTTTTGAAATATTCTTCATAGGATATAAAGTGGAATAAGGTCAAGGATGGGATCAATGAAATGTCATGCTATTAAAAACAGGGAACTCAACATGTTTCTTTTCTTTTAAGCGTTTTATTTTATGAAAAAAATGGATACTGAGTAGAAGTGGCTACATGTATTATTCAAGTTGTTATATATAAGTTATGAAATAATTCTCTAAAGCTATAAACCTAAAAAGATCCTCAATGTGAGTTTTTAATATAATTCATGACTATATAGTGTTTAATTTTTGGGCCTTACAGTTATAGCAATGATTTAATCTATGGAAATTGGTGTACTTAGTCACATTTTAAACCGTGTAAATATCCTTAAAAATAAATTCTTTTGATGAGGTTTGATCCTCTGACCTTTTCTATATTCTTCTCAAGACATTAAAACTATGTTGACCACTAAAATATGTGTATATATGGATATATATTTACATATAAACATATAAATTTATATAAAAATATATAATTATAATTAATAATCTTTTAAAAAAATAATAAAAAAACTATTTCCAGTGTTTAAACTGTGGGAATAGGAGGCTATGGCCACAATTTCAAACTGTGGCAATAGGAGACTATGGCCAGAGTTTAAACCATGTTAATAGGTGGATATTTAAATGATTTAAAACGTGTTAATAGGTGGTTATGGACATTGTTTAATCCATAAAAATACGTATTGATGTCCATGCTTTAAACAGTGGAAATAGGTGGCTATGGTCAGGGTTTAAACCATGGAAATAGGTTAAGATGGCCTTAATTTACTAAACCATGGATATAGACCATTGATTGCATTGTGATATGAAGTATTTTATCACCCTTATACTTGGGTTTTACATTGTTAATATATTTAAACATCCGATTATTAAAAACATTTCCCTCAATATTTGTTTTGAATTCATTTATTGAAAACTTGCTTAAAAGTTTTAATTTCATGATGGCCCAATTTGAAAGAAGTTCACTATTTCTATATTTTAATTAACTATACTGATAAAAATATTAAAATTATTTTTTTTGATTCTATGTTAATTGGTATTAAATTCATATAACGGGGAAAAATTCTGAATGTGAGCATAAGGGGCCCAATAGTGGCCTAAAAGTGAAGCCATTCTAGGAAAGCTATACTAGACTACACTTTTGTAATTGGGACTTAACTCATAAATAGTATCTCGATTTTCTTTTATTACACCGCCATTGGATAGATAACTTGAAGTCCCACATCTCCACTGAATTATATGACAATTGAATTTGTTTTGGTTAGTGAACCAGCCGTATAAATGTGGCATAAAAAGTCTTCCATGAATAGTGACATGACCCCTTAGATACATGCCCACTATTTCTGGAATGTTTGATGTAATTGTCCATAAACTAACTCCTACCCCTCATTCTCTATTATTTCAAGACTAGGGGTAGTGATGATTCAATGTATAGATATTTATTTATCCATTATCTCCCTATTCCTAATCATGTACTTCTAAGGTTCTTAGTTATCAACTTGGGGGTGTTTTTTGTTTTTATCCCTAGCTCGAGGATTGTAATCATTCGAAGATGATTGAATTTATAGGTTTGTTATATTTATTTCTTCACTTCTAGATTTTAAATTTTTGTTTATTCTATTATGATCCAATATAAATCAAAGGAACAAGAATTCCCATGATTCTATGCATAACTTGGATCTTGTGATGATTTGAGTGTAGTTTCCTCTTTTCCCACCCCTTCCCTTTAATGAGTGTGCAAGTGGATTATCACAATTAATAAATTCCATGAGCCTGAACCTATGAATATGCATATTCTTGTCTTGTGGAATATTTTGTCAGCGACACAAATCTGGCTGTCACGTCACGTTTTTGATGTGATGCCTTGATTTATTGTATTTTTACATCGATTCAAGTTTTTTGGTTTTGAGAAGTCATTGATAATCAATATCGTTGATTTATAAAATCCTATGTGTTAACCTATTAATAAGTTACATACCATTACTAGTTTTTTTTATTTGTCCATCCTCCATTATAAGAAGCTCATAAAAATAAAAATTCACAACTTAGTTGCATGATCCAATCAGAAATGGAAACATTTCATGAATTTAACTTATAAATTGATAAGACACGTCACTCACAAGTTTGGTCATAAATAAAACCCATTTTGGAACATTATTTGTTGATAAATCAATCATAAATTGAACCAAGTCAACCCTAGGAAAACATGACTACAAATGACTAGAACATAAAAGAACATACCACCCCGGATGTGGAGTACCAACCCATATACATCCAATATCCTTTGGAAGTAGCCAACATTGAGCTTCAATCAGACCTCATCCACCTCCTTCCAAAATTCTATTGTCTTCTAAGTGAGGACCCTCATAAAAATCTCAATGAGTTTCACATAGTGTTCTCCAACATGAGACCCCAAAATGGGTCTGAGGTCCTAATTAAGTTTAGGGCCTTCAATTTCTCCATTGATGTTTTATGCAAATACTTTCTATAATATCTTACTACCACAATTGGTGGCTTGAATGATCTGAAAATACTATATCAAGATAATTTATTCCCTTCCTCATGAATCGTATAAATTGAGAATGAAATCCATGTCATTATGTAATCACAAGGAGAGACCCTTCATGAATACTAGGAGAGATTAAAAATACTTTTCGCAAGTTTCCCCCACCACTAGATTAGTGTAAAATTGGTTATCCAATAATTCTATGAGGGAATTATCCCCATGGATCATGTAATGATTGATGTTGGTACTGGTGGTGCCCTGGTTGATAAAACACCTTCTGTCGCTCTGGACTTAATATCCAACATGGATGAAAGTTCACAACAATTTTGTACAAGAGCAATTGTACCCGCTCAAGCAGTTCTTGAGGTAAGTCATTCGTCCCTAGAAAAAAAGGTAGATAGTAACATTGATGATATGCATACCATTTTATGGTAATTATCTCAAGAACAATTTAAATCACAATCTTATTCAGTTCCATTAAATTGTGGTATTTGTTCTGATAATACTCAAATTTCTGACCAGTTCCCACAACTTCAGGATTCCCTGGAGTCTTATGTATTAGTATTACCAGGGCATCCCTTCCAACAAGAACCTCTAGAAAGAACCATTGGGGAAAAATCCAAACCCCAGGTGTCATGAATGACCACAATATAGATAGGGATAAAACGCAAGCTACCCCAAGTAGAATTGGTATAAACAAGGCCAAGGTATGAAACATTATTATTCATCACCTTCACAAAACAATCCTCCTCCTCCACCAAGATATAATCCAATACTCAAGGATATGGTGAAGAAAACGTAAACCTAGAACATCCAGTTCTCATAGATCACACAAATTGGCTATTCAAGACCTACGAAGTCATGTGGGACAATTAGAAAGCACTATTTGTGAGATTAAGATGCATGGTTTTAGAAAACTACAATCCCATCATGTTTCTTAATCCAAAAGACAATGTTAATGTTTGTGAAATCACACTTCATTGTGGAAAAGACGTCTCTTCTTCCGATGAATCAACCCAACAGGTATGCCCCCCTCTTGAAAACTCTATTTCCCAATACTATAATGTTTCATGTAAAGAAACATAAGACAAAGGAGTAATTAAATTGCAATTGAGGATTCAAATGAACAATTAATTCCTCTTACATTCTATCAAAGACTCTCTAAATCAACAAAAAATTTTGATAATTAGATTGATAACTAAATAATGGATAAAATTTAAAAAGGTTCTTGTTAAAATTCATTTATTGGATGAATTTAAACAGATTCATCGTTATACTAAATTTCATAATGAACATTTCACCCATAGGTGGAGGATGAAGGGAATGAGGGATTCATCCTGGGAATAAATGTATCGGCATTGATTTAACTAGCAAATCCTACCAAATTCAAGGATCTGGTCAATTTCATGATACCTTTTCCCACAGGGGAGGCATTCTTTTAAGATGTTATGTTATATTTATGTGCTTCCATTAATGTAATACCTCACTCCGTATATACTTCTCTATAGGTTGAAGTGCTTAAACCGATAGTAATTTTCATGAAACTTGCCAACCGGAGCACTACACACCCAACATGAGTGACTGAGGTCATTCTTGCAATTTTGAAGAATCTCATCTTCCTCGCTGATTTCTACATTCTTGATATAGAAGATACCTGAATCCTCGGACATGCTTCTCTCATAATTGGGAGACCATTCCTTAAAACATCAAATATGACCATCAATATTCACAATTATCATTGTCCATAGAGTTTGGTGAAGAAAATGTAGGTTTTAACATACTTGAATCAATGAAACACTCCATTAAAGAGAACATAACTCTTCTTTTCTATTCTATGGAAGTTCTTGCTAACAACACACACACACACACAAACTATTATCTCCTCAAACCATACTCTGACTCATTTTCCTCTACTTCACCCTTGTATGATACAATTTTTTATTCAGGTATTGAGTGATGTTTGGGTTTTAAAAAGTCTAATTATTGTGTCTTAATTGATGAGTGTGTTCATTTTGAGGTTCCCATAACAGTTGATGATTATACAAATCTCATTTAAATAGATTATCTATACATAGAGAATAAACATGACCAGATATATAGTTTCATGGAACTCACTCCCCCTAAATCCCCTCCCTCAATCCAAAAAAGAATCGGTGTTATAATTAAAACCAATACCTTCAAATTTAAAATATTCATATCTTTAGGGTATTGAAAAATTTCCAGTCATTATTCCCAATAACCTCTCTCCATATCAAGAATCAAAACTACTTGACCTTTTGAGAGAGTGTAAAATGGAGATTGTATGTACATTGGATAATTTTTCTGAGATTAGCCCATTTATTTGAATGCCCCATATACTTTTTGGATGATGAGGCTAATCTCGTAAGACAATATCAATGCTAGTTGAATCCCACTCTCATTGAAGTGGTAAAATTGGAAGACAATAAATTACATAATGTTGGGATCATTTATCGTATATCTGATAGTAAATGTGTTATCCCAACACAAATTGTGTCTAAAAAAAACTAGTATAACAATTGTTCCAAATGAACATAATGAATTCATTCCAACACTTGGGAAAAATATTTGGAGAGTCTTTCTTGACTATTATCGATTGGATCATTCCATGCGTAAGGACCACATTACTCTACCTTTAATTGACCAAATGTTTGAAATATTGGTTGGTAAGTCTCATTTTTGTTTCCTCGATGGATATTTTGGTTATTTCCAAATCCATATAGCCCCTAAGTATCAAGAAAAGAGAATATTTACCTATCCATTTGGAACATTTTCATACAGAAGAATACATTTTTGTCTTTGTAATAATCCTAGTACTTTTGAGAAAAATATGTTGAGTATTTTTTCTAAGTACCTTGGGAATTGTATAGAAGTATTTATGGAAGGTTTCATTGTATATGGATCTTATTTTGATGACTGTTTGCACACCTAGGATATATCCTCTACCACTATAATTTAAATTATCTTGTATTAAATTAGAGATAATCCATTTCATGATTGATATGGGGATAGTTTTTAGGAATGATACTTCAAATGAGGGAATTCATGTGTATAAATGAAAAATAGAATTAATTTCAACCCTTAGAAATCCAAAATGTGTTGTTGAGTTGCATTATTTATTGGCCATATCTAGTTTTTACTGTCATTTCAATAAATAATTTAGTCAGATCACACTTTGATTATCCCAATTGTTGGAGAAGGATACTAGATTTTCTTTGGATAAAAATTGTGAGGATTATTTCAATTCATTAAAAAATATTCTCACATATCCTCTGATCATCCAATCACCAAGGGGGGATCTCCCCTTCAAACATATGTGGGATGCATCTAACTTTACAGTTGAGGCAGTTCTATTAAAAATGGTTGAGAGAGATCCTCATTTCATTGCGTATGCCTAAAAAACCCTTGACCGTTCCCTAGTAAACTACAAAAAATACTAAAAAAACTTCTTTATATTGTTTTTTCTTCTTAAAAATTTTATTCATTCTTCCCTGTGTCAAAATTAATTGTGTTTTATGACCATTAGGCCCTTTGTTTTCTCCTAATGAAACCAGAAGCTAAGCCCCACCTCATATGATGGATTATCTTCCTCTAAGTGTTTGACCTTGATATTAGAGATAAAAGTGGGGTGGAAAATGGGGTATCAGACCAAATTAGTAGGATTACCCCACCAATGGACCACCGTGTTGACTCATCCTCCTCTATTGGAGAATTCTTACCTCATGAAAACCTTTGTGATGTTGTGGACCTTACCCCATGGTATGAAGACATTGTGAATTTTCAAGTAACATATAGGGTCCCCAATGATTTCATCACTTCAAAATCCTAAAGACTTAATAATGATTTTAGATGGTAAATTTGGGATGAATCCTATTTGTTGAGAATTTCTATTGGCCAAGTTGTTCAAAGGGGTTTCCTTGACCACGATTTCATCTTAGTTTTGTACTCCTGTGACACTTTGTCTAGTGGGGTCACATTTTCTCTAAACGTACAGCTTGAAAAACCCTTGACAAAGGTCTTTATTAGCCAACATTTTATAAGGATGTCCATCAATTTTTCATGATAGGTTCTTGATGTCAATTTACAAGGAATATCTCCACGTGGAATGAAATTACCCCAAAATCCCATGTTATTTTGTGAGATCATCAATGCATGGGGAATTGACTTCATGGGGGCGTTTCCAAATTCATTTTTCTTTGTGTTAAAATTATTAGATATTGAATATTTAGCTAAATGGGTGGAAGAAAAGGCTACCAGAGCCGATGACTCTTGAGTGGTTGTGTATTGTGAGGGCTCAGATTATTACTAGGTTTGTTTTTCCGAGATTCATCATTAGTGATCAGGGTTCAAATTTTTTCAATTGAAATAGGAAAAAATTTCTTCCTAATCATGGGATTTTTTATAATAACTCCACATCATATTGCCCCAAACTAATGGAAAAGACGAAATCTCAAATCGGGAATTTATTGGAATCTTTGAAAAAATGGTACAACCAAATAGGAATGATTTTATTTAGTGCTTTCATGATGAAATTTAGGCATAGTGTATAGCTTTTAATACCCCAAACATAATTTCACCATATATGATTGTGTTTGGAAAGGCATTTCATCTCCTGATGGAGGTAGAGAATCTGGAATATTTGAATGTAAAAGAATGTAATATGAATCTATCAGATGTAGGTGAGTATACAAAGTTGCAGATTCAGGATTAGGAATAAATTCAATATGATTCCTATAAGAAATACTGAATCTATAAAGAGAAAACAATGACAACCCATTAAGGGTTGATTCATCAGCGAATGTTTTGTAGTGATGAGAAGGTCCCCAAGTATAATTCTAGGTTAAAGCTTCATCTAGATAAGCTTCATTCTCAATTTCTCGATCCTTATATTATTACTAATGTTTACCCTTTTGGTGATATAATGGCTTTTCATGAGAAGTGTGGAGAATGTTTTGATGTCAATGGGAATAGGCTCTAACACTTCTATGAGGATTTTCCAAATCATATCATGGAGGAAATCTAATTGATGGATTCCATATATAAAATAATTTAGCCGGTTTTCCCTTCTCCCTACATTTATTTACTTATCTATTTATTTAAAATACATAAATTGAGGACAATTTAATTTTTAGTTATGAAGGATGGTGACATGTAATTGTTTGTATTTAAAAAAACAAAACAAAAACCCAAAAAAACCAAACAAAAATGTTCTTTTATTTTTTGTTTCTTTTCCTTTATTTTGTTATATTAGGTAAACATCAATCTTGAAAACAATATCCAAAATCATTTTTCATTCTTGAGATGATTATGTGAAAAATTACACTATTTATGAAAAATGTTTTTCAAATGAATGTTGATATGGAATATTTTTCAGAAATTTGTATTTTCAAATCACTTTTAGGTGTTAATGGATTTTTGAAACTCATATCTCATTAGCACTAACAAATATTTTTCCCCTTACCTGAGTAATATTCAAAGACCTTTATTTCATATTCATCATTTTAATAATTTTTTTGAGATACTTGGGTAATTTAGAAAATCAATAACTTTCTTTGATTATGTTTGAAGACATACGATTAAAATATTCATATATTCATGATAGAGGTCATCGTTCATTGAAAAGTCATTTGTTCTATTAACCTCTATTTTTGGCCACCTTAGAATTTTACCCTTATTAAGACATAAGGATCATGAAATTCATCTTAGGTAGCCACATTACAATCCAATTTATCACTACATACCCATCTCTTGTGTGAATTCCTGTTTTTTTTTTCAGCATGTGTGGTTGTGTAGTTGTTCCCATGGGAATTCTCAAGAAATAATTATTATTATGGGTTGATAGAAAGAGTGCCTACATTTTTATTGAGAAGTGGGTCTACAAACCATAATATATCATTGTTTCATTCATGTTTCCCTCTTCATCTCAAAAAACTGTGTATAAAAAATATAGTTTGTAACATCCAAAAAAACAAAAGAAAAAAATAGAGAAAAGAGGATGTTTACTCATTATTATTCAATTATTTATTGTGACTTATAAAAAAATAACCAAGGGGAGTGTCAGTTGTAATTTATAAACTACATGAGGGGTTTATTGATTATCTTTATTGTGGACACTTTTTGAAATTTTAAAAGCTTTGTACTTGAGAGATTAAGCACTCCTCCTCTACTACAAAATCATTAAATATAAATTCCTACCAACCCTTGAAACTCAAAAAAACCTTCTGAAAGTTCTCTTGAGTATCACATGATTTTCTACTGGTAGAGAACATTGAATCATTCCATGTATATGGAAATATCACAAGAACTATGGGAAAAGATAATAACTCCACTTTAATATGTTCCTTGAGTGATGAGGGAAAATTTCTTGGTGAAGTAGGTTGCGACATGGGCCATGGGTGAACAAATGATGTTGAACTAATTAGAAGTGAGATTAGAAAAATGATAGGAAAATTGATTCCATAAACGAGACACGATGAATTTCATTTCAAAATAATATTTAATGTTTTCACACCTTTTACTTACGAATAGGACATGATTAGGATTTTAGACTTTTCCCAAGAGTAAAAAATAATTAGTTATGGGGGTGTTATCATACAATGATATAACACATTTTATCACCCTTATACTTATGTATTACATTTTTTATGGATTTATGAATCCCATTATTAAATAATTTTTCATTCAATATGTGTTTTTTATTAATTTGTTGAAAACATGATTACAAGATGCTATTTCACAATGGCCTAATTTGACAACAGTTTAATGATTCTATCATATCATGTACTAAACTGATCCAAATGTTAAAATTATTTTTTTAGTATATTATGGTCATGGGTATTCAATCCATATAACTTGGAAAAAGGTTGTATGCGATCATAAGGGTCCCAAACATGACCTACATGTGATGAAATTTTGGGGTCATATTGGACCATCCTATTGTAGTTGGGACATAACTCAGACCGTAAACTCCCATTTGAGCTGATTCTATATCCAGTGGATAGATAAATCTAATGTACACATATCCCCCTAATTTTCGGATAATTAAACATGTTTTTGTCAGTCATCTAGCGAAATAATGATCCAATAAAAGGTCTTCTATGAATACTGACTAGCCCCTTAGATACATGACCACTATTTGTGGATGGTTTGATATTATTTTCCATAAATCAATCATACACAACATTATCTCATGTTTCATTACTAGGGGTAAAGGTGAGTTGAATTAGAGATCTTTTTTTATCTATTATCTCCCTCTTCATCATCATTTACTTCTATGCTTCTTAGTGATCAACTTGGTGGTGTTCTTTGTTGTAATCTGGAGCTCCATGATTATAATCATTAGAAAGTGATTTAATTTCCATATTTTTAGTATTTTGTTCTTCATTTATACCTTTTTAATTTGTTTTTATTCTAGTATGATCTAATACAAATCAATGGAACACAAATTCCCATGATTCCATGAATAACCTAGTTATTGTGATGATTTGAGTGTGGTTGCCTCTTTTCTCACACCTTCCAATTCATGAGTGTGCGAATAGATTATGCAAGATGATACATTCTAGGAACATAAACCCAGGAGTATTCATGTTATTTTATTGTGGAATATTTTATCATCGATTTTTTTTTCATCTCATCATGCAGTTGATGTGATTCCTTGATTGATTTCTGTTTTTTACATCGATTCAAGTTTATTTATTTTGAGGGGTCTCTGATAATCAAAATTGTTGATCTATCAAATCTTAGGTGGTAACCTAGTATGAACTCACATACCATTACTAGTTTTGTTTTTTATTTTATCCATCCTCCATCATAAAAAAATTCACAACATACTTTCTTGACACGATTAGAAAATGAAAAATTGCTTGAATTTGACCGCAGAAATTGAAAACACACTTCACCCACAAATTCATTCATCTAGAGTAAAACAATAAACTAACACCGATGAACCAATTTCATAACCTTAGGAGGTTCTAAATAAATCAAAAATTGAATCAAATCAAACAAAATATAACCTTAATTCAAATAATCAGAACATAAAAGAACTGACCACCCTGGATGTGGAGTACCAACCTCCATACATCCAATATCCTGAGGTAGTATCCAACATTAAGCAGTGATTAATACTCATCCACATCCTTCAAAAATTCCATGGTCTTTCTAGTGATTACCATTACAACCATCTCAAAGATTTTCACATTGTTTTCTCCACCATGAAACAACAAAATGTGTCTAAGGACCTAATTATGTTTAGTCCCTTTACTTTCTCCGAAGATAGTGTATCCAAATACTGGATATACTATCTTCCTACCACAATTGGGAGTTTGAATGGACTAAAAAGACTCTTTCTAGAGAAGTTACTCCCTACCTCCCAAACTGTATCAATTAGGAAATAAATTTATGTAACAAGAAAACCACATGGAGAGACCCATCATAAATATTGGGAGAGATTCAAAAGTATTTTCTCAAGCTACCCCCACCACCATATTAGTGAAAAACTATTAATACAATACTTATATGATGGAGTTATGCCCAAGGATCATTTAATTATTAAAGCTACGGGTGGGTGTTCCCTAGTTGATAAAACTCATTCCGCTACTCGTGAAATAATAGCCAACATGGTTCAGACTTCACCACAATTTGGTACACGAGCAATTTTACCCACCATAGGAGTTCATGAGCTAAATAATTCATCCCTAAAACAAAAGGTAGATAAGAAACTTGATGATATACATACCCTTATAAGGAAATTAGATCAAGAAAAATGTTACATACACTCTTCTTCATTTCCATTACATTGTGGTATTTGTTCTAATAATACCTATTTTTCTGACTAGTTCCAGCAACATCAAGATTACCCAAAGCCTTTTATGGTAGTATTCTAGGGGGTTTGATTCCAATAAGCACATCCCATTAAGAAACAACCATTTAGGCCAAATCCGGACCCCTGGTGGCTGGAACAACCATGTTACATTGAAGGAGAAAACTCAAGCTATCTCAAGAAGAATTGGTATAAAAAATGACAAGGTATGGAACCTTCTTATTCTTTACCTTCTTGAAATAATCCTCCTCATTTTCTCAAATCTGAACCAAGCCTCTAGGATATGGTGACAAAAATGAAAACCTAGAACATCTATTTCCAATATACCATATAATCGGCTATTCAAGACCTATGAACTCATGTGGTACAATTTGAAAACACCATCTGTGAGATTAAGAATCATGTTTTTGTAAAACTCTCATCCCAACATGTTTGTAGTCCAAAATAAAAAGGTAATGTTTATGAAATCACACTTTATAATGGAAAAGATATTTCTTTATCAAATGATTCAACCCATCAGGTATTACCCCCTCTTGAAAACTCTCTTTCCCAACCCGCAAATGTTTTAGGTAAAAAAATAGGACAAAATTGTAATTAAATTGAAATTAAGGATTCAAATTAACAATTAATTACTCATACTTTCCCTCAAAGATGCTCTAAATCTATGAAAATTTTTGATAATGAGATTTACAAATAAATAATGGATACATTTATAAAGGTTAAATTTTACATTAATTTATTGGATGAAGTTAAAAATATTCATCATTAAACTAAATTTCTTAAAGAACATTGCACCCAGAGGTGGAGGCTGAAGGGGAATGCGAGAATCATCCTAGGTAGTAATGTCTCAACATTGATTAAACCAGAAATTCTAACCAAATGCAAGGATACGAGCACTTTCATGATACCTTGTACTATATAAGAGACATTATTTTCAGATGCTATGTTATATTTAGGTGATTCCATTAATGTAATACCTCACTCCATGTATACTTCTCCATAGTTTGGAGTGCATAGACCAATAATAATTATCCTGAAACATTCCAACCGAATCACTCACACCCAACAAGAGTGACTGAGGATGTCCTTATAAGAGTTAAGAATCTCATCTTCCCTATCGATTTCTACATTTTTGAGATTGAAGATACATGAACCCAAGGAAATTCTCCTCTCATACTTGGGAGGTCATTCCTTAAAACACCACAGATGATAATCAATATTTAGAATGGTATGTTTTCCATGGATTTTGGCGGATAAAAGGTAAGTTTTAAAATCCTTTATGCAATGAAACACCCCATTCAAGAGAAATTCAATCTTATTGTCTATTCAATGGAAGTGATCTATAATAAAACAAACACACACACACACAATTCTCTCCTCAAACCATACTCTGAAAAATTTTCATCTTCTTCACCCTTGGATGATTTGATATTCGATTCATGTTTTGAGTGTTAGGTGGGTACTAAAAAGTGTAAATTTGGTGATTTAATTGATGAGTGTGTTCATATTGAGGTACTCAAAACTGTTGATTATTCTTTAAATCTCATTTCAATAGATTATCTATCCATAGAGATTAAACATGAGAAGATATATTCTTTCATGGACCTCACTCCCCCTAAATACCCTACCTAAATTTATAAACCACCATGTTGGAATTAAAACCACTCCCTTATAATTTAAAATATGCATATTTTCAGTCTATTGATCAATTTCGCATCATTATTTCCAACAAACTCTCTCCAAAACAAGAATAAAAAACTTCTCAACCTTTTTATAGTCTAAAATGATGATTAGTTGGAAATTTTCTGATAATCCTAGAATTATAACATCTATTCGTATACACCACTTACTTTTGGATGATGAGACTAATCCCATAAGATAATCTCAAAGCCAGTTGAATACCACTCTCCTTGGAATGGTAAAATTGGAAGTCATTAAATTACTTACTACTGGCATAATTTATCCTATATCTGATAGTAAATGGGTTACCCTAGTAAAAATTGTGCCTAGAAAAACCAAAATAATAGTTCCTTCAAATGAATGGAATTGATTATTTCCAAAATGTGTGAAAAACACTCGGTGAGTCTATTTTGACTATTATCAATTGAATCAATCCATACAGAAGGACCACATTCCTCTACATTTCACTGACCAATTGTTAGAATGACTTACTAGTAAGTCCCACTAATTTTTCCTTAATAACAATTCAGGTTATTTATAAATCTATATAGCCCTTGAGGATCAAGAAAAGGAAAATTTTATCTATCTATTAGGGATACTAAAAATACAGAAGGAATCCTTTTGGTCTATGTAGTGAACCTTGTACTTTTCAGCGATTCAAGTTGAGTATTTTTCTAAGTGCCTTAAGAATTTTTTGGAAGTATTTATGGTTGATTTGAAGGTGTATGGATATTCTTCTGATGACTTTTTGGAAGACCTAGGTTCTATCTTCCACCATTGCACTGAAAAAGATCTGGTATTAAATTATTAGAAATTCCATTTCAGGGTTGAGTGGGGGATAGTTCTTGGGAATTCTATTTCAAATGATGGAGTTCAAGTGGATAAATAAAAAATTTAAGTAATTTCAACCCTTCCGTATCTAAAATGTGTTTGTGAGGTGCATTCTTCTTGGGTATTTCTCGTTTATACCATCGATTAATTATAGACTTTAGTATGATCACACTTACCTTATCTCAATTGTTGAAAAAGGATTCTGAATTTTTTTTGATAAAAAATTGTGAGGATACTTTCAATTCTCAAAAATGATTATCACATCACCTTTGATCATCCAACCACCATGGTGGGATCTCCCCTTAAAACTTTTGTGTGATGCCTCTAACTTTATAGTTGGTGAAGTTTTATCACGAAGGGCTGAGAGGGCTCCTCGGGTCATTGAGTTTGCCTCACATACCCAAGACCCAACCATATAAAACAACATAAACACTGAAAAAGAACCCATTTATATTTTATTTTCCTTGTAACAATTTTCTTCATATCTTCTTGGGTTAGAATTCAATGTTTTTATGACCATTTTCCCCTTATTTTCTTTTAAAGAAAACTAAAGGCAAGCCCCACCTCATATGGTGGATGCACCTACTCTAAGAGTTTGACCATGAGATTAAAGATAATAGAGGAGTGGAAATGTGGTATTTGACCACATTAAAAGGATTTCCCCACCAATGGACCACCATGGTCACTCATCCCTCCCCATTAGAGAACTCTTCCATCATGAGAACACTTTTGATGTCTTGGACCATAAACCATGGTATGTAGACATTATGAAATTTTTAGCAACATCTAGGGTCCCCCTGATTTGAAAACCTCACACCCCTAGAGACTTAAGTATGATTCTAGATGTCACATTTGAGATGACTCATATTTGAGAATAATTTTTAGTGACCAAGTTGTTCGTAAGTGTGTCCCTAACAATGAGTTCACCTTAGTTTTGAGCTTCTGCTACATTTTGGAAAGTGGGTCCCACTTTGGATCTCAATGATCATCTTGAGGGACCCTTGACTGAGGTATTTATTGGCTGACATTATTTAGATATTCCCATCAGTATTTAAATTCATGTTCTCGAGGTCTATTTACATGGAATATCTAAAAGTGGAATGAAATGTTCCAACATCCCATGTTATTTTATGAGATCTTCGATGCATGGGGCATTGACTTCATGGATGCTTGTACAAATTCATTTAGATTTTTGTAAATATTATTGGATGTTGACTATGTATCTAAATTGGTGGAAAAAAAGGATACCAGGACTGATGACTCTCGAGTGGATGTGGATTTTCAGAGGACCTAGATTTTCAGCAGGTTTGGTTTGTCAAGATTCATCATTAGTGATCAGGGTTTGCATTTTTACAATCGTAACATGAAAAATTTTCTTTGTAAGTATGGTTTTGTTCATAATTTATCCACTACATATCACCCACAAACTAATGGATAATAAAAAATCTAAAATTGATAAGTTATGAGAATCTTGAAAAAAAATTACACCCCTAATAGGAAAGATTAGTGTTTGCACTTGGATGATGCACTTTGGGCATACCACATAGCCTTTAAAACCCAAATCATAATTTTACCATATAAGATTGGGTTTGGAAAGTCGTTTTACCTCCCAATGGAGGTATAGAATCATGTATATTGGTCTGTGATATAATTTAATATGAATCTCTAATATGCAGGTGAGCATAGGATGTCTCATATTCTTTAGTTGGTATAAAATCATCCTCATGAATATGAAAAATCCATAATCTATAAAGAGACAAAAATGTAAATACATAATGGGATGATTCATCATTGGATGTTCCAAACTGGGGAGAAGGTCCACATGTATAATTCTTGCCTAAAGCTCCACCCTGGGAGGCATCATTCCTGATGGATCAGTTCTTATACTATTACTAATGTTTACCCTTTTGATGATATATAGGTTTTCCATGAGAAGAGTGTACTGAGGTATATTGTAAATGGGAAAATGATCAATCACTTATATGGGGATTTTCCAAAGAATCTCATATAGGAAAACGAGTTGATTGATTCCACATATGAAACCACATAGTTGGTTGTACCTTCTCCCAACCATTATTTACTTGTATATTTGTTTAAAATATTTTCATTGAGGACAATGTAATTTTTAGTTGTGGGGATGGTGACATGTCCTAGAATGAAGTAAAAAAACAAAACAACAAAAAAAAACAAAATGAAAAATGTATTTTCATTTTTTATTTCATTTTCATTATTTTGGTGTTTTTAGATTAACATTGATCTTAAAAAGAATATCCAAACCCATTTTTCATGATTTGGTTGATTATGTGAAAAATTACACTATTTTTGGACATTTGTTTTTAAAATTAATGTTGATATGGAATATTTTTCTAGAATTTTTATTTTCAAATCATTCTTAGGTGTTTTATGGATTTTTGAAATCGATGCCTCATTATCACTAGCTAATATTTTATTCCCTTACCCGGGAGACATTATATGGCCTTTAATAGATATTATTCCTTTTAATAAATCTCTTGAGAGTCTCGGGACATGTGGGTAAGCTATAAATTTATTTTATTATGTTTGAATCCATAAGATTCAAAGTGTCCTACACTCATGATAAGGGCTATCCTTCATTGAAAATCCCTTAATTCAATTAACCTCTATTTTTTCCACCTTGACATTTTACCCTTCTTATGCCTTAAGGACCATGAAATTCCTGTTTAGTAGCCACATTACAAGACCATTTATCCCCACCTACCCATATCTTGTGTTCATTATTGTTTTATTTTCTGCAAATGTGATGGAGAGGGTGTTTTAATAGGAATTATAGTGCAATAAGTATATTTATGGGTTGATAGAAATGGTGCCAACGTTTTTTTGGGATGTGGGTACACAAACAATATTATATTATTATTGTAAACATGTTTCCTTATTTATATACAAAAAAAATGTATAGAAAAAATATAGTTATGCACATTAAAAAAACTAACAAAATAGAAAAAGGGAGAAAGAAGGATGTTTAATCATTATTATTCAATGATTGGCTGTGACCCACACAAAAGAAACAAAGGGGAGAGTGAGTTGAAAGTGATACACTCTATGAGGGGTTGAGTGAGTAAGTTCATTGTGAACTCTTGTTGAATTTTGACATGCATTGTACTTAAGATATTAATCACACATCTTCAGCCTCAGAATTTTTAAATATAAAATCCTACTAACCCTTGAACCTCATAAAAAATTGTTGGATTTTTTCTGGAGTAGAACACTAGTTTATTTATGTAGAGAACATTTAATCTTGGAATGCATATTTTATGATTAAAGGAACTCTAGGAAAATATTTTAACTCCACTTTAATATGTTCCTTGAGTGAAGAGAGAAAATTTCTAGGTGAGGTAGGTTGTGACATGTTATATGGGTGAAAAAATAATGATGATAAAATAAAAATGTGACAGAAGAAAAAAGAGAGGAAAATTGATTCCATAAATGAGACATTATGAATTTCATTTTAAAATAATATTTCATGTTTTCACACCTTTGAATTAGGAATGAGACAGGATTAGGATTTTATACTTTTCCTAGGAGTAAAAAGGTTTAGGAGTGGGTGTGTTATAACACAATGATATAACATATTTTATCACCATTATACTTGTGTGTTAAAATTTTTATGGATTTATACTTACCATTATTAAATCCTTCTGCACTCAATATTTTTTTAAATTCATTTGTTGAAAACATACTTAAAAAATGCACTTTCACAATGGCCCATATTGACAACAATTCACTATTTCAATCATATAAATAACTAAACTAATCCAAAATGTAAAACACATTTTTTGATGGATTCTAAGGTAACATGAATTCAATCAATCTAATTGGGACAAAGGATTAATGTGTGAAAAAAAGTACCAAACATGGCCTACAAGTGAAGAAATTCTAGATGGGCCCGATTAGACCATCCTTCAATATTTGGGCCATAACATGGTCCTCAGACCTCCATTTGGGTGGATTTCACATCCATTGGACATATATCCCGAATGGAAACATAGAAACATAATTTAATTACAATTAAACACATTTTGGCTATTCAACTAGATGGATAATGATGCAGTAAATTGTTTTCCAGGAATAGTGACCTTGCCCCTTAGATATTTGACCACTTTTGTGGACATTTAGATGTTATTTTCCATAAAATCACTTATACACATCATTATCTCATGTTTCATGACTATGGGTATGGTTGATTCAAAGTAGAAAGCTTTTTTCATCCATTATCTCCCTCTTCTCCAGCATGAACATTTATGATTCTAAGTGATCAACTTGGGGGTGTTATTAGTTGTATTCTAGAGCTCCATACTTGTAATCATTGAAAGGTGATCGAATTTTTAGGTTTTAGTATCTTGTTCATCATTTCTACCTATTTAATTTTTTTTATTCTAGCATGATCATGTTTTTAATTCATTCTTCAGAAGAAGCAGGCATCTTTGTGGCGACGCGCTACTTGTTGCCTCGTGTTCCTTCTTTCCAAAGGCGGGTGACATCCATCACATCATTTGTGATGTTTTCTCCTTGATCGAAATAGGATAATGGAATTTTGGTTTCCCCATATATGGATTCCTCTACAGAGCTTACTGCCTAGTTTGGGTCTTCCTTTAATATATGTGTCATTTTTCATGAATCAAATTCTCAGCATAATATATTTATGGATTCCAGCTAATTATGCTACTTCTGTTAGGACATTCCAAGGAGTCCTGATAGGGTAGAAACATTCAGTCAGATTAGATGGTATATTCAAGCATGTTGGGGAATCTCTAGATTCGTGAACATTGGTCACATGTATTCCACCTCAATGGAGGGATTCTCAAGGTCACGAAACCTGAGGCATCCCATGATGATTGCATGGTATCTTATACAAAAGGCATGTCTTTGTAGTTTTCCTCATTTTATCATGTTTCGAACGAGTTATGTTGTGAGTTTAACATCTAGAAGATATGGATTGAACTGATCATAAAACATACAAGAGTATACCAGATGGGTAAGTCTCTATGAGTGATCACTGAGAAGGATAACTTGATTGATGGATCATAATGGCCAATGGGGATAGACCATGGGTGGAGTGTCCCAAAGAGGGAAGATTTCACACCATGAAGGCTGATCGGGACACCACTGAGGGCGTATCAGGGAGGTGGACCCCAATGAGGGAGACACCATGGTTTACCATTTGTTGGGATTGATCCTCATGGAGGAATCATTTTTATCCCTATGGTAGACAATCAAAACCCACATAGTTATAATGGTTGTTTTGGGGCCTACGCACTGAGACTTCCCAAGTGATGCAAGGAGTAGAAATCATATGAATAGTTGGGGATTATTCAATGAGTCAACTGAGATGCTTCTAGGAGAAGAAATCATATGGATGAATGGATATTATTCACTGATTCTGCTCAAGTGATTCTAGAAGAAGAAATCATATGGATGAATGATGATTATGCACTGAGACTACCCAGGTGCTGATAGAAGAAGAAATTGTATGAATGAATGGGGATTACGCACTGAGATGGCCCATGTGATTCTAAAAGTAGTAATCATATGCATAAATTTGGATTATGCACTGAGATTACCCATGTGTGTGATTTGACCCCACTATGATAAGGGTGGGGTGATGGAGTAGATAGTCGGGGCTTATGCATGGTTAGCTGCCTGTATGAATGGAGTGATCCCCCTGAGATGTCGAGGAAAGAATCAGGATAGATGATATATGATTTAATGAAGTGGATGATATTAATGGGGTGAAACTGATGTGAATATGATGGTGTTGTTCTTGAACCATAGGGAGGTTTTCTACGTAACCTACGTGGGAAGCAGGGATCAAAGTCAACATAGTTTTAATATAGGTGATGAGTCACCTTAGGAGGCAGCTCATGAGAATGGATGCATGGATGGGACTCAAAGGAAATATATCCTTTGGTTGAGGAATGATCTTTTTGAAACATAAGGGCTCAATGGAAGTCTTGGATGGGACGTAAATGATAGGATTGAACCTCGGGGAGGCTTTCTATGTATCCCCATGGTAGGGAATCAAGGTACACATAGTTCGGGATGGGGTATAGAACATGGGTGCATACAAAGGATAACGACCCAGATACATGATGGGGTTATTCGTGGTTATCATCCCATCACAAGAGGGATACTCATGGTTGGGAGGGTATTGATTGAGTATAGAGATTCTTAAAGGTTAGCTGTCCAGGTGGATCAGAACACCTAATAGAGTTGGATACCAGAGATGTGGTGAAAAAAGGGAAGATGTCACATCATGAGGGGACATCGCTAGGAGGGAGCACCAACGTTTACAACTGAATGGGGTTAAAACTCAAAGATTATTATGATGAACCCTGCTTAGGTGGTAGGGATCAAAACCAACATAGATTTAGAAGAAAAAGGGGCTCACCATTTAACATCGTGATGGACACGGGTGAACCAACATGAAGTGGTCGAGTCTGATGGAAGATGGAATTGAACCTCATATTGGCTTCCTACATATCCCTGTGGTAGGGAATCAAAGACCACATAGTTTGGTAGATGGAGTGGATGGGTGTCAAGATCCTACCAGGTCATGGAATCCTAGGAGAATCAGGGTGGATGATGAATGATAGAGGATGGATCAGGACACACTATAGAGGTAGATACGAGGGTATGTGTACCATAATGAAAAAACACCACATCATGAGGGTACATCTCTAATAGAGAGCACTAGAGATTATATTTGATGGATCATACCACCCTATTAGAGTGGACCCAAAGTGTTGTGTCCCATAAAGGGAAGATTCCGTACATTGTAGAATGATTTGGAAAATGATGGAGGTGGATAAGAGATGGTGAACCCCTAATAGGGGGCACCAATATTTACTATTAGTTGGTATTTAACCTCAAGATGGTTTCCTACATACCTTTTGTAGAATCAAGGGATAAAATCCAACATTGTTTGGTAGGGGTGTGATTTCTTGGTCACTACCAACCTATAAGCTCATGTGAGTCATGCTCGGTGTGAGAAACGAGAGGAATCGGTATACCAGATTGGTGTATCATGGAAGGTACGTCCATGGGGGATAATGTGTGGCTTACACATGGAAGTTTCCCATGTGCCGCTAAGGAGTGGCGATGATGTATATGGATTACACATGGATGATTTCTGTGTGCTACTATGAAGTGGTGATGATGGATTGGTCTTATGTGTTGATGATGCATGTGTGCCACCAAGTAGTGACAATGATCGATGGGGCTTATGCATAGAATATTCCCATGTTCCACTAAGGAGTGTCAATTATGGATGTGGATTAAGCATGGATGCTTCCCATGTGATACAAAGAAGTGGAAATGATGGATGTTTATTATGTGTAGAAGCTTCCCATATACCGCTAAGGAGTGAAAATGATGTACGGGGCATATACGTTGAAGCATTATGTGTGCCACTATGGAGTATAAATGATGGATAAGGCTTATATATGGATGTTTCTCCTATGATGCTAAGGAGTGAAAATGATGGATGGGGCTTACATGTGGAAGTAGACTGGGTGAATTTATGGAGTGGAAATGGTGGATGGTGATTACACATGGAAGTAGATCCGATGCCGCTATGGAGTGGAAATGATTTATGGGGCTTGCGCATGGAAACTGCCCGAGTGTCGCTATAGAGAAACAACAATGGATGGGTCTTATGCATGGAAGCTACCTGTGTGCTACTAAGGATCTGAAATGATGAATGGGGTTACACGTGTAAGCTTTCCGTGTGATGCTAAGGAGAAAAAATGATGATATCCTCCTTATGTCAAGCCCTGGGGGGAATCCTATGTTCATTTCAAGGGTTATGGATTTAGTTAAATGTCATGTGAATGGATGAGTTGTGTAGGGATTATGCAATTATATGCCTATTATGTATTCCACATGTCAAGCAATAGGGCCATCATGACATTATGAATGGTTGGGGGAAAATGGTTTGGGGATTAAACCTTAAGACAAGGCATGCGGTAGTTTTTTGCTACTCGTCTCATGATGAGAAATATTATGATTGATGCATAAGGCATCCTATTATTGGATGGTTGGGTATTCTGTAGTTTAAGTTCATGTAGTGTAGACTATTAAGAATAATGTTCCTAGAAATTGATGGTGTTGGGACTTACATAAGAGAGGACCTTTCTGGTTCAACTCTACATTAGAACCTGGTGATGGGGTTTGGAGGAGTTCATTGATGAATGGTTCAACTCATGGTACTCAGAGAATTGATGATGATAATATCAACTCGTGACATGAGAATGAAACTAAGATGAATATGTCAAATCAAGGTGTTTCATTGAGTGCAGAGGAGTATCTTGAATCATGGTATTTCATAGGCAGAAGGTGGGTGTGCATAACAGCGCAAGGTAAAATTTTGGCAAGAAAACCCAAAAATTTCATGTTGTGATTCTCAATTTTTCATTGGGGTTAGTTAAGATAGTTAAGGGACCATCCTAGAGGGATAAGACTATAGCCTATCACTTATCCCAAGTTGGGATGTGGGGGCACAGGCCCTGCGATTTTGGATGGTGGCCACAAAGGTATGAGCTTCGTGAAGGATAGGGCTCCATGTAAGACATTCACTAAGATCACGGTCTCACAAATGACAGGGCTTTGTGGAGCTCCAGGTCTCATCGAACATGGGGTTTCCTGGAGATAAGATTCTTGCAAAAGATTTCCCAATTCATGGGGTGAGGGAGTTCTCCACAAAGTTTGAATTCTTCTCAAAGCCTCAAGTTCCACATAGGGCCTTCTTCCTTCCCGAAAAATGTATGCCTTTGTGAATGGAATCTCCACATAGGGTGGAGGTTCTCGAGAAGATAAAAAAGGTGGTTTTTCAAAGCATGGTGGCTCCTTGGAAGATTATTTTCATGGATCACATGATATCTACGAATCGAGAACACAAGGGTGCACCCCGATGTTTTCTCCTAATTTTAATCAATGTATGAGGGTGTGGGGTATTTATAGGAAAAGGTGGTCTCACGATGCTCCGAGGTTTGCCGTGAATGAAATATCACTTCATGAATGGAGGTGGATCTGTCTTACTTGCAGAGGCTTCCCTTACAGCTTCACAGTAGTCATGAAGCTCGTTGAACTCATGGAGGCTTCCATAATATCTTCATTATCGGAAAGGGAGCTCCTTGATTGGCTCCTCAAATGAGTTTTACATCCTAACTTAGAATGTTCATAACTCCTCATCTATAACCCCATTCGGGCTCTATGACCAGTCAAATTGAATCTTGAGTAATATGATACACTCATGGATCAAGTATTGAAGCATTAAATACATATAATGGATGATTTTCCAGTTCTATAACATCTTATATAAATCAAAGGAACAATAATCCCCATACATCCTTGTATAACCTAGATCTTCTGATGATTTGAGTGTGGTTTCCTCTTTTCTCACCCATTCCCTTTCATGAGTGTGCAAATGCATTATGCTAGATGATAAATTCTAGGATCATGAACCCATGAATATTCATTTTCCTCTCTTGTGGAATATTTTATAATGAACACAAATCTTTTCATCTCATCACATTGTTGATGTGATTCATTTATTAAGTTCCGTTTTACATTGATTCATGTTTGTTGATTTTGAGCGCTCACTGATAGTCAATATCGTTGATCGATCAAATATTTGGAAGTAACCTAGTAATAATTCTCATACCATTACGGTTTTTAGTGTGTCTAAAATCAAGGAATCAATGATCCTTCTCATTCCATTGAGAGTGATTAAGGATTTAGTATCAATGGACACTTACCCGAGTTGATCAAAATTTCTCAAACCAGTTTCTCACACATAGAAATATTGTTTCAATTTAGATTTTTAATCATCCAAAACCAAGTCTTATATATCCCAATTCCCCTTTTATTTTCATAATCAAAACCTTATTTTAAAATTAATTATATAAGGCTCTATAGAGAGATGACATAGGGTTGCTACTATACTATGGAAATTTGGGAAAATTAAACATCTAATATGATGCGCTCAAGAAAATGATCACACTTTCACACCAATTGGCTGAAATTTTTAGTTTTTCCCATAAAACCTATTGCTATGGTTTCATATAACCATTGATATATATTGTCTTGTAGCCACCGTTTTCATAAATCGTGGAAATAGGATTCCCGTGAACACCATTATCCAAACTATGGAAATTAAAAGTGTGGACATATCCTAATTTTCTAGTTGTGGATATCAGACCATACCTAGGTGTAGGTAAAAGTAGTACATAATATTTACATGGGGAGTTAAACCTAAATAATATTCATTGAAGGAATCCTTAAACTCCACTAACACATTAGTAAACAAAAATCTCATATAATCCACTACTCTAAGGGTCATATTATCCAATTGATAAGATTTGTTTTGTTTCCCATGACACAGAAGATCATGCTTATTTGATGTTGAATCCATCTCACCAAGGAATTGAAATTCCATATTACTCTAGTAAATTGAATCTACCACTAGTAGAAACCATATATGAATGGATATTATTTATCTATTCTATATTGAGGAAAAACATAGGGCCTCACTATAGCTATAGAAAGATTCCGGTCGATACTTTTCACCTTCTAGAGTCAAATCACATCGTTAGTAGATGTGTTTGATCCCCAAAACTCATTGGAGGTTCTTTTTAACAGATGGGAGAATATAAAAGCATCAACAAGTCTTCCCAAGCCTTTAACATTGTTTATGTTTATGAGAATGTTGTTTTTAGAAGTGTGATAGAATTTTTGCTAGAGTAGTGATGTTATATGTCATACCTCAAACCACACATGATGCCTCTAGGCCACAAGTGAATACATATTGAAGATATTCTTTCCATTTCCACCCATTTTCCACAACTATAGATCTCCATAAAAACACTTTACATTATAGTAACATAAAAAATACAATTCAATGAAAATCAGCTACCATAAATTGACTCTATCAGATTTAAGAATCACTAACTCACTTGCATAGTTTTGGATCACTTCAGAAGTATATGTCTTTATGGGGGAAGTTCCCCTCTTCCTTACAAGGTTGAAACCACACTAAAAATAACCAAAACATGACTCTACCAATTCCCTTGTTCACCCTTTATAAGTATCACCATCGGTTCCACCATCAAGAGCTATCCTTTCCCAGAGGTATATTCACACCACTTGCTCGATCCAGTCCTCTACAATCCGAGAAGGGGTTCTGGATCACCAATAAAATTGGGTTTTCTCTATCTTTTAAACATAGTAAGAAAACACAATATAGGTGTTTAATCTTCTAGTGAAACCAAGAAAAATTATTTATGCATAAAAAATAATAGTTTTGAGAAAAAACATCTAATATATTAGGGTTCACACAAGTTAGAAAACTAGGACCAACACCTTGACCCAATCCTTAACTGCTTGAGAATTTGGATCACCACAACACCAGAGTTGTGTCTATCATCAGAATTCACACAATATGATAACCTTACATTCATTATAATCATGTCCTACTAGATCCATCAACTATTCAACATGTGGATGATCATTCTCTTGGACCACTAGAGGTGGGTCCATGCACTGCTCGACAGTTGGTAGAACTGGTCTATAACCACTTGGAAAAAACAAATCATGAATGGGTACCTAAGATGAGGCATCTTAACTAAAATGGTTATCGTCATGACATTGTCTTGTAATCCTAGATTCCTATCATCATAATGGCATCCTTAAAATAATCCGTATTTACCATAATTAAATAGAATATATGGATAGATAACTAAAAAAGGATATGGAAACCATAACCCATTCCAATATGATCATGTTTCTTTTTTTTCATTTCAATCTAGTAACCACATATGTTGAGTCAAAAATAATATTTTTAAATTCATAGTGAATGGGTACGTCGAATTCAAAATAAAAACATAGTTCCTTAGATGGAGATATGAACTTGAGACACTTTAACATTGTTTCCCTAGTTCCTAAATATAAACCTCACATGTTGACAACTCTATCCAGTAATCCAAAGAATATCTCCTCTGATTCCAATATGTCATGATATGACCTTCCATGGACTGCCTGGTGATTGGTAAGATGACAATAAACCACCATTCCTACCTAAAATAGGTCGACTAAAACAAAAATAATTGAGACCGTAAAAAATAAAATGGGAGGCCTTAGAATTAAGTAACTGTATGCATAAACACAACCATCTCCATGTGATAATCTGGAGGCAATGTAAAAGAATGTAACATCCAAAATATAATCATATATGAAATAACCACTAGGTATTAAATTATTGTTCAATAATTAGTACAACATAATAAAATCACCAAATACAAACCCATAGAAATTGGAAAATATCTCAACCTGGCGACAATATAGGGGAAGCTACCCAAAAGAAACTATAGGATCCATCTATGATATTTATAGAATAAGTATGATTCAACTAAGATCCACCTTATCCTGGTATACTTAGTACTCCCAATAAAATACTATTGTATACATAAGACAAAACATATTTAGATAGATTCAATGCATGAGTGAGTTTAAGCATACATAGTAGGACACACTGAAATCGCCAAACCGAATGCATCTAGAGAGTTTTCATCTCATCACCATGATGGAATTTCAATCAATATATGAGATAAAAACTATAAAAATAACCTGGTATACTCAACATGAATCACAAATGAAGATAAAAATGGATATCCAAATCTATTTCTTATATAAGAATGATGAGTTAGCTTGTAGATACAGATGTCGATTTATAATACAAAACATCATAAACAATCCTACAAGAATATTTGTGAAGGTCCTGCACCTCACCACTACAGTAAAACTATACGGATAAATAATCTCAAGTGGTGGACCTTCTCCCCATTTTATCTCAAAGATTGGGGGAACCCTGTAGATATATGACCCGCCCTAAATTTATTATGTGGGATTTCAAACCATACCTATGTAAAGAGTATAGGGACCAATGTCCTAGAGATATAGGGGGTTTCCAACCCTAGTCTCTCTAATAAATCATACTGATAAAAATCATCATCCAAACAACATTGAAATAATCCTCACTCACATAACCCCCTATTTCACATATCTAAGGAAAAAATAAATGCCACCATCACATCACACATGAGAAAATTAATTTGAACATGATACTCATGGGTCCAAATCCATGTATCTATGAAGGATATACAAAGGTGGTACATGATGTGTACTTTTAGGTCAACTGGGTTAAATACCCTAAAACATTGGAGTGAATCAGGGTATGATAGATTAAAATAATAGTCCATTTTGATCTTGTTTCATTGTTAAATAAAACTCTTTTTTCTCTATTTCCCAAAGAAATGTTTAGTGAGAAATTAAGGCATGCAGGAGACACAGAAAAAATTAATTGGCTCACCCAAACATGGGTATGTCCAAAGATCATAAAATGACAACGTGTTGATGTACAAAGTCCAATAAATATCATTTATATTTACAATGTTCAGAGATGACTCACTGTCCCTTCAAGTTTACAACCAATAACAATTTGAAAGCTCACTACTCTCTCAACTGAAGTGTTTTCACTAGTTCTTCAGAAGATCCACTAATAGATAATAGACTTGTAGGTGCCTTAATTGTATCCAATTAATTTATCATCCACTATTGGTATATTCTCTATTGATTTCCCACTTTCATCCATTTATAAATACATCTTTACCACAGATGTACTAGAAAGCTTTAAATATTTTGTGAAACCCATACCATTCCTTTTGTGCAATTTTTATGCTCTACCCACAAAACATATTCTTACACATGAATTCCTTCTTACACTCAACACAAATTTACATGACACTTCCATTCTTGAACACAACTCCAATTCTTAATCATAAATCCAATTATTAGGCGTACCTCCATTTACACGCAATTCTTACGTGATTAAGAGGTATGATTTCTTACAAGTTTTGATTTTTTAAATTAGATGTGGTCACCTCTTATTTATATTCATATCCAATCCCTACGTGGAGGATTTGATGTGTTTCCCTATATCCCCTCTAAGCGCAGAAAATCTAATTTGATGTAGCATTGGGCGTGATGGATTCTTCCACATAACCTTGTCTTTAATGCAAATTCAAAATATTTTGTGAACTTCATTCCGTTTCCATATTTTTATGTTCTGATTGTGAAACATGCCTCACATACAACATTCCAATCCATCTAAACTCTTTTGTGCTACATCCTATTCCAAAAATAAACTTCTATATTCTTTTGATTTTGAGGCCCAAAAATTTGGTAAACACAAGAAAACATCGCCACCTTGTATACAATCTTTTTTTCTGCCTCCAAATAATCCATCACTCTATCATGGATTCATTTCAACAAATTTTTTCAAAAATCACTCTTGAATTCCTCAATAGTCCATGGAAGCCCTTCTTCTCAACAAACTAAATCAACCCAAAATGCTTCAATGTTACCTTGAGAGATTTTTCCCAACATGTACCTTGGGTCACACAATGTGTGACCTCACCTGCACATAGCTTGTCTTGCTATGTAGAACACGATAATGTTTATATTCCATACATGACATTTATAGGCTACCCAATGGCTACCCCTATTTCCTATACTGTTATCGTGTACTTCATACCATTCCCATATACTTTGTCATGTCCATGCCCGTGTACTATAGGAGTATACATCAATATTATAGTACATGATCACATGGTATGTATGGATCACACATAGTGTGTTATATTTATCTCCACCTGAAACCTTAGTTTCCATATATAGTGGGTACATGACCTGTGTTTCAGCAAAACTTGAAATTTAAGTATGGATTTCATAAGGACTCAATAATATTCATGAATCTCTTCCATACACCAATACTTCCTTCGAGACTGCCAAAAAACACAACACAATACATAGATCTAGGTAAACCTCCCACTATGGTTGTTTGGTAGTTGCCTTCTAGGCGTTATTTGATAAGAAAATGATTGTATTAATATCATGATGAACCAGAAAATCTAGGTCATGGATCCACTATCACCTGTACCTCAATCACATCACTATCATCACAGGTGGATCGATTCTAGCTACCCATTACTTATGATAACTCATCATCGATCTTTCAGATAGGTTACCACAATCTATCTTGTTGAAACATAATTAACCAATCAATCCCTTGATTATGGATTCTACCTTAAGGCATCCATCATGTGTAAAAAAAATCCTAATCCAAAATCATGAACATGATTTGTTGTGAAAAATAATTAATGAACAATGATAGGTCCTTTGGGTATCATTGAATCACCAGTTGTAACAACCATTCTTTTCTAAAATGGTATGAATCATTTGTTTTTAGTTTGTATACCTTAAATAACCATAATAATATTTTCTAATAAAGTCGTGGAGCTAATGGGAATGTCCGGGGCTCATTTGGATCTCAGATCCCTGAAAATAGAAAAAATGGACTATGCCACACAGTTTTTCTGAAACCATGCGACCTGGGATGCATGACCGTGCAGCTACTGATAGGACACCTATAGTTTTCATAATTTTTTTTGAAAATGTGGGACATGAGGTAAAAAATGGTGTAGTTTTTGCTTGTATTTAGACAATGTCTTAGAACACAATTTTTGCCCCGTTTTCGAACTGTGTGCCTATATCTTATTCCCCAAAATATTGGGTGAAAATTATAGCTTTCTGTTCATTATACTATTGTACCTACTTACATTTTTTATTTCTTCCATCAGCATCCAACCACATTTCTTCCTCCCACATTGAGGTCAAATTCTCCATTGTCTAGGTAACCAAGTATCTTCTACCTCTTGTGTCAATTCTTCAATCTGTCAAAAGCATTGGATCTAACTCAGTAAGATCCCATAGTCTCTCAAATCCTCTCGATTTTAATATTCCCATACATTACACTAATTAGATGTAAGAACATTTTCCCTATTTTCTAGACATTGGAGTGTTTATCAGATCTCTTTTAACCTACTCTGAATATGATGGTGATCTTAAGTGGGGATTCGTCTATGGCCTTGAGGTAAGTGGTCACTGTTTTTTCCCTTTGATTTTTAGTCATTTCGTAATCATGTCATCATTCAGTATACCAGAATTTTCGAAGAAACCTAATTATATTTATCCCTTAATTTCTAGCTGACCATTTCACCTAGTTAAATGTTTATCAAGTCTTGTTTGGTGGTTTATTTCTTGTAAATAACATATATTTCCACCACAAGGGTGTTCCAATAGAATTGGTTGTTTCTTTTCAATCAGTTCAAATTGACCAAAACTCCTTTTAGCTTGAAACTTAAATCTAAAGTGGAATGTACCTTGATATATGATTGTTTAGTTTTTCTCTATACCCCTCCTATGTGTTTGGACAACCAATTTTTTTAATTTTCCAAGTAGGCAATTTCCTTAAATGACCACGTAGTATACTAAATGACATTTGAGCCTCATAAATGGTATTGGAATGTCATGGTATATTGAATGGATTGAATTCAAATGAGGGGAATCATCATGATGGATTTACCTCTATCATGTGAATTGAATGGATTAAATTGTTGACTGATAAAGGATAGTGAAACCATGAATTTTTCTTATGATTTGTTATATGCCTAAATTAAATTTTAATGTTTAAATGGAATTTTATTTAGCTTGGATCGTTCAATGCATGAGAGGTACTTACCTCATGAATTTATTTTTATATATAAATGACCATGCCTTTGATAATGATTAGGTTAAATTCTTAATAAGCCTTTTCTTATGTATTGGTTTTTAAGTTAATATCCCCCTATACATATAGGATATATGAAATAAATGAATGGGAGGTAGTGCCCAATTATATATATAATTACATTGTACCTTTATAAAGGTTGTGATAATGTGCTAAGGGGTGATGATCCAAGAGGGAAATCACACTCCCAAACTTTGGGTGTTGAGTATGGTATCTCACACACCAGTGATACTATATGGATGTTGGGTTGAGGTGCCATGATCCATGATCAGAGTTCTTCCATAGCCACCCATTCTCCATTCTAAGTGTTGTATAATTGAGTCCTTCACTCTATTGGGATGTAGGGCATGTACCCTATTGCATGAGATTTTAAGATGATTCAACTGGTGGTGGATTTTTTGAGTTATGACTTCGTCTAGCCAGCACCAGTATTCTAGGTATACAGCCACTAGGAATCTACACTCACTTAGTCCATATAGGTGGATGTAATATATAATTATAATATATATTTATATATATATTACTAATATATATATATATAACAATTCATACTTCTATTACGACCATGAGATGAAGTTGGTAGATCCTCCAGATGTCTTATCGGAGCCTGAGTGGAATGGTTATTTATTGCCGGCTTTTTTTCTGTTCTATTCATACCTATCGACTGTTTAGTTATGAGAACTTCTCGGATTACACATAGACAATGTTCATAGGGGAATACTAACATTTTTACTTCACACAATACACTATCTACCTATGGTACCCAAGAAGAGTATATTTTTACACATATTGATAATGGAAAAGGAACATCTATAGGTTGTTGATTTTCTTACATAGTTGGGCCTTTGGGAAAAAGGATTGGACATAGGCTCAATATGCTTATGGGGGTTTTCATTTCATTTATTTTTTATTTTTTTACTACTACATATAGATCTTGTATCTTCTTATTTCATTTTCAAAATACATCATTCCATTTATCCTTGTATCTAAACATTACCTAGAGGATTTTTATATAATTATATGCTGTTCATTTTATTACCTTCCATAGCATACTTATTTAGATAACTATTTATGCTTCCAAAAATCATTGATTCTACCTATTTATTCTTATGATGTTGATTATATCAGTTTGTATCCAATATTCCACTTTGATAAGAGGGTATAATCTGCTCAATGTACCACCTTTACTCCCTCACTAGTATTTAGTAGCCTCTGGGCTATAGGGAGATGTGCCTAAGTCCATGTGATCCTCCGAATCAGGACATGAGTTATGTGGACCTTGGGTCAGGATGTTCTATTGTGGTATCAATTTAGTTCCATTCTTGATGAACTATTTGGATACAATATATTGGAGATAGGAAATTCTTGGAATGTGGTCATAATACGTGATTGGGCATCATGAGCCCATGTTTGTTGTAATGGATGAGTTACCATGATTATATTTTCCCGTATTACTATTGATATCATTTCACCATTGGGTGATGCACTTGAGTTAGAATGTTACTGATATTTGTGTTATTGAGATTATGATTTATTTTCCATGGTCTCATGAAATGAGGGGTTTTCATTAATCCATGCATCATTAGAGGACAATAATATTAATAGGTCATGCATTTTTCTATGCCATGTTTAGTTTTCAACATGCATTTATTGTGCATATTTTATGTGCCTTGACTATGTTAATTTTTTTAATGTTTCTCGAAGGTATAGAAAAAAATAAATCATACATAAATTACATGCCTTAACCTAACAATGTTTTCCTGAATAGGCTAAATCATACACCTTAAGAATCCAATTATGGAACATTGAGCTATGGACAGTTGGTCACATGATCTAGAATGTGTTATGGTGTAGGTTAAGAGGATTAAATATCTGGTTTATAAGGAGTAAGTGGCCTTTTAAATCTTACATGGAAATCCATTTAATTAAACCATATAATGTGATTATGGGTTTGAAAAGAAAAATTTCAAAATGGATATGACTTTTAAATTGAAGACATCCATCCTATATATATATAACTAATATAGAGACTTAGACCCGAACCTAGCCTTATTAGTGGGTAGTGGGTATCTCTTGTTGTTATTATGACCTGTTATGGTATCCTTCCACCATCAAGTCATGTATTTTGAAGTATGAAGAAAGGAATGATCATATCTTAACAAAGGATTTTGTACCTATTATACTTTTCTATCTGTAGTTGTTATGCTTTATTAAATCTCTGATAAGGTTTTAATTTATTGTTGAAGAATTATAACTCCATGAAATTCTCCTATCATACACTCTAACAGAAATGATATCCATTTACTAGTGGTTCTGGGTGGTGAGAGCCATAAATTTATCCATAGAGCTACCTATGCCTCCTCTTCCTGCTCTATAAATCATCACTTCAACCTAGTTTTGAGAGGGTTTTTTATATATGATTCTATCTACATGTGGATTATTTGGACCTTTCTAAGTATGACCTAGTTGACTCAAGAGTTTTAGCAGTAGCATCCTCCCACATTTTTGTGGGATGGAAGACAACTTAATATAGAGTCTTAGGTTGAGGTGATCCTATTTATATTCAAGAATCAATAGGTGAAGCCATAGAGAAGGGTCAAACTAGAGACTTATATGTTTTAGAATTTAGCAAAGATGTGGTGGTATGTCATGACTCAAGAGGATCATCATCATTAAATGATCTAGGTGGATTCACAAACCTTCATCTATGACTGCTTCCTTCCCTAGGAACTGAGGTCTGACATAGCTAGAGAGTTCATGAAACTAAAATAGGGTAGTATGTCATTTATGGAATACTCTGCTCCTTTCACAGAGCTGCAACGGTTCACTCATATTATTTCTACTGATGATCTTATGGCTACTAGAATATTTTAGGATGGGATGGTTTATGCTCCCGGGTCGTAGTTCAATTTGTTCAGGTTGAATACCATATCATAAATCATCAACCATACCCTAATTATAAATTGTAACTTAAGGGATAATAATGGTGTGTGTTAGGTTAGTTCATCACCTAGAGATATCAGTGGTTCTTATTATGGTAACAAGCATCTCTTTTTAGGTTAGTTGTGGAGGAAGAAACTGTTAGTATTATCTTTTTGAGAGTTTTCTTATCTATCACCAATGTGGGGAGTAGGGAAACATGAAGCCTTAGTTCTTGCAGGATTTAGTGGAGTTCAGAGGATGTGGAACGATGTGATATATCTATCATTTATGAAGGACTTTTCTGAGTGTTCCTAGAGAGTGGGGATCTTCACATACTCCTAGGTATAGATCGGGGCTAGAAGGATAAAGATAGGTAGGCATATGGAATACAACTGGTTGATTAGGCCGAGGAGGTGGTCAAGAAAGATGTAATGAGACTTAAGATTCTCAGTGCTAGTAGAAAGGGATTTCTCAGGGATTTTAGGTAGTGACTTAGGGTTTTGGTCCAAAAAAATTACATATACTACATCCTACATCATAGGAGTAGAAAGTCAGACATTCTACAGTATAAGGTACTATTCTAGTAGCATCCACTTTAGTGTATGAGTTATTTGATACAAGAGTGTCTCACTCTTTTATATTTGACATTATTGTGGGATGTATTTTCCTCTAGATTGAACACTTTCCTAGTGTTATGAAACTATAAAAACAATTAGGTATCCAATTGGAGGAAATTCTCTATTGCAGGGACCATACCCTTAATATAGGTTGTTAATTTTTCATTTATAATATGTACTTCCTCGATACGATGATATTTGATGTAATCATTAGGTTGGAATGGTTATATCTAGACTGATTCAACATTGACAGCTATTATCGAAGGGTGACTTTTACATCACCAGATGTAGTTATACATGTGCCTAAGGGTGAATTGGATGTTAGTGTGACATGATTAGGACCCAAGTAGTATAGGCTAGGTAATGTGACAACTCATATCCCCAATATTTTCCCCAATGACTAGGGGTTACAAACCAATGTCCTTCTTCTTATAGTGGATCGTTAAAGAAATGTATTTTCTAAAAACATATATAGTATTCCCTTGTTGTGAGAGGTAGATTTTACTATTGAGCTTATTCCAAGATCATCACCAGTGACCATTCCTAATTATAGGATAGAACCTAAGGAGATTCTAGAGCTTAAGAAGTAGTTGGAGGAAATAAAGGTTAAAGGTTTTATATGCCCCGATACTTCACCTTGGGGTTTACTGGTCCTTTTCTCCAAGAAGGAAGATGGTACCCTTATTCTCTATGTGTATTATTTTTGGTTTAATCATCTCTGGATCAAGAACCGTTATCCATTTCCATCAATAGAAAAAATCTATTATAATATATGAGGAGAGAAAGTGTTTTCAATGATGTAATTTTGGTAGGGATATCATCAAGTGTGTGTTAAGACATCAGACATACCACTCACAACATTTAAGAGTAGGTATGGTCTATATGAGGGCCTGGTTATTCCATTCAGACGCACGAACTCACCTATGATCTACATAGATCATATGAATTAGGTCTTCCACCCGTATCTAAATTCATTTTTGGTTGTATTAATTGATGATATCGTGGTGTATTCACACTCTAGACATGACCATGAAACCTAAATTAAGATCATGCTAAATAAACTGAGAAAGAATCATCTCTATTCTAAGATCAGTAAATGACACTTTTGGCTCAACAAATCCCACTTCGTGGGTCACGTCATCTCGGAGTCAATATTTTTAGTAGACCTTGAGAAAGGGAGAGCTATGTTTTATTTGGAGAATACTAAGAATTTCATTTACATTCTGTGTTTCTTGTGGATTTCTATATATTATAGACAGTTAATCCACTAATTTTCATACAATAAAATTCCACTTACGATCTTGATAAAGAAGGGTGTGAAAATTTCTTGGTCAAAAGCTTGTGAATAATTCTCTTAAGAGTTGAAGGGAAAATTGTCTTCAACACCAATACTGATTCTTCCAGAGCTTCAAAAGAGCTATAAAGTATACTGTGACACATCATGAATCGAGCTTAGAGCTGTTTTGATGTTGGCACTAAAAATATTTAACTTTTTTCAATAGGGAAATATTTGTTGGTAAAGGTACATTTTATATTGGTAAAATGTTTTACCAACACATATGTCCCTATAACTAAACTGTTGGTAAAAACTCTATCGCTAAATTTTTTAGTGACAAATAAAATAGTTTTGTTGTAATTTTTATAATACGAATAGATAATATGTATGTTGGTTAAAGTGTTTTTCAATAGATATCTATGAAACAATTTTTTATTGGTAATAATATTACCAACATATAATATCAATTTATAAATTACATTAGAATAAAAATTATAAATTTTTATAGCTAGTAAAATTTCATATTATATTTATTAATTTATAATATATAATTCACCTTTTTGAAGGAAGATAATAGAAATTGAATCAAAAAAAATAATTATATTAATAATGAAATTTAATAATAATTTAATCAACATAAGAATTCAGATTAATCCCCGTAATAGGATCCATCCCCACATTCCCCCGAGTACCAGCGACCCACAAATAAGGTCCCCCACAATGTACTAGGGACTCATCCATTCTCCAAGTACCAGATCCTTCACCAGCGAGAAACCTTATTTAAATGCTATACCACAACCTTTAGCTCCATGATCTTCACCACACCAAACCAAAAATCATACCAAAAGTGATCCAACATCAGTACCAGGGTGAAAAAAATATCTAGATCCAATACCAGTGAGAAATCTCAAATTTCATCTTTTTCACAGTCTTCAACTCTGTTATCTACAACACAAAACAACCTAAAAGAATTCCCAAAAATTAGGGCATTTTTTTTCATGAATTGAAACCAAAATAGAAACAAATAGAAGTATAAAAAAATTATTTACATAGTGATCATTTTTCATCATCCCTATTGACATATCATGTATTTGAGAAAATGATATAAATTCTACAAATTGATACTAAAATAGTGAATTAGTTAGATCTGATGCATGTTGTTCCATTAAATGAGGATTCTACTTACATGTACTATGAGATGATCCTTGTGGATCGACCCCAAAATTAGATCAGAAACGATACATGGCTCAACTAGATCAGCAATCCGTCAATTAACACAGGGAGAAGCTTCTGTTGACATCAATAGGGAAGGATTATATAAGGCTTAGAGGGAAGAGAAAAAGGTCCAACAAGGCATGGACATCTCACAAGGCTACCTGCAAACGAACGTTGTTTCCCTCTGTCATTAATGATAAATTTTTTTATATTTTTTTCCATGTTTCCTGATCTTCTATATACATTTTCAAATGGATTTTTAGTTTATCCTAATTTTTCCCTTAAAAAAATAGTTCTTGCTACCTGATTGTGATTTTTTGGGGGATTTGTTTTTTTATGCCCATCTGTTATATTCTATTTCCCAATGTTTTTGTTTAACCCTTGTAGATTGGATTATTGCCTTCTTTAGTGTTAAGTATTTGATTTCTATAGAAATATAGTACATTCTGTTAAGATATTTCAATGATTGAAAAAAAATCATTTCATCAGTTTAATAAACATGAAAATATTCTCATGAAAATTCCAATTACATTAGAAATATTCAATGGTTTCAACAACAGTGAAAGAACAATATTAGAAGTAGGATTTAAAAACATTTACAATAGTGGAAATTATAAATCAATTAAATCTTATTAGAAATATTATAAATAAAAAATCATATATGCGCATCTTGGTTCAAATAAACAGAACTAGAAAACATGAGAATACAACTTGTAATAATTCTCATAAACCAGAAATAAGAATATGTACAACATATATTCATCAAAACTAAATCACCATATATGAGAATCTAATTCCTGATTCAAAATTAGTTTATATACTTAGGAAATGGCATTATTCCAGGAAAAAATTAATATGTGTATAATAAACATTTTCAAGTACATGTAACAAAACATATGGTAGCTAACAAAAATTAATGTAATAATAATATGCAGTGATAAAATATATAAAAGTATAAACTGAAACAACTTCAATATCACAAAAAATTTTGGAACCATATTAAAAATAATTCAATAATGTTATGAGAGTATAAAAAATTAAACAACACTTTCCATCATGATAAATAAAAGAGTAAAAAATAATTTTATTACTATAATACATGAAAATTGTTCATATGAAAAATCCAATTACATTAGGAATATTAAACGACTGCAACACTATTGAAAGAACGATATTGGAAGATGTAGTGAACAAAACATTGACAATAGTGTAAATTACAAATAAACTCATCTTACAAGAACTCTAATAAACAAAAAATCATATATGCATATGTTGTTTCAAATAAACAGAACAAAAAAACATGAGAATACAATTTCAATACATGAGAATGATAATTGAAAGATTTATACAATATGTAATAATCCTCATAAAATAGAAATAAAAATCTTTAAAACATATATTCATCAAATGATAATAATCACATAGGATGATTCAATTCAAGATTAAAAATTAATTCATATAAGTAGGCAATGAAATAATTCAAGGAACAAATAAATAATTCCAGAATAAACTAGTTCACGTACATGTAAAGAAAATATGGAAACAAACACAAATTAATGAAGCAATAATATGTAGTGATAAAATATAGGAACTATAAACTCAAACAACTTCAACATCAATAGAAAAATTGGAACCATATTCCAAATAACTCAAGAATGTTAAGACAGAATAAAACATTCAATATTATACAAGGTTAACAAAACAGAAGTGCGGAAAGCCATAAACAGGGCTCAAAGAATAAGAACATAAAAATCTAGTGCTTTAAGTAATAATAAATGAAAAAAAGACTAACAAGGGTTGTAAAAATTACCACTGTGTGGCATTCTCTTGTTTATATTTCAGATAATAAGTATATCTTCACCTAGAAATGTGCACAAAAACACACTGGTTCGGAAACTCGCACATGCATGAGGCTAGTTCTGTAAATATCATATTCATATCACTAAATCTTGAAGATGCATACGGATAGAGATAGTACTAGAAATTATATAAGAATGACACAAAAACAACCCTCTAGTAATCATGCAGATCTCAACATGAACATAACCACTAGACCTACACGCTTTCCCCTGATCACCACCAAAACTCAAATCATCAAGATTGGTTATACTAAAAAAATTCAGAATAGAGGCAACAATCTCATCCAATCTATGTGTGTGGATAACAGATCGAGAGAAAGAATCACTAAAAAATTTCACCACTCTATTAGGGTTTCTCTAGAGTAAACCTGAGAGAAAATAAGCATCATCTGAAGTGAATGGGAAATATGGCATGTGGGGATATTGGGTATCCTACTGGAGAGTGATTCTGACAAAAGGATTTCATGTGAAGATTCTTGTCGGGAATAGGGAGGGGGTTCGCATGATGATATATGAGGTTGATGTTATCCAGGAACAAGGGTTGAGAATATATAATGATGAACACTGGATGAGAAGAGTGAAGTCCTGTGAGGTGGTCCATGAGGAATGTTAACCACCTGGGGGAATGAAGGGGTAGGGTTGGGGGAGGAGGTCAGGGGGAATGTTAGTTTTTTTGGGGGTGGTAATTTGGGGGCACATTTGGGGATTTTTGTGGATATATATATATATAATGAAAAATTATGGATTTAATGTATGATGTATTTATATATGTATATTTCTAATAAATAATAATATATTATTGATATTTTAATTAATTATATGAATTTTTTACCAAATTATATTCTTGTAATAGATAATATATATCTCTATATATTCAATTTTTGGTAAAATATATGATATTATAGAATAATTTATTTGTAATGGTTTTTTAATGGTAAAATATTTTTTGTAAACCATAACTAATAATTACATATTCATTTATTGATAAATCAATTATTCGTATTATAATGATAAAAAATAGATTTAAATGTTAGTAACATATTTTTTGGTATTGAACTACTTATATAAACAGATATATCTATTGGTAAAAATAATTGTCGGTACCTATAGTTAATATCAACAATATTTAATATCTATTGGTATTTATCATTTTCACCAAAAGATATATTATCGGTTGGTATTTTTCGGTTGGTAAAGGTCACCTTTTTGTAGTGAGGATGAGGGAGCCATCATGTATGGGCCTTCTCAATTAAGGCCTCACGAGTGGATGACCTCAAGCCTGCTAATGTTTTTTATGTTGTACATTGTTGGAGAAAATATTTACTGGGAGAGAGTTTTGTGGTATTAACTTATCACAAGAGCCTTAAATACATCTTTACATAGTGGGATTTGAATATCAAGCATTAAAGGTGGGTTGAGTAGATATATTCATTTGATATTTATCATTCTTACATGCATGGAAAAGGGAATTCAGCAGTCGATTCTTTGAGTTTGAACACTCAGACACAGGTGGTTTAGAATTCCAATGATGGATAGTTTCTTATGGCCTATTCTTAAAGATTCACATTGATGTTTAGAAGGACTATGGATAGACTATCATAATATCCTTATCTATTACTTCAACTCATATATAAAGAGTAATAATGAGATAGACATATGATCTTGAAGGACTTATCCTAATGGAAATCGTTTTAGATGATGATAAATATTAAGGTTGGACCATGTATGGGGATGATTCCTTATTGTTCTGTGTGTGTGTATGGGTCAAGTTAGACATTAGAGTTAGGATGATCTGAGAATTACATGCATATATATGGTCCATAGAGTCACAAAAATGTAAACGGGTCTTTTGTGCTAGTATTGGTGGTCTAGAATGAAACATGATATTGACAACTTCATCACTTGGTGTTCCACTATTCAGATAGGGAAGTTGGAATATCAGTTACTTGAATGGATTCTAATACCATTTTCCATTACTGAGTGAAAATTGGATGATATTTCTATGGATTTTGTGATTGGTATTCCCTAGTCACCTCATGACAATGATTCTATGTGAGTCTTCATTGATAATATGATAAGCTCACACACTTCTCACCTATGCGAGAGACCTTCACAGAAAATGAGCTAGGAAGGTTTTACATCAAAGAAGTTGTACATATTCATGGAGTTCCTCTTTATATCACTTATGATAGCGATTCTCATTTCACATCATGGTTATAGAAGGGGTTGTTGAAGGCCTTGGGAATGCATGAACTTATTAGAATGGCCTATCACCCATAGTCTAATAGATAGAAATTGAATGTGATTTATGTGCTACAGGACATGATCTATTCACGTGTCCTAGATTTTGGAACATCTTGTGGGAAACAAATTCCTTTAATCGAGTTTTCTAATAATAAAAAAAATTTAGGATACCATTGAGATGGATTTATAGGAAGCCCTATATGGTATGAATTTATGCTCAACATTATACTGGAATGAGGTAGGGGAAGAAGATGTTCATAGACCACGTCTTGTATAGGAGACTAGGTAGTAGGTCTGGCTAATTAGGAAGTGCATGTTGATAGCTCAGACCGTACAATAGTATTATTCTAATAGACATTGGATTCCTCTTGAGTTTGAGGTTAGGGAAAAAAATTTCATGTGATTCTCACCTAGGTTGGGTCATAGATGTATTCAAAAGTAGGGTGCACTCTCACTATGGTTCATTGGTCCATTTTTGAAATTGATAGGACTAGTGTATTACCAATTGGATCTTCCATAGAAATACTTCTCTATTAATGATGTCTTTTATGTATGTCATCTTTTCTGATACTATACAGAGCCAACGAAAGTCTTTCAAACTGATTAGTTCAAATTAGATAGGGATTCTTCCTCTAAGAATTAACCAATTTGTATAGTGGATCGGAGCTTGATGAAACTCCAGGGTATGTCTCTACCAATGGTACAGGTGCTATAAAATCATGACCAAGTACAAGATAAAACCAAAGAGCGGGAAGCTAATATACCCTCACAATGGCCAAAATTATTTATGAACTATATATCTTTTCCCTCAAAAGGTCAACACAAGGATGATTTATTTAAATTGGAGAGGTTGTAACAACCCATCTTTTCAATGAAGGTAATGAACATTTTTTTTCAATTTTAATTCCATAACAAGCCTAATAACGATGTATAATAAAGTCATGGAGGCCATAGAATCATATGAGGCTCATTCGGAGTCTGAAGATCAGACATTGTGAAAACATATTGGGCTGAATGATTTTTCTAATACTATGAGACCTAGGGCACATGGTCTTGAAGTTGTAGATAGGGAACCTATAAGTCAAATGATTTTTCTAAAACCATCCAATATAAGGCACACGACTGTGTGGTATATAATGGTTTTGGGATAGTGACTTAGTGCGTGATTTGAAAATCTTATGCATAAACTATGTTCCCCCAATGTTGTTGTCAATAGATTATTTTTACCTTCATTAAACTCTTATACCTATTTTCCTTTTTTTCTTTATTCCTCCAGTGACTATCCAAGCTTCATCCTCCATCTTTGTCCTAAAATTCTCCCACGGCTAAGAGTCAATATATCCTCAGCCTCTGATGTCCATTCCTTGATTCATCAAAATCATTGGATCCATCTCAGTAATCTCCCCCAGTCTCTCAACTCATATCAAAGTTAATCATTCCAACCATTACACTATTTAGATTCCGGATAATATGCCCTATTTTAAGGGTATTGGACTACTTCTTAGATATCATCCAACCTACTTCGAATATGATTCCTATATCGAGTGAGGATTCTTCTATGTCCTTGAGGTAGGTGGTCCCATGATTTTCCATTTTAGTTTTGGTCGTTTCATAATTATATTATTGTTATGTATATTGGACATTATTGAGAATCCTAGTTATATTTATTCCTTCACGTCTATATAACCATTTCACCTAGATAAATGTTTATTTAGTTTTTTGGTGGTTTAGAGCTTGTACATACCTTTTATGGTCACCCCATGGGTGTACTACTAGAATTTTCCACATTGGTCAATTGATAAAAAAATGTCTGAAACTCATTTTAGCTTTCAACATAGTTCTGAACTGAAATAGACCATGATATATTATTATTTTATTATGCTCCATTCCCCTATTAAGGGTTTAGAAAACCTCTGTTTGGAATTTACCTAGTAAGAAATTCCATTAAATGACCATATCTTCTCCTAAATGGCCTATGATATTCATAAATGGAATTTTCATGTTTTGATAAATTGAATGGATTAATATTAATTAAGAGGAATGATCATTATGGATTTCCCTCTTTCAAATGAATTGGAAGGATTAAATGATAGATATATATATGATGTTGGAACCATGACTTTCTCTTATGCTTTGATAAATACAACATTTTAATATTAATGATTAAATGGAATTGAATTTTCCTTAGCTAATTCCATACATGAGATGTCCTTGCCTCATGTATTGATTGTTATATATAAATTACCATGATTTTGATAATGATTAAACGCAATGAATAAGAATAGTTTTCCTTATGTATTGGTTTATAAATGAATATACCTATTATATATATAGGCTATATGAAAAAATGGATAGGAGGTAATGTCCAATGCTTGTTATAATTATAATGATCCTTTATAGGGGCATCAATACGATGGTAAGTTGTAATGATACCAGAAGGAAATCACACTCCCTTACATTAGGTGTTGAGTATGGAATCTCAAACCCCTGATACTATATGGGAGTTGGTGTAAGGTGCCCCAATCCATGATTATAGTGTTTACATTTCAACACACTCTCCATCCCAAGTGTTATAGCATGGAGTGTCTCTCTATTATAATGTAGGGAATGAATTCTATTGTATGAGATTTTAGGATTATTAGACTAGTTATAGATTTCTGAGTTATACCCAAGTCCGCTGAGCACTAGTATTCTAGGTATATGGCGATTAGGTGTCCGCACACACTTTCTCTATATAGGTGGATGAAATATATAATTATACAATATATATTACAACTACATTTATAGTAATTTTCCAGACTTATATTAAATCTATGAGCTAAAGTAGGTAGACCCTCCAGGTGTCCTATAAGAACCTGACCCAGCTGGTTATTTATTTCAGTCATATTTTACTTTTATATTCACACCAACACAATGTTTAGTTATGAGAACTACTCAGATTACAAGTTAATGTATCGGTGGTGGCCTACTAAGATTTTTATATCACACCCTACACGAGAATACATTGGTACCTAAGAAGACTATCTTTTTACTGGTATTGATAATGGAAAAGGCCCTGCTATAAGTTATTGATATGCTTTCCTAGTTGGATCTTATGAGTAGAGGATCAGGTATAAGCTTGATATGGTTATGGAGTTATGCTTCCTCTATTGATTGAATCTATTTGTATCCACTATGACACTCTGATAAAATGGTATAGTCTTTCTACTATATAAAATTTATACCGCCATTTCTAGATGGAATCTTCTAGTGTATAGGGAGGCATGCATGAGCCCACATGACCCACCTGCTTAGGGAATAAGTTATGTGGAACTCGAGTCTAGATCATACACTGAACAACCAATTACTGATAAAGAACATTAAGAATGGAGGGATAAATGTGTATATAACATAATAATTCTTGATGGATCATCTTGTTCATTTGGAAATCATCGTTGGAATCAAATGATCTTGGATTATCAAGAAGCAAGGACTAATGATAAATAAACCTAAAAATCCTTGATATATGAAGGGAAATAAAATTATAGAGAACCAATGAAGATCCAACATTGAATTTATTTAGTAGAGGATTATTTTGTGTTTGTGTCATACTTTATTGGGGGATAAAATCAAAAAATAAATTGGTTGCCTCGGGTTTGGATCAATTCTCAATGAAGAACATTACAACATCACTATTGTTGGTAACATGCATGAATTCCATCGATTTTTATGACCCACATATTACTCTGATCACTAATTCTCAATACCATGGCCATTATCCAACAAACACTCCACTAAATCCCAATCCCCCCATTCCCACCATTGTTCTGTGGCAAACCATTAGAAATTTTCCAAAACGTGGTTTATATGGAGGTTTCATTTCAAGTTTGGGAATTAATTACATTTAATTTAATAAATTAATATTATTCATTTAACACTATAACGATTTTACTCTATCAAATCAACTGATACTTCATTTATTATTCTCTCCCAAGGTAAGACCAAGAACTGTATTTAATAGTCGTATCAGATTTACAATTCATAACACTGTTCATAAGATATTATATTATGTAAAAAAATAATGTACACATGCATAATATATTTATTATTCTTAATATATCAACATCGAGGAACTCAAGGCCTCAAAGTCCTTTACTAACTCAGGGATTGGCATAAAAAATATTACTCAAAATAATCCAATGACATACTCTCTTAAAAGGATTCATTAAAATTCCTCCCATCACCACTATTGAATATTCATGACCTTCTATGATAATATATATATCAAATTATTATAATCCTAATAGACCATGAATATATCCCTAAAAGGTAGTTGAAATAATTATTCATGGAATTCATCAGAACTGTAAGTTCAATGTACTAGTTCAGGTAGTTTATCTCTGGTGGTCAGAGTTAGTGAGTGACATACGCCACCAAATGTTCACCCTATATATGAAAACATACTATAAAAATACTTAATGCATTATAGTAAACCAAATAATCAGACCATGATTATAAAAAATTAGAATTAAAGCTGGAGTCCACCATTGTTTTAATATATCAAAATATTCTTGATACTTTATAATCCACAAGCATTTCCCCCTATTTTGGTGAGATATTTCACTGGTGATGAAAAATGAGATAATTATTTAAAAACCCATCTATAATATACATACATCCCCAAGAAACTCTTAATTTTTATAAACTTCGTGGGTTTCTCCCTTGAAATCACGATCGCTTACTTCTCTTGATTAATGAGGATACCCTATTTTAATACCACATACCTGAGAAACATTATATCTTAGATGTAGAAACATCAAATTTTTTAATTTATAAATGTTGGAATGATTACACACTATTCCCATTATAATTCATAAATGAATTGGATGCTCCACCATGAATATAGAGTAAACCGTAATGTCATCCAACATTAAATGATGAAATTTTTTAGGCATCAATTTAATATCTTATTCTTGATTACCCTAAAGACTATAATAGAATTGGTTAACCTAAATGGAATCAATAGGTACTTTAATTGGATATAACTATTTGAAAATATTGTTTTACAAACATTGACCTATGTTATCCAGAGTTTTTGATATCCATAAAGAAGTTAAATCTCAAAAAACAACATTAACTTTTTTAGTTAATCAAAAAAGAATTTAATTTAATGAATTAAATATTTATTCTAAATCAATACCCAGTTTAGAGTTCTATATTCGATAAAAAATAGAGGTTCGTATCATTGTTTTTTTAAAGTATCTTGGTCAACCATGGGGAAACACTAAGGAGAATAAATCCTTTATCTTATAAATCATATTAATTAATATTTAATTATATCAACTCTGTTAGAGATATACAAGACAATGTGTCAGATATCAATAGATTCCTTAACATTAGATCAATGAATAACTCAACTTCCCTATCTTAGGGTAAGATTGAGAAATCACATGGGAACATATTAGGGGATTCCCATACCAAATGAGGTAAATTGCAACCAATATTTCCCCCACCAGGTTTTAATATAAGATCTATTACTAGAAAAATGATTCTACTAAATTAAAAAATAAGTTCTCCTACCAAACTACACCATGAGTCTCACACTCACTAGAATATTCATTTATTTATGTTTAAGTATAGAGAATGTTACACTCTATTGGTATAAATTTATATAATCTTTATAATCCATCATTCAGTCCATCTGATGTATTACATAAAAAAATATCCATTTCAATGATATGAAAGTACAATAATAGCTCAACATATGAAATAGAGATGACACATAAAGGTCACTAAAAGGGTTTATATTTATTTTTTCTAATATTAATTACCATCTTTATTAAATAGGTCATGATATTGGAGGGGATTTTTAGTCCATTCCCTAGTACAAGTCTATATAAAATAGTGGGCCACCCCTATAGTAAATAAAGCAGTCCACATATATGCACTAATAAGTATAATACCTCTCACTACCACATTCCCTTTGTTAGATTCCATTATCTGCTAACTCAATTTATGAATTTTATTTATGTATGAATGATCATGAGGTATTCCAATACAATTGGAATTTTCCTTATATTGGCTACTCCCTTAGGATGAACCAACTCTACCACCTTTCCTATAAGGATAGAGACCCACTACTAGAGAGGCATTAGACTGTACCATGGATACCCTAGGGTCTAAAGAGACGCCTCCACTATAGGGAGGGAGGGTGGATTTAAAATATATATAAATATATCGCATACATTAAAATGAATGAAATTCTCTAAGAACAATTGGATATGAATTCTATATACCACACGGGTGGAATATAATAGTCTCATCGCTCATAGTTGCAATTGTTGGAGAATGGGGTGGATGTCTTGGATTGCTGCAACTATCCTTCCTTGATTCTTATTACTCTCCCTTATTCTATGAGGAACCATCCCCACATTTAGTAGAAATATAATAGAATATAATTATACCATACATCCATACCTCTTCAATATCTACCATCAATCATTGATTGAAATCTATAACTTACTTCTTGAGATTAAATAAGATGACCTAGAACCAAGTATCAAGTTATAGGCCCATCTCAAAGGGAATAAATTTCATCTCTTTATGAAAAATTATTTTTAAAAACCGAAAAAATTTAGTAAACTAGTTCACATACTCCTTGAACAACTGGTTTCCTTAACGAATACACAAAAAATCCAAGGATTTATCCAATTTCAATGGGTCTAGGTATAATTAATGAGTAAATATCACCTTGAAATCCTTCCACTCTAGATTCTCTTGCTTCTTTTCTTGAATGAATAACTCCCCCTACATCCTACTAGGGTCTTTAAGAATAAATGTAGTATACTTTAATTATGGTTATATTGCTACGTAATTTAAAGATACTATTATACTTCTATATCCAATCCACAAAATATTAAGGATCATTACATCCCTATAAATTGGAAGTATTATGATTAAGAAATTATTTTGTTTGATCCTTCTTTGGATTTAAATTTTATTCCTTGGATGGAGTGGGGCCATAACCCACCCACCAGTCCATATCTCAAATACCCTACACCACTACCTTAATAAGGTTCTAATCGATCGGTGGATTGGCTCATGTAAAGATATGTATGGGCTTATTTAGTGGGTTCACTATGGGACTTCAAGGTGGTATGTAACTACATAAGGATAAAAAATAATTAAAACCATAAAAAATTACTAATTAATAAATCAAAAAATTTAAATTTTTAAAAAAATTTAAATGAAAACTAAAAGTATATCAATTTAGTTATGATTTCCCATAAAACATGACTCATGTTCATAGTCTATAACCCATGAACCCAACCAAATAGAAAAGTCAAACATAATATAAATGATAAATATTATTTTTATTGGCAACCCATGGATGATCAAGGAACATCACAATAAGTGTTTCTAAAAACCTCTCTCAAAATATAATACTTAATCTTTTACAAATCTATTTATAATATGTCTTGACATTCGAAATATCACAAATAACCAAAATTTTGATTTGATGAAAATTTTTCCTATTCCAACCAAGGATACCCCTCCCCTGGGAACCCAAGTTGGTTAGTAAATTTCCCTAAATGTATTTTCTAATCCTCATATCCCAAAAACTATTTTCTGGGAATAAAGAATATGCAGTGGGAATATTTTTCAAAAATAAATCTAATAACATAATGTGAATGATATCTCCATGAAATGATATCACCTCGAATCTGATAAATACATCCAAAAATCGCAAAATAAATGAAAAATCCATAAAAAATACCCATGATGGGGAACAAATATTCTCTATAAATGAGTGTTGTGTTGTACATCTCGGTCCCCTCGTTGTTTGATTTTCATGATCACAATCACCTTTCTTATTTATCTAATATTGTGTTTTAAGTGTTGTGGATGATAGGCAAGAGATTGCCAAAGGAATGGCCCAAGAAAGCATCTCAAGTGGACTGAAATCCAGACCACCGGCCAGCCGGTGGAACACCAGCGGCCAGCCGGTGGCACCTGCTCTCAAAGGGGAGCCACTGCCTCACCACCGGTCAGCCGGTGGCCTCAGCACCGGTCGACCGGTGGCACCCAGCCAGAACAGGATGAGCTACTGCCTCACCACCGGCCAGCCGGTGGCTCTGGCACCGGTCAGCCGGTGGCCCCTTGACAGGAATCCTATGCCTTTTTGCAAACACCGGCCAACCGGTGGCCCTGCACCGGCCAGCCGGTGGACACAGTCAAACTAGCCGTTGGGCTGTTGACCAGCCTGTCCACTTGGCTCCCAACGGCTCTTTTAGCCTCTACAACGGCTCCGAAGCCTCCCCAAGGGTTCCATGCCTATAAATAAAGGCCAAGGAAGCCCCGGACTCTCACCGGAACATATACTAAGCCAACGGACACCTTGTTGATCATTTGGCGTACCTCCGGCGGACTTCCTCAAAGGAACCCACCTTGCTCCAACAACTTCCACATCCAAGGAGCTCCACCCAAGAAGCTTGGAAGCGGCCTTCAACATCTACAATCAATCAAAGGCGCCCAAGACATCCTCAATTACGGTTTTTCTTTGTATATTTATTTTGAGCTTTAAATTTGGGTTTGTCCCTACAAACCCCAAACCCTTTTCTCATCTCCCTTTCTTTGGGTTCTCACACCACCACTAAGGTGTGAAGAGGTTTCTTCAAGCCTTTCCTTTTAAAAGGCTTGTGTCACCGGTGATCTAGCCTTCACCCGTTAAAAAGGCTAGTGGGTTCTTGCTATTCCATTAAAAGCAAGTGGGTTCTTGCTAAACCACAAAAAGCAAGCTGTAATAGGTCCTAGTGCTACCTCAAAGCCTAGTGGGTTTCTTGCTAAAACCATTGAAAAGCAAGCGGTAGGAATCTCTCAACGGTTGAGTTGGGAGCGGAGACGTAGGCCGGGTTTTGGCCGAACTCCGTTATCAATTTTGTGTGTCTTGCCTCTTTTATTTCCACTGCATTTTCAACTTTTATTTTTAATTTGTTAATCATTTTTTAAAAGGCAATTCACCCCCCCTTCTTGCCATCATTCCCTTGCTTTCTTCCGCACAACAATTGGTATCAGAGGGGTAATTTGAGTAATACCTTAAAAGGTTTCAAATTCAAAGATCCATTGTGATGGCATCCACCTCTTTCGCCCCCGAAGGCTTTTCTTTGGGTCGGGCTCCATTTTTTTATGGGACCGACTATAATTATTGGAAAACCCGCATGACTACCTTTCTTAGAAGCATAGGTTATCCCATTTTTAAAATTGTCATGCAAGGTTACACTTTGTCTACCCCCGACGAATCCAAATGGACCCAAGCCGACATTAGAAATTTTGAGCTTGATGGCAAAGCCATGAATGCTCTTCATTGCGGCCTTGACCGAAATGAGTTCAATCGAGTTTCCACATGCACCTCCGCACATGAAATCTGGAAACTTTTGGAGGTTACCCATGAGGGGACCAACAAAGTAAAGGATACTCGATTGGACATGTATCGTCAGGATTTTGAGTCATTTTCCATGCACCCAAATGAATCTATTTCTGAAATGTTTACTAGATTTACTAACGTGTGCAATGGTAGAAAATCCCTAGGAGATAATATTTCTGCAGAAACCATGGTCAAGAAGATCCTATGGGTCCTTCCGAGCTCATGGGCACCAAAGGTGACGGCGATCCAAGAAGCTAAGGACGTCAAAAATATGCCGGTCGAGGAGCTAATCGGATCTCTCATGACTTATGAGATCACGATGAGGAGGCAAGCTCAAAAGGAGGGCACACCAATCAAGACACCAAAGAACATTGCCCTCAAGGTACAAAAGGAAGTAAGCTCCTCCTCATCTTCTTCCTCATCTCCTTCCTCATCTTCCTCATCATCAAGCGGCGACTCAGAGATGGAGAATCTCGCCCGCCAAATGCACAAATTTATGAAGAAGCACAAGAAGAAGAAGAAATCTCGCAAGGCGCGAAAGCAAGAACCCACCGCAAGATCCGAGCCCAAGGTAAAATGCTACGGGTGCGGCGAAAAGGGCCATTACAAGCCCGATTGCCCACTCAATAAAAAACGGGCCACGCCAAAGGAAAAAGGAAAGAAAAAGGTACTCAAGGCCACATGGAGTGACACCTCATCATCCTCCTCCTCCTCCTCGAGCGACAACGGTAACAAATGCCTAATGGCATTTCACGAGGTAACATCTTCCGACTCCTCTTCCTCTCTTTCTTCAAATTCAAATTCTTTCAATCATATGTCTTATGAAGAACTCTCACACGCTAGAGACCAACTAGAAAATGGTTTTCACGAACTCTCTTCAAAATTTGTTACTTTAAAAAAGTCTTTCAAAAAACTCTCCTCCGAAAAAGACCAACTTCTCAAAGAGAAGGAGGAACTCTCCCTAAAAATCCAAAATTTTCCAAATGTTGATTCTTTGGAATCAACCATCAAAGACCTTAGAGAATCCTTAGCCAAATTCACCAACGGGGAACAAAATCTGACCAAACTCTTAGGTTCCCAACAAATTTCAAGAACCACCCAAGGGCTTGGCTATTCCAAGCAAGCCTCCTCCTCCCATGCACCCACTGTTTTTGTAAGGGGGAGCTCTAGCTTTAAATTTTTCAATTATTGTAAAAAACCCGGGCACCTTATTTATGAGTGTAATTGTAAAAATGCCTGGTATGGCCAACCCAAGTCTATTTACTATAGTGATGAGTTTTATAGGAGAAGACCCGCCATGAGACAAGTATGGATTGAAAAATCCCTTCTAGCAAGTCTCTCCGGGCCTAAAATTGTATCTTTTCAAAATCCCTCTCCCCGGTGATTTATTGTTCTTATTTAGGGGGAGTTTGGTTTGTTTAAGCCTTTTTGTGTATTCAAAATTTTTCATTTCAAACTCAACATTTGGTATCAAATTTTTTGATTCAAATCTTTCAATTTCCAAAATTTCAATTGATTTTCAAATCTCATATCTTGATTTTCAAAGCTGTCCCTCAATCAAGTTTTATGCCCCATTCTATTTTGATAATCACAAAGGGGGAGAAATTCTTGATTGATTGGGGGAAAAATTCTTTAAAGCATGTTTTTCATTTCACTTTTTATTTTAATTGTTTCGGTGATTGTGATCATCAAAATAGGGGGAGATTGTTGTACATCTCGGTCCCCTCGTTGTTTGATTTTAATGATCACAATCACCTTTCTTATTTATCTAATATTGTGTTTTAAGTGTTGTGGATGATAGGCAAGAGATTGCCAAAGGAATGGCCCAAGAAAGCATCTCAAGTGGACTGAAATCCAGACCACCGGCCAGCCGGTGGAACACCAGCGGCCAGCCGGTGGCACCTGCTCTCAAAGGGGAGCCACTGCCTCACCACCGGTCAGCCGGTGGCCTCAGCACCGGTCGACCGGTGGCACCCAGCCAGAACAGGATGAGCTACTGCCTCACCACCGGCCAGCCGGTGGCTCTGGCACCGGTTAGCCGGTGGCCCCTGGACAGGAATCCTATGCCTTTTTGCAAACACCGGCCAACCGGTGGCCCTGCACCGGCCAGCCGGTGGACACAGTCAAACTAGTCGTTGGGCTGTTGACCAGCCTGTCCACTTGGCTCCCAACGACTCTTTTAGCCTCTCCAACGGCTCCGAAGCCTCCCCAAGGGTTCCATGCCTATAAATAAAGGCCAAGGAAGCCCCGGACTCTCACCGGAACATATACTAAGCCAACGGACACCTTGTGGATCATTTGGCGTACCTCCGGCGGACTTCCCCAAAGGAACCCACCTTGCTCCAACAACTTCCACATCCAAGGAGCTCCACCCAAGAAGCTTGGAAGCGGCCTTCAACATCTACAATCAATCAAAGGCGCCCAAGACTTCCTCAATTACGGTTTTTCTTTGTATATTTATTTTGAGCTTTAAATTTGGGTTTGTGCCTACAAACCCCAAACTCTTTTCTCATCTCCCTTTCTTTGGGTTCTCACACCACCACTAAGGTGTGAAGAGGTTTCTTCAAGCCTTTCCTTTTAAAAGGCTTGTGTCACTGGTGAGCTAGCCTTCACCCGTTAAAAAGGCTAGTGGGTTCTTGCTATTCCATTAAAAGCAAGTGGGTTCTTGCTAAACCACAAAAAGCAAGCTGTAATAGGTCCTAGTGCTACCTCAAAGCCTAGTGGGTTTCTTGCTAAAACCATTGAAAAGCAAGCGGTAGGAATCTCTCAACGGTTGAGTTGGGAGCGGAGACGTAGGCCGGGTTTTGGCCAAACTCCGTTATCAATTTTGTGTGTCTTGCCTCTTTTATTTCCGCTGCATTTTCAACTTTGATTTTTAATTTGTTAATCATTTTTTAAAAGGAAATTCACCCCCCCTTGTTGCCATCATTCCCTTGCTTTCTTCCGAACAACATGTTGGGGTGATAAAACTGAGTCTCAAAATAAAATAAAATATTCTACCCATATTTGTGTAAAAATATGGTTGGAATACCACTATATCACCTCCAACACCCAATCTTGACAAACATGAGTATCTGAAACCCCCATGTGATGCCCTGATTTTACCTATGTCTAAAAAAACAAACCCAACATACACCAATAAAGTGTTTGTGGGGGTGTGATAACATCTATCCTAGTAGGATCCCATCATGTGTTTTATGAATAACCATTGTTAGAAAAATATTAAAATTCTACTTTTATTTATTTGATAAAAATATCATTTTAACATTTTAAATTAATAAAGGAATAATGAAAAGTAAGAAAATGAAATAATTTTGGGAAAAACCGAGGAAAATTGAGGTTGAAAAACATACTACATCATGGTAATCTCATTGATTTATCTAACATATTTTATATATGCAAGGCCACTAGGTATATAATCATCATCTGATTAGTAGTATGGTGACACCCGACCATAACACCAAAAAAATTCTATATATTTTGTTATTATGGTAGCATTGTCCAGAAGCTAGGGATGGTGGACCTGTATAAGTTATACATGTCCTAGTATTAAATCTTAGGTATGTGAGGTTCCCATGTGACATTCTCTTCTAATCCAATTTAAATTGAACGTTTAATTCAAAATGTTAAAAACATTCTACCATCAATCAATTTACACCCCAATACATAAAGAAAACACATTTTAATTAAATATGTGCATAAAAATAGTTCTCAAAATATTCTTTAATGTATTAAAACCATTAATTTTTTTAAAAAAACTCAAGAAAGAATATTAAATTCATTAAACAATTGAAAACCTTGAAACTACCTACCTTTAATCAATGAAACTTTTGAAAACCGAGTTTAACCCAATATGAAAGGATAAGTAAGACCATAAGGAATGAATACTAAACCCCAATCACTAAAACCACACCATTAAAATCATATTAAACAAACCCTTGTTTATCATAGCCATAGGGAGGATGATGAACCATGTGTGAATTGAGAAGAGTACCAAGAGTAATGAGTGGAAGGGGTTACCTTATATTTTTATGAAGTTACAAGAAGAGATACCCCATAAAATATAATTATAGTGTGTAGGGTAAGAGTATCTTGGGCATCGAGTGAAAGATAAATTTGAATGGGGAATAAATGGGATAGAAATATGTTTAAATAAATTAAGGGAAAAGTTAGAAATTCATATTTTTAATATCCTGGGTAAACATCATTGTTAGGAACTATGGTTTACATAACCATGCTCCAACCATGCACATCAAAACTTCTTCTCCTAGAAACTTACATTGTTCTTTCACATGGTTAGGTAAACTATAAAAAAATTGTGAAAATACACAATGTCTAGAATTAATGTATAATTTTACAGTTTCTATAAATTTAATCTTAAATATGATCTGACCGTGAAACAACCTAATCCATCAAAATTTTCATAATATATAGAGAAAACAACTTGAGAAAGGTAGATAAAAAATTAAATAAAATAAATATAAAATTATTAACTGGAAATGAAATAATGGTTGTGACATCCAAAGTAGGTTGGATAAGGATTATAGAATTCTAATTTATCTACCTATCATGTTATTCATAGATGATAAGGGCTCACAAAGATCAAATATAATGGCTATAATAAAAACAGGTTATTTTTAATAAAAAGGGTCTTTTAAACACAAAATAATTTCCTTAATCATTTTCAATATAGCAGATTAAAGATATAATTTTTTGATAGAAAAATAACATTATGGTTAAATCATGCATTTTTTGGTTTTATAAATAAGTCGGGTGAAGGTGAAATATATATCAAAAGGACTTATATTCCTCACTGGTAATTGATTTTTTTATTTTGGATAGTTATTTATAGAATAGAATTCTAAACAAGTGGTATTTTAAGAACCCGTAGTTTTGTTTAAGGTGTTGTCTTTTTTCAACATAAAAGGCATGGTTAAAATGATGATTAAATATATATAATGTATTTAAGGAAACTATTTCAATAAAATCATTCATGTAAGAAAATTTATAAAATACCATTTATATAAGAACATTTTTAGAGGGCTTGAAAATTATGTGAGATGATTCTTTGTTGTTACTCAAAACATCAAAACATCATAAATTTATTCACGATTCTAGCGAAGTTTATTTACAGGTTTATGTTTTATAAATATTGAGTTAAAATGTTAGAGTTGTGTTTGTAAAAATTTTAAACTAAACAATTATGAAGTTACTGGAATGATTCCCTTTAAAACAATTGTATTGGATGAATAATTGTAACTATAAAAATACAAGAGTTTGTTTGTAGAAAGAAATAATTTTTTACCAAACTATGAAATAATTTTATATTAAACATACTTTTTAAGGATCACCATATAAAGAAATTTAATGTCTTTTGGATGATGAAATTTTAAAATTACACTATCTAGAACTTTAGAAATATCATTATATTAAGTAATATATGTAGATTTTATGGTTTATTGGTCATACAATACCAAGTCCATCAAACAAAGGATTCAAGAATGAGGTTAATAATCCTAGCGTAACAAAATATGTTTATTTCATTCTATTTTTTTTGTGAATGATGTTTCCAATTAGTGGTTTATAGATTAAGGAACATGAGGATAATATTTTCATATAAAATTTTCTAGATTCATGTTTTTTATGGAGGAAATAACAAAAAAGTTTCACTAGATATAAATATACCGGACGAAGGTGGTATTTAATAAAGAATCCTAAGGATAAGTCATTACACTATTTTGGATGATGGTGTATATATGTTTGTGCTCTCTAAAAATTGTGAGATTTGTAAGAGTAGTTCTAGAAGTAGAACAATATTTTTTTGGAAGAATATGTAGATGATATGAGTTTTAGAATTAATTTTTCAAAAGTATTTTCTGGAAGTTTGATTCATAATAACTTTCATAATTTAACTAAATTATTTTTAAAGGAATTTCACATGAATTCATTTATTATTTTAAAAATTAGGATGATTTAGAGCTAGAAATTAAAATTTTAAATATCTATCTTAGTTATGAGTTAGATTTTAATGATTTTGTGGATAATAATATTTGAGGAAAATATCACAAAGTTTTTTGACTTGGTTTATTTCAGAGGATTTGAAGGTAGTGAAAAAATGTTTCAGTTGAGTAGAAAATTAAAAAAATGAGTTCCACATTTATTTCTTATTTATCAGAGGATGGTGAGTATATAATGTGGTAAAAAGTTTCATTTCAAATTTTTTGATTAAATTAAAAAGGAAGGTCCTCATAAGAATATTAAAACACTAAGTTCAAGAAGAACCTTGTTTGGGAAGGAATAGGTTCAAAATGCAATATTCGATAAAATTGTGTTTGGAGAAGAAGGTTAGATTATTAATATATACTGGATTAGTGGAATATCATTTTAATAGTTTAGTAAGCCTATGATTAAAGAGATATTTTCTCTATTTTTCAGAGGAATCTCTTTTAAGTTGTCGTAATCGACATTCTTAGGTCAAGGGTGATTCCTTCCCATTATTATTGTGGTAATGTGTGGTTCCATTCCAACACAATATTCGTTATATATTATGGAGTTTAGTGGAGAATATATCTCTTGTTTTATTCCGTAAGTAACAAGGAGTAGGTCTCCACATTAGAACTAAACCTTGTAAAACATGTGCGCTTTCATTTTATCTTTCTTATATCTGTATGTGAGTGAGGATGAGTTATAAGTTTGAGAAGATCAAAACTCTAACAAGTTGCAGTTTTTTATTTCAAGAGAAGAAAATTATACTAATATACAAACTAATTCAACACCCCTTCTATGTTATACTATATTATTGGAAGCATTAATTGGTATTAAATAAAGATCCTCTATAGATCAATTTGTTGAATCATGGAGAATTTAAATTTAGTTAATAGTTGAACAATTCATTCTTCTGATGAAAATATGTATTATGGTTGAAAAAATATGATGATACTCTAACTTCATTAACTATTACTAGAAGTGGTGGATGTGTAACTATTTTATTTTTACTAAGATTAAAATATGGTCTAATTAATTTTGTTTACAAGAGTAATCTAGATGATGATTGTATGAATCGAAATGTTATTATAATGTATCTTTAAGAAAGAATATTAAAAACATTAATGAGACATAAATGGGATAATGAGATTTGGTATCCACTTGAAAGATTTTTTAAAGGTGATGTTAAATTATAGTAATAAAATAACATATTTAGTGATGTAAATTTGATGATATTAAAATGATAGTGGAGGATACCATTAATGATTATTTCAGTAGGGTAAATGAAATAGTCTGTAACATCAGTGGTTTTAGAGAAACATTGTTAGATACAACTATGATTAAAAATTAATAAATAACTTTCTTAACAGATTTGATCCTAAGATCTAGACTATTGAGGATATATAAGATATATCTCTCAATAATATTGACATCATTATCATTTCTTATGAAATTAGGAATGCTGCAATAATTAAAATAAAGGAAAAAATTGATATTTCTTTGGAATTAATGAATAAATTATTATTTTGGAAGAAAAAGAATGCTCTAATATATTAGAGTATAAATATCTTGTTAATCAATAGTAATATCAAGTGATGGATTTTATATGAATGTAACATTGAAAAGATAAATGAAAATTCAAAGTAAAACTTGCTCTAAAATTTCTCAATTGTGGATAAATCAGCCACATTGCTTCAGACTAACTGAGAAATAAAAGTGGAGAGTTCAAAGTTAATTAATTAATATACCATCCTGTTATGAAAAAATTGATTAAAAAAACTAAATAAGAGATAAATATATGATATTATAGAATAATAAGGTGGATAATTACTTATAAATTATATGATAACTGCTCAACTGAATGTAATTCATTGGATGAATCATGTTAAAAATATGAGTAAAATTCTCATAGTCAAGAAGGTGAGAGGGAATAGACATAAAAATAATATGTTCTGACATTATTACATAAATCGTGTCTCATGAAAAACAATAAATTCACCAATGAATCAATATTTATTCATAATAAAGATAGAGTGGTTGATTACCTTAAAAATAAGAATGATATAGAGATAAAATTAAATCCCTGAAATTCAAAGTTATAAAATAAGAAAAAATGATAAAAAATTATAATAAAATTTCTATAAGGGAATAAGAATTAGTTTTGAGTTAGTCAGGATGTATCAAAGCTAAAAAATTAATAAAGAGGATAATTGATTTATTTTATGGAATAAAAAGTTGAAAAAAAATAATTTTGAGAAGCTATATGTATAAAAAAAGTTTCAACTCAACCTACTATTAAATACATTTATAATCATTTTTTCAACTGACCATGTAGGTTTAATGAAAAATAAAGGGAAATCATGGATTGAAAAATAGAGTAGAAAATGTTCTTGCACTTAAAATAAATCAAAAGTATATAATCTCTCTCTAATGAATAATATTACATAGTGAAGGAAAAATTAAGTTATAAATTATGATAAACCTAAAAAAAATACTTCAATCAACATTTATAAGACTATGAGGGACCACGATTCAATGAATATTATTAGTTTTTTGGAAAATTTAGTAAAATATATTATAACTACTAGTATAACATGTCACTTCCTTGGACAAGTAACAATTCAAGGGTGGTATTAATTGAATATTGATAAATTTTGAAAACAACTTTTACAAGGACTATAAATTGAGGAAAAAATTAGGAATACAATTAATGAATGAATTAGAGGATCGAACATGTATGATTTTATTAATGATTTATGTGGATGGTGTGATTAATATGGTCATAATTTTTAAGAATCTATGGATAATATCCTTTAAATTTTCCACCCATCATGAAATAAAAGAACTTGTAAAATGGAAGATTTAAGAGAAAAAAATATTAGATGAGGTTACTTTAAAAGCCATCTATAGGAGAAATCCTTGAATTCTAGATAATGTATTCGATTTACATATCTAAAGAGATATGAAAATTATAAAACATATGGAAGATATTGATGGAGGTGTGGTTATGTTTGGAAATAAATAGTTTCTCAAAATCAAATGAATCAATATAATTGAGATTAAACTATGTTAGTTAAAGTCCAATGTTATTTAGTTTATTAATGATCTTAAACATAAATTACTATATCTCAACCATATTTATGATGATTGGAATAACTTTTTCTTACTATGTCATTTTTTTGTTATAAAATATTAAAAATACAGGAATAATTTTACCAAATGAGACAAAACTAGCAGAAATTTATATGAAAACAGTTGTTCAAGTTACTCATGTTATTTTTCAGATAAATATGAATATGAACTATGATATAAGTGAAATGTTTATATAGATCAAGGAAATATAAGTAAAATCTCTATGAAAGAAGATGTAAGATATATTTTTTGACTCAAGATTTAATGATAGATTATTTTTGAAACACATGAAAAGGGTTGAATGGTTTATATAATTAAGCATAGGGTATAGATTCAGTTTACCAAATATATTTTTCTTATTCACTATGATATATGTGGTCCAATGAGATATCATTCCATAGAAGTTAATCTTCATTTTGAAACCTTTATTGATAGATTTTCATAAATGAATCTAGTAATGTTTATAAAAGTCAAATCCAATGCTTCAGAAATAATCAAAATATTATAAAATGAGTGTAAAAAAACTAGGATTATATGTCATATAAATCATAACATACAATATAAAATATTTTACATATAACTCGATTCAATAAAATATATCAAGGCATGTGATTAGAAATCAATACAGTGATATGCATAGTCTCCAACAAAATTTAGTGGTAGAGATAAAGAATCTGATTCCAGTTGAAATTGGATAATATATTATGTTTGGGTATAAAATCTCAAAAAACATTTATAGAGAAGTAGTTTTATGGATTTTCATATTCAAAATAGATTTTTACTTAGACCATAAGTGGTAGAAACGTTTTATGGAATGTGGTAGAAAATTAATCCTTATGTCAAATACTTTAATGTTTCTAGATGTAACTTCCGGATAAATATCCAAAATACAAATTTATGGGAGTTTGATGAAAGTGATGAAGATTAAATCATCCTTGGGTATATAAATAATTTAAGAAGCTAAAATGGATAGAGAAAAAAATAACAAAAAATTGGAATGATTTGATGTTAAGGTTATAGAATTTTTTTTTAATGAAAAATATTGGGAAATAGTTTCACTGGAGCTGTAATGGAAATAATATTACAACATTCTAAAAAAATAATAAGAATAAAAAAAATTACAAGATTTATAGATAATAAATATAAAATTTGAATTTATTTGGAAGAAATTTAGGGAAACAAAAACATCAATTTTTATTAGAAACAAAAATTGTTTGAATTGAGAAACATTATTAGAATAAGTGAATCTCTAGTTTAGAAAAGAGGTAAAATAAGGATAGATAATAAAATAACACTCATTAATCAAATAAAAACACAATCACTTTAAAAATCCATTTAACATAAATTTTGGTTTAAATCTATAAATGAATAATTATTTCATATTGTAAAGAATTATTCTTGGTAGCTTATTCAAAGATAGGAAGATAATAATTTCTAGGATATAAATGGGTGTTCTGAAAGAGTGTGAATGAAAAGGGATAGGTTTCAATCAATAAATACAAACTCATATATAAAGGGTATTCATATTATAATGGTTTTGATTTTGAATTAATAAGATACCATGTTATAAGACCAGAAAATGTCCTAATATTCTTGTAAATTTCAAATAATAAAAAATACAATGTTTATAAGATGAATATTAAATCAACATCTTTAAATGGGGTAGTTGAAGGAGGATTTTATAATTAAAAACTATATGGATTTATTCTACAAAACCAAAAAATCCATGTTTATAACATGAAGAAATCTATGTATAGTTTGTAGAGATTTTCTTATTCTTGGAACTCAAAACATGATAGTTGTCACCATAAATTAAAATTTTCTAGAGGAAAATTTCACATATATCATTATGTAAACGAAATGGATACCATAAAATTAATTTTTATTGTTTATGTTTGTAACATAATCTTAGTAGGACATAATTATCCAATGTTCAAAGAGTTATTAGAACAAATTAAGATTTTATCTCAGATGTCTATGCATGGACAAATGAATTTATTTATTAGGACTTAGAAAAAAGAAATTAAAAGTAGTATATTTATATCTAAGAAAATTATGAAACATAATTTTTAAGGTTTTCTGGTATGGAATATTCAAAGGAATATTCTACTCCTATTTTTGGGTATGAAGTCGAGTAAAGAATAATCCAACAATGGTTTTAATCAAAAAGGCATTAGAAAGTTGAAAAAAAGTATTCTCTATCTTACACAATTTCATCTAGACCTCATTTATGTAAAGACTTTATGTAAAATATATAAATTTTATCCTAAATAATCTCAAATGAATACTTACAAGAGAGTTTTGAGTCATGTAAAAGAAACATTAAATAATGAACTTATATATAATAGATTTAATTAGATGAAATTACATTTCATTTTGGATACTGATTGGGATGGTGATTCTGATGATAAAAAATAAACACATAGAGGAACATTTTTCTTATGATAGAGGTGTGTTTGTTGGCATAACATGAATCAAATTTTAGTAACATTAATAATATATAAATATGAATATGTTTGTTATACTATTGATTATAATCTAATGATGCAGATGATATTGTAACATGAATATTTGTGGGAGAATATTGAGAAAAAATTGAAGAGTGTTTTTTATAAAAAATGTTTTATTTCACTTTCTACAAATCATGTTCAATATTTTAGATCTATTTAAATTGATATATTGTATAATTTTATAAAATAAATAGTTTCTAGAAGTGATTTAATGCCTATGTATAATTCAAAACAATATAAAATTTCTAATATATTCACAAAAGATACACCAAGGGAATTATTTTAGGAATTGAGGGCTAAACTACATTTGTATGCACTACTATATACTTAATAAATTTCTTTATTTACTCTAAAATTTACTTGGTTTCTGTTTTCTCAGGGGAGTAGTAAAAACCATTACTAAATATTTTGTGAATTTAAATATAGTGTTGTCATACAATGGTATTGTAAAAGTATTATAAGTTACCTTTCAGATGATGAGATCATTAAGGTGTAGTATATCATTATCATGGATACAAAATAACTTTTCACTAAGGGATAAAATTCTATGAAAACATTATCTAATATGACAGCATTGTTTTAAAACATTATTTTTGATAAAGGATATGGTTTAATATTGTTTTGAAAAGGATTTATTTTAATGTTGAGAGGAAATACAAAGTGGGAGACTAAATACAAAATTAAATTGTAGAAGGTATTTTATTGGTTTTCAATATTAAAAGATATGGTTACGATTATTATTGAATATATAAGACTTATTTAGGGCCACCATTTTCAAAATTACTTTTCCAAACAGAATATTTAGGCAGAGTAGTTCCTGAAGTAATTTTTCAAATGAAAATTTTTAGAGGGTCTAAATATTAATGGAGATGGTGATTTACTATTCCTCAATGCTTCCAAAATTCATTAAAATATTCCTGATTATATATGAGTTTGTTCAAGGGTTGAATTTTAATAAAGATTGATTTAAAAATTTGGAGTTATGGTTGTACAAAGTTCAAGATACAAAATTGTAATGTTTCATAAATTTGTCCATCCGACCCAGATTCATTTGGTAGAGACTTTTTAAATCCATTATAAGAAGAGTTTTTACATATGAAGTTGTAATTCCATTTTAGATATATAATTAATTTTTTAGGAAGATAACATTGAGAAGTTCATAAGACATAGAAAGTTAATGTCCATAAGATATTAATATTTACAAATTTTATTGGGAAGACGTTTTTAAATGTAAAAAAATAAGTAATATATGAATATTTGATGGTTTATTGGATGAAAATTACACAATACAATAGGAAAAATATTCCAAAACCATTTTACCAATGTGTGAGTAAAATAATGAGTTTTCCAGATGACGTTTTTAAGAATGATTTGTTTGGACATAGTTTTATAGATGAAGGAAAATGAGACTAATATTTTATTATAAAATGTTTTAGACAAATGATTCTAGATATATTAAATCCTAATAAAGTTTCATCGGATTAATAACCACCAGATGATGATGATATTTAGTAAATAATCAGATAGAGGATTGATTACACTATTAGATGATGTTCCCTACATGTTTTCCATAACAAAACATTATTATATCAGTATGATGTGTTTTTAAGGGATAAAATTATTATTTTTTGTAATAATATCAAAAATATATGAGTTATAGAAGAATTATTTCTGATGGAGTTTCTAAACGGTTGATTCATAATAACTTCTTTATGTTAGCAAAAGATGTTCCTGAATAACATCACATAATATATTGAGATTATATAATAATTATGATTATGTTGAGATGAAATTTCAATTTTTGAAAATATCTATGATTAATGAGTAATATTTTAAAAAATTTGATGATGTTGAGATATTAGGAATATATCATGAAGAATAAAAACTCTGATTTCTCTAGAGGGTTTTATGGAATTCATACACGGTTTGAATTGGGTGTTAAATTTAAAAAAATAATAACATGATTATTAATTAATTTTAAAAACAAGGGAGATTATTTAATTGGGATACATGATTTGTTTTAATGATATTAAATATATTCAAAAGTGAGTTACTGATAAAGAGTTTGGAAGAAGAGGTTTTGAAAAAACCCTATTCTAGAAGCACGGGGTTCTAGATGAAATGATCTAAAAGATTATGTTTGTATTAGAAGCTTAAATATTAATTATATATAGGCTCATAGAAAGATATTTTTTATAGATAATGAAGTTATAGATTCAAGAAATATTTTATCATTTATTTGGAGGAATATTTTTTAACTTCTGATAACAAAATTTCTTAGGTTAAGGGTGATTACTCCCAGCATTATTTAGGTTAATGGGTAATCATTCCCTTCCATATTTTTTATAATAAATGGGGAATAGTTGAAAATATATGTCTTGATTGGTTTTGAACATATAAATTAGTACGTACCAATATTGTGACCAAATATTATAAAAACTAAATTCCATTTATTTTATCTTTCTTAACATTTCATATGGGCGTGGCTAAATAATCAAGTTTATTGGTTAAAAAATCCAAGAAGTTAAAGAGGTTAATTACTTAGATACATAAATTTTAAGAATATTACCATTGATTCAATCCCCCATTATAATAACTATTAAATTATTGATTATTTAATATTTTAATAAGTTTATGAAATTTTTTAATTTGAGATAGGGTTAATTTAATTATTCATTTCAATTCAATTCCTTGGGTTAAATTAGTTTAACCATTGAAATGGGATTCAAAATTAAAAAAGGTATTAATTTGAGCTCCCAGGTTTAATGAAAATTCAATAATTAAAAAATTAATCATACAATAAAAAATTAAATACAACATGATTGGATATGAAATAGATAATAAAATAGAAACATATAAAATCATAATCTATTAAATGATATTACTACCCACATATTTATTTTTATGCACAATAATCATTCTAAAGAAATTTACAATAGAAATCATATTTTGGTCTCAAAGACATAACCAAAATGTCTTGAAAAGGATTAAATGTCTTGGTGTTGAGTAATGCTCATGTTTTTAAAGGTGTAAATCCACCCTTGAAATCTATTAAAAACTATCTATAAATTTCTTTAATCTCATTCTATTAACTGTGATTTTTTTAATTTACATATTTCTGTAATTTTTACAACATTAGATGGAAAACATGTGTAATAATAAAGAGTTCATACTATTTGGAATGGAATTTACTACGAAGTAGCTTCCATCTAGATTTAAATAGAAACACTTTATCTCCCTCCACGAACTATTATTGAGTAATTTTCTATATTGAAATTTTTTTCCCTTATACAATAGGGAATTTCCATATTCAATGTTTTTAATCAATTCCAACTCTTATAAGAAGAATTTTACCTCTCTCTTCCATTTTTAAAAAATTTCAGGTTACTTGTTTTAACAACCCAAAATGATTTGTGTTATAACTCAATAGTAAAGTGAAAAGATTTTCTAAAAATAATTCTAAAATTTTATAATCAAATTTAAGATTTCAAAGTACTTCAACAATCTCAAAGAGAATGATATAGTCACAAGATCGTATCTTTTCTATTTTAGGGGATATTTAATTATATAATATGTCTGATCTTTGTATTTTATAACTCAATGATCCAATTTATTTAAAAGTTATAAGGCATTTAAATACTATTATAGAATCTATATATTCTTAAAAAAACTTCTAAATCAATGTTACACAACTGGTTCCCCGGATTAGTTTTAATAATATATTGGAAAAAAATTCTAGAAAATATATATCATATCATAAACCAAGGAAAAAAATGTCATAATCATCTCTTATAGGAATATCTTATACCCACAAGGATACATAGTAAATAAACAATAAAATATTAATGTATTTAAAACAATTAGAAGATAGTATGATTAAATCCATAACCTAATCATTAAAAACATCACACAATATAATTTAGTGAGCAATTTTTTTTATATTTGAAATGTTTCCTTAAAACCCATAGATTTTATAAGCTCTATAAAATTAAAAATAATACCTAATAACGGTGGGATAATTTACACCTGAGTAAATTTTTTTTATCTTCTTGGTGTCCAAATTGGCCACCAAAACTCAAAGTATGTTAAACATTTGGGACTAATTGAAACTCATAATATTGGAAACATATCTTTATTATTTTTTCAATACAAAAATAAAAAAATTAAAAATAATTCCAAATGAATTTTTTCCCTCAATAAAAATAATATCATATTTTTTCATCGAAAATAGTGGAAAAATTCTTTATCAGCTAGATAATTCATAATATTAAAAAACTATGATCTCTTATTCTTAATGGCATAAAATTATTCATTAATAATGGATTATTTTTTGGGTGTAAAGATGTAATGATTCTTTTAAAAAAAATTAGCCTTAATAAATGGTCATCTAAAAGGATTTATCATACTTTATTATCAGGTATTACTACATCAACCTATTATAACAACAAATTCAATCTCAAAAGTCTTTTTTTCATCATGTTTCATCCAAAAAAATCTAATTGTATAATAATCTATGAATAAAATTAATTTATATCCTAATAAGTAAAATATAAGTTTATCTAAAAAAATCACCAACATATCCTTCTTAGTTGGTGTTTATTTTTCTTGAACCTGATATAACATCTTAGATTCATAAGATATAACTTTAGACTTATTTTTATACTCTGACTCACAATTGAACCAAAGAAAATAATCAGGTTCCACATTCATCAATTCAAATTCTAATCCCCATTTTGGTGGTTGAAAATAGGTTGGGGATTTTGGATTTTGTTTTACCATGTAAAAAAAATAAAATTGTATGGTATTTCACTTTTAAATTTAACAAATTTTATAGATTAGTTTTAATGCAATATTGAGTTTAAAACCAAAATATACTATTAAATTTTAACCTGAGTGTTGGAATAGTAATGTAACCGTTATGAATAGAAATTTTACCAATAGAGTTATAAACTCAATTATGAAATTAAAAATAATATTTACTTATCTCATAATATAATATTTGATATATTTATATCATGAAATATATATAAAAATGTATTAAAAATGATAAATTATTGGTTGGATATTTTATAAATTCTACCCAATTTCATTACCAAGGATCTACCCCATATCCATGAATTTATGGTCTCGATAAAAATCAAACCCAAGTTCCTTAAGTAGGTTATCATGGAGAAGAAACTCAAGAGGTAAAATCCCTTTTCATTTTCTTTTAATATAATATAATTTCTTTTCTATTCATATTATCTTCTCAAATACCCAATCCAAATATTTATGATAAATCTAGTTTCACATATATACATTGAAATTATATTTTGTTAATTGAATAATTAATCATCAAACATCTTCTCCTATCTTTTAATTCTAAAAATGAAAACATCGTTCTTGCGGTGTCGACTCACTGCCTTCATAGAAGAAATTATTAATTTTACATTAAATATTTTAAGGCTGGTTTCAAAACCATTATTATGGTTAGAAAATATTTTGTTATAAATTTTATAAATTATATAATGTTATAGAATGAAAATATAAATATTTTATTAATTAAAATTATAAATGTTCATGATGGTTGGAAAAACTGCCAGAATAAAATAAATAATATTTATTAATGTTGTATCTAAATAATAATCATCATACCATATAAAAAATGATATATAAGACCATTTAAACTTCTATATGTTCATTAATAGAATAAAATTTCAATTTTGGATAAATATTCTCATTCTACATGAACTTCCGTACATGTATACAAGTGAACTGATCATGTAAAAACAAGAAAAAAAACACTACCAAAATGATGAAATTGAAGTTTATAACTCATTTAAATAGAAATAAATAAAATTAGTTAAATTATAATAAATAAAATAAATTTATAAGAGGTTATAAATTTACTAATTACTTATTATAATTTCATTATTGAGGATGTTAATTACAAGTTCAGAATACTTTTGGATATAAAGTAATGGTTTTCTCATCTAACTTTTATTTTTATGAGTTATGCCTTATTAAACAGTATTTATTTTGTGTGGTTTTTGTATACATTCATTTTATGTATCATATCATGAATCAATTTATCTTAATTTTATTTAATTTTTCATTTTATGATTGTTAATTTTATGGGGAATACAGTTCACCTGTTTGCATAGTTCTAGGGGGATCTTAACCCAGTTTCAATTTATTGAGTTGAAATTATATTTTCCGAATTATGTCAGACTAATATTATTTGTTAAATGAATTTTTAATTTCTTAAATTTTATTTCCACTTATTTTATGTGTATTTATAGTGGATACACAAATTTTATTCCTTGGATTAATGATCAGTTCAATAATTTTAAGGGTTATTCTTTTAAAAATCACCTTTTTAAAATTTCCCTTAATAAACTCATTTTATTCCTTTTACATGATCTCTAAAATTGATTCAAAAAATAGTTTAACTATTCTATTATGATTTATATTGTGATTTTTACACTTTTTTAAGTTTTTATAATATCATCTTAGAATAAAATATTTTTTTATATAATTGTGTGACTTTTTAAATAAATGATTTCAATGTAAAAGTGAAATTTATTTAAAAGAAATTTTCAATGATATTATTATAGTATGTTCATCTATATGAAAAATCATTTTTATCTTTTCTTTAATTGAGTTTTATCTCTTATGATACAATTTATACAATTTTATTGAATTTTTTATGTTCAATTTGAATGTGGATGTGTTATTTTGATACAATTCATCATATTATATAGGATGGTTTATGATTATGTTTATTATTTGGGGAATTTATTATCATTTTATATGAATGTGTAAATATGAATTTATATGTGGATTATGTTTCACCTCTTTATTATAAGTAATGAATTTTACTTAGTTTGTATCAAGAAGGGATGACTATAGCCCCTTGAGGCATAAATGGGTCTCCTAAAAAAAGATAGACTTGGATTTGGATAAGATCTTACCCATTTATATAGACTTCATGGTCGATGCCTTGATTTTATGTTTATAATGTCCCAAATTTATGCATTCCCCCATTATGAGATTAGTTATTGATAATCCATGTAATTATTAGACTATTAGAATCTCCATGGTTATGTTTTATTCTCCTATGATTATTTATATCAAATTATTTAATCATCTATTACTCCTTAAATATTATGGTCAATACTATCTTATAATGGTGTGTGTATTTAGTTAATCAAATTTCCTTATTTTTTATTTTTATGATTTCTTCCAATGCATTTCTTACCCTTAATAAGCATCTGATCTCACTGCTTTATTATGTTCTATTTTAACCTAGGATTAAAAGATATATGTTTTGATTGAATTGCAAGGATAATCAATGATAATTGTGATTTTTTGAAAAGAGTTTATATATTGTATTTTATTTCATGTTGTAATGTAAAACATAATTTTTTCTCATTTTCCAATTCTACTAAACTATTTAGTCATTTGGGATGTGATCACTTGTTCGTAATACCAACGTAATAAATTAAGGCACTAGCTCTGGGCGACTAGGTTCAAAGTGTTTATATATCCCCATAATGTATTATTTTCAATATTTATCAAATAGAAATTAAAACTCTAGTGGAAGAAATCTCGATAAATTGAAAGACATATTTTTAAAATAAGTTTTTGAATCTCTTATAAAAACCAATATTTCTAGGAAATGATCTCACATATCTCATTGACTTTTTTTATTGATGTGAAGAAATGACCTCAAATTTATTTTTTTCAATTTGAATAACATACTTAAAGATAATATAGATAAAAATAATTCCTTTAAATTCCTTGAATTTGAATTTATAATAATTAATAACCATATTTTTTAGAATAAAAAATTAATTAACATTCTCCAAAAAATTTATAACAATTTCAAAAGATGATACATAAATACTAACTTCATCAATAAAAAAATCAATATAATTCTCTAAAAATTATTTAAAAAATTACTCATCATGAATCATTTAAAATCCCATCAAGCATTACATGAACCAAAAAGAATTATTTTATAGTGAAATTTTCCAAAAGGAGGTTCTAAATATTGTTTTTTATTGATCTTTAGGAGTAATGTAAATTTAAAGGTAACTAGAAAATCTATCAAGACAAAAATAGTGGGTATCTCTAGCTTTTATTTCATGCAATCGATTAAGAATGTATGATCTAGGGAATTTACATTAGGAATAGATATTATGAATTTTAGTTTAGTTTCTTGGTTTTGACTTAATGTTAATTTTTAGAGATGATATGGAAGAAAAGGGGGATTTTAAGGATTTTCTATTCATGGAGGCCAGGGTTTTGGAAGTGTATGTTAGGGTGCATGGTTAATAGCATATTTGAAGCCCAGTCGATATAGTCTGAGTAAACTGTGTAAGGGTGGTCCACGGCTCTATCGAGGTCTAAACAGTTTGATGAAGCTATGTAGTCTTGCAACATGGCCATGCAAGCCACATGTAGTTTTTAGTAGAGGATAATAGCATTGATTGCACATATTTTCCCAAAAATTGTGCAATATCCATGTGAGTATTCTTTTGTGGTAGAGAGGTGTGTATGGTTGGTGCACGGTTTCTCTAGCTGTGTGGTCAAACCATATAAACCTTAATTTTTGCATGAAATTATTATTTCATACTTAAATTCTTATAATTATGACATTGTTATTTATTTTTCCTTCTCCAATTAGCAGGAGTAATTCTGCATCATCCTTGAGAGATCCACATTCCCTGTGAAGCTAGGATCTTGGTTTCCTTCACTATTTGAACTTGAAATCAAGAGTGGTTCATCATGTTGGATCTATGTCGGTGAGTTATCCATTAAAATTTCATGTTTATTAATTTTTATTCATATTAATATAGTTATATTTGTTCAAGATAATATGCCTTATTTCCATGGAATTTGTCCGTTCTAACTTTTACTCTATTTTGGGTCAAGTTAGGAGATGATACTAGATGAGTGTTCAACCACGTGCATAAGACATATGGTCTATACCTTTTATAATAAAGTTTATTTTTTTATATCTAGTTTTCATTGAGCCTCATGTGGAATGTTCCAAGAGTTTATCCTAAATTATTTAAATTTATTGATTAAATTTCTGGAACCATGAAAGGTTTTCCAATTAGAACCATGGTATCGTTGGAGGCTGTCAACCACAACTCAGACCACTCATGAGATGGGTTTACAAATATGGATCATGAGTTTCCACCCCATTGGGTATAAGTGTGATCTCTCCATCATAATGTGATATCTAATGAATTAAATGAGATTTTAGAAGTGGGTTTCTAACCCCTTTTATATGTGATTACATGTCATTTAACTGATTAAATGGATTTAATGAAAATGAAAGAATGAGTTGGATGAACTCATGGATTGTGTATTATTATGAAATGGGTTATGGAATGATTTATGAAATTGGTTAAATGGTAAAGGAAATAGTTAATGAATGACCCTTCAGTTTTCTTATGTTAACATGTTGAAAGCCTAGGAAATTTCTAGTCCATAGATTCATTACAACATTGAATTCAATGGAAATTTCTTATCCATGGATTAAGGATTATAATGAATTGCATGGAAATTTATCTTTATGGATTCATAACATTATTGAATTCTATAGACATTTCTACTCATCATATTCGTGATTATAATATATACCATTTAAATTTCTACTCCACAAATCCAGATTACTTGGTATTCCATGGAAATTTATACTCCTTCGATCCAACCATTGGGACTGAAAAATGACTAAAAACATAGGCCATTGAGTAATACTTGATCATTTGTAACCCTTATATCCATACCATTTAGGAATGAAACTAGATTAATCAATATTGGACAGAAATAATGTTTATCATGCATTATAGATAAAACATGGTAAAGTTTCTTCATTATAGTTATTAGTCTAGACAATATTGATCATGTTTATTCATTTATATTACAATAATATATTCCACAATAATCAAATTATATACACAGACTATACTTATTGTAGACACAATTTATGGTGACCTACTTATTTTTATCTCACACCCTATTTGAGATTCCATTGGGTACTCAGACATACTCTATAGATGCAGGAAGAGACCAAATAAAGCTCCCGCTTTATGATTTTTGATTGAGTATTCTTGGGAGAAGGGGACAACATTACTGAACTATGCTTGGGGTGATATCTATAGATTGTTATTCTTGGTATTTTTGTACTTTGAAAAAATTATTGTACAAGATGCATGTTTTTATATATTTCTTGTAAATTTTTGGAGACATGACAAACATCATTTTTTATATGATATTGCCTCAGATTTGTTTATTACTCCTGGTGTTTGGATGTTTATTTGAAAATACAACTGTTTTATGTTTTTCTTCCACTTATTTAGTCACTTGTTATACTACTATGTTACTTTGATAAAGAGGGTATAGTTTCCCAAACATACCATTAATGATTGTCACTACTATTCTGACAGCCTCTGGCATACTGGGACGTGCTCTTAAGGCCATGTTACCCACCCAATCTAGGAACCATTTAATGGATCCCAGTCCGTGGTTTACAAAGTGGCATATGTTGAGGTTTTTTCATTTTTTACTATTAGGGAAAAATAGATAAGATATTAGGATTTAATTTGAACATGGTTATAATCCATTTCTGGGAGTAGTTAACCAGCATTCAGGGTAATTACCATATTACCTAGAATGAGAATTTTTTGTACTATATTTTTCCTATGTAAGTTGATTTAATTACACCATTGGGTGATGCACATGATATGTGATGTTATTATTGATTTGATTGGGGAATTTTATTTTATCCATGACCCGATATGGAATGGAATCATGGATCATGAATCCTTTTAAGAGCCTTATAGGATTCACATTCCATACATATTGTATACCATATTCGATGAATTCCTTGACTGGATGACATTTATTATGTGTGACTTATGTTATATGATTTTTAATGACTAATGATTATTGCAAGATACATAGAAACATAATTGGTACTTAAAGTGACTTCTATGACCTAAATAGTTTTTTATATATAGTGTATAAGAGATAGATTAATTATTGAATTTCGACATGTTAATTCATGCACCATTTGTCGCATGGGCTAGAACCCGTTATGGTTGGGACTAAATGGATTCCACACATGGATTTATATGGTTCAATGGACATATAAATTGGAAATGGTAGTCCATATATTTCAACCATGCAATGAGAATTTAAATGAGAACATGAGTTTAAATGATGATGAATTATGAAATGAAAAGGCTTTCATTAAATAGATTTACCGCTTTCACATTAAAATCCATATACATGGACACATTCTACGAACAAGAAAACATGACCTAGACCTGGCCTCAGAAGTGGGAAATAATTAGTGACTCGAGTGATCATTATAATTGTTCATATTACCTAGTCATGAATTAAGGAGTATATAGAGGGGTTTGGTATGGTTATATGGAGTATTATACATATCCAATGTTTATATCAGTGATCTAGGTGTTTCATTGTATTTTTTAAGGTTTTTTATTGGAATATTTAGAGATATTACTCCATGATGGATTGCATTTATATGAAAGGAGATTGATGAAGAATATCCTTTTGAGGTAGTGTGCCCTAAACCACCAGTAGAAACTCCTATAGCAACACATTCAATACCACTATATTTTCTTGATGTGGATGTTGATTCCTAGTTCTGGGAGGGTTTAATGTGCATTATGTAGACCTTTAAAGGAGCCCCACATCCTACCTTGACTATAAAATAGTTTATGCATGTGTTCTAATAACATTATCCACCCACTTTCTTAGGGTATGACAATCAACAGGCTGCTGAGCTATGGATTGATATAGTCTTGTTGATCATAGAGTAATTAGAGACTTATATAGAGTAGAGATTCATTCTCTAAAAATATGTTCCTTTTGGATCCACTATGAACTGGTGGAATATTCTGAAACCTTATGAAAGGATTTGAGATATGGTTCATAGGAATTTCTAATCAGTATTTTACAACTAATTATTTATTGATTCATAGATATCGTAGCATTCATGTGATTTTATGCATCTATAGAAGGGGGAGACGAATGTTATAGTGTATTTGGATAACTTTACATAACTTCATCACTATGCACATATATATTTCTAAAGAGATGACTTGGGTGGGATGCTTCTAGTAAGGTCTCATGAATGATGTTCCATCACATATGAATGTGTTTTTGTTGAATATTATATATGAGATAGTGAATCAAGCCTTGATTATTGAATTTAATTTGATGTAAGATGAGGACTAAAGAAGGGTAGTATATCTTCATAACCCAGGGGTTTAGTATCAGCTGGTAGGATGTGACATTTTGACACTTCACATGAGGGGATTGAAAACCAGGGTGTTAGTGCAAGTAGTTGTCTATTCTATCATTGGCGTAGAAGGTAGTGACATATGAGGATACCGTGTGATAGAGAACAAGTAGAGTAAAGATGTTAGAGAAGTAAATGACATATATATATGTTTTATAGGAACATTTCTCTAGCATCTAGTTAGAGAGAGTCAACACTGAATCTAAGTTTAATATTGGGATTTACTGCCCAAAATTAGTCTAGGAGTTAGATATTTATATGTTATTTAGTCTTAGGTGGTGGTCACTTTTGGGGAATCCAAACACCAATTACACCTCAGTAGTATAGCAGGAAAAATTAGCATCATCCAGATATTTCTTTGGCCCACAGTTTAGGCTAGACATATTCAGTATATTCTATACTTGATTTGTAGAGTGCATGACAATCTACTGTAGGAGGTGGAATCTTAGTAGCTTCTACTCTAGTATCTACACACTTTTATATAGGTGTTAAACATTCATTCATATATGTACTTGTTGTGTGGATCCTAGGGATCAATGTATAGTTGAATAATGGATTTATGACAATCGGTACACCATTAATGATTCAATTGGAGGATATAAATTAGTGTAGGGAATTCCACTTGATTTAGGTAGGTATCTCTTCTTATAGAATCTCATTAATCATGAGATGACATGCTTTAATAATATACTCAGAATGTATTGGTTGGATATTTATCAATCTCATGTCGATTTCTATCACTGAATTGTATCCTTCACATCTCCATAGGGTGGTAGGTATATCAATAAGTGTAAGTGGGGTTTCTAGGAAGCTAGGGATGGAAGAAACCATCAATTTATGTGTGAAATGAAAACCTATATTGAAATCATTTATCTGGAAAATCGTGGAATGTGACAGGTTGAATTCCATTTAGTATTAAATCATTTAAAGGATGTCTTCCAAGATGATTTTCTAGTTAACATCATGTGTGAGAGGTGGAGTTCTCTATTGAGGTAGCCCTATGAACTACACCATTGTTTATTCCTCCGTATAGGATGACCACTAATGTGTTGTAGGAGATTAAGAGATATGTAGAGGACTTAAAGGAAAATAATTTTATACAACCCAATACTTATATATGGGTTAGCTATCTCTTTTATAAAATGGTTGATGTAACTTTCATTATATGTGTGGATTACCAAATGTTAAACCAGTTTATAGTTAAGAATCATTTCCTTTTACCTGTATTGATAAACTCTCTAACCCACTCTGTGGAGCTTTGTTTTTCTCAAATATTGACATGAGGATAGGTTATCACAAGGTACATTTCAGGCTGATAGATATACCTCCTAAAAAGATTCATAGTAGGTACGGACTATATCATTATTTTGTTATTCTATTCAGTCTCATGAACACACCATCAATTTTCCTGGATTTGATGAATTTAATTTTCTACCCCTATTTTTTACTCTTTCATTATGGTTTTTTTAATACATATTTGTGTATTCTTAAACATGAGATGATCATTAAAACACCTTGATATCATTCTAAATACACTAAGATAGAATCAATGGTATGTTTATCTTGTTAAATCCTGGTTATGGAAAGATAAATTTCAATTTTTAGGTCACATTATCTCAAAGATAGGAGTATATGTGGACATTGAAAAGGTGATAATGGGGGTTTCTTTGGAAAAGACCAAGAATTTATTTAATATCAAACTATTTTTTAGGATATTTGTACATTAATGACAGTTTATATAGAACATATCATGCTTAAAGGGATATCTTAGATTCTTTAAAAAGAAGGGTGTGAAGTTTATATTGTCAGATTCTTGCAAGACATCCTTTGAAAAGATGAGATAGAGATTGACTTGCACTCCAATACTAATTCTTATAGAGTTTCGGAGAAGTTTTATGGTTTTCTATGTTTTCAATAGGCATTGGGTTTGGAGCTATCCAGTTGTAGGTGGATAGAGTTGGGAATTATAGGTCTCACCAGTTGAGAGCTCGTGAGAAGAATTACATGACACACAATATCAAGTTGGAAATTGTGAATTATGTGTTGAACTATTTTATAAACCATTTTCTAGTGGAGAATTTTATGGTGTAACTTGACCACAAAATCCAAAATTTTTAATTTATATAGTGTGACAAGAACCATAGATAAGTAATATGGGTTGATTATCTCTAATAATTTGACTTTATATAATATTATATTCTGGATAAGGTAAATACACTAGTAGATGATATAATATGGAACACTCATACATAAGAAGTTCATGAGACAAGTAGTGAATTGAAATTGATTGCATTATTCTATGAGATGCACTTAGAGGTTTTGGATAGTCAAGGGGAGACCATTATCCCATCCATGTAAGCGACTTACACTCTATTGAATAGCGTAAGGATGAGTCTACTATCATATTTTGAGCTCATATTTTTAATGGATATAATGGAAGGTTAGGGCCTACCTCTTAGTTAGAAAAGAAAAAATTCTATGCATGCCTAGGTGTATCTTGGATCCATTAGAAACTAAATATGAGATGATACAGGAATTTCATGCCTCTAAATGGGAATTTCATTTTAGAATTGCCAAGTTTTATCATGACATGAACCGTCAATATTGGTGTATAGGTATGTAATGAGTGGTATTTGGTTTTTTCTTGAGCTATTCCAATAGTCATCTGGTGACAGAGGAACACGAGAAGCCCAATGGGATTTTACATTAGTTTCCCATTACCATGTGGAAGTGGGATGATGACTCCAATGATTTTGTGACTAGGTTATCAAGGTCACCTTGAGAAAGTGGTGTTTTTTGGGGTAATTATGGATTGGATTATGAGGTTCACCCATTTACTTTTGATCTACGATACCTTCTCTGTAGATGAGTTTAGAATACAATATATTGGTGAGGTTTTGTACCTTCATGTGGTTACTCATACTGTTGTATCATATTGGGATTCTTGATTTAAATCTAAAATTTGGGAAATATTGCACAGGGTATTGGGATCATTTGTTCTTACTAGCATGAAATACCAACACCGGATTGATGGCCCATTAGAACACATTATATAGGTTCTAAATGACATGATTAGAGCATGCGTCCTTGATTTTGGGGGATCTTGGGAGTGTCTTATCCCCCTAGTTAAAGTAACCTACAATAGAATCTATCATGGGACTACATAGGTGGAGCCTTATGAGGATTTCTGTAATAGGCCATGCGGATCACCTCTATGATGGTTATAGGAATGGGATACTACATTTCATGGATGTTTTCACCTTCAAGAGACTTTAGAGTATGTTTAGTTGATCATAAATTGGATCACTACTTCATAGTCAAGATAAAAATACAAGGTCAATTACTATTGAAAACCTATAGAGTGTGAGGTTAGGGATAATATCTTTTTTACATATCTCTTGAAGTATGGGGAGTATATGGATTAAAAGAATATTTAATGTTTTGTAGAAATATTTCAGGCCTTTTGAGATTTTGTAGAGAGTAAGGCTGATATCCAATCAATTACAGTTAACATAAAGGTTCCAATGCATTCACAAAATCTTCTATACATCTTAGTTACATTGTTATCAGTCATAAATTTCTCGTACTCTTCACTTGGATTACGTTTAGATATATGTAAAAGCATCCATCAAGGAGAATCATATACATATAATTGATCGAAGCATGAATGATATCTGATGCAAGATAGTTCCTTTTGTTCTAGTGCTATGGTAGAAGGACAATGTGCATGAAATGACATGAGAGTATGATACATATGAACATGATCAGTGGTAATAACTCTTTTTATATTATTTACCACAATTATATGGGAAACTAGAGGATTATTTTTCTTAAGAGTTGTAGATTTTAAGATTCCGAGGTTTTACTAGAGGTACGAGTCTTCTAAATGTTAGTTTAATTCCTTGGGTTTGATTTAATGTGAATTCCTATTAGGGATATTGAGGAAATATTGGTGTCCAAGGCTTCTTTAAAGCCTTGAGGCTCTGTTTTTGGAATGTTAGTTGGGCCCCATGGGTTACAGAAACCACACAACCCAATATGCAAGGATTGAGGAAACTGTATGGTGTTGTCTAGGGGTCGGTCCATGGCCATATAGGTTGATGAAAAAAATGCATCTAGGACCCCACACCCATGTGATAATCCTTTATTTTATAGTATAAGCTGATATCATGGTTTGCACATGGTTTTCCAAACTATGGAAATAAACTGTGTGGGTTCACTTTTGAGGAATTATGGTGCAGATGGGTGGCCTATAGTTTCTCCAACCATGCAACCAAATTGCACAATCTAGTTTTTTGGGTGAAATTTCCATTTAACCCGTGAATTATTATAATTTTAACACCCTTCATTATTTTTTCTACTCAAAAGACAAAATTCCATCTACATATTCCTTGATAGTTCCTCCTCCGCTTATAATATAGTTTCATTGTTTTCTTCACCATCTGAACATGCAATTGAGAGTCGTTCAAGTCATTATATCTATATCAGTGAGTTCACTATTCATATTATGCCATTATTAATTTGTTATTGTATAGAATGAGTAATATTGAAGAATGTTAAAATTTTTTATTTCAAAGGTACTTGTCCATTATTCTTTTTCTTCTGATTTGGGATGAGTAAGGAGATGATACTGGCTGAGTGTTCTATTATGTGAATACGGTAGGGGATATATACCTTTTCCCATAAGTCTAGTTTTTTATATATTGTTTCCATTTTTCCACACTCAGGACCATCCTAGAATTTTTCCAAAATTAATTAAATCCCTTGATTAATTTTTGGAAACGTGATAGGTTTCCCACTTTGAACCATGGAATGATTTGATGTTTTAAAGCTTAAGATAGATCAAACATGAGGTGTATTTAAGTATCTTCCACATGTTTTACAACCACATTGAGTGTGTGAGTGAGCTCATCATCATAATGTGATACTTAGTGAAATTAATGAGATATTATAATAGGTTTCATTCCTAATTTTCCATGTGACTACATGTTATTAAATTGATTGAATATATTAAATGGAATTGGTGGAATGAGTAGGATGAAATCATGACTTGTGTATGATTATTAAACGGGGTATCAAAATTATTTATTAAATGGGTTAAATAAAAACTAGAATAGTTAATGAATGACCCTTGATTTTCATTATGTTAACAAGTATAATTCCATGAAACGTTCTGCTCCATTGACTCAGAACTACATTGAATTCCATAGACATTTCTACTCCATGGATTCAGGATTATATTGAAATTCATGGGAATTTATACTCTATGGATTCAGAACTACATTATATGGAATGAACAATTACACTACATGGATTTAGTATTATTTTGGATACCATGGTAATTTCAACTCCCTGGATCCTGATTACATGAGAATCCTTGGTCATTACTACTCCTTGGATACAGTCATTGGGTTTAACACATGATTACATAAAATAGGATGTTGAGGATGCCTTGTAAATTTCTACTCCTTAGAACCAACTAATGTAGAAATAACACTAGATTAACCCGAATAGGCTACAGTGGATGGGTATCATGAATTATAGATATCCCTTGTTTAAGGGGGATTGATTAAAGTTGGTATAATAGATAATATAACTCTTTCTTATTCATTTATATTACTATTATACATTACCAACTGTTATGATTATATACACATATAATACTTTTAATAGATAACATAGGTTGTAGCCTACTCTTTTTTATCACAAACCCTAGTCTGGTTGTCATTGGGTACCTGGACAGACTTCATGGATATAGGTGGGACCATGGTATGCACCTGCTTTACGATGCTTGATTGAGTATACATAAGAGTAGGGGAGAAATAGATCAATCTATGATCATGATTCTATATGGGTATAATTCTTATTGGTCTTTTTATACTATGGTACTTGTATTTTACTAGGTCCCTATTTCCATATATTTCCTGTCAGTTTTTTTGAGACATGACATACACCATTTTCTTTATATGATACTGCCTTGGTGTTATTTATTAATTTTGTTGTTTGGATGTTTATTGAGTACTACCACTAGTTTATATTATGGTTACTCTTATTTATTCACCTATGATACAACTACATTACAATGATCAGGAGGTTATAGTCTCCCCACCATACCACTATGACCCTCACAGCTGATCAACAACCGCTAGAATATGATGAGGCATGCTTGAGGACATGTGACCAACCATCTCAAGGAACAATTTAGTGGAATCAGGGTTAGTAAATTACAATGAAATTTTATGGAAAAGTGATCATTCTTATTTAATGAATTGAGTTTTATATAATCAAATATCAACCTCCATTTCCTTTTAATACTAATTGGAACAACCTCAAAAAATTCATTACTTGAAATTTTAAATCCACTCTTCATTGGAACAATTTGGTTTGGACCCACCGATTAGTTATGAAAAATGGGAAAAAATGATTCCATTAGCCCATAAATTTGTCAGTTACATTTTAACAACCTCTAAAATATTTGGGTTCTATACCCTTTGAAATTTCTTATCAAATTTGGAATCCCCCCCCCAATAAATTCCTAAGGCTGATAATTTAATGGATAACTCATATTAAATCAGATAAATTCAATCCCAAATATTTATTTTGTTTTATAATGACTTCTAGAATTTCAGTTTTCTAATCAAGTAATATCTCATTATAAATAATTATTAGGAATTTATCATTATCATCTAAGAATGAATAATTATTATTTTAAGGTTATGGTATCAGTTGAAACATAGATGGGATATTTTACTTTTTTCAATGAATGTTCAATTGGATCAAAGAATAAATTCCATCTTATAAATCATTCTAGAATAACTATATTTTAAATTTAATTTTGAAACAACAAGATTTTCACTAGTTTGTTCACAGGTTTGATTTCTATGAAAAATTAAATATTCAAAATAATATTCAAGATCTAAATTTTTAATAGTATTTATTATAGTTTTATGTTACGCTACCTTTGTTTCAAAATAAAAATATTAATTTTTTTTTATGAATACAACGAGTATGTTCCATAATATTTAGAGTATCATCATTTTCATTAAAAATAATTGGTGTTTAAAAAATTATAAAAAATTAATGTACAATGGTTTCAATATTATAACATTCCCAAAATTACTTATTTCTACTCTTAGGTTCACAATAAAACAAGGATTAATTTTAGAAAAAAGATTTGATGGTTCATTACTTCCAAAATCAGGAAACAAATTAGCAGTAAATTAATCAATAATGTTCAATTGCGGGGATGATTAGTCTTCCATTGGGTGTTTCATGGAGTGAACAATATTAAAGTGAACTTCTCATCCTCAAAATTAAAATTAAAATGTTCTTTTATGAAAATTTATGATTGTATTAGAGATATTAAAAAAATTATTTCAATATTTAGTTGTGAATTTGTGATAAATCTATTATCCTCCATATTAAAAACATAAATATCGACATGGAAAATAATGCCTCTTACTTATACCATAACATCTTCAATAATATCAATAGGTTTTTAGAAACCCCTTATCCATACTCCTAGATCCAATTACAAAAACATATTATTTACACATTGGATATGATAGAAACTCAAGAAACCCATATTTATGAATCCCTTATTAAAATATAAATTTTCAACATTGAGGTTTTTACAAACATATGACCTGTTATGTTTATAGTTTTAAAGAGTTAGGAAAATCCATTTACACAAAAAACATTTGAATTTATGTAACATCACAACCCAAATCATCATGTCTTGCCTTGAATTCCATGTGGACTCATAAACACCTCCTTATATATAATATATTACAAACTAGTGGTGAGGTCCAAGTGGGACATCTTGGGGATATAATGCCTTTAGTGTTAGATAATAAAAATAGACAATAGAAGTGATAAAAAACAAATAAAAAAGTAATAAATTAAATAATAAATAATTATAGTAGAATCATACACATAATGTTCCAATACATGAAATATTAGTATGACATGACATTTACATATGCCAAAATGAATAAAAGGATCCCCACAATCAGCGGATAAACAACAAGATAAAGGTGACTATGAAAAATCATAATATAAATCCTAGCCTGAAGTCCATTTAACAATTTCCGACACCATCCCACTATTAATTCTCAAATATCCACCATAGTTATGTTTCCCTTCACCGGATCCCTGTTCAAGTAATCTATATGGGCACCGAGATGCTCACTTAGGGTGTGAGTATATAACCCAATAGGATACCACCTCAGATTACTAACATAATTTCATAAGATATACTAGTGCATGAAATGCGAAATAAACATAGAGTAGACCAGAAGAATGTATATAACACTAGAATAACATATATGTCGAGTCCTTAGATTCCAACTCAACCTACTTCAACTCCATGCTGAATGGAATTCCAAAAATCCATCAGAAGCAACCCCTCAATGGCATAGTCCATAAACATGTCTCACACATCCCTCCTGAGGAGATTACCCAAATACATATCAAATGAATGTCTAACATATTCCCGTAATTAAAATAGTCTATATGCATCCACATATAAGATAAAATATATTAGATAGAATAAGAACACCTGAAATATATAAATACAATATGAATGGTCAATATCAAATCATGTCAAAGAAAGAGTCAATACCCTCATAAATCCATATGCAAGGAAACATGAAGAATTGGTCTCATGGGATAAAAATGCACACCAATTGGAATGAACTATCAATAATAGGTCTCATGGTCTATCCATGAATGAATAAAATCAGCCAAGAACTTATTTAAATAAGTTATAATGACAAGTAACACCAACATTAGGTGAAACAATATTTCGATTATAAATATCTCAATTTGAGTTCAATTTCACCACTCAGAATCCTATAACCATACCCAATATACTATAATTTAGAATTATAGGATCAATGTTTATAATAATACATACCCTAAATATAATAAAATATCACATATAACTAGGAATATCCACTACCATAAGTAATATAGGTCCAAATAATGTGTAGAATTAAATTATTGGAATTTGGGTGCTGATAGTATCAATGACAAACAATTACCTTATTATACCATGTAAAAACCCGTATAGTCGATCAATAAATTAAGAATATATTTGGGATGACAATGGAAAATAGGAGAGAATTTATATAGTTCAAGATATAACTCGTGAGATTTTGAAACACACGATGAAACTGATGTCCATGAGTTGAAGGGAAGAGATAAAAGGAGATGAGTGTGGAAAAAATATTACAGAAGAGATATCCAAGGGTTATAGAGGTCAAGGGAGGACAAAGGGAGAGAGAGAAAAAGGTGCAAGGGTCAGGTTTTTAATAAAACGTGATATAACCCGCAAGATATTAATGGGACATGAGTGGTTCCACCATCTTGATAGTCGCATATAGGTAGAACCACATATTCCCAAAACCCACACTAGTTTTATGATGGTATCTAAAACATTATTAAATATCCGTCAGACTCTATTGTTTGGAATGTGGAACTATTGTATATTTTTAACCTACAAGGCTATCCAAAAAAATTATACTTCATGATTTTTAGAATCCTGAATATATCTAACTAGCCTGAAAAAATTTTAAAACTTTTTCTTGTGTTTTTTACGTGCTTAATTTAAATGTAACTTAAATATACACTATAAAAATTTATATATAGATGGTAATTGTATCCACTATACCAAGAATTACATATAATAATGTTTTTCTTCATCATATCCCAGAAAATTATTCAAACATGATCCCATTTTTTGAATTTTCTTACTTAACATAATTCTTCTTAACCATGGGAAATTGAAACATAAGAAGGGTGGTATGAGATTATATATAGGTGTAAACCAATGAATTAATAGTCTATGATCATAATTTACTATAAGATGATCATATAGGCATGAGAGCATAATCAAAGTGGATAGATATAACTTGAGAGATTTATAAACAATAAAAAATATATTTTAAACCATGAGCCATGGTTTAATGATTTTTCATAACATAAGACATGATACATAAGAGAATCATCAACCTTGATACATAAGAGTATAAAATAGGAATGAAAATATGACATAATTGTGTGGTATAAAGATTATCATAGTAATCATAACACATTTCAATGATAACTATCAAGAAATTCATGACAGAATGGGTGAGGATAAGCTCCATATTAATGTATAATAGTATTTGGTTAATCAACTATATACCTTTTGGGCTTGGGACAACTTTCCATGTACCCTTGTGCTTTGGCTATCCACCCATGTATGATTTTGAGGTCATGGGATATAAAACATTACCAAATGTATTGGAGAGATTTTATAGACCCATCCATAATGAAATGATGAAACACACTTATATATTCTATAAGAAAATCAAAGAATGTGTCATGACATTACATCATAATTAATCCATGAAAAATAAAAAGATTTAATGATAATTACCTTATAATTCATTATAATCAATAAAAATAAAAATGTGGATGACATTATTAGATTATATACTCAAATAATAATAATAACCATTAATGGATGTTTAAATATATAAAATACAAATTTAATTTTTTTTTAAATAATCCATAAAATAAGAATTAATATAATTCTCATTCGAATTTTTTTTAAAGTAATAATTAAAAGAATAATGGGAATTATAATTTCAATGAAAAAATATGAATACTTTAAATGGATGTTGAAAAATGAAAAACGATCATAATGGTGGGAAACCATGGTCAATATTTTAATTTTAAAAAAAATCTTTCCAAACATATGTAAATATGGTTAAAAATTAATAGTGTAGAAGTTCGTTAAAATGATTATTTTTAAAACCATTTATTGGAGTAATTTTTAAAACATCACCATAAAAAGGAACCCAAAAACTGATAGATTAAAATAAATAATGTTTTTTTAAATTATCAAATGATAAAAGTATGAGCATAAAAATAAATGCATTTTTAATATTATAAAATATCTTTATTGTTCTAAAATCATTAAAAGAGCAATTAAATTTATTTTGTAAATAATTTAAGGTCATTTATAAATATCACAAGAGATGATACATATTTGTGTATCCAAATAATAATGGATAACATTAATGTGAGTAAAGGGTGTTGAAATATAGGAAAAATATCGAATATGAAGAATCCAAATTATACTTAACAATGTTATATTTTAATGAAGAAATAAATCAAAAAACATTTGTGGGATAAAAAATTTAAATTAACTAAAAAATAAGGAGGAAATAATATATTAAAAATGTAATTGTTTTCACCACAATTTTTTATGAACAAGAACAAGAATAAATAATTCAGAGCAGCCTTGCAAAGCCTGTTCCTAGAGCCCCCGTAGCCCTGCGGCCGGTGCAGAGCTCTCCCTTCGCGACGCTACTGTGGAGCACGGAGGCGGGATGATCTGCGAACCCATTTGATGTATGTGATGCTGCCATGGAACAAGGAAGTGAGATTCTATGTGAACCAATTTGACATTTTTGAAGTCGTCGTGGAGCAAGGAGGTGGGATGCTCCGCGAACCCATTTGACATTCGTGAAGCTGCCACGGTGCAAGGAGGCGGGATGCTCTACGAACCCATTTGACGTTCACGAATCCGCCATGGAGCAATGAGGTTGGATGTTCTGGGAACCCATTTGAAATTCGTGAAGCCACCACGGATCAAGGAGGAGGGATGCTATGAAAACCCATTTTACATTCACGAATCTGTCGCAAAGGAAAGATGCATGATGCTCTGTGAACCCATTTGATGTTCGTGAAGCCACCATGGAATAAAGAGGTGGGATGCTTTACGAACCCATATGATGTTCAAGAAGCTGCCACATGGTTATGAAAAAATACCACATGTCTTCATGCCGAGTGATATCTACTTCACGACACCCCTTGCGTATAAAGACTGGGCTCCCCTCGATCCCGAAGGATGGATCCTCCGACCTTTCACTTTTTTTCTCTCGAATCGTGAAGCAAATTCTTTCTCTACGAACCATGAGAATTTAAAATTAATGCTTCATCGTGAAGTTCCATCCCCTTTATATGAATTCAGCCCCTCTACAAATAGGGAAACCCTTCACAGATCCCATGGGCCTCCGCGAAGGAAGAAGATCCCCAAAGGGACTCGGGTCTTCATGGATCACTTATGCTTCACGAAATACCCTCCATGAACACGTGAACCACATGTTAAGGTAGGGTCACTGTTCTTCGCGAAGCATATTTCTTTGCAATGCTATGTATCACAAGGTACCCTTGCTTCATGAATCACTACTCTGCAAATGAATTTTCACTTCGTGAAGCACCTTCTATATGCACTTATTCCATAACCTATGCCAGGTCACTTCATTTTGCGAAGCTCCCACCATCATGAAACCCCTATACTTAATAGAGCACCAATGTTTCACAAGGAATATACCTATGAACCCCTTTTCTCTGCAAAACCTTTTTCTGTGAGACCCTCCAGGTTTACACGATGTGGTTTCAAAGTCCCTTCGGTGGTGCTTCCCATTGCGTTGCTTCACCTCATGCTTCTTCGCATAGGCACGCTAATGACTATTTCTTCTTCGCATAGCCACATTAACATGTAACCCTCAATGGATCACTTCATAACACCCCCTCAACATGATATTGCAGATTTATTCCCTTCCCCATGGGGCGGGAGCTATCAATTATGTAATTCCTAATAGGTGCATAGTGAAATCGCCTCGTCTGAGCTGCCGGACGTTAAACTGCAAAGCGCCATCATCCTCAGCAAACGACGTTAAACTGTGACCTTGCCCCATGAATTGTATGTGGGGTGCCCTATATTGGACATTCTCTATTCCCACTGGTCACCACTGTAGTGAACTCATTCATCACAAGGAATGAGATACTCATTATTGGAGCGGCATCTATCCACAGGGAAAGGGAAACCACCTTGGTGTAATCCCCTAGGCTTTCTTTCAGGAGGCAACACCACTTATCCTCCTATATTCTTCCTAGATGAAGACTAGAGGGGGGATGGGAAACATATCCCTCCATTGTAAAGTCCAAATCCATCTCCTTTCAAGCTTTGTCACCACTGAGCATCCATCCTGTAGTAAGTCCCATTCTTCATCTCCTTGGGTGGAAAACCACGCTTAAGCCCCTATTTCTTCTCTAGGATGCTAACCACAGGTAAGCCCTTATTTCTATGTTGGTCCTCTAACCCTGTGTATCCCCACTCCACTTCCCACAGATGCACCATTCGCAACATGATCGGTAGGTCTTCGTTGCCTCTTGTTTCTCACACTGGGCACGACTCACGTGGGCTTATAGAAAGCATCGACTATGACATCCTTCGGTCCACCATGAGTGTTAGTCCCACACCCCTTCTGAACTACGTGGTCTTTGATTCTTCCCAAGGCAAGGTACATATGACGTCTCCCTAAGGTTCAAGCCCACCATCTATTGGTCCCAACACCCTTCACGTCAGTTCACCAACACCCATCCAGAACTACGTGAATTTTTATTCTTTCCAACGTAAGGTGTGTAGGAATCCTATCTGAGGTTCAATCCCACCATCTATTGGTATCGACTCCATTCTTGTTGGTTCACCAACACCCCTCCTAAACAACGCTTAATTTGATCCTTTCCAAGGAAAGGTACCTAGGAACCCTCCCTGAGGTTGAATCCCACCGACCATTGGTCCTGAATCCCTTAAAGTCGGTTCACCAACACCCCTCCAGAACTACGCGGACAATGATCCTTGCTAAGGTAAGCTACGTAGGAAGCCTCCTTGAGGTTCAATCCCACCATCCATTGGTCCTGAATACCTTCACATTGGTTCACCAACACCTACCACGAACTACATGAACTTTGATCCTTACCAAAGCAATGTACTTATGAATCCTCTAAGAGGTTCAATCCCAACAACCACTGGTTTAAACCCCCTTCACGTCAGACCACCTTTGTCTCGCATGACATTAAACTGCATACCACCTTTTCATCCTGCATGATGTTAAGATGCATCCACCATTCCAAACTACGTGTTCATTGATCCTTGTCCCCTAGATAGGGTACGTAGTAACCCTCCATGAGGTTCAAACCCATCCAGCTGTAATCCGTTGTGCCACCATCCAGCGGTAAGATGTTGTGCCCCCATCTAGAAGTAAGCCATTGCAAACCCCATATAGCAATAATTTGTTGTGCCCCCATCTAGCGGTAAGCCATTATGCCCCATCCAGTAGTAAGTCGCTGCAAACCCCATCCATAGGTAAGCCGTTGTGCCCCCATCCAGCGGTAATCTGTTGAAAACCCCATCCAGTGGTAAGCTATTGTGCCTCCATCTAGCGGTATGCTGTTGCGCCCTTATCCAACGATAATCCTTTGTGAACCCTATTAAGTGATAAGCCATTGTCAACCCAAACCCAGTGGTATACCAATATCATCCTTTCTATTGGGACCCATATCGTTGGTCTGTCTTAGTGGCATAAGACCATCATTGAGATGATAACCACGCATAAGCCCCAATATATCGTCGGGTTGTTGTCCTCTGCGCACACCTCGATTCTGTACCCCATCCTAAAATACATGGACATTGATTTCCTGCCACGGGGATATGTAGGAATTATCTTCTAGGATCAATCCCAACATCACTGACGCCCATGATTTGACTCTGTATCATTCTCTATCAACTTCACTTGACCATCCATTATCCATCTTGAATCTTACCCGGGCCACCACATCCCGGTGAGATCATCAAAATTAACCTCTTCACTGCACCTAGAATTAATCAGGTAACTAACCATGCGTTAACCCCAACCTCAGTGTCCTCTCTAAGGTTTTCACCCATCTAATCCACTCTAGTCAGTTTTTTTGATCAGTCTGATCTATCTCCACTAGATGTTAAAGTCGCGGAATACCCTGTGTTAAAAATGGGAAGATGAGGAAAACCTCAAAGACATGCATATGGCATATAATTCCCCGCATTCGATGTGGGATTCCTCTGGATTTTACACCCTCAAGAAGACCTATAATAAGAGGAAGAAACCCAGATGCTCTAGTGTTCTAGCGTCCAGACATGATAGTGAAGTACAATGTGACTACTCCCCCAACAGAAGGTTGCTTCCCTAACTAGACCCCATGGAATGTCCTGAAAAAAGTAGTGTAATTAACTAGTGTCCATGAAGACATGGCATTGGGAATAGTTAGATGAATAATGTCTTAGTCTATAAGGGATACCAAGACTAGGTAACGAGTTCCAAGTAAGAATACCTGGAATGAAGAACCAACATCTCATCATCCCATTTTGATCATGGAGAACATGTTCCAGAATAAGCGACGGATGCTGCTCACCTTTGGAAATCAGGAATGCGGGGAAACCACTGTGCATCCCACACAAAGGGATGCATGTGCCCCAGCGAAATCTTTAGAAATAGAAATGGTGAACCCAATGTGAATATATTCTCCTCATTGTGAAGATTAGTAGCATTCAAGACATTAGTGGATTACGGTGTCACGGAATCCAGTTATTCGGCATTGGATCCCGCCAAGAAAATAGAGGGCCTGTTATGAAACTCACCAGAAGATGAGGCAGTCAAAATGTTAGAAATCCTGGTCTACGATGTTGTCAGTGTGGATCCTTCTTAACATCCATTGGAGAAGTAATGGCATGGGGGAATTGGACTTTAGTTTCTTTGTTTCAGCACTAGTGGTTTAATCTCCGTACTTTTAGGAACCAAGTTGCTTCCCCCAGAATCTGATCGCCACCTGCCCAATGATGCAGGGGAAGGGGTAATGGCAATGTGGAAATCCCATGTGGCTCAACCACTTCTGTGATGGCTTCCACAGCCACAACTGTTGGGTTCCCATGCCCCCTCTCCCCATCTTAATTTGTAAAATGAAGGGTGATAAGTGTACTCGTACACCGATACGAGGAGGAGGGGATTATCCCGACTTGGGATATCTCCCGCTTGGATTTAAAGGCGCTTGTGCCTCATCGCCACAACCTCCCAGAAGGGATGTAGAGGGGGCCACTACTCCCCACCCCAATGTAAAATTGTTTAGAGAGCCTCTCCCCATAAAATCTTGATGACTCCCTCCCCTACGCTGATGAGGTAAGGGATGTCTCGGCCAGCCCAGCTAGGATCCCATTCTATGGGCCCCCAAGGAGGGCCCCCACTAGGCCGCACTAGTGCCACCACCTAGTCCCATGGGATGAAGAGTATGTAAGCTATGTACCTACACCACGGGTACTACTCTGACTGACTCGATGACAGCGTCGGGCGCAGGCTGAGGAGGACTCCCGCCGAGGGACATTGACGTCAGCAACTACTGTGGCCCATGCCACCGCTGACATGTATCATCAGCCTCCTGTGCACACTAAGAAGTGGAAATTATATACCCGTCCTAGATCAAGGCCCCCACTACCCCACAGGTAGGTTGGGTTGAATCTCTCAGTCGCCGGCATAGGGAGCACTCTCCATGGACCGACCCGCGGCAGCGACACCCAGAATGGTGGTCCTCCTCGTACTACCACCATAGAGAATGCAGGTCCTCATCTCTTCCAATATTGGCATGGAGGTCCTCCCCATGCTACCTTCAATCTGAATGAGGGTCCTCCCCATGACAGTGACCCTCAGTATGGAATCATCTCCCGCGCTCATTACATCATGTTTGGTGTCATTTTTCCTACCACATACCACCAATATGGATATGTTACGCATCCGTTAAATCTCCAATGTGGGAGCCCTCTCCATGTCCGTATAGAAACAAGTGAAGGTCCTTCTTGCCTCATCAATCAGAGGTGTGAAAGTCAGCTTCTCTTCGTTGGCACCCAACATGGAGGTCATACCCCTTTTCAACTTAACCAGTATGGGGACCCTCCTCATTCTGACGCTGTTAGGGGAAGCAAGCATGGAGGTCCCACCAATGATCCTATCAGCTCCAGCGGAGGTACTTCTCACTCTAGAATTTTTGACAGAGGTCCCCTATGCACATCAATCAGTGGACACAAAGGTCCTCCCCATGTTCCCTTTGATATTTTTCCAGGTTCTTCTCTCACCCCAGCTCACTGAGGCGGAAGTCCTCCTTGCCCTAGAACCAGTACGGCCGGAGGACCTCCTTGTGCTGGGAATCTACCCTATCATGAAAAACCATCCCGGGGCAAGATTTTGGGTCATCGGTACCATAAAAAATTGCCATGAGGATTCTGATTGAGATGAAACTAGTCTGCTTCTCAGATTCTGAGGTGGAATATGATTCAATGATGGAACCCTAGCCTAGATCATATGTGTCAATGGTTAGGGAAGGAACGAGGCATATCATCCTTGTATATCCAGAATGTGAGGTCCATCGGATTCCCACATCCCTCCATAGGTACACCAAGAAGGATGAACATTTGGAAACATCACAGGTTCCGATTGGGAAATTGCTACAATCATCAGCAGAAGCACTCTCTACCTCGACTAGAGATCATAGAAAGGTTTTCTAGGGACCAATGGTGGATGACCAACAACATAGCCCACTGCAAGAAGCCGTAGTCCCTGCACCATAAACTGTGGTCTTCATCCTATCTTACTGTGATGTGGTGGCAATGTCACTACACTCTTCGGAGGATAGCCCAAGATATAGCGGCATATCAGCTCGCTTTCCATATTCTCTGTCGGGAACCCTTCTACCTCAGCAGTATGCATTAGTACCACTACCGGTTCCCCAGCCACCTCTAGTAGATGATTGGGTCCATGAAGGGCCTTACGCTGAATTTGGACCAAGGAGCTTGTGGGATATTCCCCTAGTGGACCATTTCCCAAGGACGTTATGGCCAGTTGTAGTGCCAAATTTCATAGAGCTAGAAGCACTCACCCAGGAGGAGGTTGGATGCTTCTCTAGACCCTCTCGGTGACCCATTTCCATCTTCAAAATCAAAAATTTGACTACCCCATGAGTCAGGAACACATCGAATACATCATCCAAAAATGCCGTTTTGACAATTTGGACACCCTCCCTATGGCCTACTGCTCTGTGTCAACTGGTTACCATAAGACCCTCCAACAAATGGTGTGTCTGTAGTTTTGAAGTGCTTCATAGGATAATCAAGGGGGCTTCTCTCTATGTGAATATTTGTGGATGGGAAGTACACAGCCCTCCATTTCAGTTCCATCTAGTGACAACCCTATTTTCTAAGTGAGAAAAAGGATATTCCTCCTGGCAGGGTCACAGTTAACCTAGCTAACCTATCAGAGGGAGAGAATGATTTGGATCTCCTTTATGGTTTCTTACCCCCTAAATGAGTTCCAAAACTATGGGATCCATCATGAATGTTCAATCACCAACAGATAAATCTACTGGGTCTTCTCGTGCCCATCGAGGCACTAGTCCTCAGCAGGAATCCAAATAAGGCCAAGGAACACCTCAGAGCAGTAAAATCCTCTGAACCGTCTGGCTTAGTGTAGAAGGCGGAAGACGATCTCAAAATATTCTCGTTGCGTCAACAAGTCATCGAATACGAGAAGATGGTCGACAGCCTCCTTTCTAAATGAACTACAAAGTGATGACAAGACTACGGTGATCCTCGGCCAGGGCAGTAGGGGAAGACACAACTTCCTTTTAGAAAACTACCCACAGGTTACCCTGACCATCCTTCCCATGAAGATAGGGTTCAGGCAGGAACTGTTGGAAAGAGGTTGCAGTATGTGTAGAGAAATCCTATTGAACGGTGTGTCAATCCTCGGGACCCATCTCATGTTCCCCCAGCAGCCCCACAGATCATTCCACAAGCTACTCTATGAGCTGTTGGGCCTGCCTATCATATTGAAGAACCCGCCAAGGCTCTGGTGGTCTGGGACCCCCGTTAAGATAGGAATCCACTCCCTGATGATCAAATGAAAACACTCATCGCCCACCTAGAATCTTTAGAGACTCGACAGGTGGAAATCCTACTTGATGGAAAGCCATGACTAGCATGGGTGTATGATATGCCAACACCCCTGGCATTGTAAATCCCACCTTTTCTCCCTTCAATGGGATAGGGGACCCACCGTAGCACCTAAACCAGTTTATCTCACGGTATGAGCCTTTGTTGGGGACTCCAGTGTAGAAGTAGGTCGTCAAACTCCAGTGTTTCGTATAGACATTGGGCGGCCAATGTTCGTTTGGTACAACCAGCTCTCCATCAGATTGGTAGCTAGCTGGGAGGACCTCCGTATGAGATTCTTTTACCAGTTCAGTTCCACCACAAGGAAGACAAGTATTGCAGACCTCTTCAAGTGAATTAAGTGGCCTGATGAGTGTGTTTCAGACATTATCGCCTGGTGGAAAAGACTCACATACTCTATTGACATAATGCTGAATCGAGAGAAATTGCTGATGATGTGCGTATGGAATTTCAAGATGGAATGAGTCCCCTCTCTAATCACCCAGATCTACCCTGGGGGATTCCAAGACATCTTTGATAAGTCCTATTTCCTAGAGGAATCCTTAACGTAGGCTAATCAGACACATCTGTTGCCTCCTGCAATCCCCACGAGAAGAGATGACAGGGTCGAGCCTACCATAGTGGATCAAATAGAGGACCCCAAACAACTTGATTTAATACTAGTGGAGCCACCTCTACAGCCTCGCAGAGGCCCTCCACCTCAGGCATAGTCTTCAGCCCAGCAGCACCCACCAAAGAATCAGCAGGTGCCCCCGCGCAATGCACTGCCACCGTCTAGGTGGGATAACGAGGTTGCACCTCCTCGATAGGCTCCTCCAGTCCCTCATCAAGTTCATGTTAAAAGGACACCCATTCTGGAAAAGTGGAAACATACCTACTCATTTAACAAGGCCCAGGTCCTTGGTTACTTCCGCAGTGCCTTGGATCAGGGGATTGTACGTTTTCTTGAGTGCAGGAGGCCGGAAGAGGCAAACCTCAATGATCACCCTAATTACTACCCCTATCATCAGATCATGGGGCACATCCTCAAATAGGGCTATGTGTTTAAATAATGGATCCATGACCATGTAGATAAAAATATATTCTAGTTTGGCCCAGCTTCGGCACAGGTGGACTCTGTCTTCATGAGGCCAGACAGCAGCAGCGACAGCGATTGTAAGTGGCATCGGGTTTCTAAAGGTAGGTCTTATATGTATGACGACTGGATGGCTTGTAAAACAGTCTCCCATGCCCATGGTGTTATCTGTGCATGACTAAATCGTTCATAGCCTTCAGAAGCCGCAGTAACTTCTACATCATCATCTCGATCATCCTCTTCCCAAAAGAGAAATCACCGACCAAGTAAGGGAAAACAATGTCCCCCTCCAATGCCATCGTCATCCAGTACTCTCAGCAACCTCATGCCCCCAGAGATAGATATACCTCCTAGAATCTTTCTAGTAGTGGAAAACTCTTTGAGTGATAGTCAAGGGTATGACTCGGTTAATACCATAGAGCTGGTAAACCCCTAAATTATTCATGAGGATGAGGAGCATTAGTCGGATCCTCCAAACTTCCCCAACCATCTTCAGAGTCGATGGAGCCACGACAATATAGGACATTAGAGTGCCTCGGTCCGTTGTTCCTGCTAGGCAATGCACACGACTGAAACTGGGAAGCTGGCCCAGCACCGAGTTTAGTATACGTCGCCTTCTCATCGAGGGACACTAGGTCTGCCTTCAAGGCTGTTCATGTTGTTGGATCAAGAAGAGACACCTCCAATGCCCCCGTGACCAGCACCACTTTTTTGCAAGACAATCTCAGTCATCTTTCCTTCATATGGTAGTCACTCTATATGCATTGACTAGTGAGTAGTAGGATATTCCTAGCACAAGTCAGCCGTTGGCCTAATCGGCAGGGCCCACCATACCTCCTGTCATATAGTGACCTTTTGTAGGCAAGAGTTCATGCCTAACATGGAAGTAGGATTTTCTCAAAAATCTTTCCAGCATTTTAACAAATATCTCCATCCTAGAGGCCTTTCGCGTGTCATCAGATATATGTGAGTCCCTCAATGAGTCTTTAAGAAGCCACTTCGAGATTAAGATGGAGGTATCAGTCGCATAAGCCTTTCATGTTGAGGAGGTCGAGAATTATGAATGTTAGGCCATAATCATGTTCTCTTGAGAAGAATAAGGCCCTCCCATACAAGGTCACATTCACCCACTATACATCACTGGCCAGTTCAATGGCATAGAAGTTCATCGCTATCTTATCGACATAGGATCCAAGATCAACCTAATCCTGACTCGAACACTGAGAAATCTGGGGTTGTATGAGAATGATCTGAGTCCCTCTGACCTAAGAATCCAAGGTTATGAAAGGATAGAATAGAAACTGGTTAGAATGATCCATTTGAAGACCCAGTTCGGTGGTCTAGGTTCTAGCACCGAGTTTATGGTGGTCTCCCAGGACACCGCCTAAAATACATTGATGGGCAGGCCATGGCTCCACCTGCATGCGGTGGTTCCCTCATCATATCAACAGTTCCTTATGTACTCCCTTAATGGTCAAGTGGGTGTGCTTCATGGTGACACATCCCCCTTTTCCTCTTCTGAAGCCATCTATTTGGATTTCAACTTTTACAAGTGCAAGGACAAGCAGATTCAGGCTAACAAGGTCGATCATGCTACGATTGCGACCGACCCATGGGCAGATCTATATGATGCATTTGGATTTCTAATCTATCGATTGGAGGCTACAACTCCGTACATGGTAAAATGATTCTTTGTTTCTAGAACGATGGGGGAACACATTCCCAAGTATTAGTGACGTTGGAAGATCTCCCCATACTCTTACACAAACTAGGCTTAGGTGATCTCGAAGCCTCCTACCCCCATAAGGTATTAGGATGTCTTCCCCATGGCAACGACAATACGTTATACTTTCTTGTTTCACCAGGCCGGAATTAACTGGATCAATCTGACATGCCACTATTGCTTCGATATCATCAAGCGTGGACCCTTGGGTCGAAGACCACATTGGACCAGATCAACAACCCTCATCGTTATGGTTACAACAACACAAGAGTTCCCTGATGTAGTGTCCACTACCGCTTAGGATGATACCAGACTCCAATCAAGATCTTCCAAATAAGAGGAAACTCCTATCAATGAATATACCCCTTCCATAAGTGAAGAAAAGGATTTAAATTATTCTCCCCCCTCATTTGAAGAGGGAATCTCTGCCACGGTAGATGAATTGGTACATGTGAATTTTGGTAGCGAGGCAGACCCGAAACCCACATTGATCACTATCCCCATACCCCTAGAGGAGAAACAACAGTACATAGACATCCATAAACAACATCATGATGTATTCTACTAGAGTTATGATGAGATTCCAGGACTAGATCCTCAGGTAGCCATCCAACACCTCGGTCTCCTGGAAAATCATCGCGGGTTCAAGTCGCCTCTGTAGAGACCCGTATCTTGACGTACATGGACATTACATTACATTTGTGGAATACTTAGTACATTACAAAAACACACACACAAGGACCGTAATAGTTTAGTGTCTTTGGAAACTCGGACTATAATCTTCTAATCGTGGTGAAAGATCTTCAACATCTCCCATAAAGATCTTCCCTTTTTTTTACCTAAAACATTTCTTTATATCCTGGGGAAAAGAAGACATAAAAGGGTGATCTCAAATGCTCAGTAAGGGTAAACAAAAGAAATATCAATCACATAATTTTCATAAGAACATAACATTTTTGGAAATCTTAACCTGCAAAAGAGAGCATAATTTCATAACTTGGGATAAATCATAGTAGTGAAATGAAATCATAACATAAAACATTACTCATTGTGGAATACACACATAATCATAGAGAATCATTTCTTGTTAGTCAAGACTCATTGCCAAGACTATCTTAGTGGACAAAGTCCCTTTCTGAATCGAGTAATCCTCGTTTCAGTCCTGTTTCACTGAACCGGTATAACCTACCATTCCAGCCATGTCTATCTCATGAGATATGAAATCTTTACCCAATGCATTGGAGGGAGATATAGGTCCCACCCATCTCTTAATGAATCCTTTCTTATGTGTGCCACAAAATCATAAATCATAAATCATTGCATAACCTATGTAACAAAAATGGAATTCTTAAACAACATGACATCATAAAACCATTCATATAAGATAAAGGAATTCATAAACATAATTCCATCACAACATAGTCAAATCAATGTAAAAATATGGATAGAAACAGAACCCTTTATTATCTTAGATGGAAAATAATTTTGATAAAACAATTGAATTGAATTCTTGAGGAAAATATCCTTTCTTCTTCAAAATCAATTTATTTTCACAAAACATCATGCAATTTTAAAAGAAAAAGATTTTATTGAAAATATTCATGAAATATTTTGGAGGAAGGTTCATGAAAATAAGGCTTTATAAAACCGTAAAAATCCGTTCGTGCCGTATAAGTTAAAAAAACATACTTCGTACTTTTGTCGGAAAAGTCAAAAAGTACCTCGTACGAAAAACGAAAAAAGATTCCTTTCATATCCTTTACTAAAAACTCATAGAAGGGTAAAATTGGATTTAAACAATTGTAGGTGGATGGAAATAATATTACATATTGAGGGAACATGGATGTGGATGATAAAATACACCCCAGTAAATACTTACGAATAAACAATCTCGGATAAAAATGAGATTGTGATATTTCCCTTACCTTAGGTCCGACTTGCTTTGTAAGTGTCCGAACCTCCTGTATAATGATTTAAATTATGTTATTGACTTATTACAGAATCATATTCATTGTTATGATATCATATATGGTTCACTTATGACATTATATTACCCGTTCTTTTGTAAACTCCATGTTAAAGAAGCGTTTTGGGTAAAATCGTTTCATTTATCGTAGGTGTTTTGACTTGTTGTTCTTGACATCATTATTACTTATATCATGATTTACTTACTTCCAGAATATAAAATATGATTTATATATCATATATATTCAGTATATATATATATATATAATAGGTAGATAAATAAAATGAAAAACACCGTTCATGGAGACGGTAGTCCGTACGTACGCATGAACGCTGTTTTCCTTTCCTTATTGTCTTGAAATGGAAGTAAGTAGATGACATACATATGTATATATATATATAAATCCAGTAGCTTTATAATGTCATATATTTCATTATTATTTCTTATATATACATTATAATCATTCTTAAATGGTTAACATGGAGAATGAATCTCATCGCGTCGTGGAGACGGTAGTCCGTACGTACGCACGAGCGATGATATCATTTCTATAAATATTGAATTGAATTGGAGTGGATTATACAATATATAATAATCAATATGATGTTGTAATAACTATGTATAGTTATTCTTTACACCATTATACCCATCCATGTAAGGTGGTGGTGGAAAATAGATTACACCACGACGTGGAGACGGTATTCCGTACGTACGCACGCGCGGTGATTTCTTTTTCCGTAGGATGGATAGATGGTGAAATAGGGTTGTTTCATACTTATAATAACATATCAGTATATGAGTGATACTGATGTTATTACTTCATAATGAAACAACCTAAGAAGAAGAAGTGGAAGAAGAAATAAAGATGAAAGAATTGGTAACGGTAATTACCTCTTCTTTGAAGTGCCTCTTTGAGACCTCCTCTTAGGGCACTAAAATTGGTCTTTAAAGAAGACCAGAACCTCTAGGATGTTTCTAGGGAAGTGGAGAGGAGAAATTGGCAGGGGTTGGTCGAGCTTGAGTGCTCAAATTGGTGTGAGGAGGAGGGGGAGGAGGTGTCCTTTTATAGGGGAGGAGAGGGGCACCTTAGGAATATCTCAAAATATTATTTTATATTAAAGTCAAAATCGGTTTATAATGGTTCCAAAGGGTCTTATTTAGAAGCTAAAGTGGGGATGGGTCGAAATCCTATCAACCAATAGGATTTAGACAAGTTTAGGGTATTATTTTAACCTTATCAATTAGATTTAACTCTAAGTTAAATAATTTAACTTTTACCGTGTCTTTTTGTTTTCTTTCACTATATGGTTAATAAACTTACTATAACATGCCAAACGAACCCCAAATTGTATATTATTAATACATATATCCTTATCTAAGTCATTTGGCCGAACCTTAGATTTTTAGGAATAAAATAACAATTAGTAATATAATATTTGATTTAAAAACTATTTTGTGTCAATTTTGACACTATTTGATATATGATTTTTGTGAAAGTCATAACAGAATTAAATGTTCGAACCAAGTTGATTAAATCAACATTAATATATCATAGTAACCTATAAAATTAGTGGAATTCATAAAAATTCTCAAATTACATTTATTTTGGTGTTTATAACATCAATTATGTCAATATTTCATTAATAAGATAATTACTGCATCATCTTTGTGTCATCAATAAATTAAATTATTTGATGTCTAAAAATTACAAATAAAATACCATAATGTAGGAAATCTTTTTAGCTTTCTAATGAATATCTATAGTCGAATTTATCTTATGTATAACCCCATATTAAAAATTATTTACTTATTAAACTTTGATTTTAACTATTTTAACCTTTCTTTAAATAAATTAATAATAAATGTCCTAATCTAATCCAAGTGGGCCTAAATGGTCATATTTTATTACTAAGTTTGTTTTTGGTCGAATTACACTTGTCCAATAGAATTAGGACATGTGTTAGGGTAATATTAATATCATATTTACCCTTAGTTATCCTATTTACTATGAACCGCGGTAAAAAAAAGTAAAAAGTTACTATTCATCAAAAATTATTTTTATCTCATTGAACCACATTTTAGTCCTTGATATTAACCGTGTCTCTCGGATTTTCGAAATTTCATTCACAGAAGCGGTAAAATTAAGTTTTATGCAAAATTCAGTTTTTAACCTACCACTTAGTGGTTTCACTATTCATCAAAAATTGAAGTTTTTCAGAAAAATGCCAAAATTTCACCCTAAGCTATAATTGATATTCCGAATTCAAAAATGATTTCTATTTTACAAAATTCCCAAAATATAAGTTGCAATAATTAATTTTATAATTAAATCCCGCTGTTAAAACAAATAGCGTGTTTTTAAGAAACAAAATCTATCAAAAGATTGACACTTGTTTATGTCTAGTTTAAATGTGAAATTACATCCAATGACCAACATTGTATTAAATTGTAAAAATATATTCTAAAAAAACCACTCAAATTAATGATTTATCACTATTAATTATTTCGATTAAAAAAGTTGTTTTTAATTATAATTTGGTAATTTTCACTATTCATCGGAATATGAAAGTTATCCGAAAAGTACCAAAATTTCACCTTAGACTAAATTCGATACTCCGAATCCAAAAATGAAGTCCATTTTGAGAGTTAAAATTTCTAAAATTTAAAAAGTGGTTATTACTATTCATAACGGCTAGTTTTAATAATATTTTAATAGCATATCATTGTTTCGTGAAACTCAGGATTACGTACCACACACGCTATCGAGGAAGGTTGCGATTGCGTGTAATGCAAGGCAAGTCAAGGATGCGTGTTGTGCAAGCTCCTTTTGGTGTAGCGTACAACACAAGACATTAGTGAAATAAAAATAAAAAAAAGAATATTTTTCATAAAATCTCGGGCTGTTACATTCTACCCCCCTTAAAATGAATTTCGCCCTCGAAATTCGTCGGGGTTATAAATGGTTTACTATTCGAAAGATTCTTTAATAGAAACCCACATCGTAAAAAGGAATACCAAAACATGGCTTTAAAAACTAAAGTATGAAATGTAACGATTACCCAAATAAACTAATCACTGGGTTTCCACATAGGTGAAAATATGGATATGGAAGAGAAATCTAACCATCATGTTCTGATGGAGAGTGGTAGAGAACATGGCTATGGAAAAGCCAGTAATCACAAATCCATAAATTTGTGACGATCTAAGGTACCATCTGATTCATCAGGTATAAGAGAACTAGGACAACATTTTTGGTTTTCAAGATCATTTCCCTAAAGTTAAAGAATTTGAATTAGAATAAATACTTACTTTATTTCGGTACAATCTCACTGTTGTTCGTGCCTTTAACAATTTCCACTTCATCTCTTAAATAAATGAAGTTGAATTTGTTATTCGTGAAGTGTTAGCAGATCATGTGATAGAATGACGGGTCATTCAATCTGTTTCAAACAAAAGGTTAGAAAAATTATATGCATAAGTCGATCTATAGTGAGATTAATCATATATGGTTCCTAAAATGGACTTATACTTCATATATCATACTGCTTAATATAATAAAACTAGTTTCTACTAAACAGGGACTTCCTGTAGGCTAGTGGTAGGCGATAAAGGCCAGTCGCACTTCGGTTGTGGGTTCGATTCCTACAGCCTTGTCCGAAGCGATGGGCTGTCGCCCGTCCTGTAGGTTGTCCCTTTTTCTAAAACTACGTTACTATAACATCCCATCAATAATATCGAAAATCTTCTATCCTTAAACAATACTAACTTATGTCCAACATAATCCAGTCTAATCTTTAGGCTTATACATAATACTGCAGTCCACTCTCATAATATAGTGACATCGATTACCAGATATTTAATACTGTCGTTGATCCCCACATATCATAAGATATGTCTTGTTGGTCACATTCCAAACATTCAAAGTCCTTAATCGTGTGTTCTCTTGAATACCTTAGTGAAAACATGAGTGCAGTTAAAAGTTACCAAAATCCTCAAAATTCTATATACTCAAACCATGATATCACTTAGTCCTTATATCAATCATGAGCTCATGAATACTATTAAACATTTCATTTTCTCGTCTTCATTATGTGCATATCATCTTATTTCCAAAAAATATCTCAATCACTTTGAATACCACATCAATAAATATTGCAATACTCAATGATACAACATTATTTTGGAATCCCATTACATAAACACTTAATCATTCCACCACATCGTTGTCATATTCAACATTGCCAATAGTGATCGCATGTGATTTCCCTTTGTCCTTTGCCTTCAGTGGTTGCTCATGTTGATCATCACTAACCCTTGGATTTGGGAAATTATTAGCATAATGCCCCATTTCCTTGCACTTGAAGCATTGAAGTGTTGGCGGTGCGTTCTCTGCAGTGTTTTCTTTATTCACATCATTAGAAACCCTTTTTCCATTACTTCGACACTCAGCTGCTCGATGACCTTCTTTTCCACACTTAAAACATTTTCTAGTCCCTTTTAGACAATCTCCACCATGCTTCTTTCCACACTTTGTGCATAAGGAAACATTCATCTTCTTTTCACCATTATTCCGAGATTTCTCCTTGAACTCCATCTTTCGTTTCTTGTCAAAACCATGAGATGGATATGTAACACCAACTTCCATTTCTACCTTGATAGCACAACGCACAATTTCTTCATAGCTACTGAAGTCTCTTATAGCTAATGCCCTTCGAAGACTTGGTTTTAAGCCACTGAAAAATCGATCAACTTTACTTTCAGGTTGGATGATAATTCCAGAAGCATACCTTGCAAGTCTTGTAAAATTTGCTTCATAGGTACCAACAGATTCATCATCCCTTTGCTTCAGTTCAAGAAACTCTTTCTCCATCTTTGTTCGAAGAATACGAGGGAAGTACTTACTGAAAAACAAGTTCTTGAACTCGTCCCATTCCATGGACTCAATTTCATCTCTTGGCCTCGTATTCTTGATAAGATTCCACCATTGATCAGCTTCACCTTCCAAACGATATACTGATAAGATGACTTTATCATGTTCAGAACATTGAAGAACTGAAAATATCTTTTCAGTAGTACTAATCCATTGTTCAGCAACTAATGGATCAGTAGACCCACTGAAAGAAGGTGGACGTTGCCTCATGAAGGACTCAATAGAATATTGTTCCCTTCTCTGCTCATTTGGAAGTCCAGAATGATTCATAGCTTGTGTAAGTATAGCGATAATATTTTGCACTCCATCTCCCATAACATTTGTTTGTTCAGGAGGGCAATCATTGCATTTTCCATTGCATTGATCAACACGGTTCCTTCGGGTTCCAGCCATCGTCTAAAACCCAAAAAGAATAGTGTGAGAGGCAAAAATCATGCTAGAGAAACCAATCTAGTAAAGGGGAAGTATCCTCAATATCTAACTTCTTAGGTTAAATTCTATGATCGTTACCGTAGTTCTAGGACTGTATCTTATACGTATACTTATCCTTAGGGACATCCCTAGACATACCTTAGAAATATCTCTAGGGATCTCACTAACGTTTTCGCATCCTAGTTTCCAAAGGTTGACTAAACCTTTCCTCTGATACCAACTGTAGAGACCCGTATCTTGACGTACATGGACATTACATTACATTTGCGGAATACTTAGTACATTACAAAAACACACACACAAGGACCGTAATAGTTTAGTGTCTTTGGAAACTCGGACTATAATCTTCTAATCGTGGTGAAAGATCTTCAACATCTCCCATAAAGATCTTCCCTTTTTTTTTACCTAAAACATTTCTTTATATCCTGGGGAAAAGAAGACATAAAAGGGTGAGCTCAAATGCTCAGTAAGGGTAAACAAAAGAAATATCAATCACATAATTTTCATAAGAACATAACATTTTTGGAAATCTTAACCTGCAAAAGAGAGCATAATTTCATAACATGGGATAAATCATAGTAGTGAAATGAAATCATAACATAAAACATTACTCATTGTGGCATACACACATAATCATAGAGAATAATTTCTTGTTAGTCAAGACTCATTGCCAAGACTATCTTAGTGGACAAAGTCCCTTTCTGAATCGAGTAATCCTCGTTTCAGTCCTGTTTCACTGAACCGGTATAACCTACCATTCCAGCCATGTCTATATCATGAGATATGAAATCTTTACCCAATGCATTGGAGGGAGATATAGGTCCCACCCATCTCTTAATGAATCCTTTCTTATGTGTGCCACAAAATCATAAATCATAAATCATTGCATAACCTATGTAACAAAAATGGAATTCTTAAACAACATGACATCATAAAACCATTCATATAAGATAAAGGAATTCATAAACATAATTCCATCACAACATAGTCAAATCAATGTAAAAATATGGATAGAAACAGAACCCTTTATTATCTTAGATGGAAAATAATTTTGATAAAACAATTGAATTGAATTCTTGAGGAAAATATCCTTTCTTCTTCAAAATCAATTTCTTTTCACAAAACATCATGCAATTTTAAAAGAAAAAGATTTTATTGAAAATATTTATGAAATATTTTGGAGGAAGGTTCATGAAAATAAGGCTTTATAAAACCGTAAAAATCCGTTCGTGCCGTATAAGTTAAAAAAAACATTCTTCGTACTTTTGTCGGAAAAGTCAAAAAGTACCTCGTACGAAAAACGAAAAAAGATTCCTTTCATATCCTTTACTAAAAACTCATAGAAGGGTAAAATTGGATTTAAACAATTGTAGGTGGATGGAAATAATATTACATATTGAGGGAACATGGATGTGGATGATAAAATACACCCCAGTAAATACTTACGAATAAACAATCTCGGATAAAAATGAGATTGTGATATTTCCCTTACCTTAGGTCCGACTTGCTTTGTAAGTGTCCGAACCTCCTGTATAATGATTTAAATTTTGTTATTGACTTATTACAGAATCATATTCATTGTTATGATATCATATATGGTTCACTTATGACATTATATTACCCGTTCTTTTGTAAACTCCATGTTAAAGAAGCGTTTTGGGTAAAATCGTTTCATTTATCGTAGGTGTTTTGACTTGTTGTTCTTGACATCATTATTACTTATATCATGATTTACTTACTTCCAGAATATAAAATATGATTTATATATCATATATATTCAGTATATATATATATATATAATAGGTAGATAAATAAAATGAAAAACACCGTTCATGGAGACGGTAGTCCGTACGTACGCATGAACGCTGTTTTCCTTTCCTTATTGTCTTGAAATGGAAGTAAGTAGATGACATACATATGTATATATATATATAAATCCAGTAGCTTTATAATGTCATATATTTCATTATTATTTCTTATATATACATTATAATCATTCTTAAATGGTTAACATGGAGAATGAATCTCATCGCGTCGTGGAGACGGTAGTCCGTACGTACGCACGAGCGATGATATCATTTCTATAAATATTGAATTGAATTGGAGTGGATTATACAATATATAAGAATCAATATGATGTTGTAATAACTATGTATAGTTATTCTTTACACCATTATACCCATCCATGTAAGGTGGTGGTGGAAAATAGATTACACCACGACGTGGAGACGGTATTTCGTACGTACGCACGCGCGGTGATTTCTTTTTCCGTAGGATGGATAGATGGTGAAATAGGGTTGTTTCATACTTATAATAACATATCAGTATATGAGTGATACTGATGTTATTACTTCATAATGAAACAACCTAAGAAGAAGAAGTGGAAGAAGAAATAAAGATGAAAGAATTTGTAACGGTAATTACCTCTTCTTTGAAGTGCCTCTTTGAGACCTCCTCTTAGGGCACTAAAATTGGTCTTTGAAGAAGACCAGAACCTCTAGGATGTTGCTAGGGAAGTGGAGAGGAGAAATTGGCAGGGGTTGGTCGAGCTTGAGTGCTCAAATTGGTGTGAGGAGGAGGGGGAGGAGGTGTCCTTTTATAGGGGAGGAGAGGGGCACCTTAGGAATATCTCAAAATATTATTTTATATTAAAGTCAAAATCGGTTTATAATGGTTCCAAAGGGTCTTATTTAGAAGCTAAAGTGGGGATGGGTCGAAATCCTATCAACCAATAGGATTTAGACAAGTTTAGGGTATTATTTTAACCTTATCAATTAGATTTAACTCTAAGTTAAATAATTTAACTTTTACCGTGTCTTTTTGTTTTCTTTCACTATATGGTTAATAAACTTACTATAACATGCCAAACGAACCCAAAATTGTATATTATTAATACATATATCCTTATCTAAGTCATTTGGCCGAACCTTAGATTTTTAGGAATAAAATAACAATTAGTAATATAATATTTGATTTAAAAACTATTTTGTGTCAATTTTGACACTATTTGATATATGATTTTTGTGAAAGTCATAACAGAATTAAATGTTCGAACCAAGTTGATTAAATCAACATTAATATATCATAGTAACCTAGAAAATTAGTGGAATTCATAAAAATTCTCAAATTACATTTATTTTGGTGTTTATAACATCAATTATGTCAATATTTCATTAATAAGATAATTACTGCATCATCTTTGTGTCATCAATAAATTAAATTATTTGATGTCTAAAAATTACAAATAAAATACCATCATGTAGGAAATCTTTTTAGCGTTCTAATGAATATCTATAGTCGAATTTATCTTATGTATAACCCCATATTAAAAATTATTTACTTATTAAACTTTGATTTTAACTATTTTAACCTTTCTTTAAATAAATTAATAATAAATGTCCTAATCTAATCCAAGTGGGCCTAAATGGTCATATTTTATTCCTAAGTTTGTTTTTGGTCGAATTACACTTGTCCAATAGAATTAGGACATGTGTTAGGGTAATATTAATATCATATTTACCCTTAGTTATCCTATTTACTATTAACCGCGGTAAAAAAAAGTAAAAAGTTACTATTCATCAAAAATTATTTTTATCTCATTGAACCACATTTTAGTCCTTGATATTAACCGTGTCTCTCGGATTTTCGAAATTCCATTCACAGAAGCGGTAAAATTAAGTTTTATGCAAAATTCAGTTTTTAACCTACCACTTAGTGGTTTCACTATTCACCAAACATTGAAGTTTTTCAGAAAAATGCCAAAATTTCACCCTAAGCTATAATTGATATTCCGAATTCAAAAATGATTTCTATTTTACAAAATTCCCAAAATATAAGTTGCATTAATTAATTTTATAATTAAATCCCGTTGTTAAAACAAATAGCGTGTTTTTAAGAAACAAAATCTATCAAAAGATTGACACTTGTTTATGTCTAGTTTAAATGTGAAATTACATCCAATGACCAACATTGTATTAAATTGTAAAAATATATTCTAAAAAAACCACTCAAATTAATGATTTATCACTATTAATTATTTCGATTAAAAAAGTTGTTTTTAATTATAATTTGGTAATTTTCACTATTCATCAGAATATGAAAGTTATCCGAAAAGTACCAAAATTTCACCTTAGACTAAATTCGATACTCCGAATCCAAAAATGAAGTCCATTTTGAGAGTTAAAATTTCTAAAATTTAAAAAGTGGTTATTACTATTCATAACGGCTAGTTTTAATAATATTTTAATAGCATATCATTGTTTCGTGAAACTCAGGATTACGTACCACACACGCTATCGAGGAAGGTTGCGATTGCGTGTAATGCAAGGCAAGTCAAGGATGCGTGTTGTGCAAGCTCCTTTTGGTGTAGCGTACAACACAAGACATTAGTGAAATAAAAATAAAAAAAAAGAATATTTTTCATAAAATCTCGGGCTGTTACAGCCTCCCAGGAAGATACACCCTTCTCATGGTGCCATGGTTGAGGTAGATGTTTATAAGCTCATAAGAGACAATTTTTTAAGGAGGTCTTGTAGCCCAAGTGTCTAGCCAACATTATTCCAGTTAGAAATAAGAACAGAAATATCAGAGTCTGCATCAACTTCCGGGATCTCAACTGTCACTATACGAAAGATGATTTTCCCCTTCTTGAGATTGAATTGTTGATCGACGCTACAGCTAGGTTCCAAGCTCACCCCTTCATGGATGGTTACTATAGGTATGACCAAATCCAAATGGACCCTGAGGATGAGAAGTCTATATCCTTCATGGCACCACAAGGTACTTTTTGTTACCAAGTCATGCCCTTCGGTATAAACAATGAGTGTTCCACCTATCAGTGGGCTATACATCGCATATTTATGCCAATCATCGGAACATTGGTGCACTGTTAAGTAGATGAACTAGTGGTAAAATATCTCTAGTGTTAAGACCAACTCGAAGACCTTGAGAAAGTGTTTGGCTTCCTCCATTATCATCACCTAAAGATGAACCCATTGAAGTGTTCCTTCAGGGTCACCTCTGGAAAGTTTATTGGCTTCATTGTCAGATATAGGGGCATTAAGATCGACCTAGATATGATTAAGGCCATTAGTCAGATATCTCCTCTAAGAAATATTCGGGAGCTTTGAGGCTTTCAAGGCCACTTAGCCAACACAAGCCGATTCATCGCGAATTTTGTCGGCATCTGTAAACCCTTTTATCGGCTCATGAAGAAAGGCACTATCTATGAGTGGGATGAAGAGTGTCAAACTACTTTCGAGGAGATCAACCAGTATCTACTCTATCCTTCGGTCTTAATTCCACCCATCTCTAGAATGCTACTGGTCCTTTATGTGATCGCCCTGGAGAGATATCTCGGCACCTTTCTCGGCTAGAAGAACAATGAGGGAATAGAGAATAGCCTCTACTACCTCATCTACATGTTCCTAGATACACAGACCAGATAATCCCCTATCAAGAAAATATTCCTTACACTGTTATTTCCAGTACAAAAATTGTGACATTACATGCCGCACCATGAGGTACAGTTGGTATCTCGAGTAGATCCGCTGAATTACATTTTGAACAGCCCCATGTTGATAGGTTGTCTAGCTCAGTGGACTATAATCCTTCAGTAGTTAGACATCAGGTTTTTCCCTCAGAAGGCTATTAATTGGAAAGCAAAGTAATACTTCCATGCTACCCATACAGCTCATACAGACCAGTCCCTAGACCTTGATTTTCCTGATGAGGCAATCCTCTTGGTATACCTAGTCATCCCATGTTAGAAAATTCACTTCAATGGCTCTTCTCGGATCCCAAGTGGTAGAAGTCTCAATGTCCCCAGGCTAAATAGAGTATGACTAGGAATCGTCTTCATTACCCCAATACATGCTATTCTTTTGTACTCATTCTTGTTGTCAGAAGGATGCACCAACAATGAGGCAGAGTATGAGGCTCTCATTACTGGTCTCGAGATGCCCTTCGAGATAGATGTTCCCCATTTTCATGTGAAAGGGAACTCCGAACTAGTCATCAAGCATATTAACGGTGACTATGACATTAGAAATCAAGATCTTGTACTACTGTTGGAATGAAATATCAAGCTAATGGACCAGTTCCCATCTCAGCTAGAAGTTACTCATGTCCCTCAATCTCTGAACGGTCGAGCTGATGACCTGGTCGGCCTAGCTTCATCACATGCGGAATCCCAAAAAGGATGATTTGATTGTCCACATGGCACAACGAAGAGTCATTTTTCACGTCACTCCATATGACGATGATATCCCAAAGGTAAGCCACCTTACCGTCAGTGCCTCCACATTAGGACCCCCAGGTCCCTCAGATGTAGTGATTAAAGTGACTCCCAACTGGAGAACCTCCTTTATTGAGTATCTCTAGAGTGGTAATCTCCAAATTGATCAGGCTGAGCATGAGATAAACTGACACCGTGTGTTAAAATTCGTCCTCCAAGATGATCATGGTCATGAGAAGATCCTCTACAAGCGCATGTTTGATGGTATCCTCCTCTATAGCATTAATGGAGTCAAGATTTCCCAAGTCATGAAGGAGGTTCATGCTAGTTCTGGTGGGGCTCATCAGATAGGGCCGAAACTATCTCACTAGATCCATAGACTGTATTACTTTTGGCCCTCTAGGATCCTTGACTGCATCGCATTCTCCAAAAGGTTCTCTGTGTGAAAAATTCATGCTAACTTCATGTATTGGCTGCCAGAGCCTCTTCACTCCACCAAGTACTCTTGGCCGTTTGTGATATGGGGACTAAATTTTGTGGGACCATACCCACTAGTGATAGCTCATTAGTGTAGATTCATCCTGACTGCTACATATTTCTTCTCCAAGTGGGAAGAGGTAGTTCCACTCAAGGAGGTCAATCTCGTTCTATCATTGACTTTGTGAGCTCCAATATCATCTACCGATTTGGAGTCCCTCACACCGTTCTCACCGATAACGGCATGAACATCTGAGCAGCTACGGTGAAGAAATTATATTCTAAGTACAACATCCATTCAAACTATACCTCTCACTATCATGCGCAAGAAAATGGAAAGATCGAGGTTTTCAACAAAAACCTCTTTAACATTCTATAGAAAATGGTTGTTCATAATAAGAAGAGTTGGCCGGACAAGCTAACAAACACCCTCTTGGCTTATCAGAAGACGACTCGTAATTCCACCCAGGTGACCCCATATTCCCTAGTGTATGGGACGAAGGTCATCCTACCCATTGATATTCAATTTCCTTTATTTCTCACAGTTGTCTATGATCAGCAAGAGCTAGATAAAGTTGCTGAAATCTATCTGGATGAGTTGGAATTGCTTTACAAGAATAGGCTTCGTGGCCTTCACAATCTGGAAGGGAATAAAAAAAGATAATTATATCAATAAAATATAATGTTCACCTTCGATCCTTCCGGAAAGGAAACTTGGTGTTGTCCCTGAGAACACCAATGATACCAAGCAGGAAACCACCCAAGTTGGTTCCCAAATGGGAAGGGTCTTACATCATTCACAAGGTTTACTCTAATAGTGCATACTCACTGGTTACCATGGTTGGTGAGCGTATAAATCTTCCCACCCATGCCAAGTTTCTAAATAAATACTTTTATTGAGTCCAGAATAGTCGTGAACAACCCTAAACTTCATTAGGGTCATACATGGCCTTAAACTATCTGGTCCTATATGACTCTAAACTATAAAATGTCTCACATGTTGTTAAATTGTATGTCATCCCCCATGATGCTAAACTACGTGTCATCCCGGTAGATGTTAAATTGCATCTCAGGAACTACATATGGCTTGATTCCCATCCTCATGGGATATGTAGGAACTCTTGGACACCTCGTCTTGAGTCCATCCCCATGCTCTTCTCGTTTGGCTACCCCTCCTTGGTGTAGTTCCCTCGGAGGATCTCACGTGACACAGTCTAATCTTCTTTGGCCCCACTCATGGAAAGATTATGAAGGTCATACCATGTGCCCCTTCTCATTCTACTAACCCTCCCTTGTCTGTACCACATGAATTTATACTCTACATCCCTTTCATAACTACGTATGGCTTGATTCCCATCCTCATGGGATACATAGGACCACCCGGACATTTCGTCCATAGGCCCAACCCCAATCTTTGCGGCTTCCCATTGGGTCGATGAACATGGTGTGGTGCAGGATTTTTCCCTCATCCATGTCAAGTATATCATGACCATACCATGGATCCCACCTCCCAGAAGATCCCCACCACTTCTACTATCTAGATTTATTTGAAATTTCACAAGAACATTTATCTTCCACACACCCCATCATTTGGGTTTCCATTAACTTTTACATCTGAAAGGTCCCCCAAATGATAAGGATACTTATCCTAAGGGCTATCCTATCATTTCAGGCCAACGACCTCAAGGATTTTGAACAAAAAATCGATACAAGTCCCGCATTGTGAATATAGTTAAGGGTTTATGCTCACTTGTTATTCCCATTTCAGGTTACAAGATGTCGATGTTGTGTTTCGAACCGGGTCAACAATTATCCTTTGTCATTGTCAGCACCCCCATATGTGCCAAATAAGGAGTGTAGTGGTTCATTATACCCCGTCGTCTCTCTAAACCTCAGTCTACCTCGATCAAGAGTTTAATTCCAGCTGTCGGACCCTTATGAGATGGGGAGAGGCTAGGCATATTCCTTGTTTATCACACTGATCATTACTCACATGGGATTAGGAGATTTGATGAGGCCATTCCTACATGAGAGGTCATATGGCTACAGTAGGCTGGGATGCCCAGCCTTAGGATCTTCGACCCCTTCGCCCCTAGCTCGAGTACTCATTTGGGATTGTGTGGTGTGGTATGGAATCAAGAAATTGTTCACATCGGGATATTTTGTCACACCACACATATCCCATTGAGGAATCCCTCCCTTAATTTATCTTTTTTCCCGCAAGCACCGTCCATGCCATGGTTTGCGATCCCCATCATTTAGGTTTTAATCACCTTTTATATCCAAAATGACCATCAAATGGCATGGATTCTTGGACTAAGGACTCTTCTACGATTATAGGCTAAAACCCTTGAGGATTTCAAACAAAAAATTGATACAAGTCCCATATGGAGAATGCGATCAAAGGTTGACGCTCAATCATTTTTGCATTGACCTCTGGTCAAACATATATAGATACTGTATTGCGAACATGGTCAACAATTATCCTTTATCATTGTTTTCATTTCGTTGTATTCCACAGGTAAGATGGTTCACCCTCTCCACTCGGCTATCTCATGTATATGACATTAAACTAGGCATATACAGTCCGATCTCTCTGAATTTAAACTAAGATCACCATCTCCCTCACAACAAGATGTTAAACTGCATGATAACTATGATATTCTGTTTGTGGCCTAGTCTCAAGTCCCTCGGCCTTCTCGGGCCACTGCCCCAAGTTCTCACTTAGAATTGTGTGGTGTGATACGTGATTATGTCCTCATTCAAGTCGGGTTACTCGTTGTTCCGTACACATCTGTCATTGGTATATCTTTTCCTTATTTACATCCTTGCTTCATGATGATAAACTACACAACATCTTAATCAGAAATACATGTGGCTTGATTCGCATCCTTATGGGATACGTAGGATCGCCCAAAAGTCCAGTCTTTGGGTGCTGCCCCATCTTTTAGAAACCTCCCTATCATATTGGCCCCTTGTCATGCATTCTTCCAGGAGAGGGGTACACGGTGTGTTATGGATTCAAATCCTTATTCACATCAGGATTATTGCAACCACACAACATACCTCTATCTCCTGACCAGCCTTCACTCCCATTCCCTAAACTCATCTATTTGAGTCAACTACCCTTAAGTTGTGTCCCTCAACCCTCTTCGGTGATTTTCTAATGTGCCCAGAAGTACTCTGGTTGAGAGCCTGGAGTGTCAAATTCACCCTGGACATGCTTCCACCCATTTTTAGGCTTCATGTTCCCCTTTATTTGAGATTCCATTATCTTAGAAATCTGAAGGGTCCCACAAATGGCATGGATTCTTGGCCTAAAGGCTCTCCTACCATTACGGGCCAATGTTCTCGAGGGTTTCAAACAATAAATTGATAAAAGCCCCACATTTTGAATATAAGTAATGACCGACAATCATTTATTGTCTTCATTTCAGGTAACACGATATGGATGATGTGTTTCGAACCCGATCAACAGTTATCCTCTATCATCACACCAACCCCATCAAGCCTTGAATGATGGTTACATGATTCCCCTCATTTTACACCCCATCATGTCTAAGTGGAGTTCCAACACTCCTGGAACTATCCCTCAGTGTACATTTTCACGTTAGGATGACAAAGCCGTAGTAAGGCGTCCTTCAGGGCTCCGCACCAACTTCCCCTTGCCATGTATTCTATGTATTGAAAAAACCTCATTATCCCTTGTGTCTCACACCGAGATTTTGACTCATGTGGGGTTAGGAATTGAATTGTGGTTTGTTACTGCTTGGAAGAGTTCCGCTTCTCCAGGGTCTGAGCTCTAATAACTTAATGTAAGGTATTTCTATTCATCCCCTCTTAAGAATGATGTATGGATTGATTCCCATACTCATGGGATACATAGGAACGCCCAGACATCACGTCTTTGGGACCATCTTGAGTTCCACTAATTAATCTCGAATGTTCTACCTTTCAGTCCCCAGCTCTTATAGGACCGCACGATCTGGTGTGTGTGGGCTTATACCATTGTTCTCATCGAGTTTACAATTGTCGCACCATGTAATCCCCTTCAATGATCTAGTCCCTCCTGCCTCTTGTACCATATGAAATTAAACTATATATTATCCTGTAAGACATTAAACTGCAAGAACTACATATGGATTGATTCCCATCTTCATGGTATACATAGGAACGCCCAGACATCTCGTCTTAGGGTCCAGCTTAATTGAGAGCTAGTCTCTCCTACACCATATTCTCCAACCATTTATGGCCCCTTGGGCCAAGGTTTCTTTCTCAGAATCACACACGTTGTGATGTGGGATCATCCACATACACATCGGGAATGCTCTATCCCGCCATGCCCATTACCTCTTAAACCTCACCTCTTTAGTATATGTCTAAGCCATATGACTCTAAACTATTTTTCCTATCCCACATGATTTTAAACTATTATGTTTAAACTACATGATGTTAAAGTGCATGGTTGGTCCCATCACATGATCATAAAATGTGACGTTATCGTCCTAGATGCACGATGAAAAACGGAACTGCAATGTGGTGTCTCACTCAAGGGGACATCATGTTTGGTATCGGTCGCCCACCGTACAATTTTAAATGCCTGCATATGGATTGATTCTTGTGGGGATGCTTGGAAATTCTATCATAGGTCGGTCACTTTACTAAACAACACACACACATTCATAATAAAGGACAAACAAGATCTATTAAATGACACTTCTTTTGGTTAAAGGGATAGAACCACACTACCTTATTATCTATGGAACTGGTACCCTACCATGAATCCTTCAGAACTATGTATAGCTTGATTTACATTCTTATGGGATATGTAGGAACACCTGCACACTTTGCTTCAGGACCAACCTAACTTTGGTTTTTGGTCTCTCAACCTAAAACCATCCCATGGAACACATGGTGATCTAGACTCCAGGTCCTCATTCACATTGGGTTTTATAATTTCCTCACCATGTGTATCCCGAATTCCCTACCATCAATGGTCCAATCTCTATGACCACAAACTAAGATCAATATACGTCCTTTCCTCAATACCTTAAACTACACGACATCACTCAGAACTATGTATGGCTTGATTCCATTCCTCATGGGGTATGTAGGAATGCCCGTGCACTTTCCCTTGGGCCCAGCCTGACTTTCAATTTTGGTCCCCCAACCTAGAAGTTTCTCGGGGAACACATTGTGGTGATACGGACTCCCACATTCCTCATTCACATCAGGTTTAGTAATTACTTCACCATGCGTCTCCCTCCTTCAATTCCATATATGTTCTGTGTTCTATGACCATAAACTAAGATCACACTTCATACTTGCTGCAAAACGTTAAACTGCACAAATTATTCTAGGACTACAAATGGCTTGATTCCCATCCTTATGGGATAGATAGGAATACCCAGACATCTCATCCCCATGTCCATCCCTAGGAATCTAAAATCATGTCCACTCTATTTTGGCCCCTAGGACTAAACCCTTCAGTGAACATGTGGTGTGGCAAGTACATCATGGGTTCTCATTCCCTCCAGGTTTTGGAACAACCACACCATGTACCTCCAATGTCATTTTCCATCATTGTCTGAGTTTTATAACCATAAACAAAGATCTCCCTATGGGAACTATGCATCTCATTATCCTACTTCGCCGCCCTACACACCGTCCATTTAATCAGGCCCACCTTAATGGCCCATCCTACGACCGTTACGTTGGAAGTGTGCAACCATGGGACTATTTTTCTTTGTGGGGGACTTTATTACCTCTATCTGATACGTTTTATTGTCATACTCAAATGCATTTTGGTAGTGCCCAATGTTTGGAATTTTCACAGGGTCATTACCTTGTTCCATGTCCAAGCTTCGTGAGCTCGTCATTTGGATCATCATCCTCTTTCATGTTTAAAGGGACCCCCTTTACGACCTAGTATCATACCACACTGGCCTACCTACCATCTTGGGACAAAATCCGTATGGAGCTTAGACGATATTTGTGACATGTCCTGTGTTTTGAACATGGTCAGCTCTTGACCCTAATTTTTCTGTCCCTATTTCAGGCTAACACGAAATAGATACTGTGTTTTGAACATTGTCAACAGTTATCCCCTATCATTACACCACCATCATTGTGGTCCAGATCTCGAGCATCATGATTCAAATATTTCCACTTCCTTATGTTCATGTGGAATTCCAGCATACCCAGCTTTACTCTTTTTCACATCTAGGTGTGTTATATCAGCGATTCAACATCATTCGGACGTCATTCCCCTAGTATCCCATCACACATAACATGTTCCTTCCTTTTTCAAGAATGTCCCATAAATTCTTCTTGTTTCCAACATTGAACATGACTCACATGGGCTTAGTAGTTTTGGTAGGATGTGTACTGACCCAGCCATGCCACACATTCCTTGATTCACCCCACATGATGTTAAATTGCACTCTAGAACTATGTGCAGCTTGATTCTCATCCTTGTGAGATGCGTAGGAATTCTCAACTAATTTTCTTTGGGCCCAATATAACTTTTACTTTTGGTCCCTTAACCTATAGAACTTCCTTTGGGGATAGGTGGTGTGGGGTAGACTCCTTATGACCTCATTCACGCCGGGTTTATAGCTACCACACCACATAATCCCTTCCTAGGATCTTCCCTTTAACTCTTCATTTTATCGTATGACGTTAAACTGCATGATCCCATATGTACATGATGCATGAAACTAAACAAAGGTTCTACCCTGAACAAGTTTAGGATTCCCCGTGTTTGTTATGTGATGCATTATATCCCTTTCTAGAGAGGATTAACCCAATCAATGTTGTCCTCCAACCATGATGTGTTTATGAAATATGTTTTTCTCGATTCTCAACCTTATGGGACACATTGTGACACCCAGAAATGTTTCCATGGGCCCAACCCCAGGGTCATTGAACCTTCTGGCCCCTCAGTCCTGATCTCGGTCTAGGTAGTATGACTTTTAATCTATGTGCATCATCCTCACCATACAATGTTTAACCTACACATACATCATCCATATTGGTATGATGTAAACTACAGATAATTTCAGGTCATTACCAGAGAGGTCCTATTCAGAAGTAGGTGTGACTTATGATTAGACGGATATGCCCACCAAACTTGTTTTCATCACGGTGTTGTAATTTCAAGAGTGTTGGAATCCATTCGAACAACCCATCACTCCACACCCCATGATTTTCATGGCCTTTATTTGGGCCCTCATCCTCATTCACATCTAAAAGAACCCACTAATAGTATGGATGCTTGGCCTATGGCTCACCTACTATCCAGGGCCAACATTTTAGAAGACTAATGGATGAAATTTTGATTCATGCCCCATGTTTCGAACATAGTCACCAGTTGACCCTCATTTGTTCTCCCCATTTCTGGATAATGCAATAAGGATACTATGTTTCGAACACGATCAACAATTATTCTTTATTGTCATGTCATCCCTACGGTGTTCTGAGTTTTTTGTATCGTGATTCACACCTTCCACTAACCTATGATCAGATTAATTTCAACACCCCTCGCATTAACCTGCTTGTGCACTAGAGCAAACTGGGAAATCGATGATTCGGCTGTTCTGAGAGATTCACCCTCCATTCGGGCCTCTCCCTTTCCTCTAATAAATCTAGATTGTTTTTTCAAACCCCATATGCCAAGATCCGAGTTTTCACTCTTATATTCAGATGGAATGATAAGGGGTCATCCCTTGTTAATTGCATCGGGCCTGACCCATGTGAGATTAGGGACTGATTTTTAGATGTTCTATGAATATAAAAAAAATAGACCAAAAATTAATAATAGAACTCATGAACGCATCTATAATAAATATTTAAAGAATGAAAGTGTGTTCAAAAGTTATATGCATCACAGTACCCGAGGATCGACCCCTACCATGGACGAGTGAACCCTGTCAAAAGAGCGTTGATGCTCTTCCACCCTATAGCATGTGGAATCTAGAACCTACTATCGCCTGTTCAGTTCCCGATCCTCTTTTGTAGTGAGGGGCCCCAGTTCATTAGATGCGATCTGGGCCCTCTCCTCTTTGGTTCAGATAATAGTCATCTCCTCGGAGGCTTGCCTCATGCGCTCTTTGGCCTCTACCAGTTGGGCCTTTATTTGCGATATAATCTCCAAATGTACGTTGAGGGAAGCAGAATGTTCATCTCCCTAGATGTGCAGCTTCTAAATCCCATTTTTATCCTCCTAGAGCCTTTTGATGTTCACCGCTTTTCTCTTGTGCCAACCCACACCAAGGTCGCAGTCATACTTCTAAATATTCTTCGCCATGAGATATCAGACGAGCATGTGTGGACTTTGGTCGTTCACCCCCCAGAACATAGTTCATGCAATCGTGAATGAAGTCTCTCCATATAGCATATCCATTGCTCTTGAGGGGTGTCATCGATGAAGCGCTTGATCAGCTTCCATGACCAGCAATGGACAATCTTGTTATCCTCTTCATCAGAGTCTGTTTCATCTCAGTCTGTGAGGTTGGTAGGATCATACGAAGGGAATAACCATAAGAACGCATTAAAAGGGTATGCATCTAGTGTCTGTTTGGGTATGAAAGGACCTGTGTTATCCGATCGATCTTCATCATCGGATCCCACTTCAATAATTTCACGCCCATCCCTTCTAACAGTCCCACCAGTGATCGGGAGCACCACCGCAAGGTTAGTCCGGATATTTGCCTCCACGACCCCCAAAATTCACCTGGGAAAAGCACTGCCAGAAGTACCAACTAACCTTGCCAAGGAAACCCATGCCATTTAAAGAACTGTGCATACCAAGAAGTGAATAGTTGTTAGTTAACCTGATCGATGGGTGCCAGTCCTAAATTTTTGTAAAAGAGACTTATAGATATTGAACGATTGGTCTTGTTCCTAAGTTGTTTCCATCGAGACCATGAGGCATGGCCCTCTTTATATCATCGGAAGGTCTGAAAACTCATCAAGATCCACCTCAGGTGTCCTGGCCCCACTGGACACACTAATCGCCATAATAGAAGGTGCGGATCCTGAAGACCCTGCATCTACATCTACTTTAGGGCGGAAACGGGTTCTGTGTATGAGGTCCTCTTGCACATTTAAAATATTCATAAGGAGTTCAAAATAACCTGGAATAAGACCCTAAAAAAGGGGCTTGAGATGTTACCTCAAGGGCCTCTTCAAATTCTTCATGATCTGAGCCTTGAACACCGACTTATCCCTACTCTAGTGGGCTATCTCTACTAGCCTCCTCCCGCCAGGAGTACTCATCCGATTTTGCTAGAAAAGAGAAGTGCTACCTCAATTCTGCGTCTGAAAACTATGAAGGGGCCGTTCGATCCAACAACACATTCCCCTAGACTGTCATTGGACGTAGGGCACCCCAGTAGTGCATTAAGTCATCCAACTCGGCAAGGTATTGCTCCACCTTCGCCTGGGATACTACAAAGCCATCCCTGATAGGGTCAATTCCCAACAAATCCATCTCAAGGCGGTTCAAGTATTTCCACATCTCAGATGGGCCGAGGAATTGTCTGTTGACATACTAGATGTCCCACGCCTCTAGGAAGATAGAATTCTCCGACATTTCTATATTGAAAAATTGCTTCCCCAGAGCCTTAGTGGATATTCTGTGGAATCATCTTGGTGTCCTCCCCTCCAGATAACTCTACTCTTCTGGGACCGCTGGGTCCACTGCCACTGGTGGATCCACTACTACTGCCCCCCCCCCCCCCCCTCAACCGATATAGGCCTTGCCACCATGGCTGCCTCGCCACTGCGGGATGTCCTCTCCGCCTTCTGACCCCAACCTTGAGGTTGGGGGGGCACACCATCACCCACCCAAACGGTTGGTTGCTTCAGCATCTCCCCCCAGGTAGGCTGCCTCCCAACATTTGGCGTACTCCTTCACCAACCTGAAGATAGTTGTGGGTGGAGGAATATCATTACTCATCTTACCATTATCCCATGTGAACATAAAATATATTTTTCTCATCATGCACATGTGCTCCTCATGGCGCACCCCCCAAATTGACATGTTAGGTCAGTCTCCACATGCACTAAAATTGCTTTGTAAATAGGTGTTGGGTGTATAGCTCATAGAGGGGCTCACGGTCCAACCATGCCACCAGGACTTGGCCTCGAAAGGGGAGGATGTAGGACCAATTCTTTTCTGTTCCCTAGCCATCATCTGTGAATACAACTATTGTCAATAGGAATGGTTGAAACTTATACTCCTCTACCTTCCAGACTCGGTTCAGTACCGGCTACACGGTCAGCTTGGCTATAAATCTTCCAATGACATTCAGAATGGACAGGTGGAAGTTTGATCCCGAAGGGGTGATGGGGTTCAGATATTCATGGACCCCCTGATGTGTGCCGCTATCCACCCATACAGGTGGTGGGATGGCCCACATATTCTTTGTGTCTTCTTCCCCTTCCAGACATGCCACATCTTTTTGTATTTCTTAGCAAGAATTTGGATCCCGAGGTTGACCCTCCCTCATGCCTCCAACATTTATTCCTTGATAAAAGTGCTCGGTCGCAAGCCTATGTTTATGTCCCTCACCAGCAGGATCCATCCACAGATGAGCACCGCAATAATGGAAGCAAACCTGACTACCTGTTGGAGCTTGGTACTAACACAGAATCCCCACGTCTTCCACTGGCTATCCTCCAAGAGCCGCTAGTACAACAGCTCCTTGCCTCTTTGATCCCCCTTTAGGAATGTTCGAGGCCTCACCGAAAAATTAATATCTTTCGAGAAGTTCAGGAACTGTTTGAACCATCGTCTGAAATGGACTTCCCTCACCGCTTCCTTATCTTCTTCCAGCACCAGGTTCATTAATGCCATCACCATTGGTGGAATCTGCTCTGGGTCTTCCCACACACACATAATTAGGAGGAACTCATCATACATTTCCCAATATTGGGACCCCCGTGATCTAAAGCAGATCCCAGAGACTGATGCTGACCTCTCCAAAGTATAAAATGGAAGGTATTGGTCCTCAATGACCATCTGCTCAGTAACTCTAGCTTCAGCTGCTTCGAATAATAAATGTGGAATTGGGAGGGTCAATCCACCTCATACAAACCCAATCTCCTCAAATATACCCCAAAGTCTTGAAAAGAAGTGTCTACCCTGTATGCTCAGGCCCAGTCATCTGTGATGTTTATGCCCTGGCGCAGATCCCACTCATCGGACCACCCCTTCCCTGGGTTCCTTAGCAATTCCTTCAGGATAGTATGGTACACCGAGTAGATGTCTTTGGATGCAGTTCCTTCCCATCAACATCATTAAAATGGTTTTAAAAACACTCATAATTGATGGGTGTGAAGTCCTCCCTTGCATGGTCGTCAGCCGCCCTGAACCACTAGTGCTGAAAGAGCATGCTCCTGAACCAGTTAGATGGTTCATCCCTGCTCGATTCAAGGATGAAGACGTCATCCCATAGTCCAAATAAAAATATAGGAAGCCTTTTTCATAGCATATTTTTTTTCGGCTTTCCAACAGCAGCACCACTAGTGAATTGGGGTCAGAATGGAATCAAATGAACTCCCCTAGAGCCAAGCTATTCACCATCTTCTCCCTCCATTCAGTATCCATAAGGACCCCCTAGAAGCCTCTGGGTTGTCCATTTAGTTTTGTAAATATGAATGTTTTTTGTTATGGATTGTGAAACTCTTTCACGAATCTCATTCCCATAGCTCATTCTTTAAGGTAATTTGCGGAGCCCTACCCCAGCCTTCAGACACAAGTCGAAGAGCGCACCGACGCAATGTCAAAGACTTGTTGTGCGATGCGAAGCAGAAGGCAAGATTCACAGAGAGCAATCGCGTAGTGCACGGAGCTTCTCGAATCGAGAGCATGAATGGACAAAAACATAAAAAATAAAATGAAAAAATAGAGGTCAGATCCCCAATTTATCGAAGAGGACTACTGGTGCTTCACAGCTTATCCCAACGCGGTGAGATTCATGGCGCACTCAGCCCACACATATCCGCTCTGCTTCACGAGTCAGATTTATGATTGACCGAGGGATTTTGGTGATTGAACCTCAGACTTTGAACCTCACTTTCTCCTCAGCTCCCAGAATAAGGGGGGCATTTTTTGGAACCAAAATTTGGGATGAACAAGTAAAAACAGAATGAATTAGTATTTTCCTCACGAAGCCTATTCATGAATTCCCCATACCCCTACGGCTGGTGAAACCCCCCCCCCCCCCCGTCATGAAGCCACTATAGAGCAAGGAGGCGGGATGATCCGCGAACCCATTTTATGTTCACGAAACTGCTATGAAGAAAGGATCTGTGATGCTCCATGAACCCATTTGATGTTCGCGAAGCTACCGCAGAGCTAGAAGGTGGCATGCTCCGCGAACCAATTTGACATTTGAAAAATTGCCACAAAGCAAGGATGTGGGATGCTCTGAGAACCTGTTTGACGTTCACGAAGCCACCACAGAGCAAAAATGCGGGATGATCTGCGAACCCATTTGACGTTCGCAAAGCCACCATGGAGCAAGGAGGTGGGATTATTTGCAAACCCATTTGATGTTTATGAAGCCACTGTGGAGAAAAGAGGCAGGATTCTCTGTGAACCCATTTTACATTCGTGAAGTTTCCGTGGAGCAAGGAGGCGGGATGCTCCGTAAACCCCTTTGACATCCTCAAGTAGCCACACAGTTACAAAAAAATTCCACAAGTATTTGCACCAAGAGAGCTCTTATTCACGGTGCCCCTTTCCAATAAATACATAGATCTTCTTGAGCCCAAAGGATGGATCCTATGAACTATTTCTTTCTTAACTCCTGAATCACGAAGCTATTTATGCTCTGTGAACCATGAGATTTTCAAGTTACTTTTACATCATGAAGTGCCTCCCCCTTTACATTAATTCTACCCCTCTTCAATGAGGGATGTCCTTTGAAGAGCACATGGGACTCCATGAAGGAATGGGATCCCCAAAGGGACTCAGGTCTTTGCGGAGCACTTATGCTTTGCAAAATACCCTCCATGCACATGTAACCCACATACTAATGTAGGGTCACTGTTCTTCGCAATGCACATTTCTTCCCAGTGCTATGCTTCGCAAGGTACCCTTGTTTCGCAAAGAGATACTCTGCAAATGCATTTCCACTTCGCGAAGCACCTTCCATATGCACCTATTACCTATGCCTAGGATATGTAATCCACTTTGCGAAGAACCCCCATTTGTGAAGCCCCTCTACTACATAGAGAACCAGAGCTTCATGAGGCATCTACCTATGATCCCCTTTTCTCCGCAACAACTTTTCACATGTGACCCTCTTGGTTTGTTCGAAGTGATTTTAAAGTCCCCTAGGATGTGCTTCCCATTGCATTGCTTCTCCTCATCCTTCTTCTCATAGGCATGCTAACCAATTTTGCTTCCTCGCATAGCCATGATAACATTGATCCCTAAATAGATCACTCCATAAAACCCTCTCACCATGACATTGTTGATTCCTTTCATTCCCCAAGTGGAAGGAGGTATAAGTTATGTATTTACAAAGAGGTGCAGAGTAAACCCGCCTCGTTCGAGCTGCATGATGATAAACTACCAAGCGCCATCATCCTTAGCACATGATGTTAAACTATGGCCTCGTCCCATGCATTGTACATGGGGTTCCACATCTGGGACATTATCTACTCCCACTGGTCTCCACAGGAGTGAAATAATTCCGAACATGGAATGAGATCATCTTTATTGGAGCGGAGTCTATCCACGGGGAAAGGGAAATAAACTTGGTGTAAGCCCCTATATTTTCTTGCAAGAGGCAACACCCTTTATCCTGTTATCTTATTTCTGGATGAAGACCATAAGGGGGATGGAAAACCAATCCCACCTTTATTAGGTGCCAGATCCCTCTCCCTTCGGGATTTTTCACCACCGGACCTCCATCCTGGAGTAAGTCCCAATACCCATCTCCTTGGGCTGCAAACCATGTGTATGCCCTTATTTCCTATCTGGGCTATTATCCATGCGTAAGCACCTATTTGCATTTTGGGACACTAACCACATGTAATCCCCACTCCATTTCCCATAGACACACCTTTTGCAACATGATCATCAGGTCTTTACAACCTCTTGTTTCTTACACCTATCACGACTCATGTGTGCTTAGAGTATGCATCGACTGTGACATGTTCTGGGTTGCCAAGAGTGTAAGTCCCACACCCATTTTTAACAATGTGGTCTTTGATCCTTTCCAGGGAAAGGTACAGAGGAAGGATCCATGGGGTTAAATACCACCATCTATTGGTCTCGACTCCCTTCACGTCGGTTCCCCAACACCCCTCCCAAACTATGCGGACTTTGATCCATCCAAGGCAAGGTACGTAGGAAGCCTCCCTGAAGTTCAATCCCACCATCTATTGGTCCTGACTCCCTTCATGTCGGTTTAATGACACCCCTCCTGAACTATGCGGACTTTGATCCTTGCAAAGGAAAGGTATATAGGAGGCCTCCCTAAGGTTCAAGGCCACCATCCATTGGTCCCGACTCCCTTCAGGTCAGTTCACCAACACCCCTCCCGAACTACGCGAACATTGATCCTTTCCAAGGCAAGGTACGTAGGAAGACACCCTGTGGTTCTAGCCCACCATCCATTGGTCCCAACTCCCTTCACGACTGTTCACCAATATTTACCCCAAACTACGTGGACTTTGATCCATGCCAAGGAAAGGTACATAGGAAGCCTCCCAGAAGTTAAAGACTAACAACCAATAGTTCCGACCCCCTTCACATCAGACCAACTTCATCCCGAATGACATTAAACTATATAACCCCTTTTAGTCATGCACGACGTTAAGATGCATCCTCCATCCTGAACTACGTGGGATTTGATCCTTGTCTCCTAGACAGGGTATGTAGGAAGCCTCCATGAGGTTCAACCCCATCTAGCAGTAAGACGTTGTTCCCCAATCCATCATTAAGCTGTTGTGCCCCCATTCAGCGGTAAGCCGTTGCAAACCCCATACAATAGTAAGCTAATGTGCCCCCATCCAGCGGTATGTTGTTGTACCCCCATCCAGCTGTAAGCCATTGCAAACCCCATGTAGCGGTAATTCATTATGTCCACATCCAACGGTAAGCCGTTGCAAACCCCATCCAGCGGTAAGACATTGCACCCTCATCCAATGGTAAGCCATTGTGAACCCCATTCAGCGGTAAGCCATTGTCAACCCAAACCCATCGGTAAGCCACTGTTGTCCTTTCTGTTGGGACCCATATCCATGGTCCGTCCTAGTGGTGTAAGACCAACCTCATGCTTCTAACCACGCATAATCCCTAGTATATCATCAAGTCATTGTCCTCTATGCACACCCTTATTCTATACCCCATCATGACTATGTGGAATTTGATTCCCTGCTATGGGGATACATAGGAGGTCTCTTCGATGCTCAAGCCCAAAATCACCGCCGCCCACGAGTTGACTCCATCTCATTCACAATTCACTTCACTTGACTATCCATTATCCATCTTGATTCTTACCGGGGCCGCCACATCCCAGTGAGATCTTGTAAATTTACCTCTTCACTACCCCTAGCTATAACCGGGTAACTAACCACACATTATACCCAACATTAGTGTTCCCTCCATGGTTTCACCCATCTGATCCACTCTAGTAAATGTTCCTATCTATCCAATCTGTCTCTGCTAGATGTTAAACACGTGGAATACCCTGTGTTAAACATGGGAAGATGAGGAACACCTCAGAGACATGCATATGACATATAATTCCCCACATTCAACCTGGGATGCCTCGGGCTTCTGCACCCTCGGGAAGCCCAATAATAAGGCAAAGAAACCTAGACGTGCTAGAGTTCCAGCATCCAGACATGCCAGTGATATCCTACATGAATACTCTCCTGACCTATGATTTCTACCCTAACCAGACCCCATAGAATGTCTCAGCAGAAGCAGTGTAATTAAACGGTGTCCATAAAGACATGACACTAGGAAGAGTTTCACGAACAACGTCTTAGTCTATAAAGGAGACCCAGACTAGGTAAGAAGTTCCAAGGAGGAATCCATGGAAGGAAAAAATGATATCCCATCATCCTGTTTTGATTATGGAAAAAATGTCCATGAATTAGCAACTGATGCCGTCCGTCTTTGGAAAGCAGGAATTCGGGGAAACGGCTTTGTGTACTCCATAAACGGATGTGTGCACCCCAGAAAAAGTTTCTTAAACAGTAATGTTATATCAATGAAGGATAAATGTAAAAATTTGAACAATAAAGTTAATGAATTAAGTAGACAGAGTTAAGTAAAAAAAATACATTATAGATTTTATAAATTTTGAATAAAAATACTATTCAAGATAGATCATGAAAAGGAAAATTAAATAACATGAATGAAGAGAGAACCATGATATAATAATTAAAAGATGATTTATATATAACATATGAAAAAATAGGTGCATAATACAAAAAAAATTCTCAAAAAAGAATATTTGAGATGAATACCCTTCTGTATTTCATAAATTATGATTAAAAATAAATTGAAGAAATAATTTCATTTATAATTGTTAATACCATGAATTATATGAACAAATATATTACAATACATTCTTGATGTAGTAAAAAAAATTAAAAACATATAAGTGAAAATATTGTGTTTAAAATGAATCATGTCTTTATGAATTTGAATTGAAAACAAGAAACCCATATGACCTTAGTAACTTTAATATAAAAAAAATACATTTTTTAGAACCTTATATGGATTTATAAATAAATTTAAACACATAAAAATCATTATAAAATTCATTGATGGGTATTATACACATCACATAAAATAAAATAAGTTGCGAATGTGAAATTAATATTAATTAAGGTAAATTGAGACAAGAAATTGTAACCTCTATCTTCAACATAGTTGAATAAACTATAACTTCCATTTATAGTAAATTTAGATTTATTATAAATATATATAAGAATCATATTTATATTTATATTACTATATACAATTCAATTATAATTTCTTATAATTGAAATAGTATTATTTTTTATAATAAATATTTTTATGTTAACAATTTTGATTTCAATGTATATTTCTATTTGGTAGTTCTAGTACTTACACCTTGGTCAAGGTTTCATAATTTAATTAATTATAATAAAGATATAGATTTTTTATATTCCTTTCGAATCCTAGAACGATTTTAGGGAACTTTTGGTGATGATTTTTCAGAAAATCATATCAATATAAGTTTCTACAAATTTCAATTCCATAAAATATTAATTTTTTTTATTGAATAAAAATATGTATATAACCATTAAATAATACTTAAAATATCTTAAATTAATTAATTATATATAATGTTACAAGTTTATATAATTCCATAATAATTAATGACATAAAAATTATTACATTATTCATATGGGTGGTATAACCAACCAAAATATGATCATTTTATAATGACTGAATGTGTACAAAATTCTATTCAATAAAAATAATATTCATTTTAATTAATTTTAATTTATTATAAAACGAGTTATGATAGTGTTAAATTAAAATAAAAAAAGATATATATTAAAATTTTAGAGATGAAAAATTATTAAGAAGAGATCGTTTATATTGAGAGATTGAATCTCTTCTTAATGTAACTCTTGGAAATGAGTGATTTAAGAATTAATCTTGGGACTAGAGTATTCAAAATATGAACATTAGTTATGAGGGAGAAAAATTGTTTTAGTTTTGAATATTTCTTAAAAAGAATTGTGCTACTTGAGGTGGGTACAAGATGGGTTGTTTTATAAGGGGGAGAGGGGCACGTTTGTAAATACTCTTAACTTGACATAAAATTATTATTATGATCAAAGAAAAGTGAAAAAATTTATATAAATTTTAAATTATAACATATGATATTCAATAATACGATCATAAAATAAATTATTGGTATTTTTTTAATATTTTTGGCTCTATCACTTAGTTTTAACCATTTTTCCTTATTTTAAACTTCACCATGGTGGCTAACATTTACTATGTTAAATTATTTTTATATCTAAAATTGAAGTGGAAGTTATTTACTAATTTTGAATATATTAAATCCAAATATAGAAACATATTTACAAGACTAAAAGTATTATGGTGTAAAAATAAATTTTAATGTAAATGTGCTTAATCAAATGAAAAAAACATTCAGAAAAAAAAAACTATTTTAGTTAAAAATGAATTAAAAAGATCAAATATAGTTTTGATTATCAGGAAATTAATTTTTTTTATAATTTAAAAAATATAGTTACGTTGCTTTTTTTGATAAAAAAAATGAATTTAACCTTTTCAGTAGTTAATTAAATTAATGTGATTAAAATAGTTTTTTATTATAATAAAATATAAAATAGGTTATAAAAAGTAAATCTTAGTTTTAAAATTAAAAATAATATTTATAATATTTTATTTTAATAAATAAATATATATTTATTAAATCCATAGTTTAAAAAAAATTACATAATTATTATATCATGATGATGTCATGAAGGTTCTGTTATTTATAAAAACATTTCTGTAACAATTCACATAAAAATCCACAATTTCATAAAAATACCAAATATTTCCGCAAAGAATATTCTCACATGCTAAATCAAAAATTGAAGTATATTTTATCATATTAAAAATTAAAAAATTAGTAAATTTATCATTTAAATAAAAAATATATAACTATATAATGTTGTTTACAAATACCAATATAGGACAAAATGTAAAGAAATAAATTATAGTAAACTTTCTGGCCAGGGTACTTGACCCCATAACCATCCCCTCAACCCCAAACTCTTACCACCCCACAACGAATGGTGGGACATAAAAAAATATAGTGACCTGGGTTTTCAGAAACATGGATATTACATAATTTTATTTTAATATTAAGAACATTACAAAAGAACATTCTTTGAGGACCATAGTAGTATAGTATCATTGGAAACTAGGAACACAATCTTAAAATTTGGTGAAATATCTTCAACATCTCTTGTAAATATATTCCACTTTATTAATTCAAATTAAAAACATACTTCATAAACATGGGAAATGAAATATTAGAAAGGGTAAGATCATATTCTCAAAACGGGTAAAATGGGAGTTATGTTATCATGACATGAGTATAAGGGTATGGTAAAGTGATCATAATACTTGAAGATCATACCCATCATATAAAAGATCATAATCAAGAGTCATGGAATAAAGATTCGAAGTTCATAAGACATGAATCATAATTTAATTAATATTATAATCACCCAAATAATAACATAGGATTAATACATGATTTTTTGGCAGACAAATAAGTATATAAAATCATTCTCTAAAGGTCAAGGCTTATTTATAAAAAATTCTACAAAACGTAATGGGGGATAAACCTACATGGTGGGACACACCACCATCCCTAGTCATAGTCTAATCCTTATAGTGGATCAGGAGACACCCTCTTCTAATATTTTATTCAGTTAAACCATCTTCCCATAGTGAATCAATCCCATCAATTATTTTCTCATCATTATATCACAATATTTAAATTTTTACCCAATTCAATGGAGGGAGAACTGGTCCCACCCACAACATAATGAAATCATACATACATGTACCACAAAAACATTAATCATATAATTAAAAAAGGGTTTCATAAACATCATATCATAACCCATGAAATGAAAATAGAATCATAAACTTTTTATCATATCATAAACTAGGTAAAATAGAACGGTTTCATAATCATTTCATCCTAAAATTAACCATTACATGAAGAAGGATTCATAATATTTTTATCATGGAATAACATGTAGAAGAGGAATGATTTTTATAAAAAAAAATTTCATCCTGAGCATAAACCATTAAAAAATAATAATAATATTGGTTTCCTGGATCATATCACCAGGAATCATAAACTATATTAAAGGATTCCTTCTTTGATAGAGAAGGATTTTGAATGATTACTTGGAGAATATTTTAATGAAAATAACAATTCATTAAAAAATTTTTTTAATCCATAATTTGTTTTTCAAAATCATTTTTTATTATAAACCACATTGAAAAAATATAAATAAACATTTAAAAATAATTTTAAAATTTCTTAAGGAAAATATATTTTCAACAATGAAAATTTCTTTTTAAAACATAAATCATTTTGAAACCCATTTCTTCGAAAATATCCTTGAAAATTTATAAAAAAAGATTTGAAAACAATTAAACAATTTTTTAAATATAAAATATTTTTAAAATAATTTTAAAAGAAAATTATATTAACATATCATTTAAAAAATTATAACATTTTTAAAAAACATGGTTTTTGAAAGAAAAATTATATCTGACCATAGAGAGAGATAATGTCAGATTTTATAAAAACATTTTATAAGTTATTTTAAATAATAGAGTGGAAAATGGTAACATTACAAGAATATATCATGAATTACTATAGCATAGTAAAATTAATTATGGTAAATAAGATATAAATCATAAAATTCCATTAATGGATGTATAATAATAAAAAGGTTTGACAAATGATGAGCTTGTAGTAATAGACTCTTACAACTTTTTTAGAATCGAATAATAATCGTAATTAGAGTATAAAACTGCATAAATAATAAAATATACAGAAAATAAGTATATCAAGGAAAAAAAATTCTATAGGTATGTATATAGACCTCTTGAAAGAGTATAAGTACATAAAATAACATGTGTCTTAAAGAATGAAAATTGAGACCGAATTACCTTATCGATTTGGTAACTTTTCAATTATAAACACCATGGAAGAGAAATCATCTAATGGATATGTCAATAAACATAAATTTTAGAATTATAACCATATAATAAATTTTTTGTAAGTAATTACACCACAAACGAAAAATGATTTTTGAATATGCAATGAGTCTCTCAGAAATAATAGTGAGACTAGAAACCCACATAACATAAGTATTGACTTTCTCTGTGCATGTTAAAACCTCATATATAAAAAATATAAGATTACAATAAATCAAATAAAAAAAATATTACTATAAATCATACCATATAATATTTTATTATGAATTTATATTGTCTTTTTTTATTAACAATTCCATGTTAATGTTATTTTTTGGGTAATAACCATTTTGTTTTTTATACATGTTTTGACTTTTTATTCTTAGTGCTCTTACAAATATCATGATTTAATTATTTTTTAAATTTATAACCTGAAATAAATATCATATATATTAATTATATATTTAATTATAATTATCTATAAATTAAAGAATTATTAAATGAAATACACTGTTCCAGAAGACGGTATTCCATACATACGCATAAACGATGATTCCATTTTCTCATCATATTGAAAAAAATAAAATTAAATGATATATACATATACTTATATATATAATATCATTCTAGTATAATTATTATTATTTAAATGTCACATATTTTTAATAAAACCATCCACAATCCATTATATGTAAATTGTGAAAAAATCACATCACTTAGAGGAGGTAGTAGTCCACACCTCCAAAAATGATGTTATCCTATTCGAAAAAAGGGAAATAATGATGGTAAATGTTATATAATAATTATATAGGAATAAAAAAATTAAAAATTAAAAAAATAAAAAATGTAGTAATTATCATTATTACTCATCATGATAGGTGGTAATGGATGACTAAATGATATCGGTTCATGAGGCGGTAGTCCGCCATAAACAAGAACGATGACTCCATATCCCATTTGATTTAATTGTTTTATGTTACATGTATTACCCTTAAAATAATAAAACCTAAAAATATTTAGGATAATTTGGTTATTATTCAATCATGAAATAATAATAATTGAATTAGTTCAAGGATTAAATATAACAAAAACATTCGTTGATGAATGTTACCTTTAATTCGTGTATCTTCTTTTGGTTTCCACCAATGGACTTCCTTGGTTTTATTTTTTCCATTTTTTTGGTCTATAAGATGAATCGAGGGAAGTTTATAGGATATATGGATAGGTTTTTTTTATGGAATAGGGATTTAAGAGTGATAATAATTGAGGGGGTTGGCATCCATTTTATAGTGGAGGAGTTTTCATTCTTGTAAATACAATATGGTAAATAGTATTGGGTTGTCTCCCTTACCTAATATTCCTCCAAAAAAGAAAAATAATGAATTAAATGGAAATTATGGTTTATCCACACATCCAATTCACAAAAATAAAATCCTTTATATAATTATTTCTATAGTCTTTAAATTTACGCTATATTACCCTTTTTGTTTTTTCCAAGATAACTTGTTTTCTGACCAATATAATTTTTCAATAATGAATAAATAAAGTGATAAATATTATTTAGTATATACATATATAACTATAAATAATATACCTAATTTTGAAAATAAAAATTATGTGAGCGTTCGAAATTAATTTAAACATAAGTGAATGTAACAATGAAAAACAGAGATTTAGCCCTAACCATGCGAACAAAGTTCTTAGTATTTAGTGTTAAATATTCTTATTATAAAAGTTCAATTGGTCTATTAATGGAACATATTTTATATTTATAAATATTTGGAAATAAATGGGAAGAAGATATTATTTTTATTAATATTATATATTTTAATAAAATATCATGCATTATAAAATAACATTAATATCAATTTTGTCATTACTTATTTATTTATAATTTTAAAAATATCAAGAAAATAATAGAATTAAAATATATTAAGTTAAAATATGCTTATATTAATATATTCCTTGAAAAAATAAGGTAACAAAATAATTCAATCTATTTAGATAACTTTATAAAAATTTAGAATCATTTATTTTATTTGATTGTTAGCTAAATAATAGATGCATTAAAATTTTAAAGCATTTACTGTAATGATATCATCTCTAAAAATTATAGATAAATTATTATGATAACTAAAAATCATTCATATTTAAAAATAATTATATTTATAACCGAACTTATATAGTTTTATATTATTTACAAAGCATTATAGAAGTTAAAAAGGAAGAAAGGTACATTTTTTTGTCTTTTCCAATTCTTAACATATTATATAGGTACCTTTCATGAATAGTGTACAAAAAAATCACAATTATAGATCATAACATAATAATGATCAAAATATTACTAGTAAAGATATGTTTTAAATGATTTGGGGAATTTTTACACCTTATATTCTATGTTTATCTAATAAGTAAACTTGTTTTTAACATAATTTATATAATTAATTTTAAATTACTTTCACTAATTTTTTTTTCATAAAATAAAAAGTATAAATTAATATAAAATAAAAATTATTTTTATTACGAATTTGGAATCCATTTTTTTAAATTAGACACCCATAACAGGTTGAATGTTTTTTAAAATTAATCCCGCAGACGGGATGAGAAAGACGTTTTTCCAAGTAAAATGGTTAAAAGTTTAATAAGCTTTTATATCTAAATTAAATGTAAAAATAATTCCAATGAAATAAATTTAATTTATAGATGTATAATATAACTATTGGGATGTTAAAAAAATCAAAATATAATTTGAACTTATCAATTATTTAGAAAAAAAATTACTTTTTGATGATATTTAGTATCTTTCACTATTAATAGGAAAATGAAAACTCCCAGAATATTTGAAACAATTCACGATCATATAATTTTGAATTTATTATTTATGAAACAATGTTTTTTTATGAAAATAAAATTGATATTTTTTTAATATTTATTTTAACATTTTATACACCATTAAAAGGTGGTGAAACCTACTTTTGAAAAATATGTCTTTTTATGCGTAAAATTGGATTCGTTCTTATTATATATCTATAAAATATACTCGATGAATGTAAAAAAATTAATTGAGTATATAATATGTAAATTGCATTAATATAATCGAAAATAAGTAATTAATTTAATTTATTAAACTAAAATTCCTCTTGACCATAAAAATAGCATTATGATAAAAACATTTCTCTTATAATTTGTTCTCATATTCATTTCTAATTAATTTCTCACCATAAAATTATATTATCCAATGTACAAAAAATTTCTTAAACTATAATGTCTTATTCATTCCCTATATTCTAATAGCTAGGTGATAACTATAACAATATTTTAATAATAATTTTTATAGTATATTTTAGTTTGGAAAAACTCAGTCTTGCGTGTAACACAAGCTATAAACAAAATTTGGAATTATGTGTACCACAAGATAAACATAGTGTTGTGCATACAGAATGTTAATCTTATTGTTGTGTATAGTTAAATATTATCTTGATATTTCATATAAATTAAGAAAAAAATTGTGTAGCATGCAATGTATGCCACCAATGAAATCGAATTTATTAGTTAAAAAAATTAATTCATTAAAACTCTGGGGGTTACATTCAACCCCCTTAAAAATAATATTTCCCTCAAAATTAATTTGGGTTATCAAAGATTTAATACTTTAATTTTCCTTTTATTGAAACCCACAGCATAATAACAAATAATAAAACATCATTTAAAAATGGAAATTCAGAAGCATAATGATTTCCTAAAAACTCGTAATTATGTTTCCACATAAGAGAAATTGGTAGAAAGTGAGAATATGGACATGGAAGAGAAAAATAATGCTCAAATATTGATGCGTAGTAACAAAGAACATAGGTACGAGAAATATAACTATCAGAAATCCATAAATCAAAGAATCTTAAAATTTTAATTTATATCAAAAAAATGACGATAACCAGATTTTTTTTATTTCGAGACCCTTTTCATAATGTTAATGAATTTTAACAAAGAGATTTACTTAATTTATTTCATTCCATTTAAAATGAAAAATCTCACCCTTTGATTATTCAATGATCAATTCCCACTCAATCCCATACTCTATGTAAAAAACGTAATTATTTCATTCCTAAAATCCATACAAATAATGATATGTCATTCCATCTATATTTCATTAACATGTCAATAAAATGGTTAGAATATGTTAACTAATATTCATAAATCCACATTTAGAAAGATAATAATTTATTCTCTATAATCTCATCTAATGTTTAACTAAAACAATTTCATAAATGTTTAACCTTGTGACCCTTGAAAAATATAAAAATCCAAAACTAGAGAAAAAAGGTTACTAAATTTACCAAAATCATCTTAACATTGATATTCGTATATCATAATGTATCTCTAAGTTTTCATATAAAATACATGTAAATAACTTTGTCATGTATTCTCTTTAAACATTATAATGACCTAAACTAAAATAAATACTTATTGAAAACATGAATGCTTTATTATTAAAAATATTATTGGATATATTTCTTAAATCAATTAATCCGACAAAATACATCCCTAATAGAATAAAATACATTTTCATCAAATAATTAATCTATTTAAAAGGTAGTTAGTACTATCTGATTTACCCTATTCTTATCAAATATCTATTTATATAAAAACACCATTTCCTCAAAAATAGTAATATATTAAGGTTTATCATCCCTTAATCAAGTGTTTTCCAGAAAATATAGCATTTATATTAAATCCCTTTTATTGATCATCAATACTATTCAACATAATCCTTCATATCCTTAACAAAAATCTTATAAAGAACAATACTTTTATATTTCAAAAAACATGAATCCAAATACATAGATACTTAAATCCTTATACTTCAATAATTAGGATATAATAGGTTCTTCCTTGGTTTATATGTAAATTATTATTCCAGGAATTCAGTTGGGTAATTCCTATGTTCTCCATAGATAATACATTGAACTACATGGGAATTCTCCACTTTATATACCCTATTCCACATATATAACATCATCCCCTCCATTTGAATAATTCCTCTAGGATATTCTTCCCTTATTCTTAACATGTATGAATCCAAATCCTCTTTACACTATGTTCATTACCATGTAAAATTTCATAAAATTCTATCTTCCACTAATTTTTTGTGTTACGAATACAACCAATGTTTACATTGTTAATCATATATCATGAATGATGATTCGACATAGTCATAAAATCTTTCTATCTAGCCATCATCTAATTTGATTTCTCATAATTGAAAAAGTTTTTATCATATTCAAGTTAACATAATTCTTTCCTATTCCATCCATAGACTAAAGCAAAAAAGAATAGTGTGAGTATTACAAATCTTAGTGGAAAACTATATAATGATTAAAAAACATATAGGATGTTAAAATCATGAAACGTAATTGTTTAATCTATGAAACTATTGGTCTATCCTTGTTTATTCATAGCCATCGTCCATTTAAATCCTTCATGATGGCTTGTGAAGGGTATGTAAATTTATAAAGAATGCCCCCATGGAGTCTCATAAAAGGTGTAAAGCAATTCCGGTTTTCGTGCACCAGTTATTGATCAAGTATAGATAAATACAGTGTTTTTAGGGTTGATAAAGGAATTTACATCTATTCTAGATCCCAATCCACCTGTAGTATCCAACATGGATGTATTTATAAGAACCCACTCACTCTATCCTGTAAGAAAATTCAAGGACATTTTCTAATACTTTTACTCATATTTAGACTTATCCTTAGATACATCCCTAGATATATCCTTTAAAATATACATTGGGATATCACTATATTTTTATTATCTTAGTTTCTTAAATTTTGACAAAAGAATTCCTTTGATACTAACTATAATGGCCTAGGCTTAACATACATGGATATTATATCATTTTAGATGAATATTTAGTACATTACAAATGTAAATGACTGAGTATGACAATATTTTAGTGAATTTGGAGACTTGAAACAAATTCTCTTAATTTGGTGAATGATATGATACCTCTCACTTAATGATATTCCTATTTAGTACTCAAACTTAAAATCTTTCCTCATAACCTGGGGAAATGAAAAAAAGAAAGTGGTGCACTCAAATGCTCAATAAGGGTAAACAAGGGAGATATGTAATAAAAACATGAGCATAAGGGATTTATAACATGATCATAACATTATAAGTTCATAAAATACATATCAAATATAGTAATCAAGATTCATGGTATAATGATTGGAAGTCCAAAAAACAAGATTCACAAGGTAATCAAGAGAATAATCTATGAAATCATAACATAACAACATACCATTAAATTTTTGGTATACACATTAGCATATAAAATCACTCCTTATATTTCAAATCTCATTTAAGAAATGTATTAGGTCAATTCATGTGGGAAAAAATATTGTATATGACACACCACTAACCCCAGTCAGAGTCCTTTACTAATAGTGGATTATTTGACACCCTATTCACATAGTGTATCTGCTCAAACCTTCTACCCATATTGGAATAAGCCCATAAACTTGTTTCCCATCATTATGTCATGAGATATCACTCTTTAACCAATTTATTGGAGGAAGATATAGGTCTCACCCATGATATAATGAAATCAAACATACATGTATCTCAAAAATATTCATCATGTAATTACCCATAAAAAATGAATTTTATAAACATCATATCATAACCCATGAAATTATATGTGTATCATAAACATTTAATCGTATCATAACTTGGGGTAAAGAGATAGGTTTCATAACCATTCCATCATAGAATAACATGTCAAAGGAAGTGGGAATCATAATCCATTTATCCTGGAATATCCCATTGAAGTGAAATGTGTTTTATAAAAAAATCATCTTAAAAATAATCCCTTCAATGAATGAATAATGATGGTCTCCATGGATCAAATCCTCAATAAATTATAAAGAATATCATAGGATTCCATCCTATTTGGGGATGGATTTTGAAATATCACTTAGATCATTTCAAAAGGAAAATAATTTTTCTTCAGAAATAATTTTTTATTGCATAATTTTTTTTAAAAACACTTTTCATCTAAAAATTATTTGAAAAAATAAAAATAAATATTAAATAATAATTTAAAAAATTTCTTGAGGAAAATATCCCTTCCCCTTTTGAATCCCCTTTCTAAAATATAAAACATTTTAAAAACCTTTTTCTTTGAATATAACCTTGTTAATATATAAACGAATCTTTAAAAACAATTTTAAATAATTTTAAAAAAATAATTTTTCTAAAAATAATTTTCCTTGAAAATTATCTAAAAATATAATTTAAAAAAATTGAAAACTTTTTTTAGAAAACATGGTTTTTGAACAAAATAGATTTATGGACGAAGAAAGAGATGATGTCATATTTTCTTAACAAAATTTTTTAGTTATATTTAGTAAAAAAGTGTATAAAAATATAGCCATTAAATAAATATGTTATGAAAAAATAGAGTATAATAAAATTCATGATATTTATTGATCTATCGATCATAATATTTCATCCAAGGATGCATAATTGTAAAAATCTCGAAAAATGGTAGTTTGTAGAAATAAACACATACCACTTTGGTAAAGATAAATCATAACTTCCATGAAAGGATAAAATTACATTGACTATAGAATATCAGTAAAATAATGATATTCATGACAAAAAATATCAAGGGGTTTGAATATACACCCTGTAAAAGAGTACATGTGCATAACATAATATTTGTCTTAAAGAAGGAAAATTGAGACAAAATTACCATACTGGTTTGGTAACTTTTGAACCTTAAAACCCATTAAAGATGGATTATAAAATAGACATGTAAAAACTATAAGTTTATATATAATAATAATATATTTTATAACATTTAATAAAATATCATTTATTATAAAATAACATTAATGACAATTTTGACATTATTTATTTAATTTGAATTTAAGAAATATCAATATAATAATATAATTAAAATATAATAAATTCATATATGTGAATAATTATATATTCATAGAAAAAATATAACACAAAAATTAAATCTATTTTCCTCACTTTTATTTTTTTTAGTATCATTTGTTTTATTTGATTATTAACTAAATAATGCATCCATTGACGTTTCATAAAAATTTATTATAATTATATCATATATAAAAATTGGATATAAATTATTATTATAGAAAAAATTAACTTATCATTTTGAAAAATAATATTTATTAACGAACATATGTAGTTTTTTTTCAATCCCCAATGCTTCATTGAAATTAAAACTGATGAAAGGTACATTTTTTGTTGTTTTCTTTTCTTAACTTATTATATGAGTAACTTTGATTGGACAGTGTACCAAAAAATCATAATTTTATAGTATAATGTTATAATTATTTTAATATTTCCATAAAATAGGTTTCACATAAGTTTTGGGGAATTTTTACACCCTATATTCTATGTTTAACCACTAAGTAAACTTGTTTTTACCATAATCACTATTATTAATTTTATTTATTTTCACTAATTTTTTCAGTCAAAAAGTAATTTTACCTTTATAATAATTATAATTTATTATGATTAATAATATTGAATCCCTTTTTCCAAAGTCAAATCACATGAATTGAAACAATTAATTTAAAATAATCCCGTATGCAGGATGTACAAACATGGTTTTAAAGTAAAAATGGTTAAAAGTTTACAAAGTTTTTATATCAAAATTAAGTATAAAATGATTAAAATGAAATAAATTGGATTACTGTGTGTAAAATTGAAAAATTTTACTTTTAAACAAAATCAAAATATAATTTAATCTAATAAATTATTTATATGAAATTCTAGTTTTCAAGTAAATTTCAGTATTTTTCAATATTTATTAAAAAATGAAACTTCTATGAAATGTACCAAAACTGACCATAAAATAATTATTACATTATTATTTCAAAAATTTGGTTTATATTTAATTTTTTTTATAAAAGTGTGAAAATTTAGTTTTAAAATAGGTGCGCTATTAAAAGGGGACAAATCTACCTTTAGAAAAATATATATTTTTATTCGTAAAATTGGTTTTTTATCTTTTTCCTATCAAATATATTGAAAGAATGTAAAACATTAATTGAATAAATATATATATTTTTTAATTAACGACATGAGAAATATTTATTAATATAATTTATTATTATAAAACACCTCTTAGGCATATAAATAGTTTTTTATAAATATATTTTCTTTATAATTGGTTTTTATATTCATTTATAATTTATTGGTCACGAAATAATTATATAAAATATGTAAAAAATGTTTTTATAATTTACTTAAGAATATTAATTGACTCCATTTCAATGGAGAAGTGGTAACTATAATAATATTTTATTAATAATATTAATAGTATATTTTAGTTCAATAAAACTCCAGCTTTCATGTAACACAAGCTATCGAAGGAACTCAGAACTGTGTGTAACACATGACAAACATAGTTTTCCATGTAGCACAGGTTAATATAATTGTTTTGTATTTTAATGTGAACTTGTTTTTTTATATAAATTAAGCATAACTTGATGTAACATGTAACACAATCCTTCAATGAAATTTATTTTATTCGAAAAAAATTAATACATGAAAACTCAGGGTTTTATGTAAAACATATATAATATATAATGAAAACTTTGTTTTTAAATAAAATATTTTGGTTTAGTGTTTAATAATTTAATTTATTGTCATTATAGTTGCATAATTATTTACTGGTTGTTATTACATAATTTTAATAATCATACCTTGAAATAAATTCTATTGATATCATTCTTCAAATACAAAAAACATAATATAAATGAAAAATTTATAAAACTATAAAGAATAATGAAGAAAAAAATTATTATGTTAGTAATTTCATGTTTATATAACCATAATTTCTACTTAAAAAATCCCTCATGAACTTGGCATAATATATAAGGGTATGATATTAATTGGTGGTAGCCATAGTTGGTGGTTAAGTAATAATGGATCTCATAGTGATTTACCTTTTCTTTAACTTCTCATATAAGATTTTTTTTACTAAACATATTGAAGTTCAAATTGTGAATGTCATAGGTATTAAAGAGTGATTCAACAAATTTTACAAGCTCATATTATTAAACCTCATAATGAATACTGGTATATATTTATACCATTGCTATATATTTCATAATTTAATTACTTCTATTTATACCCCAAGTTGGAATACTATATTATAAAAATCATTTTCAATACTTCAAATATGTACCTAAACATTATTTTAGATTGTTTTTTCATGTGATACCAGATACTAAAAAAATTATGTATTTAAATTAAATCACATACGAAATATCAGGGAGTTACATATAAATTTCCTCCTCAAAATTTCAACTTTCTCTAACCACTGAATTTTTTTGAGGGTGTTATTAATATAATCCTAACACAAGACATGATTTTAAATGAAAAGTTATTATCAATATATATTTTTAGACTAACATAATATTTTTTTTCTCTCAAAATAGAATTTTTTTACATTTTTTTACTACCATTTGTGAAAAGTATACTTCATTAATAGGTCATAATATGTAATAGTTTTTTGGGAAATACATTTCCCCATTTCATTTTCATTATTCTATATTTCAATTATAAAAACCAAATATATATTACAATAATCAATAAACATATTAAATTCAATCAAACATTTCTAATCTGTTAACACCATTATTTCAACCTAAGATGCATTCAATTCACCTATAGATTCAAACTAGAAATTTTTAAGTTCAATCAATATTTAAATACATTTCATACTCTTAATATGAATAGTCTAATCCATAAAAATAAATATACTTTAGTGGACCATGATCATATATAATATATTATAAACTAAAAAATTATTAAAACCTATGTTCCCAAAGATCAATGTAACATTTATCCCCAAAAATATTAAATTCATACCAATCAATATTAATTTAATCATAAATAATACCAAAAATTTATCAATATTTTCCAAAAATAATTTGAATGACATTGCCTCTAAATAACTTTTCGATCGGCCAAAGCGCTTCCATTTTCCCATGGATTTGATCGGCTCCCTTCTCCCGGTGGTGTGGCTTCGGAGATTCCCTCCATTGTGTATTCTCGCGACACTCAGTGTTCTGTTGATGTTGGAAACCCTATGGTTGCGGTGAAATCGACCTTCTTAGCCAGTGTACATTCGGCTTCGGATCCTCGTGTCAAATTTAAGAAGGAATCTCAATGATCTTCTGCAGCATTGAATATTGGTGCACATCATGGGGATCCGCAGATTCTGGATGATGTTGCGGTGAAACCGAATTCCTCGACTAGTCTACAGTCGGCCTCGGATCCTTAAGTCAGGCACGCGGAGGCGTCGCAAACAGCTTTGAAGATTGACACTCATCGTAGTAATCTGCAGCATCCGGATGATGTTGTGGTGGCAATGACCCCTACTGCGTTGATGCGGGATTTAGGTGATGGTGTGGTGAGGAAATCATGTTCCGGGATGAAGTAAGCTGGAACTGGTTTGATGGCTCTATTCAAGGTCTCATGTCCTAGTAGAATTCTTCATAAGGGTTCTTCGGCTCACATTGAAGCTAATACTGCAGTGCTTTCTGAGCGAATTTCAATTACTAAAAATTCATTGATTTCACGTATTGTTCTTCCTAAAGGTTCAAAATCGTGGAAACATGATGATTTGATTTTCCGATCCTCAAATTGGGGGGGGGGGTTCTAACTGGAAGTGTGTTTCTCTTGGCCGAGGAATTTTTCATTGTCATTTTCTATCTGATGATTTGAAGCTTCAGGCATGGAGCATTGGAACCCTATTTCTGAAACCTGGCTTGTTGCATTTGAATGAATGGTCTTTGTATTTTAATGTCTCGCATGCAAGAAATGCATTTTATCAACATTGGATTCGTCTTCATGGATGAAATTTGGTCCTTTGGAATCCAAAATTCTGCATGACATTGGCATGGCAATTGGGACCCTGATTCAGCTTGACAAGGAGACTGAGGATGTTTGGTTTGGTCATTTTTCTAGGATGTTGGTGGAGGATGATCTTAGCTCCACTCTGATTGACTATGTAACCCTTTACACCCCTTCTGATAACATTCATATGGATGTTGAGTAAGAAGAAATTCCTCTTTTATGCAATGTATGTATGGCTATTGGACACTCTTTAGAGTTATGTCGGAAGAATGTTTCTTGTGAGAAATGTGGTGTGAGAGGGCATTCAACAACCCTCTATTGCAGGAAGTCCAACCTAAAGTATTCAACATTTCTAAAGTCTAATGATCATGACAGTGATTCACCTAACAAGACAACTTCAGATCCAGGTAAATGGTTTCTCATTTATGTATCTCCGAAGGAGAATCATAGTGTCCCTTCTAATACTCGGTCTGATTTGGTTAAAGAGGTTACCTCAGTTGAGGATATCCATATGCAGACCCCAGAATTGGTGACCCATGATACTTTCCAGGTTGATGTCTCCAATTAGAGTGATGTGCAACAAAATGTTCATTGTCACCAAGAAATCCATAATCATTTTCAGGTATCTGAATTACCTGAGAAATGGGGAAACATTTCTGAAGATGAACAGTGGAATGTGAGTACCCCAATTAGGGTCTCGGGCAGTGGTGGTCACACCTCTTACAAGGATGAAATATTAAGTGGAAAGCCGAAGACTACTGATTGTGAGGGTCTTCCCTCTAAGAGGAGACCACGTAAAGATTATTATGATGTTCCTAGAACCGTGTCTACCAGATCATCATCTTAGGTGTTAAGGAAAGTGTATACAGATATCTTAAAAATCGTCAATCGATATAAGTCTCAATCTGAGTGGGATACTGCTGGTGATTCTGATTATGGAAATGATATGTCATTTTATGATCTCTAGACTTGTTCTTGGTGGTTGAGGGCATTTCAGTTGTTTGACCCCATCCGCCGCCCTATTCTACATTTCTTTCTTTTAATAAATGGTCAGAAGCTTTGCTTCTGGATGGGCTTTCCTAGTATGACCAAATAAAATTCTCCAAAAATATCATTAATCACCTAAAAATTAAATTACATTATACCTGAAAATGTGTATTCATTCATATGAACTTATAACCATCCATAAAATTATGACCGCACAATTTTATAAAAATCACCTAAATAATACTCTTATAATAACATCCTAACCACTTTAGATATATAAACTATACTCTGATACCAACTATGGAACCCCAGACCTATACTATCTGATGTAGTTCCAATAACATAATTTTTACACACAATCTTTGATTACAACTGAGGCAACCAAAATTTTACAATAAATAATTAAAAACATAATAACCAAAATTTATTAACATAAATAACAAATAAATTTTAGGATTAGAGTTTTAGAGAGTTAAGAAAACCCTTTTATGTAATAGATCCACTGTCTTCCCTTCCAAATTGACATTTTTCTATTTTTTGCAAGAATTAATTATTGAATAATAACAATTAAAAATATCCCAAAAAAATCTACAAAAATTGATACCCTTATAAACTTATCTCACTTAAAATAATTCATTATTACCAAGGTAAGTTTAAACATAGTAAGGTTTAACTGAAATAAAAAGTAAGGGTAAACATATTCATTAATAATTTATGAACATATGTGAGAATAATATGATAATATAGAAATGAGAAAGAAATAAAATTGTATGTACATAATTAAAGAGAATCCTAACTATGAAAAATAAATCATAAAAAATGAATAATAGCATAAGACTTTGGAATAACATAAGACATGATTCATAGTAGAATCATTAATCGTGAAATATAATATTATAACATAGGCTTGGTAATATAGAAAAAGTGTGTGGAATTATAATTATTATTGTAATCATAACATATGCCAGGGTTAACTACTAAACAAATAATCACATAATTAGATAGGATAACCACCTTTCGAAAGGATAGTAGGCTTGTTTTAACCACCCATGTATCTTTTTGGATTGGGATAACCACCAGTATACCCTTAAGATTGGACTAATAATCTATTTACCCTTTTGATCTCCTCTGATTTTAAACATTACCCAGTGTATTAGAGGTCTATAATATTCCAACCAATCACATAATGATAAAAAATACATATATATTCCATAATAATATCATATCATTCGTCATTCCATTTTAGTTTATTAACCCTTTTAAAATAAATGAGTTTCATGATAAATTCATTATGACGTCATCGTAAGCCATCTAGGTAAATAAGTTTTATGGTATCATTAATGTACATACTAGTGAAGAAAAAATCATTAAATTACCATGACATAAAAGAAAAAAAATTATAAAAAAATTATTAATATCCTTTTAAAAATGAGAGTAAATATGTTTTTTATAATTTTAAGAAAATGAAAAATTCATAGAATAATGAAGATAATGTTTTATTTGAAAGAAATGGAAACATGTAAAGTAATATTAAAAAATAAGAATAGTCATGAAGGTTATAAAATGTGGTCATGTAGTAAGTATTAGCAAACATTCTTTTCATACTTTTGAAAATATGGTAAAAATTACTAGTGCTGAAAATCATTAAAAGGATTCCTTATATTTTTTTTAAAATGATACCTTTTAGAACAACAAATTAAAGGGATACCAAATTATTTATCATTTTATATAAATAAATGTTACTTAATAAATTTTGAGTGGAAGACATTCATTTTTAATATTTTAAAATATCATTATTGAAACCAACATCATTAAAACTGTATTAGAACTTGTTTTTCAAGTGTCAATGAGAAGTATTAAAATCACATGATATAATACATATTTGGGTTTCCAAATAAGAAATGAGAACATTTTATAAGGGTAAGAATATTTACATTGGGGAAAATATCTATTAGAATGGATGTGAATTATTCTAATTAACATCACATTATTTAATATAAATAGATACATAAAATAATAATTCTATATAAAAAAGAAAAATAATAAAAAAATAGTAGGAAATAATTTGTAAAAAATTATTATGGTTGAAAAAACAAAACATAGAAAAATAATGTTCAAGAATAAATATTATGACACAATGAATGAGAGTTATATTAACAAAAACCGTTATGAAATTAGTAACTTTTGAATCAAATAAATTTTTAAGGTAGAAAATGAAATAGAACATTAAATATAATTAATACAAATAAAATCATGATAAAATATTTAAAAGTGGAATAATATGCCCTATATATACAACAACTGGCGCATTACACAAAATATTGTCTCAAAGAATGAAACTTGAGACGAACACCCTTATATATTTTATAACACTTGATTCAAAGTATATTTAAACAAAGAAAGAATTTATTTTTAAACCCCATGTGTTATTTTAAGATTATATTATAATATATTCTAGAGGGTAAGTATAAAAATAAATCCACATAAAAGTATTCATGGTCGGTAAAATGAGTCTTGTCTCAAGGAATTGAAATTGATACCTAGTAGCCCTTACTTCCCTAGTAAGTTTTGAATAAAACACTATTAAAGTGAACTATATATGAATCTTTAAATCCATTTACATTATTTTGAAAAAAATAAAATACTTTCAATGGTAGTTTAAATACCACTTATAAATAAAAAAGTGGTGAATATGAAATATATATCACTAAAGAGAAATTGAGACAAGAAACCCTTACCTGAGTATTACTCTTAGTTTAATGTACTCTAACATCAATATATAATAAATTTAGATTTATTATACATATATATATCAGAAAAATATATTTATTTATTTTACCAGATACCATTAAATTAAAATTTCTCATTACCTATTTAAAAATAATTCGTTAAAAATAAATATTTATATGATAACTATTTGGTTTTGCATGCATATTTCGATTAGGTCATTCCAATCCTTTCACCATGGTGATGGGTTAATCATATATATAATTTTCAGGAAGGGTTTTTTGTATTTTTTTTATATATTTATATATTCCCATAGCCTTTTCAAATAATATATTGTAATGATTTTTATGGAAAGATTAAAAATCTCATTTGTTTCCATAAAAATAATTCAATTTACTTGTGAATGAATTAAGTTTACAACGAATAAATAATATAGAATACATCATAATTTCATTTATTTTACAAACTATTTCCTATATATAACATTCTATAATCATTTTTTTCTATAAAATTATAACATCACTCACATTGGTGGTAAAATGTACCCAAACAAGAGCACGATATTGAAAAAAAAATGAGTATGAACATGTTATTTTATAATGATAAAGTCAATTTTATAGAATATTAAGGGTTTAAAAACATATTACTAAAGTGATAAATTATATCTAATAGGTGGTATATTATAAATATGTTGGATAAAAATCATGATGAATGTATCGCTTATGTTTAGAGATTAAAAATCCTCTTTAAGGACCTCTTAGTAATGAGTGGTTTATGACTTCTTCGTGGGACTACAGGTTCATAAATGTGATACATGATTATTAGGAATATAATAAGGAATGATATTTTTAATAAATGTAAAGTAAATGTGTGGGTTTAGGGGGATATAGGATAGTTACTTATATAAGTGGGAGGAGTGACACTTTTGTAAATACTCATAACTTATAATAAAATAAGTTTCATTATCAAAGGAAAGCTGAAAATAATTAACCAAATTTTCAGTCACAATATTTTTACATTAATAATTAACTCACCCAATAAATTATAGAAAATGTTATTGGGATATATTTGTCCTTATCACTTAGTTGTTTTAATTTAACATTATTTTAATCTTTATCATTGTGACTAAATTTTATTATAATAATATATTTTTATATCTAAAATTTAAATGAAACATATCCTATAATTAGAATATAGGGATTATATATTTAAAAAAAATTAATATGATTAATTCCTTTATTAGTTAAAAATTAATATAAATATATGGGCACATAATAAAACAAAAATAGATTTCGTAAAAAACTTCTTTTAAATGAATAATGATGGATTCACCAAAAAGAAATCTAATATAATATTGATTATCTAAAATGTATTTTTTATAATTAATGAAATATTGTATGTGTCTTTTAAATAAATAAAAAGTCAAATATAACATTGTCCATATATAATTAATGGAAAATGACCAAAATAGTTTTTTATTAGAAAAAAATATAATATAAGTTACAAAAAGACCAACATGGGTTTCAAAATTGAAATTAATATTTTTAATGTAATTATTTTACTACATAAATACTTATTTTATTAACACAAAGGTTTTATAAAATTTTAATCTATTCTAATAACATTATGATGTCGCAAATGTTTTGGTAATGGTAAAAACTATTTTTTTCTAATCAATTATAAATAAATCATTTTTGAAAATTCAAAAAAAAATCACCTAAATATTCTTTTGAAATAATTAATCTATAAATCAAGTTAATTTTATAAAACTCAAAATATATTATTTAGAAATTTATCATTTAAATAAAACATATATAATATAAAATATTTTTTCATAGTAAAAGTTTATTTGCAATTAATTATTAAATTAAATTTCCTTATAATGGTTTAATTATTTATGATATGTTATTAATTTACACGACCAATTATTAAATGAAATGAATTATGTCTATATCATTTTTAAAAAATAAAATATTTAATAAAAATCATATTTTTTTAAAAAATTCTAAATTCATAAAACTATAAATAATAATGAAAACATATAAAATTTATTAGTTTTTATGGTTATATGATTATGTCATATTAATTTATATATATATAACCATTAATAACTTCTAAATAATATCTATGTTTATGGTATAAACTGGTTAAACTTACGGGTGTAGGTTCAGCCGTCATAGATCTTATAGTGATTTCCACAGATTTTAAATTCTCTCATATGAAACTTCATTGAAGTTGTAATTATTGAAGTTCATCTTGGGCTTGGCCATGGTAAACCCATAGTTATTCCTTATGCTTTCTAAGATCATAAAAATTATCCTCTTAATGATTAATTCAACTACTTGTGGCCACTTCTATTAATTTCATAACATGGTTACTTCTTTTTATAATCACTAATTGATTGAATATATTAATATTCATATTTAATACTTATAAATCGTGCCATAGTTTTGATTTATCTTGTTTTTTCATGATATAATATCTGTTTAAAAAATTATTTTATTTAAATGAAAAAAATACTATAATATTAGGGTTTTATATGTTTAGTTATAATTTAGGTGTCCAATTGAATAAAAATACTAGGAGATCGCATCTCTACAACCTGTAAATATGGAAAAATAAAATTAACCATGGAAATTATTGAAGGTCATAAATCATTCAACTCGTCCTTATATTCACACTCCCCAATGGTGAACTGAATAGTAATAGTAACTGGTGGTTTTCTTTAATAGGTAGAGCATGTTGAATCATAGAAGAATCATTCCCCCTAAGGGATATTGACATGAATCTTACACATAATTGAGCAATGGGATATTGACCTACACTATCCCAAATATTTTGAAATTTTATTTTTCTAAATCAATATCAACACACTTCCTCATTTTGTGACACACCTAGGGTAATATAGTGTTGTTTTGGGAATCTCTTGATCATTTTGATAACTGTTTTGAAAAAAATGGTCTTATCATTATTCCCCAATATTTCATGGTTCTCTCTAAGAAATACCCTCTTGGACCAAGATATTTCTTTCAAAATATGATCATATTTTTTAGTAGGTTCAACATCTATTATGTTATCTTTAAAGCATTCTATGTTAGTTGAAAAACGTTTGGAAGTCTCTTCAAAATGTTTTAGTTAAAATAATGGTGTAAAACTCCCATTTTGTCATTTTTTAACTTAGTTCCACTCTATAGTTGTATGGAACTCATATTATATTATATTTTTTATTTAGGATTCAATTAATGTTATAAAGTAAATGCTCCACTAATCTTGTTCCTTATACTTCTGACATAATTAGCAAGTTCCAATTTTAATTATCAAAGTGTTCATTATAATCTATTTCTATCTCATTATTTTATCAAGTTTAATCTCTAAATTTTGAATTGATTTAAATGAAAAAAAATTCCTTCTAGAATGAGAAATGGATTTATCATTAACATAAAGATTGATTATTTTATGACTGTCCTTGGAATATTATTCCTATTTAATCAGGCTATCTAAATTTTTCGTTAGAGTGTTGGTGATTGTTTTTCTTAAAACATTGTTTGGAAGGGTATGTAAATTATTTTTTTTGATTTAAGGTTATTCTAGGAAAATACATTTAATTATCATATTATTATTGAATCATCAAACATTGATCAATAAAATGCTCATTTAAATAAGAAATTCAATAATGATCATGGATTTAATTTTTCTCAACTTTGGGATAGGTTGGTGAAGTGTTGGATAACAACATTGAACTAACCATAGTGGTAATATCAATAATTGGAATCAAATTTATTCCATTTTTTTAATTTTAAGTGGGAACCTCATAAGTATATTTGACATGTAAAATGCCTATTTCTGAAAATTATTATGTATTTTAGGAAATGGTTTTTTAATATTCCCAAAATCTATTAGCAATTTATCAACTAAAGATCCCACTACACCGATATATATATATATATATCATGCGCTTGTTAGAAACACAATGTTTATCTTAAAAATTTTAAGTCAAAAGATGATTGATGATTTGATGGTGGGGGGAATTAATATAAAATCTCTTTAATAATTCTCATTATTCATGTAATGTATCAATATGAAGTTGTTTAATCCCATATATTTCTATTATAATTACATCAGCCCAATAAATAGGGACACATTTCAAGAAAAAATATTCATTAATACAATTCAATCTCTAATTAATGTAATATAGCAACAAAAAACCATTTTTTAGAAATTAAATGTAAAAAATGAAAATCTCTCAATTTCATTTGATCTTTTTCTACACGTAGTGGTTTCCTTTTAGAATAAAAGACAACTAAACTCTTGAAAATATTTGTGTGGATCCTACCCTATAATTCTATCGGATTTAAAAACATGAGGATTAAAACAAGATTCGGTTTCAAAACCAATAGGTGTGTCAATATATTCTACATGATTTAATTGATTGTCTTCATTGGATGAAGCTAATTATCTATATTTTTATTTTCATCATTTATAATTTTAGGCATAAACACTTTTCTCCTATATGTGTGGATAAACGTTATTGAAATTTCCTTTTGATATCCTATGGTTTCCCCACTAACAATGTCAAAAAATTAGGTTTTAATTTCCTCAATATTTTCATATCAATCTCTTTAATAGTTGTTATTATCAATTACCAGGTCTAACGAAATTAAAATAAGAGTTTATTTTATAGAATGAAAAAAATATTAAAACAAATTAAAAAAAACTATATATAAATGGTACTGAAATTAAATATATAATATATCATAGATACATTACAAATAAATCATCCCCAAATAAATATAATATTGTAGTCCTTAGGGTTTTTTATCAAGGTGGGTAGAAACTACATTTAAAATCTCACTTTTTTTATCTGATTATCAAAGTTGATAATAAAGGGGATTTAAAAATCTTCAGTAATATTTTATGGAAACTAAAATATTTCAATAAAATTAAAATGAAAATGAATTTTCTGAACTAAAAATAAAATTTTGATTTAAAATGATTATGTAACCAAATTTAAAAGTAACATTACTGGAAAATGTTTAACCCTTCAGTCAATCTTATTATCTGTATTTAACGTAATATATAATTAAATTACTCACGTTCAACCAAAAATCGTCACATGAATGCCTAATGCTTCTTTAATATCATACTGATACCCCAGTATGAATGTTTCTACCCTAGATAAGTGATTCAACTACTCGGAGACATCCAAATGGATAAAAATAATTGGTACCACAAGGATCATAAGAAACACCATTTATAATAAATTTAAATTATTAAATTAACAAATATATTTCTTATAGTGGAAAACCTTTCAAAAATGGTTATATGAAATATCACTTGAAACAAAATCAATGAACATTATTTAAAATTATAATTTATAGAGGGGTTTATAGAGATAAAAATGAAGTCCAAACTCAAAAGGGAAAATTTCTTCACTGTTTTATTTTCCAAAAAATATAGAGAGATTATACTAACATTGATAAATTAGATCACATCCTTCTCCTCCTCTTGTATCCTTCTGGGATACTAAGTATTATACTACTCTATATGAACTCCTTTAAACTAATCTCTCCCTAACTTTTTCTAGATTGTTCATGGATACTATATATTTTATATGATAGAGGGAATTTTTAAAAACAAATGATGAAAACCTTTAAATTTCATGTAATTAAGCTATCATGTGTGTGAAAAAATCACCATGATCATCTTCTTGGTGGAATCATCATCATTCATTTATTCATGTGCATGAGTGGGTTGGAAGTATTAAATATCTGTGAGCCACATGATTTTATTCTAGTATATTTATTATTATGTTTTTTATTATTTTTCTTCATCTGAAATAAAATAATTTCATTAAAGGACAAGTTTGACTAAAATATATTATCGGGAAAATCTGGATGTTTCATCCTATTTTACTAAAACTTTACAAAGTATTTATCCATATATGACCCTATAGATTAGCTATAATACATTTATATTTCCCCAATAAGAATCTTAAATTTTCCTTACCCTCTTCCAATTAACATATAGATATGGATTTCCAAAGATGATACAAGACTTATGGGATCCAAAATCATAAATGATCGGGTTTACAAATCTTATATGAACTCGATATAAGTAATGTGACACTAAAATTATTACAGGATTTGGGAAAATATCTTATGGGATGAAAGATATATTACAAAATCAAAAAATCCTAACAAAAAATCATGTATTATGATTCCAATATAAAATATATCATGTATATCATATTAAATATCTTATGGTACTTTGATAAAATATCTTACACAACATTGATAAAACTGATATGAGTCATGAATAACCAAATTTATTTCTATTTCATGTTCAAAGTGAAATACTTGTAAATGTGAAATAAAATAATATATTTTTAAATTACTTAAATTAAATATTAAAAACACTTAAAACCATGAATTTTCTATTTTCACAGTTAAATCTAAAACATACCAAAAACATATAAATGATGTAAATTAACTAAAAATTATAAAATGTTGTCGATTTGGTTATTGAAATTCATTTAAAAAATAATGTAAATATAATATATATAAATATCATTGGTTGGTGTAAAGCGTTTAAAATTATTTCATATTTGATTGCGTTGTTCCTTTAATTCCATAAAGATATTCCTCTCATTCAGTGCCTTAGTCCAACCTTGTTAGATGGTTTCCACTTGTATAGACCAAGGGAACATATTCTTTATTAGAGAGTTTCTCAAAGGCTCTTAGTCACAAAATTCTTTCCCAATATCATTATATTGTTCCTTAATTAGATAGGTTCCATGTTGAATATTAGGAATCATTTTAAATGATTCGATAAAACTAGTGTAATCTATTTTCAATTTAGATTAATTCCTTATTGGATACAGTAAGAAAATAAATTACATCAATTATTCCAAAAATTTCATTAATTCATAAAACATGATAAATATAGTATTATTCTAGAAACAATATGTTTTATCATATATCCCATGAATATTTTAATCTCAATTATATTATGTATTCTGCTTCCCAAAAAAATATCATCTTCATCCTCATATACCTAAACAGATATGTTACATATTTTTTCCTAGGGAGAAATTATATTATGTTTTAGTTCTATCTCTCATAAAACATATTATGCATCATCTATTTTTAAAAAATTATGTTATATATGATTATTCATGGAGAAAAACATCTCCCATAACTTGAATCTTTATTAAATATGATACACATCCACCTCTAAATCGAAAAATATGTTATATATGATCATCCCATTATATAATATCATACATTTCAATTGTATCTCCAAAATTAAGAAGGTAAAATATCATAAACATACCTACATCTCTTATAAAATGTTATATGAAATAATATTTTATCAGTAAAAATATTACGTATCATTCATTGGTTCAGAAAACATCAATTTTATGTTTACCAATTTGGAAACTTTTCATTCATATAATCTTCAATATCCAATTTATTCATATTTAAAAACCAAATTTATTTTTTAAATTATATATCTTAGAATATGTTATGTATTATCTTTCAATCACATTTATCAACCAGTATCTTCCATAATTTGGGGCTTCCATCTAGTAACATCTAATATTCCAAATAAAAGTGTTGGAAAACTAAAAATACTAATATGATTATTCAAATCATTACCAAAATGGTAAAATAAGTTGAAAACAAGAATATTAAGCCTTTTTTAATTTAATTCTAGATTGTATATTATTTTAGATATAACAAATTCAATTTAGATTAAAAGAAAATGTAACAAAAAATCATTCAAATTTATTAATAAAAAATTTAAAATTTTTCAACTTCATCAAAATACCATAGATTTATTAGTTTAGGTAGCCTTTTAAGTTACTATAATATAAAGAAGATTATGAGAAACTTTATTTCAATATAATAATTGAGGTATTTTTCTAATATCATTTCATATTGAAGACAACCACAATTATTATTTTCAAGGAGAGGAATTTTTTGTTCCAAATCTTGAAAAAGTTGAAAGTTGATTATTCAAAGATCATCTAGTTGGAGCCATGTTTTTTATAGGTTCAAGGGAATAAAATTTCCAGAGTTCCTTATTGATGATAAATTGGGATCTATGTGTGAATATGTAAAAAAAATTATTTAATGGGGATGTAGTCATCCATCTTGGAGGAAAACCACATTAGAAAATATTTTTTTATATTTTTTGTGTACTTTATTTTTGACTATTGTGTTGATAGTGGACATGGTGTCAGAAGAGAGTAAGATCCAATTATATAATAGGTTTATAGGTAAAATGTAAGGGAACAAATTTTAATTAGTAAAATAAAATACCATTGTAATTAAACCCCTCTCATTATGGTGGAATCATCTTGGAAAAACTTCAATTGGTTTTAAATATATAGTCACCCCCCAGATTGGATTCTCAATGATATTGATATTTGATGTTTTTTATTTTTTTTATTTATATTAAAAATTCATGATGATTTATAAGATTGGAGATTATATATCTATTACTAACAAAGAAATATCATTTACATGACTCTAAATAATAGAATGAATAATGAAATGAATAATATAAATAAATCATACATCTTATGAAAAGAGGAAGAAAATAAAGTTTCCACATGCTATAATCATGAAGAATATAGATCTTGTAATGTCTTGGACCCGAATTACACTCAACAATGCCCTGATCTAGGTGGGTCTTAAGGCCTCAAGCGCATTTCCCAATCAAAAGATGATTTTGACTAGCAATGAGGTCCCATGTGCATTAGTGGGGAGACTATTCCCCATATCATTAGAGTGTAACACATCAGTAATAATAACTGATAAATATAGAAATTCGTAAAAGAAAAAATCAAAAGATAAATAGAAAAAATAGATGACAATCTCAACAGATGTATCATATACAGTGATGCATATGTTTCATATATCTAGAAAATAACCAAAATAGGTATATTTAAAAACAATACTATACATGTATCCAAAATCCAAAAAACCAAAAAGTGTCCCAATCACATCACAAGATTCACCTTGGACATATGGTCCCATGATCCTAAGAACTGATAAAAAAACTATATTATGAAACTTTCCCATATGATTTAAAACAACCATATAATCAGTTTGGGTCCCCGAGGTGTCCCAAATAGGTTCTCAGATAAACATACCTGTAGGAAACCACCCATATACCTATGCAGTTCTAATCAAGATAGTGTAATAAGCTATAAACATTAAGTATAGTAGGTAAAAAAATGTAATGTTCCCATGGAATGTATCCACTACAAAAAAATGATTCTAAATAGCCAATCATGGATCAATGAAAAAAAAGTTTCATGATCCTTACAAGGTAGCTACAAGAAAAAAGAATAAATAACACAACCTCACCGTACTCCCATATATATCCAATCCACATAGACTTTCCATATATTGATACTATACAAAAATACAATGGCCTTATTGTACAACAAAGAATTTCATAATTTACATGGTCATTCTTTATAATGAACTGAATCACATTTCCATGGATACACCGTAACAACTAATTTGTCAGACCATGAATTACGAGATCCATGGTGTCGAATACCAAGGCATCCTCAGTGGTTACGTGGAGCATCTCGATGGAAACTAAGTATGGGAACTAGTTGTAGTTCTAAAAATAGGTATACTAACATTTACTACATGATTCCAAACAAGTCGTCTCCAAGGGGTAGCAAATCCTGAGGTATCACACAGAATCAAGACCTGAGAAGCTTCACTACTCAAGGCATTCACTGCCACATTCCATATAACACCTGGAAGTTTTATGAAATATTTTCTTTCTTCAATAGCTTTCATTACATGAAATATTGAGTTTAAATGAACTGTGAGATTGCCTTAGTATAGAAATACCATTATAACCTAGCTATTAGGTTATCAGTAATAAATTTATCTAACTTATGAAAATGTATCGTGAATTCATTAACAACCAATTATTTATGAAAAATATAAATCAATTATATATTTATATTTTTTGTATGAATAAATTGAGAAAATTAAAATTATTAAATGAAATTAATAATATGTTTTTTTATATTTTTTTAAAAAAAATTTATATTCATTCAATCAATATTTTTGTCATCAGCTATGAATAAAATTTATTTTATGTATAAAACCCAAGATTTTTTAAAAGAGTAATTTTTCTACATTTTAATGGAGAACCATTTCAATGTAAAATTTTTGACACATTAATAATTTTGATATGAATACATAAAACACTTCTTTGGTAGTAAGATTTAAAATAGTTCTTTCAACTATTTCTGGAATGTTTTTTAATAGCTATCATGTTTTGATGAATAGTAAGATAACACTAAATTTTAATAGAAATTTTTTTTTTCATTGAAATAGTTTTATTATTAAAATATATTATATAATGGTTTTAAAGTATAAAGATAATATATTTTTATCAGTTAATATAACACAGGTAATTGGCATAATTTTACAATTAATTTAGATGTAATAACATTTCAATTTTTTCAATATTTTATCTTTTAAAACATTTTTTCTAATTTCAGCAGAGATATTGATTTTAAATTAATTACTAAAAATTATGAGTTATGAATTTTTAAAAAATGATTCCATATTTTTAATTTGTACGTACAAATTATGTAAATAGATTTATCTAATATTTGGGATTTATGAATAGTAATCTCGATAATTTTTATTAATATAGTAAAAGGGTAAATCTGGAAATTAAGGGTAAAAATAATATTATAAAATGACCCTAAAACTTATCCTAATATCATTGGATGAGGTTTATTCGACCATAATTATCCTTTGATCGAAATAGTATCCTTTTGAAGCCACGTGGATGAGATTAGGACACTTAATTTATATTATTTAAAGAAAAATTAAATTTGTCTCACTAAAATTTTAATAAATATATTTTTCTTAATATAAGGTCATACTGAAGATAAATTTGATTATATATAAACATTTGAAATCTACTTTTTTTATTTATCATGGTAATTTATTTATAATTTTTGAAAATAAATAATTACCTTAATGTTTTATACCTTGTTGATGCCAAAATTATTTATTTAATGAAAAATCAATAAACTAATTTTTATTAAAATAATAATAATGAGTAAAAAGCACAAACACTTTATAAAATATTATTGGTAAATTATATATTGACCATAATCATCCATGTGTAATGTTATTTGCTAATTGGAGCTTTGTAGTTGACATTATGACACTTATATTATTTTATTTAAAGTGTTGTTAAATTTTTCACATTCATGTTTTAATAAGTATACCATTCTTAATGATAGATTTTAAATAATTTATATTCTACTAAATTTATTCTTCTGAGATATTGTAGATTTATCTTCATCATTATAATTTTTTTAAATTTTATTCAAATAATAAGTGTATTAAATAATTACACAAAATTGAAGTTGTGATTATTTTATTAATATATATAACAGATAATTGTAATTAAAATATTAATATATATATAATTTAACATAATTAATATGTCCAATTAATTTTATAAATGACATTTGCCTCTAATTAATATAATAGAGTATTTTTTTCTAAGTTATCTTGTTATTTCAAAATTTTTTTAAAATCAATGAATTCAATAGTGTCAAAATTGACACTATTGATTGTTTATCAAAATAATGTTATAGTTAATTATTTTAAAGTCATAAAATATTTTTTGAACATATATAATTATTATTATTTGGTATGTAATGTTCTAAGGGAATTATTTACGGTCTAATTTACATCAAATTAATAAATATTTCACCCTTTTAATATTAAAATATTTATTACCCAAGTTAAAAATTAAATAGAATAACTAAGTGTTAATTAAAATGATTAGGTTTAAATTGATATCAAAACATGGATAAAATTTAGGGAATTATTAGATAAAATCCCTATATCATATAACATTATAAATTGGGACTTTTTAGTTTTTTCGATGTGGTTTGATTTTATTATAAATTAATATTTCTTGGAGTTTCCAAAAGTACCCCTCACCTCAATTATAAAGGGCACCTCATCCCTCATTTCTTCACAACAAATTGAGCCTTTGATCTCAGATATCCTCAAAATTTCATATTCTCATCTTCCCATGTGACATTATATATGTTCTTGTCTTCTCTAAAGACCAACTCAAGAGATGTAAGAGGATATTTAATAGAAGCATATCGAAGGAGAGGTAATCTTCTCTACCGATTATTTCAAACTTCTTTATTATTCTACTTAATATTCTTGAGTTACATAGTTATAAAGTAATAAATATAGAATAACTTATTTACTAATATGTTATTATGATTAAAAAACAACCATATTCCACCTTCTATCAATCCTATTAAAAACGAAATCACAACGCGTGTGTGGGTACGACTTACAGTCTCCACGCTGTTGTGAAATATATTTCTCACCCCCACCATAATTGGATGGGTATAATTGTTGAAATAATAACTATATATTATAATTATTCTAAAATATTATACACCATAAAATTGAATACCATTGAATAATTATAGGAATGATATTGTCACTATTGCGTACGGACGACCTACTGTATCTATGATGTGATGTGATTCATTCTACATGGTCTTAATTAAAGAATTATTATATAAATGAATTGAATTAATAAATATGATATATATTATATTAATATGACTTTTTAGATTATATAACTATAAACTATGAATGTGAAAAGAACTTATATGAAAAAACAAGCTTAATAAAATAATGAAGTTAAAACCTGATGGATGAGTAATAATGTAACGAACAAAAGGATTATAATATAATATTCTCTGATATCATAAAAATAACTATCATTCAATAATAATTCAATGAAATTGTTTAAATAATTATAAAAGAGGTTTAGATACATACAAAGGATATCAAACCTAATGTAAGGGATAATTTCACAATCTCATTATTATTCGAAATTGTTTAAATGAAACTATTTTCTAGGGTATATTTATCATCCATGAGCATGATTCCTATATATGTAATATTATATCTATTCTTCTATAATTTTTTAAAGTTAGTTTTAATAGTTTGCTAATTTCTATAAAATGGTATGACATGAGTCTTTTGTTATTTTTCGATATGAGGTACTTTTTGACTTACTTGAAAAAAGTATGAGAAGAATGTTTTTTAACATATACGACATGATGGTTTTTCTATTTTCATAACACCATATTTCCGTCAATAATCATTTAGAATATTTTGAGGTTATTTTCAAAGAAATTATTTTCTTTTAAAATTGTTTACCATTTTGAGAAAATAGTTTTTTTCAGAATAAATATTTTTTCTCCAATAATTAATTTCAACTGTTCAATAAATATTTTTTTCTAAATACGATGGGTTTGTTTAATATGGTTCTGCTATAAGTATAATATCCCTAATATTAAAATTTTTAATGGTGTTTATTAATGGAATGATATTTATGTAATCCATTTTTTTTACATGGATTACCTTATAATGGAATGATGTTTAAGAATTCCTTTTTATTCGTTGTGTTATGCTATGATGAATTATTTATGTTATTGAGGTACACATAATAATGATTTCATTAGGATTTGGGTGGGACCTATATCTCCCTCTAATGCATTTCATAAATATTTATATCTCATGTTATAGATAGTTTTTTAATGGGAAATGGTATTGGTTGAGTAATATAGGGTTGGAACGAAGAGTGAGATCAATTCATTAATGGACATTGTCTATCATAATGGTTTTCGAAATGAGACTTTACTAATATGAAATTATTTTATATGATTACGTGTATGGAAAATATATCATGTATTATATAAGGAATTCTTGGATTACGTTCATTGATTCTTTTGATTTATCCCATGGCATGATGTCCGGATCTTTTATATACAGGATAAGATTTTACAATGTTATTTACTTATGTGTTATTATTGGGATATGATTATTATCTCATTGTTTAACATTATTGAGAATATGAGCTCACCTTTTCTTATGATTCTTTTTTCCTGGTCATGATGAAGGCTATACAGTACGATATTTAAAATGGGCTCTATTTATGATGCAATTATCAGGAGATAATGTAGTTGTCTTATGAACAACTCGTTTATGTTTCACAATTTCGAATGACTCTAAACATATACAGTACTTTTGTGTGTTTTTTAGATTTTATAATGAATATTCTTCAATTTTTATGTAATATCTATATGTGTAAAGTATGGGTTTTAAAAGATGGTATCAAAGGAAAGGTATAGTTAACCTTTGTAGACCAGGATGAGAAAACCATAGGAATAACACTAAGGATCTTAAGACGTATAGGTTATAATCCAAGTTTTTTTAGAAATTATCATGAATAACCAAGAATAAAATTTAAAATGTCATAAATTGAAATTTTATTTGGTATTATGTGGTTTTCCCATTATGATTATTGTTGGCCAAACTATTCTTCTTGGTTTTATTCAATAGTTGGAACCCTAAGAAAGCACATTAATACTGAATGTGATGGTAAATGAAATTATTTCCCTCTTGATAAACTTAATGTTATGAAATCTAGCATGAAAACATTATTTTTATGATCACACAACTTTCTCAAGAAATTATTCATGTAGGAATTCTAAAAGAACAAAGGATAGAACAATGTTAAACTGAGTCCTTTATGAGGTAGTGTACACCTTCTTTTAGTGGGTATTACAATACACAAATGGATGAACAATAGATTAATACCACTAAAAAGATATTTCTAGTTCTCTAGTGTCCATAAAATGATAGATTCATCCTGGAAGTCTATCATTTGGAAGGTGAAGACAATAAATATTGGAATATTATCATGAACATGAGGCATATAGATGAAATCAAATCTATGGAATGGGATGAGTTCAAGAACATAGTTTTAAATAAGTAATTTCTTCATATTCTTCAAAGAAATATGGTGAAGAAAATCCTTTTACTTAATAAAATAGATGATGAATCTGTTTGTACCTACAAATAAAAATTTACAATACTTTCAAGGTATGATTTTGGAATTACTATCCAACTATAGAGTAAAATTGATCGATTCTTTAGTGGCATAAAACCAATTCTCTGAAGGGAATTTTCCATAAGGTACATAAATAGATATGAGGAAATATTTTGGTGTTATATCAAGGTTGAGATGGATATTTGAGTAACCCATCAGTCCTATGAGATTGATATGAAGAGAAAAATTAAATTCAAGGGAAGATATAAAGACCAAATTTAAAATAATATGAGTTTTCACTTATGATGAAAGTGTGAAAATATACAAGGAGGAAATTTTATTAAATGGACAAGAAAATATTTTATGTGTGGTAGAGAAGGTCATCATGTAGTTGAATATCGATGTGATGGGAAAAAGATGTCTAATGATGTGAATAGATAAAAGGCTAAACAAAATGAACCTCCTACACATCAATGTTACAAGTGAAAGAAAAGGGGGAACTATGTAAATAAATGGCCTAATCCAAGGGTTATTTATGATAATCGATGTTAGGAAACTCTTAAGTCCAAAGACAAAGGCAAGTCACATATGATCACTATCAGTGATGTGGAGTATGATAAAGATGTGGTGAAAGGAACACTTACCTTCCATTATAATGTAGAAAATGTTTAATTTTATTATATATACACCCAATCTTTTATTTATGAATAATTTTATAATAGTATATCCATATTACCTCAACAATTTGATGATGAGTAAGCTGTGACAAATCTTAATGGCACAATGGTCACATCAAAAGTTTGTAATTCCTCTATAGCTAAAGTTTGTAGGAAAGAGCTTCCTACAAATCATGTGATCCTTTCTATAATGTAATTTTATGTGATTCTTATCATGGATTAGATTTATTTATATAGATATCATATCAATTTCCAAGTAAGGGAAGTCACATTTCATATTCCGGATCAATCTTTGATCATCTATTGATGCAATGATGAATATGACATTCCAAAATAAATTTCTTCCATATTATGGGTCTTGATTCCATAACTGAATGTTATCTCTCTAAAATGTTGGAAGATAATATCACAATTAAGAAAACACCCATTGTTTGAGAGTTTGATGATGTAATTCAAGTAAAATTTCTATGTCATCCACCAAATTGTGAAATTTAGTTTTCAATATAACTCATATCGGGTGCTATACCTCTTTTTAAGTAACCTTATATAATGTCCCCAATTGATTTGTTTGAATTGAAGATGAAACTCCAAGATAATCTTGACATGGGATACATGTGCCCTAGTGCATCACCTTAGGGTGAACATGTTCTATTTGTTAAAAATAAAGATGGATCAATGAGACTGTATATTGATTATCGAGATCATAATAAGATAACTATCATGAAATAATATCATCTTTCCCCATTGATGGATAATTTGACCAAATACATAGAGATCAATACTTTTCCAAGATTTATATTCATTCATGATATCATTAATTAAGTTTCTAGAAGGAGGATATACCAATGATTACATTCCATACAATGTATAAACACTATAAATTTATATAGATGTCTATTGATCATACTAATTTCCCTATTATCTTCATGGATCTAATGAATAGATTCATTAAAGAATTTATGGATCAGTTGGTGATAGTCTTTATAAATGATATTATTGTCTATTTGAAGATCAAGGAAGACCATAAAGATCACTTGATAATTTTACTAAATACCCTGATAATGGAGAAGCTTTATGAAAAATTTACCAAATTTAAATTTTGGATTCAGAATGTTTAATTGTTGGCTCACATAATATCAAGAGAGGGGACATATATACATAAAAAACATAATTTAATGAATGTTCATGGAGACCAACAATGGTAACTCAGATATGAAGACTAATCGGTTTGGTTGGATATTATCGACATTTTGTGAATTATTATTTACTATTATCTAATCAAATCACAATATTGACTGGAAAATTAGTTAAGTTTTTATGGATGGAGGAACGTGAAAATAATTTCAATGAGCTAAAAAGAAGGTTACACATTGTACCTATGCTCATAATTCTCTGTAGTGGAGGACGATTTGTGATATAAAGTGATTCATCCAAGAATGGGATGTGTTTTTTTCTCTTGAAAAAGGATATGGTAATAGATTATGTCTCATTATAATTGAACATCAATGAGAAAAATTAAACAACTCATGATTTGGAGCTAGCTATGATAATAATTGCCCTAAAGATATTGAGGCCTTATCTTTATGGTGAGAGGTGTGATATTATAATGAATATAAATTTTTTAAGTATATTCTCACACAAAAATAGATGAATATGCATCAAAGAAGATGTTTTTTAGTTGATTAAATATTAAGACTACTGAATATATTACCAACCTGGGAAAGTGAACAAGGTGTGATATGCAGTGTGTCGAAAGGACCCTATTAGCCTATTCACGATGAGGATCACAAAAGATCCAACATTTTTGGATTTTCAAAGGATGAATCTTGAAATTTTAAATGAATGGGATAAATATTATCTTTATCAAATTAAAATTCAACCATATATACAAGTGAATATTAAGGAGGCGCACAATAAATATGTAGAGATACAAAAAAATGTGAGAACTGTTGCATAATTCAACCTTTATTGTAATGGAATATTAAGGTTTAGAAACCAGGTTTGTATTCCTCCTATACCATAATTAAAGAAGGAGATGTTTTATAAGGCTCATAGTTATTCATTCTCTATTAATCATGGAATAGAAAATATGTATATGGACATAGAAGAGTATTTCTAGTAGGATGTAATGAAAAGAGATGTTGCTGAATATGACTCTTGGTGCTTGGTTTGTAAGATAGATAAGGATGAAAGAAAGAAGTCTATGGGGATGTTACAACCATTTCACATACCATAATGGAAATGGGAAAACCTTACGTTGGAATTTTTCATTGTACTTACCAAAACATCGAAAGGTCATAATGCTATATGGGTTATAGTTGATCGTTAGTATGAGAGGACAATTCAAACTCTATAGTACATGTTGATTGATTTATATATGTATTTAAACAGTTTTTGGGATCAACACCTTCCTCTGGTATAACTTTATTACAACAATCGCTATTAATACATTATTCATATGGATCCTTCTGAAGACATCTATGGAATGAAGTGCAGAACTCCAAATTAAATTGATGAAGTTGGGGAAAGGAAGATATTATGACCTAATCTTGCTGATGAAATGGAAAAAGGTCAGATATATTCAACAACACATAAGAGAATCACAGAGTCAAAAAAAGATATGTTCAAAACCGAGAAAAGTACCTAGAGTTTGAAGTTAGTGATAAGGTGTTTCTACGAATATCTCCTTGGAATGGAGTAATGAGATTTAGAAAGAAGGGAACGCAGAGACCAAGTTATAACTGTCCTTTTGAAATTCTAGATCATGTTGGGAAGGTATCTTACTAATTAGAACTTCCACCGAATCTCTCTCATGTTCAGGATGTATTCCATGTATCTCTACTAATAAAGTACATACCTGATCCTTCTCATATACTAATCTCAGAAGTCATACTATTGGAAGAAGATATTTTTTATGAAGGAAAATAGATAGAGATTCTGGATCATAGCTAAAATGTTTTCCAGAACAAGACCACTCAGTTGGATAAAGTTTTATGGAGAAACCACCAATTTGAGGAAGATATGTGGGAAATTGAGTATGTGGTGAGGCAGAGTTATCCTTATTTGTCTGTATCAAAGTGACAAATTTCGAGGTAGAAATTCATTTTAATGGGGTAGAATGTAACACTCGAATGTGTTTATGAATTATTATCTTTCTTCATTAGATTCCATTACACACAATCAAGAGTTTAAATTAACTATGATATGCCCTTAGTATAAAATGACAATTATAACCTAGTCTTTATGTTATTAGGAATAAATATAGCTATCTTTTGAAAAAGTATGGTGAATTCAATGGCTACAAATTATTTATGAAAAATATAAATCAATTAAATATTATTATTATTTTTTGAATAAACTATGTGAATTACTATTGGTAAATGATATTAATGGAATATATATTTAATATACGTAATAAAATATTTTTTATATTCATCCAAAAGATATTTTTGTCATTGGGTATGAATAAACCCAATTTTATGTATAAAAACCTATATTTTTTAAAACGGTAATTATACCACCTTTTAATGTAGAATTATTTTTAAAGTAAACAATTTGACACATTAATGATTTTTATATGAAATCATATGTCACGACCCATCCCCTGGGGCCCGTATCCTGACTACCCCAAGCCCGCCTTCCATAGGCCAGGGGATGGAGACTAGCACCAAAGGTGTAAATCCCAAAACTGGGAAGACATTGCCATTATAAATCGGAAACACACTTAACCAGAGTACATGAAGAAGAAAGAAATATGTAAAAGCTATATAACAATTGTACTGAATGTAAAGGGGTTGGAAATACAAGTCCAATAGTAAAGTACAAGGAATGGACAAACAGGTAAAACTAAAAAGAAAAACAGATAGAAGGTGTCTAGTACATCCTGGATCATCCACCATGGATCCTACCTGAAGGGTAGGTACAGAAAGCCTCCTAAGTTCTCCACGCCCGTACATCTCCTCCGGGTATCATCACGTCATGAGGTCCACCTCCGGGTACCATCAAGTCCTCGTACACTTTGCCTCAGTTAGCGTTGTCCATCATCTTCATCCAACACAACGAGATGCGGGCATAGTCCGTGTAGGGGTGACTATAATGATACTCAGTAGGGACCCCAAGACCCTTAAGGTCTCACAAAATTCAACAGGGATAAACCACAAAGTAGGATTTCAACAGATAACCATTACTTAGGTATATACCAATACATATACCTATGTTATCAAGTAGCCCATCTCAATCATAAGGAAAACACAAAAGTCATTGACTTAGCTCAAACCAAGATTTTTCATTGTTGAAACCCCGGCTATTAGATAAATCCTCCTCTGTCAAGTACAATGGGCATGTCATGACACCGAGGTGCTTCTCACTAACCTTAGACTACTGAGGTACTCCTCCTATCGAGTACCGCGGGTCTGCTGCCAAACTGGGCGCTCCGTCCGCTGTGGGTCTGCTGCCAAAACCGGGCACTCCCCCTAATAGCCGTCAGAGGTACCAATCTTGTCGAGTACCACAAGTCTGCTACGAAACCAGGCTCTCCATCTGTCGTGGGTCTTCTGCTAAACCGGTCACTCCATCCACTGGGCTAATCGAATCACTCCGAGTCGAATAGGTCAAGCAGTCGTCAGGTCTACAGCTACTAGGTCTCTGTACTTTGTCTTCACGTCTCCTAGAAGATATGCTCCATGAACTACTGGTAGATACTCCAAGTGTCACGAAGTCTCATAGGGAAGTATCTCAACGGACCTCCATGTCATAGGGATCTCAACGCAATAGAAGGTGCACCAATCGGATGCCCGGTCTGTGAGTTTTTAGCTTTTTTGACCCGGGGCCCGGTTGGATTCATGTACGAAGCAACCTGATCGTAACTCAACCATACCCTGAAGTCCAGTGGGTTATGCACAAGGGATATTTATTCTCCAAGAATACCTTCACCGCTGACGGTTCGCCAAATATACATCTGGTGCCAAAGATATGGCCCAAGAAAGAAAAGGGTCAGTAATGGGCCCGGGTTCGGTCCGACCCAGTCGGACTGACTCGTCCCAACCCCGTCTGGGCCGACTTGATATGGGTCAACACGGTCAGACTCACTGGGTCTAACCCGGACCGTTGGGCGGGTTAGCCCGCTATGTTTTGACCCGGTCCGCTGGGGCCAGACCAGCGGACCGTGAGGGCGGTTCAACCCGGTAGTCGCCACAGAGGTGGCTCGGTAACTCGGCTCGGGAGACCTGGCCAGTTCGGTCAGGGACACCATGGGGGACGCCACGGGTCATCTCGGAAGGCAAGTGGCTAAGAGGCTAGCGGGTATGCCGCACGGGGCGCGGGCAGGCCGACCGGTCACCGAGCAGTCCGCGGGTGCACCAGGCAGGCTGCGGCAGGCCGTGGTGGCACCGGGCAGGCCGCCAGTAGGGGCCGGGCAGGCCGCCATGGGTGCGGGTAACACGTCGGGGCAGCGCGATAGGGCATCAGGGGTGCCGGGCTGTCTGGGCAGTGCGCTAGGGGAACATGGGGGCACCGTGCCGGCGGTGCAGCGCGCTAGGGGCGCCGGGCTGGTCGGGTAGCGTGTTGGGGGGAGCTGGGCGGGGCAGTAGGACAACGTAGGGGCGCCGGGCTGCGCGGGCAGCATGTTAGGGGGTGCGGGAAATGCACCGGCAAGGCGTGGGCAGCCGCTTGGCTGGTGGTGTGGTTCACAGAGGCCGCAGGTAGCGTGACCTTTGTTCGCCATCTTCATCTCTGTCTCCTCTTTTCCGTTTCGAAGTACACCACAAAGAAAATCGACGGAGAGTGTCGGGCCGTGTGAGGTTGGCCCGAACTCTCCACATTTATGGTGATTAAAATTGGATGTTCAGAATCCAAAAATAAAATAGAATGTCAGAGAATGAGAATAAAACCAACAGAAATCCCCCTACCATTGATTCACCTGTAGTTGTTCGTTGACGAAGTCGCGGGATGTGGACGTCATCTCGTTGGTTTTGGGAGGAGGTGACATCATCATTGGTGATGTTCTTCATGGGAGGTGTCTTCCCTTTCCTTGCCTCAGTTGAAGGACGAAGAAGACTACGTCTATCTTCAGTGGAAGGAGTGTTCTTCGTGGGTGACGAGCGTTCTTCATTGAGAGGATGAAGTCCTCTCAATCCTCCAAATGCTCCTCTCAAGGTTCTCCAAACAAGAGGTTATGCCATCACCCACAATAATAAAAATATATCACCTTATTAAAGTGTTTTCATGAAGGATTCAAAATTATTCAAATCTGACGATTAATAAAAATAGGTTTAATTCAATAATGGTGAGGGTTGGCACAAAATTTTTTGGGGGAAGGTGAGAAGTTTCAGGGGTTTCACCAAATTAATTGGGGGGGTTTAGAGCAGGTAGAGAAGTCGAGTGGGCAACACCTAATAATTATCCCAAGGGGTTATGTGCGGGTTTGCCCCACCACCATAACCTCTCATGGGAGGTTATGGTGTGGTGGACCCCACCACTAACTTCCCTTTGGAGGTTCTAACTACCACTAAATAAAATAAAGTTATTAATTTATTTTATTCAATTTAATTTAAAACCCCCAAAAACTATCTTCTACTCTAGTTAAAATGAATCTTCGGTGAAGGTCTTTCTAAGAAATCACTGATGCTGCGAGTTCAACGGATCCCTTAGATTTCTGTTTCGAGCACCAGTTCGAAAGATATAAAATTCTGAACATATGTTTCCTGAAAGTACCAGAAACAAACTTCATAAATTGATTCCGGGCACACCGGGCCTCAGAATCAAGCGTCATCAGAAACTGCAGACTTGTAAAATTCCCATGTATTTTAAAACAAATCACTAGAATTATGGGTCTTTATATTCTCCCCACCTCAGAGATTTACTTCCCCGTAAGCTACAAATCGAACTAAGAGAACAAATGGGGGTACTGAGCATGCATCTGAGTCTCCCGCTCCTATGTGATCTCCTTGAGGTTCCCATACAGTAGACAAATGCACACCAAAGGTATCGACTATCCATGTAGGACCCACCCCTCTCGATCCTCAATCTCAACTGGATCATCCGTGAATGTTACCCCATCATCGATGTTCAAATCCTCGTGGTAGATGATGTGGGACAGGTCGTGCACGTATCTCCTCAACTGAGATACGTGGAATACATCATACACTCTATGTAGCTGAGGTGGAAGAGCCAAGTGGTAAGCCACCTCGCCTACTATGACCTGGAAAGGTCCGATGAACCTCGTAGATAGCTTGCCTCCTCAGCCAAATCTCTGTAGACGTCGTCGAGGTGAGACCCGTAAGAAGACGTGGTCTCCATCCTCAAACTCCAGAGGTATCCATCTCCTATCATCATATGACTTCTTCATGCTCAATGTAATCTTCATCTGCTCCTGGAAGATCTTCACCTTCTCTGTGGTAGCCCATAGCATCTCTAGTCCCACTAGTTCTGACTCCCCTGGGTCTGTCCAACATAGTGGTGATCTGCATGGCAGACTATAAAAGGCCTCAAAAGGTTCCATACCTATGGTGGAGTGATAAATATTGTTGTAGGAAAGATCTACCAAAGGCAAGTGATCCACCCAGCTGCGACCGAAGTCGAGGACACATGCACGGAGCATGTCCTCGAGGGTCTGGGTGTTCCTCTCGGTCTGTCCATCAGTCTGAGGATGGAAGACGGTGCTCAAGTGAAGCTGTGTCCCGAAAGCTTCCTTCAACCCCTTCCATAGCCAGGAAGTAAAGCGTGCAACACAGTCAAAGAAAAAAGAAGAAGTTACTCAATGAAAATGCACAATCTCCTGCATGTAGAGGCATCCCTAGATCTCTACTGAGCCCTTCTCTATGATCGGTAGGAAGTGGGCCGACTTGGTGAGTCAGTCGACGATCACGCAAATTGAGTCGTGACCCCTAGATTTACGTGGAAGACCTGTCACGAAGTCCATGGATATCCCATCCCACTTCCACTCCAGGACCTCTAAGGGCTGAACCAAGCCTGCTGGTACCTGGTGCTCTGCCTCCACTTGCTGACAAGTGATGCACCGTGAGACGAACTCTACTATAACATTCTTCATACCAGGCCACCAATACTGTCGTCAAAGGTCTTGGTATATCTTCAACACTCTTGGATGTACCGCTATAGGAGAAGTGTTGAAATCCATTAACACTTCCTCTTGAAGTGAAACTGATTCCATGGTACGTCCTCTGAAGAGGATGACGTGCTTCCCACCTTCAGAAAATTCATTAGGTGCCTGCCCTGCGGATATCTGAGCATGTCGCGTCTCGCAGTGAGCGTCCCCATGCTACGCCTCCCTGACTCATTGAAGAAGTAGAGGAGTGACTATAAGAGACTATAGATAGGATACTCTATCCATATCCACAATAGATATATACAACACGGCCAGCTGCTCTGTCGCCTCATTAAGTATCTGAATTCTTGATCTCTTGTTGAGTGCATCTACTGCTATGTTCCCCTTCCCAGGATTATAGACTATATCTAAGTCATAGTCCTGGAAGAACTTAGGCCATAGCTGTTATCTCAGGTTCATGTCCTTCTGAGAGAAGACACACCTCAGACTATTGAGATTAGAGTAAACCATGAACCGTTCGCTCAAAAAACTATGGGTGAGACTAGCCAATTGTAAGAACTCAACTTCACCCTTCTTCACTTGCGTTCTACAAGAGCTGCTAAGATATCTCCTTTATCAAAAATAGAAATCTGGTTTCATCCCCTGGATCAACCACAACCTTTGACTAATACAGTCAATCCTGACATGAACGGTACTAACTCATGTCATGGACGATGTCGTAAGGCCTCGATGCTAGTACCAAGAGATCCAACCGTTACTGTCACCTCCAAGGGTTGAGTCACACTATTGGTATCAGTGTGTGGTCACTAGGTATCCTCCAGTAGTTATCTCAAAAGTGAGGGTCAAGTCAATGGTTTTAACAGGAACCTCTTAGTATTAACCAGAAAAAGGCAGGAAAGCAAACATCACAAGGACGTGTGTGTTTTATTAATTCAGATAAAAGTACAAAGACACAAGGAAACCACAAAAACGACATTAAAAAAGCTAGAAGCATCATGAACAAAGGCCTCTATGCCTGGAACTAGTCCCAATCCTTTCCACCTACTTCCGAAGCTCCATGGTCATATGCTTCAGCTTCCTGAAGTTGTGCTCTCCCTTGTCCACTCATTCCCTACGGTAAGGGTGGACCTCCTGGTGGTGGTGGAAACACCTTGAAGCGTCATCCACCCCAAGTTTCACGACCAGATCCTCTGCCACGGTCACCTGCTCCTTGCGGTATGCCTCGATCGAACCTCTGCCTCGGCCTGGGAGGTCCCTCAACTGTGTGCTTATTGTCATAACGGCAAGTTAGACTATCACGAGTCATGTGACCAAGACCACCATAGGAGTAACAATGTATGCTCTTGGTAGGTCTTTCTCCACCCCAGGTTCCACACACACATGATCCTCAGTCATGCGGTCGACCAAATGTGGGTCTGGTCCTCTTGGACCTCTGCATCATCTATCTACTGCCAACTGTAGGATACTCCGCTGTATGTCAAATAGGAGTGGGTCTCGCTGCTGGTGACTGCTCAGCAAGGAAACTCTCCACCAGGAGGGCTCGATCCAACACCCCCGTCTGCGTCGAGATGCTGTGGGAGATAACTGAAGCTCCAATCTCTCACCTGATCCCCTACTCGAAGGTTCGAGCCCTAAGGAACGGGTCTTGTACCATATTAGAGGAGTAGCATGAGAGGTTGGTGAACCTCTCTAAGTACTGTGCTACATTCATCCTGCCCTGCTACAGATGAAGTAGATCCTGTATCCACACTGCTCGAAGGGTGGATGGTAAAAACTCCACCCGGAACAGGCTCCTGATGTCTGCCCATAGAAGTGTCGCCTCATCGTGCATTTGGAGCCTCAGGCTCCACCATATGCCTGCTTCTTCATGAAGGAGGTTGGCAGCAAGGATCCCCATGAAGTCTACATGTATCCCTACCAGTATGTAGACTCTCACCATAGCCTCCAGTCAAACCTCAACCACCTGTGGGTCTGTCTCTCCCCTGAACCTGGGTGGCCTCTAACACAAGAACTCATGCAGCGTGATCAAGTGGTGTGCATCACCTACTACAGGGGCTGGTGGCATCGGTGGCCCAACGGTAAGTGGTACCAATGGTGCCTCTACTGGTGCCTCAACCGGGATAGGGCCCTGTACTGAGTCCATGTCGCTCGGCGGGCTTTCAGTACGTACGACTCTCGGGGCTCTAGATTGTCATCTGCGGGGAGGCATCCTAAAAGAAATATATGCGACACGGTCAAAAGAATACCTGGTGAGCGGAACTGGTTTGAGCTGACTTAATGAAAACTTTTGAAAACACACACACAATCAGTGTTTTTGTGTACTAAGTTAGAAATCAGAAGTCATGGTCCTGGTGTATGGATACGTCAGTCACCCGCACCAATACTGGACTTCGTGAACTGAAAACCACACTTAGTATCCTTAACAATAGTACTTCACAGAAATGAAATATATGAGTCCTATGTTCTGTGGTAAAACCGACTCCTTTGATACCAATTTGGCATGACCCATCCCCCAGGGCCCATATCATGACTACCCAAATCCCACCTTCCATAGGCTAGGGGCTGGTGACTAGCACCAAAGGCGTAAATCCCCAAAATTGGGAAGACATTGACTTTCTAAATCTTAAACACAAACAACCAGAGTACAAGAGGAAGAAAACACTATGTAAAATCTATATAACAAGTGTACTGAATGTAAAGGGGTTGAAAATACAAGTCCAATAGTAATGTACAAGGAATGGAAAAACAGGTATAACTAAAAAGGAAAATAGTTGGAAGGTGTCTAGCAGCTCCTAGATCGTCCACCACGGATCCTACCTGAAGGGTAGGTATAGAAAGCCTCCTCAGTGCTCCACCCTTGTCCATCTCCTCCGGGTATCGTCACGTCATGAGGTCGACCTCCGGGTAACGTCCTGTCCTCACACACTCTACCTCGATCAGTGTTGTCTGTTGTCTGCATCCAACACAACGAGGTGCGGGCATAGACCGTGCAGGGATGAGTATAACGATACTCAGTTGGGACCTCGATACCCTCATGGTCTCAGAAAATACAACAAGGATAAACCAAAAAGTAGGATTTCAACGGATAACCACTACTTAGTTATATTCCCATACATATACTTATGTTATCAAGTAACCCATATCAATCATGAGGAAAACACAAAGGTCATTAACTCAGCTCAAATTATGATTTTTCATTATCGAAACCACAACTGCTAGAGAACTCCTCCACTTTCGAGTACAGTGGGCCTGTCACAACACCGAGGAGCTTCTCACTAACCTTAGACTACTGAGGTACTCCTCCTATCGAGTAATGCGGGTCTGCTGCCAAACCAGGTGCTCTGTCCGCTGTGGGTCTGCAGAAAAACCGGGTGGTCCCCCTAATAGCATCATAGGTACTCCTCCTGTCGAGTACTGCGGGTCTGTTTCCAAACCAGGTGCTCTGTCTTCTGTGGGTCTGCCACCAAACCGAGCGCTCTATCCACTATGCTAATCGAAACACTCCGAGTCGAATCGGTCAAGAATTCGTCAAGTCTACAGCTACTAAGTCTCTACACACTCTCTGCTTGTCTCCGGGAGGATCTGCTCAATGAACTACTGGTTGATTATCCAAGTGTCACGAAGACTCATAGGAAAGTATCTCAAAGGACCTCCACATCAAAGTGGTCTCAACTCAATAGATGGTGCGTCAATCGGACGCTCAGTCTGTGAGTTATTTTCATTTTAGTCTTGGGGGCCCACTTGGATTCGTGTACGAACTATCCTGACCGTAACTCAACTATACCCTAAAATCCAGTTGGGTATACTCAAGGGACAGTTATTCTCCAAGAATACCGGCACCACTGAAGGTTCGCCAAACAGACGTTCGGTGCCAAATATATGGCCCAAACACGCAAAGGGTCAGTAATGGGCCCAGGTCCGGTCCGACCCGGTCGGACCAACTCGGCCCAACCCCATCTAGACCGAACCAATCTGGGTCGACCTGGTCTGACTCACAAGGTCTGAATCGGCCCATTGGTTGGGTCAGCCCACGATTTTTTGACCCAGTCTACTGGGCCCAGCCCAGCGGACCGCGAGGGTGGTTCTTCTCAGTAGTCACCACGTAGGCGGCTTGGTAACTCGGCCTGAGAGACCGGGCCAGTTCTTCCAGTGGCACCGCGAGGAACGCCGCGGGTCGGCTCGAATGGTCTGTGACTGGGAGGCCAACGAGCAGGCCGCGCGGGGCACGGACAGGTTGACTGGTCCTTGGGCAGGCCGCAGGCACACCGGGTTGGGTACGACAGGCCGCAATGGCGCCGGGTAGGGGTTGGGCAGGCCGCCAGGGGCGCGGGCAGTGCGTCGGGGCAGCGCGATAGTGCGCCGGGGGCGCCGGGCTAGCAGGGAATCGCACCGGGGGGTACTGTGCTGGTGGGTCGGCTCACCGGGGATACCGGGCGGGTCAGGCAGCGCGCCGGGGGATGTCGGGCAGTCGGGGCACCATGCCGGGGGTGCCGAGCCGGTGGGGAAGGGCACCGGGGGGGGGCGTCGGGCCGGCCGGGCTGCATGCCGGGGGCGCCGGCCTGGCCGGGCAGCGCACCGCGGGGCATCGGGCGGGATGGGCTGCGCATGGGGGGGGGGGGGGCTCCGGGCAGGGCGGCAGGATACCGCGGGGGCGCTGGGCTACGCAGGAAGTGCGCCGAGGGGCGTGGGCAACGTGTCGGCGAGGCGCAGGGAGCCGCTTGGTCGTTGGTGAGGTTCGCGGAGGCCGCGGGTAACGCGGCCTTTGTTCGCCATCTTCGTCGATGTCACCTCATTTCCGTTTCGAAGTACACCACAATGAAAATAGACGGAGAGTGTCGGGGCGTGTGAGGTTGGCCTGAACTCTCCGTGTTTATGGTGATAACAATTGGGTGTTCAAAATCTAAAAAGAAAATAGAATGCTGGAGAAATAAAATATTAACAACAGAAATCCCCCTACCTTTGATTCTCCAGTAGTCGTTCGTTGACGAAGTCACGGGAAGTGGACGTCGTCTCATTGATGTCGGGAGGAGCTGACATCGTCGTTGGCGATGTTCTTCGCAGGCGGCATCTTCCCTTTCCTTGCCTCGAGTGAAGGAGGAAGAATAATATGCTAATCTTCGATGGAAGGAGCATTCTTCATGGGCGACGAGCGTTCTTCGTTGAGAGGATGAAGTCCTCTCAATCCTCCCAAAGCCCCTCTCAAGGTTCTCCCAACCAGAGGTTATGCCAACACCCACAATAATAAAAATATATCACCTTATTAATGTGTTGGCATAAAGAATTCAAAAGAATTCAAATGTGCCAATTCATTAAAAGAGGTTTAATTCATTAATGGTGAGGGTTGGCACAAAATTTATTGGGGGAAGGTGAGAAGTTTCAAGGGTTACACCGAATTAATTGGGGGCTTTAGAGGATTTGGAGAAGTCGGGTGGGCAACACCTAACAATCATCCCAAGGGGTTATGTGTGGGTGAGCCCCACCACCATAACATCCTCCCAAGGGCAGTTATGTGCGGGTGCGACCCACCACCATAACTTCTCATGGAAAGTTATGGTGTGGTGGCCCCCACCACTGACTTTCCTTTGGAGGTTCTAACTACCACTAAATAAAATAATGTTATTACTTTATTTTATTCAATTTAATTTAAAACCCCCGAAAACTATCTTCCACTATAGTTAAAACGCAAATACGGTGAAGGTCTTGCTAAGTAATCACTGACACTACGAGTTCAACAGTGCCCTCAGATTTCAGTTCTGAGAACTGGTTTGAATGATATAAAATTCTGAACATATGTTGATTGAATGTACCCGAACAAAACTTCAGAAATTGATTCTGGGCACACCAGATCTTGGAATCAAGCGCCGTCAGAAACTGCAGACTTGGAAAAATCCCAAGTATTGACAAATAAAAAAATTCAATAGAATTAAGGGTCTTTATAACATAAAACAATTTTTTGGAAGTGGGATATATAAATTTACATTGGATTAATTTTTGATATTTTTCAAATAATTTTCATCTTTTCATGAATAGTAAAACTATACTAAATTTTAATTAAAAAAACATGTTACATCGAAATAATTTTTATGGTTAAAGTATATTACTGAATGGTTTTAAATACTAAATAGATTATATTTTTATCATTTAATATAATTTAGGTCATTGGAATTAATTTTATTTTAAATTTAGATTTAAAACATTTAAATCTTTTGCAATGTTTGAACTTCTAAAATATGTTTTCTAATTTCAAAAATGAGATTAATTTTAAATTAATTACTATAACATATATGTTTTTAATTCTAAAAAATGGATTCCATATTAGTAATTGTTTGTCCTGGTTTTTTAAATTGATTTATTTAATATTTTGGATTTATAAATAGTAGCTTCTGTAATTTTTATTAATATGGTAAAAGGGTACATCTGGTAATTAAATGTAAAAATAATATTATAAAATTAACTTAACACATGTACTAATATCATTGTATTCATTTTTTTACCTAAATCAACATTAGACCGAAATTGTGTCATTTTAAAGCTACAAGGATGAGATTTAGACACTTAATTTATTTTATTTAACAAAAAGTAAAATATATACCACTAAAATTTTAATAATTATATCATTTTTAATAAAAGTTTATACAGATGATAAATTTGATTACAAATAATCATTTGAAATGTAATTTTGTTTTGAATGTAATTTATCTTAAAATTTTAGGATGTAAATTATTACCTTAAAGGTTTATACATTGATGATGGAGAAATTATTTAATTGATGAATAATAAATATTCTAATTTTTAGGAAAATAATATTAGCCATTAAAAGACATAAAAACTTGACCAAATCTTATTTTTAGAGTGTATTTCTACCATATTAATCCAAGATTCAAGTTATTGACCATTTTGAGCCTTATAGAAGAAATTATGACACTTATATTATTTAATTTAAAGTGATACTAAAGTTGTAATATTAATGTTTAAAAAAATATATCATTTTTTATGTTGGATTTTCCAAGATATATATTATAATACAAGTATTATTATAAAATTAGTATAATTATCTTTATTAGTGTATTTTATTTTAAAATTTTATTCAAAAAATTACTGTATTAAAAAACAACACAAAACTAATGTTGTAATTTTTTATTAATAGAGATAAAAAATATATTTTATTAGAATATTAAAATAAATATTATTTTGGATAATTAATATTTACAATGAATTTTATAGATGACCTTGACCTCTTAGTAATATAATAAAATATTTTTTTCAAAGTTATCTAATAATTTTAATATTCTTAAAAAACAATGAATTAAATAGTGTCAAAATTGACATTATTGATTGTTTAACAAGATAATGTTTTTTAAATTATTTAAAAATAATAAACCATTTTTTAAAAATATATAATAATTATTATATGGTATAGAATGTTTTAACGTATTTATTTACGGTCTAATTGATATCAAATAAGTATATATTTCACCATTTTAATGTTAAATTATTTGACACCCTAGTTAAAAATTAAACAGAATAACTATGATTTAATTAAAATGATAAGATTTAAATTAATATATAAACTTTTGTAAATTTTATTTTTTGATGATATTACCACCCTATATCATTTCATTGTTGAAACTGGGACATTTTTGTAATTTTTGGACGTGTTTTTATATTATTATAAATTAATATTTCTTTGAGTTTCCAAAAGTACCACGCACCTCAATTATAAAAGGGAAAATCCTCCCTCATTTCTTCCCAAATCATTGGGAATTAATTGTAATCTATCACCAGAAATGTTCCATTATAATCATCTCTATAGACATTATAACGGTTTTGGTTTTCTAAAAAGACCCACTATAGTGCTTTAAGAGGAGATTTAGAGGAAGCATGTCAAAAAGTGGTAATCTCATCTACCGATTCTTTCAAACATCTTTCTTATTATACTTCCTATTAATAAATTTTAAATTATAATGTAATAACTAAAATATATCATATATATTTATATGTTATTATGATTATAAAACAACCATATTTCACCTTCTATCCACATATGAAAAATGAAATCACCACACGTGCGTATGTATGGCTTACAGTCTCTATGTCGTGGCGTAATATGTTTTTCACGAAAACCTTACTTGGATTATTATAGTGATAGAAATAATGACTATATATTTTTATTTTAACAATAATATTTATTATGAAATATTATATACCATACACTTCAATTCCATTCCACAATTATGGGAATGGTATCATTTCTCGTGCGTACGTACAACTTACCTTCTCCACGATGCGATGTGATTCATTCTACACTACCTTCATTAAAGAGTGATTATATAAATGATATCAATGAATAAATATGACATATATTGTACTAATATAATTTTTAAATTATATAACTGAAATCTAATAATATGAATAATAACATATCCGACAAAACATGCGTAAGAAAATAAATAAGTTAATACCCAATAGACAAGTAATAATGTTACAAACAAACGCAAGATGATAATATGATCATATATGATATCATACAAATGAAAATGAATATAAAATAATTCAATGAAATTATTTTAATCATTATACAGGAGATTAAAATTCATACAAAGGGTATCCGACCTAAGTTAAGGGATAATTTCACAATCTAATTATTATCTGAGTTGTTTATAAGTAATTATTTACAGGGGCATATTTATCATCCACATCTATGTTTCCTAACTATGTAATACTATTTATATTGATCTATACTTTTTTAAAGTAAATTTTACCCAATAGTGAATATTTATTAAATGGTATGAAAGGAATCTTTTTTTTTTCAATATGTGGTACTTTTAGACTTATCTGAAAAAAATAAAAGAAGAATTTTTTATTTTAAATTATATGACATGATGGGTTTTTAAATTATCCTAACACCATATTTCCATGAATATTCCATTAAAATATTTCAAGGATAGTTTAAAATAAATTATTTTCATTTAATTTGTTTGGTATTTTGAGAAAAGAAATGTTTTTGAAGAAGAAATGATATTTTCCTCAAAAATTAATTTCAAGTGTTTAATGAAAAATATTTTCCTTAATAGATGGAATTATTTAATAGGGTTTTGATTGAAGTATATTACCCCAATTATTCTTATGTTTTTATTTTTATATTTATGGAATGATATTCATTAAATCTATCCATTTTACATGGGTTATTTTATAATGGAATGATGTTTAAGAAACCCTTTTTATTACATGTATTATGCTATGATGTATGATTTAGGTTTTTATGATACATTTAAGAATGATTTAATGTTGAGATTGGTGGGACCAATATATCCCTCTTGTTTGTTATTTGAATATTTATATCTCATGAGAGAGACAAGGTTGGAATGGTAAATGATATCTATTCAATAATATAGGGCTAGAACGAGGAGTAAGCTTGAATTAGTAATGGACTTTGTCCACTATGATGGTCTTGGAAAATCCCATGACTTAAATGAAATTATTTTATATTCTTATTTGTATGCCAAAAAATTTCATGTCTTGTGTTATTAATTTTTGGATTACATTAATTTATTCTTATGATTTATACCATGGCATGATATCACAATATTTCATATGCAGGATAAGATTTTTAAATGTTAGGTTCTTATGTGTTACGATTGTTATAATATTAATATCTCTCTATTTACCCTTACTAAGTATCTGATCTCAACCTTTATTATTTTTCTTTTCCTCATTTGATGAATAAGCGTATTCTGTTAGGTATATCTAAATGGGGTCCAGTTATGAAGGAATAAACAAGAGGCAATGTAGTTTTCTTATGAACTAGCCATTTATGTTTCCCAATTTATGAAGACACTAAACCTATACAGTCTTTTCATCGGTTTTTTAATATTTTCTAATGAATGTTCTTCAATTTCGAAGTAATATATATAAATATATATATGTAATGTATGAGTCTCCATATTCTATAATGATGGAGACCCATCTATGAAATCTATAAAAAATCATCCATTTTATACCATTTAACTAATCAATTGCATATGTGTCTACCCACTCATATAATCGATTTCATTGAATTCAATTCAATTAGTATACCCACTCATTCCATACATTTCAAAACCAATACATCACATGATTATACCCAATCATGTATTCTATCCCTATTCATTCATGTCACATGGGTATACCCACCCATTTAACTATTTTCAAAAAATCCATTAATACATTCATGGTTAGAATAACATGATGGCACAATTTAAAGAGGAATTACATCATTTAATCATGTAACTGAATTCAATTTAATTCTAATTTATCTTCCTAGAACTAGGAAAAATCAATAACACACCCCTTGGGTGGTTCATCAAAGGTCTAAACTAAGGAAAAGGCATGGAGGAAACCATATTTAGACTTTGGTTTGAGAAACAAACACCAACCCATCTTAAGGAACCTATGGTCATCCCAAATAGGTCAAATTTCATTTAATTCAATTATTTGAATTTATTTTTTGGGTTGTTCCAGAATGTCTGGTAGGTGACATAACAGTCGATAGCTCTATAAAGCACCAAAAAGATAAAAGAAAAGTATATACCACAAAAAATTTCTCAATAGTGAAGTAATCATTCAGTTTAAAGTCCTAATTCGACTCGTTTTAGGAGAAATATTATGAAGGGATGAAGAATGTAATATTTTGGCATATAATCCTAAATCAAAATATCATAAATGATTGCCTTAATATTTTAGAACTACTAAAAAAGAATTTAGATCATACTGATGTGGATCCTTTGTGACAAACCTCACTCAAATCAAAGATAGAATGGATATTAGATCTCAAATCAACATTTGTACTCCTTGAGAGATCAAAATAATGTCCCCTTTATTTTGTGATTATGAAAACCAAACTAAGTTATGAACGAAATTATGTAAATTTAAAATTAATAAAAACCCAACACAGAAGTGATTACATGGTTTAGGCACATAGATTTCCAACCCATTCAATTATCATGCATGGATTACTGTATGCTTGGGGCATAGCACATGGATCTCCCACACAGTTTACTAACCATGTGGAATCCCTGTGAAAAAATCTCGTTAAAACTGTTTCAATTATAGACCTAGTGGAACAAGCGTGAACATCCTCCCACACGATTTCCTCAAACCATGCAGTCTGTAAACCCCCTCTGTCTAGTGTCACATGGTTCAGTCATATCAAGACACTGAGTACGTATGTAGGCCTCCCACTCCCATGTATCATCCTTTAAATGGTTGTTCTATCAGAGCAACCATTATAGATGAACTAACCATCTTTAGAGAAACTTCATGCTTTTTTCAATGATATGAATCAGATGTTCCTCAAAGGATGAATCTTCATGTAACTCATCCTCCATGGGATGAAAATAATGATATGGGTACGAATGATAGAAACATCGCTGAGATACATGGATGATTTTTTGCATGGATCAGTACCTCTGAGGTATCTACAACCGATATGCTAATAACCCAACTCTCTCTAGAATCTCAAATGTCCTGACATATCATTCTAAAATTTGACCATATCTCTTGATATTCCTATTTTCCAACCTTGGTGAAACACATAAGAAGTTATGACCCCCAACCATGAACTAAATATGTCATCTATGGTGATCAACGTAGGATTTGATTGGAGACTTTGCATTATCAATCTAATTTTGAATCAACTATACTTTCTCAGAAGTCTCCCACATGAGACACAATCCTAATAAAGCAACATCACCTACCTATAACCCGATCGTGGGTGATTGGAATGGACTACCATACAAAACCTCATAAGGTTCCATATGTATTGTCACCTGATAACTATTATTGTAGGAAAAATAAACCTGGGGTTTATGCCTCTCCCAAGAACCCCTCAAATCTAAGACTCCTGTTCACGACATGTATTCAAGCACCTGTATCATATGCTCTGACAAACCATAAGTCTGAATGTGTTATGTTGTGATCAGTAGCACTTGTGTACCCAATACCCTCTAAAAACTCATATATAAATGAGGCATAAGGTGGCCGTCACAATCCAAAATAATATAGCATGGGACCCTGTGAAGCCATACTATCTCATGAATATAAAACCTCCCAATATCATCCACACAGAATGAATCATTGATCAAAAATAAATGAGAAACATTCTTGAGCCTATCAACAACAAACCACATAATATTATTACCTAGAGGTGACCTTGGTAAACTGGTTAAAAAAATACTTTGCTACATCATCCCATTTCCACTCCAGAATAGCTAACTAATGTACAAGCCCAGCTGGTTGCTGATGTTCCACATTCACCAGCTAGTAAGTGGAACACCTCATAGAATATCAACGATCTCTTACTTTATACTAGGCCATGAGTACTCACAATGTAAGTCATGGCACATCTTCGTGACTCTCAGAAGTAGTGCATAAGATGAAGCATGAATCTCCCATATCAGCTCCTCGTGTATATCCATAAGAACCCAAACCTGAAAATGGATACTCAACATATCATCTTTTCTTACAATCCATCCAATTGGAGGGTCCTCTCCTACCACACACTCCCGTAGTACAAGACCCTCTGATTTTGAAATCTTCCTCATACTCACTCAATCCAGCATTATAAAGGTGATAGATATGGATGAGAGATAAATCGTCCTCAAACTTTTGTTCACCTCCATGTGAATCTCTGAGAAAAACACCATATGATTCCACTTGTCACTGGAATATTACACTACCTATATCTAATTCATCCTAATCAGTTCATTAGCCACTTCATTTCCTTTACCAAATGTATAGGAAAGCTAAAATTCCAAAATTTTGTAATTACTCCACCCACCTTTGCAGCCTCAGATTCAGATCACACTGTGTAAATATGTACCTAATGATTTTTTAGTCCACGTATACCACAAAATTCTCCCTTGATAATTAATGTATCCAATAATTCTATGCGTGAACAAAAAACATCTAACTGGAGATCATGTGTTGGATAATTCCTCTCATGTGGCCTCATCTATTGAGACCCGTACTCCATGAATCTATCCCAATGCGTCATAAATGCTTTGATTCTAAGAATTTATTAATAAAAATACATATTATAGCTCTTTCCATGATATATTAGTATTATGACTAGTGCTAAAGTAAGCATTCCATTCTTCTCCTAAAAGGTTTTCTCATAAGAATTTCTCCATAAAAACTTCACACCCTTCTTAGTCAATTTGATCATCTATGGTGCTAAACCTGAGAAGTATTATATGAAATTTTATAGTAACCAAATGGCCCTAAGAAACTCAATATATCATAAATATTATAGGGATGTTCCCCTGAAACTACACCTCTCAGCTTCATTGGATCGACAAACACTCCTATCTCTAAGATGTTGTGACCTACGAAGAGAATCAGATCCATCCAGAAGTTTTACTTTTTTATCGTAGAATATAAATGATTATCTCTCAATGTATTCTAAATAAATTCAATATAATTTTCATGTCCATGTTGATTTTGAGAGTACAATAATATATCATCCATGAAAACCACCACAGAAGAATATAGGTAAGGATGTAACACTCTGTTCATCAATCCCTTGAAAACCGTTGGCACATTAATGAGACATAATGACAGAACAAGATACTCATATAGACCATACCTACTACGAAATTGTGAATGACGTATATTTATAGGCTGAACACATACCTGTTGATATTGATACCCCAAATCAACTTTCGAGAACACTCGAGCTCCATGAAGCTAATAAAATAGATCATCTATCCTTAATTAAGGATTTTAGTTCTTATTTTTTAGTTTGCTTATCTTCTATTAATCCATGGATCTCCTATTTTAATCATCCTCATTTTTTGAAAAAATGACTAGAGAACCCCATGAAGAAGTACTAGGTCGAATAAATCCCTTAACCTATAAATCCTCTAGCTACATACTGAGCTCTTGCAACTCCAACATAGTCATCCTGTAAGGTGTAATGGATATCAGTGCGGCTCCTAGAACTATCTTGATAGAGAACACAACTCCTCTCTCATGAATTAAACCATAAAATTTGTCCAAGAACACATACCTCAATTGATAAACCAATTAGAGAAAGTCCACTTGAATCACTCAGAAATCATCTAGATACAAACTAGTGATCTGGGTTTTTATCCTTCCATTCCCACGAAGCTCTAGTCTAGCTCAGGTTACTGGTACATCCAATTCACCCTTGTGAGTATACACTACACCCTCTACTTATGTGAAAATCACCCGTAGTATTAGTATTCAACATAAGATCAATAAGTTACTATCCAGTACTTCCTGAGTATGACATCAAAATCTTTCATATTGAGGATATAAATAAACTATATTAAGTGACACCTATATACCTTAAAAGTGCGCTCCCTGCACTAGAAATCACCCTCAATGATAATCCCCAATTGAGTTTATAGCATCATAAAACTCTTAAAAGAAAAAAATTTGAGCCCAAGGCATATCACTATAGGTGCAGTTATAAAACTATGAGATGCAACTATTTTAAAAAGAGAAGATGAAGTAGTAGAGGATACTAAAAATGAACCTCTCACTGTAGAAATCCTAAAACGCTGCTCTTTAAGAGGACCCTATACATAATAAATATGTCCTCTACCATTTCCATTTGACATAATGTCACTAACCTAAGTAGGTACACTATTATGTTTAAGTGTAACTGGTTCCTAGCTACCTCTTCCACGACCACCACCACCTCAACCTGATGATCCTGCACTACTCTTTCTCCCTACCTTCCAAATACCTAATAATATTGCTTCTATACTTGGCGTTAGAGCTAGCCCCTACCACTCATAGCTGAAGGGAAGGTCCTAAAAAACTACTACACATTCCCCATTCTACCACAATCTCCATACTCTACTAGGGTGTAGTCACACTAAATCGTCAAGTGACCTATACTTCCACACTGATGGAATAAAACTAAGCTACCAGTACAAATAGCATGACTAGAACATATTTTTGGGAACCCTCAAAACATCTCTTCCTTTCTGAAGATGTTGAACCATTAGGATGAGAGACAATAATACCCATATCTACCCCCTAGATTCACTTAGGTCCCCATCTATAATCAGCACCTGATTCACAATCTTAGTTATAGAATTCAGCCTAAAAACATTAACCTAGTATTTGATAGCATGTCAGAGAGGTTCCTTGAAGTGTATTTTCCTTGATATATCATTTGTAAGGTATGTTGATGCAATATTATTTACCAATATAAAGCCTTCTGAGTACACCATAACATTCTTCAGGCCCTGCTTTAGATGAATGAACACACTAGATTACTCTTTCCATAGAGTCTTGGGGTAAAAGTATTCAAAAAATAGGTATGGAAATCATTCCAACCCATATCTCACATCCAGATAGCTTGGTTCATTACATCCCACCAGCTCTTTACTGCTCTGCACATAATATACAATGCAAGATTTACCATCCTCTCAGAAGATGTCTCATGAATTTATAATATCTACAATGTATTCTATAGACATAGATCAACATAATGTGGATCAAAATCCCCAAAAAAAACCTGAGAGGATTCACCTGCAAGAACATTGATGTTAGCTCATCCATAGACAAGGATGGATGCGGTGTTCCCTGATAAGTCTTCAAAAAGTGATATAAACTCTCATAGAAATGTTCCTCAACACCTGTATCCAGAACAACATCTTGTGTCATGGATATAAGTAAAGGAGGATCCACCGGTATCCCATATACCACTACATCTAGAGTGTGGTCATCACCACCCTCCTTGCATTCCATTACAGTTTTTGGTGATGGCATGTCTCTAAAATGTTTAACACAAACCTAATAGAATTATAATATCAAAGTAGTAGCTCAATATCCAAGGATGTGTCAAAACCCTCTTAAAAGAAAGTCATAACCCATTTCCTACTCTTAAAGATATGATTTTGTAAATATATGTCACTAAAAAAACTAGAATATCTGCCTCTTACCACTAAAAAATTTTGTATGGGTCAATTCTATATTTTATATTCCATTTAATTTTCATTTAACATTAATTTGTTCAAATGATTTAACTGATGGCTCACCAAGTTCCAATTCATGAGTGCCCATAACATCTCATGAACCAAAACATTATGCCCATATAATTCATACCATATCTTATTTATTTCAGTTTAAATAAAATAATCAAATGGTGCATAATTTTCAAGTCCATAAGTTCCCTTACACAATATGAATTAAATTTTTTAAATCACCTATCTATCCACATCACAACATCTATCACAATAAGATGAAAGATTATCAAAATGACTATCACAACATCGCTCATCAAGTAATGAATCCTAAATGGAATGGCTTTATACATGGAATGTGATTTCTAGAAAGGTTCCTATATGATGAATGAGATGGAATACCCTCATATCATCAGGTTATAAAAGAAATATAACTACAATCAAATCAATGATAACAACACAACAAAAGTGAATCACCCAACTGTGGAATCAAATAAATTGTTATTGTAAAAATCCCAAAAACAATAATCCATTTATGGTAAATTTTCTTTTATCTATACATGGGTTATCTACTCCATAGGACAACTCATTTCCAAAATTCATTCCATTTATATTCCTATATATTGTTTCCAAATAGTAATGAAATCAAAAAATAAACCTTTGATACCACTTTGAAATGTCCCAAACCTGGATTCCACTCAACAGTACCCCAAGCCTAGTGAGTCAAGAGGCCTCAAGCACATCTCCCAAAATGCCAGAGGCTTATGACTAGCAGTGAGGAACTATCTGTGTCAGTTGGGAGACTATTGCCCCATCTCATCAAAGTGTAACACAATGATAATCATATCCAATTAATATTGGAAGCAATAAAACAAGCATAAAACATATACCTAATAGGAATATATAAAAATCTCAAAAGATGAATCAAATACAACGATGTAAATGTTTCTTTTATCATGGAAATTTCCAAAATAGGTATATGTCAATACAGTACAATACAAGTATCCAAAATCCAAAAAAATAGAAAAATGTTTCATAGTAGCATCACATGCCTCAACTTGGTTATATACTCCCATGCTCTTAAGTATCAATCAACAACATGAATTAGGTCATTTTCCCCTATCATTTCCTAGAACAATATAATCTATTTGGGTACCTGAGGTGGACCAAACATGGTGTGAGATAATCATCCCAGTAAGAAACAACCCATAGATATATTCATTTCTACGAATCATAATGTAATAAGCTAAAAAAGTATATGTAATGTAGGTAAAAAAGTAATTTTCATATAGAACATATCTTTGATAAAAAAGTGATACAAAATATCCAATTGATTCTCCCTAAAAATTAAGTGGCATGCTCCTAACAAGGAAACTATAAGAAAAAATAAAAAAACATCAAATCTATAGAATCCCTTATGTATGCTTTCCATATGGCCTTTAGGTATAATAAAACCATACAAAAATTCCATGTCCTTGATATAAAACCATGAATGTCATAATTTCTATGGTCATGAAGTATAATGAAGTGGATCCCATTTCCTCTACCACACCATAATAACCAAAGTGTCAGACCATGAAGGGTCAGATCCACTGTAACACCCTGAATGTTTATGAGAAGTATATTTTTTTATGTCTTATGTTATATGAAACACCAAAGAAATCATTCACTACACATAACACTGGCTTGGCTTGCGTTACACACAATCACGACCTTCCTCGATAGCGTGTGTAGTACGCAATATCGAGTTTCACTAAACAACGATATGCTATTAAAATATTATATAAACTAGCCGTTATGAATATTAATACCCACTTTTTGAAATTTTATAAATTTTATCACTCAAAATGGACTTTGTTTTTGGATTTGGAATATCTAAATTAGCCTAGGGTGAAATTTTTGTATTTTTCTGAAAACTTTCAATTTTTGATGAATAGTGAAAACACTAAGATATTGGTTAAACCCGAATTTTTATTTAATAATAATTTATTTTATTTAAACTTATTTTAGGTAAAAATAGATACATAATACTTATATAAGTTCAATGTAATTCATTGGAATCGTTTTATAATAATTTTAGATATATAAAAATTTTATTGATCTTTGCACCGTCTTTCAACCACCTCCTAGGAGCATTTGCAATTGTACATAAAAATTAATTTTACCGCTTCTATGAGTTGAATTTATAAAATACAATAGAAATGGTTAATATAAATGAGTAAAATGTGGTTCAATAAGATAAAAATAATTTTTTTTTGAATACTTACTTTTTTACATTTATTTACCATGGTTAAAAGTAAATATGGTAATTGAGGGTAAAAATGATATTATTATTACCCTAACACATGTCCTAATTATATTGGATAATTGTAATTAGACCAAAAAAATAGGAATAAAATATTACCATTTAGGTCCACTTGGATTAGATTAGGAGATTTTTTATTATTTTATTTAAAGAAGAGTTAAAAGGGTTAAAATCAAAGTTTAATAACTAAAAACATTTTTAATATTGGCTTATACATAAGATAAATTCAACAATAAATATTAATTAAAAATCTAAAAAGAGTTATTAGCTAATGGTATTTTATTTATAATTTTTAGATATTATATAATTTAATTTATTTATGACAAAATGATGATGCAGTAATTACCTTATTAAGGAAATATTAACATAATTGATGTTATAAATACCCAAATAAATGTAATTTGAGACTTTTTAGGAATTCTGATAATTTTATAGGTTAATTGGACATGTTGGGGTTTTATTTAATTAACTTTTTTTAAACTAATTATACTGTTATAATTTTCACAAAAATGAATTACCAAATAGTGTCAAAATTGACATAAAATAGTTTTTAAAACAAATATTATATTATTAATTTTTATTATATTCCTAAAAATCTATGGTTTGGTCAAATGACTTAGATAAGGTTATATATATTAATAATGAACCATTTTGGGTTCTTTTGGCTTGTTATAGTTAGCTTATTAACCATATAATGTAAGAAAACAAGAAGAAACTGTAAAAGTTAAATTATTTAACATAGAGTTAAATCTAAATGATAAGGTTAAAATAGTAACCTAAACTTGTATAAAATATATTGGTTGAGATTATTTCGACCCATACCCACTTTAGATTCTAAATAAATAAATTTGGAGCTATTATGAACTGAATATGACCTTATTATAAAATAATATGTTTAAGGTTTCCAAAGGTACCCCTCTCCTCCCTTATAAAAGGGAACCTCCTCCCTCTCCTCCTCACACAATTTTGAGCCTTAATGCTCGTCCAACCTCTACCAATTTTCCTTTTCAACTTCCCTGGAAACATACTAGAGGTCCTGGTATTTTTCAAAGACCAATTTTAGTTCCCTAAGAGGAGGTTTCAAAGAGGCATGTCGAAGAAGAGGTAATATATGTTACCGATTATTTAAAACTTATTTCTTCTTCTACCTCCTATTATTTAGTTGTTTCATTATGAAGTAATAACATCAATTTAAACTATATACTGATATTTTATTATAAATATGAAACATCCCTATTTAACCTTCTATCCATCATACAGAAAATGAAATCACTGCGCGTATGTACGTATTGAATACCATATTCATGCCATGGTGTAAACTGTTTTCCACCACCACCTTACTTGGATGGGTATAATGGTGTAAAGAATAACTATATATGATTATTGTAAATTGTTTTTTATTTTTAAATAGTATACATACACTTGAATACAATTCCACGATCATGGGAACGATATCATCGCTCGTGCGTATGTATGGCCTACTGTCTTAACAATGTGATGAGGCTAGTTCTACATGATATTGATTGAATAATGATTATATAACTAAATTTAATGAATTAATATGATATATATTACACTAATACTATTCTGGAAATGAGGTATCTATAACCTAAAAAGAAGAATGAAAATTTATTCTACAAAACATGCATAAGAACATAAAGCAATGAACACCTGAATAAAAAGTATCAATGAAATATTACTCATAAGAAGATAATAATATGACCATATATGTTATCATGACAATGAATATGATTCTGTAATAAGTCAATGACATTATTTAAATCATTATACAGGAGTTTTGGATACTTACGAAGCAAATCAGACCTAGGGTAAGGGAAAATCTCACAATCTCATTTTTATCTGAGATTGTTTATACATCAGAATTTACTAGGGAATATTTTTCATCCACATCCATGTTTCCTCAATATGTAATATTATTAATATCCTCCTAAAATTTTTTAAATCCAATTTATCCATTGGTGAGTTTTTAGTAAAAGATATGATATGAATCTTTTGTCATTTTTAGTACGAGGTACTTTTTGACTATTCCAGCCAAAATACGAGAAGAATGTTTTTCTAACTTATACAGCATGAATGGATTTTTATGATTTCATTGAACATTATATCCATGAAGCTCCATTTAAAAAATTTCAAGTTTATTTTTAATCAACTTATTTTAGTTTAAAATTGTATGACATGTTAAGAAAGGAAAAATGTTTTTGAAGTATAAATGATATTTTCCTCAAGAATGGAGTTCATGTGTTTTATCAAAATTATTTTCCATCTATGATAATATAGGGTTTTGTTTCTATCCCTATTTATACATTGATTTGATTATGTTATGATAGATGTATTTTTATGATATCCTTTTATCTTATATGTATTATGTTATGATGTCATGATGTTTAAGAATCCCATTTTTATTACATGGGTTATGGTATGATTTTTGATATTGTGGCACACATAATAATGGTTTCATTATGAGATGGGTGGGACCTATATATCCCTCCAATGAATTGGGTGAAGATTTATATCTCACGAGATAGACATGGCTGGAACGACAAGTTAATCCGGTTAGGTGATACAGTACTGGGTCGAGGAGTGAACTCGGTTCAGTAATGGACTTTGTCCACTATGATGGTCTTTGTAATGCGCCTGGACTAATATGAAATAATTTTATATGATTTTTTGTGTATGCCACAAAGTTTCATGTTTTATGTTATGATTATTGGGATTACATTTCACTACTATGATTTATCCCATTTTATGATATTATGATCTCTTTTGCAGGTTAATATTTTCAAAATGTTATGTTATTATGAATATGATATGATTGATATTTCTTTTGTTTACCCTTATTGAGCATTTGAGCTCACCCATTTGTATGTTTTCTTTTCTCCAGGTCAGGAAGAAGGGTAATATGTAGGATATGCCAAAAGGGACTCTAGATATGATGAAATAAATGGGAGACAATGAAGATGATTTATGAACCAGATTTTTATGTTTCCCAGCTTCTAAAGACACTATACCTATACGGTCCTATCATTTTTTTGTTATATGTTTTTATAAGTATGCTTCAATTCTGAAGTAATAAAGATGTATATAAAGTATGGGTCGTTATAGTTGGTATCAGAGGAAAGGTATAGTAAACCATTGGAAACTAGGATGTGAAAGCCTTAATAAAAACTCTAAGGATATTTCTAAACATAGAACATAATATTAGTGTTTTAGAAATTTAAATGAACAACCTATGATAAGACCTAAAGTGTGAAATTTTATTCTTGATTATGTGGTTTTCCTGTTATTATTAGTGTTTCTCACACTATGCTTCTCAGTTTAGTCAATGGATGGAACCTGAAGGAACGGTGTTAATGCTAAATGTGATGGGAAATGAAATGATTGTCCCCATGAGAAACCAAGAATTATGGGATCTAGATTGAAAAATCTCATAGTCATGCTCACACAACTTTCTCAAGATATGAATCTTGCTGGACTTCCAAACGAGCAAAATAAAGAGAAATATTATGTTGTATCCTTCATGAAGCAGCGTCCACCTTCATTTGGCGGGTCTTTTGATCCATTAGTGGATGAAAAATGGATCAATACCACTGAAAATATATTTTCAGTTCTACAATGTTCTGAACATGATAAAGTCATCTTAGCAATATATTGTTTGGTTGGTGACACTGATCAATGGTGGAATCTTATTAAGAATAAGAGGCAAAGGTATGAAATTGAGTCCATGTAATGGGACGAGTTCAAGAACTTATTTTTCAATAAGTACTTCCCTCGTATTCTTCAAACAAATATGGAGAAGGAGTTTCTTGAACTGAAGCAAAAGGATGATGAATCTTTTGGTTCCTACAATGCAAATTTTATGAGACATGCAAGGTACGCTTCTGGAATTATTATCCAACCTGAGAGTAAGATCAATCAATTTTTTAGTGGCTTTAAACCAAGTCTTCAAAATGCGTTATCCATAAGGGACTTAAATAGCTACGAGGAAATTATTTGATGTGATCTCAAGGTTGAGATGGAGATTGGAGTAACCCATCAATCATATGGGTTTGATAAGTAGAGGAAAATGGAATTCAAATGAAAATCTAAAGACCACACTAAAAAGAAGACGAGTTTTCTCTTATGCTCAAAGTGTGGAAAAAAACATTGAGGGAATTTTCTTAAAGGGAAAAGTAAATGTTTTAGGTGTGGAAAAGAAGGTCATCGGGAAGCTGAATGTCGAAATAATGGGAAAAAGGTGTCTAATGATGCGAATAAAGAAAGGGATTCACAGAATGAACCTCCTACAATTCAATTTTTCAAGTGCAATAAAATGGGGCATTATTCCAATCAATACCCAAATACAAGGGTTGTTAATGATGATCGAAGTCAACAAACTCTTAAGGCCAAAGAAAATGGAAAGTCACATGAAATTTCTATCGGTGATGTGGAGTATGATAACTAAATGGTGAAAGAAACACTTACCATACAATCTAAAGTAGAAAATGTTTTATTTGATTCCAGATCCACCCACTCTTTTATTTCTAAAGAATTTTCTAAGGGTATCGCCATATTACCTCAGCAGTTAGATATTGAGTTCGTTTTGACAACCCCTAATGGCACAACAGTTGCATCAAAAGTTTACAATTCTTCTCCGATTTAAGTTTGTGGGAAAGTGCTTCCTGAAAATCTTGTGATCCTTGTTATAGGGGAATTTGATGTGATTCTTGGAATGGATTTTCTTTCTTTATATGGATCTCATATCAATTTCCAAATAAGGGAAATCACATTAATATTCCCAATCAATCTACTATCATCTATCGATGCAAGGATGAATATAACCTTCTAGTGGAAATTTCTTCCATATTATGGGTCTTGAATCCAATAAATGAAGTTTATTTATCTTAAATAGATGTAGAGAAACTCAAGATTACAAATATTCCCATTGTATGAGAGTTTGATGATGTCTTTATGGAGGAATTTTCAGGTCTTCCTCCAAATCGTGAAGTTGAGTTTTCAATAGAACTCATACCGATTTCTATGCCTATTTCAAAGACACCATATAGAATGTCCCCAATTGAGTTGCAGGAATTGAAGAAGAAACTCCAAGACAATATTGATAAAGGATTCATATGCCCTAGTGTGTCACCTTGGGGAGCACCTGTTCTCTTTGTTAAGTGGAAAGATGGATCAATGAGACTTTGCATTGATTATCAAGAACATAACAAGATCAATATCAAGAACAAATATCCTCTCCCACGCATTGATGACTTATTTGACCAACTACGCGGAGCTCAATTCTTTACCAAGATTGATCATCGTTCAGAGTATCATCAATTAAGGCTCAAAAAATAGGATATACCAAATATGGAATTCCGTACAAGGTATGTACACAATGAATTTATAGTGATCCCATTTGGTCTTACAAATTTCCCTGTTATCTTCATGGATCTAATGAATAGAGTCTTTAGAAACTATTTTGATCAGTTAGTGGTAGTCTTTATAGATGATATTATTGTCTATTCAAATAGCAAGTAATAACATGAAGATAACTTGAGAATTGTATTAAAGACCCTAAAAAAGGATAAGCTTTATTCCAAATTTACCAAGAGTGAATTTTGGCTTCAAAAAGTTTCATTTTTGGTCACATAATCTCAAAAGAGGGGATATATTTGGATCCAACAAAAACAGAGGTTATCGAAAGATGGTTGAGACCAACAAAATTAACTGAGATCCAAAATTTTCTTGGTTTGGCTTGATATTATTGAAGTTTTGTGGAATATTTTTCATGATTATCTAATCCACTAACCAGGTTGACTCGAAAATAGAATTTATGTTCGTTTGGACGGAGGAGTGTGAAGATAATTTCAAAGAGTTAAAAAGAAGGTTACCCAGTGCACCTGTACTCACACTACCATGTAGTGGGGAATGGTTTGTGATCTACAGTGATGCATCCAAGAAGGGATTGGGGTGTGTTCTCATGAAAAATGATATGGTGATAGATTATGCCTCATGACAGTTGAAAATCCATGAGAAAAATTACCCAACTCATGATTTGGAGTTAGATGCGGTAATCTGTGCATTAAAATATGGAGGCATTATCTTCATGGTGAAAGGTGTGATATTTATATAGATCATAAGAGTTTAAAGTATATTATCACACAAAACGAGCTGAATATGTGCCAAAGAAGATGGTTTGAGCTGATTAAGGATTACGACTGCTCAATTCATTACCACCCTGGGAAAGAAAACAAGGTGGGAGATGCATTTAATAGACAAGACCATGCTATCTTATCCATGATGAAGATAAAAAAGATACAATATTTATGGTTTTAGAAAGGATGGATCTTATAATTGTAATGGAAGGGGAAAATTCCTATCTTTCTCAAATTAATATTCTACCATATATACATGTGAAGATTAAATAGGCACAAAAAGAAGATGTAGAGTTACAAACGATTGTTAGAAATATTCCTGAATTCAACCATGATTGTGATGGGATAATAAGGTTCAGGAATTGGGTTTGTGTTCCTCCCATCCCAAAATTAAAGAAGGAGATGCTGGATGAGGCTCATCGTTCTTCATTCTCTATTCATCCTGGAAGCACGAAGATGTATAGGGACCTAAAAGAGTACTTCTGGAGGGATGGCATGAAAAGAGATGTTGCTGAATATGTCTCCTGATGCTTGGTTTGTCAGCAAGTAAAAGCTGAGAGACATAAGTCTAAGGGGATGTTACAACTATTACCCATAACCGAATGGAAATGGGAAAACATCACTATAGACTTTGTCACCAGACTTCCTAAAACATCCAAAGGCAATAATGCTATCTGGGTCATAGTTGATCGTCTTATGAAGTCGGCACACTTCATTGCTATTAGAGAAGATATCTCTCTTGATCAGCTTGCCAGGATATATGTAAAGGAAGTGGTAAGATTTCATGGAGTACCACTTTCCATTATATTTGATCGAGATCTGAGCTTTACCTCGATGTTCTGGCGAAGTCTTCATCATATTTTAGATACATAGTTGATTTTCAGCAATGCTTATCATCCTCAGACAGACGGTCATTCTAAGAGAACAATTCAAACTCTAGAACATATGTTAAGAGCATGATCTATGGATTTCAAAGTTTGCTGGGATCAACACCTACCATTGGTGGAATTTTATTATAATAATAGCTTTCACTCTAGTATTCAGATGGCCCCATTATGATGCTCTCTATGGAAAGAAATGCAGGACTCCAACTTTCTGGGATGAAGTTAGCGAAAGAAGGCTATTAGGACCTGATGTTTTTGATTAGATGGTAGAAAAGGTAAGATCTATTCAACAACACATACGAGCAGATCAGAGTCGACAAAAATGTTATGCCGACAACCGAAGAAAAGACCTAGATTTTGAAGTGGGTGATAAAGATTTCTTATGAATATCTCCTTAGAAGAGAGTAATGAAATTTGGAAAGAAGAGAAATTTGAGCCCTATGTATATCGGTCCATTCAAAATACTGGATCATGTTGGGAAGGTGGCCTTCTGATTGGAACTTCCACCGAATCTCTCTCAAGTTCATGATGTGTTCCATGTATCTCTCCTGAGAAAGTATATACCCGATCCTTCACATGTACTAATCTCAGAAGTTGTACCGCTGGAGTAAGATCATTCTTATAAAAAACAGCCGATAGAGATTCATGATCGTAGCAAAAAAGTACTACAGAACAAGACCACTCGCTTGGTGAAAGTTTTATGGAGGAACCACCAATTAGAAGAAGCTACATGGGAGCTTGAGGACATTATGAGAGAGAGGTATCCTCATCTGTTTGTTATGAAGTGATGAATTTTGAGGGCAGAATTCATTTTAAGGGGGGTAGAATGTAACACCCTGATAGTTTATGAGAAGTATATTTTTTATGCCATAAGTTATATGAAACACCAAAGAAATATTTCACTACACACAACACTGTCTTGGCTTGCGTTACATGAAATTGCGTCCTTCCTCAATAGTGTGTGTAGTACGCAATACCGAGTTTCAGTAAACAATGATATGCTATTAAAATATTATATAAACTTGCCGTTATGAATAGTAATACCTAATTTTTTAAATTTTATAAATTTTATCTTTCAAAATGGACTTCGTTTTTTGATTCGGAATATTGAAATTAGCATAGGGTGGAATTTTGATATTTTTATGAAAACTTTCAATTTTTTATGAATAGTGAAAACAATGAGTTATTGGATAAAACCGACTTTTTATTTAAATAATCATTGATTTAATTTAAATTTATTTTAGGTAAAAATAGATAAATAATACTTATATAAGTTGAATGTAATTCATTTGAGTCATTTTATAATAATTTTAGATATATAAAAATTTTATTGAACTTTTCACCGTCTTTTACCCACCTCCTGGGAGCATTTGCAATTGTACATAAAACTTAATTTTACCGCTTATGTGAGTTTAATTTCAAAAATCCGAGAGATACAGTTAATATGAAGGGGTAAAATTTAGTTCAATAAGATAAAAATAATTTTTTATGAATAGTAACTTTTTAATTTTATTTACCACGGTTAAAAGTAAATATGGTAATTAAGGTTAAAAATGATATTATTATTAACCTAAAACATGTCACAATTCTACTGTATAAGTGTAATTCGACCAAAAAAAATTAAAAATAAAATATTACCAATTAGGTCCACGTGGATCAGATTAGGACATTTATTATTATTTTATTTAAAGAAGAGTTAAAAAATTTAAAATCAATTTTTAATAACTAAAAACATTTTTAATATAGGAGTATATAAAAAATAAATTCAAAAATAAATTTTCATTAGAAAGATAAAAATATTTCCTACCTAATGGTAAATTATTTATAATTATTAGACATTAAATAATTTAATTTATTTATGACACAATGATGATGCAGTAATTACCTTATTAATGAAATCGTAACACAATTGATGTTATAAATACCCAAATAATTGTAATTTGAGACTTTTTATGAATTAAAATAATTTTATAGGTTACTATGACATGTTATTATTTATTTACGTAACTTTTTTTGAACTAATAATGCTGTTATGAGTTTCACAAAAATCAATTACCAAATAGTGTCAAAATTGACATAAAATAGTTTTTAAAACAAATATTATATTATTAATTGTTATTCTATTCCTAGAAATATAAGGATCGGAAAAATGAATTAGATAAGGTTATATATATTAATAATGAACCACTTGGGGTTCGTTTGACTTGTTATAGTAAGTTTATTAACCATATGGTGTAAGAAAACAAGAAGACACTGAAAAAGTTAAATTATATAACTTAGAGTTAAATCTAAATTATAAAGTTAAAATAGTAACCTAAACTTGCTTAAAACCTATTGTTTGAAAGGATTTTGACCCATCCCCACTTTATCTTTGAAATAAATCAATTTTCAACTATTATAAACCGAATAGTACTTTATTATAAAATAATATGTTTAAGGTTTCCAAAGGTGCCCCTCTCCTCCCTTATAAAAGGGCACCTCCTCCCTCTCCTCCTAACACAATTTTGAGCCTTAAATCTTGGAAAAACCCTGCCCATTTACCATATAAACATCCCTAGAAACATACTAGAGGTCCTATTTTTCTTCAAAAACAAATTTTAGTGCCCTAAGAGAAAGTTTCAAAGAGGCGTGTCGAAGAAGAGGTAATATTTGTTACCGATTATTTCAAACTTATTTCTTCTTCTACTTACTCTTCTTTACTTGTTTCATTATGCAGTAATAAAATCAGTATCACTCATATAATTATATGTTATTATAAATATTAAACAACCCTATTTCACCCACTATCCATCCTATGTAAAATGAAATCACCTGCGTACGTACGGAATACCATCTCCACACCGTGGTGCAATCTATTTTCCACCACCACCTTACTTGGATGGGTATAATGGTGTCAATAATAACTATATATGATTATTGTAAAGTGATATTGATTCTGAAATAGTATACATACACTTCAATATAATTCCACGATCATGGGAATGATATCATCGCTCGTGCGTACGTACAACATACCGTCTCCACGATGTGATGTGACTCGTCCTACATGATATTCGTTGAATAATGACTATATAAATGAATTGAATGAATAAATATGATATATATTACACTAATAAAATTCTAGAAATGAGTTATCTATTACCAAAAAACTAGAATAATAATTTATTCGACAAAACATGCATAAGAACATAAAGCAATGAACACCCAAATAACAAGTAGCAATGAAATATTACTGATAAGAAGATTAGAATATGACCATATATGATATCATAATAATGAATATGATGCTATAATAAGTCAATTACATTATTTAAATCATTATACAAGAAGTTCAGATACATACGAAGTAAATCGGACCTAAGGTAAGGGAAAATATCGGAATCTCATTTTTATCCGATATTGTTTATACTTCAGAATTTACTATGGAATATTTATCATCCACATCCATGTTTCCTCAATATGTAATATTATTTCTATCCTCATACAATTTTTTTAAATCCAATTTTACCCACTGGTGAGTTTTTAGTAAAAGATATGAAAGGAATCTTTTGTGATTTTTAGTACAAGGTACTTTTTAACTTTTCTGGCCAAAGTATGAGAAGAATGTTTTTTAACTTATATGGAATGAATGGATTTTTATGATTTCATAGAACATTATTTCCATGAATATTCCTTTACATGTTTTCAAGTTTATTTTTAATCAACTTGTTTTAGTTTAAAATTATATGACATGTTAAGAAAGGAAAACTGTTTTTGAAGTAGAAAGGATATTTTCCTCAAGAATAGAGTTCAAGTGTTTTATCAAAATTATTTTCCATATAATATAATATAGGGTTCTGTTTCTATCCCTATTTTTACATTTATTTTATTATGTTATAATTCAATTAATTTTATGATGTCCTTTTATCTTATATGGATTATGTTATGATGGCATGATGTTTAAGAATCCCATTTTTGTTACATGGGTAATACTATGATTTATGATTTTGTGGCACACATAAGAATGGTTTCATTATGATATGGGTGGGACCTATATCTCCCTCTAATGCATTGGGTAAAAATTTATATCTCATTATATAGACATGGCTGGAACGGAAAGTTAATCTGGTTCACTGATACAGGACTTGAACGAGGATTGAACTCGGTTCAGTAATGAACTTTTTCCACTATGATGGTCTTATAAATGAGCCTTGACTAATTTGAAATGATTTTATATGATTATGTGTGTATGACACAATGTTTCATGGATTAATTTATGATTATTGGGATTACATTTTTCTACTATGATTTATCCCATGTTATGATATTATGATCACTTTTTCAGGTTAATATTTTCAAAATGTTATGTTCTTATGAATATGATATTATTGATATTTTTTTTGTTTACCCTTACTGAACATTTGAGCTCACCATTTTGTATGTTTTATTTTCTCCAGGTCAAGAATAAGGGTATTAAGTAGGATATGACAAAAGGGACTCTAGATATGATAAAATAAATGGGAGATAATGAGGAAGATTTATGAACTAGTTGTTTATGTTTCCCAGTTTATAAAGACACTATACCTATACGGTCTTATCATGGTTTTGTTATATGTTGTAATAAGTATGATTCAATTCTGAAGTAATAACCTAGTATGTAAAGTATGGGTCATTATATCCACAGTGTCTAAGACCAAGGAATCCTCAATGAGCATCATGGGAATCTAGATGGATGCTCAGTATATGCACTTGTTGGAGTCCAAGGACCATGTATACCAACATGTTGTACACAAGTACATGAAATTCGAATCCAAGGGGTAGCAAAGCACGAGGAATCCCACAGAATCAAGACCCAAGAATCATCACTACTCATGGAATACACTACCAGGTTCAATATCAATGGACAACCATCCATGGAATATATAAAAACATTCATCTATTTATTACCATTTATCAATTCAATTCCATATAAGTAGACACATTCATATATCAATTTAATTCAATTCCATTCAATGAATATACCCACTCATTTAATACATTTAAAACAAAATACATCTTCTGACTATACCCACTCGTGTATTCCATTCCCATTCATTAATGTCACATGGATATACCCATGTATTTATCACCATTTATAATTAAACATATCACATGTTCATACCCACCCATTTAACTAATTCCAAATAAGCCATTAATACAATCATGCTTAGCATGACATGATGACACAAATCAAGGAGGAAGTACATCTCTTAAGCATGTAATTCGATTCCATTTAATTCCAATTGATCTTTTTGTAACTAGGAAAACACAATAACATGCCCCTTGGGTGGTTCATCAAAGGTCAAAACTAAGGATAAGGCATGACACACTCCATGGTGGCCTTGGGTTAGGGAAACAACCACCAACACATCTCTATGAACCTATGGGCATTTCTAATAGGTCCTATTTAATTTAATTCAATTATCTGGTTCAATTTATGGTCATGTTAGAAAGTATGGAGGGTGAAATAATGACTGATATCTCTATAAAGAACCAAAAGAAGAAAGAAAAGTATATACCACATAACATAGCTTGGCCGTGAAGTGCTCATGTAGTATCAAGTCATGAATCTACTCATTTTAGTATAAATTTGAAGAAAAGATGAAGAATTAGAAATTATGGGATATGTGACTAAATACAAATAGAACAATTGATATCTAGAATAATTGAGAATTGATAAAAAGGATTTTATATCTTACTTATATTGATCTCATGAGAAAAATCACACTTGAATCTGAGATCAGATGGAGAGTAGATTAAAAATAGATGTTTAGACTCCTTGAGATCTCAAAAATAGTCACGTTTATCGTGCCTTGAAGAAAACCCCCAAAAGGTTATAAGAGAAATTAATTTAATTATAAATAATTAAAAAACCAACACATAAGGGTTTGAATAATTTAGAAGAATGGTTTCCCCAACCATGCACTGATCAATGCGTGACTTCTTATATGCTTGGTAAATAGTGCATGTTTTACCCGCATGATTTTATAACATGTAAAAACCATATGAAATTCCACTGTAAAAATCAAAACACTTGTAGATTTGGTCACGTAGGGGAATGCCTCCTCCTACAAGGTTTCCCCAAACTGTGCAGCCTAACACCCCCTTTGTCTAGCCTCACATGGTTTAGTCAAACCATGTGTCCTACACTATATGGTTTTCACTAACCATGTGTCGAGCCATTTTCATCCCAAAAAGTGGTTCATGTCTCTAGAAAAGCCCCAGACTCCTCCAAAATAATTGTGACAATAAAGGGTACTCACATAAGGCTATATTTAAGATTTTAAACTAAAAAGAATTGATTTTTACCTCATAAAAAACCTAGGATTGTATAGTTTATTTATGGAGGAAGGAGTGGTGGTTAAATCAACTATTGAAAGAATGTAATTTAATTTAATCAATAAATATTGAATATTTTCTCTTAGAAATTATGCAACCAAAATCTCTTTTACAAACTATCCTCTAGATGATCCATATGTCAGAGGGGGGTATCATGTCTTATAAGAATTAAAATATGATTCATAGAGAATTTTGAGAAAAACCATAAAAATATTTATTGGATAAATCACCTATTTTATTTATGCATCATTCAAATAATTACACGAGTTTATCACCCATTTTGATGAAGATTATGAGAAGAGTATAAATTTAATAACAAAAAAATTAATAATTTACATAGATCACAGAAATATTTTTTTCCAAAATTATTATAACTAATGATATTAGAGAAAATTTCTCTAATGATTAAAAGGACTGTATTGATGAAATCCTAAAGAATTTTTAAGCCATAGAAATCATTATTTAGATTTCCATTCCTTATTAGAAAAAATCATTCTATTAATATTATGAATTAAATTTTCTATATCAAGTGAAAGAAGATAAAATTTCCTGATAATATATTGATTGAGAAGATTAAAATTCATGAAGATCTAGAGAAGTATTTTTATATGATCAAAATGGAATTTAAAAAAAATCAGTGGAGGATTATAAAAATACCCTTAATATGAAATATATTGAAATAGATTTATAATTAGAACATTTGGATTAAATATCTTATAAATTTCCAATTTTTTTATGATATAAAATTAACTCCTTAGGGTATGATAGAACATATTATTACATATAAAATAGTAGTTAGAAGATCACATATTAGTTTTTTATTGGTGAAAAGGATTGATATAATTCTTGTAAAGTATTATATGGTTGTACCAAGTTAAATTATGACCACATAACATCATTTATTAATTTTATACCTTGATATTAATAAATATATGAGAAATATAATAAAATAAGGAATCTAAAAATTAGATGGATGTCCCTAAAGTATAACACTATAACGGAATATAAGAATATACTTCATAAAGGTGTGTATTGAGAAAATAAAGCAAAAAACTTAATACATGTGGGATGATATGAATAAATGTTTCCTCGATATAGATACTTATATTCTTATATTACAATAAGGGGGTTTCCTAGTAGTAAAAGAATAATGGTGTTCTAATGAGAATGTTAAATTAAAAGTTAAATTGGAATAAGAGTTTTTTAAAGCATTAAACGTTTATTTTAATAAGGATACTTGGCCTTGATATTACATTCCTCATAAAGAAGATAAAAAAGAAGTTAGTGAAGAAAAATATCTAGTATTTTATGAATTTTATCTTGTATTAAATAAAAATAATAGTTATAAAAAATAAATATTTTATCTATAGTATAGAAGAGAAAATATAGAGATTTAGATCTAGTTCAGTGCATTAAATATGAAAGAGTATGTACCCTTTTTGAATATGAGGAAATTAAGAAAATATGGGTATTATTACTTAATAATCTATTCAATGAAAATTGGATGTGCATATTAGAATTATAATATATATATATATTGGAAGAGAAAAACTAAATTAAATTTATTGTAAAAAAATATATCTTTTTGAGGTTAAATATGATTTATTAAAGAAGGAAAAAGTGTAATGTAGTTGGGGTAGATAACATCTATAATGTATTGTGGAAATATTTAATAGATTTTGGTGTTAATTGGATTATAGGGTTATTTGTAGAGATTAGGAAATATCATAAAATTCTTGATCAATTGTTCAAGAGTACATTAATACCTGTAAATAAACATAAATGATATATATTTTTGGGATATATAGGTGGATTAAGCTAATTATTCATACAATTAAACATTGAGTGAGATTAATTTAATATAGGATTTAAATAGAAACTAATGTTGAAGATAAAACATTTGGTTTCATACTTAGACATTTGGCCACAAAATAAATTTATTTCATTAGAGATATGATGGATTATTATTGATAAAAACCTGAATATTTCTATATTATTTCATTAATTTCAAAATTTCATAGGATAAATTGACAATATAGATTTTATGGAAATAACTTGAATGAATTTTTTTGAATGAAGTGTTCATAGAACTCATCCAAGAAATGTATGAAGGGAGATTAACTTAATTTAGAACTCCATTAAGTAACACTACAGACATACATGTCCCGATAGGACTGCATAAAAATTATAATTTTAGACCATGCCTTTTTTATTTGGTTATAGATGAACATAATAACTATATTCAAGATGAGATAACTAATTACATTTTTTTAGATGATAAATTTATCATTCCATAATTTAATGCTTCTATAAATTTAATGTTTAATATTTGCGGTGGGACTTTTAAATTGAATGTTATTTATCTTAATAGGGATATGATAAAATATATAGTGTAATTTTAGCAAATTATTTTCTAATAAGGTTATATATGTGAGATTGGGAGACCATTATTTTTAAAAATTTGATTATTTGATATATTTAGGCTCATTTCTACAATGTGATAGAGATATTAATATAAATGTCTCCCATAGGACTAAAACTATATTGAAAAAATAGAGAAATGATTATAAGGTGCTTTTTTATTATATAATTCCTTTGAAATTGATGGGTAGAATTTATAGGACTATAATTTTATAAAAATATTCTCTATCGTAGTGAGTGTTTTCCATTGGAGGGTCATATTGAATAGAAAATAAGGTTAATATAAATTAATGTTTTAAGAAGGAAATGTAGAAATACAAATATGGATAATATTAGAAATGTATTTGTTTGAGAGAAGATTAGAGTGGATCTGAATTCTAAGAAGATGTATGAAACTATATTAAGATGGTTTAGACATGTAAAAAAGGAAACATAGGGATACACCATTAAATTGGGGAAACATAATTAGGAATACTCTTTTTAAATGTTTTAAAAATAAAGGTAGTCATTAAAGTATCCTTAAATAAATTGTGGAAGAAGGAATTTTTATAAATGATTTATATGAAGATATGTTCTTAAATAGAGATAATTTACAATATTTTAACAATATAGTCTAACCAATTTAATAGGGCCAAAGTATAGTTTATTATTCTTATTATTGTTGAGTATTCATAAACTACTGTGAGAAAATAAGCCACTATAAATTTTATTATTGAGGTACTTTATGAAAAATGACTTTAAAAACGAGTAAATAAGATATTTAGATAATATAATTATTAATCAATAGTAATATCTAATCAAAATATATCATCCATTCTTGAAACTAATGATTTTAATAAATCTATTTTTATACATGGTGGAGGATTTAATTCAAAATAGTGACAAACATCGATGAATAAAAGTTGGAAGAAACCAACCACTACATATATATTGGTTGTGATTAAGTGTTTTTAGAAGATATTCCCCATGGTAAGACTATATGAAGAATAAAAATTCATAAAAAAATGTAAATATGTTTGGATGTCAGTGTCTTAGAGAAATTGATCATGATATTTTAGCTACTTATGTTGTATTGAAAGGTTTCTATATAAGTATTTTGACTATTGGAATAATGTAAATATAAAAAAGAGTCCAAATAAAGGGGTGCAATTATTAAGTGAATTAAATTAAATCATGAAATTATAAAAATATATTTATCATAAATAGGTTTGGAAACTTGAAGAAACTATATAGAAAATTTCTGTGAGAGCAGTCATAGTGAAGAAGCACGTTGATAAAAATCATCCAAGAATGTTCCAAATGTTACTGAATAAAATGGACAAAAAGTAAAAATACCATTTTTGTGAATAATAATATTTATTCATGATTTGTTTTTAAGGTAAATAAATTTTTTTAATCAATATTAACCTTGATGATCAAAAAGTGTGCTTCCCCCATATAGAGAATCTGCTTTTTCATGAAATTAGAAAAACCGTAGAATTTTAAAAAAAATACATCAGTGTTGGTGTTAATAGATTAATTATTTGTCTTAAAAGGAGTTAATCAATATGATAATTAAATAGTATGAATTTTTTACTAAAGTGTATTTTTAAGAATCCAAGTGGAATTCCCAATCAAGCTTACCATGTTTGTAAAGAATTAATGATCATTTGGATTGTTGAAATAAAAATAGAAAGAATATGTAGAAATTATAAGTGAAAGTCTTTTATAATGGTAGAGTATTAGTTCCATACGATGAAATAAAATTTCAAAAAAGGTTGAAAAAATTGATAACCTATGAATTCATGATAATATTTGGGGTAGGTGAAAACAATCTTGTCACATTTCAAAGTATTTTTTTTTTAATCATCCTTCTATATCTGAATTGATGTTTAGAATTAAAATAACAGAACCAAAAATACCGTGTTCATTAATAGTAATATTTATTATGGGAGTTAAAAAAATATATTGATAAAAGTAACAGAATCATGATAACCAAAGAGAACGCTACCTTGAAAATTCAAAATGAAATCATGAATGGTTATTCTAAAGTTAAAACTTAAATAAAATGAGTAAATTGGATGCAAATCATTTCTAAATATTATTTATCTCACTAATAATTAATGGAGTTCCAAATTTTTCCCACATATAGTGTTTTTAATATTTACATATAGATAATTAAAGGTGATGCATCTGTAAGGGGGTAACTAGCTAGAATGTTTCCTATCAAAATTTGAAATTATATTAAATGAAACCATCTTGGAATGATCTCATTTCTGATATCCTTAAAATTTTGATTGTTAAATATATCATCCATTATTTAGAAAATATGGAGTTTATACCTTTATGGGTAGTACTATGTGAAATGGTTAGAATCATTTATTTCATGTGAAGTCTAAAACTATTGAATTTGGTTTAATATATTTCATTAAAAAGGAATGTGTACATTTTTTATAATTATTTTCTAAAATAAATAGGATTTCGTTAAAGGGGATATGATTAATTGATCAATAACATAGAAAAATAAAGATTAAGTTGTATATGGACTGATTTTGGATGATTTATCGACATGTTATATTTTAAAATATGTCTTAAGAAAATTTCTATAATTAATGTTTCTAAAATTTTATATGAATATTTTAAAAAAATGCTATTAGGCTATTTTTTTAACATCCCAAGGAAAATAATTCTGAGATTGGTATCACATATTGAATAGTGTGTGGATAGATTTTTTATATTTTTTAATCAGTCTTATTTTCTACAGAGGTTTATCAAGAAGACTTATAATTGATTAATTGGTGTATGATTTCTATATATATGTGATCCACCTTTCTATTGACAAGAATATATTTTTACTATGGGGAAAAGTAGATATTTAAATAAAGTATAAGATTATAAGTTATCTTCCTTATAATTACTTTTATACCTTAGTATATATTGACTAAACTTCATAGAAAGAAGAAAATGAATAGGACATATTGACATGAATTTTTGGTATTATTATTAAAAGAAGATGCAGAGAGGGGGTTATTGGACCAATTCTACGTTGAGTGGAATTTTCTTAATAAGAATGTTGGTTATAATAATGATGTCAATATGAATTAATAAATAAAATTTGGAATGAGAGAAAAGTACCCATGTATGTATGTTGATAAGAAGAATGGAGTTTCTAGGAAATGGTGTTAATATATATTGAAGATACAAACATTATAAAAAAATGGATTTATGTTTTGAAATCATTTATAATTGATTATAATAATTGATTTTTTAATAATTTGAAAGTTACATGTGAGAAGTGATCATTATTCATGTAACGAAGGATTATTTGCTATTTTATTTTATTAGAGACCCATTCGAAAGGAAAATATCTATGATATTTGTTTTCTAGATGAAAATAATAATAATATATAGAGAATAATCATTTTCAAAAAAAAACTTGTAGATGGTTTGTATGCTAAAACAATGAGTATAATTTTTTTTCATTCTTATGGTGTAGAATTAATATGGAATCTTTTTTTATCCACTATGATAAATAATATTAAAAGTTGTAATGAGTTATATAGAGTGTGAAAATTTATGAATATTATATCTCTATAAAGATACTATAAATTTCAGTTTTGAAGTACAATCCATATATTAGTAAACCAAGAATAGTTATATATCATATTAAAATATTATTTTATGATGTTTAAGGAAGAGTTAAATATGGTTGGGGAAGAGTAATAACATTAAAATACATTAAGGAGTGTTTATTTATGGCATAAAGCATTGGAATTATTCTGGTGATGATTAATGATGATTTGAAGATTCTAAAATGAAATTTTCATTTTTTGAGTCGTGTTAAGAAAATTAGACGTGATTATAGAAATTTTAAGTTGTAGGTTGTTAGAAATTTGAAAAAGTACATGATATGTATTGGTAACTTCTTAATATATATGGATCACCCTGTGCAATATTTTATCATAATTGTCCATGATCTAAAACACATAAGAGAAACCTTAATCTATGAATAAGGGTGAAAAATAATGAAAAACCCAAATTTAATGATATGGGTAAGGGTTGATCAGTGTACACTATGATGCATAAGTGTAATTTAATCATATTTAATGTTTATCACAATGGATGAAAAAAATTTACTCAGTTAGATGGTTAGAATAATCAGACTAGTGCTAAGGGATACTATGATTTTTATGTTCAGCCTAATTAATATGTAATTATACATAAGGGGACAAAATAAACGTAACCCAAATAGTGAATAATAAAAAAATATAAATTATAGTTCCTCACTAAATACGTAATGCTTAACATGATGATATATAAGCTTCATCAATTTGTTTTTTAGAAGTATAATTTCTCAAAGATATCTTTAGAAATAAAATTTTATGACTCTATTACCACTCTTACTGTAAAGAATATCATAGTTTATTGATAAATCCATGATTAAATCCACAATTTTGTGATAAATAAAGTGAAAGTTTTCCTTTATTTTATAAACATTATCACACCATGATGTATTCTACGAATGAATAACTTTCCAAAGTTAGATATGTTATTTTAGATTATGACACACTATTTGGAGAAGGTCACTCCATGGTCTGTGATGAATACTTTTTATGTAAAGACATCAAACTATAATTTTAATCCATATATGTCTGGCATGAAATAGAAAATAGTAAATAATATATGCCATGCCACTACAAAATATTCTACGACACTACCACATAAAACCCAATGAATCCCACATCATGATAAATTCCTCCATGAATCTGACAGAATCCAAGGCATATGATCATCCATAAATAGAGAAAATGAATTTGGTATTTTTTATATAGGAATCCATGATAATTATAGTATTATGGGAAGATAAAAGAATGAATTTTCAAGATGTTTAAAATATATTAGTTGTGAGAAGTTTTAATGAATTATAATGGAAAAAATATTGGATAATTAAAGTGCTATATACTATGGAGATAATATTCATATAGTTATATGAATTTATATGAGGCGAATGATAGAAGAAATTTGTGTGACTTGACACTTCAATTTTTAAAATAAACCCTTTGTGTCAAAGAAAAAGAGGAGATCCAACACTTATGGTTTAAAGATAATTCCTATATATTGATGTCGAAAAAAATTGTTTTAGGAATTTGATCAATCTATTTAGAATTCATCCAAAAGATGAATACTAAAGAAGATAGACTAAAATATAACAATATAATAAAAAATGAATCCAATTATATCTGTATATCATAAGGTTAGAGATTTCCATCTTATTTTTATAATGAAGGAAACCCATGAAATTCATGTATTCTAATGAAGTATATAAAAACCTTTTTTCCAATATAATATGTGTCCTACATTTATAATTCAACATCATAACGAATCTTGGAAATCTAAGTATTTATAAAGGGAGAATCTGTTGGTTCCAAATCCCGAAGTAACATCAAGTTGATAATTGTATAAATGTTTATCTAATGCTGAAATTTTATTGGTTCAAGGAGATACCCTTTCCGGATATCCTTCTAGATAATAAAATTGGCATATGTGTGAGTGAGATAACAACCAACATACACCAGGGATGAAGTAATCCATCTTATAGGAAAACATCATTAACAAAACATAGTGTCCATTGTTGGGTAATTTTCCCTTTACTATTTCAGGCATATAGAACCAATTTTTATATGAGAGTAATATACATTCAAAAAAAATTAATAGAGTTAAAATATATGGGAAAATGATTTCCTTATACATGATTAGACAACATAGATTCATCACCCAATTATTATGGTGAAAACATCTTGGTGGAACATCTTCATATAAAATTATATGGTGAGTATAACTCACCCCACCCAAAAACATCACCCAAGTATAGTAATACAATTTTATAACATTTTTGTTCATGGTAAAGAATACACACACCTTGTATAATTTTACTAGTAAACACAATGTTTGATTATGTCCCTCTTACCTATTACAGATGACTCATATACCCAAATTTCCTTAAATGTAATACCATATACTAACTAAAATATCAAAATACACCATCACCAAGAGGTTCCACCTTATATTCATAATGAATATCTCAATATATTACCACCTATATCATTTTTAATATCACTAACTATAAATACCCAAAAATTTGTGAAAATTTGTTTCTTCAATACACCAGAATTTTACGAGTCCGCAGTTTCTTACGACGCTTGATTCCGAGGCCTGGTGTGCCTGAATCAATTTCTGATGTTTTGTTTGGGTATGTTCAGTAAATGTACGAGCATGATCTTATATCTTTTGAACCGGTGCACGGAATTGAAATCTGAGGGCACCGTTGAGCTCGCAGCGTCAGGGGTTGCTTAGTGCAACCTTCATTGCAATTGCATTTTATCGAGAGTGGGAGATAGTTTTTGGGATTTTTAAAAAAAATTAAATAAAAATAAGAATTAAATTATTTTTATTTTGACGTAGTTAAAACATCCAAGGGGAGGTTGGTGGTGGGGGCCACCACACCCTAACCTCCCAAGGGAAGTTATGGTAGTGGGTCCCACCCGAGCATAACCTCCCTTGGAAGGATATAATTATTGTGGGACCCACACAAGTTCTAACTCCCCTTAAACCCCTCTAAACACCCCATTTATGTGGGACTTCAACTCTCCACCTTCCCCTCATTAATGTGCCAATTCACTTAATGAATTAATTGAAATATTCACCTTCCTCCCCCAAATTAATTAAGAAAACATCACCCATTAATTAGGTGAAGTAACTTAATTTGAATTTGAATATTTCCAAATTCATTCAAATAATAAAATAATAGGAAAAACTATTATTTTATTTTGGTTGGGCATTATTCATGGGTGGAACAGAGAAAGGGGATAGCTAGAGAGGAACCTATTTTACTTCCAACAAAGAACGCCACACACCACCGAAGAAGGGTGAACTTCTTCAACGATCTTCGTCCGAGCCAAAAGAAAATGAGCCGACCGTGAAAAATTCCAACGAAGCTTCTTCTTCAGATTCTTTCTGATATCAAAGAATATACGCCCTCTTTTACTCTCCTTCAACTGTCAACATTCGACAAATACGAGGTAGGGGTTTGAGTTTCCTTGTTTTCAGTTCCACATCTTTCAATATTTTGGTATACAATATGCTGAATGTTATCAACATAACATGGGGGGGGGTTCAGACCTCACCTGTAGAGACCAAAATATTGATGTACATAGAAATTAAATTATTTATGCGGAATACTTTATACATGAAAAAACAGACAAACAGTGCTCGTAATAGTTTAGTGTCTTTGTAAACTTGGAACATAATCTTCTAATCATAGTGAAAGATCTTCAACATCTCCCATAAAGATATTTCTTTTTTTATTACCTAAAAACTTTCTTTATATACTGGGGAAAAGAAAAAATATAAAGGGTGAACTCAAATTCTCATCAAGGGTAGGCATGGACAAAATAAAACAAACCATATATATTTGAGCTTTAAAACATGAACATAAAGTTTAAACATCAAAATTTTGAGTTGTGAAATAAGTCTTGGCAGTACGTAAGGCGTAGATAATAAAAGAACATCAATCATGATAAAATAGATTAGGAATAAAACTTTAAATTGTGGAAAAAAATTAAGCACATGATATCATTTCCATAGTAGCCAATGCATTGCTTCCAAGACCATCATAGTGGACAATGTCCCTTTCTGAATCGAGTTCACTCATCATTGCAGTCCTGTATCACTGAACCATATTAACTTAACATTCCATATATGTCTATCTCATGAGATATAAATCTTTACCCAATGAATTTAAGGAAGATATAGGTCCCACCCATATAATAATTAAATCATTCTTACTTGTTCCACAACATGAACATAAATCATTCATCATTACCCAAAGTATAAAATGAGTTTCATTAACATCATCCCATCATAACAAAACCCATACAAAAAAGGGATATCATTTCATCATTAGAAAGTAAAACCATGTAAATCATAGAGAAATTATACTTGAAACATACACATATTAAATAATTCCATCTTATATGGAAAATGGTTTTGATAAAACACTTGAAATGAATTCTTGAGAAAAATATCCTTTCTTCTTCAAAATCATTTTATTTTCACCAAATGCCATGAAATTTTAAAATAAAAGGATTTTGTTGAAAATATTAATTAAATATTATTGAGTAATCTTCATGAAAATAATGCATTATGAAACCATAAAAATATTTTCATGCCGTATAAGTTAAAAAAACATTCTTCTCGTACTTTTGCCAGAAAAGTAAAAATGTACCTCGTATGGTAATCAAAAGAAAGATTTCTTCCATTTGACGTGGTAAAAGTAAAAAAGGGTAAAAATTACATTAAACATACATGGAAGAAAATTAAACATTTTATGTAAATATTTTGAGAACATATGGACTTGGATAATCAACATAACCCTAGTAAATACTTACGAATAAACAATCTCGGATAAGAATCTGATTGGAATAATTATCTCTTACCTTCTGTCCAATTTCTTCAATATGTGTCCAAGACTCATGAATACTGGGTTTAAACATATTATTAACATTTAAAAGATCCATAATAATATTTATGATATCATATATGATTCACATACGACTTTATATTATCCGTTCATTTGTCAATTTCATGTTAAAGCACCATTTTGGATAAAATCGTTTCATTTATCATCCGTGTTTTGACTTGTAATTGTTAATATGATTACTTAAATAATTATTACTTAATTAAATAATATAAAAAATGATTTATATATAATATATATTCATAATATACATATATAATATATCAATAAATGGAAGGAAATACGCCGTTCATGGAGACAGTAGGCCATACGTACGCATGAACGTTGTTTTTCGTTTCCTTATTGAATTGAATGGAATTAAGTAGATGACATACATATATATATACATAAATACAGTAGAATTATTATGTCATATATTTTTTGATTACTTATTATATATACTTTATAATCATTCTTGGATTGTTAACATGGAAAATGAATCTCATCGTGTCGTGGAGACGGTAATCCGTACGTAAGCACGAGCGATGATATCATTCCCATATTTATTGAATAGAATTGGAGTAGATTATATAATATCTTATAATAATTATGATTTTATAATAATCATATATAGTTATTATTTACACCATTATAACTCTCCAAGTATGGTGGTGGTGGAAAACCTGATTACACCATGGCATCCTGACTGTATTCCGTACGTATGCTCGCGCGGTGATTTCATTTTTTGTAGGATGGATAGAAGGTGAAATAGGGTTGTTTAATATTTATAATAACATATCAGTATATAATTAATACTTATTTTATTACTTTATAATTAAACAACTAAATAAGAGGAAGTATAAAAAGAAAGAAACTTGAAAGAGTAGGTAGAAGAGACTACCTCTTCCTCGACGCACCTCCTTTAAACTTCTTCGTAGAGCACTAGAGATGGTCTTTTGATAAGAACATAACCTCTATGATTTAACTATAGAGGTTGAGAAGAGTAATTGGTAGGTTTTGGTCTCTCTTCAAGGCTCAAAAGGGTGTGAAGAGAAGAGGGAAGGGGTGCCCTTTTTATAAGGGAGGAGAGGGGCACCTTTGAAAAAACATAAAATATTATTTTATAATAAAGTCATATTCGGTTTATAATAGCTCAAAATTGATTTATTTCTAAGGTAAAATTTTTATGGGTCGAAATAATCTCAACCAATAGTTTTTAGAAAATTTTAGGTTACTATTTTAACCTTATCATTTAGATTTAACTCTATGTTAAATAATTTGACTTTTACCATGTCTTCTTGTTTTCTTACACTATGTGGTTAATAAACATACTATAACAAGCCAAAAGAACCCAAAGTGGTTAATTATTAATATATATAACCTTATTTATGTCATTTGGGCTATCCTTTGATTTTTAGGAATATAATAACAATTAATAATATAATATTTGTTTTAAAAACTATTTTATATCAATTTTTCACAATTTGGTAATTGATTTCTATGAAAATCATAACCATATGATTAGTTCAAAAAAAGTTAATTGAATAAATACTAACATGTCATATTAACCTATAAAATTAGTTTAATTTATAAAAAGTCTCATATTACATTTATTTGGGTATTTATAACATCAATTATGATAATATTTCATTAAAAAGGTAATTACTGAACCATAATTGTGTCATAAATAAATTAACTTATTTAATATCAAAAAATTATAAATAAAATACCATTATGTAGGAAATATTTTTATATTTGTAATTAATATTTATAGTATAATTTATCTTATGTGAAACCCTATATTAAAATTTTTTTAGTTATTAAACAATGATTTTAACAATTTTAACTCTTCTTTAAAGAAAATAATAATAAGTGTCCTAATCTAATCCAAGTGGACCTAAAGGGTAATATTTTATTCCTAAGGCTGTTTTTGGTCGAATTAAACTTGTCCAATAGAATTAGGACATGTGTTAGGATAATAATAATATAATTTTTGCCCTTAATTATCCTATTTACTTTTAACTACGGTAAATAAAAGTAAAAAGTTACTATTCATCAAAAATAATTTGTATCTTATTGAACCACATTTTAATCCTTGATATTAACTCTGTCTCTTAGATTTTTGAAATTCTAGTCATAGAAGCAGTAAAAGTATGTTTTATGAAAATTTTCAAAATCTCCCAGGAGGTGGGTAAAAGACAGTGAAAAGTTTAATAAAATTTGTATATATCTAAATTATTTAAAAATGACTCAAATGAATTAAATTGAACTTATATAGGTACTATGTATCAATTTTGACATAAAATAAATTTAAATAAAATAATTAATTATTTAAATAAAAAGTCAGTTTTTAAATAGTAACCCAGTGTTTTCACTATTCGTCAAAAATTGAAAGTTTTCAGAAAAATACCAAAAAATTCACCATAGGCTAATTTCGATATTTCGAATCCAAAAAATGAAGTCCATTTTGAATGATAAAATTTATAATATTTCAAAAAGTGGGTATTACTATTCATTACGGCTAGTTCATAATAATATTATAATAATATATTGTTTAGTAAAACTTGGTATTGCGTACTACACACGCTATCGAGGAAGGTCTTGATTGCGTGTAATGCAAGCCAAGTCAAGATTGCGTGTAGTGAAAGCTCCGTTTGGTGTTGCGTATAACATAATCAAAACTTATTTCATTTATACATTAAAAAAAACTATACTTAATGTTGCGTTGAATAATTTCCACAAAACGAACTTGAAATTGTGTGTAACACAAGCCAAGAATAGTGTTGTGTATACTACAAGCTTATACAGTGTTGCATATAGTATAAGATAATCTTGGTATAGTGTATAATAGAAGACATCAAAGAAATTAAAAATAATATATCTCATAAAATCTCGGGGTGTTGCATTCTACCCCCCCTTAAAATGAATTTTCCCCTCAAAATTATTTGGGGTTATAAATGGGTTACTACTTGAAAGTTTCTTTCATAGAAACCCACATTGTAAAAAGGAGTACTAAAACTTCATTTTAAAAAGGGATGTTAGAATCATAACAGTCACCCAAAGTAACTCAGCACTGGGATTCCACATAGGACAACATAGGTCAAAATATGGATATCGAAGAGAAGTCTAACCATCAAGTTCTGATGGAAAGTGGTAGAGAACATGGCTATGAAAAATCCATTAATCACAAAGTCATAAATTTGTGACGATTTAAGGTACCATTTAATTCATCGGATATAAGGACACTAGGAAAACATTTTTTTTGTTTTCAAGATCATTTCCCTAATGTTGATGATTTGTCGAATTAAAATAAATACTTACTTGATTTTGGTACAATATTACTGTTGTTTTTTCCGTGAACAATGTCCACTTAATCTGTTAAAGAAATGAAGTTGAATTTGTCTTCCATGAAGTGTTACCAGATCATGCGATAGAATGATAAGTCATTCCATATGTCTCAAACACAAGGATAGAAAATGTTATTAAATATACATAAGTCCATCTATAGTGAGATTAATTGTATATGGTTACTAAATTGGACATATACTTCATATATCATACCGATTAATATAATAAAACTAGTTTCTAATAACCAGGGACTTCCTGTAGGCCAGTGGTAGGTGATAAAGGCCTGTCACACTTTGGTTGTGGGTTCGATTCCCACAGCCTTGTCTGACGCGATGGGTTGTTGCCCGTCTTGCAGGTTGTCTTTGTCCTAAAACTATATTATTATATCATTCCATAAATAATATTGAAAAAACGTTCTAGCCATAAACAATACTGCCTTATGTCCAACATAATCCATTCCAATCATTAGGCTTATCCAAAATACTTCTGTCCATGCTCATAGTATAAAGAATACAATTACTAGAAATTCCATCTGCCGAGCATGTGAATACCATCATTTATCCACCATATATCATATGATATATCTTGTTGGTCAAATTACAAACATGCGAATACCTTAATCATGTATTCTCTTGAAAAATGAATACCCGTTGACCCTTAGTGAAAACATGAATGATGTCAAAATTTAACACTTTCCACATACCAAAATCCCAAAATTTCTCTATACTCAAACCATGATATAACTTTGTCCTTATATTAGTCACGAGCTCATTTAATTTTTTTTATCACTTCATTATTCACATATCATCTTTTTCCAAAAATATTTCAATCACTTTTCATGGTTACCGATACCATATAATTATTGAAAACCAATACATAGATATTCCAAAATTCCCAGATGCCATAAATGAGATTCCATGATACTATTTTGAAATCCCATTAAATAAACACTTAATAATTACAAAACATCATTGTCATACTCAACATCACAAATAGTGATCACATGTGAATTCCCTTTATCCTTTTCCTTAAAAGGTTTCTCAATTTGATCATCATTATCCCTTTGATTAGGGCATTGATTAGCATAATGCGCCATTTCCATGCACTAGAAGCATTGAAGTGTTGGTGGTGCATTCTCTACAGTTTTTTCTTTATTCAAATCATTATCAACCCTTTATCCATTACTTCAACACTCAACTACTCGATGACCATCTTTTCCACACTTAAAAAATTTTATAGTCCCTTTACGACAATCTCCACCATGCTTCTTTCCACACTTTGAGCATAAAGAAACATTCATCTTCCTTTGACCATTATTCTGAGATTTCTCCTTGAAGTACATCTTTCGTTTCTTTTCAAAACCATGAGATGGATATATAACACCAACTTCCATTTCAACCTTTATAGCAAAACGCACAATTTCTTCATAGCTACTGAAGTCTCTTATAGCTAATGCCCTTCGAAAACTTGGTTCTAAGCACTGTAGAATAGATCAACTTTACTTTCAGGTTGGATGATAAAGCCAGATGAATACCTTGAATGCCTTGTAAAATTCTCATCGTATATACCAACATATTCATCAAATTTCTTTCTTAAGCTCAAGGAAATCATTTTCCATCTTTGTTAGAAGAATATGAGGGAAGTACTTATTGAAAAATAAGTTCTTGAAATCATCCCATTCCATGGATTAAATTTCATCTCGAGGCCTCGTATTCTTAATTAGAGTCCACCATTGATATGCTTCACCATCCAAATGGTAAATAGCCCGATTGAATCTTTCATGTTTCGAATGGTGAAGTATGGAAAATATCTTTTTAATGGTACTGATCCATTGTTCCACAACAAGTGGATCAGAAGACCCACTGAAAGAAGGTGGATGTTACCTCATGAAGGACTCAATAGAATATTGTTCCCTTCTCTTCTCATTTGGACATCCATAATGATTCATAGATTGTGTAAATATAGCAATAATATTTTTCACTCCATCTCCCATAACATTTGTTTGTTCAGGAGCACAATCATTTCATTGTCCATTACATTGATCAACACAGTTCCTTCGGGTTCCATCCATCGTCTAAAATCCAAAAAGAATAGTGTGAGTCAAAAATCATACTATGGAAAACAACATAATAAAGGGGGAGTACCTTAAATATATAATATATTAGGGTTAATTATGAGATTTTTACCATAATTCTAGGACTATAACCTATACTTATACTTAACCTGAGGGACATCCCTAGACATACCTTAGAAATATCTCTATGGATCTCACTAATGTTTTCTCATACTAGTTTCCAAAGGTTAACTAAACCTTTCCTCTGATACAAACTGTAGAGACGCAATGCTTGACGTACATGGAAATGACATTATTTTTTAGGAATACTTAATACATAACAAATACATACACACAAGGACCATAATAGTTTAGTGTCCTTGGAAACTTGGAACATAATCTTCTAATCATCGTGAAAGATCTTCAACATCTCCTGTAAAGATCATGCTTTTTTTCTTACCTAAAACCATTATTTATATCCTAGGGAAAAGAAAACATATAAAGGGTGATCTCAAATGCTCCGTAAGGGTAAGCATGGACAAAATAAAACAAACCATATACATTTGAACTTCAAAACATGAACATAAAGTTTAAACATCAAAATCTTGAGTTGTGAAATAAATCATGGCAGTACGTAAGGCATAGATCATCAAGGAACATAAATCATGAAAAAATATCATGGGAATAAAACATTTAATTGTGGAAAACCATTATGCACATGATATTATTTCTATAGTAGCCAAGGCATTGTTTCCAAGACGGTATTAGTGGACAAAGTCCCTTTCTGAATTGAGTTCACTCCTCATTCAAGCCCTGTATCACTGAACCGGATTAACATACCTTTCCAGCCATGTCTATATCATTAGATATGAATATTTACCCAATGCATTAGAGGTAGATATAGGTCCCACCCATCTCATAATGAAATCATTCTTACTTGTGCCACAACATGAACATAAATCATTCATCACTACCCAAAGTATAAAATATGTTTCATAAACATCATCCCATCATAACTTAATCCATTCATAAAAATGGATATCATTTCATTATAAGAAAAGTGAAACCATGCAAATCATAGAGAAATTATACTCGAAACATACACATATGAAATAATTCCATCTTATATGGAAAATGGTTTTGATAAGACACTTGAAATGAATTCTTGAGGAAAAAATCCTTTCTTCTTCAAAATCATTTTCTTTTCTACAAATGCAATGAAATTTTAAAATAAAATTATTTTTTTGAAAATAATCATTAAATCTTTTAGAGTAAGATTTATGAAAATAAGGCATTATGAAACTGTAAAAATATGTTCATACCGTATAAGTTAAAAAACATTCTTCTTGTACTTTTGCCGGAAAAGTCAAAAAGTACCTCGTATGATAAACAAAAGAATGATCCCTTCCATACGATGTGGTAAAAGTAAAAAAGGGTAAAAATGAATTTAAACATTCATGGAAGAAAAATAAACCTTTTATGAAAACATTTTGAGGACATATGAACATGGATAATAAACATAACCCCAATAAATACTTACGAATAAACAATCTCGGATAAGAATGAGATTGGAATAATTATCCCTTACCTTATGTCCAATTTCCTTCGTATGTGTCCGATACTCCTATATGGTGGGTTTAAACATATTATTAACTTTTAGTAGAACCATAATAATATTTATGATATCATATATGATGCACTTACAACTTTATATTATCCGTTTATTTGCCAATTCCATGATAAAGCAGGGTTTTGGATGAAATCGTTTAATTTATCATCCGTGTTTTCACTTGTAATTATTAATATGATTACTTAGATCATGATTACTTAATTCCAGAATATAAATCATTATTTATATATTATATATATTCAGAATATACATATATATAATAGATCGATAAATGGAAGGAAATACACCGTTCATGGAGACGGTAGATCGTACGTAGGCATGAATGCTGTTTTTCATTTCCTTATTGAATTGAATGGAATGAAGTAGATTAAATACATATATATATATATACACAAAAATACAGTAGCATTATTATGTCATATATTTCATTATTACTTATTATATATACTTTATAATCATTCTTGAATTGTTAACATGGAAAATGAATCTCATCACGTTGTGGAGACAGTAATCCGTACGTACGCACGAACGATGATATCGTTCCCATATTTATTTAATGGAATTAGAGTGGATGATATAATATCATAGAATCAGTATGATGTTATAATAATCATATATAGTTATTCTTTAAACCATTATACCCATCCAAGTAAGGTGGTGGTGGAAAAACTGATTACCCCACGACGTGGAGACGATATTCCGTATGTACGCACGCGTAATGATTTCATTTTCCGTAGGATGGATAGAAGGTGAAATTTGGTTTTCTCATATTTATAATTACATATAAGTATATATTTAATAATTATGTTATTACTTTATAATGAAACAACTAAAGAATAGGAAGTAGAAGAAGAAAGAAACTTGAAAGAGTCCGTACAAGAGATTACCTCTTCCTCAACGCACCTCCTTTAAAATTCTTCTCAGGGCACTAGAGTTGGTCTTTTGAGAAGTCCCGAACCTCTATGATATAACTATAGAATATTAGAAAATTAATTTTCAGGGGTTTTCTGAGCTTCAAGGCTCAAAAGGGTGTGAAGAGAAGAGGGAATGGGTGCCCTTTTTATAAGGGAGGAGAGGGGCACCTTTGGAAAAACATAAAATATTATTTTATAATAAAGTCATATTCGGTTTATAATAGTTAAAAATAGATTGATTTCACTAATAAAGTGGGTATGGGTAGAAATACTCTCAACCAATAGGTTTTAGACAAGTTTAGGTTACTATTTTAACCTCATCATTTATATTTAACTCTAAGTTAAATACTTTAACTTTTACCATGTCTTCTTGTTTTCATACTCTATATTGTTAATAAACATACTATAACAAGAAAAAATAACCAAAAGTGGTTCATTATTAATATATATAACCTTATATAAGTCATTTTTATAAACCATAGATTTATAAATATATAATAACAATTAATAATATAATATTTGTTTTAAAAACTATTTTATGTCAATTTTCACACTATTTGGTAATTGATTTTTGTGAAAATCATAACTAGATGATTAGTTCGAACAATGTTAATTGAATCAATACTAAGATTTCCTATTAACCAATAAAATTAATTTAATTTATAAAAAGTCTCAAATTACCTTTATTTTGGTATTTATAAGATCAATTATGGTAATATTTCATTTATAAAGTAATTACTGCATCAACATTGTGTCATAAATTAAATAAATTTTTTATTGTCAAAAAATTATAAATAAACTAAAATTATGTAGGAACTATTTTTATCTTTCTAATGAATATTTATAGTCGAATTTATCTTATATATAATCCTATATTAAAATTTTTTTAGTTATTAAACATTTATTTTGACTATTTTAACTCTTCTTTAAATAAAATAATAATAAGTGTCCTAATCTAATACAAGTGGACCTAAATGGTAATATTTAATTCCTAAGGTTTTTTTGGTCGAATTACACTTATCCAAAAGAATTAGGACATGTGTTAGGGTAATAATAATATCATTTTTACCCTTAATTACCCTATTTACTTTTAACCGTGGTAAATAAAAGTAAAATGTTACTATTCACCAAAAATAATCTTTACCTTATTGAACCACATTTTACTTTTTAATATTAACCGTGTCTTTCGGATTTTTGAAATTCCACTCACAGAAGTGGTAAAATTAAGTTTATGTAAATTTTCAAATTCTCCTAGGAGATGGGTAAAAGACAATGAAGAGTTCAATAAAATTTTTATATATCTAAAATTTTTATAAAATGACTCAAATGAATGACACTGAACTAATAGAGGTATTATGTATCAATTTTAACCTAAAATTAATTTAAATAAAATAAATAATTATTTAAATAAAAAGTTGGTTTTTAAATAGTAACCTAGTGTTTTTACTATTCATCAAAAATTGAATGTTTTCAAAAAAATACCAAAAATTCACCCTAGGATAATTTCGATATTTAGAATCCAAAAATGAAGTTCATGTTGAATGATAAAATTTAAAAAAATTCAAAAGGTCGGTATTACTATTCATAATGACTAGTTCATAATAATATTATAATAATATCTCGTTTAGTGAAACATGGTATTGTGTACTACACATGCTATCGAAGAAGGTATTGATTTAGTGTAATGCAAGCCATGTCAGGGCTGCGTGTAGTGAAAGCTTCATTTGGTGTTGCGTATAACATAATCAAAACTTATTTCATTTATACATTAAACAAAATCTATACTCAATGTTGCGTAGAATAATTTCCATAAAAATAACTTCAAATTGTGTGTAAAAAGAGCCAAGAATAGTGTAGTGTATACTGCATGCTAATACGGTGTTGCGTATAGTACAATCTAATCTTGGTGTAGTGTATAATAGAAGACATCAAAGAAATTAAAAATAATATATCTCATAAAATCTCGGGGTGTTACAGCACCAACACGGCCGACCCTTCCCCTTTGATATTGTTCGTTGTTGACAATAGAAGCAGACAACGTCGACCTGCGTCGGGTCAGCAGTGAGGAAACTGGCAGCGCAAGACCGCCGGGTCACTAGAAAGGCGTGACACGGCATGCCATGCAGAGGAGAGTCGGGCCACGGTGAAGGGGGCGCAGCGCCGTCATGCCACGCGTAGGGTAGCAGGAGGTCGCGACCTGGGCGGCCTACGGAAGAGGGGCGCGACGCCGTCATGCAGCGCCAGTGGTGCAGGTCTGCGACCAGGGCGGGCTGCGGCGGGAGAGCAGGGGCGCGGCACCGGCGCGCCGCCCCATAGAAGACCCATGACCTTTGGCCGCAGTGGATAGCGGAGGGCGGCCATCTGAGCCGGCCCACGATGAACGCTACAGGCAGGACACGAAGGGTCTTGCGGTTACCCGAACTGGCTCTAGGCGTCGGTTCCGTTTTCAACAAAGGGGGGAAGCGGGACCCCCCTTCCACGCGCAGCCAGCCTAGCCACGCGGGCCGACCAGCCGGGCCCTGTGGCGTGCCAAGCCAAGCCCGGTGGCCGGCCAGCCGCGGCCAGCCAGGTCGGGCCGCACGGCAGGCCTCTGGGCCGCACAACCAGCCGTCGGGCCCCACGGCCAGCTGGCCGGGCCACACGGCCCGCCAGGCCTTGCCCCACGGCCAGCCGTGCCGGGCCCCACGGCCCACCGCTGAGCCACACGCCCAGCCGATTGGGCCACATGGCCAACCAACCGGGTCGGGCCGCCTTCGGGCCGGGTCTGAACTGCGGACCAGGTCTGACCCCAATCCAGACACGTCAGAACTGAAATCACCTTTTCATCCATATGTTGGAATACATGTGTCAGTTTGACACACCATCAGTGATGCTGATATTTTTGGAACGAAGCCATCCCCTTTGAGAATACCCCCTGAGAGTTCGGGGTATAGTTATGATACAGTCAGGTAGGTTCTTACACGAAACCAACCGGGCCCCTGAAACTAAAAGGCTAATAACTCATAGACCGGGTGTCTGATTGGTGCTACTCCACTGATATGGAACGAGACCCATTGTTCAGGGCCTGTACCTTCGATTAGGGACTCAGGCTAGATATCAGAGCCTCAATGACCTCCCTCATCATCCCCACGCAGGCAGCAGTGTTAGAGAGAGCCCTCATGGTAGAGAGTTTTCTTGCTGAGCAGTCACTAGCAGCGAGACCTACTACTAGTCGACACGCAGCGGAGTCTTCTGTAGCTGGCAGTAGAAAGATGATGTAGAGGTCCAAGAGGACTAGACCTATAGGTGGTCAACCGCACTAATCAGGATCAGTTGTGTGGGGCACCCAGAGTGGAAACAGAGCTAGTCATTCTAGGAGAAGACAGTGTTACTCTTGCGGCGAGCTTGGTCACATGGCTTGTGACTGTCTGACCCGCCGTACTGGTGATCAGTAGTATAAGGAGAGTGAGAAGTGCCTCAGTGTCGCGATAGGCCCACTGTACCCGATAGAGGGGGAGTTCTCCAGTAGCCAAGGTTTCGATAATCAAAATCCTGGTTTGAGTTGAGTCAATGACTGTTTTGTATTCCTCGTGATTGAGATGGGTTACTTGATAACTTAGGTATATGTATGGGAATATACCTATGTAATGGTTATCTGTTGATTTCATACTTTTTGGTTTATCCTTGTGTGATTTTGTGAGACCTTGAGGGTCTCTAGGTCCCTACTGAGTATCGTTATAACCACCCATGCACAGGCTATGCCCACACCTTGTTGTGTTGGATGTAGAGGACGAACAACGATGACGACGGCCGAGAGTGCTAGGACTGGACGGTACCCGGTGGAGGACCTTACGACGTATCGGTACACGGTGGAGTCTGACGGACGTGGAGTGCTTTGGAGGCCATCTATACCTACCCTTCAGCTAGGAACCCTAGAAGACGATCTAGGAGCTTCTTTCACATTTCAACTGTTTGTCCCTTTTAAGTTGTACTTTCTTACATTTGTATTTGTACATTATAGTTGGGCTTGTATTCTGGCCCCCATTACTTTCAATACACTTGTTATAAAACTTTTATTTAGTGTCTTCTTCCTCTTGTACTCTGGTTGTGTGTGCTTACGATTTATAAAGGCAATGCCTTCCCAGTTTTAGGGAATTACCCATTTAGTGCTAGTCACCAGCCCCTGGCCTATGGAAGGCGGGCTTGGGGTAGTCATGATACGGGACCCAGGGGACGAGTCATGAAAAATTGGTATCAGAGTGTAAGTGGGATGGGATATCCATGGAATTCATGATAGGTCTTCCACGTACATCCATGGGTCATGATTCGATATGGGTGATTGTCGACCGACTCACCAATTCGTCCCAGTTTCTACCGATTAGAGGGAAGGGCTCAGTAGAGAGCATGGGAGGCCTCTCTGTTCATGAGATTGTGCGGTTACATGGATTACCATCTTATGTTGTCTCCGACTGTGACACACAATTTACTTCTCGGCTATGGAAGGGGTTGCATGAAGCTTTTTGGACACAGCTTCACTTGAGCACCGCCTTCCATCCTCAGAGGAATGGTCAGACCGAGAGAACCATCCAGAACCTTGAAGACATGCTCCGTGCATGTGTCCTAGACTTCAGTCATAACTGGGAGGATCACTTTTCTTTGGTAGAGTTTGCCTAAGACAACAGATATCACTCCACCATCAGTATGGAACATTTTGAGGCGTTGTACGGATGACCTTGCAGATCGACACTGTGCTGGACAGACCCAAGGGAGTCTGCACTAGTGGGACCAGAGATGGTACAGGCTACCACAGAAAAGGTGAAAATCATCTAGGAGCAGATGAAGACTACACAGAGTATATAGAAGTCTTTTTCTTACAGAAGACAGAGACCTTTGGAGTTCGAGGATGGAGGCCATGTCTTTCTACGGGTCTTACCTCAACAAGGTCTGTGGAGATTTGTCTATGGTGGAATGTTATCTCCATGATTCATCAGACCTTTATAGGTCGTCAGTAGAGTAGGTGAGGTGGATTACCGCTCAACTCTTCCACCTCAGTTACACTGGGTTCACGACGTCTTCCACGTATCTTAGCTGAGGAGATACATGCACAACCCATCCCACATCATCGACCACGGGGAGTTGGACATCGATAACCAGATGACTTTCACGGAGGTTCTGATAGAGACTGAGGATCAACAGGATCAAGTCCTATATGGACGGTCGATACCTGTGGTGCACGTTCATTGGCAGCACAAGAACCACCAGGAGAGCACATGGGAGCGAGAGGCTCATATGAGTGCTCAGTAATCCCATTTGTTCCCTTAGTTCTAGTTGTAGTTTACGAGGATGTAAAGCCCTGGGGTGGGGAGAATTTAAAGACCAGAAAATTCCATGGGATTTTTTTCTTAAATACACAGGAATTTTTCGAGTTCTTAGTTTCTGACGGCGCTTGATTCCGAGGCCCAGTGTGCCCGAAATAAATTTCTGATGTTTTGTTTGGGTACGTTCAAAAAATGTATGAGTGACATTTTATATCTTTTGAACCTGTGCTCAGAATTGAAATCCAATGGCACCGTTGAGCTCGCAGCATTGGTGATTTTATATTGATACCTTCACCATAGTTGTGTTTTATCGAGAGTGGAAGATAGTTTTTGGGGTTTTTAAATAAAATTAAATAAAAATATGACTTTACTTATTTTTAGTTGAGGTAGTTAAAACCTCCAAGGGGAGGTTGGTGGTGGGGGCCACCACACCCTAACCTCCCAAGGGAAGTTATGGTGGTGGGTCCCACATGATCATAAAATTCCTTTGGAGGATATAATTGAGGTGGTACCAACACATGTTCTAACTCCCCTTTAACCCCTCTAAACCCCCCATTTATGTGGGACATCAACTCTCCACCTTCCCATCATTAATGTGCCAATTCACTTAATGAATTAATTGAATTCTTCACCTTCCTCTCCCAAATTAATTAATTCAACTTCACCCAGTAATTAAGTGATGTAACTTATTTTTAATTTGAATCTTTTCAAATTCATTCCAACTATAAAATAATAGGAAAACCTATTATTTTATTTTGGTTGGTCATTATTATAGGGTGGAATAGAGAAAGGGGAGAGCTAGAGAGGGGAATTTTTCTCTTCCAACAAAGAACGCCACACACCACCAAAGAAGGATGAATTTATTCAATGATCTTCATCCGAGCCAAAACAAAAGGATCCAACCGTGAAGAATGTCCTCGACACTTCTTCCCCATATGCTTCCCAACATCGACAAATCGACATATGCTTTTCCTATCCTTCAACCGTCAACGTTCGACAAATACGAGGTAGGGGTTTGAGTTTCCTTATTTTTCATTCCACCTCATTAAATATATTGGTATACATTATGCCGAATGTTATAAACATAACATGGGGGGTTTAGACCGCACCAACACGGCCAAACCTTACCCTTTGATCTTATTTGTCGTTAACGACGGGAGCGGAAAATGACAGCCGGCGACGGGCTAGCCGCAAGGAAATTGACAGTGTAAGATCGATGGGTCACTGGAAAGGCACGACACCGTCAGGCCATGTGTAGGAGAACCGGGTCGTGGCCAAGCTGGGCCATGAGTATGGTGGCACGGCGCCGTCGTGCTGCGCAGAGGGCAGTAGGAGGCCGTGACTAGGGCGGGCCGTGACGGGAGAGCAGGGGCGCGGTGCCATCCCGCCGTGCTAGAGAAGTCCCATGGCCTTTCGCCGCGGTGGACAGGGGAGGGAGGGCGGCTGAGCCTACAGGCGGTGCGTGCTACAGGCGGGACCCGAAGGGTCTCGCGGTTACCCGAGCATGCACTAGGTGCTGGTTCCATTTAGGAAAAACGGGGGGCGCTACACCCCCTCCCATGCGTGGCCAGCCAGGCCACATTGGCCAGCCAGCCGGGCCACGTGGCATCCCTGGTTGTGCCATGCTACCAGCCGGCCAGGCTGGGCCACACGGCCAGCCGGCCAGGCCACACGGCCAGTCGGGCCAGGCCATAAGGCCTGGCCACAAGGGCAGTCGGGTGGGCCACACGGCCAGCCGGGCCGGGCCACACAACCAGCCGCCGGGCCACACGGCCAATCGGCTGGGCCGCATGGCCAGGCCACATGACCAGCCAGGCCGGGCCACACTGCAAGGCCACAAGGCCAGCTGGGCTGGCCCCCAAGTCCAGCTGGGCCGGGCCACAAGGCCAGCCAGGCTAGGCCACACGGTTAGCCGGGCCGGGCCACACGGCTGGCCAGCCGGGCCACATGGCCAAGCAACTGGGTCGGGCCGTGCCTTCAGGTCAGGCCACCCCTTCGGGTCGGGCTGCCCACAGGCTGGGCCGACCCCTTCGGTTCGGGCTGCCCATGGGCCGGGCCACTTCTCATCGGGCCGCCTTTGGGCTAGGCCACCTTCAGGCCGAGTTGGACCAGCGGACCGGGCCGAACCCCAGTCCAGACCCCTCAGACCCGAAAACACCTTTTCATCAATATCTTGGGCTACATGCATCCATTTGACGAACCTTCAGTGACACCGATATTCTTGGCCCAAAGTCGTCCCCTTTGAGAATACTCCACGGGAGTTCGGGTTATAGTTGAGATACAGTCAGGTTCGTTCATACACAGAACCAATTGGGCCCCGGGGACTAAAAGTTTAATAACTCACAGATCGGACGTCCGATTGACGCGTTGTCTGTTGCGTTGAGACACCTATGATGTGGCGGTCTTTTGAGATACTTCCACGTGAGACTTCGTGACACTTGTAGAATCAACCAGTAGCTCGTGGAGTGGATCCTCTCGGAGACAAGTAGACAGAGTGCGAAGACCTAGTAGCTGACAGACCATATGACATATTGACCGATTTGACTCTGAGTGATTCGACTAGCCTAGTGGGAGCGCCCGTTATTTGGTGGAAGAACCATGGCGGACGAAGCACTTGGTAGTTGGTAGTAGACCCACGGTACTCAATAGGAGAAGTACCTATATAGGCTATTAGGGGGAGTACCCGATATTTGGCGGTAGACCCACAGCAGACGGAGCACCTTATAGTTGGCAGTAGACCCCTAGTACTCGACAGGAGGAGTACCTCAGCAGTCTAAGGTTAGTGAGAAGCGCCTCGGTGTCATGACAGGCCCGTTGTACCCGACAGAGGAGGAATTCTCCAGTAGCCGTGGTTTCGATAATCAAAATCTTGGTTTGAGCTGGGTCAATGACATTTGCGTTTTCCTCATGATTGAGATGGGTTACTTGATAACTTAGGTATATGTACGGTCATATACATAAGTAATGGTTATCCGTTGATTTCATACTTTGTGGTTTATAATTTTTGGATTTTGTGAGACCTTGAGGGTCTCAGTGTCCTTACTTAGTATCATTATACTCACCCCTTCACGAGTTATGCCCGCACCTCGTTGTGTTGGATGCAGATGCCAGACATCACTGACAGAGGCCAAGAGCGCCAGGAATGGATGGTACCCAGAGGAGGACCATACAACGTATCGGTACACAGTGGATTCTGACGGACATGTTGTGTTGTGGAGTCCATATGTACCTACCCTTCAGGTAGGAACCCCAGAGGATGATTCAGGATCTGGTTTCACCTTTCAGCTGTTTGTCCTTTATCTGTTTTTCTTGCTTTCAGTTGTATTAGTACTTTATAGTTGGGCTTGTATTCTAGCCCACATTACATTTAATACACTTTTTATACAGCTTTTAGTTAGTGTTATCTTCTTCTTTTACTCTGGTTTCATGTGTTTACGATTTATAAAGGTAATGCCTTCCCAGTTTTAGGGAATTACGCCTTTGGTGCTACTCGCCAGCTCATGGCCTATGGAATGCGGGCTTGGGGTAGTCACGATACGGGCCCCAGGGGACGGGTCATGACACTACCCATAAATAAATAAAACCCAAAACATCATGGTAAATAGTTATGGCATCAGGAAATAAAACAATCAGAAATAAATATACTCCTAACTATCAATATAAACAATAAAACAACAATATAGACAATAGGGGTAGTCAAAGAGGACCACAAGAAAAAATATAATCTGAATGAAAATCCCATAATAAATAAATGGGTAAACAAAAAAACACCCTAACTACATCAAATAACATATAATATTTATCACGTAATACCCTATCTAACCTCACTCGAACAGTCATCACTGATGTTATTCATTAGAAAACACTAATAGAACCTATATATTATTCCTATAAATTATGGGCTACCATAGGTGATGTCTCCCATTGCATGACTATATAACACAATAACTAAAAAATAATCCCTTGGAATTTATATCCACTTTATTATAACTAATTGTGTGTTATGTCCATTGTCTTCGAACATGTGAATATTTATATATGGGATGTCTATCTCATCATATAATGAAATTGTCAAAATATACATTTTATTCTTCCATTATATCTCTATGGACCAAGTTAACCACCTCCCAATGATAAGTCAACCCCTAGAGATAGTAATACTAAGAAATCTATAATATGCATTTGGTATATTAATTACGGCATACAACATTGCATAAAAGTAACCACACTAATGAAGCTCAACTCAAACCCTAATAAAATTATATGTGTCACTTCACATAATTTTTTATAATATTAAACATGTATATCATGAATTCCCACTACTATACATACTATATTCCCACTACCTTTATCTCACAATGGTATAATCCATCACAATATGAAAAGATACTACTCCCATCATTTCAATATCAATATGGAGGGAACCCACTCTTCTCCTATCAATGACACTTGGTAGATATCTAACTATCATTATATACAAAAAAACTTTGTATTTTAACCACACTTTATTTGTTTAACAATAATAAGATGGAACTCATTCTCCTCATAGAAAAAAAACTATTGAAAGGACTCTCTTTATATTCCCTAATCCCACCCCATACAATTGGTTTATCACAAATATAGGACTATCATCCACCTCAATCGTTGAGATCTATCAATAATTTTTGGTGTCTATCTCAATTAGAAGGATCACCCCACTCCCAGATTACAATCCATGAATAATCACTCCATAAAAGTATTGTTGAAAACTATGTCTCACTAAAGGAATATATAGTTTCAAAAGTGTCCCAAAATCCATCACAATTACAAAAGGGTACCTCACAAGTTCTCCTGGTACATATATGTAAATTAAGACCACTTGACATATTAAACATTTATAACCAACCAATCAACCATAGGAAGGTTTTATATATGTTCCTTATGCTATCCCATATCACCATAAAATGAGAGATAACATGAAATAATCCATCAATAATGGGACATTACACACACACACACACTTTGAAATCCAAAAATCACACTCACAAGGTAAAACTAATAAAACTTTTAACAAAACCCATTCTCTTTTTAAATAATTAATTATGAATAAAACCAATTTTAATAATCATATTAAATAACATATCGTGTTGGATTTACTCACAAAAAGACTATAGAAAAATACAATGAAAAAACCATTGAAATACACTTTCAAAGAAATCCTTTAAATCATCCATTTTCCATTAAAATGTTATTTTCAAATTAAATATTTTTATTTTATAAAATTTATTCAAGCGTCAATTATAACATCTAGATAATCCATATTTGGAGCTATAGACACCCATTCCACGGATTCACCACCAAAATGAATTATTTAGTTAGTTATATGGTCCATTGGAAAGTATTAGGATATCATATGTTCATAAAATTTATGGAGTGATATCACATAACATAGTTATTACAAACATAATAATAATAATAACCTAAATACATGAAAATTATTTTTCAAGAAAGAAAATTCTAAAAAATAACTATGCTTAATATATAATTTATAAATTCCCCATATCACTCTATACTTTTTTATTCAAGTATTTATAAGTAGTCCTAAACTCTAAAAACCCTATCTCAATAATATACAAAAAATATTCACAAATAAAAAAAATTATCTTAAAAATTATTAATTAAAATATTGAGTGGACTACTCACTAAATGTTTCTATGATGCTAAAACAACATGTAGAAAGTTTCAGATGAAAACTATTTGAAACCCCATAATTATCAACCTAATTTCACTATTAATTTCACCAATTTCTATTTTTAAAAAAATTCATTATATAAATTTATTAAAAATAAGGTTAGTAACTATCCATTATCATCCTCCTATAGTAACCACTAATGTAATCCCTATGATTATTATGGAATTACCCTATTCCCTAGTGTAATTGAAACTCCAGTACCTAGGATAACCACACTAAAAAAGATAAGAGTGGATAGAATAAAGGAATAGTGGAGAATACAGATACATACCTCAAATCAGAGTGAGGAAAACCCCAATAACTCGGATCATGGGAGGAAGGATATAGGGAAGATGGGTTTGAAGAGAAAGCATCATCTTTTCAAGTGGTTTCTGAATAAGAACACAATGAGTAGGATTCTCATTTTGAAAAGGATAAATTCATATTTTATACTTTTTAAAAAATATTACTAGGGAGAATTAGGTATCTAGTGTGAAAACTAGTGGAATAAACTCATTGTTCTCTCAATCAGGTACCTAATGAAAGTCAATTGGGTACCAATTGAATGTTGAAAGTAATTTACGAATTAATTTTCATTTATAAATACCTAAAAATCAATTTGATTATTCTATTCCTTTTCTTTTTTACCTTAAAATCCTATAATTATTTATCCCAAAAACAATTAAAACCTATTTCATCAAATTCAAATTCAAAATAGTTTTAGTTTCACTATAGTGTGGCCCAACATTGAATTCAACAACATTGAATGGGAATTTGTGTTCGACATTCTAAAAGTAACATTAAAGATTGTACTATTATACTATAAAATAATGGAAAACACAATTCATTTTCACTATCATAAAATTCAATTCAGTGATATATAACAAACCACATATAACAATTTAAAAACATGACACTTGAATGAAATTTATATGGTAAAGAATTTAATTTATTTGTATATTAAACTGAATACACTTCATTTGAATCAATATAAACCATTTTCTAAGTAAAATATATTTTCAAAAAACAATAACCCAAATCATCCACTCCATGAATCAAAATAACAAACTTTAATGAAATGGATTGACTATTAAAAAAATTGAAAACCAACATGCTGTTAAATAATTGCATACATAAGTATTATTGAAAGACTTCTCCAATTTCCAAAAAGTTAAAGTATGACATAACAATAATAATGAATTATGTAGCTCATCCTTTTATGTAATATATTAGTTAATAGTTTAATAGTATACCAAAACATACCATAGAAAAATAATATTGTAACTCCCGATATTCAATTATAGTATGTAATATTTTCATTCTAAATAAATTGTATCAAAAAGAACATAACATTTTTCACGAATTCGATTGAAAATTAAATTTTAAAATTTTAAACATTTAATCTGATGAAATTAATTTCTATTTTTTTTCCTTATATCAAAATTTTCCTAGGATTCATTTTTGATGGTTTTTAGAAATAGTTGTTTTTAGGTGAATCGTAGAAAATATATTTTTTACAAAACAGTCACTAAATCCACATTATATGATCTATGTTTCACACTTAAGCATGAGATTGAAATGCTTATGAAGGGTGTGCACTGATAGCACTCCAATGATTTGGGTAATGTTTAGTATCATGATACATCATATTTGGACAAGGGTTTACCTGATTTCATTAAGAGACATTTTTCTACCATGAAGTGTTGGTTTTTTAGCATTGACATATGTTTATGATGTAGTGTTTTAAGTTGTTTCCAAATTTCCATGTTATTAATATCATGTTATATCATGACTTATTATTAAGTTTTGTGTATCCTTCGTTGATATGCCTTGACTAACATGTATTATAATCCTCATGTTATTCCTAATTTATTTTCTTGCTAGGATTTATATCTCACCCCTTTCTTATATATGTCCTCAGGTTATCCCATGTAGTGTTAGGTTTGATTGATAGATTTTGTCATGTCAACAAATTTTTCAGTAAAGATGTTGTATTTCATGATTTCTGTTGTTATATAATGTTCTTAAACCCCACATAAACTAGACCTATTGATATTTTTAGTTATATTAAGTGATATTTTATGTAATAAATCATTATTAAATGTGAAAATTTATGTAGGGTTGTTATAATTGGTATAAGAGTATAATATTAGTTATTTTTGGGATTAAGATTAGAAAACCATAGCTAAACCCTTTAAGGATAAGACTCAGTGTAAGAAAAAACCCCTAAATTTTGTTAAGTATATATTAAGTGTTTATAATGAAAATAAATCCCTTTATGGATACTATAAGTGGATATGTTTCATGCATTGATGTACATATGAGTAAAAACTCCAACAAAGTGTTTCGGGCCTAACTCGGGGTAACATGGAAAATGACAACAGGACTTACTGAGCACTTGGTTTGACACTCCTGGGGGATAATCTTTAGTAAATTAATAATATCATTACAAACCATTTTTAATGGAACAAATAAACAAATTTCCATAACAATATATGTTAGGAATCAGATCATTGATAACATAGAATAAAGCCTAAAAACTCATAATTTAAGGAGATAAATGTATGTTATCACTTTAACATAATTGGATTTACCCATTATGTGATTAATTGTTTAAAAATACTCATCTCTATGTTTATATTAGATAATTTTGAACCAGAATCAAATGGTGAAAGGTATGGTAATCGTTCATAGTTCTATGAATTCATTTATATCAGGAATGTTTAGTATAACTATTCAAAAACCACCACAAATCATGGAAGTATGGATGTTGGAGAAAGAAAATGGGTAAATTATTTCATCCCATGTATATAACTCCCCCCCCATCACAATTTGTGGATTGAACTTCATGGTAAACCTTTTCATACACCCCTTGGTATAATTTGATGCAATTATAGGAATGTATTGGATTCACCTATATAGAGATAACATAAATTTCCAAGAGAGGGAAATCACTCTCCGTAAGGAGAATCGACCCTGGATTCTATACAAGTTTTAGGAGGAGGATGGATCTATATTAGCACCATCATCTCAAGAATTAATATTATTTCCATATGAGAAATAATATATATCTCAAATGATAGAGCATAAAGAAAGAACCATTTTGAATGACATGGTTATTGTGAGGGAATTTTCTGATGTGATTCTTGAGTAATTTCATGGTCTTCCTCTCAGTAGAGAGGTTGAGTTTTAAATCAATATTATACCTAGGGAGTTTCCAATATAAAAGACTCTATATAGAATGAATTTTTTGGAACTTGAGGAACTGAGGAAACAATTACTGGAGAATCTAGGTAAAAGTTTTATACACCCAAGGGCTTCACCATGAGGTCATCATTCCTCTCCTTCAAGAAAAAGGATACGTCATTGGAAATTTTTATTGATTATTGTGAGCTCAAAAAATCATGATAAAGAACAATTTTTCTTTTCCAAAAATTGATGACTTGTTTGATCCACTACATAGAGAACAATACTTCTCCAATGTGGATCTACGGTCCGGAGATTACCAATTAATGGTGAACAAGGAGGATATCCCCAAGATTTCTTTTCGTATAATGTACATGAATTATGAGTTTATAATGATTCCATTAGGACTCACTAATTCTCCACAAATCATCATGGACTTAATGAATAGAGTAATTAGATATTTTATTAACAAATTTGTGGTAGTATTTATATATGATATTATAATATAATCTCGAACTAGGGAGGAGAATGAGGAGTATCAGAGCATGGTTCTGAAGACATTGCGACAGGAGGATCTCTATGAATAGTACTGAAAGTGCGTGTTCTGGTTGAAGGAAGTATCTTTATTGAGGCACATAATCACTAGAAATAGGATATCTAAGGATCCTTCTAAGAAAAATCAATTGAGGGGTGTCCAAGTATCACATCTATGATAGATATCTATAGCTTCGTTGGGTTAGCTAGATATTATCACCAATTTTTGAGAAATTTCTCATGATTGTCCAACCCTCCTACCCAGCTAACATGAAAGGGAGTTAAATTTTCTTAGAAAAATTAATGTCAAGAAATATTCATGAAATAGAAAAGGAGGCATATCACTACCCCTATTCTCAAACAACCCAAAAGTGTGGTTCTTTTCAAATGTTTTTCAAATGATTCAATGAAAGGATTGGGATTTGTGTTGAAGAAAAATGAAAAATTCATTTCCTACACCTCATGGAAGTTGAACATTAATGAGAAAAAATATCCCACTCATGATATGGAGGTATAATCTTTTATCTTTTCCTTGAAAATATAGTGACATTATACCTTTGGGGAGAACTGTTAAATATATAAAGACCAAAAAAGCCTCAAATATGTATTCACACCGAAAGAGATGAATATTACTTAAAGAAGATGGATAGAGATTATCAAGGATTATAAATTCTCAATCCACTACCATCTTGGGAAACTAAACAAGGTGACATGATATCTAAGTATAAAGGAACCAAAAATTCTATCACTGAATATAATTGAGAAGGATCTGATCTTCTTAAACATAATGAAGATGGACAGGGGAAAAATAAAGAAAGTAACATCAATAATCCTTTCCAAAATAATTTCTCAATAACCTATTTTGGAATCGTTAAAAGATTCCTAAAAAGATGATATGGGAATTTAGAAGGAAGTGGAATGTATTAGAAAAGGGAAATCCTCAGAGTTCAATTTTAGTGAATAAGGAATTGTATGATTTGGGTCAAGAAAATATGTTCCATCAAATACTGATTTAAAGAATGAACTTTTGGATGATGAAAATAGTTTTACTTTCCCCATTTTACTAGGAAAAACAAAGATGTATAGAGTTCTCCAATAACACTATTAGTGGGATAACATTAAGAAGGATATCATAGAATATACATCAAAGTGTATGGTATATCAGAAACTAAAGGATATAAGGTTTAATTATAAGGGGATGATGAAACCATTACACATACCAACATGGAAATAAAAAAACATCCCCATGGACATTGTCATAGGAAAAACACAGATATCCAAAGTAAATAATTATATCTTGGTTGTTACAGATCATCTTAAAAACATCACACTTAATTTCTATTCAAGAGGATTTATCAATAGATACACTTTCATGGATATAAATTTGAGAAGTGGAAAGGCTGCATGGAGCACCACTTTCAATTATGTCTGATAGAGATCCATGATTTAACTCTATGTTTGGGAAGAGTCTCTAGAAATCTCTAAACACTTAGGTGAACATTAGTATGGATTATCATCCATAAAATAATGTCTAGTTTGAGTGGACTATCCAAACACTTGAGGAAAATGTTGAGATATTTCTCAGTGGACATCAAAGGAGGATGGGACCAACATATTACTTTGGTGGAGTTCTCATACAACAACAGTTTACATTTGATCATCAAAATGTCCCCTTTTGAAGCCCTTTATGATAAGAGGTGCAGAACAATAGAATATTGGGATGATACTGGGGAAAAAAACTTCTATGTCCTAAAATGGTCAAAGAAATGTTAGATAAGGTTAGGACTATACAACAACACATCAAAGATGATCAGAGTTGAAAAAAGAGATATGATGAAAATCATCAAAGAGACCAATCGTTTGATTCTAGAGACATGGTATTCCTCTAAATATCTCCATGGAAGAGAGTGGTGAGATTTTGGATGAAGATATATATTAGTCCAAGGTACAACATCCCTTTTTGTGATCTTTGATCGTATCAGAGTGGTGGCATATCAACCAACACTCCCACTGAACCTATCTCATGTATATGATGTATTCTATGTTTTCCTATTAAGAATGGAAATACATGACCCATCACATTTACTCAATCCAATGCCAGTACTATTGGAGTATAACCTTTCCTATGAGGAGAAATTGGTGAAGGTCTTAGATAGTAGATAAAAATTTCTACAAAATAATACAATTCCCCTCATCAAAGTGCTGTGAAAAAACATGTTTTAATAAGAAATGTGGGAACTAGAGGGGGTGATGAAGCATAGTTACCCTAATCTATTTTAGTCTAGAAATATGATATTTCTAGTGTTAAATTTCATAAGAGGGGAAGGTTGTAAATAACCGAAAATTTATGAAAAAAATTGTCTTTCCTTTGATTTAATGGATATAAAATACACATCCACTTATTTTATTATATAAAATTGGGTTCTCAATGATTGATAAGTATATTTAGCATTGATAATATAGTCATTGAATAGTGATCACATGACTATTATAAATATGAGGTTTTAAAAAACAATTTTGGAATTGATAAAGGATGTATGAGCCTCAACTAGAAAGATCATACACAATGAAGACAATTATCCGAGATTCTGATGGAGATAAAATTCATGGGATTTGACCTAGACCAATCCCAAATAATGATCCATAAACTTAATAATGATTTAAACCATTTGTGAGATAAGATCAATATCATTGAGATCATGACCCAAACCCAAGTTCACCGAATGATCCCATGAAAGACCCACCACCGCACACCTTACTGTTAGGTAATATACTGATGCAATAAGGGTATATGTATCAAGAATACAGAAATAATATTGTGTAAATAATATTTCATAGAATAATAATTATATTTTTATCCTATTACTATTACTTTGTAAATTATTTTTAAAGAACAAAAAGTATTTTTTCTCAATATTCAAATTCAATTAAGAAATCTAATTTGGTGAATTAATAGATTTTTGAAATAAATAATATTTTAATAAAATAACTTTTAAAATTAAATTTTTAAATGTAAATGATCATATAATTTTTCTGAATCCAAATGCAATTTTTACTAAATTTTGAAAACTCGTAATAAGAAAACATCAATTTTCAATAAATGTATGTTTTTATTTTAAAAATGAAAATTCTCATATTTAAAAATTATGTAAATAAAATTAAGATTTTTTTTGGAATCAGGATGTAGAAATTATTCAATGGGTAATTTTTCATAATTTTCATAGATAGTCGAATTTTTGGGTAAAAAATTAAGTATCGTATAAATATACAGTGTGTTTAATGACATCATAATGGAAAAATAATGTTGTAATAAATAATATAAAATGTATCTTTGAAAAACATTATGTATTAAAATTAAAATAATGTGAGTTTGTGTTTATTTTATAAAGCATTAGTTAATCATCCAAGACATATAATATATTTTAATATTTTAAAAGAATTACTTTTAAAGTGTGACTCACATCAACATAATAAAGGGAAATATTTTATTATATTTGGCCATGGACTCGTAAAATAATTTTTACCACATAAATTTTCTATAAACCATTATAAAAATCCATGGGATAGTTTTTGGGTTAGAATATTTTATTATATAGTGTCTAAAACCAAAATAATAAAGAATCCCCCTCATTTTCTATATAACACCACCTAAGCTCCAATTTCTCTTCTATATAACTCCTAGAAGATCTTACAAACTCTTTTATATACTCTATACAGTACTCTAAAGGCATCCCAATCTACCAAAAAGACCTTCCATATCCTTTGGAGTCACACATCCAAGTAAGTGAATTCTCTATTATCATTTCCATTCAAGCACTTGTTTTATATTATTCTTCTTAAATTACATTTTCATATGTTGATATATTTTTTTCCTTCATATCGTTACTATAAATTTTATTTATAATGTATTATATCTTCCTTTCACTCTCATTAGTCCCCAAATAATCTTTTTTGGACATCTATTACTATGCTGAAATTCAGTAAGTCATTCTCTATCTCCTCTTTTAATCAAGAACTTCATTTTTTATATGGATTTTTAATTTCCATTTGATTGTTTTGGGATACATTATTACCTATACCCAAAAGTTGAATCATTATTTATAAATTGTTATATCCACTTTCACTTTCATTTAACCCTCCTAATAACCATTATGTACACCCGTTACCATGCTGATATTTTGTAGGGGTTCATTTTCTTCCACCTCTTTCATCAAGATTCTTAATTATGTTACACCTTATATCTCCAATTCATTATGTTATGAAATGTATTTCCATGTCACTATTACTATAAATTTAATTTATAATTAATTAGAGTCCCCTTTCACTCTAATCAACCCATTTTATGATTTTTATATGACGTTGTTATGATGTGGATATTTCATCATGATTTTCAATGCAAAAATAATTGTATAGTGAAGACCATACCCATTTCTATATCAAGGGTATTCAACTTTATGAACATATAAATATTTATTTTGTATATATATGTATTTATTCCACATTCCTCTATCATGAAAGAAATTATGATGTTGAATGAATCCATGTTATATGATTTACGTGGCACACTTAAGAATGATATTGAAATGTTTATGGAGCGTGCACCTTGATAGTGCTACAATGCACTGGGTAATGTTTAGTATAATGATATATCATGTTGTGATATGGGATCACCTAATTCCTTTATTTTACTTTTTTCCACCATGAAGTCTTGATGGGTTAACTTTCACTTATGTTTATGATGCAATGTTTTCAGTTGCTTCCACATTTCCTTGTTATGATTATCATGCAATATCATGACTTATTATTCATGTTATGTTCTGCCTCATTGATATAACTTGTATAACATGTATTATTAACATTATATTTTTCCATTTTTATTCCCTTATTGGGATTTATAGCTCACCCCTTTCTTATATATTCCCTTAGGGTATGACATGTAGTGTTAAGTAAAAATGAATGATTTGGTCATGTCAAAGATGTTTTTAATAAATATGATTGTATTCCATGTTTTAAGTTGTTATGAAATGTTATTAAACCCATATTACACTATAACTATCAATATTCTGAGTTTTATTAAGTTTACTATTATGTAATCATTATTAAATGTAAAATAATGTGAAGGGTTATTATATACTCGGTGTAATATCACATTGTGATCTTTATGATATCGGTTTTTTTAAATTCATCAGCTTATTATTACTTCCACAATATGAAATTTCAAATTATTGTGTATAATTTTCTAAGGTGTGTTCTTGGAATTATTGATATATTCCACCACAATGATATTAGGTTGATTTCTAAAAAAGGTGATGCTGATAGTGCTTCTAAGGTGGTGGAACATGAACTCAATGTTTCATTAATTGCAGTTCCATCTAAAACACCTACCTTATTTCCAATTATCATAACTATGATGTTGATTGATGATAAAATTAGAGACGGTTTTATATTATTAATATAGTTCGATGAGGGTGTTCCATAAAATTTTCCAATCATGACAGAGTAGACAAGTGAGTTCCAATAGTATAGCCCACTAGTTTTGTCATGGGAAGGTGGTCCATTGGCTATAGAGTCTTGGTAAGATTCTATTCATATCATCTTTGAGTAGTTTGAGATTCTTCTATATAGGTTACGAAACCTTTAGACTATATGCTTCATGGATTTTTCAAGTGATTGAGAAATATTCTTATATATGCAAATTATTATTAGTCCATAATCCAGAGGGAATTTCACGATATCTTATTCGATTAAATATTTTTATAGACTCTAATAGATGATAAATTCAGGGAATTCATAGATCTAGAGCTAGGTAATATGTATTTCATGTATTAATCCTCTAATTTTTCAAACATCCTTTGATTTTTACTCACTCTTACGAGCAATGAGTTGTCTAAGGCTAGAAATTTTTTGGATAGTCTTTGGTATTCAATTTGATCTCAGGTAAATTACTTTTTACATAAAACCATCCCTAAGATGGAAAACCATGCCATTATATCTAGAAGGAATATAAGGGATGTTGAGGGTATTGTTATGGAGTTTCTTCAGCTTGGAAAGGAAGTGGATTATCTAATGGTATAACTAATCAATATGATACCTCTCACCAGGGTAGTGCTATATGAATTGTGTGCACTGGTAGTTCTGTATTATGTCATCAGTGTAGAAGATAGGGTCACATGAAGATTTTGTGTAATAGAGAGATAGTGGTGTGATGATCCTATGGAAAGTTAGACCATCTATAAAGATTCTGCAGAACCATTACACTAGTTCCTAGTTAGATGGGATCTACACAAATTTAGATTTCTAGAGTTGTATATGTTGCTCTATGCGGTAACACCCCAAAATTATAAGAAAGAAATTTTATTTGATAGGGTATATAAAATTCAAGAACTAGGAACATAATGGAATATAATATTCTGATACATTATAGTATATTTACTATTTCAAATAGATTCAATCTATTTTATATAATTAATTGAACACAGAATTGATTTTAGCTTGTATTGTACACAATATTAACTTTCTTGGATGGATTGCGTAACACAAAAGACTGAATTTTTCCAAATAAAAATAAATTATTAAAATATTATTATATAATATAATAATATATAACCTAGACATTAGTTTGGAAGTTATAAATAAGAAAAACTAAATTATAAGAATATGTGGTTGAATTTATTGGTTACCCAGTAATTAGAAATGAATATAGAAACCAATTGAACATAAAAGAAAATGTTTCTATAAAATATTATTCGTTTACTCCCAAAAAAACTTTTTATTAATAAATTAAATTAATTAATATTTGTGCAAGATACCTATATTATAAAATTAAACAATATGTCTCATAGTGTACATGATACGCCACAATGAGCTTAAACAAACTACTAAATATTATTATTTAAATGTTACAAATATAACCTATCCATTAGAATGGAGAGGATGAACATTATTAATTTAATTTTTAAAATATTGTTTACACACATATATAACTATTTGGTGTCAAATTTATTATGAATGAAAATAGAAATATTATTAAAATAAATGGAAATGTATTTATGAAATACTATTTAAATGAGAACCACTATGTTTAAAACCAATAAATAAAAAATAAATCTCATCAGATTATTATAATGATATATATATATAATATTTAGTATATTTTTTAGAATTCATATTATTTTTTTTAGATACCATTTAAGAATAGATCAAATTTTACACATAAAGGGATTATTTTTTTAAAAGGCAATTTTGTCGCCTTTTCATGGCGCACTTGTTTTAAATATTTTTTTTATAGTTTTATAAATTTGTTTTGATAAAATAAACTTATTCTTTAAAATAGGAATTTAAAATCTTACATTGGTTGATTTTTTTATTTTTCTAATATGTTTCACGTTTTGATGAATTGTAAAAAACACTATATTTTAATAGAAAACAATTTTTTAATAAAATTTATTTATTGTGTAAAATTATATAATAGAATTTTTTAAAGTATATTAGATCAATTTTTATCAGTTAATATAATTTAGGTCATTTTAATCAATTTCAAATAGAATTTGTTTATAAAAAGTTTTCTATCTTTTGAAGGTTTTTACTTTAAAAACTCATTTTCTATCTCCATCAACAGGATTAATTTTTAAAAATTTTATGGAATTTTTGTTTTTTGAATTTATAAAAATGGATCTCTATTTGGAATAATAAGCTACAATTTAGTAAATACATCCCTTTTATTTTTTTGGAAACACAAATAGTGACTTTAGTAAATTTTCTTACCATAGTTATGGGTATATCGAGTAATTAAGGTTAAAAATAATATTATAAATATTATAAAATTATCCTCATACATGTCCTTATTTTATTGGATGATAATTTTTCATCCATATAAATTAAATAATCTCTTATGAGACTATTTTTTTCATATGATAATATATCCATAATAATATTATATTCAATAGAAGGTCAATTTTGTCATAATTTTGTTTTTAACTAGAGAAATATTATTAATATGAGGTTATATAAGAGAAATTTTCAACAATAAATATTTTTTTGAAATATAATATGTATTTATATAATATGTTAATTTATTTATCAATTTTTATTATAAAATAATTACCTTAACTAGTGAAATAATGATGATGCATTAATTATTTAACTAATGGAAGAGTTAAATAAAAGATATTAAAAAAATTAAAATAATTATAATTTGCAATAATTAAGGTAATCCACAAATTTTATGAAATAATATTACTTTTTAGTGATAAGTTGAGTAATATTTTTGGAATATATCTTGTTGTTATGATATTTTTTTAAAATTCATGTTATGAATATTTTTAAAATTGATGTTATGATATTTTAAAATAAAGAAAATTATTAAACGATATTAAGTTAAAAAAATATATTAAATTAGCCAAAATTATTTACAAAAATATTAAAATGTTATGAATGAATGAATTATTTTTTATTTATAATTTTGAGTAATTATGGTGACCCTTAAAATGTAAATTATACAATATCATTGTAAGAATTAAAAAGGATAAACAAATATTAAAGTTAAAGATAAGGATTAAAAATATAGTTAAAACATATATAATATTTTATTTTATGAATGGATTTATACTCAACATAAAAATATATTTTAAATTATTGTTTTTAATCCATTTGGAGTATAATATTAATTTATATTAATTTAATATTCTGAATATATCTAAGAGTTCCCCATCCCTCTCGTATAAAAGGGAGCATCTTCTTCTCAATTAGTCACACTTAAAACCCTATTTGGTTTATCCAAGATCTTCCAAAATCCATTTATATAATACATAATCACATTCTGAATATATTATTTTAGGCAGAACACCCTCTTTTGAGGTCTGAAGGTGTTAATCAAAGGAGATCGTCTGAAGAAGATGTATCGTTTTTAATTAAGTGTTTCTATATTATTTCATCATGATCTTACATATAATAATATTGAATAATAATGAATTAATAACTCCAATTTCCAAAATATTTTGAGATATTACTATGTTAATATTATCACCAAAATCCATCTCCCTTCCATCAAATGGGAAAATAAATAATCGTTCATGTGTATGGTGAATTACCACTTCACAAACCAATATAATTTATTTTCCACCACCATATCTCATGATTGGTGTTAATGAGTTCAATATTTTTTTATATTTTATATTCATTCCATATATATCATTAATAAATAATAATATATTATTTAAATTCTTAACTTTCTGTGTCCCTTAAAATTATAACATCGTTCGTGCGTACATGTGAATTATCACCTCCACAAAGCTATGTGATTAATTTTTCATCACCACATTATTCAGATGATATATATATATATGTTTATTTAACTTATTAATATTATATTAATTGTTTTATAATAATTATTTAAAGATAAAATAATTTATATTTTCTTTCCATAATGATCATTTAAAAATGGAAATGTTACTCATGTATACGTACAACATACCATCTCATTGATTGTAACGTAGTTCATTTTTCATATCCTTATGTAATGGATGGATTTAAAAGAATAATTGATTTTTAAATGTGACTATTATGTTATAAATATTACTTTAGAGATGATATAATTTTGAACACTTTGACTATCGATATCAGGACAATGTCATTTTGGACTCAAGTGTAGAATATAGTCAAAAATGTCCAACATAGACTTAAATAATTTATTAATTTTCATAACAAGATAATAAGTGATATAAAAGGAATAATAAACATGAAAATTATAATCCTTTAGGTAAATAATTAACATAATTTTATTATTCATCATGTTAGAGGACACACATATTGAATCTGACTCAAGGTGAGGGAATTGGTCTAAATCTCCTTTCATTGATGCATATTTTGATTTTTTATAGTCAACTTATTTTATAAGGTCTATATACCACACCTTTGACTTAAAATATCTTGAATTTAATTAATCTAATGTTATTTAATTTTTTTACAAAGTTATAATGTCATGGATCTTAGGATTAAAATGTTGAAAGTGTTATGGGACACATTAAATATATAATTATTTAATTATCAAATACTCTTCTCTATGTCAATATTCTTGATATTTTTTAACATATGTATTTACAAGGATATAAAAGGATTATAATTTACATTTTATTTTTAATATTAATTTCATTTATAGGTTTTCACAATGAAACATTTTACATGTTTCATACAAAACAATTTCACAAACAAAAAAATTAATATTATATTCTTAACACACATGACGACAATGAATTTTAAGCCACCATGAATATTATTTAATTTATATTTTCCTTTTAATAATTACATGATTTATTAATTTAAAATAATTATTTATCTTTTTTGGGTACTTTGGTATTGAAAATGGTTTTCCAAAAAATGTTGATTTTGTGTTAAATACGGGTTTTAAAGGAAAATTGTATTTTTGATACTTGAAAGTGTTTTTCTCATGGTTTTAAATTTATTTTCATCGGTTTAATTCTTTATTTTTCCCTTGAAAATTATATATTAATGGTTGATCCCCATTATTTCTCACACGTGAGCCCTATATAGCTTATATGATGGGTTAAGCCCCATTATAGCTCACGAAAAATGTATTATCTATATATAACATATACGAAAGGTGAGACCCAATATTTATCTCTAATGCATGGTATGGTTATTTCATTTGTAGTGGTGTACTTATGTGTGATAGGTTAATGATTTCCCAAGGCACCGATATGCTTTTTATATTCTTAGGAAATATTTTTTAAGTAATGGGTTTCAATGTGTTTTCATGTTTTCCCTTGACTAACTATTTTCCTTCTTTATATACCTTACCAAGGTATTATAATCATCCCATGTTTTGAAATATTTATCATGTTTTAAGAAAGATTATGGAAAATGATTATATGAATAAGATATTTGTAAAGATATTTTAGGTAGAGAAATCATGTATCATTTTAAAGAGTTTTATATTGCGAAAAAATGGATACTGAGTATATGTGTCCACTTGTTATGTACATGTTTACTTTTTCTTAATTTTTACTAATTCTATAAACTATAAATTTATAAAATCCTTGAATATGAATTACAGTTCAAAAAAACTGTGGTATGTAATGTTTAAGGCTGGGTCATTATAGTTGGTTTCAAATGAGGGTCTAGAAAACATTAGATATTATGATGTTTTCTTAAGAGGTATGGATGTCATCATGGGCTTATAATTTTATGGTAGATAATATATTAAGTTTATTATAAAATCCTTTTGATACATTATGTTATTAAATTTTAAGGTGAATAATGGTATTTCAAGAGACATTCATTTTTGATGAAATTATGAGTTATTGCTTTTTGTGATGAAAAATGAATGGTATGAGATAAACATTAACATTAAAACATGTTATTGTTATTATTTAGGACATGATCATATTTTTTAGAAGGTTACAAGAATTATATAGTTTTATAAAAAGTAAATATTGTAGGATCAGTGACAACCCATCACATCCGGCATGGCCATAGGAATCGAACCCACAATCAAAGGGAGATGAGGGTGAATCACATACCACTACTTTAGGTGAATTCCTAGTTACTATGAATTTAATTTTTATTTAAAAGATTCTATAGATGAAGAATAAGTTTATTTTTGGAAAAAAAATTATCATATTGGAAAAATGATTTGGGTATTAAATGATTAATCTTATTTTGGAAGACATTCACTATTTTGGGAATCCTATATAAGAAAGGTAAATATAATACAATGGTATTTTATCTAATGATTAAAGTATTAATTATATTTTGGAAAAATATGACTTTATTGTGAAATTATGGTGATTCATGTTATTAATAAAAATTGTAATTATATCTTGGAGATTATGTGATTTAGGAAACTAATTTTTTGGAATGAGACTTTAAGAGTCATTGATGTTATTTGGTGACAAAATACTATCGTGGAAGTTTATGTAATCAAATTATTCTGATTTTTGTGTTTTAATATTAGTTGTAATATTTATGAGGAATTATAGGGATAATTATTTGTTGAATTCCCCATGTTGAACAACAAGTATTTCTTTTTAATTGTGGAGATTAATGTATTTTTTTATGAAAAGGTTTATTATTTTTATGGAATTAACTTATCGTATTGTAAAAATTTTGGTTTTGGTTTGAGATTCATAAAAGTAGATATATTTAATATTTTTTGTATTATTTTATTCTCTAGTTGTTGATTCTAGTGCTTTAAGCGTGAAAAATTCATATTGAATACTCATAGTTTGGAGAAAAATATGAGTTTGTTGTTGAATTTGAGTAATGGATGAAACTATAATTTTCATTTAAGTATATTTTCTTATGTTCATTGTCCTAGATTTAAAATTATTCCTCAAATAAATGGATATTATCTTAAATTAAAAATGTTATTGGTTTAATTTTCATACTTAAAAATCAAAGACCTTTTATGCCATAAAAAAATTATGATTTTTGGATAGTTAAATTTCTCATAACCATGTTCTCTATCACTCTCCTTCAGGACTTCATAGTTATTTTTCTCTTCCATTTCCACATTTTCCTACATCTAACCTTAGTATGTGTTATCTTAGGTGACCTTTATACTTCCCATTATTTATTTTAAAGTGGTTGTTTCATTAACCATTTTTTATGTGAGTTTTCAATAAAGGTAATACGAAAATTCAATTTCCGATTTCCAAACCTAATTAAAAATTTTGATTAATAAATTTAATAATGGGGGTGGCTTAGAATTTAACATCTCTAGTTTTTAAAAATTAAACACTACATTTGATAGCATACATTATACTCCACATTGAGCTTAAAGGAACAACTAAATATTATTAATTAAATGTTACTCTTATAACCTAGCTGTTGAAATTACTAGGATGAAAATTATTAATTGAATTTTTAAAATATGGTTTACTCATGTATAATAATTATTTAGTAATAAAATTATTTAAATGAAATGAAAACCATTTTCAAAATAAAATGGAATGTTTTTCTGAAAAACTATTAAAAACTGAAAAGGTGTGTTTAATACCATAAATAAACAAATAACTCTTGATTTATTATAATCTTGATATATATATATTATTCAGTATAATTATAAAAATTAATATTACGTGTTTTATAAAAAAAATATAAGAATAAATCTAAATTTACACATAAAAGAATTATTTTCCTAAACAGTAGTTTTTCTGCTTTCTTAAAGGCACACTTGTTTTTAATTTATATTTGAAAATTTTATAAAATATTTTTTTAAAAAATAAACCACTTATTTGAAATAGGAATATAAAAATTTAATTTGGTTTATTTTTTGGATTTTTTGATAGGTTTCATGTTTTGATGAATAGTGAAAAAATATGGCATTTTAATTTAAAAATTCTTTTTCATAAAATTTATTTATAATGTTAACTTATATATTTGAATGGTTTCAAAGTATAATTATATAATGTTATTATAATTAAATCCATTTTAGTCAATTTTTGTCTATTTTTCATAGAATTTATATATACAAGCATTTTAATATTTTGAAGGTTTTTACTTTTAAAACTCATTTTCACATTCCGTCAATAAGATTAATTTTTAATTAATTGTGGCTATTTATATTTTTTAAATTATAAAAAATTGATTCTATATTTTGATTAAGAAGGTAAAAAATTATTAAATAGGTACGTTTTGGGTTTGGAAAATATGAATAGTAACTTTAGTAATATTTTAAAATTAATACAGTTAAGGGTAAATTGGATAATTAATGTAAAATTATTATTATAAATATTATAAAATTACCCTAACACTTGTACTAATTTTATTGGATGGGTATTTTTCATACCTAAGAATTAAATGATCAGTTGTGATACCATTTATTATTTTTGGATGATAATATTACCGCAACAATACTATATTCAAAGAAAAGACAATTTTTTAATACTTTTTTTACAATAGAAATAGTTTTAATAGGGTTTTTATAAAGGGTGTGTTTGATTATGAATATCATTTTGAAATATCAAAATATTTTCTACATCATGGAAATTATCTATAATTTATAGTGATAAAATAATTACCTTAAATGGTGATATAATGATATTAGAGTAATAGTTTAATTAATAAGGAAAATAAATTAAATGATATTAAAAATATTAAAATAAATATATTTTGATATAATTAATGTCATCCATGAATTATAAATTTATCCTGTTAGGGATGATTTAAGAGATTTTTTTCAATGATATCATGTTGTTATGATATTTGTTATAAAGTCTTGTGATGAATAAGGTCGGAATTGACTTTAATGATATTTTCAAATAAATACTATTTTATTAAATGATATAAAATTCATGAAAATAGAAAATTATGATTAATGATTTTTTATAAATCAGAAAATTTCAAAAATTACTCATTTACGGGTTCTTTTTAATTTTATATTAATTGTATTAACCATAAAAGTGTAAACCACATGATACCACAGAAAGAATTAAAAATGTTAGATAATGGTTAAATCTAAAATATAAGGATTAGAAATAGTGAAAACCGATCTAATATTTATAGTATTAAGTTATTTAGAAACCAAATTATCCAATATTATAAATTAATATGTTTGGATCCATTTTCATTATAACATGAATTTATGTTCATTTAATATTTTGAATATTTCTAAGAGTACCCCTCCCCTCTCTTATAAAAGGCCACCTATTCTTCTGTAATCATAACACTTAAAACCCAATTTTTGATAGCCAATATATTCCCATATCACTTTATGTAATCTTTTCCCAAATTTTAGAGGCCTCATTTTTGTTATAAAACCCATCTTAAGAGTGATAAAATGTTAATCAAAGGAGATCATCTAAAGAAATGGTATTGATTTTAATTAAGTGTTCCTATATTATTTCTTCTTCATCTTCCTTAAAGAATTATTCAACCATGATGAAATTATAACTAAATTATAATCTATATAATAATATTATATTATGTTAATATCACTCCCTAAATCCATCTCCACTTCTATCAAATATTAAAAATAACTAATTATTCGTCTGTACGGTGGATTACCACCTTGTGAACCGATATAATTAATTTTCCACGACCATCTATCTAGACTTGTATTAATGATGGAATTAATATTTATATATGATATTAATGAAATATTTATCATTATTTATGAATAATATATCATTTATATTCATTTATTTCCATGCACATAAAAATAATAACGTCATTCGTGTGTACTTGTGAACTATCATCTCCAAGAAGCAATGTGATATGTTTATCATCACCAAATCATATATATGATATATATAAGTATATTTAGACATTAATAAAATATTACTGATATTATTTTCATTATTTATAGTTAAAAAAATACTTACACTCTTTCCATGATGATCATTGAAAAATTGAAATGTTATTCATGTGTACGTACGTCTTACTGTATTCGTTATTGTATCTTAGTTTATTTTTCATATCCCTATGTAATAGGAATATTTAAAAGTATAATTGATATATAAAAGTGATTATTATTTCATGAATATTATTCTATATATGATGAAATTATGATAACTTTTACTATAGCTATCATGCTAAAGTCATTTTGTACTCAAGTAACGAATATCTTCAAAAACATCTGACATGAACTTTAATAATAAATTAATTTTTATAACAGGATAATAAGTGATATAAATGGAATAATAAATATTAAAAATGTTACAATTAATGTAATTAAATAAAATAATTTTATTATTCATGAATTTAAAATTCATAGAAAATGAATCATACTCAAAGTAATAGATTTTGTCTCAATTATTTTTCATTGATGCATATTTTGATGATTTGTACTCACCTTCTTTTATGAGGTCTATATACTACCGATTTGACATATAATATAACTAATTTAATTATTCTAATATTATTTAATTTTTTAAGAATTTTATTTTTTCATTGATCTTGTGATTTAAATGTTCAAAGTGGTATGTGCCACTTTGAATAATTAAATATTTAATTATCAAATATTTTTCGACTTGTAACTATTCTGGACATTATTTTATATAGTTATTTATATGGATATAAAAGTATTTCAAAGGAATAATTATTTATATTTTAAATTTCATTCAATTTTTTTTTCAAAAGAAATCATTATATGTGTTTCATATAGAACTTTTTCACCAAGGACAAAAGGAATATTATATTCTTAACTTAAAGGTTGACAATAAATTTCAACCACCATGAGTATTATTTTATTTATAGTTTCTTTTGAAATATGACATTTTTATAAACTGAAATCATTATTTTTTGGGTATTTTTTTTAAAATGGATTTTAAAAAAAGGGTGTTTTGGTGTTAAAAAGGGTTTTGTAAAATAAAATGGTATTTTGATATTTGAAAGTTTTTTTCTCAAGGGTTTAAAAATATATTCATAGATTTTATTAATGGTTTGTTCCTTGGAAATTATATACGAAGGGTTGAGCCCCATTATAGCTCACATTTGAGCCCAAAATATCTTATATTAAGGATTCAGTCCCATTAAACATTATAAAAAATTGGTGAGCCTGATATAGCTTATATGAAGGGTGAGCCCCATTATATCTCTCAAATTCATTGGGTACTCCAGAGACGGAAGTTGACTATATGATTATTTCATTTTTAAGGGTGAATGTAATAATGATGTGGTAATTATATCCCAATGCACATATAGGATTTTTTTTATTCTTTCTAACGTTTTTTAAGAAAATGTTCTAATTGGTATTTCATGTTTTCAATGGACTAATGATTATCTTTATTTATATCCCTTACAAATATTTTGTGCTCATCCCATGTTTTGAAATGTTTTTTTGTGTTTAAGGAAGAATTTGGATAATAATGAGATCAAGGGGAGACTTTAGAAGAATTTTCATAAAGAGAAATAATTTTTTCCATTAAATATTTTATATTGTTTAAAAATGGATACTTAGTATAAACATCCACTTGTAATTTATGGATTTACATTGTATTAATTTTTTCTAATTCTCAAAATCTCTATACTGAATAGATCATAAAATGTGAATTCTTGATCGAAAACACTTGGATATGTAATTTTTAAGTTTGGTCCATTATAATTATTGATTTATATTAATTAAATTTATATTATATATTCATATGAAAATATTTTTTAATTCATTAAATATATTTTATAGGCATATGATAAGAACTAACCTAATGATTCACATGAAAATTTCTTTTCATAAAGGAAGTTTTACTATATTTTAATGGAGAACCTATATTAAATTTTTATTCTGGAAATTGTATAAATTATATATAACTAAAGAATTAATTTTGAAAGTGAAATTTAAAAATAATGTTAGGGTTAATTTTTGGTATTTTTCTGAGACATTTAAATTTTTAATGAATTATGAAAAATACTGGATTTTAATTGAAAACTATTTTCTCGTATAACATATTTATAAGGATAAAATATGTTTTAAATTTTATTTAGTTGTTAATTTGATAAATTAGGCATCAATTAGTCTAATTTAGGCTATTTGGATTAATTACACCATGAAATTAGACATGAAAACATCTAAAACTTTTGAACATTTTCACTTTACAAACCCCCTTTGTCATCGCATCTAAGAGATTAATTTTAAATTAATTTTTGGAACTTACTTGATTTTAATTATGAAATTTGGATTTGATTTTTTGAATCCGAATAATTTATAATTTCAAGAAATTTATTCTTAGTTTTTGACCAAAAATATTAACAAATGTTGCTAAAATTAATTAATGTGTTTAAGGTAAAATTAAGCGTAACAAAATACTAAACCTTAAACATAAGGGAAAAATGACATGCAAACATGTCCAAATTCAATGTGAAGGACATATTTAGACCAAATAACCCATTGAATCTAATTTTTTCATCATCTAAATCACATGAAGTAATTTTGACATCTCAATAGTGTTTACCTTTTTATATTTAAAAGAATGGCACTCCTCCTCCACTATAAAAAGGAACTCACCTTTCTCACATATTGATTTCTCTCAAGAACTTTGTAACATAATAAATCTACCCAAGTAATTTACTAATTACCCTACCCTAATAATAGATGCCTCAATTTGGGATGAAATCCAACCAATGTTGTCTTTTGGTATAAACCAAAAGTAGATACCCAAATAAAAGGAAACATTTTTCAACCATAACTTTTGTTTTATTTACATATAAACCCCTTAAATTATTATTATATCATTCTTAAATAATAAAATAATTTTATTAAATATAATATAATGTTTTTATGTCAAGTTTATGACCTAAAATCACACACACATCAATCAAATGGGATATAAAATCACCTTTTGGGTGTACGATGAACTACCACCTCGCGAACCGAGGTCGTCCATTCTTACATTACAACCATTAGTAGTTGGGAATAATGATGTATTTATAGTTTATATATGTTATATATGATATTTATAAAGTATTTATTATTATGTATTTATTATATCATGCATAAATGTATGCCTTCTACTTTGTGGGAATATGATAACTTCATTTTTGGATGTGTGGACTACAGCCTCCTCAAAGCGATGTGATTCATTCACTCTATACATAGAATGTAATAATTGATGATTTTAATAAAAAAATGGTAAGATATGATATAAATATTATACTATAATGATAATATATATATAACATACTTTTGAAATATGAAAAATAATTTGAAGTAGCATTCATGCGTAAGTACGACCTATCGTCTCCATGAATTGTGCATTTCATTTCCTAACTAAAAATTTTGTGAATTATTATAAATACATATATAATAAATATATATGATAACTAAATAATTTTTTACATTTTTATATGTTTAAATAATAATCTATGTAATAGGAACAACAAATAAAAAGTCAAAATATACTCTAAAAACTAGGTAATATACACTTGAAATAGTGAAAATAATGAAATATTACTAAAAAATAGGTAATAAGATATTATAATAAGATCATACATGATATAATATATATTATTATTGTTCTGTTAAATTTTTTAAATTATTTTCAACTACAATGAGGGGTTTAAAAACCACACCACTAAAAGGAAGCATAAGGTAATGGATTTCATCTCAATTTACATTCAATAGAGACATATTTGTTATTATGAACAAATTTAATTTAATATTGTCTATATGAAGACCATTTTTTTAATTATCACAATTCACTCATAGTTATTAGTATTCTCATTTTCACTTTGAACAATCTCTTCAAAGGGGTTTTTACTTGAAAATTACTAAGTGGTAAAAGTTAACTTTGTGATATCACTTTCTTTTGTAATTGTTAACTTTATCTTGAAAAAATAACTTCCTTTCTATCATTTTTATTGAAAATTGAATTTATCATAAATATCTATTTTCCAATTCAATGGTTATTTTTTTCCTAAATGGTATACCATTTTTATATACCATGTTCACTTTGATATTTATCTTATTAACTGGGTAATTATTGATAAATCCATATATTTTATTCAATATGCACATTAGATAAGGTAGTATTTTTTATGATTTTAATTGACTAATTAATTATATGAGAAATTATTTTGAAATTTACTATATGATTTGGAGACCATTAAATGAAATCTTTTGATGCATCAGTAGTCTCAGGAGATGAGTTAGTCGGCCATATCAGAGTAGTTTAAATTTTCTTGAAAAAAATCATGATGGTAGAGGTATCAGTTCCAGGGAAACATGAAGTCTAATAATTAAGAATATATTTTTTAAAAAAATTAGTTATTATTTCTATCCATTATATTTTTTCTTCAAAATTATCTATGGATTCATTTTATTCTCAGTTTATTGATTAAGTGGCATATGTTTTATTTATCTACCATGACATATTGATTATGACTTATCCATATATTTATATGGAATTTGTTATTAGTTATTTTCATTTCTAGGATGGTTATATTTATTGATTCATTATTTATTCTATAGTACATACCCATATATATTATTATATTTAACCCTTATTTTGTCTCCTTTACCCCAGATATAAAGAATAAATCTTTGAATGATATTTCAAGGATTTAGTTAATTTCATTTTATTATGTATCATGTTTTATTTTCTATTTTACAAATGTAATATGGGAATGATGTATGTAATTTGATTTTCAAATATTTCTTTACTGGTCATTCCTTTTGGATTTGATTCCATGATATCATGAAAATGTAGTAATTTAATCCATTTATGATGGGATTCTGGGATAGGGGAGTTACAGTTTCTATCAAATGAAGTTTAATAGAAACCATCAAAACTAGATTTAGAATAAAATTTATTAGGGAAAATAAATATAATCTAGAAATTGATTACAGGTATATAATAACATCTTAGAATTAGGGTATGGTATATATTATGTGGATCTTCCTATAAATAAATACATGTTTTGGTATTTAATGTAGAGATAGTTCTTGCACAGATGATCCTACGGGAAGCAACTTCAAAATGGTGCATGGAGCCTGATTAAAGAGTAACATTGTATATGAAAATTTCCATAACATCACACCTAGTTTGACACACTAGGGAGATAGACATAGGACAATTCAAATTTTCTTAAAAAACCATTATAAAGAATTTCTATGTAATGATATACCCAAAGAAACCGGGTTTATTATTATGTGATTAGTTATGGAAATTTATTTTTGTTCAATTTATGATATGTATTTCACTAGTTTTTGGATTATGCAGTATGTTACATGATGTTATGATCTAATATAGTGTATTATATTGTTTATAAATGGAACCTAAATAGAATAATGATACCAATACCCATGGGCAATGTAGAGGATTCCCTACTAAGAAAGATGATATAGACAGTATTGGAACTGAGAAAGTTATGGATATATTAGGCAATATTAATCAGTTTATGACACATAACCATGATTGAATGGATAAACATGATCCATAATGAGATTATTCAATGTTTTATCACTTTATATGATAATGTCCCTCATCATTCAGTAGAACTACGGACCCAATTTTTAATGATAAATGGATTAACTATTTAGAGAATATATTCATAGAATTAAGATGTGATGAAAATGAAAAGGTTACACTTGAAATGTATTATATCAATACTGATAAGAATCAATGGTGGTTGTTGATTTAGAATACTATAGAGTAAGATGTAATAGAACACATGGATTGGATATCTTTTAATGAAACATTTTTTACAAATATTTCCTTTTTGAGGAATAAACATATATGAATAGAATGTTCCTTAGAATAAATAAATATGAAGAAGAAAGTGGCATGGAGTGTGAACATAATTTTAAAAGGATAAAAAAGGTATGTTATGGAATTTATACACAAAATGGAGTCAATGATTTATTACTTAATTTAAAATATTAAACCATGCCTCGAAATGGTGTAGGTGTCTCAAACATGTTCTTCATTCCATGAAATAGTTATATGTGATATCAAGATAGAGAAAAAATTATCTATGTCCTATGAATTAAAATGGGATAAAGGGAAGAATATTATGGAATAGAAAATAATAGATAATGTGAATAATGTAAATAGGGGTTTCCTAACATGTGATAACTTTGTAAATAATCACCCTTAGAGTTTCCTGAAAGGATTGAGAGTTTTTTATAAGTTCTGAAAAAAGGGTCACCATGAAATAGATTGAGAATGGATGTAAGAAGATACAAATATTTAATATTAAAAAATTTAAAAATATGGGGAAATATCTAAATTAATTCCCAATGATTCAAGGGAATATTTCTTAGAATAAGCTAAGGGATCAAGTTGATTAATATGTTATTGACACAACCAAAATGGAATGATTAATTTTCTTCTATATTTGGATATATAAAATATGTTGTAAATGTTTTTATTGATGATTTTATCATCATATGATTTAGGAAATATAAAAGGATTGTACTTTATTACTTTTTCATTAAATATTTGAGATCATATGTTGAATGGTTCTAGGAAACATTAATAGTATAAAGTTATACTTTTTGGAAAACACATGGTTAAGGGTAAGATAAACTTTAATATGTTCATAGTGATGAGATAATAATATTGGATAAATTGTTTTTCAATATAAAATAGTAAATTAGATATTAGTAAATAACATGTAAATGAATAAAAAGTGTTTGATCATAATATTTTTGACAGGATATCCATTTATGAAATGGATTAATAATAACGTTGGATGTGGTTTAAGAGATTGATGTATTACTTCAACCTATGATTCAGCATGCCCTAAGTGATAATGTAGAAAGAGTTAAAGGGAAAAAAGAAATGATATGTATATGCTTTTTAAATAGAAATGTCTAATGTATTTATATTTCACTACATTTATGTAGAGTGAAATAATCCATCAACAATAGGAATAGGGTTTTGAAACAAAAATGTTACCCTATTGTCATCATTTTTGATGATATCAATGACCTTTTTACACCTCTAATTTTTTGATTTATGGTTATCAACTTTAAGATGAACATATTCTATATCACCCTTCATTATAACTTTTTATTTATATTTCTCACCCATGTCCATGTTTTCATTAATGTTCTCCAATTTAAAATCCGATTTTTATAGTGACATTCACATTTCATTTTCCTTATTATTAATAAGATATATTACTAAATATATTTGTAATGTGATTTTTTCAAGAAATTGTAATTTAAAAAATAAAACCCTAGATTTTTGAAATAATATTTAAATTTAGACTATGCAATTTAATTATGGTTGGGATAATATAATAGTTTGAAATTCAAAAAAAAAGACATTGTATTTGATAGCATGTGTGACACGTAAACACCGATCTTACAAGGGAATATAATATCTTGAGAATTTAAATTACATTTAATAATCTAAATACATTGAACATATTATATATATTTAAATGAAAACAAAATATATTCTATCATTTGATTCCCACAACAATGACTCTCTTCAATGGATTGCATAACACGCAAGACAAAGTTCTCACGAACAACAATATATAATTAAAATATCATAAATTTAATATAATAAGTTTTAAAATGGAAATTAATTTAGTTATTATTAATATTATTAAATAATTTATAATAATATAATCTTAAATTCATTGGTTACTAAGTAATTATAATTGAATATAAAACTTGTTGAATATAAAGGAAATATTTTTATAAAAAAACAATTTATATGATCCTAAAAGAACTTTATATTCATAAATTAAATTAATTACTATTAGTGAAGGATATTTATGAAATATAAATTATATAATAAGAAATTATTTTTACATTCATCTAATATATTTTATAGGCATAAGATAAAAATAAACAGAATTTTACTCATAAAAAACTGTATAATTATAAATGTAGTTTTACCAACTTTTAATGGTGCACCCATTTTAAATATAATTTATGAAAATAAAATAAATAATACATTAAAAATATATATCATTTTCCGAAAAGAAATTTAAAAATTTGGTTAGGGTTTTTTTTATTTTTTAGAGAAGTTCCATTTTTTTATGAATATTGAAAGCCCTGGATTTTAATTGAAATCTACATTTTCATATAATTTATTTATAAGGATAAATTATATTTTAAATTTTCTTTAGATTTTAATTTGATAAATAGAAAATCAATTAATCCAATATAGTTTATTTGGATCAATTTCACATCGAAATTTGATATGAAAACAAACCAAACTTTTAAACATTTTCTCACTAAAAACCCACTTTGTCATCTCATTTATGGTATTAATTTAAAATTAATTTCTACATATTTAGTGATTTGAATTTTAAATAATTTATTTTATATTTTGAATCATCATAATTTATAATTTATATTAATTTATGAAAATTTTGTTACCAAAAAAATTTCCAAATACAGTTAATATTAATTACAGGGATTATGGTCAAATTAAGTATAAGATGAGAATAAACCTTAATCATAAGGGCCAAAATGAACTCCACATTTTTACAAAGAATATTTTATGGAAATATTTTGACCTTATACTCCATTTTATTTAATTTTTATCACTATAGGAAGAAAATTATGTAAGTGAGGCCTCTCAATAGTGTTTGTGTTTTTATATTTACAAGAATGTCACTCCTCGAGTACTTTTAAAAGGCACTCACCCCTCAAACTTCTTCAAAAATATCAATAACTTTTTTATCTTCCAAATTATTCCCATATAATCTCCCAATATCACTTAACTCATCCTATAAGCCTAAATTTTGGAAAAAATCCAACAAATAAATCAATTTTTATATACCAAAAGGAGTTACAAAAATAATAGGTAACATTGTCCAACAATCACATTTTTTTTATTTCTATATACACCCCTTAAATTACTATTATATAATTACTATATGTTTAAATAAGTATAATAAATATATTTTAATGTTTTTATGTCAATGTTATGAACTATAATCACAAACACTTCCATTAAATGGTATAAAGAATCATCGTTCATCTATATGGTGGACTACCGCCTCATGAACTAATGTCGTTCATTATTATGTTAACACCTTTCAAGGTTGGAAATAATAATGGATTTATATAATATATATGTTATATATTATATTTTTAATTAATTTAATTTTTTTAATTATTATATAATACATACCTTCATGTTTTCTACATATTGAGAATACGATAACATCGTTTGTGGGTGTGATTACTACCACCTCCTCAAAGTGATGTAATTTGTCTACACTATACATGGAATGTATTAATTGAAAGTTTTAATACAAAAATGTAAAATATATGATATAAATATTTGATAATATATATGTCACCAAATTTTTAAATATGACAAATAATGGAAGTTGTGTTCATGCATTCGTACGAACTGCCGTCTCCAAAAAATAGCACATTTCATTTCCAATATCCAAATATTTTGGATTATTATAAACATATATATACATAATATGTATGATAATTATTTCATTTTTTACATTATTTATATGACTAAATCAGGATCTAATTAAAACGAACAACAAATTTCAAGTCCAAACATAGTCGATAAACTAGAGAATTGGCACCTAAAATAGTGAAAATAATGAATTATTACTAACAATCAAGTATTAAGATAATATAAAGAGATAATATTTGATATTATAAATTTTATTATAGTTATAGGATAAATTTTTAACATGGTTTAATCCGATATATAATGGGTTGAAGACTACACAACTTAATGAAAGCATAGGGTAAGGAATTTCATCTCAATTTACATTCCATTGAGACAAATTTATTATTACGAACTAATTAACATTAATGTGGTTTACATACTACCCATTTGACATTTAATATCATTATTCACTCACAAATCATTGTATATTAATTTTCACTTTGAACTATCTCATTTATGGGGTTTTGACTTGAAAATTACAAAGTGGTAAAAGTTATCTTTACAATATAACTTTGTTTTGTGATTGTTAAAATTCTCTTAAAAAACACTTCCTTTTGTAAATTTTTATTGTAAATATAATTTGTATTAGATATCAATATTATCGTGAAATTTATATTTTTTTTTCTAAACAGTACACTATTTTTTCATATAGTGTTCACTTTGATAGTTATTTGATTAATTGGGGAACGTTTTACAAATCTGTGTCTCATATTAAGTAATGATATTTAATAAGGAACATTATTTATGATTTAAATTTATTGCTTCATTATTTGAGGAATTCTTTGAACATTCACTATATTGGTTGGATACCTGTTAATTCGAGCCCCTATATGCATCAGTAATCAAATGGGATGAATCAGTTGTCTAAATCAAAGTAGTTTAAACTATCTTGAGTATAAATATCGATAGTAATGGTATCATGTGACTAAGAAACATGAAATATAATAATTAAGAATTACATTTATTTATAATTCAATTATTATAAATATACATGAGACTTTTTATTTGAAATTGTGTATGGATTCATTTTATTTTCATTTTATTAACTTAATGGAATGTGTTTCGGTTATCTACCTTTACATTTCTATTATGACTTATCCAAATATTTATATGGAATGTGTTCTAATTTATTTAACTTATGATAATTACTAATAACATTGATTCATAACTTATTCCCTTTTACTTACCCTTAATGATAATTTCATCTCACCATTATTTTTTTCTCATTCCCTAGGATATGATGAATAAATCATTGATTGGGCATTCAAGGTTACAATTCATTTCAATTTACTATGTATCATGTTTTATTTTCTATTTTCCTAGTGTAATATGGGTATCATATATGTAATATGGTTTTCCAAATCTATTAAATTTATCGGTCCTTTGGGATTTATTCCTTGTAATCTTACCAATGTAATAAAGTAATGCACCAACTCCGAGTTTTTGGGGTCAGGGTGTTACACATGCCCTGAAGGAAGCTAGTTTATTGGCAACTTTTCAGGTCAAGGAGGTGGTTGTGGTCGAGGAAATAAGGGTTAGGGAGTATAATTCTATTCGAGAATAGCTACTCAATAAGATCAACTTGTAACTCAAGGTTGTGGATCCAACTAGTTACATGTAGTGAAAAAAACCCTTATTGAGTAGAGCACTAGATCATATACAATACAAGGCATGATATTAGTGGCCTTAAACATTATTCATTTCTTTTTTGATATAGGTATTTATCAGTCATTTATATTTTTTTCTTTTATGGATATTTTAGGTTTAGATATTGAATACCTACATGGTGTGATGTCCCTTAACACACATATGGGATTCTAATTAGATGCATTTTATCATTACATGGAATATCCTCTAGAAATTGGGAAATACAAATTTTCATTGAGCCTTTTTTTCTTTAGATGATTGGATTCTACAAAATTCTCAATATTAACTAGATAGTTCCCTATCAATCTCATATCATGTATTTTCATTGAATGTTGACCTTCTCATCACTCAATATTGGTGGATATATTTATAGGGGGAATGAGATTCTAGGATAGTAATGATGGACCTAATCATCGTGGGATGGATTGTTTTTTACCAAATTACTAGTGTTTTAAATGATGACTAGAGAGTAAGAAAATCTATTTTCCCAGTTATTTTAGATCATTTTAGGGATGTTTTTATGGATTTATTTTCTCGAAAACCTCATTAGAGATAGGATTAATTTCCTACTTGTCTTATTCCACGAGTAGATCTAATATCAATTCCCCTATAAAAGATGGATAATACTCATTCACATGAACATAAGAGGTTGTTTGAGGTCCTATGATCCTAGTGTTTTATATTACTCAATACTTATTTTCGAGGGTCACTAGAACTTTTATCTGACAAGGTGGATGAAAATTTGTGATTATGTGTGGATTACAAGAGTTTGAATAATATTAAGATTAAAAAATATTATATAATTTCTCATATAGAATTTGTATTAGACTATATTCAAGGATACACGTTTATCTTGAAGATAGATTTGGCATCAGTCTATCATTAGGTGATAGTTAGGCCTTCAGATATACCCCATACAAGATTCTGAATAATGTACATTTTCTATCTGTTTTTTGGAAATTCCATTTGGTATAATGAGAAAACATTCTAACATTATGGATGTAATGAATCAATTCATTCAACCATATCTAGATTCCTTCATGGTGACTATTTTGTGATGAAATATTGATGTACTATCAATCAGAGGAGGAGAATGTTTTGATTATAGAGATAATTTTAAATACACTTCGAGAGGACCATATTTACAACGAAATGTCAAAGTGTAGCTTCTAGATTAAAAAACATTACTTACAAGGATATATAATATAAGAAGAAAGAGTATCATTGGATCTAGAAAACATGAAAGACTTTTTTTCTTTGGAGTATCCCAAAACATTTTCAATATTAAGAGCTTATTTAGATTATCTAGTAACTATCAGTGATTCATTAAAAACATTTCTAACCATCCAACACCACATATAGTATTACCCAATATTTTATTATTATTTATATGTTCTACATCATATGAAAATTACATTCATGAGATGAAAGGAATATTAACATCAATTTTGACTCTGATTTTTCATGACCCTAGAAGATAGAGAATAGATCTATGTGACATTTAGGAATTATGCTAGGAGTTATTTTGATGCAAGTATAGTGATTATTTATATACAGATCTTAGAAGTTGAGTCCTCATGAGTGTAATTACCTAACACACGACTCTGAGTTAGATGTTGATGTCCATTACATATTTTATTGGTGACCTTACTTCATAGAGTAGTAGTTCATGGTATATACAGACCATAATTTTCTAAAATATATATTTTATAACCCATTTTTTGTGAATTTTTAATTTTTTTTAAATATTTTTTGGTACATTTCAATAGTTCTTAATGAATTAAAAATACTTCATTGAATTCAATATATTGAAGATGTTATAAAGAAGAAGTTGCCGGGAGGACCATCTGATGTATTAAACCGTGTTATCAAAGTTTATATAGCTTGGATGAATAGTTTAAAAATAATGGATGTTATTAGGTCTAATTTTCTATAGAAACATATCAAATTATTTCTAAAAATTAATAGAGATGTATATTACTAATTACATGAATGGTGAATGTTCTTTGAAGATGTTGAGTTTACAAATGATGTTTGATGATCTATTCCTAATGTTTCAAACATATACATTATGATTGGAGAATCATTTTTTATCAAAATTATGAGATTTCATTAAAAAAATGAAGCCAAATAGATAGAGGTAGCAATTATTATCATACCGAGGCTCATGTACCAAGGTAACCAAACAAAGGTTTCTGAATAGCACCATTGGACAGAGTTTCCAAGGGATATAGTTTAATAATTTTATCTTAATAGAGTCCAATGGATGATTTATTAAAAATAAATTTATCAAATCCCATCTAATAAAATGAGTTATAAGGTATCCACAAATAGAAGAAAGTTTGAGTGATTATTAAAGGAACATTCATAGTGACATCATAGTGATGTGAATAAACTAAGTCGATCTAATGATAGGTTGATGTAAATATTTGACCAATTACATTCATGGTTACTTGAAATAGATATTGATTACATAAACTAATATTAGACATTATTGTGTAATGTGTTCATAATTGATAAAAATTAAAAATTCCTTGTGGTTGTGATTCAAGTTTACATTTAGATAAAGGGAATATCTGTAAAATAGAATCGAATTAGCTAAGATGAAAGGATATATTGAGGAATTGGTCTAAATTTTTCAGGTCATGAACATATTGAATATATAATTAAAAATAGTGCGACTATAGTTTACAAGCATTTTGAATTGATGATTGAAGTTGTACAAAGAGTTGTACTTAGTACATCATATAGGATTATTAAAATATCATGATGTGTGGTAAAGATGTTTTGATAAATGAATGAATATCGTTTTGACAAGAATATAGTGGATGATAGGATGTACAAAGTCTGCCAATAGATATTGGTTATTAATTAGATAGATCCTACTGGGCATAAAATTCTAGATGATTAGAAAAATATTTTTTCTATCAAATTCATTAGATAAAAGAAACATGTGTTGAAAATAAAAAAAATGTATTTTTGAATGATTGGAAAAGAGAATTCAAGTAACTAGAAAAATAAGGGATTATGAAGGCATCATGTAGATGATTTCAATCTAGGGCATAAAAAGGAAGTCTCTATAGAAATTACTGATAGAAGTTTTTATAAGTGACATTAATTTCATTGATGTTTTTGAGTAGTGGCATCAAAAATTGATTTTGAACAAATAGTAAATGTTGTGAATCAACCAAATGAGTTACAATAGGTTCATCAAGAAAATTATATCAAATTAAGTTTGTTGGTCAAAGGTTACGATGATAAGGTAACAAATAAATATTTTTAAATAATTTCATTAGTTAGAGGAAGAGTATTATAATATTCAGTCAATATGTTCCTATGAAATATTAACGGAACACCAGATGAAGTTTCACTGAATGAAATAAGTGATGAAACTTTTTCTAGATAAAAATTTTAATGATCATTATGAATATTTTATCAAGATATTAATTAGGGATATGGTGAGTTGGATAGTCATTTTTTCAATTATCATAAAGCAAATATCATGATTATTGATAATATTTCATGAATACTAAAGGAAAAATTTGACAATGAAATATAAGTAGGTTTCCTATATTTATTAGTTAACTCTTATATTTTATAAATTTTGATGGAAATATAGCATTGAATCTGTTTTTATTAGGATTCAAAAAACCTTAATGGGAAGTTGTAACTTGAAGTACACATATTACCCTATAAACCCAAAAGAACTATGCCTATATAAAAGAGTGGTGATGCAATGAGATGGTGTGATGAGATTGCATCTATGTATTATGATTATTAATTTAAGCACTGTAAGGTAGTTATGAAAATAAAATCTTCATAGAAATTGTTATATGTGTTGATATATCAGTAGAAGAAGTACTGAATAGAGGTGGGGGTACTAGAAGAAATGAATGCATCACCAGTGTAATCCAACACTTGGAAAAGAAGGAGTATAAGTTATCAAATATACTTATACCAGACATAACAAATGATATTGGATGAAGTAATATCACAATAAAAAAATGTTTTAGAAAATAAAGAAGAAGAATAAAAACAAACTGGACAGATACTAGTAACAGTTCTCATATCAATTGGAGATCAGATAAACAAGGTGAAGATGAAATATTTGATAAAATATTTCAGACGATCCATCACCAAATGAACTTAGATTGATTCTATCAAGCCAAATAGTGATAAGTGAGGACCAAACTAATAGGTTTGGAAGGAAAGAAAAAATAAAGGAATGTTTTTAGCCACATATGTGCAAGTAACTAGTGACGTAAGTGGATAAAAATGCAGTACTTTGACATCCATAAAAAGTATCAATAGGTGGAAGCCTTTCTTGGTGTTACAAAGTTACTAGAGAGGTTGGAGACTTTCTACACATGCAGTATAAAGAACCACTAAGGAGATAAAATTTGGATGAAGTCACCACCCATCTAGGGAAGAAGGATTTTTTTATCGTCCTACCAAAATATTGGGACCCACACTTATAATAAAGATTGTTTTATAGAAAACACTAATATGTATCATAATATAGTGGATAATATATTTACTGGTCATCACCATGCATGAAAAGTACTAGATACTCTTTTTGGGAATTGAAACTTGTGAAAACATCATATTTCATCGTTTAGTTTCTTTCATATTTTAGAATATGGTATGTAAAATAGAATAAGATAATTTATATCCTAACAGGTCAAATAGGTAAATAGAAAAAGTTATATTTGGTTTAAATGTTTCCAAAACTAATTCACCAATCTCTTCGTGTTGTGTATTGTAACATCCCGAATCCAGGTGCCACTCAGCGGGTGCCCCAAACCCAGTTGGTCACATGACCTCAAGCGCATTTCAAAAAATGCCAGAGGCTACCAACTAGTAGTGAGGGATCATGTATGATAGTGGAGAAACTATGCCCTCATTTTTCAAAGTGTAGCATATTGGACTGGATAAATAACATACAACAGCGGAAGTAGTAAACTGTATACTACTGAAATGGATAATTGATGTAAAGAGAACCAGCAGTCATATATATATATATATATATATCAAGATGTAGCATGTCACTAATTCTATGAAAGAAACCTAAATAGGTTACACTGCAATACAATATAACTCAAAAGAAAAGGTATATCCAGACAAAACAAGCAGAGTAAACAAAACGCAGTAGCATCACAAGCCAAATCTCGGTCCCGTTCTCTCCTACTCCTCTACTACAATCATGTACCTGTATATGGGACCTTTCCCCTATTGACACATGCACAAATAGTCTGTTTAGGCTGAATACATGACCCAAATAGGGTGTGAGAAATAAATCCTAGTAGGCACCCACCAAAGGCATGTTCCCAACTGTTAGTGAAAATATGCTACATCAGTGTGCAAAGGTAAGATGCAGTAAACTAGTAAGTACTCCAAAGTATCTATCCCTACCAGTTTAATTACCATTTTAATTATTACTTATCACCTCCAAGTGTGTGCTTCATCTCGGAAGGTATAACCTTGAAAATCACCACAGTGAATAGATGAAATAAACAGTGTCCTCAGGCATGCCAACCCTTACCCTCAGGTAATCAGAATCTTTCCCTCAGGCTAACAGAACCATGCCCTCAAGCTAATCTGAATCATGCCCTTAGGATAATTAGAATCACGCCCTCATGCTAATTAGAATCACAACTTCAGTCTAATCATAATCACGCCCTTAGGTTAATCAGAATCATTCCCTTGGGCTAATCAGAATCACTCCCTCAGGCGATTTCTCCTAGGTATAACAAATATTTCCTTCTGGCGTATGAGACAATGCCCTTAGGCACGAAAGCAATTTCCCTCAGGAATATGAAACTTTTCCCTTAGGCTAATTAAAACACTTTCCCTTAGGCTAAAAGAACACTTTATATAAATTTTTTCTCAAGAAAATGCATTACAAAATATAATCATGGCATACCCTCGGGTATCCTAGCAAAATGGTTAAACATATGAACACACACCCAGGGTGGTCCTGGATCCAAGAAACTATCCCAAACAACAGTTTTAATTTATCAATAGGTTATTTATATAATTCTAGATATCCTTTCAGCAAAGGCCTCAGCCATACGACACTCCAACCATGGGCTCGTAGTACAACGGTACACAAAAACACACAACAATTGGAATTTAAATACCAGACCACCTACCTCGATGCCCTTGATCGGTATACGTGAACGATTCCTCTTAGATCATCCAAGAATGCGGTAGATCTGGTATAATAGATTTCTCACTCAAACAAAATTAACTCTCCCTCGGGAAATAATTGTCAAGAATAGCGCTAGGAGAATAGAGGGCTTACTGGTGCGGTCCTAACAAGATCGACGACGAAGGAAATGGGTTCCCGGTGCACGATTGGGTAATCTCTAAATCTTCGGTCATTCATCCAATCTCCCCTTCGGCGTTCTATGATTTCTTTGTGAATGGAGGAGGCTAATTCCTATTTTATGCGGAAAAAAATTCATAGCTTGTACTCTCAAGTACACTGCGTGTACTTTCCATTTTTTTAAACTATTCCTCTAGTGGCTTCTCACCAGCGTGGCACTATTCATCCATCCACATGAGTACATGGCATGTCATCGTGATTATAGGACATGTATTATCGCTCCACTGGCAGCTGCCTCCACCTCCTTATGATTCACCTGACGACTGAATACACGACCTGTAAATATCCACTACACGACGTGTAGTCGGTTTTTACACCTTCCATCGCCGACAGTGATACACGCCCGATGTACTCATCCCACATAGCCAAAGTACACAACGTGTGGAAAATTACATGGCATGTACCCACAAAATTTGGTATTTTCCCCCCAATTTCCTAATTTTCTCAAAAACACTTAAGGAAAAAGGAAAAGAAGAAACCCATACCTCAAGAATAAGAACTGGGTTTTTACAAGTATATACAAAAGCGATCCTCTAAATTGGTATTGGAACCATTGGTTCACCTATATTGGATTCTATATATTGATTTTCTTGTCAGTTGAATATTTTAGTTTCCTTCATGTATTAACATTATGTGAAATGTTGGTTAATATTTAGTTATCTCATAAAAGAATACTATTTTAATCTAGACCATGATGAACAATTTAAATAAAAAATAAAAGAAAGTTGAATATGATACCAATCTATCCTAAATTAGAGGAAGTAATAATTTATGTATTCCGTGATAAATAATAAAAAACTATCATATAATGTAAAGAGAATGTGGATTATGTTTACACCAAGGATAAGGACAACATTCATAATTCAAGTGAACCAATAATGTTCCGTGATCATGGGGTATATGAAAATTATTTTATAAAATTTGTTGATGAAGAAGAAATTAGAATATGTGGTGATGATTATCTATCTAAAAATTCTAAAGATATATCATTAGTTAGTGTATTGGTAGATATTTATCATTGTTTTACCAAAAAAACTACTCTTTTTTGGGGATTATTTCAATGTATATAGAAATATATCTCCCATATAGATAATGAATTATAATATAAGGATAATTATTTACAATAATAGGTTCTAGAATGTAACGATCCCTCCAATATGGTTGGATCCTTTAAAGGAAAAGGGTAAGAGCCGAATTTATTTATCAATGTTTGATTATGAATTGACCAATATGGTGGAAGAGAAAGATGTATTCATGAAGACTATCTATGAAATGATCCAAGAACATAATGAAAATATTGTACATAACACTTATATTGTAGATTTTCAATTTCAGATAAAATCTTAGAAGATCATGGAACATGAATCATTGTTAAAAAAAATTATGTTTTGTGAAGAAGATGTTTAAATAATAATGATGTTTTTTACAGAAAAGGTGAATATAATTGAAGATTAAAAATATACACTCAATATGAAATGACTAGAATTGTAAACTATATTGGTTAATCATGAGAAGAATCATGTTTATTATTTATAAATAAAGAAGAATGTATTTCTGTTACATAATAATAATAGGAGGATTATATGGTTATAAGTAATCCAACATGTTATAAGAATATCATTAACTCATTTGATGTAATATTTTATGTATCTTTGAAGAAATATTTACCATTTATATGATTATGAAATAATGTTTATAAAAAAAATTTGAAGACAGAATTTTGGAAAAAAATACACAATTATCTATGAAGAAAAGTGACATGGGATCTACCACCTTAGTTATAGTGGTTATGAAAAGTGAAGAAACTAGTTCCTCGTGAAGAGAATAATAAGTTAAAAAGAAAAACCCAAAAAACCATATTGAGGATGTATAAAGATCAATGTTTGTGTGTTAATACAGTCATTGTAATAGATTAGGGAATTTTGTGTTAGATTTTAGGAAAATTCATTTAAATGAAAAAGTACAAATACTGTCTATTCTAAGAGAGAGTAATCTAGAGGTGAAAAAAATAACATCCACATGTTAAAAAATATGTATAATTCAAAATTATTTTCAAATCATGAATATATCTATGATTTATATTGAAATATTGGTAAAAACATTGGTATATGCTCATATAAATATGTATATAATGATATTAGGGAAATAAGACTATAAATTTATTTTAGAAAGAAGAAGAATCCTTTGAATTTAATTATATGATTTTTTTAAAAACATCTCCAAGGAATATTTCATGACGGAAAGATGATATGTCCTTTGATTAAAACACCATGAATTTGAAGAAAAGTGAATCATAAAAAATAACTATAAGATGTATTACCATTATAATAATCCATGTGGAAAATATGAACTATTTCCAATATTATTATTGCTGTTGGTAATATTACCAAAAGATTATATGAGAATGGGAATGATAAAAAAATCATAAGCAAAGGATTCTAAAAATGGAAAATAAATAATAACACTTGAATAAGATGGAGTAAATAATAATATATCAACTAAATACAAATCTTGTTTTGAAGAAGTTCTATTTGAGATTTGTAATAATGATGGATATAGTGTAAAAATATATTTAAAAATTTTACAAGAATAATAAGCAGTTATTATAAGGATTGAAAATGAATAAATTAGGAAGGATAATAATAATAAATTTTTTCCATATTAAATAGATAATATGTGAAAAGGTATACTTATCTCTAATTATAATTGAATATTAGATTTCCATGAAATAATATTGGAGGAAATTGAGAAACTCGGTTGATAAAATTATCTCAAACATTCTATTCAAATCAATGAATAAAGAAATATCCTCCTAATTTACACTACTTTTTTGAATTGTGAATGTTCTTTTAAAATAGAGAATTAATACTGATCGATATAATAAGAGATAGAACCATAGTAGAAGTAATTAATATGAACTATGGATATCCATGAAAATAATGTTTATTAATCATGGAAGGTTTATTTTGTATTTTTACTGGAAAACATAAGAGGGTCATCCTTGATTAAGTTAATGTGGTTTTTATGAACACCTGATATAAAAGTGAAAGAAAATCACATCTTGATTTGATATTATATTTTGAAATTCCATGATTAAAATTCAAAAAGGTTCATCCGTGGTGAAGATGATGCATTTTTCATGTTGGGACATTAAAATTAGAAGCGCTTCATACTAATGTATTCGCTGAAAATAATTTTTCTTATTTTTTAATGTTGGTTTATGGGTTTCTGGTACCCCAACTTACAACCAAAATAGAAACAAGTGAAACTTACACATCAAAGTAACTCGACTCATCACTGCACCCCATGCAAGATCCATCTTCTTCACTAGCTGATTTGTAATATGGAGACCTCCAATAGCTTGAACGTTGAACCCGACTCCTAAGCAGATCATGACCGGGTTGCTCTGGGGATGACTTATTAGCCACACTACCCTTTTTAAAAGCCACAATCACCTCCTTGTTCTGTTTTGAAGCTAATATATTTTTCATCGGCCGTAGAAGATAAGAGTAATCCTTCCCTGGCCTTCTTCATGGAGAAGTAGACAATGGTGCATCAGCTATATCCATCGTCTCAATTCCACTTTGAACAACATCACTGAATGATCGGATGAATGGGCCACTCTCATTTTCCTTCCCTCTCCTAGAACTCTCCCTTACAATATCATCTCGCACCCCCAAAACAAAATCGGGAGACTCAGAGTTGATCCCCCGCCTCTGGTCTGGAGTGTTACTCTCCATCAAAGGGAGCCACCTCTCCTTAGTAGTAGCTTCCTCCACGTCCATGGACCCTATCTCCTTTACCATACACTGAAGACCCTCAGATGTTTTCACACCACCATCCATCCCTGCATCATAATCCACAACTGTTCCTTCCTCCCACATGCCTATCGAGAGGTCATTAAACTGGTTGCTAAGAGTATGGAAGGGCATGGCCAAGGGATCCAAACCAATAGTACCCTTAGCACAGACAGGAAAGACCACATCCAATAAGCTGGATCATCTCTCCTCCTCATTATGATTTGTATCTTTTCTAACAGTGGAACTAGCTGTGTTTTCCAAACCATGCCTAAGCCTTTTGAAGACATCAGAAACCAACGGGTTCAACTGCAACTTCGGACCTCCAGCCGCCTCTGAATCGTGGAACTATCCACAGGTCACCTGGTGGGGGATAGGCAGATGGACCTCCACAACAGAGTTAGAGAGAAGAGAAACCTTCCCTTCTTCCATCAATCCCAAGTCATCCTGACCGTGATCCATCACCATTTCCTGTTCAGAGTTCTTGTTGCTTGAATCATCCACTATCCTCACAGAAACAGAATGCTCACCACACTGAGTCTCACCATTCATTGGATGCACTAGGGAAACCATACCCTTATATAATTCAGAGTTATGTGTGTCTTTATCAGTGACCATCTCCATAGCGCCCTGAATTGGGCTCTTCATCACATAAACCGTAACCTTATTATTTTAAGATTTCAACTTTCCCAGGGGAGCTCTCCTTCGGAAGATCAATGAAGGGTTCCCCAGCAGCTTAAAAAAGAGCATAATTCCATCCATATTTCATATACCACCTTCTGTTTGCACCTATACTCCTCAAAAAATGTAATCCATAAATAATTGAAAGGCAGGAGAGAGACATCTAATTCAACATAGATCCGACGATTAACTGGATGACACACAGCTGCAAGACGATTATCAGAACCAAGAAACCTTATTACCATATTACCAATCATCCGAAGAATAGTAGGATTCTGGAAAGAAATTGTATGTTTAGGTAATCTGACCCAAACTGCCATTTATGGAGAATCTCGATTCATATGAATATCGAAAGTCCTTCGATGGAGGATGAAACTCATCCCGTTGAATCTTCACGGAGCCCTAGGCCATGCCCGAATGAGGTTTGCCTCTGATTCAAAGAGGATCATGATCTAGTGGCTATCAGGCAATCCAACCACCGCTCGTTCTTGCAGATCCCAAGAACCAAACACAAACCTATCAAAAGAATCAACTGATGGTCGCCTATGCTTGAAACGGGAAACCAGAGTGAGGTTTAGAAGTTCCAAAGACTCTGAGAACTCTGAGGTCGAGATATGGAGTTTAGGGTATCCATCGAGGAGCTCTGGAGATTTAAGGAAAATTGAAACATTGGGAAAAGGAGGAAGGAAATAAGGATTAGAGAAAGGTCTGAAGAACTCGGGACCCTTAGGAATTGATGATTCCCCCTCCCCCATGATGGGGGGAGGGGTTGGCGCTGAAGCCACCATCTTCACTGATGGATTAAGTGAATCATTGGGAGGAGGAGCTCTGTTTCATTGCATACTAATGTATTCTCAACATGAATATCTTAAATCTTATTTATTGAAGGGATTCATCATTTTGACTTTCAAAAGGATATTAAATGAAAATTTTATTGTTTTCTTAATCTCTAAACTTTTTTATAAAAGGTATTAATCTTAATCTAAATGGGAATTAATTAAATAAATCTGTGAATTAAGAAAAATGGAAGTATTAATGTTCTCCAGGTCCACTTTTCCTACTTATTTCAGTTGATTTTTTTGTTCCATTTTAATTGTAATTCTATGGGATTCAGGATGATCAATCTTATAAGAGTTTTATATCTCATTTAATATCATAATTCTAAAATAAAAGTGTAAAATTTTTAACGAAAATATTAAGATTTATTATTCTGTGAGGTATCACGATCAGTTGGTAAGGGAAATTTTTTTCCCCTAAATCAAAACTTTGGTTTTCTACATTGATCATGGATCATGTATAATTTTAGTGAAATTATGGATAAAATATATCTTATGAATTTACTGGTAAACTCTTCAAATAAACATTCTATTTCTTATGAATAAGTTTAAGAGGAAGTGAAAGAAATTTAGAAAAGTAAATGTGAGAGAAAGGAGGTGAAGATTCACATATTGAATATCCACATATTGACTTATTTAGTTAGATTGTTATTTTTTGATATTTTTTAAAAATTTAAAATGGGATATTTATGATCCTAATTTGTATGTGAGTATTATTATTTTCAATGGTTTTCACTGGTCTTTAATTGTATTTAAATAAATATATATATTCCATGTATGTAAATATGTTGGAGAATATTTAATGAAAGAGTTTCCAGAAATATTGTCTAAAATATCTATAATCGGTTACAATGTTAATCTTTCTTGGATGAATAGTTTAATAATTATATAAGTTGTGAAGTATTATTATAAAAAGATACATATCAATGGTGTTCTTTCATTTCATAGAGATAGAGAATATTTATTACCTGAAAAGTGAATTTTATTTGAATAATTTGATTTTACATAGGATGATTGATGAGATGATATTAAATTTGAATACATATGATTGATGATTAGAGAAGAATTTTTGTTATAAAAATATTTATGTTATTTAAGTAATTTGATTAATTGTTTTTTGAATCTGTATAGATGGAGATGTCGGTGATAATAAGACAGAGGCTAGTATACCAATGTAATAAGATAAAGGGTTCAGAATAGCTCCATTAGATTGAGTGTACAGGGGATAGAATTTTACAAATTAAATTTAAAATATTACAATGGATGGATCATTCCAAATACATCTAAAAAATTAAATCAAATGAATTAAATTAAAAAATATCATTAAATTGAAGAATTATTTGGATACCATCAAAGGAATGTTCGTAGTGACATTAGATTAGTGTGAACGGACTGATTCGATCATAAAATACATGGACTTATATGTTTTACCAACTAAATTCTTGGATAAATAATATAAATTTTGATCAGAGAAACCAATATCATTATTTATTTATCAATGTTCTGTTAATTTATAAAATATCACAATACCTTATGGCTTTGATTCAAGATGAAATTCAGATATAGGGAAATGTATCTTAAAGGGAGTTTAATAAAAAAAGTTTAAAGTGTTGATTGAAGAGATGATGTGGATTTTTTAACTCATGATGATATTAATGTAATGATTTAACACATTTGAACTATGGTTCCTAAACATTATGATGTGATGATTGACGTCAAATGAAGAGTTGTAAGAAGTTCATTTGGATAACATGTGAAATGAGTTCTCTTTAAATTTAAAAAGTTTCAGCGAATATATTAATGAATTTTTTGTTATTTTATAGTTAAATAAAGGATGTACAATCTCTAACATATGATATTTTTGAGTCATTAGATAAAATCTACTAGAAACAATATTTTTGATGACCATAAAAAACATTCCCATCAATTTCCTCATAGAAAAAAAACATATAATGATCATAAAAGGAAAATAACTCTAAATTACTAGAAATGAGTTTCCAAGTCATTGGATAAAGAATATTTTATTGGTAAAATAGATATATGAATCCAAACTAAGGAATATGAAATAAGTATCCATATTAATTCATCTGATATTTCATTATGAGTGACATTCATCAGAATAAAGTTTATGATAAGTGGAATTGGAAACATGTTATTGAAAAAAGAGAGATTGTATTATATCGTATGAATGAGCACATGAAGGTTCATCAATGGAAGGGTCTTGAATATAGTTTATTTTTCATATTTTTTCATGATAAAATAATAGATTAATATTTTTGAAGCATTTCAAAAATCATATGATGTTTATAAAAAAAGTTTTCTGAGTTGTTCCTATGGAATCGTGTAGGAACAATAGATAATGTTTCAACAAATAAAAGAAATTATAAGGTTATACCATAAATAATTTTCAAAGGTATTTATGAATATTTTATAAATATATTAGTGGTGGTAATGCTGAAATGGAATGTAACTTTGTTAATAATAATGATGGGAACATCATGATTGTAGTAATTATTTTAAGATTACTGAAGAAGAATATTGATTTTGAAATCTAAGGAACTTTTTTTAGGATTGGTTAACTCCTATAATTTATGAATATTAAATGTGTCCAAGCATCAAATAAGTTTTTATTGAGATTAAAAAACTATTATTGGGATGTATAATTTTTATGTATATGTTTCACCATGTAAATATAGAAGTAATATGCATATACAAATGGGTGATGATGTGTTTTTAAGGTGGGATGGGATTTTGGTTGAGTGTTATGATGAATAATTCAATCACCTTAAGGAATTTTTAGATAAAACATCTTGAGAGAAATACTATTATTGTTGGATGCATTGGTCAAAGAATTACAATACAGAGAAGAGGCACTAGAATAAGTTAAATAATAAGCTAGTGTAATCAAGTAAGTAAAGAATAAGTAGATGAAATAATTATATATACTGGTTTTAGAATCAGTATAAGATATCAGATGGCGTTGCAACATTGTCAAACTAGCCCTAGATGATAAAGAAGAAGAATAAGGGACTATAAAAATATCATACAATGATATATTATTAATTAGTGATTATAAAAACATGGGATAGAAGAAGGATTAAAAACTGTCAATGGTAGAACAATCACTAGATGATGTTAATAAAAAATATGGGATCATACTGACTGGTTCACATGAAGGATCAAACAAACATGTTTTGAATGAAAGAGTAATAAGAAAGAAAGTTTCTCTCCCACTACTTTGTATGTAACAAGTTCTATAAGTGGATAAAAATGACACGTTGTTATATCCATTAGAATACTATATATGGAGAATAATTTATTTATGTTACAAAGTTTTTAAAAAAGTTGGATAATATCTACATGGGTAGTATAAATAACCAGTGATGATTTCTAAGTTGGATGACTTCATCCTCATCCCAGGGAAGAAGGATTATGTTCAAAATCAATTCTATTGTGTGGGGACCCACAAATATGATATGTTTTATTACATATTCAAAGCATTATAACATATATCTCATTATAGTAGAGAGTCTATGCACTAGTAATCACCATACACAAATAGGACTAGATACTCATATATTGTATTTAACCCTGTAAAAATACCATGTTTCTTAATTTAAGTTCTTTCACATACTTGCATACGATAATGAAAATAGAATATTGAAATCGATATCCAATCTGATCTAAGAGTAAAATGTATAAATATCTATAATTTTTTAAAGTGTTCCTAGAAATAATTCACCCCTATTGGTATTGAGTATGTCCTGAAGTGGTAATCTCACACTTTGAATGACCTAAACATGTGATGGATATTTGAATATCTTCAGTCTTTCTAATTTGATCTTGAATTTATTCCATGGAATGAAAAATATGTTTTATATTCTTCAAGTAAAAAGACTCATGTGCAATTTATTTAGTAAACTATTTGTGAATTCATATTGATGGATCTATTTATTAAAATTCATCTTTTCATTTAAGACTGCAAGGGGCATCCTTTTCTCGTGAATTTATCTGTAGTTCAGTTGCTTCTAAATTAAATAAATAAAATAAGACATTTTTATCCAAAATAATTGGTCACAATGGACAATATTTATGTTAGGATCTATTTTCTAGTATTTCTCTTAATGAGATTGAGATTTTGTATGTCTAAACTCATGTTTGGGTTCCAAAAGACATATGGGAGGAAGTGATGTGGTAATCACATGCTTTAATGTAGGCAGTGCATCCCATGTTCAAAATATGTATCTTGAATTCAACCACATATACTAGTAAACAAGGATTAAAAAGGAAATATTAGTATTTTCTCTTTGTGTCACACACGATTATAGATGAAAGTAAAAAAATAGCATAATGTTGGAATTTTTCATCTATTTCATGTCCTATAATGTGAATGGGAATATATTACTATGTAAATCATGATAGGGTTACATATGTCTTTCTGAGGTAGTGATACCATATGGGTAATTGTGGAAATGATAATTAAGGTTTTCCATTTCATGCCTACATGAGAGCCCTTCTCAATGGATAATATTAGAACGTTATATTTTTTAGAGGTCATTCATATTTATAAGATTCTACATTATACTATATCAGATAGGGACACATGGTTTATTTCACAATTTTAGAAGTTTTAGCATAATGATCTTGGTTCGAATATATTATTAAGTACAAATTATCTAACCTAGGAAAATTTTTAGTTGAAGAAGACTATATAGGTACTGAAGGATATTCACCATTCATATGTCTTATATTTTTTATCCTTATAGGAGAAACACCTACCTCTTGTGCAGTTTTCTTATAATAATAGCCTCTATGACATGATTCAAATGATTAATTATGAGGGTCTATATGGGTTTCCTTGTCTTTCACCTTTGTACTAGTTAATGGAATGGCATGGAACACTTATGGGACCCTGTCACATTTAAGAGAGATAAAAGTTAGTGTAACATATTAGGTAACATATGAAAATAGCTCAGTCTTCGAATAATTCATAGGTTGATCGATGTTTCTAATCTATAGAGTCTGACTTAGGGGAGATTATTTCATATTATATGTTTTTCATAGATGGGGTCATAGATGGATTCAAAGACTAGTAAAATGACACCTATATTTTCTGATCCAATCATGATTTTAGAGAGGGTCAATCTGGTAGTTTATCATTTTCCTCTTCCTTGGTGGTACAAGGCAATGCATGATGTTTTTTACATATCTCATCTCCACTATTATTACATCAACCCATCCCCTTTTTTTGATCCAAAGGAAGTAGAATATGAATATGGTTCTTATTTTGTGGAGTACCCAACCAATATCATTGATCATTGTATGAGGAATATATTAGGTAAAATAGATCCACTAGTTGGTGTTCTATGGGGTAATGACTGTATTTAAGATGATACATCGGAATGAGAGTTTAATGTACGTGCTCAGTAGACAGATTAATGATTAAATAAAGGTAAAAAAACCTCAGACATAAAACTCAGTGATGGGTTTTTATAAGTAGGGGAGTTTGTATGACCCATTTTATTTAGTGAGTCACATAAACATATATTTTTGGCTTAAACCCACTATTTTTGTGCTTTAAGAAGTGAACAAGAATGTTTTGGTTATCACAGGGGTGTTTGAGAAGAGAGATAGAAAGACGAGGAAATCATTCCAAGGACATATGGACCAATGGAAAGATGATATAAATCTATCTTCTAGACAATTATCTTATTATAGGCTTTAAAAGACAATGGAAGTCACATCGGGTTGTTGATAGGATATGTCTTACATTTTATAAAAAGGTAGAAATGGATTATTTTACCCTTTTATCCATTCTCTTCTTTAGTATGAGTTTTTGTTCATTTGGGTATAACATGTAGCATGAGAATATCTCCTCCCATATTAAATATCATGGGTAAATCATCCACTTTTAGCCTCTAATTTATTTTCCCTTTATCTTAATGGAATGATTGTGGTAAGGATAACTATACTTAAGTTTATTTTCCTTCTATTTCCTTTCATCTAAATTATTTCCCATTTATTTTACATAAATTAACTATTTTTATGCATACTTTTTTTCTTCCAATAACTTCAGTTCTATCTCAAATTTGTGGCCAATAACAGACATGGGGTATTCTATGATCCCTAAGTAGGGTGTATATATGCTTTACACTAAAAGTATAATTTTTTAAAAAATATGTTGTCGTGCCACATGCTAAAAAATTTGATCGTTGACTCTAAAATTAATATTAACTTAATTTTTTTACCATAATCCCAACCAATAAATATTACAGGAATCCTCAAGAACTTTTTGAGTTTATGTACCTTAATAAAAACTACACCTTTAGGTGCATTTAGAATAGAAACGTTTATAAATTTTTTTTCATATAACCAGCCCCCCCTAGTGTGTGTTTAGAGTCTAATTTAACACCCCTTTCACTTTAATGTAACTAAAAATCCCATTTAGGGTTTGTTTTACTATCACCATTAATGTTTAGCATCTTAGGATGTGAATTGTGAATGACTTGGATAAATTATAGATCTTGATTACCTTTGTGTATTAATTCAAATAAAATCCTTTAACTAATTAACATGTAACTTTTGACTTAATACTATGGATGAATTGGATACAAATTATAGATATTAATCACATTGATAAAGGTATAGAATGCCTCAAGAAATCCATTAATTCTTTATTTGAAATTAATTGAGTGTTCTTATAGGATTCATCCCAATTCATTGTTGTTATTTTTTAGTGTTAAATCCACATTGGATTCCATCAATGTCTCCCTTTCATGAATTGCATGGTTATTATATGGACCTGGACTTTAACATTACAAAATATTTAATTAAATGAATAATTCACATTGAGGGTCTTTTCAGGTTTAGAGTTTTATAGAAATAGGCCATAACTATTACATTTCAAAAAAAAAAATACAAAGTAGACACATCCACCAAGTATCCATTGTTTTTTACAAAACATGGACTCTTAAAAAAATGTCATGTCTAGTTCCATGTTTAAGACATCATGAATTTTCCTTGATCTCATCCTTGACCCTATTCCATATTATGTCCTGTGAAAAACATTTCAAAAACTTGGGATAAGCATTAAAATCTCAGTATGGGATACACAAAGAAGTAAAATTGTTCGTTTTGCAAAACAACAAGTAAACAATGAAAACTTTAACATAAGTAATTTTTTCACCTTTATGAAGTAGTAAATACTCTTCACTGAATAAAAAAGAATTACTTACCCTTTTGTAACTAAAAGATTACCATAAAACCCTTATAAAGAACACATAACATATAAGGGTAACTTGGGACATAAACATACATAAATAGAATAACCATACGGTCGACTTCCACACATTTCACTAAATGGATTATCCATATGGCTGAATTACATACCCAATGCATTGGAGGTTATAACGTAACCACTCAACCTATTATTCACAACACCACCCGTCATTTGGTTTATCACGAAACCACCCGTCAAATGTCCAAGTGCCAATATAAAATCATATCACATACAACAAATATAAAGGAAAGAAAAAATTTCCACATTTCAATCACAATATATCACTTAAGTATATTGACATAACAAATCCATTTTCAAAAACCGTTTTCAATACAAAAAATATGTAAAAGAGTATAAGGTATTTTTTTTAAAAACATTACGGCTTGATGAGGAAGCCAAAGATCAAATAATACTAACGACGGCGGAAAAGTTCGTTGTCACTGCATACTTTAAGAGAAACATTATTTTTTCATTTAGTAAAATGCTTTGTAGAAAAACATTCCCTTTGAATGAAATGAATATTCAAAGGATTTTATATAGAATATAAATGAAATTCTTGTATTAGACCAAAATATGACTCAATGAAAGGAGATTGAGACGAAGTCCCTTACCTTGTGTCCGACTTGACTCGATCGTTCTTTAATATCCTGAATAATAAACTAAAGTTAATTTCTAATTGCATAAGAACCTTTTTCAATATTATTATTCCTTTTATATCACCTATTACCATTTTATAAACATTATTTTATCATTTAAGTTAATAACTTTTGTTTTGTCGATATTTGGCACTTGAGTCAAAAATGAACACATTATATTTGCAAGTTGTCCATGTGGTGAATATTCCATTATATCCAAAATGATATTCATGATTTAGATATCATATATATCCTATATATCCAGTATATACATTTATTTATAATATTACATAATATTTAGAGGTAATAAATGAAATGCACCGTTCATGGAGACGGTAAGCCGTACATACGCATGAACGCTACATTCATTTCGATTTCTTATTTTAATGGAAATAAAACATAATGATACATAGTTATATTATAATTCCAGTATAATATCATATATAATATAATTAACACTATCCTTTATACATCCCACATAAGTCATTAATGAGTCACATCACTTTAAGGTGGCGGTAGTCCGTAGTTCCTCAAATGAGATTATCGTATTTACCCACTATGGAAACCATAAAATCTTGATATAATTGGGAAGTACAGAAGAATAATGAAATAATAAACATAATATATATCATATATAAATATTTTTTCATCATAATGGCTACCTTGAGAGGTCGTATGATGTAATTGAACAATCATCGTTTCGTGAGGTGTTAGTTTTCCATCCACATAAACATTATGTTCTTCATCCATTAGATGGAGGTGTGTGTAAGTGTAGTTTGAATAAGTCTTATAAAAACATCCTAGTATATTGAGGATACTGTTTTTGTTACAAAATAAATAAATAAAAATATTTTAGGGGTTGGATAAGTAAAATAAATGAAAATAATTTGAGAGAAACTGTTACCTTTAATTTGGGTAACTCCTTTGGTTTGAACCAAAAGGACTTCTTGAAGTGCCTTCTACCTAAGGTAAGGCTTCTAGGGGGAGTAGAGGGATGAAGGGAGCTTAATTAGGTAGAGGTTGGATGAGCCAAATGGCTTGAGAGGTGTGTGGAATTGGTAATAAGTGGTATCCTTTTATAAGGGGGTGGAGGGGCTCTTTAGGAAAGTGTGAAAATATTCTTTTATACTATAAGGATATTCGGTTTCTAATGGTCCAAAAATTATTATAGTCGAAGATAAGATGATTCATGGTCGAAATATAATTATACAATCAGAATTGGAAATGTTTTGGATAATATTTTTATCATTATAATCTTATTTATTTAAATCATTTATTAATGAGATAAATATTGCATCATTATTGTGTCATAAATAATTTAATTTATTTGATGTATAAAAATTTAAAAAAAAACTATGATATAGGAAATAATTTTAGATTTCCAATGAATATTTATAGTCGAAAATAGGACTTATATAACACCATAGAAAAATTAATTAGAAAAACATTTGTTTATTAATGTCAATTTTGTCTTCACATTAAATTAATTAATCTAAATTGTCATTATCACTCCCAAATGGCTCAATGGGGTCCCAAAATCGACCCAAAGATGCCCATGGTCTTAAATGACTCAACTAATAAGGTTTGGAAAAATTTTAGGATAATTGTGAATTTTTATAATATTCTCTTTACCTTGAATTACCTTATTTATCTTTAGCCGTAGTAAATAAAAGTCAATAGTTACAATTCACCAAAAATTATTTTCACCTTAATGAACCACATTTTCCTTCTTAATAACAACCATGTATATCAGATTTTTGAAATTAAATTCACAGAAGTAGTAAAATTTCATTTAAATGAAAAAGTCTATTTTTAACTACCACTAAGTAGTTTCACTATTCATAAAAAATTTATGTTTTTCAGAAAAATACCAAAAATTCAGCCTAAGATATATTTGATATTCTGAATTCAAAAATGATTTCTATTTTTTCAAATTCAAAACATAAAAGTGGAATTAATTGATTTTAAAATTAATTCCCATTGTTAAAACAAATAGCATGTTTTGAAGAATCAATAACTATTAAAATATTGATACTTGTTTATGTCCAATTTCAAAGAGAAATTAATTCTAATGACCAAAATTGGATTAAATGGAAAAAATATATTCTAATTAAACTTTAAAATCAATTAAAAATATAATATAACCATATAAATTAATTAGATTAAAACATAGTTTTGAATTAAAATACAATTATTTCATTATTCATTAAAAAATGAACTTTATTGGAAAAATTCCAAAAATTTACAAAAAGTAAATTTTGATGTCCCCATTATAAATAAGGATTTTATTTGGCCATATAGAATGTCTTAAAGTGACCAAAACTAGATTTAAAAAGGGTTCTCCATTAAAAGGCGATAAAGCGGCCTTTTAATGTAAATTATGCTTAAAATTAGATTCATTCACATTTTAAGCCTCTAACTTTTTATTGGATAATGTAAATAAATTTAACAATATTGTATAATCAGATTGTAGTTAGTTTCATTCATTCTCGCCAATAAAATGACTAGGAGTTAACTACCATTTGAAATAATAATATTATATTATTAGTGAGCAACGTTAAATTCCAAAGAAACCCATTGTTGCGTATCGAGTACGTTATCGAACATAACAACCCTTTTAAAGTAAAATTAATAATTAATCCAAAAATATTATTAAGTATAAAAATATCTTATTCTTCATTTACTTGCGATGTTACATCCTTCCCCCCTTTTGGAAATTGTGTCCTTGAAATTTTTATTCACTTATCAAAATAAGTGGGGGTATTTATCCCACATAGAATTTTTAGGTTCCCAAATTTCCCCTTCAACCATTTGGTTTTTCAAAACAACATTTACCTCGTAAATTACCTTATTCCGCAACACCTACTCTCTACGGTCAAGAATCTGAACTGGTTGTTCTTTATAAGTGATTTTCTCTTCTAATTGAACTACCTATGGGATCAAAACATGAGATGGATCTGGAATATACTTTCTCAACATCGAAACATGAAAAACATTGTGTACCTGGGATAAATATGGAGGTAAAGCCACTCTATACACAAATGATCCCACTTTCTCCAGAATTTCATAAAGTCCAATGAGCCTCGGACTCAACTTTCCATTCTTACCAAAACGCATCACAGTTTCCCATGGAGAAACATTGAGAAATACATGATCACCTACCTCAAAGGAAAGATCCTTCCTCTGGTAATTAGCATAACTTTTTTGCCTGCTCTGAGCTGTTCTCATGTGATTCTGAATCAACTAAACTTTCTCTGCCATCCCTTCTACCAATTCTAGTCCCATCAGCTTCCTTTCACCTACATCATCCGAAAAAACTGAATTTCGACAACACTTTCCATATAATGCCTCAAATGGATCCATCTGTTTACTGTAATGAAAACTGTTATTATAAGAAAATTCAACCAAAGAAAGTTTTTGGTCCCAACTTCCCTGATAATCCATCGAGAAAGAACATAACATATCCTCCAATGTCTGATTTTTCCGTTCAGACTGCCCATCAGATTGGGGATGAAAAGATGTACTAAAATTTAATTCAGTACCCAATGACTTTTGAAGGCCATTCCAAAAGTTAGAAGTGAACCTGGGATCACGATCAGATACAATGGAGAGGGGAACTCCATGAAACCTGACTATCTCCTTAACATACAACCGAGAATGTTGATCTAGAGAAAAAGAATCTTGAATGGGAAGGAAATGATCAAATTTAGTCAATCGATCAACTATAAGCCAGATTGAATTATTTCCTCGAGATATCTTTGGTAACCCCACAACGACGTCCACAGATATATTTTCCCATTTCCACTCTTGCACAGGTAGATGCGGAATCATCCCTTTTAGTAAATGCAACTCTGCTTTAACCTGCTGACAAGTCAAACACTTCACAGTAAAATCAGCAATATCTCTTTTGATTCCATCCCCCCAGTAATACTCCTGAATATCTCTTTACATTTTAGTACTACCAGGATGAACTGAAAACAACGAACTATGCTATTCACAAAACAAATAATTCTTCAACTATGAATCACAAGGTACACATAATCTCTTCCCAAATCTCAAAACACAATCAGTGTCAATTTTAAATTCAGGAAACTTACCCTTCTGAACCAACTCTACCTTTTTCTGAAACTCATTGTCTTCTTTTTGTGCTTGCTTAATTCTGTCTGATAGAGATGATTTCACTGACACCTAAAACAAAACAGATGATTTCCCCGCACCAACAACTTCTATGCCAAAGTTCATCCAATCAAAAACCAAAGGATCTCGTTCCAAATGTAGCATGGTTAATGAAGTATTACTTTTTCGACTCAAAGAATCAACCACTTTATTTACTTTTCCAGGATGACAAATGATCGTGCAATCATAATCATTGATTAATTCCAACCATCTCCTCTGTATCATGTTCAATTCTTTCTAAGTGAATATATACTTCAAACTTTTGTGATCAGTATATATTTCACACTTCACTCTATACAAATGATGCCTCCAAATTTTTAATGAAAAAACAACAGAAGCTAATTCCAAATAATGTGTAGGTTAATTTAAATCATGAGGTTTCAATTGACGTGAATCATAAGAAATTACCTGATCATTCTGCATTGGGACACATCCCAGTCCTTTCAACGAAGCATCACTGTAGATAACAAACTCGCCATTTCCAGACAACAGTGCCAAAACTGGAGCATTCACCAATCTTATTTTCACTTCCTGAAAACAATGATCACATTATTTTGTCCATATGAACTTATCATGTTTTCAAGTAAACTTAGTCATTGGACTGGATAACTGTGAAAAAATTTCAACAAAACTCTGGAAATAACCTTCCAATCCCGGAAAACTATGGATCTCGGTAATATTTGTGGGTCTTGGCCATTCCTCAACAACTTTTTTTTAGCTGGATCAACAGTGATGCCATTTTTTTAAACAATGCGACCAATGAAATAAATTTTTTGTAACCAAAAATCACACTTTTTGAATTTCTCAAATAGTTTCTTTTCTTTTAAGGTTTGCAAGAAAACCCATAAATGACTTTCATGTTCCTCATTACATTTGGAATAAACCAAAATATCATCAATGAACACAACCACAAACTTATCCAAGAACTCACGGAAAACTATATTCATAAGATACATGAATACATTATGTGCATTGATTAACCCAAAAGGCATAACTACAAATTCATAATGGCCATATCTAGTACAAAACACAGTATTTGGAATGTCTGCTTCCTTTAATTTCAACTGATGGTACCCCAACCACAAGTCAATCTTCGAAATATACTGATCTCATTGGAGCTGATACTACTTCTTTTGATGACCCAACATCTACTGAAGTAGTTGAAAAGGATTTCACCACCCCTTTTTGCTTGTAGTCTAGCTACTTTACCTCATTTGAGTTCTTCGCTAGACACTCATTTCCATAATGACATACACTTAAAACATCTTACCAATGGTTTTTTATCGCCTACTTGATCATCTTATTTACATTTATGAGCAATATGACCAGACTCACCACACTAGAAGCTCTTCACAGACTTCTATAAACATTTTCATGGATGCTTTTTACCACACTTCTCACAAGTTGGATATTTAGTTTTCTAACCTCCAGGATTCTTTGATGAATCCTTCGCCTTTTCCTGCCAACTGGACCTCTTATTCTATTGTTTGTCAAAGAACACTTGATCATCAGTAAACTCTATTTCCACCTTCTACTCACATCAAACAAGTTTTTCATAACTTTTGAACTCACGAGAGGCTAATGCTCTTCGATATCGTGGCTTTAGTCCTGCGTAAAATCTATTTATCTTACAATCAAGATCTCGGATGAAATTTGGTGCATACCTTTCCAGTCAAGTGAAATTTACTTCATAAGCGTCCACTGAGTCATCCTCCTGCCTCAATTCCAGGAATTGTTTTTTCATCATAAGAAGAACCACCATAGGAAATTATTTCTCAAGAAACATACCTTTGAATTCATCCCAAACAAGAGCATCAATCTCCTCACTATCCCTTATATTTTTCACCATCGACCACCACTGATCAGCTTCATCTTCAAAATGGTAAACAGCGAGACTAACCTTTTGATGTTCTGAACATCCCATAACATCGAAAATCTTTTCCAGTGCTTTAATCAAAACTTCTACTAGCACAGGGCCATATGGTCCTCTGAATTATGGGGGATGTTGCCCCATGAAATGCTCCACTATTGAGATGTTCCTCTACGATTGATCTGGCTGATGTCGTGCATGAATACCTCCACCATTTATAGCCTGATTCAACTTTTCCATCACGGCAAAAAATTGAGCAGTTCCGATTCTGACCATCTCAGGCTTATGATTTGGAAGGTTGTCTTCCTCTTGATGGTGTCCCAACATAGCTGCCATGTTTCCTTTGTGGAAAACCATTCTGAACACAGAAATATCTTAGGCAAAGCATCATGGTAATACATAAATTATACAAGATCTCGATATTAACATAAATTACTTTATGCATATTAATGTAACAGTATCCTAACTCCTAAACTTATCTAAACCGGCCTTTGATACTAACTATAAAGACCCGACCTTAAACATTACATTATTTTGAATTAAATGAATAATTCACATTGAGGAACTTTTTAGGTTTAGAGTTTTAGAGAATTAGGTGATAACTATTATATTTCAAAAAAAAATTACAAAGTAGAAACATCCACCCAGTATCCATTTTTTTAAAAAAACACGGACTCTTAAAAAAAAGTCATGTTTAGTTACATGTTTAAGATACCATGAATTTTCCTTAATCCTATCCATGACCCAATTCTACATTATGTCCTGTGAAAAACATTTCAAAAACATGGGCTGAGCATAAAAATCTCTGTAAGGGATACACAAAGAAGTAAAACTGTTAGTTTTTCAAAACAATAAGTAAACCATGAATACTTTAACATAAGTAATACCTTTCACCTTTATGAAGTAGTAAATACTCTTCACTGAATAAAAGATCATTACTTACCCTTTTGTAACCAAAATATTACCATAAAACCCATATAAAGAACACATAACATATAAAGGTAACTTGGGACATAAACATACATAAATGGAATAACCATACGGTCGACTTCCACACATATCACGAAATGGAATAGCCATACGGTCAACTTCCATACCCAATGAATTGGAGTTTAAAACATAACCACCCTTCTTGGTATTCACGACACCACCCGTCTTTTGGTTTATCACGTAACCACCTGTCAAATGTCTAAGTACAAATATAAAATCATATCACATACAACAAATATAAAGGAAAGGAAACATTTCCACATTTCAATCACAATATATCACTTTAGTATATTGACATAACAAATCCATTTTAAAATCCATTTTCAATAACAAAAATACGTAAAAGAGTATAAGGTATTTATTTTCTTTTAAAAAACATTACGTCTTGTTGAGGACGCCAAAGATCAAATAATATTCACGGCATTGGAAAAGGTCGTTGTCACCGCGTACGTTAAAAGAAACATTCTTTTTTTTAATTTAGAAAAATGATTCGTAGAAAAATATTCCCTTTTAATTAAAACAAAATTCAAAGGTGTTTATACAATGTATAAAAGAAAGTATTGTATTAGAAAAAAAATATGCCTCAATGAAAGGAGATTGAGACGAAGTCCCTTACCTCGTGTCCGACTTGACTCGATCGTTCATTAATATCATGAATAATAAAATAAAGTTAATTTATACTTGCTTAAGAACATTTTCAAGTTTATTATTCCTTTTATATCACTTATTACCATTTTATAAACATTATGTAATCATTTAAGTTAATAACTTTGATTTTTTCGATATTTGGCACTTGAGTCAAAAATGAATACCTTATATTTACAAGTTGTCCATGTGGTCAATATTTCATTGTATTTAGAATGATATTCATGATTTAGATATCATATATATCATATATATCGATTATATAAATGTATTTATAATATTACATCACAATTAGAGGTAAGAAATGAAATGCACCGTTCATGGAGACGGTAAGCCGTACGTACACATGAATGCTACTTTCATTTATATTTATTATTTTAATGGAAATAAAACATAATGATACATAGGTATATTATAATTACAGTATAATATCGTATATAATATCATTAAAACTTTCCTTTATACATCCCACATAAGGCATTAACGAGTCACATCACTTTAAGGGGCGATAGTCCGCACTTCCTCAAATGAGATTATCTTATTTACCCACTATGGAAACCATAAAGGCTTGATATAATTGGGAATTACAGAATCATAATGAAATCATAATAATAATATATATCATATATAAATAAAGTTCCATCATAATGGTCACCATGATAGGTAGTAATATGTAATTGAACAATCATCATTTTGTGACGCGTTAGTTTGACATCCATAGAAAAATTATGTTCTTCATCCATTAGATAGTGGTGTGTGTAAGTGTAGTTCGAATAAATCTTATAATAATATCCTATAATATTGAGGATACTGTTGTTGTTACTAAATAAAGAAATAAAAAGAGTTTAGTGGTTAGAAAAGTAAAATAAATAAAAATAATTTAAGAGAGACAGTTACCTTTAATTTGGGTAACTCCTTTGGTTTGAACCAAAAGAACTTCTTGAAGTGCCTTCTGACTAAGGTAAGGCATCTATGGGAGGATAGGGATGTAGAGAGATTAATTGGGAAGTGTTTGGACGAACCAAATGGCTTGAGAGGTGCGTGGAATTGGTTATAAGTGGTATCCTTTTATAAGGGGGAGGAGGGGCTCTTTAGTTAAGTGTGAAAATATTATTTTCTAATATAATGATATTCAGTTTCTAATGGACTAAAAATTGTTATAGTCTAAGATAAGATGATTCATGGTCTAAATAAAACTATCCAATCAAAATTGGACATGTTTTGGATAATATTTTGATCAATATATTCTTATTTATATAAATCATTTTTAATGCGATAAATACTGCATCATTATTGTGTCATAAATAATTTAATTTATTTGAGGTCTAAAAATTATAAAAAAACCATGATATAGGAAATATTTTTATCTTTCCAACGAATATTCATAGTCGAAAATAAAACTTATATAACACCATATAAAAATTAATTACTAAAATATTTTTTTGATAATGTCAATTTTGTCCTCACATTAAATTAATTAATCTAAATTGTCATTATCACTCCCATGTGGCTCAATGGGCCCCTAAAATCGACCCAAAGATTCCCATGGTCATAAATGACTCAACCGTTAATTTTTGGACAAGTGTTAAGGTAATTTGGAATTATTATAATATTATTTTTACCTTGAATTACCTTATTTACCTTTAACCGCGGTAAATAAAAGTCAAAAGTTACTATTGACCATAAATTATTTTCATCTTAATGAACCACATTTTACTTCTTGATAAAAACCATGTATGTTGGATTTTTTAAATTCAATTCACAAAAGTGGTAAAATTTCATTTAAATGAAAAAGTCAGTTTTCTTAACTACCACGAAGTAGTTTCACTATTCATCAAAAATTGAAGTTTTTCAGAAAAATACAAAAAATTTAACCTAATCTATATTTTATATTCCCAATTAATAAATGATGTCTATTATTCCAAATTCAAAACATATAAGTGGCATTAATTAATTTTAAAATTAATCCCTGTTGTTAAAACAAATAGCGTGTTTTTAAGAAACAATAACTATCAAAAGATTGATACTGTTTATGTCCAATTTCAAAGTGAAATTAATTATAATAATAAACATTGGATTAAATGGTAAAAAATATATTCTAATTACACATTAAAATTAATTAAAAAGATAATATAACCATATAAATAAATTATATTAAAACATATTTTGGAATTGAAATACAATATTTTCACTATTCATAAAAAAATGAACTTTATCGGAAAAATTTCAAAAATTTACCCAAAGTAAATTTTGATGTCCCCATTCTAGAGAAAGATTTTATTTGGCCATATAGAATGTATTAAAGTAACCAAAACTATATTTAAAAATGGTTCTCCATTAAAAGGCGACAAATCAGCCTTTTAATGTAAATTATGCTTAAAATTAAATTCATTCACATTTTAAGCCTCTATCGTTTTATTGGATAATGTAAATACATTTCAAAATCATGTATAATCATATTTTAGTTATTTTAATTCATTCTCGCCAATACAATGGCTAGGATTTAACTACCATTTAAAATAATAATATTATATTATTTTTGTGAAATGTAAGATTCAAAGAATCCCGCTGTTGCGTATCAGGTACGCTATCGAACATAGTAACCCATTTAAAGTAAAATTAATATTTAATTCAAAAATATGAATAAGTATAAAAATATAATTTTATTCATTTACTTGGGATGTTATGGTTATCATCATAGATTCATTTATAACTATAGAATTTTTAGAATTCTTGGTTTTATATCTTAGGTTATACATGATTTCTATGGATAAGAAACACCTTTTATAATCCCCTTGGATTATTATTGAGACCTAACCAAAAATGAAAGGACATTTTTCCATGTTCCATTTATAATTATTTTGGAGTAGAATTATATGGGTTTATCCATTAAATTACACTAAAATCCCAAAATATAAACATCATGGATTGATCACTGATGTTTGGAATAGAATCTAAAAGTGCATAATTTCATGGGTCTCCCATGGTATACAAATAGTTATGTTTTTTTTAGATTTCATAGACTAGTTCCTTGAATTACATAATGTTTCTATTCAATGGATTCCTTAGGTACATGCCCCGAGTCCCCTAACTAATTAAAAGGATATATCATTAGAGGCATCAGGATTATATTGAATCATGTAGTGTCATATGGGTATCCCATCTAGAGCCTGAGATCCAAAATTTTCCAATTACTTTACTACTTTAAATTATTATAAATTTACATGATTATATTTCAAATGCATATGATATATTTTCAATAAACAGTGTTGGTGGTGGCCTACTCAGTTTTACTCACACCCTATTTGGGATACAACGTGGAACAAGAGATGATATCTTTGAGGTAGAAAAGGATAAAGGGAACCACTCTACTATGGATGATTTACATCTATATTAGGTTGGAGGGTGGGAGAAGTGGAATAATCTATGACTCGGTGTGATCATTAAGCTTAGAAATTTTTGGGTCTTTTGTTTTTTTTCTTAGTTAGAGAAGCTAGAATGACTTCTTTCTTGATAGTAATGTTTTATATTTTTCACAACTATATAATCCCCAATATATATTAAATGTTACTAATTTATTTATATTATATTTATTATATATATAGATCATGCTGAGTTTATTTCCATTGTGTTTTAATCTAATAAAGTGGGCATAATATCCACATCATACCACCAAATAACCTCACTGATAGTCAAAAACCTCTGATATACAGGGAGGGGTGAGTGGGGATTTTCGCCTGTCAATATTAGTTAATAATTATTGAATAGGATATTAATGTCACATATATTAAAACTTTTTAAATTTTAGAATGAATTAGAGTTAGGTAATATTTTTTAGAAATTCTACATAGCATCTATGAAGCTATTTTTTTTGTTCAGAATATCATTATTTAGGACACAAATTTCCAAACAAACTAATGTGATTTCCTCCAAGGAAATAGAATTTGAACATGATTTATCTTACAAGGAGGTGGTTATCTAGATTATTTACCCCAAATAATATGTGTTAAAGGATAATATGACTCAACTGATGAATGTAATTTTGAGAAATCATAGAATAGAAGAGGCTATGTGGGATCCTGAAGAGTCTATTATGAATAAATATCAACATATTTTCAAGTGGTTTCACTCTAGAAAATTTGAGGATGAAATTTTTTAATGGGGGGAAGAATGTAATTCCCATGATTCAATTAAAGTACATATGATTTTTATTCTTAATAAATAGGAATATAATACATATAACATTATTCAATAATGTAAATAAAACATTAATCCCCAAATTTTATAAATCAAATTTGAATAAATTAACAAGATTTTTTATTTATTACATCTAAATTATCTTAACAAGAATTACTATGATTATTCACGAATAGTTGATTTTTGGTGAATAGTAAAAGAAATTTCAAAAATGAAAAATTTATGATATTTTAATGATATAATAATAACTTTAAGTTTTATGAAACATTTTTTCTATAGAAAATATCTATTAATTGTATTTTTAAATGTTTATTAATGTTTAATATTGATCGTGTATATTTTTTTTGATAGTTTGGATATATATGTAATGTTTTGGTCAAAATAAATATTTTTTAGTGATTTTATTTTAATAAATTATTTACAAGGTATCTATTGTATTTTGTTTTGGTTTTAAAGATAAATAAGTCTCTTTTTATTTATCATAATATAATTAATTCTATTGGAATCAATATTATAATTTATTTTTCTATAAAATCGTTTTTATGCTTTAAAATTGTTTATTCTAAAATAGTTTTTTTTGGAAATTATATTAAAATTAATTTATTATAGTTATATATGTTGAATCATATAAAATTTATTCCATATTCTTATTCATAAAAATTAATATATTGTAATAATTTCAACTTTATATTTAGTCATAATTAATAATAACCGTGGTAAATATATGTCAACTCATTTAGGGGATAAATGTAACACCCCATGTTTTTCTAAAAATAAATAGAAATTCTTGGAACTTTGTTTTAAAATGATATTTTTAATTATCCTTTAAAACATAATTTTTTTACTTCTATGTTCTAAATTTCAAGAAACTCTCATCTACATTTGTGTTCAGTATGTTATTTGGAGTCTATTGGAACCAACATTTGTTTGGTGAATATTAACATACCATTATGAATAGTAATATTAATAGTGATATGAACCTAATGAATAGTAAATTTTATCATTATTTTATTTTATTAAGGCTTTAAGATAATAACATCTAGGTTAGTTTTTCCTTGTAATAAAGAAGTAGTTATAGAATTAGAACTATTAATTTTTGAATTGAGTATGATTTTATTTAAATATTAAATTAATAATATTTAGAAAATTATTTTCAAAAAATGGAATTCGTTTTTGTAATCCACACATCGATTAATTGTTAGGGTGAATTTTGGGAATTTTTCTGAAACAATTGATTTTTCAGTGAATAGTAAAAACTACAGTTTTTAGTTTCGGTGTGTTAATGACATGATTACTGATATAATAATGATGTCATAAATATTTTAAACTTTTGTACAGTTAAATATGGTGTTAGGTGTCCCATGTGGCTTATACCATGAGAAAATACCAAGGGAAAGCACATGGTTATGCAAATACCACTCATGAGGTGTCCATTGAAAATTATTAAAATAATCCCTTACTTTTCCTATAAATACCAACCCATTCCTCCATTAACTTCATTCGCAATTCCTTCTCAACTATGATATAGCCTCTTTACCTTAATATTAGTCCTCCCAAGGCTTCCTCAAGCCCCCAAGGTCACAACATTCAAGTTCTAAGGGTTACTCTACAAGTTAAGAAAATTCTCAATTTTCTTCTTTTTCAATTCAAGTTCTCTTTTATGTGGTGTAATTTTCAAGTTTCCCTACCATGTTATTATTTCCTTATTATTATTGATATTATCTATATTATGATAACTTCTGGATGGGTGACCCTTATCCCCTCTCTTTTTAATATTTTCTAAAACCATGTTATGTAGCTGTTACGCTGCAAACGTTTTGTACGAAATTTCTCACTTTTTCTTTTATTTTGGGTTCCTTCATTATTCTTTCTTCACATGTCCTTAACCAAGAGGCATAAAATCTCCATAAATCATTTATAATCTGGATTTTATAATATTTATGAAAACTACTCATCATTATTCTTCTACTCTCCCACTTATTTAAAGAATAAAAACATTTTCCGTTTGTGTCAAATTATCGACATCGTGGACGATGTGATTTCAATTTCTATTAATTATTTGAAGTCAGTTCACGAAACCATTTATATGGTTGAAACAGGTTATAATATATGTTTTATGACTCACCCATGGTTATGTAATTCTTTTGTACTCATGGTTCTAGTTATAATACAAAACGAGGTTGTTATTATCAAAGAACCACTAAAAGGATCTAAACAACCATCATTAATGTTATAAGTTATGAATCATCCTCATGTAATTATTCAAAATGATAAATGGAATAATTTATGTTAATGGTTATATAAACATAAATCTCCATTCCAATTCTGGTGTTTCACTTCCAATTGACAAGAATGTCCACCATGAACCAATCATAGAAATCATGTAAGAATTCAACCAAAAACAGTGTCAGGGGAAAAATACTAACAATTAAGGGTGAAAAGATGTTATTAAATGAACATATAAGATGCTATAAAAATGAAAATGTTTTTTTAAAATTTGAGTAACACTCTTTTAACCATTATACAAGACGTTTAAACAAGTTTTCAGTAAGAAAAACCCGAGGTAAGGGAATTCTTAACCTGATTTCCATTTTTTGGGTTGACCTTCTACTTCATTATTTATGTGCTAATTAAATTTTTTTGTGATGGGTTATATTTATATTATGTTTTATTATGTGTATATAAATTATATATATATACTACATCCACTCTACTAAGTCTCTATTCAATTGTATGATTTTTATAAGGGTATTTTCATTAAAAATCCTATTTTGAAATTCGGTTTTACAAAATTCCAAAGTAATGTTTTTATGAAATTATTCATGTTGTATGATAATGTTTTGGTTCTTTGGAATTATTTATGATAAAGGTTGGGACCTATATTTCCCTCCAATTCATCGGGTATGAGTAAGTTGGAGGTCAGTGGTATTGTTACTCCAAGTGTAACTGTGATGGTTATACAAAGTAAGGTAGTCATGAGGGATACAAATTTTAAGGTAGCCAAGATGGTAACAAGATTATTTAAGTAATTCCCCATGATACCTTTATTATTATACTTATTTTCTCATGTTTGTGTGGATCTTGTGTAAATATCATGTTACATGGAGCAAGTTTATATGGGTGAAAAACATGTCTTTTGAAAATGTTTTCATAAGTTATGAGAATTCATGGACTAATGTGATTTTTCCTTCTTTTCCATACCTTACTGAGATTTTGTGCTAATACCAAGATTTTAAATGATTTTTCACAGGTTAATGGATTTGTTATACAAGGATGGAAGGAATTTTAAATGTTGAAGAATTGTCAAGGAGTCTTGTTTTAAGATTTAATGTTTTATATTTTGAGAAAAATGGAAACAGTTTTTATGGTATCCACTATGAAAAAATGTGTAATGTTGTGAATGTTTTTTCCTAATTCTCTAAAGCTCTAAATTCGAAAATGTCCTCAATGTGAAAGGAAGTATTTTCTTATCTAAACTCAAGATTATATATGTAATAAGGTCGGGTCCTTATTGTTGGTATCAGAGGATGGTTTAGATAACTTTAGGGGTTAGGGTTATGTTAATTGAATATTATAAATTATTTTCACCCTATGTTTAATTTGAAATGTTATAGAATTTAAAGATTACCATGTTGCTTTATCTAACACATGTTTGTTCAGAGTGGTTGTCCGCAGAAGGAATAGGGATTTTGAAGAGAAGAGGCACCGACAGAATGACATCCTTCCGAAACTACAGCCCGGAATGGTTGGGATTGGAACTGAGCAGTTTGTGACAGTAATGGCTCATCTGACGTAGGAAATAATTGATGGTGGCATCCATGCAAGAGGACCAATAGAGGTACCACAACAGAACTTGACTGTGGCGGAACATTTTATGAGACAACATCCTCCTGCATTCAATGGATCTTCTGACCTAGTGCCAGCTGAAGGATGGATCAAAGCCCTTGAAAAGTTATTTTAGGTTATGGGATGTTCATATAATAAAACGGTAAGTCTTTCCATTTATCATTTTGAAGGGGAAGCTGATCAATGTTGGTCAATGTTAAGGAATTTCAGTGCTAGATAAGATTTTGATGCCTTAGAGTGGGATGAATTTAAAAGTATTTTCCTTGAAAGATATTTCCTAAGCTGGTGTGACTAAGAATGGAGAAGAAATTACTTGAATTTAAACAAAAGGAAGAAGATTCAGTGGCTGTGTTTGAAGCTAACTTCCCCCGACTGGCAAGGTATTCTCTATATCTTATTCTGGATCTTGATAGCAAAATTAACCACTTTTACTCAGGATTGAAGCCAAGGTATTGAAAGGGAATTGGCCTCTCAGGAATTAAAAATTTATGAGAAACATGTCTGATGTGCTGAGAGGATAGAGATAGAGTTTCTTGATGATCATGTGCATTTTGGAAACAAAGAGAAGAATAGGTCCAGTTGGAAAAAAATTGATAAGAATCAACAAAAGAAATCTGATGGTTAGAAAATCCAATTTCTAGTTTGTGAAAAGTGTGGCAAGAAGCACCCAAGGGAATGTCTTAGCAGAACTGGGAAGTGTTTTAAATGTGGTATGTCTAGACATATGGCCCAAGATTGTAATGAAAATGATCCAAAAACTGATCTTAATAACCAGACTGTAAAGCGTTTTAAATGTGGTAAAATGGTTCATTATGCAAATGCCTACCCAAAGAGAGATCATAATGATTCACAAGAGCCATAATACATGCAAAAAGGTGTAGTGATATTCATTGTGACTACATCAGCAGATGTTGGGCCATCCAATGAAGTTGTATCTGGTACTTTGTTTGTTCACTCAGATTTTTCTAAAGTTTTGTTTGATACGGGGTCTACACATTCCTTCATCTAGAAGAAATTTTCAGGTAAATTGGAAATATCACCTCAATAACTGATACCCGAACATGTTGTTAAAACATCAAGGGGAAATGTTATAGAAAAGAGGAATTATAATAATATTTCTATTGTGGTCTATGGAAAGACTTTACATGAAAATGTCATTGTTTTACCCTTAGTCGAGTTTGATGTTATTTTGGGGATGAACTTGCTTTCTGATTATCATGCTAAGATTAACTGTATATATAAAGAAGTTGTTTTTCAGAAAGAGTTTCAGTTTGTATACAACAATGAACCCATAAAATTGATAACATATCAGGAAGATGAGAAACTATTGAAAGATGGAAATGAAAGTTATCTTGCTTATATTTATGAAAACAATGGAACTTTTCAAATTAATAATCCACTTGTGGTAAAGGAATACCTTGATGTTTTTCCTGATGAGTTACCCTGTGTCATACCTAAAAGAGAAGTTGAATTCACAGTTGACTTAGTTCCTGATGCTGAGAAAATTTCAAAAAACCCATATCGTATGGCTCCAAAAGAACTTCTTGAATTGAAAAATCATTTGCCGGATTTTCTTGACAAAGGCATTATTCATCCTAGCACTTCACCATGGGGAGCCCATATTTTGTTTGTTAAAATGAAAGATGGTTCCGTGAGACTTTTCATTGATTATAGAGCTTTGAATAACATCACTGTTAAAAACAAGTATCCTTTACCTCATATTAATGACTTGTTTGATAAGATCTAGGGAGCGGAGTACTTTTCCAAGATAGACTTGATATCCGGATACCATCAGCTGAAGGTGAAGGATGATGACATCCCGAAAACAACCTTTCGTACAAGATATGGGCATTATGAATTTGTTGTTATGTCGTTTGGATTAACTAATGCACCTGATTTATTCATGAATCTTATTAATAGAGTATTTAATGAGTTCTTGTATAAGTTTGTGGTTGTATTTATTGATGACATTCTGAATTTTTATAAAAATAAAGAGGAGCATGAAAAAAATCTAAGGGTTGTTTTGCAAATATTAAAAGAAAAGAAACTATATGGAAAATTCAGCAAGTGTGATTTTTGGATACAACATATTTCTTTTCTTGGGAACATTGTAAATAAGTATGGAATAATAGTTGATCCTGCCAAAACAAATGTAGTTGATGAAAGACCAAGACCCACAAATGTTATAGAGATTTGTAGTTTTCTGGGCTTAGCAAGTTATTACCAATGGTTTTTTAAGAACTTTGCATGGTTATCTAGACCAATAACCCTGTTAACACAAAAAGGGGTTAAATTTGTTTGGACATAGGAATGAGATGTTTGTTTTCAGGAATTGAAGAAGAGATTGGTGAATGCTCCAGTTTTGGACTTACCTTTCCGAAAGGGTGAGTTTGTCATCTACAGTGATGCTTCTTTGAATGGACGTGGTTGTGTTTTGATGCATAATGATCAGGTAATTGCCTATGCTTCGAGGCAACTTAAAACTCATAAGATAAATTATCCCACCCATGATTTGGAATTGGCATCTGTGGTTTTTGCTTTGAAAATATGGAGGCATCATCTATACGGAACCAAATACCAAATATATACTGACCATAAAAGTATAAAGTACATATTCACTCAGAAGGAATTAAACATGAGGAAGAGAAGATGGCTAAAACTGATAAAGGATTATGACTGCATGATCAATTACCATCATGGAAAATAAAACAAAGTAGCAGATTCCTTATGTCTGAAACATCATGCATCATTAACCATGATACGTTTGGAACATGATACCTTGATTAATTATTTGATGAATTTTGGCTTAGAATTTGTTAATGCAGGGAATACATCTATTTCGTTTTAGGTTTCAGTGTAGTCTTCATTGTCAGATAGAGTTAAGGAAGCACAGAAGGAAGACAGTGAGCTATAGAAAAAGGTACAATTGGTTAAAATGGGTAAGTTTCTGTACTTAAATCATGATAAAGGTTGGGTTTTAAGATTTGGAAAAAGTTTGTGTGTGCCTTGTGATTTCAATTTGATGAAATAATTGTTTCTTGAAGCCCATAGTTCTCCATTTTCTGTTCATCTTGGTAGTACTAAGATATATAGAGACCTTCGGGAGTATTTTTGATGGGATGGAATGAAAAGATATATTGCTGATTTTACCATGAAATGTTTGACGTGTCAATAGGTTACTGCAGAATGATAGTTACCGAAGGCGATGCTTCAGCCTTTTCCTGTGCCAGAGTGGAAATGAGAGAATGCATCCATGGACTTTGTGGTAGGACTATTGAAGACTTCTCGAGGTAACAATTCTATTTGGGTTATTATTGATCGGCTAACAAAGTCTGCACATTTTCTATCAATTCAATATACAATGACTTTGGATCAGATTTCTCGATTGTACCTAAAGGATATTGTCAGGTTATATGGAGTTCCTCTTTCTATTATATTTGACCAAGATCCCAGGTTCTCTTCTAACTTTTATAAGGGACTTCATAAGTCGTTGGGCATAAAGTAACATTTCAGAACAGCTTTTCATCCTCAACCAGATGGGCAATCAGAACCAACAATTCAAAATTTGGAGGATATTCTTCGAAGTTGTTCAATGGACTATCAGGGAGGTTGGGATCGACATCTTTCATTAGTTTAGTTTTCTTATAATAACATTTTTCATTCCAGTATTCATATGGAACCTTTTGAGGCCTTGTATGGAAAACGGTGTCGAACACCAGCGTTTTTGGATGAAGTCAGTGAAAGAAAGTTGATGGGGCCAAAATTAGTTGAAGAAGTGGCTGAGAAAGTGAGGATGATCCAGCATCACATGAGGACAGCTCAGAGCAGGAAGAAATGTTATGCAGATAACAGATGGAAAGACTTCTCTTTTGAGGTAGGTGACCATGTTTTCCTTAAAGTCTCTCCTTGGAAAAGTGTGATGCGTTTCGGTAAGAAATGAAGTCTAAGTCCACAGTTCATCGGTCCTTCAGAAATCTTGGATAAAGTTAAAACAGTTTCATACCACGTAGCTATGCCTCCGAGTTTATTTTAGGTACACAATGTTTTTCATGTTTCGATGTTGAGAAATTATGTGCCAGATTCATCACATGTTTTGAGCCCAGAAGTAGTTCAGCTATAAGAGATCCTTTCTTATGAAGAGAACCCAGTTCAGATTCTTCATCGAAGAGAATAGGTATTTCGGAATAAGGTAATCCACCAGGTAAAGGTTTTTTGGAGGAACCACATGGTTAAAGAAGCAACATTGGAGTCTAAAAATGCTATGAGGGAAAAGTACCCTCAGTTGGTTAATAAGTACATAAAATTGCGAGGATGCAATTTCAAAAAGGTGGGGTTAATGTAAAACCCCAAGTTTTTCTAAATATAAATATAAATGCATGTAACTTTGTTTTAAATATATATTTTTTATTATCCTTTAAAACATAATTTTTTTTACTTCTATGTTCTGAATATCAAGAAACTGTCATCTAGATTTGTGTTCAGTATGTTATTTGGAGTCTATTGGAACCGACTTGTTATTTTGTTGAATAATAACATATAATTATGAATAGTAATATGAATAGTGATATGACCTTAATGAATAGTAAATTTTATTATAATTATATTTTATTAAGGATTTACGATAATAGCATCTAGGTTGGTTTTTCATTGTGATAAAGAAGTAATTGTAGAATTAGAACTGTTAATTTTTGAATTCAATATGATTGTATTTAAATAGTAAATTAATAATATTTAGAAAATTATTTTCAAAAAATGGACTTCATTTTTTAAATATACACGTCGATAAATGGTTAGGGTGAATTGTTGGAATTTTTCATAAATAATTGATTTTTCGGTGAATAGTAAAAAAATACAGTTTTTAGTTTCGGTGTGTTAATGAGATCATTAATGATATAATAATGATGTCATAAATATGGTCAAATTGTGTATAGTTAAATAAGGTGTACGGTGTCCCAAGTGGATTATACCAAGAGAAAATACCATGGGCAAGCCCATGGTTTTGCAAATACCACTCATGAGGTGTCCCTTGAAAATTATTAAAATATTCTCTTACTTTCCCTATGAATACCAACTGATTCCTCCATTAACATCATTCTCAACTCCTCCTCAACTAAGCTCTGGCCTCCTTACCTTCATAGTATTCCTCCCATGTATTTTCAATCCCCCAAGGTCCCAACCTTCATGTTCTAAGGGTTACTCTACGTGGTAAGAAAATTATCAATTTTCTTCTTTTTCTACACATGTTCTCTTTTATGTGGTATAATTTTCAAGTATCCATACCATGTTATTATTTCCTTTTATTATTGAACATATCTATATTATGATTCCTTTCTGGATGGGTGACCCTTGTACCCTCTCTTTTTATTATTTTCTAAAACCATGTTGTGTAGCCATTAGGCTACCAAATTTTTTGTAAGAAATTTCTCACTTTTTCTTTTATTTTAAGTTCCCACCTTATTATTTCTTCATATATCCATACCCAAGAGGCTTGAAATCTCTATAAATCATGTATACTCTATATTTTATCATTTTTATGAAAATTACTCACCATTATTCTTCTCCTCTCCCACTTATTTATAGAATAAAAACATTGTCTGTTTGTGTCGAATTATCGACATCGTGGATGATGTGATTTCAGTTTCCATTAATTCTTTCATGTTTGGTCATGAAACCATTCATATGGTTGAACCGGGTTATAATATATGTTTTATGACTCACCCATGGTTCTAAAATTCTTTTGTACTCATTGTTCTAATTTATAAGACCAAATGAGGTTGTTATTATCAAAGAACCACTAAAAGGATCTAAATGAACATCTTTAATGTTCTAACTTAAGAATCATCCTCATGTAAGAATTCAAAATTATAAATGGAATAATTTATGTTACTGGATATATGAAAATTCTACTGCATTAAAATTCTGTATTTTCACTCCCAGTCAACATGAATGTCCACCATGAACCAATCATAAAAATCATGTAAGAATTCAACCCAAAACAGTGCAAGGGAAAAAATACTAACAATTAAGGATGAAATATGTTGTTAAATTATCATATAAGATGATATAAACATGAAAATGTTTCTATAAATTATTAATAACACTCTTTTATCCATTATACATGCGGTTTAAACTATTTGGAACTAAGAAAAACCCAAGGTAAGGGAATTATTAACCCGATTTCTATTTCTGGGTTAACCTTCTACTTCATTATTTATGTGATAATTAAATTGTTTTAGTGATGGGTTCTATTTATATTATGATTTATTATGTGTATTTACAATATATATTGACATAATCCATCCACTATTTTAAGTCTCTCTTCAATTGAATGACTTTTATAAGGGGATTTTCTTTAAAAATCCTCTTTTTTAAATTCAGTTTTACCAAATTCCAAAGTAATGTTTTTATGAAATTATTCATGTTGTATGATTATGTTTTGGTTCATGGGGGTTATCTATGAAGAATTTTGGGACCAATATTTCCCTCCAATTCATTGGGTATGAGTAATTTGGAGGTCAGTCGTATGGTTACTCCAACTGTAACTGTGATGGTTACACAAAGTAAGGTAGCTGTGAGGGTTACAAATTTTAAGGTAGCCAAGATTGTTACATGATTATGTAAGTAATTCCCCAAGATAACTTTATGACTATATTTATGTTCTCATGTTTTTGTGGATATTTGTTAAATATCATGTTACACGAATTAAGTATATATGGGTGAAAATCATGTCTTTTGAAAATGTTTTCATACATTATGAGTATTCATGGACTAATGTGATTTTTCTTTCTTTATCATCCCTTACTGAGATTTTGTGCTCATCCCATGTTTTTAAATGATTTTTAATAGGTAAAGGGATGTGTAATACAAGGAAGAAAGAAATTTTAAATATTGAATAATTGTCAAGGAGTCTTGTTTTATGTTTTAATGTTTTATATTTTGAGAAAAATGGAAACTATTTTTATGGTATCCACCATGTAACAATGTGTAATGATATCAATGTTTTGTCCTATTTCTCTAAATCTCTAAACTTGAAAATATCTTCAATGTAAAAGGAAGTGTTTTCTTAACTAAACTCAACATTATGTATGTAATAGGGTCAGGTACTTATAATAAATGTGTTATAAATAATGATATAACACATCAATGTAACACAAAAAAACATGTTTAAACAATTTTTTTATTTCTACCAAACCCTTTTCACATTAAAATATATGTTAATTTTGATCCACATTCACATGAAATGGAATTTATATTATTAATATATTTTAAGATATTACATGTGTCCCTACCCACACTTATAAAAGGGACCCTCTTATCCTTTATTATTCACAAACATGGAGCAATGTAGATCATAAAATTACTTAACAATAATATTCTTTCATTCCTGAATTCTTATAATAGCATCCAAAGAATTCTGAATGTGTATTCCAATGGTGTTCTCTCAAAGAATAAGAAATAGACTTTAACAAATTTTTCAATGTTTATTTCTTTCTGTGATTTATCTAAATCTATTGTAAATTTTTTAGCATTGTTAATATAGTTTCATAAATATAATAATAATTTGTTATGATTATGTGGAAACCATTTTCAACATCCTTTACAACCTTTGAGAAATGGAAACATTTCTCGTGTGTATGTACGACCTACCATCTCAACGCAAAGTTTTAATTCTTGTTTCAACAACACTTTATTTAGATGATAATGAATTTGGAAGTAATGAATATAAATGATATTTGTAAAAACAATATTTATATAAAAATATAATATATTAATTATATTCTTACAATGACACTGATTAAAAAATGGCAACGTCACTCATGTGTGCGTGTGGACTAACACCTCCATTAAAAGATGTGATTTGTTTCTCATGACTTTTATTCATGGATGATTAGAAAATTTTATATAATTATTATATATGATATTTATATCAAATTAAAAAATATTAAGATCTTGGAACCATTGCCAATATGCAAGGACCATAACTTCTTAATCAAAATATACGTGATAATCAAAATAGTTATTACTTAAAATAACGATGATACTTATTGATTTTTAATGAATGGGTGTTGAGATGTTATAAGTTGGTCATAAATTATATTATAAGTATTTATAAGGTTATTTTATATAATTATACTAAATATAAATTTAATATAAACTAGTTTAAAATCTCTTATGGGGAAAGTTTAACATGATGTATGGGATTTATTTTACAATCTCATTATATTTCGTGAGATTTTATTATTAGATTTCCAATGGGAAAATTTAATGACCCTAATATCTTAAAACCAATATTTTTTCATATCCTCATGTTTTTATTATTTTTAAATGATTATTTTGGATATATTTTATTATTAGATGAAGAATTAATATGTAAATTATATTTAAGGGAAATTATTTGTAAAATCATGTTTTGATTCTTTGCTTTAAAATATTTTATCTTCTGTTCATATTTTGTTTATTTATTTTTAAATAATGTTTCTAATATTTTATGAAGACTTATTAATGTAATTTCTACACATTTTTTACTTTCTATAATATTTTTAAAAAGTATTCTTCATGTTTCTTTCTAAATGAATTTTCTCTTTACCAAAGCCGTGAACAAAATATTTATTTCAATATACACATCATGAATTTATTTTCCCACCATAAAGATTAATCTTCTATCTGAAGCATCCATTTCAGTTTTCATTGGTTATTTTCAAAAAAATATTTTCTCTATATTTTTGAAATTTTTATTTAAAAATTTTTCAAAATAAATGTGTGTTATTTTCATTAAGTAATGAAAAGAATTTTAGAAAGTGATTTATAACATTATTCTTACATGAAGTTAAAATGAAGTTATTTTTAATATATTTCTTCTATTATTATTTTTAAACGCTTGGTTTAACATGGAAACATTATTTTTTAATCAGTGTTCTTCTATTATCCTTTACTACTAAGAGATTACACCATATTTGGAGATCACTCATATTCTTGGAGAAATTTTTATAATAACTCTCTCTTATTTATTAGACATTATTTCTCTCCCTCTTGTCAATATTTTTAATATATTGGATGAATTAAAATTATTTTTAAATTTTACAATGTTTCAATTTTATACCATTTATATACAAAGTATCATTTTATGGATGATTATTGTGTATGTTTTTTCAATTACTGGGGAATTATTAATGTTACATATTCATGATTTAGTATATTTAATGTTTTGACTTATATTAAATTTTCATAATGAATTATATTGATCATTATAAATATGAGTAATAAATAGGATATAAAAAGTATGGGCGGGACCCTTTTATAGATAACCTCTCGATGCATCATCAATTATCATGAGACAAAACAACATGCATGATATATTTGATGAGTATTTGGTTCAAAAAACCGCATTTATTAAGAATCATGTATTTGTTGAGAAGCCTTAATAATAAGATTTGTGATATATTAGACGATATTCCTTGATCGGGAATGTCTATATATATTTTAGTCCTTTAATAAGAATTAAGTTTCAAGTATCCATATATTGATATTTTCTGTGGATGTTAATTGAACTCATGTTTTTTATTTAATGACATGTTTATTTTTTATAAACTCTTACATAAAATTTATTCCTTATTAAATCATGATAGATTCAACTACATGTATCTTTTACTAAGAATCTAATATCACCCTTTATTTCTTTCCCTTTGAACTAGATATGAATAAGGATACAATGAATTATTTCATCAATGAAGAGATATTTATTATGCTATGTTTTTCTATTTCCAAGGTAATATGAGAATCATGTACTTGCCTATTTTTCAAAGACTTTTAAACTTACCAATCCAGTCTGGTGAGATCAATTATATATTTTACCCATTTAGTAAATTTAATACAGAATCTAGGTTACTGGAGTTGGGGAATTTCATGTAATGTAAATAAAATTCATGTTATATAATCATAAAATTAAAAATATAAACATCCAAAGTGCGAGGCTTTATCAATACTTACTTTTATAGTATGAAAATATTCCTCTATTCATATTTGTGAAAAGAAAACCTAGATTCCAAAATTTATAAATAATCTTCATGACCCCTCACCTATTTATTTTTTCCCTATAAAATATCATCATTAAAAAATTAAAAATAGACACCAAACTAATTTAGTAATTAAAAAATCTTGACGAACCATCACTCGGTAAAAATTAACTATCGCATACATAATGAAAATCATTAATCTAATCCTAAAAAATAGTATATAATAATTAATAATTCTATTTAATATATATAATAACTAATTATATTTATAAATTAGGCAAAATCATATTTATATATCATTAAATCGTCAATAAAAATATTCATCCTATCTTGTAGTCTATAAAATATATTATTTGAAGGAATATAAGATATCATATATCATTGTGAAAAAACTAATCAACGGAGCTCAATAGAAAAGTGTATACTATGATCCATCATTCAAATACATTTTTAGGAATGTTATTAGAACAAATCAATTATATATTATAATTAATAATAAAATAATCATGAATATTCACCTTAAATATTTCAATAATACCTCTTTACCTAATGTGTAACATTTATCATTGTCTGGTTTATCACTCAATTATATAATTAATATCTACTCACCCATATTTATATCATCATGTCACTATAAAAACTAATGATACAACAATGTGACAACAATTGTTTTTAGCAATCTAAGAAGTAGTACTATAATTTGATAATTCCTATAGGTGATTAATAAATTCAAATCACTCTTTCAATCATTCTGTACTCTAAACTTATTACAATCATTTATATGCACATGATAAAGTGATCCTATAAATTTTAGAATCATTCATATTAAATTAATACTCCATAATAAACATTACACCAATATATAATCATATTATAATCAATGACCTATGTTTTCACTTCTATTTCTGCAATTTTAACCCTATGAAAAATTAAATGCAACTAAAATTGGATAGTTAGATATATAAAAATAAAAAAATCCTATGAAAATTTATAATAACTATACAATGAATTATATTGTTAATGAAATATCATATCTCATATCGACACCCATTCTACCTTCAACCATTTTAAAAAATTTCTAAAAGTCTATCGGGGACCCATACTATCACCCCGCTGAAAAATAAAATATTAAATAACCATTTTAGAGAGACACTACTATGACTAAAAGAATCAAATATACCAACCCCATTCAATAATCCACCATAATATCCTAGTGTATTATCTAATAAATCAAAATAGATAAGTGGTTTTTAACCTAATCCTTCTTTATCTCACCAAAAGATCATTATTCTCATTCTCCTATGTCAAATTGATTTGAACAGTTATATTTAAAACATGATATCACATTTTTATCAAAACAATTAACACATATATTATCAGTACACAATATAATGATCTGAGTTTTCTCTCATTTAACCTTTTCAGTGAATAAGAATGATAGAAAATTTCATCCAATTCCCTTCTAGGGAACTTATATTTTTATATGAAAGTCATAAAATTGCTTATGATTTTCTTATTATGAAATTAATGTTGATTATACTAATACATTTTAACTAAAAAATCAATCCCATACTATAAGATAACTAATAATTGGATGGTATATATTAGCTTACACCTCATATAGGGTCCAATCATCTTGTACTATGAGAATATGTGAAAAATTAGAGTTATATTTTAGAATATTTCCTTTATTTTTTAACCATAATGAAATTCCATCATTAAAAATATCATAAATATATATGTTACTATAAAATATTAAACAAATTTAAACTATTAAAACCAAATTCTTGCATATCCAATAGACTAACTCAATCTCCTAGTGTTCAAAAAATACCAAAAACTCACAGCAAATAACTATTTTTTAGTTTTTCTCAGAAATCATAAAGTTATGAACATTAAAATTGGATATTGGTGTGGTTCAATCACACTCTGATCCCAAACTTCACTTCAAGTTATGTTCATCCAAATATGGAGTTATAATTGGTGTAAACTCCATAGTCCCAATTATACACTTTAGATATAAAATATTCAAATTTAAAATAGACCATGATTAATAAATTCAATCTTTTAAAAATTCTGTTGAATATAAAATAGAAAACTAAAAAAGTTATATAAGAAGATATCTTACCATATGTATGAAATTGGTAACCACCATATAGTTGGAATAAAATATGAGTCTCATCCCTAGTGTTCTAGAAATATACATCTTTATAATTAAAGGATATAAACAATAGAACATTTCAGTTTTTATCTTATTCTTAATACCTTATATTGTAACTATTGATATTGAATGAAACGTCCTAACCTTAAAAAACACCGCCTATATGTAAAAAAAGTAATGGTAAGAAAAATAATTTTCTAATATTATTAATATTTATTTTTTATTTTTTATAGAGTTATATATATAATAATAATAATAATAGGTAATTTTTTAGTCAAAAGGAAACTATAATATTTCTAACCAAATTGGGTTTAAAATAATTATATATTATTATAAAAAATATTTATTTTAAAATTATATTATTTAAATTTTTAAAAAATAAGAATCATATTTTAGTTAAATATATTAAAATAATCTTTGGATTGTTTTATAGAATGTTTTGAAAAATTTGACCATTCATTGAATAGATAAAAATATTGATTTTTATTGAAAACGTTATTTTTTCATTAAATAATTTTAAAATATACATTTTATTTTGAAAGGGTTTAAAAGAAAAAATAGATCAACTATATAATTATTAATAAAATTATATTTTTTTTATTAAATTTTATATTTTGATTTGGTATAAAAAAAATAATTTTAAAGGGACGATTTATTGATAAATTGTTTTTATGGTGGTTTGTGATATTTATTTTGAATTAAAATATTTAACTTCAAGAAATTTAATATGATAAAATCGATCCCATGTTTTGAATCAAAATAATTATTATTCGGCAACAATTTAAATTTAAATTTTGGGAAAATTGAATAGTAAAAATAGTAAAAATTGGTTACTATTTTAATTGTTGAAATATGATTAGTCGTGTGTTAAACATATGAGATAAGGGTTCAAATAACATATAAAATTTTATAAAAAATATTTATTTACCATATTTCTAACCTATATCATCTAATATTATATAATGGGGAATTTGGGATCCATTTTTATTGAGAAATACATTAATATATTTTATTCTTTTTAAAAATATCAAGTTTTTCCTCTCCCTCACATAAAAAGGACACCCCCAATCCTCTCCTATAAAAAATATAAAAAGATTTTAGTGTGTAAAATAACTACCAAAATACATTAATTACATCCCTAATCATGTCCAAGATTCTTTGAATTGATAAAAAAACCCACATAGGAAGGCTCTACGAATAAACGTATAAATTTTGTTCGAAGTAGAGGTATAGCTCACAATCAAGAATTTTTGTTTTGTTTCTTTTTCAACCTCATTAAAATATTATTAAACCATTTAGGAATAATAAAAAATGTATATTAAAAATATTTTGAAGTTTTTATTTTAATTCTATGACTTATATCCATCTTCTATTCCATCAAATGTGAAATATAACCATCGTCTGTGTTTATGGTGGGCTACCACCTCACTAACCGAGGTAATTTATTTTCCATTACCCGCCCACCTAGCCTTTTAAAATTATGAATTTAATTTATATATATGATATTTATGAATTATTTTTCATTATTTAAATATAATATATCTTCTTATTTATTATCATTCCATCCATTGAAAAATGATAATGTTATTTGTGAATACGTGTGGATAACCACCTCCACGAAGAGATCTGTTTAATTTTTCATAACCAAATCACATAGATTCCTTATATAAGTGTATTTAAAGAAATAATATTATAATTATTATAAGATAATAGTTTTTGAATGTTAAAATTATACTAACATTTTCTCCTTCGTGCTTATTGAAAAATGAAATTGTTTCTCATGCGTATGTACAACCTAAAATTTCTATGATTGTGATGTAGTTTATTTTTCATAAGAAATTTTCATGGATGGGTTTAAAATTTTATTAAATGTATAAAAATAATAATTTTTTCCTGAAACTTTTTCCAGATATTATGGACTAATGAATACAATGACCGTACTCAATATACCAAATTCATTTTGGATATATGATCTAAATATAATGAAAGCATATGACATGAACTTAATTGATTTTATAATAATATAACATAGTAATAAATAAAATAAAATCATAATAAAAATGTAAAAATTTATTAAGAAATTAAATAATCATAATTTTATTATTCAAGAAGATAAAAATAGACACGAGGATTCAAACTTGAGGTAAGTGACACTTTATCTTAAAAAAATAATTTTACATGTTTACATGATTTATTTTATAAATATTTTTCTTCAATTTATATTTAATATAATTTGTTATGAATTAATTTCTATATACATAAATTAATTATAAAGGTATATTTATGTTAATTTTTACTCTCTTTCAATGGTTTTCAAAAGTTATGGTTTTACATATTTTTTATAGATTTTTTTAAAAAAAGATAATAAGAATGTTATATTTTAATGTACATAACATAAATAAATATTCCCACCTCTATAACCATTATTTGTTTCTTGGATTTCATTATAGTATTTAATTTTTTATTAATTTAAAAACCTCATTCTAATTTTTATTGGTGATTTCATAAAAGGTTTTTAAAGGAATTGATATTTTAATATCTATAAATGTTTTATTATGGGTGAAAAGAATATTTTTATGTGTATGATAATATAAATAAAATAAATAATGAGTGTTTATTATTTTATGGTTCTTGAAACCTATTTATGATTACTTTTGAGCCTAATATAGCTCATGATACTGGGTGAGATTTATATATCTCATCAAGAACATGTGAGCCCAATATAGATCTTTAATTAATTGGGTAAATTGATGAAGATAATCAATTATGATTGTCCTAATATATTATTAGAATATTCTGGGTAGGTTATTACATTTATAAGGGTGATTATAAGAGTTATATTATAATGAAATATAATGTTTCCTACATTATATTACTATTTTTCCTATGGGTTTTTAAGAAAATATTATGATTTTGGAATGGTAGATAACTATATTAAGTTCACGGTACTTATTAAGGGTGAAATGCATAAATTTTAATTACTTTTTCATGATTAAAAAAAAACCTTTATAATATTCAATAATTCCTTTTGGATTTATTATGAAATTTATTATGAAATTATTTGATTATAGATCATGATTTCTTGAGAAAGAATGTTCTTGTTTTGATCCAAAATATTACATTTAAAAAGAAAATTTTTATGTGTATTCATAGAGTAATGATTTTATTTATTTCTTTCTATATAACCCTTATTTAGTTTTTCTATGATCACATCAAAATTTAAAATATCTTTCACATAGTTTTATGGATGAGTAGTGTCAAAATGAGACCATGATATAAATTTTGAAGGTATGTCATAAATATAACTTGTTATATTTTTTATGTTTTGAATTGTTTAAAAATGGATATAGAGTGTATGTGGAAACATTATTATGTAATAATTATTTATCTAATGGTAAATACCTAATTGTAAAAAAATAAAACCAAAAATATATCATGGAATACCATGAAGTTAACTTCTTTTCTAAAGAATCAGTTTTATGGATTATTTAAGGCCATGTCCTTATAATTAGTATCAGAAAAAAGGCCTAGATATTTTTAATAGTTAATATACTATATTGAATTTACGTTAAGAAATTATAATTTATGGTTATCATGAAATATAATTTCGATTGTTACCATGTTACTTTATCTAAACTATGTCTATTCAGAATGGTTTTCCACTGAGGAAACAAGGAACTAGATGTGTAAAGGATTAAAAAAGATAATATACATCCAAATAAGTAGCCTAGAATAGTTGTAATTGGATATGTGATGTTTTTTAGTGTGAAGAATCATTTTAAATAACCTATATATGGTGGTGGTATCCATGCTAGACATAAACTAGATCTACAACATAGGAACATATTGGAAGTGTATGATTTTATTAGATAACACCATCTAGATTTCTGTGGATATTTTGACTCAATAATAGATGATGGATGCATTAAATCTCTTGAAAACATATTAAAAGTCATGGGTTATTCATATCATCAAAAAGAAACTCATTTTATTTATCATGTTGAAGTTGAAGTCGATCAATGGAGGAAAACAATTAAGAATACTAGGGTAGTAGAAGATATGGATGCCATAGAATTAGATACAATGGAAAATATTGTCTTATTATTTTTCTACATAGTATATAAATGCAATTATTAAATTTTAGGATAAAGTAGGTTGATTTATTGGATACATATAAAGAAAACATCATAGGATTAACAATGAATAGCTTAAAATTTTATTTTGGTTTTTTCATAGTAAATGTTTAAAAAAATTAATTAGGATCAAATCTGTGATACTAAATATAAATTTCCTATTATTAATTTAAGAGTCCTAAAAATATTTTTTTGATGTTCTGAGAAGGTGGGAATTTATTTTTTCAATGACCATGTTATTTGAGATAACATGAAATAATGAAGAGGTCTATATGGTTGAAAAATTTGAAGAATCCATTGAAAAAAATGATGGTAAGAAAATCAAATATTTAGTCTTAGATATTTATGGTAAAGAGTACCATGTATAATGTATTATAAAATATTGGAAGCTATTAAAAAATTGTATTTTTGGGAATAGGGCTCATTATTACCATGAAAAATATATTTTTAGTGGTTATACCAATCCTTGTAAGTTGTGAGTAACGAGTTTTAATTTTAATGAGATGGGTTATTAATATGGATGTGTAAAGACCTGAACATATCATTCAGAGTTCAGTTCTTAGAAGTGTTTTGTTTATTATTTTATAAAAGAAACTAAACAAATAAATATTTATTACATACATGTAACTTTTAGGTATATGTTTTGGAGATTTAGGTAAATTCCTAACAAAAATTAATAAAATTGTACAAAATAAAGTTATATTGTCTGTAGTGTGATTCCTCCACATTGAAAAATATATCACATATAAATCTACTAAACCTATAAAAATGAATTTAAAACATAGGGTGAGTATTTAATATTCCATGTAAGGGTTTTTAAAACAATTAATTAATTCTTTTAAAACATTTCCTTAAATAGAAAAACAAACGTAAAAGTTGATTTTCATAATTTTTGAATCTAAATAAATAAATTTATAAAACCATTAATTTCTTGAAATATTTATAATTGAAAATAGTGTTGGATTACTACATTAAAAATAAGAAATTTTTAAGGTTCATTTATGGTACTCGACAGGCCATAATAAAACGTAATGTCGATAGTCATAAATCATATAGAACAAATTCCCCTTATGATGTATGGGTTCGCTCCCCATAACACAACATTCATTATACTAGTTCCTATTTTTTAAAACAATTTTAATGGACTTTACTTTCTCAATCATAACCCAAAACATTTTAAAAATACTTACATAAAATAAAATAGCATTTTTTATAACATGTAATAAACATATTGTTGAGGGTTTATAAATCCTTTTTTATGATTATCCCATGATTGAAAATATATTTAAATATTTAAAAGTCATAAACAATAATGAATGCTAGAATAAACGAACCACTTGAATAAAATGCAAGGAGTTTCGATTATAACTCAGATAATGGACATATCTAAATCCTGAATGACATGCGTAGATGTGTAGGGTCATTGTTACTCATAAAATAATTGTGTTCACATAGAAAAAAATATAAAATGATAACAAATTATATGTACAATAAAATTATACACACATAATGATAACCATGAAGTTATATCTACTCGTATAGCTATTGTATTTATAAATGAAAAAAATTTATAAAAAATAATAATAAAACAACTCATTTAAATCATAGATTAATTGTTTAAATTGTTATTTCTAGACAATATATATATATATATATATATATAATATCTTTTATAAAAAATAATTGATATACTGAAATAAAAATCAGTCCCTTGAAAATCTATATACGTAACTTGCTAAATAAAAAAAAATTACCTTACATCATAAATTCTTAAAAAGAAAGATAGAAATATATATATATATATGTATATTTAAATTGGGCATAGATTGGTAAATTGAAATTAAAATCAAAACATTAAAAAATATCTTATGCTAAATAAATAGATACATGTATTTATATATATATATATGTATATATATACATGTATTTTAAAAAAACATAAATTCGTAGAGTAAAATAACGCCTTACATAAATTCCTAAAATAAACTTATAGAAATATATTCAAATATATACACATATATTTATTTATTTAATTAAACATAAATTGATAAAAATAATTTAAACCCTTACCAAAAATAAATGAACCATCTGGCCTTTCGTTTGAGGCTTGGACACACCAGAAACAATTAAGAAGGGTGAAAATGATAGTTCGTGTTATGTCGGGTGTGCATAATGAGTTTTAAATATATATATATATATATATATATATATATATTAATTTGATGCTTGCAGAGCAAGATGACATTGGATATAGTGTGTTCAGTTCATACATTGTGTTGTTTCAAAAGATCAAAAAACATGAATCATTTTTTCTCAATGGCGTTAAGTATTTTATTATTTTATGTTATTACTTTATCATTATATATTATTTTATCAAGTCACCTTATTGTATTACACAAGTATCTACCCCCATTATATTTTTTGACACACCACCATTCATTTAATATTATAATCTAATTTGTTTTATCTCTTTTGTTTTGTCACGATTGTTTTTTGTAATTGTTTATTTTATTATCATTGTTTAAGAATCTTTGTACATCATGTTTTTTATTATCATGTTTATCTCTCTTTGTATGTTTGGATTATATATTATCAACTAATCATTCCATGTTTTTTCTTATGCATTTTTAATTTGTTTTTTAACATTTTTTGTTTTAGAAAAATTTGTTTTATATAATTATTTTTCATATAAATAAATAAAAAAAACATTTTTAACATATATTGTGCGTTTTTTATAATGATATATTATATATAATTATAATATATAAATTTTATAAATTAAAAAAGAAAATATATTTTAATATATTTTTAAAATATGTTATCTTAAAAATAAATAAAATAATTTTTTAAGAAAAATTATCATTATTTTCTATTAATATTATCATTATAATATTAAAAAAATTATAATTTTTAAATTTATTTAATTCAAAACCATAGTAAAATTTTAATTATAATTTTCATCATAAATATTAAATTATATTTATATATATACCATTTTTATACATGTGAAAACATAATAAGTTTAATTTCTAAACTATTTTAATTCTTCAAATCTTATAAATTTTAAAAAATAATCAACAAAATATATTTATATTAAAATAAAAATTTAAATAAATTAATACGATATTTTAAAAAATACTATCCATTTATTATTTTAATTCAAAAAAATATTGGAAAATAATAATATATTCAAAACATTAAATATTAAAACATACATTAATATAAAGAATATATTTTAACTTATTTAAAAAATAAATTTATTCGAGAATAATTTATAAAAATACTATTTGAATTTTTTGGGATATTATAGGTTTCTCGTTGAAATAAATTCAAGAATTTTAAAGACCCGGAAATTTCAAGGAAAATGTTTTTCTTAATTTTCTTTGGAATTTTATAAGAATACAGTTTCAGACGGCACCTGATTCCGAGGCCCGGTGTGCCCGGAATCATTTTCCGAAGTTTAGCTTGGGTGCGTTCAGTGAACGAATGACCGGGTTTTCCTAACTTTTGTACCGGTGCTCGGAATCGAAATCTGATGGCACCGATGGAATCACAACGCCGGTAATTGTTTAGAAACACATTTTTCAGAGTTGCGTTTTCTCGGGTGTGGTTACTAAAATTTTGGGTTAAGTAAATGATTAAAATAAAATGGGGCAACCAATTTATTTTATTTAATGTTATTTAACCTAAGCTAAGTGGTTGAAGTGGGACCCACTATATCATACTCCACTATGTAAGATATTTTAGTGGTGGGGCCCACACGAGCCCCACCTTTTCAACTTCCACAAAACCCTGACCTTTGATTAAGGTAACGCACCCCCCATTTTAAATTTAAGTCAACTCTTGCGTTTAAACTTTATAATAAACGCCTCTATTAATTGGGCGGTTTAAAACGTTGAAATTAATTGAGTTAATTGTTTGATTCATTTTTGAATTTTAAAACGTTTGGTGTGAGTAATAAAATAAGGTAAGCCTTATTTTATTGTTGTTGCCTTTGATGTGCAGGAGGATTTTGGAGAGAACGGCTCAAGGTCTTGGAGTTCTTCTTCCTTGACGAAGAACGCGAAGAACGCCGGATCCTCGGAGATCGACGACGCGACGCCGAAAAATCATTTCTCTGCAACGCGACGATCCTCCTTCTACGACGTCTCCTTCCGTGAGGTCTTCTTCCACGATGTTCAATTCCGCGACGTCCCTTTCCGCAACCAACCTTGTTCGATGACTACGCTCGAGGTTGGGAATTTATTTTTGATTATTAGTGAACCCTTGTTTACTTCCTTCTAAATCTAAGAACGTGGATCAACTAAATATTAAGTTGATCCGTGAAGATTATGTTTGCTGGTGGGGAATTCTTGATTTTGGGAAAACTATTTGGGTTGATTTCATTTGTTCGTGAAAAATCCTTATTGTTATTCGTCTTTTGGGCCACTTGTTACCAACTTAACGGGAGGAGGTTGGGCCGCACGAACACAGCCAACTATCCTCCCCCTTTGTTGTTTTGTTTCGTTGCGGCCCAAAAAAAGGCGGCGCGGTGCAACGGCACCGCGCGGAAACAAGAAAGAACGCGACGAAGAAGCGCGGCGCCGTCGCGCCGCGCCGTTGAGGCTGAACAAAACCGCGACCGGAGTCGGGGCCGCCGAGAAGATTGAAGACTCTGTTGGTTGATCGTTGTGCGTGGATTGGCGGGTGATGACAAACGGGGCCGAAAGGTAAATATGACGCCTCTGCAGTGAAGGTCGGGTCCCAGGAGGACCATTGGCGATGGAGGTAAGCAAAATGGACCACCGGAGCGCGTCCGGTGGTCCGCGGAAAACACCGCTGGGGAGGGCCGCTGCAGCTGGAGCCGCGACGGCAGGCCGCGGGTCCCGCGACCATGCGAGAATGAGCGAGGTGGGATGTGGTTCTCAGCCGCATCCATTGGAAAGGGGTGGCCCCCACACGTGGCCGCGGTCTCATTCAAGGGGGGCAGCGCCCCCCCTTTATGCATTCGATCGGATGTTTTGGCCGAGCCACCTGGCCTGGACAGCACACCGGGCCAGACCGCCAGGCCAGCCCGGCCCAGCCAGGCTGGGCCGTGCCCAAGAAACCCGGACCCAGACCCGGGTCGGGTCAACCCGGTTCGGGCCGACCCAGGGGGTCTCGGGCCGGATCGGTCCGGCCCCGAAACCCCCACTTCCGGACCTTTTTCGATCTTTCACCCAAATCATGGGGTACTGACCTCCGATCGATGCACCTTCAGTTGCATAGAGATCCTTCAATCGAGAAGGTCATTTTGGTATATTACAATCATGGTTTCAGAGAACTTTGAGTACGACTGGGTTGGTTCGGATACAAAACCAATCGGGCCCTCGGAGCGGAAATCCTTATATCTTGAGCTCCGGACGTCCGATTGACATGCCGTTGACTTTTTTGTATTCCTCAAGATGAGCCAGAACTTTTGGCACACTATTCCTGCGTTTTGGTTGCAGTTGGATAGTGGCCAGGTTGGATTGTACCCGAAATCCAATCGGGCCCCTAGAACGGAAAATCTGATAACTTTCAGACTGGACGTTCGTTTGACGAACCGTCAGTAGCGTTGGTGATCACGTGGAGAAACGGTCACTATTAGTATACCCTATGAGAGTTCGGGGTACAGCTGGGATACGGCCGGGTTGGTTCGCACACGAAACCAACCGTGCCCCGGGGACGAAAATGCTAATAACTCACAGACCGGGCGTCCGATTGACGCGTCGTCTATTGCGTTGAGACCTCTATGACAAGGCGGTCCTTTGAGATTGTTTTTCATGGAACATTGAGATACTTGGAGTATCTACCTGTAGCTTGTGGAGAGGACCCTCCCGGAGACGAGCGTTCGGATTACGGAGACCGTGTAGCCGGTTGAGACCTGATGACTGCTTGACCGACTCGACATGGAGTGAGTGGACTAACCCAGTGGACGGAGCACTACATTGTTTGGGAGAAGATCCCTGGAGGACGGAGCACTACTGTGTGATAGTGCAAACCCGCGGTACTCGTCCGTAGAGTACCTCTGCAGGCTATTAGGGGGTGTGCACTACTGTGTTTGGGTGGCATACCCGGGCCGGAAGCACTACTGTGTTTGGGTGGTTGGCCCGCGGTACTCTACAGGAGGATTACCTTAGGAGTCATAGGTTAGTGAGCAGTACCTCGAAGTCGTGAAAGGACCACTGTACACTCCAGAGACGGGGCTCTTTAGCAGTTATGGTTTCGATAATGAAAATCCTAGTTTGAAGTGAGACTATGAACTTTGTGTATACCTCATGATTGAGATGGGTCACTTGAAAACTTAGGTATATGTATGGGCATATACCTGGGTAGTGGTTATCCGTTGATTTCATAATCTTTGTGTTTCCTCATGATTGAGATGGGTTACTTGATAACTTAGGTGTATGTATGGGCATATACCTAAGTAAAGTTTATTTGTTGATATCTTCTTTGTGGTTATCCTTGTTGGTTTTAGAGAGACCTAGAGGGTCTTGGGGTCCCTACTGAGTATTGTTATACTCACCCCTGCACGAGCTATGCCCTCACCTTGTTGTGTTGGTTGCAGACGACCGACAGTGCTGACGGAGGCCGATTGTTTGAGGACTAGATTGTATATGGAGGTAGACTTCACGGCGAGACGACACTCGGAGGAAGTTGATGGTCGAGAGCATTGGGGAAGCTATCTGTACCTACCCTTCATGTAGGATCTATAGTGGACGATCCAGGAGCTGCGCTATCTGTACCTACCCTTCACGTAGGATCCGAGGAGGACGACCCAGGAGCTGCTTCCTTTCTTCTAGTTGTTTGTCTTTTTCTGTTGTACCTTTGTTCATTTGTAGCTGTACTTTCCGTTCGGTTTGTATTCTGACCCATTTACTTTTCAGAACATTCTTTTTTTACTTAGTGTTTTACTTCCACTTGTACTCTGTGGTGTTTTGTTTAATTTTATAAAGGCAATGCCTTTCCAGTTATCGGGATTTACGCCTTTGGTGCTAGTCGCCAGCCCCTGGCCTATGGAAGGTTGGCTTGGGGTAGTCATGGCACGGGCCCCGAGGACGGGTCATGGAAAATTTGTATCAGAGGAGTTCAGTTCTACTGCAGAACTTATAAATCTAATAATTTCTTTCTGTGAAGCGACAGTGTTAAGAGTAATGAGTGTGGTTTTCATTTCAGGGAGTCCAATGTTGGTGCGGGCGGCCGATGTATCCATACACCAGGTCCTTGACAACTGATTTCCGACTTTGTGCACGAAAACACTGACTGTGTGTGTGTTTTCAAAGGTTTTCCCTAAAAACTGCTCAAACCAGGTCAGCTCACTAGGAATAAATCATTTGACTATGTCACGTATGTTCCTTTCAGGATACCTTTTCATGGACGACCAGCTAGAGCCCAGAGGTATGTGCGTACTGACAGCCTGCCGAGCGATGAGGCTTCGGTACAGGGCCCACTTGCAGTAGAGGCACCATCAGAGGCACCAGCGGTACTACCATGCATTGGGTCACTGATGCCACCAGCCCTAGTAGTAGGTGATGTACGCCACTTGAGCGCGCTGCACGAGTTCCAGCACTAGAGGCCACCCAGGTTCTGGGGAGAGACGGACCCGTAGGCGGCTGAGGTTTCGCTAGAGGCTGTGGTGAGAGTCTTTAGGCTAGTGGGGACGCCAGCATACTTCATGGTGATTTTTACTGCCATCCTTCTTCAGGCAGCAGTAGGAAAGTGGTGGAGCCACTTGTTCCAGTTTTGCAATGGGATATTCTTTACATGGGATGAATTTGAGACCTTCTTCAGGGTGGAGTTTGTGCCAGTATCTTTATACCTCGAGCGTGTAAAGGAACTGCTGCCTTTGCCGTAGGATTTTCGATCAGTAGCTGAGTCATCTCTGGGCAGTAGACAGATGATCCAGAGGTCCAAGAGGACTAGATCCAGCCATACGAGGATTAGAAAGTGTTATGAATGCGGCAAGAATGGTCACCTAGCACGGGACTGTCCGACCCCCCGCACAGTCGATCCGTAGGCATTGGAGGAGCCACCGAGGCAGAATCAGCGGTGGGTGCTTGAGCAACAGCCGGATAGTGGAAAAAGAAGTAGAGATCCGGGAGCAGGTGGTCAATAGTAGAACTAGTGGATATGTCCCTTGTACTTCTATTTCCATAGTGTTGTTGTATTCGTGTCTTTGTACTATGAGCTGCAATAATAAAAAGACACTTATCGTTGTGATGTTTTCTTTCCTATCCTTTTGTTTGGTTGATACTGAGTGGTCCATGTAAAGACTGTTGACATGACCCTCATTTTCGGGATTTCTACTGGAGGAGACCCAGTGACCTCACACTAATTCTGACAGTGTGACTCGACCCTTGGAGACGAGAGTGACAGTTGGATCTCTTGGTAGTAATGTCGACGACTTACGACGTCATCCATGGTATGAATACATCATTCAGGTCAGGATTGACTGTATTAGGCAATGGGTGTGGTTCATCTAGGGGATGAGACCGAGTTTCTCTTTTTTGAAAAGGAGAAATTTTAGGAGCTCTTACAAATCATAGGAAAAGAAGGTGCAGATCATCCAGGAGCAGCTGAAGACTGCACAGTGTAGTAAGAAATGGGAAACCGACGCCAGTCTTAGAGACTCAGGCGTGTTAAATGTTTCAATAAGAGGAATCTTCAATGAGATATGAGTATGCGAAGCAACAGACGTTGAGGAAGAGCTAGGAGAGTATCATGAGGTGGTGTACATTTTAACATGCTACAACCACCCGCCTTAGTTGTCCCCACCAGGCTCAGGGAGCTGGAGGGCAGGGGAAGAGATTAGCTACATGCGGTCAGGGAAATTGACCCAATGGATCTAAGAATGATTCGAGGGATAGTCTGTGTCCACTACTAGCTGTCGTAGTAGAAGACGTTGATACGAATCATTCCTTCCTTCCACGAATCTTGTCCTAGACCTAGAGTTTTTGGTAATCTGTAGACTTGACCCTCACGTCTGGATATACCTTTGAAGAATACTCGATAATCACACTTATGCCGATGGTGTGGTCAGACCCTTGAGGTGAGAGTTTTGTTTGGAATCTCTTGGTGGCAGTGTCGAGACCTTACGAAGTTTGTTTGAGTATGGACTGGGCAATCACAGTTCATACGAAAATTAACGGAATTAGGAAAAAAGGTTGTGGTTTAACTATGATGTTGGGATGGGTTTTCCTTGGTCGGCGAAAAGGAAACCCCAGGCAGCATAGGATAAACTCATGCATAGGAGGGTGCGACCGATCACTCTTGAGTTGGTCAACCTTACCCTCGTGGAAGTAGTCATTTTGAGTTTTAGTTCTAATAGGAATTGGAGACCTCTAGAGTTTGAGTATGACGAACACGTCCTTATACGAGTCTCACCTCAACGAGGTTTATGGAGATGTGGCCGAGGCGACAAGTTATCTCCGAGGTTCAACGGACCTTTCTAGGTCCTCAGCTGGGTAGGCGAGGTGGTTTACCGCTTGACCCATCCACCTCAGTTGCACCAGGTGCACGATGACTTCCACGTATCTCAACTGAGGAGATACGTGAATGATCCTTCACACATCATTGACCTCAGGGAGTTGGACTTCGATGACAGGGCGACATACACAGAGATTCCAGTGGGGATCGAGGATCGACAGGAGCGGATCCTACATGGACGGTCGATTCCTCGGGTGCGCTTTCACTAGTAGTACATGAACCTCTAGGTAAGAACATGGGATCGGAAAGCTCATTTGCATTCTCAGTACCGCTTTTGTAATCCTAGTTTGTGTTAAAGCTTAATGAGGATGTAAAGCCCTGAGGTGGGAGTAATGTAAAGACCAGGAAATTTCAAAGAAATTTTTTTTATTAAATTTATTTGTAATTTTACCAGAACGCAGTTTCTGACGGCACCTGATTCTGAGGCCCGGTGTGCCCAGAATCATTTTCCAAAGTTTAGCTCGGGTACGTTCAGTGAACGAATGAGCGGGTTTTCCTAACTTTCAAACCGATTCTCAGAATCAAAATCCGAGGGTACATATGGAATCATAGTGCCGGTAAATACTTAGAAACACCTTTTCTGGAGTTGCGTTTTCTCGGGTGTGGTTACTAAAATTTTGGGTTAAGTAAATGAATAAATTAAAATGGGGCAACCAATTAATTTTATTTAAAGTTATTTGACCTAAGATATGTGGTTGAAGTGGGAACCACTATATCCTACTCCACTAGGTAGGATATTTGTGGGGTGGGGCCCATAGGAGCCCCACCTTTTCATCTTCCACGAAACCCCCACCTTTGATTAAGGTAACGCACCCGCACCCCCCCCCCCTTTTAAATGTAAGTCAACTCTTGCGTTTAAACTTTATAATAAACGCCTCTATTAATTGGGCAGTTTAAAACGTTGCAATTAATTGAGTTAATTGTTTGATTCGTTTTTGAATTTTAAAATGTTTTACGTGAGTAATAAAATAAGGTAACCCTTATTTTATTGTTTTCTCCTTGGTTGTGCGGGAGGATTTTGGAGAGAACAACTCAAGGTCTTGGAGTTCTTCTTCTTCGATGAAGAACGCGAAGAACGCCGGATCCTCGGAGATCGACGACGCGACGCCAGAAAATCATTTCTCCGCGATGCGACGATCCTCCTTCCACGACGTCTCCTTCCGCGACGTCTTCTTCTGCGATGTCCCTTTCTGCAACAAACCTCGTTCGATGACTACGCTCGAGGTAGGGAATTTATTTGTGATTGTTAGTGAACCCTTGTTTACTTCCTTCTCAATCTAAGAACGTGGATCAACTAAATATTAAGTTGATCTGCGAAGATTATGTTTGCGGGTGGGGAATTCTTGATTTCGGGGAAAACTGTTTGGGTTGATTTCTTTTGTTCATGAAAAATCATTGTTGTTCTTCATCTTTTGGGCCGCTTGTTACCAACTTAATGGGAGGAGGTCGGAAGGCACGAACACGGCTGGATCTCCTCCTCCATTTGTTGTTTTGATTCGTTTCGGCACGAACAAAGGCGGCACTGTGCAATGGAACCGCGCAGAAACAAGAAAGAACGCGATGAAGAAGCGCGGCGCTGTCGCGCCGCGCCGTTGAGGCCGAACGAAACTGCGGCCGGAGTCGGGGCCGCATAGGCGATTGAAGACTCCGCTGGTTGATCGTTGTGCACGGATTGGCGGGCGACGACAAACGGGGCCGCAAGGTAAATTTTAAGCCTCTGCAGTTATGTTCGGGTCCCGGGAGGACCGTTGGCGAAGGCATCGAGCAAAACGGACCACCGGAGCGTGTCTGGTGGTTCGCGGAAAACACCGTCGGCGCCCGGTGCGCCACCAGGGAGGGCCGCCGCGGCTGAAGCTGGGGCGGCAGGCCGCTGGTCCCGTGACGGCGTGGGACTGAGGGAGGCGGGACGCGGCGCTCAGCCGCGTCCGTTGGCAAGGGGCAGCCCCCACACGGGGTCGCGGTCTCATTCAAGGGGGGCGGCGCCCCCCCTTTGCGCATCCGCTCGGCCATTCTGACCGAGCCACCCGGCCCGGCCTGCGCCGGCCAGGCCGGGCCGCGCCCATGCGGGTTGGACCCGGACCCGGGTCGGGTCGACTGGGTTCGGGCCGACCCAGGGGGTGTCGGCCCGGATCAGTCCGGGCCCGAAACCCCCACTTCCAGACCTTTTTCGGTCGTTCGCCATTATCATGGGGTACGGTCCTCCGATTGACGCATCGTCAGTTGCGTAGAGATCTTTGGATCAAGGCGGTCTTTTCGGTATATTAAACTCAAGGTTTGGGAGAACTTTGTGTATGGCCGGGTTGGTTCGGATACGAAACCAATCGGTCCCTCGGAGCGGAAACGCTTATATGTAGAGCTTCGGGCGTCCGATTGACGAGCCGTCGATTTTGTTGGATTCCTCATGATGAGATGGAACTTTTGGAATAATTTTCCTGAGTTTTGGTTGTAGTTGGATAGTGGTCGGGTTGGATTGTACCCGAAATCCAACCTGGCCCCTGGAACGAAAAAGCTGACAACTTTCAGACTGGACGTCTGTTTGACGAACCATCAGCGACATTGGTGATCACGTGGAGAAACGGTACCAAGGAGTATACCCTATGAGAGTTTGGGGTACAGTTGAGATACGGCCGGGTTGGTTCGCACACGAAACCAACCGGGCGACGGGGACGAAAAGGCTAATAACTCACAGACCGGGCGTCCGATTGACGCGCCGTCTGTTGTGTTGAGACCACTATGACGAGGTGGTCCTTTGAGATACTTGGAGTATCAACCTGTAGCTCATGGATCAGACCCTCCAGGAGACGAGTGTTCGGAGTACGGGGATCGTGTAACCAGTTGAGACCTGACGACTGCTTGACCGACTCGACTTGGAGTGATTCGACTAGCCTAGGGGATGGAGCACTACTTTGTTTGGGTGCATACCCATAGCAGATGGAGCACTACTGTGTGACAGTGCATACCCGCGGTACTCATTCGGAGAGTACGTCTGCAGGCTATTAGGGGGTGTGCACTACTGTGTTTGGGTGGCAGACCCCGGTGGGAAGCACTACTGTGTTTGGGTGGATGGCCCGCGGTACTCGACAGGAGGAGTACCTCAGCAGTCTTAGGTTAATGAGCAGTACCTTAGAGTCGTGACAGGACCACTGTACACTCCAGAGATGGGAATTTTTAGCAGTTACAGTTTCGATAATGAATATCCTGGTTTGAGATGAGACTATGACCTTTGTGTTTACCTCATGATTGAGATGGGTCACTTGATAACTTAGGTATATGTATGGGCATATACCTGGGTAGTGGTTTTCCGTTGATTTCATAATCTTTGTGTTTCCTCTTGATTGAGATGGGTTACTTGATAACTTAGGTGTATGTATGGGCATATACCTAAGTAGAGGTTATCTGTTGAGATCTTCTTTGTGGTGACCCTTGTTGGTTTTAGAGAGACCTTGAGGGTCTCAGGGTCCCTACTAAGTATCGTTATACTCACCCCTGCACAGGTTATGCCCGCACCTCATTGTGTTAGTTGCAGACGACGTGCAGTGCTGACGGAGGCCGAGTCTTCGAGGACTAGACGGTATCCGGGGGTGGATTTCACGGCAAGACGACACTCGGAGGATGTTGACGGGTGAGGGCATTTTGGAGGATATTTGTACCTACCCTTTAGGTAGGATCTGTAGTGGACGATCCAGGAGCTACGCTATCTTTACCTACCCTTCAGGTAGGATCCGAGGAGGATGACCCAGGAGTTGGTTCTTTTCTTCCAGCTGTTTGTCTTTTTCTGTTGTACCTTCATTCAGTTGTAGTTGTACTTTCAGTTGGGTTTGTATTCTGGCCCATTTACTTTTCATCACTTTCTTTTGTACTTAGTTTTTTACTTCTGCTTTTACTCTGTGGTGTTTTGTTTACTTTTATAAAGTCAATGCCTTCCCATTTATCGGGATTTACGCCTTTGGTGCTAGTCGCCAGCCCCGGGCCTATGGAAGGTGGGCTTGGGGTAGTCACGACACGGGCCCTGAGGACGGGTTGTGAATTGTGGCAAGAAGAAATACTATAATCATAAGGTTGTGGCGAAATGTGTCTCCCCAATATTTTAAAAGTATGATATCTTCAATAATGTATACAACTTGAAATACCATGCTTAAATGAACTATGAAATATTATAATTTAAATATGATCATTATTACCTACATGTTGAATTTGTGGGGATTTTTAGGATTAAAATAATTAATGAATATATATAAAGGACCCACTCAATGAAATCAATTATTAATGATTAGAAAATAAGATTTTTTTTAATAAAGATATTTTATTTTTCAAAATACATTATCCTCAAATATGGATTTACTTGTTTTATGTTTGTTAATATTATGATTTATTTTTTGAAATTTTTGAAATTTATTAGTAAAAAATGTTTTTTTTGAATATTAGTGTTAGTATTAGCTCATATTTAATTTTTATGATTTTATTGAAATATTTGTTTTGTATAGTGAATGATACTTTTTAATTGTAAATTTTATTTTTCATTGAATAATTTACAAAGCTAAATTTAATTTTAATATTTTTTAAATTTTAAATATGATCAATTATATTATTAATAACCTAATTATATTCATTTGAATCAATTTAACATTTAATTTAGTATAAAAATATTTATACTAAAATGGTTTTGTTCTGAAAAAAAAATTTTCCGTGTGTTTTTTTCTTAAATTAATTTTTGAATCTTATAAATATAGAATATTACCAAATGTATTCTGTATTTTGAGTTAATAACTTCACATTTGGTATATATTTCTATTTTATTTTGGTTCATTGTAAATATTAATCATGGTAAATATTTGTCATCTCAATAAGGGTAAAATAGAATAAATAGTGTCAAAACCATGAAATAAGGTCTCCAAATCAATAAAAAACATTCCTTTATGAAATTTTATGGGTGGAGTTTAGAAATTTCCATCCCAATATAAAATATATGACAAATTATGTCATTTTTATTTTATTATTAATTTTATAATAAATTATGGAATGCATAAATAAAAAATTGCATATCTTAAATTTAATATATATAATTTTTTTACATAAGGATAAAATGAGGATAGGTTTTCTTAAAAAATTTAAAGATAGATTGTTTTTTTATCATCGTAATTTTTTTATAATTTTTATTTATTAAATATAACCACAAATTATTATGAAACACCGATATAGTTTTAGTTCAATTAATAGGAAAATGAAAAAAAATTATGTGTAAAACTATTTGGGATAATTATTGTGTTCCAATAATTTTGAGAATAATAATAATGTATTATTGAGTTTTGAAATGTTTTTTAATCTAATTATAGTGTTTTAATTCTATTTCAAACATAATTTTTTTAATATTTCATAACATGAAATAAATACTAGTTATTATGATATTTTGTTTAAATTAATTAAAAATCATAAAAATCGTGAAATATGAAGAGTAGGACAAGAAATGGTCTAAAAGATTGTACATATTTAATTTATGATCCAATTGAAACCTTTTATGTAAAATTTATACCCTTTAATATTAAAAATTAATTATCATGGTAATGATTAAAATTGGCCAACCAAGGGGATAAACTAAAAGATGAGGTTTAAAATGACACCAAACCTGAATAAATTTCACTGGGTTTGTATATTTATCTCTTATCCTCACTGTATTGGAATATATTAAAATATTAAATCATTTTTTTGAGAATTTTATAATTATATTTTAATCTTTATAGAAATTACAAGTGTGTCTTTTCCCTCCATTGTAAAAGGAAACCCATTTCTCTCAATTATTCATAGTAATTTGAGTCATATAGAAAAACAAAACCCTTCCCAGTTATCATATAAAAATATATATACACTAATTATCGATTTTTTCTTCTTAAAATACCTTTCCAATTGTACTTAACATGTAATCTAAAGGTTGTCTCTCGAAGTAGAGGTAGTTAACATTTATGACTCATTCAAATTTCTTTCTTCTTCTAGATACTCTAAATTTGTTGTAACAATTATAAAATAAAAACTAATGTATCTCTAATATAAATTGATTTTATTATGATTATTTTAAATTAATTTTATATTACTTCTCTATCCTACATAAATCAAAAATATCACTGATGTGTACATACGACTTACCATCTCTACATGGCGGTGTAATTCATCTTTCATAACCAATTTACAAGGATGGTTATAAATATATAACTAATTAATATAGAATATATTTAAGAAATTATTATTATTATTGAATTATAATATCATATATACCTACTTACCTTCCAATACATAAAAAATGATAACATTTCTCATGTGTACATGTATAATACCACCTCAAGACACCTTTTCAATTGATTTCCAAATAAACCAAATCCACTCTATTCTCTCTCAAATTCAAAATAAAGAATATATTATTTTCAATTATATTTATTCAAAAACGAATATCCAAATGTATTTTATATACCCAGTCAAAATACTTCACCATATTTTTTCGTTTCACCTCAATCACTCGGAATAATATATTTTAATTAAATTATGTAGCACAATATGGGTTTTTATAAAAATAATATTTTTATTATACCCATTGGGAAATAAAGATATCCTTTGTCATATCAATATATTTATTATTTTATTTGATATATCGTGATTCCATTTATATTTATTTTTTAAAATTATCAATTTATTTTAATTCATTCATGGGGGTTATGATTCAAAAGTTACAAAACCAGTGATGTTTTTTTCACATTCTTTTAATTATTCATGATTTTTTATTTTTAAGTCTGTATTTGGTGAATTATTATATATTTTCATATTAAAAAATATATATTTTCTTATCCTCATGTTATTTCTATATAATAATTTCTTTTGTAGTTTCCTCTACTAAGTAGTAAAGAGACCAAAAATATTTTTTAAGGAAAACCGACCTTGTTTTTCTTCAGTCCAGAATATGTTTCTTTCATACCCATATTTTAATTAAAATTTCTTTAAAATGTTTCATTATTATTACAATATTTTTCATAAAATATTCTTTACCAATTTTTAAAATTTTATATTTATTATTCAAAGGAATATTCTTTTCATTTTCTAGATATGGTATATTTTTTTGACTTTTTACTCAAAATATAAAAGGAATATTCATTTTGTCGTACTTGGAATGAATTTAATTTCCCTCTGTCATTACTACCCAATTATTTTAATCTTATTTGATATTTATTTTTACTATGTTCAAAAAAAATTCTCAAACTATTTTATAATGTTTTAGTTTTAAATGTATATTTTGAAAAAAATGGAATTTCCCTCAAATACGGTTCTAATGGTCTTTCTATGGTATTTCTATTTATTAAAAAAAATAACCAATAATTTTAGTTATTTTATCCTAAGGACATGATGTAATGATACCATCCTTGTTATTCTTATGGATGGTTTATGATAATACTGATTGGGGAAAGTATTTACATTCAGTATGTTAGTTCATCTAATACATATATTTATTGATTATTAAGGCATTCTTGTTATGTTGTACTATTTATTCTTATAATGATTTAAGTTGACTTAGTAAGTGATAGGTGTGGGAATTTATTAAAATTATATTTCTAAATAGGTCTCATAATACAATTTAGTTTGTTATTATAACAAGGCCTTATACATTTATGCAAAATTTCTCAGCACGCAGCCATTACGGTATGTTTATAAAGTCCAATTTTTTTTATTACAAAATTATGAAACTAGTTATTAATGGTCATGTGATTAATTAAATATTAATTTTAAATATCAATAAGTTTCAACACCATGTGGTTATTTATATAGTATTATTTGATCATTATTTATTCTGTAAATAGTATTCTTTGTGCTCAAATTATTGAATAAATTGCACATGTTTTTAGTTATTCATATTTCTATACTGATTATCCCTTATTTATTCCATGATAGCTTCAATTATTCAAATTCCCTTATTGAGAATGTATGATATACATTTTCTCCGTTCCACTAGAAATAATCAATGATAACGTGAAAGATATCTTGGATTCAAGTATGTTTCTTATGCAATGTTTTTATATTTCCAATCTAATATAGGATTAATTTATATATCTAGTTTACCATGACTAAAAAATATTTCATCTAGTATAATGAGATCTATTTTATCAAGTACCAATGTAGCAAAGTAACCCCTAGCTCTAGGATGCAAGATTTTGGGTCACTATAGTTGGTATCAAAGGAAGATTAGTTCAAACCTCGGAAACTGGATTTAAAAAAACACAAATTAGGGAACAAAAACCTATGAATGAATTTTAGGATAATTATAAGTATATTATAGCATCCTATATTTTGGTTAAGATATATATAATGTGTTATTCCTTGTAACAAATCCCTTCCTAGATATTATAGGCAGAATTGGTCTTGGAATAGATTGATATAGTAAAAATAGCTCCCAAAAGAGTTAGTCAATTACTTATCGACCATCATTCTGGTGAACCGTGAGTGTTTCCTTACTATATATTTGTTTTGAGAGTACTTAGGGATATCCTTTGGTTAATTAATATTTTATTTGTGAACCATTATGAATTATTTGGATAAATGATGACCATGGATTACCTAGGTTAAACCTAAGGTGTATGTTATTGAAATGAAGGTGTAATTATTTAGACATACTATAAATGATTTTCAATATTATTTTGTTTGTCATAATGATTAATTTTTATTCTTAAATTTTTTTTATTCGATGTATGTAATTAGGAAGAATCATGTTTTCAATGTATGTGATAGATAATATTGTTATTATAAGAAACCAATTTCGATGATGAATGAAGTGAATGATATTATTATTATACCGAATTAGTTATCATTTTATATGATTTAAATAACAAAAATTAAACAACTCTTAGATACAATTACTTATATAATTATATATTTTTATAATATATCTACTGTTAGAGACCATGGATGAATGAAATATCAATTTCCTTTTTGTCAGAAATGTGGGAGGAGACACTCTAGAGAATGTATTAAGGGAATTTGAAAATGTTTTACATGTGAAAGTAGGCATAAATCAGTGGATTATAAAGGAAAATAAAGATTAATATATAGGGATATTAATTTCATCCCAATTTATGACTTAGAGTTCAATGTATTATGTATGGGGAATATTGGAATTATCCAAGAAAATTGCCCAATCTTTGGTTTACCTCCTAAACCAAGGAAAGACCAAAGCTATGAAAATTGTTCAGGTGAATGGATTTAAGTGTTTATGTATTTTAATTTGAGAAATATGTATTATAAGTGTTATATAAATGATATTATAGGTATAAGAATCATTAAAAATATAATGATGTTTCCATTGTATTCTTTATTTAAGGATTTGAAAACATATATTTAAACATATTGATAACATGGAAAATTGGTTCAGTGGTAACGTTATAATGATTAGTAAGAATAAAGAGATTAATTACATTTACGATGTAAATGGGATAGTTTTGGTGAACATGAAATTGGTAAGTGATTTGATGAAAAAAGTGATTTAGGTAACATTGGATGAAGTTTATTGCATTTTTGGATTTATGGAAATAGTCATTGAATCTTTTTGAAGAATAAGTATTGTTTTAGATTTTTTATGAATATATATTTCCATGTAAAGATGAAATATGATATATAAATACCATAGTGGGTTTAAAAGTTTAATGTTGATCATAAAATCTAAATCATATATACCACTTTTGAGGTTTTATGTGATGGTATTTTGAGATTATTTGAATCGTTTACTAAGTTTTTTGAGGAATACACTATTAAGGATTAAATAAAAATTTGTATTAGTATAAGGTTTGATGTTTATATAAATATTTTTCTTTGGATATTGGGATCTATATCATATTTATGATTAAATAATTATTAATTGACAAGGTGATATTTTAAGAGATATTTACTATCAACCAAAGGAGTACTATTTGTGTTAGTATCTAAATTTTATTCATGGTATTTGGATTTAAAGATCACTAAATTATAAGAATATATATTTATTTAACAAGGTGATCAATGAAATATTTTGGTATTAATAATTAGGTTGGGATATAGTTAACCATTAGGTTCACCTTGTATTTTAACATTAATTATTACTTGTGAAAAATGAAATTATTTTTTTGGAGATGTGAGTTAAAAATTATGTACCACATTTGAGGTTTAATATTCATAAAGTCAATGTTATTGAGTTATGAGAAAATATTTATTTTAATTATCACAACTCATGTTATATTTTTTATAATAAATTAAATTTTTAATGATGGAATGTAATTTTATAGCTAAAATTAGTAAAGTGGATATGTATGGATGTACCATTAGTTATAAAGAGTTATCATCAGTTGAAGCATCCTACTACTCCATGATACTATTAGATGAACCCTACGACCTCCATGAGAAAACATTAAGTTGTGATATCATTTAGTGGAGCTACAAATGCAATCCAAGTAGAGTTACTTCAAGTTGAAACTGCCTCTAGACTAATATACCAACAAACAGATCTACCGCCAGTACATTAGTGCTATCAGTTGCTTAACCACTCTACCGCCAGTTCAATAGAGCCACCTACAGATGATTCTAATATTGATTATATTTATTTAAAAGAAAAATATATTGATATTATTAGTTTTAAATTGCACTAATCATTGTTTCCAACACCTTTATCCACCATCATTTGGTGCTACCATTCTAAATAACTACCATCAAATCAATCTACCATTAGAGTGATATAACACCTTTAAAACGACCTCCAAAGATCAACCATAACTACTCTAAATTTATTTCAAAATTAGTCATGTTCATGTTGTTTATTAATTAAATAGTGTACTAATCCATATATATTTTAGTATTATTATTCATAAAAAACTCCACCACTGTATTAAATATATTTTCAGTGTTTTTTAGAATTCTTGATCGGTATGAGGATACTATTTATTATGAGGATACTATTTATTCTAATATTTTCATATAATGTATAATTGGTTATAGAAAACTATAAATTGTATAGACCATTTAACATGAATGAGAAAAAAACCTAACTGAGAAATACATTCTTGAAAACCGAATCACTGACTCTCAAAGAATAGATTAAAAGGAATAAGGATTATCTGTGTGATTTGAAGAACCTGTACATCTTGTGAGACTAAGAACACAAGGACTTTATAGATTTTAATGACCCCGTGTTTTACTAAAAAATATATAAATCTTTTTCTGGATCCTTTGAATTAAAAATTCTACTATATAAAATAGTTGAATATTTAAGGATTGAGAAACTCTTCATTTCCTCATATTTCCCCTCTTTTTGTTTTTGTTTATGTATTACTTTTGATTTGTTTTTAAATTTTAAACTATTTATTTTTAAAACACATTATTCAATGTGAAACTAGAGAGTTCTTAACAATTTCATTCTATTTGAATAATTTTTATTCCCTTAAACTACTATGGAAGATGTGATGCGTGACATAAGCTTTTTTTATCTCATGAATAAATATCGGAGATTATTTTTACCTAGATAACCCTATATTCTCTTGTTTTAAAACCCCAATCTAGTTTATGGATATGTTTATTGTATAATAAACTACTTGGAATATGTGATTTATATGTAAAGGTATTAAGTATCAACTTGAGACTTAACACCTTGTTAAAATTCTACTGTACTTCATTTTTCAATTTTATCTATATTATTTTCTTTATAATCTAATTGATTTAGGTTATATTGGTAATTTATTAAAAAACTTTACTATGATAGTTATCTAAAATTCGTGATCTATATATTGTTTTTATATGAGTAGAATATTCTCAAAATATAGAGTATTATTAAATATATTTTAAAAAATCCACTATTAATCATTAGAGAAACTTTTCCAAATATAAAATTATATATTTTTACTATTTTTGTTAATTAATTTTTTATTAAATTGGTGGATTTATTATTTTTAGTATTTTTTTTTTGTTTTTTAAGAACTATTCTCCCCATCCCATCTTTTGATATATCCACTCTGACAAATATATGGAAAGAAAGGATACTTAGAAATATTTTTTGGTATGATCTAGTATTACCTAGAGAAATTAAATCTCTATTGCATTTCAATTTCAATCTATATAGATCGAAACAGACAATAATGGATTGGAACTAATCGGCCTCCTTACTTTAATGGTACTAAATATTATCAATAGGAAATTAAAATTAAAATCCATATTGAATTCTGGGTATTTGATATATGAACTATAAATGAAGATAAATATGAAAAATATAATGTTTTTTTATCTGAGTGGAGTGATGATTTGAAGGAAGCATATGATTTTAATTTTAAAGATATGAATGATTTAAATTTACTTTAGGAAAATGACTTTTATATAATATCTACATGTTCTACTATTATTGAAGTTTGGGATAAATTAGTTATTTCTCATACAAAAATTCGAATGTAAAATAAATATCGTTAATTACTTATACTATTATGTATGATACCTTTAACATGAAGCCTTATGAGTCTATCTACGACATGTGTCTAATTTTTAATGAAATAAGTAACATGATTCACACACATGGAAATATTATATTTGATATGTATTATGTAACTTGAATCCTGGGTTATCTTCTATACAAATAAATAGGAGCATATATTTCCAAAATGTATCCGAGTAACCTTAATAAATTCCCAGCAAAGGATCTAATTAGAAATTCCATGACCTATAAAGAGTTGCAGAAAGTGAAAAAATAGGAAATACATGATGAAAATAAAACATTAGTGAATTTTAATAATTCAAACTCTGAACTAAAATAGAAAATGAAATATAAAATTTCATGTGATAAAGAATCACCTTCAGATAATAATGAAGTGATGGAACATTTGTCTGTCATTTTAATAAATTCAATAGTAAAGTGAAGTTCTTCAAGAAATCATACTATAAAGTTAAATATTATAATAAATGGAATTGTAGAAAAAATAGAGGAAGGATGGTTCTTCCAATAATGTATGTTGCTATGATTTTAAGAGTAACAGAAACATAAACAAATACTATACCAATGTCTAATATAACATAATGTATTATGAAAAAATATTATAAAAAAGATATGAAATCCACCTGGTGTTCCTCTTAGGATAATTTAAGTGAATATAATTCTAATAGAGAAGTCAACAACGATAGATTCCATATGTGCTTCATGAAAAACAAATCAAAGTAATCGAATTCTTTTCCATAATATCATTCTCATATTTTCAATCATTATAAAAATGGATTTGATGATAACATTATATTAATTGAAAAATTATTAGAATGCTATAATATTTTGGAAGAAAATTTTAATGAGTTAAAGTGTAAATATAATATTTTAAGTAGGATTTTATTTATTCTCACTTTAAAAGTGATATTACAGTAGGAAATGATAAATACACTAATCTTATTAAGGAAAATAATGATATGAAATTATCTAATGATAAATTAATGAAAGATCATGAGATAATTACAATTGGAATAAAAACACTCACCCACGTTCTTGTTAAATAAAAAACTCATAAGTATAGTACAAGAATAAGTTACTAACTTGGATAGGGGAAATTATTAGGATTAAATTGTTTACATGTTCTATTTATAATAGTTCTATTAATAGTTATTATTCTACTTGAAACAATATGGTATTTTCTTCCGAAATTATAATATCCTATTTTCCGAAACCAGTGGAATAATTAATCTTTACTAAATCACTTATTACTATCATCTCCAAACATAATAAAATATCGGTAGAGAAAACATTTTTGGTTTAAATCTCACTTGTAGGAAACCTTATTGAAATTTTAAAATTAGAAATCATCATATATATATAGTTCATGTTCCATACTTATGATTTAAAACAACTCAAACATAGAAAATATGATTAAAGTTTATGTTGGACATGTCACATTTGATGACAATGAAAAAGGAATAATAATAGGACTTGGTTAATTTGATATCTATCGTAGAGTTGTAATTTATAAATTATTATTTTCATTTGGATTGATATATAATTTTATTATAATTTCACAATTATGTGATGATGGTTTTAATGGAATGTTTGAAAATAATTATTTAAATTTTTTTGATTCCAAACATTTTTCAGATTTTACTAAAATGAGAAATGATAATTTTAATGTTGAATATTTAAATTATTTATTTTCTGATATTGTTTCATTCTTAAGTACCTTTGAAAAATAATCATATATTTGGAATAGAATACTAGTTTATTGCAATAAAAAATCACTTACAAAGAAAACTTGGAAATGCATAGTCAAGGATCCTCCCAAACTAGAATTCTTAACAGTAAAAGTCTACAATACCTATAAAAAAAGAAAACAACATAAAATTTATTTAAAAATAGAGAAAAAATTATCTACTTTCAAACATTTGAGTCAATTCACATGGAGTTTTTGGGACATTCAAGAGTTTCTAGTTTAGTTTGAAATATTTTTTCTTATGTTATATTGGATTATTATTCAATATACACATGGGTGTTTTTTTATTCTCATAAAATTAAATATCTTTCTTGTTTATCTAAATATTCTAGATCTAATAAAATATGATTGGAAATAGAATTGTAACCATAATTAGTGGTCATGGAATTGATTTTTGAAATTCGAATTATGAATCATTATTCTAAAAACATAGTTACGATCAAAAACAAATTTTTCAAAGGCCCCCAAGATAGAATGGTGTTGTAAAGAGAATGAAGAAATTAATTAAAAAATTTCCCAAAACATTATTAATGAGTATGATTTAATTATCTTTTGTAAAATATATGAACATAATATTCTATATAATTTGTAAAATATTAATTATACCACCATTTAAGAATACCCCATATGAATTATGGAGTAGAACAAATCCAAGAGTAAATTACCTATGTGTTTTTTGTTTTAATGTCTTTGTACTCAATATAAAAAATAATTTATACAAATTTTCATTCAAAAGTGATGATTGATTTTTCTATAGATAATGTAAAATCCGTAAATGATAAATGATATTTAATTATAGCACTAACATTGTGGAAGAATATGTACTTGTAATGTTGTATTGGAAACATTAATGTAATCTTAATATGTAACACACCAAGCTTCTACAGTACATTTCCCTTTGAACTTTATGCTTTCTCACATTTCCCGCAAAAGTGTTTTCTTAATAAAAAATAATTTTCAGTCAGTCAGTCAGCTTGCATTGTATGCAACTTCGAGATTCTAACTCACTACAACCAATCAAACTAACCATTATGAATAGTAATATCCACGTTTTGAAATTTTATAAATTTTTCTTCAAAATTGAAATCATTTTTAGAGTCGGAATATTGAAATTAGCTTAGGGTGAATTATTGGTGTTTTTCTAAAAACATTCAATTCTTGATGAATAATAAAAAGCACTGGGTTATAGTTTAAAATTGAATTTTTATTTAAATAATTATTAATTATATTTAAATTTATTTTTGGATAAATAGAATCATAATACATATATAATTCCAATGTAATTCATTGGAGTCTTTTTATAATAATTTTAGATATATATAAAATTTATCGAACTTTTTACGGTCCGTTACCCACCTCTTAGAAGAATTTGCAAGATTTCATAAAACATAATTTTAACACTTATTTGAATTAAATTTCGAAAATCTGAGGGACACGGTTGATATCTGTAAGTAAAATGTGGTTCAATAAGATAACAATAATTTTTGGTGAATAGTAACTTTTGACTTTTATTTACCATGGTTAAAAGTAAATATGGTAATTAAGGGTAAAAATGATATTATTATTACCCTAAAACATGTCCTAATTCTATTGGATAAGTGTAATTCTACCAAATAAAACTTTAGGAATAAAATATGATATTTTAGGTCCAATTGTATTAGATTAGGACATTTATTATTATTTAATTCAAAGAAGAGTTAAAAGTGTTAAAATCGAAGTTTAATAACTAAACCATGTTTAATATAGGGTTATACATAAGATAAATTAGACTATAAATATTTATTATAAATATAAAAATATTTCATACATAATGGTATTTTATTTATAATTTATATACATTATTTAATTTAATTTATTTATGACATAATGATGATGTAGTAATTACCATATTAATGAAATATTAAGATAATTGATATTATAAATACCCAAAAAAGTGTAATATGAGACATTGAGTGAATTACATTAATTTTATAGGATAATATGTCATTTTAGGGTCGATTAAATGAATTTTTTATGAAGTACTAATATTGTTCTGTATTTAGCAAAAACAAAACACCAAATAGTGTCAAAATTGGCATAAAAGAGTTTTTAAAACAAATATTATATTATTAATTGATATAATATTCCGTAAAACATAAAGATCAGAAAAATTACTTATACAGGGTTATATATATTAATAATGAACCACTTGAGGTTCTCTTGTAATTTTATAGTATGTTTATTAACCATATAATATAAAATTACAAAGAAACATGGTAAATGTGAAACTATTTAACTAAGAGTTAAATCTAAATGATAAGGTTAAAATGGTGACCGAAAATTGTCTAAAACCTATTGGTTTATTAGCTTTTGACCCATCCCCATCTTTTCCTAGAAATAAAATATTCTGAAGCATTATAAAACGAAAATGAGTTTATTATAAAATAATATTTCAATCTTTTCCAAAGGTTCCCCTCACCCCTCTTATAAAAAGGAACTGCCCCTTATCTCAAATTCACACCTTCAAATCCCTTTTCCTCAGACAAAAACTACCCAAAAATCCTCTCCACTATACTTCCTTTTTTCTAGTGGCCTTTCTTTAGTCATAAAGCCAAACTAAGGAGCCCTTTTGATCAAATCAAAAGGAAGAACCCGAAGAAGAGGTAAATATTTCATCACCTCTTTCAAGTTTTTTCTTCTTACACTTATTATTTCCTTGTTTTTTACATTATAAAATAATAAATCCAGTATCTTTTATATACTATGATGTTATTATAAATATGTTACAACCATATTCATTATTCTATCCATCCTTTGAATGACATGTCACCCTACGTGTGTACGTACGACGTACCATCTCCACGTCGTGGTGTTGTTGTTATTCAATAAATTATTATTTGTATGGGTATAATAATGATGTATAATTGATGTAAATAATAAATATAACATGATAATTATTCTGTATATATTACATATCATCCAATTATATGTGATTTTAACATCAAAAGAATGATATTGTTGCTCGTGCATACGTACGGATTACTGTCTCCGTGAACACGATGAGATTCATTCCCCATCATATCCATTCAAGACTAATTTTCATTTGATGATTAAAAATTATTTTTAACGACTAAATATAATTCTGAATATGAATAAGATACATCCTATCCATAACAAACATTACTTACGTAGCAAAACATATAAAGTAAAATGAATCAGTTAACACCCGAAACGATGATAATACTAAAATATTATTAACAAAGAAATATTAAAAGATCATTTATGAAATCATATTAATATATATTCTTATTTCATAACTTAATAAAAACTATTTCACCAATATACAAGAGGTTAAATTACCCTCGACCAAGTAAAAGAACAAGGTAAGGGTTATTTCTACAATCTATTCATTATCTGAGGTTGTTTATACGTAATTATCTACTCATACCTCTTTATTATCCACATCCGTGTCTTCTTAAAAATGTATTTGAAATTTTTTTTACTATTTACTAGAAAATGGGTTAAATTCATTTATACCCTTATTTGAACTTATATATTTTTAAAGGAATCTTTCAGTCATTTTCCAAACAAGGTACTTTACGACCTTTTTAAAAAAATAAGGTAAGAATGTTTTTTAACTTATACGGCAAGTGCGGTTATTTTCTGCCATTATAAAATGATCAAATATTCCCCTACAAGCCTATAATAATATTTTCAAAATAAATGTTTTCTTTTATAATTATTTAACATTAAATTATTTCATATAACTAAATAGATATTTCTCTCAAATAGTTTTGATTTCATCTATGTCAACATCCTTTGATAGATTTTATACATGTTTGAAGTCGATTGATTATGATAAAAATCTTCCATATTTTATTGAGGTTTTGTCAATATGTTTGACTATGGATGTGTTATTTTTATATCATTCATGGTTTATGGTTAAAGTATTGACATTTCTTATACTAGTTTTAATAAGAATGTTTATGTTATATTTCAACCTTTTCATATAAGGAATGTATTGGACATAGTAAGTGATGGGTGGATCCCACTATAGATCTTAGATGCATCGGTATGTCTCATTATACAAATAGAAGTGGAATTGGTCAAGGCCTTTCCCGATTTGATATATGGTTTTGACCGAGGTATTAATCATTTTTAGATGTCTTGGCCGAGGCCTTGACAAAACTTTTTAGAATGTCTGGCATTATACATTCCATCATTATGAAAATAATATTCATAGTTCATTTGGTCATTCGACTATTACAATACTTATGATTATGTTTTATTATGGAATTATTTACTCAGCTCATATTCCTGCCATAAAAGTGTTCATTTTTATTATTGGTAAAGGAATGTGTTTTCAATTATTCCCCATGCTTAATATTTATGTTATCTTCCACTGTATTACTTACCCTTACTGAGCATTTCAGCTCACCCCTTTCTTATGTTTCATTTTCCTAGTATATAAAAAAGTTAGTTATGAATGACTTTCAGGCATAATAAATATGGCTTGGATGTTTCTAATGGAATAAATTTGTGTTGTATTTCTTTTCATGTTATAAAGTTGAACATACGTATGAATCTTGTTTCCAATAATACTAAATTCATCGGTCTATCAGGAAATGATTTCCTTGTGATCATGCCAATGTTATGTAATAATGCACTGACTCTGGGTAACTGGGGTTTGGTGTTATAGTTGGTATCAGAGGAAGTTTAGTACAAACCTTGGGAACTAGATTTATATAAACTCTGATTAGAGCACATATCCCTAATATAGACTTTGAGGATTAGTATAGAAGAACTTTCATTAATTTTGTTATTGTAGAGATTTTTTGAGTCTTTCAAGAAATATATCTCTGTCTTGATATGAGTAGGTAGAGGAGACTCTAGCACATATGTACCTAGGGGTAAAACCCGAAAACACTGCTTTGAACTAGACTCGAACGAGAACTGGTGCACGACAACGAGCCTTGCTACGCTCTTGGATACGACACTCCTGGGGGATATGCTTAGGATAATTATCATTTTCATTACAAACCATTATTAAGGGTTTATGAGTATATTATTACTCAAAGAAAATGTTTTTATTATAATAGATTATAATCATAAACTGTTCGATTTATGTAAAGTGTTTTAGAAATTTGGATTTATTTATTGCGATTCATAAACTAATCTAGTGTATGCCATTGTTTAGAAATAGAGGGTAGTGGATGAAATGGAAACCGTATCAACACATGTAATCCATGTAGGGATTACCCTCCTAATCAATATAACTACAGCAGATCTAGTGATGCAACTGGTGCTGATCATCTTATCACCATACTCGGACAACTCACACAGATTATGAATAATAACCTTACCCGTATGAAGCACTCTGATCCACAATGCGGAGGATCAATGTTAGACCGCTTCATGAGCCAAAACCAACCAACATTCAATGGGAGTACATATCCATTAGTGGATGAGCAATGGATAAATTACCTAGAGAAAATATTTCATGCTTTTGGAGTATCGAAAAGGCAAAATTTGTCATGGTAGTTTATCACCTCATTGGAGATGCTGATCAGTGGTGGACATTGATTCAAAACCCAAAGGAAGATGAAGAAGTTTCCAGTATGGAATGGAATGAGTTTAAAGAGATTTTTATAGAAAAATACTTTCCCCGTGACCATTGAGCGGATATGAGAAGGCAATTTCTGAGTTTGAGGCAAAAAGAGGATGCGAATGTCACAAAGTATGAAGCTAACATTACAAGGATTGCAAGGCATGCTGCAGATTATATATATAACCCAAGTAGTAATATTGACCATTTCTTTTATGGGATAAGACAATTTCTCCATCGATAATTAGTATCATAATGCTTCTCATCATACGAAGATATTGTCTCATGTTATATCAAGGAAGAAAAAGAATTATCTATGTCCTACGACTTTAATGAAAAAAAAGAGAAGAAGTTATCTAATAAACACTCTGGGAAAGGAAATAAGGAAATAGGGAAGAAGGGAATAATTGAATTTCCACCCTATGATAATTGTGGAAGGAAGCACCCTAGTGTCTGTCTAAAAATAAATGTATTATGCTACAAATTTGGATCGATAGACCATCTTGCTAGTGATCGTTAGGGAAAGAAAGATTGTAACCATGTTAAATGCTGTAATTATAGGGAGATGGGACATTATATAAATGAATGTCTTAAGTGTTAGGGAATCTTACCTGAAAAAAGACCAAGGTATCAAGGAAAAGCTTATGTGATCACTACAACTAATGTTGAAGCTCTGAAAGATGTGGTGGCTGGTAATTTAATGGTTTCCTTAAGTTTATCCAATTTTTTATTTGATTCTGGATTATCACAATGTTTCATATCTTCCCAGTTTGCTAAGAAAATTAGATGTTTCCACTTTGATTTAATAAGGGAGTTTCTAGTCAAAACTCTTAAGGGAAGTATCATTGCAACAATGTTTTGTGAATTAGTTCCCATCAGGGAATATAAATGTTCTCTATCTACTGATCTCATCGTCATACCCATTATTTAATTTAATATAATCCTCAAAATGGATTGGATTTCTAACCATGATGTGAAAATTTATTGTAAGAAGAAGAAGGTTACAATTTTCATTCATGATAATGAGTACCTTATCATTTGAGAAAAAATGTCACCACCTTATTCTTATCTAGATCCACCTTTATTGGCTCAACTAAATTCAATTATTGGGGAGGAAGATAATGAAATAATCACGGGTGAGGAAAAGAATGTTCAAATAGTGGAAGTACCTATTGTGCAAGAATATGTTGATGTGTTTGTAGAGTATTTAGTTAAACATCCTCCAAAACAAGAAATTGAGTTTTCCATTGATTTAATTATAGGTTCAAGGCCCATATAGAAGACCACTTATAGAATGGCCACTATGGAATTAGTGTAACTAAAGAAACAACTAGAGGAATTGAGTAATAAGGTATTTATTTTCCCTAGTGTTTCTCCATGGGGAGCCCCTATTCTTTTTGTTAAGAAGAAATATGGATATATGAGGTTTTTCATTGACTGTAGAGAGATCAATGCTATAACAATAAAGAAAATGTATCCTCTACCTCACATTGATGATTTATTTGACCAACTTAATGAAGTTAAATATTTTTCAATGATTGACATTCGATCGGGATATCATCATTTGTGTGTGAAGAAGGAAGACATTCTGAAAACATCATTGCAAACCAGGTACAAGCATTACGATTTTACAATAATGCCTTTTGGGATGACTAATGCACCCTTTGTTTTCATTGATCTAACGAACAGAGTTTTCAAGGAATATCTTGATAACTTTGTAGTGGTATTTATTGATGATATCCTAGTATACTAAAAAAGCTATGAAGATCATGAAAATCACTTGCGCACCATTCTGAAAACCCCCAGAAGAAATTAATTATATGTTAAGTTTAGCTAGTGCAAATTTTGGCTACATGAGATTTATTTTCTTGACAATATTGTCTCTAAGGATGGAATCTCTGATGACCCTTTTAAGACAAAGGCAATCCATGAATGGCCAACACCAACAAGTATAACTAAGGTACGTAGTTTTATTGGTTTAATAAGTTATTATCGACATTTCTTTCATAATTTTTTCTGATTGGCTAACCCATTAATGAAGCTCACATGTAAAGTGGTTAAATTAATTTGGAAAATAGAGTGTGAATAATGTTTCAAATAACTAAAGTAAATATCATTCAATGCTCCCATCTTTAATCTACCATCGGGGAATGATGGGTTTGTTATTTATAGTGATGTCTAAAAGAAAGGACTTGGTTATGTTCTTATGTATAATGATAGAGTTATTTCCTATGAATCATGAAAACTGAAAATTCAGGAGAAAAACTATCCTACTTGTGATCTTGAGTTAGCAGCTATAATCTTTGCTTTGAAGATTTGGAGACACTATCTCTACGGTGAAAATTGTCAAATTTATACTGATCACAAGAGTTTGAAGTATATTTTTTATCAGAAGAAACTCAACATGAGGGAAATGATATTGCTTGGACTACTGAAATATTATGATTGCATGATACCCTACCACCTGGGTATGGTAAATAAGGTGGAAAATGCTTTGAGCAGAAAGGATCATGGAGTTTTGAACAAAATGAGAGTTGAAAGAGATCTTATTTTCATGGATCTAGTAAAGATGGATATAGGAATAACCATAGAAGTTGAAACATCGTTGATTTTTCAAATGGTTTCCAAACCATCATTACTAAAAAGTATTAAAAATTATCAGGGTGATGATGAGGAATTTCAAAAGATGATTAAATCTATGAACGATGGGAGATTGATCGACTTTGTATATAAAGATGGGATTTTGAAATTTAGGAAGAGACTATGTGTTCCTGATAAACCTGATCTAAAAATGTAATTGTTTGATGATTCTCCTATCTCCAATTTCTCTATACACTATGGGAGAACCAAGATGTATAGTGATTTGAAGGAACATTTTTAGTGGGACAACATAAAGAGGGAGATTGCTGATTTTGTTTCAAGATGTAAGGTTTGTCAAAAAGTGAAAGCTGGAAGGCAACAGCCTGGAGGAGTCATGCAACCTCTTCCCATACCTGAGTGGAAATGGGATAATATTACGATTGAAATTGTCACGGGACTACCAAAGACTCCTAGAAGGAATGATGCAATAAGGGTCATTGTATATCGTCTTACCAAGTCAGCACATTTTCTTTCTATAAGAGAAGATTTACCACTTGAACATTTTCCAAGACTATATATTAATGAAGTTGTTATAATTCATGGAGTCCCCTATCAATTGTTTTTATCATGATCCACGTTTTACATCATGATTCTGGAAAAGTATTCATAAATCCTTGGATACTTAACTTCATTTGAGAACTACCTACCACCCTCAAACTGATGGATTATCATAATAAACTATTCAAACCTTAGAAGACATGTTGAGATCTTGCTCACATGACTTTCAAGGTATGTGGGGTCAATATTTACCTCTAGTATAATTTTCCTATAATAATAGCTTCTATTCAAGTATTCTGATGGCACCATATGAAGCGTTATATGGAAATATATGTCAAAAACCAAACTGTTGTGTTGATGTTTGTGAAAGAAAACTCATAGGCCTAGAACTTGTGGAAGAAACGATAGAGAATGTGAAGGTTATCCAAACCCACATCAAAGTAGCTCTTTGTAGGCAGAAGAGCTATACTGATAACTGAAGGAAGGATTTGCAATTTCAGGTAGCAGATCATGTTTCCATGAAGGTATCTCTATGGATGGGAGTTATAAGATTTTCTAATAAGGGTAAATTATGTCCCAGGTACATCAGACCTCTCAAAATTCTCAAACTAATTGAGGTTGTAGCTTACTGTTTGGAAATTCCACCAAGTCTCTACAGAGTTCATGATGTGTTCCACGTATCACTATTGAGAAAATACATGCCTGACCCAACACATGTGCTCACATATGAGGAATTATAATTGAAACCCAATCTGTCTGATTGCGAAGAGCCTATCAAGATTCTTGATACAAGAGAAGAAGTGTTGAGAGACCTGATGACTCGTCTGGTAAATGTTCTATGGAGAAACCATAACATGGAAGAGGAAACATGGGAACCCAAGGAACCTATAATGAAGAATCACCCAAATATTTTTATGCTGTAATATTCTAGAAATTTCGAGGAGAAAATTATTTGAAAGAGGGGATAATGTAACATCCCAAGATTCTACAGTATGCTTCCCTTTGAATAATGCAATAACTTTCATTGTATGTTACTTTGAGATTCTAACACACCACGACCAATAAAACTAGCCGTTATGAATAGTAATACCCCCATTTTAAAATTTAATAAATTTTATTTTTCAAAATGGACCACATTTTTGGATATGGATTATCGAAATTATCTTAGGTTGAATTTTGGGTATTTTACTGAAAACGTTTAATTTTGGATAAGTAATGAAAAACACTGAGTTATGTTTTAAAACCGAATTTTTCTTTAAATATTTATTTATTTTATTTAAATTTGTTTTTGGAAAAAATAGATACATAATACATATATACGTTCAATGTAATTCATTGGTGTTAGTTTATAATAATTTTAGATATATAAAAAAATTATCAAACTTTTTACTGTCTTTTACCCACCTCCTAAGAGCATTTGCAAATGTGCATAAAACATAATTTTACCTCTTCTATAATTTTAATTTCAAAAATCTTAGAGACACAGTTGATATCAATAAGTAAAATATTGTTCAATAAGAAAAAAATAATTTTTTGTGAATAGTAACCTTTGACTTTTATTTACCATAGTTAAAAGTAAATAGGGTGATTAAGGGTAAAAATGATATTATTATTTCCCAATAACATGTACTAATTCTATTGGATAAGTGTAATTCAACAAAAAAACCTTAGAAATAAAATATGATCCTTTTGGTCCACTTGTATTAGATTAGGGCATTTATTATTATTTAATTCAAAGAAGAGTTAAAAGTGTTAAAGATCACAGATTAATAACTAAACGTTTTTTAATATAGGGTTATACATGTGATAAATTATACAATAAATATTCATTATAAAGATAAGATATTTCCTACGTAATGGTATTTTATTTATAATTTTTGACATTAAATAATTTAATTTATTTATAACACAATAATGATGTAGTAATTACCTTGTTGAATAAATATTAAAATAATTGATATTATAAATACCAAAATAAATTTAATATTTGACTTTTTATGAATTTCACTAATTTTGTAGGTTAATATGACAAGTTAGAGTTTATTAAATAAATTGTTTTCAAAGTAACAATGGTGTTATGAATTTAGCACAAACAAAATACCAAATAGTGTCAAAATTGACATAAAAGAGTTTTTAAAACAAATAGTATATTGTTAATTGATATAATATTCCAAAAAATATAAGGATCAGAAAGATGACTTAGATAATTTAATATATATTAATAATTAACCACTTTTGGTTCTCTTGGAAGTTTATAGTCTGTTAATTAACAATGTAATATATAAATACAAAGAAACATGGTAAATGTCAAACTATTTAACTAAGAGTTAAATCTAAATGATAAGTTAAAAATGGTGACTTAAAGTTGTCTAAAACATATTGGTTGAGAGGATTTCGACCCATCCACACATTAGCCTCTAAATAAATCATTTTGGAGCCATTGGAATCCGAAAATGAGTTTATTATAAAATAATTTTTCAATCTTTTCTTAAGGTGCCCCTCACCCCTCTTATAAAAGGAAAATTCCCATTCTCTCAAATTTACACATTCAAATCCATTTTTCTCGGACAAACCCTGCCCAAATATCCTATCCACTTTCCACCATTCATATTAGAGGCATTTTTAAGTCATAAATCCAACCTATGGAGCCCTTTTGATCAAATCAAAAGGAAGAACACGAAGAAGAGGTAAATATTTCATCACATCTTTCAAGTTTCTTCTTCTTCTTCCACTTCTTCTTTACTTGTTGTTTCAATTCTAAAATAATAAATCCAGTATATTATATATACCACGATTTATTATAATTATTTTACAACCATATTCATTATTCTATCCATCCTTTGAATGACATGTCACTATACGTGCGTACGTACAGCCTACCGTCTCCACATCGTGGTGTAGTTGTTACTAAATAAATTATTATTTGGATGGGTATAATAATGATTTATAATTGATGTAAATAATACATATAACATGATAACTATTCTGTATATATGATATACCATCCAATTATATATAATTCTAATATCAAAATAATGATATTTCTGCTTGTACATACTTACGGATTACTGTCTCCACGAACACGATGAGATTCATTCCCCATTGTATCCATTAAAGAATAATTTTCACTTGATGATTAAAAATAATATTTAAAGACTTAATATAATTATGAATATGGATAAGATACATCCTATTCATAACTAAAATCACTTTTGTAACAAATCATATAAAGGATAAAGAATCAGTTAACACCTGAAATGACGACAATACTAAAATATTATTAACAAAGAAATATTAAAAGATAATATATGTTATCATTTTAATGTATATGGTTCTTGAATAATTTAATAAAAAAAAATTCACCATTATATAGGAGGTTAACCTACCCTCAACCAAGGAAAAGTATAATTTAAGGTTTAATTCTACAATCTCTTCATTATCTGAGGTTTTTTATATGTAATTATCTACTGGTACCTCTTTATCATCCACATCCATGTCTTCCTAAAAATGTATTTCAAAACATTTTTACTATTTAGTAGAAAATGTGTTAAAGTAATTTATACACTTATTTGAACTTATATTTTCTGAAATGAATCTTTCATTAATTTTCCAAATAAGACACATTATGACCTTTTTGACAAAATTATGGTAAGAATGTCTTTTATAACTTATACGGTGGGTGCGGTTATTCTCCACCATTATAACATTGTCAAAGATCCCCTTACAAGAATATAAGAATATTTTCAAAATAAAAGTTTTCTTTTATAAATTTTAAACTTTAAATGATATAAAAAAAGAAAGAGATATTTATCTCATATGGTTTTGATTTCATCTTTTTCAACATCTTTTGATAGATTTAATACTTCTTTTAATTCAATTCATTATGATAAAAATATTTTATATTGTATTATTTTTTTTGCGGTATGCTTGACTGTGGATATGTTATTTTTATTCCATTCATTGTTTATAGTTAAAGTATTGAAATTTTGTATGATAGTTTTAATTCGAATGTTCATGCTATATTTTAACCTTTTCATACGAGGAATGTATTAGACTTAGTAAGTGATAGGTGGAGCCCGCTATAGATCCTAGATGCATCAGTAAGTCTCCTGAGACAAGAAGACGTGGAATTGGATGAGGCCTTTCCCAATTTGATATATGGTTTTGGCCGAGGCCTTAATGATTTTTAGAAGTCTTGGTCGAGGCCTTGGAAAAATGTTTCAGAATGTCCGGCATTATACATTCCCTCATTATGAAATTAATATTGATGGTTCATGTGGTCATTCGACTAGTAGAATACCCATGATTATGTTTTATTATGGAATTATTTACTCAGCTCATATTTCTTCCATAAAATTGTTCGTGTTTATTATTGGTAAGTGAATGAGTTTTTAATTATTCATCACGCTTAATATTTATGTTATCTTCTGCTATATTGATTACCCTTACTGGGCATTTGAGCTCATCCCTTTCTTATGTTTCATTTTCCAAGGATATTAAGAAGTTAGTTATGAGTGACTTTCAGGCATAATCTAAGAGGATTGGATGTTTCTAATGGAATAAATTAGTGATTAATTGCTATTAATGTTGTAAAGTTGAACGTATGTATGAATCTTGTTTCCAATAACACTAAACGGATCGGTCTTTCAGGACATGATTTCCCGGTGATCATGAAAATGTTATGAAATAGTGCACCAACTCTGGGTAATCGGGGTTGGGGAGTTACATCATATCTCTTTAGATAATTTCTAGGATGATCTTTACAATATTGAAATCAATGATAAATCTAGTGAAAAGTTTACCTCAACTTAAGTAATGAAATATCCTAGTTTTAATGAACAACCTGAACCCAAAAATATAAATGGAAATGTGTTTTCAAACACTTCTATCTCTAGAGATTTTATGAATCATATATATCACCCCATAAATGTATTTATAAGATACCTATATAATGGAACACTTTATAGATATTTTATTAGAACTCAAGTTGGACATCAATCTTTGTTGTCACAGATTGAACATTTTAACATCAATGACATAATTAATGATGAATTTTGGGTAATCTAAATTAAATAATTACTAAATCAGTTTGAAGGAAATAAAATATGTAAACTTTTTTAAAGAAACAAGGACTACCTAAATATTGGAACAAAATGGGTGTTTAGAAACCAGGTTTATGATTCCAGAATAATATTTATAATTAATGCTACATTTAAAAAAAGATATAATTAAGAACAAGTAATTGATTATGAAGAAACATTTTCTTTATTATCTTGTCATGAATAAATCATGATGTTTCTTTCCAATGCATCACATATAAATTTTAATCTATATAAAATGGTTGTCCAAAGTGAATTCATAAAAGGATCTATTGTCTAGGATGGGTTTTTTATCAACCCCTAATATTGTAAAAACCTCATATTCCAAATCATGTTTTTAAATTTATAAAATATTTGTATGGTTTAAAAAAATATCCTAAATCATTGTAAGATAGGATCAACTCAATCTTGACTTCAAATGGTTTTACATAGGTTATAGATGACCCTATTCTATTTATTATAATAATTTCAAGAGTTTTTTTAGTAGTGAAAATATATTTTATTGATATTATTTATTTATCTTCAATAAATTCATTATGTACTAAATTTTAAATAATTATAAAAATTTAATTTAGAATGAGTTTAATGGGTGAACTTAAATTATTTATTTTTTTAATATTTTAAAAAAAAATATGTTTTTATTTTAAACCAAAATAATTACACTAATGATCTTTTAAAACATTTAAATAAATAAATATAAATCTATTGATACTACAATGAGTTATAGATGTAAACTAAACATTGATGAATCTGGGAGACCAATGGATAAAACCAATTATAGAGGCATGATTGGAATATTTCTATACATAACTTCTATCCGGCCTTATATAATGTTTAGTGTGTGCATGTGTCCTCATTTTATAGAAAATCCAAACGGGACAAATTTCAAAATTGTGAAATGAGTATTCAAATACCTCAAACACGTAACCAATTTATATCTATTCTATTCTAGAGGAAAATAATTTGACATATTAAGTTATTCAAAAGATTAAATTGGTGGTATAAATTTAAATAGAAAAAGAACCTCAAGAACATGTCACTTTCTGAGAATGTCTCCAATTCCATGGTGTATTAAGAAATAGAAAAACAGTGCATTATCTAATATGGAAGCTAAGTACATATATTTAGAATGTTGTTGTTTACATGTTCTGTGGATGAAACATAGATTACTAGAATATGGTTATCCATATCATCATGTGCCTATATGTTTTGATTGTACAGGTTCTATTAACATTTTTATGAAACTTGTGTCTCGTTCAAGAACCAAACATTTTGATATAAGACATCACTTTTTGAGAGGCCATTTTCAAAATTGTGTTATATCTCAGGATTTTATAGTAATAAAAACAATATTATACTTATATATTAACAAATACTTTGAAATTTGAGAGATTTAGCAATCTAATAAATGAAATTGGAATGATATGTTTTGGTTAAGACTTTTATTCTATAAATTATTTTGGTTCTGGTTAAGAAAAATAACATTACTAGTTCAACAGTTGGTTCACTCTTGGTGATCTAACCTTAGTGATATACCATTAGAGATCAATTGATTGTGATATACTATTAATATTGAATATTATTCTCACTATCGTGGTGACTAATCATTAAATTCTACTATTTCAATGCTAATGCTCAAATCGTACTGGCACATAGTACCATTTTGATGATATCACTACGAACAATCATTGGGAAGTCTCATTCATAGAAGTATAGTTTTTATATTTCTGTAATTAAAATTTTGATTGAGTTTATTTAGTTATTTGTAATTATATTGTACTTAGTTTTTTATTTCAAATCCCTAAGTGATAAAAAAACTCAAACTTATATTAGGCAGACCATTTTATCTCGTTCACCTAATTTGATCCTCTTTTTTTTATCTCTTTTGACCCCTGACCCACCAAATACCTTTTTATCTCAAACCATGAGAGAATGCAGAGAGTAAAGTATCTTACATTGTTTTCTTCTATGTAATTCTGATTCTCATAAAAATATAGTGGTGAATCCATTCTTTCCGCTATAAAACCAATGAACCCAAAACTCGCATCATGTGTTGTTATTGATGATAAATAGATAGATGTTCCCTAATTATAATTAAAAAAGCCACTTGTGTGGAATTTGAACACTGAAAATAGATGGGTTGAATGGTCCTTGATGAATGACTGTTCTTTTTCTTATGGGTTACTTCAAGTGTTTTATCAGTTTTAAAAGTGTGATTTAAATTGAAAGAATGATGTAAATAAATAATGATTTTTGGAAAAGACCTCACATCTTCCTTGATGTAGTGTGAAATAAATTTGGCTGTTCAGTACAATGGTTTTTTTATCACTACCACGATTTTATTTCTAATAAACCTTAAAAACAACTTCATTTCTGGATTTAATATTAGATTAAATTTTAAATGATGTTATGTGAAGTCCTAATTCTATAGAGATTGATAGAGAATGCAAACTATTGTTGAAGTTCATAAAACACATGTTTTGTATCATAAAGTGAGACTTTTACAAAATGAGGAATCAAAAAGTATTTTTATTATTTCTTATTAAGAGAAGAGAAATGATAAATATGTGTATATATCTAATGGTTCATATGATGGAGTGGACAAATACTTATTCTATCTTAAAATCTATTGGCCTACTCAAATATGATTTCAACTATGGTGGAAGCTAATGGATTACTGCCTGAAGGAGAGGCTAGAGTAAAAAATGTTTTGTGGTTTCTACCTAAAACAGGTGACTTGAATATGTATGATGTTTAATTGGAACCCTTGGAGGTGGAAGGGGTGACTAGTAATGATAACTTCTATGAGATGTTTAACATAGTAAAATATCCTACCAGACATAGAGACTTGGTTGACATTGTCGTAATGTTGTATGTAGATATAGAGTATTCCTCTGATGAGGAAGTTGAAGAATAAGTGGAAAAATAACTAGATATATCTGAATTAGTAGAATTAATTGATGATCCAGAAGATAGATGTGACCTTATTATGGCTACAATCCCCATGGTTTCTTATTGATCAACGGGTCCTCCCATTTCCCTACCCAATAGAAAATATTTACTAAGGGAAGATGATGAGTCAAATAAGACTGATATATCCAATGGTGATTAGGCTAATGGGGGTCTTTTGAGACACATAAGGATGTGGTGGTGAATTCCAATTAATCATAGTTTGACGATAATAGAATTGAAGTGGATGAGTAGTCTCACCCTTATCATTCTTATACTAAGACTAGCAGATCTGTATGGGGTGTGTGGAAGGGTGTAAAGCCATATACTTTAGTTATCCTAGCCTTCAATGTTAATGATGATCCAAATGTTCCATATTCTAGATTTAATTTTTATCTATCTACATCTCATAATGATGACATCGATAACCTTCTCATGGGGAGAAATCTCTAGAATTTTTTCAACATGGAATAGCCTATATAGAGTTAGATTATGAAGGTTTCAACCTAACATTCCAGTAGAGAATGGTGGACTTTCCATTTCTTTCCATCCTAGGGATCTTAAGGGATCATTATTAGAGGTAATAGGTGCATACAATTAGTTGGAATCTTTTTTATCTAACATACCTACTATATAGACTAGATTTGTTGATTTTGTTTTACCAATCCAAGAGATGAATCATCCACCCAAAAACTCTTTCTCCTCACCCTTCCATGTATATGACTAAGGATTTCATGGATTTCATTTAAGGCTCTCTCAATATCATACCTTTTTTGTAACTTATGTATTGTTAATTTTTTGAGAGTATGCTTAGTGATTAAGAAACCATGATGATAATCTCTATAGTTACTTATCATATATAGCACATGATTGTTTTTAATATAGAACAACCTTAGATTTAGTATAATAGGTTGGAATAGAATATTGATCCAATCTAGAGTACTATGAAGGATATGAGTGATATATTCACTAGGATGGAGATATATCTTTTGGAAAGTCTAGAGATTTTCTCTACTTCAGAGCATCTTCTTATGGCGCTCCACCTACTTCTTCTCCTTCTTTAGTGGATAATAATTTTATTTGATCTAAAGTTTAAGGGTAAGTTCTTATTATAATGTATTACATTTATTATTTTCACCATGATGATATTCTCCAAATAAAATCACACAGTGAGTATATTAATTAGTTGGTTAGAAAATTTTTAAAAGAGTCATGAATTGATAATGCGACTATCAATAATGTTATCAAATATTACCTCTCAAGTATATATAGTAAAAAGGATATTAATTAACATTTCTTGTTATTGGATAAAAACATGAGAAATCCACCTATTACTAGAGACATTAAGTGGAAGGTTACTCGGGTTCAGACCTAGGCCTCTCTATTCTAGATTTTCATGGAATATAATGCTTATTACTTTATGGGTATGGAGTTTGATTGTCAATTAATCACTCATTTTGTGGGGCTCATGGAACACATATTGTACACCGCCGTAAAAATAGTGATAACTTCAAAAATATCTTTGGATTCCATTCCCCAAACAATATCTATTTCTTCACCCATTTCAATTCATTATAGACTACACATTTGGTAATTAGTCCATTTGGACTTACTATTATTGAGGTTGTGAGGAATATTTGGCTAGTGGTGTATTCCATTGAGTTTTGTCCTCATGCACCTCCTAGTCCTCCTATAACTCTAGGTACTAGATAAGGGAAGGATCTCGGGGATCCTACTTCGAGTTAAGATAAAGTTGATTTCATAGAATCTAATTATATTTTGATATGGATTTTTTTATAATCCATTTTTAATCCCTTTTGGAATTATTTTATTTCCGGAAACTTCTATTTTTATTAATTATTATATCTAATATTTTATTTTATTTTTTATTCATTTTGATCATTAAATGGGGGAGTAAAATTTACTAGAATTTAATATATTGAATATATAGTATATCACATAATAATTATAATTATATGGCATATCACATATAAATTCATGTATGGATTGAATGGATAACCTTATACATATTATAGTGAATCGGACTATTAAATAAAATATTCATCTATATCTCCTTATTATATGTTAAAGTTTCTTTTTATATACATGGTCGTGAATTCTATGATATTTGATCATCAAAATAAGGATATTATTGATCACCTACATATTTTAATTATCACAACTCATGTTTTTCTTGCTTCTAATGAATTAAGTGTTTATGAATAATTAGGTATTTTTCGTTTAAAACATAGAAAGTGGATAAGTTTGATTCTACCATTATGTATAATGAGATATCTTTAATTGAAGCATGCTACCACTTTATTCTACTTTTAGTAAAATATTTACCAGTAGATCAACATTTAGACTTCCATGAACTACCATTATGTTGTGCTATAGTCAATTAGAGCTAACTCCATAATCCAAGTGGAGGCACCACTAGATAAAACTACCATAAAAATGATATATTATCATAAGGATATACTGATTATACAATGTTTCTACTTCTATTTCAACTATACTAATGCCAGTTCAAAAAAGCCACCAATAGATAATGCTACTGTTTGGTATCTATCTCAAATATAAAGATACCTATAAAATTAGTTCCTCCTACAACCAAGTGGTGACTGCACTTGGTTTTTCCATAATCACTTAATGGTACGATTCTAAAAGGATATAATCATAGAAATCTATCATTCGAATGATCTACCACCAGTGAAGCTACCTCTAGAGAGATACTAAAGCTATCCAAAATTTATTTTAATTTTATTCCTTATTATATAGTTTAACCATTTAATTCTGGGTAAAACCTAAAATATTTATGAATTTTTATTCATAAATAACTCAACATATGTATTAAATATAAAAATTTCTATTTCTAGATATTTTTATCATCATGAGTATCTTGTTTATTATGTTATTATCACGCAATATATAATTTGTCCTGAAGTGATATAAATTTATTAGAACCTTCTTCATGCATGGGAAATGAATGTGAATGATAAAAACATGATTAAACTGTGAATTAATGACTCTAACATGCTCTAAAAAATAAATATAAGATACATTGGTGATTAAAAAAACCAATAAAATTTTATAAACTAAAAACACAATGGTTTTATAGACTTTTATGACCCCCTATTTTATATAAATTTACCTAAAACGTTTCTAAACTTCTTCAAAATAAAAATTGATAGACACAAAACAACTGAATATTTAGGGAATAAGCATGATTGTATTTATCTTATTTATTCTTTTTATCTTTCTATTTATGTTTTAAACATGTGATGTTATTTTTTACTATTTTTCTTAACAATATCCTTCTATTCTCCTCATTTTTATTCCCATGAAAAAATGTGGAAAAAGCCTTTGTGATATTTTTCTTTTTGTTTCTAGGAATAACTATGAAGGATTTGTGCCTGTATATCCTTATTTTATATTTCTTATAACACATAATCCAGTTTTTGAATTAATTTATTTTATAATAAACTTTTTGAAAGCTTTGTATTTTCAAGTGGTGGGGTTTATGTCTCAACTTGAAGCCGATCCCCTTGTTAAAAGTATGATGTAATCGTTTTTACCCGATAGTTTTATTTTATTTTATTAATAATCAATTTAAATTAGATTTTTTTAATAATTTATAAACAATACATTACTCTGATTGTTAAGTTAATTTAGTGTTTTATATACACTATTTCATATGTGTATATTATTTTGAAATGTTTTAGAATATTAAAAATTATTTTAACTAAGCTATGATAGTTGTCTTAAGAAACTTTTCAACAGATCAAATTTTATATTCCCAATTATTTTGTAAATTAAAAGATTTTATTAAATTTGTGGATTTAGGATTATAAATATTTTCAATAGGAATTTTTACTGGAAACTCAATTCACCCCCTCATGAGTTTTCCACTCCAAAAAATATTGATATTAGTTATGATTTCAGTTTATTTATTAGTGGTGTAATATAATTTTATCTTTTTTGTATTATTCCTGTAATCATAAAAAAATTATTATTAATTTAGATGATTTCTTACATATTTTTTTATTATTTTAATGTGTGGTAACAATTATATATTATCAAAATATTTTAAGATAATTGGAATATATTGTTATCCTTTTATAAAATATGTTATTTATTAGAAGCTGATTTTAGTAATTTAGGAATCAAAATTCATCTTGAAAACTCATCACTTAGAGAGAATGATTAAATTATAGTGTAATCTATTTAAAGGAAGAAATTATGTATTTCAATTATGTATATTTTATTTTTATTCTATTATATATAGTAATGTAATTCATTAGCTCTAAGAAATGGATCTTAAAGAGAAAATGTTATCCTATTATATCCACCCCTAATGAATCGATGGACTTATCTAGGCCTAAATTATTTATAGTTTTTTGGTCATAAACATCTCAAAATAATTCACTTTCATGTGATCAATGTTCTCTATGAATATCTATCATTATTTTGCTATTAATATTCTCTCAATGTACATATATTCAATTATGACTAATGTTGTCTTATTTGGAAACAATGTTATGTTTTATTCTGGATGACTTTCATATTTCTCTTCCCCTATTTTTCGAGGATGTTTTTTTAATCATTTTTATGTTGTGGGTTTTGAAAAAAGATATTTTCATATTTCAAGTAATTTAATATCTAGAACATGTTCAATTCTATGATGGGAAAGTTATTAGTGTAAAGATAATATGGAACCTAATTATTTTAAAAGAACATCATGATTTATAGTTTATACAATATAAAAACATAGCTTAAACATACCACACAATACATTGATTTAAATATTAAATTTATAACCCAGCCATTGAATTAGTGGGTATAATATGATTAACCATATTATAAAATATCAATAAAAAACAAACTAAATACAAATGTAATTATTAATTTTTATGAAATAAGTAATGAATTTTTTAGTAAATACCTTTTATTCTTAAAAAAATTTCTTTAAAATGGTTTTATTTTAATTTTTAATAGAATATTATAAATAATTACTATACAGTTTATAAATTTTATTTTATAAAGTAGAATTTTTTTACCATCATGCGAAGATTAACCTAGAGATACTTTTTTTGCATTTCTCTGAAAATATTTATTTTCTTGTAATTCGTGAAAATTATATTTTTTTGGAAATTGTATTATTTTAATTATATAAAAATTCCACATTTATAAAATTATTTTAAATTAAAAATATTTACCTTATATTATTAATAATGGTTTTAATTTAATTTCATTCTATATAAAAGTTTAATTTTTTATAAAAATAATTTTATATTTAAAATTGAATTTTCATGAAAATCATTTTTTCATTATGTTTTTTGTTTTTATCATAAATTAATTTCATCCACATATATAAATAAAACCTGAAAAAATTTATTCCATATTTTGATTAATGAGGTTTAAATATGTTAAATAGGTTTCTTTTATTTTTTCATTATTAACAGAAATTGTGGTAAATATTTCTTCCCTCGGTATGGGTAAAATGAGTAAAATAATGTTAAAATTATATGATAAGGAATAAAAATAAACCTAATACATTTTTTTTCATATTTTATATCATTATTTAATCCATCTAAATCTATGTATCAAACACATGTATATTGGGTGCCATTTTTTTTGATTATGACCATTACATTAATTTTAGGAAAGAATAAATACAAAATGTCAGTATATAAAATTTCATATATAAAATATTTTTACCTAAGTATTAAAAGGTGATAATTTTAGTTTCAATTTTTTGATTTAAATATGGATTATTTTTTACATCAGTAAATTATTTATAAATTTTAGTGATTAAATAATTTCCTTAAATTCTTATGCAACAAAGATATAATAGTTTTTAAATTAATAGAAAAAATAAAATAAACGATTATAAAATATTAAAAGTACAAAATTTTAGTGAATTATTGTTTTCTAGGAATTTAATACATAAAAATAACATACTAGTGATGTTTGAAAGGTTTGTATTTTAATTATATTTATATCACATTGTTTTTAAATTAAAATTATGTTAACAGTTCTTAAAATGACATTAATAGTCTTTTATGATAAAAGTATTATATTAAAATGATTAAAAATAATAAAAATTATAAATTTGGTAATATAGGATGAAAAATAGATAAAAAATTAATACAATGGTATTATAAGAGAAAGAATTTACTTTATAAGTATAATTACAACCAATTAATATTAAAATCTCTTTACCATGGTTAAGATGAATACTGGTTCACATTTGCGTAAAATGAAACCATAAGGCATAAAATGAAACAAAAACCTATCTAAATTTCATTGAATGAGGATATCTAGACCATAGTGTATTTTTATTTTTAAATCTACACATTTTTAATCATTTTCATTTATAATGTCGTAATTTTATTTTAATATTTTTAGAAATTCTAAGTACATCTTTTACCTCCCTAATTAAAGGAACACCATTTCCATAATTATCCACACTAATTTGAGCTATCTAGCCCATTAAAACCCTGAAAATATATGTTATAAAAATACCTATATACTAATTTTATGTTATTTTCTTACTAAAATAAACTTATAAGGGTCATTTAGAAGGAATATAATGGAATTATATCGAAGACGAGGTAATCACATTTACCAAATCATTCTGGTTTATTTCTATTTATACATCCTCTAAATTTATTATACCAATTTAAAAATAGAAATATATAATATAATAAATACAAATATATATTTTTTATGATTATGGTATAAATATTTTCCATCATTTCTCTATTCTATAAAAAGTTAAAACATCACTGGTGGGTACGTTCGACTTATCATCTCGACATAGTGGTGTAATTCATCATTCATTACCAATTTAATTGGTCAGTTATAGAGATGAAAATAATTATTATATATGATATTTATTCCATAAATTTTCTTATATAATTTTAATATGAAATCTAGATTCTTCCCTTCCATGTTTTTGGAAAATGACTGCATTGCTCAAGCGTACGTGCAGACTACCACCTCCCCGATGTGATGTGGTCCATTTTCATTTTTGATTTACATGGATGGATATAAGGATATAAATTATTAATATATTTGATATATATATATATGATATAATAATTATTTAATGTAAAATTTATATTTACCTTTAGTTTATTCTATCGATTGGAAATTGAAAATAATGTTCATACGTATGTACAACCATCTGTCCCCTTGAATGGTGTAATCCATATTTCTATGTATTTCATATATGGATGGTTATAAATAGGTATATAATAGAAATATTATATATATATATATATAATTTATATATATTATAGAATAATGACCAATTTATAAGGATCAAAACTACTGGACCAAAACAGACATGATAAATGAAGCAGTTAACTCATAGAATAATGATTTTATTAATGAATTATTAAAACATGTGTCATAAAATAATATATATAAATAATGAACCAAATTATAACTATTATTATTGTTTAGGAAAATATTTATAATAAATTTATATTTATAACACAGGAAGTTAAAATCCCTTATAAATTATGTCGGACATATGGTAAGGGATTTTCATGTCACCTTTTTTTATGTAATACATAATCCATATTCACCAACTTTTTCATTCATGTGGTGTATATAATAATGAATTTATATGATATATCATAACTAAATTTATATTCAAGTTATTTAACATCACATTTAATGTTATTTCTTTTATTAGGGTTATAAATAAAAAATTACCAAAGTGGTAAGGGTTTATTTCATAATCACATCATTATTTGGGGTTTTTTATTTGATGGGGGAGTTACTTGATCCTTATATATTAAACTCAAAAAAATAATTTACTCTATTAAATTATATAAATTACATGTTTACCTTTAATTTTCATCTCTTAAGTATTCATGATACCGTAATAATGGTTTTTTTGAAAAATAAGCCACATTTTTCTTTGATCTGAAATCTTTTTCCCGTTTGTCAATATTTTCTTAAAAATGTTTTTCAAAAATATTTTTATTATTAACAATTTATTAATTAAATACATTTTTACCAATTTTTTAATTTTTATAATTAATTTTCAAATAAAACATATTGTCAATTTTCAAATGAGTTACTTTTTTAAAACTTTTACTAAAAATATTTAATAATCGGTGTTTCAAGGTGCTCTATGAGAACAAAGTTTTCCATTCTTATTACTAAAAAAATATATTGAATCATAAATTAAACTTATCCCTGATTATTCTCAAATAAATTTTTTTTCCTAACATTGGGGAATTTATTTTTAAAAAAATAAAATTTTAAAATTAAAAGAATATTTTCCTCAATAATGTTTGTAATTGTATTTTTATGGTATTTTTATTTATAATAAACAAAAACACCACATTATTATAATTATTCTCTACTAGGAATATTTTTTAGTTTTACTAAAATATTTATCCCCTTTCTCGATGATTAATGATCCTTTTTACTTCAGAATATATTAACACTTTGTTTTTTTATGTATTTTAATAAAAAAATTATTGGTTATTCAGCCATGTTGATAATGTTTTATTTTTTATTCATATAACGAATGCATTGTAATTAGTAAGTGACAGGTAGGGACTATTATAGCCCCTTGATACACTGTTGGGTCTCAGGAGATAAACTTGTTTGGGTTTTTGGTCAATATCTTATCCATTTATGTATGTTGTTTAGGCATGATCCTATAATGGTGTGTTTATGATGTAAATCATTATAAATTCAATAATTATAAAACTAGTTATAATGTTCATGTTTTTATTTGAATAGTTATCACATCTATGGATAAGTTTCAAGGTCGTGTGATTATTTATATGGAATTATTTTATCATAATTTATTCCACCATATTATTCTTCATGGTCATGTTATAGATTAAATGGCATTTGTTTTTAGTTATTCACTTTTTAATAAAAATTATTTTTAATTTATTATACAATAGAATCCATTATTTGAATTACCTTACTAATAATTTGAGATAACCCTTTATTTTTTTCTTTCCCCATGAAATGAATAAATATATTTTGAAAGATATCAACAGTAGAAATTTTTTATTATGTTATTTTTTAAATTGTAAATGTAATATGAGAATCATTTATGTATCTAGTCTAACAAGACTACTTTAATGTTTATTCTTTTGGAACATGATAAATTGTATCCACTACCCATAAAATAATTCAACCACTAACTTTAGGCTACTAGATATTTTGGTCATTATAGTCGGTACTGAAGGTTGTTTATTGGAATTCTTGGGAACTAGATTTAATAAAACATAAATTTGGGAACACAACCACATGGATAAATTTTATGATATGTCTAATTATTGGATAAAATCCTAAAATTTTATTACATATAGATTATATGGTTTTAATGGAAATACATCCATGTTTGGATACAATTAGTGGATGTGATTTTAGAATAGATGCATATAGGTTTAATAAACCCAACAAGATATATTTGAGTATATCATGGACATAATTCTAGTGAACGGTGAGTGTTCTCTTACTACATAGCTGGTTGGACATTTATATGTGATATTATTGGGTTAATTCACCTTTTAATTTAAAATCATTTATGAAGTATTTGAATAGACTATGACCATGAATTCCATTGGTTTAAAATAAGGTGTCTTAGATTGAGAGGAAAGTTTCATTATTTAGATATCCTATAAATTATTTTCATTATTATATAATTTTACACATTGATTATTATTTTTCATATTTCTCATTTTGGTTTTAATCAATGGATGGATCAAAGAAGATTCACGTTAACACTAAATGTGATGGACAATTTGGGTATTACATTCTACAAAACTAGATGATGGCTGGTGTGAAAGATATTATATTTATAACTAATCTGTTATCATAGTATATGAATAAAAAATTACACCTTAAAAAACTCTCAGAATCAAAAAATAAGAAAGAAAAATATTTTTTAAGATATTAGGTGGAAGATCCTATTGAGGTATTAAATATGACATTCTTTGAATTTGGAAATACAGAATGATAAACCACAAAGAATGATTTAATGGGACATGAAAATGTTTTACGTGTTTAATATAAGTGAATAGATCAATCAATTGTTGAGAAACAATTATGTGTTTAATGGAGATATATGAATTCCATCCTAAGGTACAATTTTTAGTTCACCATATTATGTGGGGAAAATATTAGAACTATCCATGTCAATTCTAGAATCAAAGGGTTGACATCTTGAACAAGGAAGAAACTATGTTATACAAATATTTTAAGTGTAAGTATTATAGTGTTTATGTATTAATGATTGATAATTATGTTTTATAAGTATCATATTAATTATATTCTAGTTGTAATTATCATGAGGAATCTATTAATTGTTCCACAATTTATTTTATTATGGATTTTAAAACATTTTTAAAAAGGTAAAAATCACCATGAAAGTTGATTTAGTGGTAATGTGATAATTTTTTTACTTTTAATAAAGATGATAATGAGATCGATGAACTAAAGGGGATTGTATTGTATACCTTGAAATTGGTTTTTTGATTTGATGACAGTGATTTAGGTTATCTCTGATAAAGTTTTTTAAAATTTTTAATTTAGAGAAGTATTCTGTTATTTTATTGTAGGAATAAGGATTGTATATGTTTTTAGAAGAATATATTTTTTCACGTGAGCCTAACATAAGAGTAATGGAAACCATTATGGGTTTATTTTTTTAAGGTTGATTATAAGCTAAAATGTATAGATAACCCTTTTGTGGTTTTATGTGATGGGATTTTGATGTAATTTTAAACATTTATTTAGTGTTATAAATAATTCCCAATTAAGTATTAAAAAATCCTCTTGTTTAGTATATGATTTTGTTTTCAGAAAATATAGTGTATTTTATAGTAGGATATAGATAATATTAATGGTTAAAAAGTGATTCATTGACAATTTCATATATTTAGAGTTATTTATGGTCAAGATAATGATTACCTTGCATGTATGTATATAAATTTTATTCATGATATTTTTTTGTGAATTTTAGTACATTATAATATTATATAGTGATTTATCATAGAGAGTAATGATATTTTTGGGGTTTGATAGTTGGGTTGATGTATACTTAACCATTAGGTTTAGCATGTGGTTTATGATGATTGATTATTTATGAACAATGAAATTAAATTTTTGGAGATATAAGTTAAAAGGTATGAGATCACCTTTAAGGGTAAAAAGTTATTTAATTTTTTGGTTGTTGAGGTTAATTTGGTTATCGGTTTATTTTTTGGAATAATCTATGTTTAAATTTTAATATTATTGGGGAAATTTTGAAATTAAACGCATTATTTCAAAATGTGATGGTTTGTATATTTTTTATATTATCTTGTATAGTGATTACCATGTTAGTTTTGGTTATTATATAAATATAGAAACAAAATTATGTTATAATTTTTTTTAATATATGATCATTTTGAAGTTGATTTTAGTGATTTAGCCATGACTAATTCATGTTGACAATTAATTTTTTGGAGGGAAAGATAAGATTGTGGTGGAAACTGATAAAAGAATGAATTCAACATGTCAAGTAAGAATATTTCCTTATTTATTAAATCTAGATGGTAAATAATATTCTAAAATCATAAAAACGGTTGTTGAAAAAATACTATTAAATTCATTTTCAAAGAATCAACGTTATTTTTTCTGCCTTATTGATTTGTCGTTTTGTGGTTGTCAACATTTTTAGGATAATTTACTTTCTTAAGATCAAAATTCATTGTCACTATCTACCATTATTTGGGAATTTACATGCCAATAAACATATATTTAATTACCACTAATGTTCTTATATTTTTAAACCATGTTATGTGTTATCCAGATTACCTTCATATTTCCCCTACCCTCTTTTAAGAGGAAGTTTTATTAATCCTTTTTATGATTGGAATTTTTAAAAAACATATTTCTAAATGTAAATCCATTGATTAATGAGAAAAAATCCACGTTTTGAGGGTGTAATTTATTAAAATAGGGGGTGAAGAGTGTGACACCATAATATAATAAAATAACAATTTGTTTTATAGAGTATATATAATGAAACATCGAACTTAATCAATCCATGAAATATTATTATTTAATTATGACTATTATGACCTACTGACTGAATTGGTGTGTATGAATACGATAAAAGACATTATTATATATATATATAAAGTAAATAATTATTTAATAATTATTGATTAATTCTTAGGGTATATATACTCAATTTTTTTGGAAAGGAATTTTATTTCGAGAAATACATAAAAAATGGTTTATTTTTATTTTTTAGAGGAAATATTATAATTAGTTTCATAAAACATTAGAAATTATATTTTATAAACTTATACTAATTTTTCAATCATAATATGAAATTTTAATTAGAGTTTATTTTTGTAATATTTCTGAAAAGATCGATTTTCTAGTGAATAGTTAAAATAATGTTTTTATGCAAAAAATAATTTTTGTTTGAATAATTTTAAATGTTAAATTTGGTTTTTGAATTGTTAAAAAGGATCACGAAATATATTATATTATTTAAAATTCAATTAATTTAATTGGAATCAATCCAATGGCTGAATTGTTTATAAAAATTTATACTCCAAAGGCATTTTTTAGGAAAACTGTTTTTGTTACATTTTTATTTTTATACTACATTAATTTCTATGAAGTCTTGAAATTTAATCATGGAAATTGGTTTTCATATTTTTATTTTGGAGTTTTAAATTTTATAAATAGGTACCTTTTATTTTTTTTCTTTGTAATAGTAACCAAGGAAAATATTTATCACCTCGGTAAGGGTAAAATGGGTAAAATAGGGTTGAAACACTTTCATAAGGTCAAATAATTATTATAAATCATTCCATTATACAATTTTATAGGTGGAGTTCATTGATTAACATCCCTTTTTCAAATATATGGACACTGGCCTCTATTTTCCTTTGATTATGACAGTTATATTATTTTAAAGAAAGAATAAATACATAATGTTACTCTCTTGATTTAAATAACACTAAAAATTTACATAAGGATACAAAGAGGAATTTTTTTCTAAATTTTTGTTTAAATGATAAAATAATTTTTTTCATGGTAATTTATTAAAAAAAGTTAGTGATTAAATGGTTATCTTAATTACTTGAACAATGTAAATATAGTATTTATTCAACTAATGGAAGAATTTAAAAAAAAATATTTTAAAAATATTAAATGTAAATAAAATTTGTAAAATAATTTCTTTTAAAAAACAGTATATAAAATATCATTTCATATAAGTTTTAATTGTTTAAAATACAATTCCCTTACTATCATGTCGATTTCAATGCCATATTATGTGAGTAGTTCTTAAAATTATATTTAATGTATTTTATGATAAAATTGTTTGGTTAAATTATTTAAAAATCTAAAAAATCCTAAAATAGGGAAATTATAATGATAAATTTTATATAATTTAATATATTGGCCATTTATGATCCAAAATTTAACTTATAATTAAACTTATAACCCTTTATTTTTAAAAAGTCCTTAGAATGGTTATGATTAAAATTAATTAGCCTTGGGGTAAAAAAGAAAAATGTTTAAAATGAAACAAAAAACTATCTAAATATCATTATCTAAGGTTTATTTAAACTTATACTCATATAATTCAAATATCTTGACATTTGTAAGCATTTTTATTGAAATTATTCAATTATATTTTAATCATTCTGAAAATTTTTTGTGTGTCCTTTCCCTCCCTTATAAAATGACACACAATTCTCTCAATTATTCAAAACACTCTGATACATATAACATGAAAACCCCTTAATATTTCTATTAAAATTTATTTAGTAAATAATTATATGTCCTGGTCTTCTTAAAAGACCATTCCAAGGGTCCTTAAGATGGAATCTAAAAGGAAGTCTGCCTAAGAAGTGGTAATCATCTTTACAGACTCCTTCAACATCAGCTCATTTTGTATATCATATTAAAATTATTTACGGATACTAAAACAATAAAAATAGTATCATTAATATACTAATATTTTATTATTATTATGGTGCAACAATTTTACATCAATTTTTCATCATATCAAATGCCAAAACATCTCTCGTGTATACGTACAACTTACCATCTCTATATAGTAGTGAAATTCATATTTCATCACAAATTTACATGGATGGATATAAAGAATGAAGTAATTAATATATGTAACATTTTTTACATAATTATGATTCTATAATTATAATATCATATATAACATATTACCTTTCAATTTGTCGGAACATGATAACGTCACTCGTGTGTACAAGTGGACTACTACCATAACAAAAGAATATTTTCTATTTTTCATTTATGATTTAAATGGGAGGTAATATGGATATATTTAATAAATATATTTAATATATATGATATAATAATGATTTTATAATGGTGAATTGTTATTTACCTTTATTTTGTTCCTTCTATCAAAAATTGAAAACAGAGTTCATGCATACATATGACTTACAATCTCTATGAACATTGTAATTGAATTATATATATCTGACTGTATTCGATGAATATAAATATGTATATAATATATATACATGGTGTTCATATCATGATTATATTTCATAAATTATGTAACCATGATTAATTTAGATGGACCAAAACTATTAAACCAAAACATACATGAAAATCAATGTAGTTGTCACCCAAAATAGTGATTTTAATTAAAAATTGTTGGTAAATGTGTATAAAGGTTAAAAGTAAAAATTATATTGTTATATATATATATATTATTTTTTTTAATAGTTTTATAGTAAATCTATAATTATTATATAGTTAGATAAAGTCACATATGAAAAAAGTTGCACCCAAGGTATGGATTTCTCATCCCACCTTTGTTTTGGTGAGACATATTCCAAATTCACCACTAATTTCTTTCATGTGCTCTAGATAATACATATTTTATATTATATATCATAAATTACTTTATATTAATAGTTCATAAATTTTCATTTTATGTTATTTATTACATGGGGTTTATGATTCCAAATTTACGAAAGTGGTAAGTGTATATTTCACAGTCACATTATTATTCAGGTTTGTTTAATTTTAAATATAGTATGGGGTAATTATTTGATCATTATATATTAAAAACCATATATTTTATTACCCTACAGTTATTTCTATAAATTATAGTCTTTCCATTTACCTGCTTCTACTATGAACTCAATATACCAAAAAAAATGTTTTTAACGAAAACCAACCTTATTTTTTCATTACTGGGGAATATTTTCCTCTAATATACATATGTTATTTAAAATGATTTTAAAATTATCAAATGATTAATTAAAGTAATTTTTATCAATTTTTATATTTTTATAAATTTTTTAAGTTAATATTCTTTCTTTTTTTCATTGAGGCAATTTTATTTTAATTTTTATCACAAATATAAAAGGAATATTTGTTTTAACATACTCTACATGAACATAATTTCCATCATTCATGACCATAAAATTCCTTGAAACTTAATTTTACTATATTCTTGATTATATTAAATGAAAATCATATTCTTAATATTTTTTAATGTTGTTTTAAACTTAATGGATGTTTTTAAAGTAAAAAGATTATTTTCCTAAACAAATAGTGATATTTTTATGGTATTTATATTCATAAATGAAAACAACTATTTAATTAAATTATGCATCACTGTGGATATAATATAATGATACAATCCTAATTCTTTTTTTGATGGTTTATGATCGTTTTTACTAGGTAATGTATTGACTGTTGGTATTTTACTTCTTCTAATTTAATTAGTTTATTAATTATTAATTCATGTTGATTATGATATATTATTTATTTATATGATGAATAAATTGTACTCAGTAAGTGATGATAGGAGTCCATTATTCCCCCTTGATGAAGCATTTATTCTCATGAAATAAAAATTTCTGGGTTTTTGGATGAGGCCATACTTTTTTATGGAAGATGTCATGGAATGAGGCCCTAATGAAATGTTTATGATGCCCGAAATTATGAATTCCATAATTGTGAATATGGTTATTGATTTCACTATGATTATTTAAATATCTATAATATCCCTGGATAATTTTCATGATCATTTGATTATTTATATTTAATAATTTATCATAATGTATTCTTACCATATTATTCTTCATGATCAAATTATTGATTAAATGGAATTTATTTTAAGTAGTTCACTTTTACATATTGATCATTCCTTATTTAGTCTTTGATATATTCCAATGTTTTCATTCCCTTACTAATCATCCGAGATTACCCTATATTCGTTTCCCTTTTCCTTGGATGTGAAGAATGCTATTTTGAATGATATAAAGTATGGAAAAAGTTTCTTATGATATGTTTTTTTATTTACAATGTAATAAGGGAATAATTTATGTGTCTAGTTTAACAATACTACTATACTATTTGGTCCTTTGGGAAGTGATAACATGTATATATTAAAAATTTAACATTGTAACTATCAGTATTGTGCTAATAGAGTTTAGGTTCATTACTTTAAATCCTTTTCAACTTATTAAGTAGATATTACACCATCTAATGCTGTGCTAATAGGTTAATTTCCATTTATTTGGATTATACTAATATCTTATTTGATATTGGGTTTACACATTATTTCATTTCAGAGAATTTTTTTGGTAAAATAAAAATATATCTTCATAAAATGATGATTGAATATTTTGAAAAACACATTTGGGTAGTACAAATTCAACATGAATTTAAAAATATCCTCATGTCAAAAAATAAGGGGATATTACCCTAAAAAACCTTTATTCTTTTAACTTATATAATTACAGGTTTTTCTAGGTATAGATTATATTATAGTTTATCATGTCAAGATAGTTTGAAGAGATAAAGAAGTTGTTTTTGAAATAATATCTCATTTGTATATATGAATCAATTCAGAACATTAATAAAAAATCAGGAATTTAAGATTTTATTTAGAGATGGAAATGAAAAGTTCCTTTCTCATGTAATTGAAAATAAGGTAACAATTTAGATTTATAATGTATTGGTATAAAATGAATATCTATATGTTTTTAGCATAATGAGTTACCTAGTATTATACCTGATCATGGATTTGAGAATACTACTTAATGAGTTTAAGATTAAAAGGAAATTTCAAAACTAACATATTGAATAAATGAAATATAACATATATATTGGAAGGAAAATCATGGAGTTTATTTATAATGGTTTAATTTATCCTAATACTTCACTATGGGGGTAATATTTTATTTATTACAAGTAATTATGGTTTTATGTTGATTTTATTCAATTATATATAACTGAATAACATTAGTACTAATAATTATTATATTTTTTATTATATTGATGAGTTGTTTGATTAAATATAGAGAGGTAGTTATATTTTTTAAATTATTATAAGGTCACGTACCCTCTTTTGAATTTGATGGGTGATGAAAATCATGAGACATAATTTAATATTTGGTATGAGTATTAGGATTCTGTGGTTATTCTCTTTAGTTTGATGAATTCTCCAACTATATTCATAGATCTTATAATAAACGTTTTCCTTGAATATTTGTATAAGTTGGTGGTTTTTTTGTTGATGAGATTTTACATTATTAAAAATTTATGAGGATAATTAAAAACATATATGTATTATTATACAAACACTAAAATAAAGGAAGTTTTATGGAAAATTTTTTAACTGTGATTTATTATTATAGTTCATTTAATTCCTTGAAATTTAATAAATAAAGATGAAATAACTATTGATCCCGCTAAAAATAAAGTGGTTGAATAATGTAAAAGTCATAAAAATGTAATTTAGTTTCATATTATTATTATCATAGTATTATATTATCAATGGTTTATTGAAAACATATCATGGTTATCTATCCCACTATGTTTGTTAACATGAAGAGGAGTTATGTTAATCTTGATAAAGGAATGTGATGAATTTTTCTATGAATCAAAAAGAAGATTAATGAATGGATAGTTTTTGGTCCTATCATCCATAAATGGTGTCATTATTATCCGTAATGATGGTTCATTTAATTGAATCTTTTTTACTTTTAAATAATAATGATACGGTAAATTCGAATTCTTCATAGTAATTAAAACCTCATGAAAAAAATTATCCTACACATGACCATGAACTGGTGAATATTGTGTTCTATTTACAAATTTAGTTTCAACATTTATATGGAGTAAATTTTTAATGATATAATTATCATAAAATTTGGATGTATATATTCACATAGTAATTTTTTATCATGATACATAGGAGATGGATATAATTGAAAGAAATATTATTACTACAAAATTAATTAAATCCTAGGTAATGTAAATAGAGTAGGTTATGATTAGAGTCAAAATGATAATTCTAGATTAACCATGTTGTTCCCAAAAACAATCCTTTGGTTAATGAATTTATTAATGTTTTTTGGAAATTTTTCTTGTTGGAAATACCTCTATTTTCACTAAGTTCTCGGTGTAATTTACTTTGTGAGAAAAAATTGAAAAAGATCAAAAAATTATTGTTTTTACTGGAAAAGGAGGAATCAAGAAGGGTATGTTTATAAATGTAATATTAATAAAGAAGGTGTTATCGAATTTTGAAAGAGTATTTGGGTTTGAATTAGTTCCAATTTGAATAATTAACAAATGGATGATCCTTATAGTTCACTATTTTTGATTCATCTTGGTAGAAAAAAAATGTATAGAGACATTCATGATCATTTATAATTGGACGGAATTAATAAATATATAGAATATTTTACAAGGAATGGTTTGAAATTTTAATCAGTAAAAGAAGAATAACAATTGTAGAAGGGGATAATTCAAAAGTTTGGAGACTATATCCATAGTTTTAAGAGTGGTATTACCAAATACATATCAATATAATAATGTGATATGGGTAATTCTTGATCAACTAGCCAAATATTCTCATTTTATCCCCATTTGAGATAACATGTCTTTCTATAATCAATATAAAATTTATTTTAATGATATAATTTGATTATATAGATAATCTATTTCAATTATGTCTGATCGTGATCATATGTTTACCTTTAATTTTTGGAAATTGTTTTAGAATTATTGAATATAGAATTACATTTTAGTGAAAATTTTTGTCCTCAATTTGATAGAGAATAAGATTGAATGATTAATAAATTATAGGATGTTAGGAAATATTTTTTAGTGGATTATTTTGGAATTATTTATTGAGACCTAAATTTTATTGTTTCTTCTTATAATAGTAACCTTAATTATAGTATTCCAATGATGCAATTTAAGGAATTGTATAGAAAGTAGTATCTGAATATTGATTGTTGGGATGAATATTGGGAAATAAATTTATTGGAACCATAATTGATAAATTAAATATTTTATATGTCTATGATTATTTTGAATAATATAAGGATATATCAGATAAGGTAGAGAACTTATGAAAATAATTGTAGTAATGATCATTCACTCAAGGTTGATGATCATGTTTTTCGGAAAGTATCTCTATGTAAAATTGCTATATGTTTTTTTAAAAACGAAAAGTTAATTCTATGGTTCACTTGACTATATTAAATCCTTTATATTTGTGGGTAAACTAATTATTAGGCGGCATTTCATCTGATTTTATGTCATGTACATAAAATATTTCATGTTTTATTGTTAAGAAAATATGATCCAGATGCATCATATTTTGAGCTCTAAAGTAGCTTAGTTGGAATAAAACCATTCTTATGAGTAACATAATATAAATATTATTGAACATGGAGACATGGTGTTATAGAATAAATTTTTTTTCCAGGTAAATGTTCTAATTAGAAACCATATTGTTGATAAGAAACATAAAAATCATAAAATTCTTAGATGGAAAAATATTATTACTTGTTTGAGTAAAGAATAAACTTTTGAGGATATAATTTCCAAAAGGGGGGATGAATGAAAAACCCAATTTAAATTTATGAAATATTATTTTCATGTATTATTAATATTCATTAATTATATATTATAGAGTCATATTCATAATGATAATACTAGGTAATTTCTCAATTGAAATAAAAAATCAATATTTCTAACAAAATTGGGGTTTCTTTCATTATATTTTTTTATTTAAAAGAATTATTTTAAAATTAAATAATTTTCATATTGAAAACATAGATAAATTTTTTAGTACATAATTTCATAATAATCCCAATATTATGTTTCTATAATATTATAAATGGTATTGTTTTTCAATAAATATTATAAAATACTAAAATATATTGAAATCTATATTTTCATTTTAAGAACAAAAAATGATTAATTTTTTTAAGATGGTTTTAATGGATATATTAGTTTAATTATATGATTAAGAAATTTTTTCTTTTTAATGATTTTTTTATTTTAATTTGGAATGAAAACATTTTTAAACATAAAATTACATTTTTAAATAATTTTTCATCATTAATTATAGGTTTAATTTTAAAATAAATTTCAAAAAGTTAGAGAATTAAATTTAATAAAATTGATTAAATATTTTTAATCACCATAATTAATATTATATATTAATTTCAAGTTATTTTTGTCAAAATAAATAGTAAAAATAGTGAAAATATATTACCATGATTAATGTTAAAATAGGTTTATTGAAACTTTAAACATAAGAGATTAAGGGAAAATGTCTTAGAAATTCTTGTAAATGATTTTGGATCTAAATATTTCCACCCTATATCTTCTATGATATGGAAGTGGTGCATTTTTTATCCATTTGGATCTAGTAATACATTAATATATATTTTTTTAAATTTTATCAATGTATCCTCTCCCCCAGTTATAAAAGGGCTCCCCTGTCCTCTCCTCTATACACTTAAAAAGTGTTTTAGTTAAGGAAATCCTTACCTAAATACCTTTCTAAAATACCTTCAAACATCCTATAGTCTCTTTTTTTATCATAATACTATCCTATAAATGCATTAGGTATAAAACTTAAGAAGTTTTTTGAAGAAGAGGTATAGGTCCAAACCGATCATTTTTGTTTTATTTATTTCTCCACCTCCTTAAAATATTTATAAATTATCAAAAGTTAATAATAAATAAATTACACATACCTATATGTTTTTAGGTTAATTTAATAACCTATATCCATCTCCTATTCCATCAAATGGGAAATAGAACCATCATTCTTATGTACGACATTCAACCGCCTCATGAACTGATATAATTCATTTTCCTTCACTGCCTCTCACGACTAGAAATAATTATTGATTTTATGGGCATATTATTTACTATTTTTTATAAATATTAATATAATGATAATATATCATCTAATTTCTTACCTTCCATCAATTAAAAATGACAATGTTGTTCATGTGCACGTTTGGATTACCACCATCATAAAGCAATGTGATTTGGTTATCATGACAACAACATATTGATACTTTATATAACTATATTTAAAGAAAGATTATGATATTTATGATATTATAATATTTATATAAATATAAAATAATAATTAACATTTATCCATCATTCACTTTGAAGAATGAAATTGTTATTCATGCATGCATATGACCTACTGTATTTGTGATTGTAATATGGTTAATTTTTCATAACCATATTTTGTGGTTGCATGAAAAAGAAATATAACTTTTTAAAAATAATTATTATTTCATGATTATTATTATTTATATAATTTAATAATGATGTCTTTGTCCATACTCAACTTACCAAAGTCATTATCCACATGTGAGCTAAATATCATCAAAGCATCTGACATGAACTCAATTAATTAAGAAAGTTTATATATCATGATAATAAATAAATTTATATAAATAATAAACTTAAAAAAAACTTATTATAATAATTAATTAACATATATTTTTTACTTCGGTAGATAAATAACATACATGATGATTTAAACTTGGATTAAGTTAAAATTTCTTATAAGAACCTCATTTTAAATAATTTCTAGATTAACTTTCTTCGTATTTTTAATACATTTACATATTAAAAAAATTATATTATTGAAATATTTATACAAATATAAATTAATAATAAATTAAATTTTTGTTCACATTTTAATTTCTTTAAATTGTTTTAAAAATGAATCATATTATATTTTTTTTATATGAAACATTTTGAAAGAAATGAAAAGGGAATGTTCTATTATCACAGATAAATAAAGAAAGGTTTGTCCTACCTCTATATTAATTATTTTATATTTGGATTACATTAAAATTTTTATTTATTTATTTATTTACAAACTATACTTCACTTTATTATGGGAATTTTCAAAAATGGTTTTAAATCCAGTGCATATTTTAATATCCAAAAATATATTCTTTGGGGTGAAAAGAATATTTTTATGAGTAATATGATGGAAATGAATTCTTTCATATATTATTATTATGTTATGGTTCATATGAATTGATTATGATAATAGGTGAGCCTGATATAGAACATGATGATGGTTTACCCTGATATAGCTCCTCAAAAATGGGTGATCCCAAAACATATCTCTAATGCATTTGGTATAGTGATAGATTTAACCAGTTAGTTTTCTCCTAAGAGATAATAGGAATTCACTGGGTATGATATTAAATTTTTAATATTTATCATAATATTGATATGGACATGTTTCCTCAAGTTACCAACACAATTTACCTATTCTTTCTATCGGTTTCAACACAAATATTATGATTTTACAATATAACATAATGAAATTATTTTTATGTTACTTCTTAAGGGTGATATGTATAAATTTTGATGCGTTTTTAGTTATTGAAAACAATCCTTTATGAGTTTTATTTTGACTTCAATATTTATTATAAAATGTATTGTGAAAATATTTGGGTAGAGAACCTGATTTCTTGGATAAGAAAAAGTTTATTTTGATCCCAAGGTGTATTTTGTAAAGGGAAATTTATTTAGATTTTCATGGATTAACATGTTTTTTCTTTATATTTATATGTTCTTTACTAATATTGGTGTAATCATCCCAAATTTTAAAATGTTTTTCATAGGGTTTTAAGGATGATCAATGACATTGATGAGGTCAAGATAAAAATTCTGATGATATTTAATGAAAGGAAAATTTATTATATTTCAATATTTTAATATTCTTGAAAAATGGATATTGGGTGGTATTGTTTACTTTGTGATTTATTATTTATTCACATAAGGTTGATGACTCAATTCACTAAAACTACAAACCAAATCAAACTTAGGATTTCAAGGAAATTAATTATTATTTAAAGAATCAATTTTATAGATTTCTTAAGTCCATTTCCATATAAACTATCTTTATAATAACTTCATTAACTCTTATATAATAAAATTTTATAAAAATAAAATTTCAATATCATAGAGTATGACATATATATTAATTGATATTTGATCAATATTATAATTTCTAACTCCCCAAATTCCACCAAATCAAGGACAAATATAAAATAATTTCCTAAATATATATATTTTTTACGTTCCACCATTTGTATCTAATGTTTATAATATGGTGATTTTATTTTCATGAGTCACTAATGAGAGTCATACTGAATAATATTTTAAATTTCATAACTAATAATAAATCTTTATAATGAAATAATGATCTAGAGTTCCTTAGAAAAAATTTTCTATGTAATGTTAAGAAAATCAAACATGTGCATAACATTTAACTCCAAACAATCACTGATACAAAATTTTCATATCAAGATAATCTGGTAGGTTTACTCTCTAATATCACCACCAATATGTTATGGAATAATGAATAGTAATATGGTATTAATTTAAAATAATTTCATGAAAAATCACAAAATATACATTGTGTAATATCATGAAAAATCATATACTAAGACCTTAACAAGTAAACAATAATGTAATTTAAACCATACATATGAAAGAACAACATAATATAATCTAACATGAATCAACAATTAATCACATATGAAAAGAAAAAACAATTAAAATGTAATGAAATAAAAAATAAATACTTACTAAATTAATATAGTCATAAAAAATATAGTTCTGATACAACAACTACTATATCTCTTATCAGTCACTAGAATCCAAAAAACTCCAAAAACTACACCTTATGATATAGATATGGAGGTTAAAAACATAAAAAACAGCTAAGTGTACATATAATGGTGAGTAATAGTACTTAGTATAGTAATCAAATGTAGTTACTTGACCTCCACATATCACAAGAATCTATGTGAATCATCAATATATAAAGTACAAAAGAATAAAAACATCTCAACAAACATTATTATTTTTATATTAATATTCTTGTTTCTTTTCATAATAGGGATTCATATAATTCACGATAATTCTGCTCAAGAAATGATAATATATTTAAATATGTGTATATTAATTCTTTATAATACTAAAATAATATGGTTCCTTGAAATCTATGTCCCACAATATGTCACTTAAAATCCATTATCAAACACATATTTCTTTATTCAATACCAAAACATAATGATGGGGAATGATATTAACACTCAACCCATAATAATAACCCTCATGCACCTCTCATAATGGATGTTGGATCTCAATTTCCACACATGTGGATGAATTTAATATAAAAAAATAACATTAGAAAAATATTTATTCCAAATATCATATCCCATCTGGAATTCAATATCCAATTAATCAATTTGGAAAAATCTTCATCTTATACCAGAGAAGTATCTCTTTATATAATCCACCATAGTCTTGGAACTAGGGTTGGGAATAATATAGGTAACATAAGAATCATCACCCACTTTCAACCTAGATCCATGGGTTAGAAAGATCATAAATACAAAGGTTTATCATTATTTACCTAAAAATGGATAATGGGTGAGAATATAAGAAAAAACATAGGTTCATCATAAACTACCTCAAACTAAAGTCTTTGTGTTGGAATAAAAAACACATTTATTCATCATAACTAAAATCTAAAATAGAGTAGTTATTGAGCTTAAGAGTAGTCATTATATTTTAATATCAATATAATTAACTAAAATTGGATAATATCACACATACAAAGTGATATTATTATTTAAATAAATCACACCACCTAATCTATGAGAAATCTATTAGTCTTATATAATATCCATATTTGAATTCTCAAACCATCTTAAAATTATTGAACATTTCCATATCCTCATCATATCAAAATACCATGATAATCTTGAATGATTTATAGGATTATTATAATTTAGCACAATTTAATAATAATTATATTAATATCCTAATCATCACACATGACTCTGTAATCTTCATGAGATTTCCAAATCATTATCATATTTTTTCTACATCATCATTTTGATAATTCCATCATTGAATTGATGAATTAAATAGCATCATTCATCATTATATTTACCAAAATTATAAATAATCTATAATAAGTATTCATAGTTTATGCCATACCAACTGAATCTCTACCATACATAGAGGTGTCATATTATTCACATTTCCATATGGTTTATTAATCATTTATAATGTGTCAAAATAATTTTCTAATCATAATATATATCATTTTTATTAATTATATATATATAAATAAATATAAAATATTTTGATAATGTCTAAATCAATTTAATTGAGTTTTAATTTAATCTAAAATTTTATTTACCTTAGCTTCTCAATGTGTTGGAATCCACATTTTCATTTGTTTTTAATCTAATATCAAAATGTGGGTGATCATCATAGTTAACTAGTGACACATGAAATTTCATTTGAAGATTAATGGGATGATATGTGTGATCATCCCATGATGTTTATTATTGTTTAGTTTGGGAATATATTTTAGATTTAAGATGTATTTGTGAAGTCTATCTCAATAATAATAATAGTTAACTTTATAATTAAATTTATCAATTTTTACAATAATATTTTTTGAAAAGATATATTTATTATATGTTATCTATATATATGTATGATAGGTTCTATATCATTATATATGAGAGGTTATCTCTCTTTACACACATTATATTATTTTTCTCTTTTAAATACATATGATTTGGAACTCTCGAATTTATCACATTTTAATAAGGAAGTGGGTGTTCTGGATTTGATATTGTTTTTGTGAAAAGTAATACCAAAATATACCTATTATGATAGTTAAAAATAATGTAGTTTGGTTTTATTAAACAAGGAATTTGATTCATTTCAAGGATCTGTAATAAAGACCATGGTGGTTTATTTTTTTCGTCGAACCATGACTAAAGAATTTCAATGTATGGTTCTACATCTAAGACTAATTAAGTCCCCATTATGGTCTTCTGTTAAAGGAAAATATTGAACCTTTTAAGGTTTTGTATACTATGCCAATGAAGTTACTTTATTGGATTTGTATCAAGGACTAGTGAATTTCATTTTATAGTTATATTTCTTTCACTATTATGTCAAATGGTTTATGTTTATATGACTCAGACATATTCTAAGAAATTTAATGTCTGAAAAATGGTATACTAGGTGCAAGAAACTATAAACGTTTTGGTATTTGATATATAAATATATACCATTTCTAATTTGACTTGATTGATGGATTATGTGAATGTTGGTTTTTTATTACACCAGATTGAAGACCCACTTGTTTTTTCACTAATCCTTCTGTAACTAAATAGTGATGGTTGTGTGGACATAGGGGTTATGTGATCCAATGAAGTAATTTTTTTACATACATTATATTGAAATACTATTTATATCTATGTCACATGAGGTATAATTAAGGAGTATAACTATACATTTATGAGTTGTAAATTCCATTTTAGACAATCTAGAATGCATGTTTGGAGCCGCATAAGGTTTCATTGATTTCATGGGATAACGAACCTTATTATAAATGGAATATACGATTTAAATTATGTTTTGGACCTCATTGGTTAGTTACTAAATCTAGGGGGAATATTTTTCAATGATCGTGATTATCACTATCAATGTAATTGATTTTTGAAGGGAAACAAACAAACATGTATAGTTTTCTAGTCATATAAGTTAAGATACTTTGGAGAAGGCCTTAATGGAATAATTTTCTCATGGTTTTTACCTAGATTAAATTTTTTGAATGAGATATTTTGGATTATTAAAATATTTTTAATTCCCATAATTGGAATCTCTCATGATGGGAGATACCATAGGTCAAATATTATGTGATACAAGAGCATTATAAAGAGTTATATAGTTATTCAAATAAGCTATAAATTCCACACAAAAAATATTATTACAGACATGAATTAATGGGACTCATAAAGGTTTTGAATGTTATTTATTGGTGAAAATATAAATTTTATAAAGGAAAACCCATATAAATACACTATAATGGGGTATGTAGGGGGTCCTCGTGAAGGGTTTATGTAGACTATCCCCTGAAAATATTATTCAGAAAAGGTATGGATGTGGAAACACAACCCAGTTTAGAATGTCTTTTTTTTAATAAAATTTATGTTCTATATTATGAAATTATTATCCATGGAATTTATCACAAAGGATCCCATAAAAATGTTGTGATTTCAATAAAAAATTACACTTTTGGAAATAAATATTTTTCAAAAAATGACTGTTGGGGTATATTTATAGGAATATTTTTTAATCATTCAATTAAAAATATGAATAATAGATAATATATAAATACTGTTCACATCCTATTAAATAATCCCCTTCAAAAAAAATCATAATGAACCTACTATATAAGAGTCAAGAGGATATAGAATCTATCCATATATACACTATAAACAATGTGGGAACCATAATAGACTCTTTAAATGAAATTCAACCCTCTCCTCATGTCTAAAAATGAGTAAAACTAAAAAAATAAATCATTGTGACTATAAAGTATTAGCTCCAGTTACCTGAAATGATGACTAATCAATTTGAATTTAAAATGAACATAAATAATTCCCTCTTGAACACATAAAAGTAGTTAATACAAAATTATTATATGCTATATAATTTATTCTTTTTCTAAGTCAGGTATTATAACCATTTTCTTTCGAATATTCTTCAAAAAGTTTTTATTTTACTTTTCTTTGGGAATCAATAATTTTCCCCCTTTATAATTGGATCCCATTCGGTAAAAGTGGATCAAATTATAAGAAAATTTTTCATTATTAAAAATTGACTTTATGGAATGGATAAACCAGATGTTTAAAAGTCACTTTTACCCCTATATATATTGTGATAGGTCCACCTTCATTACTTTAAAATAATTTTAAAATACTATAGAATATGATATACCCCCTATATGAAATAGATCTTTCTACTTCCTCATAAAACCAACACATAAGACCCTCTTAGGATTTTCGATAAGAGGTAGCCATTAAAAAATATAATGAATACTAATTCTTTGTAAATAATTTATGTTTTTTATCTTTGATCAGATTATAATTACGATTTTTATCTAATTAATAATTATTATAATAAAATTTTAGATGTATTTTTGTCAATTATCATCTTCTCCTACATTGGATCAACATAAAATTTATTGTTATTATTTCATATATAAATGGAACCTATATAGTCTATGTAATTTTAACTATAAGGTGTATTTAAATACATAATAATTATGATTATATCTAAAATTTACATATCATTAAAACACATAGAATGATTATAGAGTTGATGGGTGGAATCCGGAGTATCCTCCCATTATTGGAGTCACCACACCAGTATGGGTTTGGGTTGTTTGAAAAAAGACCCATTTCTTATCCAGGTGTTGAATATAACTAACTAGAACATTGGATAACTCATCATTAATACCACATCTGAGAAAAAATATCATCAATAATTTATTTTATCAAAGAGATTAGTATTGGATTAGAATATGTTTTTTAGTATATTCCATTATTGGTATGTAATGGTTCATATGAATTGGAAATAAATCAATAATTATTGGTTATAAATTATTAGAAGGTGGAGTTCTAATACTAATATATCTGATGTATATAGAGGTTATAAATAATACATTAAGAAATATAAATGATCATGTGAAATCCAATTCTTTTTTCGATGTATGATGAATTTATCTCACCACGTCTGCATGATATTATAAATAGATAATTTCCAAAATGGTGAAAAAACTATTGAAAATTTTTAGGGTAACTGTGGGGAAGGTTCATCATGTGTGTATTAACATACACTTCACTAATTGTTTTTAGATATTCTTCTGATTGAATAGGAAATTTCTTAAGATGAAGAGGCTATGGAGTTTCAAAACCCATTAGTCATGTTGGACCTTAAGCACCTGATATCGAACAATGGAAAGGGGATAATATAATTAGTAGGGATAGGATCAAATCCTTAGAGTTGACTCACAAAATTATTTTTAATGTTACATAATCTATTAATTATGGGTTACCTTCACTTGATGTGTGACATATATAATAGATTAAGGAATAGAATACTCGTTAAGGAAGTGTAATTAGAAATAGGTAACTGAATAAGCCTATCTATACCACTATATACTAAGATGTATTATATCTTATTAAACATAAATAGGGTATGTCCCCATTATATATTTTATATACATTTTATGTATTATAGGGTTAGATTATTGCTCACCTGCAAGGATAAGAATTCAAAAACGACAAAGATGTCATAGGGGATCTATTATAAACTAATAGATAAAGAATTATCAGAGTAATTATAACATCTTGTAGGGAATCATATTTCTTTAAAAATATGAATTTTCAAAATAGATTTATTTTCATTCCATATAGAGTAATATATAACATGATAAATGATAATAATACTGTAACACATGGAAGAAATTAATTTCTAATTATATTAAGAAAGGTTTTTCTAGTTTCTAGAATTGATAAGGGTGAAATATTTTAGGTTTATATGCACATTATAATCACAATATAATTTCATTACATATAGAGAATGTTTGTTGCACCTCCCTATAGTCCTTGAAATGATTGGAAACAATTTATCATGTTCAAATTTTTTCTGATTACTTCATAGTGGGATAAAAACATCTTGGTTACTATTACACCCCATGGTGATCCCACCACATTTCTTTCAAATTATGATAAATCTTAGAACATAAGATATCCAAAAGGTATTTTGATATGCTTTGTAAAAAATTCCAAAAAACTTCTATCTGTGGTTGAGGGGGATAAGGAACACTGATAGAAATAAAAACTATGAATTCCATTTAAGAATATTTCGCTATGTAATTTCCTAGTTTATGAAATTAATATGAAATAGTTTTGGGATGTGAACCCCTTCTTATCCATTAGTAGATAAACCTCCTAACCATCCAACCCTACTAATTCTCAATTTTTAGGTTCTTAATAATTATGGTATTCTTGGATTTTATATATTCCTTGTAGTAATTATGGGATTTCAAATATATAGAGGAGATCCTCATGATGGATGTTGGTAAAATCACAACCCTAAATAACATCACATTTAAAAATTATCCCAATTAAGTCAATGAATAAATTGTAGGATTTTAGTCTATAGGTCATGTTTTTCATATTCAAGACTTTTATTCCCCTCATGTAGTCTAGTTGATACATCTTGATCTGGGTAGTAATGATCGTGATGATATTGACAATGATGAGGCTTTGGGGTGAATAAATACCATTAATTATGGGGAGGGTAGTAAAATATATTTCAATTAGTAGATAACATCTATTCAAAATCACACCTAATAAAACAACTTATATTTTAATTAAACTAGCATTTCAAATTTTAGGATAATTAAAGAGATCCTTATCACTTTTTAGGTACCCAAAGTATTTTTGAGGGATTATTCTGATTAGATCAGTTACTAATGTGGGTGATTAGTTTATATAGTTCATTTTTATTATTTTCTAAAAATAGATAAAGGGGAACATAATATGAACCAAGGGAGGTATTTATGAGTCTAAAACTAATGGCCCCCTATATAATTCTATTTTTAGGGGATAAATTTGTGGGAATATGAGAGAATATATGAACTATGTATCAAATGAGTACTAACTTGTAATATCCCAACCTTTCTTGGAGGTAATTAATTATCTAAATGTTGGTTAAAATTATTTTTTGGACAATAAAGTGGTTATTGGGTGTATGGGATGTTTTAGGTGAGTACCAAGAGTGCTATAAATAATGAAAAAAGGAAATATCCCAAATAGTGTGTATTATGTCCTTTCCACATGGTGAGTACAAACCGTTTTTCTAGACAAGAAGAAAATGTGGAAAGACCTTATCTCAGACATATGATAGTGCACAGTCGCCATAATGTTTTCCAAAAAGTGTGAGTTCTACTTGGAAAATGTGAATCTTATCCCCTCTTGGATAGAGGAAGTTTCATGGTTGGTGCATGGTTGGTCTAACCATGTGCCCAAACTGTTCATACACAAAAAAGTGAGAATTTATAATTTCTCCTTCTCAAGATTAAAATTTTCCTCTATAATTTTTCCCATATTACTCTTACAATAGCTTGGGAAATGAACCAAACCCTCCTATAATTCACAGGGATGATTCTCCTTTGATTATTACACATTTGGAGTGTTGTTGGGTGCGAATCGAAGCTCCATGTAAGTCATAGACTCTATTTCCTTCCGTTTTTCAAAGAGTATTGGTGTTATTTTTTCCTCTCCTTACAAATCTCTAAACCCCGATTTTTACAGGGTTTTCTTCATCTTATTGGTAGAGTCCATTTTATATTTAATTAGGGGTTTTATTTGGATGAGCGGTTTTCTTTGAGCTTGAATTTGGGGGTCTTAAATATTTTTCCATTATCATGATAATTTATATGCGTATATTGTTCTTCAAATGTACTAATTTGCTATGTTTTTGTGTATTTAACTAAGGAAATTAATTTGGGTCTTATTGTGAGGTGAGAAACCCATTTATTATTCCCATTGGGTCCGTATCTGATTTGAGATGGGAATTAATTCTACCTATGGGGTATGACAATCCCTTGAAAATGGTGATTTTAAGGGGTAAACATTGAGATATGATCATTTTAAAAATGAATAAGGTGGGATGTTTAAATTCATATATGTGTATGTTTAAAAAGGGGAAATTTAAATTTTTTTTTTTTGTTTTTTGATGTGCCTAAGAGGGTTTTGAAATGGTTTGGATGATATGTTTTGGATTTTATCTAGTTATGGTTCTAAAAGAAGAATATCATGTTTTGAATGGGTTCAATGTTTTAAAATGCGGTTTTAGAATGAATTTTGTTTCGAAATTGGTTTTCTTTATATATTTAAAATAATTTTTTGAAATGTGTCCATGTTTAAACTTTTTATGAAAGAAGTCATAATGATTATTTGAAATGGTTTCAAAGGGTAAATTCTAGATGATCTCAAATGATTATTTTGAATTTCATGTCATCATGGATTATGAAATAATATTGATTCTATTTTTTTCTATATTACAATATGTTTTAAGGGGTGATTGGTTTAATTTGAACTTCTTATAAGAGTTATGGTAGAAAAATGATACATATCGAAATGGTTTAAGGTATGAAAATGGTATATTTATTAAATGGTTAAAGCTGCATGTGCACATGGCATAGTTGTATGTTTTTTGAGTTAGGAGGTTTGTTTGAGACTTTATTATCTAATCTTTGGACTGGGGAACATTTTTGGGGTTAGGAAAGACTAGTGATCTAGGCTCCCATCGATAATTTGTTTGAGTTAGGATGTTTGACTGATGCTCTATGCTTCAAACATAGGGACTAAGGTTCCCTTTTTTCAATTTGTGCTATACTGAGGGTCAAGGACCACCTATGTTTAACATGGTTAGGTTTTCGGACTAAGGATCTATGATCCCAATATTTTCATGGTTTGGGATGCTGAGTGAGGCTCTTTGATTCCAAAACATATGGACATATCTTGACTACCGAAATGAGGTTATGGATGAAATGGGATAATTTGGTTGGTTTAGATAATAGAACATTAATGAAAAAATAGTTAATTAATATTCATCTAAAAGTTAGATATATTCTTTTATTCTAGTTTTTTTATTTGACCATTATTTTCTATATAAACTATTGTACTAACCATTTATTGTTTATACACCATTGGTGTTGACATATTGAGTTTTACTCACACCCTACTCAGTTTCCATGGAACTTGGGCACCAAAAAAGATACTAATATTTTCTTGTACAGGTTCAAGATAGGGCTCTACATTTTGGTTAGTGCATGGGGTGATGAGTTAGATAATGGCAGGTTAAGACCATGTTGGGGATCAGGTCCATGTTCAAGATATTTCAGTAGCTTTGGTTTTTCCATTTACTTGTATGACTGCCTGACCTGTAGTGCACTCATCGTATTATTATAGTATGTGCAGCTTAATAATTTATTATATTTTTTAAATTTTTCCTATTTAATTTTCTTGTTATTTTATTTTATCAGTTTATGTTTCTTCTATTATGTAATTACTCTAAAAAGTTGGTATAGTCTCCTTATGTTTTTATTTAGTCAGGCATTGCTAGTCAGCAGCCTTTGGCGTATTGGGAGGTGCAACTGCAGTCATGTGGTGACCCGACTCCAGGAAATGGTCATAATGGCTATCGGGTCAGAGATGTTACAAAGTAGAATCAGAGATGGTGTATTTGGTATTACTATTTTATAAAGGTATATAATAGACTAGGATCTTGTTGGGGCTTTTTAATGACATAATGCATGGGTACCTTTAGTCACACATATGGTGGAAAACCAAGTTTATAGGGGTTATAATTGATGTTCTATTTGTTACTTTTATTGTTGGTTGATACTTCCACCTTGAGTGGTGCACATGGATTTGATATTATTGATTTATGAGGGTTTCTCTCTAGGCCCAGTATATAAGGAGAGGGTGTGTGGGTTCATGTATCATGTTAAAAAAAATTAATTAAAATTAAAATTGTTTGACAAGTTTATTAAAGAAAATTATTTCAAATATGAATTTGAATAATTTTTGTATTTTTGAAATGTTAGAAATTATAATAGTTTTGAAGTTGTAAATTCATGGGTTTTAAAATGAAAAAATTTTAAATTTTAAACATTAGGTTTTAAATTAAAATGATTAGTTAAGAATGGAAATGTGAAAATGAATGGTCCTTTTGGGATGATAGTGTTGGTATCCCAAGTGTTGTGTTTTGACCTTATGTGTAGGTGGTTTGGGTAGTTAGAGTTCTCAATTTTGATACCTGGTTCTTGGGTCATGAGGCTTTGTTGAGTTTTGGGGAATGGTAAAAGAGATATGCTTCATGTGTCAATGGTGGGGTTGTGTGGACTTTGGGCCAGGAGATTTCATCTAGTAATGTCAGTGTGGTAACACTTGTCGGTCATGATGTATTTGGTTGTATGTTGGATCGTAAGGAAGTTACTTGGGTCTTGGTGACCTTTGGGGGTCATGATCATGTGATTTGTGTTTTGGGCCCTAGATTATGTGTTCCTATTGTTGTGCTGATGTGAGAGTATGGGTATCCTTGGTGTGAAACCTAGAAAAATGGTTTCTTCAGTGAGTTAGACGCAATATGTTTTGGAATGGGGTCAGGAGTGTTGCTATTGAGCATCAATTTGTTGTGTATTAATGTGTGTGACTTAGATGGATCTAGAATCCTTTGTTAGTTGTTACTCCAGTCTAGGGATTTTGTTCTGTTTGACCATTGATGTGACATGTGACAGGGGTTAGATGGGGTTGTTAGTTGTTTTTCTGAGTGTATAGATAATGTGTATGGTTTGGAATATAATAGTAGAACAAAGATAGTATTTCATAGTGCCAAAATTCCATTTAGGGATAATTTGGGAAGGCATTGGTTTTGAAAACATGAATCTATTTGTGGTTATGAGATGATTGTTTTGGAAAATTTAGGGAAACCTCAAGGAAGGTTGGCCTAGTGTTTCTGGTTCTTTAAAATGTATAATAGAGGTGGTCTCTTCATAGTTTGAATTGATACATGGTGGGATCCACTGAGTTTTTTGTAAAATATCATGGTTATTACTTTGTTTCTTTTTATGGGAGGCACATGGCTTCTTATAGTTGGTTTGAAAAGTTAGTTTCAAAAGGATATAAATTTTGGGTGTCTAACCCATCAATTTTTATGATGATTAATGGAGGTCGTGATTTTGATTTTGGGAAGACAAGAAAAGGGTGACCAAATCATGGGTGGATGATTTTTTATGGTGGTGACACCTGTATTTAGGGTGGTCACATGATTTGGGATATTTTTATGAATGGTATAGTTTTTTATTTACATATTTAGAATACCTTGAATTTGATGAGGATGAAGGAACAACAAGCATGGTTAGATGAGGCAGAGGGTGTCTTGGAATAGCTTTGGTGATGTATGAATCATGTGATCCACAGTCAAGTTCTATGTGTGGTCATAGAAATGTGTAAGAAATAGAGGGGTCTGATGAATTACATATGTGGCCATGTGTTAGGAAGGTATGATAGCATTTGCGATTGGTGAAAAGGTTTCTTAGGATAAGAACCTTCCATTATTTTGTGTGATCATAGTGGTAATAACATGTTATACGTAAGATAGTTAGGTTTCATATCGGTGTGGTGGTCATTTTATTTTCGTATAAATCAATAGGGTTGTGCAAAATGGACTTTAATTTGAAATTGAATTTGGTTCTAAAGGGAATGTTGGGTCATGACCTCTAAGCAGAGCATCAAGAATCAGAATTTATTTTTTTTGGAAATCCCATTCAATTTTTGGTGAGTGTACGTTGATCAAAAATTGGTCGGTAGTTAATCCCAATACTTTTAGTAGTTTAACAGGTCCCAATGATTTGGATGTGACATTAGTGGTGGATAATTTGTAGTGGCATTCATCGATGAATTATTAGCATACTTTTAGCAAGAGATGATGATGCCCAATATCTTAACATCATCAAAGGTATCATGAGAGAGATTAAGATTTACACCAAGATACCTAAATGTATTTTTGTTAGATATGGAGCCTCTTGGAGGATATTCTCATGGGGTGTTAGATATGGATCCATATTTTGGAGATCACACCCTCGACTGGTTATTTGAGAGGTCCTTGGTATGGATCAGATATAGATGAATCGCATGTGTTCTATTCCAAAAATCTGAGATTGAGTTATGGGAGATGATTTTTAGTTTCTCTATAGGGTGTTGGATGGCCATGTTCATGTTTCTAGGTTCATATTGTGATTGAGGTATTGGCCATGGTGGTTGAAATATATTGAATAATGTAGTGAAAATGATACTCTTATGTTTGGGAGAGGTATTCCAATCATGAATGTGTGGAGCATGTCGTAGAGTGAATGTGGTGGCATAGGGATGGAAATGAAAAACCTATGAGGAACAAGTTTGGAATCCTTAAAAAATTATTTATTGGCCTTGGACGTTGGCACGCGCGTCGCAACGCGTGCAAATTTGCGAATTTTATAACCAACTGGCTACTGTAAAAGTGGCGAGCAGGGTCGAACCACAGAGAGCACGGAATCTAGTCCACTAAAAATATTTCGTTGGACAATGTTTAGATGGACAAGGTTTGAGGGAATTCCTATTTTTGAGTTTTCTCTTTTTTTTTATTTAAACTAAAAGGTGAGAAGACAAAAGATAAAAAGAAAATTGCAAACGGAAATGATGATGGATTCTAAGTCAACAAAATGTGTCGGGGATGTTGGTGTCACAATTAAATTATCACGCAACCGTGCAAGGTATTCTTTATGTGATTAAATATTTATCCTGTTTAGTTATCGCCAGTTCCAAAAATATGTGCATTTTTTAGATGCTCAATTTTAATTTCCCAATTTTATTTAAAGTCCCGTTCTCTGGTGTCATAAATAAATTAGAAAACTCGTTCAAGCCCCGAACTACATGGCGAAATGACACAACCCGTTTCTCACAAAGTTGTGTCACTAATTTGCACCTACCATCAGTCAACGCGGTTTACCTTCTCGGACCGCCGCGTCGACTTATAATTAAAATGGCCAGTTTCAATTTCAGCAATTAATTCAGTGCAAAAATAATTTAAACAGATAAATATTCAATTAAAATAAATTTAACTGACAATTAATCATCAAATAGTACGTTGCATGGCATGCGCAATAATTTAATCATTCAACCAACATCCCGACACTAAGAAAATTACCCCGACATCACAACTAAACAAATCAACGCAGTAATAAAATGATATGTCATGTAAAACAACACTGCGTTACCAAAAAGATGATCGTGTCCGTCTCTATTTCCACCGTGCGCACCAACCTTCGGCACGTGATGATGTCACGCACCAACTTCGCGACCACCGGAACAAAAGACGTTGGCGATGGAGTAGATGCTGGTCCGCTGCGGCGACCGTGGCCGGTGCTCGGACAGTCGTCGGCCGGTGCGCTTGAACAAGATCCGGAAAGCTCTCCTCCGCTTCTAAAGTCCTGTCTTTTAGCAAGTCGACCAAAATAAACCTGCGGAGAGGGGTTCGAGGGGCTGTCCGGATGAGATGGAGGGTGCCGGAAAAAGAGGGAGCCGCCGGAAAGAGGCGCGACCAAGGGAGAGGGGCTGCCGGAAAGCTGTGCGAGGCAGGGTGGTGGTCCGGCCGAGAGGCTGGTGAGGGAGTGCGGCCAGGGGGAGGGCCGTCGGCTGGTGAGGGCGAGGGAGACGGACAGGGTGGCGGACTGGGGAGGGAGTCGGCCAGGTAGGGTGCGGCGAGCGAGGAAGAAGGCCGGGGCGGCTGGGGGTGCGCACGGCCAGGAGAAGAGGAGGCGGCCGTGGGTGAGAGGCGAGGGGGAGCGCCGGTTCGTGAGGAGGCTGCGGGCGCCGGGGTGGCGGAAGGAATCCCCTGAGGAGGCTGCGGGCGCCGGGGTGGCGGAAGGAGCGGGGAGCTGTGTACGTGAAGGCAGGGGCGGCCGAGATTTTTTTTAGGCCGGCGGTTGAGGGGAGAGCGGGTCAAGGGGGAGGGGGGGCGGCGGGTGAGGGAAGTAAGGGGGGGGGGGAAAGATTCAAAATTCAAAAAAAAAATGTTAAATGTTAATCAAATAATAATAACATAATTAAATATATAAAATTCTAATTAACTAAACTAAAAATAATAATTAAGAGAAATGTTAATGAAACTAATACTAATATATAAAATTAATATAAACTAATAAAAATACTAAAATACTAATATCAATATATAGATTAACTAAAAATTATCCAAAATAACTAAATTACTATAAACCTACAAAAATACTAAAAAATATTAAAAATGTTTAAACTAATTAATTAAAACTAAGTTAAAAAAAATAAAAATAAAATAAAAAATAAATGTAAAAATCCATGTACATCAAATCCCCCACACTTAAACTTTTGCACTCCTGGGCAAAACAATCCGAAATAAAACACAAGTGGTCCTGTAGACAAATCCAAACATCGAAATTACAAGTTCAAAAATTGTCAATCTCTTTCCTCATAATATATCATGCTTCATTTAAAACTTCAGTTTCAAAAAAATTGTTCTTTCGCTTGCATTTTTTTTCAAAACAAGTATGTGCACTCATTCATCATGTGACCTACCTCACCATCACTCTCATCTCTCAAAAACATTTGATCAACGTTTTTCTCAGTTCTCATACACATGCAGGCTTACCATAGGCTTGCCATGAATTTCACCTCTCCACTAGTGGAAATCAAAAGAATGCACCAATCTCAAGGACTTTACATGAGGTTCAAATGTTTCTGAAGCTGTGGGACGGTGGGTAAAAAAAATTGACATTTTTTTGGTAAAAAGGAGGGTTGAATCTTGAAATAAATGCATGATAAGTCAATCTAAATGTCTCCCTCAAACTCTCGCTCCCCCACACTTAAAACACTGCTTGTCCCCAAGCATATGATAAGCCAATGTTCCGCTCTCTTTTTTTTCACTTTTTTTTAGACACAACTCACGCATAATATGGTCAGGAAAAACTGGTGAGTATCAACCCAAAAACCCCATGGAATAAATGTCAGACAATAATCCCAAAGAAAGGTACACAAGTAGCATATACGATGTAACATCTGAATGAAGGTAGGTCATATAGAAAACTTTCTAGTTCCTGGAGTAATGGATCATCACTTTAATAGGTATCCCCAAAGTCGAGGGTTACCGCGTAATGACCACCAATGTACCCATTGTTGGAACTGAAAAGGGTTCTATATTCCTATATCAAAATAATATGAAATGAATGTCGCTACTGTGAAAAAGAACTCATATGATCAGGATGGAATAATGTCAATCCATGGACATCAAATGACTCACTGCCCCTCGAAGAACCCTCTCCATGAGTAAGTCTCTCTCCCCCACACTTAGATTGAAATAATCATGCAAAAATCCAAGAAATTGGTAGGGAAGGGTATCGGCTAGGGCTCATCCTAAAAGGATCCTGCATGGCTTCTAAGGGCTATACGAAGGAGAAAATGTTTGGGTGGCTCAGTGGGTCAACGGGGCTAAAATATCAAACAGATGCCTCGATCATTTTAGTGCAACTTTCAAAAATTCCAAACGCTTTGATGGAAAAACATGGCAAGTTCTAGAAGACAAAACATGGTTGAGATTCCCTCAAGAAAAAGAGAAATAAGAGATGATTTTGAAATGGATTAGAGTCCTCACGGGTATGGAAATAGAATGTTGGACAGAACAGATGAGAATGAGTGCAAATAAGTGTCTCAAAAATATTCAAGTTTTTGAAAAATCTTTCGAAGCATGAAATAATATCAGGAATCATCTAAGTCATGAGGTCAAGGATTAAAGAAATCCAGAACAAGAATCAGGTGCTCAAACTGCCTAGGGACACAAGTGGTATGTTCCCGACTGGGTTGCGGTAAAAATACAACAGTTCTTATGTGGGTTCATGAATGACAGGAGTGTTAGTTTTTTTTTCACATGGTGTTTTTGGAAGCAGAAAATATGGAGAAAATTAAAATACTTCCCTGTGTAAGTGCAGATAGATGCGGAGAGGCTGCCTGTATCCGATGAAGTTCCAGAAAGGATGTACCTGTAAAATCTACATATGGACAACACATACCCGCATCATATGATAAAGATAACACCAAGAATCATCTAAATAGAAGCAGAGATGCAGAAGAGTGACAGGTGCATACAGATATCAGGAGGAGCTAAAAGAAAAATCACACATGCCATGTTTTATTTTATTTTATTTTTTTTCAAACAAATTAGAACAGGTAAAAGGAGAAAAAAGGGGGGGGAAATGAAACTGGAACATGGGTTGCCTCCCAGGAAGCGCTAAGTTTTACGTCTTCAGCCAGACGGATGGACAATGTTCAATCGTCTTGGTCCATCAGCTCAGAATTCCTCTGCCTCTTACGAGAACTAGTGGCTGTATCCTCGATCTCACGGGGACGCTTGGTGGGATTAACCACCTCCGGAGCAAAGTGAGCGTGAAGCTGGTGAGGGAGGAACGGAATCTGTGCTCTTTGTGGTGGTCCTGGATGCTGAGCACGAATCTCCAGTGAAAGTTCATCAAGCCGGCGCTCGATATCAGCCAGCTCCTGAGTTATCCGTCGTACTAAGTCAGAGGGAGACGGAACAAGCGCATCGATGACCACAGAAGAATCAGAAGAGCTAGAAATTTTTCTTTTTAGCTGCATTCACAAAGCAGATAGAGAGATAGAGATAGAGTAAGAAAACAAAGATCAAAGAATGAAGAAGCAGTCAGGTTGCCTCCCGATCAGCGCTAAGTTTTACGTCTTCAGCCAGACGGATAACTTCTCATTGCAATTGTAGTTCTTCAATGATACCTATTTTATCCGAAGTGTGGTAAAGTTTAAGGCGTTGACCATTTACATTGAATGGGGGCATCTTCCCATCAGAAATTTCGACAGCACCATGTGGATAAACAATTGTGACGGTGTAAGGACCTGACCACTTCGACTTGAGTTTTCCAGCCATGATTCGAAGTCGTGAGTTGAAGAGGAGAACTTTGTCGCCTGTTGAAAAATTTCTTTGTTGGATCCGTTTGTCATGCCAGGCTCGAGTTTTCTCTTTGTAAATCAAAGCATTGTCATATGCTTCTCTCCTCATCTCATCCAGTTCATTCATTTGTAGAAAACGCTTCTCTTGGGCAGTTTTGAGATCAAAATTCAGTTTCTTCACAGCCCAATAAGCTTTATGTTCCAATTCTACAGGTAAGTGGCAGGTTTTCCCAAAGACCAACCTATATGGGGACATTCCAATGGGTGTCTTGTAGGCAGTTCTGTAGGCCCATAGTGCATCATCAAGTTTGGTGACCCAATATTTCCTAGATGTACTTACAGTTTTCTCCAAAATACCCTTAATTTCTCGGTTTGAAACCTCAGCTTGGCCATTGGTCTGTGGATGGTATGGGGTGCTCATGTAGTGGTGACATCCATGGCGAGTCATTAGCTTCTGAAACAATGCATTATTGAAGTGGGTACCACGGTCACTGATGATTAGCCTTGGAATTCCGAACCGGGTAAAAATGTGTTGCTTCAAAAATTTAATGACGACTCGAGCAGTATTTTCCGAGAGTGCCTCAGCTTCCACCCATTTTGACACATAGTCCACATAGACAAGGATATAGGATTTCCCAAAAGATTTAGGAAAAGGACCCATGAAGTCAATTCCCCATATGTCAAAAATTTCAATTCCCATGATTGAATGTTGTGGCATTTCGCGCTTCCAGCTTATACCCCCGGTTCTTTGGCATTTGTCACAATTCATGACGAATTCACGAATATCACGATTCATGGTCGGCCAGTACAAACCACATTGTAACACCTTGCTGATTGTTCGATGAATCCCATGGTGTCCTCCAGCTTCTCCAGTATGGCATAAGTTCAAAACACTCTCCACATCTTCTTCAGGGATGCATATTCTTATCATTCCATCCGCACAGTCTTTGAAAAGTAAAGGATCATCCCAGTAGTAATGTCGTGATTCATTCAGAAATCTTTTCCTCTGTTCCTTTGATAAATCTGGATGTATCACACCTGAAGCTAAGTAGTTCACGAAATCAGCATACCAAGGTGTGATTGTCTCAATGGCATAGAGTTGTTCGTCAAGAAATGTTTCAGTGATTAGTTCGACATTGATTTCACTTGTGTCATGGTCGAGGCGTGATAAATGATCAGCAACGACGTTCTCTGTTCCCTTTTTGTCCCTGACTTCAATGTCAAATTCCTGAAGTAACAGTATCCATCGAATGAGTCTCGGTTTTGCATCTTTCTTGGCCATTAGATACCGAAGTGCCGCATGATCCGTATAGACAGTGACTTTTGAGAACAACAGATGGGATCGAAATTTATCAAAGGCAAAAACAACTGCTAGAAGCTCTTTTTCAGTTGTTGTGTAGTTATGTTGGGCCTCATTCAAAGTTCGGCTAGCATAGTAGATTGGCCTAAAGATCTTTTCTTTTCTTTGCCCCAAGGCATCTCCAACTGCCCAGTCACTAGCGTCACACATTAACTCGAATGGTTGCTCCCAATCAGGTGAAATCATTATTGGGGCTTCAACCAAACGCTGCCTTAATAATTTAAATGCTTCCTGACATTCAGGGCCGAAGTGGAACGTGACATCTTTTCCCAACAGATTCGTAAGGGGTCGGGCAATAACAGAGAAATCCTTGATGAAGCGTCTATAGAATCCAACGTGCCCAAGAAAACCTCGAATAGAACGAACTGAAGAAGGCATGGGTAACTCAGAGATTATACTAATCTTTGCGGAGTCAACTTCAATTCCTTTCTTTGAAATTTGATGGCCTAAGACTATTCCACTTTGGACCATGAAGTGTGACTTTTCCCAATTAAGTACCAGATTCTTTTCTTCGCATCTTGCCAAAACCTTATCCAAATGTTCCAGACAGTCATCAAAAGAATTTCCATACACTGAGAAGTCGTCCATGAAAATTTCCAAGAACTCTTCAATCAGGTCATAGAATATTGCCATCATGCATCGTTGAAATGTGGCTGGAGCATTACACATTCCAAAAGGCATTCGCCTATAAGCAAATGTACCATATGGACAAGTGAACGTGCTTTTCTCTTGATCCTCTGGTGTCACTACTATTTGATTATAGCCCGAATATCCATCCAGAAAACAGTAGTAATCTCGACCTGCCAATCGTTCAAGGATTTGATCAATAAAGGGTAATGGGAAGTGATCCTTTCTAGCGGCATCATTCAATTTCCGATAGTCGACGCACACTCTCCATCCAGTCACTGTTCTTGTGGTTATCAATTCTCCTTTATCATTCTCGACCACTGTGGTTCCACCCTTTTTAGGTACCACTTGCAACGGGCTAACCCACTGACTGTCGGAGATTGGAAAAATTAAACCGGCATCAAGAAGTTTAATGACTTCTTTCTTGACTACTTCTTTCATGGGAGGTGTCAAGCGTCGTTGCGGTTGCCTGCAGGGTTTTGAATTATCTTCCATATGTATTCTGTGAGTATAGATGGCAGGACTTATACCTTTTAGATCAGCAATCGTCCAACCTATTGCTGGTTTCCTTTGTGACAGGACATTGAGTAATTTGCTCTCTTGTTCACTCGAAAGATTGGCATTTATGATGACTGGTAAGGTGTTTAAATCTCCCAAGTAGCTATATCTCAGGTTTGATGGAAGAGGTTTAAGCTCAAGAGTTGGAGGCTTTTCAAGTGATGGAGTAAGTGAAGTGAATTCTTGTCTATCTAAAGGCTCGACTATATTCCTGATGAATTCCACTTCCTCGATTGATTCAGTGAACTCTTTATTTTCTTTGTGCAAATCTGCGAGGTCCAACACATCGCTTGCAAACTCATCCCATTCTTCAATCATATCCAGGAAATGATAGTCTGCCACAGATGGTTTTTCCATGGCCTTTAGGACATCAAATGTTATGTTCTCATCCCCAATTCTAAAAATCAACTTTCCCTCTTGGACATCAACCAGTGCTCTGCATGTCGCCAAGAATGGTCTCCCGAGAATGAGTGGGACGTCCTTATCTTCTTCCATATTGAGGACAATGAAGTCAGCAGGGAAGTAATATTTATCAACCTTGACAAGAACGTCCTCTAGAATCCCTCGAGGATGCTTCACTGATCGGTCAGCCATTTGCAAGGCGACTCTCGTTGGCTTTAATCCGGTGATTCCCAGTTCTTCAAGGATTCCAGACGGCATGAGATTGACACTAGCTCCGAGGTCTCACAAAGCTCTTCCGAATTGACATCCTCCAATATTGCAAGGAATAGTGAAACTCCCAGGGTCTCTTAGTTTTGGAGGTATGGATCTGGGTATGACTGCTGAACATTCCTCGTGCATTATGACCGTTCCCACATCATCTAATTTTCTTCTTTTTGACAGAAGTTCTTTGAGAAATTTGGCATAGTGGGGCATTTGTGTGATGGCTTCCGCAAAAGGAATATTTATTTGAAGCTTTTTGAACATCTCCATGAATTTTGAAAATTGAGCATCCAACTTCCTTTGCTTCAGTCTTTGTGGAAATGGAGGAGGTGGTATGTGGGCTTTCGCTCTTTCGTTGAGTGCCTTATTTTCCTTCTCCTTTCTTGCCTTTTCATTTTTTGCAAGTATGTTTCGATCTTCCTCCTCCTTGGGTTCAAGTTGGATTGCTTTGTTTGTTGAGTCGCCATTTTCAGTGGAAGGTATAGGCGTCTCATCTGTTGGTTGAACATCAGGCTTTTGGTGCTCTGGTAACTGTGTGCCACTTCGCAATGTGATGGCTTTTGCTTCTTCTCTTGGGTTGACTCTTGTGTTGCTTGGTAGAGTTCCTTGCTGTCGGTTTTGCAATTGTGCGGCTAACTGACCGACTTGATTTTCAATGTTGCGCATGGAAGCCTGTAAGTTTTGGGTTGCCATCTCTTGTGATTCAAACCGTGATTGATTGGACATCATTAACTTTGCTATAGTTTCTCCCCAATCTTTTTGACCTTGTGTTGCAGCAGGGCCACAGTCTGTTGTTTGCTTTTTCTCCTTATACTGCTGTTGCTGATGGAACGGTGGTCGGTATTTCTGTTGAGACCCTTGCTCTTATGGTTGCATGGCGGGTCTGAAGGTAGGTTGAGCAGTGAATCCAGGTGGACCCATGTTATGGTTCATCGGCTGAGTAGCCACTGGTTCCTTCCAACCTTGATTTTGGGTATTGCCTTGCCAGTTTGTGTTGTAATTGTTCCCATAATTTCCACGGTTGTAACTAAAGAAGTTAGCTTCAGAAATCTTGGTCTCTGTAGTGTTATATGGACACATGGAATAATCATGAGGACCACCACAGTGTGGACAGTGTTCAGCTTGAACAACATGGACTGGCTTAGGTGGGTTTATTGACAAGTTTTCAATCCTCTTGTTGAGAGCTTCAAATTGTGCAGCCATGAATGTCTGAGTATCAACGTGATGCACTCCTGCCTTTCGTCGTGAAAAATCTTCTGGGCACTGGAAACTGTGTTCGGCCATGTTTTGAATCAATATGTACAGGTCCTCAGGATCCATTTCCATGAACGCGTTTCCAGTAGCTGTGTTGATGGCAGACTTACTCTCGGATTGAAGTCCATAGTAGAAAGCTTGCAGCTGGTTTGCCAACTTCATCCCATGATGGGGGCAACGTCTTAACATGGATTTGAATCTTTCCCAAGCTTCTCCTAACGATTCGTATTCACTTTGACAAAAGGAGTTGAGGTCTCTCTTGTTTTTCAATGATTGGGCTGTTGTGTAATATCGATCAAGGAATTTTCTTCTCAACACTTCCCATGTGAAAACTGTTTCGGGGTCGAGACTCTCCAACCAGTCCTTTGCTTTCCCTTGCAACGAAAATGGAAACAGTCGTAGGATCAACGCATCATCCGTTACTCCGTTATATTTAAATGTGTCACAGACTTCAAGAAATCTGTTCACATGCATATAAGGGTCTTCGCTGCTCAATCCATGAAACTGTGCATGTTGTTGGAGCAGGTTGATCGTGGACGGCTTCAATTCAAAGTGCGTTGCTTGAATCCTGGGTCGTGTTATTCCTAAGCTTATTCCGACTGTGTTGGGTCGCAACTCTTGTCTCATAGTAGTCCTAGGTCTTTGATTATCGAGACGGTTTTGGAAAAGTGGATGGACTTGTCCACTAGGAAGTGTCGGAATATGAGTTTCAACGCTTTCCGCAGGTGGATGCATTGCGTTTGCAGCTGAGGTACCGACTTGTTCTTTTCCCTTTCTTTGATGTTCAAGTTGTGGATCATGGGGTGTGTCGTTCTTTGACGGATCAGAAGTACGAGTGTTCACCATTTAGGCGAACAGTGCCTAAAGCAAGGTCTACTTGAAAATTTTTTAATGCTAGACGTGCGCGTGCTCCCCGAAAACGGCGCCAGAAATTTGGCACGCGCGTCGCAACGCGTGCAAATTTGTGAATTTTATAACCAACTGGCTACTGTAAAAGTGGCGAGCAGGGTCGAACCACAGAGAGCACGGAATCTAGTCCACTAAAAATATTTCGTTGGACAATGTTTAGATGGACAAGGTTTGAGGGAATTCCTATTTTTGAGTTTTCTCTTTTTTTTATTTAAACTAAAAGGTGAGAAGACAAAAGATAAAAAGAAAATTGCAAACGGAAATGATGATGGATTCTAAGTCAACAAAATGTGTCGGGGATGTTGGTGTCACAATTAAATTATCACGCAACCGTGAAAGGTATTCATTATTTGATTAAATATTTATCCTGTTTAGTTATCGCCAGTTCCAAAAATATGTGCATTTTTTAGATGCTCAATTTTAATTTCCCAATTTTATTTAAAGTCCCGTTCTCTGGTGTCATAAATAAATTAGAAAACTCGTTCAAGCCCCGAACTACACGGCGAAATGACACAACCCGTTTCTCACAAAGTTGTGTCACTAATTTGCACCTACCATCAGTCAACGCGGTTTACCTTCTCGGACCGCCGCGTCGACTTATAATTAAAATGGCCAGTTTCAATTTCAGCAATTAATTCAGTGCAAAAATAATTTAAACAGATAAATATTCAATTAAAATAAATTTAATTGACAATTAATCATCAAATAGTACGTTGCATGGCATGCGCAATAATTTAATCATTCAACCAACATCCCGACACTAAGAAAATTACCCCGACATCACAAATAAACAAATCAACGCAGTAATAAAATGATATGTCATGTAAAACAACACTGCGTTACCAAAAAGATGATCGTGTCCGTCTCTATTTCCACCGCGCGCACCAAGCTTCGGCACGTGATGATGTCACACACCAACTTCGCGACCACCGGAACAAAAGACGTTGGCGATGGAGTAGATGCTGGTCCGCTGCGGCGACCGTGGCGGGTGCTCGGACAGTTGGCGGCCGGTGCGCTTGAACAAGGTCCGGAAAGCTCTCCTCCGCTTCTAAAGTCCTGTCTTTTAGCAAGTCGACCAAAATAAACCTGCGGAGAGGGGTTCGAGGGGCTGGCCGGATGAGATGGAGGGTGCCGGAAAAAGAGGGAGCCGCCGGAAAGAGGCGCGACCAAGGGAGAGGGGCTGCCGGAAAGCTGTGCGAGGAAGGGTGGTGGTCCGGCCGAGAGGCTGGTGAGGGAGTGCGGCCAGGGGGAGGGCCGTCGGCTGGTGAGGGCGAGGGAGACGGACAGGGTGGCGGACTGGGGAGGGAGTCGGCCAGGTAGGGTGCGGCGAGCGAGGAAGAAGGCCGGGGCGGCTGGGGGTGCGCACAGCCAGGAGAAGAGGAGGCGGCCGTGGGTGAGAGGCGAGGGGGAGCGCCGGTTCGTGAGGAGGCTGCGGGCGCCGGGGTGGCGGAAGGAATCCCCTGAGGAGGCTGCGGGCGCCGGGGTGGCGGAAGGAGCGGGGATCTGTGTACGTGAAGGCAGGGGCGGCCGAGATTTTTTTTTAGGCCGGCGGTTGAAGGGAGAGCGGGTCAAGGGGGAGGGGGGGGCGGCGGGTGAGGGAAGTAAGGGGGGGGGGGAAGATTCAAAATTCAAAATAAAAAAATGTTAAATGTTAATCAAATAATAATAACATAATTAAATATATAAAATTCTAATTAACTAAACTAAAAAAAATAATTAAGAGAAATGTTAATGAAACTAATACTAATATATAAAATTAATATAAACTAATAAAAATACTAAAATACTAATATCAATATATAGATTAACTAAAAATTATCCAAAATAACTAAATTACTATAAACCTACAAAAATACTAAAAAATATTAAAAATGTTTAAACTAATTAATTAAAACTAAGTTAAAAAAAATAAAAAAAAATAAAAAATAAATGTAAAAATCCATGTACATCAGACGTGGTGATCAATTGATCCAAACAATGGCATTATGCTCGGGTTTTTTTAAAAATAAATCTCTGATTTCTATGTTAGAGTCGTTGATCTGTATGATAATCCATAAAAATAGTTGATGGAAATAGAGGTTGGGTGTTAAAACATCATCAAAGGTCAGGAATGAAATTAGGAAAGTGTGTTTAGGTGACATTGGATTGAATTTAATGGAGAAGGAATCTTGGTGATGTGAAAAAGAAACATTCCAATAGAGAATCCATACATTACATGATGCTTTAGCAAGGGACAGATTGACTCAATGGGGAAAATGAGTGAAAGTGGTTAGTTTTAAACTACCTTTGATGGATTTTTTGGAATGTTAAGTTCATTTATAAAATAGAAATTGGTACTAATGGAGAACCTAGTTATCCTTATTTAATGTGGGAATAATATATCTGTTTTATTTCATAATTTTGTGGGTGTTGAGGATCATGTTGATGGCATAGAGAGTAATTGGTTCCTTGATGGTAGAGTTTTACCAGAAGTTGAACAATGATTCTGGCATATAAATTAGATAATGGTGGAATTTCTTAGGTGAAAAGGATACATGGGTAGGTGAAAATGGTATCATGTCAACACTGGAAGATGAATTTTTTGGGATAAACAATTTGGGGATGGTTCGACATGGTATTGTAAGATGAAGAAGTGTGGTTAGTATAAGAATTATTTATTATAATGTTTTAGAGGAATGTTTTTTTGAAATGGATGGAGAACTTTAGAGAGGTTAATATATTCATACCCCTCAAATTTATATTGTATGTATGTTCACTCTATGTTTTTTTCATGAAAAGGAGGTATTTTAGAGTTGGGTGGAGTTCTCTTGGATGTTTGGTTGTAGTGAGTTAGTAAATGCATCGAGTATGTTTAGAATTTTGAGTTAAGGTTTAATTGGTTAATTTTTTAATGGTGGAGGATCCCAACACTAGGATGTGGTGGTCATTAGCTAAATTATATGGTGGGGATCAACATAGTGATAAATTGGTTGGTTGATGATATGATATGTGATATGGGTTGGATGGGCTCCGGTGATTTCCATCTTGGTGTTTCAGATTTGGTAATGATCTTTGGTTGTGGATTCTACTCGTTGAGTACATTGAGATAAAGATTATGCTTGGGTAGTATTTTTGATGTTCAGATATAGAGTGAGGCCATTGGACTTCATGTTTTGGACTGATATAGGTTGATAAATGTTTTTGGAATATACATGTTCCTTTGGTGATGTTGATCTTGGGTACCATAATAATTTGGGAAACTTGGTGAGATGGGGAAAGGTGAAACGGGACATGATTTTTCGAGATGATCAAACCAAAGGTGTTCCAGTTTTCTCTCCTAGGGTACTATAGTTACATTATGGTATTCTCTTGGGCAGTGATTCAATGAAATTTCCCAGATACTTCTATTGTGGTTGGTGTTTATAATGATATGTTTGAGGTGGACGCATCCTTCGATGAGTATCGGGTTTAGACTGGTTCTTTCGTCTGAGCCTGGTTACAGAACAACCATGTTCATGAGGAAACATTGGATTTGATGGTTAGTAGGTGTGACTAGTGGCCAGAAATTTTGTTCTTAATGGCTCACCAAGGCTTCGAAGTGCAGCTCAAGGATGAGTTCTTATAAGGAGGGGAGGTTGTAAGATCCCAACCTTATGTGGTGAAGTTACTTTTAAAAAAAAATTAAACATAACTTCTTTTGTCTAATTAATATGTGATGTTTCAAGGGGTGTCCCAGGGGTTCTTGACATGAAAGGATATGTAAAGAGTCCAAGTAGTGTGTAACTCACTATTGGTACACATTTATTACTAACTACATGACTTGTTAGGGAAACCATGTGGCTAGACCTCCTATTAGATATATGATACAACAAATACACCACATGTTTTAACTAAATTTGTGGTTACTCTAGGGAGAATGTGTGACATTTACCTCATGGACAGTGGGAGCCTCATCGTTGTTGTACAGTTTGGATGACCGTGCGGCCCTTGAAAAGTTAGTATTTTGTAATTTTCCCCTCATAGGATTAAATGATTATCCCTACAAATTTCTCCATATTCCTCATCCACCAACTTTGGAGATGAACCAATACATCATAGACTTCCACGGTATAATTCTACTTTTAGTTATAGGAATTTGGAGTTTTTTTTGTGTGAATCGATGCTTTGGGTATGTCTTTGACTATGTTTCCTTCCATTTGGTAAAAGAGTATTGGTGTGTTGTTTCCTCTCCTTCTGAAGTTATGAACCCTATTTTTTCTATGTAATTTAGTTTGTATCTAGGCTTACTTTTGGATGATAATTTTTCTATGATCATGAGTTAGGTGGTCTTAAGTATTTTACCCATAATCTTGATGTTTTATTTGTATATTTGTGTGTGCCCCTGTACTTCCTTTTTTTGTGTCTTCTACTAAGGAATGTAATTTGGTCTATATTTTAAGGTGTAAAACCCTTTTTTGGTCCGAATTGGGTCCATTGATGATTTCTGATGATAGATGGGGCTACCCATGGGGTATGAAATACCCTTGGAAATTTTTAATTGAAAGGTTAAACATTGAGATATGGAAATTTCTTAGAATTAATATTTTATGACTGTTTAATTGATTTATGGTTATGGTTATACATTGTAAATTTAAATGATTGTGTAAATGTTTTGTGAAATGTATGTGGGGATTTTTAAATCATATGACTTAAGTGTTTGGGATTTGATCCAGTTATTATTTTAAAAGAATAATATAATATTTCGATTGTGGGTAATGTTTTGAAATAAGTAATTAGATTCAAACTGATTTAGAAAGTGGTTTTATTTATAGAATTCCAATGATGATTTTATATGTGTGTGTGGTTAAAATTTCTTAGAAAATCTTCCTTAATGATTATTTGAAATGGTTTTAAAGGGTTTCATCAAGATGATATCAAATGAGTATTTTTACTTTCATGTTCTCACGAATTGTGAAATGAAATTGAGTCTAATTATTGTCTAGTTTCTATTATATCATAATGGGGTTTTTGATTTAATTTGAATGTGTTATATGAGTTATGGTTTATAAATGGTATGTATTGAAATGAATATGGTATGTAAATAGTAAATTGGTAAAATTGTTTATGTAGTGTGTGCACAAGTCTTAGTGGTATGTAGTTTAGGATGTTTGACTGTGGCTCTATGTTCCTAAATAATGGACTGAGTCTCCTTTTTTTCTGGTTTGATGATCTAGGCCCCACTAATGAATTTAAGGATAGGATCTGGGACTGAGGATCTATTATTATAACTTAGGGATGGATTTTCCCCAGTTTCAGGTTGGGCTGGACTAATTATGTAGGATGAAATATGTTTTCCATGGTTAGGATGTTGGATTGAGGATCTATGACCCTATAGTTGGAAATGTTTGGGAGGCCAGAATGAGTATCTATAATTCTAAAATGTATGGACACAAATTGAATTCCATAAGGACGCTCTAAGATATGTTGATAAATTTTTTAATTAGTCAATGTTCCTTTGTGATTGAAAGCATGTAACCCCACATGTTATGTCTTAGGCTCTTGGCATGGATGAATATTGTTAGGTCTTTTGGTTTGGAAGATAGAATGAAAAGGATAAATTAGTTAATTAATAGTTATTTAAATATGATATATGTTCATTTTATTTCATTTTTTATTTATTGCACCTTGATTTTCTACACACACTATTGAACGAACAGGTAATTTCTTTAAATACCATTGGTTGTGGCCTACTGAGCTGTAATCACACCATGATCTAGACAACAAGGCACTTGGGTACCTAATTATATAATAATTGTTTCAGTTACATTTTTAGGCTAGGGATCTTTTTTTTTGTGCATGAGCTAATGGGTTAGAGCATGGGAGGTTATGACCGTGTTGGGGATCAGTTATGTGATCAATATTTTCATTAATTTTGTTTTTGGGCTTTCATTGTATGACTATGTTACATGTAGTGTACTCATCATATTTTTATATCATTTGATACTTGGATATTTATTAGCTTTGTTGTATGTAATCCATTTATTGTTCATGTTGGTTATTTTATTAGTGGACGTTACATATGTTGGGTCCTTACTCTGATACGTGGGTATAGTCTTCCTATGCCTTTATTTAGACCTATGGTGCTAGTTAGTAGCATCTGGAATATGGGAAGGGGTACTGGAGGTCACGTGGCAATCTGACTCATGTAACCAAGTTATAATGGCTACCAGGTTGAGGATGTTAAAACCTTTGAATTTTGTTCTTACACATTTTTTGGGTATCATTAAATTATAATGTAACATTTCAGTTCTCATATATTATAGTATACAACCCTTAGTTTTGCGAATTCTAACCACACATGAACACGCAATGTATACCAATCAATAGGGGAATTTAACTAAGATAGTGATTAGTGGTTCCATGGTGTTATAATATTTGGGACTCAATTTGATTATTATAGTTGATATATCAACCATCTTGTATTTAACGGTTGACCTCGTGATGGATGTCGATGATTTCTTTGAGCATCTAGAGTCATCTGTCAGTGTATTGAGTTCATTTTTAGAGTTTTATTTTTATCATTTAAATATATATGTTATTTATCATTCTTGATAATAAATGTTAATTCTTATATTATAAATATGTAGTAATTTAGGAAATTTATTAATGGTAACTAGGATTATAAATAGTCCCCATGATAATGTGTCCAATATATGGTATAGTGCCCGTAGATATAGATGTGATTTCCAACGATCCTATACCAAGGTAGTTGCAAGGGGACCACCAAATGATACAAGTTTTTGGAGAAGTTTCAATGAATGAAGGGTCCCCTACCACAACATACAAATATATAATACCTATAGGAGGAGACACCATTGTTTCAAAACTTTATGAAATTACAATATTTGATGAATCTATCCCCCTAACAAGTGAATTTGAGCATTTATAATGGTTTTTAATAATTCAAAAATATGTTGTATGATGTATATACCTTCCACTTCATCTATAATAATGCCACTATAAACAATTGGGGGAAATGTTGAACATGTATCATGAACTGAAATTTTTAGAGAGTATACAGGATAGATCTATTTACAGTTAAAAAATATTGGTTGGTAGTGAAAATGTGATTCCCTTAACTAATAATGGTATAGAGTATATTTTAGTCTCTTGGAGATACTTAAAGGAAAACCTATTTATTTTGTAATTCTTAATAAAATTAAAGAAACATTTTTTTAATTACATGTATAATTTAGTACATTGAAACTCCATGGATGTTCTATAAAGAAAACTATAATGGATTAATCATATATCCACCACCGTAGGATATGGTGGGTTAGATTACCTCACCACTCATGATTCTTGAAAAAAATTATTCATGAGTGACTGAAATAGAATGATTTCAAAATAAGTCCCTCCATGATGGAATCAATGACACACTCTATTAATCTTGTTGTTTTGGTGCTCCAAGAAAAGTCAGGTTGTACTGATCTATTGGTAGAGAAATTATATTTAATTAGAAATGTTTTTTTAAATTGGATTCATCAAGACCTAAACACAAAACATAAATAATGGTTCATAATGAAAAAGTTATTGATGAATCCAAAATGGTAGATGATGATTCTACCACTATTGTGGATAAGTTGTTCCCTAATGAATTAGATGAGGATTCAATGTTGGACCCAATTTATCTCTATATTCATGAATCGAAGAGATCTATTGGTAAAATTTTAGAATGAATAGAGTTAATTTTATAATTTAAGGAAATTATGACTTTTTAATTTGGTAGACTTTTCACGAGAGAAACCACATTATGGATGATCCTACAAAGTTAAATAAATTAATAAAGAAAAATTTTTATCTAAAAAATGATGTTTATTCAATGATTTTTTTGACTGGTAATAATTAATAATTAATGAAAACTCATAAGGATTAAAATCATAGTAGATTAATCCACTAGAAAATTATATATTTATGGTTTTAGTAAATAATAATCTCAAGATACTTGAGTACAACAATTAAAATGGAATTAATAAACCTTTTCATGAATATATGCACCTAGCAGGATATAGGTTAGATGGATATATAGAGTATTTATACCAACACTATAATCTGAAGTTAAATTTTTAGATAGATGATTAGAAAATTTTATTTCATCCGGAACATGTTCTCTTCTAGGAGTATTGGCGGGTTGGGTTGGTAGCACATTTACCATCTATATAAAAGAAGGTTAGTATATGTGGATTTGAGGAGGTAAATAAATCATCATTATTTAAAATATAAAGAATTTTCTAATGAGAAAATAAATTCTAAAAAAGTTCAATTACCCTAAAATTACATTTTAGTATACTCTAGATAGTTTATTTAATCCAATAATGGTTGAGAATAGAAATATTATCTAGTCATTTCCAAGATACACACACCCAACAAGAATGGATTAAATTTTTATAGTTCTAGATGGTGGTCCCAAACCAACATTGTTATTTAGTCATAACATTTCATAAGAAATAAATGGAAAATGATTATTAGGTATAGAAATTATATTTTTATTTGGGCACACTTTTTATTTCTTAAACCTGATAAGATTTTAACCATTTTTAGTTTAATCACAACAATTTATTTATAGTAGTTTCATGATTTATGCCTTATTATCAGAGACTTAACTATTCCCTAGGGATACCATTGTCAGTTTTAAACATGGAGAGTACAATGTATCTTTCTGTTAGGTCCTAAAACTAAGTGGAAAGAGAGACAATGTCTAAGGTGATACATGTTTTACCAAAGAAATGTAAATGTTTTAGGTCATATAGTTTTCTCTAAATTAAGACTTAAGTATATAGTAATACATATTTTAACATAATATGATTCGTTCTACATGAACCATTGGGCCATGTTTGTCAGAGGTATTTATGAACCTTTGGGCCATGATATGGGTTCCCTCTTCCTTCAATTCTCAAAGGGGGTTTTCTATATTGTATGTCAAATAATGGAGGGATTAAATGTCAACTAAATAAAAAACAACATTGAATAAAGGGAAAAAATAAATTTAAATTCTAAATTGTTTTATTTGAGTTAGGAGATTATGAATTAAAAATAGACAGTCTAGGAAAAAAAATAGACCAATTCTAACTAGAATATCTATTACTATACTGTAAAATATGCATACTAATGATGACCATTGAAAATGTTAAAATTAATGGTTCCATTATAATTTGGTAAAAGTTATATGGAATTAAAACATCCTCTCTCTATCTAGGAAAACCATTCCATTGGTTTGTTAGAGGAGGTATAGGTACATGGAATATATGTCATCAACAAAGAAATGGGTCAATTTGGGATTTAGGTATACTCATTTTTTGATTCCAAGAATGGTTATTAGTGATTCAAATACTCATTGAAAAAGGTATTGAATTTGATAAAGGGATGTATAAATGATAATCAGAATACTAAAACTCAAAACTAGCCAAGATTTCATTATTACATGATGTTAGAGTGGAGTGGGAGTGGATGAGTATTTTCACTTGGAACAAGAAATCTATTCTATGAATCACTATGCATCCTTAAATAATAGGAATCATTCCACCTGTATTTATAAGAAGAAAAAATATCATCCCAACATAGTGTAAAGTGTAGAATGTGCCATTGTGAATGAGGATACCATATGATAGGTAGAGTTTCTATATATATGAAATTTTTATTTGGGCCTAGAATTAAGAAATAAAATAATCACCCCCAATTCTATGAATACATGAATCAATCTGTACAATGCTTTTTGGAAATATGTATCTACGTATATCTGGATCATACTTCAGGGAAATAAAATGATTCTTCCATAGTGTGGGATCATCAAATGAAACCCAATATGAATTGAAAATGTCTAAAACAACTATAAAAAGTTGGAAAACTATATTATATTAAACAGTTGGTTAGAGGTTGGGAAATCATCCAAGTGTCACTATATATCCAACAAGAATATAATTAATATATAAATGTTTATTGTAAATGGGCCAATGTAAATATCTAGTTCATAAATATGGTAGATGGGGACAAATTTGTTAAACTGTAGTGTTAGTTCATTGCAGTAAACCAAAAATTAATTGAAAAAGATCCATGAAATATGGATGAGGGACAACTAGAGAGGATTAAATTTATGACTAAACCTAAGAAAATGCATCTAGGTGTCACTATGTATCATGTATGAACATGAATCAAGACAAATATATTTCTTATAAAGAGGAATTCATATTCTATAATATAATTGTGTAGAGTGTAAACTATACATTGAGACTCAAACATGTATTAGAATCTTATCTAAGGAAAAAATCTCATATAAAATAGACTACTCCATGGATTTTAAGGTTCATATTATATTGACATGGTTCTGTGTAGTTTAATGAAATTAAATATAGACTTGGTTCTATATAGTTCAACAACATGTTGTAAGGACTTGTATTACATGAAATTTCGGGTCATATGATGAACTAAAAATATTATATTATAAGTCAATAAAACTAGTTCTATCATTCCTTAATGTTAGGTTGTATGAATTATTTCATTAAAAAAATTATTGGTCTCATGAATAATATTATCTATGTCTGTTGTGATATTGGAGTGGGATTCATTGATGTATGGCTTATATATTTTATAATTTCTATTAAAGGTTTGTTTTATTTTGATGTATTTATATGTCAGTATCATACACATTCTCAATGACAATACCGATTCACCTTGGAAAAATTAGGAGACCTGAACATTTTTGTTGAAATCTCTTAAAATATAATTATGATATACCTTATGGTTATATAATGATTTATTCATCCACTGATCTAGTACTCCAAATCTATTGGTTTCTTATTATATTTGTACAAGATAAAAGGGATTGTGTCACCATGGATTTATTGGTTTGGAAGTCTCCAAAACAAAATACATTAACAATTCCCTTATTATATTAGGAATATTAAATCATATAATGGTAAAAATATCTCTCACCCTAGAATTTCATTCAAATATCCCTTCATTATATCCTAGGTAAAGGAAAAAAATAATGGGAGATCTAAAATTCTTAATAATGGATATATAGATCAAAAGATGTCATGATACAATAATGCATGAACTATATAGAAGGGTGGATAATTAAAATAAAGGAAGTGAAATAAACAATGTCAATTAAAATTACATAAATTAATAATTTCAATATATAAATTATAGGAATAATAGAAATTAACTTCTCAATAATATAAATAAATAATTTCAAAAATACATGATCTTACTGTGAAGGAATCGAAATGATGAAATATTTTATATTGTCAAGGCCTCTCAACAAATAAATCATACATAAACATGTATTGAATACACTATGTATCATACTAATATTATATAATCTTAAGTTCTTTTCCAATATATCATACAACTTTGGTCGACTAATGAGACATATCGATACATCAATAGGCTATCTATTTTTAAGCCTCACGTAGCACATAATTATGCCTAATAAGTTCATCATATATTGAATTAATAAATTATAAACACAATCAAAATTACTTATAAATCAATAAATATATGTTTTTAATAAATAATATATAACATAAATATCACCCCAGTAAATTAAATAAGAATTAAATTAAATTCTTTATAATATTATCGTATGAATCCATGATACTAAAAATATGGATATGAAGGATAAATTATTTTCAAATAAAATTAAGTAGAGTGATGGGAAATATGATCACGAGAATTTTAATGACCAATAAGTCATTAATCAGTAAAGTATGAAATAATAAAATCACTTCATCAAGGAATAACCCATGAACAAAAAGGGTTCCAAAACTATTTCAACATCACATAATATTAATCCATTCCGAGAAAAAACATGTCTATTATTATAATATATTATCCCTAGTGAATAATAAGAAACATAAATATATATTTAATAGATGAAAAAATATTTTAAAATAACTATCAAACATTAGTTAGATAATTGGGAAATTATCATATTCTTTCAGTATCTTTAAAATCTCAAAATTTATAGAATATTGGGAAAAATATATTCTTTGGAAATAAACATGAAAATATATAAAATATTATTCAAATAAAATAATGGACATTACTCTTGGAAAATACATTCAATTGGTAAAATTAAAAAATATTCATCCATTTTACACTTTTGGTATAATTTCAAAAAAACCCTCATTCAGAAAATGGAAAGAATAATCCTTAAAATATTTAAATTAAGTTCAAATATGGAATAAAATGACATTAAAATATCCTTTAGTAATTGAAAGTAACAATCTCTTAATTTTTTATAAAACATGTACATAGGGGAAAAACCAATTTAACTAAATTAGAAATAGAGTCAACTTTTACTAAACACATTTCTTGATAATATTAAGTACAAAATAGATGACAAATATATTGAAAATAAATAAAATTTATAAATAAATAGATTAAATGAAAACCATTACGGTTTAAGAATAAATTTCTATAAAAATATTTCAAAAATAATATAAACATAAACAACCTCAGTAAAAAAATTTAGATTACGAAACAAATCCTTACTTTTTTTGTAACATTTGAATAAAAACCCCATAAAAGTGAAAACATGAATAAATAAATTTTAATACAATAAATAAATAAGAATTCATAAAATTGCATATCCAAGGGGAAGTATATAAACCATATAAATAAAATTAGGTTTCTAATGAAAAAAAAGTCTCATTAAAGTTGAAATTAATTAAAAACACCCTTACCTTATGAACAAATTTTTTCATTTGTACTCTTAACCTTACCTTCTTCAAAAATAATCCTTTTTATAGAAATTATCCATTATTATGATTGTCTTATTGGAGGAAACAAATCTCTACTATGTGGAGGAGGATCTAAGTAAGGTATTATAGTAGAACTTTTCTGAAGTAAATGTCTCTAGATTTGTGTATCAGATAGGATAGGTGGTTCCATTTTATAAGTTAGGTTGGTAAAAATATTGTAAAAATATTAAATATTACTATATAATATGTATTTACCTCATTTAAAAAAGTTAAATTATTAGATATTTTTTATGTTAAGGAGAAAAATGTTGAAATAATTAAAAGTAATCAAATTTATAAATTTCATGTGGAATTTTAAACCATATTTTTTGGTTTACCCAATTCATTAACCCCATTAAAACATTACCATGGTAAAAAATGTTTCAATTGATAAAGGTCTTTGTATTATCCCAAACATTAACGGGGTATGTTTTTTGTTTTATATTTAGTTATACTCCCTTACAATGGTCATTTTAATTCTCACTAGGAGTAGAAAATTCCGTGAGGGAACCTTAGGGGTTTGGGAAATAAACATGAGTAAAAATCTTCCACACTCAGAATGTTTCAAATTTGGTCATCAATTAGTAATAAATAGGAAACATTACTAGTTTCGTGTGGGATTGTAGATCAAGGTTATTAAATAGTGTGAGGATGGATCGACAGACCATGTCACTAATGCCCCTACTAGGCAGATGTAACCACACAACTACCACATGGGTTGTCAAGCTGTGTTTGTGCCCCCAAAAAACCATGTGGAGTGGTTCCTCATGGTTAGAAGAGACTACAATATAGGAACATAGTTTTGAAAACCCTGGGGTTTGACTATGCACCTCATAAAAAGTGAGGTTTTATCTATTTTTCTATGAGATGATTATTTGATATAACCTTATTCTCACACACATTTTTATTATTGAACACTACGGTGTTAACCATGTTCTCATAAATCTTATAAGGATCAAAATCCTTTGATTATTAGGCATGTGAGTTACCATTTTGTTTGACTTTAAGCTCTAAGTATTTTTTGACTCTTTTTCCTTTTATTTTCTGGATGAAGAATTGTTTTTTTCTTTCACTTCTTCCAAATCTCATAAACCATTTTTCTCGGAAGTACTTCATTTCATAGTTTGACACTATTTTATCTTGAATCAAGGTTCACCATTTTATTAATAGTAATATATGATCATATGGTAGGTGGTATTAAATATTTCTCCCATTTTCCATGTGGTTTATATGTGTAGGTGGTTCTGTCTCTAAACTACCTCATTTTATATCTATGTTATTTATTTTGAAAAGTGAATTGGGATTTAAAATGTTATGTTAGGCCTTACACAGAACCCGTCGGGTCTATTGATGAATTGGAGACTATACTTAAGGTCACCCATGGTGTGGTTGAATCCCTTAAAAATGTAAATGGGTTGTAAATGATGAGATAGCGGGTTTAATTGATTAAATAAGTTGTTATATTAAAAAAAGATATCATGGAAAAAGGGGTTGTTTCCTTTAGTGTTACATTAATGGTGTTATGATTTGGGAGTATAAATAAATTGTAAATTTCTATAGGGGTTTTAATATGTTGTAAAACAGTCTTAAAGAACCTTAATTTATGTGTTAAATGAATAAATAATAAAATTAATTATGTATAGATTTGGGTTACTGATGTTGAATGAGATTGAAATTATTAGTATTGATGAATAAAAGTGTTATACTCTTCATATTTATATGTTAAAAAAGGACACATAAGTTATACCATATAATTATGAAATAATAAAATGCTTTGGAAATATGAAAAGGAAATTTCTCATCTCATAGATTTGAATGGTAGACTAGGTGCTCCAAACTCACGGGAAAGGATATTGGACATGAAGTTTATTACCCTTAATGTAGGTTGGATAGACATGACCATCAGAACCCTTGACATGAAATGATGTCAACATGTTTCTTATTCTTGGCTGGGGTGAATACATCAAGATATGGGCAGTAAGACATTTTTATATGTTATGGGTATGCAGACTAGTGAACCTCAATATGTGTAATTGAAATGATCAATGAGGTCACTTTATTATTTAAAACATTTAAACCATTTTTGTAAATTGATTGGGATTTTGGCATGGAAGAATTATTTTTGGTTGGATAGAGTCACAATATAACAAATGTCCTAAGAGATTAATTAATAAAGAAATTTTTAATTATGAAATTTGTTTGATTATTTTATTGTTTATTGTTTATGTATCTTATTCATACACTGTTATTAGACTAGATATTTATTTAGACACTATCGGTGGTGAGCTACTAAGATGTACCCACACCCTGATCGAGCCATTATTGGCACTTGAGAATATTTTATGGTTTCTATTTATGATAAAATAAATATGTTGGTGATAATTTGGAATATTGAATGGAATATGGATGAGGGGACTCGACTAATTTTGAGACACATTTTTAGGAATGTCATTGTGTATTTCTTTTGGGGTTTCCGGGGACACATAACATTATTGTGATATAAAAATATTACTATATTAGTTTAGGTTCATTAAACCATGTTTGGGGAATACTATAGATTATGAATGTATATTTATTATTACTACATTGGTTATTTTTTATTCGTATTTTAACTAATTTTCTTCTCTAATAATGAATTTATTTTCTCCCCATGTGCCTCATTATGCCTTCATTGCTATTCAGTATACTCTAGAATAGATGGTGGTGGTCCTGAGGCCATGTGGAAGACCATATCATAGCACTAGTTTAGTGGAACCTGGGTCGGGATGTTACTAAGTTGTATCATAATATATTTTTATTCAATTGTTATACTATTTCGGAAAGTCTGATCAGAGACTGGTAATGTTTGGTATATAGAAATGAACTCATGCATGGTCTTATCTAACCCATGTGCAAGGTAAAAACCATGTTCTTAGGGTGGTATTTATATTCTTTATGTTTTCTTGTTATATTGGTATGTTATTTCACATTGGTTGATGCACATTTGGCGAGATGTTCTTATTTTATATGATTTTACTCTTGGGATGTTATGGAAGAAGATTGTGTTTACATACATCATTTTAGGTACTCTATGATTTATTTAACTATAATCGTGTTAGGAATGCACGAAAGATAATGTATGGTTGGGTTGGGGGAAGTAAAATGATTTCTTATTCATTTTTGATTTTGTAAAAATAATGCCTAATAGTTAATATGAAATTTTTTAGGTTGAAATATGAAAAATTTAAATGATTAAAATTGGTTTCAAATTAAAATCTTGTAATTATTAAAGTTAGTTTACCATGAGATTTCAATATCCCATGATAGGGATAGTTTACTGTAGTAATGGTGTTATGATTGTATCTGTTTGGATTATTTACTTGTTGTGACTTTTTATGGCTTATTTTTAATTCCCACTTTTGTGTAAATGTGAAGGTTATAAATTATTTTTCTTAAGATATGTTTTTGGAATTGTATAGAAATTCCACCTTGATTATGGTTTCTAGTAGTGTGATAGGAGAATATTATTGAAAATTCTCTTCTGATAGTGGGACCAGATCCCCCATTAATTTTGGGTGATAGGGAAGAAGATATGTATCATGATAATTTATACTATTTTTCATATTTTATGTAGAGAGATGTAGGGTTGTCTTTGCCCAGTATTTTTTATCTGATATGAGAGTTACAGCTACATCATCCTCTTATTTTTACCAAAGAGGGTGGACCTAAGGTGGTTGAGAGATATATTCAGTTAATAAAAAAGATTCAAAACCTCTTTGCGGCCCCTCTTAAGAAGAGTAATAACTAGTTATTATACCTGTTTCATGGAACAATAAACCCCCAATGGGATATTCAGATCAAGGATGAGAAGATAGAGGGTATGTCTTGAAAGGATTTCTAATAAGTATTTTGGAGTAATTATTCAAAGATTAATTGAGTCAATAGAGGGATTTTGAGTTTTTGTTTTTGAACCATGGGAATATATTAGTGATGGATTATGGTGGTTTCTTCCCCAAAATGAAGAACCTTGTTCTACAATAGGTAGTGGAGGACGAAACAATGATAAAACTTTTTTCGAGTGGTCTTAGTTGTAATATAAAGAAAAAGGTGAATATCATTGGGTTGAAGAAGTTTACTAAGGTGGAGAATCAGAATCTCATTACTAAGGGGAACATAAATGAGGCTTCTAGTTGTATATAATTTGGACCAGATGAAAAATATAATGGTATGTCCTTTTATTGGAGGAAGAAAATTTATGAGAGCTTTCACTAAGGTGGGGGTGGGAAAAGATGGAATGGGAGATGAAAAAACTCTTAGGGAGGTGGTCATATGGATTTCTGTCAGGGTTCAAATATTGATCACATTCATGGTTAGTGTCTTTGGCCACTGGTGGAGTGATATATTTGTAGAGGGACGAGGCACAAACAATGATTTTATAAGAACTCTCATCAGATGGTTAGAGATAAAGGATCTAATTGAATAAAGAGAACTAAAATGGATCTACTAATTTATATCAACTTAGAATTTAGAGTTATAATAGCCTCACTAGTTGGGTTATAGAATTATATAGTATAGAATATGAGTGACCACATCAATATAGTAGTTTAGTTAATGTGACATAGACTAAATCGTAGGGTATATGGATAGGTCACCTGGTGGTAGTGATGCTAGATCATCTAATGTCTAATGTATGATTCTTATAGTTCATATGCTTTGTAGTGCATTATTTTATTCAAGGGTCTCAAATTATTTAAAACATTCTTAAATTGTGAATTATTTGGGGCTGGTATTGGAGTTAATGTGTGAGGTTATGTCAATTTACACACCATTGGGGGTGCGATCAGAGGGCGTCTATCATCGTATGTGGTGTTCCCTTGAGGTTGGTGATTACAATTTTATTTATGGCTTGTATATACTTGATATTTTAGGTTTTTATCTTATATTAGGAATTTACATGTCAGTATCATGTCAACTACACATCAATTGTTGCAATAGTATAACACAATTATCATCTTCTAATGGTGACACCTATGCCTGTTAGGGGGAATTTGATATCAAGGTAGGTTGGTATGATCCATTTATGCCACAATTGGGTGAGATCACTACCTATGTTGTAAGTATTTTCCTTGATAGTGGGAGAGTAGAGAATGATGACTTTACTCTAGTAGATGATTAGTTTAAAGATATGTTTTTTGTGAATTTTTTCGGGCTTCCACCTAAGAGACAATATGAGTATATAGTTGAGATAATTCAATGGGCGAAGCATTTTATCCTCCTTATATAATGAAACTGTAAAAATACTTATGAGCTTAAGTATCTTTTGGAGTGGTTAGAGGATAGTGGGTTCACTTGTATGAGTATATCAAATTACAGATCTATGATTTTTTACTAATAATGATGATGGAATGTTACATTTATATGTTGAATATTTAAAGTTAAACAAAATTGAAATTATGAATTTGTATCCTCAATCATGTATTAATGAACTTTTTGTCTAGTTGAGGCTTGATGGCATGATCTATAAAATTTATTTTATATCAAGTTATTATCATTTGATATTGAGGAATTCTGATATACTACATAATTTTTTTAGAAGATGGTATGGGTTTCATAAGTTTTTTCTGATGTCGTTTGGGCTGATGAACACTCCTATTTTGTATATGGATTTGGTAAACCAAATATTTCTCATATATTTGGATCATTTTCTTATTTCCTTCATTAGTGAAATCTTAGTGTAGTCAAAGACTAATGATAGTCATGAAAAACATCTTAACATCTACCTGAGTACATTGAGAGTGAATTGGTTATACGCAAATCTATCTAATTGTTATTTTGGGATAGAAAATGACAACTTATTGGATCACATCATCTTAGAATAATGTTTGGTGTTGGACCATGAGATGGTTTGAGTTGTTTTTTCTTAAGATTGACCCAATAATGTTGTTGATATACAAATATTTCTAGGGATGGAGGGTTCTCATTTAAGGTTCTTCAAAAAAATTCCCGCTTAGTATTTCCACTATCATGCTTCAATAAGAAGGGTTTCAAGTTAGAGAGTATGAACTGTATGGGAATTATTTCAAGAAACTAAAGACTATTTTGACCAAAACACTAATTATAATCTTAATTGAATTGGGTAATGAATATACTTTTTAATGTGATGCATCCAATACCAAACATGGGGTAGTGTTAGTGCAAGGAGATCATGTCACGGTGTATGGACCATGATATTTGGGGCCACATGAAGAGAATAATCCTACACATGATCTATAGTTGTCCATAGTAGTTAATGACATAAATTTATGGTTGAATTGTCTCCTAGGTGATGATTTTATGGGGTATACTAACTATAAGGGAATCATTTAAATCTATTTTAGCAAGATTTAAATCTCCACCTATAAGATGGGTTGAGTATATTCAGTCCTTCAACTTTGATATCTTTTATATTCTAGGATAATGAAATAGTGTTATAGATTCTATGAGTATAAATGTGCATACTAATGTGTATCTAGATTCTATTTGTTAGCATAGAATAATATCCTTTTTCACTTGTATGGATATAGGTATTCAGGAGGAGCTGGAATAGATGACACTCATAAATTTATCTGTTATGTTGTCTCTTCTAAATCCTATGAAGATGATAAAGTAAGAGGACATAGTGTTGAGGGATAATTTTAATGGTGGGGAGTGACCTCATGATTGGACTATTGATTTAGATGAAATTATTTACATTCATGGCCGCATTATTGTGCATACATGTATATGGGAGGAATTGATTCATGAATTTCATGATTCAATGTCATATTTGAACCCTAGTTTGATCAAAATATACCATGATTCTTGTATATAACATTGTTTTATTATAATTTAAAATAGAGTTGTAAGTTTTATGACCTGATGTTACAACTATCAAAAGGTGAAGTTTGGGATTCATTGACATTCTAGACTATAACAATAATTTTCCATTTCATAATCGAATTTAGATTATGCCACTATGTAATTTTTTATAGGTTTTACTAGTAAACCCTATAGGAATGACGTAATATGGTTGATTGTGGACCATTTTAAAAATGTATTCCATTTCCTTCTAATTCTAGTGAATTACCATTACTTAGTTGGGTGAATTATATATTAAAGTAACAATGAGATTTCATAGGCTACCTCAGAGTATAATTTTAGATTGTGACCAACATTTTACATCATACATATAGAAAGGGTTACAAAAGGTACTTGTTACTTTGGTACTTTTGAGTAGAACATAGTGTCTGGATATAATTACATTGGAGGCATATTAATTATTGGGAATGTATCTTGAGGATGAGATGTTATTTGGTGGGGAGGTTGAAATATAAAAGAGAAAATGATGTATATTTTTGTTTTATTTTGGGTTAAACTCCAAAACAAGGGTTAATATAATGATATATAGGACTATGGAAGTGCTCGAGGGAATACTGGGGGTTTAGGATGTGAAAAGGGGAGAAAGATACCACACTATGCATGGTTGGAAGTTGTCACATAAGTAAAACTAACTATGCACCATGCCCATACAGCCTAGTAGAGCGTAGATCCCAGTTTGAAAATTAATTGTGGAGGGCCCAGGGGACCATTCGATTTGAGCACGCTTTAGGAAAAGGCAACTGTACCGATGTTGCGTGATTTTTTAAACAATTTAGGTTCCCCAAAAAAACCTTGTAGCCAGCTTCCTCACTGATAGTTTGGACTGCATGGTTGGTGCATGGTTTAGAGGATTGTTTTTCCAACCCATGAGCCTTTAAAAACCATTAATCTTACTATCTTCCCTCCTGAAATTTATACAATATAACCTGATATTTGTCCTCTTATCTCCTATACTATACTAAGGAAAATCCTCATTCTCCCTACTATTCCAAGGATCAACCTGCTATGACTTTTATGTATTTAAGGCACCTTTTTAGTGTGATTTGAAGCTTTAAGTATATATATAAATTTGTTTCCTTCTATTTTATGAAGTAACATTGTGTTGTTGTTCCTATTATTTTGATGATATTGAACCATAGTTTTTGGGACTTTTCACTATAGTTTTGGAGATTTTTTTACATGAATCAGGAGTTAACATTGGATGAGCATTCATTGATAAGCATAAGGTAGGTGGTCTAAAGGACTTCTCCAATAGTATTGATGGATTCTCTATGTTTGTGGTTGTATCATTCTTCTTATTTACTTTGTATATATCTTAGTGACTATTAAAAGTAAATTGGGACTTTAAATGGTATCCTAATACTCTCATGGATCCCAAAGGCTTCATTGATGAACAAGATAATAGATATAAGGATGCCTGTGAGGTGTTTCATTCCCTTGAAAATGGTAAATGGGTTTTAAATGATGAGATGTAGATATTTATTGATAAAATAAATTTAAATTTTTGTTTGAACAAGATTGAAATACATAAGGGGTTGTTTGAATTAGTTCAAAATTAATGGTATAATGAGAAGGGAATAGAAATAATGGGTAAATGATTAAACATGTTAGATTAGGTTCTCAAATGGTATTAAAGAACATTACTGGTTGTGTTAAATGAATAAATCGTTAAATGAATTATGTATGTATTTTGATAAAAGATATTTAATGGGATAGAGCATGTGAATAAATATTAATGGAAGAGGATCACTCTTCATATTTCGAAATGTTGGGAAAGGGTTTGTAGGTTGGAGCTAGGAAATTGTATAACGATTAAATAGTTAAAAAATATGGACATGAAATTATTTATCTCAAAAATTTGAATGGTAGAATATAGGCTCCACACCCATGGGTAAGGATGTTATACATGTAGGTTCTCGATGCAGTAGAAGCACGGGAAGGGTGGTTACAAACTTTTATATTTTCTAAAATCGATGATCAATCTAAGATCTATACGATGATGAATGCCATGATAAACGGAATTGAATCAATGAATCAAACTGGGGATTTAACTCTAGAACCAATGGATAAGATTTCAACACATATTTTTTATAATTATTTTAATTAGATAAATAATTACCTCTAAGGAATTATTTATTCATTGATGAATATATAAATATATCTATGGTGAAATGTCATTGTGTTATAGAAACAGAGTGTATATTTCTTATAGGGGTGATCCATATGTGTTCCATGAATCTCCAAACATCACTGTAGGAGTCTCTGGGTGCTATCATAGATGATCCATGCGCTTGCATCATTTGGCTTTGATACCCCCGAGGACTACTTCCAAAGCATTTTCCTTGATCTGGTGGAGGAGGAATGATCATCATTCTTAGGAGCGTTCATGGAGAAGGGAGATCTATAGTTTTGAGAGTATACTTCAAGATTATTATACCCAAATTAATTTTCTCTCTTGGGAAAATAACTTAATTGGGTATTTATATATGTATGGTTAAAATAACATAATTAAAGAAGTGTCCATGATTATTTTATTTAATCCTAGAAAAACCCCATATCAAATTATAATAATATTATTATTATTTCTTGACATGTTCTTAACGAGTGAATTATAATTAAATATTATATAAATAAATAATATTCAATATCTATTATTTCTCATCAGACCATTAAACTCGGTCTGTGATTCCTCCACAACATTATTGTGGGCTTGAATAATGTCTGTTTATTTAATAAATAAATATCACTGTAGTTTTTTCCAGTAAATAAATAAATAATATATTCACTAAATAGAAAATAAATATTTATTAAATATTCTAATCATAATATATTCTCTCAAATAACTAGTGAAAAAATAAATGTGATCAAGAATACATGAATTATTATTAAACCACATATATGAATAATATTTATTCAACCTATTAAATAATAAATAATAATATATTATTCGACTGAGATTTTGGATACCCAGAGTGTGTGACCCTCTAGGCCTCTTTCTCAGTGGAATTGGGACAACTAGTCTAATGTCCAAGGATAGAATCTAAAAATATGCCAAGGCACCCATAGTGAAAGAAGATATCTTCAAATGAAATTCTACTTTATAAAGATTATTACCATTTAATATAATCCCTTTATCTCAATCTTTTTAATCAAGCATGTTAAATGCTAGTTCCATCAACCTATATGCTCGATATCTCTTTCTTTGAAATTCTGAAATGAATCAATCATATAAATCTTCATGGAAATTTATTTATTTAATCTATATCATTTCCATCAAATGGATTGATGTATTTATTTTCATTAATGAACATAATAGATAAATAATTTCTTGTATTATTCATTAATTCAATATTACTCATGAAGCATACAATACATACAACCTCATCATGAATATCTATTATCCCAGTTTTCATCAATATATCAAAGTACACGACTCATAATATTTATTAATAATAATCATAAAGTATAAGGAACAATACACATTTATACAGATAGGAACATCCAATAACTCTTATAAATGTGTATTCCTTACAGGCAGGTCCCGTTCTTATAATGTCCTACTAGATTTTACCACAGGTGAAGGTTCCTCAAAGTCCTATGAATCACCAACCCTGATAGGCAATATAATCAGTGTCCATAAATTGATATCATTCAACTATAGAACATGTATTCAAGAATATTTTCAAAGAACTTACACATTCTAATCATATAGGGGAACTACGGTGACCTTTTAGTGTGATAGCTACTCTTAGGACATTATCACATACTATGAGCCGTAGAAGAGAAATCTTGATGTGATAAGTAGTTTATTAATATTCAAAATAATGAATACAAATTTATTATAAAATAAAAAAGAATATGGTCATATGAAACAAACTCTAACAGGATTCCATGTTAACAAGAGACAACTGCTAACAACCTTTAGTCTATTAGCTCTCACAAGATACACATGCTTCTACTAAGATAGGCCTTTAGTAAAGAGATCTGCTATGATCTCTTCCATGGGTACTCTGATCACTATAAATTCACCCCCATGATAAAAATTACTCAAGAAGTGATACTTATGGAATATATTCTCTATCTATTGGTGTAGCCATGGATCATTTCCAAGAACCATCATTGTAGTATTATAAGATTACAATGTGATAGGGTCTTTACTACTAGGTACCACATCATGCTCTCGGACAAAGATCCTAATCCAAATAGTTTTTTTGTCTACGTCAGAAGCTTCTATATACATGGAATCTTCTATAGAATCAGAAAAAAATGATTCTTTGAACTCTTCTAACTCAAAACTCCTATGTTGAGATAGAAAACATATCTTTATTGTGACTTTAGATCACTGTGATCTATCTAAAACAAGCATTAGTATTACCCCTTATGACCAGCTCCTCATCTCATCCATACACCAGTAACACATCATTAGTTCATATTAGATACATAAGGATAACCTTAATTGTAGTTGAATGTTGTTATCTCGGATCTAGTGGATATATTCTTACCATGTTCAATTCATAAGAAAAATAAAGACTAGTACATAACTTGGAATACATGATTGAACCTATCACTAAAGCATATGGTATCTTACACATTATCTCTTTCTTTTATTTTTTCTACAGACACATTTTATTATAAATTTTTAAGCCATGTGACACTAAAAAAATCCCCGCTTGGATTTCCCCATACTAAATATATTTAGTATATTGTCAATAAATGTGCATTTAATTAGTCCAAGAATCCTCTTGGATCTATCATCAATGATAATGATCCCTATAATATAATCTACTTCACATAAGTCCTTCATTGATAATAACTTTTTCAACATATCCTTCATAGAGTGTAAAACAGGTATGTTGATTCCAATAAGTAATATATCATCAACATATACTACTAGGATAATGATTACACTTCTATTGAACCACTTGTAAACACATGGCTCACATTAATTCTTAATGAACCAAATTATTTAATGGATTGATAGAATCTAATTTTCCAAGAACTAAATTTTTACTTCAATCCATATACAGATCTCTACAAAATTCATATATTTTTGGCATTACCTATATTAACAAACCCTTATAGTAGTGTCATATAGACTTCTTCTCGAAGGATCCTATTAAAGACTATAGTTTTAAAATCCATCTACCAAATATCATAGTCATGGTAAGCTTCTATGGAATGTATAATTATTATGGATTTAGACATGAAAATTAGTGAAAAGGTCCCACAATAGTCATTCCTTAGTAGTGTTTAAACATTTTAGCCATTATCCATACATTATGTGTAATTACATTACCTTACATGTATATTTTCCTCTAAAATACTTAATATCATCCAACCTTATTTACATCAACTTGCCCATTGATTAGAATCCAAACATGGTTCTTTTACATGGAATCCATTTCAGACATCTTGGATTCTTTTTCCCTTGTAGATTCTGATCTCTTCACTTACTCCTTATAGGAGGGTGGTTCATATCATCATAAAATAACGAGTCACCATCCTTAGGGATGAGAAAACAATATCCCTCTTGTTCTCTTACCTCTCTTTATCTCCTACTCTACACTTCTGTTCTATGAACTACTTATTCCATAGTGACCTATGGAATCTATTCCTGTTCCAACTCATGTGTATCTTGAGCATCAACTTCATCAATGTAAATCTTTCTCCCACTATCCTTTTTTAGTGTGTTCTCCCTCTCAAAAAATAGAACTTTTCTAGAGATATTCACTTTCATATCTAAGAAATTGTATAGGTAGTATACATTTTTCATATGATACTATGTAACGATACTCTTCATGCCCCGTGGTTCTAGTTTGTTTCCGGAAAAGGACTTAACAAATGTCTTGAAACCCTATACACATGTATGTGATAAAATGGGTTTCTTTCCTATGCATATATCAAAGGTAATTCCATTTTACACTTTTTTGGTACTTGGTTTAATGTGTATTCCTCAGTTTGTTACTCATAGCCCCGAAAATGTAACAGAAGATCTGCTTGACTAATCATCAACCTTACCATGTCTAACAGGGTACAATTTCTCCTTTCACAAAAATCATACCAATTTGGTGTGTAAGGTGGATTTAGATGAGGTATAATCTCAAAATCAAATATAAATTAAATAAACTATGAATTAATATATTCACCTCTTCAATCTGATCTAAGATTCTTTATCTTCTTACCTATCTGATTCACTACATCATTCTTGAATTCATTAAATTTATTAAATGACTCAAAATTATACTTCATTAAGTTGACATTCATTATATGTTCAATTCATCAGTAATTTTTATGAACTAAGAACATCCACCACAAGATTTTACTATAAATGGTCCATAAAAATTTTGGTGAACCTGTCCTAGAAGCTTAGTGGCCCTTTCACCCTATCCACTAAATGATGGTTTTTCCATTTTTTTCTTGTAAAAAATTGTGACATATTTCAAGTTGTTTTATCTTAGAATAGACTAAATAACCATCTTGATAGAGCATTGTCATACACTTCTCATTTACGTGACCAAGATTGTGATCCCACAATAGGGAGTTTTATGAGTCATGTGACCTTGATTCATTATCGATTTCCAATAGTTAGTTTTCATAATTGAATACATAAAGACTGTTATATAAATTCACTATACTATAACACAAGTTTCCCTTATCAAATAAATAACTTTTATTTGTAATTTTGAAAAACAACCCATTTATATATAACCATGAATGAATTTTTTTTCTTAGTAACTATACATACATAATAAAAATATTTTAAAACCAAAATTGTTCTCATTTGAAATGAAAGGTGGTATTCACCAATGGATAGGGAATCCAATTTCACTACATTGGATGCTCTCAAATCAACCTATCCTCTGGTAATTTTCTAGAATCTACTTGGTTCTATCATTTGGAAATATATGTGAGCCCCATAAGCTATATCTAATACCTAATTATAGATATTGAAATATTACACTCGATAATGAACACACATTTATCTTTCCCTTTCTTCTGGGTGAAGTTCATCTTCTAGTGGCCTAACATGCCACATGATAAACATACCACCTCTTTTCTTTCCGTGCCTATGGATATTATTCTTCTTTGAAGGATAGTGATAAGGATCTACAAGAATGTTTATATTCCATAGTCCCCTTTTCCTTGTTCTTCATTTTCTAATTCACCTTAAGGACTGCAGGTTTTTCAAGCCCCATTTCCTTATCCAGTTTGAGAATTAATGTAATAAGTTCCAAAATACTCTTATAATTATTTATAAAATTATAATTGATAATAATGTTGGATAATTAATTGGAAAGTGATGAGAGTATGAGATCTATTCAAATCTCATATTTGAATTTAATCCCTATGATTTCTAGGCATTCAATGTAGTTGATACATTTTACTACATGAGTCCCAACTGGCATGGACCCTCAAAGCCTAGTCATGAACAAATTATTTTAGATCCAATACCTCTATTGTCTCTTCTTAACATGGTATATATCCCGAAGGCGAGACATCATGCTACAAGAATACATATCCTAATGATTCTCTAAAATCTCACTATATAGGGATGATATCATTACGCAATGAACATTTTTAGCATCATTTAGATGTTTATCATAGAGAGATATCTCTTCATCACTTTCCACATTTCCATTTGAATTTGGTAAAGGTTCCTCTAGCACATATAATTTTTTTTCAAGGTGAAGGATGATATGTAGATGCCTTTTCTGCTCTTGAAAATTAATTCCAGTGAGAAGGTTATCCTTCTTATGTATGGATCAAAATGATATTTTTTATTTCATTTAATTGATGCTTCAATAAATAAGATAAGCATAATTTTAATACTTTATCTGATAAAATTTACACAAATAAATAAATCTTATTTTAATTAGTCTCCCACTATTTTATCAAAACCAAATATCCCTCACCATCAACTTAAAAATATCATGTTACTTATATAATCTAGCTGAAAGGATCCTTATTCCCCTTATAATTACCTCAATTTTGGTTTGTCAATATAATTGAATGGTTTTCAGTAGGAATTCCAAATACCAACGTCATTAACTCATAGTTACATGATATGCTAACTGGACCCCACTGTACTGAAATCATTAATTTATATTTTCACAACCTTTTTCTCTCAGTTACACTAATACATGGTTTGGGAGTCAACCCTTCATATTAACTATGTTAAGTCAACCCAAAACCTCAAGTTAAAATTCCTTGATAATTGAATGAACTCCAACATTGGTTTGTTAACCACTTTAAACAATTCATTGATTTTAACCAACGTAATGAAAATCTATACCAACTTAATATTTTTTTGGGAGGCTTATACTTTAATCTGTAAATTGCCAATTATTATATTTATCACATTCCTGTTAATATTAAGTTCAATTTCATAACTGATTAACCATGTCTTAGATAATATTTATTCATAAGACAACATAATTTAGTCCTATACTATATTATTTTTAATTCATTAATTTTATGATCATTATAGGACATTCATATTGAAATAACCGTGTAACTAATAGAAATAAAATAATGATGTTGTATGATCATGAGATCTTACTAGTGGTTGGTTTATCTAATGGTTTACAAAATAACCATTAATATAGGGGTAAAACCTGTGAACCAATTATGGTTCATTTTGAATCTTTCCACCTATCCACCTATGTATCTCCTTAGATTGGTTTAACCATAGATCTAAACATGAAACACCTCTAATATCTTTGGAGATCAAACCTTTACATATGCCTTTTACTCTCACATAGGTGATGTGAAAATGGGTTTACAATAAATAAATCATGGGAATGCATGTCTTACATAATGTATGGATATAAGGAATGTAGGCCAAAAAATTGATTTAATAATAAATTAAATGAAACCAATCACATACAAAGTCCTTTTCTAGCTCATGATCATCCACATGCTTGTAAAGAATTATTGATTTAAAAAAACTATCATTCAATTCTTAATCATTATTATCAAGATAAATTACACTAAAATAAATCAATTATTATCTTTAATTAATAAATTCTTGTATTTTATTAGTTACCCAAATTTCCTTGATATTCTCATCCATTATAATTTTAAAATAAATAAATAAATACATTTAAAATTAACTGTGTACATAAATGTACATTAGAGGAAACATGGTGAATACCCATTGGAATCTACCAAACATGTATTATACTCATATATTGTTTTAATTGTGTGAATTGTGGTATACATAACTTATCACATACTTTCAAAATGAGTACATCATAGATGATTTCACGAATTACATGATTTTTTAGTCATGTGTTATGCTTTTATGCACATAGAGTAACAACTTTTAATAAAACTCATACCTGATATGTAGATTTGAACATTACACAGATATCAATTAAAAATTTAAATATTTATGTAATTTAAAAGTTTTCACATGGGGTGTACAATCTTTACGAACACATGCATGTGTATGTATCGAGGTTAACATAGTAAAATAAATAAATTTTAAATCTATGTAATTTGGTATAAGTATATGTTATGTACATCCGAGAACACAGCCTGCACATATCTCACCATCTATCTGAGGTACATGTCTTGGGACGCGGCGTGTGGATTATACTTTAGAAATTGGAGTACACGGCATGCCCAATGGGCCACATGCCATGTGATATTTGAATTACACAACCACTAGTTAGTGAGTTCATGTATAGAAATACAAGACCCCTCTTTGACTCAAAGGGAATACACACCCTATACAAGGAGTGTACTATTGTGTTATCCAGGAAAAATTCTTTGCAACAACAAATGAGTTCTATGATTTCATTTTAATCAAAAAATTATACGTCATTATTAGATCTATGAGAAAAAAAGGAGGAGGAAATATATATTTAAATTGATATTAAAATAACAAGTAAACATGAATTGAAAATCTATATTACAAATTCATAAATCCCTAATGAATTTTAAATAATTATAAAAAAATTTGTTCCCACTCTGATACCACTTGTAGGTTTCAGGAACAGTAGAAACAAGTGAAGGGAGGTTCCCATCTTTTTCTTTTTTCTATAATCACTGATCAATCCTAGATCTATGCAGTGATGAATTCTATGATCAATGGAATTGAAACAAAGAAATATAAAATGGATAGAATTCCAAAACCAAGAGAAAGGACATCAACACATATTGTTTACAATAAATTTCATGAGATAAATAATTACCTCTAAGGAATTATTTATTCATTGATAAATATGAAAAAAGATATATAGTGCACCATCATTTCATTGCAGAAACCAAGTGTAGATTTCATATAGCGGTGATCCACATGTGTTCCATGTATATCCATATGTCACTGAATGATTCTATAATTGATACCATAAAATATTATTTCACTTGCATCATTCACCTTTAATCACCTTGAGAATTGCTTCTGTAGTGTTCTCTTCGATCCAGTGGAAGAGGATTTCTCTCATTTCATAAGAGCATTACTGGAGAAGGGAGCTCTCTATGTTTGAGAGCATTTTCAATATTATTTTCACAAATTAATTGGATCTCTTGGGAAAATAACATAATTGGGTATTTATAATTCTGGGGATAAAATATAATAATTTCACAAGTGTCCATGATTATTTTATTTAATCCTAGAAAAAACCCATGTCAAATAATAATAATATTATTATCATTTAACAACATGCACATAATATGAAAATTATAATTAAATATTATTTAATTAAATAAAATTAAATATATATTATTTCTAACCGGACTATTAAACTTGGTAAGATATACTTACACAATTTTTTGGTCCATTAATAAGGTCTATTTATTTATTCAATAAATATCACTGCATTATTTTCCAATAAAAAATAAATATTATATTCAAAAAATAAAAAATAAATATTTATTAAAAATTTCTCCCACAATATATTCTCTTGAATAAAAAGTGGAAAAAGAAGTGTGAAAAAACATACAAGAATAATTGTAAAACAAAGTGTGATAATAATATTTATTCAACCTCTTAAATAATAATTAATAATATATTATTTAACTAAGATTTTGGATAAACATAGTGTGTTAACCTCTAAGAAACTTTCTGGGTGGCATTAAGAGAACCATACTAAAGTCAAGGTTAGATTCTGGAAACACACCAAGGAACCAATATATATACAAGTTAATGTCACAATGGCATGTTACCTCATTTGGATACTTACCATGAAATATAATCTCTTTATCACAATATCTATAATCCATCAGGTTGCATGCTAGTACCATCAACCTATATGATCGATATCTATTTCATTGACTATCCGGAGAACACCATGGCCATGGATTTATTTAGGCTATATCATTTCCATAAAAGGGCCAGAGATACTAACTTTTTTTAATGAACATAAAGGAAAAATCCTTTCTGATATTATTCATTAATTCAATATTACTCATGACACATCCAACGTATCCTACCTCGCCGTGAACATATGGGATCGCTATTTTAATCAATACATAAAAGTATGCCAATCATAGTATTTATTAATAATAATCATAAAGTCTACAGACCAATACATACATCTATATATATGAACATCCAATGAAACTTATAAAGGTGCATTTCCTACTTGAGGGTCCCATTATAGTAATATCCTACTAGATATTACCAATGGTGTACACAATGAGAAATTTCCTCAATGACCTATGAGTCTCCACCCTTGATATCCTGTATCATTTTGTCCCTCAAATTATACCATCTGATGATATAACATATATTCAATAATAGTGTCATAGCACTTTTGGGTTCTCATCATAATGTGGAACTGCTATGTCCTCTTAGTGCAACAAACACTCTTAGTACATTATCACATATTATGTCACATAGTAGAACAATCATGATGTGATATGTAGTTTATTAATATCCAAAACAATGAATACATTTTTACCATAATGTACATAGAATTTGGTTTTATGTCACAAAATCCAACAGTAAATGATGTTATTTATCCTTGATGTAATATTCTATAAATGAATATAGTCATCCTTGAATATAAATTACGGACATGGAATTCATTATTCGTAGCTGGGGTGCCGATAATACGGTCTAGGCGCTGGAATTTTTAGATGTGGTATGGGTAATTAGACTAGTGCACCTCTGTACTTAGAATTGAAATGATTAGTCAATTTTAGTTATTTTTTAAAAAATTAAACCCATTTTATTGATGGGTAAAGATTCTATCATGAGTGAAGCAGGTTTGGTGGGTTGGGGTTATCATATAACCAAAGTTCTAAAGCGTTTTATTGATAAAAAAATGTTTAATTGTGAATCATGTTTCATGATTCGTTTTTTAATATTTCTATGTATTCTATAAACCAAATTCTTAAATTAAATATAGTTCTAGACAAAATTGGTGGGGGAATAGAGAGTTTTACTAATATCCAACTTACTTAGATATTGGTACCCGAGAAGATTTCATGGTTTCAGGGTATGATAAGTGAAAAAGCCATATATTAGAGAGCTTATTTAAGATAAGAGATAAAGCCTGAATGAGGGTACCATAAATATTTCATGACCCATTTGGGGGGTTTTCAATGAGACTTTTATTTGGTATTTACATTGACATAGAAAACTATTATGGAATGTCAGGTTTACTGTATTGATTTGTGGGAATTCAACAAGTTGTTTTGGAATAGATTTCATGATGCATGGTTATTGTCATTATAATTTTAGTTAATAGTTATTTTTATTTCTTATATTGTGTTACTATTATAAAGAGGTTATAGTTTCCCCATATTTCTTATTAGACCCTCACTGATAGTCTTCATCCATTAGTGTTTGGAGAGGCGTGCTTAATGTCATGTGGTGGACCAGCTTGGGGAATTAAGGATGGGAAGTTACAATGGTGAATGAAATTTTAAAAATTACCTATGGAACATATGTGGATCATGGATGATAGGTTATACATTTTTTCATTAATTCAATATTACTCATGAAGCATACAACATATACAACCTCATCATGAATATCTATCATCATAGTTTTCATCAATACATCAAAGAACATGACTCATAATATTTATTAATAATAATAATAAAGTATAAGGAACAATACACATGTATACAGATTGGAACATCCAATGACTCTTATAAATGTGTATTTCTTACAGGCAGGTCCCATTCTTATAATGTCCTGCTAGATTTTACCACAGGTGAAGGTTCCTCAAAGTCCTATGAATCACCAACCCTGATAGCCAATATAATCGGCGTCCCTAAATTTATATCATCCAACTATAGAAAATATATTCAAGAATATTTCCAAAGAACTTACACATTCTAATCATATAGGGTAACTACGGTGACCTTTTAGTGTGATATCTACTCTTAGGACATTATCACATACTATGACCTGTAGAAGAACAATCATGATGTGATAAGTAGTTTATTAATATTCAAAACAATGAATAAAAATTTATTATAAAGTAAAAAAAGAAGACGGTCATATGGAACCAACTCTAACATGATTCCATGTTAAAAAGAGACAACTGATAACAACCTTTAGTCTGTTAGCTCTCACAAGATACACATGCTTCTTCTAAGATAGGCCTTTAGTCACGAGATATGCTATCATCTCTTCCATGGGTACTCTGATCACTATAACATCACCCCATGATAAAAATTACTCAAGAAGTGATACTTATGGAATATATTCTCTATCTATTGGTGTATCCATGGATCTTTTCCAAGAACCATCATTGTAGTATTATAACATTACAATGTGATAGTGTCTTTACTACTAGGTACCACATCATGCTCCGGGACAAAGATCCTAATCCAAATATCTTTTCTGTCTATGTTAGAAGCCTCTATATACATGGAATCCTCTATAGAATCATCAAAAAATGATTCTTTGAACTCTTCCAGCTCAAAACTCCTATGTTTAGATAAAAAACATATCCTAATTGTGACTTTAGATCCCTGTGATCTATCTAAAACAAGCATTAGTATTACCCCTGATGACCAGCTCCTCGTCTCGTCCATACACCAGTAACACATCTTTAGTTCATATTAGATACATAAGGATAACATTAATTGTAGTTAAATGTTGTTATCTCGGATCTAGTAGATATATTCCTACCATGTTCAATGCATAAGAAAAATCAATTCAAGTAAATAACATGGAATACATGATTAACCCTATCACTAAAGTGTATGGTATCTTACACATTATCTATTTCTTTTATTTTTTCTACAGACACATTTTATTATAAAGTCTTAATCCATGTGACACTAAAAAAATCCCCTCTTGGATCTCCCCAAACTAAATATATTTATTATATTGTCAATAAATGTGAAATGAATTAGTACAAGAATCCTCTTGGATGTATCATGAATGATAATTATCCCTATAATATAGTTTTCTTCACATAATTCCTTTATTGATAATAACTTTCTAAACCTATCCTTCATAAAGTGTAATACAAGTATGTTGATTCCAATAAGTAATATATCATCAACATATAATACTAGTATAATGATCACATTTCTATTGAACCACTTGTAAACACATAGATCACATTCATTCTTAATGAAACCAAATTATTTAAGGAATTGATCGAATATAATTTTCAATGAACTAAATTTTTACTTCAATATATATACGGATCTCTACAAAATTCATATATTTTTGGAATTACCTGGGGTAACAAACCCTTATAGTAGTGTCATATAGACTTCTTCTTGAAGGATCCTATTAAATACTATAGTTTTAAAATCCATCTGCTAAATATCAAAGTCCTGGTAAGCTTCTATGGAATGTACAATTATTATGGATTTAGACATGAAAATTAGTGAAAAGGTCTCACAATAGTCATTCCTTAGTTGTGTTTAAACATTTTAGCCACTATCCTTTCATTATGTGTAATTAATTTACCTTACATGTATATTTTCCACTCAAATACCCAATATCATCCAACTTTATTTATATCAACTTGCCCATTGACTAGAATCCAAACATGGTACTAATACATGGAATCCATTTCAGACATCTTGGATTTTTCCCCTTGTAGATTCTGATCTCATCACATACTCATTATAGGAGGGAGGTTTATATCATCATAAAATAATGAGTCACCATCCTCAGGGATGAGAAAAGAATATCCCTCTTGTTCTCTTACCTCTCTTTAGCTCCTACACTACACTTGTGTTCTATGAACTACTTATTCCATAGTGACTTATGGAATCTGTTCCTGTTCCAAATCGTGTGTATCTTGATCATCAACTTCATCCAAGTAAATCTTTCTCCCACTATCCTTTTTTATTGTGTGCTCCCTCTCAAAAAATTAAGCTTTTATAGAGATATTCACTTTCATATCCAAGAAATTGTATAGGTAGTATACATTTTTTTCATATGATACTATGTAACGATACTCTTCATGCCCCGTGGTTCTAGTTTGTTTTCGAAAAAGTTCTTAACAAACGTCTTGAAACCCTATACACATGTATGTGATAAAATGGGTTGCTTTCCTATCCATATCTCAAAGGTAATTCCATTTTCTACTTCTTTTTGTACTTGGTTTAATGTGTATTCTTCAATTTGTAACTCATAGCCCTAAAAATATAATGGAAGATCTGCTTGACTAATCATCAACCTTACCATGTCTAACAGAGTACAATTTCTCCTTTCACAAAAATCATATCAATGTGGTGTGTAAGGTAGAGTTAGTTGAGATATAATCCCAAAATCCTATAGAAATTAAATCGAACTATAGGTTCATATATTCACCTGTTCAATCCAATATAAGATTCTTTATTTTCTTACCTATCTGATTCACTACTTCATTCTTGAATTCATTGAATTTATTAAATGACTCAAAATTATACCTCATTAAGTAGACATTCATTATATGCTCAATTCATCAGTAATGTTTATGAACTAAGAATATCCACCAGCAGATTTTACTATAAATGGTCCCCACAAATTTTTGTGTACCTTTCCTAGAAGCTCACTGGCCCTTTCACTCTGTCCACTGAATGATGGTTTTTTTATTTTTTTCTTGTCAAAATTTTTGACATAATTCAAGTTGTTTTATCTTATAATATACTAAATAACCATCTTGATAGATAATTGTCAAACACTTTGCATTTACATGACCGAGATTGTGATCCCACAATAGGGTGTTTTATGAGTCATGTGAACATGATTCATTATCGATTTCCAATAGTTGGTTTTCATAATTTAATACATAAAGACTTTTATATAAATTCACTATACTATAACATAAATTTCCCTTATTAAAGAAACAACTTTTATTTGGAATTGTCAAAAACAACCCATCTATATATAACCATGAATGAATTTTTTTTCTTAGTAACTATACATAAATAATAAAAATATTTTAAAACCAAACTTGTTCTCATTTGAAATGAAAGGTGGTAGTCACCAATGGATAGGGAATCCAATTTCACTACATTGGAAACTCTCAAATCAACCTATCCTTTGGTAATTTTCTGGAATCTACTTGGTTATATCATTTGGATATAGATGTGAGCCCGATAAGCTATATCTAATACCTAATTTATAGATATTTAAATATTACACTCGATAATGAACACACATTTATCTTTACCTTTCTTCTATGTGAAGTTTCACTTCTAGTGGCCTAACATGCCACATGATAAACATACCACCTCTTTTTGCTTTCCATGACTCTGGATATTCTTCTTCTTGGAAGGATAGTGCTAAGGATATACACAATGTTTATATTCCTTAGTCCCCTTTTCCTTGTTCTTAATTTTCTAATTCACCTTAAGGATTGCATGTTTTTCAAGCCCCATTTCCTTATCCCATTTGAGAATTAATGTAATAACTTCCAAAATACTCTTATAATTATTTATAAAATTGTAATTGATAATAATGTTGGATAATGACTTGGAAAGTGATGATAGTATGAGATCTATAGAAAACCCATATTTGAATTTAATCCCTATGATTTCCAGACATTCAATGTAGTTGATATGTTTTACTACATGAGTCTCAACTGGTGTGGACCCTCAAAGCTTAGTCATGATCAAATTATTATAGATCCAATACCTCTATTGTCTCTTCTTCACATGGTATATATCCCGAAGGCGAGACATCATGCTACAAGAATACATATCCTAATGTTTCTTTAAAATCTCACTATATATGGATGATAACATTACGAAATGAACATTTTTAGCATCATTTAGATTTTTATCATAGAGATATATCTCTTCATCACTTTCCACATTTCCATTTGAAACTGGTAAAGGTTCTTCTAGCACATATAATTTTTTTCAAGGGGAAGGATGATATATAGATGGATTTTCTACTCTTTAAAATTAATTCCAGTGAGAAGGTTATCCTTCTCATGTATGGATCAAAATGATATTTTTTATTTCACTTTATTGATGTTTCAATACATAAGATAAGCATATTTTTAATACTTTATCTGATAAAATTTACACAAATAAATAAATCTTATATTAATTAGTCTCCCACTATTTTATCAATACCTAATATCCCTCTCCATCAACTTAAAAATATCATGTTACTTATATATTCTAGTGGAAAGGATCCTTATGTCCCTTATCATTACCTAAATTTTGGTTTGTCAATATAATTGAATGGTTTTTAGTAGGCATTCCAAATGCCAAATTCATAAACTCATAGTTACATGATCTACTAACTGGACTCCCCTATACTGAAATCATTAATTTATATTTTCACAACCTTTTTCTCTCAGTTACACCAATCCATGGTTTGGGTGTCAACCCTTTATATTAACTAAGTTAAGTTATCCCAAAACCTCATGTTAAAATTCCTTGATAATTGAATGAACCCCAAAATTGGTTTGTTAACCACATTAAACAATGGATCGATTCAAACTGATGTAATGGAAAACTATAACAACTTAATATTTTTTTGGTTGACTTATACATTTATCTGTAAATTGCAAATTTTTATATTTAACACATTCTTGTTAATATTAAGTTAAATTTCATAACAGATTAACCATGTCTTAGATAATATTTATTCATAAGACAACCTAATTTAGTCCTATACTATATTATTTTTAATTCATTAATTATATGATCACTATAATACATCCATAATGAAATAACCATGTAACTAATAGAAATAAAATAATGATGTTGTATGATCATGAGATCTTACTAGTGGTTTGTTTATCTTGTGGTCGAAAAACTAACCATTAATATAGGCGGAAAACCAATGAACCAATTATGGTTCGTTTTGCATCCTTCCACTTGTCCACCTACGTATCTCCTTAGATTGGTTTAACCTTATATCTAAACATGAAACACTTATAATAGCTTTGGAGATCCAACCATAACATATGACTTTTACTCTCACATAGGTGATGGGAAAATGTGTTTACAAAAAATAAATCATGGGAATGCATGTCTTACATAATGTATTGATATAACGAATGTAGGACAAAAATTTAATTTAATAATAAATTAAATGAAACCAATCACATAAAAATTTCTTTTCTAGCTCATGATCCTCCACATGCTTGCAAAAAATTCTGCATTTAAAAAACTATCATTAAATTATTAATCATTATTATCAACATAAATTACACTCAAATAAATCAATTATTATCTTTAATTAATTAATTCTTGTATTTTATTAGTTACCCAAATTTCCTTGAGACTCTCAGCCAATATAATTTTAAAATAAATAAATAAATACATTTAAAATTAACTGTGTACATAAATGTACATTGGAGGCGACATGGTGAATACCTGTTGGAATCTACCAAACATGTATTATACTCATATATTGTTTTACCCTTGTGACATGTGGCATAAAGAACTTATCACATACTTTCACAATGTGTACATAATAGATGATTTCATGAATTACATGATTTTTTGGTCATGTGTTATGCTTTAATGCACATAGAGTAACAACTTTTAATAAAACTCATACCTGATATGTAGATTTGAACATTACACAGATATCAATTAAAAATTTAAATATTTATCTAATTTAAAATTTGTCACATGGGGTGTACTATAATTATGACCACATGAATGTATATGTATCAAGGTTAACATAATAAAATAAGTAAATTTCAAATCTATGTAATTTGGTATAAGTACATGTTATGTACATCCGAGAACACAGCCTGCACATCTCTCACCTTCTATATGAGGTACATGTCTTGGGACGCGGCTTGAGGATCATAAATTAAAAATTGGAGTACACGGCATTCCTAATGGCCCACATGCCATGCGGTATTTGAATTACACAACCACTAGTTAGTCAGTTCATGTATAGAAATAGAAGACCCCTCTTTGACTCAAAGGGAATACACACCTTGTACATGGAGTGTACTGCTGTGTTATCTAGGAAAAATTATTTGCACCAACAAATGAGTTCTATAATTTAATGTTAATCAAAAAATTATATTTCTTTATTAGATATATGAGAAACAAAGGTGGAAGAAATGTATATTTAAATTGAGATTAAAATAATAATTAAACATTAATTGAAAATCTTTATTACAAATGCATAAATCACTAATGAATTTTAAATATTTATAAAAAATTATGTTCCCACTCTGATACCACTTGTAGGTTTCAGGTATAGTAGAAGCAAGTGAAGGAAGGTTCCCAACTTTTATTTTTTCTATAATCGATGATCAATCCTAGATCTATGCAATGATGAATTCTATGGTCAATGGAATTGAATCAAAGAAATAGACAATGGAGAGAATTCCAAAACCAATATAAAGGACATCAACACATATTGTTTGCAATAAATTTAATGAGATAAATAATTACCTCTAAGGAATTATTTATTCATTGATATATCTGACAAAAGATATACCGTGCACTATCATTGCATTGTAGAAACCAAGTGTAGATTTCATATAGTTGTGATCCACACGTGTTCCATGTATATCCATATGTCACTAAAGGATTCTATAATTGATACCATAAAATATCATTTCACTTGCATCATTAACCTTTAATCACCTTGAGAATTGCTTCTGAAGTGTTCTCTTCGATCCAGTGGAAGAGGATTTCTCTCATTTATTAAGATCATTACTGGAGAAGGGAGCTCTCTATGCTTGAGGCCATTTTCAATAATATTTTCACAAATGAATTTGATCTCTTGGGAAAATAACATAATTGGGTATTTATAATTCTGGGGTTAAAATATAATAATTTCACAAGTGCCCAAGATTATTTTATTTAATCCTAGAAAAAAACCCATGTCAAATAATAATAATATTATTATCATTTATCGACATGCACATAACATGAAAATTATAACTAAATATTATTTAATTAAATAAAATTAAAAATATATTATTTCTAACCGGACTATTAAACTTGGTTTGATATTCTTCCACAATTTTTTTTCTCCATTAATAAGGTCTATTTATTTATTAAATAAATATCACTGCATTATTTTCCAATGAAAAAATAAATATTATATTCAAAAAATAAAAAATAAATATTTATTAAAAATTTCTCCCAAAATATATTATCTTGAATAACAAGTGGAAAAAGAAGTGTGAAAAAGCATACAAGAATAATTGTAAAACCATGTGTGATAATAATATTTATTCAACCTCTTTAATAATAAATAATAATATATTTTTTAACTAAGATTTTGGATAAACATAGTGTGTTATCCTCTAAGAAACTTTCTCAGTGGCATTAAGAGAACCATACTAATGACAAGGTTAGATTCTAGAAACACACCAAGGCACCCATATATATACAAGTTAATGTCACAATGACATGTTACCTCGTATGGATGCTTACCATGTAATATAATCTCTTTATCACAATATCTATAATCGATCAGGTTGTATGCTAGTAGCATCAACCTATATGATCGATATCTATTTCGTTGACTATCCAGAGAACACCTTGGCCATGGATTTATTTAGGCTATATCATTTCTATAAAAGGGCCAGAGATATTAACTTTTGTTAATAAACAGAAAGGAAAAATACTTTCTTATATTATTCATTAATTCAATATTACTCATGACACATCCAACATATCTTGCCTCGCCATGATCATATGGGATTGCAGTTTTAATCAATACATCAAAGTACGTGACTCATTGTATTTATTAATAATAATCATAAAGTCTAAAGACCAATACAGACATCTGTATATATGAACATCCAATGAAACTTATAAAGGTGTATCTCCTACTTGAGGGTCCCATTATCGTAATATCCTACTGGATATTACCAATGGTGTACACAATGAGAAAGTTCCTCAATGACCTATGAGTCTCCACCCTTGATATCCTGTATCATTTTGTCCCTCAAATTATACCATTTGATGATAGAACATATATTCAATAATATTGTCATAGCACATTTGGGTTCTCATCATAATGTGGAACTGCTATGTCCTCTTAGTGAAACAAACACACTTAGTCCATTATCACATATTATGTCACATAGTAGAACAATCATGACGTGATATGTAGTTTATTAATATCCAAAACAATGAATACATGTTTACCATAAAGTACATAGAATTTGGTTCTATGTCACAAACTCCAATAGTAAATGATGTTATTTATCCTTGATGTAATATTCTATAAATGAAATTATGCATCCTTGAATATAAATTAGGGACATGGAATTCATTATTCTTAGCTGGGGTGCCGAAAAGATGGTCTAGGCACTGACATTTTTTGATGTGGTATTGGTAATTAGACTAGTTCACCTCTGTACTTGGAATTGAAATGATTAGTCAATTGTATCTATTTTTTAAAACATTAAACCCATTTTTATTGATGGGGAAAGATTCTATCATGGGTGAAGTAGGTTTGGTGGTTTGGGGTTATCATATAACCAAAGTTCTAAAGAGTTTTATTGATAAAAATGTTTAATTATGAATCATGTATCATGATTCCTTTTTTACTATTTCTTTGTATTCTATAAACACAATTCCTAAATTGAATATTGTTCTAGACAAAATTGGTGGGGGAATACAGAGTTTTACTAACATCCAACTCAATTTTCTATTGGTACACGAGAAGATTTCATGGTTTCAGGGTATGATAAGTGAAAAGCCATATATTATAAAGCTTATTTAAGATAAGAGATAGAGCCTAAATGTGGGTACCATAACAATTTCATGACCCATTTGGGGGGTTTTCAATTACACATTTATTTGGTATTTACATTGACATAGAAAACTATTATGGCATGTCATGTTTACTATATTGATTTGTGGGAATTCAACAAGTTGTTTTGGAATAGATTTCATGATGCATGGTTATTGATCATTATAATTTTAGTTAATGGTTATTTTTATTTCTTATATTGTGTTACTATTATAAAGAGGGTATAGTTTCCCCATATTTCTTATTAGACCCTCACTGATTGTCCTCATCCATTAGTCTTTGGAGAGGCGGGCTTAAATTCATGTGGCGAAGCAGCTTGGGGAATTACGGTTGGGAAGTTACAATGGTGAATGAAATTTTAAAAATTACCTATGGAACATATGTGGATCATGGATAATAGGTTATACATTATTTTATCAGTCTGAATTATTATAGTATTTTTATTATTTTTTAAAAATTTAAAAATAATTTTTATCATTAAACAGAATTATATGTTATTCTAAGAGTTATTCAAAATACATTTCTTTAATGAAATCAAGATTATAATTAAATTATAATATAAATACATCCACTACTAGTGGTACTTTATAGTTTTTCATGAAATTCAGTGAATTGTTTAATTCATCCGAAATATATTTCTCTTACTGTTTTAAAAAAATTATTTTATTTTTCAACTACATTGCATAAGCTTTATATCATTGTTACATAATAATTCTAGGTAATTAGGCCATCATTAAAAATTTAAAATAAATCACTATCAATTTTTTTATTAATTTTATATATAACTATTTATAAACATTTATTAATTCATTATTACACAAATAAATCATATTTGAGATATAAAATTGTAGTTGTCACATTTTTTATTAATCCCTTACTTCATGTAATATAAATGTAATTATCAAAGGAAATTTCTAATAAAATATCATATACTGAAATATAAGATGTTTTAGGTATAAATAAACCCATACAATAAAACAATGGAAATTATATATGGATCTTGAAGATTTAACCCATATTTGTAACCCAATTTAACCCATTTTACACTTTATCCAGATGAATAATTTTTACTCTGTTTACTGTTTATTTTGACCAAAAATAAAATAAAATTATTTTAAAAAATAGAAAATCTGAATTATAAATATGAAACAAAATTTAAAGATTTAATTAATATAATTGAAATAAATTAATTTTTATATAGCTATTTAAAAACACATTGAAAATAATCCATAGCAAACTATCATTTTTAAAACGAAAAAGTATTTTATACTGAATTGACGAATAATTTTGATTCCCATGAACATTATTTGAATATGTTTAATTAATGGATTTCTAGGTTAATTATATTCCAATATAAAATAAAATTTAATTGTTTAATTCAAATAAAATAAATGACATTTTTTCACAAAGATATATAGTTTTCACTACTCTCATAAGAATTAATATTTTTAGAATAATTCCAATAATTTACCATAATATAATTTTGACATGTTAACTTTAAAAAATATGTCCATTTTAAAAATTAAAATTTATAAATATTGTTGTGTATTTTTATAATTACCTACACATAAAATACCATAAAACAACTATTTGAAGGAATATATTTTTAAAGAATAAAATGATTTTATTATATTTCTTTACCAAGTAACAAAAATTAGATGAATATTAAATTTATTTCTTTAATTATTTAATTTTATTAGGAAAAAAATCTCATAGAAATATTTCATATGGTTATTATTATTATTCAGCCCTAAAAACCCAATGACTAGGTTATAACCATTAAATTTAAATAATATTTGTTGTGGTTTATTCAATCTCTCTATTGTGTATTGTGTACACTATCCAACATAGTTTTATATTAAATTAAATAAAATATAAAATATTTAGCTGTTAAATTTTTTCATCATCTGTAAAATTACATACTTACAATGTTAATTATTTTTTTCTAAACTAGAAATATCATAACATATTAACAATACCATATATATATTTTATAATGAACTTTTATTTTTAGGTTATCATCATGAAACATATTACACATGTACTTATATAATAATTTCACATGAAAATGATATTTTTAAAGTTTACCTTGGAAGATGAGTATTGATTTCTAAATAAAACTTGAATAATTTATCATTGGATTTATTAAGTTTGAGAAATTCCATTACCATTGGGAATGAAAATGTGAAAAAAATTACATGATTTATTCCCATTATATTAGAATGTTTTCATCCTTCATTGTGAATACAAATGGCCAAGATAAATTTTCCTGAATGAACCACTAAAATTGAATTTTAATCAAACATAATATCCCTAAAATGATGAAATGTTATTCCTCCTATAGAAAAATTAATTTTTTAGTTCATGATAATATAATAAAAAATTACCAACTCAATACTCTTCGCATTTTTTTACTAAATACAAACCCAAAATTCAAAAAAAAAATGATCATTTATTCTTCCTCGTACCCCCAAAAAATCATTATCACTCATATAGTCACATAATAAAATAAATATATTCCTTAATCACATATTCCAAAACATATTTTTTCCATGTAACTCAAATTAAAATGATAAAAAATAATATAAACTTCACTAACGGTAACATTTTCATATCACATGAATAATTTAATAGTCATATATACATTCATCCAAAATTACAAAATTTTCATAAAAACCAATTTTCAAGGAGATTAATAAGAGTGAGAATGTGTTTCCTAAATTAAACTTTTTAAATTTTCTATACACCATAATACTTTTAAAAAAATATGGGGTTTTGGTAACTCCCTGATATTTTTTGAAATATTTTTTTCAAATAACCTTAATATTTTCTATGTTTTTTATTACATGCAACAAGGAGTTTTTCTTATATAACATGTCACACTGAATGTAACATTCAATACATGAAACACATAGTTGAAAGGAAACATAATATTCTATTTAAATATTATTATTTAATATTATAGTTATCACCTTGCTGTTGGAATGGAATGTGTGAATAGGATTAACTAAATTATGAAAATATATGGTTTACACATGAATATAAAATTAATTATTTTGTGACCATTTAATTAAAAATGAAAATTAAGTAATTATTTTTCTAGAAAACTTTTTATATGTAGAAAATATGTTTTACATCAATAAATTAAACAATCCACTTTTGGATGATGATTTTAATAAAATATATATAGGTTATTTTAAATCAAAAATTTAATATTCAACTTACGTGTTTATTTATGATGATTTCACTGGGGTTTCATGCCTCTCAAGTTTGTTACCCTGCCTTCTTACTTTCTAATGGTTTTCATATTTCATCACATTCATCAAAGATGTTTGCACTTTTATTGAAGAGGGATGATGGGATTTTGGTAGCTCCATCCATGGATTCCTCAAAACTTGTTTTATTAGATAGATCTCCCTCATAGACTAAATTCTTGTTTTTGGAAATCATTCTTATTGCTATCTCTATGTGGACATTGGTTAATTATGTTTCTTTTTTCTCAAGAGGGTAGAAAACTTCATTCATAAGAGTATTCATGTTTTTAATCTCTGTTAATACCTAGACATTGATCATATTGTGAACCTGTGGATCTTCCACTATAAGAGGTAATCTCATGTGAGGCATCATAGGCACAAAAACCATGGAATCCCATTTCAATTATGAGGTATTAAATGTTAGGGTCATATGTCTTACAAGTCTTTTTTACTCTAGGAAACTCATATTTATCTCATGGAGTTGATATTCTTGACTAGACTGTGAGTTTAATGTTTTATAGATATAGGCACATGGTTTATGTCTTGCGTTGATAGGTTGATATTAGGTTTAATGACTGTTGAAGACATAATGGTTATTGTTTTTACATTTTGCGGAGAACGAGTGGACACATGTTTAATTCCTAGTGGGGAATTAATTGGTTTAGGTTTAACTTCATGTGGATATAGGTTGGGAGGTTAGAAATCCCTATTGAGGAAAATCAAGAATGCATGTCCCTATGAGGGGAGATGTTACACTGGGTTTGTTGATCATAATTCCCTATCGAGGTGGACCAAGGAGGTTCTTACCTAGGAAGGAAGATGTCACACCAATGATAATGGACTAGAACACCTTGTTGAGGAAGATCATAAGGTGAATCCATATGAGGGAATATTCCAAAATAAGGATAACCATTGACTATAATTCCTTATTGAGGAATATCCACATGTGAGTCCCTAGAAGAGAAGATGTTACACAGGGTTTTACCATTGATCTAAATGCCCTATTGAAGAGGATCAAAGAGGTGTATCAAAATCCCCTATTTATGTGGATTTTTAGGTGTGTCCCTAGAAGGAAGGATTTCACACTTGGGTTTACCATGGATCAGAATTACTTTTTTTGGAAGATCAAGGAGGTGTATTAGAATTCTATATTGAGGTTGATATGAAATTTCTCCCCTAGGATGGATGCTATCACACCTACATTCAATATTTTTAGGATTAAACCTCATGGAGGTGTCCTATTTACCTTGTTCAAGAGAAGTTGATCAAACCCCATGTATTTCAATGCCAAATTTTAAGTTCATAAGATTGGATCGATCATTGTAGTTTAACATCTTGCGGTAATGATTCTTGTGTCACAAAATGAGTTTTAACATGGGATGGAGTGGAAATTAGGCATGGAGGAAACCATTCACAAGAGGATCAATCTTAAGGGAATGTTGTGGGGCTTAGGCATCAAAGCTGTTTGAGGAGGAGTTTCATCCCATGATGAGGAAGTTGATGATATCCCATGGGAGTAATAAAAATGGAATCCTACGGTTTCTATAGAGGGTTAGAGCCAAGGGATCATTCCATACATGGGTAACCCTATATTCATGTGAATGGGTAAGTACATAGTTTTACATTAAGTGTTGAGTACATTGTTATGTACATTAATGTCATATGACTAGGATGTGGAGCTTTGAAGTTTTACATCATTCATCTCAGATATGGATAGGGCTCTCACCTCGAGTGGGAATATGAAAAAGTTCAATGATACTTTTCATACGCAATCCCATTTGAGACAAGGGGAAAAATTTCCCCATTGATTCCACCTCTAGTTCTTATGTGACCACTACTCGTAATCATTTGGGTGGGACATGAAATTAACACTATTGTGGGGGAGCAGCAATCAAGAGGGCTGACATTGGGGTGCCTATGATTAGAAGCGATAGTAATTTGGGTATCATTGATTAAATGAAAAATTTATGGTGGGGGAACAATTAAAAATGAGATAAAGTGGGTGCGAATGAGATTTGATGGAATTGGTCACATAGGTACTCAGGGTGTAGCTGAACCAGTCCTGGATTGGTATAGGTGATCTGGAACTCAACCTTAATGAAAGGGTGTCAACTAATGGGTGGATCCATGTAGAGGCCCTAGAGAATATTTTAATTAATATTGGGGCTTCATAGAGGGGTCTCTTATAAAGCTCAAGGTTTCGTGGATGTCAGGGCTTTCGAAACGGGGTATGCTTTGAAAAATAGGGTGATGTTGCCTCGAGGTGATGTCTTCATTCCCATGGGGATGGCTTCATAAACGGTAGATGCCTTATAACTCCCTAAGTTCCTCATGTGGAATACTTACTCTATAAAATGTAATGGTACTTTTTTAATTGGAATATTGTTTGGGTGGAGTCTATCAATAACTTATGGGAAGAGGTTTTTTGAAGATTAGATACCTTGGGGAATCCATTTTTCCTTTCACTCATATAGCTCAAGAGTTTTGCAAACTCAAAAAATTTATCATAAGTTTAGTGGTAATTCATATATTCAAATATTATAAATATGGGGATATTTATATATATGGGGGATTCAAAAATTTATGGGCTTCATGAGCCTCAATTACACTACAAGGAAGTTTTTATCAACCCTATGAATTCACATGAATAAGATCCACAACATGTGATTGATGTTGTGAGGAGGTTACTATCATCACTCTATGGGGTTTTAAATAGGATGGAAACCTATATTGATGCTTTATAATGTTTAATATTATACAATCATGTGGTTCAATAATTTTCGAGAATCATCTATTAAAGATGGTGGTGAGCTTCGTGAAATAGATTCTTAGATGCCTTATTAGGCCATTTTGGAATGAATTTTCTCCGAACTAGCAATAAATTTATCTATCTCTCCAGTGGAATGCATATATTAGCATAAAAAAATTCCCCACCTTAGAATTGGAACCAATTTTAAAAATTTGGTCTATATTCATATGTAAAACCATAGAAAATTCATAGAGACATTCATCGCCTACACTATAATGTCACCCAACTTGACTAGACCACGATCACAATTTTTTCTGGGGTCAATCATTGAATATTTGGAATTCCTTGATGGTGTGTCCAACTACACTTTGTTATGGGAAATGGTTAGGATGAATAGTAAATATGGCCTCTTAAATCTTCATGTACTCTGGAAGCATTAGATTAAAATTTTTTGGGGAAAGGATGAAGTATTCTGGACATATGATTCCCTAAAATAATAGGTCAGGTTCCTTCTATCTTGTAGGGGGAGCCAATACTAGATGAAGGAAAGAACCCCATTTTCTCACCTAGTCTATTGTTTAGGTTGAGGTAATGCCTGAATGTTTAGAATTGGGAAATATTGTTCTGAATAAAGATGCAATTGATGAGACTCTTCTATCAAAAGGTCTAATTGGTTCACTTTCTTGAGAGCCTTTGTGTGCACAACCGTGACATTCTCTATATTCATATGTCTTATCACAGGATATGGATGAGGGAAGAGGTGAAACTATTGTCGATTCAATTAAAATTCTTCCTGTAGACACTAATACCTTTCATAAAATTACTATAATCCACTTGGATAGTTATCAGTGATGAGGGTAGTTACCATATCACTCTTATCATTACACATGCATAGTTTTAGCTTGTTTTCCTAGGACAATGGCATGTTGATTGAATATGTGAGTCCTTTCAACTAGATGAATAATTCTTCGACTCACTCATATAGATTATTCTTTCACTAAAAGATGTTAGAAATACATTTCATGTGTATGTTACAGATGAACTAGTAGGGGAACAATCTATGATGGTCTTTACAACCAGCGTTGGACCTTATGGGTAGCTGGCTATACATGACGAATTCATGTACTTCCAATTTCTAGAAAAAAACACTAAATCATGGAGGCCTCCTATTATTCTTGGTTTCCCAACAATGTCCCACACCATGATATAATTTTTTCTAGATGCTGCAGTGGGTCACCCATCCCATTAAACATGGAAAATATGGGATTTCCAAACTTGAGGGGTACTTTTTCATGCATGATTTTCACATGTCATGTTTCTAGGGACTAAAGAGAGCAGTGAGAGATAATATTAAGTCATATTGTAGTTTATCTTTATCCATGGATGTATTTATGGGCTCATAAATTAGTGGACCAGGATATTCAACTCAAATAGTGGTACAACCAAGATTCCAATTAGGATAATCACACTACTCAAGTGGGTTTTGAAACTTGTACCCTGACCTTTTTCTATATCCCATGACTTTTAATTTGATTGGATACATGGGTATACCAATCTCTTGTATAGCTTCTTCTTCGAGGAGAAACTAGTACCCAACTAGTGGATAGATATAGTCTCAAAATAGATTTCTGTAATTCGGGTTTTTCTCAGCAATGAGGTTGGTGATGGACATTTTTTACTCCCCAATATAATAGAGTAAGGTAGAAACCATTGGATCTATCTCTATTTTTGAAAAAACATTTAATGGATTGGACGTCTCAATATAACCATTTTATTTTTCAGTATGTTGATGGGTAGGCCATAATGTCTCTTTGAGTGGATCTTTGTGGTCAAGTGCTTGCCTCTTTTGGAATGTTAGAACACCAGTTGGAGATTCTGTTCTGTACTAAATCATCCCTTGAGTTAAACCTTCCATATCATGCCCTACAATGGTTCCCTTACTCATTGGATCTACAAGTAATTTGTTTAAAACCATATTATTCATGGTGGTGTCTAGAGTGGAACTCTCATCATCGTCAAATAATCCAGACTTATGATGGATAGGTCCGAAATAGAGAGAAACATACTATCCACATCCTCTAATATGTATGTGTAGAGACACTTCATTCATAATAGTTAGATCATATTAAAGATCATGACGTATCTTTTTCTAAAGGGTCAGGTAGTAGCCATATGAATCAGGTCATTGATCCACTATGAGATATTTAATCCCCGCCCATTATAATTATCGTTCAATAACCCCATGGTGTTCTTATATTTCTGGCTAGGCTAGATGATGATCTTAGAGGTGTTTAAATGTCTCCAATATAATCTTGTAAAAACACATTGCCTGAACCTCAATGTGGACTCTTGTATTCCAACATGTGGACCATTTTAACGTTAGAAAACCACTGATATCTAATTGGAATCAAGAAACCCCCACAAGACCTCTTGCTTTGATGAAGGTTCCTTCTATTAATCATCCAAAACCTCAATTAGTGTACTCCATGATTATTGGTGGTGGAACCAATGTAGAATGTCTTTAAGGCTGGTTTATTAGAAGACAAGTCACTGCATGATTCAAGAATCCACGGCATGATGTTACATCTCTCGAGGGTGGTGCTAACCTCATCCTCTCATCCTTGAAGAATGGCATGTTTTTCACTATTTCATGTGTGAGGGAAGCAGAATCAATTTTTGTCTCAGTAGAGTGCTCATTATCTAATGGAATGATCCCAAACCTTTAAAGCTCTACAAATTCTTGTGTGGAGGTATAGATAATGGTAAATATTGCTGATGAAGCTGGATTTTCTGTGAGACCATGGAAGGGGCCCTGAATATCTTTTTCCTGTAAGTGTCTATGGAGGGATCTAAGGATCATGTGGACCGAATCTTATGGGATTTAGAACCTCAGTTTTCAGGCTCCTACCCCAAACACTAGATATTTGGGTGAAGTATCCATCATCATGTCATCCTTACCCTTGTAATATAAGAGGTAAAAGAGGTCAATAATGATGTGAGGTTTTCAAGTGTTTCGACTCCGATGGAGGGTGTTCACCCTTCTTCTCCATGATTGTTCTTTAGAGAAATGTATGTCTTTACAATAGGTAGAGCCTAAATTTTCATTGGTTGTGGAGCATTGTTAACCTACACTTTATCTAATAGGGGCATGGGGAGAACCTTTATACTATTTTTTAGTGACACAGGTAGGAAATACATGTTAAGAAGTGGGAGTATTGGGAATACAACCATACCGGCTATCAATGGAGGGGGTAGGATCTCCACTCTTAATGTTGTTAGTGTAGGGAGTACATCCATTATGACTAGTGAAGGAGTATATATTCCCTCCACTCTATTAACCAATGGAGTGGGGGAGGGCCTCTTATTTTTAAATTATGATCATGAGGAAGGACTTCTTACAAATTATTGATGAAGTAGGGAGTACCTCCTCTTTGTTTAGTTGTGTCGTAATGAGTAACTCTATGTTCACTAGAAGGTGTATTGGGATGAAATCCATACTAGTTGTTGAAATATATGGGAGTACGTTCACTCTAGTTCTCCTCATCACAAGATTTTCCATAACTATGTTATGTGGTTCTATAATTTTAGAGAGTTAACCTATTATCCCAGTATGGTGGCTAGGGTCTTGATAACAATTGGGAAAATTTGATCCATGCTTTCCAATCGTTGGGATATTGTGGGATACTCTAGTGGTGGAACGATGTACAAAATCCATAAAACATTACCTTTATCATGAATTACCCAATTTATACCCTTACGACCTATTATGGGATATCTAGACTAGGGCTGGAGGAGCATGGGTGATGTCCACATTCTCTTAAAACTCTAGGACTGGTCGGTGCTAGCATTAATTAGACTTGGTGGGATCTCTTCTACGAATCTCTCAGGTGGTAGTTGTAGCTGGAGTGACTCAAAAATCTTATACCTTCTTGGTCTAGTTAACTGAGCTATAAAACCACTCCATGTATATACTCATGAAGTGATTCATCATTATAAAAAAGTTGGATTCCACCTATATGGCCCTTGGGGGGGTTTAATGAGGCATTGATGGCTCTAGGTTTGGGTGGGCTATGTCCCAAGAGGGAATGAACCCTTCTTGTTTTTACCATAATATGAGGGTGTTGATCAACTTCCTATGGATGATTTCATTAGGTGGGACTAGTTTTATGTCCCCAATAGCTGAAGTTGAGGCACAATCCGTGGTAGAGGCATAGTTGTGCGGGGTTTCTACATCAACGTTTCTTCTACCCTCGTGCCTACATAAAATGGGTTATTGGTTTACCATAGATTATATACTATATGGAATGTTGGTTTATCAATCAGTAAAATTAAAGTAAAATATAATCAAAATGACCCAAAATCATCCAATATTCTGAAGTATATAAGGGTCTACAATGATTGTGTCATAGACCTAGTTTTCCCAACACTGGATTCCCCAATGTATATGTGAGTTACATGATATTCCCATTAATTTTTTTTGGTGGGACCTAGCACTGAATTTATAAATCTAGTGACATGACAATCCATTTATTTCTCAAATTCTACTTGCCCACAGGGTTTAGAAAAAGTGTTTCATATCATGTTCAAATTATTTGATTATGATTCCTTCACTAGGGCCACGTGTCTCATGCATTTGTTTTTCCACATTACCAATATCCAAATGTAGGTGGATTTCATCAATTTAATTTGTTATGACTTCTCTGTAATTGAAATAGGATGATGGGGTGTTGGCTCCTACTTCAATGGATTCCGCCTTAGTTATCATTTCTCTAGTTAGGGCATCCATCATAGATTAATGTCATGTCCATGGATCACATTATTGATTCTATATCTATGTGGGTGTTAGTTAATTATAGTGCTTCTATATTAATAAGTAAGAGACCTTCAGTCAAGAGAGTACCATGCTAGGAATCTTTGGTCATGTATCTAGATCTAGTATATTGTAAACATGTGATTCTTCTTATTTTGGAGGGAATCTCATATGAGTCTTATTAGGCATAGGACCCAAGACATCATGTGTCGATCATGATGTAATTGATGCTTGGGGCGTATGTCCGCCAAGGATATTTACCTCATGAATCATATATTCATTGAATTTATTATGTATTCTCGATCAGGTCATGTGATTAACTTCTATAAAATAAAAGAACATGGTTAATGTCTTTTAGGAATAGTTTCGATGCAGGTTCAACGTCTTAAATGGATAGAATGGCCATAGTTTCAATGACTTGTGAGGATATAATGGGAGAAATTTTAACATATTGATGACATAATAGGTGAATGATTAATATCTGGTAGGTATTGGTTGGATGATCATAATTCTTTATTGAGGTCGATCAAGGATTTGTATCCCTAGGGGAAGATGTCACAACTGGTTGGTTGATAAGAATTCCATGTTGATGCAGATCAAGGAGTTGCATCCCTATGTGGGAAGATGTCACACTAGGGTTGATGGATCTGATTCCTTATTAAGGTTTATATGGAGGTGCATCTTTGGGATGAATGATTTCACACAGGGTTTTACCATTGATTGGAATACCTGGCAGAGGAAGATCCAGAGTTGTATCCCTAGGACAGAAGATTTCACACCTAGGTTTACTAGGAATCTGAATTCCCTAAAGATGTTGATCATGGAGGTGGATCATAATTCCTTATTTAGGAAAATATAGAGGTTTGTTCCTTATATGGAAGATCTCACATCTTGGTTTATCATTGATCAGATGACCTTTTTGGGTGGATCATGGAGGTGGATCAGAATGTCCTAATGATGAGGATCCAGAGGTGTGTTCCAAGGAGGGGAGATCTCACAATATGGTTTACCATTGTTGATATGGAACCTCAGAGAGGCATCCTACATACCATTTTTATGATATAGGGATCAAAACCCAAGTATTTAGATGATTTATTTTAAATCCATATGATTTTAATGATCCATGCAGGTGAACATCATGCAGTAAGAATGATAATTTTGTGGAATGAGCATCAATGAGGGGTGTTATAGAGATTAAATGTGAATGATTCCCTTCATAATAGGATCAATATTTTGATAATGGAGTAGGTATTATTCATGGAATCTACCCAAGTATGATGTTCACCCCATAATATATAAGTAGACACCATTCCACGTGATTCATACACAAGGCATCCTATTTTTTGTTAGACATAATTAGAGGTGTGAGTTCATCCCATGCCAATCTTATATGGGTAATCATGTGTTAATGTCATAGTCAAATCCCATAGTTTTATATCATGTGATAGAGAGGACGTTGTGTTGTGTAATGTCCTACTATTAAGTTGTAGAGCTAGGATGTTTTAAATTATGTAGATTTGATGTCGATTGGGTTTTCATAACGGGGGGGGGGGGCACACTAAGGAGGGAAGAGATTAATCATAAAGAACCACCACTGATATAGTTGCATAGTTTTTCTCATTTATTATACCTATAGGTCATACATGACCACCTCTCAAATGCCTTAGGGACGGAAATAGTTATAGCACTACCGTGGAGAAGTTTCAATCTGGAGGCATAACATTAGGGTGATGTTCTTAGATGAAATGTGAATTAGGGTACATATGATTAGAAGAAATAGGTATGGTGGAGGAAGAGGATGAAATTTAAGTTATGTGGTAAGACACATTAGTTGATTTCAATGGTCACATAGGGACTCAGGGTGCCTCAGAACTAACACTGAATTGGTATAGGGGCCCAGACTCTAAACCTTCGTGAAAGGGTGTCTAATAAAGGGAGGCATCATGGAGAGGCCTAGGATAATTTTTTCATTAATCATGGATCCTCATAAGGATGTTGATAATTAATATTAGGGTCCTTATAGAGGTCATGGGGTTCACAAATAGGTATTTTAATGAAACTGGGTGACCCTACCTCGGGGTGATGCCTTGGTTCCCATGGGGCTAGCTTTGTGAAATATATATGCATGTCAATGCACCATGTGCCTTAGGGGGGATAATAATTCTCTGAAGTGAATGGTAATTCACTAAATTCATATATACATTGGGAAAAGGCTGTCAAGAATTCAAGGGAGGAGGTTTTTTGAAGCCTGGATACCTTAGGGGATACATTTTCTCTTTCACTCGTGGAGCTCAAAATGTTTGTGATGACAAAGTGTTTATAAAAAGTTGAAAGTTTACAAGTCACTATAAATGTCTTAAACAAGGGGATATTTATATAGATGTGGTTTTCAAAAATGTGGGATCCCTTTATGAATCATTATGAGATTCACAAGTTTATGGTCTTTGTGAGCCCCAATGATGATGTGTGGAGGTTCCAATCAAACCACTACACACTCGCAAAGGAGCTATAGGAATCATGATTAATATTGTAAAAATGATACCTTTAGGACTACACATGGTCACTAAGATATATATATCTTATATTTAAATATCATGTAGAAAAACATTAGGCATTCATGTTGTCTAAGCCTTTTTGAGCGTCGATCATTTGTGAAGGTGGCGAACTTCATGAAAAAAATCACCAGATAGATTTTTTGGTCATTTTGGAATAGATTTTTCATGATCTGAATGGTTATTTTTTCACCTCTCCATGTACACATATATATTTTCATCAACACTATTTTATATACATGAGCATGTAATACATCTAATCTTTTCCCGAAAACTGTATTTTTCTACAAAGCAGTTTTGTTGCCTTTTTCAGCACTTGTTTTTAAATAACCCACATTAAAAACTTTAAAAAAAATAATTTGACATAATAAAGTAATTTTTTTAAATCATATTATCAAAATTATATAAAGGGGGATTTTTTTAGAATATTTTGAAACAATTAGTTTTTTGATGAATAGTGAAAAATACAAAATTTTAATTGAAAACATACATTTCATTTATATTATTTATAAAGTTAAATTATGTTATAGAATTTGGTTTTAAGTAAAATTTGTTTAATTATAAATCTATTAATCTTTTTTATGATATTTGAATCTTTTTCATATTTAATTTTGATATAAAAATTTTATAAACTTTTTAACATTCTCTTGTTGAAAACTTGTTTTATCATCTAATCTACATGATTAATTTTAAATTAAAATTTTCAAATAATGTGAATTTATTTTGGAAAAATATATTCTATATTTTCATTCAAATTAATTTTTATTATCTAATATGGTCAAATTAATTTTTGACCAAAATGAATAATGAAAATATTTAAAACGAATTTTAATATTTAAGGTGAAAATGTGTTTATAGAGGAGGGGGTAAAACTAATTAGAAAAGATTTAAAATAACCCAAAAAATAAATACCATCATTTAAATATAATTATATATTATATTTTACAATTTATAATATAGTTTCATTTGGAAAAAATTCATGTGAATGAATTTATCGTTTTTACTCTTTTGGGAAATTTCCATGTAGTTTGCAAGTGGGATCCATTCCCCCTCTTTTAAAAGGCCACCAACGCCCTTCAATTATTCACACCTATATAGCCGTATATTTCATCTAAACCCTACAAAAATATCTCCCCAAAATCATTATACATGTTCTAGATCTTCAATACCTCTCAAAATACTAACATTGGGGTCCTTAATAAGAGATCAATAGGAGGTGCTTCTTAGCGATGGTAATTGTATTTACTAGATCCTTATTTTTATTTATTATTTTCAAACCTTAAATTATGAGTTATAACTAAAAATATATTAATAAAATCATAACATATATACATATATTTTATTATGTTAATGGGATTACCTATATACATCTTCAATTCCATCAAATGGGAAACTAAATCGTTGATCATGTGTGTGGAGGACTAACGCATTGAGAACCTATGTATTTTGTTTTCGATCACCACCATTCAAGGATATATATATATTGATGGGTTTACCACATGAATATGATATTTATTATATTATAATAAATATATTATTTTAACATCACATATATGTTTTTTGGTTCCATTCTATTTCAAATATGATAATTTCACTAGTGTATATTGCATACTATCTCCTTCCAAAGAGATGTGTTTTGTTTTTCACAAACATATTATATGGAATGTAATTCGGATAAAATTTCAGAAAATATTTAATATATATGAGATTATATTTATTTATTAGAAATTTTATATCACACAATTCACTACCATTTCACTCATTGAGGGAAGGATATCATCTCTCATGTGTATGTATGGCCTTCCGTCTCCACGAAGTGATGTGATTCATTTTACATTTAAAACATTAAAAAAAATTTATAAATATTTATATAATGAGTAAATATGATATTTATTAGATTATTATAATTAATTAGTATATAAATATATTATTCACAATAACCATAACATTCAATACAAAATACTCATTGGAAAATGAGGCAATTGACACTCAAAAAATGAATACAATTAAATATTATAAAAACTATGGTGGTAAAAGGTTAATATAGGATTATATAGAATATTTTAAATATCAATATGGTTTTATAATATATTTATAATAAATTTATATTTATTATATAGTATTTTATAACATGTATGAAGCAATTTGAGACTTATGGTAAGTGTTTTTTAGTTTCTCTTTTAATTGTGGGATATATATGAAAATTCACCACTCATTTCTTTTCTTTTTGGTATATAATTTATATTTGACATGTTATATCAGGGATAGAATTATTTTAATAAAATTTAAATATTAATTTTATTTTATTCTTTATTGGGTATTACGATTCAAAATATTACTAATGTTATATGGCATTTCTATCTCCCTTTTATTTTTTGTGAGACACATTCCATATTATAAAACTATTTATATTATGTGGTATATATAATATTAGGTAATATATTTTAGGATTCTTATACTAAAATTTATGGTCAATACAAATCCATTTGATTATATATCCTTAATGAAGATTATGTTTCAAATGTTACCGAAGTCGTAATGGATTTATGTTACAATCTCATCATTTATCAAGATTGTTTATCATTAAGTCTCAAATATTAAACCTTATGATCCAACTCTCCTGAATTTTAATTAATTTGATTTTAATATGGTCACTAGTTTTATTTTAATGTAATATTACTGTTTTTTAACATCATTGGTAATAAAAATAAAAGAGAAAATGTTTTTAACAAAAAAACGTATTTTTTAAACATTAGTCGAAGACCTTTTTCCTTCCAAAACATTGGTTTTCTAAGAATAATTTCAAAAATTATTTTAATTTTATTCAATTTATCAATTAATGATATTTCTACCCAAGTTTGACATTTTTTATAATTGTTTTGGAAAGTAATATTCATTTCATTTACTAAAAGATTCTTGTTTGGATTTTATCGAAAATGTTAAAGGAATCATTATTTTAATGTGTATGACATGAACCTCTCCCATGACCATTATTTTCCTTGAAGGTTAATTTATATGTTATAAAGCTTATTTTCAAATAAAAATGTTTTCATTTTTTTATATTTATTTTATTTTTAAAAATATATTTTCAATGAAAATTAATTTTCCTCAAGAAATGTCTAAAGTCTTCTTTCAAAACTAATTGTACATATAAAATTACATCCTTTGTTGTAAGTTATGGTTCACTAGGGATATAAACCAATGAAACCATTATTATTATTTATATGAATTGGTTATTATGACATAATTTTTATGATACTTGGTTCCCTTCCACAGGTTATACCATGATATAATTCTTATGAAACCTACTTATTTTTCCACAGTTTATGCTATGATGAAATGATGAAATGATTATAAAACATGTATCTTTTACCCAAGTAAATTTTTAATGAAATTTTTATAAATCCCATTTCATTTCATGGGTTCCAATATGATTAGTATGTTTTTGATCCTGTGTTACAAAATACTTATGATTTTCATTATTTGATAAGTGGGATCTATATCTACCTATAGTGCATTGGGTAATGATGGATAACTCATGGGTAAATATTTTATGCATTGACATAATTAACTAATAAAAATGTTATTCTTGAACCATATTATATTCTGAAAATGTTATGCATGAACCTGATTTCATGTTCACAATCTCATTAGGGAACCTGATTAAATTTTCATAGTGTTGTGCATGGACCTATCATTAATATCTATAATATTATGCATGCAAATGAATGAATTTACATAAGTTTATTAGGGGGCCTAATTTAATGTCTGTAACTCAATGAGAAAACTTGTGTCTACTTTTACATTTTTTCAGTGTTATAAGCTAATTTTTATACCTCACATCTATATATTATTCCAATGTTATGTTTTAATGTCTCAGGTTATTTATGTTCCTTATGATTCGGATCTTATGAACTACCAATATTTCTTCCACTATTATTTTTTATACACCTGGTGTGGGTTTCAAATTTTTTCTATATTTTATCATACCCCTAGGTTCATATTATTCTTATGTATCTCCATTTTTTACCATTATTGAGCATCTGAGCCCACCCTTTCTTTTGTTTCCTTTTTTCATGTTATGATGAAAGGATTTATGTTCAGAATATTTGTGAAGAGTACTAATGGGGAAGGTATTAATGGGAGATGTTGAAGATCATTTAAAAAATTACATTATTGGGTGACTAGTATCCCAAGGCACTAATTTATTACAGTCCTTAAGTGTGTGTTTATGTAAAGTATTGAATATTCATTTTAAAAGATCTAATATATATGTATGAAAATCTTGGTTCAATATAGTAGGTATCAGAGGAATGGGTTAGTTAATAAATGGAAACTAGGATGAGAAAAATATAGCGAGATACCTAGGCATATTTTTCAGGATATATCTAGGGGTACATACAATAATAATTATAATAATGAATCAATGTATAGAAAATTATCCTTGAATTTTGGTAAACGATTGAGTAAGTGGATTTCATGAAATTACATACCTATCTAAATACTAAAATTGGATATGGATTTTGAGAAAATATACCTAGAGGTAAAAACTCTAAAAAGTGGGCATTGATATGGTATTGATCAACACTCATTTCATGACAACAATCATTTTTTCACACCAGGATTGAAACTCCCATAGGATATACTTTGTAAATTCATGAACACTTTATGGACCAAGATGAATAATTTCAATAGATGATGACTAAGAATAACATAGGATAAAAACGTTTTAATATATTAAAAGTATTTAGTCATGATTTAGAAATACTATAAGTGATTTTAAGATTATTATCTTCCCATTATGATTACAATTTCTCATACATAGGGGCATATTGAAGGAACATGGTTTATATTGAATGTGATGTGACATTTTTTGATAAGAAAAAAATGGGACGATGACCATATTAAAGGATATTTTTATTATTCTAAATCATTTATCATGGAACATGGTTAGCAAAATGCACATTAACCAAATTTAGGTGTCACTAAATAATAGAATGACAGAGTTCACTACGAGTTTGGGTAGTAGAAACCGTGGAGGAAAGAAGATACAGTTTCCAATGTGTCAATAATATTGAATGAAGGACTCAAATGAATGTCTTGTAGTAAAATTAATATGTTTTTGTTATGTAAAACAAAGACACAAATAATATAATTTCTTTGTAAAAATAAAAAATGTAGTTTTTTCAATGGATGAGAATAATGGAGTCCCAATGGTAACATCAACAGTTGAATGTTTAAAATGTGGTATGTATGGGAAATTTGGAAATTAATGTCCTAGGTGGAAATCTCGGTAATAGGATCAACAAGTTAATATGAGTAATGGGTATATCATTGATGATGAAGAAACCAAAAACAAAAAATGAATGTTACGATATGTTCTAATATAATTGTTTGTGATAAAGGTGAGAAGCATTTTCAAATTGAGGACAATAAATGTTAATACATGATTCATGTTTAAAATTTTTTGACTGAGGTATTAATGAATAAGATGATGAAAAAGTAATTATTTAATGAAAGAAGTGGAAATATTTATCTATTTATATATTTTAATTTAATTATTATATTATATAAATCATGTATTATAAATGGATTGTTCAATATGTGTTTTTTATTATGGATTGGAAATAATTTTTTTGGTATTGGTGAAATGGAAAATATATTTATTAGGAAGGTGATATTTTTTTAAAAGAACATGATTCAGGGAAAACAACCCTTAATATGTTTTTTATAATGATGTTGTGATAAGAAAATATTGGATATGAATAATGTAAACTAGATAGTATTAATTTTCTTGGAACTGATTACTAATTTATGGACAAAGTGTATTATTTTATCATTGATCAAGTTAATATAATTATATTATTTATGGAATATATTCAATAATATATATTTTTATTTAATTAATTTGGAAGCATGTAATTTTTCAATATGGTTTTATCATAATTCCGGTTATTACCATGTTTTAAGATAATACATCATAAAGGTATTAACATATTTGGTGTGTAACAATTAATATCTAATTTATGTTGTTTAAGGGATTAATGATAAACTCTTCTAGGAAATTTAGTGACATTGTTTCTGAAATCTTGGATTTTAATATTTTGGAATGGTCATAAGGTTAACCATTTATGAAATAGTTTAAGTTATTATTTGGATGTGGTTTTAGATATTAATGTATTACATCACCATATGAATATTTTCTGATATTTGATAACCAGTGCCTACCATTTTGTTATGATGATAACTATATTTAGAAGAAATGTCTTATCACTCTATTTTGGATTTGTGATCTGTTAGTACAACAGAAATATAAAATTAATATTTATTTATTGGAGTAATAGATTATGTAGGAATTGATGAAAACAAAACCAATGGATGAAATTTGGATTATGATATAAGAAAAGGTAATCCCTAGGAAGAGTGGTCCATTTGAAATTATGGATTGTATTGGGATGATAGCCTTTATATTTTATCTTCTATAGAACCTCTCTTAGGTCCAAGATGTGTTCCACATATCTCTCATAAGTGAGTACATAGTTGAACCATAAAATTTATAGAACTCAAATTTCATACTATTGAAGCATGATATTTATTATGAGAAAAACCATTGGAGATTATTTATTGAAAAGAGAAATATCTATGAAACAAGATCACTTACCTTGTCAGTTTTTTGGGAAAACCCCTATCTTTAGGATGTTATGTGTGGTAAAATTCTTTTTTAATTGAAACACACAACGATTTGTGGTAATTATATTCTTAAATAAATTAAATTTATTTGATATCTTTAGTTTCATAAAATAATGATATTAAATGAACTGTGATATACTATTAAATATTAACAGGACTGCTGGGATAATCATGAGACCATTAAGAATAGTAATTGGATAATTATATTAGTATAATTTTTTATGAAATTATAAATAACATTTTGGTAGATCATAAATTAAAATATTATATATTTATATCATATTATATGTAAACAAATATTTTAAAAATGATAAATTAAGTATTACTATTTTTGTAAAACATAAATGTTTATTTATAATTATATAATTAATATAATGATTTGAAATAAGATTTTATTTAATAATATATATTAATATATTAATATATTTCTTTCTTATGATGATAAGATAATTTTTTAGACCATAATTAATTTTCAAAGTGTCATAAAATTGTGAATAAATTTATAATCCGTATTATTTGAATAAATGGAAATTTTAATTTAAAATTATATTTCAATAATATAAAAATTAATTCCCCAAAATGGAGTCTATTTTTTAAATCTACAATTTGACAAATGGTTACGGTGTATTTTTGAGTTTTTTTCTAAAATAGTTGATTTTTTTTAATAGTGATATACAGTAATTTATGGTATTTGATAAATATATTAATTATTGAGTCATTAATGATATATGGATGATGTTAGAATAATTAGTTAGAACTCACATGCACTATGAACTATAATTGGTCAGAAGAATCCTCACTATTGATAGTTTGGAGCCCAAAATAATCAAATAATGAATAAAATAATCAAAAAACACCCCACTCCTCCGCTATAAATATCACCCCTCACAACATCTTATTCTAAAAAATTTGAGGCTTTTTATCATTATTTTAATGGGACCAATTCCTATTTTAAACATTTTCTCAAATCTTGGTATTGATGGTCTCACCAAATGACCAATCCCAACTACGTTATGGTGGTCCTCAAGGAGATGATGCCAAGAGGTAAAATCCCATTCCGTTCTCTTTTAATTTCATTTAATTTATTTTGTTTTTTTGTGCTATCTTTACTACTATATAAAAACATGAACGATAAATAAATTAACAAATAAATAGGAATTATATTATTTTATTGGAATATCCCTCATCAAACTTCTTCTCCTCTCCCATTTATTATAAAAAATGGAAACATCGTCTATGTTGTGTCAATTTACCTCCACCTAGGTGGATTCATTTTCATTTTCCCTTATCTCTTCAAGAATATTCATAAAACCATTATTATGGTGAAATTATATTTTATTATACATATTTTACATTATATAATTTTCTTGAAAATCATATAAATATGATATTAAACAAAATTATATATGCCTATGGTGGTCATAAAAACTACCAAAATAAATTAAAAGAATTTCATTAAGGTTTTATCTAATTAATCATTCACATACCATTTAACTAAATGGTATATTAGAACATTTAAAATTCTAGGTGTTCAATAATAAAATATAAATTCAATTATAGGCAATTATTTCCATTTTACATGAACTTCCTTACTTTTATAAAAGAGAACCGATTATGAAAACCAAGAAAAAAGAACACTCTTAAAACAACGAAATTGAAATATATAAAACATAAAAAAGGTAATAAATGAATGAGATAAAATTATACTAAAGAAAATAAATTTATAAAAGGTTTATAGTTGACTAATGAATGAATATTATTTTATTATTTAGGACATTAAATATAAGTGCAGAATGCTTTCAGATATAAGGTAAGGGTTTTCTCATTTAACTTTTACTTTTTTGAGATATGACTTATTCAGATATTATACATTGTGTGTGGTGTATGCGTAATTAACCTTTTATTTATGATTATAATTCATTGAATATTACATTTAATACCCATATTTATTATATCATGGATATGATTATTGTCTTATCCATACACCATTGTTTCATATGGTCTTTTCATTGAATGTTATTTTAATTGGGGAAATATTGATAAATATGTATCCTCTACTCAATAAAGATATTTTTATAATTCATATTATTCATGAATTCAAAATATGTATAAATAATTATTTGGACGTGTAGTGATGGTTGGGTCTCAAAATTATATATCCCTTTGATGCATCGATATATCTCATGAGACAAAATAATTGGCAATAAACACTTCACATTTGTTTCTAAGAAGAATAAGATGAGTTCCTACCCACAAACATAAACTATGTTGTGAAAGGTCTTGATGGTAGTAGTTCATGCTCAAGATACATGATCATGAGTAATTAATCATTTTCTTCATTTAGTATTTAGTCATTACTATCCATAAAATTTTCACTATAAAAAAATTATATGTATTCATTTTCATGCCCAAATTACTGATTAAATTACTTTTAAGCTTAAATTATTTACCATACCATGTCGATTATTCATTATTTTCTTTTCTTCACATATTATTTATTCAGGTATCCCTTATTGAGCATTTGAGCTCACCTAATTTTTTTTCTTTCCCCAAGTTAAAAATACCTAATCTTTAAACAAGTATCAATGAATCATTTTTTTCCTGGGTTATGTTCTATTTTTGATTTCCAAGGTAATAAGGGAACCATGTATGTATCTAGTTATTAAGGACTAATATGCTGATCGATGATTGATGATGTTCTCTCTTATATCTATTATATTATAATTAAAAACAACTAACTCTGGGATATTGGGGTTGGGGTTGTTATAGTTTGTATTAGAGCATGTTTAACAGAAATCATGGGAACTACACTACTAGAAACTAGAGATATACCGATAGGCCAATACCAACAGAAGAAGATTGTATAGTTACATTAAAATGAACCTATTCCCATTTTTTAGCCATTACCGTTAGTATAGGTACAATAATATGACCCTATAAAAATGGTTTTGGAAAACCCATTCATATAGGTCGTTATTAAACCAACAGTTTTAGAAACAATATCAGCTTAGATTTCACAAAATAACCCAACGCCAATGGTTTGGAAAAAATTATTGGTATAGATTCTATTCAAATTCTCTATAAAAATAGTTTTTCGAAAACCAGTGGTATAGGTCACAAAAATAAAAATTCATATACCAATGGTTTGGAAGACCATTGGTATAATGCCCCAAGCCCGAGCTACTAGACTCAACACATTATAAATGATTTCTACTTATAAAAAAATACAAAAACAATACACAACATTTATTCCATACTAGGAACATTTACCTATCATGAATCTAGAGAATTAAATACATGACTTTAAACAAAAAAACAAAATAAAAGAAAATAAATCTCATGCACTAGTCCTTTATCAAAGAAGACACCACTGAAAATTCTACTAGACCTATAGAAAAGAATTAAAAACAAAAGGTGAACGTTAAATATGCCAACAAATGGGTTTTAAAAACATCAATAAATCCTTTTTAAATGTTGATTTATAAGTAATTTCGAAATTATATTTAGAAATATCTTTTTTGAAATTACTATCTGAAGTTACTTATGCCCTAAAATACTATATCACCTTATAAAATACTTATGTTAAAAAAACACCTTAAACATATGCTAGTTTTGTTCGAAAAACAATACACATGCTTTTGAAAATAAAACACTATTCTAAGGCCACATAAAACCACTGAAGGCTATCTTGGGCCTACCATCTTGTCGAAGGAATAAATTCACTCCCTAATTCCCTTCCATATTTACAACATTCAAATTTCATATTTTCTAAAAATAGTTTCAACATTCATTACATATATATATTTTCACGAGAGTATATGGTTCTTTTTAATATTTAATTACATTTTAAAAACACATTCACGGTTATTTTTATATATAAGTATATATATGCATAAATATATGAACTTTTATTTTATATCACTTGAGAGTTTTGTAACAACTGAAACTCCCACCATATGCTTTTTCATAAGTTGTTCATGCATTCAAACATTCTTTTAAATGATACCTTTTGCATCCGTACAAATATTTAATCAAAAAAGTATTTATGTTTCTGATATAAAAGTATAAATATTACAAAAATTAAATTCCTAAATAAATCCATGTTCTTGATGGTCTCATAAGTAAATTTTAATTTGAAATCATAATTAAGAATGCATGTTATGTCGTTATTCATAATCACATAGTCATGTTTATATGCTAATGTGAAGTCCTAATTTTCAATATAACGTGATGGCTGTTATGAACAATTTTCTGAAACATCACCCTAAAAGAATAATCATAAAGGTAAAAATTCCATCCTTATATATATATATATATCTGTGTGTGTGTGTGTGTGTTTATATATACAAATGACATTTAATTTATAAAACTCAACATCATGGAATAAATTCATGTTTTTGGAAAACAATGATAAATTAGAATATTCATTGGATGAATTGATATGAAATAAAATTAAAACCTTAACCTTTTTAAATATGTACATATATATATAAGTGTAATAATGGTTTTGATGCTGTATTTATAAATTATAATCCTTTAAAATAATTATATTCTTAGAGAAACAATCCATTGTATCAAAATGAATAAAATTTAAACAAAATAAATATAATCTATTACATTATTAGTTATGAAAATAATTAAACAAAATGGGATAAATATACATATATATATATATATATTTATATATACATATAAATATATATATGTATATCTACATATACATATATATATATTTATATGTACATATATAAGTATATCTATATACACCCTTAAAGATAAAACATAAATTGTATAAATTGATAAATGAATAAATTGATTATAATTTAGAATAAAATCTATACAATAAACTATATAATACCTCTTACAATATTAGTTCCAAAGAACACAATATATTTAGAAATAATTATATATTGATGCATAGGTTTAAATAAGTGTTTATATATATGTATAAATCCTTATATATTGAAAATAAATTCATCCTTTATATACATTAATAAAAATACATTACCAAATTATTGAAATTAATTTTAATATACCCTTAAAGAATCAAGAATAAATTCTAAAAATAAATTTTTTATCACCCATACTCATTTGAAAATAGAGAATTATAATTTGAACACAAATAAACCCAAATTCACCGGTAAAAAATATGTTTAACAGTAAAAATAAATAATAAACCCCTTAGCGATTTTTAAAACACAAGAAGAATAAATTCTTCTACTACTTCATCTTGAATGCACCCCATCCTCACATCTCTCGGACTAAAAAATGTATTGAAAATCAAATTTCACATTGGTATAAGGTTATTTTTTTAGGAATTGATTAAACTATATTAAAGTGGAATAATTTTATAATAAATTCATGACACTAAGAACTAGAGAGGACTTAGACTAGTTTAAGACAACGATACAGAAAAGTGTTCTCTGCAAGATGAATAAACAGAACAAAAGATGAAGATAATATAAGAAGAAAACACAAACATGTTGAAAAAATTATTTAATATTACCACTATAGTGATAAGGATTATCCATTCAAAATTAAAATTCCAATAATTATAAAGAAAATCACAAAAAAATAATTGATGTTCATAATACAAAAATAAAAGCAACAAATGGACTGATGAAAAAGATAGATGAAAATGATGAGAACCTTAATAAAAAATAGATATGGATTCCTAATAGTAAATCAGACCTACCTCACTAGGTTGGAGAAAAAATTGGAACCCTCAGATATGGATAGGTCGAGAGCTCATCGATGATGTAAGGCATTTAGAAAACACACTAATCTTTTCTCCAACTCGAAACCCTCATGTGCTACTGAAGACCTCGACTCAGATTCTCCCTTGGTCAGCTCACTGATAGTCTTACTCCATGAATCAACCTCCCTAGGACACCCTCACCAGAACTAAACTCCAATGGGTTCAATTGAACCCTCACCGATGGTCCTCCTTCCTCACTGCGACTCTCATCCCCTTGGGCTCTCTCCTCACTTGATCTCCTATTATGCGACCCCGAAGGCCAGGCCACGACAGGCCTCAACCATAAATCATGATCCCATGTTTTATATATATTCATTATTATTATTACTATTAATAATATTTTTATTTGTATATCATTGTTTTTATAAAATTAATTTCTTTCATATAATTTATATAAAGGTTAACATAATATATGATTAATATTAGAAGTTTAACTTTAACATGAAAAAAATTTATAATTTATTATTAAAAAAATAATTTTATAATATAATGATATTTTATAAAAGAAATATTCATCTTATTAATACAATTATTAAAAAATTCATATTTTTATAATTAAACATATAATTATGAATATTAAATATTTATTTTTAATAAATTTAAAAACATTAAATAATAAGTATAATTAACTATAGGTATTAGATTAATTGAAACACTTAATTTCAAATATAAATTAATCCATTTAATAAAATATTTGTATAATAAAATTAAGGTGGAATTATTGGGATGTTACATCATTCCTCCCTCAAAATAATTTCACCCTTGAAGTGCCCAGATCAGTGTGAATCACTGAGAGGGGGAGGGGGTGAATCAGTGATCCTTTAAAACGTTTTACTAATTGATTCTTAATCAATTAAACCTCTATGGCTGGTTAAAGCCTCGATCCACTCTTCTTGTATCTCTCAGCCTTTCCTCGAGTGATGTAGTAAATGTAAAGGCACAGGACACAAGGATTTACAATGTTCGGCACCAAAGGCCTACGTCCTTGCCATGTTGGTTATACACCCCAACATGGTTTCTCCATTATAATAGGTTAGTATTACAATGGTCGATACAGAGTCCCACTGTATATCTCCTGAGTCCCACAGGAGGGTCTTTATACTGCGTCCCACAGTGTTACTAGAGTCCCACTGGCCTGCTCCAGAATCCCACTGAAGACTTCTTCTCCTTGAGTCCCACAGGGTCTTCTCTTGGCTCCTCGAGTCGCACGAGTAGCTCTTCTTCACTTTAAGATTCTTCAAGTATCTTCAGCAGTCTGGGATAAAGACTGCTGGCCTTGCTCTTCACTTCTGATCACTTGATCAGGTCTTCTCGTCTTGCTCAGGCTTTATCACCTTCTTCTAAGGATGACCTGGCTTCTCTCTTCAAGAATCTTCAACAGCCTCTGATAAGGTCTGCTGGTCTTGCTCAAAACTTCTGATCACTTCTGTTGATCAGGGTCTTCTCAATTACTGAAAACTCAGGCAGCTGATGTCTTTAACTTTAGTCTGGCTTCAGTCTCACTTCACATCAACTTCATTCACAGAGTGCATGGCATCTCTGTATCCTCATGCACTGATTGCATGGCTTCTCAATTTCTTCAAGAACTGTTGTTCCTGGACTTCTCAAATGCACACAGCCTGATTTAGCGTTGTTCACGAGCGCACGTGCATGCATGTAAGCATGCACTCCCCTTTCATTCTTCTTGGTGCAATAAACCCTCAAAGGGTATATTCTCTTTAAGCACGCACCTTCTCACTTCCTTCACACACTTAATTCCTTTTGATTACACACATAAATGTGTGTTATACTTTAGTGTGAGAGTCTTCCACTTCTTCTAAGTGTATACACTTCACTTAGTGCACACACTAGGTTCGGCCTTTTTATTCCTTTCCACACACACCACTAAGGTAAGTATTTAGCCTTCCACCTTCACTTTTCACACACACAAAATGTGTGTTCTTCACATGGTGCACACACACAAAATATGTTCTTTTATTTGTTCTTCAAAGTGTGCACCCACAAGGCTACGGCCTCCTATTGTTCACTTTGCACACAAGGCACTAAGTCCTCGACCTTCCTCTTCACTTTCCACACACAACTTGGTGTAGTTCTCGGCCTCTCCTTCTTGCACACACCCAAGACTATGGACTTCACTTCTTTTAAGCACACACACAAGGCTCGGGTCTTCCTCCTCTGCTTGCACACACACACTAGGTGTGCCTTGTCTTCACCCGAACCACTGCCGCATGGGAGGCATGCAAGTGGTGTGCCCTTCTTCACTTCACAGCCGCACAAGGTGCACTGGCAAGGTGTGAGGTGCAAGGGCCTCCTCCTCTTCTCAACCGCCATGCAAGTGTGCAAGGTGCAACACCACGGGCTCCTTCCTCCTGCCACACAAGTGTGCGGGCAGAGAGGGTGGCAAGAGACTCGAGCGCGCAAGTATGCGGCTCGGCTCCTTCCTGTCGCGCAAGGGGTGCACGCAGGGGACTTCCCTTCACCTCTTTCGCGCAAGGGATGCACAAAAGGAACCAAACGGAGCTAGGAAAGCTCCGGGCTGCTGCCGCGCAAGTGATGCGCACAGGCTGTTCTTCGCGAGACTTTGAGAGCACTCACGGGACTTTGATGTTTCAGCAAAGGATCAGCAACCAAAAACCATCGCCTCGGGCTCTCCTTTTATAGGCAGAGGCGGTGCAAAATCTTCCGCGGGATATAAATACAAATTCCCGACATTCTCTGGTTTTCAAGATTCTTCAAATCTTGATTTGATCTGTTTCCACGCGGGTCTCTTCCTTTATTTTTTCCTCTATGTGCATGCGACTTAGAACGCATGCACGACCTTCGTCTAAGGTCGATCCATGCAAAATATAAACCAACATAGCCTCGCACCTTCGGTTGCTTCGGCCAACCTCGAATTCTCCCATACGTTGCATGCATGCCCATTTTTATGCATGGATATGTTCAGTGTGGCCAGACGAACCGGATGGACACCTTAGCTCCTTCAGAGATGGCCGGGAACTCGAAAATCGGCCACGGGTAGCCTCTGTTTCATCAGCGGCTTTGCGGGAGGTGCCTCGGCTGAGCTCGAGGAAGACGATGTGGCAGCCGTCGGATTAGATCTTTGGACGACCGTGATCAGAAGATCTCGCGCGGGATCGATCGTGCGGTCGAGATCTGGCGCACGATCGATCGGGCGGCCAGGATTCGCTTCGCGGCAAAATCCCGCGTCCCACATCGAGACGAAGCGCGGTTTTTCCGCAGCTTATCAACCTAGCGCTCCCCCAGCCGGCACAATTGAACCTCCAACCTCCACGGTGCCTCCCCACACCGTGTTCTCTCTGCGGGCGCGCTCTTGCGCCCACCCCTGCCACTCGGGCGCGCCACTGTCGCCCACTATGCACACACGGGCGTGCTCCTCGCGCTCACGCTGCGTGGGCTTCATCACCGCGTGGCCTCAGGGCTTATACACGGGCCCGACCTCTCCCGGGCTGACCCCATGGGATCCCCTTGGGCGTGGTGACCTAGTCCCACATGTGCCTTGGGTTGAACCCTTAAGGCTGGACCTTGGTGGCTTCCTTTTTGCTAGAGTAGAGACTTAGGGACTTTGTATAAAAACAAAGTAACCAAGTTTCCAATGCCAAATGCCACTTCAACCTCTAATCCATTTCTTCCTCTTCTTTATTTCTTCTTCTTCATTAGAATTCCTCCAATTCTTCTTCATCATGTATTCAATAATTAAGAATGGAATTCCTGAAGGTTTCTGCCTTCAACCGAGCTCCTTAATCACATAATTTATTCCATGTGATTCGTTGATCTAATCAGCGATCAAATTGGAACTTCTTCAGATTCACATGCACTAAGTGTTAGTGCATGGACTTCTTTACTCCACTTGATCCACTTAGAAGTTGTGGATGGATCATCTTCTAACTCCTCATGAATTTTCAATACAATGCATGGTCTTCAAACAATGTTGTGACATTGTATCTACTTGATACAAGTTCTTGGAACTTAAAGATCAGCTCAACAATCGTCAGATGTAATGATAATGCTCCATCATCATCCATTCTTCAAGTGGTGTAACTTAGTATCATCTTGATACAAGTATTGAAACATTAAGATCATTTCTACAATCCTCTGATATGCATAGAGAATGTTTCAACCACAACATCCTATGTCACTTAGTGAATCTCCTAAGTGACATGCATCTTAGTACCATGGTCATTCTCCTTTCCTCACCAACACCATCACATCCTTTGTCATTCACATATTGAAACTCCTTAACATCCATCCATTCATTCCTTGACAAAAACATACCTCATTGACAACAAATGCAACACAGTGTACTTCAATCTCCCCCTTTGTATTTGTTGGAAATACACTAGAGCACATATGAATGGGTCAATATGTGTGCCAATATTTCTCCCCCTTATTGGAAATCAAATGCAAAGGTGTGCTGTGGTTCTCTTTCAAAAATCTCTTCCTCCCTTTGAAAAGTATTTTCTTGAAAAACACTTAGAGAGGGATGATGTCACATGTTCTCTTTAGCAAAGAACCTTTAGTAAATCAACTCTAAGTCTACTTGGGCTAACCCGGTGTAGAAAACAAGAGTGATGTAACCAAGGTACTCAATGCTGTCCAACATTCACTGTACATGTGAGAACATGCTCCAAGGGGTTGAAATTTTTCAGATATAACAATAAATTGCTAAATCCAGCACATACTTCACCAAACACATTAGAAAGTTCAGGTGCAAAGATAAAGCTCCCCCTTTCATTCATTTGTCTTCAATCAATACTCCCCCTTAATTGTCCTAATGAATACAATTAAGAAACAAGGGATGAAAGTATGATTGGAATACCTTCAGCTTTTTTCAAGATGGTATTAAATCTCATAATCCCATCTTCTACAGATTGGCTCCCCCTCAAGGGGTGCTCTCCATTCTACCCAAACCACTCTCCAGTTGAGAATGATCATCATCTTCAATTCCCTGCAATGTTAGCACATGTAAATACCAGAAGTATAAGGTAATAAGATGTAACCTCCTTGGTTCATCAATGTGAACAACAAGGTTGAGAAGATTCTCTCAACCGAGATGTCCCATTTTCACCGTTCTTCACACTTGCACATTTGATCTTCAATGATGTTTGTGCTGGTGTGGATATCAATACATCTTCATGTGAAATCTTCTTCTTCCCTTTTGCCTTAGCAATTTCCAGAACTTCATCTTCAGCTCTTTGCAGATCTTTGGCAAGTTGCAACTGATTTGGCCATATGACTAGTAAGTCACTTGAAAGTGTGGCCTCAGTTCTGGATATTTCACATGGTTCCTTTGATGCTTTCAAGCTACCTTTCTTAGGAAACTTGTTTTCAACAAATCCTTTCTGCTTCATCTGGATTGATTGTCTGTTTGAGTCCAGTCTGCCTCTATTGAATTTCATGGATTGTTTACAAAGATCCATGGTGTGTCCTTTCTTTCCACAGTAGAAGCATGTTTTCTTGGTGGTCCTTCTGGATGCATCACCCTTCTTGGATTTAGACTCCAAGGTCTTCTCTTCCTTTTTTCATAATCTTCTTGGGAGCATCTTCCACTTTCTTATGCTTGCTTCCCAAGGATTCTTTCTGAGCCAGGTTCTGTGATCTTTTCTTCTTTTTAGCTATGGATACAGTTGGAGATTGACATGTATCTTTTTTACCACTTTTTCAATCATCCCAGATGTTGTCAAGTAATCCAAATCTATTTGCAGTAAACAGATGTCTCTGGACCTGTGGATGTTGCTTCTTTTCCTCTGGCTTGCTCCCCCTTGGCATGGGCTTCCTTTTTTCTTTTACATTCAGTGGATTGTACCAGAAATCTTTTGCACAATGCCTATACTTATTACAACACCAACACTGACCCTCAAATCTTGACCTCTTCAGTCCTTCTGATTGTTGCGTACTTTTCTTGAATTGATGTGTTGTTTCAGGAGAGCATTCTTTCTTCACTGTCTTCATCCATACTTGTTTGGATTCATTCTTCCATCCTGCACTTTTAGTAGAAACACTTTTAGAAGCATGAGTACAAGATGGTATGGATGGTACCTTCTTTTTAGAAGATGATTCCCTTTCATTAGAGGATGTCTTTCTTTTAGAATCATCCTTCTCAAAGCACACTTGTGTAGCAACATTTCTACTTTCAGCTGACTGGGAGGATTCAGCTTTGGGTGATTGCTTATTATTCAATATCACCTCCAGTTCTAAGCATTTCATATTGAGGGAGTTCTTCTCATCCTCAATAGTTCTTATCCTTCCTTCCCATTTCTCTTCCAGCTACTTTATCTGGTCTTCATGCACCTTATTCATTTCAAGAAATGAGTTGTCAAGCTCCTTAACCCTTTTTACTTTGTCTTCAAGTTGAGCATCTTTAACAACCATTGATACTCTATGCCTCTTCTCCAGTGCATGGTAAACATCTTTGATTATTACTTTAAATAATTCTTTCTCAGAAAGGATTCTTTGCAATTCTTCAGCAGTGTCTTCATATCTTTCATTGCAAAGAGAAGCAGTTTCATCTTTAGCCTTCACCAGCTTTCTGAGAGTGTTGGTTATGCCAACCCTTTTAGCCAACTGATCTTCCATTGCATTGGCTTCTTCTTCTAGCTGTAATTTTTCTTCTTGAAGATCAAGGATGCCTGTAGTAATACACATTGCTACTTCCCTGGGGACTGTCTTCCGAAGATATTCGATTGCACTTTGAAGATCTTTCATTTTTCCAAATTCATCACAGCTAGGACAAGCTTTCTTCATCTTCTTGGCCTGTTTCTTCTTTCTATTTTTCTTAGTCTTGGCAGATATCTACATTTGAGGCTGGTCGCTCATTTCCTCAAATCTGCACTTCATAAAGACTCCCTTGGATCTTTTAGAGGTAACCTCCCTCTGATACCAATTGAAGTGCCCAGATCAGTGTGAATCACTGAGAGGGGGAGTGGGTGAATCAGTGATCCTTTAAAACTTTTTACTAATTGATTCTTAATCAATTAAACCTCTATGGCTGGTTAAAGCCTAGATCCACTCTTCTTGTATCTCTCAGCCTTTCCTCGAGTGATGCAGTAAATGTAAAGGCACAGGACACAAGGATTTACAAGGTTCGGCAGCAAAGGCCTACGTCCTTGCCATGTTGGTTATACACCCCAACATGGTTTCTCCATTATAATCGGTTAGTATTACAATGGTCGATACAGAGTCCCACTGTATCTCTCCTGAGTCCCACAGGAGGGTCTTTATACTGCGTCCCACAGTGTTACCAGAGTCCCACTGGCCTGCTCCAGAATCCCACTGAAGACTTCTTCTCCCTGAGTCCCACAGGGTCTTCTCTTGGCTCCTCGAGTCGCACGAGTAGCTCTTCTTCACTTTAAAATTCTTCAAGTATCTTCAGCAGTCTGGGATAAAGACTGATGGCCTTGCTCTTCACTTCTGATCACTTGATCAGGTCTTCTCGTCTTGCTCAGGATTTATCACCTTCTTCTAAGGATGACCTGGCTTCTCTCTTCAAGAATCTTCAACAGCCTCTGATAAGGTCTGCTGGTCTTGCTCAAAACTTCTGATCACTTCTGTTGATCAGGGTCTTCTCAATTACTGAAAACTCAGGCAGCTGATTTCTTTAACTTCAGTCTGGCTTCAGTCTCACTTCACATCAACTTCATGCACAGAGTGCATGGCATCTCTGTATCCTCATGCACTGATTGCATGGCTTCTCAATTTCTTCAAGAACTGTTGTTCCTGGACTTCTCAAATGCACACAGCCTGATTTAGCTTTGTTCACGTGTGCACGTGCATGCATGTAAGCATGCACTCCCCTTTCTTTCTTCTTGGTTCAATAAACCCTCAAAGGGTATATTCTCTTTAAGCACGCACCTTCTCACTTCCTTCACACACTTAATTCCTTTTGATTACACACATAAATGTGTGTTATACTTTAGTGTGAGAGTCTTCCACTTCTTCTAAGTGTATACACTTCACATAGTGCACACACTAGGTTCGGCCTTTTTATTCCTTTTCACACACACCACTAAGGTAAGTCTTTAGCCTTCCACATTCCTTTTGCACACACACAAAATGTGTGGTCTTCACTTCGTGCACACACACAAAATATGTTCTTTTATTTGTTCTTCAAAGTGTGCACCCACAAGGCTACGGCCTCCTCTTGTTCACTTTGCACACAAGGCACTAAGGCCTCGGCCTTCCTCTTCACTTTACACACACAAATTGGTGTAGTTCTCGGCCTCTCCTTCTTGCACACACCCAAGACTATGGACTTCACTTCTTTTAAGCACACACACAAGGCTCGGGTCTTCCTCCTCTGCTTGCACACACACACTAGGTATGCCTTGTCTTCACCCGAACCACTGCCGCATGGGAGGCGCGCAAGTGGTGTGCCCTTCTTCTCTTCACAACCGCACAAGGTGCACTGGCAAGGTGTGAGGTGAAAGGGCCTCCTCCTCTTCTCAACCGCCGCGCAAGTGTGCAAGGTGCAACACCACGGGCTCCTTCCTCCTGCCACGCAAGTGTGCGGGCAGAGAGGGTGGCAAGAGACTCGAGAACGCAAGTATGCGGCTCGGCTCCTTCCTGTCGCGCAAGGGGTGCATGCAGGGGACTTCCCTTCACCTCTTTAACGCAAGGGATGCGCAAAAGGAACCAAACAGAGCTAGGAAAGCTCCGGGCTCCTGCCGCGCAAGTGATGCGCGTAGGCTGTTCTTCGCGAGACTTTGAGAGCTCTCACGGGACTTTGAAGTTTCAGCAAAGGATCAGCAACCAAAAACCATCACCTCGGGCTCTCCTTTTATAGGCAGAGGTGGTGCAAAATCTTCCGCGGGATATAAATACAAATTCCCGAAATTCTAGGGTTTTCAAGATTCTTCAAATCTTGATTTGCTCTGTTTCCACGCGGGTCTCTTCCTTTATTTTTTCCTCTACGTGCATGCGACTTAGAACGCATGCACGGCCTTCGTCTAAGGTCGATCCATGAAAAATATAAACCAACATAGCCTCGCACCTTCGGTTGCTTTGGCCAACCTCGAATTCTCCCATACGTTGCATGCATGCCCATTTTTATGCATGGATATGTTCAGTGTGGCCAGATGAACCAGATGGACACCTTAGCTCCTTCAGAGATGGCCATGAACTCGAAAACCGGCCTCGGGTAGCCTCTGGTTCATCGGCGGCTTCGCGGGAGGTGCCTCGGCTGAGCTCGAGGAAGACGATGTGGCAGCCGTCGGATCAGATCTTTGGACGGCCGCGATCAGAAGATCTCGCGCGGGATCGATCGTGCGGTCGAGATCTGGTGTGCGATCGATCGAGCGGCCAGGATTCGCTCTGCGGAAAAATCCCGCGTCCCACATCGAAACGAAGCGCGGTTTTTCCGCGGCTTATCAACCTAGCGCTCCCCCAGCCGGCTCAATTGAACCTCCAACCTCCACGGTGCCGCCCCGCACCGTGTTCTCTATGCGGGCGCGCTCTTGCGCCCACCCCTGCCACTCGGGCGCGCCACTGGCGCCCACTATGCACACACGGGCGCGCTCCTCGCGCTCACGCTGCGCGGGCTTCATCACCGCGTGGCCTCGGGGCTTATACACGGCCATGGCCTCTCTCGGGCTGGCCCCATGGGATCTCCTTGGGCGTGGTGACCTAGTCCCACATGTGCCTTGGGTTGAACCCTTAAGGCTGGCCCTTGGTGGCTTCCTTTTTGCTAGAGTAGAGACTTAGGGACTTTGTATAAAAACAAAGTAACCATGTTTCCAATGCCAAATTCCACTTCAACCTCTAAGCCATTTCTTCCTCTTCTTTATTTCTTCTTCTTCATTAGAATTCCTCCAATTCTTCTTCATCATGTATTCAATAATTAAGAATGGAATTCCAGAAGGTTTCTGCCTTCAACCGAGCTCCTTAATCACATAATTTCTTCCATGTGCTTCGTTGATTTAATCAGAGATCAAATTGGAACTTCTTCAGATTCACATGCACTAAGTGTTAGTGCATGGATTTCTTTACTCCACTTGATCCACTTAGAAGTTGTGGATGGATCATCTTCTAACTCCTCATGCATTGTCAATACAATGCATGGTCTTCAAACAATGTTGTGACATTGTATCTACTTGATACAAGTTCTTGGAACTTAAAGATCAGCTCAACAATCGTCAGATGTAATGATGATGCTCCATCATCATCCATTCTTCAAGTGGTGTAACTTAGTATCATCTTGATACAAGTATTGAAACATTAAGATCATCTCTACAATCGTCTGATATGCATATAGAATGTTTCAACCACAACATCCTATGTCACTTAGTGAATCTCCTAAGTGACATGCATCTTAGTACCATGGCCATTCTCCTTTCCTCACCAACACCATCACATCCTTTTTCATTCACATATTGAAACTCCTTGACATCCATCCATTCATTCCTTGACAAAAACATACCTCATTGACAACAAATGCAACATATTGTACTTCAACCCTCATAATTCATTTTGTTGGACTAAAAAGAATTCTTGAATTTCCTTCTTCAGAATTAAGAAACACTTTCACCGTTAGAAACTTGTACTCTACCACTTATATGACAATATCTAATCTCTAAATTTTTCTATATTTTTTGTCTGATACCAACTATAAGGGCCATATCCTGATATACCAGACACATTACATTATAAATGCTATTTAACATAAAAAAATAAAACAAAACAATACACAACATTTATTTCATACTAAGAACTTTTACCAGTCATGGTTATGGAAAATTAGATACAAGACTTTAAACCAAAAATATTCCGAGAAAATTATTCATGTGTGCTACTCCTTAATCCATGAGGATGCCACGATAAACTCTACTAAACCTATATAAAAGAATTAAAAACTAAGGGTGAATATTAAATATGCCTAGAAAGGGGTTTTAAAAACATCAATAAATCCTTTTAAAATGAACATTTGTAAATATTTTCAAAAATATATTTTGAAATATCCTTTTCTAAAACACTATTTGAAATTACATACACCATAAAACTACCATATCACCTTGAAAATACTTACATTGAAATAACAATTTATACTTATTTCAGTATTTTTTATAAACAATACACAAGATTCTGATAATTAAATGCTATTATAAGGCCACTTGAAACCATTTAAGGTTGTCTTGGGCCTACCCACTTGTTGAAGTAAAGAGTTCACCCCTTAATTCCATTCCATATTTACAAAGTTCAAATGACAGATTTTCTGAAAATAGTTTGATATTACTTTATTTATATATATTTTCACTAGAGTTTTTTATTTTTAATCATGTCATTGTATTAAAAAACCATAATTATTCATATATATATATATATGTATATACATGAATAAAAATATTAACTTTCATTTTTAATCACTTGTCAATTTTGTTACAACTAAAACTCCTTCCCTAATCCTTTTCATAAACAGTTCATGTATTAAATATTTCTTTCAAATGATACCTTTGACATCCATTCCAATAGTTGATCATAAAAATATTTATGTTTCTCACATAAAATTATAGACAATAAAATATACAATTCTTGAAGAAATACATGTGGTTTATTAACTAGAATATAAATTTTAATTTGAAATCATGATTATAAATGCAAGGTATGTCTTTATGCATAATCTCAGGGCCATGAATATATGCTAATGTGACGCCCTTCTTTTCAATATAACATGATGATATACTATTCAAATTTTTTTTGAAACATGGAGATAAAATTATAAACATGAGTGTAAAAATTTCATACTTATATATATACATATGATATTGAATTTATAATACTTATCATCATGGAATAAATTCATGTTTTAGTAAAACATCAATAAACGAGAATATTCATTGGCATAATTAATATGAATTAAAATTAAAACGTAAATTTTGATAAATACATACATATATATATATATAAGCAGAATAATGGTTTTGATATCACATTTAGAAATAATAATCCTTAAGAATAATTAGATTCTTAGTGGAACAACCAGTTATACCCAAATGAATTAAATTTAAACAAAATTAATATACTCTATTAAATTATTAGTTCTGAAAATAATTAAACATAATTGAAAATTATAAATATATATATATACATATATAATTATATGTATAAACACCCTTAAAAATAAAAAATAAATTTTATAACTTTATAAATATATAAATTGATTATAATATAGAATAAAATCTATATAATAAACTATATAACCCCTATTGCATTATAGTTAATAATAATTACATATCCATGCATATATTTAAATCAATGTTTATATATATGTATAAATCCTTATATATAGAAAATAAATTCATCCTTTATATAATTGAAAAAAAAATAAAGTACCAAATTATAGAAATAAAATTTAATAAACCCTCATAGAATCAAGAATCAAATCTAAAAATTAATTTGTTAGTAGCCATACTAATTTGGAAATAAATAATTTTAATTTTTACATAAATAAAAAAATCACCCATACAAAATAAGTTTAACCATAAAAACAGATACTAAATTCCTTAGTTTTTCGAAAACACGAGAAGAATAAATTCTTCTGTTGCTGCACCTTGCACACAACCTCATCCTCTCCTCTCCCGGACTAAAAGATGTGTTGAAAATCTAATGGCATGTTGTTATGTGGTATTTTAATAGGCATTAATTCCACCGATTACAAAGTGGTGTAATTATATAATCAAGCGGTGACACTATGGATTAGAGTGGACTTAGACACGTTCAAGATAACAACATAGACAAGATTTATCCTCAAGATGAATGAAGAGATCAAAAGACATAGAAAATCGAAGAAAAATGGCAAAAAAATGTTGACAAAATAATTTAATATTATCACTAAAAATACATGGATTACAATCAATGTAAATGATATATATTCAAAATTAAAACGCTAAGAAGTATATAGAAAATGACAATGAAATAATTTATTTTCATAATAAAATAATAAAAGCAACAAACGGACCAAGGAAAAAGATATTATAAAACAAGGAGAACCTAAATCTGAAATAGAATCAGATGCTAAATAGAAAATCAGACCTACCTCACTTGGTTGAAGAAAAAAATAGGAAACCCCATATCTAGACATATTGAGAGCTTGTCAATGATGTAAAGCCTTCAGAAAACCCATGGACCTCATGTTCAGCTCGAAACCATCCTGTGCCACTGAAGACCTCGACTCTGCTTCTCCCTCAGACAGATCGCTCTTTCCCTTTCCTAGTGACTCAACCTCCATCAGACTCCCTCACCAGAACTAAACTCCCAGAGGTTTGATTGAACCCTCCCCAGTGGTCCTCCTTCTTCGCCAAGACTCCCATCTTCTTGAGTACTCCCCTGGCTCGATCTTCTATTATGTGACCCCAAGGGCTAGGCCACGACACAACTCAACCCTAAATCATGATCCCTTATTTTTTATTCTTTATTATTATTATTATATCATTTTTATTATATCATTGATGTTATTAATATTTTCATGACTTATTATATTCCCCCTTTACTTATTCTATATGATATGTGCATAATTTGTGTGAAATATTAATGTTTTAATATTAAGTATAATATTTGAGCATTTTTAGAAGTAGTCCAATTGAGTCAGTTTAATGTTTTAATTATAACTGTCACTATACTGATCCAAATTGTGTGGTTATTCTTTTGTAAGATTCTAATTTAAATATAAAACATTTCATTAGAAGGAATCATGATCCAATTCTGCCATTTGAAGGGTCATATGGTCCTCACAAACAAGACCAAAGAATCTGTGAACAAACTGGACCAGCCTTGAAGATTGATTTACTAGGCTCAATAAAGAAGTCCAAAAACATTAACTCTCCACCATAATTCTAAGGACACTACATGTCATCTTGGATAAAAATTTCATGGCCCAACTCCAAGTACAAGGGGCCCAAATGAAGCTTTGAAGTCCAGCCCACCATTCTGTCCGAGAATTAAAATCAGTATACTATTCATGACATATCTCATGATGTAAGCATCAACTCGAGCTGAGATTTTTCAGTGTGAAAGAGGAGATATAGACGGCCGACTTTGTTGAAAAAGTCATTCGGATTTGAAGGCATATTCCTATTCACAAATCCATTCACATTTTGGCAATCGAAAAAGCATGGATAGAAATAGACAGTTTACCTTTGTTTAATAAAACCGCCATAACATTGGATCCACTTGTCCAAATACCTCCATCTTTTGACAGTAGTCGGAAACCTGTATTATCTACAACTTTGAAGAAGGAGATATTTGGATCTTAGACTGTCTGAAGAGCCAAATTGGCGATGAAAGTGGAGGGACAGATTAGGAATGCAAACAGTCCACTCCTTGGGCTATAAATACTCTCCCCTTCTCTCCTTGAGAGGGGTTGGCATTTCAGAAGATAGGATATCATATTGGCATGACCAAAGACTTTCCAAAGTCTTGGGAGGACCTTCCATACTCAAGTTTTCACTTGAGAGACCTTTCCTCCTCTCTTTGTTTTCACTTACTTTTGTGTTCTTTATTTTTGTAATTTTGTAAGTCCTTTATTTTGTAATTCTGTTTTAATGAAAGTTTCTTCTTCAATATCTCTTATTCTCCTCCACCTTCTGTATTTTAATATTAATGTTCTTAAAATAGTTTAAATTTAGTTCAATACCCTTCCCTTATTTAGCTTCCTCATTCAATCGAAAGTTCATTTTTTAATTATCATCATTGTTCGTGTGTGTGTGTCGACGTACCACTCTTTTCTTATCCCTTTATTTTTCTTCTCTTATTAATTTATAATCATAATAATTTTAACCAGATTATTAATCACCCAAATGGCTGAGTAAATCTCTCATTGGGGTGAGTTATAATTTAGGTATGTTAAGTGATTGAGAGCTTCTGCTCGATGAATATTCTTTGAATTAACATTGTGTATGTTGGACTTAACATGTCATGGATTAATGACTTGTTTTGTTTAACATGTGGTTTCCATGGATTATTGGAACCATAAATACACCACCATAAATAAGATCTGATTGAGATTATAACCTTAAGTTAAGTTAAGGCTTGGTTTAAATCCTTAACACTTAAGAATTCTAATCAACATCATCTTGTGACATGGGTGTTAATTTAAATGCAATATAAAGCAAAGCTCAAGGATATAAAAATCTTAACTAACCAAATGAAGAACTCACCCCAATCTTTATCAACTTGATAAATTAAACATCATTCACTAAACATTTCAATTAAGCTCTGCAAAAAAAAACCCCCAATCAAAATACAATCAACTAAAAACAATCGACTATTACGAAGTACCATCGCCGAGGATTCGACCCGAGTGCTGCTATACACATTAGCAGAGCACCGGAACTTTGACCGGTCGATAGGCGACAATCGGCCGTGCGTTTCAAATGGCGTCGTTTCTGGGGATGGTGCTTTAAGTAGTCATTAGTTTCTGGTTATTGTAAAAAAAACCAAAAAAATTCAAAATTTTTTAAAAAAATTGAAAAAAAACAAAGAAAAACCCGTCTTCCTCTTAAAAATCATAAACTGAAAATAATACAAAGGAAAACCCATCTTCCTCATCCTTTCTAAATCTCTCTGAATGCCCCGCAGCCTCCCAAACAATCCCTCGGATTTTTTTGACCCTGAAATTGATAGAACTCTTCATCGACTTAGGAGGACCATTTGGGATAACCAAATCACCCAAGAACCAATCATTGCCCTACCAATTGAATTAGATATGGCCAATCCTAGGGAAAAAACATTGAAAGAACTTGCTGCCCCTGATATAAATTACCACCCTCTTGGTATTCAATATCCAAACATTGAAGCTGACTTCGAACTCAAACCGGGTTTGATTCATCTTCTCCCTCATTTTCACGGGCTAGCCGGTGAGGATCCACATCTTCACCTTAAAGAGTTCCAAGTAGTATGCTCTACCATGAAGCCTCAAGGGGTTTCTGAAGAAAAAATCAAGCTTAGAGCTTTCCCCTTTTCCCTAGCGGATTCTGCCAAGTCTTGGCTCTACTACCTCCCACCTGGTTCTATAAACGCATGGGTTGACCTGAAGAGACTTTTCCTTGAGAAGTTCTTTCCCGCTTCCCGAACAGATTCTATCCGAAAGGAAATAAGTGGCATCCGTCAATTCCCTAATGAATCACTCCATGAGTATTGGGAGAGGGTCAAAACGCTTGTTGAAACCTGCCCACACAATCAAATCCCTGACCAACTCCTGATCCAATACTTCTATGAGGGGTTATTGGCTATGGAGCGAACTCTCATTGATGTCGCAAGTGGTGGTGCTCTTGTTGACAAAACTCCTGCAGCTGCACGAGAACTCATAAGCAACATGGCTGCAAACACGCAGCAATTCCATACTCGAGCACATTCTTAGGTGAAACAAGCCCAAGAGAATCAATCCATAGAGCCCAACAAGATGACTGAGTGGATGAGTGAACTTACAGGTCTTGTGCGTCAACTAGAGGTGGCTACCAAAGCCCCAACCTCATCTTCTCCACAGTCACTATTCCCTGGACCTATCAAGAATTTTGGAATCTGCAACTCTCCATCTCATCCGACTGACACATGTCCACAACTTCAAGATGATCCATCTGATTCATCTAGTCCAATGGAGCTCAATGCGGCATATGCTCAGCGAAACTTCAACCCTCAACAACCAGGCCAGTTTGTTAGAAACATCAACCAACCCCACTCTGAGCCCTTCTCTTCTACCTTTAACCCACCTCTGAGGTATGGTAATCCCATTTCTCATCCTCCTCAATTCCCTCCTCAAAACCCGAACCAATTCCAATATGGTCAAGGTGGTGGTAACTTCCATCAACCTTATCCTTTTGTTCCTCAACCTCAAAGGAACAATCCTCCTCCTGGATTCCACTATTCTAACAAGCCTTCCCAATTCCCCACCCAATACAATCGCTTTCCCAAGAACCAAAATGAAGGCAATACCAACCAGGGACAAGCCTCTTCTTCCAAGCAACCATGGGAATGTGCCGTGGAAGATCTTGCCTCCTTCACCCGTTCTAGCCTTAAAAAAATTGAAACTCAAATAGGTCAACTTGCATCCCACCTGATCCAACAACAACAATCAACTTCTTCCCAACTCCCAGCTCAACCATTACCCAACCCTAAGGGTAATGTAAGTGAAATTGCACTTAGATTGGGAAAGCAAATTGCTATGCCCCATGCTGATTGCTCTACCTCCCCTTTCGATGTTGATCTAGAAAATGAAAAGGACAAAAAGCTGGAAAAGGAACTTGAATCCACTCCTTCACCTCCTTCCATTCCTCTAAGGAACCCAATTCCTTTTCCTCAAGCCATCTCCAAGCCTAAGATGTCCTTTGAACCTGATCCTGAAATGCTTGACATGTTTAGACGTGTTGAAGTGAACATCCCCCTCTTAGATGCCATCAAACAAATCCCTAAGTATGCCAAGTTTCTTAAGGAATTGTTCACCCATAAGAGGCAAATTAGGAACATTGAAAATGTTTCAACCCAACAGTCCATTCCCATGAAGTGCAAAGATCCAGGGACCTTCACGGTTCCATGTCAAATAGGGAGTTCCAACTTTGATGATGCACTCATAGACCTTGGAGCCTCAATAAATGTCATGCCCAAATCCATTTTATCCAACCTTGGCCTAGGTCCCTTTAACCCAACGAGTGTTGTCAATCAATTAGCTAATCGAAGCACTGCCAGTCCTGAGGGGATAATTGAGGATGTTCTTGTTCGGGTCAATGATCTTATCTTCCCAGCTGATTTCTATGTCCTTGACATGGAAGGTGAGACGACCTCTTCTCGATCTCCCCTAATTCTAGGAAGACCATTCCTCATGACTGCTAGAACCAAGATCGATGTCCATTCGGGCATCTTATCCATGGAATTTGGTGACCAAGTGGTCAAGTTCAACATTTTTCAAGCCATGTGATACCCATCAGAGAATCACTCTGCATTCTCTATTCATTCATCTGATGACACTTCTAAGAGTCAACTCACCTCCATTTCTTCATGCTCATCATGTTCTAATGATAGTGGAGACTGTGAAATCTGCTCAATGATTAACCAAGTTATAAATGGAGAAGTTTATGTTGACCTTTCTTTCTTAGACTCCATCAATCAAAGTGAACTTGAAAACTCTCTTGAATCCCACATCAACTCTGATCTCTACTGCTCCACCTTGGACAGTGTTGAGGAAAATGATCCAAACCCATCTGGAATCCCTTCTCCTGCTCCTAACTTGTATAGCTCTCAAATCAAGGCTGAAACTGATCTAAAACCACTTCCTTCACACCTCAAGTATGCATTCCTTTTCCATGATCCCTCATACCCTGTCATTATCTCTGCTTCACTTTCTGAAACTGAGGAGTCCCAACTTGTTCAAGTGTTAGAGGAAAACAAAAATGCCTTAGGTTGGACCCTAGAGGATATTCCAGGAATCAACCCTGCCCTTTGCATGCATCACATCCATCTAGAGGAATCATCCAAACCAATTAAACAACCTCAAAGAAGACTCAATGCACTCATACTTGAGGTAGTTAGGGAAGAGATTACCAAGCTTCTTCAAGCTGGTATTATCTACCTAATTTCTGATAGTGAATGGGTTAGTCCAATTCAAGTCGTTCCTAAGAAGGGCGGGATAATAGTTGTCACAAATGAACATGGAGAAGTGGTCACAACTCGAGTGAAAAACAAATGGCGTGTGTGCATCGATTATCGCAAATTGAATGCTAAAACATGAAAAGATCACTACCCACTTCCTTTCCTTGACCAAATGCTTGAGATATTGGCCGGAAAGTCACACTATTGCTTTCTTGATGGTTACACCGGCTACTTCCAAATTCTAATCGCACCTCAAGACCAAGAAAAGACCACATTCACTTGCCCCTTTGGAACCTATGCCTATAGGCGAATGCCTTTTGGCCTTTGTAATGCTCCTGCAACATTCCAGCGGTTTATGATGAGTATCTTTTCTGAATTCATTGAGAATTGCATGGAGGTCTTAATGGATGACTTTACCATTTATGGCGAGTCATTTGAATCTTTCTTACATTCACTCTCTTTTGTCCTTCAAAAGTGTGTCAAGTGCAACCTTGTGCTGAATTTTAAAAAATGTCACTTCATGGTTTCAAATGGGATTGTTCTATGGCACATAATTTCTCAAGAGGGTATCCAAGTTGATCCAGCCAAAATTGAGGTGATCCAATCACTTCCTGAACCCAAATCAGTTCGAGACATTCGGTCCTTCCTTGGTCATGCCGGTTTCTATCGGAGATTCATTCAGAACTTCAGCAAGATTTCCCTCCCACTCACTCATTTACTTCAAAATGATGTCACATTCAATTTTGATGAGGCTTGCAAGAGATCCTTCATTGAACTCAAATCTGCTCTCACATCTGCTCCAATAATCCAACCCCCAGATTGGTCCTTACTATTTGAATTGATGTGTGATGCTTTTGATAGGGCCATTGGGGCTGTTCTTGGTCAAAGAAGAGAAAACATTCCTCATGTCATCTTTTATTCCTCAAAAACATTGGATGAAACTCAATCACACTACACTGTGACTGAAAAAGAACTTTTAGCTGTTGTTTTTGCCTTGTATAAATTCCGACCCTATCTCTTAGGTGCCAAAATCATCATCTTCACAGACCACTCAGCATTAAAGTTCTTACTTAAGAAAAGTGATTCCAAACCAAGGCTAATAAGATGGATTTTAATGCTCCAAGAGTTTGACCTTGTGATAAAAGATAAACCTGGAAAAGAAAACCCTGTGGCTGACCACCTGAGTAGAATTTCTAATTCTTCTCATTCTGAAATAATTGATCCTGAATTTCCAACTGAACACCTCTCATCTCTCACTCCAAAGTTACCATGGTATGCCCCAATTTTCAATTACTTGGTTTCTGGTGTTTTCCCTGAATATTTTTCAAAAGAACAAAAAGAAAAGATGAGAAGTGATTCAAAGCATTATTTTTGGGAAGATAATAAACTTTGGAAAACTGGGGCTGACATGGTAATTAGGAGATGTGTTGATGAAACTGAACAATCCTCCATCTTGGAATTCTTCCACTTAATGCCTGGAGGTGGCCACTTTGGACCACAAAGGACTTCTCGAAAGGTCCTAGATTCTGGATTCTTTTGGCCTTCACTCTTCAAGGACTCACACGAGTTCTGTCAATCATGTCCCACTTGCCAAAAGTTTGGCACAATTTCCAAAAGAAACGAAATGCCTCAAAATCCATTAATCTTCTGTGAGCTTTTCGATGTTTGGGGCATCGATTTCATGGGACCTTTTCCCCCTTCCAATGTATTATCCTACATTCTCCTTGTTGTTGAATATGTTTCTAGGTGGGTCGAGGCCAAACCCACTAGGAAAGATGATGCTCAAACTATGAGTGAGTTCTTCAAAACCCATATCTTCCATCGATTCAGAACACCACGTGCTTTGATAAGTGACTTAGGAACTCATTTCTGTAATAGAACCATGGAGTCACTTTTGAAAAAGAATGGGGTTGTACATAAAACATCCACTGCATATCACCCTCAAACAAATGGAATAGCTGAACTTTCTAACAGAGAAGTGAAAAGAGTGCTTGAAAGAATTGTTAAGCCCACAAGAAAAGACTGGCCCGATAGACTTGGTGAAGCACTTTGGGCCTATCGAACAGCCTATAAGACACCCATTGGGATGTCTCCATTTAGGCTAGTTTTTGGTAAAGCCTATCATTTACCAGTTGAAATCCAACATAAGTCATTTTGGGCTGTCAAAACATGTAATTTTGATTGTGAAAAATCTGGTGAAGAATGATTGTTACAGTTGACTGAATTGGAGGAGCTTCATCTCGATTCGTATGAGTACTCTGTTCTCTACAAAGAAAAGGCAAAGTCACTCCATGACAAGCTCATTATTCGAAAGGTATTTCATGAAGGTGAAAAGGTAATGCTCTTCAATTCTCGATTTCGACTTCACCCAGGTAAGCTCAATTCTCGTTGGGATGGACCTTTTATTATTACTAATGTTTACCCATTTGGTGCAGTGCAAGTCCAAGAACATTCTTCAAAAAGAACATTCACAGTAAATGGACACCGGTTAAAGCATCACCATGAGAGGCCATTCACTTCAGGTTCCACATCGACTTCTATTGACCCACCATTAGATGGAAATGGCGACCCACCAAATCCAAACCAGGGGGCACCTCTTTCCCTTTAACTCTCTCTCTCCTCAATCTCTCTTCCCTCTCTTCTTCTCTCTATTTCTTCTTCTTCCTCTCTCCCTCTCATTTTTTTTACAACATTCTTCCACAACTTTTTTTTATATTTTCTTTTTTGTGCGGATGTGTCATTAAAAATAAAAAAAATTAAAAAAAATTAATGAAAAAAAATGAAAATTACAAAAAAAAGAGGGGTGTCATAATTACCCATCATCCAATATTGATATTCTGTCCAACCATTTTTGGGAGTCAAAAGGCTTGTTTTAAACTCAAATATATTGAATTTTTATCTCAAAATTGGGTAAACAATTTTGTGTCAATAACAAACATTTTGAATGAACAATTTTTGGTGGAAATGATTCTCCCCTACTTTGAGGAATAACATTAGCCTTCATGCCAAGGTCATCTATGGCCATCTTTTTCATTGTGTGTCTTCACCACTAATTGTGAGTCTGGAGTTTGTAGACCTTCGAGCTGAATTTCCATCTTTTGTGTGCATTAATATGATAGAGGCATTTTCTAAGCCACATGAGAATCAGAATAGCCAAATAGCCTCCCGTTACCCTTACATTGATCCTACTTTTGAAATCCCCATTGAGCCTATGAAAACCTTTCTTTTGATAGCCACATTACAACCCTAATACCTTGTCCTACCCAACATCTTCATGGATTTTCATTGTACAATTTATTGAAATTTAAGTGTGGGGGAATGGACTTCATTTTTGGGCGTACTTTCATTGATTTCCAATGTGTCATCATATGCTTGAGGGCAAGCATCCATTCAAGTGTGGGGGAGAGGTTTTAATTCTGTGATCTTTGGGGTGTATATGTGTAATTTTCATTTGTACAAAAGTCATTGAAAAGTGTTCAAAAAAATGAAAAACAATTATATTAAAAAAATGAAAAAAAGGAATGGGTTGTGTCTTGGGTGGGTCAAAATCATTCATCATCAACCTTTGATCGTGTTATAACTACTAAAATTAGTTCCATGAGAAGATCAAACATGGGTTGGGAGATGACTGTGAGACTTGTTTCAAGCACAAATTTCGAAAAAAAAAGAAAAAAAAGAAAAAAAAGAACACTTGAATCATCTTGTATTGTGTCATTATTGGAAGTCTTCCATGTTGTACATATTCCATCATCTCACCCTATTCCATTTTCTATCTCCGTCACTTTTCATTCATCACGCATTCATTCCCTTGTAAATATGTGTTTCTATTTCCTTTCAAATCAAATTTCAAACAAAATGTGCATTGAATTTTCCATGTTGGTGTTTTTAACCCCTCTTTTCCTTGGGACATTATATACCTACCGTCCCATAGCCACTGAAAACCCCCTTAAAAGACCTATTGATTCTTGTACACATTAGATTTGGGAATGGAAGCTGAGAGCTCTTACAAACTCTTGATTTTCACTTTTTGTTGGTGAATGAGTGAACCTCCTAAAATACATTTTTATCATCTTGAGAGGAGTAAGTTTTGAGTGCCTACATTTTCTAATTCAAACCTTGAACATGAAAAAATGAATTGTTTATGATGCATTATTATGAACCCAATTTTTGATGGAATTCAATATGGATGAGTGAAATAGTCTAAACCTCCCCTGGTTGGAGAAAACAAAATTTTAATATTTGTTGGTGAGTGAAAATGATTTTGTCATGTTTTTATATTTGTTGAACATGAGGACACGTGAAAATCTAAGTGTGGGGGAGTTGATGTTATTAAAATTTTCATGACATATTATATTCCCCCTTTACTTATTTTATATTAAATGTGCATAATTTGTGTGAAATATTAATGTTTTAATATTAAGTATAATATTTGAGCATTTTTAGAAGTAGTCCAATTGAGTCAGTTTAATGTTTTAATTATAACTGTCACTATAATGCTCCAAATTGTGTGGTTACTGTTTTGTAGGATTCTAATTTCAATATACAACATTTCATTAGAAGGAACCATGGTCCAATTCTGCCATTTGAAGGGTCATATGGTCCTCACAAACAAGACCAAAGAATCTGTGAGCAAACTGGAACAGCCTTCAAGATTGATTTACTGGGCTCAATACAGAAGTCCAAAAACATTAACTCTCCACCATAATTTGGGGGACACTACATGTCATATTGGATAAAAATTTCATGGCCCAAATTCAAGTAAAAGGGGCCCAAATGAAGCTTTGAAGTCCAGCCCACCATTCTGTCCGAGAATTAAAATCAGTATACTATTCATGACATATCTCATGATGTAAGCATCAAATCGAGCTGAGATTTTGCAGTGTGAAAGAGGAGATATAGAAGGCCGACTTTGTGGAAGAAGTCATTCGGATTTGAAGGCATATTCCTGTTCCAAAACCATTCACATTTTGGCCATCAAAAAAACATGGATAGAAATGGACATTTTACCTTCGTTTAATAAAACCGCCATAACTTTGGATACACCTGTCCAAATACCTCCATATTTTGACATTAGTCGGAAAACTTTATTATCTACAACTTTTAAGAAGGCGATATTCGGAGATTCAGCTGTCGGAATAGCCAAATTGGCGATTCAAGTGGAGTGAAAGATTAGGAATGCAAACAGTCCACTCCTTGGGCTATAAATACTCTCCCCTTCTCTCCTTGAGAGGGGTTGGCATTTCAGAATAGAGGATATCATATTGGCATGACCAAATCCTTTCCAAAGGCTTGGGAGGACCTGACATACTCATTTTTTCACTTGAGAGACCTTTCCTCCTCTCTTTGTTTTCACTTACTTTTGTGTTCTTCATTTTTGTAATTTTGTAAGTCCTTTATTTTGTAATTCTGTTTTAATGAACGTTTCTTCTTCAATATCTCTTATTCTCCTCCACCTTCTGTATTTTAATATTAATGTTCTTAAAATAGTTTAAATTCAGTTCAATACCCTTCCCTTATTTAGCTTCCTCATTCAATCGAATGTTCGTTTTTTAATTATCATCATTGTTCATGTGTGTGTGTCGACGTACCACTCTTTTCTTATCCCTTTCTTTTTCTTCTCTTATTAATTTATAATCATAATAATTTTAACCAGATTATTAATCACCCAAATGGCTGAGTAAATCTCTCATTGGGGTGAGTTATAATTTAGGTATGTTAATTGATTGAGAGCTTCTGCTCGATGAATATTCTTTGAATTAACATTGTGTATGTTGGACTTAACATGTCACGGATTAATGAATTGTTTTGTTTAACATGTGGTTTCCATGGATTATTGGAACCATAAATACACCACCATAAATAATATCTGATTGAGATTATAACCTTAAGTTAAGTTAAGGCTTGGTTTAAAGCCTTAACACTTAAGAATTCTAATCAACATCATCTTGTGACATGGGTGTTAATTTAAATGCAATATAAAGCAAAGCTCAAGGATATAAAAAGCTTAACTAACCTAATGATGAACTCACCCCAATCTTTATCAACTTGTTAAATTAAACATCATTCATTAAACATTTCAATTAATATCTGCAAACAAACCCCCCCAATCAAAATACAATCAACTAAAAACAATCAACTATTACGAAGTACCATCACTGAGGATTCGACCCGAGTGCTGCTATACACATTAGCAGAGCACCGGAACTTTGACCGGTCGATAGGCAACAATCGGCCGTGCATTTCAATCATTATTATTATATAATTAATTTCTTTAATATAATTTATATAATGGTGAAAATAATATATGTATAATATTTTAAGATTAACATTAAAAATAAAAACTTTATAATTTATTATTAAACAAAATAATTTTATAATCTAATAATTTTTTACAAAACAATATTCATTTATTATACACTAATGTAAAACATTATATTTTTATAATAAATCATCTTATTATTAATATTTAATATTTATTTAAAATAAATTTGAAGACTCTAAATAATAAGTATAATTAATTATATATATTAAATTAATTAATCCACTTAATTTCAAATATAAATTATTCCATTTACTAAATTATTTATATCATAAAATTAATTTTGAATTCCTAGAATGCTAAAATTTTTATAGGTATATATTAATGGCTTTCCAAACCGTTGGTGTAGTTAGTTTTATTTTTAATGAACTCTTTTGTAAAAAAACTTTTAATATATAAAAAACTAATTTACTTTTTAAATATAAATTTACATATTTATCATATTATGTTTCCAAAAATCATTGTAGCTTAATGGTTAGGTCATCAAAATGTAAACTCGAATTATGGGAAACTAAACTTATCAAGGGTTTTTTGGAATTAATTATAAAAACGGTATTGAAAACTGTTGGTCTAGGAATTTCATATGACATATGCCAATGATTTGAAAATTATTGTTATAACCCTTATATTCCTAAGATTTCCTAAAATCATTGGTATAGGTCTATACCAACAACAAAAAAAGTGAACAACCACAAAAACCATTTGTATAGCCTATAGCAGTAGTTTTGGGAAATCATGGGATGAAAATGTCTTCTAATAACCACGGAAAAGGTGATGTCACGAAGAAGAAGAGGGGAATAAAGTAATTCTAATTATGAAAAAAATGTGGAAAGAATCATCTTGAGATATTCTTGAAATGTGTGGTAGTTTTTTGTAAGTATGTAGAAAAAGGTCCTAGAGGTAATTAATGTAAGGGGAAGAAACAAATAAATGATATTAAATGCATCAACTATTGTTAAATGGGTCATTATATAAACCAATTTCCCATGCACCAATGTAATATTCCACAAAAGTGTCCATGAGGAGACATCCAAGCATATGTGATCACCAAAGATGAAGTATAAGTTCCCAATGATGTAGTGGGAGGTATATTAAACCTATATTAATATGTATCTAATGCTTTACTTGATTGTGGATAATCACACTCTTTTATATCTAACTAGTATTCCAAGAAAATAAGATATTTCTCATTTGATTTAATAAGGGAGTTTTCATTCAAAAATAATAATGGAAGACTCATTGAAAAAAATTCTATCGGTTAGTCCCCATTATGACTGATAAATGTGTTTTAGTTTATGAAATTATCATAATACCCATCATTATCATTGCTATAATCCTCACTATGGAATTTATTTCAAAATAGGATATGGAAATTTATTGCATAAAGAAAGAAATTATGATTTGTGAGGAAGAGATCGAATCACTTATCTTTATAGCAGAAATATCATGGTCGACTCTCATCTATATCCACTCCATTAGATATAATGAATGAAATTATTAATTAGGAAGAAAAAATCAACTTGGGATGAATAAATTAATATTCAAATTTAGTATGCACTAAGTATACGGGAATACATTAATCTATTTCTTGGGGAATTACTTGGAAACACCCTAGAGGGTGAAGTTGAGTTTACCATTGATTTAATCAAGGATGAAAGAACAATATCAATGAATCCATAAAGAATTTACACTAAGAAATTATACGATATAATCTAACAACTAGAGAAATGTGTTATATGGTATATATAGTAAGTATGAATTTTGGCTTCAGAAAATTTATTTTCTTGGCCATATAGTCTCTAAGGATGGAATATTAGTCGATCCTATGAAGAAAAATGAAATATAATAATGAAATACACATAAAAACATGACTATGTTATGTAGATTCATTTGTTTAGAAAGTTACTATCAGTTTTAATTTTAGACTTTTTCCCGATAAGACAACCCATTAACCAAGCTCACACGTAAAGGGGTAAAGTACATGTGGACAAAAGAATGTGAAAAATGTTTTTGAAGAATTGAATAGAATATAGAAAAATTATCCAATTTTTAGTTTACCATTATAAAATGATGGGTTAGTGACATGTCATGATACATAACAGAAATGAATGGGTTTTGTCCTTATACAAAATGATAAATTTATTTTAAAGAATTTTATGATTCACGAACAAAATTATCCAACTCATGATCTTGAATTAGTAGTCGGAATCTTTTCATTGAATATATGAAGACACTATCTATATGGTCAATGATGTAAGATATATACAGATCATTGGATTTTTAAATTCATCTTTGCACACAATGGTATCAACATGAGGCAAAGGTGATGGATCAAGTTACTTAAGGATTATGATTTCTCAATAAACTACCTCCCATAAAAGGTGAGTAAAGTAGTAGATGCATTTAGCAGGAATGATCATAGACTTATAACTACAATGAATATTGAGAATAATCTTATGTCCATGGATTTAACGAATATATATTTGTGATTTTTTTAATTAAGGGTAAAATCACACCTTTTTAAATGATTTTGAAACCGTCATTATTTGAAAATATAAAAAGATCTCAATCTGGTGATGAGAATTTTCAAAATAAAATTAAAGCCATTAAATATGGAAGATTGGAAGATATAATCTATGAGGATAGGATAAAAATTTTGAAATAGGTTATGTGTTCCATCAATACCTGAGCTAAAAAGGGAACTATTAAATGATGCTCATATCTCATATTTCTCTATACACCTTGGAAGTACCAAAATGTATAAAGATCTGAATGAACATCTTTGGTGGGATAATATGAAGTGGGAAATTGCTGACTACATTTGATGATTCCATGTTTTTCAACAAGTCAAGGCAAAGAGACAATATCCTAGAGTATTAATGTAACCTATAACTATTCTTATATGGTAGGAGGATGACATAACTATGGACTTCATCACTAGAAAACTAAAGAATCCCATAAATAATGATACAATATGAGATATTATTGATCTCCAAAAAAGCAGTACATTTTCATGATATGACATAAGATTTACCTCTTATGGATCTAACATGACTATATATTAATGATGTATTAAGACTTCATGGTGCACCATATTCAATTTTGTCCTATCGAGATCCTCATTTTACATCAATATTTTGCAGGAGTCTTTAAAAGGCATTGTATACTGAGCTTCATTTAAGTATGACTTATCACCCTCAAACCGATACACACTATGAAAAGACTATTAAAACATTAGAATATAAGTTATGATCATGTTCAAATTACATTAAATGTATATGGGAATGATATTTACCATCGATTGAATTTTCCAACATTAATAGTTTCCATTCTATTATTCAAATGCCTCCATATGAAGAATTATATGGAAAGGGATTTCAAACTCAATCTTGTTTGGAAAAAGTTTGTGAGATGTAATTTATATGTGGATGAATTATTAAAAATACAACGATAATGGTAAATAATCTTTATTATCATATTTAAGTATCTCAATATCTGCTAAAACTGTTTTGCTAACAACCAAAGAAAGGATTTGAAATTTCAAGTGGGAGATCAGGTCTTTCAGAATGTATCTACATATAAGGAATTCATAATGTTTGGTAAGGAAAGGAAATTGATCCCAAGGTATATTATACCATATGAAATTATGGAAATAATTGGAACTGTATATTTCCAATTAGCAGTGCAACAAAGTCTCTCCCAAGTTCATGTTGTGTTCCACATATCGTTGTTCAAGAATTACATGCCTGAACAAAAACATTTACTCACATATGAATAAGTAGAACTAGAAAATCATTTGTCTTATGATGAATATCCTGTCGAGAATCATGATGAAAGAGAAAAAGTATTCATAAATTGGATTACTCCACTAGTAAAAGTTCTTTGGAGGATCTATAAAATGGAAAAGGTAACGTGGGAACCAGAAGAAGTTAAAAAGAAAAACTACCCTCATTTGTTATTATTTCAATATTCATGAAAGATATCGAGGATGAAATCTCTGAAGGATGGATGAATATAAGACCCCAAGAATTATTCTATGTATGTTCTTAAATAAATTCAATGTATTGGATAGCTTATGTTGCATGCAACACTGAACTTAAAACAAAGTGTGGTATACTATTAAATATTATCAGTACTATTGAAATAGAAATGTAACTATTGATAATAGTAATGTGGACATTAGAATAATAACCACGTCTATGAAATTATATATATTGTTTAAGAATACCATAAATGAAAATATGATATATTAATATCCTATAATAAGTAAATAAATGTCTTAAAAATGTTATTTTGAGAGTTATTATTTATTAAAAATGTATTTGTTTATTTAGAATTTTGTAATTAATGTAATGGTATAAAATTAAATTTATTTTCTTAAAATACATTAATATATTATTTATTTATTTTCTTATTATTATAATATAACTTTAGGATACCATAATTAATTTTTCAAATTGTCCTAAAATTTGTTATAATTTTAAAATCGATATTTTTCCAATAAATAATGATTTTAATTAAAAATTAAATTTATCATATTTTGAAATTTATATTGAAAACTTAAGCCTATTTTTATAATCTAAACATAAAAAAATGGTTATGAAGAATTTTTGGTATTTTTGTAAAATAATTAAATTTTTCTGAATAGTGAAATATAGTAATTTACGGTGTTATCTAAATACCTGAATTATTGAGTCATAGATGGTGTATGGATGATGTAAGAAGCATTAGTTAAAAATTAAATTCATTATTTTATATACTAGGTCATAATAATAATCACTATTGATTGTCTTGATCCAAAATAAAAAACTAATGATTAAAATAATAATAAAAACACCCATATCCTCCAATATAAATACCACCACTCACCACCTATAATCCTCACAATTTATAGGAATTTCATATTCCTTATATTCATCAAAATCCTTATCTAAAACCTCATTCCCACATCATGGTCTTTATGGTCTCACCAAAATAAAAATTCTAGGTTTCTTAAGGAGGTTCTCAAGGAGACTCTATAAAAGAGGTAAAATCCTCTTTCATTCTCTTTTAATTTCGTTAAATTTATTATACTATCTTATCCTATCCTTAACTCCTATATGAAAACATGAATGATAACTCCATTATATTATATATATTTTAATTTATCATGTTAATATAATATCAATAATCAATCCCCTTCTCCTCTCCCTTTTATTCAAAAATTGAAAACATCATTCGTGATGTGTCGATTTACTGCCATCATAGACGATGCATTTTAATTTTACATTAATGTCATAAAGAATGGTCATAAAACCATTTTTATGTTTAAATAAAATCTTATTATACATATTATAAGTTATATAATGTTATAGAACCAATATATAGACATAATAATTAATAACATGATATATGTTTTTGATGGTCTTAAAAACCACCAAAAATAGATTAAATAATTTTCATTAATGTTTTATCTAATGAATAATTCTCATAACATATAAAAATATTATTTATTAGATCATTTAAAATTTTTGTATGTTTTCTAATAACATATAATTTCAATTCATGATAATTATTCCCATTTTACCTGAACTTCCATACTTGTATACAAGTTAAAAGATTATGAAAACCAAGAAAATGAACACTTGTGGAATGACGAAATTGAATCTTATAACTCTTTATAATGGCCATACATGAAATTAATAAAATTATAATAAATAAGATAATTGTTTAAAAGTTTTTCAATTAAGTAAATAATGAATCTAATTTGATTATACATGACATTAATTACAACTTTAGGACACTCTTCGATATATGGTATGGATTTTCTTATCTCACATTAATATTTGTGAGATATTACTTATTCAACACTTATTCCATAACTATCATGTATGTATAATGACCATTTTTTTATGATCATCATTCATTGAAGATTTCATTGAATATATATATTTATTTTATCATGGATATGGTTTTTTTCTTAAGCGTATACAATTTTTACATACAGTTTTTACTTCAAATGTTATTTTACATGGGGAAATATACACAAATCTGTATCCTCTACACAATATGGATATTCTAATACGTAATATTTTCATAAATTAAATACATGTCTGAATAATTTTTTAAGCTTGCAGTGATGGGAGGAGACCATAATTATATATCCCCTCGATGCATCAACAGGTCTCATGAGACAAAACAGTTGGAAGTAAATCTTTCATGTTTGTTTCCAAGTAGAATCAAAAGGGATTCTTCCCACATACATAAAAAATATTTTGAATAGTTTTAATGGTAACAGTTTATGTTCTAGAAACACGAAATCCAATAATTAAGTATTTTCTTCATTCAGTATTCATTCACTACTATCGATGATATTTTAACTATGAAAAAAATCTATGGATGCATTTACATTATATGTTTATTGATTAAATGGTTTGCGGTTTTTATTTATATACCACTCCTTGTTGACAATAGGTTAATGAATTTTCTTTAGTAATTATTGATTCATGTAAATATTATTGATAATTTTGTATCACCCTTTTATCTATTTCTTATCCCAAGGATATGAAGATAGAATCATGAAATAAGTTTCTAGAAAGCAGTTTATTTTCCTTTTGTATGTTCAATGTTTAATTACCGATTTTATAAGGGAACCATGTATGTATATACTTCTTCAAGACTAATAAACGGATTTATCCTTGGTGATTTGATCTCATATACATATTCTATTTTAATAAACAACCACCGACTCTAAGCTATTGGGGTCACGGTTGTTATAGTAACGAGGAAGAAGTATCCTCTGTTGTATCTAACAAATTGATAAATTTTGAAGGATAAATTCATTTTAAGGGTGTAGAATGTAACACCCTAGATATTTGTTTTAAAAAAATCAATCAAATTTATCTTTTTTTAAATTATCCAGAACTAGAAATACTAATTTTTTCTCATATTTCATGCAACACTTAGTTTTACATCTGATACACACAAAACCGAGTCTAAAAGAAATGTAACATACTATTAAAACATTATTATTTAATATTATATATATAATAGCCATTGGAATTGAGATTTTGAATCATAAGATGTAAATTAATAAAATATATTGTTTACACATGTATAAAAAATTAATTCTTTGTTCACCATTTAATTAAAAATAAAAATAAGGGAAATATTTTCAAAAAACTGATTTAATATAAACATTTGTTTTATCTAAATGAATTAAACTAACTAATTTATATGAATTATTTTAATTAAATTTATATTTTATATTTTCAAACTAATATTTAACATTTAACTTATATGTTCTTTAAATAATAGATAATAAAAAAATCCATTTTCAAACATAAAATATTATTTTTCTAAAACAAATCAGCTATTTGCACAATTTTTTTTTTAAATTGTAAAAAATAACCCTTTTAAGAAATTTATTTCATAAAATAAACATCAGTTTTGAAATCAACATATAAAAATTATCTTTGGGTGAATTACTGAGAAGTTTCTGAATATTTTAATTTTCTGATGAATACTCAAAAATCATAAATTTTAATTATAAACTATTTTTCTAGTAAATTATTTGTAAAGATATTTTATATATTAAAATTGTTATTATGTAAAATTAATTGAATAATATTTATATTAATACAACTTAGTTCATTTTAATTATTTTTATATTTAATTTAGATATAAAATCTTAATAAACTTTTGAGTATTTTCACTTTGAAAACATGTTATCTCGTTGCATTTGTAGGATTAATTACAAATTTTAGATTTCAAATTTAGGGAATTGAACTTGTAAAATTGGATTCCATGTTTTTAATTTGAATAATTTATATTATATTTTAATGAAAACATAATGTTTTTCTAAAATGATTGGTGAAAATAGTAAAAATTAATTACCACGGTTAAGGTAAAAATGGGTTTATCGGGGGGTTAAACTAAAAATATAAGTGTAAAAAATAAAAAACACTTTTATAAATACTATAATATATCCATAATTTTATATTATACTTCAATGTTATGAATCTAGGTAAATTTTGAAGCTATTGGAATGTAAATGACCTTCTCAATTTGGATTCTTATGGGGATTTTTCAAACCACTTCCAAGATGGTTTCTTTCCTCCAATTGTAAAAGTTCACCACTAATATTCAGTTATTAAAACCTATACTGACATATATTTTTGGTAAAAACCAGAAAACATACCTCCCCATCATACTTATTTATTTTATATAGCTTATTGTCCTCCACAAACACCAACACTTGGTTCATTAATAAGTATTTTAATGGAGTTTCTTCTAAGAAAAGGTAATTGTATTCACAAAGCTATTTCTCTTTATTTCTTCTTTCCACACATACAATTTTATCTTAAAAAATATAATATAATAAAATCATTATATCATATATACTGATATTTTATTAGGTTAACGTGATAACCTCTATGTTGGTAAGAGTAGAGTACTCAATAGGGGGAATTGAGTATCTATAAAAATTTCTTTTTGAAAAAGTATTCTTAAAAGGTTCCCCAATAAAAATAAATACAACCCAATTAATCAATGTAATACGGTTATGAAAGTTTGAATATTTAAATAACTTATCAAAAGTTTGATTAATTCTCATTAATCTTAATATCATCTTTTAATATTACTTTTGAAGCTATTTTAATAAGGAAAAACAATTATAACTTCTTTCCAAGATTATTTATCAAAGTAAATTATGTGATTTTTGAATTATATAGTAAAATAGAGAAAACTAAAATAAACAACATAGCGGATATAAAACAATTTGATCAGTCTAAAGCCAAGACCTAATCCACTCAACTTTGTGATCACCTGCCACCAAGCATTTTATATTAATAAACATTATCCACACCCTGGATCATGGTAAACAACAGTGCACAAGATTGTCCAGGTCACATGACCTCTTCCACAGTTCTTCATATGTATGATCTACCAGGTCACACAGGGACCTTTTACACACTTATATGTGTGAGTAAAATAGAGTAAAATATGTGAGAGTAAAGATATCTTGTATCCTCTAGTTTAATGTAGGACACATTGTGTGTTTTTATATAGACACACACACACACTGATCAAAAGCTAGAAACAATACACAATAGAGAAAAATGATGAGATAAGATTACAACTGCTCTGAGTGTTAGTCTTTACAGCTCTAAACTTCTAAGACGAAGAATATGCAGGAATCGAGTCCTCTTGTGAGAAATAGAGTATCACGAGTCAGTTTGATCTGGCTCAGGTTCTTCGTGGAGTTCGTATTGCGAAGATGTTCTTGATTCTGTTCTATGGTGTCCAATATTTTTGATTCATGAATGATTCATGGGTTCTTCAAATGTATCAATTTTCATGTGTTAGTTCTTTTTTCAAGAATGCTCGTGCTTCTTCTCTATTGAGGTTCTTCATATCTGGGCACCACTTCTCTTTTTTATTTTTGGAGTGCATGTTTTGGATCCGATAGGATACAAGTATTCTCTCCCTCGTACCATATAATTTATGGTGAAATGTCTACAATGAGATATTAATTATTTCAGGGCATTTAAAAGACTCAAATATGAACATTAGAAATTAAATTGAAAAACAAAAAAATAGATTAATGAACAATATCACAGTTTGTATGGAAACAGTGTCAATTAGAAATAGTGTCTCCACTAAATGGTGTCTTAATATTTTCCTTTAAGTAGTGAGACAGTTATGATGGCATAGTTGTATAGAGATCAAGAACTAGTATCCTAGGTATAGTGTTTGGATCACGGTGTCTGGTCCTTTTCCAAACTTCAAATGGTGTCTCAACGAGGAACCGGTGTCACAGACTTCAACAGATCTGAATCTCGTTTCGATGTCTGGTCACGATGTCTGGTCATGGTGTCTGGGTCTAGTCTCTGGTCATGGTGTATGGGTCAGGTTGTCTAGTCATGGTGTTTGGGTCACATTGTCTGGTCATGGTGTCTAGGTCACGGTGTCTGGTCCCATTGTCTGGGTCACGGCGTCTAGTCAGGGTGTCTAGGTCATGGTGTCTTGTCGTGGTTTCTCATACTTAGCCAAATATCTATATATGGATTTGAGCAGTGATATTCACAGAATGAATCAGACTTAATCATTCATCAAAGTAATCATTATGGAGAAAAGGTAAATGTAGTTTATAATAATCAAACTTAATTTATAGAAATTAAGATCTTGGATAGTTTTATTTAGAGTATAAAGAAATCAACCATCTATACACATGATTTAAGAGAGATTAAACAGGATTAAAATTATTATTAGAATGTATGGGATTTTTTATCATTAAAACATGATTAACACACGAGGAGTCCAACAATCTCCCCCCTTTTTATGATCACAAATCATGTGAGTGAGATATCTATTATTAGTGAATGTGTCTCTCCCTTAGTGTGCAGTTAGAGTGCATGTGTCTCCCCTATTGGGATTATCAAAAAGAGTAAAAAAGTTAATAATAAAATAGACAATAAAAGTTCATAGTAAATTAGATTGGTAAAGAGGTTACATTACAACCAGTAAGAAACAAAAATACAAAAATAATATCTATCAAAAGATAGTGTTAATTTTTTTCAGCACCGATTGTATTCTCTTTTCTCGTGGCAGAAGCATCACTAGAAGCCATAGGAGTAAAGGTGGAAGTTGAAGAAGGATGTGAACCAATTGGCATGGAAGTTAAAGGGAGTCCTTAAAAAATAGAAGGGGCCAAGGATGGCTTGGTGGAATACCAAAGAAATTTTTCGTCAAGGATAATATGTATGATCTAAATCAGAGCCTGAGATACAGACATAGATGTAGAGGAAAAGGCATAGAATGAGGTAGAAGAAAAAATGGGTCGCAAGGGTGGAGCTGCAGGAGCCAAAGTAGCAGTTCTCTGAACATGAAGATAAGGCCTCAATAGCTTGAGGATGTCAACAATAATCTCACCACCATACTGCATCGTTTTCACAAATTAATATTTGCTCTCCATGAAATTTTCCAACAAGGGAGTGAAATCCTTCTACCTTTGAACCTGCATTTGTAATGCTTGAGTGACATGAGGGATTTTCAGATTCTCTATAAGGTAAATATTTTTTCATATCATTCTTAGAGAAAATCCTATTGAAGTAGAAATCCTCTTTCTTTGTACAATCTTCTTGAGCATAATTTGCAATCTTGCAATGAATTCTTACTAAATCAAGAAAATTGTCACTATTCTTGACAACCAAATATAGAGATTATTTTATAAATCCACTGATCATAGAGTAATTTTCTTCTTTAACAACCGTTATAAGCATATCACTGTCCAAGGATGGTTGAGATGACTATCCAGAGGCACTAGAAGCTGTAACAACTGAAGTAAGAGACATCAGATGCTTTAGAACATTCTGGAGATAACCCTTATACTCATTAGTCAAATTTATAGTACCAATAACACGCTCACGCATCTATTGAACTATTTTTTTGTTTCTTTCAACCACTTTGTTAGCTAAGGAAATTAGGTTAGGTTAAATTAGGGAGGCAACTTCATGTGGAATCCGACTACCAACATCCTTAATAGGATATGCAATAGGTTATGGTCTTTATTTCAGCACTCTCTACATATCTTCAACCATACCTCTGAGAGACTTCACATTATCACTTAACTGCTTATTCTCAACTCTGACTTCTTTAATTTCATGAAGCATCTTTGGTTGAATCTTCCTAAATATATTCTCTAAAAATAGGGAAGCATTTCGTTCACTCAATTTGGTCATAGGAGTAGGTTGAGTGTTCAATATATTTTCAACCACAGCTAATAGAGTAGCTCCAATGTTTTTCAAATCATCCTTAATCACTATGGTGGATGGTTCTAGTGATGGTTTGGGAATAGGAGATGAGATAGGCTCAGGTTACATTGTAGCTATAACATCAAGAGTAAATAGTGGTTTCAATTAAAACATAGTAGACAGATTTATACTTTTAACTGAGGATTCCATGGAATCATTCATGTCAAAATAGATAGGGAATTTATACTATGTATCTACAGATCATGGATCAGCTGGATTAGAAATATCAATAGTTTCTAGATTCAGGTGATGTTCCCCCTCAACATGTGAATCTTTCCCAAGACTAAGAGAATTAGATCCTTGATCTGTTTCCAAGATTTCATCTATAATAGCCCCAACAATTTCTTTTCTAGAAAAATGAAAGGCTTGTTCCATTCTCTCTTTAGCAGATGGGATAATTTCTAGAACAACTTGTTCACCCCAAATGTTCTTAATAAAGAGATTCTTTTTCAAGAAAAATGTCTTATTCTAGATGCTCTTCTAGAAGAGCCTTTTCACTTAAATTAGAAATAGATTCTTCATTAAAAGTAGCTTCTTCTTCCAGATTCTGAATTTCTTCAAGAACAATTATTTAATTCTATGTTATGTCTTGGAGAATAGGTTCACTATCGTTATTATCAAAGACTGTTTTCCCTATACGTGCTACAACCTCTTTTTATTCTTACTCATCAGAATAGTCAATTATTTCTTCTTGTTCCAAACCAGGATCAAAAATTTCCTTAGGTCTTGAAGAATGCTTAACTGAGTTGAACTTTTCATAGACCCTCTCAGTATCTTCTATCAATACATTTCTGGATGGATTCCAACTGAATTTCATTATCTTAACTGTAACTATTGGTATATAAAATTCATAGTCCTTAATGACATTTTCTTCGGGTCTAACCATCCCTTTTTCCTGAATCATGGTTGAGATTAATCTTGAGTAGAACATGGAGGTTTACTTGGAGGTTGTCTTTATCAACTCACACATATGAAGTATAACATACCTGCATAGGTTGATCTTGTGTCCATTCTTCATAACATGTATCAAAAATACATGTTGATAATTGAGTATAGAAAAATCACCTTTTTTGGGCTAATGAAATTCTTGAAAAATTTAAACAAAATTTTGGTTTTCCCATATAGCTCAACAGAAATAGCTCTTCTCTTTGTTTCTTTTCCATTTAAGCTTCCCAATGATTCTTCCAACACAATGATCTCACTTGGAGGTGGAGGACCTCTCTAGTAGTACTCAAAAATAAGATCATGAAGAATTCTTAGGCATGCAGACCAAAACCTCGAAAAAAGATACATCTTTTCCCATTGATCCAGTTTCCCAGAACAAAACCATGTTTTGTATCAAAAATGAATTAAACGAACTGGTAAATCTATGAAAGTGGCTTTGGGTAAATCAGTTTATCCTCCTTTTTGAACCAATCTAACCATCCTTTCTCTCTTAGTACATTCAATACCAAAGACTTACATGACAACAACCACTTTGGGTAGATTTACATTTCAGGTATCACTATTCTATTCACCATCTTTAGATTCAAAGGACCTTCAGGCACTAACATCAGAGTTATTTTCATCTTTTTTTTGATCTTCTCTTCTTAGGAGTTGATGAAGAGTAACGTTTCATTCTAGGCATTCAATGAAGGTTCGAGAGAGAGAAATAAAGGTTGAAGGGGGTCACTGTTTGGGAGATGAGTACTCGGGTGAAGAAAGGAGTGAAACATCTTTCATTTTTAACATTTAGGGATATCAAGCTTAAAAATATCAAAATCCTGGGAAATTAAAAGAATAAAATCATTAATTTCTGCTATAAAAGTTATAATATGTAAATAAAATGATAAAGTTTATTTATAGTAAGACAGTAACAGACTATTATGGTGAGACCGGAACATGATTTCACAGTGTGACCGTAATTGGCTTTCATGGTGAGAATGTAACAGGTTTTCATGGTGGCACCAAAACTGTGTGACTTCAAAACTGTGCGACCATATTTTTTGAAGCAGCAACTTTTATTATAGTAAAACTCTAGAACTGTTAGAGTTGGACAGTATTCTTACGACAATGACTTGTGAAACTAAAAAATGTGATACAGTAAGCTATGAAATAGTATGTTGTGAATCATTACACTTACTGCATAAGATTTATCATTCCCAATTCAGGTATGATGTAATCTATTCTTTCAGAACTTAATGGTTTACTGAATATATCAGTTTGATGATATTCAGTTCTTTTTAATTCCAAATTTATTTAACCTTTTTGATAATGATCTATCAAAAAGTGATGTCTTGCATCAATATGTTTTGTCCTTGAGTGTGAAAGCGGATTTTTTGAGATGTTAATAGAACTTTTATTTTCACAATTTATAGTTACATGCCTCAATTGGTATCTATAATCTAGTAAAGTGTGTTTCATCCACAAAATTTTGTACACAACAACTACCAACAGCTATGTATTCATCTTCGGTAGTAGATAATGAAACAAAGTTTTTTTCTTACTACACCATTATAGTAGTGACATACCTTAAACGTGACTTGTTCCAGAGGTGATTTTTCTATCAAACATCACCGAATTCCGTATCCAAATAGCTAACTAACTCTAATGAATTTCCTCTAGGATAAAATAGTCCTAGATTGGGTGTATGCTTGAGGTATTTGAAAATTCTCTTAACAAAATTTAAATGATATTCCATAGGGTTTTCTTTAAAACAATCACACGTACATACACTAAGCTTAATGTAGGTTGGAAAGAATTTAAGTATTTTATGCTTATAATAATTCCTCTGTAAGTGGTTTTATCAACATATTTTCCATCTTCATCAAGATCCAACATTCAAGTAGTGATCATTGGAATGTTACTACTTTTAGTTCTATCCAAGCCAAAATGTTTTAGAAGATCTCTACTATATTTTCTTTGATTTAAAATAATACCATCATTATTTTGAAAGATTTGAAATACAATTAAGAATTTAGTTCACCCATTAAACTCATTTCAAATTCATTTTGCATCATTTTTAAAAATTCAATACATAAAAAATTTTGGAAGATCCAAAGATAATGTCATCTGTAAAAATTTGAACTACTAAAACATCATTTGAATTTTGTTTTATAAAAAGTCTAGGATCAGCTATTCCTTTTGTAAAACCATTGTAAATAAGAAAAGTACTTAATATATCATACCATGCTCTTGGTTCTTATTCTGAACCATATAAATCTTTTGATAATTTAAAAATATGATTTGGAAAATTTGGATTTGTAAAACCAGGGGGTATCTCAACAAAGACATCCTCATCTATATACCCATTTAGAAATACACACTTAACATCCATTTGATTTAGTTTGAAATTTATATGTTCAGCATAAGAAAGAGGAATTCTGATGGCTTCAATTCTAGCAACTGGTGCAATGGTTTCTTCATAGTCAATTTCTTCTTCTTGACTATAGCCTTGTGCAACCAATTTAGCCTTGTTTCTAACTATGTTACCATATTCATCTACTTAATTTATAAACACCCACTTAGTGCCCATGGTAAATGTGTCTTTAGGTTTGTCAACAAGTTTCCAAACTTCGTTCCTTTTAAACTTATTAAGCACATCTTGCATAGCCATCACCCAAAATTCTTCATTGATAGCATCATTAATGTTTTTTTGTTAATGTTGTGACAAAAGGATTTAATTTTCAAACTAATTTCTAAGAGAATCTATAGTTTGAGTTCCTTTATCTACATCTCCTCTAACAACATCTAAAGGATGATTCTTAAGAGTTATAACAGCACTAGAAAAAAGAAGGACTAGTGATTTTAGGTTATTCAACAAGTTTGAGTTCATTGTGGATTGAATCTAAAGAATTTAAAGAACTGGATTTTTTCATAAAGTATATTAGAGGATGGTTATAGGATTTTGAATTAATGTCTAGATTTGATACATAATTTTTCAGGTTCTCTAAAGTGGTCTTATTCTCATGCCGATCTATTTCATTAATTTTGAAATGGACAGATTAATCCACCCATTTAGTTCTTTTTTTAAACACTCTATAGGATTTACTAGAGATTAAATATCATATAAGGATTCCTTAATCACTCTTGGATGCATATTTATTGAGATATTCCTTAGTATTAAGGATATATAATTTGCAACCAAATACTTTGAATTAGTATAATTTGGTTTTCTTTTGTTCCATAACTCATATAGAGTTTTTTTTAAGAATATGTCTAATCAAAACTCTATTAATAATATATCATACTTTATTTACTGCTTTATCCCAAAAATAAATAGGTAATTCATATTCCCTAACCATGGTTTTAGAAATCTCTTGCAATGTTATATTTCTTCTTTCTACAACTCCATTTTTTGAGGTGTTCTATGGATAGGGAAATTACAACTATATCCATTTTGTGAACAGAAATATTCAAACTCTTGATTTTCAAACTCATGACCATGATAAATTATTAAGGATTTAATTCTATGTCCACTAATACTCTCTACAGTTATGTATTATTTGGTAAAATGAGAGTAGGATCCACTTTTGTGATCCAAAAAGAATGTCCATGTATATCTAAAAAATTAATATACAAGAACATAAACATAGTGCTTCCCATTTAAACTAGAAACTCTAGATTGTCCAAAAAAATCTATCTTAACTAGTTCTAGAGGTTGAGAATTTGACACTCATTTCTTTCGTATGAAGGAAATTTGTGTTTATTTCCCTTTTGACAAATATTACATACTTTATCATTTAGAAACTCAAGTTAGGGTGGGTCATTGATAAAGATTTTTATAATTAAATTTCTAAGAGAGTGAATATTACAGTGTCCGAGTCTCAAATGCAAAAGCCAAGACTCCTTGTGAAATACACTTAAACATGAAGCATTTTGAGAGACTAAAGAATCTATGTTAACAAAGTATACAATTTCATTTTTTAATATAGAAAATTCTAATTCAATTTTAGTATTAAAAACATAGCAACTATCATTTTCAAATTTAACATGAAATCCATCATCACATAGTTGTGAAATACTAAGTAGATTATGTTTCAATCCATTAACAAAAAGTAATTTGGATATTAAAACTGAGTTAGAGATACCGATTTGGCCAAGGACAATGATCTTTCCTTTGGAATTGTCACCAAAGGTGACATATCCACCATCAATTTTTATTAAATTATTGAATCATGAATAGTCTCATATCATGTGTCATCAACACCCATTGTCCAAGTACCATAATATTTTACAGGAGTTATTTAAGAAACTTCCCTAAAAAATTGTCAAAATAATAGATTCTGGTACCCATATTTGTTTTGGTCTCGTAATATTATAGACTACTGCTTTAGGATCCCATATATGCTTCATTGGTTTCCTATAAGAATTATGTAACATTCTCAAAAAATAAACTCAATTTGGTCCATAAAATCATCAAAAAGTAGAGTGTGTATCATTATTTAAAATTTATGAATGTTTTTCAGAACTATGAGTAAATCTGTATGTCCTAGACATAGAAAAAAATTAGTTCTTCCAATATTTTTTCCAAGGATTATAGACAATACTAGTAGTATATTTATGAGTAATTTGTTTAACTAGAATTTGTACAAAATTATCTCTACCATTAGTTAACCTTTCAAGATCATTTTTTAATTGCTCATTTGATAGCTTTGGTAAGTTTTTTTCTTTGGGTAATTGATCATTTTTCTCCCTTTCTACAGTAAGTTTAGTTTTAACAGTTGAGATAAGAGCATGTTGTTTCTTCAACAAATTTTATTTATCTTTTAGTTCATTACATGTGTCCTCAATCATATTACAGTACTCAAAAAATTCTTCATTAGATGTATTTTCAGAGTCACATTCATCTCAAGAGTAATAAGAATTTTGTATAGGAGATTCCATTGTTACCTCAGATAATATTGTCATAAAACACACATTGGATTTGTTAGCTTATTCATCATGTGAAGATTCTGAGTCACTTGAACTGTCCTCAAAAGCACTCCACATTTATTTCATTAACATTTTATACGTTCTATCTTTGTCCAAATATTTCTTTTTTTTTACTTGAGCTTGGGATAGTCATCCTTTACTTGTCCCTTTCACATACATTTATAGTATACTATTTCATTATACTTGTCACTTCTTTTCCAATCTTTCATCCAGCTTATTTTTTGATCATATCGTCCTTTTAAATTAGGTTTTCTGAAAAATATCTACTTCTTGTAAAATCTTCTAAACCTTCTAGCTAATTGAGCCATCTCCTCAACATCCTTAAATGATGATTGTTCACTGTTGTAAATTTCTATAGAGACTTCCAATTTTCCTTTCTCTTTGTGTTTGGAGGTGGTGCTCTTAAATGCAACAGATTTTATTTTGGGTTCATCCTCCTCTTCCTTATTTACTTTAATCTTATCTTTATACATCATTAGTTTCCAAATGATTTATTTTATAGGTAACTTGATGATATCAAGTAACTCTATAATAGAGATTGAGTTTCCTCTCCATCTATCAAGTAGGAATTTATGAATCTTCATAATTCTTTCTTTCGTAGTAACTTCTATTAAAAGAGAAATCATTATATTGAAAATTTTGTTGAACCTCAGATACATGTTCTAAATAGGCTTATAAGGTTTCATATTAATGTTTTCATAATTAGTAGTATCAGTATTAAGCCTCATTTCTTTCACACTAGAAGTTCCTTTATGTGAAATAGACAAAGTATCCCAAATATCATGGTTAGTTTTACATGCAAAAATTCTGTTAAATTCTTCATCTCATAATGAGAAATATAAATCATTCATGGAATTGATATTTTTGTTTTAGGTTTTCTTAGTTAGGTTATCCCAAGTGATTCTTTCAGTAGTAGGAATCTTATAATCATCTATAATTGAATTACAAATTTCAAAACCCATATTTTCTAAATACATTTTCATTTTGATTCTCCATTGGGCATAATTTGTTCCATTAAAGAATGGTTGTCTTTTTATTAAATCACATTTCAATATATTATCTGTAGTAAATAAATAATTTGAATGAGCTAAAAATTTAGAATTAACAAAAAATTACAAATCATTAAAGTAAAACTAAAATCACAGTTTAATGAGTTTAAAAGAAGAGTCTTAATAATATTATTTGATACCAAATGCTGGTCAGAGTAGAGTAATCAAGAGGGGGAATGAATAGAGTATCTATAAAAATATCCGTATAAAAATTATTCTTAAAAGGTTCCCTAATTCAAAAAATATATCACAATTAATCAAAGTAATATGGTTATGAATTTTTAACAATTTAAATAACTTCACAAATGATTGATTAATTCTGAGTAATCTTAAATTCAGTTATTAATTTTACTTTTGAAGATATTATAATAAGGAAAAAAATTATAACTTCTTTAAAAGATTAACTATCAAAGTAAATTTAGGGATTTCTGAATTACATAGTAAAATAGATAAAAAATTAAACAATAAAGTGGATATAAAACAAGTAGTTCAGTCTCAAGAAAAGACCTAATTCACTCCACTTGGTGATCACCTACCACCAAGTAGTTTATATTAACAAACATGATCCACACTCTGGATCGGGGTAAACAACAGTGCAGAAGACTATCCAGGTCACACGACCTCTTCCAAAGTTCTTCGTGGGTATGAACTACCAGGTCACACAGGGACCTCTTCCACACTTCTACGTGGGAGTAAAAAAGTTTAAAATGATGTGAGAGAAAGGATATCTTATATCCTCTAATTTAACATAGGATAAAATATGTGTTTTTTTACAAACACACACACACACTGCACAAAAGCTAAAAACAATACACAATAGAGAAAAAAAATAGACAATATTAGAAGTTCTCAAAGTATTAGTCTATGTACCTTTGGACTTCTATGATGAAGTAGATGCAAGAATCGAGTCCCCTTGTGAGAAACTGAGTATCAAAAGTCAGTTTGATCTGGCTTAGGTTATTCGTAGAGTTAGTAATGCGAAGATGTTCTTGTCGTTGATCTATGGTATCCCATATTTTTTATTCATGAATGCATCTTGTGTTCTCTAGATGTATCAAGTTGCATGTGTAAGTTCTTTTTTCAGGAATGCATGTGCTTCTTTACTATTGTGCTTCTTCATTTCTGTGCACACTTTTCTTTTTTATTATTGGAGTGCATGTTTTGGTGCCAACATGATGCATATATTCTGCACCTCATACCTCATACTGTAAGGGGACTTGTCTACAGAGAGATATTAATTATGTTAGTTCATTTAAAAGACTCGAATATAACTGTTAGTAATTAAATTGAAAAATGAAAAAATATATTGAAGAACCGTTTCAAAATCTGTCTTGAAACAATGTCACTTGGAAACAGTGTCTCCATGAAATAGTGTCTACTTCTATACCCTTGATCAGTGAGAAAATTATTATTGAATAGTTTTATAGAGACAAAGAACTGGTATCACAGATGCAGTGTTAGGATCACAGTGTCTAGTCCATTGCCAAACATCAAACGGTGTCTCGGCAAGGAACTGATGTCACATACTTCATCAGATCTGAAGTCGATTTCAATGTCTGGTCACGTTGTCTGGGACATGGTTTCTAGTGATGGTGTTTGGGTCATAGTGTCTAGTCATGGTGTCTGGGTCCTGGTGTCTGGTCACGGTGTCTGGGTCATGGTGTCTTGTCACGATTTCTCAGAATTAGCAAAATATCTGTATATAGACTTGAGCGGTGATATTCACAGAATGAATTCTAGTTAATCATTCATCAAATAAAACATTATAGAATAAATGTAAAAATATTTTACAATAATCATACTTAATTTATAGCAATTAATATCTTGGATATGATTATTTAGATAAAAAAGCAATCATCTATACACATCATTTGAGACAGATTAAATAGGATTAACAAGGTTTATAGAAAGTATGAGATTTTTTATAATTAAAACATGATTAACACAGGAGTATTCCAGCATTATATCCATCTCTAATCCTATCAAATGAGAAAATAAATCATCGGTCATGTGTTTGAAAGATCACCGCATCAGAGACTGATGTAGTTATTTTTTAATCACCACTTTTAAAGGATAATTATAATGATGTATTTACCAAATTTATATGATATTATGATATTATTATAGATTTATAATTTAAATATCACAAAAAAAAATCACTTACCATTTTGTTTCAAATACGATAACATCGCTCATGTGTACGGAGGACTACCTCCTTGTGAAGTTATGTGATTTTTTTTAACAAACTCATTACATGGAATTTAATAAGTATAAAATCAATGAGTATATATAAAATATAAGAGTTGATATTTATTATGGATAATTAATATATTAATAAATTTTTTACCCTTTCCCTTATTAAGGGAAAGATATCGTCGCTCGTTCATATGTACGACAAACCGTATCCCTGAAGCGATGTGATTCATTTTATATTTACAAATTCAATAAATTGTTATAATATTGTTTCTAATGATTATATATGATATTTATAATATTAATTTAATTTTTAAGAATATATATATCCTATTCACAAAAATTGTAACATTCAAGACAAAATTCTCATGAGAAAACCAAGAAATTAACACCCAAAACAATGATGAAAATAAAATAATATTAAAGATAATTTGAAATTTTTTAAAAGAGGATAATATATGATATTATATATATTATTAATGTTATTTAATATAGTTATAATAAACTTATATTTATTATATTTTAGGTTCAAATTTGTACAAAGAATTTCAATACTTATGGAAAGGGATTTCTAGTAATTTTATTTTTGGAGACATATGAAAATTCCCCACTCGTTTCTATTGTGTGGGGTATATACTCTCTATTTGACAAGTTATATCATTGATCCCATTATTTCATGATATTTTTTAGTTTTATTTTATTTTATCTATTTTTGGTGACTATGATTCAAAATATTACTAATACCCTAAGGGATTTTAGTCTAAATTTTATTTTCATTGAAATACATACCATATTCCCCACCTATTACTTTTATGTTTTGTATATAAAACCCATTTATTTATTTTTTAATCTTATACTAAAAATTTCTGAGTATTAATATCATTTTTAGTATCTAAAATTCATATGTATTATGTTTAAAATTATTTCAGCATGGTAATGGATTTATATTGTAATATCATCATTTATCAGGATTATTTATGATTAAGTCGTCAATGATGAAATATTATGATCTAATTCTCAATAATTGTAGTGAATTTTTTTATCCTTTATTCATTCATGACAGTTTCAAGTAATAGCACAATTTATCCAATCATTGGTATATAAAATAATTTAGACATATTTTTTTGGACAAACGATATTTATTTCTCTCTTCAGTCAAAAACCCTTTTCTTTTAAAACCATGTTTTCTAAAAAAAATATTTTTTTAAAAAAAAAATTAAAATGAATTTTTAAATAAAGTTTTACCCATGTTTCAATATTTTTACAATTTATTTTAAAGGAATATTTATTTCATTTTCAAAACAATTCCAATTTGGTTTTTACTATAATTGTTAAAATAATATTTTTTTAATGTGTAAAATATTCACTGAATATTCCAAAAACGAGGCCATTATTTTATTTTTTTGATAATATTATACAATTCTAAGGTTTTTTTTCAAATGAAATAATTTTTTAAATGTTTTATGATTTTTTATTTCAAAAATTTTATTTTGAAAGAAATTTTTTTTCTTTAAGAAATGTTCCAAGTGATATTTAAAACTCATTCTCCATCTAAAATTTAATCCATTGATGAAACAAATTTTTTGATGGGGATATTAACCCATGATACTATCCTTATTATTTAAATGAATGTTATATCATGGAAATATTTTTATGAGTACCATTTCTCTTCCAGGGGTTATGAAATGAAAAAAATCTAATGAATCCCATTTCTTTTTTCCCTAGGATATGCGATGATGAAATGATTATAAAAAATGTATCATTTATATAGGTTATGATATGATTAAATTTTTTTGAAAACATTTTCATTTCATGGGTTATGATTTGATTAATTATTTATGATCTTTTGGAACATATACATATTATTTTTATTATGTTATTGGTGGGACCTATATCTCACTCTAATGTGTTAGGTAATGATGGATAACTCATTAGTATATAGGTTTTGTGTGAACCTGATTACATTTTCAAAATGTTAAATGAGATACTAATATCTTGTTCAAAATGACATTTTTGTAACATATTTCATGTTCACAATGTTATCTATGATCCTGATTACATGTTCATAGTGTTATGTATGGATCAGTCTTTCATGACCATAATGTTATGCAAGGACATATTTTCATTTCCATATATTTATTCAAGTTCATATTTCATGTCCTTAACTTAATGAGTGAACCTATGTCTATTTAAATATGTTCATAATGTTAAAACCATATACCTTTGCCACAAATATATGTCATATTCCAATGTTATGTTTTTATGGATCATGTTATTTGATTTCCATATGATTCATGTCTTCTCAGCTATCAATATTTATTCTAGTATGATCTTTGATATATAGGGTATGGTTTCAAAATGTTTTGATCAAGTCTTAACACCCTAATGTTCACATTATGCATACATATTTCCATTTTTACCCTTATTGATCATCTAAACTCACCCATTCTTATGTTTCTTTTCCGCAGGTTATGAAGAATGTTTTTAAGTAGTGTATGTTTTTAGGAGTACTAAAAGAAAAGATCATTATGTGATATATTGGATAAATTTCACCAATTTTTAGAATGGGGTATTTAGTCCCCAGAGATAGTAAACTATTTAGGACCTCAAACATGGATTTTTGAAATGTATTAAATATTCAACTAAAAATATTCAATATCTTCCTTTGAAAATTTGGGATCACAATAGTTATTTTTTCATAATATAAGAAAACAAACATTGTTAAATATTAAAATATCATAATAATATATTATATAAATTAACCAAATTTATCTAAAATTAAAATCTGTAAGGTTTACATTAATTAACTTGGGATACTTTTATTTCATTTTTTTACAATGATCAATTGATATTCAATCTATAGAGAAAATATTTCTGTAATAAAAACCTTCCAAAAATTAATATTCAAACTTAACAAATTTATTATATAGAACCTTCTCATTAAAAACATTCAATAATTATTCTCAACTGATTCTAATTATCTTCATAATATATTTGTATATCGAGATATAATTTATAAATAATAAATAAATTATTTGTTACATCCTTATTTCATGGGGAATTTGTTTAAAAAAATGTCCCATCTGCATACTATTAAATTACATAATATTAGAAAATTATTTCTTTCCTTTGAAATTATAAGAATCGTGGGATTTTTTCTCTACACTTATAAAAAATTACAATTCCCTTTAACCAATTACCCAAGCCATTATTCTCACATTCTTGATATGTTGGATGATGAATCTTTTCCCTTTTATGGTCCATATCATATAGACATCCCTATAACTCAACTTTTCTCTTATTTTGTGTGTTAGGATTTCAGTTTGGTTTATATTGTTAATTATAACTCTAGATAGAAGTTCAAGAATAATTATTTGATCATTCTCTATAGAATATATTATATTTATTACTCTGTATGGGTATGAATATTAATCATAACTTGAGTCTTTTTCCCTAATATATACGTGATCTAGTCTAAACAAATACTCAATCTATTATGATTCTCAATAGGGTAATCCAAAAATTTACTACAAGTGTTAATTAATTTCTATACATTAGGAACTATCCTCAAACCATGTAAACCACATAGTTATATGAAATACATCATGAGTATTGATCCTTGAGACATATATTCATAAATAGTTGTCAATTACTCTAATGTATTATCATATTTATAATGTTATCAATGTAAATATAAAATTTAGTTCCTAGGGTTCTTAATAAACATTATCTAATACCAATTAAAGTATTTTTGGCTCTAATTCCCCATATATGGTGCTTACATATTATGTTGGTATAATATATAAGGTATTACATTAGTAAGGATTCAAGATTTTAGTTGCCTTGGAAACTACATAAATAGATGATTCCCATATTATATTGGAAATATAAAATCATATGACTAAAAACACTCTTAAATACTTGAATCTCATTTGAAGGTAACTTCTTCATATCATGGGGAAAGAAAAAAATAATGGGTGATCTAAATGCTCAGTGAGGGTTACATAAAATGGATTCAATCATGAGTATATAATGAATAAACTATACTGAAGTGTGGTTAATTAAAAAAATTACATAAAATCAATAACTTGATTTCAATGTACACCCATGGATAATATTAACATAGAAATCACACGGATAAGGGAAAGTGAATTCTTAATGACAAAATATATAAATTTTCACATTCATGATATTACCATATTGAACTCTCAACCAAGAAATCATTTATATTTCCAAGTACACTCAACCTAGATGTCTTACATTATAGGAATAAAAAACATCAAATACCATACTATCATGACAAGATATTACAAACTCAACATATATATTATGCAAACATGTTTTATCTCATGAGACATGTTGATGCATTAATGGACTATTTATAAAAAGGCACCACCTGCCACTTAAATATTTCAAATTTATTCCATATATATTGAATCAAAAATATAAATCACAATCAAAATTTATTATAAATAAATAAATATACATGATGAATCATGAATATAGAACATAAATATCTACCAAAAAAATGAATTAAATCTATTAATAATTATTATTTGAATGATACTATAACAATCCATGATAAAAAAAATATGGACATGGAGGAGAAAATATTTTCCAATGGAATGCTGTAGGTTGATAGAGAATGTGATCTGAATATAATTAATGGCCATAAAATAATAAATCATTAATGTATAAATGAATACCATCAATTCATCATAGCATAACCCATGAAAAAAATGAGTTTTAAACAGATTTAAATATTACCTAATGATAATCCATATTGTGAAATCAAATGGATAGATTCGATGTATTTTTTATGACTATAATGGCATAAATACATCAAAGCATGTTGATATAGATGATAAATAGCATTAAAAGAACATTTGAGAAATTCTTCGAAAACTAAAACTATATCCTAGTATTTCAATATCTTTTAAAACAAAAAATTTATAGAGTATTGAAAAAAATTCATCATCGAAATTAATCATAAAATCTTTTAATGTAATATTAAATGAAATGAACTATCATGATAGTGGGAAAATTCATTGAATCGAAAAATATTAGAAAAACTATACCCTTTCAAAATTTGGTAAAAAATATGAAATTCATTCTTCAGAAAAAGAAAATATGTTTCTTTTTAAAATATATAAAATAAATTCTAATAAGATGGAATATTACTTTATATTATTATTTCATCGTATGAAATTACATTCATGAAATCATTTTAATAAATATGGACATAGAAGAAAATTTTCATCGACTAAAGATGGAAAAGATTAGATTATCTTAAAATACTTTTCTCAGTCCTTTCAAGAACCAATTTTAAAAAAAATTAATAAACTAATATAAACCCATTAATAAAAATAATATTTTATAATTAATGGGGTTTAAATGTATAATATTATAAAATTATTTTAATAAAAAATAAAAAATAAAAAATCTTGGTAAAAATTTGATTGTGAAATAAATACTTACATAATTATTAACATTTGAATCAAAATATATTAAAAAAGAAAACAAGAATAATATTTTTAATATTTTTAATAAAGAGTAATTTATGATATAATTTTTTAATGGGGAAGAATATACACTTTGTAAAATAAATTTGGTTTGTAATGAAATTCATGGCTCATTAAACTAAAAATGAGATGAAATTTCACATAACTCAAGTCCGTCCTTATTTTTATGTGTTCATAACAACCTATTATTTGGAAAACCTCCCTTTTATTTTGCCTTAATACTTATTAGGATAAAATTAATAAAATACTAAAAGCTCAAAGTAGTATAGAATCTCCTACTTCATTACATTTGAACCCCCATTGGGTGGGGTTATTTTATTCCTTCATGAGCATGTGAGGTCGGAGGATATCATCTATCGATGCCATAAAGTGTAATATAAAAATATTTATCAGATCACTAATAGAGGGTGTGGGGGATTATATTTTATAAAAACAATCTAACTAACATCAATATTCTTGTGATAATGTAATTCAGAAAATAATTTTTTTGATATATCTATGTAATTAATCAGATCAACCTCTATATTGATAATTTATAATGTCAATGTTATAAAAATTATATAGAAAACTTAAAAATTCCTTAATGTATTAACAATAGAAAATATAAACTTATAAAATCATTTAATTTAATATTTAAAAAAATTATGAAAAATATATAAATGTTTTATAATAATTATACCCCCTCATTAACCTTACAAGTTAACGAATTCAATAACCCTAACTTTGGGTATCCGTGGTTTTTTTGAAACCATAATGTTGTGTCCCCCTTAATAAAGGATGACTTAAATTATAAGATCAAAACAACTTCTCTTTCATTCAACTTAGGATCCTTTTATCAGAAATATGCGAATAACCTCTATATTTCCATACCCAAAAACACTCAATCAAATACAAGATCAGATAAAAAATTAAAATCTTATAAAACATAAGTTATTTATAATTATCCTCTAAAATGGATGATTTAAGTGAAAACTCTCTAAAAATGAAGTGTTCCCTGATAATGAGATATTACAAACTTTTCAAAGAAACTCAAAATCATTAGTAAGTAAAAAGATCTGGTTGAAAAAAATACTCCTCCTTTAAATATTATTCTATTTATATAAATTTTTTAAATATTCATATTTTTAATTTATTGGATGTGGTTTCAACCTCATTAGATGAACCCTTCTTCACTTGATAACGTTCAGTACATATTTTTCATAAAATGGTCCATTCTAATAAAGCATCATTACAATGCTTTAATGGTTTCATCAAATAAAATGATTTTAGTTAATCTGTAAATATAAAAAGGTTTCATCTAATAATTATTTATAAAATAAAATATAACGATAATTTATGTATCATTATAATATGTTTTGTATGAGAAAAAATATATCAATTATTCTGGTGATAATATGTTATACATCGTTTTATGGTTTTTAAAGAACATCATCTAATTAACTTTGAAATAATCTGTCTAATTTATAACGCATAATTCAATACATTTATTAATATTCCCCTATTTTGTTTCTTTTAGAATAATTATGTTATGTTTCATTCGATTTGATATATCCAAAAGGCTTAATCTATTTTCTGTCTGATTTTCAAAGTATTCAACTTCTATTAAAAATATGTGTTTTATATAAAAAAATTATAAAAACTTAGGATGTGTAATGTTAGTAAAATGAATAATTTTGGGATGTTTGTTGGAATTTTTAAAAATATATTGAGAAATTATTGAAAGTTATCATTCAAAACAATAGTATCCCCCTTTTTAAAAATTAAAAAAAAAACTCCCAAAAAGAAAAAATGAAGTTTAAATAACATTGAAAATAATTACTCCCCCCATATTACATACATAAGAACTTAATTTTTCATTATTATTTCTATATTTATCCCCCTTATTTGAGTTATCCTACTTTATTGAATAAACATTGTCTGGATGTCTTATTTGGAGGTTAAGAGTTTACATTCTTTCTCCCACTTATTGATTTTCCAATAAAATAGAGAGGAAGAAAGTGTAACTGGAATTTTAAATAAAGAAATATTTTTATGAAATATTTTTATAAAAAATTAAAAAACATTCATCTAAAAATTATATGAATATATATTCATCCAAATAAACGGGAAACATATACCTAAAAATAGAGCAGAAAATTTAATTTAAACATTTATAAAAAAGTAATTTCGGTTTATTATAAAACATTTCAATGATTTATAAGATTATTATTTTTATTTATTCAAATATTTCATTATATAAAATTTCAACTAATTCACATAGTCATAACACTTTTTTGAATCCTCAAATTTTTATTGGATATTTTACATGTATTCTTCCAAAATATGAAACTTTTTATCATCACATTTCGACATTAAAATTTCTTCATCTAATGCTTAAATGTTCTTGGATTGTTCTGAAATATTATTATCCCACTACATGTAAAATTATTTAGATTATTAATTACCCTTATAATTTAATTGACCTCATAACACATATTTCTTACCATCTGTGAAACTAATTTTAAAGATTTATTATTCCATTGGATTTTATGATCATAGAAATTTATATCACCCTCAATATGATTTATCAATCATACAATTTTTTAACCTAATTGAACTATATTTTTAGGTTCCTAAAAAATATTATATGTTTTCATCATTTTGAATTAATATCTCCATGATTTGTTTCAATGAATTTGAATTTTCCTGAAATTCCAATATTCCATGGATGTACTTGCATTATGATTGAGTGTGAGGAAAATAATGAAGAGAATCTAAAAGATACCTAATCACTTCACTAAAAAAATTTATCCTCATTTCTATTTTCTGATTCTATATGATGGGGGAAGAGTGAGATGAATGAGATGAAAATTCTATAGTGGATGGAGGTGGAGCCCTTGAGGTTCCATTTTCTTATTTATTTTTAATATATTTTCCATTATAAAATTCCACTACTTGAACTCCTTTGTTAGAATTAAGTTTTTCTTAAACCCTAGTTTACGACTATGAATATTCGTCTTTCAAATATTAATCACTATCTACTAGTTTTATACCTGCATCCATCAAAGATTATATTGATATAGAAACAGATGATAGGGATGCACTTTATTTTTTAAATTACTAATAATTTTACAATTTATCTTCATTTTCTTCTTGACTTATTGATTTACATTTTTTATATTTTTAATACTTTGTGAAATAATAATTTAAATATCTTCTTGAGGCTGATAATTTTCAAAAATAATATCTTTTCCATTGACTTTTTTAATGGATAGAGGAAATTATAAAGGTTGATTTTGTTATCCTTTTAATGGAATCGACTAATGATTTTCTCATTTTATAATAGATATAGGATAATAATATTGAGGTTCTCTTTTTATTTTTAGTGAAATATTATCATGAGATCATTCAAATATTTTTAAAAACATTCTATACAACTGATATTGATCATTTTTTTGATTTTTATTATTTTTAAATTTCTCTCCATGAAGATCCTAAAATATCTCCCTTTTATGTGTTATGGCCTATGCCTTATAAAATCCAAAAATAGTACATTAATCTTATTGACCTCTTTATTCTCTATAATTCTTAAAAAATCTTCACCAAATTAAATTTTTCCTCATTATTATTTTTAAAAGGAGGGAAAACATAACATTCCTTTATAAATTCTAAAACTATCTCTTTTAACTTTATATTTTCTACCTTATATGCATATTGTTAAAACAAATTAACACAAATATTCAATTTTTTAACCCAAACAAGTCTAATATTCTTAACCTTTTATTCCCAAATGAATGATTCGTTCTCCCTCTCTAGAGTTTATCTGTTCTTAATATTTTGAATTTATATGATATTCAATAATAACTAGTTTATGAAAATTGGTATAATTTGAATCATAAACACTATAAATAAAAAATTAATGGCCTCTATTAAAATAAATAAGAATTTCATAATGTTAAGAATTATTATGTTATAATGATAATCTAAAATATATATATCTTACACTTCCATAGTATCCATATCCCTTATTCTTACTATTAGATAATTATTTATTTTAATTTCCACTATCCTTGAATCTATTTACAAATAATGAACTTTCCTTACATTATAATAATAATTGATCTACAAAGTCCCCACCGTGGAATTTGGAAAATATAATTTTTTTTCAAGTATATTGTGAGTTACCCTATTCTATTTTCCTTCCAATAGAACTCTAATTAATTAAAAAATTGATTAATATTTACCTTATAAAACTATTCAAAAAGAGTAAATATAATAACTTTTTGATTTTATTAAATTCTAAATTTGATAGAATAATGGAGTTATGTTAGACTCCTATGGAAATGAAGGTTGTATTTTTTTTCTACACTGTAATCTTGCCATACTTGGAAATAAATAACATATTTAAGTAAATAATAATACATTTTAAAATAATTATTTATATGATTCATTATGTGACAAATATTATATTTTAATATCATAAGTGGATGTTATTATGCTGATCGAGTGAAATGAGGCTAATAGAAAAACCATAATGATACAAATGGACCAATAACTGGATAGTGAGGGATGTTCTCAACAAACACTAGGTAGAGATGAAGTGGTTAACCACATCCCATTATATAGTCTTGATAAAATCACTGCTTAATATTTTCAAATATATTCCAAGTAATCTTAAAATTCTATTGTAAATCAATGATTGATAATTTAATTAAAATAAAAAAGGATTTTCTAAACTATTTATGTTTTTATAAATTTTTTAAAATTGTTTCATCATAAGACAATTGGTATCGAATGGAAAACATAAAAGTTTGTTGATATTTATAATTAAAAACATTATAAATATCATAGAATATATTATATAAATTAATACTAAAATTTACGATTTCTAAATTATATATCAGATAACAATATAACCTTTTAATAGGAAAGATTTATGATAATTTTCACATATTTGTTTTCCAAAAAATCAGTTTTCGAATGTTATTTAGAAAATATTTTTGAAAATATAATTTTAAAATTATATCTAAAATTTGATTTTGTTTTTTTTTTGACAAAAACTTTTTATAAATGTTGTAGAGGAAATTTTTTATAAAATTTTTTCCAAAAAAAATAAGAACAAAGTAAATATGTTTGAAAATTTTTCAATCTTAAGAAAACATAAAAATTTAAATGATGATGAAACCATATTATCCTCTTTTTAAGGAGTTTAAATACTATAAAAAGAAGTATTAAAATATAATTAGATAGGAATTATCTTTTTTGACCAATTCTATCTTATATTTAATATATTAAAATCTATCCGAATTGTGTGGTTTTGTGAAAATATCAACAACTTGTTCTTGTATTTTGATGAAGTGTGAAGTAATATATCTTATTTTTGTGTGATTTTGAAGGAAATATAATTTTATTACATTTTTGTTAGCTAATAATTTATTTTTTTTATATTTTAAATAAATCTATGTCACTTGTGTTGTCACTCGGAATAGAGGTTTTGGAGAAACTAAAAACAAACTCCTGAATGTGTGTTGGATCCACAAAAGATGATAATGAAAACTATTAGATACCAAAAATTTTGATTAAGTAATGGAATTTTATAATAATTTTTGTTTATTATAATACCATGAATCTATTCCTATATCATGAAATGATAATTTTCATATGTGATTTTTTATCCATTTTACATTCAACAAAATCAGTATCTAATAAAATAAGTATCTAAAAAAATTAGTTTAAAATCATTTTCAGAGGTATAAATTAAAATAAGATATATAGTTCCCTTAAGATAATGAATATTTCATTTTAAATCATTATTCTGAGATTATATTATATTTTCTTGGTATCTCAGACATAAAAATATGTGAATCATTAAATATGACTAGCTAGTTGTGCGATATAGTAAACTACCCATCATTCTTATCAATTTATTTTGATTAAATAGATTCCCAAATTCATAAAGATAAATAGTTTTTTTAGTTTTATATAGGATTTATAATATTATTAATATTATCATAAGAAATCATTTTAATAAAATCTCTTATATACTACTATTTTTGATATAAAAGTTCCTTCTATTTTTTTAGAAATTTGAAATCTAAGTAAAAATAGATAGTCTATGGATCATTTATATCTCAAACACATAATTCATAAGATTTATAAGTGAATCAATAATATATTTTTGAGTTTATTGAAATATAATTTTATCTATAAAAATAAAAATAATGATGGTATCTTTGAGAACCTTTTCAATAAATATTGTGTTATCTGCATCTCTTATATAAAATAAATTGTTCATAAAAATATAATTATTCAATCATACATGGGACTAGGTGATCATTTATATAAAGAAATTTATTTTTTAAGTCCAAAAAATTTATAGGGAGATATTTTGTTTTAAAAACAAAGCGGTTTTCTATAAAAAAAATTTCTTGGATATATCTATAAAATAAATAAAACATCACATCCATTTAAAAAAGATTAAAATTTAACAGTTCTGCATATGATAGAAGTATATAAATAACTTCAAGTAGATATATAAGAGAATAATCTTATTTATAATCTAATCATTCTTGTTGAATATTACCATTTTAAACATGTCACGTTTTATTTCAATTTATAAATCCATTTACATTGAATTTCTTTTGGAAAACCCATATTACACCAATTACAGGAGAATATTTTTGACATTCAACCAAAGTCCAAAAATTATTCAATTCAAACTCAATGAGTAAATAATGAATTGTTTTATCCAATATACCTACGCTAAATCATTTTCAATATCATTTGGTTGGTTTGGAGATAAAAATTCACAATTTTTATGTTATTTTCGTAAGGAATTTCTTTTTTTACTAGTTGATCTACATCACCAATGATATTATCACTTAGATAATTCGAAAAAAAAATTTATTTATTGGGTTCATAAAATAATTTATTTAACAACATGTTGAATTTATTAATGTGTAAAAACATCAAAAATAGTTTTTTTATTTGTTCTCTCAAAGGAATAATTTTATAACATAGGCTGAAAATCAGTTTTAGTAAAAATATGGACGGGTTATATTCTATTTTTTAAATACTAAATGATTCATTTCATTAAAATTATCATTAACTCTTTATTATATAGTAATTTTATTTTTATTAATAACTATATAATTCTTGTTGTATATTAACAAATAAAAATTCCTTCATAATATTTTTGAGAGGATTTATATAAATTATCACTAGTATTCATAATGAATACACTGCATCCAAAAATATTTTTGTAAAAAGGTTTAAATTTTATTTCTGTCAAAAAATCATATTGATTTTTATTAATAAATGTTTCAAATAAAACTCGATTTCTAGTGAAATGGAAAGTAATAACCAGTTTAAACCAAAAATATTTAGCAATTGAGTATTCACTAAACATGGTTCTAGTAATATCCTAAATAATTTTATTTCATCTATCAATTGAACCATTTTTATTATGTTTTCTAAGAGCCTATAAGTTATGTGTTATACCTTGTTTAATAAAAATTGTTTAAATTTCATAATTCATAAATTCTCAAACTTGGTCACTATAAATATTTTCAAATTTTAAAATTCTCTCACTTTAAACTTTGGATATAATTTTTTTAAAACTGAAGAAGGATTATAAGTTTATTGAGAGAAAATAGACCTGTGTGTATCTAAGGTATTCATCAGTTGAAAATATATATAGTATTTTCATCCATTATAACCTGTTTATGTCAGACCAAATAAATCTATGTGCACTAACATTAATTCATACAATGTTAAAACACTACTAATAGATTTAAAATATGACTTCTACATATTTTCAAATTGACAAGGATCATAAACATTTGGAGAGTTAAACCTAAGATTTAATAAATATTTATCTAATCCATTATTAGAATGTTTTGCAACTTTTATGTCATTATATTTTCCTATCCATCTATGCGACAAAACATATTGATCCTATATTTCACAAAGTAAATATAGATCTTGGATCCTAAGTTATTCTATGTTACGTGTGTATGCATTCACTTTCATATAACCTCATTGAATAAATCTACCTTCTAAAATTAAATAGTACATTTATATTTTTAAAATTTCATAGGTAGCCTTTATCATATAATTGGATTGTTATTCAACAATGGGATTAAGTCCTATAATAAACAAAGCATTTTAAATTAAAGGAGTTCAAAGAAGAAGAATATTATATATACCATATATTTACCATTTAACATTATCATGAAAAGTGACTTTCCCACCATTCAAATTTATAATCTTACAAAAGAATTACTAGTTTGTTTTAATGTGAATGGAATTAAAAATGTCCATATACAAAGAATTATCATTGTTTTAATTATTTTTTTACAAAAATTGTGATATAATTTTTAAACCCATATTTTCCTAGGTCCACCTATTCTATAAAACAACTTATTAGGAATAAACATATGTATAACTATTATATATCACACAATTATCAAATATTTTGGAAAATAGACTATTTGAAAATTAAAATATTGTACTTTATTTAATGAACATTTGTTTTTCCAATGACCATGACTTTTTCAATTTTTCTAGAAGGGATAATTTTTTATAAAAATATATTCCTTTTAAAAATTATGTTTTTAATTTGTAAAACATATCCTAATGATATTTGTTTGAGGATTTTTTTTCTATAATTTTTTCCAAAATTTTTCTTCTGGAAAGGTAAATTTTGATAAAAGTTTCTTTGTAATAATGATCTCATAATTTAGTTTTATAAATAAACCCTTGTCCTCAATAACTGTACATGAATAAGATTTCATTTCTAAATTTAATGTCATATTTTAAATCTCTGATGTTTTTGTAGAAATTTTTTAATTTTCCTTGAAAAGTTCTACTTTCACACCTTATTAGTTTCAAAAAAATTTAAAATAATTTCCCAACAGTTTCACAAATCTCAAAACGTCTTCCTAGCTTGATAAAGAACCAACTTATTTAGTTGAATTTTTTTTTCATCTTCTGAATAATGGAACTACACTCATCATTAGATTCAATATAGTTTTTCCTTTAAATTTATTTTTGTATCATATTTATTATCCTCAAGGGTTATCCTTTTATATTAAAATTACTTAACAGTAATGTATATATTATTTTAAAAAAAATTTCCATCAGTTAAATATATTTCTACTAGTGTAAGGACCCAGCCATAGACATTACATACAGGAGGACCTTATTCTGGTCTAGGTTATGGAAATAGATACATGTTTAAAAATATCAGAGTTACAATAAAAAAAATTAAAATGAACTGAAAGTTCATCTCCTCTTTCGCGTGCTACAACAACGATAAACATCTCTGGGAACCTATGAAAAACATTACGAAAACTAGGGGTAAACAAAAAAGACGCTCAGTAAGGGGTTTAAAAATATTCGATAAATATTTCATGAAAAACAGTATATGAACATTTAGAAATACCATTTTTTTAAATATCATTTGAAATTAATTACGGTATCAAAATACTAGTTCAATTTTTAGAAGATACTTACGTTTAAAATTGCTCAAATATACTGTAGTGTTTTTCTTAAAACATAATGTAAGCTTCTGAAAACAAAATAACTAATTCTGAGACTGCTCGGCTAATTACAGGCCATGATGGGTCCACGCCCAATCCCATCTTGTCTTCCACACTTGATAGTCGGGTTTTCTAAAAAATTTAAGCTTACTTTAAATATATATACATCTGCACTGGGTTTTCATATGATAAAACTTGTAAACAACATTTGATACATAAGTATTCATTTGTATAAATTTATATTTATATATTTGTGCATATATATATATATACACCTTTATAGGATATAATTTTCTTGCTCTGGAGTAGTCAATTTACGTTTCGACATATCCCCACATGATTTGTCGTACATAATTTTCCTTTTAACGAATGATTATTTTAAATTTCATTTATACATAATGACACATTAACCATACATCACGCATACATATATATTTAGTAAATACAATATGTATAAATATTACCCAGAAAATATTAGTGATGCGCATGACATTTCATTAATATAATGACCATTACTTATGGGACATTCATAACTAATAAAAATGAGCATGTATATTGTATGCATATAGCTATGTATATGCACATTTTAAGCATGACGATTAATGATAAAATTATAAACATAAAATGACTATTACACCCATATGAATATAATAAATAAAACATTAACTTATAAATAATTATATTTGTTTGAAATAAAATAAATACCCCTTGTATAAAATAGATTAAAAAATAGAATTCTAAATAAATAACCCTTATGCAGATTACGCCTGAGAAAAACTTAGTAACTCATTAATAACCCATTTTGAAAATTGTAATACCGAGACAGGATTGATATACATATATACATATACAATACTATATAAATAAATATATAGAGGTTTTGTAAATTAAAACCAAATGAAAATAGTCCTTTACATGAATCATATGAATAAAGAACATCATTTAAATTCAAATGTTCGTCATTCAAAAAACGTAAAAAATAATAGGTTTTTTATTTATATTTAATTGTATATACACACATATATATATATATGGGTTTTAAAAACACAAAACTAAATAAAACCATACCTTAGTGGATTTTGAATGCATGTTAAGGCTTGGATGCAGCAGACTGGGGCGTAGAAAACAATACGGGTGGTGTAGTGCTCAAGCATAGTATGCAATACCCCGGACAGCATGTGTGTAACATTTTAGGGAGATGGAGGACTCAAAAAGAAAAAATTAATTGAGTGTCATTGGACACAATTGTTTATAACTCTAAACTTATAAGATGTTGTAATCTTCTTTGAGAATCTTACTTATAATATAACATATTTATTCATTTTTTCCTCTTTTTTTAACCTTCACGAGTCACCATTTTCATATTATAATATGTCATTATTATTATTTTTTGTATTATATACCAAACCCTGAATACCCATTTTCCACAATACTTTGGATCAAGTCAAACAACCCTCATATTTTATTGTTATTATATTTTTATGATCAATATTTCAATCACGACCTTCCATGGCGTCACTCCCTAATTGGCTTTTCCAGACCATGCCTCATGCCTCCCACTAGATATTTTTCTTCTCTTTTTTTATCAAATTATTTTATCATTTTTTTTAACTCTAACGTAACTGTTTTTTTATAAAACCAATATTTGACATTATTTTGACAAATATCATAAAAAAATGTTTTGAATAAAATATATACCATATATATTGGAAACAAATATATATATATATAAGGTTTATTTTTTAATAGTAAATATACACATATATATAATTTGTTTTATTAAAATAAATAATTCAAATTACACATTTTATTTATTTAAAACATATATATTATGCATTTTTTTTCATAATATGACTATTATATGTATTTTTAATTTATAAATTTTATAAAAATAAATCATAATATATATCATATATTTATAAAATATATTATCTTAAATAATAATAATAATAATTTTAAATTACATATATAATAATATTATAATTTTATAATAATATTATTTTTATTAATAATTTTATAAAAAATAAATCTAATCATAGTTTTATAATTGTAATAATTCAAAACTAATATTTTTATTTATATCATTATCAACCTAATTAGAGTAAGTCTATATTTTAATAAAATAATTATATATATAAATAAAATACATTTCTGATTACTAAACATATTTTTATATGTAAATATATTACATACACATACATATATATGTATACTTATAATTTCAAAATTAAAAATTACAATATTATTAGATTATCATTATAATTTATTTATTTATTTATTTTGATAGATTGATTTACATATTTATTTAGCTTGTAAATTAAATTTTTATGAACCAAAAATTATTTCATTAAAACAACTTTTTTTAAAATTCGTACACAACATAATATTTATTTTAGTTTAAAAAGAAAAAAGGAAATAAACAAATTAATTTCATGTTAGTAAATCTTTTTGAACACTTATTTTTATTAATCTTATTTTAAGATTTTATCTATGTAAATATATATATATAATAGATTAATTAAAAACATTGTTTATAATAAATCATCATTCGTAATTATTTCATTTATTAGAACAACATCTTTGAAAATATATTTGACGTCGTTGCGTATTTAAAAACATGACATTTTTTTATAAATCAAAATTTTCATAAATTTTCATTTAAAAAATTCCTTCTTTTTATAGTTTATTTATAATATTATTCATTTTAAATTATAATTTATTTAAACATATATATATATATATTCTGAAACTCGGGTTGTTACAATATCTCTCCCCCCTTAATAGAATTGCGTCCTCGCAATTTGATCATCCGACAAAAACTAATTCTGAATTTCCATCTTCATAATTTAGAAAACTAAGACTGTTAAATTAATAGACACTAACTTTAAACGACAACATCTATTTCCAATGTTTTCTAGACCGTTCCTCTGATTCCAAATATAAGGACCCAGCCTTAGACATGACATACAAGAGGACCTTATTCCAGTCTAGGTTCTGGAAATAGATACATGTTTAAAAATATCAGAGTTACAACGAAAAAATTTAAAACGAACTTAAAGTTCATCTCCACTTCCTCGTGCTACAACAATGATGACCATCTCTAGAAACCTTTGGATTTTTTTTGAAAACTAGAGGTGAGAACAAAAGATTCTTAGTAATGGGTTTAAAAACCATCGATAAATATTCTTTAAAAAACTGTATATGAACATTTAGAAATATGATTTTTTTTTAAATATTGATTGAAATTAATTACGATATCAAAAAACTAGTTCAATTTTTAGAAGATACTTACGTTTAAAATTTCTCAAATATACTCCATTGTTTTTTTGAAAACATAAGTCAAGCTTCTGAAAACAAAATAACTAATTCTGAGACTGCTCGACTAATTACAGGCCATGATGGGTCTACGCCCAATCCCTTCCTGTCTTCCACACTCGAGATTCGGGTTTTCTAAAAATAATTTTAAGCTTTTACATCTGCACTGGGTTTTCATATGATAAAACTTGTAACCAACATTTGATATATAAGTATTCAGGTGTAAAAATTTATATTTATATATTTGTGCATATATATATATGTATATATATACCTTCATAGGATATAATTTTCTTTCTCTAGAGTAGTCGATTTACGTATCGACATATCCCCGCATTATTTTTCATACATAATTTTCCTTTTAATGAATCATTCTTTAAATTTTCATTTATACATAATGTAACATTAACTATAGCATCCCGCCTTTTTATCACATAAACATTCATTACATTTTACAAAACTGAGGATCTTTAAGGTTTAGTGTCTTGGAAACCAGGAACTTAAAACCTGAAAACATATAACATTGTTGTTAAACACTTGAAAGGCTTCTCCTCATATTCATCCTAGGTTCATTACTGCATCTCAAACCTGGAGACATACATCAAAAGAAAGGGTGAGCAGAAGGCCCAGTAAGGGAAACAAGATAAATATTTTACATGTGAACTTGAGATACTTCAATAAAGTCATGAAAAGAACATTAAGGCATGAGAAAGAAATCATGAGGCATATCATAATAAAAATATCATTTTTTCATAACTTGAAGATGTGGCTGCAACATTTAATATTGACAATCATTTCGTTTCACCAAGGTCCATCCCCAAGGTTTCATTAAAAATTACCAAGATTATTCACCAAGGTATCAGTCTAAAATGTCATCTCTAGAGATTAAGTCTTTACCCAATGCATTGGAGCGCTATCTGGGTACACCCTTGACATGTCTTTATTATCATGTGAGCCACATATATCATCATCAATCATTTCATAAACAACCCATATAGCATAAAATAAATGGGTTTCATTTCATAATCATAACGTTTTAAAAACTGCTTTAAAGACATGATCTTTATGTCACTTTAAACCCACAGAAAAGTTAATGTGGGTTTCATTTATGTAAATAATGGAATTTAAAATAGAACATTTTGATATATATGTGAATACCCCTATATAAATAATAGCTTTGAGTATTCATTTAATAACATAAAATAATTTTTAGATAAAGAGGGGGGCATTTTGAGATGAAAACTATACAGCATAATGTCTATGATACATGGTTTTAGAAAAAGTTGGAGAGAGAGGGGACATTGGTCACCCACTCAAAAATGATACATAAAATAGTTGGTTAACAAAATATAAAGTATTTAAGAACATGGTAATGAAATTTTAATGATATACCATTTGAAAAAAAGAACATGAAAGGAAGACAAAAATAAGATTTCTCTTATGAGAATTCGGCAGCCTAACGATGTCACTTAAAACTTCCAAAAATGGATTGATGATATCAAATAGGGTCTCTCATAATATGAACATAAATGATCAGTATGATAGATATAGAGATCATACCACAACATAATAAAAAGGAACTTGAAAGACTTGACCTGAAAATAGATCTTGAAAATGAGAAGGGTAAAAGAACCCCTTAGAAATTCGACAGCCTAACGGCGTTACTTAAACTTCAAAAAATAATAGTTGATAAGATCAAAAAGGGTCTCTCATCATATGAAAATACAAGATCAGTATGATATATATAGAGATCATACCCCAATATAATGTAACTTGAATAACTTGACAGGAAAATAGAACTTGAAAATGAGAATGGTGAAAGAATCCCTCAAACATTCAGCAGCCTAACGGCGTCACTTAAAATGTCAAAATACTGAATTGGGGAGATCAAATAGGGTCTCTCATCATATGAAAATAAAATATCAGTATGGAAGATTTAGATATCGTACCCGAACATAAAGTAACTTGATTTAATTGACAAGAAAATAGAACTTGAAAATGATAAGGGTGAAAGAATCCCTTAAAAATTCGGTAGCCTAATGGCACCACTTAAAATGTCAAAATACTGAATTGGAGAGATCAAATAGGGTCTATCATCATATTATCATAAAATATCAGTATGATAAATATAGAGATCATACCCCCAACATAATAAAAGGAACTTGAAAGATTTGACATGAATGTAGAACTTCAAATCAAGAAGGGTGAGGAACCACTTAAAAATTCGGCAGCCTAACGACGCCACTTAAAACTTCAAAATACTGGATTGAAGAGATCAAATGGGGTCTCTCATCATATGATAATAAAAGATCAGTATGATAAATTTAGAGATCATACCCCAACATAATAAAAAATAACTTGAAATACTTTACATGAAAATAGATCTTGAAAAATGAGAAGGGAGAAGGAATCTGTTACAAAAATTTTGGCAGCCTAACGACGCCACTTAAAACATCATAAAACGAAATAATGAGAGTGAGAGGGGATATATCATTATGTGAACATGAAAAGGGCAGTAAGAGGAGTATAAAAGAACACCCTTTAACATAAGAACATAGATAATAAAAGAAATTACATAAAAGATATTTCATGGAAGGAAAGAGAGAGATCAGATCCCTTACCTTAAAACGTAACTCTTAAAACTCAATGGATGGGACCTTGAGGGCTTGAGGGCACCTTGGGAGGACTCCTTGGGAGGTAATGAGACCATAAATTAGTTGGGGGAGAGTGGGTAGTCGAAATGGATGAGATTATGGCTTGGTATTTATAGGTAAAGTGATGGGACACGGAATTAATGGCCAAGGGACACCTCAAAAGTGGTTTTCTCAAAACCATGTGCTCTCCCATGGTATTTCCCATGGAGTTAGGCCACATGGGTCCCCCATATAATAATTCACCACCTTCGGTCGGCCAAACCATAAAATATTTCATGACATCATCATGACACAGTTATGATATCATTAAACATACCGAAAACCTAAAACTGTATTTTTACTAGTCACTTAAAATTCAACCTTCTCAGAAAAATCCCAAAATTTCAACATAACCAAATATCAATGCTATGATTTCAAAAATGAACTATATTTTATAAAAATAATTTTCTAAATATTTTTACTTTTATTTATAATTAAATACACTATTCACCGAAAATTCATTTTTTTTAGAAAAATCCCCAAAAATTACCTTAACCTAATATCGATGCTCTGAGTTCAAAAATGAAATCCATTTTATAAAAATAATTTTCTAAATATTTTTAATTTAATTTTTAATTAAAAAGAACTATTCACCTGAAAAAAACTAATACTTGAATAATAATTTATGAAACCGTTATTTAATCATTTTATTGAATCACATTACTTAATCAAGGTGCCTAGATTATATTAATACTTTCATTAAGTGAGATTACTAATCCATTTGGTCACATTACTAATCCTAAGCATAAAATCACTAATCATAATTTACTATTCATCAAAAATCAAGTTGATCGTATTAGAATCTATATTTCATACTGAACATAATTGTAGAAGACCATTTTTTAAAAATCATTACACATTTTTAATTATTTAAGTTTTACATAAACATTTTTAAAATATCCTTTTTCTAAAATTCATCAAAAATATGCATAATATATTTATCAGGTCATTTGAAAATTCATAAACTTCATCATGAGAAGAAATGACAATTTTTATTTAAAACAAAGGATTTCACAAGGCAGCTACAGTCTCCTTACATAGCCCATTATCACACCAGCATAGGACCTAAGTGTAAGGTGTGCTAAGGTGAGAGAATCCGAGGGAGGCTCGGCCAACATCGCACGAGTAGTAATTTCTATCAGTTTGAACTTCTCGCGAAGGCACTCTCGTTCTATCTTCACACGATGAAGTTCAACTTGGGTTTGGTCCAGAGCAATGCCCAGTGGTGCTACCTCCCTTCCAAGTTCTGTTAGATGAGCTTCGATTGGTCCAAGACTACTGGGTGAGGCCATCGAATCTTCTTTCTATATTAATTAACCAAGATTACTTGTATTTAGAGTCAAAAATCGAAGCGTTTAGTTTCCAGCGGTCATATTGACCAATGGTCATATAACAGTCAAAACCCAACAATCTCATTTTAATTATACTCATGTTATCAAATGAAACAGTTTTGTTGAGTATATAAAAAAAATAGAATAACACAAAAAATTAGGAAACAAGATTTATTCAAAATTTCAAGTCGTTACATTAACCATACATCACGCATTCATATATTTTTATTACATACAATATGTATAAATATTATCCATACAATATTAGTGATATGTATGATATTTCATTAATATAATGACCATTACATATGTGACATTCATAAATAAATAAAATGAACATGTATATTATATGCATATGACTATGTATATGCGCATTTTAAGCATGACGATTAACGATAAAATTATAAACATAAAATTACTATTACACCCATATTAATATAATTAATAAAAAATTAACTTATAAATAATTATATTGGTTTGAAATAAAATAAATACCCCTTTCAGAAAATAGATTTAAAAAAATAGAATTCTAAATGAATAACCCTTATGCAGATTATGCCTGACAAAACCTTAATAACTCATCAATAACCCATTTGGAAAACCATAAAACCGAGACGGTATTGATATAAAAATATACATATACAAAATTGTATAAATAAATATATAGATGTTTTGTAAATTAAAACCAAATGAAAATAGTTCGTTACATGAATCATATGAATAAAGAATATCATTAAAATTCAAATGTTCATCATTTAGAAAACATAAAGCAGAATAGGTGTTGTATTTATATATAATTGTATATACACATATATGTATATATGGGTTTTACAAAAAAACTAAATAAAACCTTACCTTAGTGGATTTAGACTGCATGTTAAGGCTTGGATGCACCAAACAGGGGCAAAGAAAACACTACGTGTTGTGTAGTCCTCAATCAGGGTATGGAATACCCCCGACAACATGTGTGTAACATTTTAGAGAGATGGAGGACTCAAAACAAAACATGAATTGAGTGTCATTTGACAGAAGTATTTATAATCCTAAACTTGTAAGTTGTTGTAAGCTTCCTATAGAAGCTTACTTATAATATAATATATTTATTCATTTTCCCTCTTTTTTTAACATTCACTGGTCACCATTTTTCTATTTTAATATGTCATTATTATAGTTTTTATGTTTTATATACCAACTCGTGAATACCACTTTTCTGCATTACTTTTTCTCAAGTCAAACAACCCTCATATTTTATTTTTATTTTTATTATTTTTATTATTAATATTTCAAACATGACCTTCGACAATGTCACTCAATAATTGGCTTTTCAAGGCCATGCCTCGCGCCTCCCACAAGATATTTGTCTTCTCTTTTTTTATCAAATTATTTTATCATGTTTTTTACTCTAATGTAAATTTTATTTATAAAACCTATATTTGACATTATTTTGACAAAAATCATAAAAAACATTTTGAATAAAATATATACGATATATATTGGAAGCACTTATATTTATATAAGGTGCATTTTTTAATAATAAATTTACACATATATATAAGTTGTTTTTTTAAAATAAATAATTCAAATTGCATATTTTTTTAAACATATATATTATGCATTTTTTTCATAATATGACTATTATATGTATTTTTTATCTATAAATTTTATAAAAATAAATCATAATATATCTCATATATTTAAAAAATATATTATCTTAAATAATAATAATAATAATTTTAAATGACGTATAATAAAATTATATTTTTATAATAATATAATTTTATTAATAATATTATAACAAATTAATCTAATAATAATTTTATAATAGTAATAATTCAAAACTAATATTTTGATTTATATCATTATCAGCCTAATCAGAATAAGTCTATATTTTAATAAAAAAATTACATATATAAATAAAATACATTTCTTATTACTAAATATATTTTTATATATAAATATATTACATACACATACATATATATATACTTAGAATTTCAAAATTAATTATTATAATATTATTAGAATATCATCATTATTCATTTATTAATTAATTTTGATAGATTGATTTACTTATTTATTTAGCTTGTAAAATTAATTTTTATGAACCGAAAATTATTTCATTAAAACAACTTTTATTAAAATTCTTACACAACATAATTTTTATTTTATTTTAAAAAGAAATAATGATCATAACAAATTCATTTCATGTTAGTAAATCTTTTTGAAAACATATTTGTGTTAATCTTGTTTTAAGATTTTATCTATGTAAATATATATATATATAACATAGATTAATTCAAAACATTTTTTACAATAAAACATCACTCTTAGTTATTTCATTTATTAGAACAACGTCTTTGAAAATATATTTGACATCGTCGCATATTTAAAAACATGAAATTGATTTATAAATCAAAGTATTCTTAAATTTTCATTTAGAAAATGCCTTTTTATAGTTTATTTAGAGAAATATTCATTTTAAATTTTAATTAATTTAAACTTATATTTTTTTAAACTCGGGGTGTCACAATTGAAGATTCTAAATTGTTAAAAATAGTCATAAATATCTATTTTATCTTAGAAATAAATTCTCCAGGTAACAAATTAATGAATTGATAATTATATCTCAAAATATCTCTTTTAGTTTCAATATCATTCGATGCTTCAAAGTGTTTAACCACAATATTTTTTGGTATAATATTTATTTCTCACAAGGAAAAAACTATGATTATATATGTTTATTTTCAAAAAAATAATAATGTATATATAATTCTATTATTTAGTTAATATTCATAATTTTCTTCCTCTGTAAATGAAGAATTGTTTTTCCTAGAATAACATAACTACTAGTCAAAATCTCAAAATTATCAAATCGAGTGTTAGTTATAAAATTATTCATTCAATATTTCTAGAATTCATAGTCAGTACGAAAAAAATTTGGTTCTCTCCTATGATTTAGATTCTTAAGTGTCCCAACATTTAAATCATTCATATTTAATCATGGGTATAATATTTTTTACAATAAACATTATTGTAAAATTCTAGAACAAGTTGAAACCTACTATAATATTATTTTTTTAGCTAATGAAAAAAAATTAAAGGTGAATCCTTATCTAATACCAAATGAAATATTTTAATAGTTATCTATTTACTACAATAGAGGGAGGTGAATTGTAGTTTTTAAAAATAAATTAACTAAATTCAAAATTATTGTAATATGGTGATTTAGAATAAACATTTTCCATAATATGTATATATGTAATCCGAAAAAACATTTCATTGATACTTTATAATATTAGAGTTAATTAATGTTTTTAAAAAATGATAAATTTACTTAAATTATGTACAACATAAAATATAAACTTCTAAATATAGGTAGAGTAAACCTTATAAAAATTATTGATATGATAATGAAGTTTTATAAAAAATATATATACTCTTTAAAATTAGAATTTAAGGAAGTGAATAACCCTAAATTTTGGTATAAATTATTTTCACAAACCCATAATGGGGTATCTTTCTTACGTAGTGAATCTGTTGATACTAATAGTGAAAAAACATCCATTTACATATAATCAGGATCCATGATTCATAATTATTTGAAAAACATCTTTATTTTTTCCCCAAAATACCACAATAAAACACAAGATAATACAGAAAATTAAAAACACAAAAAACATATGGCATCTACAAATATCCTCAAAAAGTAGATACTTTATGTAGAAAATATATAAATATTTAATCAAGAGTTATCTTATAAAAATATGTTATAAAATCTTCAAAATAACTATATATCATTAATGATAAAATTTTATTAGGTTTTAAAAGATTCCACCCCATATAATAATGCTTAAATTTACTGACATATCTTTAGTGGTCATATTCAACATTTCTCATAGGTGGTTGTAACAACTTGAGCTAAACTCTTCTTCGCTTGATATGGTTTAGTACTTATTCTTTTATTGATGGTTTATTCTAATAAAACACCATTTGGATTATTAAAGGGTTACATCCTATATAATGATTATAGTTTTTATAGAAATATATAAATGGTTTATCTAGAAAGTATTTATGAATGATCATATAAAGAGTATGTGCGACTTCAACTGATATGATTCGTCTGATAGACATTAAAAATATTTAGCTTATGTGACTTTTTTTATACATTAACTTATAGTCATTATATAACTTTATTTTATTAGAATTGAAATCATAGTTCTGATGTATAATGTAATACTCTGTCTAATTTTTAAGAATATATCTAGTTTTTTTCTATAATTCTTATGTTATGTTCCATCTAATTTGGTTTTTCTGTAAAGCATAAGTTATGTTCCATAAAATTTACAAATTATGTGACATTGAATAAAAAAATTAATTTTATATAGAATTTTTTTGAATAATTTGGATGTGTAATGTTTAAAAAATGTTGTAATTAAGGAAGTGTGTTGTAATTTTCATATATAACATCATAAAGTGTGGAAACTAAACCTTTGACTCAATATATGTGATGGTGTCCAGATAATTATTTGGATGAGGGTTGATAGAAACTATGATAAGATATTAATGTGTAGTTCTTGGTTGTCCAGAAAGTACAAGCATGAGTAGGTGGTGTAGGCCAGGTGTAGTTTGGCCGGCCAAAGAGAAGGCCTAGCAGGCAAGGGCATAGTTGTGTGAGTGAAAGCATCATGAGCCAATCGAGGTGTGGGGTAGGTGCAGGTAGAGCGGTCTATGGGGATTTGGGCCACCTTTTGATCCTTGGGGCCACCTGGCCTTTATAGCCATGATACAGAGTAGACCTTGGCTTAGTTGATCATCCACAATATTGATGTATCATAGCAGGAAGAAATGTCACAAAGTGAAGCCAATTATCCCCGGGACTGAATGAGGTGTATTGTATCCATTCCATCGGCCCATACATTAACATAATAGAATAATAAAATGATAGTTACTCTAATGTGGAATAGATGATGTAAACTTATAAAGAAGCTGGGGTGGGGTTTTTAGTGTTTTCTCATCATTTAATATATATTGTATGTACATGTTCCCTCAGGACTCCGAGTCACATTTTTTAAGGACTCATGCCTCTGGTAATTTCAAACATGTAAGTGTTCCCTCTCAAACTAGATTAAAAAAGAGATAATTGTAAAATAAAATAAAATATATGTGATCTTTATGAAATTCCATCTTGTACAGAAATATATTTTATAATATCTTATATGAACTAAATGGATCATGAAGTATGTCGAAGATATGATAGTTGGTTCCATTTTTCAAGTGCGTTTGGTTAACATCTTTTAAATACATGAAATATTATCATATTATATGTGTAAAAATAATAAATAATAGATCCAAAGTTCAATATACTAGAATATAATGAGGTAAAAATTAAAATCAATTCAACCAATAAAATTTAGTTAGGTTTATGTTTCATTTTAAACCATACTATTTGGTTTAACCTCTTTATTAACCCCGTTAAACTTAACAGTTCATGAAATTAATTTTAAAATTCCATGTAAAACATACTTTAATCATTCATGATAAATTTAACCTTTACCATTATATTTAATTTATTATAATTTATTTATTATTTTATAGTGATTAAGAATATTTTTAATCAAAAAATACCATTTATGTTCATTTTGAAAACTATTCATGAAATTTGTAATTAAACTCATTTATAAAATAATGAAATTCGAATATAAATATATTAAACACCACTAATAAATTATAATTATTTAATAAATTCATGGGAAAACATAATTAATCCAAAAAAATATTAATTTTAATCTTTCTAAAATCATTTAAATTAATTTTTACTACTGTTCAAAAGAACTATGTTGGTTTTATGTAAACATTTTAGGTTATTATAAAATCAATAAAAATTTAAATAAAATTAAAATCAATAAAATTATTTATTCATGTTTTATATAAATATTTATGATTGTTAATAACTTCCTTCCACCTCATGAGAAAATACTAGATATGTTAAAAGAATTATAATGACATTTTTGAATATATTATTTAAATAAAGAAATATAAATGTTATTATCAAAGGAAAATGTCTCAGAAATCCAATATATTACAACTTTGGAGGGAGACAATATAAATAAACACATCAAATAAAATAAATATGTGTGTTAAGGTGGTCTGGAAGAATTAACCCATTGTTTTAAACCAATTTTCTTATTTTACCCTTTATTACAGTGACAATTTTTTAATATGCTTACAATTAATTATAATGGAAAATGAAATTTATGTATTACTAAATTTCATCCTATAAATTCTGAATATTAAATGAGTTTTTTAAAATTCATTTATTATAATTTTTATGTATGAATTTTAAAATAAGTATGTAAAATTCATCACAAACAAGTTTTTAGAAAAATACATTTCTAAAAGATTAAAATGATTTTATAAAAAATAAAAGTATAATCTTGATTCTCATAAATATATTTTGATTCTGAATAATTAAATAAGACAAATATTACTTCTAATCAAATCTAAAATAGAATTTAATTATTAAATTTAATGAAAATAAATGATATTTTTTATAAAATCAATATTTTTTACTATTCATTGGATAAATAAATAGTTTAAAGAAATCATGAATTCCTCATAAGATAATTCTGATGTGATGATTTTTTTTAAATTATAATTTTTTTAAAAATATTTCTATTATTAGTATAAATTAATTCTAATAACCCAAGTATGAGATACTTAACTACCATTTTTTAAAGAAATGTATTCTTGAAGCATAAAATGAATTTATTATTTTTCTATATCTAGTAACAATAATTAAATTAATGTTATATTTATTTATTGAATGCATTATTTTTATAGGAAAACATATATTACACATACTTACTAATTTTTTTATTCCAATTCATACCCACCAACCCAAAACATAGGTTATAAAAATCATATTTAAATAAAATTATTTTCTGGTTCATTTACTCTTGGGGTTACATATGGTTTTTGATATCAAACATAGTGTTAATTTACAAAAAAAATGTAACCTAAAATATAAGGTTATTAAAATGAGTGTATATATTCCTTATCAACCTATTTTATTTTATCATGTCAAATCTGATATGCTTCATATTTAGATAATAGTTCATAAATTACTTTGAAAGGGAGGGTTAAAATGAACCTCAGTAGTTAATAATTCCTCTAACCTATAAAATAGGTAGTATAGTTTAACATATTTATAAGTATGTGTTATTGTTTAATAAAACCATAAATATTATAAAATCTAATTAGTATATGAAATATATTTAATGTTCTCAATTTTATTAAGGATATTATATAGGGTTTTATTGAAATCCTTTATTTGTCTGTTCATTTCCACATGGTAGTGGGACGGGTGATTGAACCAAATATTATACTCCATTTATAGATTATTCAATAAAAAGAATATTTTTTCATTTCTATTATTATCATATAAAGTACTATTAATCTATTATTGTGGTTGAAATTTAGGAAATTGATCATAATATTTATTCAAACTTCCTTTAGGGTAATAAATTCAAAATAATTTGAAAGGAAGTTAGTAGTGGTAAGGATGAACATGAATTTATTGACTATGGTAAGAGGGTATGCACACATGAAATCTATCTAATAAATAGTGAATTCGAAATAGTATTTATCAGCCTGAGAAAACTCTAATGGTTAATGAATAAAGTTATGTATATAAAAAATGATTATTCATAGTGAATTCTATAAAATCATGAATCCTTGATGGCCTAAAGTGTCCAAGTCTCTTGATTTAGTGGATGTGCTGGTCCATGATTAATGAAAACCATAGGCACCAATGTTGGCATTCTATATAATGGCGAGGGTCTCCCCTCTATCAATGTACCTAATAAGGGTCCAATAAAATACTCATTTATAGGAAAATTTATGACAATTTGGGAAATATTTGATGATTAAATTTACTAGTCATCACTATATTTTCTACTTCTTGTATCAATCCTATAGAAGAACCACATTTTGAAGATACCCACCATGAGATACAAAAAACTAGATTTTATGTTATCTATTATGGAAAAGGATTTGTTTTGATCTATAATGGAATTAAATTTATTTATTTCATCTATATCATTATTAAAAATAGTGATAATACCTTTTAGTGTGCAATATTAATTGTTGTGTCATCCCAATCAAGGTTGAAAAATAAATTTTAGGTATTTTCTAGAATAGTAGGTTGAGAATTTTTTGTGTGTGGAAAATGAGACCACACCAGCTGTAAAGAAAATTTTGAAATAAACTCGTGTACATAGGTTGGGAGGGGTATCAATTCTTCTTAATTTATGTTAAAGTCTCCATATTTTTGAATACCAAACTCTGTGTTTAAATTGATGTTTTTTTGGGTTATCTATGTTTATTGATATAGTTTTATGAATTGGATGAGGTCTTATATTTATTACTCACTGATGGTATATAATTCTGAGAGTTATTGATATACTCCTGTATCAGGATGTTAAGTAATAAAAAATAATACTCCTATTTTAGGAAAAAAATAGAAACCACAAAGAAAACCTAAAAAAGGTCAGATATCTCCTAGATAGTATGTAACATCTTGCTTATACAAGATTAAAGTGCTAAAATGTTTATGTGGATAAAACTTCAACAACCTCATCTGTGTCACATAAGAAACATTGGCCCATATTGCATGGGTAATTTTTATTGCACCAGATCAGATCAACAAAGAAATGAAATCATTAAGATTTTCTATTGGAGGAACCAATTCAACAATAGCCTATAGGTATGGGGTTAATATTACCCATTCATTCTCCTATATTACTGATCATCATTATATTGGGTTAATATTCATTAGAAGCTCCCTAAAGTTACTTTTACAAAGTGAGCCATATCCTTCATTTTCAATGTTCTTATTGAAATCCAATATAGACACTTCCATGATCTTTGTCTATTGATAAGGGAAGAAAAATACTCATAGGGAACATAAGTCAAATTTGTTTACTAAGAAACCGAATATCAAGATGGATTTCGATTTATATCGTGAAGGATATTCATAGGGTGAAAATACCGTTATTAATCTAAGGTGAAAGAGTACATGATTCCTACTTCATAATTGAACTTAATGATTTTAATTGGAATAAGGATGATCAATATCCTAGATCAAGAAACATTCATGGATGTATTTTATTGAGAAAATCCTCTTGAATTTTTTATATACCAAAATACTTGAAGCAGGATTACATAACCAACATATGAGGTAAACTCAAAATTCTAGAGTTCATCCAAATATTCTAAAATCACATATTCAATGATATCCAATAAAAAATAAATGGAAATTTTTGGCTATATATAACCCACCAACCAAATAAACTAAACCCATCATATCTGAGTAAAATCTAGATTAAGAGAAAGTCAAATTAAACAAATTGAGGTGGCCCAAATTCAAATTACTCAGAGGGAATATTCCAAAAAAAGTATATCTCTAAGAAAGAGAACAATATTTCTCCATAATTGAATCCCATTTAATAATAAAGGTCTTCCTAATGTGTAATGGTATATCTCATCCATCCAAATGGCTCAAGGTGTAGAATGTTTTTTTACATCAACATAGTGGTTGATGAGTATAAGGAATTTCCTCCATTAGGATACTAACCATTATCATTTCAAGAAATATATCACATTCAATGTTGGAAAATATATTGAAATTAATATTTTTTGATCTAATTATATCATGCTCTACTCAATACATTTACTATTTCATCCACTAAACTAAAGGTACCATCAGAACTAATTGACTCAGTTAAGCCTCTTTAAACTAAAACAGAAGCCATGGAGGGGAAACACTTACCAATGTTTTCTTAAAGGAAGTGATATTTTGATTGGATCTATGCTACTCCTCATCCATAAAAAATGGAATCCAAACATCCCATATTTAAAATATATGGGGGAACCATAATATAACTTTACACACATTATTTAATGGTTTGGCTCCATGATCGAAAATTGGAACGACAATTTGTAGTGATACTCAATTAGTTTTTACAGAATGGGGAACTGATAACATTCCTTTGGTATAAAAATATACCTACATGATCTTTTTCATATTGGAGAGATCCCTAAAGATAGTTCTTCTATTAGTTTATTTACATGTGGAATAAGAAAACAATCTATGACCTCAAAAACTAAAATCAAAAAAGAACAAGAAAGGGTTGAATAATTCATCGCCATATGGATGGGACTAACCTATTCTATGGGCATGGAACTTATTCTTGATAAGATAATTGATATCTACAAAGATAATCTCTATAATTATTATTAGGTACCTCTATTATTATTATAGTACCCTAATGGATTTAAATAATGTAATGTAGTGGAAAAAGTCTGGGAGGTTTCCATAAGATGGAATAAGTCCACATCTTGGATTTCAACAAAAACTCAATGAATGAATTTTGGTATAGTGTCTACCCCAACTATTTCACTCATACATGTATATATACCATAAAAACTATTAATCCTAGAAAATATCATATAGTAACCCCCAACCTCAATAATAGAAAACAAATTCCATATGAATTGGGAATGAAAGATCAAAATCATCAAAAAAATAGGATAGGGAGAATAATATATTTCCTTTAAAAAGATAAAAGGTTCTAGAAAATTTCATCCTAGCCATAGATAAAAAAATTGAAGAAATTGATGGTCCTAAAACCCAATAAATCTAATCTAAATGACCACTATAATTCTTTCCATTCTACTAGATACTAAGGGGCAATATTTATTATTTATTATCCATCCAAGATATAAACCAAATATGTCTTAATCTAGGTATTTTAATATTGGAAGAAACTCATCATTAGTGACTCAAATTTAGACCACTCCACTATGATAAGATTTTTATTTCAACAAATTTCTTCATATATGTGAATATATATTTATTGATTTTATGGATATGAAATCATTCAATTTAGTGAATAGTATGATAATCCCTTAGTAGAACCAAAAAATTATGACCCAAACTCACTTTTTGGAACATGTTCAGAAATTTGAATTGGCTCATCCTTCTAGGAGTTAGATCATTCATATCTATATAAAAAAGGAATTGTAGGAAGAACCCCATCGACATATATGTCAATCTAGACACTCAAATTTTTCATAAAACAATCACTAGGAGAGAAGTCACTATACTATATAATGATAAAAATTTGTCTATACCTATTAAAAATATCCTCATTAGTCGAAGTGTCGCAATATGGGGTGGTAACTTTTATCCACCTGACTATCCCGTTTTCTAAAAAATAAGACACAAGTGAACTAGATCACCCCATCTATGATAGATGAAGATATCACATGGGTTGAAGAACCCTAGTATGGATAGTTATAAATAATCCAACATTCTCATGATCTCGATCTATTATGGCCTTATATACTCCAAAAAACATTAGGAAGGAAAATCAATGAGATCATCAGGACCATAAATCTAATTTTGAATCAACTAGGGATCATTTTGATCCAATTATATTTGAATATGAACTAACCAAAATGCAGTTTTCCAATCAATATCATAACAGAGTGAGGACCACTCAACCAAAATTTTTTATGTAAAATATACCGACTAATTTTATCTTGGGGAAGGAACCACCAACATAGTTTTCCACATGCACTATGTTCTAAGCTATGGAACACTCTCAAGATAGGAATCCCAAATTATTGGTATATAATAACAACATCAGGAGGAATATTGCTATCATTTTATCCAAGATCTATATTTTGGATACACTTATTCTCTCCCCAAAAAATATTAAATCCATTATCAAAGGATTTTTATCACTTTAGATTTTATGGAATAGTTCATTGTAGTTGAGACATATCACATAAATATTTGTTCCACAGAGTGTCACATAGCCATTTCTATAATGTAACAAAACTAGGATGTTTTCATACATTAATACATAAGACTCTTGTACATATCAGTAAATATTTACAACATAAATATCTATTTGGAATAAATTGGTAATGGTTATGTGATCAATCTTCTACCAATTTTGACCTTCAACCACATGGGTTCTGGTGAGTCTTATTCAACCCATTATAATCTAACAATCCAAAAATAAAATAAAAATGAATAGAAGACACTTAGAAGGATCATTAATAGATTCTAGTTTTGTGATCTCTTATTTGAATCGAAACTCATGTTGGTTCCCAAATACATGGCCATCATTGTATTTATGCGAAGGTTGTGGCTCTATATGCATGTGTCAATGCCCTCTTCATACAATCAATTACATGAATACTCTATAAAAATATAATTAAAGCTAAAATATGGTAATTATAACCCCATTTACTTATGATAATCACAATATATAGATGCAAGGTTATATAAAAATGAGGGGAAGAGGTAAAATGTAGAAAATTATTTCTAGATAAATTCCACCAATGGCCAAGATGTAGGCTCCATCAATTTGTGGAAAAACATGATAAAACCTATAGGGTTCCCATAAAACAAATTGAGGGTAAAAATATTTATTCAGAAACATTTCATGGCATGTTGGTTCCATTGGATGATAGGAATATGCATTTGATCACTTTGCTTTCATATATTGATCAAATGAACATTCATAAGGAACTTCCACTACAATGGAAGGAAGATACCATCACAAAATCCATTTGAAACAACTTATACCCTGAGTGTCTTTACTTCCATTAATGTCTTATATATATTTATTCTCTATAAAAAACAAAAAATCTTAATCTAACTATATATGAATCTTGGTAGAAGAAGATAAAAATGGGTGCTAGCCACATTCTCTCATATCAATATTATATTATTTACCTTTTATAAAACCAATAATTTGGATGATGTATTTCATTCCAATGGGAAGGAAAGTTATAAAGACCTGGCCTTAAACATTACATAATATTTAATTAAATAAATAATTCACATTTAGGATCTTTTCATGTTTAGAGTTTTAGAGAATTAGGCCATAAATATTACATTTCAAAAAAAATTACAAAGTAGACACTTCCACCCAGTATCCATTTTTTTACAAAACATGGACTCTTGAAAAAAACAGTCATGTCTAGTTCCATGTTTAAGAGAGCATGAATTTTCCTTGATACAATCCTTGACCCTATTCCACATTATATCGTTTGAAAAACATTTCAAAAACATGGGATGAGCATAAGAAGCTCAGTAAGGGATACACAAAGAAGTAAAACTGTTAATTTTTCAAAACAACAAGTAAACCATGAATACTTTAACATAAGTAATACTTTTCACCTTTATGAAGTAGTAAATACTCTTCACTGAATAAAAGATCATTACTTACCCTTTTTTAACCAAATGATTACCATAAAACCCATATAAAGAACACATAACATATAAAGGTAACTTGGGACATAAACATACATAAATGGAATAACCATACGGTCGACTTCCACACATATCACTAAATGGAATAGCCATATGGCTGACTTCCATACCCAATGCATTGGAGGTTATAACGTAACCACCTGTCCTGGTATTCAAGGCACCACCCATCATTTGGTTTATCACGTAACCACCCGTCAAATGTCCAAGTACCAATATAAAATCATATCACATACAACAAATATAAAGGAAAGGAAACATTTCCACATTTCAATAACAATATATCACTTAGATATATTGACATAAAAAATACGTTTTCAAAACCATTTTCAATACCAAAAATATGTAAAAGAGTATAAGGTATTTATTTTATTTTTAGAAAACATTACATCTTCTTGAGGAAGCCAAATATCAAATAATACTTGCGGTGGCGGAAGGTCGTTGTCACCGCTTACGTTAAATGAAACATTCTTTTTTTTCGTTTAGCAAAATGCTTCGTAGAAAAATATTCCCTTTGAGTGAAATTAAAATTCAAAGGTTTTTATAGATCGTATAAAAGAAAGTCTTGTATTAGAACAAAATATGCCTCAATGAAAGGATATTGAGACAAAGTCCCTTACCTCGTGTCCGACTTGACTCGATCATTCTTTAATATCCTGAATAATAAAATAAGTAAATTTATACTTTCTTAAGAACCCTTTTCAAGTTTATTATTTATTCTATATCACTTATTACCATGTAATAAACATTATGTAATCATTTATGTTAATAACTTTCGTTTTGTCGATATCGGGCACTTGAGTCAAAAATGAACACCTTATATTTACAAGTTTTCCATGTGGTCAATAGTCTATTATATCCAGAATGATATTCATGATTTATATATCATATATATCATATATATCTAGTATATACATGTATTTATAATATTACATAACATTTAGAGGTAAGAAATGAAATGAACCATTCATGGAGACGGTAAGTCATACGTAAGCATGAACGCTACTTTCATTTCTATTTCTTATTTTAATGGAAATAAAACATAATGATTCATAGGTATATTATAATTCCAGTATAATATCATATATAATATCATTAACACTTTCCTTTATACATCCCACATAAGGCATTGACGAGTCACGTCACTTTAAGGGGGTGGTAGTTCGCACTTCTGCAAATGAGATTATCGTATTTACCCATTATGGAAACCATAAAGGCTTGATATAATTGGGAATTACAGAAGTATAATGATATCATAAACATAATATATATCATATATAAATACAGTTCCATCATAATGGACACCATGAGAGGTGGTAAGATGTAATTGAACAATCATCGTTTCGTGAGGCGTTAGTTTTCCATCCATAGAAACATTATGTTCTTCATCTATTAGATGGAGGTGTGTGTAAGTGTAGTTCGAATATTTCATATAAAAACATCCTAGTATATTTAGTATATTGTTGTTGTTACAAAAGAAAGAAAATAAAAAGATTTTAGGGGTTGGAGAAGTAAAATAAATGAAAATTACTTAAGAGAAATCGTTACCTTTAATTTGGTTAACTCCTTTGGTGTGAACCGAAAGGAATTATTGAAGTGCCTTATGCCTAAGGTAAGGCTTCTAAGAGGAGGATAGGGATGTAGGGAGATTTTTTGGGAAAATTTTGGATGATCCAAATGGCTTGAGAGGTGTGAGGAATTGGTTAGAAATGGTACCCTTTTTTAAGGGGGAGGAGGGGCTCTTTAGGAAAATGTGAAAATATTATTTTATAATATAATGATATTCTGTTTCTAATAATCCAAAAATAATTATACCCAAAGATAAGATGATTCATGGTTGAAATAAAATCATCCAATCAGAATTGGACTTTTTTTGGATAATAATTTAATCATTATATTTTAATTTATTTAAATGATTTATTAATGAGGTAAATACTGCATCATTATCATGTCATAAATAATTTAATTTATATGTTGTCTAAAAATTATAAAAAAAATTCCATGATGTTGGAAATATATTTAGTTTTCCCATTAATATTTATAGTCGATATTATGTCTTATATAACACCATATAAAAATTAATTACTAAAAGATTTTTGTTAATGTCAATTTTGTCTTTACATTAAATTAATTAATCTAAATTGTCATTATCACACCCATGTGGCTCAATGGGGTCCCAAAATCGACCCAAAGATGCTCATGGTAGTAAATGACTCCAAAAATAATGTTTGGACAAGTGTTAAGGTAATTTGTATTATTATAATATTCATTTTACCTTGAATTACCCTATTTACCTTTAACCGTGGTAAATAAAAGTCAAAAGTTACTATTCACCAAAAATTCTTTTCGTCTTAATGAACCAAATTTTACTTCTTGATAACAACCATGTATGTCGGATTTTTAAAATTCAATTCACAGAATTGGTAAAATTTCATTTAAATGCAAAAGTCCGTTTTTTTAACTACCACTTAGTGGTTTCACTTTTATCAAAATTTGAAGTTTTTCAGAAAAATACCAAAAATTCAGTCTAAGCTATATTTGATATTCTAAATTCACAAATGATGTCTATTTTGACAAATTCAAAACATATAAGTTTCATTAATTAAATTTAAAATTAATTCCCGTTATCAAAACAAATAGCGTGTTTTTAAGAAACAATAACTATCAAATGATTGATACTTGTTTATGTCCAATTTCAAAGTGAAATTATTTCCAATGACAACCATTGGATTAAATGGTAAAAATATATTCTAATTACACTTTAAAACCAACTAAAAAGATAATCTATCTATATAAATAAATTATATTAAAACATATTTTTGAATTAAAATACAATATTTTCACTATTCATTAAAAAATGATCTTTATCGGAAAAATTCATAAAATTTACACAACGTAAATTTTGATGTCCCCATTCTAAAAGAGGATTTCATTTGGTCATATAGAATGTATTAAAGTGACTATAACTAGATTTAAAAAGGTTTCTCCTTTAAAAGGTGATAAATCGGCCTTTTAATGTAAATTATGCTTAAAATTAGATTCATTCACATTTTAAGCCTCTAACTTTTTATTGGATAATGTAAATACATTTAACAAACTTGTATAATCATATTGTAGTTAGTTTCGTTCATTCCTGCCAATACAATGGCTAGGAGTTAACTACAATTTAACATAATAATATTATATTATTAGTGTGCAATGTAATATTTCAAAGAAACCCATTGTTGCGTATCGGGTATGCTATCGAACATAGAAACCCCTTTAAAGTAAAATTAATATTTAATTCAAAAATATTAATAAATATGAAATATTTCTTATTCTTTATTTACCTAGGATGTTACATCCTTCCCCCCTTTTGGAAATTGCGTCCTCGCAATTTTTATTCACTTATCAAAATAATTGGGGGTATTTATCCCTCATAGAATTTTCAGGTTCCCACGTTGCCTCTTCAACCATATGGTTTTTCCAAAAAAACCTTTACCTGGTGGATTACCTTATCCCAAAACACTTTATCTCTACAGTCCTGAATCTGGACTGGTTGTTCTTCATAAGAGAGATTCTCTTCCATCTAAACTAGTTCTAGGCTCAAAACTTGAGATGGATCCGGCATATACTTTCTCAACATCAAAACATGAAAAAAAATTTGTACATGGGATAAACATGGAGGTAAAGATAGTCTATACGCAATTGATCCCACTTTCTCTAGAATTTCATAAGGTCCAATGAACCTCAGACTCAACTTTCCCTTCTTACCAAAATGCATCACACATTTCCTTTGAAAAACTTTGAGAAAGACATGATCACCTACCTCAAAAGAAATATCCTTCCTCCGGTTATCGACATAACCTTTCTATCCACTCTGAGCTGTTCTCATGTGCTTCTGAATCAACTAAACTTTCTCTGCCATCTCTTATACCAATTCTGGTCCCATCAGCTTCCTTCCACCTACTTCATCCCAAAAAGAAGGAGTTCAACACCATTTTACATATAATGCCTCAAATGGAGTCATCTGTATACTGGAATGAAAACTATTATTATAAGAAAATTCAACCAAAAAAAGATGTTGGTCCCAAATTCCCTGATAATCTAGAGAACAAGCACGTAGCATATCCTCTAAGGTCTGTATTGTTCGTTTTGACTGCCTATCTAATTGCACATGAAAAGCTGTACTAAAATTTAATTTAGTACCCAACAACTTCAGAAGGACTTTCCAAAAGATCAAAGTAATCCTAGGATCACGATCAGATACAATAGAGAGGGGAACTCCATGCAACCTAACTATCTCTTTAACATACAACCAAGAAAGTTGATCTACAGACAAAGTATCTCGAATAGGAAGTAAATGAGCATATTTATTCAATCGATCAACTATAACCCAGATTGCATTATTATCTCAAGATGTCTTTGGTAATCCCATAACAAAGTCCATGGATATATTTTTTCCCATTTCCACTCGGGCACCGGTAAATTCTGAAGCATCCCTTTTAATAACTATCTCTCTGCTTTAACTTGATGACATTTCAAACACTTGACAGTAAAATCAGCAATATCTTTTTTCATTACATCCCACCAGTAATACTCACGAATAACTCTATACATCTTAGTACTACCAAGATGAACTTAAAATAGAGAACTATGAGCTTCACATAAAAACTCATTCTTCAACTGTGAATTACAAGGTACACATAATCTCTTCCTAAATCTTAAAACACAATCATTATCAATGTTAAATTCAGGAAACTTACCCTTCTCAACCAATTTTACCTTTTTCTGCAACTCACTGTCTTCCTTCTACGCTTTTTTTATTCTTTCTGATAGTGATGATCTCCCTAACACCTGAAACAAAACAGAAGAATTTCCCACACCAACAACTACTATGCCAAAGTTCATCAAATCAAAAACAAAAGGATCTCGTTCCAAATGTAGCATGGTTAATGAAGTATTACTTTTTCAACTCAAATCATCATCCACTTTATTTTATTTTCCCAGATGATAAAGGATCGTGCAATAATAATCCTTGATTAATTCCAACCATCTCTTTTGTCTCATGTTTAGTTCTTTCTGGGTGAATATATCCATCAAAATTTAGTGATCAATATATATTTCACACTTCACTCCATAAAAATGATGCCTCCAAATTTTTAAAGAAAAAAAAATAGCAGCTAATTCCAAATCATGTGTCGGGAAATTTAACACAGGAGGTTTCAACTGATGTGAAGCATAAGCAATTACCAGATCATTCTGTATTAGGACACAACCCATTCCTTTCAATGAAGCATCACTGTAGATAACAAAATCACCATTTCTGGATGGCAGTGCCAAAACAGGATCATTCACCAGTATCCTTTTCAATTCCTAAAAACAATCCTCACATTCTTTTGTCCAGATAAACTTAACACCTTTTCGATCTAATTAGTCATTGGACTAGATAACCATGAAAATTTTTCAACAAACCTCCAGTAATAACCTGCCAAACCATGAAAACAACTGATCTCGGTTATATTTGTGGGTCTTGGCCATTCTTCAACAACTTTTGTGTAATTTGGATCAACAGTTATGCCATTTTTTTAAACAATGTGACCAAGGAAAGAAATTTATTGTAACCAAAACTCACACTTTCTGAATTTCCCAAATAGTTTATTTTCTTTTAAGGTTTTCAAGACAACCCTTAAATGACTTTCATGTTCCTCCTTACATTTGGAATAATCCAAAATATCATCATTGAACACAACCACAAACTTATACATGAACTCACAGAAAATTATATTCATAAGATCCATGAATACAGCAGGTTCATTGGTTAACCCAAAAGGCATAACTACAAATTCATAATGGCCTTATCTAGTATGAAATGAAGTCTTTGGAACGCCTTCTTCCATTTCTTTCAAATGATGGTACCAAGACCTCAAGTCAATCTTTGAAAAATTCTGAGGTCCCTGGAGCTGATACTACTTCGTTTGATGGCCCAACATCTGCTGAAGTAGTTGCAATGGATATCACCACCCCTTTTTTCTTGTAGTCTGGCTGCTTTCCCTTAGTTGAGTTCTTTGTTGGACACTCATTTGCATAATGACCCATTTCTTTACACTTAAAACATCTTACCGATGGTTTTTCATTTCCTTCTTGATCATCTTCCTTACAGTTACGAGCAATATGACAAGACTTACCACACCGAAAGTACTTTCTAGACTTCGATAAACATTCTCCAGGATGATTTTTACCACACTTATCAGAAGTTTGATATTTAGTTTTCTTACCTCCAGGATTCATTGATGAATTATTCCCCTTTTCCTTCCAACTGGACCTCTTATTCTATTGTTTTTTAAAGAACACATGATCACCGGAAAACTCCATTTCCACCTTCTCCGCACATCGAACAAGTTTTTCATAACTTTTGAACTCACGGGAGGCTAATTCTCTTCGATATCATTGCTCTAGTCCTGAGTAAAATCAATTTATCTTACTACAGATATCCTGGATGAAATTTGGTGCATACCTTGCCAGTCAAGTGAACTTTGCTTCATAAGTAGCCACTAAGTCATCCCCGTGCCTCAATTCCCAGAATTGTTTTTCCATCCTATGATGAACCACCTTAGGAAAATATTTCTCAAGAAACATACCTTTGAATTCATCCCAATCAAGAGAATCAATCACCTCACTATCCCTAATATTTTTCCCCATCAACCACCACTGATCAGCTTCACCTTCAAAATGGTAAACAACAAGACTAACCTTTTTATGTTCTGAACATCCCATAACCTCGAAAATCTTTTCCAGTGCTTTAATCCACCCTTCTGCTAGCACAGGGTCAGATGATCCTCAGAATGATGGGGGATGTTGCCGAATGAAATTCTCCACTACTAGCATTTTCCTCTACGGTGGATCTGGTTGATCTCGTGCATGAATACCACCACCATTTGTAGCCTGAGTCCACTGTTCCATCACTACAACAAACTGTTCAGTTCCAATTCGAACCATCTCAGGTTGCTGATTTGGAAGTTTGTCTTCCTCTTGATTTCTTCCCAACATAGCTGCCATGTTTCCACTACGGAAAACCATTCTGAAAACATAAATATCTTAGGCAAAGAAACATGGTAATCTGTAAATGCTACATGATCTCGATATTAACATAAATTACTTTATGGATATAAATTTTACAATACCCTAACTCCTAAAGTTATCTAAACTGACCTCTGATACCAACTATAAGGATATGGCCTTAAACATTACATAATATTGAATTAAATGAATAATTCACATTGAGGATCCTTGCAGGTTTAGAGTTTTAGAGAATTAGTCCATAACTATTACATTTCAAAATAAATTACAAAGTAGACACTTCCACCCAGTATCCATTTTTTTACAAAACATGGACTCTTAAAAAAGAGTCATGTCTAGTTCCATGTTTAAGACTGCATGAATTTTCCATGATCCCATCCTTGACCCTATTCCACATTATATCCTGTGAAAAACATTTCAAAAACTTGGGATGAGAATAAAATGCTCATTAATGGATACACAAAGAAGTAAAACTGTTAGTTTTACAGAACAACAAGTAAACCATGAATACATTAACATAAGTAATACTTTTCACCATTATGAAGTAATAAATACTCTTTATTGAATAAAAGATCATTACTTACCCTTTTGTAGCCAAATTATTACCATAAAACCCATATAAATAATACATAACATATAAAGGTAACTTGGACATAAACATACATAAATGGAATAACCATATGGTCGACTTGGACACATATCACTAAATGGAATAGCCATACGACTGACTTCTATACCCAATGCATTAGATTTTAAAATGTAACAACCCATCCTGGTATTCACGGCACCACCCGTCATTTGGTTTATCTTGTAACCACTTATCAAATGTCCAAGTACCAATATAAAATCATATCACATACAACAAATATAAAGGAAAGGAAACATTTCAACATTTCAAAAACAATATATCAATTAAATATATTGACATAAAAAAACCATTTTCAAAACAATTTTCAATACCAAAAATGCATAAAATAGTATAAGGTATTTATTTTCTTTTAAAAAAACATTACATCTTGTTGGGGAAGCCAAAGATCAAATAATATTCGTGGTGACAGAAAGGTCATTGTCACCGCTTACGTTAAAAGAAACATTCTTTTTTGTCATTTAGTAAAACGCTTCGTAGAAAAGTATTCCCTTTGAATGAAATGAAAATTCAATGGTTTTTATACAGCGTATAAAAGAATGTCTTGTATTAGAACAAATTATGCCTCAATGAAAGGAGATTGAGACGAAGTCCCTTACCTCGTGTCCGACTTGACTTGATCATTATTTAATATCCCTAATAATAAACTAAAGTTAATTTATAATTGCTTAAGAACCTTTTTCAAGTTTATTATTCTTTTCATATCACTAATTACCATGTTACAAAAATTATGTAATCATTTATGTTAATAACTTTCGTTTTGTCGATATTGGGAACTTGAGTAAAAAATGAACACCTTATATTTAAAAGTTGTTCATGTGGTCAATAGTATATAATATCCAGAATTATATTCAGGATTTAGATATCATATATATAATATATATCCAGTATATACATGTATTTATAATATTACCTAACATTTTGAGGTAAGAAATGAAATGCACCGTTCATGGAGATGGTAAGCCGTACGTACGCATGAACGCTACTTTCATTTCTATTTCTTATTTTAATGGAAATAAAACATAATGATGCATAGGTATTTTATAATTACAGTATTATATAATATATAATATCATTAACACTATCCTTTATACATCCCACCTAAGTCATTAACGAGTCACATCACTTTAAGGGGGCGGTAGTCCGCACTTCTTCAAATTTGATTATCGTATTTACCCACTATGGAAACCATAAAGGCTTGATATAATTGGGAAATACATAAGCATAATGAAATAATAAGCATAATATATATCATATATAAATACAGTTCCATCATAATGGCCACCATGAGAGGTGGTAAGATGTAATTGAACAATCATCGTTTCGTGAGGCATTAGTTTTCCATCCACAGAAACATTATGTTCTTCATCCATTAGATAGAGGTGTGTGTATGTGTAGTTCGAATAATTCTTATAACAAAATACTATTATATTTAGGATACTGTTGTTGTTAAAAAAGAAACAAATAAAAAGATTTTAGGGGTTGGAGACGTAAAATAAATGAAAATAATTTAAGAGAAACGGTTACCTTTAATTTGGGTAACTCCTTTGGTTTGAAACAAATGGACTTCTTGAAGTGCCTTTTTCCTAATTTAAGGCTTATAAAGGGAGTATAGGGGTTTAGGGAGCTTATTTGGGCTTAGTTTGGATGAGCCAAATGGCTTGAGAGGTGTGAGTAATTGGGTAGAAGTGGTATCCTTTTACAAGGCAGAGGATGGGCTCTTTAGGAAAATGTGAAAATATTATTTTATAATATAATGATATTCTATTTATAATAATCCAAATATCATTATAGTCGAAGATAAGATGATTCATGGTCGAAATAAAATCCTAAAATCAGAATTGGACATGTTTTGGATAATATTTTAATCATTATAATCTTATTTATTTAAATGATTTATTAATGATGTAAGTACTCCATCATTATTATGTCATAAATACTTTAATTTATATGTTGTCTAAAAATTATAAAAAATAACATGATGTAGGAAATCATTTTATCATTACAATGAATATTTATAGTCTAAATTATGACTTATATAACACTATATAAAAATTAATTACTAAAAGATTTTTGTTAATGTCAATTTTGTCTTTACATTAAATTAATTAATCTAAATTGTCATTATCACACCCAAGTGGCTGAATGGGTCCCAAAATAGACCCAAAGATGCCCATGGTCGTAAATGACTCAACCAATAATGTTTGGAAAAGTGTTAAGATAATTTGTAATTATTATAATATTCTTTTTACCTTGAATTACCCTATTTACCTTAAACCGCGGTAAATAAAAGTCAAAAGTTACTATTCACCAAATATTATTTTCATCTTAATGAACCAAATTTTACTTCTTGATAACAATCATGTATGTCGGTTTTTTGAAATTCAATTCACAAAATTGGTAAAATTTAATTTAAATGAAAAAGTCAGTTTTTTTAACTACTACTAAGTGGTTTCACTATTCATCAAAAATTGAAGTTTTTTAGAAAAATACCAAAAATTAAGCCAAAGATATATTTAATATTCTGAATTCAGAAATCATTTCTATTTTGAAAAATTCAAAACATAGAAGTAGTATTAATTAATTTTAAAATTAGTTCCCGTTATCAAAACAAATAGCGTATTTTTAAGAAACAATAACTATCAAAAGATTGATACTTGTTTATATTCAATTTCAAAGTGAAATTAATTACAATGACAAAAATTGGATTAAATGGTAAAAATATATTATATTTACACTTTAAAACCAATTAATAAGATAATATAACAATATAAAAAACTATATTAAAACATAGTTTTGAATTAAAATACAATATTTTCACTATTCATTAAAAAAATGAACTTTATTGTAAAAATTCCAAAAATTTACACAAAGTAAATTTTGATGTCCCCATTCTAAATAAGGACTTTATTTGGTCATATATAATGTATTAAAGTGACCGAAACTATATTTAATAAAGGGTTCTCCATTAAAAGGTGATAAACCTGCCTTTTATTGTAAATTATGCTTAAAATTAGATTCGTTCACATTTTAAGCCTCTAACTTTTTATTGGATAATGAAAATACATTCAAAAAACATGTATAATCATATTGTAGTTATTTTCATTCATTCCTTCCAATAAAAAGGCAAGGAGTTAACTACCATTTAAAATAATAATATTATAATATTAGTGTGCAACGTAATATTTCAAAGAAACCCGTTGTTGTGTATCGGGTATGCTATCGAAAATAGAAACCACTTTATAGTAAAATTAATATATAATTTAAAAATATTAATCAATATGAAATATGACTTATTCTTTATTTATCTGGGATGTTACAAAAATTTACCCATATATTCTAAAAATTAAAAAATTCCCACATACGTTCACTAAATAACAATAGGAAGGAATAATATAAGTCAAATTAAGATCTATAAGATTAACCTATAGAATTAGAGGAAGATTTATTAACCACTTTTGATGAACTCTGATAGGTTAATCAAGGTTTAGAGAAGAATTTAAAACCTATATTGATTTGTACCTCTATAGTCCATGAAGAAAATGAGACATAAATATCCTTCCATAAATATTACCTGATTTCTTATGGATGAAAAGTACATCAAAATTCTCGGATTGGGTCCCAATGTGGATACCCATCACTTGGGATTTCATGAAGAGTAACGTGGATATAAGAAAATATCCATGATAATTAGTCCAACTCATGATTCTAATGTAGAATATGATGTTGGAAGTAAAATTAAAGTAATATTTATCTGAGAAGATCAATTCTTAAAATAGATTTTCAATATTTTCACTATCACGAATAATAATAATAATTGTCTTTGTTTTTTTGACATTAAGTATCTCAACTTATATTGTCTAAAGAACATCTTATGAAGCTACTGATTAATGTGAAAAATAGTTTTTAGGTTGTCTCTTTCATGGTTTGGTAATTTTTATATAATAAGATCATGATATATCCCATTTATGAGGATGAAACTTCCATTAGGATGCTTCAAGGAGTTATTACTATAAGATAATTCCCTTTAACATAATGAATCCTTGAGACACATATCATCATGACAGGAACCATTTATTTGTGTACTTTGTGGGGGTAAATGTGGGTTTTCATGATGATGAACTAGTGATGAATCCTTATAAGTTTTTATATAATCATATTGACCTTGAGGTAGTTGTTTATAATATATGGCAACACATTTTGAATATTAAACCAATAAAATGTGACTCTGGTGTAATATCATGGAAATTTATTAGTTTTGTGGTATGAATCAGTGACATCAATGAAGATCCTGATAAAACCAAGGCCATGATTTAAATTTCACCTCTTTGAAATCTTGAATAGTTAAGAGGACTCAAGGGTTATCATAAATACATCACATTTTTCAAATTCAACATAACTAAAAAATTATTTCCCCTCAAAAGGATAATGAAAAAGTGATTCACCTATCAATGGGAAGAATATACTTAGAAATATTTCGAATATTTCTTATTATACCTCCTACATCCACTTCTATTGAAGATACTAGTAGATGTTAAGACTCACATTATTTATATGTAGACCATGGAGTAATAATTTTTAACCCTTCTATCTCAGAAGAATATTTTGGGAAAGGAAAATAGTTTCAACTCCCTCATAAGAACTATACTCGATACTGAGAATTCCGACAATGATATCGATAAAAATATCTTGGAATTTTTCTTTTCAATTCAGAATCTAAGACATTATATGTAGAATCATGTGATTTATCTAGTTTCTCATGAAGTTATTATCAAGTACATCCCCAGTTTATTGATGTTAACTAGAATCATATCACAATGAGAAGTAATCCTATAATAGTTTAACATTAAGTTTGTGTCTCACAGGGTAGTTTATAGGTAGTAATTTGGTTTTATCCTCACAACATACCCTACTCTAGGAAGAAAACTAATGAATATATAGATCTCTAATGAGGAGTTTTTCCCATCCATAACATGCCCCAAATAATATCTATGTCCTTCTATGGGGCTCTTAGAGGCCTATATGGTGAATAATTTAAAATGAAAAGATAATTCCAATTTTCCTATGGATTATACTTCTCTCCCTAGTGAAGGTGTCTCTTTCGTATTATTTCTCACTATTATAAGGTTACAACAACAATGAAAAGGAATATCATACCCTCATTAAAGGCAAGGACTTAGCTCCATGATTAATGGTGGCCAAATTTAACATCATGGGTGATTTAGAGTTAGTGATAATGAAAATAAATAGTGGATATATGATTTGAAATGAATAATTAATACCCTTACTTGATTATTTTTTTGGGTTATGGATGAATTCCCCTTTGAGAATATAATATCTTATATCCCATGTTTGCAAAATGCCAATGTTAACGCATCAGATAATTTTGACACCATTAGAAGATCTAGACTAGGGTGAAATAATCATTCACATCACACATCACATAGTGTTTTTGATATTCTATAATATATATATGGAATAGATCAATAAAATAAATATTATTATTGACCAACATGATTCAATAAACTCACGTAAGGATACCATAATTGGATGGACGTTTCATGGAATTAAGTATCAATAAAATGGAATATTACAACTGGATCAAGATAATAAAAAACGTATCTCATGGAATTTTACAAATTTCATGCTTTAGAACATCTTGAGTACCCAAAAGTTTCATTATAAGTGACACTTTGATGACGTGTGAAGTGGATTATATTTTTCCTAGACAAGACATAACTCAACATTGAGTTTGAAGGACTTGGGACCTCCCCTGATAAAAATGGTTACTTTATACTATAAATTGATATATGACAAATTAAATTATTGGTCCCTTTATTTTTGAGCATGGTGTTTAACCCTTAGCTAAGTTAACATAGACTTATGTGCATTGTGGGATCTTGACAATAGTATTTCAAAGAGAAAGGTATTTTTTAGTCCACTCATATGTATTTCCGATGAATTTATTATTCCTTATAAATATGGAATCATAACTAAATTTGAAACTGTATTTATATATTAAAAGGGTGATTTACCCTAGGAGTGGTGGAAACCATGCTTATATCAGTGATCTAATTTTTAGGAAAAAGTGGTATAAAAAATTAATTAAAGTACTTATTTTTAATTTCATGATGAATCCTTTGAAACCCTAATATTACTCTTCAAATACAACATTAAGAACTCTCATTTGTGTTGGTATCAAAAACCATATATTGAGAGGGGAGTGAGAGAATGGCACATTGAGAGGACTCATGAAACACAAACTATATTCTATATCTGGATCATCAATGACATGTTATGTGAACATGATCTTCATTATTAAGAGATCCACGTGTGAGGTGGATCTTTTTTATCTTCATTTCTCCATAATATGTGAATTTTATAAAAAATGATGAATTAGTATTCTATATTCCTCATGAATAAATTAGGGTAATTATTATATTGATGATGGTGAATAAATAATCATGTAAATGATAAAATTAAATTAAATTTATAGTAATAATTTAATTTAATGAATAATTTCTCATAGATTGATTATAAATAATTTTCATTCAAATAATTGTTGAAATTTTTTTGGGAGTATTTACACTTTTATTATTAATAAATTTAATAAATGAACTTATCTTTAATAGGATCTCAATGCGGACTTCATATTTTAATATGTTTATCAAAAAATTTACATACAAGATTTTTCATCATTCCTAAAATTCTCTATCAATCCATGTTTTATGTTCTTAAGTGTGAACTGATGAAAATTCATATGTAGTGTTAAAAAATCCCCTCACTGACCATTCTTTTCTCATTTATTTGAATATTAGAAATTTATTTCCCATTAAAATTCAAAAATAAAAACACAAAATTGTGGTTTATCATTAAAAATAAAATTTTGGTGTTCATAGGTGGCTCTAGTAAAGTATATATTGACTATAGTGTGATGATACTATGATTGTGATAATGGTTTGGATGTTTATGGGTGATGGATGGGATGATAGGGCATGATGGGAGGAAACATGGTGGGGTAAAAGGGTACGATGGTGACATTAGTGGATGACGGTATATGTGGTATCATATGAAAAAGAAGGGAATGGTGGTGATTTCCATGTTTAGTAAGTGTTATTTGTTCTAGGTATAGTAGATTAGAGGGTGGTGGTTATAAAGGACATTGTGGTACATGAATATTGTGACGTAATGGTAGATCCCTAGACACCCGAAATTTTTGATCATTCAATGATGAGATGTAACAATACCAACTAAAAGGATGGTGGAGGTGTGGTATTCTTGAAGATAGGGAGGCCTGACCTCACAGAAAATTGGTTTCAGACAGGGCTATCCTGACCTGATCTGTGGTGGGGTGGCTATTACGTGTCGACAAGTATCATGTGTGGTAACCACATTCCCTTTCACTACACCATGTGTAGGTTGAGACATTCCTATTGGGGAATAAACACCCAACCCATTTCACTATGTGGTTCCCATATGACCTTCTTTTTTCCCATTTCTACCCTTGTGTGGTGTTTTTTATAAATCGTTCTCTATGTTTCTGATTTTGGATATTAAACAGCTTATCGTCGATATTTTTTCACATAATGTACAATAGAGTTATGTTTTCATCCATTTGACTCTATTTTCATAGTGATATAGTAATATCTTTATTTTATCTCTATATAGATCATGACTGGGTTTTTTCTTGGAAACTAGAGTGTTATCGAGTTTGGAGACCCACCATGGTATCCTGGTTGTGTTTGAGTAGATATTTTTTCACAATCCTTCAAGAGGATGGAAATCCCCCTTCATAAAAAGTGTGAAATATCATATACTATAAGATAATAAATGGCTGAGATCCCCCCTCCCATTTATTCGGGGTGCAGGATATTGTATTGGCATAGTTAATACACCTTGTCGAAAGAGATTGAATGGGGCATGTGAAGAAAATAAAAAAAATAAATAAATATTTCAACATTTTAGTTTAATATTAAATACATTTCAAAATAATAGACACCCAAGGAATGTAAATATTGAGTTTCACATGAGACTAAATATATGATCTTCCTATTTCAGGAATGATATCAATCAACTACCAAAAATAACTTATAATTATGTACACTTCTTAGACATGCCATAATTAACACCTCTCTCCATTACCGAGGGAGAGGAAACATAAGAAAGGGTTATCTCAAATGATCAATAAGGGTTACAAGAAATATATAAATCAATATAAAATAAGATTCTTAAAAGGGTGTGATAACATTCTCAAGTTAATGATCACAAAAAAAATATTCTTACCCCAAAAATATTATGTCAACATCTCAATAATAAATTCATTTTAAGACATATGATCAATAAAGGTGTTAAAATAGTGCTCATTTTTAAGATTCATAACATAACTGTGATGAAATATACACATAATAAATCATAATCATTTGAACATAGATAAATTAAATTAGGTTTAAACATAATCATGTGTCTATATATATAAAGTTTTATTTCTCACACATCAAAATGTGAAAAATATCATTGTAATGAGTTGAATGAATATTCTAGTGAGAAGAGATAGAAGAAATCATAATCACACATAAGTATGAGAACAAATATTTTACCAATAATGTCTATTCATATCATTATTATCTCGTGATCTCTAAATATCACTTCCCCCCATTAATGGGATGGATAAAATAGACCCAACCATCACATAAAAATAGTCATTTGTATAAATGTCACAGGACCATAAATCATTCATCATATAACCATAGTATAACCCATGAAAGATAAAAAAAATTAAAAAATCTCTTCATTATAATCAGTGAACATCCAGATAATGTAGAAGGATGGTATCACTAGATCATATCTATATAAAATCATAATTATCATCAATTGATTCCATCACAGATGACAGATATCATTAAAATATCTCTTTAATAATTATTGAGGAAAATTTATTTCCATTTAAAAATCACATATTGGAATTATTAAAAATTTACAAATATTAAGTAAAAAATATTATTTAGAAGGAAACTCAGAAATATATATTGCCTAAAATAATTTATGTGTTATGATGGCAGGAATTTTTTAAGTACTGTATGTTAAGAAAAATATTAATTTTACATTTCTTTAGTGAATAGTTCATAGTACATCATTCAGGAAACGAAAAGAAGAATAAATTAATTTTTTTTTAAAAAAGTCCAAAAATGGGTAAAAATTTAATTTATTAGTTATATTATATCATTAAAAATAACCAAACAAATTGTGAAAAAATGGGAATGTAAGAAAAATATTTTCGACCAAAGAGGAAATACATCTTTTTTTCATAAAAACATTTTCTCAATAATTTTGAAAATGAAAGAGATAAAAATGGTAGTATGAAATTATAATTTAATGAATAAATATAAGATAATATCAATTAACATGGATTATTAGATATGGATAATAAAATTTCTATAATTTAAATTCAACCATAAATAGTCCATACTAACATGGAATTGAAACATAAATCAGTTACAACAAGTCCTGTCTGGATGTGTACTCATTAAATCCTCATGTATAATATATATTTATTTATTATTAATATATTGAAAACCATAATAGTTTATTTTATATAATATATGATTTATTTATAACATTATATTACCATTTCATAAATCGTATTTTATTAAAATCACTGTTTTGGGTGATTACTGCTTCGTTTGTCATGCATGTTTCAATTCTCCATTCCCAGTCCTTATACTTTGACCACATTTCCATCATATATAAAAATTTAATATTGATATAAATATAAAATATATTCACTCTATTTATATATATTCATATATAAAAAGATGGTATAGAAAAATGAATTACACTGTTCATAGGGATGGTTAGTTGTATGTACGCTTGAATTTTTTTTTTCACATTTTGACTGATGGAATGAAAGAAAGGTAAAAATTAATTAACCTTATAGAATGAATAATATATATTTTATATCATATATTTATTATTAAATTTTATTTAATATTATCAGTTTAAAATGGATGTGAATACTGAATAACATCGCTTCGTGGTGGTGCTTGTCCACACGTACACACGAGCGACGTTATGGTTTTTCATCCGATGGGAATAAGGTGTATAATAGTTTTTAAATAATAATTATTATTATTTTTATTTATGATACTATTTAAATTATTATATAATGGATACTAGTGATGTCTAAGAGTTATAAGAAGAAATAAAATAAAAAATGCTCGGTTGAGACTTATACCTTTTTATTGAGAAACCTCTTTTTTCTAACACCTTAACCATTGAAAGGATGGTCTTTTGGAAATAAAAGAAGAAATATAATGTTGTAGAAGAATATATTCAGGTATTATTTGTTGTATTTCCTATGATATAAGGATAATGAAGTGGGGAGAGGAGATGAAATGTGGTATCTATTTATAGGGAATAGAAAGGTTATAGTTGGAATTACATAAAAAGTAAACAATATATATATATAATAATCATTTAAAATTGAACTGAGGGACCTCAAATTATAATATATTATGTTATATGGTTGAAAAAAAATATTTACATTTATATATATTTTCATTACAATTTAATCTATCCTATATAGTTAATCCACATTAAACTAATTTTTACATTAACCAGGATAAGTTAAATTTTTACAATGATAGCATAATAATTTGAATAGAAATAAAAGGGTTCTTGTAAATAAATTTGAAATTGAGGATTAATATTTTTAAATCTATTTTATCAGATTTAAATCATTTATATGTATAAATTACATTTAATATAACAACATGAAACCAATGAAAAATAATTTTTGAGGAAAATACATGGATTAATAGTAAAAATAATTTGACCATGACATAATAAAATAAATCATCTTCAATGTTTTATTTAAATAATAAGAAAATTAATTTTTTTAGATATTTGGGGACTAAAAACTATAATTTAATTTAATTCAAAGACACAAAATAATTTTTAATTTTAATAAATTATAATTTATCTTTAAAAACATCAATTTGGGATTGAAAATTGATAATAACGATTTTAAAAAAATTATTTTACATCATATGTGTAAATTTAGTCTAATAATAATCACCCAATAGGATTAAAGAAATTTTTTGTGTTTGTTTAATGTTTTAACCCATTGTTGTAACCTAATTTTACCTCTTTTATCGTGGTGAGAAATAATTAATATAGTTATTATTCACAATGAATGAAAAATAATTTTACTCTATTATGTAATATTAATTATATAAGGCCTCGGCGTTTAACCTTAATTAATATTGAATTAAATTAATAATTTACATTGAGGATCTTTTCAGGTTTAGAGTTTTAGAGAATTAAGACATAACTATTACATCTCAAAAGATTACAAAGTAGACACTTTTACTAAGTTTCCATTGAATAAAAACTCTTAAAAAGAAACATGTCTAGTTCCATGTTTTATATAGCATGACTTTCCCTTGATCCCATCCTTGACCCTATTCCACATTCAGTCCTATGAAAAACATTTCAAAAAACTTGGGGTGAGCATAAAAAGCTCAATAAGGGATACACAAAGAATGAAAACTGTTAGTTTATCAAAACAACAAGTAAACCATGTATACTTTATCAAAGTAATAATTTTCAGCTTTATGAAGTAGTAAAAACTCTTCACTGAATAAAATATCATTAATTACCCTTTTGTAACCAAAATATTACCATAAAACCCATATAAAGATCACATAACATATAAAGGTAACTTGTGACATAAACATACTTAAATCGAAAAACCATAGGATCGACTTCCACACATATCACTTAATGGAATATCCATACGGATGACTTCCATACCCAATGCATTGGAGGTTATAATGTAACCACGTTTCCTGGTATTCACGAAACTACCCTTCATATGGTTTATCATGTAACAACTCGCCAAATGTCTAAGTACCATTATAAAATCATAAGACATAAAACAAATATAATGTAAAGAAAACATTTCCAAACTTTAATCACAATATATCAGATAAATATATTGACATAACAAATCCATTATAAAACCCATTTTCAATACCAAAATACATAAAAGAGTATATGGTATTTATTTCATTTTAAAAAAATTACAGCTTGTTGAGGAAGCCAAAGACCAAATAATACTCGCGGCGGCGGAAAAGGTCGTTGTCACCGCGTACGTTAAAAGAAAAATTCCTTTTTTTCATTTAGTAAAATGCTTTGTAGAAAAATATTCTTTTTGTATAAAAGTAAATGTCAAGGGGGTTTATACACTGTATAAAATAAAGTTGTGTATAAAACGAAATATGACTCAATGAAAGGAGATTGAGACGAAGTCCCTTACCTCGGGTCCGACTTGACTTGATCGTTCTTTAAGGTCCTGAATAATAAACTTGACTTAATTTCTACTTGATTAAGAACCTTTTTCAAGTTCATTATTCCTTTTATATCACTTATTACCATGTTATGAACACTATGTATTTATTTAAGTTAATAATGGTCGTTTTGTTGATCCTTGGTACTTGAGTCAAAAACAAACTCTTTATAATTACAAGTTGTTCATGTGGTAAAATATCCATTATATCATGAATTATATTCATGATGTAGATATCATATATATCATATATATCCAGTATATACATGAATTTATAATATTACATAATCATTTAGAGGTATGAAATGAAATGCACCGTTCATGGAGACGGTAAGCAGTACGTACGCATGAGCGCTACTTTCATTTCTATGTCATAATAATGGAATTAAAACTAAATGAGAGACATGTATATTATAATTCCAAAATTATATTAATCATTTAGATGTAACATAAATCATATATATCCATTATATATATGTACTTATAATAGTACATTACATTTGGGGATAAGAAATGAAATGCATCGTTCATGGAGACGGTAAGCCGTACGTACGCATGAATGCTACTTTCATTTATATCTCATACTTTATGTAATTAAATAATAATGATATAAAGGTATATTATAATTCCAGTATAACATCATATATAATAACTTTAAATCCATCCTTTATAAGTCCCACATATGTCATTAACGAATCAAATCACTTTGAGGGGGCGGTAGTCCGCACTTCCTAAAATAAAGATATCACGTTTACCCATAATGTAAACCATAAAAGTATGATGTAAATGAAAAATAAAAATGCTTGAGAAAAACATAAAAATATTATATATATCATATATAAATATAGTGACATCTTAATGGCCACCTTTGAAGGTGTTATATGAGTGTTGAACAATCATCGTTTCATGGGGCAGAAATTCGCCATCCACAGAAACAGTATGTTCTTTAACCATTAGATGTAGGTGTGTGTATGTGTAGCTCTAATACATCACATATCAACATCCTAGTATATTGAATATACTGGTGTTGTTGAAAAATTAAGGAATAAAAAGAGTTTAGGGGTTGGAGAAGCAAAATAAAACATAAGAACACAAGAGAAAACACTACCTTCCAAACAGGTAACTCTTTTTGATTTGAGCTCAAAGGCTTCCTTGGGAAGACTTCTGCACAATGTGAGGCTTCTAGGAGTAATATAGGGATATGTATAGACAAAATGGGCAGAGCATGACCGAACCAAAGTCTTGAGAGGTGCGGGTAAGGTGGTAGAGGTGGGGGCCTTTTATAAGAGGAGAGGAGGGGCACTCCTGGAAAGTTATAAATGTTTACTTTATTATAAAATTATTTTAGGATTTTAAAGGTCCCACATTGAAATAATTAGAGGATAAGGTGATAAGGGTTTGAAATATACTCATCCAATAGGTCTTTGAAAAGTCTAAGTCTTAGATTTTACATTATATTTTCATTTTATTTAAATCGTTAAATAATGAGGTAATCACTGCATCATTATAGTGCCATAAATAATTTAATTTATTTAATGTCTAAAAATTATAAAAAAACAATAATGATGTAGGAAATCTTTTTAGCTTTATAATGAATATTTATAGTCAAAATTATGACCTGTATAACCCCATTTAAAAATTGTTTTATAAAAACAACTCATGTTTGTGACATTTTTAATTTTAACATTAAATAAAATGTTTTTAATGTCATTTTCCTACCAAAGTGGCTCCATGGGGTCCCCAATTTGACCCATGGATTGTCTCGGTCTTCGATGACACATCAAATAAGGATAGGACATGTGTCAAGTTCATTTCATATTATTAAAACATTATTTTTACCTTAAATTACACTAATTACCTCAAATCGCGATTAATAAACTTAAAAGTTACTATTCACCAAAAAATTATTTTTATCCCATTGAACCACATTTTACTTCTCAATGACAACCATGTAAGTCGGATTTTTGAAATTAAAATCATAGAGGTGGAAAAATTTCATTTAAACGAAAAATTAGTTTTTAAGTACCACTTAGTCGTTTCAATATTCATCAAAAATTGAAGTTTTTCATAAAAATACCAAAAAATTACCCTAAGCTATATTTGATATTCCGAATTCAAAAATGAATTCTATTTTTAAAAATTCAAAACATATAAGTTTCATTAATTAATTTAATAATTAATTCCCATTGTCAGAGCAAATAACATGTTTTTATGAAACAATAGGTATCAAAATATTGACACTAGTTTAAGTTTGATTTCAAAGTGAAATTAATTCCAAAAACCACTATTGTATTAAATGGTAAAAATATATTCTAATTTAACTTTAAAACCAATTCAAAAGATAATCTAATCATATAAGTAAATTATATTAAAAAGGGGTTTTGAATTAAAATACAACATTTTCACTATTCATTAAAAAATGAACTTTATCGGAAAAATACCAAAAATCTACAAAAAGTAAATTTTTATCTCCTGATTCTAAAGAAGAGTTTTATTTGGTCCAATAGAAAGTATAAGAGTGACCAAAACTATATTTAAATAAGGTTCTCCATGAAAAGGCGATAAGTCGACCTTTAGTGAATATTAGAGTTTCTCTGCCTAAAGTTGAATTCTTTTCTTATTTTAAGCATTTATCTTTTTATTGGACAAATGTTAAACCATTTAACAAACATATATAATTATATTTGAGTTATTTCTATTCATTCTCACCAATAAAATGGCTACGTGTTAACTACCATTTAAAATAATATTATTTTTTTACTAGTGTCCAATGTAAGATTTCAAAAAAAACACTTTGTTGTATATCGGGTACGCTATCGAACATAGCAACCCCTTTAAAGTAAAATTAATTTTTAATTAGTAAATGTTAATAAATATGAAAATTTATTATTCTTTATTTACCTGGAATGTTACATCCTTCCCCCCTTTTGAGATTTTCATCCTCGCAATTTTATTCACTTATCAAAATAAGTGGGGGTATTTATGAGCTCATAGCATTTTCAGATTCCCATGTTGCCTCTTCAACCATATGGTTTTTCCACAAAAACTATACCTGGTGAATTAACTTATTTCTCAACACTTTCTCTCTTCAGTCAATAATCTGGACTGGTTGTTCGTCATAAGAGAGATTCTCTTCCAACTGAACTACCTCTGGGCTCAAAACATGAGATAGATCTGGCATATACTTTCTCAACATTGAAACTTGAAAAACATTGTGTACCTGAGATAAACTCGGAGGTAAAGCCACTCGGTAAGCAACTAATCCAACTCTCTCTAGAATTTCATATGATCCAATGAACCTTGGACTCAGCTTTCCTTTCTTACCAAATCGCATCACACTTTTCCATGGTGAGACTTTGGGAAAAACATGATCACCTACCTCAAAAGAGAGATCCTTCCTCCTATTGTCTGCATAACTCTTCTGCCTACTCTGAGCTGTTCTCAAGTGTTTCTATATCAACTGAACTTTTTATGCCATCTCTTCTACCAATTCTGGTCCCATCAGCTTCCTTTCACCTACTTCATCCCAAAAAGCTGGAGTTCGACACCGCTTCCCATATAATGCCTCAAAGAGTTCCATATGTATACTAGAATGAAAACTTTTATTATATGAAAACTCAACCAAAGAAAGATGTTGGTCCCAACTTCCCTGATAATCCATAGAGCAAGATCGTAGCATATCCTCCAAGGTCTGAATTGTTCTTTCTGACTGGCCATCTGATTGCGGATGAAAAGTTGTACTAAAATTTAATTAAGTACCCAATGACTTCTTAAGGCCTTTCCAAAAGTTAGAAGTAAACCTGGGATCATGATCAGATACAATGAAGAGAGGAACTCCTTGTAACCTAACTATCACTTTAAGATACAAACGGGAAATTTGATCGAGAGAAAAAGTATCTTGTATAGGAAGGAAATGAGAAGATTTAGTTAAGCGATCAACAATAACCCAGATTGCATTATCACCTCGAGGTGTCTTCAGCAATCCCACAACGAAGTCCATGGATATATTTTACCATTTCCACTCTTGCACTGGTAAAGGATGAAGCATCCCTTTCGGTAACTGCCGTTTTGATTTAACCTGTTGACATGTCAAAAACATCACAGTAAAATTAGCAATATATCTTTCCATTCTGTCCCACCAGTAATACTCCCGAAGATATCTATACATCTTAGTACTGCCTGGATGAACTGAAAATGGAGAACTATGAGCTTCACATAACAAATCTCTCTTCAACTGTCAATCACATGGCACACACAATCTCTTCCCAAATCTCAAAACAAAATCATTATCAATATTGAATTCATGGAGCTTACCCTTTTGAACCAGCTCTACCTTTTTCTGCAACTCACTGTCTTGCTTCTCTTCTTTCTTGATTCTGTATGATAGAGAAGATTTCACTGATACCTGAAATAAAACAGAAGAACATCCTGCACCAAAAACTTTTATGCCATAGTTCATCAAATCCTTAACCAAAGGATATCATTCCAAACGTAGCATGGTTAATGAAGCATTACTTTTTCGACTCAAAGCATCAGCCACTTTATTTGCTTTTCCTGGATGGGAATGAATTGTATAATCATAATCCTTGATTAATTCCAGCCATCTCCTCTGTCTCATGTTCAGTTATTTTTGAGTAAATATATACATTAAACTTTTGTGATCGGTATATATTTCATAGTTTACTCCATACAAATGATGCCTCCAAATTTTTAAAGCGAAGACAACAACAGCTAATTCCAAATCATGTGTAGGGTAATTTACCTCATGAGTTTTCAACTGACGTGAAGCATATGAAAATACCTGATCATTCTGCATAAGGACACAACCAAGTCCTTTCAATGAAGCATCACTTTAGATAACAAACTCACCATTCCCGGAAGGTAGTGCCAAAATTAGAGCATTCACCAATATTCTTTTCAATTCCTGAAAACAGTCATCACATTCTTTTGTCCAAATAAACTTAACACCCTTCCGAGTTAGCTTAGTCATTGGACTAGATAACCTTGAAATTTTTCTAACAATCCTTCAGTAATACCCTACAAAACAAAGGAAGCTACAGATATCAGTTACATTTGTGGGTCTTGGCCATTCTTCAACAACTTCTGTTTTTACAGGATCAACAGTTATCCCATCTTTAGAAACAATGTGACCAAAGAAAGAAATTTGTTGCAACCAAAACTCACACTTGCTGAATTTCCCAAACAATTTCTTTTCTTTTAAGGTTTTAAAAATAACCCTTAAATATCTTTCATGCTCCTCTTTACTTTTAGAAAACACCAAAATATCATCAATAAACACAACCACCATTTATCACCTGATTCAACTGATTCATCACTGTAGTGAACTGCTCAATTCTAATTCCAACCATCTTTGGTTGCTGATTCGGAATGTCATTCTACTTAGTATGCCTTCCCAGAAAAGCTACTCTGTATCCTTTATGAAAAACCATTCTTAACCTAGAAATATCTTAGGAGAAGCAACATGGTAATATTTAAATGCTATTTCATTTCAATCATACAATAAATTAATTTATAATTTAACAATTTTCTAACTCCTAAATTTCTCTAAACCGACCTTTGATACCAACTATAAGGCCCCGACCTTAAACCTTACTTAATATTGAATTAAATGAAAAATTCACATTGAGGATATTTTCAGGTTTAGATTTTTAGAAAATTAGTACATAACTATAACATCTCAAAAGATTACAATGTAGACACTACTACTATGTTTCCATCGAATAAAAACTCTTAAAAAGAAACATGTCTAGTTCCATGTTTTATATAGCATGACTTTCCCTTGATCCCATCCTTGACCCTATTCCACATTAAGTCTTGTGAAAAACATTTCAAAAAACATGGGGTGATCATAAAAAGCTCAGTAAGGGATACACAAAGAATGAAAACTGTTAGTTTATAAAAAAACAAGTAAACCATGTATACATTATCAAAGTAATACTTTTCACCTTTATGAAGTAGTAAAAAATCTTCACTGAATAAAAGATCATTACTTACCCTTTTGTGACCAAAATATTACCATAAAACCCATATAAAGATCACATAACATATAAAGGTAACTTGGGACATAAACATATTTAAATGGAATAACAATACGGTCGACTTCCACACATATCACTTAATGGAATAGCAATACGGCCGACTTCCATACCCAATGCATTGGAGGTTATAACGTAACCACCCATCTTGGTATTCACGGCACCACCCGTCATATGGTTTATCACGTAACCACCCATCAAATGTCCAAGTACCATTATAAAATCATAAAAAATAAAACAAATATAATGGAAAGAAAACATTTCCACACTTTGATCACAATATATCACATAAATATATTGACATAACAAATCCATTATAAAAACAATTTTCAATACCAAAATACATAAAATAGTATATGGTATTTATTTCATTTTAAAAACATTACGGCTTTTTGAGGAAGACAAAGACCAAATAACACTCACGGCGGCGGAAAAGGTGATTGTCACTGCGTACGTTAAAAAAACATTCCTTTTTGTCATTTAGTAAAAAGATTCGTAGTAAAAGATTCCTTTTGTATAAAAGTAAAAGTCAAATGGGTTTATACACCATATAAAAGAAATTTGTGTATAAAATGAAATATGCCTCAATGAAAGGAGATTGAGACGAAGTCCCTTACCTCAGGTCCGACTTGACTCGATCGTTCTTTAAAGTCCTAAATAATAAACTTGAGTTAATTTCTACTTGCTTAAGAACCTTCTTCAAGTTAATTATTCCTTTTATATAAATTATTACCATGTTATGAGCACTATGTAATTATTTAAGTTAATAATGGTCATTTTATCGATCCTTGGTACTTGAGTCAAAAAGAAACTCTTTATAATTACAAGTTGTTCATGTGGTAAAATATCCATTATATCAAGAATTATATTCATGATGTAGATATCATATATATCATATATATCTAGTATATACATGCATTTATAATATTATATAATCATTTAGAGGTAAGAAATGAAATGCACCGTTCATGGAGACGGTAAGCCGTACGTATGCATGAACGCTACTTTCATTTCTATGTCATATTAATGGAATTAAAACTAAATGAGAGATATGTATATTTTAATTCCATAATTATATTCATCATTTAGATGGAACATAAATCATATATATCCATTATATATATGTACTTATAATAGTACATTACATTTGGGAATAAGAAATGAAATGCACCGTTCATGAAGACGGTAAGACGTACGTATGCATGAACGCTACTTTCATTTCTATCTCATACTTTAATGGAAATTAATAATAATGATATAAAGGTATATTATAATTCTAGTATAACATCATATATAATAACTTTAAATCCTTCCTTTATACATCCCACACATGGCATTAATGAATCAAATCACTTTGAGGGGGCGGTAGTGCGCACTTCCTAGAATAAAGATATAGCGTTTACCAATAATGGAAACCATAAAGGTATGACGTAAATGAAAAATAATGAAGCTTGAGGAAAACATAAACATATTATATATATCATATATAAATATAGTGACATCTTAATGGCCACCTATGAAGGTGTTATATGAGTGTTGAACAATCATCATTTCCTGAGGTAGAAATTCACCATCCACAGAAACAGTATGTTCTTTAACCATTAGATGTAGGTGTGTGTAAGTGTAGTTCTAATCCATCACATATAAACATCCTAGTATATTGAAGATACTGGTGTTATTGCAAAATAAAGGAATAAAAAGAGTTTAGGGGGTTGGAGAAGCAAAATAAAAAATAAGAACACAAGAGAAAACACTACCTTTCAAACGGGTAACTCTTTTTTATTTGATCTCAAAGGCTTCCTTGGGAAGTCTTCTGGCCAATGTGAGGCTTCTACGAGTAAGAGAGGGACGCGGAGAGACAAACTGTTTAGAGCTTGGCCAAACCAAAGGCTTGAGAGGTGTGGGTAAGGTGGTAGAGGTGGGGGGATTTTATAAGAGGAGAGGAGGGTCACTCTTGGAAAGTTATAAAAGTTTACATTATTATAAAATGTTTTTTGGATTTTAAAGGTCCTATATTCATCCAATAGGTCTTTGAGAAGTGTAAGTCTTAGATTTTACATTATCTTTTCATTTTATTTAAATCGTTAAATAATGAGGTAATCGATGCATCATCATGGTGCCATAAATAATTTAATTTATCTAATGTCTAAAAATAATAAAAAAACTATAATGATGTAGGAAATCTTTTTAGCTTTATAATGAATATTTATATTCAAAATTATGACTTGTATAACCCCATTTAAAAATTGTTTTAGGAAAACAACTCATGTTTGTGACATTTTTAATTTTAACATTAAATAAAAAAATTTAATGTCATTTTCCTACCAAAGTGGCTCCATGGGGTCCCCAAGTTGACCCATGGATTATCTCAGTCAGCCATTACACATCCAATAAGGGTAGGACATGTGTCAAGTTCATTTCATATTATTAAAACATTATTTTTACCTTAAATTACACTAATTACCTCTAATCGCGATCAATAAACTTAAAAGTTACTATTCACCAAAAAAATTATTTTAATCCCATTGAACCAAATTTTACATCTTAATGACAACCATGTATGTCGGATTTTTGAAATTCAAAACACATAGGTGGTAAAATTTCATTTAAACGAAAAATCAGTTTTTTAAGTACCACTTAGTCGTTTCACTATTCATCAAAAATTGATGTTTTTCAGAAAAATACCAAAACTTCACCCTAAGGTATATTTGATAATACGAATTCAAAAATGAAGTATATTTTAGAAAATTCAAAACATATATTTTTCATTAATTAATTTAATAATTAATTCCCACTGTCAGAGCAAAAAGCGTGTTTTTATGGAACAATAAGTATCAAAAGATTGACACTAGTTTAAGTCCTATTTTAAAGTGAAATTAATTCCAACGACCACTATTGGATTAAATGGTAAAAATATATTCTAATTTCACTTTAAAACAAATTCAAAAGATAATCTAATCATATGAATAAATTATATTAAAAAGTGGTTTTGAATTAAAATACAACATTTTTCACTATTCATTAAAAAATGAACTTTATCGGAAAAATACCAAAAATATACACAAAGTAAAGTTTGATGTCCCAATTATAAAGAAGAGTTTTATTTGGTCCAATAGAATGTATAAGAGTTACCAAAACTATATTTAAAGAAGGTTCACCATGAAAAGGCGATAAGTCGACCTTTAGTGAATATTAGAGTATCTATGCCTAATATTGAATTCTTTTCTTATTTTAAGCCTTTATCTTTTATTGGACAAATGTAAAACCATTTAACAAACATATATAATCATATTTGAGTTATTTCTATTCATTACCGCCAATACAACGGCTACGTGTTAACTACCATTTAAAATAATATTATTTTATTACTAGTGTGCAACGTAAGATTTCAAAAAAACTCTTTTTTGTGTATCAGGTACGCTATCGAATATAGCAACCCCTTTAAAGTAAAATTAATTTTTAATTCGTAAATGTTAATAAATATGAAAATTTATTATTCTTTATTTACCTGGAATGTTACATCCTTCCCCCCTTTTGGGAATTGCATCCTCACAATTTTATTCACTTATCAAAATAAGTGGGGGTATTTATCCCTCATAGCATTTTCAGATTCCCACGTTGCCTCTTTAACCATACAGTTTCTTCCACAAAACCTTTACCTAGTGAATTACCTTATTTCGTAACACTTTCTCTCTTCGGTCAAGAATATGGATTAGTTTTTCTTTAGAAGAGAGATTCTCTTCCAACTGAACTACCTCTGGGCTCAAAACATGAGATGGATCTCGCATATACTTTCTAAATATCAAAACATGGAAAACATTTTGTACCTGAGATAAAGTCGAAGGTAAAGCCACTCGGTAAGCAACTGATCCAACTCTCTCCAAAATTTCATATGGTCCAATGATCCTTGGACTCATCTTTCCTCTCTTACCAAATCGCGTCACACTTTTCCATGGTGAGACTTTGAGAAAAACATGATCACCTACCTCAAAAGAGAAATCCTTCCTCGTATTGTCTGTATAACTCTTCTCCCTGTTCTGAGCTATTCTCATGTGCTTCTGTATCAACTGAACTTTTTCTGCCATCTCTTCTACCAATTCTGGTCCCATCATCTTCCTTTCACCTACTTCATCCCAAAAAGCTGGAGTTCAACATCGCTTCCCATATAATGCCTCAAATGGTGCCATCTGTATACTAGAATGAAAACTGTTATTATATGAAAACTCAACCAAAGAAATATGTTGGTCCCAACATCCCTCATAATCCATAGAGAAAGCTCGTAGAATATCCTCTAAGGTCTGAATTGTTCATTCTGACTGCCCATCTGATTGAGGATGAAAAGCTGTACTAAAATTAAATTCAGTAACCAATGTCTTCTGAAGGCCTTTCCAAAAGTTAGAAGTAAACCTGGGATCACAATTAGATACAATGGAGAGAGGAACTCCATGTAACCTGACTATCTCTTTAATATACAATTGGGAAAGTTGATCTAGGGAAGAATTATCTCGTATAGCAAGGAAATGATCAGATTTATTCAAGCGATCAACAATAACCCAGATTGCATTATTACCTCGACGTGTCTTCGGCAATCCCACAACGAAGTCCATGGATATATTTTCCCATTTCCACTCGGGCGCTGGTAAAGGATAAAGAATCCCTTTCAGTAACTGCCACTCTACTTTAACCTGTTGACATGTCAAACACTTCACATTAAAATTAGCAATATCTCTTTTCATTCCATCCCACCAGTAATACTCTCGAAGATCTCTATACATGTTAGTACTGCCTGGATGAACTGAAAACAGAGAACTATGAGCTTCACATAACAAATATCTCTTCAATTGTGAATCACACGACACACACAACCTCTTCCCAAATCTCAAAACAAAATCATTATCAATATTAAATTCAGGAAACTTACCCATTTGAACTAGCTCTACCTTTTTCTGCAACTCACTATCTTGCTTCTGTGCTTGCTTGATTCTGTCTGATAGAGAAGATTTCACTGATACCTGAAACAAAACAAAAGAACATCCTGCACCAAAAAATTCTATTTCAAAGTTCATCAAATCCTTAACCAAAGGATCTCGTTCCAAACATATCACGGTTAATGAAGAATTACTTTTTCTACCCAAAGAATCATCCACTTTATTTGCTTTTCCCGGATGGTAATGAATTGTACAATCATAATCCTTGATTAATTCCATCCATCTCCTCTGTCTCATGTTCAGTTCTTTTTGAGTGAATATATACTTTAAACTTTTGTGATCGGTATATATTTCACAGTTTACTCCATACAAATGATGCCTCCAAATTTTTAAAGCGAAGACAACAATAGCTAATTCCAAATCATGTGTAGGGTAATTTACCACATGAGTTTTCAACTGACATGAAGCATATGAAATTACCTGATCATTCTGCATAACAACACAACCAAGTCCTTTCAATAAAGCATCATTGTAGATAACAAACTAACCATTCCTAGAAGGTAGTTCCAAAACTGGAGCATTCACCAATCATCTTTTCAATTCCTGAAAACAATCATTACATTCTTTTTTCCAAATAAACATAACACCCTTATGAGTTAGCTTAGTCATTGGACTAGATAACCATGAAAAATTTCTAACAATCCTTCGGTAATAGCCTGCCAAACCAAGGAATCTACGAATATTAGTTACATTTGTGGCTCCTAGACATTCTTCAACAACATTTGTTTTTTTAGGATCAACAGTTATCCCATCTTTAGAAACAATGTGACCAAGGAAAGAAATTTGTTGCAACCAAAACTCACACTTGCTAAATTTCCCATACAATTTCCTTTCATTTAAGGTTTGAAAAATAACCCTTAAATATCTTTGATGCTCCTCTTTACTTTTAGAAAACACCAAAATATCATCAATAAACACAACCACCATTTATCACCTGATTCAACTGAGCCATCACTGTAGTGAACTACTCAATTCTGATTCCGACCATCTCTGGTTTCTGATTCAGAAATTCATTCTACTCAGTACGCCTTCCCAAAAAAGCTGCTCTATTTCCATTATGAAAAACAATTCTTAACTCATAAATATCTTAGGAGAAGAAACATGGTAATCTTTAAATGCTATATCATCTCAATCCTACCATAAATTAATTTATAATTTAACAATTTTCTAACTCCTAAAGTTGTCTAAACTGACCTTTGATACCAACTATAAGGCCCCAGCCTTAAACCATACTTAATATTGAATTAAATGAATAATTCAAATTGAGGATCATTTTAGGTTTAGATTTTTAGAGAATTAGGACACAACTATTACATCTGAAAAGATTACAAAGTAGACACTTCTACTATGTTTCCATAGAATAAAAACTCTTAAAAAGAAACATGTTTAGTTCCATGTTTTATATAGCATGACTTTCCCTTGATCCCATCCATGAACCTATTCCACATTATGTCCTATGAAAAACATTTCAAGAAACGTGGGGTGAGCATAAAAAGCTCAGCAAGGGATACACAAAGATAGAAAATTGTTAGTTTATCAAAACAACAAGTAAACAATGTATACTTTATCAAAGTAATACTTTTCACCTTTATGAAGTAGTAAAAACTCTTCACTGAATAAAAGATCATTACTTACCATTTTTTAACCAAACTATTACCATAAAACCCATATAAATATCACATAACATATAAAGGTAACTTGGGACATAAACATACTTAAATGGAATAACCATACAGTCGACTTCCACACATATCACTTAATGGAATAGCCATATGATCGAATTCCATACCCAATGCATTGGAGTTTATAACATAACCACCCGTCCTAGTATTCACGACACCACCCATCATATGGTTTATCAAGTAACCACCCGTCAAATGTACAAGTACCATTATAAAATCATAAGACATAAAACAAATATAATGGAAAGAAAACATTTCCACACTTTGATCACAATATATCACATAAATATATTGACATAAAAAATCCATTATAAAAACCATTTTCAATACCAAAATACATAAAAGATTATATGGTATTTATTTCATTTTAAAAACATTACGGCATTTTGAGGAAGCCAAAGACCAAATAATACTCGCAGCCGCAGAAAAGGTCGTTGTCACCGCATACGTTAAAAGAAACATTCCTTTTTGTCGTTTAGTAAAACACTTCATAGAAAAAGATTCCTTTTGTATAAAAGTAAATGTCAAAGGTATTTATACACCGTATAAAAGAATGTTGTGTATAAAATGAAATATGCATCAATGAAAGGAGATTGAGACAAAGTCCCTTACCTCGGGTCCGACTTGACTCGATCGTTCTTTAACATCCTGAATAATAAACTTGAGTTGATTTATACTTACATAAGAACCTTTTTCAAGTTCATTATTCCTTTTATATCACTTATTACCATGTTATTAACACTATGTAATTATTTAAGTTAATAATGGTGGTTTTGTAGATCCTTGGTACTTGAGTCAAAAATAAACTCTTTATAATTACAAGTTGTTCATGTGTTAAAATATACATTATATAAATAATTATATTCATGATGTAGATATCATATATATCATATATATACAGTATATACATGCATTTATAATATTACATAATAATTTAGAGGTAAGAATTGAAATGCACCGTTCATGGAGACGGTAATCCGTACGTACGTATGAACGCTACTTTCATTTCTATGTCATATTAATGGAATTAAAACTAAATGAGAGATATGTATATTTTAATTACTGAATTATATTAATAATTTAGATGTAACATAAATCATATATATCCATTATATATATGTACTTATAATAGTACATTACATTTGGGGATAAGAAATGAAGTGCACTGTTCAGGGAGACGGTAAGTCATACGTACGCATGAACCCTACTTTCATTTCTATCTCATACTTTAATGGAAAGTAATAATAATGATATAAAGGTATATTATAATTCCAGTATAAAATCATATATATAATAACTTTAAATCCATCCTTTATATGTCCCACATATGGCAATAACGAATCAAATCACTTTGAGGGGGCGGTAGTCCGCACTTCCTAAAATAAAGATATCGCGTTTACCCATAATGGAAACCATAAAGGTATGACGTAAATGAAAAATACAGAAGCTTGAAAATAACATAAACATATTATATATATCATATATAAATATAGTGACATCTTAATGGCCACCTATGAAGGTGTTATATGAGTGTTGAACAATCATCGTTTAGTGAGGCAGAAATTCGCCATCCATAGAAAAAGTATGTTCTTTCACCATTAGATGTAGGTGTGTGTAAGTGTAGCTCGAATACCTCACATAAAAACATCCTAGTATATAGAAAATACTGGTGTTGTTTCAAAATAAGGGAATAAAAAGACTTTAGTGGGTTGTAGAAGAAAAATAAAACATAAGAACACAAGAGAAAACACTACATTACAAATGGGTAACTCTTTTTGATTTGAGCGCAAAGGCTTCCTTGGGAAGACTTCTGCCCAATGTGATGATTATAGGATTAAGATAGGGATTTGGAGAGATAAAATGGGTAGAGGGTGGCCAAACCAAAGGCTTGAGAGGTGTGGGTAAGGTGGTAGAGGTGGGGGCCTTTTATAAGAGGAGAGGAGGGGCACTCTTTGAAACTTATAAAAGTTTACTTTATTATAAAATGATTTTCGGATTTTAAAGGTCCCAAATTGATATAATTCGAGGATAAGGTGATAAGTGTTCGAAATATACTCATCCAATAGGTCTTTGACAAGTGTATGTCTTAGATTTTACATTATCATTTCATTTTATTTAAATCGTTAAATAATGAGGTAATCGCTGCATCACCATGGTGCCATAAATAATTTAATTTATTTAATGTATAAAATTTATGAAAAAATATAATGATGTAGTAAATTGTTTTATATTTATAATGAATATTTATAGTCAAAATTATGACTTGTATAACCTAATTTAAAAATTGTTTTAGTAAAACAACTCATGTTTGTGACATTTTTAATTTTAAAATTAACTAAAAAGTTTTTAATGTCATTTTCCTACCAAAGTGGCTCCATGGGGTCCTCAAGTTGACCCATGGATTTTCATGGTCGGACATGACACATCCAATAAGGTTATTACATGTGTCATGTTCATTTCATATTATTAAAACATTATTTTTACCTTAAATTACACTAATTACCTCTAATCGTGATTAATAAACTTAAAACTTACTATTCACCAAAAAATTATTTTAATCCCATTGAACCACATTTTAATTCTTAATGAAAACCATGTATGTTGGATTTTTGAAATTCAAAACACAGAGGTGGAAAAATTTTATTTAAACGAAAAATCAGTTTTTTAAGTACCACTTAGTCGTTTCACTATTCATCAAAAATTGAAGTTTTCAGAAAAATACCAAAACTTCACCCTAATATATATTTGATATTTCAAATCCAAAAATGAAGTATATTTTACAAAATTCAAAAAATATAAGTTTAATTAATTAATTTAATAATTAATTCTCGATGTCAGAGCAAATAGCGTGTTTTTATGAAACAATAAGTATCAAAAGATTGACACTAGTTTAAGTCCGATTTCAAGGTGAAATTAATTCCAATGACCACTATTGGATTAAATGGTAAAAATATATTCTAATTTCACTTTAAAACAAATTAAAAATATAATCTAATCATATAAGTAAATTATATTAAAAAGAGGTTTTGAATTAAAATACGACATTTTTCACTATTCATTAAAAAAAATGAACTTTATCGGAAAAATACCAACAATCTACACAAAGTAAATTATGATATCCCGATTCTAAAGAAGAGTTTTATTTGGTCCAATAGAAATTATAAGAGTGACCAAAACTATATTTTAAGAAGGTTCACCATGAAAAGGCGATAAGCCGACCTTTAGTGAATATTAGAGTATCTATGCCTAAAATTTAATTATTTTCTTATTTTAAGACTTTAATTTTTATTGGAAAAATGTAAAACCATTTAACAAACATTTATAATAATATTTTAGTTATTTCTATTCATTCCTGCCAATACAATGGCTACGTGTTAACTACCATTTAAAATAATATTATTTTATTACTAGTGTGCAATGTAAGATTTCAAAGAAACTCTTTGTTGCGTATCGGGTACGTTATCGAACATAGCAACCCCTTTAAAGTAAAATTAATTTTTAATTCAAAAATGTTAATAAATATGAAAATGTATTATTTTTTATTTACTTGGGATGTTACAAATTATAATGATAAAAAATGAAGATTAAATTTTACAAAATTCAATTTGTTGAAGTGTATGAATTTAATTTAAAATTTAACTTGTAAAACAAGATTAAAAACGGTTTTCCAGAAAAAAATGTATTCTTATGTATAAAATGTTTTTATACAAAAATCCAAAAAAATATTCTTTTTAAATTAATTTAATAATTACTAATTTAATTGAAATAATTTTAGGAAAAATGTGAGTTTTAATAATTCTTGAAATGAAAATACATTTTTCATTAAAAATTAATATTTTCATTATTTATTAAAAAATCATTCCTTTCAAAAAATATTCAAAATATAAATCTAAGGTAATTTTTGTATGATGGTTTCAAACAAAATTAAAAATTTTAAAACATGTTCTCTATAAGGGATAGAAATTAATTAATCAATTTTTTCAAAAAAAGAAATAAAATTCTATTTTAAGGGAAAAAATATGTTTTAAGCATATGTAGACATTACTAAAAATTGTGTTCTTAGTTATAAATATGGATGATTTATTAATAAAATTTACAAGTATTTTTTATAATTTGGTAAATATAATTCATACCTCCAATGTTAATGGCTAGGTTATAACAGTCATGTTTGAATAATAATTTAGTATATTGTTGTTCATTTAAACATGTTGTTGCATGTAACACAAGGTATCAAAGAAATAAAATTTACTAAAATAAAAATATATCTTAAGATCATGGGTCAGGAAATTATAACCCCCTAAAAATTAATTTCACCATATAAATTTTATTTCACTAATACAAATAATTGAATATGTCATTATTTCATCACATGATCAAGTTCCCATGTAGCATCATTGAATTTCGAATTCCTCTAGGGAACATTAACCATGTGAGTAGTCTTGTTCCATATCACATTATCACTATGAACTAAAATTTATAACATTTATTCTTAATTGGAAATATCACACTCCAGTAGTAAAACCTTATATATTAGTACATGTGAATGGTTAGGTATATACTTCTTCTGTGGAGATACTTGGAAAACATCATGAACATGAAAACGATTTTGGATAAGTGCTTAGAGATAAGCTAATTTATCAACTCTATCAAGAATATAAATAAGGAAAATATAAATATTGATCAAAAATCCATTGCTTCTCAATATCATACATTATTCCATGAGTAAAATCATGGGAATACCTTCTCCTTAACATCAAATTCTAGCTCCCTCCAACTATTTTCAACATAATTATTTTGTCGAATCTGAGATGCCATAATGTGTTGTTGAATGGAATTAACCTATTACATCATTTCCTAAGACAACATAGGTCCCAATTACATTATTTCTTAAACTATATCCTAGAATTGTTTCATCATACACTTCCATTTATAGAGGGATTCATATAGATCCATATGATTATTTGAGTGAATGTTATTATTGTATGAAAACTCAAATTGTATAATTTTTAACCAAACCACATTTGATATACATAGAACAATATATAATTACATACTATAGGTATTAAATGGTTCTTTTAGACTATCCATCTATCTATGTCTAATAATAAATAGTTAAAATTAAATATGAATTCGTATGTTATTGAAGACATTTATAGAATTTCGTGGTAATCCTTGGATTATGATAATGTAAAATATAATGTGGCAATCCATATATCCTTACTACTTATTTAATGTATATTATGATATTTTTATGAAGAGATTAATATTCACTAATAGAAATAATGTGTTTTGTGTTCATAATTTGAAAAACTATAACCCAAATAGCATTATGTCCTTTAAAATTTTTATGGATTCTGATAACCAAATCCATAGAGATGTTTCCCCATTTTTATTTTGATATGGGAATTGGTTGTAAGATACCCATATATTTTTGTTTATCAGTCTTAAGTTACTGACATACCATGCATCAAGATACATACTCTACAATATCTTTGTCCATGTTTTCCCACTATAAATACTCTTTCTAAACATTGTAAATATTTTACTTCCATGATTAATAGAGAATGATGAAATATGAGATTCATCAAAAAAATTACATCTTTAGTAATGCAATTTAAGAGAAACATACATGGTTTTGAACCCATAACATTCCATCAAAATCAATTTGGAACATAGGTGCCTTTCTCATAGTCTTTGGAAACTATAAATCTATCTTTAGTTCCACTTTAATCTTCACATGTACATATGGTCAAAATATTATTTGAGAAAGATATGATCCCTCTACTTCCTTAATGATTCTATGGTCAATCCTTTAGAAATATAGAAATATTGAACCCTTTGGGATCCTTATCACAAAGAAACTGTAATGTTCCTTTCAATTTAGATCATTTGTTTCCCTAATATCTTTATTGGGGTAGTAATGTATTGATCATTCATTATGTATAATAAAACCCAATTATCTTCTCTGGTGCACATTCTAATTTATTTAAGTGAATATATTATTTCTGATTTTATGATTATTATTTATGTCACAACTTTCTCCATAAAGATAATACTTCTATATAATTAATAAAAAAATTACCATAAGTAACTCCAAATCACAGTCTAGGTAATTTTCTTATTATCCATTAATTATTGTGAGAAATAAGTAATAAAAATACCATAATGCATGAGGAGGCTTCCCAATACCTTCTTATCTACATCAAGAATCATCACAAAACCTCCCCCACCATAGGTTAGTAATAGAATAGGTGTTCTTACAAACATTTTTTCAGTTCCTTGAATTCTTCTTCATATTCAACTATCCAAAGGAACATGTCTAACATTAGAGTTAACATGGTCAGTAGATTATATATGTATTATAAATTTTCTAAAAATCATCGATAAGTTCTATCTGACCAAGAAAACTATAGATATTAGTCATAGGAGTCATTCTGGGCTAATGATTGTTATCTTTTATTTCTTTTACGGATCCACCAATATACCCTTTATTGACATGGTATGACTGAATGATCAAACTTTCTATATCCAAAATACAAACTTGTAAAATTATAAATATAACTTCTCCTTTCTCAATTAATTTAGCACAATTCTCAAATGATCTTCATGCTCTTCCTTTCTCTCTAAAAATATAAGAATATTATAATAAAGACCACCAAAAACTGATCATAGTAACATATAATGATTTTATTCATAAAATACATTAATATAACTTAGAAATTAGAATTCCCAAATATAATCACTTCAAATTCATAACACCCATACCTCACATAAAAATCTCTCTCGAGTATATCCTCTTTATTAACCAATAATTTGCAATATAAAAGAATTAAGGTCAGTCCTGGAAAAGTATTTATATCCTCATAATTGATAAAAAAACATCAATATTGGGTATTTTATACCTGATATTAACAATGATATTGATATATTCCCAATAATCAAGAAAAAGGCACACTGAACCATCTTTCATTGAAAAAAAGGAAGAGGCGCACCCTATTGTGACACAACAGTACATATGAATCCCCAAAAAATATTCTTGTAGATTCACTTCTTAAATTTGTTTAACTTAATCATACCCATTTTATATGCAGTATATATAATAGCTGTAGAACTTGGTATGAGTTGTGCTAAAAATATAACTTTACGATTTGGTGGAATTCTAGGAAAATTATCAAGAAATACGTTAGTATAATCTTGATAGGTATATCTTTTATCATTAGTTTCTCCCCAATTATTCAAGATAAAAATACCTCTTGAATAGAATGTAAGAACCACAAAATGGAAGTAATTTCCATTAGAATTCATATACATCCTTGACAAAAATATGTTCATGGGTTGGTTTGGAATATCAAATGTGACTTTTTTTCCCTAAAAATTAACATGAGGTCTATATAGATAGATTCAATCCATGCTAAAAAGCACATAAAATTCAACTAGAGGATGAATCAAAATACTTATATGAATCAAATTCCAAAAAACATCTATTGGAGAAGAGATAAAAACTTTATATGAAAAAATAACATTTCTTGGAGTTTCCACTACTAACTCAACATCTCCAAATTGAGGGGGTGACCTGATAACCGTAGAAAATTTTTCATATTTAAAAGATAGGGAATATATTTAATCAAATAAAATATTCATAGTTCTATAGTGGATGGAAAGTGTACCTTTTCACCAAATAGTTATCCTAAACCACATCATTCGTGATAGAAATGTCATTCCATTATCATTTTTCTTTGGTGATTTTTGAGGCCCACCAACTTCATTGGGTCTTGAGATTAGGTCATGAATTTATATGATACCCAATCACCGTTCATTTAAAACATTGTACTTCATTGGTCGAATCTTCCATCTCCTATATGTTATTTTCATTCATTTTTATAATATTTCAACAATCACATGTTTTATGGCTAGACTTCAAACATTTTAATAAATTTATAGTTCCCTTAGGATAATTGGGAGAAACATATTCCTCAAATTTTTAGCACGTTGGTGGTAGAAATTTATTCCTACTGTGATATTTACCATTCCAGATTCCATGAAGCTCCATTTTTCTCTTCCCATCATTAAAAACAATAAAAATTGATCCCAATATTCATTTTGAGCTTTATGGGACAATTAATTATTAATTAATAGTTACCAATAGCTATTAAGGATAAATCCATTCAAAGACATTATTTTATGAAATTAATGAATTAATAATTCTTTTTGCATTAGCTGTATTATAATGTTAGAATCCTATATTGAAATTATTGTAAAGTTATTTTTTTATGTACTAATTGATTCATCATAAATATATTTCAACTCTATAAATACCCTTTAAATCATAGTACAAAGAGTTTGAAGAAATTATTTATTGTGAAATAACATCTTAACCTCCTCCCATTCCATGAAATATATTTCTCCCTCTTTCAATATGTTTTTAATACGAGTCCACCATTGATAATCTTTTTCTTATAAGTGATATAATACTAAAACAACGTCCCATTGTCCAAAAACAGAACAATAATAAATATTTTTTTCCATCACATTGATACCATTCTAGAAAAATAGTGGATCAGATGAACTATAAATGGATGGTAGACTTTGTTGCATCAAAAGGCACAATGCCACATTTCTCTTTCCTTGGTGAATTCTGAAACTCCACTTGATGCACATTACCATTCCTAGTTTTAAAAAATTGAGTTAATAAAGTCACATGAAACTACCTCACATCTCTCAAACCATTCAATTATTCTTAAGGATATTAATTTCATAGACCATCACATCCCGTGATTCCTTATTGTTCCATCCATTGACTAAAACCTAAAACATAATGTAGTTATAAATAAATAATAATAATAATAGTGAATTAAAATATATTAATTAAAATAAACTCTTGAGATTTCCTAATTTATAAAACTCACTTATCAACCTACTACACTTTAGGTTATATCTAGGTCCTCTATGCGTATATTAAAATATATCATAACAGTTCATAAGGAAATTGTGAGTTAACACAAGAATATCGCCAAAGAGTCTCAAAATAGGTGTATAGTAAAAGAACAATCACCATACACATGAATGATGGACGAGATATAATTGACCAACTCTTTTAAGTCTTATTACCCCTAGACACATGTATTCCAAAACCACATCCACTTGATGGTATAGATTGGGATATATTTTTAGGAAAATAATATAATATCTTATTTACTAAAACAGTAGTATATTATCCTATACTAAGACATATCCTATGTGTTTCTAATAAATTTTTATATTTATAATCTCAAAATATTAACTTTACCTTCCTCTAATACAATGTAATTAAATCTTATCACAATATAAATAATTATTGAATCAATTTAGATCAATATTCAATACAATTCACATTATTACATTCCTAAGGATCATAAAATGTAATGTTATTTAGAGCCTAGATACATAATTTTATTATCTCATGAAATGTCTCCAACATAACCAATAATATCTGCCTACATATTACTCTTTGTAGACATATCCTACATAGAAACCTTCTTCATTACCTTAGGAAAGTAAAAATAATAAGGGGTGCGCTTAGATGATGAGTGTGGGAAAACATGGGGAAAATAAATCATTATAGAATAGGATGATCATTATGGTATGATAACATATTCATGTGAATGTTATCAACATAAAATGTTCATACCTATAAATTCTAAAATTATAAGATCTATAATAATATCATTTCAAGAAGATTGATTAATAACTGAGTAAAATTAGTAATCATTATTCGAGAGTCATAATATATGAATGATTCATCCTAATCATAATAAATAATAATCTTATTAGCATTACTATATGAAATCATTTCCATCTATAATATTGTTATTACAACTAGAAATAATTCATACTTACACATCAAAATGTGAAAAATTCTATTAAAAATCAAGTCCACACATATAACAATGAGTATTATTATCAGAAATCATAATCGAATATCAATATGTGAACAAATATATTAATAATAATGTCCATTAATAGCATCATCCTATCAAGAGATAACTGTATCACATTACCCAATTCATTGGATGTTTATTACATACGCATTCATCGTATAATCATAATCTAATAACCTAAATTTGATAATATCATAAACAATTCACCACATCACCCAATAATAACCCATGTAAAATAGATGGGTTTCATTAACATCTCATAATTATAGTCAAAGACAATCTAGAGAGTGAAAAATAATGGTATCATTAGATCATGTCATCAAAAAATCCAAATTATCATCAAAGTATGTCATTAAAGATCAACGAGTTATTTAAACAATCTGTGGAATAGTTATCAAGGAAAATTCAATTTAATTTGGAAATCACTTATTTTAAATATAAAAAATTACCTAATATTAAGGGAATTTTTTTTGAAGAACCATGTAAAATTTTAAATTAAACTTCAACAATTTGAGTGGTCTTGATTATGGGATATTATGTACATGAATTGTATTCAAAAACAATATTTTAATTATCATTTTTTGAGTAAATAGTTAAAATGGACTTTTTAGAAAAATGAAAAGAAGATTCATTTTAATCTATTTTTTAAAAAGACATACATGTGTAAAAATGAAATTTATAAATCATAGGAGAATATTAAAAACATTCTTGAAAACATTTTATAGAAAACATGTGTGGGGACCAAGTTAGATGGATGTTTTTTTGGATGATAATAAAAGTTCGTGTTGATTTTTTGTATTTTATTTTCAGTATGAAAAAATAATTTCACTTTTTATGTTTTGGTGAAAGGACAATAGGAATGAAAGAGGAATCATAATTAGAATATCCAATGATGTGTTGATAAGAAGGTTCATTTGTTTCAGTTTTCTTTTATGGAAATGTTTTATGAGTGAATATGTTCACCAGGCTCGACTATGGTCTAAAAAGTTAATGTTTCAATTGGTATGAGAAGCTGTTTTAGAGTTTTAATTTATTCAAAATAAATCTGATGATTTTTCTATTCATCTAATTATCAAATATCATACATTTTCTAGGAAACTTGTTATTCAAGCCGTATGGAAGAAAGGTGGAAAGTATCAGTATTCTTGGGAAGAAAAAATGTACTAAAAGGATAAAATTTCATATAAAATATATAATTTATGTTAGGTAGCCCTATTACAAAATTACAAGTTCTAAAATTATTGAGGATGTCATTATTTTAAGAATAATTCTTTTTAAGATAAAAGGATGAAGAAACAGAATCCACATCTTGGTTCATCTGTGTAATCTTCAATGAAGGCTAAATTGTTTAAGGACTAAGATGTTTTAAGTTGATATTTTTCTAAATCACCAATTGACTAATCAATTAGACAAACATTCCATCATACTATCTAATTGATTAAATGAAAAAATTCACAATGTCATTCTTCAGTTGGGAAATCAGGAAAAAAGAATCCATTTTTGAACCTGGTTTATCAGATACTGGGTTCTAATGATCCATCAGTGGAAGAATAAGACTGATGTTCATGAAGATCTAGTAATAAGAGTTGTTGGAACTAATGAGTAAGTGGAGATTTTTGGGACCAATATTTTGGAGTTTATTCCCTAGAACTAACTTATGTGTAATTTATGATAACATGTATTCATATTTTTGAATATTAATAAACCACTTATCATACCATTATTTCTCTTCAGTGTAACGCAGTATGTGACAATGTCCTACGAGTAGTTTTATTACCAAAAAATCATTGGAGTTCCCAGCTATTATGATAAATTAGAAGTGTTATTCCACTATTTAATAATATATGTTCTATATCCAGATGATATAATTTTAGGGACAGAAAGGATACAATCTATCATGATTTAGGACTCATAGGACTTTGAGGTGCCTTCTCATGGTGTACTCCTTAGATAGTATTTAGTGTAGTATATTATGAGAATGAGACCCACCAGTTGGAAATCTACATTTATATATTTCATTTGATGTTTCTAAATATGGAAATGTGTATTGATCCTTTGATTTTAGGATTTTTATTAATAAGTATTATTAGTCACATGCTTTAATGTATTGATGAAAATCTTGATGACATATGTTTGCACTATGGTAGGATATATTGGGCGCGTCAAGAGTAATATGGAATTAATAAATAACATGAGAAATGATTCATCCATTCTATTTTTTAATACAAGTTGATATCTCTATACCTTTTGTTGAAATGATAGAGTCTAAATAAATCCATGCCCATGGTGTTCTATAGGAAAGATTGATTTTTAGAAAGTTATAGAAAGAGTCATTAAACACATTGGTTAATGGAACAAGTTTTCAACCTTCTTGAATATAGATATCGTGATAAAGGAATTATATTGCATAATAAGTGTGAATATGAGGTATTATGTATTTGCGGTATTAACTTCTTTATTTATGGGTTCATTATCATGTTTCTATATTCTAAACATGGATATTAGGATGCTTCTCCTAATACCACTGAGAAGAGGCACAGAGGGTCACACACTAAGTGTATCTAGAATTTTAGTTAAATAATATATATTATCATTTATTATTTAAATAGTTGATTAACTATTATTCCCACACATGGTTTAATAATTATTCGTGGCTTCTTGATATCATATATTCTATCACCACTTATTTTATAGAATATAATGTGAGAAGAATATTTAATAAATATTTATTTTTTAATTACAGAATATAATAAATAATTATTTATTGGTGAATAAATCAGTGATATTTATTTATTAAATAAATAGTCTTTATTCATGGTCTGATAATTATTTTATAAGAATGGAAGACCATGTTTTAAATCTTGTAAGGAATAATATATATTGAATTTTATTTGATTAAATAATATTTAATTTAATTCTTAGGTTAAAGGCATTTCAAGGAAATATTATTATTATTATTATTTGTGGAACACATGTGAATCACCACTGGAGATAATATACTCTTGATTCCTAAAATTTTATGACCATACAATATATATCTATAGTCATATCCATCAACAAAGAAAGAATTCACACAAGTTAATTCTTTAATTTATTAAATCAATTATAAATAATATGTGATGATAATATCTCTAGTTACGATGTTTTATCCATTTTTTTTATTCAATTCTACTAATTTGGATGTTAATCCTTGTGTACATATTTTATTGATCATCGATCATGACCAAAAGCAAAGTTTGGTTTGACCCATTGCATGAATATATTGTGCCTGAAACCCAAAAGTGGTATCATCGAGGTTACATAATTACTTATAATTATTTAATGAACATTGATAGAGTTATACAATTAGGATTTATTTTTCAATTCATGTTTAGTTTTTCATTAAACTAATTTGTGATATCTTATTCTTACTCTTTCATTTATCGTGGATCTAATCAAATAGATTAAATTAATAAATGAAATTAAATTGAGGAACTCAACTAGAGGTTCTGAGGATTTTGTCTAGATAACACAGGAGTACATGTGGTGTATAAAGAGATCCATTCCATGTACTAGTGTTTAATGAACCATGAGTTAATTTATAATTAATTTAAAAACATTTTCATTGATTACATGTGGTGCATTTAATTTATTACATCGTGTATTGACCAGGCTTGCTTGCAACACAAGAAGCTAGATCACATGTCGTGTAGCCAATGTACAAGGCTTGTATTCCTTTAATTCATAGATAGGTGACGTATTTCTATACACGACCTAACTTACTAGTGACCATATAACCCAGAGAGTGCATGCCATATAGCCCATGTACACATAATATACTCCATTTCTCTGAGGTATAGATTACACACCAAGTCCCTAGGCATGTGCTTTGAATATATTGTGAGAGACATAAATGTTATGTATCTTTCTTGTACACACTATGTACATATACCAAATTATACATAATTAAAATTAATTTTTTATACATTGTAAACCTTATCGACATGTGATTTCCTATGGTCATTATGTTGATCGGACACTCAATGTGATGATTTTTTAATATATATATATATATATATATATATATGTTTAGTAAATTTATGTGTAATATTCAGATCTTCATATCATGTTTGAGTCATAATAAATATTTTACTCCAAATGAATTGATGCATAAAACATTTTGGAAAATTCTTGTAATTCATATAATCATTAAGTTGATAGTTTAAATCATAGAAGTATGTGATAAGTCATGTGTGACATATGTCACAACAGTAAACTGTATAAAACAATAATACATGTTGGGTATATTCTGATGGGTATTCACTATGTTGCATCAAAGGTACATTTATTAACACACTTAGTATTTAAAAAATTTATTTAATTTGTTTAAAATTATGATGGATGAAAATATCAAGGCAATTTCAATGGTAGTTAAGATAAAAGAATTGATTAATTAAAGAAGATATTTAATTGATTCGAGCTTGATTTATCTTAATTAAAAATTATTAATAATTGAATCCTAGTTTTATTAAACTTGTAATTTGTTTCATGCAAGTGGATGATCATGAGAATAGTCCATACCTTTGTATGTGATTAGTTTCATTTGATTTATTACTAAATTAATTTTTTCGCATGTGTGTAATTTTTCAACTCATTATGTACGGGCCATCGTGTCCATTGTTTATTTTATATGAACCATTTTCCCCCCACTCGCATGTGAGTGAAAGCATATTTAATGTATGGATATCCAAATATAGTGGAGGTGGTTCATGTTTTGAGCCAATTAAAACCCAATCTAAGAGATATACATAGGTGGATAAATATAAATATGTACCACGAACCTTAATTTGTTCAAATGTGTTTTTACCTCAAGTCAATGGTAAGTTTTGCACTTTCTAGATAAACAAACCATTAGTAAAATCTTATGATCATACCACTTTATTATTATTATTTTTAATCACATTTCACGGTTATTTTATTATGGATTTTTTTCTTGGTCACATGAATTAATGAATTAACAAGCATGAAATATAGAACTAAAATGAATTTTCCTAAGCATAAAAATTATCTAACAAATTGTTAATAACTTATGTAAATTCAATTAATAATAAAAATCCTGTAATAAAGAAGTTAATTGGAAATTTACACATATAATATAAATCACATCAATTATATATTATGATAATATAGGAATCCACTACTTTAGTTAAAATCAAACCATAGTTCAAAGTGCATGACTAGATAAAGTTGGGGTGCTTTCAATTATCAAGGAATTATAACATGACGTTTTGGGTTGACTTAACTTAGTTCATATCATGGGTTGACTTCAAAATCAAGACACGGTGTAACTGAGAGGCAAGGATTTATAAATCCAATTTAAGGATTTTAGGATTGAGGGGTCCAATTAACCGACCAAGGAATTATGAGTCAATGTAGTTAGAATTTGAAATTCCTACCTAAAACCATTCTTGTTCCTTGACTAACCAATGATGAGGTAATGAGATGTGGAATATGGATCATTTCCACTATAATTTTAATGAAACAAGATATTTTGAAGCCAATCGTGAGGGATATCCGGTTTCAATAAAACATTGTGAGATTAATAAATATATTTTTTATTTATTTGTCTAAATTATTTTAGATAAAGTAATAAAATTATCCTCACCATATTTATATAAATATAATTAAAAATAATTAAAACATATCACTGAGATCCATACTTGAGATTGATAACCTACCCACCGACACAAATTTCTAAGAATGGAAAAGGTGCTTACGCATTATCCATCACCATGAAAGGAAAGTGTGTGTACTGGAACAACCTATTTATGATATTCCTGGTAATGAGGGATGTGATGAAGAGAAATCTCTCTTTGATAAACATTTGAACGATTACATAGATTTTCAATATTTCATGCAATAATTAATTAAAAATGATCATTTGAATCCACATAAGGGCATGGATGTTTATAGAATGATGTATTGCCTTTAAGATAACTATTAAGAGAAGATGAGATGAGAGAGATTCCAATTATCTAATGCTTTATTTACAACTAAGCATCGATTTTCTATCCCCGTAGGTCCTCCTGTAGTAAATTATATTTTCTACATTTAATGGTTAGAAATTTTAGGGATTAAATTCATGAAGGAGTTGTGAACTGATCTTATACATTCATCACATCCAAAGTCCTTCTATAGTTTTTATTATTAATTTCAATTTGAGAAATAATGATAATAATTTTTCAGAACATATTACATGGATTATCCAAGTAGATAAGGACATGGGAGAGTGAAAAACTTGTAGTCCTTGTACTAAATAATAAAAGTAAGAACATGGAAAAGGGGCCCAATACTCACAACAAGATTGAAGTTCATGCTCATTGCCCTTCCAAGAAGTGGATGATTTTGGGGCATGGAATGGAAAATGAGTCATTATGCTTTTCATATTGTAGTTCAATACACATGTATAGGAAATGTACCCAAAAGTGTAGAGAAGCTAAAGTGCATTCAATACCAAATGTAATATTTCAATATCTACACATTGGGTATTAGATACAACTTGTGGTGATCACATATGTATCCAAATGCAGTAAACTAGAAGATTACAAATGATTCTTATATTAGAGGAGGTTCTGAGAATTACTAATGGTGTGAGTTTTTCTTCTTTATCCATTGGTGAATAAAAATTCATTAACACCAAAAATTATTTTGGTTTTATAATATTGTTATTATGTTAAAAATGATACCAAGAATGATAGTTCTATATCATACCTTAATATAGATGGGGTTATTTTGCTGTTTATAAATAAAAGTTTCATAATTTATTAATTAAATTTTATTGTATAAAACATTTAAATAATGATATTTATGTATTAAATAATGAATCCTATGTAATGGAAACTGATATTGAATCAGGTTTACATGACTCGTATAGCACCCAGCTATGGAATCACCATATTGGTCATGTAAACAAGAATCATTTGACAAAGCTCTGTCAAGATCTTTATTTAGACTCTTCTGATCTAAAACCGCATGAAAGATATCATGTGTGTTAACAAGGTAAAATAACCAAAACACCATTTAGTGGATAAGGTGAAAGGTACATAGAGTCTCTAGGATTGGTACCCTTTAATGTGTATAGACCATTTCCTATAGAATCTAGAGGTGGGTATTCTTACATCATAACTTTTACTAATGACATGAATAGATATGGTTGTGTCTACTTGATGTGGTATAAGTATGAGACCTTTGTGAAACTAATGAAATTGGAGAATGGGGTAGAGAATAACTGTGGATATAATATGAATAATCATCTATTATATTGAGGTGGTGGGTATATTAACTAATATTTTATCGAATTTTTGTTGAAGTTTGGGATTCTATCTCAACTCACTACACCTTATACACCATAGATTATTTGTGTAAGCTAAATGAGGAAATATACATTTCTAGAATTGATAAGGTAAAAGATGAGTTATGTAGGGAATCCATTATCTTTTGGGGTGTATGAATTTCAAACTGTGGAATGCACACTAAACTGAGTACCAACTAAATCTAAAAAATGGAATTCCATTATAGTTTTGGAGTGGAATGTAACCTGTTTTTTCATATACATGTGTATGGGGTTTTGAGGCATTTGTTATTGTCTTATCATGAAAAAAAACTAACACCCTATAGCCCAAAGATTATCATTATATGGTTTCCAAAGGAAACAAAGGAATAATACCTATAAAAACCCTTATAAAATAAATTGACTGTCACTAAACTATTCATCTCTCATGTGCGGGATTGCATCATAAAAACGGTTTTGAGAGAAAGATTGACATTGAAAAAGTTTATGTTCAACATACACATGATTTAGAAAAGGAACAGGTTCCACATTTTCTCATGGAAGAAGTGGTTCTTGAATCAAAATTCTCGTGTATGATCACATAAATGGTAAGAGAATGAGAGGGATATGGTATTATATTCATCGAAGATGGTGACTCATTATTGGTTGAAACCAATGAACCTATATCATATAAATATGTAGTAAAGATCTCAAATATTTCAATATTGAATGAATCCATGAATTTTGAAATGTACTACATGTATCAGAACTAGGTTTGGGCTCTGGATAATATTATAGTTGATGTAAATACCATAGGATGAAAATGGGTACTCAAGAGAAAAATGAACATGGAAGGTAAAGTAACTACTTTTAATGTAAGTCTAGTAGATTAACTGTTTAAAAAACATCAAGAAATTGACTATGATTTATCCTTCTCAATAGTTACCATGTTTTAGTATATCAAAATTATACTTGATATAGAATCTTACCCTGACTATGATATTTGGAAGATGAATGTCAAAACTAAATTCCTTGGTGGGATCCTTCAAAAATATGTCTATATGACACAACCAAAAGGGTTGGTGAATTCATGTGATTCCAAAAATATTTTCAAGTTTCATAGCCCCATTTATGGATTGAATAAAAATTCAGGTCATGGAACGTTTGATTTGATGAATCTATAAAATAATTGGGTTTCATTAAGAATGAATGTGAGCTGTGTATTTACAAGAGGTTTTGTAGGAATGTAGTAATTATCCTAGTAATATATGATGATGACATATTACTTAATTGAAATGACATAAAATTATTAATGACTATTAAGGGATGGATAAACAAATTTTTATCCATAATGGAATTAGGTGAACCATCCTATATCATAGGGATAAAGATCATTCATGATAGATCCAAGAGGCTTCTTAAACAAGGTCAATGTACATATATTGACCAGATACTAATGGGATTGAGTATAGAACAATCCAAGAGGGGTTGGTTCTATTGTCACATGGTTTACATATTTCTAAAAAAATATATCCTCATAGACAATAATGAAAATATAGAATTAGTAATATAACATATTTCTTAGAAATATGATCATTCATTTATTCTATGTTATGGAATAGACTTGATGTTTTCTATTCATTGAGTATTATAGGTAGATATCAAGATGAACCAGGAAAAAAATTGGTCTACTATTAAGGCCATCATAAAGTATTTATAGATAAATAAGGATATGTTCTTGGTATATGGGGGAGATGAGGAGTTGTTCATCATGGGTGATATAGATTCTAGTTTTTAGATACATCAAAATGGTCAGAAGTCACAGTCATGGTGTGTTTTCTATCTCAATGGATGATATTTTACCTTAAAGAGTTCAAAGAATCCAATTTTCATTGATTCTTCAGGGGAATTTATGTATATGGTGTCTTCTAATGTAGCCAATGAGTCTATATGTATATATAACTTTGTTCATGGTCTTGATGTGGTGCCTATAAGTAAAGTCCCTTTCTCATTGTATTATGATATTACTATAGAGGTGGCTCTTGTAAAATATACAAGGGTATTTTTATCAAATGTTTGAAGTTGCAGTGATCAGAGTACCCACTTAAGACAATGTGGGGGAACCCTTCACTAATGGAATATCTCAGTAGAATCATGATTATCATGTGAGATCTAGAATATTGAAGGTTGTAGCAGTTTCCTCTAGTGAATGTGGGAGTCTATTGGGGTTTTTCTCTAGAACTAGCTTCAATATACTTTATGATAACATCTATTAATAGTTATGAATATTAATAAACTTTTTATAACATCATGATTTTTATTTTACATAATTCTGTATATGATATTTTACATAGAGTAGTTCCCCCATTAATAGTTCATAGTAGTTCCCCACTATGATGATAACCCAAAAGTTCTATGAAAATATTTTTAAAAATCTATTCTATAAGAAACTGATGTCATTTTAGGGACAAAAATAATATAGGCTTTCAACGGTGGAAACTCATTGAACTTTGAGGAAATTTCTCATGATGTATTCCCTTGGTAATATCTAGTATAGGATATTATAAGAACAAGACCAGCTAGTAGGAAATCTACATTTATAATGTTCATTGGATGTTCCTATATTTGGACATTTGTATTGATCCATAGACATTAAAATTATTATTAATGAGTATTATGAGTCTTGTAATTTGATGTTTTGAATAAATACTAATGATATATGTTCATTTTGATGTAGGATGCATTGGGTGTGTCATGAGTAATATTACATTAATGAATAATGGGAGAAAGGATTTTTCCCTATTTTCATTTAGTGGAATTTGAAATGTAATTCCATTTAATGGAAATTATATAGACTAAATAAATAATTTTCTATGTTTTTTTATTGGAAAATTCTATTTTTGGAAAGTTAAAGTAAGATACATCAAGTACATAGGCTGCTGTAACTAGCGTGCAACTTAGTTGATTAGAGAAATTTTGATAAAGGGATTATATATCTCAATAATAATCCTTATAAGGTATTATGTTATTATGAAATTATCTTATTTATCTATGGGTGTCTTAGATAATATATAGATGATAACATTGGACTTTAGGGTTCTTCTCTTAATGGCACTTAGAAAGAGGCCTAAAGAGTCACACACTAAGTTTATCCAGAATATTAGTTAAATAATATATATTATAATTTGTAATTATTAATATGTTTAATAAATATTATTCTAAGATGTGTTATAATAATAATTCATTATTTCTTGATCACATATATTCTGTCACCAGTTATTCGATGGAATATTTTGTGAGTAGAATATTTAACGAGTACTTATTTTCTATTTAGTGAAAATAATATTATTTATTTATTTGAGAATAATGTACTAATATTTATTTATTAAATAAATTTTTATTATTCATTTCCTCATAAATATTGTGGAGGAATGGAAGACTGGTATTTAGGTTTGGTGAGAGATAACTAAATTGAATCTTATTTGGTAAAATAATATTTAATTTAATTCTCACTCTACGTGCATGTCAAAGAAATAATATTATTATTACTATTTAATTAAGGGGGTTCCAAAAATTATTAATTAAATATTATTATTCACTTATGAAAATATTTATTTGTAAATCCTAGGGGTATTTAAAACCAAATATATTATGTTTCCAAGAGATTCAATTCATTTGTGTTGTGAACAATGTCTGATAGAGAGAATCCTCACAAGACCTAGTGAGCTACCTATCAAAGAATTCCCTCAAGAACAGAGAGTGATCTTCTTCCACATCCCACACTCATTTCATGATAGATCATGGAGAAAACACTGTAAATTATTCTTGTCGAAATCAATGGAAAATGACACAAGTGATAGGATCTATCGTGGTAGTACTCGGAGATTTATGGAACACATGTTGATCACTACTATAGTGACTCAACTTTTTATTACTAAAATGATGAGACCATAAAATATAGATCTTCTTTTAGATCCAGCAAAAATGAAATAATTCACACAAGGTGATTCTTTAATTGATAAAAGTAATAATAAATAATATGTAATGATCCTCTCTTTAATTTCAAAATTTTTTCTATTGTCTATTTTATTTGATTCAATTCAATTGATCACAATGTTTATCATCATGTAGATCTCAGATTTATCATTGATCATGACAAAAAGAAAATTTGGGTGTGTCCCATCACACGATTCTACTAAGCATGGACCTACCCAATCACCCTAATGAAAATAAACAATGTAGTCAACAATTTTCATTAAAAAAAGTAATGTATGTTATATTAAAATTGGTTAAAGAGTTAAAGGTGATTTTATTTTTTCTAAGTGGTTCAAGAGTACTCACACAAAAAATAATGTTGGCCAATCATACTACCATTGAAATTGATCCATCAGAGTGAGGAACTCATCGATCCAACAAACGTCATCTAGCACCAATAATTCATCAGATGTAAGATCATTAGTATAAGGAAAACAAGAAAATGAGAATTATTTAAGCATTTTTTCTCAAGGTTTATTAAAGGTGGTGTTGTAATCTATAGAACATACAACTATGTTTATAGGAAAATAAAAGAAACATAATTTTAAATAAGTTTCAATAAATTTTATTGAATAATGGTTTCAATTTTTTATTTATTGAATACTGGCATGGAGAAACATCATAAAGAGTCTTCTATATTATATATGTTTTCATCATAATGAAAAATTAGAATGAAATGTGAACCATAGGAATTAATGGTTACAAATTATAAAGGTGGATGATGTTGTGATGAGATTTGAGAGGTTTTTAAGAAAAATCTAGAAGTAATGAGAAGCGTTGAAGAAGTCAAATATGTAGTCGAAATTTAAATTGAATTTGAAGTTAAAGAAATTTTATTGAGCAGGAAAAGAATATGAGTTCCTTCCCATTACACTTCTAGAAAACCTATAAAAATTATAAATTAAATTGTAATTTCTGATTCTTGTACTATTCATTTGTGAAGAGAGAGAGAATGTATTGAACATTTTTAAGAGAGAATAATTTTACAGATTGATTTTACATAAGGTTTTTTTTGGATAGAATAAAATGAAAAAATATTTTCCATATCAGATCTTGTTATCTGAAACGTATTTTTTGGGAATGTTTGAAGTCGTTCAGAATTTTTTTTATAGTATTATTTCTTATCTATTTTCCGAACTGAGCTATCGAACATAGAAATCAGACTAATATCTTAAACAGAGTTTTCGTAACAAATTATATAAAATTTATTACCTATTTATGGATTATAAATTAATGATTTATTTTTATGTTTATCAAAAGTGGAGTTTGATAAGGAAGAACAATATCTTATTTTGAACTTACTTGTGATGGTTTTATTACATGTTACAAAAACAGATATTACATCATTCATTCTACAATAATTAATGAACTGTTGTATTGATCATAGTGCTACAAAATTGTAAGGGTATATCATAATTATTGAGTCCACACAAACGGAATTTTTTCTAGTGGATTGTGTGGTATTGGATTATTTCCAAACCATTCCATGGACTTAATTACTCTTGTTTAGTATGAAACATTTTAAATATATTTTTTCACATATATGTGCATTTTTTTAATTTCTATAAAAGTGATATATCTTTAATAGATTGAAAAGGTTGTTTATGAAAAAGGAAAATTAAAAGAAAAATATTTCACTGATTCGCCCCCTCCCCCTATAAGTGATACATTGATCCTGGATAGCCATTATCAATTGCTTTTAGAGGTAAGGTTACCTTTTATTACTCTCTACTGATGATTTTGAAGAAAAGTTTTTATAGATATTCTGAATTGTTTGTGCAGTAAGGGCATTCCGATCCTCTAGGTAATAAACTGTCATATATGGAAAGATATAATGATTCCATATCTTATGTCCCTTGGGTATGATGTTTTAGAAATCACAACACTTGTATTTCCTATACTTGTTGAAAATTATCCATATACATCTGTGGATAACAATAATATGGAGAATAATGAAAGAGATATGAATGGTTTACTCTCATCACATTCTAAAAGAGATTTTCTAAGTGTGAATGGATTTTATACTACCAAACATATCGTGGAAAATATGAATAACATTTTCCAAGGTTTTATAAAGGTAAAGAAATAAATGTTACAAATATGGAGGCTGAAATATTAATATCTCCAAATAGTTGTGTTTGAAAATATATAGTGACTTTTTTACAAGGTTAAATTATATTGTTATCACCAAAATATGTCTTGGAAGGATGTTATATGAATCAAATTTTTTTGAAAATATCTTGAAAATTATTCCTAATATGTTTTATAAAAAAATTTCATCATTGTAATGTAAATATCCTAAAACTCTAACTTTGGATGACCTTCATCAAACTCTCATTACTTATGAAATGATAAGGAAGAATGTTATAAATGAGAAAAAAAAATTTCTCAAGAAATGTAATTCAAGGCTACCATAAATGGAAATCCAAAGAATATTTTACAACAAGAAGAAGCTACTGATTTCGAATTAGAGAATGCGGTATATAACAATATTGATGAATTGTTATCCTTGTTTTCTAAATATGATAAAAAAAGTTATGGGTAATTATAAAGGAAAACTTCCATTTAATTTTATGAATTTGGAGTCTTTGGGAAGATTGCACCTAATTTTCCCCAAATTTAGAATGAAGACAATAGTGATGATTACTATTGAAGGTCAAGAAGAACATGGAAGAGACTGAGTGATAATTCTAAATCTTATTCCAACAGAAAAGATAAAAATTTCTTCAAATAAGAAGAAGATTTTTTCTAAAGATCATGAAAATGAAGATAATGAAGCTGGAGCTGAAATTTTTACTAAAGATGATGGATAGAATGCATTAATTTTAATAATAATTGATTATGTTTTTGGAATTTGTAGTTCTAAAGAAATAGAGATCGAGTTTGAATTTAACTTGAAAAGAGTGTCAAAATAATTTCTGATAAATATTAAAAAACTTGAAAAGTAAATCAAGAACTAAAATAAGGAAATAGTAACAAAAAATAATGAATATTATTTTCATGAAACAAAATTTATGCTACTGGAATAGATTGATGACTTGTAGAAATATCTAGATAATGAATAAAACATAATGAACATCTTGATAAAATGTTTATTGAAAATGAAGTTGAGTTGGAAATTTTTCAGAAAAACATTCTAGAGATGAGAAGGTATTTGAAAGTTTCAAGAATTATATATCTAAATATAGTGAGTGTTATAGAATGAGTGAACATGAGAGGGAAAAACAAATGAAACCTTCAATGTTTTTAAATAATGTATAATATGTTTCTAAGAAGATGAATTTTGTTAAATTTATATACATAACCAAAATCAAAAAAATTTATATGTAAAAATATTCTTAAAATTTTCCGTCCAAAAATGATTCTACTACTTATGGTTTTGATAAGGATGTAATGAAATATGAGTCAAATTTAATGATTCTATGTGATAACAGAAAGTTATGAGTTCAAAAAAGTTTTGGGATGAAAGATAAGAAAATAACAAATAAACTTGTTCAAAATTCGAGACAATATGAATTTTATAAAGGTAAATATTATTTTTATAGACACTATTGTTATTGTGGTTTATTTTAAATAAAAAAATTCTTGTTTTGGTTCAGTCAAAAACATTACCACTACTCTATGAGTTATAAGAAGAAAAGATCAAGTGGGAGTCAACACTCTCAATGGAAGAAACCTGAGAAGTTTGGTTTAAAATTTAAAAATATATTTATACTTTTAGAAACTATTAGTGGCTGATGTGGACGAATTGTAAATCTTGCAAAAGGGTGACTTGTTTTGTTGAAGACACATCAAAAGGCCCAAAAAAATTCTCAGAAGCCATATGTGAAGAAAGATAATGGGAAATAAAAATCCCATATCATAGAGACCCCTCTAAAAGTTATAAAAGGGGAATTAATGATGATTTTGGTTAGTGGTTGTTCTTATACTATTATTGAAGATTTTAAATTTTTGAATAATGTGAATTATTTTAAATAATAACCAATGAATATCTCTCATAATCAACGACACCAAATCACTGATGTAAATCCCCAACCCTAGAACCCTAGATTTTGTGACATACATTATTAAATTGGTAGGATTATAAATAATAAAATCCAAAAGTACCAATCAGTTTAGTAGTTTTGGAAAACAAAATTACATATATGATAAACATATTACATTGAAAAAATAGAAAATTAAAAATCATACAAAATAAAATGAAATTAACTCTATCCTTGAAATATCATTAAAATATTTCTTCTTCATATATTTTAGAAATGAAAAAAATAATGGTTAACTCAAATTCATAGAAATGGTAAGTAAAAGAGATGAAGTAATGAATCAATGAGCCTAATCAACATGTAAATGTAAGTAATGGAGCACACATATCATTTAATCAATAAACTTTGAATAAAATATATCCATGGATAATGTCAAAGATAAAATATCATGGATAAAAACTAATTGATTCTGATTTATGTAAATTATTAATTATTGGATTCCATGTTTCCTAGGTACATATTACATTTTCCATCAAGATCTCTCACAATAGTGCTTATAACATATCTGGTAAAAACCCATATGATTGGAAAAATTATTTATCTCATGAGACTATCAATGCATCCATGGGAAATCTATAATACAGCCTATCCAATGTTGTACTTATCGAAATCATTCATCATATAATGAATAATTTATTTAATTCACTAACAATATGCCTTATCAAATATTTGTATTGAGTAAAAGATACTGTTTTTCCAAAATTACCCCAGTTAGTATAATAACTTTCTAGTACACATCATTTGTAAAAATGGTATATGAAACAAAAAATAATTATACATATCAAGTAAGAGTTTGTATATATAAAAATTTTAATTTCTGTCTGAAAATGGTCATATGGAAGTGATTGTTACAAAAGAATCTTAACAATCACATAATAAAGTGAGATTGAAAAGATAACTTTTTCCACACGGTAATTTTCAAGTAAAAACCCATTGGATGAGTTAATTAAATTAATATCATTAAATAACATGATTATAAAGTTATTAATGATATAATACATCAAAATAGGCAGTATATATACCGCATAATAGAAGTATGTAATGAATATGAAATTTATCTCGCAGGTGTAAAGAGTGAGTTGAAAATCACTCACATTCTTCTCCATTTTGGTTGAACAACCATTAGAATACTATATAATGTTTTTAATAAATTTTTTTAACTAATACTAGACCTATAATAATATTTATTATATCATATATTATCTTTTTATAATATCTTATCACCCGTTTTTAATAATCTTTCCTTGTTTTGATCATTTCAAGTGATAATTGTCATGTTTTTCGAGTATGTTTAGAAATTTTATAATTATTATTATTATATTTATCATTATTTTATTTTATATTGGATTTAAAACAATATTTAAATATCATATATAATCACTATGTTTTTCTTTATAATAATATAAAAAAATGGATGTATTAAATGAAATGCACCGTTCATGGAGACGGTTGTATGTACCTACCCATCAGCGCTACTTCCATTTCATTATCATATATAAAAATTAAGATATATATATATATGTATGTATTTATATGTATATCGTAATCAAATTATCATATTTATATCATATATGTACTTTTTTTTATTAAAACCTTACCTTAATACATTAAATATATAGCATGAACGAATCACTTTGTTTTGAGGAGGCGGTTGTCCACACATCCACAAACAAAGTTATTATATTCCCAAAAAGTAGATATCATGAAGGTTTATGTTATTTAATAAGTACATAATTATAATGAAAGTATAAATATCATATAAAACATATATAAACAACAAATATGTCATTATTCCTAACCTTCAAAGGTGGTAATAGGGGAACAAACGATATCGGTTCATGATGAGGTAGTTCGCCGTACACTTGAATGATGATTGTGTATCCCATTTGATGTAAGTATTTGTGACTTCAGGTAATAAAAATTAAATAAAAACATTAATATATATTTAGGATACTGATGTTATTATATAGCAATGATATGACATGAATTGAAAATGTTGATAAATAAATGAAACAAAAGTGATGGTTGAAGAATGTAACCTCTTATTCAGGTAACTTCTTTTGGTTTACACCAAAATACTTACTTGTTTGTATTTATGCCCCAATTTAGAATTATATGATAATTTTAGAGATTTTCTGATCGTATTTGGTCATATTTATTATGATACAAACTTCTTTAGAGGTGTAAATAAGTGGAAGGGGTGAGTTCCATTTAGTATTGGAGGATGAGTGGCATCCTCGTAAATATAAAAGTTAAACACTATTGAGAGGTATCACATACATAATGTACTTAAAGTAAAAAATAAAATTAGATAAAATAGATTATATGTTCTAAATATTTCAATAATATAGATTTTGGACATGTGTCTTGGTTATTTTGGCCCTGATGTTTAAGGTTTAGTCCCTTATTAAGATTAATTTTACCTTAATCAGTGTAAATAATTTTTACAGCATTTACTAATTTTTTGTTCAAAAAGTATGGTGAATTTAATAAAAATTATAAATTATTCAGATTCTAAATATTTAATCTAATTTTCCAAATTCCAATAACATATGTTTCAAAATCTAATTTACAGCTAATCCTGTAGAAGGGAAGACTAAGTGGTTTTTTAAAGTGAAATTGTTCAAATGTTTGAAATGTTTTCATATCCAATTTCAATTTAAACTTGATCTAAATGACCAAAAATGGATTATTTATTTATAATTTAGCTAATTCAACTTTAAAACTTATTTAAAATACAATATAACACTATAAATACTTTATATAAAAGGTAGTTTTAAATTAAAATTCAGTATTTTCACTATTTATCAAAAAAATATTACATCTCAACAAATACTATAAACTCACCATAAAATAATTTTTACGATTATATTGAAAAAATTTTGTTTATTATTTCACAATAAATTTATTAACGTTTTTAAATTCATATTTAATAAAGGAGCATAATTAAAATGCGGTTAAAATGCCTTAATTAAAATATATGTTTTTATATGTAAAATTGGGGTTGTTAATATCTTATTCCTATAAAATATATTTTATAAATTAAAAAATTATTAAAAATATAGTATATATATTTCAATAATATCTTTCAAAAATATTAATTAATTTAATTTATTTATACAATGTGCCTTTGGTAGCATAAAAATTGTTTTTATATAAAAATATTTCTTTTATATTAAGTTCGTTTTTATATTCATTTATAATTAATTTTTACCCAATGAATTAAACCATATATTATTATAAGTTATTTAATTCTATTCATATGTTCTATATTAATTTCTAGATTAATCCTTTTTATATTAAATAAAAATATTTTAATAATATATTATTGTTTCTAAAACTCGATCTTGCATATTATGGAAGCCATCGCAGAATTCCATTATTTCATTAAATAAAAGATAAAATCAATTAATTATTACTTTAAATATATAGAATATATTGAATCTATTTAAAATTTTAAATATATAATAAATTCAAGGGATATTATATTCCCTAACACATTTTTTGTTTTCATGTCATACATGTTATCAAATACAAAGTTTTTTGTTGAATTTTCATGCAATACATTCTCCAAAACATAATTAAATTTCAGACTCACAATTTAAATTTGATCTCAATAATATAGTGTTTAATATTTTAAGATAATATTTTTGAATAACCCATTATTTAAATAGTTTTAATAACACATCTTTTAAATTAGAGGGAAAAGGAAGTGTGAGGATCCAAACAAAACAAAGATTTCAAATAGGAGAACATTATTAAAAACATGGAAATGGATGAGAAATATAACTATCATGTTTTTATGTAGAGTGATAGAAAACAAGTTCAGATGAAATTTGATGACAAAAAATCCCTAAACTTGATGAATTAAAAAGTTCATTGATATCATAAAAAATAATGATAATAGGAAAAATATTATTTTAGAACGCTTTTCCTATAGTTGACAGATTCTTTCTCTCTATAAGAATTTAGGAAAATGTAATTACATGATACATTTAAGTTTCCCAAGAAAATTTTTATCCTTTGTTTGTTCCTCAACTATTTTTACTTCATATCTTATCCCAAGTTGCATCATAGTTTTAATTAACATATCAATCTCCAAAACCACATCCAAAGTTCAACATAATCTATGTCAAAAATGGTTAACCATTAAAAATGATTATGATCCAACACTTTTGAATCATTTATTTTTTAGTTATAAGTATCTAATTTTATTAATTTATATCAATAATCTCTTTATACAACATCAATATCTCAATATCCAGAACATATTATGTTTTATCTCTCCCTCAACCATATGTTTTAATAAATTATTAGCTTTCTACTAAGTAACTTTTCATGGAACCATTCAACATAATATCTCATATATTTAAAAAAATTACTATAGTATAATACTTATATAATTAAGATATCATAATATGATAAAATCCTCAATAAAATACTTTTATAACATATTTCATATATCCAAATATGAAAAACAATTAATCATTTCACTTTGGTTGTGTCAATGACATAATCTTGGCCTTGATCCCTTATCTTATAATGAGGTACATTACCTTGAATCTTGGGGAATTATTTTTAATAATTCCCTATCTCATTGTAGTTGTAACACTAAATTTTATTGTTTTAGTTATTCAATTCTCAATTGTTTTCATAGTGACCCTTTTCTCCTCACATAAAACAAACTCCCAATCCTTTCATAAATTTCGTGATATAATTATTTCAAAATTCATCACATGTTGTAAAATCATTCCTTACCTTTTTCCATTTATTTGTTATTTTATAATTTTCTTCCTATTATTCTTTTACTACCATTTGATTCCATAATACAGGTATAATTATTTTTCAACCTCGATATAACATAAAAACAATTCATCATATGAAGAAAAGGTTTGAGACACAAGCACCCTATGGAGACTCGGAATAGTCCCTTACAAGAGGTGATAGAACATTCACATCATGTTGCTTATGAAATTCATTAAATACCAATAAAACCATATAAATTCAGATTCATACTATGCAATAATTTATTACTTCATTTTCATTGAACTGAGGAACTTTCTCTTCAACTCAGTGTGTTGATCAACAGGGAAATATTTTCGAAAATTTTATAAAAATATTTTCAATCCATGAGTTATATTTTCTCTTCCACCCTTGTATTATGGAACAATTACCACCATTTATCAACATCACCACATAGACCATACACTACAAGTATAACCTTTTCTTTTTCACCACATCTCAATTTCATGATTATATTCTTTAAATATGTAATCCATTTCTTAGCAGTCATTGGGTCATTAGTCCCACTAAATTATAGAGGCCTTTGTCACATACAATGATCCAACGTCATAGAATATCATTGGGAAATAGTTTTCTCCATCTAGGAGTGGTTATGTGTCATAACCTAATAAAGATACCCTAATATGTCCATAACATTATAAGTTCCAATACCAACTATACCATCTTTCGAATTATAGAAACCTTTACATTTTCCAAGAGTATTGATATCATTATTTATAACAACCTTACTCTTTATTACACACATAAACATGATTTATTACATAACATTTCACTTAAGATAACTCTGAGGATTGAGAGGTATAATTTATTGGAAAATTATGAAAATTACATAATAACACAGAAGATAAAACAAAATATCTTTTTTGAAACTTATTTCACATGACCACAACATTCCTTCATACCTATAATTTCAGAGGATAACCTGAGGACATTCATAAGAAAAGGGGTAGTTATAATGCCCAATAAGGGAGTAAAAAGGAATAACATGAAAAATATAGTGCATGTTAGAAAATTAGAATATCAATGGATCACAATAAGAACATGAACATAAATAAATGATATATCATGATTATCATAACATGTAAATGTGGAAACAACATTTAACATGATATTAGCATGATCCAAGGCTCATTGCACATGGATCATGACTAAACCCTCATTTCACTTATATTAAAATGAGTAAACCCTCACTGCACTAGAATTAGCATTATTAAACCCTTATTTCACTTGACGTATCATTATACTAATCATTACATAATGCATTGGAGTGGTATCTGGGTGCACCTTTCTTAATCATTTCATTTCATTCATAAGTGTGCCACATGGATCATATATCATGGAATAATTCAACATCATAAGCTATTATATGATTAGATAATGTGTAATACATACATAAAATTCCTCAATAAACAAGTATATGGGCATAAAGTTTACTACCCTTGATAGAAAAATGGTTGTGGTATTCACTTACATGATGATTTTTGGCATGGAAAATTTTGGTGTAACTTCGGCAGCTTAACGACGTAAAATAGAAATCTTAAAATGGGTTGATGATAGAGAAAGAGGTATATAGTAATTTATAAATTTAATGTAAATTAATGGGGTCATGTAACATAATATCCCAACATATGTAGTGTAATTTATATTCATAATATAAAAGAATTTCTTGAATGTAAATGAGAAGAGAGAAATTCCTTACGGAATATCGACATGGAAATGTGTGTACATGAGAGGAATTGGTGAGAGAGAAATAGGTCTCTAATCATTAAAATCTATGGAGTGAAGAATGGTGTGGTGTGAGAAATCATACCCCAAAATTTTTAATTGAAAAAATGTATAACAACATAAATATATTTGGACCAAAATGAGAATGGAAGAAAACCCTTACTTGGATGTGTGATCCCAGAGGCTTGGGAGAGGATTAATGGGAGATTGGGGCAACTTATGAGAATTATAGAGATAGGAGGTAAGATTTTTGTTAGGCTCTAATGGTTTTCAGTGAAGAGGAATGGGATATTGGGTGGGTTTATACAAGAAAGGAGATGAAATTCTTTATTATTTATGGTTTGGACAATTCAAATTAAACTAAGGAAGAAAACAAACCATACCATGTTCTTTGCCCTTGGTTTTTTAAAAAGGGGAGTGTAAAATATTATTTTATAAGTCCAATGGTCAAACGTATTAGAATATTAGGCTTTATTATGTGGAGGTGAGTCGCACTCTCACGAAAAACATTTTAAAAGGTTAAAATGTTTTATATGACTTAGGGGGTCCAATAAAGCATCATAAAATTAATAAAACAAATATAAAAAATCACATTATTTTAGGGGTAAAACATATATTCTCCGAAAATCCATTTTATTGTATTTTATTACATTACTATTGGGTTATTATGATGTCATAAAACACATTTATATTTAAACGCTATTTAATTTTTACCCAAAAATCCGACTGTCTCATAAAATAATGAAATATTCATAGTTAGATAATTTCGACATCCTTAATCCAAAAATTATATTCATTTTATCTAAATAATTTTCTAAATATGTGAATTTTTAATTTTAAAATAAAAACCCACCTTTATTGAAAATTCTTGGGTTTGGACAAAAACAACTTTCATTCCTTAATAAAAATTTCAATTGTATTCATAAAAAAAATATATTATCATTTATAAAATCTAATTTAGTAATAATGTTTTTCAAAATATTGTTTATTTAAAAAAAAATCCGTTAATTCATCAAAATAGATTTATTAATTGAATATTTACTAAAAATACTATTTGTGCTTTAAAAACCATTTACAAAATAACTATAATAAAATGAATGTATAATATTTATTATATAAAAAATAATGCACATAATAGTATTGCTAGGGTCTTGTCACATTACCCCTTGTAAAACTCACATAAGACCTAAGGGTAAGGTGTGCAAGGTTGACAGACTCTTGGGGTGGCTCAGATAACATCGCCCAGGTTGTAATCTCTATTAACTTCTACATCTCCCATAGGTGGTTCCATTAAAGCTTAATGTGTTGAAGATCATCTTGGGCATAGACAAGAGAAAATCCCAGTGAGGCTACTTTATTTTTGAGCTTTGAAAAATGGGCCTCATATAAAGAAACTCTATTGGATGAATTCATCACGTCCTTTGTCTATGTAAATTAGATTTGTTAAAGCCCTATATTTAAACTAATAATGTTATCACTATTAAACGGCTATACTATTAAAATTAAAAATTCATATTGGTATTTTAAAATCCAAAAACATAAAACTAAGAAATTGAATATGTCTTATATAACCATTTTACAGAATAAGACATTTAGTCCGATTAAGATAAATTTTCATTAATAAAATTTGGGTCATTACAATATTCCCCCTTTAAGAAATTTCACCCTTGAAATTTCCTTTTACCACACTAAAATATATGATGGTAACTTTGCATCATCATTTCCCCCAATTACCATGTTTCTTCTTCAAACTTGTGGTTTTTACACAACACCATGACGAGGGGCATTGTCTTATTTTGTAGAACTTTTTCCCTACGATCTATGATCCTCGCCAGATTTTATTTATAGGAGAGGTCAATCTCAAATTGTACCACCTCTAGATTGAGTACATTCAATGGGTTAGGTATTTACTTCCTCAAGAGTGATACATGGAATACATCATTTACTTGAGATAGGTTCAGTGGGTGTGCTAGTCAATAGTCCAGTGCTCTAATGTGATCAAGGACCTCAAAAGGGGTGATGAATCTTGGACTAATATTTACCTTCCTAAATCTCATAACTCTCTTCCATAATTATATGCCGATTAATACCATGTCTCCAATATCAAACTATAAGTCTCGTCAATGATTATCAACATATCTCTTTTGTAATCTCTGAGCAGCTTTAATGTGAGGATGGATGGTCTTAACCTTATCCTCCATTTCTTCAACCATTTATAGACCTAGGAGTTTCCCCAACTTCATTGCAACATTCTGGTGTTCTCCACCTCCTCCCATAAAGGGCTTCGTAAGAATCCATTTGGATGCTTGAGTGGAAACTATTATTGTAAGGGAAGTCAGTCAGAGGAAGATGTTTATCCCATCCCCCATTGAAGTTCATTGAGAATTCTCTCAACATTACCTCAAGTGTTTGGATAGTTTGCTCATATTTTCCATTAGTTTGAGGATGATAAGTCGTACTAATGTTAGCTCAGTATTCAAATCATGTTAGAGACTCTTCTAGAACATAGAGGTGAATCTTAGACCTCGATCAGATATTATATATAGTGGCACTCTATGCATCCTGACCACTTTTCTAATGTATATATGTGCCAATTGGTCCAATAAGAAAACCTCGTGAATTTTAATGAAGTATATAGTCTTGGTAAGATGATCCATAACATCCCAAATATCATTGTTTCCTTTAGATGTATTCAGATGTCTGGTGACAAATTTAATGGTGATGTTCTCCCATTTACATGTTGGTAAGGTAATGGTTTCATCATCCACATAGACTTATACCTCTCATACTTCACTTTCTGATATACGAAGCACTTTTATGTATACTCAACGATCTACTTATTCATGTTATCTCACTAATAATGATCTTAGAGATCTCAATACATCTTTATGTTTCACAAGTTAATGGAGAAATTAAAACTATGTGCATCATCCAAACGTTCTTTCATTAAATCCATATTTGATGGAACACATTTTCATGACCCAAATATCACAATTCATTCTTTATTAACATTGAAATTCGAGGATTTCCCTTTTCTGATAGTTTCAACATTTTTCTGAATTCCCAAATCCTGATTATAAGCATCCTTTAACCTTTTAAAAAGAGATGGTTGATAAATAATTTGTGAAAGGATTGATAATGTTCCCTTCTTTATGATTCCAATGTCTATTTTCATAAAATCTAAGAATATTGGATCCTTTTAAATTCTCATCAGTGATAGAATCGATGGGTCCTTTATACTTAGAGAATCCTCCACCATATTCTCTTTCCCTGGGTGGTAATGGATTGAGCAGTCTTGGTCTTTGATCAGCTCTAACCATCTTCATTGGTGCATTTTCAACTCTTTCTATGTGAATATATACTTGAGGCTTTTGTGATTCATATATATTTCAAACTTCTCCCAAAATAGGTAATGCCGCCAAATTTTCAAAGCACAGATTACTACAGCCAACTCCAGATCATGTGTTGGATAGTTTTTCTCATTAACTTTCAATTTCCTTGAAGCATAGTCAATGAATTTTTTCATTTTTCATCCAAACATAGACCAAGCCCTTCTTCGAAGCATCACTGAATACAATGAAAAGTTCTCCACTTGTGGGTAGTGTGATACGGGTGTTGTGACAAGCCTCATTTTCAACTATTTGAAGCTCTCTACGCATTCATCACTCCATGAAAACTTGACTCCCTTCTGATTTATCTTGGTTAGAATGTTTTAAAATCATAATAAATTTCTCCCAAATCAGCAATAATATCCAGATAACCCTAGAAATCTATAGATATCTATCACTGATGTTGGCCCCAGTCATCCCTCAATTGCATCTATATTGAATGGATCCATAGATATCCCATTTCTTTTGATGATATAACCCAAGAATGAGACCTCCTTTAACCAGAACTCTCACATTCTCTACATTCCATAGATCTTCTCCTTTCACAAGGTCTCTAGTACAGATCTTAGATTCTCCTCATGATCCTCCTTGGTCTTGAAGTATATCAGAATATCTTCTATAAAGACTACCACAGGTTTTCTGAGGTAATCTCTAAATACTCTTTTCCTCATGTCCATTAATATTTCTAGAGAATTAGTGACTTTGAAGGGCATTAATATTAATTCATAGTGCTCGTACCTTGTACAAAAAGCAGTCTTGGGTGTATCCTCCTTCTTTACCCTTACTTAGTAAAATCCCAAACATAGATCCACCTTAAAGAAGTATTTTTCTCCATGTAGATGATCAAATAAGTCATCAATTTTGGAAAAAGGATACTATTATTTATCATGATTTTTATAAACTCATGATAATCAATGAAAATGTGAATTGACCCATCCTTATTTTTTGATGAAGAGGACTGGTGCACCCCATGGTGAAACACATGGGTTTATAAACCCTTTATCCATATTATCCTATAGTTATTTCTTTAACTCCTCAATCTCCATAACATCCATTCTATATGGAGTTTTGGATATTGGAAATGCCCAAAATATAAGATCAATTGAGAATTCAACATCTCTTCTTTGAGGAAGACATATAAATTCCTCAAGAAACACTTCAGCAAATTCCCTCAAAAGAGGAATGTCTTCAAGGATGTATGCTTCCTTAGACATTATCATTTGATCAAGATACGTGTGATCAAGGGAAGTAATATTAACACATTAGATGATGGTGATAAGTAAGATTCATCATCCTCCTTTCACTTGTACATAATTGATGGTCGATTATCCATATAGAGTGTGATTTCCCTCTGAACTAAATTTAGGTTGGATTTATATGGGTAAATCCAATCTATTCCAAGAATTGCATCAAATTCCACCAAAGGGAGTATGATGAGGCTCGTCGGGACGTTCAAACTACAGATTGTGATAGGGGGAGTTATATTCAAGGGTTGCAATGATTTCCCCTTTTTCCTTTCCCACCAACATCTTTACCTCTATTATTTGTGGTGGTGTTGGGATTGTTCTACTAAACATTTGGGATATAAAAGAATGCATTGAACTAGAATCAAAAATTAAATTTGCTCTTTTTGTATGAATAACTAGCATACCTATAACCACTTCTTTTTAAAGGTTCACTTCAACGGTAGTGATGAAAAAATCTCTCCCTTGCTTCCGTGGAGGTTGTTGGGTGCCTCCAAAAACCCTTGGCTTTTTCCATTGGTTAAAGAAGTGCCCTGGTTATTTTTAGTTGAATAAATGAATAGTGTATTGACGGTTGAATAAAGTATTCCTCTACTCTATCATAGTAGAGGGTTTTTTTGTTTTAAATTATTCGCTAGGTTCCCTTCTCATCCACACATAAATAATTTTCCCATCCCCAATAGGAAATTTCTGGGGTGCTTCTTTCCGCACCTTTGGAAAGTGGGTGCAAGAATTTCTTAGCACAATTGTATTTATCACTCGGACCATCAAAATTATATTCTACCTTACGCTTCATATCCCCATGATACCTTGGAGATTTTCTAATATCCATTTCAACTTTTAGGGAACATTGGATAATTTCTTTATAGCTCTCGAAGTCATAGATTGCTATGGATTTTCGTAGGCTAGGTTTTAGCCCCCCAAAGAAGCAGTCAACCTTGAATTCAGGGCTAATGACAAAGTTGAAGGAAAATCATGCATTCCTTGTGATGTTTTCTTTGTATGCTCTGATGAATTCATCATATTTTTAAATAAGGAAAAGGAAGTATATTTCCACCTTAAGTCATAGGGTGCGTTGAAAATATTTATTGAAAAACATTTTCTAGAAATCCTTCCATTCCAACACCTTGATCTCCTACCCATGATTTTTATTTTTGATCATTTTTCATCATTGATCAGCTTCACCCTTGATGTTATAAGTATATAGAATTATATTCTCTTATTTAAAACATTAAATTATGGAGAAGATCTTATCAATGGATTTGATCCATTGTTCGGTGATTAAGAGATCAGATAATCTATTAAAAGTTTAATGATTTGTCTCATGAAACTATTGATTGCGGCATGTTCATTCTTAGGGGGGATGAATGTTCCTATTGACCCATGATTCTATTAAAAACATGAGTTAATAGAGAGAGTATCATGAAAAATAACAGGATTTATTCTCTCATTGGATTGGTAATCTCATTAGAACAGTCATGACATTGATATTTTCATCGGTTGTTATCCGTAGTCCTCCTATTAATGGCCATTGCATGGAATAAAAGTAAAGTTAAGGGTAACACATAAAGGAGAAACCAATGAAAAAAGGTATATCTTATAAATTACTTTTATTTCCTTAACTTATTAATATATATCCTTCAATCTATGTTATCCATGATCTACTTCCCAATATATATTCTTAGAGGCATTTCTTTATTCCCTTAATAATGGTTCATACTAAACTTATGAATTTACCAAAGCATATCCCTCCGGTGTTTTGTAACCAAGAGTATAGAAAGGACAATTATGGTGCACCAGTTCCTGTTCGAGTCTAGATCAAAGTGGTGTTTTCAGGTTTTACCTCTAGATATATATGTTCTAGAGCCACCTATACATGTTCATATCCAAACAAGGATATATTTTATTGACAAACCACTAAATCTATACTCACCAGTATCTAAGGATGTTTTTATTATGCTTAGTATTATCCCTAAATATTTCACTAGTTTTTTCTAATCCTAATCCCAAAAATAACTAAACCTACCCTCTGATAACAACTATAACAACCCTACTCTTTATTACACACCTAAACATGATTTATTACATAAAATTTCACTTAAGACAAATCTAAGGTTCGAGAGGTATAGTTTATTGGGAAATTAAGAACATTACATAACCACATATAATATAAAACACAACATCATTATTGAAAACTTATTTTACATGACCACAACATTCCTTCATACATAGCATTGCATGGGATAACCTGAGGACATGTATAAAAAGAGGGTGAGCTATATAGCCCAATAAGGGGGTAAATAAGGAATAAAATGAAGAATATAGTACATTTTAGGAAATAGTATTATCAATGGGGAACAAGGGAAACATGAACATAAATACATGATATAGAAAGATTATCATAACATAGAAATGTGGCATCAACATTTAACATGATATTAGCATTAGCCAAGGCTCATTGCACCTAGAGCATGCGTAAACCCTAATTTCACTTGTATTACCATGATTAAGCCCTCATTTAACTAAAATTATCATGATAAAAACCTCATTGCCCTTTACTTATCATGATACTAATATTTACCCAATGCATTGGAGAGATATCAGGGAGAACCCTTCTTAATCATTTCATTTAACGAAAAAGTGTGCAACATGTATCATATAACATAGAATCAATGAAAACAATAAGATGTTCCATGATTAAAGAATGTGTAATTAATACATTTAATTACTAATTCAACAAGTACATGTGTATAAATTTTAATGCTCTTGATAGATAAATGGGTATGGTATTTACTTACATGATGATTTTGGCTTGGGAAATTTTGGTGTAACATCGGAAGCATAACGACATGAAATATAAATCATAAATTGGGTTGAGGAGATAGAAAAGGGTATCCCATCATTTATACATGAAATTTATAGTAAGGGTTTCAGGTAACATAATATCCCATCATATTTTATGGAATTTAGATGCATAATATAAAATAATTTCTTGAATGTAAATGAGAAGAGAGAAATCCCTTATGGAATTTCTACATGGTAATGGGTGTACATGGGAGGCATTAATGAGAGAGAAATAGTTCACTCATAATTCAAACATAAGGATGGATGAATGGGGGAGTTGATAAATTATACCCCAATATTTTTAATTGAAAACAATAGCGTATAACAATATAAGGAAATTTGAAAAAAAATGAGAAAGAAAGAAATCAGTTACATGGAAGTGTGATACCTATGTTTTGGGAGAGGCTTGAGAGAAGATTATTGGGAGAATGGGGTGACTAAAGAAGATTATAGAAAGAGTATTGTAAAGTTTGGTCAATCTTCTAAAGTTTTTTTGTGAATAGAAATGAGAGATTGAGTGGGTTTATATAGGAAAGGAGAGGGAATTATTTTTTATTTAGGTTTTGGACCCTAACATTCAACTAATAAAACAAAAAACCATCCCATGGTTTTTAACAAGGTTTTTTTCAAAGGGAAGTGGAAAAAATTATTTTATAAGGGAAATGGACGAATTTATTAAAATATTAGGCTTTCTTATGTGGTGTTGAGTCACACTCTCAAGGAAAACATTTTAAAAGGCTAAAATATATTATAAGCCTTGGAGGGTCTACTAATCCATAATTAAATTAATCAAACTAATAAAAAATATCATTAATTTAACGGTAAAACTTAAATTTTCTGAACATACCTTTTATATAATTTTATTACATCACTATTGGGTCATTACGATGTCATAAAACTCATTATACATTTAAATAGTATTTAATTTTTACCCAAAAATTCAGTTGTCTCAGAAAATTATGAAACATTCATCGTTAGATAATTCTGACATCTTGAATCCGAAAATTAAAATTCATTTTATCTAAATAATTTTTAAAATATGTGAATTTTATATTTTAAAATAAAAAATGAAATTTATTCAAAATTAATGGGTTTTTTAAAAAAAAGTTTTCAAACCATAATAAAAATTTCAATTATATTCATAAAAAAAATATAAGATCATTTATAAAAATTAATTTAGAAAAATATTTTATTAAAATATTATTTATTTCAAAAGAATAATTAATTCATCAAAATAGATTTCATAATTGAATATTTATATAAAATACTTTTGGTTCTTTAAAAACCATTTACAAAATAACTATAATAAAATGATTATATATTATTTATTCTATACAAAAAAAAATGCACATAATCAAAGTGATAGGGTATTGTTTCGTAGCCTTTTATAACACATGCATACGACCTAAGGGTAAGGTGTACGATGCTAACATACTTTTGGGGTGGGTTGGTTAACATTGCTCTGGAGTTAATCTTTATTAAATTCTAATTATCTCGTTGGAAGTTATGTTCAAGATTAATGTGTTAAAGATCATATGGGTCTTGGTCAAGAGCGAAGCCCAGTTATGCTACCTCCTTTCTAAGCTTCGAGAAATGGGCCTCGTATGGAGAAATTCTACTGGATAAGTTCATCTCTTCCTTTTTCTAAGTAAATTGGATTTGTTAAAGCCCTATATTTATATTAATCATGTGATCACTATTCAATAACAATATTAGAAATGGTAATAATTCATAAAAGAATTTTAAAATCCAAATAATAAAACCAAGGATGATCATATGTCTTATATAACCATTTAACAAAATAAGAAATTTAATCATATCAAGAGGAGTTTTCATTACTAATTTTTTGGGTCATTACAATCTTCCCCCCTTAAGAAATTTCACCCCCAAATTTTCCTTTTACCACACTAAAATATAAGAGGGTAACTCTGGTTAATCACTTCCTCTGATTCCCACGTTTCTTCTTCAAACTTGTGGTTTCACCACAACACCCTGACAAGGGGCGTTGTCTTATTTCATAAAACTTTTTCCCTACGATCTAAGATATTCACCGGATTTGTTTCATAGGATAGGTCATTCTCCAATGGTACCACCTATGGATTGAGTACATGTGATGGGTCATGTATGTACTTCGTCAGGAGTGATAAATGAAATATATCAGGTAATTGAGATTGGTTTAGTGGATGTACTAGATGATAGGACACTACGACAATGCGATCAAGGATCTCCAAAGGGCCAATGTACCTTGGACTAAGATTTTTCTTTTTACCAAATATCATAACTCTTTTCCATGTTGATATGAGGAGGAATTCCATGTCTCCAATATCAAACCCTATGTCTGGTTGACGATTATGAGCATATCCATTTTTTCATCTCTAAGAAGCTTTAATGTGTTGTTGGATGGTCTTAACCTTCTCCTCCATTTCATGGACCATTTCTGGACCTAGGAGTTTTTGTTCCCCAACTTCATTCCAACAAGCCTATATTCTAAACCTCTGCCCATAAAGGACTTCATAACGATCCATTTAGATGCTTGTTTGGGAACTGTTATTGTAAGAGAACTCAACCAGAGGAAGATGTTAATTTTATCCTCCTTTGAAATATATTGAGCATTTTCTCAAAATGTCCTCAAGTGTTTGGATAGTCCACCCATACTGGACATCATTTTGAGGATGATAAGTCATACTAAAGTCCAGCTCAGTATTCAGAGTGTGTTGTAGACTCTTCCAGAACATAGAGATGAATCTTGGATCTCGATCAGCTACAATAGATAGTGTTACACCATGCATCCTTACCACTTCTCTGATGTTTATTTGGTCCAGTTAATCTAATGATAAATCCTCCAGAATTGCAATGATGTGTGCATTCTCGGTAATACGATCCATGTGAACCGAGATAGCATTGTTTCCTTTGAATGTCATAGGATGTCTAGTGACATAGTCTATGGTGATATCTCCCATTTCAATATTGGTATGGGTAATGGTTTTATCATCCCCTTAGACTTTCTCCTCTCATCCTTCACTTTATTGTATACTAGGAGCTTTTATGTATACTCAGTGATATCATTATTCATGTAATCCCACCAATAATGCTCTCATAGATCTCGATACATCTTTGTGTTTCTTGGGTGAATGTAGAAATTCAAACTGTGTGTATCAACCAAATGTTTTTTATTTGACTATGATTTTTATTGAACGCATATTCATGACCCAAATATCACAATTTATTCTTCATTAACATTGAATTATGAGTATTTCCCTTTTCTAATAGTTTCTACTTTTTTTAAAATTCCCACATAATGCTTTTGAGCAACCTTTAAGATTTATAAAATAGATGGTTGAGAAATTAGTTATGAAAGTATGGAAGATGTTCCATTATTTATGATTCCCATGTACATCTACATCAAATATATGAATATTGGATCCTTTTCCATTCTCATCAGTGATATAATTGTTGGGTCCTATCTACTTAGAGCATTCTCCACCCTGTTTTCTTTCCCTAGGTTGTAATGGATTGAGAAGTCATAGTCTTTGATCAGCTATAACCATCTTCATTGGTGCATGTTCAAATATTTCTATGTGAATATATACTTGAGGCTTTTTTTATTATTATATATTTCACACATCTCCCCAAAGAGGTAATTCAACCAAATTTTTAAAGCGAAGATTACTGCATCCAACTCCAGATCATTTGTTGGATATTTTTTCACATGAACATTCTATTTCCCTAAAGCATAGTCAATGATTTTTTCATTTTGGATCAAAACACATCCCATTCCCTTCTTTAAATAACCACTGAATACCATGAAAAGTTCTCCATTTGTTGTTAGTGAGATAATAGGCATAGTAATAAGACTCGTTTTCAACTCCATTAATCTCTCTTCACATTCATCACTCCAAGAAAACATGACTCCCTTCCGAGTTAGCTTGCTAAGAGGATTTTAAAATGATGATAAATTTATCACAAATCAGCGATAATATCCAGCTAACCCTAGGAATATATTTATATTCATCACTGATGTTGGCCTCATCCATCCCTCAATTGCAACGCTCTTTGATGGATCCACAGATATCCAATTTCTTGTGATGATTTGACCAAAGAATGATACCTCCTTTAACCAGAACTCACACTTGTAGTACATTTAATATAGATTCTCCTTTCCCAAGGTCTCTAGTAGAGTGCTTAGATGCTCCTCATCCTCATACTTAGTCTTGTAGTATATTAGAATATCACCTATAAAGACTACAAATTTTTTTTCAAGATAATATCTAATGAATGTATTCATCAAGTTCATGATGACTGACTGAAAATTCCTTTTTTTATTATAAAACACTTTTAAGGAAAAATTGAGAAACCAAGGAGTCCCAAAAGACAACAAAACGCCCCACGTAGAGAAAACCCAGAATAAACTATAGGATCTACCCCAGCCTAGAAGTTACTCAATGACTACAAGACTTCACCAAGCTAGAACCTTTAGCAAGCATTCCCATGCAAAAATGCACGGGCATGAAACCGACGGAAAGCCATACCCTCTCAAGCGTCCAAATCCAAAAGTCCCGTCCCGGTGAAGACTTTATGCTCTAATCCCCTTCTGAAGCAGATCCAAGTAGATTGCTGGAAAGAAAGCATCAAACATCATAATATCACCAATCAAAAGGAATAAAGAAACAGGCACATAAACCTATCATTAAAGGAAACCAATACACAAACTTAACCAAAATCATTAAATATTAACTTGATTTTACCCGAGACCATCTCCCTATACAATTTCCAAGAGATTAATTAATTCTGAGTGGAAGGCGCATACTTAAGAAGATCATCTACTCGAATGGTCAGCATCAAGTCCATGATGATTACTAGATAATTTGTGAGTTTGAAAGGAAATACTTTGAATTCATAGTGCCCATACCTTGTATGAAATGCAGTCTTGGGGATTTCCTCCTTCTTCACCCTTACTTGGTAATATCCCAACAACAAGTCCACCTTGGAGAAGTATTGTGCTCCATGTATCTAACCGAATAGGTCAAAAATTTATGTCATAGGATACTTGTTCTTTACAGTTATTTTTTTATCTCATGATAATCAATGAAAATGCGCATTGACCCATCATTATTCTTAACGAAGAGGATTGGTGCACCCCATGGCGAAGCACTTTGGCATATAAACCCTTTATCCAGATTCTCATGTAGTTGTTTCTTTAACTCCTCAAGCTAAAAAAACCCATTCTATATGGAGTATTGGATATTGGAAATTCCCAAGGTATAATATCAATTTATAATTAAAAATATCTTCTAAGAGGATGAGCAGACAATTTCTTAGGAAACACTTCAATGAATTTCTTCACAATAAGCATGTCTACAAGGATGGTTTCTTCCTTAGAATCAATAATATGAGCAAGATATGCATGCTCATAGGGAAGTAATATCCACACTTGATATAATGGTGCTAAGTAAGATTCATCTTCCCCCTTGAAATTGTACAAAAATGGGGGATGATTCCCCATATGAAGAGTGATTTCCCTCTCACAACAATTTTTGTTGGCTTTATATAGGGAAAGCCAATACAAGCAAAACATTGCCTCAAATTCCACCTGAGGTAGTATTATGAGGTTCTCCAGAATGTTAAAACCACAAATTGTAATAGGGTAGGAGATATATTAATATGTTTTAATGATTTCCCTATTTTTCTTTATCATCTACATCTTTACTTCCATGATTTGTTGTGGTGTTCAGATTGTTCTACTAAACCATCAGGCTATAAATGAATTTGTAGAACCAGAATCAAAAAACATTCTATATTATTGAATGAATAACTACCATACCTATCCCCACTTATTTTTCAGGGTTTTCTTTAGTGGTAGTGATGGAAAAAGATTACCCTTTCTACCTTGGAGGTTGTTTGTTTCCTCTGAAAATATTTGTCTTAGGGAACTTGTTTGAAAAGTGTAGTGGTTCTTTCTAGTTGAAGTAAAGAACAATATGTTGAGTGTTGAATGAAGTGTTCTTTTCCACTGCCAAAGTAGTGGGTTTTTCATGCTAATATTTAATGGCCATGTTCCATTCTCTTCCATACCTAAATCATTTTCTCACCCCAATCAGGAAATATTTGGTGTACTTCTTTCCACACCTTTGGCAAGTAGGGTGTTGTAATTTCTTAGCACCATTGGATTTATCCATCAGAACACAAAAATTAAATCCCACCTTACACTTCTTATCCCCAGGATAACGCTGAGATTTTTTGATCTCCATTTCAACTTTGAGGGCACATTGGGAAATTTCATCAAAACTCTAAAATTCACTTATCGTCAGGTCCTTCTATAGGCTACGTTTTACCCACCAAATAAGAGGTCAACCTTGAATTTGGGGGTAATGAAAAATCTAAAGGCATATCAGGCATGACTTGTAGAGTTTTCCTCGTATTCTCTAATAGACTTTTCATATTTTTGATTGAGGTCAAATAATTCCCTTTCTATCTTAAGTCAAAGGGTGCGAGGAAAATATTTATCAACTTTTTTCGGAAATCCTTCCATTCCAATGCCTCGATCTCCTCCTCAGGCTTTGTATTTTTTATCAATGTAGACCATTGATTAGATTCACCCTCTATACTATAAGCTTCCAGAAGTACCTTCTCTTGTTTAAATCATATAATTATGGAGAAAATCTTTTAAATGGAGTTTATTTATTGTCTGGAAATTGTGAGGTCAGATGATCCATTAAAAGTAGGAGGAACTTGTCTCATGAATATCTTGATTGTAGCTTATTCTTTATAAGGGGGGTTGAAAGATCCTAAGGACACATGTTTTTATTCAAAACATGAGTTAACTGAGAGTGTATCATAAACATTTTTAGGATTCATACTCCCATCGGATTGGGCATCTCATTAGAACAGTCATCACATTGATCATCGCATCAGTTGTTTTCCTGAGTCCACATATTACTAGAAATTAGCTAGTATAAAAGGAAATTTGGGGGTAACACATAAAGGGGAATACAATGGAAAAAAGGACTAGATTAAAAATTACATTTATTTCCTTAACTTATGAATTTATAGGATTCGTTCTATGTAATCTATGATCTACTTCGCATCATATAATCTAAGGGACATTTTTTTATTCCCTTAATAATTGTTCATACTATGATTATGAATTTACCAAAGCATATCCCCGTGGAGTGTCATAACCAAGAGGGTAGAAAGGCATGTTTTCTTACACCATTTTCCATTCGAGTCTTTCTCAAAGAGGTGTTTTGGGTTTTACCCCTAGATACATATGTGGTAGAGGTGCCTTTACATGTTCATATCCAGGCAGGGATGTATTTGCATGATAAACCATATACTCTATAATCAGGAAAATTTAGGGATGTTTTTATTATTCTTATTCTTACCCCTAACGATTTCACTAGGGTTTTTTAATCCTAATCCCAAAAATAACTATACCTATCCTCAGATAAAAACTATAATAACCCTACTCTTTATTAAACTCATAAACATAATTTATTACATAAAATTTCACTTAAGACAAATTTGATGTTCGAGAGGTCTAGTGTATAGAGAAATTGAGAACATTACATAACAACTTAGTACATAAAACACAACATATTTACTGAAAACTTCTTTTACATGACCACAACATTCCTTCGTACCTATCATTGAATGGGATAACCTATAAACATGCATAAGAAAAAAGGTGAGCTATAAAGCCCAGCAAGGGAGTAAACAAGGCATAACATGAAGAATATAATACATGTTAGTAAATAGGAATATCAATGGATCACAATAGAAACATTAACATAAAGGCATGATATATCATGATTAACTTAACACGGAAATGTGGCAACAACATTTAACATGATATTAGCATGAGCCAAGGCTCATTGCTCATGGAGCATGAGTAAACTCTCATTTAAATTGTATTAGCATTAGTAAACCCTCATTGCACTTGAATTATCATGAATATAGACTAATTGAACTTGAGGAATCATGATAATACTCTTTACTAAATTCATTGGAGTGCTATTAGGGTGCACTCTTCTTAATCATTTCATTTTATTCATAAGTGTGCAACATGGATCATATATCATGGAATCATTAAACTTCATAATCTATTCCACAATTAAAGAATGTGAAATAAATACATGTAATTCCTTTATCAACAAGTAAATTTTCATATTGGTGAATACCCATGATATATAAATGGGTATGGTATTCACTTTCTTGACTATTTTGGCGTGGGAAATTTTGGTGTAACATCAGTAGCATAACGACGTCAAATAGAAATCATAAAATGGGTTGATTAGAGAAAAAGGGGTCTATCATACTTTATACATGAAATGTATGGTAAGGGGGTCATGGAACATAATATCCCAATATATGTAATAAAATTTAGATGCAAAATATAAAATAATTTCTTGAATGTAGATGAGAATAGAGAAATTCCTTACAGAATTTAGGCATGGTAACAGGTATAAATGGGAGGAATTAAGGAGAGATAAATAGGTATCTCATCATTCAAACAAAATGAGGTCAGAATGAGGGAGATGAAAAATAATACCCCAACATTTTTAATTGAGAACAAAATGGTATAACAACATAATAAAATTTGGACAAAAATGAAAAAGGAAGAAATCCCAGACTTGCAAGTGTTATCCCAAAGTCTTGGGAGAGGCTTCAGAGAGTATTATTGGGATATTGGGGTGAATTGGGAGGATTATAGAGAGAGTAAGGCAGAGGTTGGTCGAGCTAAAAATGTTTTTAGTGAATAAGAATGAGATATTGATTGGGTTTATATAGGAAAAGAGAAAGAATTCTTTATTATTTAGGTTTTGTATAGTAAATATTAAACTAATCAAAACCACAAACCATACCATGGTTTTTCTCCTGGTTCGTGCCAAAGGGGAGTGGAAAAAATTTTTTTATACGACCAATGGTCGAACATATTAAAATATTAGGCTTTCTTATGTGTAGGTGATTCACACTCTCAAGGAAAACATTTTAAAAGGTTAAAATATTTTAGAATCCTTGGAGGGTTAACTAAGGCATCATAAAATTAATCAAACAAATATAAAATAACATTATTTTAAGGCTAAAAAATACATTGTCCGAAAATCCCTTTTATAGTACTCTATTACATCGTTGTTGGGTCATTATGATGTCATAAAACAGATTATATATTTAAATGGAATTTAATTTTAACCCAAAAATTCAATTATCTCAGAAAATTTTAAAAAATTCACCATTGGATAATTTTGAAATCATAATCCAAAAATAATATTTATTTCATATAAATAATTTTATAAATTTTCAATTTTTCAATTTTTAAATAAAAACTAACATTTATTTAAAATTTGTGGGTTTTGACAAAAATAATATTCAAACATTAATAAAAATTTTAATTGTATTCATAAAAAAGATATACGATCATTTATATATATTAATTTAGTAAAAATATTTTATTAAAATAATATTTAATTCAAAAAATCCTTTAATTCAACAAAATAGATTTCTTAATCGAATATTAACTAAAAATACTATTTTTTAATTAAATCTCTTTTATAAAATAACATTAATGAAATGAATGTAAATTTTTTATTCTATAAAAAAACAATTCACATAATCACAGTGAAAGGGTCTTATCACATAACCCCGTATAGAACCCAAATAAGTTCTAAGGATAAGGTGTGCGATGGGGACAGACTCTTGGGTTGGCATGGAAAACATCGCTCAGGTGGTAATCACTATTAATTTCCACTTCTCCCATAGGCTGATCTGTTCATGATTAATGTGTTGAAGCTCAGCTTGGGATTGGTCAAGAGCGAAGCCGGATGATGCTACCTCCTTTCCGAGCTCCAACAAATGGGCCTCGTATAGATAAATTCTACTGGATGAGGTCATCACTTCATTTGTCTTAGTAAATTGGATTTGTCGAAGCCCTATATTTATACTAATCATGTGATCATTGTTCAATGGCTATATTAGCAATAGTAACAATTAATAATGGGTTTATAAAATCCAAAAACGTAAAACCAATGAAGTGAATTTGTCTTATATATCTATTTTACATAATAAGACATTTAATTAGATCAAGAGGTATTTTAATTAATAAAAGTTTGGGTCGTTACATTCTTTCTTCTAGGAGCCATTTCTAAAAAATGGAATATACTTGATTAGATGCTCACATTTTGTGACTTAATGTATAAACCCAAAACTATTGAAATACATATCATATATTGAATGAAAATCCATAAATAATATCATAATAATAAATATGGTTTCCATGGGGATATATTTACTTTCAAATCCTTCATAATAGTTTTTTAGAACAATTGAATTATCCTAATAGTATCCCCCAAGAGTATCAAACTAGGTTCAAATTAAGGAATTTTTTCATGTACCAAGTTACACTTCAGTAAAGCCCGACAAATCATTATTAAGTTTTTAAGCCTATGTAAAACTATGGCATAACCCCATTCTCATATAGTATCCTAGTAGGGATTTATTGCTAGGATGATACACATAATATCTACCTCACCATAAATATAGTATTTTCATCTATACTTATCCTCAATGTCTACCTTAATGCTATGTTCCCTAATATATGTTTTCATAAATATATTTTCCATGGTTTCTATTAAACTTTGTTTGAATCCAACTGTAACACCCCTACCTTAGAAGCTCGGAGTCTGGGACTTATTTTCTACATTAGCATGATTATAATAAATAAAATAAGGAAGGTATGATTAGGTTAGAGGTTTTTGAAGACTAGATAACATATATGATACCCATATTACTTTAATGAATTTGTAAATAAAATATTATAAAAAATTAAATAAAATGAACAACATCTGAGAAATATTATTTAAATATTATTTCTTCATATCCTGAGTAAAGGAAAAAAATAAGGGTGATATAAAATTATTTAAATGTGTAAGGAAAATTTAAGCAGTAATGAATCAATGATAATAATCAACATGTAAAGGTAAATAACTTAATACAAAGCCCATTTAATCAATAAAATTTTATAAACTGTATCCATTTATATTTTCAATGAGGAAATCTCGTGGAAAAAATAAAAAAATAATTTTAAAGAAGTTAATTATTAATTATTGGAAACCTTTTTCCTAGGTATATGGAACCATTACAATCAATACATTTCACAAGAGAGTTTATAACATATCGAGTAAAAACCCATCTGGTTGGAAAAATGATTCTTCTCATGAGACGTATAATGATTCAAGGGGCTATCTATAATAGGAACTCATCAATGTTGTACATGTCTAACTAATTCATAATATATTGAAAATTTGATTTAATTTGAGAGTTATATGACTTATCAAATATCTATACTGAGTAAATTATTTTGATTATCCGAATATTTACCCAATTAATCAATTAACTGTCAAGTACGAAAAATATGTGAAAATGGTATAAAGATCATAAAACAATTTTACACATGAAATAATACTATGTATATATATAATATTTGTTATTTAAAATGGAAAATGTTTATAAGGAAGTGATTGTTTCAAGAGAAAGTTAAAAACCCAAAAGAAAGTGAGATTGTAAATATAACTTTTACCTCTTGGTAATATTTAAGTCATAACCCTTTGGATGAGATAATTCAAAATAAAACATAAAATTCCATAAAGGTAAAAGGATTCAAGATATAATATATCAAATTGGGTAGTATATATACCCCAAAAAAATTAGTAAGTGCTGAATGTGACATTTATCACATAGATGTAAAAAATTTATATGAAAATATCTTACCTCACATTTTATTTTGGTTGAATGCCATTTAAACTCATGTATAATAGTTTTATAAATGTTATTAAATTATACCATAACCATAATAATATTTATAATATCATATATTATCTTTTTATAATATCTTAATACCCATTACTTAATAATCATTCATTATTTTCATCATTCTAGGTGTTAATAGTCTTGTTTTCAGAGTATGTTTTGATTTGTTAGGTTTGTTATTCTTATATAGATAATTATTTAATATTATTAAATATTTAAAACACGAGGTAAATATTATTTATATTCATTATATATGTATTTATAATTATCCATAAAATATGGAGATAATAAATGAAATGCAACGTTCATGGAGATGGTAGGTCATACGTACACATGAACTCTACATCCATTTATTTGTCATATTTGAAAATTAATTGACATATATGTGTGTATATTATCATTAATGTATCATTTTATATCATATATTTCACATCTTTTAAATAAAAAAATCCCTCAATACATTCCACAAATAGTATGAATGAATCACTTCGCATTGAGGAGGCGGTAGTCCACACGCCACAAACGATGTTATCGTATTTCCGTGAAGTGGAAAGCATGATGTTAGGTGTTATATAATGATAAATTTATTATAAATAAATTATAAATATCATATATAAAATATATAAACTATAAATACATCATTATTCACAACCATTAAATGTGGTAATGGAAGAATGAATGACATTAGTTCGGGATGTGGCAGTTTGCAGTATACACGAACAATGATTTTTTATCCCATTTGATTAAAGTGTGTGTGACTGTAGGTCATATAAATGACATAAAAATTATATAATAATTATAATAATTATTTTATTATATATGAAACATATCAAAATAATTTAATGTCTGGATAATGAAATAAACCAATGTGATGGTTGAAGAATGTTACCTCTTATTTGGGTAACCCCTTTTAGTTTATAAAAAAATACATATGTGGATTGATTTATACCCATAGTGAGGATTTTAGGATAAGGGGATTATTTTTGGGAGATTATTTTTTCATATTTTTTATTTTTCAATAGGTCTTGAGATGTGTGAATAAGTGGGAGGGTGAGTGCCTTTTTGTAGTGGAGGATGAGTGGAAATCTTGTAAATATAAATGGTGAGCATTATTGAGAGAAAAAATATACATAATGTGATTACAATAGTGAAAAAAGTTAGATACAGAAGATTATATGGTCTGATTTTTTCCATAAAATGGATTTTGGACATATTTATATGTTATTTTAGCAATTATGATTACGGTTTAGTCCCATATTAAGTTTAATTTTACATTTATCATTGTAATAAAATTTAACTAAATTTGCAAATACCAATTTCAAAAAACTATGATTAACCTACTAGAAATTATAAATTATTCTAATTCCAAATATACAATTCGTTTTTCCAAATTACAATAAAATAATTGGAAAAAAATTATTTAAACCTATGCTTGTATATGAGATGACAACTCGTGTTTTTAAAGTGAAAATGTTCAACAGTTTGAAATGTTTCTATATCAAATTTCACTGTGAAATTGATAAAAATGAACTCAATTGGATTAATTTATATATAATTTATCTAATTATACTTTGAAACAAATTTAAAATATAATTTATATTTATAAATGAATTAGATGAAAAATAATTTTTCAATTAAAATTCAATATTTTTAACTATTCATCAAAAAAATGAAACTTCTCAACAAATACCAAAAACACACCCTAAACTAATTTTTAAAATTATATTTCAAAAATGATTTTTATTTTAAACATTAATTTTATAAATTTTTCAAAATTGATAATTAAAATACATGAACCATTAAATGGTAGTAAAATTTCCTCTATAAAAATATAGGTTTTTTGTCTAAAATTGGGTTTGTTTTTATCTAATGCATATAAAATGTATCAAATGAATGTAAAACTATTTTATGGAATTTATCATTTTTATATCATTAATATCATCCAATAATAGAAATTAATTTAATTTATTAAGACAATGTTCCTTTGGAAGCATAAAAATAGTTTTTTTTATAAAAACATTTTATTTGTATTAAACTGGTTTTTATATTCATTTCTATTTACTTGGTAGCCAATGAATTCAACCATATTATTATTATAATTTATTTAATCATATTTATATCCTTTAAAGTATCATCTAGGTTTTATATTATTAAATTTAATAATAATAATTTAATAATATATTTTTTTCAGTAAAACTAAGTTTTTTGTGATACACAAGCCAAAGAAGATAGTCATTGCTATGCGATACGCAAGCTGAAGTAAATGTTTTGAGAATTTAATTATATAGAATATATTTAGTCTATTTAAAATAGAAAATATTCTATAATGTCTTGGGATATTATATTCCCTTTTGTGTATGGTGTTTGTGTGTTATGAATGCTATCAAATAAAATTTTATTTTTCTATAATTTTGAGGTTTTATATTCTCCCCACCTTAACTAAATTATGTCCTTGTAATATAAACATGATATCATTATTCTAGGGTTTGATATTTTAAAATACTATTTTTTTAAAACCCACAATTTAAATAAGGTTGAGAAAATATCTTATTAATAAGGTTGAAAAGGAAATATAAAGGTCACCACAGAACTAGGCTTTAAAATATGAAAACATTATTGAAAACATGGACATGAATGAGAAATCTATTATAATGCCTAAAACTAGAAGGTTGAAATCAGTGATTTATTTTATTAAATTATCATGATTACAAGGAACCAAATCATGAAGGACCAATCAGTTTAGAATTCTTGGAAATCCAAATTACATACATGATAACAATAATACATTTGGAAAAGAAAATTAAACATGACACATAATAAAATAAAATAAATTGCATTCTATAAATATTATTCAAAGGATTACTTTTCATAACCTTTACAAAGGGAACATAATAAGGGTGATCTAAAATGATCATTAAGGAAAAGTAAATAGGAAGAAATAATTAATAAATGATAATAAATCAACATTACAAGGTAAATTACTGATAAAACGTGCCATTCAAATAACTAGATATTGAAAAATAAATATGGAAAGGTAAGAAACTGAAAACATGTACAATTTCATAAATTAACTAAAAATGAAATTAAACTATATATATTTCAATGAAAAATATCATGGAAAAGTAATAATTAAAGATAAATGAGGAAAATTCTTAATTATTAGGCGCCATGTTTCTTAGGTATGTGGAAACATTACTACCAAGACCTTTTAAAAGATATTTTAGCACATTGGGTAAAACCCCATCTAATTTGAACAACTATTTCATCTCATGAGACTATTTATTCATCGAAGAGCTATATAAATTCTGGGCTCCACCTGTTATTACCAGTCAAAATCATTCCACATATCGAATAACAAAAATAAATAATATGTCCTAAAAAATTTTAGTATTGAATAAAGAATACATAATTATCAAAATTTTCCCAGATATTCACATAAATATAAAGTTATACACTACATTCAAAATGGTATATGTTATAGGAAACAGTAATATCCATGATACATGAAATGAATAATTTAGTGGAAATTCAATGTATAATGATCATAGGATATTGAATATTTTAAAACGACTAACAAGGAAGTGAATGCGAATACTATCCTTGGATAAATAAATCATAAACCATCAAAAGTAATATTAAGGACAGTATCAATACAACATAACCCAAGTGGTGTAAAATATAGGGTTATTATCATTAATGATTGAAATATTATAAAAATTTTATATGAAAAAAACATTATTGAGGAAAATAACCTTTTGTTTTGAAAAAACATTTTAAAAATCAATTTTGAAAAAACAAATATCTCAAAAGTAACCTTTTAAACATGAAAAGAAATATAATAATAAATAACTGTAAGAAAACCCTTACATGTTGTATGCAGTAAAATCATATTATTGTTTCATGGTAAAAAGATATAAAATGACTTTTTGTGAAAGAGACAATAAGATTCCTTTCAAACATTAGTAAAAGACAAAATCGGTAAAAATATTTTTACACCATAATTTTTAAAAGGTTAAAACCCATTTTGAAAACATTTTAATAAAACATGGTTTTTAGAACAAAACAGGTTATCTAACTAATGAAATTAATGAAGTCGGGTTTTCTTAAAAATATTTTATATAACATTTTGAGTACCAAAGACTGGTAAAATAGTACAAATACTTGGAAAATGTCCTAAATAAACAATGGAGAAGAAAATTAAATGTTTTATTGAAGAATGGTCATATAATTCCATCAAATGGAAATACCATTGAAATATCATTATAATTATTCTTGAAGAAAATAATCATACAATATTACAAAGTGTCCAATACCACTTTCAAACTATCTAAATCATAAGCCATTTGAATGAATAATAATAAATGAAAGTTTAAAATATCATAAAAAAATTAATTAATGATTTAATATAACCAAATTATATGGATATACACCACATAAAAGAAGTAAATGGTTAACATGGAATCTCTCTCACAGATGTAAAAAAGTGAGATAAAATTTTATTACCTTACCCTTCATTATAGTTGTGTGGTATTTATCCACATGTATAATTATTTAAAAAATCTTACTAAATTATACCATAACCATACTAATTTTTATAACATCATATATTATCTTCTTACAATATTTTATTACCCATTAGTTTACACTCCATTATTTTAACTATTTCATGTGTTAATTGCCTAGTTTTATCAAGTATGTTTGGACTTGTCATTTGTTGTTCGTATTAAAGAGATCATGATTTCATCATCTCCAAAATGTAAACCATGACATAGTTATCATATATATTCAGTATATATGTATTTATAATAATCCATAATATTTTGAGATAAGAAATGAAGTGCACCATTCTTGGAGACGGTAGGTTGTACGTACTCATGAACGCTGATTTCATTTCATTATCCTATTAAAGGATTGAAACAAAAATGATAAATATATATATAATAATAATATTATGATATATATTTAATATATTTTTTATATTCTCATTAAAATCATTCTTGATATGTTCTATGTATAGCATGAACGAATTGTATCACTTTAAAGAGGTATTAGATCACACATCCACAAACGATGTTGTTGTATTTACACAAAATGAAATGTTTAGAGTTATGTGTTATAAAATATTTAAATAATACTAAATAAATTATAAATATCATATATATATATAATATAAATAATTTTTTTTATAATAATTACCACCATTAGAGTGTAAAAAAAAGAATGAACAGTCATCGTTTCGTGAGGTGGTATTTCACCATTCACAAAAACAGTTTGTTTGTTACCCATTAGATGGGGGTGTGTGTAATTTTAGGTTGAAAATATAACATAAAAACATACCAATATATTTTATATACTTTATTTTTATTATAATCATGGAATAAGAATATTTTATGGATTTTATAATGAAAATAAATCTAAAAATATTGAGGAAGTTTGTTACCTTTTATTCATGAAACTCCTTTAGGTTTGTGCCAAAAGGCATCCTTGGATTGCTTCTTGAATAATTTGAGGCTTCTAGTTTGAGTTTATGGTTGTTGAGGAGATATTTTTTTAGATAATGTTTGAGAAAAATTGGCCTCATATTAGTGAATAAGTGGGAGGATATGAGGCTCTTTTATATTGGGGGAGGAGGGGCACTCTTGTAATATTTTGACAATATAATTCCATACACATTTTTAACATTAAAATAGGATCCCATAATAGTATTATTTGAAAATAATTTTGGTTAGTATATAACTATGGACATAAAATGGTTCTTGGACATGTTTCTAGGACATTTGGTCACTTAAGATTAAGGCTTACTCCCATATTATGTTTAATTTTACCTTAATTGATGTAATTAATTTTAATTAAATTCACCAATATTTTTGTTAAAAAACAAAGTTAAACTTAGTAGAAATTAAAAATTATGATTATTCCAAATTTGAAATAAATATTTACAAATTTTAGTCATATATGGGGAAGAAATTAATTTAAATTTAATCTCATAGACGGGATGCCAGTGTGGGTTTTTAAAGTAAAAATGTCTACAAGTTGGCTATGTTTTTATAGTCTATTTCAAATTAAAATTTATTCCAATAACATAAATTGGAATAATTGATAAAAAATTATCAAATAAAACTTTAAAATAAATTTTAATTTTAATTTATCCTTATAAATAAATTAGATAAAAAAGTAGTTTTTAACTGAAATTCAGTATTTTTCACTATACATTAAAAAATGAAACATAACATAAAAATAAAAAAATTCAACTAAACCTAATTTTTCTATTTAAATTTCATAATAATAATTTTATTTTAACATATAAGAAATATAAAAGTGAAAAAATTGATTTAAAATAGGTTCTCCATTAAAAGGTGGAAAAAGTGCCTTAATAATAATATAGTATTTTTAGGTGTGACATTTGGGCTTTTTATTATATTATTATTATCAAATATATTATATGAGTGTGAAAATATTTTATTTTATATATAATATATTCATTTAAAATGTAAACTCTCTAAAAGTGTTAGAAATTAATTAATTGTGAAAACATGATTAAATAGTGTTTTGTGTAAAACATGTATTTTAATAAGTTAGTTAACCCTTTTCATAACTATTAATTTAATGGTTAGGTTATATTGTATAATATTTTAATAATATTTCAGTATTCACTGAAACTCATTCTTTTATGTAATGCATGCTATTTTAAGAAACCCATTGTTGTATGTGACAAACGTTAACTCAGTATCACATTCATTACAAGGTATATCATAAATTTGTTTCAAATAGTAAATATATTGTAAATTATTAGGGTATTATATTTCACTATGCACTTGGTAATTCATATGATACATTTTATCAAACACAATTTTCTTACATTATAATTTCATGGTGCCATATTCTCCTCACCATAATTAAATTGCATCCTGCCAATTTTAATTTGATCTCTGTAATCGATGGATTGATAATTGAAAATAAAATATTTTAAAAAACCCACACTTAAATAGGTTTAATAACAAATATTATTAATAATAATGAAAAGAAAGTTCAATGGTCTTATAACTGTATTCCTTTGTAGGAAAATATAGGTGGGAAATTGAAACATGGATACAGAAGAAAAATATAACATTCATATTCTAATAGATATTTCTAGGGGACATGTCCATCTGAAAGTTTTAGACCAAAGAAACATAATATAGAGGTTTGAATAATGTCCATTGATATTATAAAAAATGATGATAATAGCAAAACATTTTATTCAAGATAATTTCCTTTCAATTGATGAATTATTTCACTCTATATAAGTAAATATACATTTCTTATTTCAAAATCACAATCTTGTCACTTGGTTGTTCCCTGGACTATTTATACTTCTTTTCTTAGTATTGGTTGTATCACATATTTATTTAACAAATTAACCTCTAAAATCTTATCCAATAATCAACTATACCATAAATAGTTAAAGTTTCCAAAAGATTTTGATCCCACACATCAGATGGAGGGGCACTAGATTTTTAAAATAAACTTATCATTATCCTTCAATATTCATGAAGTTTCTCTTTAATCATCACATACTGAATATGTGAACACGTTCATCATGTATTATCTTGAAATATGGTAATGACTTGAATTACCATAATACATTTTGGAAAAATAAATTATTCCTTCTAAATTATGTATGATACATGTTATTGGATATATCCCTTAAATCTAAAAGTGTTGTAAACTCCATCAATGATAGCATATACCACTTGTTGACAAGTCATTAATCAGTTCCAAGGTAGTCATCACTTTTCCAAATCAATCATTTCTTTTTTCCAACATCATTCTCCTAACATTAGAAAAATATTAGGGGTTATCTTTCCCTCAACCATGTGTTTTCCAAAAATTATTACTTTGTACTGAATAATTTTTCTTGGTACCATTCAGCATATGATCTAAAATTCATAATGAAAAATTAGTACATTGAAATCATTTCATACTTCATAAATAATATGATGAGAACATCATCACATTTCATAGATCCAAATACCAAAGTACATTAATCATTCAACTTCAAAAATATCAATAACATAAGCCTTACCTTGATCCCTTAGATTCTTTTGAGGTATATTATCTTGATGCCTGGGGAATTAGTTTGCATAGTACCCCATCTACTTACAGTTTAAGAACTGAATATCATCATTTTACTTCTTCCATTGGCATTGTAGAGACTCGAAGCTTGATGTACATAGATATTACATTACTTTTGCGGAATACATAATACATAACAGAAACAGACACACGAGGACCGTAATAGTTTAGTGTCTTTGGAAACAGGGAATGTAATCTTCTAAATGTGGTGAAAGATCTTCAACATCTCCCATAAAGATCTTCCACTTTCTGTTTCCCTACCTAAAACCTTTCTTTTAATCCTAGGGGAAAATAAAACATAAAAAGGGTGAGCTCAAATGCTCAGTAAGGGTAAGCATGGATAACATAAATCATATCATATACATTTGAACATAAAAACATGAACATAATGTTTAAACATCAAAATCTTGAGCAACGACTTAAAACATGGATGTACATAAGGCATACATTATAATGGAACATAAATCATGATAACATAGCATGGGAATAAAACATGTAATTGTGGCATCCATTAAGCACATGTAATGATTTCCATAGTAGCCAAGGCATTGCTGCCAAGACCATCTTAGTGGACAAAGTCCCTTTAGGAATCGAGTTCACTCCTCGTTCCAGTCCTGTAATACTGAATTGGATTAACTTACCATTCCAGCCATGTCTATCTCATGAGATATAAATATTTACCCAATGCATTGGAGGGAGATATAGGTCCCACCCATCTCATAATGAAATCATTCTTACTTGTGCCACAAAATAAACATACATCATTCATAATAACCCAATAAATAAAAGGGGTTTCATAAACATCATCCCATCATCAAAAAATCCATATAAAAGAAATGGATATCATTTCATAATAAGAAAAGTGAAACCATGTAAATCATAGAGACATGATACTTGAAACATACACATATGATATAATTTCATCTTAGATGAAAAATGGTTTTGATAAAACACTTGAAATGAATTCTTGAGGAAAATATCCTTTCTTCTTCAAAATCATTCTCATTTCACAAAATGTCAAGAAATTTTAAAAGAAAATGATTTTGTTGAAAATATTCATGAAATATTTTAGAGGAATCTTCATGAAAATAAGGCTTTATAAAACCGTAAAAATCCATTCTGGCGGTATAAGTTAAAAAAACATTCTTCTCGTACTTTTTCCGAAAAAGTCAAAAAAAATACCTCGTAACATAAAACAAAAGAAAGATTCCTTACATACCATGTATTAAAAGACAAAAATGGGTAAAAAGGACTTTAAACATACATGAAAACATTTTTATAAAACATGTACATTAATAATAACAATAACCCCAGTAAATATTTACGAATAAACAATCTCGGATTAGAATGAGATTGGAATATTTATCCCTTACCTTAGGTCTGATATGCATCGTACGTATCTGAACCTCCTGTATAATGATTTAAATAATTTCATTGACTTTTTACAGAATCATATTCATTGTTATTATATCATATATGTTTCACTTATGACTTTATATTACCCGTTCTTTTGTAAATTCCATGTTAAAGAGCATTTTGGGTAAAATCATTTAATTTGCCGTCCGTGTTTTGACTTGTAATTATTCATATGATTACTTAGATCACGATTACTTAATTCTAGAATATAAAACATTATTTATATATAATATATATTAAGTATATAAATATATATAATATATCGATAAATAGAAAGAAATACACCGTTCATGGAGACGGTAGGTTGTACGTACGCATGAACGTTGTTTTCATTTCCTCATTGAATTGAATGGAATTAATTGGATGAAATAAATATATATATACATAAATCCAGTATCATTTTTATGTCATATATTTCATGATTACTTATTATATATACTTTATAATCATTTATGAATGGTTAATCATTGAGAATGAATCTCATCGCGTCGTGGAGACGGTATTACGTACGTACGCACGAGCAATGATATCGTTCCCATTATTGTGGAATTTTATTGGAGTGTATGTATACTATTACATAATCAATTCTACTTTAAAATAATCATATATAGTTATTTATTTGCACCATTATACCCATCCAAGTAATGTGGTGGTGGAAAATAGATTACACCATGGCGTGGAGACAGTATTCCGTACGTACGCACGCGCGGTGATTTCATTTCCCATAGGATGGATAGATGGTGAAATAGGGTTGTTTCATACTTATAATAACATATCAGTATATTATTTATACTGATGTTATTACTTCATAATGAAAAAACTAAATAAGAAGAAGTGGTAGAAGAAATAAAGTTGAAAGAATCGGTAACGGACATTATCTCTTCTTTGAAGCGCTACTTTGACATCTCCTTTTAGGGCACTAAAATTGGTCTTTGAAGAAGACCAAGACCTCTAAGATGTTTCTATGGAAGTGTAGAAGAGAATTTGTCAGGGTTTGGCCGAGCTTGAAGGCTCAATGTGGTGTGAGGAAGAGAGGGAGGTGGTGTCCTTTTATAAGGGAGGAGAGGGGCACCTTTGGAATAACTAAAAATATTATTTTATTATAAAGTCATATTCGGTTTTTAATAGCTCAAAATTGATTTATTTCAAAGATAAGGTGCGGGTGGGTCTAAATAATCTCATCCAATAGAATTTAGACAAGTTTAGGTCATTATATTAACCTTAACTTTTAGTTTTAACTCTTAGATAATTAGATTGACATTTACCATGTCACTTTGTATTTTTATATTATATAGTTAATAAACTTACCATATACATCCAAGAGACCCCCAAGTTTTCAATTAATGATAAACCTATCATGATATAATTATATTGACCGAACCGTAGATTTTTAGGAATATAATAACAATTTATAATATAATATTGTTTTAAAAACTATTTTATGTCAATTTTGACACTATTTGGTAATTGATTTTTGTGCAAATAAAAACAGAATGAGTATTTCAAAAAAAGTTAATTAAATCAATACTAACATGTCATATTAACATAGAAAATAATTTTAATTTATAAAAAGTCTCAAATTACATTTATTTGGGTATTTATAACATCAATTATGTCAATATTTCAGTAATAAGATAATTATTGCATCATCATTGTGTCATAAATAAATTTAATTATTTTAAGTCTAAAAATTACAAATAAAATACCATTATGTAGGAACTCCTTTTAGCTTTATAATTAATATTTATAGTCTAATTTATCTTATGTATAACCCTATATTTAAAATGATTTAGTTATTAAACATTGATTTTAACTACTTTAACCATTTTTTAAATAAATTAATAATAAATGTCCTAATCTAATCCAAGTGGGTGTAAATGGTCATATTTTATTCCTAAGGTTGTTTTCGGCTGAATTACACTTATCCAATAAAATTAGGACATGTGTTAGGGTAATAATAATATCATTTTTACTCTTAATTACCCTATTTACTTTTAACCGTGGTAAAAAAAGTAAAAAGTTACTATTCATCAAAAATTATTTTCATCTCATTGAACCACATTTTAGTCCTTGATATTAACCGTGTCTCTCGGATTTTTTAAATTCCACTCAAAGAAGCGGTAAAATTAAGTTTTATGAAAAATTCGTTTTTTTTACTACCACTTAGTGGTTTCACTATTCATAAAAAAATGAAAGTTTCAGAAAAATACCAAAAAATAGGCCTAAGGTATATTTGATATTATGAATTCAAAAATTATGTCTATTTTACCAAATTTAAAACATATCAGCTGCATTAATTAATTTAAAAATTTATTCCCTTCGTCAAAACAAATAGCGTGTTCTTAAGAGATAATAACTATCAAAAGATTGACCCTTATTTATGTCTGGTTTAAATGTAAAATTACATCCAATGGCCAAAATTTTATTAAATTATAAAAATATATTCTAAATATACTTTAAAACCACTCAAATTAATAATTTATCACTATTAATTATTTCGATTAAAAAGGTTGTTTTTAATTAAAATTTAGTAATTTTCACTATTCATCAGAAAATGAAAGTTATCCAAAAATTACCAAAAATGCACCCTAAGCTAATTTCGATATTCCAAATCCAAAAATAAAGTCCATTTTGAAAGATAAAATTTATAAAATTTCAAAAAGTGGGTATTACTATTCATAACGGCTAGTTCATAATAATATTATAATAATATATCATTTAGTGAAACTCAGTATTGCGTACTATACATGCTATCGAGGAAGGTCGTGATTGCGTGTAATTCAAGGCAAGTCAGGGATGATTGTTGTGCAAGCTCTTTTTGGTGTAGCGTACAACACAATACATTAATGAAATTAAAATGAATATTTTTTCACAAAATCTCTGGGTGTTACATTCTACCCCCCTTAAAATGAATTTTTCCCGCGAAATTCGTCGGGGTTATAAATGGTTTACTACTAAAAAGTTTATTTAATGGAAACCCACATATTAAAAAGGAATAACAAAACTTGGCTTTAAAAACTAAATTATGAAACGTAACGGTTACCCAAATTAACTCATCACTGGGTTTCCATGTAAAAGAACATAGGTGGAAATATGGATATGGAAGAAAAATCTAACCATCATGTTATGATGGAGAGTGGTAGAGAACATGGCTATGAAAAATCCAAAAATCACAAAGCCATAAATTTGTGAAGATCTAAGGTACTATCTGATTCATCGGATATAAGAGCACTAGGACAACATTTTTGGTTTTCAAGATCATTTTCCTAAAGTTGATGAAATTGGAATTAGAAGAAATACTTTTGTGATTTTGGTACAGTCTCACCGTTGGTCATTCTTTGGAAAATTTCCACTTCACCTCTTAAAGAAATGAAGTTGAATTTCTCATTCGTGATGTGTTAGCATATCATGTGATAGAATGATGGGTCATTCCATCTATCTCAAACAAAAGGTTATAAAAGTTATCAAAAAAATACATAAGTCCATCTATAGTGAGATTAATCATATATGGTTCCTAAAATGGACTTATACTTCATATATCATACTATTTAATATAATAAAACTAGTTTCTACTAAACAGGGAATTCCTGTAGGCCAGTGGTAGGCGATAAATGCCCGTCGCACATCAGTTGTGGGTTCGATTCCCACAGCCTTGTCCGACGCGATGGGCTATCGCCCATCCTGCAGGTTGTCCTTTTTCTAAAACTACATTACTATAAAATCCCATCAATAATATATAAAAAGTTCAATCCTTAAACAATACTAACTTATGTCCAACATAATCCATTCCAACCTTTAGGCTTATCCAAAATACTCATGTCCAATCACATATTATAGTCAAAACGATTACCAAAGAGTTCATACAACAAGAATGTTAATACCATCGTTGATCCCCATATATCTTGAGATATGTCTTGTTGGTTACATTCCAAGCATTTGAAGGCCTTAATCATGTATTCTCTTGAAAAATGAATACCCATTGAATCTTAGTGAAAACATGAGTGCTGTCAAAAGTTAACTCTTTTCACATACCAAAACCTCAAACCATGATATAACTATTTCCTTATATCAGTCATGAGATCATGAATACTGTCAAACATTTCATTTTCTCGTTATCCCTTCATTATGCGCATATCATCTTTTTTCTAAGAATAACTCAATCACTTTCCATGGTTACCGGTATTATTGAAAACCACAATAGACCGGTACATAAATATTCCAATATTCCACGATACTATATACAATATTATTTTGGAATCCCATTACATAAACACTTAATCACTCCACCACATCGTTGTCATATTCAACATCACCAATAGTTATCGTATGTGACTTCCCTTTGTTGATTACCTTAATTTGTTGCTCATGTCGATCATCACTAACCCTTGGATTAGGGAATTTATTAGCATAATGCCCCATTTCCTTGCACTTGAAGCATTGAAGTGTTGGTGGTGCATTCTCTGCAGTCTTTTCTTTATTCACATCATTAGAAACCCTTTTTCCATTACTTCGACACTCAGCTGCTCCATGACCTTCTTTTCCACACTTAAAAAATTTTCTAGTCCCTTTAAGAAAATCTCCACCATGCTTCTTTCCACACATTGAGCAAAAGGAAACATTCATCTTCTTTTCACCATTATTCTAAGATTTCTCCTTGAACTCCATCTTTCGTTTCTTGTCAAAACTATGAGACGGATAAGTAAAACCAACTTCCATTTCTACCTTGATAGCACAACGCACAATGTCTTCATAGCTACTGAAGTCTCTTATAGCTAATTCCCTTCGAATATTTGGTTTTAAGCCACTGAAGAATCAATCAAATTTACTTTCAGGTTGGATGATAAAGCCAGATGCATACCTTGCAAGACTTGTAAAATTCTCTTCGTATACACCAACAGATTCATCATCCTTTTTATTTGGTTCAAGAAACTCTTTCTCCGTCTTCTTTCAAAGAATACGAGGGATGTACTTATTGGAAAATAAGTTCTTGAACTCGTCCCATTCCATGGAATAAATTTCATCTCTTGGCCTCGTATTCTTGATAAGATTCCACCATTGATCAGCTTCACCTTCCAAACGATATCTTGCTAAGATGACTTTATCATGTTCAAGACATTGAAGAACTAAAAATATCTTTTTAGTGGTACTGATCCATTGTTCAGCAACAAGTGGATCAGAAGACCCACTGAAAGAAGGTGGACATTACCTCATAAAGGACACAATAGAATATTGTTCCATTCTCTGCTCATTTGGAAGTCCAGAATGATTAATAGCTTGTGTAAGTATAGAAATAAGATTTTTCACTCCATCTACCATAACATTTGTTTGTTCAGGAGGTCAATCATTGCATTGTCCATTGCATTGACCAACACGGTTCCATCAGGTACCAACCATCGTCTAAAACCCAAAAAGTATAGTGTGAGAGGCAAAATTCATGCTAGGGAAAACAACATAATAAAGGGGGAGTACCTTCAATATCTAACATCTTAGGTTTAATTCTAATATCGTTACCGTAATTCTAGGACTATAACCTATACTTATACATAACTTTAGGGACATCCCTAGACATACCTTAGACATATCTATAGGGATCTCACTAAAGTTCTCGCATCCTAGTTTCCAAAGGTTTACTAAACCTTTCCTCTGATACCAACTGTAGAGACCCAAAGCTTGATGTACATAGATATTACATTACATTTGCAGAATACATAGTACATAACAGAAACAGACACACGAGGACTGTAATAGTTTAGTGTCTTTGGAAACGTGGAATGTAATCTTCTAATCGTGGTGAAAGATCTTCAACATCTCCCATAAATATCTTCCACTGTTTGTTTCCTTACCTAGAACCATTCTTTTAATCCTGGGGTAAAATAAAACATAAAAAGGGTGAGCTCAAATGCTCAGTAAGGGTAAGCATGGATAAAATAATACATACCATATACATTTGAACATAAAAACATGAACATAATGTTTAAACATCAAAATCATGAGCAACGACTTAAAACATGGAAGTACATAAGGCATACATTATAATGGAACATAAATCATGATAACATAGAATGGGAATAAAACATGTAATTTTGGCATCCATTAAGCACATGTAATTATTTCCATAGTAGCCAAGGCATTGTTGCCAAGACCATCTTAGTGGACAAAGTCCCTTTCTGAATCGAGTTCACTCCTCGTTCCAGTCCTGTAATACTGAACAGGATTAACTTACCATTCCAGCCATGTCTATCTCATGAGATATAAATCTTTACCCAATGAATTGGATGGAGATATAGGACCCACCCATCTCATAATGAAATCATTCTTACTTGTAGAACAAAATAAACATACATCATTCATAATAACCCAATAAATAAAATTGGTTTCATAAACATCATCCCATCATCAAATAATCCATATAAAAGAAATGGATATCATTTCCTAATAAGAAAAGTGAAACCATGTAAATCATAGAGACATGATACTTGAAACATACACATATGAAATAATGTCATCTTAGATGAAAAATGGTTTTGATAAAACACTTGAAAGGAATTCTTGAGGAAAATATCCTTTCTTCTTCAAAATCATTCTCATTTCACAAAATGTCAATCAATTTTAAAAGAAAATTATTTTGTTGAAAATAGTCATGAAATATTTTGGAGGAAGCTTCATGAAAATAAGGCTTTATAAAACTGTAAAAATCCATTCGGGCCGTATAAGTTAAAAAAAATTCTTCTCGTACTTTTGCCGGATAAGTCAAAAAAGTACCTCGTAACGTAAAACAAATGAAATATTCATTACATACCATGTAGTAAAAGTAAAAAATGGGTCAAAAGGACTTTAAACATAAATGAAAACATTTTTATAAAACATGTACATGGATAATAACAATAACCCCAGTAAATATTTACGAATAAACAATCTCGGATAACAATGTGATTGGAATATTTATCCCTTACCTTAGGTCCGATATGCTTCGTACGTATCTGAACCTCCTTTATAATGATTTAAATAATGTCATTGACTTATTACAGAATCATATTAATTGTTATGATATCATATATGGTTCACTTATGACTTTATATTACCCATTCTTTTGTAAATTCCATGTTAAAGAGCATTTTGGGTAAAATCGTTTCATTTGTCGTCCTTATTTTGACTTGTAATTATTCATATTATTACTTAGATAATGATTACTTAATTCTAGAATATAAAACATGATTTATATATAATATATATTCAGAATATACATATATATAATATATCAATAAATGGAAAGAAATACACCGTTCATGGAGACGGTAGGTCGTACGTACACATGAACGTTATTTTCATTTCCTCATTGAATTGAATGGAATTAATTGGATGACATAAATATATATATACATAAATCCTGTATCATTATTATTTCATATATTTCATGATTACTTATTAAATATACTTTATAATCATTTATGAATGGTTAATCATTGAGAATGAATATCATCACGTCGTGGAGATTGTATTCTGTATGTATGCACGAGCGATGATATCGTTCCCATGATCGTGGAATTTTATTGGAGTGTATGTATACTACTAAAGAATCAATAATACTTTTCAATAATCATATATAGTTATTTCTTTTCACCATTATATCCATCCAAGTAAGGTGGTGGTGGAAAATAGAATACACCACGGCGTGGAGACGGTATTCCATACGTACGCACATGTGGTGATTTCGTTTTCCGTAGGATGGATAGATGGTGAAATAGGGTTTTTTCATACTTATAAAAAAATATCAGTATATGAGTGATACTGATGTTATTACTTCATATTGAAAAAAATAAATAAGAAGAAGTGGTAGAAGAAATAAAGTTGAAATAATCGGTAACGGACATTACCTCTTCTTTGAAGCGCCTCTTTGAGACCTCCTTTTAGGGCACTAAAATTGGTCTTTAGAGAAGTCCAGGACCTCCTGGATGTTTCTAGTGAAGTGGAGAAGAGAATTTGGCAGGGGTTGGCCGATCTGGAAGGCTCAAATTGGGGTGAGGAAGAGAGGGAGGAGGTGCCCTATTATAAGGGAGGAGAGTGGCAACTTTAGAATAACTAAAAATATTATTTTATTATAACGTCATATTCGGTTTTTAATAGCTCCAAATTGATTTATTTAGAAGCTAAGGTGGGTATGGGTATAAATACTCTAATCCAATAGAATTTAGACAAGTTTAGGTCATTATATTAACCTTAACATTTATTTTTAACTCCTAGTTAATTAGATTGACATTTACCATGTCACTTTGTATTTTTATATTATATAGTTAATAAACATACCATATACATCCAAGAGACCCCCAACTGGTCCATTAATGATATAACTATAATGATATAAGTATTTTGGCCGATCCTTAGATTTTTAAGAATATAATAACAATTAATAATATAATATTTGTTTTAAAAACTATTTTCTGTCAATTTTGACACTATTTGGTAATTGATTTTTATGAAAATCAAAACCGAATGATTAGTTCGAAAAAAGTTAATTAAATAAAGACTAACATGTCATATTAACATATAAAATTATTGGAATTTATAAAAAGTCTCAAATTACATTTATTTGGGTATTTATAACATCAATTATGTCAAAATTTCATTAATAAAATAATCACTACATCATCATTGTGTCATAAATAAATTAAATTATTTTAAGTCTAAAAATTACAAATAAATTACAATTATGTAGGAAATCGTTTTATCTTTCTAATTCATATTTATAGTAGAAGTTATCTTATGTATAACCCTATATTAAAAATGATTTAGTTATTAAACATTGATTTTAACTACTTTAACCCTTCTTTAAATAAATTAATAATAAATGTCCTAATCTAATACATGTGTGCCTAAATGGTCATATGTTATTCCTAAGGTTGTTTTTTTCTGAATTACACTTATCCAATAGAATTTGGACATGTGTTAGGGTAATAATAATATCATTTTTACCCTTAATTACCCTATTTACTTTTAACCGTGGTAAAAAAAAGTAAAAAGTTATTATTCACTAAAAATTATTTTCATCTCATTAATCCACATTTTATTCTTTGATATTAACCGTGTCTCTCGAATTTTTGAAATTCCACTCACAGAAGCGGTAAAATTATGTTTTATAAAAAATTCATTTTTTAACTACCACTTAGTGGTTTCACTATTCATACAAAAATGAAAGTTTCCATAAAAATACCAAAAATTAGGCCTAAGATATATTTGATATTATGAATTAAAAAATGATGTCTATTTTACCAAATTCAAAATATATCAGTTACATTAATTAATTTAAAAATTAATTCCTGTCGTCAAAACGAATAGCGTGTTCTTAAGAGATAATAATTATCAAAAGATTGACACTTGTTTATGTCTAGTTTAAATGTGAAACTACATCCAATAACCAAAATTATATTAAATTTTAAAAATATATTCTAAATATACTTTAAAACCACTCAAATTAATAATTTATCACTATTAATTATTTCGATTAAAAAGGTTGTTTTTAATTAAAATTTAGTAATTTTCACTATTCATCAGAAAATGAAAGTTATCCGAAAAGTACCAAAATTTCACCCTAAGATAATTTCGATATTCCGAATCCAAAAATTAAGTCCATTTGGAAAGATAAAATTTATAAAATTTAAAAAATTGGGTATTACTATTCATAACGGCTAGTTCATAATAATATTATACTAATATCTCGTTTAGTAAAACACAGTATTGCGTACTACACGCGCTATCGATGAAGGTCGCGATTGCGTGTAGTGAATGGAAAGTCAGGGATGAGTGTTGTGCAAGCTCTTTTTGGTGTAGCGTACAACACAAGACATTAATGAAATTAAAAAGAATATTTTTCATAAAATCTCGGGGTGTTACAGGCATTCCTTTTCCTGGTTACCTTTCTCTCCATACTTATATCATACTCCAATTCCTTTCAATAATTTACCAGGGTGATTCTTTACACATTTACCACATGTGGGAAAATAATTATTTCCCTTTATATTTAATTTTCTATTCCATTATCTTCTTATCTTTCTTCCCTTTAAATCCATAGGACATATAGAACTCTTTCTTTTTCTTGATATCATATAAAACTATTTCATCGCATGATGAAAATTCTATGAAACTACTTCACTTTTGGGATTTGATTACGTTTTTAAAATAAATGATCTATATTACATTCTATGTTGCACATTAAATTCTTAGAATACCTTTCTAACCCGGTAAAGGGTCCTTCTATACTCTACAAAACTTTATTATTCTTTTTTATTTAATTTAAGGATCATTTTTTCATCTCATTTTTTTTCTTTTGAGTGAAGTATTTATTAAATAATTTCCCTATAAAATTCATAATTATGTGAGTTAAATTTCTCATTACTCTCTTGTATTCTGGATCAAAGACCACCATAGATCAACATCGCCTTATAGACAATAGACTATAAGTGTAACTTTGTATATTTAGATGCATTCAATGGTCGTAAATATCTTCTCCATAGGCACAATTCATTGATCAGTCACCATTGGCTCTGTTCTCTCATTAAATTAAGAGGATATTTTAGATAACGTGGTCCATGAAAACATAGTATATATGCATAATAATTTTATAGGATAAATAACTTGACTATGATTCCGTAATATAACCAAAACATTCTATGATATAATACCAGTTACAATAACTTTATTAGCAGGTCAGCCTCTACATTGTCCCTTAGTATTGATATCATTCTTCCTTTTTTATAACAATTTTAAATAATGGAATATACTAGATTAGATAATAAAATTATGAAATTTTTATAACAGTAAATATGGTACAACACATAACATAAATTTATGCATCATAAATCCTAAAATCATAAACATTGGTTACTTTAGATAAATCTTTACATTCAAATCTTTCATAATGGTAGGTATGTATAATATGAACTACCAAAGAATATCCACTTGTAGTTTTAAACCAGGTGTATAGTAATTCACATTGTTTTATACTAGGTTACACTGAGTCAGGCCCGACATACCTTTTCAGAGTTGTTACTCCTAGGTAAATATATGCTAGAACCATGTACACTGGTATTATATAGACATAGATGTATCAGTAGGAATACCCACATAATTTTTACCTTACTAAAATTAGAGGATGTTATTCTATACTTATCCTCAATTTTTATCATAGGTTTATGTGCCTTAATATAATTTTTCTAAATATCATTACCATGGTTTCTTTGAAACTTCCTTTAATACCAATTATAATGCCTTAACCCTAGAATATCATATTCGTTGCATTATTTTATTACATTTGAATTATTACAAGTAATCAAATCCCAAAGGATGGATCAGTTTATAATTATTGTTCGTCCATATTATATAAATGATACCTATAATATATTGGAAATAGAAAATAAAACATTATACATAATAAAATTAAATAAACAGAATCCATGAAAGCTTATTCAAAGGATTCCTCTTCATTACCTAGTGAATAGAAACATAACAAGGGTGACCTAAAATATAGAGACCAAAAGCTTGATGTACATGGACATTACATAACTTTTTCATAATACTTAATAAATAATAAGAACCAACACCCAAGGACCGTAATAGTTTAGTGTCTTTGGAAACTCAGAACATAATCTTATAATCGTGGTGAAAGATCTTCAACATCTCCCATAAATATCTTCCCCTTTTGTTTTCTTACCTATAACTTTTCATTAAATCATGGGGATAATAAAACATATAAAGGGTGAGCTCAAATGCTCAGTAAGGGTAATAATTGATAAAATAAAACAAATCATATACATTTGACCACAAAAACATGAACATAATGTTTAAACATAAAAATATTGAGCAATGACATAAAACATGACAGTACATACGTCATAGATCATAAAGAAACCTTAATCATTATAAAATAACATGGGAATAAAACATGTAATTATGGAAACTGTTAAGAACATGTTATGATTTCCATAGTAGTCAAGGAATTTCTTCCAATACCATCTTAGTGGAAAAAGTCCCTTTTGGAATCGAGTTCACTCCTCGTTCCAGTCATGTATTACTGAACCGGTTTAACATGTTGTTCTAGCCATGTCTATCTCATTAGATATAAATCTTTACCCAATGAATTGGTGGGAGATATCGTTCCCACCCCTCTAATAATGAAATCATTCTTACTTGCGCCACAAAAATCATAAATCATACATCATAGCATAACCCATCTAAAAAAATGGTATTCTTAAACATCATGTCATCATAACATAATCCATATACAAAAATGGATAAAATTTCATCATAAGAAAAATAAAACCATGTAGATAATAGAGACATAATACTTGAAACATAAATATATTAAATAATGTCATTTTAGATGGAAGATATTTTTGATAAAACACTTGAAATGAATTCTAGAGAAAAATATCATTTCTTCTTCAAAATCATTTTCTTTCCACAAAATGACATGGAATTTTAATATAAAGGGATTTTTTTTAAAATAGTAATGAAATTTTGTAGATTAAGCTTCATGAAAATAAGGTGTTATGAAACTGTAAAAATCCATTCATTCCGTGTAAGTTAAAAAAATATTCTCCTCATACTTTTGTCAGAAATGTCAAAAAGTTCCTCGTATGATAAACAAAAGAAAGATTCCTTACATACCATGTATTAAAAGTCAAAAATGGATAAAAAGGGCTTTAGACATACATGAAACCATTTCTAGAAAATAGGGACATGTATGATAAATATAACCTCAGTAAATACTTACGAATAAACAAACTCGGATAAAAATGAAATTGGAAAAGTTATCCCTTACCTTATGTCTGATATGCTTTGTATGTATCTGAACCTCCTGTATAATGATTTAAATAATATCATTGACTTATTAAAAAACCATATTAATTGTTATTATATCATATATAGTTCAATTAAGTATTTATATTACCCGTTCATTTTTCAATTCCTTGTTAAAGTAGTGTTTTTGGTAAAATCGTTATATTTATCGTACTTGTTTGAACTTGTTGTTCATGATATTATTATTACATATATCATGGTTTAATTAATTCCAGAATGTGAATCACGATTTATATATCATATATATTCAGTATATATATGTAATATATAGATAAATGAAATTAAGTACACCATTAATGGAGACGGTAGGTCGTACGTACGCGGCGGAAATTATTTTTTTTATTAAGAAAAACACTTTTGTGGGGAAAGTTAGAAACCGAAAAGTTCAACAAGCACCAAATAGCCCCATGTAGAAAACAAAATAAAATCCCAACCAAGTAAAGGCAACAACCACCAACTCCAATGCAGGACCACTCGGCGATCCCATGTAAGCATGGTCCCTCTCGAATGCAAATCCCTCCCTCAAAGTCAACCAAGTTCCTCCCGTAGGCCGTACGTACGGATGAACGCTGTTTTATTCTCCTTATTGACTTGAATGGATGTAATTAGATGAAATATATATATATATATATATATATAAATCCAGTATCTTTATCATGTCATATATTTCATTATTATTCATTATATATACTTTATAATCATTCTTGAGTGGTTAACATGGAGAATGAATCTCATCGTATCGTGGAGACGGTAATCCGTACGTACGAACGAGCGATAATATCATTACCATAATTATTGAATTGAATTGGAGTGGATTATATAATATCATAGAATCATTATGATGTTAAAATAACTATATATAGTTATTCTTTACACCATTATACCAATCCAAGTAAGGTGGTGGTGGAAAACAGATTACACCACAGCGTGGAGATGGTATTCCGTACGTATGCACACGCGGTGATTTCATTTTCCATAGGATGTATAGAAGGTGAAATAGGGTTGTTTCATATTTATAATAACATATCAGTATATATTTAATAATGATGTTATTACTTTATAATGAAACGACTAAATAAGAGGACGTATAAGAAGAAAGAAACTTGAAAGAATCGGTAGAAGATATTACCTCTTCTTCGACGCACCTCTTTTAAACTTCTTCTTAGGGCACTTGGGTTGGTCTTTTGAGAATACAAGAACCTCTATGATATAACTATATAGGTTTATAAGAGGAATTGGGATGGTTTGTCTGAGATTCAAGGCTCAAACGGGTGTGAAGAAAAGTGGGAAGTGGTGTCCTTTTTATAAGGGAGGAGAGGGGCACCTTTGGAAAAACGTAAACTATTATTTTATAATAAAGTCATATTCGATTTATAATAGCTCAAAATTGATTAATTTATAAGCTAAAATGGGTATTGGTAGAAATACTCTCAACCAATAGGTTTTAGAGAAGTTTAGGTTACTATATTAACCTTATCGTTTAGATTTAACTCTAAGTTAAATAATTTAACTTTTACCGTGTCTTCTTGTTTTCTTACACTATATGGTTAATAAACTTACTATAACAAGCCAAAAGAACTCCAAGTGGTTCATTATTAATATATATAATATTATCTATGTCATGTTTCCAATCCTTATATTTTTATGAATTAAATAACAATTAATAATATAATATTTGTTTTAAAAACTATTTTATGTCAATTTTGACACTATTTGGTAATTGATTTTTGTGAAAATAATAACAAAATGATTTTTTAGAAAAAAGTTAATTAAATTAATACTAACATGTAATATTAACCTATAAAATTATTTTAATTTATAAAAAGTCTCAAATTACATTTATTTGTGTATTTATAACATCAATTATGTTAATATTTCATTAATAAAGTAATTATTGTATCATCATTGTGTCATAAATAAATTAAATTATTTAATGTCTAAAAATTATAAATAAAATCCCATTATGTAGGAAATCCTTTTATCTTTATAATTAATATTTATAGTCTATTTTATCTTATGTATAACCCTATATTAAAAATGTTTGAGTTATTAAACATTGATTTTAACTATTTTAACTCTTCTTTATATAAAATAATAATAAGTTCCCTAATCTAATCCAAGTGGACCTAAAGGGAAATATTTTATTCCTAAGGTTGTTTTTGGTCGAATTACACTTATCCAATATAATTAGGACATGTTTTAGGGTAATAATAATATCATTTTTACCCTTAATTACACTAATTATTTTTTACCGTGTTAAATAGTAAAAAGTTACTATTCACCAAAAATTATTTTTATCTTATTGAACCACATATTACTCCTTGATATTAACCGTGTCTCCCGGATTTTCAAAATTCCACTCACAGAAGCTGTAAAATTATGTTTTATGTAAAATTTCAAATTCTCCTTGGAGGTGGGTAAAAGATGGTGAAAAGTTCAATAAAATTTTTATATATCCAAAATTATTATAAAATGACTCCAATGAATTACATTGAACTTATATAGGTATTATGTATCTATCTTGACCTAAAATAATTTTAAATAATGTAATTAATTATTTAAATAAAAATTCGGTTTTTAAACTATAACTCAGTGTTTTTCACTATTCATCAAAAATTGAATGTTTTCAGAAAAATACCAGAATTTCACCCTAGGATAATTTCAATATCCCAAATCCAAAAATGTAGTCCATTTTTGTAACGTCCTGGTTCTGGGTGCCATGCAACGGGTGCCCCAAACCCAGTTCGCCACGTGACCTCAAGCGCATTTCCCCAAACGCCAGAGGCTGCTGACTAGTAGCGAGGGCCCAGGTCTGATAGTGGGGAAACTATGCCCTCATTTGTCAAAGTGTAGCGTAGCGGAATATAATTTAAACATACAACTACAACGGAAGCAGAAACAGTATATGTAACTGAAATGGATAACTGATAGGAAAAATGGAGACAAGCAGTCATATATATATGAAGAGGCAACATGTCACTATTCTATAAAACAGCCAGAACATGTTACACTACAATAAAATACAAGACAACTTAAGTACAAGTACAGAAAAGAAAAATAGAACAGCCCGCGGAATCCTGAGCCTATGCTCGGTCCCATGCTCTCCTGCACCCAAAAGCAGTCATGTACCTGTATAGGGACTCTTTCCCCTATCCACACCTGCAGAAATGTAATCTGTTTGGGCCGAATAGCATGAACCAAACAGGGTGTGAGAAATAATTTCCTAGTAGGCACCCAGCAAAGGCATGTGCCCAACTTTGTGAAATCATGCAACAACAGCGTGCTGTAATAAAATGCAATAAAGTAATCATTAATAAAAAGTATCTAACTTAACCAGTTATATTTCCATTTTAACATCATTTAATCCATTTAACATAAGAAAACACCACAGTGAATTTCTAAGTAAACAGTCAGTGTCCACAGACACTCAACCCTTACCCTCAGGTAATCAGGAACGTAACCCGTAGGTAATTTCCCACAGGAATAACAAATTTTTCCCTCAGGAGTACGTAGTGTCTCCCTCAGGCCTAGAGTCTATTGCCCACAGGCACGGAAGAAGTTTCCCACAGGGTAAGTAATACAATGCCCACAGGCTAATCACAACACTGCCCTCAGGATAAACAGGTAACCGGGCCAAGCCCAACATGTAAACATCAATATAAAAGAAATATCTCTCAAAGAAATTCTAGAATCATCACTTTTAAGGCTTAATATAAACAATTCATACCCTTGGGAATCCTGGCCAAACGGCTAAATAGAGGAATGCACCCCCAGGGTGGTCCTGGATCCAAGAAGCGATCCCAGACAGCATTTTAATATCACATTCAATTACCTATAAAATTATAGGTATTTAAAATATCCATGGCCTCAGCCACAAGACACCCCAAAACGGGTTCGTAGCTCAAAAACACACAAAAACGCACGACAGTTGGAAAATAAACACCAAGAAACCTACCTTTAACGCCCCTGATCAGTATACTTGAATGACGTTCCATGAATCTTCATAGAATAAGGTAGATCTGAGGTAAAATAATTCTCTCTTAAACTCAAATTACATCCATTAGAGGAAAAATTGGGAAGAGACGCACTAGGAGAAGTAAGCTCTCACCCGTGCGGTTCCAACGAGATCTTCTGAGGTGGAAACAGATTCCTAACGTGCGCTCGGCAGATATCCAAAGCTCCGGCCTTCCTCTCCTGAGCCCTCTTCCCATTCTAAGCCTTTCCCATAAACTAGGGAGGCTACTGCCCATTTTAAGTGAAAAAAACAAATTACACAGTATGCACTTCTGAGTACACGGTGTGTACTTCCCATTTTTTTAACTTTTCATCTGGCGGTTTCCCACAGGCGTAGCACTGTTAACCTGCCGACATGACTACACAGCGTTTCTCTTTGAGTACACGGCATGTTCTATCGCACAGCTGGCCACTGCCTTACTATTTTTCTGTCGACTGACTACACAGCGTGTAAAGGACCACTACACGGCGTGTAGCCTGTTCCTACACCCTTCATTGCGGATATGGCCACACGCCCCGTGTACTAATCCCACACGGGCAAAATTACACAGAGTGTACTTTCCAAAATTTGGTAATTTTCCCCATTTTCCATATTTTCTCAAAAACACTTAAGGAAAAGATAAAATAAAAAACTTGTACCTTAAAAGTAATGATTGTGTTCATACAATTTTGAAAGATAAAATTTATAAAATTTCAAAAATTGGGTATTACTATTCATAACGGCTAGTTTATAATAATATTATAATAATATCTTGTTTAGTGAAACTCGTGATTGCATACTACACACGCTATCGAAGAAGGTCCTGATTGCGTGTAATGCAATCCACGTCAGGGCTGCATGTAGTGAAATCTCTATTTGGTATTGTGTATAACATAATCAAACTTATTTCATTTATACATTAAAAAAAATCAATACTTAATGTTGCATAGAATAATTTCCACAAAACGAACTTGAAATTGTGTGTAACACGAGCCAAGAATAGTGTTGTGTATACTGCAAGCTAATATGGTGTTGCGCATATTATAAGCTAATTTTGGTGTTGCGTGCAACACAAGACATAAATGAAATTAAAAAGAAAAATTCTCATAAAATCTAGAGTTGTTACATTCTACCCCCTTAAAATGAGTTTCTCCCTTGAAATTCGTTAGGGTTATAAATTTTTTACTACTTTAAAGTTTCTTTCATAGAAACCCACATCGTAAAAAGAAACACTAAAACTTAAATTTAAAAAGTGAAGTGTGAAACATAACGGTTACCCAAATTAACTCATCACTAGGTTTCCACATAGGAGAATGTAGGTGAAAATATGGATATTGAAGAGAAATCTAACCATCATGTTCTGAGGGAGAGTGGTAGAAAACATGGATATGAAAACACCAACAATCACAAAGCCATAAACCTATGATTATCTAAGGTACCATCTAATTCATCAGATATAAGGACACTAGGACAACTTTTTTGGTTTTCAATATCATTTCCCTAATGTTGAAGAAATTGGAATTAGAAGAAATACTTTCTTGATTTTGGTACAATCTCATCATTGGTCATTCCTTGGACAATTTCCACTTCATCTCTTAAAGAAATGATGTTGAATTTTTCATTTTCAAAGTGATAGTAGATCAGGTGACAGAATTATGGTTCATTCCATCTATCTCAAACAAAAGGTTAGAAAAAATTATCAAATATACATAAGTTCATCTACAGTGAGATTAATCATATTTGGTTCCTAAAATGGAATTATACTTCATCTATCATACCTCTTAAAAAAATAAAACTAGTTTCTACTAACCAGGGACTTCTTGTAGGCTAGTGGTTGACGATAAAGGCCTGTCGCACTTCGGTTGTGGGTTCAATTCACACAGCCATGTCTGATGCGATGGGTTGTTTCTCGTTCTACATGTTTTCCCTTTTTCTAAAACTAAATTATTATAACATTTCTGCAATAATATAGAAAAAAAGTTATATCCTTAAACAATACTATCTTATGTATAACTAAATTCATTCCAATATTTAGGCTTATCCAAAATACTTCTATCAAAGCTCATAGTTTAAAACCAACACTTACTAGAAATTTCATCTACCGAGAATGTGAATACCATCATTTATCCCCCATATATCATATGATATATCTTGTTGGTCAAATTACAAACATGTGAATACCTTAAATCATGTATTATCTTGAAAAATGAATACCCATTGAACCGTATTGAAAACATGAATGTTGTCAACACTTAAATCTTTCCTCATACCAAAATCCCCAAATTCTGTATACTCAAACCATGATATCACTTTGTCCTTATACCAGTCATGAGCTCATTAATTCTATCAAACATCTCATTATCTCCTTATCCTTTCATTATGCACATATCATCTACCTTCCGAAAATATTTGAATAACATTTCATGGTTACTGGTACCATTCATCATATACTTTCAAAACTCAATCAAAAGCAACAGTGTAACAATCCTTAGATTTTTTTCTCTATTCTATAGTACCATACATTATTCTTGATAAACATACAATCATTACACTACCTTCTTAAACCACTGACTGAGCTTCATGATTTCTTCCATCTCATATATCATTTGTAGTATCTTTATCATCATCCACATAAATACTACCCACATGACCATGTTGATTCTCTTCATGAGATTTTCCCTTAGGGAATTGGTTTGCATAATGCCCGTACAATCCACATTTAAAGCACTTGACCATTTTTGATGTCTTAGCAATACCATTATCCTTGTCCATGGTGTTAACTGAACCTTTTCTTTTACAATTACAAGATTTGGGTCCTTCTTTTCCACACCCAAAAGAACTTCCAGTTCCTTTGAAACATTCTCCCTCATGCCTCTTCCCACATGATTTACATGAGGGAAATTGAACCTTCTTTCCTCTATGATCATCATGAAACTCCATCTTTCTCTTATTAGCTGAGTTAGGAATCTTACCAAAGTTGAGATTATTGATCATATTATGAGATTACTGATTAGGCATAATAATGATATGTGGAATTCCAAATCCAATTTCATTTTTTTTCTTATAAAGAATATCATTCCATTGTCCATCATATCCTCCATTATCATGAATCTTCTTGTTTCCAGCCATTTTCTAAAACACAAAAAGAAGTGTCAGAGGAAAAAATAATAATAAAGTTGGAGTAACATAAAAATATAACATCTTAGGTTTAATTCTAATATCGTTACCATAATTATAGGATTATAAACTATACTTATAACTAAACTTAGATGCATCCCTAGACATACCTTATAAATATCTCTAGGGATTTAACTAAAGTTTTTGCATCCTAGTTTCCAAAGTTTAACTAAACCTTTCCTCTAATACCAACTGTGGAGACCCAAAGCTTGACGTACATGGAAATTATATTACTTTTTCAGAATACTTAATACATAATAAGAACCAAAACTCAAGGACCATAATAGTTTAGTGTCTTTATAAACTCAGAACATAATCTTCTAATCGTGGAGAAAGATCTTCAACATCTCCCATAAAGATCTTCCCCTTTTGTTTTCTTACCTAAAACCTTTCTTTAAATCTAGGGGAAAATAAAACATATAAAGGGTGAGCTCAAATTCTCATTAAGGTTATGAATTGATAAAATAAAACAAGTCATGTACATTTTAACTTAAAAACATGAACATAATGTTTAAACATCAAAATCTTGAGCAATGGCATAAAACACGGCAGTACATAAGGCATAGATCATAAAGAAACATTAATCATGTTAAAATAGAATGGGAATAAAACATGTAATTTTGTTAAACATTAATCAAATTTTATGATTTCCATAGTAGCCAAGGCATTGTTTGCAAGACCATCTTAGTGGAAAAAGTCCCTTTCAGAATCGAGTTCACTCCTCGTTCTAGTCCTGTATTACTGAACCGGTTTAACTTTTCATTCCAGCCATGTCTATCTCATGAGATATAAATCACTACTCAATGCATTGGAGGGAGATATAGGTCCCACCCATATCATAATTAAATCATTCTTTCTTGTGCCACAAAAATCAGAAATCATACCACATAGCATAACCCATGTAATAAAATGGTATTCTTAAACATCATTCCATAATAACATAATCCATATAAAAAATGGATAGAATTTCATCATAATAAAAATATAACCATGTATATAATAGATACATTAAACTTGAAACATAAACATATTAAATAATGTCATTTTATATGGAATATAGTTTTGATAAAACACTTGAAATGAATTCTTGAGAAAAATATCCTTTCTTCTTCAAAATCATTTTCTTTTCACAAAATGACATGCAATTTTAAAAGAAAATATTTTTTTTGAAAATTTTCATGAAATATTGTAGAGTGAGCTTCATGAAAATATGGTGTTATGAAACCGTAAAAATTCATTCATGCCATGTAAGTTGAAAAAACCTTCTCCTCATACTTTTGTTGGAAAAGTCAAAAAGTTCCTCGTATGGTAAATAAAAGAAAGATTCCTTACATACCATGTAGTAAAATTAAAAAAAGGGTAAAATGTACTTTAAAAATACATGAAACCAATTTTATCAAATAGGTACATTGATGATAAATATAACCTCAGTAAATACTTACAAATAAACAATCTCGGATAAAAACGTGATTGGAAAATTTATCCCTTACCTTATGTCTGATATGCTTCGTATGTATCTGAACCTCCTGTATAATGATTTAAATAATGTCATTGACTTATTATATAATCATATTCATTATTATTATATCATATATAGTTCACTTAGGTATTTATATTACCCATTCATTTGTCAATTCCATGTTAAAGTAATGTTTTGGGTAAATTCGTTTTATTTATCATACGTGTTTGAACATGTTGTTATTGATATTAATATTACTTATATCATGGTTTAATTACTTCCAGAATGTAAATAATGATTTATATATCATATATATTTAGTATATATATAATAGATAGATAAATGAAATGAAATACACCGTTCATGGAGCCGGTAGGCCATACGTACGCATGAACGCTGTTTTCCATTCCTTATTGACTTGAATGGAAGTAAGTAGATGAAACATATATATATATATATATACATAAATCCAGTATCTTTATCATGTCATATATTTCATTATTAATCATTATGTATACTTTATAATCATTCTTGAGTGGTTAACTTGGAGAATGAATCTCATCGCGTTGTGGAGACGGTAATCCGTACGTACGCACGAGCGATGATATTGTTCCCATAATTATTGAATTGAATTGGAGTGGATTATATAATATCTCAGATTCATTATGATGTTATAATAACTATATATAGTTATTATTTACACCATTATACCAATCCAAGTAAGGTGGTGGTGGAAAACAGATTACACCACGACGTGGAGACGGTATTCCGTACGTACGCACGTGGGGTGATTTCATTTTCCGTAGGATGTATAGAAGATGAAATAGGGTTGTTTCATATTTATAATAACATATCAGTATATATTTAATACTTATGTTGTTACTTTATAATGAAACAACTGAAGAAGATGAGATAGAAGAAGAAATAAAATTGAAAGAATCGGTATAAGAGATTACTTCTTCTTCGATGCACCTTCTATAAACTTCTTACTAGGGAACTAGGGTTGGTCTTTTGAGAATACCAGAACCTCTATGATATAACTATATAGGTTTAGAAGAAGAATTGTCAGGTTTTGGCCAAGCATAAAGGCTCAAATGGGTGTGAAGAGAAGTGGGAAGGGGTGCCCTTTTTATAAGGGAGGAGAGGGGCACCTTTGGAGAAACATAAAATATTATTTCATAATAAAGTCATATTCTGTTTATAATAGCTCCAAATTGATTTATTTTGAATATAAAGTGGGGATAGATCGAAATCCTCTCAACCAATAGTTTTTATACAATTTTAGGTTACTATATTAACCTCATCGTTTAGATTTAACTCTAAGTTAAATAATTTAACTTTTATTGTGTCTTCTTGTTTTCTTACACTATATGGTTAATAAACATACTATAAAAAGAGAAAGTAACCCCAAGTGGTGAACTATTAATATATAGAAGCTTATCTAATTCATTTGTCCAAACCTTAGATTTTTAGAAATATAATAACAATTAATAATATAATATTTTTTTAAAACCTATTTTAGGTCAATTTTGACACTATTTGGTAATTGATTTTTTCGAAACTAATAACAAAATGATTAGTTAGAAAAAAGTTATTTGAATAAATAATAACATGTCATATTAACCTATAAAATTAGTTTAATTCATAAAAAGTCTCAAATTACATTTATTTGGGTATTCGTAACATCAATTATGTTAATATTTCGTTAATAAGGTAATTATTGCATCATCATTCTACCATAAATAAATTAAATTATTTAATGTCTAAAAATTATAAATAAAATACCATTATGTAGGAAATATTTTTTTGTTTCTAATTAATATTTATAGTTGAATTTATCTTATGTATAACCCAATATTAAAAATGGTTTAGTTATTAAACATAGATTTTAACTATTTTAACTCTTCTTTAAATAATATAATAATAAGTGTCCTAATCTAATCCAAGTGAACCTAAAGGGTAATATGTTATTCCTAAGGTTTTTTTGGGTCTAATTAAACTTATCCAATATAATTAGGACATGTGTTAGGGTAATAATAATATCATTTTTACCCTTAATTACCCTATTTACTTTTTACCATGGTAAATAGTAAAATGTTACTGTTCAACCAAAATTACTTTTATCTTATTGAACCACATTTTACTCCTTGATATTAATAGTTTCTCTCAGACTTTTTAAATTGCACTCACAGATGCGATAAAATTATGTTTTATGTACAATTTCAAATTCTCCTAGGAGGTGGGTAAAAGACTTTGAAAAGTTCAATAAAATTTTTATATATCTAAAATTATTATAAAATGACTTCAATGAATTACATTGAAATTATATAGGTATTATGTATCTATTTTGAGCTAAAATAAATTTAAATAAAATAATTAATTATTTAAATAAAAATTCGATTTTTAAACTATAACTCAGTGTTTTTCACTATTCATCAAAAATTGAAAGTATTCAAAAAAATACCAAAATTTCACTCTAGGCTAATTTTGATATCCTGATTCCAAAAATGAAGTCCATTTTGAATGATAAAATTGATAAAATTTCAAAAATTGGGTATTACTATTCATAACGTCTAGTTGATAATAATATTATAATAATATCTTGTTTAGTGAAACTCGTGATTGCGTACTACACACGCTATCGAGGAAGGTCTTGATTGTGTGTAATGAAATCCAAGTCAGGGCTGCATGTAGTTATTGCTCCGTTTGGTGTTTCGTGTAACATAATCAAACTTTTTTCTTTTATACATTAAACAAAATCTATACTTAATGTTGTGTAGAATAATTTACACAAAACGAACTTGAAATTGTGTGTAACATGAGACAAGAATAGTGTTGCGTATACTGCATGCTCATACGGTGTTGCGTATAGTACAAGCTAATTTTGGTGTCTCTTACAACACAATACATCAATGAAATTAAAGAAGAATAATTCTAATAAATTCTCGGGTTGTTACATTCTACCCCCCTTAAAATCAATTTCATCCTCAAAATTCATCTGGGTTATAAATTGTTTACTAATTGAAAGTTTCATTCATAGAAACCCACATCGTAAAAAGGAACACTAAAACTTAATTTTAAAAAGTGAATTATGAAACATAACGGTTACCCAAATTAACTCATCACTGGGTTTCCACATTGGAGAACATAGGTGAAAATATTGATATGGAATATAAATCTAACCATTAAGTTCTGATAGAGAGTTGTAAAGAACATGGCTATGAAAAAGCCAAGAATCACAAATCCATAAACTTGTGATGATCAAAGGTACCATCTAATTCATCAAATATAAGGGCACTAGGACAACATTTTTGGGTTTCAAGATCATTTCCCAAAAGTTGAAGAAATTGGAATTAAAAGAAATACTTTCTTGATTTTGGTACAATCTCACCATTGGTCATTCCTTGGGCAATTTCCACTTCATCTCTTAAAGAAATGAAGTTGAATTTTTCATTCACGAAGTGTTAGTAGATTAGGTGATAGAATAATGGGTCATTCCATCTATCTCAAACAAAAGGTTAGCAAAAGTTATAAAATATACATAAGGACATCTATAGTGAGATTAATCATATTTGGTTCCCAATACGAACTTATATTTCATCTATCATACCGATTAATAAAATAAAACTAATTTCTACTAACTAGGGACTTCCTGTAGGCCAGTGGTAGGCGATAAAGGCTGGTTGCACTTTGGTTGTGGGTTTGATTCCCACAAACTTGTCCGACGCGACGGGTTGTAACATGTTCTGCATGTTGTCCCTTTTTCTAAAACTACATTATTATAACATTCCTGCAATAATATCGAAAGAAGTTTTATCCTTAAACAATACTATCTTATGTCTAACTTAATTCATTCCAATCTTTAGGCTTATCCAAAATACTTCTATCCAAGCTCATAGTATAAAGAAAACAATTACTATAAATGTCATCTACTAAGCCTGTGAATACCAGCATTTATCCCCCATATATCATATGATATATCTTGTTGGTCAAATTACAAACATGTGAATACCTTAATCATGTATTTTCTTGAAAATTGAATACCCATTGAACCTTAGTGAAAACATGAATGTTGTCCAAAGTTAACTCTTTCCACATACCAAAATCCAAAAATTATGTATACTCAAACCGTGATATCACTTTGTCCTTATACCAGTCATGAGCTCATTAATACTATCAAACATATCCTTATCTCCTTATCCTTTCATTATGCACATATCATCTACATTCAAAAAATATTTGAATAACCTTTCATGGTTACTGGTACCATTCATCTTATACTTTCAAAACTCAAGCAAAGGTAACAGTGTAACAATCCTTAGATTTTTTTCTTTATTCAATAGTACCATACATTATTCTTGATAAACATACAATCATTACACTACCTTCTTAAACCACTGACTGAGCTTCATCATTTCTTCTATATCATATATCATTTGTAGTCTCATCATCGTCATCTCTATAAATACTACCCATATGACCACGCTGATTCTCTTCATGAGATTTTCCCTTAGGGCATTGGTTTTCATAATTCCCGTGCATTCCACATTTAAAACACTTAACCATTGTTGATGTCTTAGAAATACCATTATCATGGTCCATGGTGTTAAATGAACCTTTTCCTTTGCAAATACTAGATTTGTGTCCTTCTTTTCCACACCCAAAGCATCTTCTGATTTCTTTGAAACATTCTCTCTGATTCCTCTTCCCACATGATTTACATGAGGGAAATTGAACCTTCTTTCCTCTGTGATCGTCATGAAACTCCATGTTTATCTTATTAGATGAGTTGGGAAAATTACCAAAGTTGATATTATTGATCATATTATAAGATTTATGATTAGGCATATAAAACGATATGTGGAATTCCATATCCAATTTCATTTGGTTGCTCATGAAGAATATCATTCCATTGTCCATCATATCCTCCATTATCATGAATCTTCCTGTTTCCAACCATTTTCTAAAACCCAAAAAGAATAGTGTGAGAGGAAAAATCATAATCAAGGGGGAGGAACTTCAAAATATAACATCATAGGATTAATTATAATATCGTTAATGTAATTATAGGAATATAACCTATACTTATACCTAAACTTAGAGACATCCCTAGACATACGTTAGAAACATCTCTAGCGATTTAACTAAAGTTCTCGCATCCCAGTTTCCAAAGGTTAACTAATCCTTTCCTCTGATACCAATTGTAGAGACCCAAAGCTTGACGTACATAGACATTACATTACTTTTTTGTAATACTTTAAATAATAAGAACCAACACTCAAGGAACGTAATATTTTAGTGTCTTTGGAAACTTGGAACATAATGTTCAAATCATGGTGAAAGATCATCAACATCTCCCATAAAGATCTTCCCCTTTTGTTTTATTACCTAAAACCTTTCATTAAATCCTGGGGAAATGAAAACATATAAAGGGTGAGATCAAATTCTCATTAAGGGTAAGAATGGATAAAATAAAACAAATCATATACATTTGAATTTAAAAACATGAACATAATGTTTAAACATCAAAATCCTGAGCAATGACATAAAACATGGCAGTACATAAGGCATAGATCATAAAGAAACATTAATCAGGATTAAATAGCATGGGAATAAAAAATGTAATTTTGGAAACCATTAAGCACATGTTATGATTTCCATAGTAGCCAGGGCAGTACTGCCAAAACCATCTTAGTGGACAAAGTCCCTTTCAGAATCGAGTTCACTCCTCATTCTAGTCATGTATTACTGAACCGGTTTAACTTGCTATTCTGGGCATGTCTATATCATGAGATATAAATCTTTACCCAATTCATTGTAGGGAGATATATGTCCCACCCATCTCATAATTAAATCATTCTTACTTGTGCCACAAAAATCAAAAATCATACGTCATAGCATAACCCATGTAATAAAATGAGATTCTTGAACATCATGTCATCATAACATAATCCATATAAAAAAAGAGTAACATTTCATCATAAGAAAAATCAAACCATGTAGATAATAGAGACATTATACTTGAAACATAAACATATTAAATAATGTCATTTTAGATGGAAGATAGTTTTGATAAAACACTTAAAATGAATTCTTGAGAAAAATATCCTTTCTTCATCAAAATCATTTTATTTTCACAGAATGATATGGAATTTTAAAGGAAAAGGATTTTGTTGAAAATAGTCATGAAATATTGTAGAGTAAGATTCATGAAAATAATGTGTCATGAAACTGTAAAAATCCATTTGTGTCGTGTAAGTTAAAAAAACATTGTCCTTATACTTTTGTCGGAAAATTCAAAAAGTTCCTCGTATGGTAAAGAAAAGAAATATTCCTTACATACCATGTATTAAAGGTAATAAATGGGTAAAAAGGACTTTAAACATACATGAAACCATTTTTAGAAAATAGGGACATGGATGATAAATATAACCTCAGTAAATACTTACGAATAAACAGTCTCGGATAAAAACGAGATTCGAAAAGTTATCCCTTACCTTATGTCCGATATGCTTCGTATGTATCCAAACATCCTGTATAATAATTTGAATAATTTAATTTACTATTTAAAAAAATCATATTCACTGTTATTATATCATATATGGTTCACTTATGTATTTATATTACCCGTTCATTTGTCAATTCCATGTTAAAGTAGCGTTTTGGGTAAAATCGTTTTATTTATCGTACGTGTTTCAACATGTTGTTCTTGATATTATTAGTACTTATATCATTGTTTAATTACATACAGAATGTAAATAATGATTTATATATCATATATATTCAGTATATATATATAATATATAGATAAATGAAATGAAATACATCGGTCATGGAGACGATTGGTCGTATGTACGCATGAACACTATTTTACTTTCCTTAATGACTTGAATAGAAGTTAGTAGATGACATAAATATATATATACATAAATCCAGTAGCTTTATCATGTAGTATATTTAATTATTATTCATTATATATACTTTATAATCATTCTTGAGTGGTTAACATGGAGAATGAATCTCATCGCGTCGTGGAGACGGTAATCCGTACGTACGCACGAGCAATGGTATCATTCCCATAATTATTGAATTGAATTGGAGTGGATGATATAATATCTCAGAATAAATATGATTTTATAATAACTATATATATTTATTCTTTACACCATTATACCAATCCAAGTAAGTTGGTGGTGGAAAACAGATTACACCACGGCGTGGAGATGGTATTCCGTACATACCCACGTGAGGTGATTTCATTTTTCGTAGGATGGATAGAAGGTGAAATAGGGTTGTTTCATATTTATAATAACTTATCATTATATATGTAATACTGATGTTATTACTTTATAATGAAACTACTAAATAAGAGAAAGTATATGAAGAAAGAAACTTGAATGAATCGGTAAAAGAGATTACCTCTTCTTCTACGCACCTCCCTTAAAATTCTTCTTAGGGCACTAGGGATGGTCTTTTAAGAATACCAGAACCTCTATGATATAAGTAGATAGGTTGATAAGAGGAATTTTCAGGGGTTGGCCGAGCTTCAAGGCTCAAATGGGTGTGAAGAGAAGTGGGAAGCGGTGCCCTTTTTATAAGGTAGGAGAGGGGCACCTTTGAAAAAACTTAAAATATTATTTTATAATAAAGACATATTCGGTTTATAATAGCTTATAATTGATTTATTTCAAATTTAAAGTGGGTATGGGTATAAATAATCTCATCCAATATGTTTTATACAAGTTTATGTTACTATATTTCCCTTATCATTTAGATTTAACTCTAAGTTAAATAATTTAACTTTTACCGTGTCTTCTTGTTTTCTTACACAATATGGTTAATAAACTTACTATAACAAGACAAACGAACCCCAAGTGGTTATTTATTAATAAATATAACCTTATCTAAGTCATTTGGAAGAACCTTAGATTTTTAGGAATATAATAACAATTAATAATATAATATTTGTTTTAAAATCTATTTTATGTCAATTTTCACACTATTTGGTAATTCATTTTTGTGAAAATAATAACAACATTAATAGTTAGAAAAAAGTTACATTAATCAATACTAACATGTCATATTAACCTATTAAATTATTTTAATTCATCAAAAGTCTCAAATTACATTTAGTTCGGTATTTATAACATCAATTATGTTAATATTTCATTAATAAGGTAATTATTGCATCATCATTGTGTCATAAATAAATTAAATTATTTAATTTATAAAAATTATAAATAAAATACCATTATTTAGGAAATATTTTTAGATTTATAATTAATATTTATAGTTGAATTTATCTTATTTATAACCTTGTATTAAAAATATTTTAGTTATTAAAATTTGATTTTAACTATTTTAACTTTTCTTTAAATAAAATAATAATAAGTGTCCTAATCTAATACAAGTGGACCTACAGGGTAATATTTTATTCCTAAGGTTGTTTTTTGTCTAATTACTCGTATCCAATATAATTAGGACATGTGTTAAGGTAATAATAATATAATATTTACCCTTAATTACCCTATTTACTTTTTACTGTGGTAAATAGTAAAAAATTACTATTCACCAAAAAATTATTTTTATCTTATTGAACCACACATTACTCCTTGATATTAACCATGTCTCTAAGATTTTATAAATTCCCCTCATATAAGTGGTAAAATTATTTTTATGTAAATTTTCAAATTCTCCTATGGGGGGGTAAAAGACGGTGAAAAGTTCAATAAAATTTTTATATATCTAAAATTATTAGAAAATGACTCCAATGAATTACATTGAACTTATATAGGTATTATGTATCTATTTTGACCTAAAATATATTTAAATAAAATAATTAATTATTTAAATAAAAATTCTATTTTTAAACTATAACTCAGTGTTTTTCACTGTTCATCAAAAATTGAATGTTTTTAGAAAAATACCAAAATTTCACCCTAGGCTAATTTCGATATCCCGAATCCAAAAATGAAGTCCATTTTGAGAGATAAAATTTTTAAAATTTCAAAAGTTGGGTATTACTATTCATAACGGCTAGTTTATAATAATATTATAATAATATCTAATTTAGTGATACTCGTGATTGCGTACTACACACACTATCGAGGAAGGTCTTGATTGCATGTAATGAAAGCCAGGTCAGGGCTGCGTATAGTGAAAGATCTGTTTGGTGTTTCGTATAACATTATCAAACTTATTTATTTAATTCATTAAAATAAATCTATACTTAATGTTGCGTAGAATAATTTCCACAAAACAAACATTAAATTGTGTGTAACATGAGCCAAGAATAGTGTTGCGTATACTGCAAGCTAATACGGTTTTGCGTATAGTAGAAGCTAATTTTTGTGTCGCGTACAACACAAGACATCAATGAAATTAAAAAGAATAATTCTCATAAAATCTCAGGTCGTTACATAAAATACTTAGTAAGGAAATTAAAGTTTAATTGATAATGAATCAATTAGAATTAATTAAATTGGAATGGTAAATAACTGACAACAAATTAAATTCAAATAACTAGATAAGGAAAATTAAATATGGAAATGTAATAAATAGAAAACAAATGAAATTTAATTAATTAACTAAAAATGAAATGCATCCATAGATATGTCGGTCAAAAATATCATGGATAAATATTAAATGAAGCTAAATAATGTAAATGATTAATTATTTGGCATCATGATTTCTAGGTAGGTTGAACTATTATTATCAAGACCTTTTACAATACATTTTATCATATCAGGTAAAACCCTATCTAATTTAACCAACCATTTCTTCTCTTGAGTCTATTGATGCATTGAGGAGCTATATAAAGTGTGGGATCCACCTTCCATTACCAGTCTAAATAAATCCTCATATCAAATAACCAAAATAAAAAATATCCTTAACATATATCTGTATTTAATAAAGAATGCAAACTTATAAATATTTCTCCAACTAATCAAATAACAATAAAAGTATACGCCATATTAGAAATGTTAAACATTACTATAAATATTAATATCCATGAAAAATAAAATCTATACTTGTGGTTAAATTCAATGTCCAATGATCATAAGAGATTGAATATTTCCAGGGGACTAAAATATTAATCAAGGAAGTGAATGTGAATACTATCCTTGGATAAATCCATCAAAAACCATCAAAAAGAATATTAAGTATGGTATCAATACAACATACCCAATGTGGTGTAAAATATGGGTTTTTTTGTTGATGAATGGAATTATTATAAGTATATTTTCTAAAAAAAATTCCTAAGGAAAACATTCTTTTGTTTTGAAAACACTTTTGAAAAAAACCTATCATTGAAAATAAATTTTCAAAACATTTTCCTAAAAAAATAACCATTTAAACATCAAAATTAATCTCAAAGAAATAATGTTGTATAAATCCATACATGTCATATGAGGTAAAATAACCTTTATTTTTAATGGTAAAAAGGTAGAAAATGAGTTTTTGAGAAATAGGCGAGAATATTCTTTTGAAAACATTGGTAAAATAAAAAACGGGTAAAAATTTATTTACTGAATAATTTTTAAATGGTTAATAAACTTTTTGAATGTTTTTAAATAAAACCTTTTTTTAATAAAAAAATCAGTTCCTTGACAAAAGAGAGAGATGAAGTCTGATTTTCTTAAAACATTATCTAAAACATTTTAAGAGCAAAAGAGTGGGAATATGGTACTAATACATGTAAAATGTCATGAATAATCAGTGGAGAAAAAAAGTTAAAGGTTTTATTGATCAATGGTTAAATAATTTCCGTGAATGGAAATATTATTTAAAGATCATTAGAATTATTCTTGAAGAAAATAATCATTAAACATTCCAAAGTGTCCTATAACACTTTGTAAATTTTCAAATCATAAGCCTCATGAAGGAATAATATTAAATGAAATTTTTAAATACCAAGAAGATAAATTAATTAAATATATCATATATCATAAATGTAATTATATACACCACACAAAATAAGTAAATGGTGAACATGATATTTATCACACAGATGTAAAAAGTGAGTCGAAAATCCCTTTCATTAACCATCCTTTTGTTGTGTTGTATTTATCATCTTATATAGTGGTTTAAAATATGTTTATAACTTATAAAATTTGAATAATAATGTTTATAATATCATATATTAACTTCTTACAATATTTTATTACCCTTTTTTTAACACTCTTTAATTAATTTAACAATTCTAGGAGTTAATTTCCAAGTTTTCTCAAGTATGTTTCGACGTGTCATTTGTTTTTCCTACTAATTAGATCATAATTTCATAATATTCATAATTTAAAAAATTAATTATCTATCATATATATTTATTATATATGTATTCATAATAATATTTATTATTTGGAGAAAAGAAATGAAGTGCACCATTCATGGAGACAGTAGGTTGTACGTACCCATAAACATTACATCAATTTATTTTTCATATTAAAAGAATGATAAGTAAATGATAAATATGTATATTATATTTCTATTATCATATATATGTAATATATATTACTTAGGTTTATTAAAATCATCCTCAATATGCTCCATGTATAGTGTGAATGAATCACATCCCTTTAAGTAAGTGGTATTCCACACTTCCACAAACGATATTATAATATTTACATAAATTGAAATGTTTAGAGTTATGTGTTATAAAATAATTAAATAACAATAAATACATTATAAATATCACATATATCATATATAAATATATTTTTTATCATAATGACCACCATGAGACGCATTAAAGGAAGAATGAACAATAAACATTTCGTGAGGTGGTAGTTCGTCATTCAAATAAAAGATATGTTATCTACCCATTACATTGGGGTTTTTGAATGTTTAGGTTGAAAAAATAACATATAAACATCATAGTATATTTATAACATTGGTTTTTTTATATAATCATGGAATAAGAATATTTTAGGGAGTGAATAATGGAAATAAATAAAAAACATGACGAAGTTTGTTACCCCTTTATTTGGGTATCTACTATTGGTTTGTACCAAAATGCATACATGGATTTCATCCTACGAAACGGGAGGATTATAGGATGTGGGTAGGTATTTTTTTCATCTATTTTGGTAGGTATTGGTTGATCCAATATAGCTTTATAGGTGTTAGGAAATGGGGGGATAAGAGGCCCTTGTATAGTGGAGGAGGAGTGACACTCTTGTAATAAAATGGAAAATGAATTCCGTACATGCTTTTCACATTGCACGTAGCTCCCATAACATTAAAAATTAGATACAAGTAGGGATAGTGTATAAATATGACCATAAAATGGATCTTGGACAAGTTTCTAGATCATTTGGCTCCTTAAGATTAAGGAATAGTCTCTTGTTAAGCTTAATTTTACCGTAATCGTTGTAATTAATTTTAATTACATTCACTTTTATTTTTTTGTAAAAAGAAATAAGTTGAACATAATATAAATTTTAAATTATGATTATTAAAAATATGGAATCAATTTTTTCAAATTCGAATTAGATAAGTGGTAGAAATTAATTTAAATTTAATCCTGCAAACAGGACGACAATACAGGTTTTGATGTAAAAATGTGAAAACTATTTCAAAGTTTTTATAGTTAATTTTAAAGTAAAATTGATTCTAATAAACTACCTTGGATTAATTGATAAAAAATTTATCTAATTAAACTTTACAAAAAATAAAATTCAATTTAAACATACAATTAAATTAGATAAAAAATGTTTTGAACTTAAATTCAGTATTTTTCAATATTCGTTAAAAATATAACTTAACAAAAAATACAAAAAAATCACCCAAACATATTTTTTATGATTTTTTCAATTATTATATTTATTTGGACATAAAATATTTATAAAATTTCAAAAAAAAATTATTTAAAATTGGTCTTTCATTAAAAGGCAGTAAAAGTGCCTTAAAAATAACATAGTATCTTTAGGGGTAATATTGGGTTTATTCTTATAATATTATTACCAAATAGATTATACGAGTCTAAAAATATTTTATTAGATATATAATATATAAATTTACTATATAAACTCTCTAAAAGTGTTATAATTTAAGTGACTATGAAAAAGATGACTGAAAAGTGTTTTGTGTAAACCATAGATTTTAATAAGTTATTTGAAACTTTTTATAACTACTAATTTAATGGTTCAGTTATATCTTAAAATACTTTAATAATATATTTTTATTCAGTAAAAATTAGTCTTTCATGTAACACAATCCATTTGAAGAAACTCATTGTTGTATGTGACGTATGCTAACTCAGGCGCTGTAGCAGGCACTATAGCATGCATTGTTCGGTACTATAGGAGCCAGAACTATTAACCCATTTGGTCCATTGGGCCACCGGTTTAGGCCTCAGGTCCTACAAGGATTTTAGGCCTCCCAAGGCCTTCAGTCCAGTTGATTCTCACGGCCTTAGGGACACCTTCAGGCCTTAGGGTCACCCTAAGGCCTTCGGCCACCTGAATTTAGATGTCCCTATTTGACTCCAAGGAACAAGGATTCGTATGAGGATTCAGGGCAGACGCATTCACAAGAGAAGAGCTAAACGGATTTTAAAAAACGAGAGGGTATTTCTTTGTCATTGATACTAGTCCTTTACATATTTGGAAAGGATACCTAGCCGACCAGCCTTGTGAAGGTGGAGTGCGGATATCATGACATATGCTGGGGAGGAGCAGTTCCATGTTGTCTTATCTGGGTGATTCCCTCTAAGACTTATGGGTCATGTAATTTTCTCTAAGAGTCCGAGCCTTGTAAGGGTTCCTCATCACCCCTTGAAAGGTGTATTATCAAAAATAATAAAAAATAAATGCCTTCAGGTCATTCCAACCAATTTAAAATAGTAAATATATTGTAAAGTATAGAGGTATTATATTATCTTATAAACTTGATGATGCATGTGATATATGATATCAAACACAATGTACTTACTTTAGAATTTGGGGGTGTTATATATAACAGTCAAGTTATCATGGAGAGTGATAGAGAACGTGTTTAGATGATAGTTTATGAACACAAATCCATAAACTGGAGGTGATGAAAGGACACTGATATCATAAAACATTTTGATAATATGACACAATTTTTGGTTCAAAACCCATTTCCTATAGTTTAGGAATTCATTCACTCCATAATGTTGTAGGTAAATATAATTACTTGATAATTTTCTATTTCATAAGCATAATCATATCCTTTCTGTTTTCCTTTAACTTTTTCTACTTCTTCTCTTTGTTAAAGTTGCATTATAGGTTAAATTAGTGCATCAATCTCAAAAACCACATATAAATTTCAACATAAACCATGTAGTAAATGGTTAACCTTTCAAAAATATTATGATCCAACACTTATAATAATTTCAATGGTATTTATTAGTATCCAATTTACTTTATTATTATCAATAATATCTGTATCCAACATCTTTATCTCAACATATTGAACATTTGAAGGCTTATCATTCCCTCGACCATGAATTTTCAAAAACAATTAAATTGCTACTGAGTTACTTTTATTACTACCATTTAACATATGATATCAAATATTAAATTAGAAAATAATTGCACTATAATCCTTTTATATTTCATAAATTATATTATATGAAAATAATCAATAAAATACTATTACAACAGATCTCATAGATTCAAATATAGAAGCACATTGACCATTCCACTTTGTATGTGTCAATAATGTATGCATGACCTTAATCCCATATCATCTTTTGTGGTATATGCCCTTGAATCTTGGAGAATTTGTTTTTCATGGTGCCCTATATTGATGTTGTAACACTGAATATCATCTTTTTTACTTCATTAATTTTCATTGAGTCCCCAGTGACCCTTTTTACCAACCTTGAAAAAATTCCAAATTATTTTAATCACTTCCCAGATTGATTTTATCTACTATTATAACATGTTTTAAAATCATTATTTCCCTTCTTACCTTTATCTTTTATCTTCTCTTTTATTCTCTTCTTTTCTTTATTCCCTTGATTCTATAAGAATTTGAGTATTATTTCTTTATCTTGATAGCACATAAATCTATTTCTTCATATAAAGAAATGGTTTTAGACACCATCCCTATTCTGAGGCTCAGCATAAATACAAAATAAAGTGATCAATATTTCACTTTTTGTTGTATAATAAATCAATAACATACATTTCTAGCCTTATAAATGTATATTCAAACACCTTGACACTTTCTTCTTTCATTTTTTTTAAAATAAGGAACATTATCTTCATCTTAGTTTATTCCTCTTGTGGAAAATAATTGTCAAAAAATGTTTCCATAAAATCTTTCCAATTCTATATTTCTATTTCCACCTTCTACCTAGTATTTTGGATCAATGTGAACCATTGATCAGCATTGTCATTGATACCATACATTGCAAGTGTAACCTTTTACATTTCACCACATCCTAATTGCATGAATATCTTCTCTAAATATATAATCCATTACTCAGCCTCATTTAGGTAAGTATCCTCACTAAATGATAGGTTACTTTATCATATAAATCAATCAAACTTCAAAGGATCTCATTGTGGAATAGGTTTCTCCATCTGATCAAGTTTATGTGTCATAACCAGATTAATCTTAAACAATATATCAATAAAATTTTCAATTCAAATACCAACTATACTGGATTTCTCAGTAGAAAACCCTCTAAAAAGTAAATGAGTATTTCAACCATTATTCCCTTGAGGTTACATTTCTAAAAAATAGAATTTATTAGACTATATCACAATATTATGTAACATAATGTATAATCTAAGATATAATGAACTAATTATCAAAAATTGAACAAAATATTCCATATCTAATATCATATTAATAAACATGGTTACTTTTAGGATGTATTGACATTCAAATCCTTCATAATAGTTTTTAAATAAAATGTGAATGGTCCTATGTGTATCCCTTAGTGGTGTCAGACCTAGTGCATAGTAAGGCTAATTTTCATGTACCAGGTTATGCTCAAGTGAGGCTCAACACACATTTTTAGAGTTTTTACCCCTAGGTTCATCTGTTATAGAACCACTTCTAATTTCAGTATCCATACTTTTATTTATTTCTAATAATATACGCATAATATCAACCATAATAGAAATATAATAAGTTCTTCTATACTTATCCCCAATGTGTAACTTGCAATTATATTCCCTAAAATTCCTTTGATACATACTCCAATGCCCCAACACGAGAAGACTAGAGTTGGTTCCTTAAATTATTACATTATCATGATTACATGGGATCAAATACTTAAGGAAATATTAGTTTAGTAGTTATGGAAGACCAAATTACATACATGATACCCATTTTACATTTGGAAAATATAAAATAAAACAAGATACATAACAAAATTAAATGGACTGCAACCATGAATTTTCCTTAAAATATTTCTTCTTCATATCCTATGAAAATAAAAAAAAATTACGGTTAATCTAAAATGTAGAGTAAGGTTAAGTAAAATATAAGTAGAAATAAATCAATGATCATAACAAATATTGAATGGTAAATAACTTAACACATATGTTGATTCCACCTCTGTAATTTTATTTCCATATGACAAGAAAATGTCGATAACCTACATTTTTCTCGACCTCTCTATGCTCTCCTCCTGATGAAGATGGTAGACACTACGCCGGCTCCTCCCCCATTGGTGGGGGAGGGGGAATCATCGTATCTTGGGAGATCTAGGTCCTTTTGGCCTTCCTCCAACCCGGAGATTCCTCCCCATTTTCCGAAAGTTTCATTTAACCTTAAGGTTCCTGCTCTAATTGATGGATCTCAGAACCTTCATCTTTCTTTATCTGAGTTCACGGAGTCCTCAACCTTGCTAAATCTTACTCTAGTGGCTCGGTTAAAGCACAAAAGATGTTCAGTGGATGACTTCGATCATTTTTTATTTGTATTTGGGATCTTCATGAATGAGAGGTGGTTGGCTTGCTGGACAGTATGAAATTTATGACTAGATTTGAATCAGAGGTAGATCTCATCCAGGATTTGGCGAGGGCACCTCACAACTTCAATGGAACTCTCTTTTTTCTTCTTCATTGGTCCTTTGATCTTCATATGAACCGGGACCCACCTTCCATTGTTGTTTTTGTATGTTTCCCTGAACACTCTTTACTGTTTCAAAACCCTTCAGTTATTTGCTTTTTGGGAAACCTGGTAGGAAGATACATTTGTTCTGATAGTCATACCGAGGGAGTTTTCCATCCGTTAAACCCCCCGAGTTTCTTTCGAAATGGATTAATCATGCATCCCTTTTGATTATGTTTGGATCACGATCAATGAGTACAGATGCAAACAAAGATTTTTCTATGAAACTTGGACTGAGTTTTGTGGTTTTTGAAAGCGTTTGGGTCACTCAGTAGAGGCCTATCAAAGAGGATTCCTTCCCTGATCAAGGGAGGCTCATTGTAGTGGGAAGGATGCTATTATGAGCACTGAGTATGGATCAAAGAACAAGGCATTGGAAAATGGTGTGAAGGTGGGTCGGGTTACGACGACTAAGGAGTTGGCAGAAGGAGGTAAGGGCTCTCAGCAGACTATTTCAGCTGGGGAGAATTTTGCCTCTGGATCTTGTAAATTTCCTTTGATGAAGGACAAATAGTTGGAACGGCCAACATTAAGATGATCTAGGATAAATTGATTTCTTCTCAGTCCTCTGATGTTGTGGGTCCAGAACAGGTTGAAGAGGAACGGTGCTCCTGTTTTGTGGAGGTGGTAAACATGAATATAACGAAGGATGCTAAAGGTATTTATCCAATGGAGAAGTTGTTTTTGTCTTTGAGTAAAAGGTTTGAGGGGATAGATATTGACATTTTGACTACAGTCCTGGAGGAGGAGGTTATTATAGGAGGTGAGTGTGATGCAGAGGTCTTGGAGGGTATACAGGTTGATCGTATGGGGTAGGATCCAGTTGTAGGATCTGTGGAATATTCCCTCAATGTGGAAAGGCGTCCTCTTTTGCTGGAATGTGAGTATCAGGGGCTAGGGGATAGCACTAGTCAGGGTTTCTCTGTTTCAATGGTACATGTTTACACAGAGAAGGATTTCTTTAGTGGTGATAATACACCGAAGGGTATTTTGATTGAAGGTAAGCGGAAGAAGGAAGGTTATATGGCTGGGGATGAACACCCTATGGAGGAAAGGCGATAACCCTTGATGGAAAGTAACAAGTCAGATCAGAGGTTGGGTTATAATACTGGCTGTCCTGAGTCTACGTTGAGGGAGCAGTCCGAGGAGGGCAGAGAGAACTCTGGGGGTGGAAAAGAAAACTTGTGTACCCCTGTTGGCCGTTCATTCAGTAATATCATTCAGAATGGGAATCATATGAGGTCTACAGGTGAAAGACCATTATCTGCACCATTAATAAGGCGACCAAGGAAGAACTATTCATATCTCCCGTGGCCAATGCGAACTAGGTCTTCTTCTAAATAGGATATCCAGGTGGTTCTTGCTGTTAAAAAGGGAAGCGGGGTTAATAAGACATCACCAGATATGGGTTCTCTTGACCCGCTTAGAAATCGGGTTCATAGTGAAAGTTTCTGGAGACACCCAGAGTGGGAATCAGCCACTGGAGAAGAATAATCCTGCATGGTACACATGGATGACTATGGTTTTTATGATGTATAACCCCACACTGATTTGTTTTGCTTGTTGTTTTTGGTTCTCTTGACCATGTTTGGGGTTCTATGTTGGGCACTGGTCACCCTTGAACCATCTTTTATAAAATTAAAAAATGATTGGTCAACTGAACACATATGTAATTTAATAAATAAACTAAGAATGAACTATATACATTGACAATGTCAAAGTAAAAATATCATGGGTGAATATTAAAATTATCTAAATGAATTAAATGCTCAATTATTAGACTTTATGTTTCTTAGGTACATTTTACCTTTACTATCAATTCCTCCCATAAGACGGTTTATAACATATCAGTTAAAAACCCATCTAATTGGGCAATGGATTTATCTCATGATACTTATGATGTATCAAGAGGCTATCTATAACTAGGACCCAACCATGTTATACCCGTGAAAATAATTTCTCATATATTGAATAGTTTATTTAATTCATTAACCATGTGCCTTATCAAATATCTATATTGAGTAAATGATTTGGATTCGCCAATATTTCCTCTATTAATCAATTAATTTTCAAGTACACCATGTATGAAAAAATGGTATACATATCAGGAAATAATTATACCCATAATATAAGATTATGTTAATCTAAAATAACTATTATTTACAAGGTAAATGGTCATAAAGAAGTTATTTTTTCAAAAGAATATTAACAATCACAAAAGAAAGTTATATTGCAAAGTAAACTTTTTCTACTTGATAATTTTCAATTCAAAACCATTTGGATGAGATATTTCCAAATAAAACATTAAATACCATGAAGATAAAATGATTCATGATATAATATATAAAAATGGGCAGTAGATACACCACCAAAAATAAGTAAGTGGTGAATATGATATTTATCACACATATGTAAAATGGGAGATGAAAATCCCTTACCATATTCTCCCTTTTAGTGGAACCCTATCTAAACTCATATATAATGGTTTCAATAATGTTATTAACTTATAAAAGAACCATAATCATATTTATAATATCATATAAGATTTTATTATAATATCTTATTACCTGTTTGTTAATAATCATTCATTATTTTCATTATTTTTACCATTTCTGGTGTTAATTTTCATGTTATTTGAGTATGTGTTGACTTGTTATCTTTTTTCTTATTATGTAGATCATGATTTAATAATATAAATGATTTAAGCTGTGATTTAATTATCATATATAATCAGTTTATATGTATTTACAACAATCTATATAATTTTTAGATATAAAATGAAATGCATTGTTCAAGGAGACGGTAGGTCGTACATACGCATGAATGCAAAAAATATTTATTTTTATATTTAAATAGTGAGTCACATATATATGTGTGTGTGTGTGTGTGTTTTATAATTAAATTATCATATTTATTTCTGATATATCAAATTTGTTTTATTAAATCCATCTATTAATACATTACATGTATAGCGTGAATGAATCACATCGCATTGAGGAGGCAGTAGATGACATGTCCACAAACGAAGTTATCATATTCCCAAAAAGTGGTAATCATGAAGCTATGTATTCTATAAAAATTAAATAATAATAAAGAAATTATAAATATCATATATAAAATATATAAAATATAAATATATCATTATTACCAACCTTCAATGGTGGCAACAGAAGAACAAAGGACATCGGTTCCCGAGGTGATATTTCACAGTACACAAGAACAATGATTGCATATCCCATTTGAAAGAAGTGTGTTTGAGTGTATATCTCAAACTTTATATAAAAACATTAAAATTTGTTAACTATACTTATGTTATTATATATTAATGATAGAAGAATAATTTAAGGGGTTGATAACGAAATGATACAACTATGATGGTTCAAGAATGTTCCCTCTTATTTGGGTAACTCCTTTTGGTTAATACCAAAAGTCTTCCTTGGGTGGATTTATCACAGAAGTGATGATTCTAGAATGAGTTTTGGATGTTATCAAATTATTTGGGAAGATTTTGGATGATTATATGGTCTTCAAACATGTGAATAAGTGGTAGGGGTGAGTTCCTTTTTATAGTGGAGGAGGAGTGGTGTTCTTGTAAATATAAAAACATTAATCATTGTTCATTGATCTCACATTCATCATGAGATTCCAATAATAAACTAAAATTTCTAAAATGGTGGTTATGGTAGAAATATGGTTATAAAGTGACTTTTGGACAATTATTTCGACCATTTTGTCCCTTAAGTATCAGTTTTAGTCCCTTGTTATGTTTAATTTTACCTTAATCACTTTAATTAATGTTAATTGAATAAACTAATATTTTTTGTCAAAATATAATTTTACCATAATAGAAATAATAAATTATTCTAATAAAAATTATTTAATCCATTTTTAAAAATTTAGATCACATAAGTGGAAGGAATTAACACAAAATTAATCCCATGTATGTGATAAGAATGTTGGTTTTTAAAGTGACAATGTTCAAAAGTTAGAAATATTTTCTAATCCAATTTCAATGTAAAATTGATCCAAATTATCCAAATTTATTTAATTGGTCTATAATTGATATAATTAACCATTAAAACAAATTTGAAATATAAATTATCTTTATAAATAAATTATAAAAAAAAGAAGTTTTCAATTAAAATTCAATATTATTCACTATTCATAAAAAACGAAACTTCTCAGAAAAATACCAAAAATTAACAAGAATCTAATTTTAAAATATATCATTGATAAATGAAATTTTTTATATCTTATAAAATTTATAAATGTTTCAAAATTCATATTTAAAATAAGTGTGCCATTAAAAGGTTATAAAACTACCTTTATAAAAATTTAGATTTTTATGTGTAAAATAGGGTTGTTGTTATCTTATTACAATCAAATATATTTTATGAATGTAAAAATATTTTGTTGAATATATAATATATATGATTCATTAATATCATTCACTAATATTAATTAATTTAATTTATTAAGAAAAAGTTTCTTTTGGAGAATAAAATTAATTTTTTCAATAAAAATTTCCATTATATTCAACTAGTTTTTATATTCATTTCTGATTACATGATAAACAATTAATTAAAAAACATATTCTTATAAGTAATTAAATATTAGTAAAAATGAACAAATTTATTTCTATGTTATATCTTATTATATTAATTAATAATATTTTAATAATATATCATTGTTCAGTAAAACTCGATTTTGTGTATTATGCAATACATCGATGAAAGTCATTATTGCATGAAATAAATACTAAAATCAATGTCGTTTTCATTTAAATATAAAAAATAATCTTCAATCTATTTCAAATTATTAATATAATATAATTTTTTAGAATATTATATTCTTTTACACACTTTGTGTTGGCATGTTATACACGCTATCAAATTCAATGTCCTTTTTTTAATTTCGATGTGTTGTATGCCATCATTTCAGAAGAAGTGTTTAAATCCACAAAAGAATTATTTTTATATGGGTTGAAACAAAACATTCTATGTGTTTTAAAAATTTGTGATGAAATAAATAATGTTGTTTTCATAAAATATGGTTTTGTTTTGAAATAGAATGAATATGAAAAAGTTGTTACTAGATGACAATATACAAAATAGAAATTGTTTCAAGTTGGTGAAGTTAATAATTTTTTTTACTTAAGAATGATGGAAGAAAACTAGTTGTGGTATAAAAGTTTATGATATATGTTTTAGAAAAACATGTGTACGTAATCAAATCGAGACAGTGTTAGTTGTATTCTTGATATGTCAAGAATAAGATATTGGTGTTACAATATCTTTCATAAAGGAAAGATTACCAACTTTATTCATAATAAATTTGATATTCATTAAACTGAAACCATAAAAATAATCCATTCAGATATTTTTGGGCCAATTATAAAACAATAGAAAATCATATATATGTACTTTATTTATTTTATTTGTGATTTTACCTGCGTTACTTGTGTTGTGAAATTGAATCATATGTCATATGCTTTGAATATGTTTGCAAGTTTTAGGAGAAGAGCTGATAAGGAATACAGGAATTACTTTAAGAAGTTGAGATCAGATAATAGTGGTGAGTAAAATAATAATGAGTTCAAAATTTATCTACAAAAACCTTGAGTTTTTCATGATATTAGTACACCATACACATCACAAAAAATGGTGTTACTGAAAGAAATAATTAGTGTTTAGTTGAGATGGGGCATAATATAATACTTGAACAATGTATTTCTCATTAATTTCGGAGGCATGTTAATATCTTAACTATTTATATTAAAAATTGATGCTTCTATATGAGAAGTTCTAACATGAATCCTTATGAAATATTTTGTGAAGAAAATACAATTTTGAGACACATAATAGTTTTTTGGAGTCCCTGTATCATAAATAAAAAATGTGGAAACCATGGAAAGTTTGATAAGATAGGAGAATATGGAATGTTTCTTAAATATTCTCTAGAATTAAGAGGATATAAATTTGTCAACAAAGAAACATAAAGATTATTTTATTCTATTGTTATGAATTTTCTTGAAAAAGATAAGGGAGATATGATAAAAACACAAAAATATGAGGAATATAAGGATAATGAAAGAATTTTGGTTACAAGATTTGACAAGGATGAAGAAAATTATAATACTACACAAGAAGAATAATCATGATCAGTTATTTCTAGTGATGGGGAATAATATCAAACGTATCATTCTATGATTAGGGAAAACTGGAATCTCAAAACTTAATTGGTTATCAACTTCAAAAGTTTCATACAGAAATAACATAAAATGTTATTACCCAAAAATCTTTGTATTGAAAAGTTTATCAAAACGGTGTTGTCTATGCCTTTGAGATTCCATAATACATTCAATATATGAATTAAGAGTTAGAATATATTGAGAAGAATGATACATGGGAACTCATACCTAAGAAAAATGACAAAAAAATATTCTTACAAAGAGTGTGTTCCAAAAGAATATGAATAATAATGGGGAAGTGATAAAAAACAATGAAATATTATTGTGAAAATATTACTCACAAATTTAAGGCATTGGTTTTAAAGAGTCTTTTTCTCCATTATAAAGGTTAGAAACAATTAGATCATTTTTTTCTATTACTACATAATAAAGTTACAAAATATTTCAGATAGATGTAAAGTCGTCATTTCTAAATAAATAAATTTTTTCATAATTTTATATTGAAAAAAATGTGGATTTATTATTGTGAAGCATGAATTTTATACGTGAGAGTTGAAAAAACACTTTTATGGGATAATGAAAGTTCCAATGGTCTGGTAATAAAAATTTTATACCTTCTTAAGAAAGTTGAATTTCAAGAATTGAAGGGTTGATGGTAATCTATAAAACAAAGACAATCAGTATATTTAATTTATTATAATTTTTATGTTTATAAAATTAACATTATTGGGAAATAATAAAATAACATATGAATGGTTTTCTAAAGAAATGAAAATGTTGTTTGAGATTTCCATGCTTGGTGAATTGAAATACATTGTTGGATTAAAAGTTTTATAAAAGAAGAAGAAAATTTTTATTTTTAGAAAATTTATACAAAGTAAATTATTAAGAGGCTTGGAATGACCAATTTATAACCTTTTTACAAACCAATTTTAGTGGAATTTTTTTAATAAATATGGAGAAGGTAAATAAGATGACTCTAATGATTTTCCAAAACTGATTGGATGTTTGTATTATCTGGATATATCAAGATGAGACATTTTGTGTACTGTTACATTATATAGAATATTCCAAAGTGATCTAAAATAATCACACTTATTTTATAGAAAAAAAATATTATATATATCAATGGCACTACAGATTTCAAAATTAGATATGATAACTCAGAAATAAGAGACCTTTTTGGGTATTCATATACCGATTGGGTAAGAAGTATTGATGATACAAGATACAAAATTGGTGTATATTAATTTTTTTGGGGAAATTTGTGTAATTTGGTATTCTAAGAAACAAAATTCCGTAAATATTATCTTGGAGGAAGCTATTATGTTACTTCCATACAACTTATGTGGTTGGATACTTAGTCAGAAGACTTACTTTTTGAAGTAAACTTATTATTACCATTAGGTTGTGTTAATTAGAGTGTCTTAATCCTTATAAGAATCTTAGTAAAAAAATTCATTAAAAATATATTTATACCGAATATAATTTCATCAGTGATATTGTAGAGAATATCTAATTGAATCTAGAGTATGTTCCTACATCAAAAATAGTTTTTGATATATTCAAAAAATATTTACTGAAGGAAGCATTTTCTTAAATGGAGGATGAACATGAGCGTCTAACCTATTTCTCTCTATGGATGAGTTATGTGTTTCTATCCACTCCCTCATCTAGTCATTGGATAGTGTTTCCAATGGAGACAAAAATAGTGTTTCATAAATATATCCATTGATATATTCTTAACATTTTAAGAAAGATTTTGTGTAGGGAGAGTTTTGGATATGTTATGAAATCAACATTTAAGTTTGTGAACTTTTTTAATAGTTTCTTGAGTTGTTTATAGAAAACTTTTGACAGGTGAAGTGATAGAAGTTTTTAATGGTGAAAGACTAAAAAGTCAATAAAAGGTTGAATGAAAAATCTATTTTGAAAGTCACAACTTTTGGAAAACATGGTTTTAATTTCAATGAATATTGTTTCTTACATGGTGTTTTATCATATAGGATTATAAATATTGATACATAATCCATTTCTCGAGGAGAAAAAGTTCATATATTTTTTAACCTCAGTGGGAAACAAAATCTAAAGTGGATATTCTTGGGACCATGTTGGATCGAATTTAGTTTTGGATGATGAAACCAGTTTGTGTTGATTATTTTTGTATTTTTTTCATTATAGAAAAATCAATTCAAATTGTATGTTAAGGTGATCAGATGATAAGAATAAAAGGGGCATTTTAATTATAATATTTAATGCAGTCTCGGTGAGAAAGCTCATTAGTTTTGATTTTTTTAGGAAAGGTTTTTTGAGTGAAGTTTTTCATTGGGATCACCTTGGTCTAGAAAGTGAATACTTCAATTAGTATGAGAAGAAATATCATATTCTGAATGTATCCATACAAAATATAACAAGGATTTTCTATTTGGTTAATTATAAAAATCATTAGTTTTCTGGGAAAAGTTTGGTGAAAGACTTATGAAATATAGGGGAGAATGTATGTTTGGATGGAATGATAGATTTTTCTAAAAGGATAGAAATTCATAGAACATTACATTGTAAGTTAAACAATTATATGAAAGTATTAAATGTTATCAATTTCATGAGGAAGTACCAATTATAATAATATTTTTTTGGATATGAAAGGTTAAATACAGAGTCTTTGGGTCGTAGTTTATATGTTTTAGATTCACCTGATATAGAATTTTTTGAGGATGGAGTATTTTAAAGTTGATGGTTTACTAAATCACTAAGAAAATGATCCATCAGATTGTCTATTCCAAAATAATATTCTATTAATCAAATGAAAAAAATCACAAGAGAATGTTTTAGTTAGGAATTTTGGAATAATGAATTGGTTTTTAACACCAGCCCCTCAAACACGGGGTGCTAATGATCCATAATAGGCAGAACAAGACTAATTTTTTTATTCAAATTAGTAAGTGGAGATGTTGGGACCAATGATTAAGGGGTAACTATTGGGACCAATCAACCTAATATAAACCAATAATGTATCTATAAATTTTAATAAAAAAAATTAAATGTTGGTTTTATTACAATTCGTTCAAGAGTTAAAGAAGCTCTGATTTTTTTTCATGTGGGTAAAGGGTCATCAGAAAAGCAATGGTGTTGACTCATCAAATAGGTATCAGCACTGATCCATCTATGTGAGTCAGATAAAAATCCATAATACATATTATGACAAAAATAATTCATCAAATTATGGATAAAAAGTATAATAATAAGAATGCAAGGATATATGTTGGAGGATTTTTTGTCAAAGTGTCGTTAAAGGTGGTGTTAGTGTATTTAGAAGAATAAACTATGATTTTAGAAAAATAAAAGTAGTATAATTATAAAATAAATTCAATTTTTTTGACAGAATGGTTTTAATGTTTTATGTATTGAAATTGGTAGGAAGAAACTTAATGAATAGTATGATTTCGTACATACATTTTCATCGTAATGAAAAATCAGAATGATGTGTGTATTATAATGAATAAAGGTCATAAATTATGGTGATGGTTGATGTTTTGAGAATATTCGAGATGTTATTAGAATAATCGATAAGAGTTGAGAAGTGAAGAATAAGCTAAAGGTATAGTTTTAATTGAAATGCAATTCAATGTTTATAAAATTTGGTTGAGTGGGAAAATAAAATTACGTTCCCACCCATTCCACTTCTAGTGCACCTATAAATAGAAGAAATTACATTTTACTTTCAAAGGAATGTACTATTTAAAATTGGATAGGGAGATAAAGTGATTAATTTATTGAAGATTGAAGATGTTTCTATATAATGTTTACCTGAGGATGTTTTCTGGATAGAAGAAGAGGAATAAAGAGTTATTGGATCAGAACGAGCCATCAGAGGTACATTTCTGAGGAAATTTGAAGTGGATTAGAATTTTTTCTCAAGTATTATTACTTACCTATTTTCTAGACTAAGGTATCTGATAGATAAATCAGACCTATCCATCGAAGTAAGTTTTTATAAAAATATCAAAAGATATTACCTTCTTCAAGGTAAGAAAGTGAAGATTTTTTTGGATTTTATCAAAAGTGGAAGTTGATAAGGTAACAAAATAATTTGTTTTTTAACCAACTGGTAAACATTTTATAACTTTTTAAACAAACTTGTATTACATCATTTGATCTTGAATAATAACATGCACTATTTTATTAATCACAGGGCTACCCAAGTGTAAGGGTATATCCTACTTATTGTATTCACACAAAAGGATTTTTTTTCAAGTGAATTGTGTGGTGATATTTTTTTAAAAACCATTCCAAGGACATATCTACTTTTTTTGAGTAGTGAACCATATAAATACATTTATTCCATTGGATTTTTATTTGTTTTGTTTTCACCAATGTGATAAGTATTTAATATGAGGTGAAGTATATTTCAAAAGAAAGGAAACATAAAAGAAAAATATATAACTGAATCACCTTCTCCTCTGTTAAATTATACATTTATTATAGCTGGGCATTATCAAAATGGGCATGGATGAAAAATATTTATAACCAAATAGTAAATAAAGTAGATTTTGTTTAAAAAAATCACAAACATTATGAGAAAAAAAAGAGGAAAATAAAACAATTAAATATAATTTTCATGAAATTATTAAAGAGAATAAAAATAAAATATATATTTCAAATTTGGATATTGTATTTTTCTCATTGGAAATTAGATCAAAAACTATCTCGATTAAAATAGGATTGAAACATAAATCACTTACCTAAAGTCTCATATTGCATTGTAATCATTCAATCATCTTTTAAAATAAATATATAATTATTAAACATCTATTACAAATCCATAATAATTTATATCATACCATATATGATTTATTTATGACATATTATCACCTATTTATTACCAAATTGTTATTACAATCACTGTTACATGTGATAAAAACATTGTTTTTCATGCATGATTCAGTTTGGTAGTCTTGGTCCTTGTTATTTCAGCATGGTTCAATAAGATCTAAAGTTTTAATAATTATAAAATATAATATATATTATTTATATATATATATATATATATATTTCGAGTCATCCATAAAATTTAGTGATATAAAAAAAATAATTGCATCGTTCATGGAGATAGTTGGTCGTGCGTACAAATGAACGCTTCTTAAAATTTTTAAAGGAAAAACTTAAATAAAGTTAAATAACAATTATCCTTTTCAGAATATTTTTTAAATAATATATATTAATTAAATTTATCTATATTACCGTACTTATAAAACACAAGGTAAAAATGAATCATGTCGGTTCATGGTGGTTGTAGGCCACAGGTACGCATGAGCGATATTATTGTTTTCTAATGGATATAAAGACTATAGATAATTGATGTTCCATAATTATGATAAAAATTCAGTATGTTTAATATATACAAGTTATTATTTTAAAATAGAAATGATATATTTAAAAAAGTTTTAAATAGAAATAAAATTTAAAATTATCGGTTAATAGTTATACATCTACGTATAGAAACACATTTTAACTTACACATTAATCCGTGAAAGGATCATCATTGGGAGATAAAATATTTTATAAATTGTGGTTATAGAATCTATGAAGGTATTAGGGCAAGGCTTAGAAGATATAGAAGGCTCAGTATGTGTAAATAATATATGGTATGTGGTATCCTTTTATAGGGGAGGTAAATAACGCACATGGGACTACATAAAACATTAAATAATATATATATATCATAGTCTTGTAAACTGGAACCAAGGAAACATTAATTAAATTATATGATGTTTTAAGGGATATATAATCTCAAAAAATGATATTTTGGATTATGTGGGATACATATTTATCCTTATATTTTAGTTAAACCACTTTAAACCCATTTAAACCTAATATAATAAGAAAAAATGCATGGAAAACTATTTTTATGAAAATAAATGATTTATGGTTAAAAATAATTAATATATTAAAATAATTAATATATTGTATTAATATATTTTTTGGTTAAAAAATTAACAAATTATAGTTTTTATAATATGGTAAAAGAAAAAAATAATGTAATCTTTCTACTATTCCATTAAATTAATAGACCCAGAACTAGTTTTAAATTTGAATAAAACATATCTTCTCTTGAAAAGAGTAAAAATAATGATTTACAGTACATTATTTAACATGTTTATGATTCCATTAGTATATATATACTTAATTAATAGGATAATGGAAAGATTTAGGTTAATTTTAATGTTTTACTTATGGTTTTAATGCAATTCTACCTCTTTTAGAGAGGTGAAAAATATTTACTATGGTTACTATTCATAATGAATAAAACATAAGTTGTCCATATTATTTATATTAATTATTTGATTAAAAATATGGAGTCCATTTTAACAAATTAAATTCATATATGTGGAATAACTTTACTTAAAATTAGACCAGTAAAACCTCGTGAAATGTGGCTTTCTAGAAAAAAGACTTCTTAAGTACAATAATACTTTATAAAAAAAATATATTATAAAATATATACCATTGAACATTCTTATTTTATTTAAAATATAAATAAAAAATTTTACAATGAAATAATTTTAGAAAAAATTGGATTTATTGAAAATTCTCGAAATACAAATGGAGTCTTCAATGAAAATTAGAATTTTTCACTATCCATGGAAAAGTTAATCATTTTAAGATATTATAAAAAAATTAACAAAAATAATTTAGAAATTATGATTTCAAAAATAATGTTTATTATATTTTAAATCAAAAAAGTCATATTTTTGGAAAGGTGTTCTTGATGAATATAAGTAATTTAATAAAATATGAGTATATAATTATAAATTATTTTTATTTATCTAAAATCATTACACATATTTTTATAATGTGCTTTTTCATAGTCATTACACAAATTTTAATTGAAATCTTATAACAAAAATTTTTATATAATAATATAGAATATTATAGGTTGTTTAAACTCATTCTTACATGTAACAAAAACTACTAATCAAATACAATGTATTTAAAGAAAAATATATTCTAAATTATTGGGGTTTTATGACATGGGATACTGCATTGTAGTTGGTATCCCTCTTAACTATTATGGTTTCGAGGTCCTACACTAAATTCCAATGGTTTTAAATAATATTGACTAAAATTTTTTGTCCAAATACTTGATTGGTGATTCGAGACTGATAGACAAGTATGTAAAATGTTCCCTAATCTGAAAAAATTTCAAAATGATGAGAAGGCTCTACTGCATGGATTGTAGTAGCTGTGTGGATTTTGGAAATCTATGAAAAACATATTTCTTTGGTACTTGTGACTCTTAGACATGAAATGGGTTTCCTTTAAGATATATTATACAGTCATCTATTAACATCAGTTATTATGGACTTCACATTGTTCTGAGATTACTTGTTTTCTAGGTGGTATATTTTTTTATTGAATACAAGATGATTTGGACTTTCCTTGCATCCTTGAAAATTATAGTTTTAGATCTTAAATAAATTACATTATGTCTTTACATCTTCCTCAATTCCCTCTCATACCAAGAGGTTGAGATGAAAATTTGTTTTTAAACTTATTTATGGTTTTTTAGAATAAATGATTGTAAGTTTATAATCACCTAAACATGGGATTTATGACCATATGTGTAGTGTTTTTATAGAAAACACAATTTTTTATAGAGTGACTTGGGAGATGGGGATCTAATGATGCTTGTTTTGTAATGACCTAATATTTTGGATCCTTTAATTAATATTATCTTTAATATTTTTCTTTACATAGAACACTAAACCAAACAACCATTAAATATTTTATAACAGTTATAATGTATCCATTAATTTGCTTTTTATAAATCATTGTAACTGGTTTATGATATAAAAATATAAATAAATATCTTCTAAATATTAATTAATGCGTAAAATTCAGTTAATTTAGCTAGATAATCAATAAGATCACCATATTTGTAAAATAATATTTTCATAAAATTATCCTTATAGTTTATTTGTTATTAGAAACTGAAAATATTATAGAAAGTATATTTTTTATGTGAAATATATATATATATAATATTATAAAACTAATTCTGTTAGCAACTTAAAAGAAATAAGAATAATAATTTTAATACATTAAAAATATATTTTTCTATAACAACACCATTTCATTATATTTTATAATTTATTTAAAATAAAAAATTCAAGAATTTTAAATTGAAAAAATAAATGTTATTTTTTGATTTATAATTTCAATATTATGTTAAGATGAATTTCTGAGATTTCTCTAATATAGTTATTCTCAAGTGAATAGTAAAAAATATGGGTATCGCTAAAACCATTAATTTTATGGATTTAATATATTTGGAAAAACTTATATATATATATATATATCTGTGTGTGTGTGTAAATTTTAAAATTAAAAATAATCATTAATAATTAATTTCTCTAATTAATAGATCCAATGTTAATTTTTTTTGAAAGTTCTGTAATATTATTCTCTTAAAACAGTTTTAATTCACAATTTTTAAAAATTGGTTTTCAACAATTATAAAAACTAAATATAACCAAATTGATTTCATATTTTATATTAACATGATAATATCTTGTAATAGTTAAAAAAAATTGGGTATACATGTATGATTACTCAAATTAATATTAATGACCACAATAATGTCAAAATTGTTATTTTCAAAGAATTATCTTATTAATACTGTGTCATATTTTCCTCATAAAATAATTTAAAATCTTATATAAAATATATTTAATGATGTTTTTAAATGTAAATATAAATATATTATCATTCATTAAATTGTTAATCAATACTATGTAATATTAGAAGCACATAAAGATGAAAATATATGTTTCTACAAAATAATGTTTTTAAATATTAAAATATTTAATCAAAAGTTTAATTTTTTAAATCTATAAATTAAATTACATTATATGGGGATTAAAAACTGGTTCATAACATCAAAATTTGATAAGATCAGTTTCCTTTTATTTTTAAAATATAAACTAATAGTGTAAAAACAAAATTTCTAAGGGAAAAACCAAAAGAGTATTGTGTAATAATCATGTGGTAAAATTCTTGAGAAATGTTTAAAAAATGAAGCAAAATTATTGGTTGAGGTTTGGACAAATTTAAATCACAAATAAATCCATTATTTGTAACCATTGGAACATTTTAACATTGAAGAGTGTAATTATATCATTGAAAAATAATTGGCACTCGCAAAATTTCTCTTTTCTTCACTTGTAATGGGGAGACACTTACACAAATTTAAACCAAATCTTGCCCTAAGAATTTGTTCCTAAAAGTATTCTATTTTTTCTCCTATAACCCTATCTCACTTACTTATCCTCTTGTAACCATATGTTATCATAATACCAACTTTTCTAAGGATACTTTCAAGAGATATTTCAAGGTCCCAAATAGAGTATTACTTAATCCCTTTATTTTTATTCATATTATACCCCTTACAAACCTATAATAACCATAGTCATATAATTTTTTTAGTTTCATTAGTATATTTTCGTTTTATTATATATATTGAACAACCATGATTTGTTACTTTCTATAAACATAGGAAAACAAAAAAACATTAACTCTACAATGTGCGGACTACCGCCTCCATGGAGTAACATTTTTCATTTTTCATATTGAATTTTTTTCATTAAAAAATCCACTTAATATAAGATTAATCAACTTAAAAAAGAAAAATAATACCTTTATTAAAATTTTATAATGATATTATTCATTTTATAAACCATACTTAGCCAACGAGATACATAGTTTTGATGTTTAAGGTTGGTTTAACCACTTTGTTGAACAATAAAATAAAACAATATCATGGATTACTATGGGAGATTTTATTGAAATGTTATTATATCTTAATATAAAAATAGTTATTTAATTTAGGTTTTTAAACTTCATATTATTTATTTATCTAATTATTAAAATATTATATGTGATCAATAAAATTTTCAACATAAGCCGACAGTGATTCAATTTTCACAAAAGCATAATACAAAATTATAGTATATCTTAATAGTTAGAATTTGATAGTAAATGGTCTTTATCAAGTGTAATATATAATAATATGTTTTTTAGAAGGTATATAATAAATTTAATTTATTTATTTTTGAATAATTGAATATACATAGAAAGAATCTGGAATAAGGTAAGAGTTTGTTATCTAAAATTCCTTTCTTTGAGAAAAATTTATATTATGGTACTATTTTTATTTATATGATGTGTATTATACTTATTTTATTCATTAAACCATTAAATATCTATAATTAATTATCTTATTAGTTCAATTTCAGTCGGCCACTTTTTTATTGTGTCTCAATTTAAATGTTACTTGATGTATAATGTTTTTTTGAAAGAAATTATTTCTCATTGGGGAATCAATTTACTACATGATTACGATCTTCTAAAAACCTTTTTATACTTAAAATTAATTTTATCTAACATAATTTATATTTTTCTATGGGGATGCTATTTCTTTTAATTGATATCATCTACCTTTTTTAAATACCATCTCAATTAAAATATTGACAATAGATAGAATAACTGTCATTCTTTCCAACAAATCTTTTCCTTCATGTCCATGTTTTTCTTCCCACTAATGTTCTCTTATATTTTTGAGAACACTAATATGGATTATTTTCTATGATAAAAATAATTATATATAAATATTATTAATATTCATATAAATATATCATTTTATTAAATTGGGTTTCAATAGAAGTATTTAAAAATATTTCAAATAAGTTTTCCTTCTTTCCAAAATCAATTTTTTCATCAACCACAATTTTTCTCTATTAAACAATTATATATTTTTCAAGACTCTATTATTGGATATATAAAAAAATTAATAATATAACAAAAAAATTTCTTTTAAAAAATTTATTAAATGATTTTTCAAAAGAAATTGGAGAATTTATTACATATAATTTATTTTTAAAAATATGATAATAAACTTTATATCTTAACAAGATCAGATTTCCCATAATTTTGAAACTTCATTCCCATGTTTTTTTTGAATCAAAAATTAAATTATTTTTTATTTTGTTTTATTATTTCTATTTATAACACTTTTTATCATTAATAAGAATTTTTTTTCATTTTTTAATGAATAATTATATTATTATACTAAAAGTATTTTTTACCTACCTGTTGATTGTTTTGATAAGTTTTCATGATGAGAAATGTTAAATCTCTAAAAGTGAAATGATAAAGAACTACCTTTGTACTTCCTAATCATCTTTACATTATAAAAATAATCTGGCTTCAATTGAAATTCCTCTATGAATACCCTATTTTAGATTCCATTGATTGAATGATATACACCTAGATACCTATATATCGATTGATTATGGTAAATTTCTCACCTAACCAAATACCCTTTATCTATATGGTGTAAATACAATATTCATTATTATATATTGTAACAGCCCGAGATTTTATGAAAAATATTCTTTTTAATTTTATTAATGTCTTGTGTTGTACGATACACCAAAAGGACCTTTCACAACACACATCCTTGACTTGCCTTGCAATACACGCAATCGCTACCTTCCTCGATAGCGTGTGTAGTACGCAATACCGAGTTTCACTAAACAACGATATGCTATTAAAATATTATTATAACTAGCTGTTATGAATAGTAATAACCACCTTTTAAAATTTTATAAATTTTATCTCTCAAAATGGACTTCATTTTTGGATTCGGAGTATTGAATTTAGCCTAAGGTGAAATTTTGGTACTTTTCGGATAACTTTCATATTCTGATGAATAGTGAAAATTACTAAATTATAATTAAAAACAACTTTTTTAATAAAAATAATTAATAGTGATAAATTATTAATTTGAGTGGTTTTAAAGTATATTTAGAATATATTTTTACAATTTAATACAATGTCGGTCATTGGATGTAATTTCACATTTAAACCAGACATAAACAAGTGTCAATCTTTTGATAGATATTGTTTCTTAAAAACACGCTATTTGTTTTAACAGCGGGAATTAATTATAAAATTAATTAATGCAACTTCTATGTTATGAATTTGGTAAAATAGACATCATTTTTGAATTCGGAATATGAAATATAGCTTAGGATGAAATTTTGGCATTGTTCTGAAAAACATCAATTTTTGATGAATAGTGAAACTACTAAGTGGTAGTTAAAAAACTGAATTTTTCATAAAACATAATTTTACCGCTTCTGTGAATGGAATTTCAAAAATCCGAGAGACACAGTTTATGTCTGTAAGTAAAATGTGGTTCAATGAGATGAAAATAATTTTTGGTGAATAGTAACTTTTTACTTTTATTTACCACGGTTAAAAGTAAATAGGGTAATTAAGGGTAACAATGATATTAATATAACCCTAACACATGTCCTAATCCTATTGGACAAGTGTATCTCGACCAAAAACAACCTTAAGTGTAAAATATTATCATTTAGGCCCACTTGGATTAGATTAGGACATTTATTATTATTTAATTCAAAGAATAGTTAAAAGAGTTAAAATCAAAGTTTATTTACTAAAACATTTTTAATATAGGGTTATACATAAGATAAATTCGATTTTAAATATTCATTAGAAAGATAAAACGATTTCCTACAAAATTGTATTTTATTTGTAATTTTTAGACATCAAATAAGTTAATATATTTATGACACAATGATGATGCAGTAATTATCTTATTAATGAAATATTGACATAATTGACATTATAAATACCAAAATAAATGTAATTTAAGACTTTTTATGAATTCCACTAATTTTCTAGGTTACTATGATATATTAGTGTTTATTTAATAAACTTGGTTCGAACATATAATTTTTTTATGACTTTCACAAAATTCATATATCAAATAGTGTCAAAATTGACACTAAATAGTTTTTAAATCAAATATTATATTATTAATTGTTATTTTATTCCTAAAAATCTAAGGTACGGCCAAATGACTTAGATAAGGATATATATATTAATAATAAACAATTTGGGGTTCGTTTTGCATGTTATAGTAAGTGTATTAACCATATAGTGAAAGAAAACAAAAAGACACGGTAAAAGTTAAATTATTTAACTTAGAGTTAAATCTAATTGATAAGGTTAAAATAATATCCTAAACTTTTCTAAATCCTATTGGTTGATAGGATTTCGACCCATACCCACTTTATATTCGAAATAAGACACTTTGGAATCATTATAAACCGATTTTTACTTTAATATAAAATAATATTTTGAGATATTCTTAAGGTGCCCCTCTCCTCCCTTATAAAAGGGCACCTCCTCCCTCTCTTCCTCACAAAACTTTTAGCCTTAAAGCTCGGCCAACCCCTGCCAAAATCCCTTCTCCACATCCCTAGTATCATCCTAGAGGCCCGGGTCTTCTTCAAAGACCAATCTTAGTTCCCTATGTGGAGGATTCAAAGAGGCGTTTCAAAGAAGAGGTAATATCCATTACCGATCTTTTCAATTTCTTTCTTCTTCAACTTATTATTCTTTAGTTGTTTCATGATAAAGTAATAGCATCAGTATTACTTAAATACTGATATGTTATTATAAATATGAAACAACTCTAATTAACCTTCTATCCATCCTACGGAAAAAGGAAATCACCGCGCGTGCGTACGTACGGAATACCGTCTCCACGCCGTGGTGTAATCTATTTTCCGCCACCACATTAATTGGATGGGTATAATGGTTTAATGAGTAACTATATATGATTATTATAAATTGATATTGATACTGAAATAGTATACAAACACTTCAACACAATTCCATGACCATGGGAACGATATCATCGCTCGTGCGTACGTACGGACTACCGTCTCCACGACCCGATGAGATTCATTCTCAATGATTAACCATTAATGAATGATTATAAAGTATATATAATAAGTACTAATGAAATATATGACATAATAATGATACTGGATTTATTTATATTTATATGTATGTCATCTACTTAATTCCATTCAATTCAATAAGGAAACGAAAACAGCGTTCATGCGTACGTATGGAATACCGTCTCCATGAACGGTGTATCTCATTCCATTTATCAATATATTATATATATGTATATTCTAAATATATATTATATATAAATCATGTTTTATATTCTGGAATTAAGTAATCATGATCTAAGTAATCATATGAATAATTACAAGTTAAAAACACGAACGACAAATGAGACGATTTTACCCAAAACGCTACTTTAACATGAATTTACAAAAGAACGGGTAATATAAAGTCATAAGTGGACCATATATGATATAATAACAATGAATATTATTCTAGAATAAGTCAATAACATGATTTAAATCATTATACAGGAGGTTCTGACACATACAAAGCAAGTCGGACCTAAGGTAAGGGGAAATATCACAATCTCATTTTTATCCGAGATTGTTTATACTTTGGTATTTACTGGGGTGTATTTTATCATCCATATCCATGTTCCCTCAATATGTAATATTGTTTCCATCCACTTACAATAGTTTAAATCCAATTTTACCCTTTGGTGAGTTTTTAGTAAAGAATATGAAATGAATCTTTTGTCGTTTTTTTCGTACGAGGTACTTTTTGACTTTTCCAACAAAAGTACGAAGAATGTTTTTTTAACATATACGGCATGAATGGATTTTTAAAACTTTATTTCCAAGAAGATTACTTTACAAGTTTTCAAGTTTATTTTTAATCAACTTCTTTAAGTTTATAATTGTATGACATGTTAAGAAAAGAATAGTGTTTTTTGAAGAAGAAAGGATGTTTTCCTCAAGAATGGAGTTCAAGTGTTTTATCAAAGTTATTTTCCATCTAAGATAATAAAGGGTTCTGTTTTTATCCCTATTATAACATTGATTTGATTATTTTGTGATGGAATTATATTTTTATGAATTCCTTTGTCTTATATGAATTGTTTTATGATGTCATGTTGTTTAAGAATTCCATTTTTATTACATGGGTTACGCTATGATGTATGGTTTATGATTATGTGGAACATATAAGAAAGGATTAATTATAAGATGGGTGGGACCTATATCTCCCTCCAATTCATTGGGTAAATATTTTATATCTCATGAGATAGACATGGCTGGAATGGTGGGTTATACCGGTTCAGTGAAACAGGACTGAAACGAGGGTGACTCGGTTCAGAAAGGGAGTTTGTCCACTATGATAGTCTTGACAATGAGTCTTGACTAACAAGAAATGATTCTCTATGATTATGTGTGTATGCCACAAAGTTTCATGTTTTAAGTTATGATTATTGGGATTTCATTTCACTACTATGATTTATCCCATGTTATGAAATTATGCTCTCTCTTTTGCAGGATATGATTTCCAAAAGTTATGTTCTTATGAATATGATGTGATTGATTTTTCTTTTGTTTACCCTTACTGAGCATTTGAGCTCACCCTTTTATGTTTTCTTTTCCCCAGGATATAAAGAAAGGTTTTAGGTAAAAAAAGAAGATCTTTATGGGAGATATTGGAGATCTTTCACCACGATTAGAAGATTACGTTCCGAGTTTCCAAAGACACTAAACTATTATGATCCTTGTGTGTGTGTTTTTTGTTATGTACTAAGTATTCCGAAAATGTAATGTAATTTCCATGTACGTCAAGATACGGGTCTCTACAGTTGGTATCAGAGGAAAGGTTTAGTCAACCTTTGGAAACTAGGATGCAAAAACGTTAGTGAGATCCCTAGAGATATTTCTAAGGTATGTCTAGGGATGTCCCTAAGGTTAAGTATATTTATAGGTTATAGTACTAGAATTACGCTAATGATCATAGAATTAAACCTACGATGTTAGATATTGAAGGTACTCCCCCTTTATTATGTTGTTTTCCCTAGCATTATTTTTTCCTCTCGCACTATTCTTTTTGGGTTTTAGACGATGGCTGGAACCCGAAGGAACCGTGTTGATCAATGAAATGGACAATGCAATGATTGTCCTCCTGAACAAACAAATGTTATGGGAGATGGAGTGCAAAATCTTATTGCTATACTTACACAAGCTGTGAATCATTCTGGACTTCCAAATGAGCAGAGAAGGGAACAATATTCTATTGAGTCCTTCATGAGGCAACGTCCACCTTCTTTTAGTGGGTCTTCTGATCCACTTATTGCTGAACAATGGATCAGTACTACTGAAAAGATATTTTCAGTTCTTCAATGTTCTGAACATGATAAATTCATCTTAGCAGTATATCGTTTGGAAGGTGAAGCTGATCAATGGTGGAATCTTATCAAGAATACGAGGCCAATAGATGAAATTGAGTCCATGGAATGGGACGAGTTCAAGAACTTATTTTTCAATAAGTACTTCCCTCGTATTCTTCGAACAAAGATGGAGAAGGAGTTTCTTGAACTAAAGCAAAAGGATGATGAATCTGTTGGTATATACAAAGCAAATTTTACAAGACTTGCAAGGTATGCATCTGGCATTATCATCCAACTTGAAAGTAAAGTTGATCGATTTTTCAGTGGCTTAAAACCAAGTCTTCGAAGGGCATTAGCTATAAGAGACTTCAGTAGCTATGAAGAAATTGTGCGTTGTGCTATCAAGGTAGAAATGGAAGTTGGTGTTACATATCCATCTCATGGTTTTGACAAGAAACGAAAGATGGAGTTCAAGGAGAAATCTCAGCATAATGGTGAAAAGAAGATGAATGTTTCCTTATGCACAAAGTGTGGAAATAAGCATGGTGGAGATTTTCTTAAAGGGACTATAAAATGTTTTAAGTGTGGAAAAGAAGGTCATCGAGTAGCTGAGTGTCAAAGTAATGGAAAAAGGGATTCTAATGATGTGAATAAAGCAAACACTGTAGAGAACGCACCACCAACACTTCAATGCTTCAAGTGCAAGGAAATGGGGCATTATGCTAATAAATGCCCTAATCCAAGGGTTATTGATGATCAACATGAGAAACCACTGAAGGCAAAGGACAAAGGGAAGTCACATGCGATCACTATTGGCGATGTTGAATATGACAACGATGTGGTGGAATGATTAAGTGTTTATGTAATGGGATTCCAAAATAATGTTGTATCATGGAGTATTGGAATATTTATGTATTGGTCTAATGTGGTATTCAAAGTGATTGAGATATTATGCGCATAATGAAGGGAAAACGAGAAAATGAAATGTTTAACAGTATTCATGATCTCATGATTGATATAAGGACTAAGTGATATCATGGTTTGAGTATATAGAATTTTGAGGATTTTGGTATGTGGAAGGTGTTAACTTTTAACTGCATTCATGTTTTCACTAAAGTTAAATGGGTATTCAAGAGAATACATGATTAAGGACTTTGAATGTTTGGAATGTGACCAACAAAACATATCTTATGATATATGGGGATCAACGATGGTATTAAATCTCTGGAAATCGTTTTCACTATGTTATGAGAGTGGACTACAGTATTATGGATAAGCCTAAAGATTGGAATGGATTATGTTGGACATAAGTTAGGATAAAATGTTTTTCGATATTATTGATGGAATATTATAGTAATATAGTTTTAGAAAAAAGACAACCTACAGGACGGGCGACAGCCCATCGCGTCGGACAAGGCTGTGGAAATCGAACCCAAAACCGAAGTGCGACTGGCCTTTATCGCCTACCACTGGCCTAAAGAAAGTCCCTGTTTAGTAGAAACTAGTTTTATTATATTAAACAGTATGATATATGAATTATAAGTCCATTTTAGGTACCATTTATGATTAATCTCACTATAGAATGACTTATGTATATTTAATAACTTTTGCTAACCTTTTGTTTGAGACAGATGGAATGACCCGTCATTCTATCACATGATCTGCTAACACTTCACGAATAACAAATTCAACTTCATTTATTTAAGAGATGAAGTGGAAATTGTTCAAGGCACGAACAACAGTGAGATTGTACCAAAATAAAGTAAGTATTTATTCTAAGCAAATTTTCAACTTTAGGGAAATGATCTTGAAAACCAAAAATGTTGTCCTAGTGATCTTATACCTGATGAATCATATGGTACCTTATATCATCACAAATCTATGGATTTGTGATTACTAGCTTTTCCATAGCCATGTTCTCTACCACTCTCCATCAGAACATGATGGTTAGATTTCTCATCCATATCCATATTTTCACCTATGTGGAAACCCAGTGATTAGTTTATTTGGGTAATCGTTACATTTCATACTTTAGTTTTTAAAGCCAAGTTTTGGTATTTTTTTTACGATGTGGGTTTCTATTAAAGAAACTTTCGAATAGAAAACCATTTATAACCTCGACGAATTTCGAGGGCGAAATTCATTTTAAGGGAGGTAGAATGTAACAGCCCAAGATTTTATGAAAAATATTCTTTTTAATTTTATTAATGTCTTGTGTTGTACGCTACACCAAAAGGAGTTTGCATAACACACATCCTTGACTTGCCTTGCATTACACACAATCACGACCTTCCTCGATAGCGTGTGTAGTACGCAATACAGAGTTTCACTAAACAACGATATGCTATTAAAATATTATTATAACTAGCCGTTATGAATAGTAATAACCACCTTTTAAAATTTTAGAAATTTTATCTCTCAAAATGGACTTCATTTTTGGATTCGGAGTATCGAATTTAGCCTAAGGTGAAATTTTGGTACTTTTCGGATAACTTTCATATTCTGATGAATAGTGAAAATTACTAAATTATAACTAAAAACAACTTTTTTAATCAAAATAATTGATAGTGATAAATTATTAATTTGAGTGGTTTTAAAGTATATTTAGAATATATTTTTACAATTTAATACAATGTTGGTCATTGGATGTAATTTCACATTTAAACCAGACATAAACAAGTGTCAATCTTTTGATAGATATTGTTTCTTAAAAACACCCTATTTGTTTTAACAGCAGGATTTAATTATAAAATTAATTAATGCAACTTCTATGTTATGAATTTGGTAAAATAGACTTCATTTTTTGAATTCTGAATATAAAATATAGCTTAGGATGAAATTTTGGCATTGTTCTGAAAAACATCAATTTTGATGAATAGTGAAACTACTAAGTGGTAGTTAAAAAACTGAATTTTTCATAAAACTTAATTTTACCGCTTCTGTGAATGGAATTTCAAAAATCCAAGAGACACGGTTGATGTCAGTAAGTAAAATGTGGTTCAATGAGATGAAAATAATTTTTGGTGAATAGTAACTTTTTACTTTTATTTACCACGGTTAAAAGAAAAATAGGGTAATTAAGGGTAACAATGATATTAATATTATCCTAACACATGTCCTAATCCTATTGGACAAGTGTATCTTGACCAAAAACAACCTTAAGTGTAAAATATTATCATTTAGGCCGACTTGGATTAGATTAGGACATTTATTATTATTTAATTCAAAGAAGAGTTAAAAGAGTTAAAATCAATGTTTATTTACTAAAAAATTTTTAATATAGGGTTATACATAAGATAAATTAGATTTTAAATATTAATTAGAAATATAAAAATATTTCCTACATAATGGTATTTTATTTGTAATTTTTAGACATCAAATAAGTTAATTTATTTTTGACACAAAGATGATGCAGTAATTATCGTATTAATGAAATATTGACATAATTGACATTATAAAAACCAAAATAAATGTAATTTAAGACTTTTTATGAATTGCACTAATTTTCTAGGTTACTATGATATATTAGTGTATATTTAATCAACTTGGTTCGAACATATAATTCTGTTATGACTTTCACAAAAACCATATATCAAATAGTGTCAAAATTGACACTAAATAGTTTTTAAATCAAATATTATATTATTAATTGTTATTTTATTCCTAAAAATCTAAGGTTTGGCCAAATGACTTATATGAGGATATATATATTAATAATAAACAATTTGGGGTTCGTTTGGCATGTTATAGTAAGTGTATTAACCATATAGTGAAAGAAAACAAAAAGACACGGTAAAAGTTAAATTATTTAACTTAGAGTTAAATCTAATTGATAAGGTTAAAATAATACCCTAAACTTGTCTAAATCCTATTGGTTGATATTATTTCGACCCATACCCACTTTAGCTTCGAAATAAGTCCCTTTGGAATCATTATAAACCGATTTTGACTTTAATATAAAATAATATTTTGAGATATTCCTAAGGTGCCCCTCTCCTCCCTTATAAAAGGGCACCTCCTCCCTCTCTTCCTCACACAACTTTGAGACTTCAAGCTCGGCCAACCCCTTCCAAAGTACCTTCTCCACTTCCCTAGTATCATCCTATAGGTCCTGGTCTTCTTCAAAGACCAATCTTAGTTCCCTAAGTGGAGGATTCAAAGAGGCGTTTCAAAGAAGAGGTAATATCCATTACCGATCTTTTCAATTTCTTTCTTCTTAAACTTCTTCTTCTTTAGTTGTTTCATGATAAAGTAATAACATCAGTATTACTTACATACTGATATGTTATTATAAATATGAAACAACTCTAATTAACCTTCTATCCATCCTACGGAAAAAGGAAATCACCGCGCGTGCGTACGTACGGAATACCCTCTCCACGCCGTGGTGTAATCTATTTTCCGCCACCACATTAATTGGATGGGTATAATGGTTTAATGAGTAACTATATATGATAATTATAAAGTGATATTGATACTGAAATAGTATACAAACACTTAAACACAATTCCACGACCATGGGAATGATATCATCGCTCCTGCGTACGTACGGACTACCGTCTCCACGACGCGATGAGATTCATTCTCAATGATTAACCATTCATGAATGATTATAAAGTATATATAATAAGTACTAATGAAATATATGACATAATAATGATACTGGATTTATTTATATTTATATGTATGTCATCTACTTAATTCCATTCAATTCAATAAGGAAACGAAAACAGCGTTCATGCGTACGTACGGACTACCGTCTCCATGAACGGTGTATCTCATTCCATTTATCAATATATTATATATATGTATATTCTGAATATATATTATATATAAATCATGTTTTATATTCTGGAATTAAGTAATCATGATCTAAGTAATCATATGAATAATTACAAGTTAAAAACACGAACGACAAATGAGATGATTTTACCCAAAACGCTACTTTAACATGAATTTACAAAAGAACGGGTAATATAAAGTCATAAGTGGACCATATATGATATAATAACAATGAATATGATTCCGGAATAAGTCAATAACATGATTTAAATCATTATACAGGAGTTTCGGACACGTACAAAGCAAGTCGGACCTAAGGTAAGGGGAAATATCACAATCTCATTTTTATCCGAGATTGTTTATACTTTGGTATTTACTGGGGTGTATTTTATCATCCACATCCATGTTCCCTCAATATGTAATATTGTTTCCATCCACTTAAAATAGTTTAAATCCAATTTTACCCTTCGGTGAGTTTTTAGTAAAGAATATGAAAGGAATCTTTTGTCGTTTTTTTCATACGAGGTACTTTTTGACTTTTCCGAAAAAAGTACGAAGAATGTTTTTTTTAACATATACGGCATGAATGGATTTTTAAAACATTATTTCCAAGAAGCTTCCTTTACAAGTTTTCATGTTTATTTTTAATCAACTTCTTTAAGTTTATAATCGTATGACATGTTAAGAAAAGAAAAGTGTTTTTTTGAAGAAGAAAGGATATTTTCCTCAAGAATGGAGTTCAAGTGTTTTATCAAAGTTATTTTCCATCTAAGATAATAAAGGGTTCTGTTTTTATCCCTATTATTACATTGATTTGATTATTTTGTGATGGAATTATATTTTTATGAATTCCTTTATCTTATATGAATTGTTTTATGATGTCATGTTGTTTAAGAATTCCATTTTTATTACATGGGTTACGCTATGATGTATGGTTTATGATTATGTGGAACACATAAGAAAGGATTAATTATAAGATGGGTGGGACCTATATCTCACTCCAATGCATTGGGTAACGATTTTATATCTCATGAGATAGACATGGCTGGAATGGTAGGTTATACCGGTTCAGTGAAACAGGACTGAAATGAGGGTGACTCGGTTCAGAAAGGGACTTTGTCCACTAAGATAGTCTTGACAATGAGTCTTGACTAACAAGAAATGATTCTATATGATTATGTGTGTATGCCAAAAAGTTTCATGTTTTAAGTTATGATTATTGGGATTTCATTTCACTACTATGATTTATCCCATGTTATGAAATTATGCTCTCTCTTTTGCAGGATAAGATTTCCAAATGTTATGTTCTTATGAATATGATGTGATTGATTTTTCTTTTGTTTACCCTTACTGAGCATTTGAGCTCACCCTTTTATGTTTTCTTTTCCCCAGGATATAAAGAAAGGTTTTAGGTAAAAAAAGAAGATCTTTATGGGAGATATTAGAGATCTTTCACCACGATTAGAAGATTACGTTCCGAGTTTCCAAAGACACTAAACTATTACGATCCTTGTGTGTGTGTTTTTTGTTATGTACTAAGTATTCCGCAAATGTAATGTAATGTCCATGTACGTCAAGATATGGGTCTCTACATATATTTTGAGTGATATTTTCCTTGAATTGAACTAAAATATATTTTGAGACATATTTATTTCCAAAGATTATAACATGTTACAATTATTGATGTAATTATAAATTTATTCCTTATATAATTTATGAAACCTATTTAATTTCCATGGGTTCTTTATGGTATTATTTTCATTTGTTTTATATTTCACAAGGATTAATGTAGTTTTATGTAGAGGGTAATATAAATCTATCGAATACATTAGTTATGTTTTTATATCTCTTGAAATAATGGGGAATGACTTGTGACAACTTGATCCAACAATGGAAACATGTGGGTGAAGCCTGACCCACTAATTAAAATAGGCGAGTGAAGCCTAATTCACCATGGGAAACATTTGATTGAACTCCAAGACACCAAGGGAAACATGTGAGTGATGCCTGGTCCACTAAGGGAAGAAACTTTGATACCTAATCGAATATTTTTTTGATTTTAATGTTTATAGATGTGCCATAATTATAATGTTTTCCTTAATTGTATGATATATAGAAATTTCATGATGTCTTCTTATGTTATACAATGATTTATAATCTATAGTTTGTTGGATATAAATTTCTTTTAAATCCTAGTAATACCAATATGCTCATATTACTTTTAATTGTGATATTTGATTTTTATCATTGGATTTTTCCCTGTCTAAGCATCTGAGTTCCCCTATTTCTTAGGTTTCCATTTCACTAGGTTATCAAGATATTAAAATTAAGAAATTTTTATAATTTTTTCTTATATGTATATTTTTTTGGAGACATTGAATACATATTATAGATTAAGAAGTTACATATGTATTGGAACAAAATTCCAATATTTTAAAGATAAATTTGTTTTATTAGATAATGTTTTGTCCAATTTTATGATAACCTTAAACCAAAATTTTCTCTTTGAATATAAGGACAATATATTATTTAGTTATTTAAGATATTTTATTTACCAAAAATATAATTTATTTTAGAACCAGATCTAGGAGTGAGGTTTTGAGCATAGTTTTTTCATTGCTAACGCATTGGAATTCATCAGGATGTATGATAAATCCTCATGGTTTATCATGGTGGTAGTTACTATTATTTTTAAAGATTGATCTAGTACTACACACATTAAGTAATATATTCATAGAGTTTGAGGTATATATGTTTTTGGGATATATCTATTGTATAATTCTTTTGATATTTTCTAGCATGGAATTGTTCTTGTATTTATTGTCAGGTTCATGTTTTATTTATAGTCCATATATTTATATATTTTATACTAGTGTAACTGGTTCTTATTATGCATTGGATATTTATGTTTGGGTAGGGTTTTGATATGTCCAGTCATGTTAGAGTTGTTTTAATGGGTGTTTTTCCTATGTGTGGTGATTGTAGTTACTTTTTCATTGATGATTAGTTTTTGAATGTTGGGGAATAATGTTAAGGGGAAGAGTTGTGTTTTTTTATCAGACCAGGGAGACCAATGTAGCTATGATGGTCGATGTATCATTTTCCTAGGACATTATTAACCTATTAGTCACCCTATATCTCTAAGTCAAAAATTGAAATTATAAGTAAGTTTCTACATGAATCATAAATTAGATAGTTATGATTTCCATGTATTTGAATTATCTCAGTTGGATATTCTATAATTTTAATGGGTTCACCCTATAGAATGAAAGTGACGTCTGGTGATAGAATTATTATGTATAGATGTAGGTTCATTTTGATACCATGAATATAGTTAGGACTCTTTCCAATAGTTATAGGTTGATGAAGTGTTGTTTCTGGGACATGGTTAGTAGTCTTTCATACCCTAAGATCCAATGTATTTTATATCACCTCTATACATAGTTAATATAATTCATTTATATAATATGGTTGTTATTGCTTTGTTATATATGTTATCATCAATTTTTTAAGACAGATAGATCCTCAAATGGATAAGGTTTAGTTGGAGAATAAGGTGTAAGTTTCTATTTGGTTCCTAACATCACAGACAAGGTGTTGATTCTTATCTTGAGCTCTCTATATGACCCAATGTAATGTCATTAGATTATAGTTTTCTTGAAATATGGTTGTTACTTCTATAACATGGTTATATATTTGTGAATTTTTAAGGGATGGTGTTTAATTTTAGAATTTTGGACCCTCCATATAGAAACATATTTATGTATGGGTACACTTTGAGGCCCACAGACCTAGTAAAGAGTCCCCTAAGAATTATTCAATATATAATTATTCAAGAATAGTGTATATGATGGATAATTTGGTTAAGGGGTCATTAATTCATGGTAAATATTTCATAAATCACAATTTATATAGAAGTCCCCCATGTGATCATTAACGGATTAAGGATTACTGTAAGATATGAACCTTGGTTGGGGGATTAGTTCAACATGATACTTGATAATAGACATAGTATAATCAAGGATATATTTCCTTTCAATATATGGAACTAAGTTTATAGTTTTTATTTTTGGGTTTGGAACTCTACCAGTGAGTAGTTTAAATTGGCAAGAGGGTGGTGTCAAAATTTGTGGATATAGATAATACTTTGATCCTCTACTATCAATCACTGTCCTTATTTAGTTATTATCAGTAATAGAGTGATGATGGCCATAGTTTTATGAAGATGCACATGATATATGACTTTGTTAATAATTTTTTTAAACAAGTAAAGGAACTTAACTTTTTCACAATTACTAATTTCCTATAACTTTGAATCTTATTTCCCATGATTCGTGGTAATAAAAAGTAAATTATTTTTTCATCATTATTCATTGAGTTTTATTGAAAATGGTTTTTCTGAAAAGGGTCATTTCAATCATTGTATTAAAATTAATATTCTTCTATAATTATAAAATTATTCATTATCTAAAGGATGATTATTTGCCTATGTTTTCAGAAATGAGAATATATATATATATAATAGAAATTATCTATCATTTCTTTTTTATTTCAAAATAATTTTCAATTTATGACCAAAAATATTAATAAATTCATTTCTTATGTGATTAACATATTTTTGTTTCCAATGATTGAAGGGTGTTCACTTAGATACCTATGCATTGATTGATTGGAGAAATTAGTAACTTTACAGTATGCACTTTATATATATAGTTTTGATACCATATTCTATATTATCTTGATCGAATGATACTTATTTTTAATTTCAATAAATGTATTTAGATAATCTTTTATCTTCAAAAGGTATATCATGTTCCAATTTATGATGGAATAATGAATGTTTTTAAAATATGATACAATTTGAAAAGGAAATGAATACCATTTTTTCCATTTTTCTTTATAATATGATTATGATTTATTTTAATTGGAAAAATATGTATGGATGGTGATGCGTGGGGTCTTATTTCACCCTATAATACATTCATTAATGATTTGAATCTCAGTAGATAATAGGAAATGAGTTGTGATGACTTGATCCACCATGGTAAATAGGTGAGTGAATCTGAATCCACTATTGTAAATTTTTAAGTGAATAATAATCTACCAAGGGAAATAGGTTACCGAATCCTGATCCACAATGGGAAATAGGTGAGTGAGGCATTATCCACTAATGGAAAAGAGTTATTATATCGTATCCACTATGTTATGAGTTCTCTTCTTATGTATGTGCCAACATTATCAAGTTTTTCTTGATTATTTGATAATAAACATTCTCATGACTTATTATTATGTTATTCCATGATTTATGATCAATGTTTTTTTGTTTATATCATTTTTTTATTTAATGATTATACCCATATGATCATATTATATCACATATGATATGTTATTATTATCATTTATGCTTACTATTATTGAGAATCTTATCTCACCCTTTATTTTATTTTCAATTCAATGGATAATAAAGAGAAGAAAAAATTGAAATGTTTATAATTTTATCTTATGTGTAAAATTAGTGTGATATGTTCAAGACTAGTTATTAATTAAGTAGTTTCCTAAATAGTGGGAAAAAGTCCATTATTTGAAAAAAAATGAATTTTTATAGCCAATATTTTTTCTTAATTATATAAAACTTTAAACCCTATAAGGTTTTTAGAATATATGGTCTGTATATTATTTAGTGATTCTATATATTGTATTTAGAAAATATGTGCAGTGATTAAGAAATAGATCTAGGAGTGAAGGTCTGCAGAATCGTGAGTTCACAACTAACTCTAGGTATTCATAGTGATGAATGATAGAGAATTTGGTTTATGATAGTGGTTGTGACTATTTTTAATAGATATCAATTTAGGATTACAAGATATGAGGATGATATTTCAATTTCTTTATGTCTAGATGATTTTAAGATTTTTTTGTATAGTTATTATTTGTATTTTCCTTCAATGCATTGTCCTTTTATTTTTTGTCATATGTATCTGTTATAGATATCTTATACATTTTATATTGGTGTTAATATTTTTATTATTAAATAGAGATATGTTTCTGTTATATTTTTATATATGTAAGGCCTCCTGATTTTTTTTTAATTTTTTTTACTTTTTTCTAGCCCCCAACCCCTAACCAATTGGAGGCTATCTTATCATGTCACTTTCAACTTAATAAATACCTGGATAAGGGATAGGTGTTTTGGTCATGTTATAGAGTATTCAAAGTGTGTTTCTCATAAGGAAGGTTATTGGAGTTAGTATTCATGGGAAGATTAGTTATGGAATCTATGGATACAATGTAAAATGTGGTCTGATGTTTTATTATATGACTCGGGAGACCATTATTGGTATGACAGTCAATATATACATCCTTCAATAATTTGATAACTTATCAGTCAACCCAAAACTCTAATATGTAAATGAAAGGTACATGTACGTTGGAACATATATCATAAAGTGGTGAGTTATGATTAACACATTTTTAAGATAGCTCATCTAGATATTCTCTCATCCTTGTTGATTTACCCTATTGAACCAAAGCTAATATCTATTGACATTTGCCTCATGTATAATGGTAGTTTCATGATGACATGAAACCTATAGTATGGCCTAACATGATTAGTTAGAGATTGATGAGGAGTTATTTCTAGTTCATGGTTGAAATAAATTCCTACAAATAGATATATGGTAGTTTATATCCCCTCTAGGCTTAGTGATATTTCTTATTTTGGGAGGATAGTGGATTTGGTTGACTATGTAACATCTAGGAACTAGTTCACTCATAAAAAACTAAACCTAGCTATTCATGTAGCCTCAAGAACACCTCCTTGTATGATACATGTTTCTAACAAAATATGAGGGTCTATGTTGGTGAAATGGACAAACTAACCCTCAAGATCAAATTTGAAAAAATTTTAAAATAAATGAATAAATAATGGATTAATAATAATGAAAAAATTAGAGGAAGTAAATCATCCATTCCGAAGTAATAAAAAATCCAAAGAGGAATAATATACAAAATGGTGTGTATGTCATGGAGCTAAAAAAATGTATTCATACAAGGAAGAAGGGAACAAATACAGTACATGTAATATAAAGAAGTAAAAGGGCCAAAAAACCTATCTCCAATAGTATCATGAGACAAGTCTTAGTCCAATGCTCCCATACTCCCATGATACATAGAAATAAAGCAATAATTTTTGGAATATTTCCCTTTCCCAACCTGTACCCATGACGGTATCGTAATACCAAATGGTGAATAGAATATCATGTGAAATGTACTCAGTAGGACCCCAACAATTTTTTTTATAAAATATTAATCATGTGTGTAAAAATATAATCAAGTACAGATATAACAAGTAATGGTATAAAAGGGAGAAATATATAAATATGTCCATGAATAGATTCTATAACTATGAGAAGGATATAATTAATGTACAATACTTTATAATGATAATGTGTGAAAATAACTACAACATTTGGTATATTATATATATCTACAAAGGTATCAAATTACATGTGTGAAGTCCCAATGCACAAGACCAAGGATGCCTCCGTGAGACCAAGGAAATAATACAAGGGAACTACGAATTTTTTAGACCTACATGGGTCAGGAACCTAGGGCCCCTATATGAGGTGTCCTAATATCCAAATATATATATATATATAGAGAGATTGTGTATGTTCCACATCGTGATCCCCCTCATCTGTTCAATACCATAAACAATATTGGTTCCATACAATTAGTCGACATCAACACCATACCATTAATCAATCATCAGTGCCACACCAAAATTTCAAAAATAAAGAAAATAATATAAATGAAAATGTCTATATTATTGTCCATACCTAAATTAAATCATATATAACAAGGAACAAGCTAAGAAAATATTTATTTCATTACTTTATACTTATTTAATCCATTTATTAACTCATTAAATTTACGTAAGGTTTCTAAAAAAGGGAGGCACGATCAAACACCCAAAGGGGAGGCCCTTAATAGATAAAATTTAATGTAACCGCCTCATAAGTGGTTGAGTTTAAGGTTGAAACCCCCCCCCCCCCCAAATTATTTAAGGAGATTTTTGGTAATTACAATTAAGATTCAAAAAAATATTTTATGATATTGATCAATTTTAGGAACAATGTCTGAAAGGTATAGTGTGTGGAACAATGATAGAAATTTAATAAGAGATAATTCTATTGGAAAAAAAGGTGTATACAACTTACCCTATAAAGGTAGTGGAGAACTCATTTAGGTTCGGATTATGATTTCAACTAGAGTAAAATAAATCATCTAAATAGAAAAACACCCCAAAACAAGTTTTAGAGATCATATATAAGGATCACACAATCAATGTAAAGAAAATCCATAAAAAGAAGGTAGTGTACTGAAGCTCTTACCATTGGAAATCCAATGTGATAGATGTAACATTATTTTTAAACGATATAAAGAATCTAGATCAAAATTTTGGTGAGTATCTTAAGAGATCTGTAATTACTGAGAGGTGTACTGTGTCCAAGAAAAAGAAACATATAGTGAGAATTAATAATAAGGGGGAGAAAATAATATATCTACCCTTTTATAATGGGTTGAATGGTTTGAAAACATGGTTTTTCAAACCATACAAAAAGCCTTGTCGAAACTACTATCTAAGAAACTCCCTCACGCAGGCTAGGAACACTATTATACTAACCATGTGTATCCTTCCAAAAACACCTCTATAATAATGTGTGCATAATTTTTATGGAAACGAGGCCTAGGATACATGGTTGTAAAAAACCTTTCTAAACCTCTAATATGCACTACATAACCCCAAATAGTTTAAAAATTCTTTTTTACTAGGTTTCTCGAATTATACTAACCATGAGGCCCATGCACTTCCTCCAAAGCTCATGGATTTTTTCATTGAATAGACCCAAGAAACCCATGAAACCTAAAAAAACTTATTATCCATTAATATTAGGACAAAGAAAATTTTTAAAATTCAATTAAATTGGATTAATACCATAAAATAAAATCTTATTTGTTATAGGATATTACAAGGTCTCATGTATTAGTTAATTTAGACTGGTTGTTTGATGACTAATGTTTGGTTAGAATCTGAGGCATGAGTTTCTACTTGTTTAATAACATCACTAACCAACAGTTCATTATTATATTGGTAAATATATATGAACCAATTATATATTATTGGGTGATGAATTTCTTGAACTAGTGTTGGGACTCTTATACCATGGTAAAATATTTGAGATCTTTTTAGGATGGATTTTTATATGATAATTTTTAACCCTATAAAAGGAAACAAAATAATGTGTGAGTGCTCTTGGATGCCCTTGGAGCACATAAGGAGTTCCTTGGGCATGTTTCCTAATAGAATTATTTTACTATATAGGTTAATATAGAGACTATTGATGATTAATTTCTGATCCATGGTTATGCTATCTCTAAGATCTATCCATACAAGAGTCCCCCATGTGAGAATTGATGAGGTGGGGATTATTGGAATACATGAAGCATGGTTTTAGGATTAGGTCAACATTTTACTATAGGATATATGACATCGTTATATGGATTGATCCTCATGTTAAATATGGAACTAAAATCCTAGTTTTTTTAATTGGTGGTGGAAATTTTGTAAAGAGTGGTTTTAGATGGGATGCAAGTGGTTCTAGAGTTGATGTATATAGATAAAAGTTTGATCCTCTCCAATCAATCACCACAAAAAATTAGTTTATATAAATAATTGAGTGATAATTTTTAGATTATTAGGATGATTCATGTGATGGATGGCTATAGTCAAGAATTAAAATATGTTTTTCAGAGTACAATCATGTCCCTTTTTCAAGGACCATCATACCATATAGAATATGTATGACTTATTATTTTTGTATCATACAATAATGTGTTATAGAATTTATATTAAACCAAAAACAAACCCTTATCAACTAGATATTTTCAACAAATTATGACCCCCTTTTACTCACCCCTTTTAGTTAAGTGATTTCATCATTTTATAGGATAGTATTAATGATTCTTCTTTTAGAAAAGTATAATTGTAAAATATGATCCGATTATAATGGCCTGTAATTTTTATAATTGGATTTTTTTTCATTAAATATTTTGTGATAATTCACTCTCTGTGGATGTGGTGATTTTATCTTACCCTCTTGAGATTGACATAAACATCCCATTAGATGGTATAGATGGATTTGCATACTATGTTTATTGATAATAAATTCACACACAAAAAACATGTGTACTAGCACATGAGCTCTTTTGAATGTGAAACATGGTTATAAATTGATAAAAGTTCTATGTATGCATTATCTTTCACTATGATGATGAAATTCATGTGTTTTAGGAGTATTGATGAATTGAATCCTCCCTAGTATAGGTCTGTTAAGGATCATGTTAGGTGTTTGAGGAAATTATGTAATCATATTAGAGTGTACCAAATATGTATTGATACCTAATAGCATTGGATCCAAATTGAAAAACTTGTGTTGATCATTGTAAATTTTTATCTAGGGGGGTTTATGAAATAATAGTGGTGTATATAGTTGTTTCGTTATTTTTTCTTATGGTGTAAGACTCTATGAATGAATGTTGGAGGATATGCATGAGCATCTATCTTTGGAATAGTTGAATATTTTTATTAAAGTCATAGGATGTTCATCAGAGGTCAGTAGGGGTTTATCCACACTCTTACCTTAGGAAAAATAGGTTTACTATATTGATGTAAACATATTGTTCTTTATTGAATCGACATTATCATGTGATGGACACAAATGGGTTTGTTTAATGATTGGTACTACACTGTGTTTTTTTCAAGATGGATGGTGGTATTCAAAAACATTTTTATTTAATATCAAGAATAACATCGTTAGTGGAGAAATCCATAGCATATCATGACCCTAAGGGTTATATTTATAGAGGATCTCCAACGGTGTTCCCAAAACCTTTAAACACTTTCTAGGCTATTGATGAGGTTTTCTTAGTTATTTTTGGATTTTTCTTCTCTTGTAGGTGTTACTCTAGGTACTAGAGCTAATAGAGCTGGGTAATCTAAACGGTCAAGATCATACCATTTATATTATGGTAGATTAGTCCAGCCAATATGTAATGGATTGTTATTGACTATTTTATGAAGTTTTTGATGTTACTCATGTGATCATTGGATTAATTCATGAAATAGAGATGATAATAATACCATATTTTCCTTAATATAGGGTAAATATCTATTGGATATTGAGGCGAGGGAGGTGTATTATTGTGGATATTTATAAAGAAGTTTTGAAGGAAGAACCATGTCTTTATTATTCCAAAAAATAGAAAAAATCATATTGGTACCTTACTGGTAGGAAACTCATAGATTATTTTATGTGAATCTTGAAGAGTTTGCATCCTTTCGTTGCTTCTATAGTTTGTGGGGAATCTTTTGATGAACTCAATGTTGGAGTGAATTATAGATGAATAATTCTAATTAATATATTATCTATAGTTATCTATAATATTGTGATGTGAGGATATACCACTATGGGTTACGCTAGTTGGGAACCATTCCAACAATTATTTCATATCTTTATGGTTTCATTCTATACCATGTGAAAGATGGCCCTTCTATTAAGAATGGGTTTTGGGTTTTAAGTCTTGTAAAAATTCACATATTGTGGAATAATGTTTTCACTTAGGTAATGCTATGATATGGGGTAGTTTTTATATACTTTAGAATAAAGGGTATGTTTTTTCCTAGGATATTGTGTACTGAGTTTTTTTAGTGATCAAACCTCTAAGAGGAAGGAATATTGAGGTATGTTGTGTTGGTTATTTCCACATAGGTTATTATATAAGATTTTGTAGAACCCTAGTTGTAAAATTTGTTTTGATGAAAAGGACACAAGGTTGGGGGTGTAGTGACATAGATTTTTTCACTAGATAATTAACATGATTTTGAGTTTTAGAGTCATGAGACCACCCACGAGATGGAATATTTAATTTACCAAATGAAACAACATATAAAATTTTTTTTGATGGTTTTACTGATTTTGGGTTGTAGTGTATTCACCTTGGACTAAGCCAATGCATAGTTTCGAGTGTGTATGGGGTGTTACAATAGATTTATTATAGAAATATATATTATTATTTCTCAATGAAGATTTATTTTGGGTGAATTTATTAGACCTATTAAATAGTTTCTTTGATAGGAAAACCATTTCCAAATTTTTTATATAATAGTGGATTTACACTAGGAGATGTGTAAACATTGTTCTCATTAGTTCCCTTAACTTTGGACTATAATGGGTTAATCAAAATAATTATATTAAATTGATTAATTTTTTTAAATTAATGGTTAAAACCTAGAAACCCTAATCTTCCCATTTCAATACATCAATAACCCATGTCTCTAGGGTTGGATATAAAAACACAATCCTGATCTGGGGAGGGAGAGGAGGTGATAGTTTAAGTAACATGAATCAATAGAACAAATTCATCATTAATATTATCATCAATAAAAGACATGAGTGAGATCTTCATTAACATGTTATCCACAATTGAGGTAGGCCATTCATGTTATCATAAATTAATTATTCATGAACAATTTTATTATTGATAATTTTTATCTTCCATTATATAATTTTTTTTAAAATTATTTTCTTGATAATGTCTAATAAATGGTTAAATCAAATAAAAAAACAAATAGAATTTCCATCAATAATTTGATCTCAAGAATTTTTTTTCATAGATTCCTTGTAAATAATGTTCATTGGAATATTTTACTAATAATTTTATAGATATATTTATATCATTATTATTAATGGATTTAAATAATTATTTAACCACTAGTCGTTATTCAATGTGATGTTCATATTTGTATATGCTTTTTAGAATTTTTTCACACAATATTTTTCCTCACTCCTCAAACTCTCTATTAACTAATCATCTTGGTTGTTTAATATGATCCAATAATAATTCATTATGGGTGTAATGGTTTGACACCGCCCATTATTCATTTCTAAATCTTTTGAATATTTATATTTTCCGTCATATTTTGGTTATAAAATAGAATCAGTTAATATTAAATCATATTTAAAGGGGAATAAGGGTCCTTAGAGGAAGATATTGGTTGGAATTTGGTGATAGTGGTGTGGTTCTATGATGATAGTATGTGTGATATGAGTTGTGCTACAAGATAGACGATAAAATCATGTGAAGGGAGGGAACATTGATAAAATAACATGGGACATCAAAAACACTAGTAACATATGGTATAGGTGGTAGCCCAAGTGAGTGAAACTATAGTGAAATGTTGAGGATGGAATGACTATGTTGGTTACAATGGTGTGAGTGGTGGTGACCATAATTTCTTCCAATACACATAACATGTTATAGGTGAGGATTGTTCCTTAGCCTCCCCCAGTTGTCTAATACTACTAAAACTGATTGACTCTCTAACCACCCTATTATGCATGGTGGTGTCGATGGATAATAATATAGGTTGGTGATAAGACCGGGAAGGGATTTTCAAGACATAACCTGTAGTGGAATGGAGCATGTGTGTGGATGTATATTTTTTTTAAAGGTCAGAGCCAGAGCCTTATTTATTATTAAATCAAACCAAATACCTCTTTAATTGGGTATATGAAGACCCATTACATATCATGAAGGCCTAATGGGTTTTTATCCCATTAAATGGCCTGTATGCCTAATGTTTTGGCCCAAGGCCCATTCTGTGAATAGTACTTCTATAGTATCTGCCTTCTACAGTACCACACATTACCCGCCGCCGCTATAGTTCTATGTCATCGTTACAGTGACCTGCCACTACTATAGTGCCCACCGTTGCTACAGTGCCACTGCTACTACAGTACCTGCGCCCAATGGGTTTTGAACCTGCATTTTCATGTAGGATTATAGGGTTTTACCACTAAGACAAACCCCAACTACAATGTGTGTGAGTGTGTATCATGAATGGGTTCCAAGATTCCTAGTAGGGCATAGAACCCCCCCATCCCATGTGGTGTACCTGGGGAATTACATGAGACCCACTACTACTCCCATGTGGTGTTTTGTGAAATTATTCATTGTGTTTCTAATTTGGGGAAAACAATATCCTCTACCGAGATCTTTTTCACATAGAAAATAATATATTACATGATTTGAAAATACAAGGATATTTTTGAGGTGAGATGGGATGATGTATAATTTAGCTTTTTGGGCTAGTGATTAGGTTTATGAATGATTATTATAGTGTCCTCATGGTTAGAAACACTCTTTATTGGTGTGGTTATATCATGATACAGTATTCTTTCACCTTATATAGATAGGGTTAGTAATACCCTTGTACAATAAAGTTTTTGGTTCTTCTTCCTATGGATAAAATAGAGTTATTATCCCCCACCCTTACTCAGGGTATGAGATGCCTTATTTGGGGGGTCGACATCCCCCTTACCTAAAAAGAATGGATGGGGCTGGGGATTATACATTAGTGTTAGAAATACGCTAACTACCAGGGTCATGTGATCCTTCTCCATTGTTCCTATGGGGATTAACATGATTTATAGGTATTGGTAGTTAAGATACCTAATGGGTGAAATAGAATTAATGGATCAAAGGTTATGGTGTACCCTCAAATCTTTAACATGCATCGAAATTAAGAAAGATCTCATTTAATGATCCCAGTAGTGGTGTGGTAGTGGGTAAGGATAATGAATGTTGATTTTTTAATACATATTGACTTTCCAACACTCCATGGGTTACTTATGAGATACATTGTATATCCAACAATTGAATCTAAGAATTATATACTCCAAAATGTTCTAATATTCCAACATTTTTTGAGTGGTATGACATTCAAGTATTAGAATCGAGATGATTCATACATTCATCACATCCTTGAGAATTTTAATAGTATGGCCTAACTATATTACCTAACCTTGGTTTCCCTATGGTAACCCCATTGTATAAGGATATTTAGGTAACTAGTTATTTTATATTTTCTTTTTAATTTTTGGGGAATAATACTTAGTTTGTCTATACTAACCCTTTCATGGGATTTATACCCACCAGTGTAGAGTCTATAAAAATGATGCATAGATTTGAAGATGGTGTTTTTGGATGTTGAGTAAGTGTGACTGGTAAAAATCTAATGACTACTGACACATAGTAACACATGATGGGTAATGTTGGTCCATGATGGTCCATGATGGTGATAGTGACTTTTGATAATAGAGATTGATCAAATATTACATATTGTGAAGAGGGTCTTCCTATTTTCTAAGGATTATAAGATTTGGAGAATTTTTAGTTGTGTAGATTATTTACTATTTTAATACTTGTCATTATAATTGTATTTTTTATCACATGAATCTATTATATATAGTTCCCTTATTTATATTTTTTCTATTAGTCTTTCTTGCTGTTATTTTTCATTTTAGATTAGTATTTTTTGGAGGTTCATATAGGTTAGGGCCTCCCATATTTTATGATTTTTCTATTTGGTGCAAGCCACTAGCCTCTAACCTATTGGAGGAAGGATTATGGTGTAACTCTCAAATTACATATAAACAAGTAAGGTACATTATGGGTTGGGTTTTGATAGATTTATCCTCAAATATGTTGATAGAGTATGGACCCCCACTATTATATTTGAAGTACCTTCCAGACCCTATGACTCTCATTAGTCAGGAGACAAGCTATTCCATAAAATAAAGGGACCTAGATACTTTTGGTAATCCATTATGTATAAATACATGGTGTTCACAAATTAGTTCCATCCTTATTATATATATGAAAATTTAATCTATCAACCCTTAGAATTTTTGTACCCTTCCAAATACTCATGGATGTTTTTGTCATAGGGAATGGATGTCAGGGTGCCGCATCCCCTAGATAGAACCAAATATTTCAAGTATAAATTTACTTCAAGTGATTCATTCTCCATGTCAGATGAGTATGTGTCACTTATAGAAGTTATAAAAAAGTTTATCATCAATTTTTTAAGTTTGATATCATCACCAACTTTTTTGTCCCTCATAAAACATCGATAGACAACAAAACTAATTTTTTCACTTTTTAAATTGAGGATGATGTATCGAGAATATGATATGCATTCTAACCATTTAACTTGTTATAGTTATATTATGAATGAATATATAATGTCTTTAAATAGGACTATATCAAATATCCTTGAAAAGATTATGATTAAGGAAAAAAATATTGGCCCGAATAAATTTAATATTTTTTCTGGTCAAATCACACAATAACCCATACTACTTCCCAGGAGACCCCATATTCTCTATTATATGAGATAGACGTAGTATTACACATTGAAGTTCAATTTCACTTTATTTAAATTATCTTATGAACTATCATTACAAATATTAACAGTCCTATATATGACATTATGATTTATAATGAATATATGATAAAATATTACACATAATGAACATGCTTGAGATCCATCATAACTGAGTCACATGACTATTCAATAATATGTTTACCTTAATTATCAACTCTATAAATAATTGTTATTTCCCTTGAATAAACTCATAATAGATAGGAAGAAACCTCAAAAACTTGGGTCAAAATGTGAAGTACCTTACACTACACATGTGGTCTATTCCAAGAGAGAATACACACTGATTAAAGTGGAAGGAGAGTGTATAACACCAACCAAAAATGAGGAGTTCCTCTTGAAGTAATTAATATGACATCAGATTGGGTTCATAATCCCACTGACCTAGATTTAAGTTATGTAACATCTCATCCTTGTGTGACATTAAATTACATATCAATTTAGGTCTATTTTATATGAAACTAAACTAATAAAAAAACAAGCATATCAAATGATGTTAAATTTCCCAATATGTGGTCCATCTTGAATGACTTTAAATTTCATAGAGAATTCTATTCCGTGAGAACTAGATTCATTATTTTTGAGATATATCTTTATTATATTCACCAATATAGTGTTATAAATCCATGTATCTATATTAATGTGAAATTTCCCTCTCCTATGTAAGTGTCTAATCTATATAAGGGTACTTTTTCATTCCTTGAGAATTGAATTGTTATTACGGCACTGACTAACCCTCGTGTCATGGATCACCCAACATATGAGAAAATTGACCCCTTGTTGGAACTATGTTTGGTATAATTCCTATTATCATTAAATTTATAGTGACGCAAATAATGATTATCTTAGGACCATTTATACATTTCAATAAACCACAAATTTCTAGAAGTCTCTAATCATTTAATCCTTCAATTGACACTAATACAAAGTTACCCCTTTTTCACATGAGACATATCTATATAAAATCCCCCAAATAAAGTCCCTTTTCATATGAAAGTAAAACTATATGGAATCTAAGTCCTTGTCATCATCATTAAAACTACATTTTTATTAAAGTGAAAGAAAAACTACAATAAAGAGTTCAATGAAAACCATCTAGGGTGATAAAATAATGAAGATCCAATTGATCCCCCTAATGAAATTAACCCCCTTTAGATCCAACTGATGAGAACTTGAAAAAATGACTTGATTACCTTGATCAGCTACTTCTATTGAAGAAATATGATCAGCCACTTTTCTACCCTCCCGTCACACATGAATAACCTGAATATTGGTGTTGTGGAATCTATCTATGGACATCATAATAGAATAGGATATCGACTAAGGAGCTAGAACTTTACCATGAATTACATCATGAACAATCAATGAATCAATTTCAATCTGAAATATCATAATATTTTTTTTGGGTTCACAAGTCAAGACCCATATGCATGGCTTTGGCCTCTACTTGAATTGAATTCCCCCTCCCAAACTATGCTGAATAGGAAAGAAGGAAACTCCACCAAGCATCATGAACCACCCCTCCTCATCATATAATATCAAGCATGCATGAACCCTCAAAATTTAGTTTCAAACATGTTCTTGGTGCCGCCCATTGAACCTAATTCCCTATCAGGGTATGGACAGGTTGTTGAATCGTAAAACCATTCCCCTGCAAAGACCTCAAAGAAAAAGCATAATTAAATTTATTAAAACAATTATACAGATCAATTAGTAGTGAATTCTTCCTCATAGAAATAGACCATTTTTTGGAAAGAGAACCATCAAACCCGACCTTGTTCCTTACCCCCAGATGAACCAACAACCTCTACTTAAGATTACATCTCTGGCCATTTTTTCAGTTCTTTACCTTTTATAACATGAAATCATGTTTCCAAAAATGATTTTTCAGCAAAATCAAGGAGAAATATACCAATAAACTCTCCAAAATATCTCTATACTGTTGTGGCCCAATAACTTTGAAAGAAAATATTATTAGAATCATTCTCCCTTTGCAACATTCTAAAATGAAATTTAGAAGCTAGGATAATTACTAGCTTCCTCACATTTTCATCTCTATGAATAGCCTGGTTTCTTATCCTCCATACAATAAATTTAAACTTAGTAGGAATAAAACTACACCATACCTCTTTATTCCATGTGTCATGCTTCCCTTGAAGAGTTGAGATCTATCTGATGTTCTTTATAGAAAAATCCCCTATATTAGATGTTGTAAACACACTGTAACACCCCAATATTCTACGGTACGCTTATCTTTGAACAATATAGTAGTGTGTGTTGTACGCAACATCGAGTTCTAACACACACCACAGCCAATCAAACTAGCCGTTATGAATTGTAATACCCAATTTTTGAAATTTTATAAATTTTATCTTTCAAAATGGATGTCATTTTTTGATTCATAATATCAAAATTATCCTAGGGTGAATATTTGGCATTTTCTAACAGATTTCAATTTTTGATGAATTGTGAAAAACACTAAGTTATTAGTTAAAACCGATATTTTATTTAAATAATTATTTATTTTATTTAAATTTATTTTAGGTCAAAATAGATACATAATACCTATATAAGTTCAATTTAAGTCATTGGAGTCGTTTTATTATAATTTTAGATATATAAAAATTATATTGAACTTTTCACCGTCTTTTACCCATCTCCTAGGAGAATTTGCAAATTCACATAAAACATAATTTTACCACTTCTGTGAGTTGAATTTTAAAAATCAAAGACACACGGTTAATATCAAAGAGTAAAATGTGGTTCAATAAGATAAAAATAATTTTTGGTGAATAGTAACTTTTTACTTTTATTTACCACAGTTAAAAGTAAATAGGATAATTAAGCGTAAAAATGATATTATTATTACCCTAACACATGTCCTAATTCTATTAGATAGGTATAATTAGACGAAAACAACCTTAGGAATAAAATATGAACCCATTTTGTCCACTTGTATTAGATTAGGACATTTATTATTATTTAATTCATAGAAGAGTTAAAAGAGTAAAAATCGAAGTATAATAACTAAAACATATTTAATATATGGTTATACATACGATAAATTAGATTATAAATATTCATTATAAATCTAAAATGATTTCCTACATAATGGTATTTTATTTATAATTTTTAGACATTAAATAATGTAATTTATTTATGACACAATGGTGATGCAGTAATCACCTAATTAAAGAAATATTAAAATAATTGAAATTATAAAGTTCTAAATAAATGTAATTTGAGAATTTTTATGAATTTAACTAATTTTATAGGATAATATGACATGTTAGGATTACTTGAATTAATTTTTTTGGAATTAATAAAGTTTTTAAAAATTTAAAAAAAATCAATTATTTAATAGTGTCAAAATTGACATAAAGAAGTATTTAAAACAAATATTATATTATTAATTGATATTCTATTCTTAAAAATCTAAGGTTCAGCCAAAGGACTTATGTAATGATAGGTGTATCATTAATTAAACACTTATGGTTCTCATGAATGTATATAGTAAGTTTATTAAACATATAATATAAAAATACAAAGAGACATGGTAAATGTCAAACCATTTAACTAAGAGTTAAATATAAATGATAAGGTTAATATAGTGACCCAAACATATCTAAAATGTATTGGATGAATGTATTTCAACCCATACCCACCTTAGACTCAAAATCAATCACTTTTGAGCCATTATAAACCAAATATGAATTTATTATAAAATAATATTTTTTCTTTTTCCTAAGGTACCCCTCGCCCCTCTTATAAAAGGGCACTCCCCCTTCTCTCAAATTCATTCCTTCAAAGCCTTTTGGTTCGGCCAAACCATGCCCAAATATCCTCTAAAATTCAATCACTTCATCCTAGAGGTCTTAGTTTGATCATAAATTGTACCTAAGGATCCCTTTTGACCAAATCAAAAGGAAGAACCCGAAGAAGAGGTAATGTTTTCACCACCCTCTTTCAAGTTCCTTTCTTATTCCAATTCTTATTTCTTTGTTATTTCCATTCTAAAATAATAAATCCAGAACCTTCTATATACTGTGATGTTATTATAAATATGGTACAACCATATTCAATATTCTATCCATCTTTTCAATGACATGTCACCATATGTGCGTGCACATGACATACCGTCTCCACGTCGTGGTGTAATTGTTATTCAATACATTATTATTTTGATGGGTATAATAATGAGGTATAATTCATGTAAATAATAAATATAACATGATAATTATTCTGTATATATGATACCCCATCCAATTATATATTATTTTAATATCAAAATAATGATATTGTCGCTCGTGCCTTCGTACGGACTACCGTCTCCGTGAACGCGATGAGATTCATTCCCCATCGTATCCATTCAAGTATAATTCTCATTTGATGATTAAAAATAATGTTTAAGGAATTGATATCATTCTGGATATGAATAAGATACAACCTATCCATAATAGACATGGCATATTTAACCAAACATATAAAAGAAAATGAGAAAGGTAACACTCAAAAACGATGATAATACTAAGATATTGTTAACAAAGAAATGATAAAAGATCATATATGATATCGTATTAATGTATATTATTACTGTATAATTTTATAAAAAATATATCACCATTATACAGGAGTTTAACCTACCCTCAACCAAAGAAAAGTATAAGGTAAGGGTTTATTTCACAATATCTTCATTATCCAAGGTTGTTTATACGTAATTGTCTACTCTGACCTCTTTATCATCCACATCCATGTTTCTTAAAAATTTATTTCAAATCATTCTTACTATTTTACAGACTATGGGTTAAATTCATTTATACCCTTGTTTGACTTTTTATAAGATGTTTATAAAGGAATCTTTCCGTTGTTTTCAAAACAAAGTCATTTTTAACCTTTTCGACAAAATTAAGGTAAGAATGTTTTTTTAACTTATACAGCAAGTGCGGCTATTTTCCGCCATTATAAAATCATCAAAGATTCCCTTACAATATTATAAGAATATTTTTCATGTAAATGTTTTAGTTATGTGGATTTTAAATGATTTCAATAAAAGAGATATTTCTCTCAAACAGTTTTGATTTTATCTATGTCAACATCCTTTGATAGATTTTAATCTTATTTGAAGTTAATACAAAAATTCCATATAGTATTGATGTTTTTTTTTATATTTTTGAATGTGGATGTGTTATTTTTATACGATTCACGGTTTATGGATAAAGTATTGACATTTAGAATGCTAGTTTTAATAAGAATGTTTATGTTATGTTCAAAACTGTTCATATGAGGAATGCATTGGACTTAGTAAGTGACCGGTGGAGCCCGATATAGCTCCTCGATGCTTTGGTAGGTCTCATGAGACAAACTAGTGTCTTGGAAAAAGGCCTTGACAAAATATTATTTGTAGTCTTGGCACAAGGCCTTGACTATGTGGTAATGATAGTCTGGCATTATGAATTCCATCATTATGAAAGTGGCAATTGATATTACATGTGATTATTTGATTAGTAGAATATCCATGTGAATAAGTAAATGGAATTATTTCATTTTATTTTTTACATATTATGCTGAAGTTCAAGTTTAAAAGGATTTTGTTTTAGTTATACATTGCCTTAAATGTTTATACTTATTTATGAAAGTTTTTGCTATATTGTTATCCTTATTAAGAATCTGAGATCACCCCTTTCTATGTTTTATTTTTCCCAGGATGTGAAGAAATATTTTATGACTGACCTGAAGGGATAGTCTGGAGGGGATATGACTGTAGACTATAGAGACTATGTTATTGTAGTTTTTCACTTTATGATGTAATGTAAAACTTGTGAATGTATCTAGTGTTTCCAAGGCTACTAAACCAATCAGTCTATCGAGACTTGATCTTTTGTGATCATGCCAATGTTATGTAATAATGCACCGACTATAGGTAACTGGGGTCGGGGCGTTACGGTTGGTATCAGAGGAAGTTTAGTACCAAACTTGGAAGCTAGATTTAGATAAACTCTGATTATAGCACATAGACCTATGATGGACTTTGAATATTAGAATAGAAAAATTTCCTAGAATTTTGGTATTGTAGAGATTTTATCAGTTTTCCAACCAATACATCCATGTCTGTATACAAGTAGGTAGAGGCGGCTCTGGCACAGATATACCTAGGGGTAAAACCCGAAAACACCGCTTTGATCTAGACTCGAACAAGAAACTGGTGCACGACAACGGGCCTTGCTGCACTCTTGGTTACGACACAACCAGGGGATACGCTTAGGATAATTCTCATTTTCATTACAAACCATTAAGAAAGGTTTATGAGTATATACTTCCTCATCGAAAACATTTTTATGATTATGGATGATATCCATAAACTGTTCAATTTATGTTAAGTGTTTTACCAGTTTGGATTTATGTATTTTGATTCATAAACTAATCTAGGGTATGCCATTTTTAGAAATGGTGCCTAGTGGTAGGAATGGAAACTGTATCAATGCACACACTCCATGTAGGGATCTCCCTCCTTCTCAAGATAATTATAGTGGAGATAGTGATACAACTGGTGTTGATCAACTTATCATCATACTGGGAAAACTCACTCTGGTTATGAATAATAACCTTACCCGTATGGAGAACCCCGATCCACAACGTGGATGATCAATGTTAGATCGCTTCATGAGGCAACAACCCCATAAATTCAATGGAAATAAAAATCCATTGGTAGCTGAGAAATGGATAAGTTCCCTAGAGAAAATACTTCAGGCTTTGGGGAGTAGTGAAAGGGAAAAAAATTTCATGGGAGCTTATCGCCTCACTGGAGATGTTGATCAATGGTGGTCATTGATTCAAAACACAAAGGAAGATGATGAAGTATCAAATATTGAATGGAGGGAGTTTAAAGAGATTTTCTTAGAGAAATACTTTACTTGTGACCATCGAGCATATATGGAAAGGCAATTTCTCTGTCTGAGGCAAAAGGTGGATGAAAATGTTGCAAAGTATGAGGCTAACTTTACAAGGACAGAAAGGCATGTTGTAGATTATATATGTAACCCAAGAAGTAAGATTGATCATTTATTTTAGGGGTTAAAACCGTTTCTCCATCAAGAATTAGTCTCACAATCCTTCTCATCGTACGAAGATATTGTCTCATGTGCTATCAAGACAGAAAGTGAATTCTCTATGTCTTACGACTTTAAAGCAAAGTAAGAGAAGAAGAGATCTGCTGATCACTATGGAAATGGAAATAAGGGGAAGAAGGGAAATTTTGAATATCCATCATGTAGTAAATATGGGAAGAAACACCCTGGTACATTCTTGAAGGGAATGTGAGTTTGTTACAAGTGTGGTGAAAAATGCCATCAAGCTCATGATTGCAAGGGGAAGAAAGACGCTAACGATGTTCAATGCCACGATTGCAGGGAGATGGGACATTATTCAAATGAATTTCAAAAGTGTCAGGGGAACATACCTCAAAAAAGGCCAAGGGATCAAGTCCAAACTTATACTATCACTACTGCTGAGGTAGAATCTTCGAAAGACGTGGTGGCAGGTAATTTAATGGTTTCCTCAAGTTTAGAAAATGCTATATTTGATTCTAGATCATCGCATTGTTTCATATCTTCCCAGTTTTCTAAGAAAATTAGATATTTCTAATTTGATTTAACAAGGGCGTTATCAGTTAAAACTCCTAACAGAAGTATCATCACAATAAAGTTTTTTGAATTTGTTCCCATTAGAGCATATAAATGTTATTTATCTGCTGATCTCATCGTCATACCTATGATTGAGTTTGATATAATCCCGGTATGGATTGGCTTTCAGACCATGATGAAAAAATTTATTGTAAGAATAAGTAGGTTATGATTTTTGATGATGATGATAAGGAACACCTTATCTTTAGAGCAGAATCATCACCACCTAATTCTTATCTAGATCCACCCCAGTATCTCAACTAAATTCAATTATTGGAGAGGAAGAAAATTAAATGAATGTGGGTAAGGAAAGGAATGTTCAAATAGATTATGTACCTATTGTGAAAGAATATGTTGATGTGTTTTCAAAAGATTTACATGGACATCCTCCAGAACAAGAAATTGAGTTTTCCTTTGATTTAATTCCTGTATCAAGGCCCATATCTAAGACCCATTATAAAATGGACACTATGGAATCAGTGGAACTAAATAACCAACTAGATTAATTGAGTAATAAAAGATCTATTCACCCTAGTGTTTCACCTTGGGGAACCCCTGTCCTTTTTGTTAAGAAGAAAGATGGATCTATGAGGTTATGTATCGACTAAAGGGATATAAATGCTATAACAATAAAGAACATGTATCCCCTACCTCACATTGATGATTTATTTGACCAACTGCATGGAGCTCAATAATTTTCAAAGATTGACCTTCGATCTGGATATCATCATTTTTGTGTGAAGAAGGAAGGCATTCCGAAGACAACATTTTGAACCAGGTACGGGCATTATGAGTTTACAGTAATGCCTTTTGGGCTGACTAATGCACCCTCTGTTTTCATGGATCTAATGAACAGAGTTTTCAAGGAATATCTTGATGACTTTGTAGTGGTATTTATTGATGATATCTTGGTATACTCCAAAAGCTATTAATATCATGAAAATAACTTCTGCATTATCCTAACGACTTTTAGAAGACATGAATTATATGGGATGTTTAGTAAGTCTGAATTCTGGCTTCACGAGATTTCTTTTCTTGGACATATTGTCTCTAACGATGGAATCTCTATTGATCCTTCTAATACCAAGTAAATCCAAGAATTTTCATCACCAATGAGTATAACCGAGGTACGCAGTTTTATTGGTTTAGCAGGTTATTATCGGTGTTTCATCCAAAATTTTGCCCGATTGGCTAACTCATTAACAAATATCACACGAAAAGGGGTGAAATTTGTTTGTACAAAAGAGTGTTAAGAATTTTTTGAATAACTAAAGAGATGAATATTCAATGATCCTATATTGAATCCACTATCGGGGAATTATGGGTTTGTTATGTATAATGATTCATCGAAGAAAGAACATGGTTGTGTCTTTATGCAGAATGATAGGGTTATTTCCTATGCATCACCACAACTGAAAATTCATGAGAAAAACTATCCTTCTCCTGATCTTGAGTTGGTAGCTGTAATCTTTGCTTTGAATATTTGGAGACACTATCTCTATGGTGAAAATGTGAGATATATACCGATCACAAGAGTTTGAAGTATATTTTCTCACAGAAAGAACTCAACATGAGGCAAAGGCGATGGCTAGAACTACTCAGGGATTATGATTGCATGATACACTCTCACCCGGGGAAGGAAAATAAGGAGGAAGATGATTTGAGAAGAAAAAATCATGGAGTTTTGAACAAGATGAGAGTTGAAAGGGATCCTATTTTCATGGATCTAGTAAAGATGGATATGGGTATCCCCATGGAAGGTGAAACATCAATACATTTTCAAATGGTTTCCAAACCATCTTTACTAAAAAGGTTATAGAGTTCTCAGACTGATGATGAAGAGTATCAAAATAAGATTAAAGCTGTGAATGATTGGATATTGAGAGACTTTTTGTATGAAGAAATAATTTTAAAATTTGGGAATACACTTTGTGTTCCCAATATACCTGGTCTAAAAAGGGAATTGTGGGATGATGCTCATAGTTCCAATTTCTCTATACACCATGGGAGCACCAAAATGTATAGTGATTTGAAGGAACATTTTTGGTGGGACACCATGAATAGGGAGATTTTTGATTTTGTGTCAAGATGAATGGTTTGTCAACAAGTGAAAGCAGGAAGGCAATAGCCTGGAGGAGTCAAGAAACCTCTTCCTATACTTGAGTGGAAATGGGATAATATCATGATGGAATTTTTCATGGGACTACCAAAGACTCCTAGAAGTAATGATGAAATATGAGTCATTGTTGATCATCTTACCAAGTCAGCACATTTTCTTGTTATAAGAGAAGATCTGCCACTTGAACGTCTAGCAAGACTATATGTTAATAAAGTTCTGAGACTACATGGAGTACCCCTATCGATTTTTTCTGATCGTGATCGATGTTTTACATCATGATTCTGGAAAATTATTTAGAAATCCCTGGATACTGAACTTCGTTTGAGCACTGCCTACCACCCTCAAACAGATGGAAAATCAGAACGAACTATTCAAACCTTATAAGACATGTTGAGATCCCTCTCACTTGACTTTGAGGGTATGTGGGATCAATATTTACCACTGGTAGAATTTTCTTATATCAATAGCTTCCATTCGAGTATTCAGATGGCACAATATAAAGCATTATACAGAAAGAGATGTCGCACACCAACCTGTTGGGATGATGTTGGTGGAAGAAAACTTGTAGGCCCAAAACTAGTGGAGGAAACGATGGAAAAGTTGAAGGTAATCCAAAGCCACATCAAAGGATCTCAAAGTAGGAAGAAGAGCTATGCCGATAACCGAAGGAAGGATTTGGAATTTTAGGTAAGAGATCAAGTTTTCTTGAAGGTATCTCTATGGAAGGGTGTTATACATTTCAGTAAGAAAGGTAAATTGAGTCCACGGTACATCGGACATTTTGAAATTCTAGAACAAATTGGGACTGTAGCTTACTATTTGGCAATGCCGCCAAGTCTCTCTAAAGATGACGATGTTTTCCACATATCACTGTTGAGAAAATACATTCCTGACCCAACGCATGTACTCACCTATGATGAAGTAGAACTGGAACCCAATCTATCTTATTGCGAAGAGCCTGTTAAGATTCTTGATACCAGAGAACAAGTGTTGAGAAACCGGATGACTCATCTGGTAAAAGTTCTATGGAGAAACCATAAGATGGAAGAGGCAACGTGGGAACCCGAGGAACTTATGATGAAGAACCACCCGAGTCTTTTTATGCAGTAATATTATAGGAAATTTTGAGGATGATATTATTTTAACGAGGGGAGAATGTAATACCCCAAGCTTCCACGGTACGCTTCTCTTTGAATAATATAGTAGCGTTTGTTGTTCGCAACTTCGAGTTCTAACACACACCACAACCATTCAAACTATCTGTTATTAATAATAATACCCACTTTTTGAAATTTTATAAATTTTATCATTCAAAATAGACTTCATTTTTGGATTTGGAATATCCAAATTATCCTAGGGTGAATTTTTGGTGTTTTTCTGAAAACTTTCAATTTTTGAGGAATAGTGAAAAACACTGAGTTAATAGTTAAAACCGATTTTTTATTTAAATAACTGTTTATTTTGTTTAAACTTATTTATGTCAAAATAGATACATAATACCTATATAAGTTCAATGTAATTCATTGGAGTCATTTTATTATAATTTTAGATATATAAAAATTTTATTGAACTTTTCTCCCTCTTTTACCCATCTCCTAGGAGAATTTGAAAATTCACATAAAACGTAATTTTACCACTTTTGTGATTGTAATTTCAGAAATCCTAGAGACACGGTTAATATCAAGCAGTAAAATATGGTTCAATAAGATAAAAATAGTTTTTGGTGAATAGTAACGTTTTATTTTTATTAACCATGGTTAAAAGTAAATAGGCTAATTAAGGGTAAAAATGATATTATTATTACCCTAACACATGTCCTAATTCTATTGTCTAAGTCTAATTCGACCAAAAAAAATTTATTAATAAAATATTAATCTCTTTGGTCAACTTGGATTAGATTAGGACATTTATTATTATTTAATTCAAAGAAAAGTCAAAAGAGTTAAAATCAAAGTTAAATAACTAAAACATTTTTAATATAGGGTTATGCATAAGATAAATTCAATTATAAATATTAATTATAAATATTAAAATATTTACTACAAAATGGTATTTTATTTATAATTTTTATACATTAAATAATTTAATTTATTTATGACACAATGGTGATGCAGTAACTACCTAATTAATAAAATATTAAAATAATTGATATTATAAATATCCAAATAAATGTAATTTTAGACTTTTAATGGATTTCACTAATTTTATAGGTTAATATGACATATTAGGATTACTTAAATAAATTTTTTCGAATGAATAAATTTGTTAAAACTTTTTTAAAAATAAATTATTAAATAGTGTCAAAATTGACATAAAGGAGTATTTAAAACAAATATTATATTACCAATTGATATTGTATTCCCAAAAATATAAGGTTCGGCCAAAGTAAAAAATTTAATGATAGGTGTATCATTAATGAACCACTTGGGGTTCACTTGAATGTATTTATTATGTTTATTAACCATATAATATAAAAATACAATGAGACATGGTAAATGTCAAACTATTTAACTAAGAGTTAAATATTAATGATAAGGTTAATATAGTGACCCAAACAAGTCTAAAATATATTGTTTAAAGTTATTTTTACCCATCCTCACCTTATCCTCAAAATAAATTACTTTTGAGCCATTATAAACCGAATATGAATTTATTATAAAATAATATTTTCAGTTTTTCCTATAGTGCCCCTCACCCCTCTTATGCAAGGGAACTCCCCCTTATCTCAAATTCATACCTTAAAAGCCTTTTGCTTCGGCCACACCCTATACAAATATCCTCTCAACTTCCCTCACTTCAACCTAGAGGCCTTATTTTGATCAGAAATCTAACCTATGGATCCCTTTTGATCAAATCAAAAGGAAGAACACGAAGAAGAGGTAATGTTTTCACCACCCTCTTTCAAGCTCTTTTCTTCTTCCTCATCTAATTTATTCAATATTTCCATTCTAAAATAATAACTCCAATATATTCTATATACTGTGATGTTATTATAAATATGGTACAACCGTATTCAGTATTCTATCCATCCTTTGAATGACATGTCACCATACGTGCGTACGTACGGCTTACCGTCTCCACGTCGTGGTGTAATTGTTATTCAATACATTATTATTTGGATGGGTATAATAATGATATATAATTAATTTAAATAATAAATATAACATAATAATGATTCCGTATATATGATACATCATCCAATTATAAATTATTTTAATATCAAAAGAATGATATTGTTGCTCGTGCGTACGTACGGACTACCGTCTCCACGAACACAATGAGATTCATTCCCCATAGTATCCATTCAAGTATAATTCTCATTTTATGATTAAAAATAATGTTTAAGGACATGATATCATTCTGGATATGAATAATATACAACCTATCTATAACAAACTTGACTTATGTAACAAAACATATAAAATAAAACAAGTAAGTCAACACCCGAAACGACGATAATACTAAGATATTATTAACAAAGCAATGATAAAAGATCATATATGATATGATTTTAATGGATATGATAATTGAATAATTTAATAAAAATTATTTCACCATTATATAGGAGGTTAACTTACCCTCGACCAAGGAAAATTACAAGGTAAGGGTTTATTTCACAATCTCTTCATTATCCGAGGTTGTTTATACGTAATTGTCTACGGGGACCTCTTTATCATCCACATCCATGTTTCTTAAAAATTTATTTCAAATCACTCTTAGTATTTTACAAACTATGGGTTAAATTCATTTATACCGTTGTTTTGCTTTTTATAAGATGTTTATAAAGTAATCACTCTATCGTTTTCCAAACAACGTCCTTTTTAACCTTTTCAACAAAATTAAGGTAAGAATGTTTTTTTAACTTATACGGTGGGTGCGGCTATTTTCCGCCATTATAAAATCATCTAAGCTTCCCTTACAATCTTATAAGAATATTTTAGAAGTAAATTTTTTAATTATGTGGATTTTAAATGATTTCAAAAAAAGAGATATTTCTCTCAAATAGTTTTGATTTCATATATGTCAACATCCTTTGATGGATTTTAAGCTTATTTGAAGTTAATACAAAACATCCATATATTATTGAAGGTTTTGTGATATTTTTGACTGTGGATGTGTTATTTTTATACCATTAATGGTTTATGGATAAAGTTTTGACATTTCATATGCTAGTTTTAATACGAATGTTTATGTTATGTTTAAACCTGTTCATATGAGGAATGAATTAGACTTAGTAAGTGATTGGTGGACCCCTCTATAGCTCCTCAATGCATCGGTAGGTCTCATGAGACAAACTAGTGTCTTGGTAAACGGCCTTGACAAAATATTATTTGTAATCTTGGCATAAGGCCTTGACTATGTGGTTATGATAGTCTGGCATTATGCATTCCATCGTTATGAAAGTGGCTATTGATATTTCATGTGACTATTCGATTAGTAAAATATCCATGTGAATAAGTAAATAGAATTATTTCATTTTATTTTTTCCATATTATGATGAAGTTCAAGTTTAAAAGGTTTTTTTAGTTATACATTTCCTTAAATGTTTATGCTTATTTATGAAAGTTTTGTGTATATTGTTATCCTTACTGAGCATCTGAGCTCACCTCTTTCTATATTTTATTTTTCCCAGGATGTAAAGAAATATTTTATGACTGACCTGCAGGGATAGTCTGAAGTGGATATGAGTGTAGACAATGAAGACTATGTTATTGTATTTTTTTTACTTTATGATGTAATATAAGACTTATGAATGTATCTAGTGTTTCCAAGGATACTAAACCTATCGGTCTTTTGAAACTTGATCTTTTCTGATCATGCAATGTTATGTAATAATGCATTGACTCTGGGTAACTGGGGTGAGGGAATTACACACACACCTATCCATTTCATAGTTTAAGATAATATCATCCAAATCCTCCCTCGGACCCTTATCCAAAACTTTATTTTTGAACCTGGGAGGTTCACTGGCCTCCTTGAAGGAAATCAAAGAACCCCTGTAGCCCAAATAACACAAGATTGAACCTATCCAGTTCTGAAACCAAAAATATAACCCCCTTCCCTACAAAACACCTTTAATATTGACTAATGACTGGAATAATATCTTGGATTAATGACTAAAAATGAGATCCATTTGAAACAGAATTTTCCTCATAACCGGACCCTTTATAGGACATAATATCCCCCCACAGAGTATGCTCCTCCACCACTTCCTAAGAATGTTTTCCATGCGTGCAGTGAATGGTATTATCTAGGATTCCCATTTATATTTTTAACTACATATGGATTTATTCCTTATAACTCATGGTATTTAGTGATTCCAATACCTTGAATCCTAGTCCTAACAAAAAAAGCCACCATAACCCACTAACATTGAAGTGATTGGATCATCTAAATTCACATTGTATTTTTTTGAATGATCCTAGACTAGTGTACATGAAAAATAAATATTATTAATTATTACTAACATAGGATACATCCTGATGCAAGGATATCCAATTCAAGATTGAGATAGATAATCTATTTCCATACTAGTATCTTCCTTAGTGGAAAGGCCTTCATTAATTCATGTTAGGATTTCATCTTTCTCACATCATGATACCCGTATATTAAACCCATTCACTCTTGTACATGGTCCAAATTAGTGTAATGATATTCTATATCAAAGATGAATATATGGATTTATTTTTATTAAAATATTTTAGTAGTGATTTTTATTTCATCAATATTGGCCCCCAACCACAAAATATAATAAACCCCACTCCTTTTAGTGTTTGGTCCCACTCATTCACATTAAGTGTTCCTTCATGACATTATAACTTGGGTGAATACATATTATTCTATGCATGATGAAAATACATGAAAATCCACCAATATAAAATTACTCATCAAAAGAATATGGTTTACTTGTTTTATGATTCCTTTTCACATGACCTCATAATGCACAACACATGGACTATATTTCATGTCCTAAAACTTCTAAGAGAAGTCCACTCAGTGTTACCCAAAAATCCATAAATGATATTTGTATGCATATATAGGCACCCTACCTATGGTTGTAAATCCCAAACCCACACTAGGATAAAATTAATCAACTCCTTAGGTAGTCCCAAATCACCTGTATATCATGAAAGATAGGAATCTTCTTTAGGATTAGTTTATATACTAGTGTAGGATGTCCCTCTCCAACAAAAGAGCTTGATATATGCTATATATTTTAGGATATATGTGTGTCCTAAATCATGTGAACTAAATATACATAGTAGTTCTAGGATATCTTGTCCTTGGAATAACCACAAATCCAATTGGGTTTGATTTTAGTTATTAAGATCTTAATCATTCACATTGGGTTTCTTATAAACTTCCTGACACTAGAATGAGGGCATCCAATATTCACATTCACATCATATGAATCTGTGTAGAAACCTTATATGAACTATGTGTGTTATGATTATTAATTTCACAAAAATATTAGTCATTTATAGAAAATTTATTTTATACCTAACAACATATACTCATCCACTTACACTCCACATTAGTATCCCACAGTAGCCCAAAAATGGTTAATTTGGGACTTGAGTGGTATACTTACTACATTAATGTTAAATCACAATAAACAAAACATTATTCCTTTTGTGTTAGAAGCTCCAAAAAACATTTATGGATATCGATAACAAGTTAATCCTTAAATAAGATACATATTGTCATAAACCAGCCCGAGTCGACCCTAAACCGGTCACATGGGCCAGCTGGCGATAAGTCATGAGGGGCGTTCCCGATCCTCCAGGGATGGTTAAAAGAACCAAGGGAATCAATAGAGTACACAATGAAATGATTTATCCCATATATAAACAATCAAACAAAAAGAAGAAATAAATGGACAGCCCAAAATAGATTTATATAAAAACTGAACTGAACATTATTTGTACAAGAAACTGAAAGTGAAACTAAAAGAACAACTCAACTGACAAAACCTGATAACCAACTAACTCCATGTGACCCCGCTAGTCCCTCTCCAACAAAATTATCACATGTTTCCCAAGGTGAACGAACTCAAGATGAAACCTGCAAAATGGCTAAAAATAGATGAAGACAATAGGCATGAGTATTAAAACTCAGTAAGTTAGCCCGATATTCTATTCCCAATTAACATCCTTTGAAATAAAAGAAACATAAATTTCAAGATTTAAATACAATATATAAAGGTATGTTTTCCTAATGAGGTCCCATGCTATATAAAAATATTTACCAGACAAAAACATTCATGTTTTATAAACAAGAACGCATGTAACAATTTTCAAAGAGGCACAACTTCAAAATGAAAATATCTTACACTTTTAAAAAACTCACACATACTACTGAATTTTCCAACCAAACATACCATATGTTGATGGTGAGTACAAAACAGCCAATGAGCACAAGTCATAGGAACACCCCTAGGCAATAGTTAGTTTTGAGCCCTAGGTACCTCATATCTCGGTGAAAGTAACCATAATAAATATATCTTCTCAGGCACACGATCCACTAGTAGGGAGAATACCCATAAAATAGTGTTCCCCAAACAACATCATCATCATAGTTTAGTTAGTGTTTTCATCATCAAACTTTCTACGTGAAACAGGGGCCAAACCCCACCGAATCACTAGCATACTAGTACACGTCCGCCCACCTAGATACCCAGGATTCCCTTAAGTGCTCAATAAAGTTACACATATTATAAAATACACATTCCACATCAAAATTACAATACCAAACCATAAAAACACAAATATCCCACAAACATGATTCACATTTCATTCAAGAATCAATAAACCACTAAAAAGATTCGTAAAACAATTTCACGGAGTAGAATGAGGTCTTGCACATAAAATCCATTCAAAAATGCTCTTTTAAGGCCACAGACACATCAATAACATAGAAACCCATATTTTTCACCCCCAGAACCAATTAATAAATCATTTTCATGAACAATTAATTGTCCCCAAAATATAGAACATGAAATACACATGGAAACAATTTAAAAAAACAAATTCCAGACGGGCCTTTAAACCTTTCTCAAAACTATAATTTGACTAAGGTATGACTTTCAGTTTAATTAAGGATGTGTATACACACCATTTAAAATAGAAAAACACATTCATAAATTCCTAAAAACAGTCATGTTACATATTCCGAACACAACCATTTTCATAAGGATGTAAAACGAGCCATTTTCCAACAACTCGGGCCAAAACATATTGTAAAGATAAACCTATTTGTTTGTAAAACCAAATAAAAATTGGAAAGCCATATGAGGTACCAAAAAAACATTTATCATTATTCCAATTAATTTATAAATCCAAACAAATAATTTTTAAATCAAACATTACACATAAAAACCAACCGGGCAATTTACCGAACATAAGACATGGCCTTTTAAACAAAAAAATTTATTTTAAGCACTTGACAAGGAATAAGACCCCAATTTCATGTCTTATTTTATACAAGATACTGTAAAATATTCAAAATACCATTAACCAGGTTCTAAAACTCACAAAATAGTTTTGAAAGATAGTGGAATATTTAAACAAACACTTGGTGTGCACTTTTGTGATAAATTACACTACCTTTCACAAAACAAGGATTAAATAACCATTTTTTACCCCAAGAAAATTATCCAAATGCTGAAAAATAATAATAAACCTATATAGTAGATGAAAAAAATAAGAAAATGATTAATTTTTAAATTTAAAGGCATGTGAAATGGATATCCTACCTCAAATCCTTGGTTTAATGGAAACACACACCTAATATCACCATCTGAGGGTTCACAAACCCTAAACCTATGACGACCAGACCCAAATGAAAAAAAAACCATCAAAAATAATTTTATAATAGAAAAAAAGGTCTAACATGACTAGGAGAGATTATGAAACCATGAAATAATGAAAGGATGAAGAAGGGGATAAAGGAGAAGAAATCTCACCTTTTCAACTAGAAAACTCCTCGTATTCCATTAGATCTGAAACCATAGAGAAAAGGAAATGGGTTTTAACTTATATGAGAGGATTATAAGGTATGGATGAACCAATTAAAGATGATTTGGGGGAAAAAGAGCACTAATTGAATGAATTATGTATGAAACAATTTACCTTCTCAATTCTGGACGATTTGAGAGATAGTGAGACATTTTCCCTAATACGTGACTAATTAGAGATCCAAAAAGGTAAAATCGATAATGGGGGTGAGTATAGGGGTATTGGATTTGAGTGGGAGGTGGAATCACTGAAAAATATTAAAAATATAATTAGATATAAAAGAAAAAATTTATATTTTTAAACGAGAAATGGGCCCATGGGCTGGCCCAATACCTAATTTAGTAACCCCAATTCACCATGCTTATGAATTTTTAAGGGGTAAAAAAGTATATGGTAGTTTTAATGTGTCAGTGTAGGACAAGTGGAAAGTGTAATGAGTCAAAAATGATAAAAATTGAATGAGTTATAAAAGAAACAAAATATGTTTTAAAATTTGGAAATGGGCTCATGGTTGGCCCAAATCATGAAGTAAACACCCTTTCTCCAAAAACTCTTAAACAAGCAAGGGAGAAACCAAATTAGGGTGATTATAAATATATGGAAGTTCAAAAATAAAAATTAATCTCACCCAACTCCCAATAAAAGGATCTGTATTTTCTATTAACCGGATCAAAACCATGACATGAAATGAAAAAAAACGGGTGTGACAATTCTCCCCACCATTAACGCTTTCTGCCCCCAAAAGACATAGCACATTCGAGCTGATTGATCAACACCTAAAAAATAATTATATATATGGTCCGGACTAATATTATAATGAAACACCATAAACCATTAATAGAACTTAATCCTCTTACCTCAACCAAAACAACAACTCTCATCCACTTCTTGAGAATCAACCAAAAGATCAAGTCACTACCTCCACAACCAAACCAAGAACCCGGTTGTTGGGCCTTCTACCAATGAACCCAACAATCACCCAAACCAAAGAGAATTAATGAAAACCAATGATTCCTATGGATTAAGAGATGGAATCTCCATCATTAAGAAACAACTAGAACTAGTTAAATTCTTAGGAGGAAAAATCAATGATACCCGCGGTGGGTCTCCCCACCTTTAGAACCCAACTTACAACGAACAAACAAGAATTCAACATGAGCTAGAATCGGGCCTCACTCACATAAGACTACCAAAAATCTCTTGAAAAAACGTATCAAACCAAGTTGAGAGGAACCCAACATGAACATTTAAGCCACCCACTCTCAATTAGAGGCAGCAAGAACTGAGCCAACACTCTCTACATGGATCCAAACCCCCACCAATTAGGGAGGGGTGGGAAGGGGATCCAATCATTGTGCCATTGAAACCACAAAAGAAAAAAAATTAACTAACTCAATGAAATGATATAGGTATGATCTTAGAAATACTACCCACAATCCTAGGACTCCTTAATATGCGCCAGCTTCACTCTGAATCCTATGGCTAGAGTTCTGATGGATGAATCATCTCTTGACTCGCAGTCTGTCTTTGATAATCCCCAATTTTTAATCCATCCCTTAGTTCCACACAGTACCATATAACACTCTCAGGAAGAAATAATAGATCAAGAGATGCCATGAAACTCTCTTCCTCAACAACACATTTTTATCAAAATAAGAACATGGAGGTACACAACACTATATTCTCTCACTCCAAACGAGGGGCAGAATAAACAGTGCGCACAAAAACACCCACTAAGCATCATCAAGCACAACTACTACAACTGAGAGAATCAACATAAATGGAATACACTTTAAATCGAGCCCAAACCGATCTCTATTTCCGCAAATGGGTTGTGGTATCATTATAAGAGGTGGATTTAGCATTTTAATTGAATACTTAGGTTGATCAATAGGAAATATTTCCAATGGAGAACTATTAATGGCCACATCACAACATCAAACACATATTTAGAAACCCAATGAACATTACTCCAATATAGAGCCACCCACAAGATATCATCTCAAGATACCACAAGAGTATGACTTCTAGATCACAAGGAATATTACTTAATAAACAACTCTTCTAATACATAGAAGAAACTAGCCACATAAACATTGGTTTATAAATAAAGGCCATAATTTTTCAGCTCAAACACTTTTTAAAACAAACTAACTTGGTGATTTTCCACATTCACCAATGGTGTTTCATCAAGTCTCACCCACATGCATATTTCCAGGCCACCCTAGGCATCCAAACACCATACCATATAGGTCATCCTTCTAAATATCAACAAAACCATGCATGTGAGCACCCATGAAAACACCAAAGGCAAAAAAACATCATCATTCCAAAAATCATGTACCTTCAAAAGGAACACCAACCACCATGTCAAAAAACCATTTTCATATTTCAAAAAACAAACCACACTTCATCAAGAACCATTTTCTTAGAAACATACCCCATTTTATTTTTAATAACTTTTAAAACAACCAAGATACCCAAAAAATCCCCTTACCATTTTATAAAATTCAGCAAGGTATCTTTTCATAATATAATGTTCATTAAGACCAATGCCCTTTCTAGCAAAACAACAACTGCTCAAAACTAATTTCCAAAACCAATTCATCAGATTTAAAAAAATTTCAACATCCCAAAACTGTAACGACCCAATGTTTTTCAATGGAATGTTCCTTCTAATAATTATGTCATAAAATCACATGAAAACACAACATAATGAACTAATAGGTGCTAATTGACCTTTAAACATAAGTTTGTTACTTCTGTGTTTGGAATTTCCAAAATATGGCATACACAGTTGTAATCAGTAAGTTATTTAGAGTCCAATAAGGAAAACTTAATTTTGGGTGAATAGTAACCTACCCTAATGAATAGTAACATACCCTTATGAATAGTTGTATACCCTAATGAATAGTAACCTCACCTATGGTGGTATAAAAATAATATTCAAGTTGGAAGTATGATATACCTATATTTTAGAATAAGTTAATGAATGTTTTAAAACTGGTTTGGATAATAAATTATTATTTTATTTAAATATTAAAATAATCATATTTAGAAAATTATTTTTGAAAAATGGAATTCATTTTTGGATTCTACACGTCAAAAACGATTAGGTTGAATTTTTTGGATTTTTCTGAAATACATGAATTTTATATGAATAGTAGAATCCGATAAATCACAATAAATGCTAAATAATGGATTAATTGAGTCATTGATGATGTTTTTATGATGTAATCCCACTTGGTTCAGGATAATATGATAAAATAACTATTATTTGTCATGGAATACTTATTATTCCTTGTATTGGGAAGAAATAATAAATTAATGATTATAATATTATAAAATCCCTCCTCTCCTCCACTATAAAATCCCCTTCACTCCCTCTTCTCTCCACTCCTCCCAAGCCCTGTGCCTTGACATTATTCTGCCCAAATCTCTCTCCAAGGTCCTCCCCCACATCTAAAATCTCTCAGAATACTCAAAATACCAAAACCCCTCCCCTTAAGAGGTTGTCAAAGGAGGAATTCTCAAGAGGTAAATTCATCTTCCCAATTTCTTCTTTTCTTTTAAGTTATTTTCTTTTTTATTTCTTTCATAACCTCCCATAACCATAGTAGTATGATAAATCCTGTAACATACATGTACTATAATTTCTTCCTACTAGTGGTATATTTCATTATCTTCTCTTCTTTCCCCACCCTTTTATTTGAAATAAAAGAAAGCACCGTTTGAGATGTGCTAATTTACCACATTCAGGGACAATGGTTTATCAATTTCTATTATTATCATAAATTCTGTTCATGAAACCATTTGTGTTATGGTTGAACTAGATTATTATATATGTAATATATCCTATTTTTGGTTCGGTAAACCTTTGGTACAAATGGAATTAATTTATAAAGCAAAACACATTCTTTGTAATCAAATCCACTGATTGACAAAAATGGTTATCACTATGGTTATATATATAATAATTCGACTTCACTATAAGTAACTTAATTAAAATTAAAACCATGTAATATCCTGGATATGAACTAAGGAATATAACTTCAATTTTGGACAACCACTTTCATTATTCATATAATCCAAACTTGAATATAAGTGAACCGATCTTTTAAATCCAAGAAAACAAACGAGCCCGAACAATGAAATTGAACCTTGTAACTAATCAAAATGGTTTTGAATGAACTAAAAAGAGCTATAATAAATAAATTGAATATAGAGGAGGTTCTGGTATTATTAATTAATAAGCCTAATTTTTTTATTCAGTTCATTAATAACAAGTGGATAACACCAACAAATTTAAGGTAAGGGATCCTCTCCTTTTTACTCTTAATCAAGATTGTTCTCTATGTTATGCCTTTTTGTGTAATACCAAGTGATGGGGTACATTTATAAACCTTCCAAATACTACCCTAATGTTTTATAAGTGATGATAAACCCCTTATCTCTCTCATAAATCCCTCTTAGCTACACCTGATACCATGCCAATAAACCCTGATGGATTCTACCCGAACTTCCTTTATTCCTTCGGGTTGCACTATCTTTATTTTTACCAAAATATTGTTGTATTTTGTTTAATTTAGAGCTTAAAAATTAGGTTTATATTCTACAAACTCATTTTATAAGATCCATATCTCATTATCTTTCTATGATATACATGCTTTTAAGTGAATCTCTCTTCGATACTTCCCAATAAGCACACCCGTTTTAAAGGAACTTCCAAAACATTTACTCAATTTCAAGTGCACACTATCTTATATTTTAAGACACCATTATCTTTTTAAATTCTGTATTTTTATTATTAAAACCTTCTTGGTTCAATTATGTTTTTATATAAAATAATGTCTTCTTTAATGTTTTAAAAGCTCTATAGTATTTTCTTTAAAACCGCACAAAAATGGCTTAATGCTAATGTTTCTAAAATACATTTCTCATATGTTTTAACTTATATTTAACACCATTTACCATGTTATATGCCTATTTTACCCTATGAACTTCCATTTATTTTTTAATTCATTCCTTACATGGACACTTTCTTGATACACCCATTATTTATGATTTATGTCATGATTGTGGTGCCCAATTCTTTCCATGGGTACCCTTATGTTTGTGTACGGTTGATTATGAATGATTGTATATGTGGTAAGAATATTTATGTGACAAGAATATTCATTAAAATTTTGATATGGGTGTGCCTAGATAGTGCTCCAATGCATTGGGTAAGGTTAAGTCTCATGAGATGCGATGTGAAACAGGATTTGCGGTTAGCCTTGACCCGTACTAAATTGGGAAACGGGATTGACGGTTAGCCTTGACCCATATTAAAGATATGGTTTTTGATTCTTCCACATTTATATGATTCCATGATTATATGATCCCATGCCTATATTAAATGATTTTATAAGTTTCATTCTTTTTATATCATTATGTCATTCCTCCTAACTCATGTTATTGATATGTATCCTTATGGTCATTCCATTACTGGTCTTTTTAGCTCATCCCTTTGTTCATGGGTTCCCTAGGGTACCCTATGCAGATGTAAGGGCTCAAAGGAAGTTATAAGATCTTTATGGAGATTAGATAAAGAATTTTTTCTCCCTATGTATTATTTTATATGTGTCTAGTCTTCCAAGACACTAGACCTAATGATCATTGGCTTGTACTATGATGATTAATTATGCTTAAAATCATGAAATGTTTTTTGTAAAAGGCTCAGGTCACTATAGTTGGTATTAGAGTATGGTCTAGTAATTTTTGGAGATTAGGAATAGATCACCTTAGTGAGAACCTTATGGATGAGGCTAAGTATAAGAATAAAATATTAAATTTTGGTGAGTATAGAGTATGTGGCTTATCAAGAAAATACATCTCTGTCTAGATACGAGCAGGTAGAGGCTACTCTGGAACCGATGTATCTAGGGGTAAAACCCAAAAAAACCTCTTTGAGCTAGACTCGAACGGGAACTTGTGCACGATAATGGTCTTTTCTGCACTCTTGGTTACGACACTCCCAGGTGATATGCTTCGGTAGATTCACGAGCTTAGTACAAACCATTATTAAAGGATGAAAAAATCCCATAAAAATATAAATTAAGAAATAGATCAAGGATAACCTAGATATAAACCTAAGGAATCACAGTTTAGGATATACTTCTTCTTTATAAGTTCATACTTTTATGTTCAAAGTTTATTTTTATTCTCAATAGATACGTATTCAAGACCTATAATTATATGTTCTTTTTCTATGTTAATGGAGGGAAATAGAAGAACACATTCCAACAACCAATGTGATAGGAAATCTGATAATTTCCCTAATGACATGCCTGATGTGATGGCAGCGGGTGCTCAAAACTTCATGGCAGTAATTGCTCATCTTGCTCGAGTTATGAATAATAACTTGAATCGGGTGGAACGTCCCCCTCCTCCAAGGAAAGGGAATGTTTCCATAGAATCCTTTATGCGGCAAAGGCCTCCCATGTTTAGCGGGTCTTCTGATCCCCTGCTCGTAGAACAATGGATTAACTCTATTGAAAATATTTTCTATTTCCTCTAGTGATCGAAAGATGAGAAATTTGTACTGGAAGTCTATCATTTTGATGGGGAAGCTGATCAGTGGTGGACACTAATCAATATTACAATGTTCCAAGAAGAAATTGATTCCATAGAATGGGAGGAATTAAAGAGTATGTTTTTTCAACATATATATTCCTCGAACTCTCCATCTCAAGATGGAAAGAGAGTTCCTTGGACTCAAGTAGAAGGAAGATGTATCTATCGGGGCGTATGAAGAGAACTTTACACAGCTTGCAAGGTACGCCTCTGGCTTTTTCATGAACACCGAAATCAATGTGGATTGCTTCTTTAGCAGACTAAAGCTGAGTCTATGAAAAGTGTTGGTGATTAGAGACTTCAAGATCTATGAGGAGATTGTCCGTTGTGCCCTCATGGTTGAAATGGATATTGGAGACTCTCAGTGTTCTCATGGTCCTAGTGACAAGAAGTGGAAAATGGATAACAACATGGGTGGTTCATCAAACAAATACCATGATGGAAAGAAGCCTCACTTTACCCTTTTCAAAAATTGTGGGAAGAATCATCTTGGTGACTGTCTCAAGGTAACCAAGAGTTGATTCAAATGCGGAAAGTTTAGTCACCTGGCCACGAACTGCCGAAGGGATATGAAAAATCCTGCTAACGTTGAAGAAGAAAGGAAGTTTCAGATAAACACTCAACCTATAGTGTAGTGTTATAAATGCAAGGATCTTGGTCATTATGAAAAAATTTCCCTAGGTTGAGGCTTGTCGGAGGCAATCAGCAACAACCTCCAAGGAAACAAGGAAGGGCTTATGCTATCACTACTGCTGAGGTGGAGCTGGAAAATGATGTGGTGATAGGTACGATTTTTATTCATCCAAGAATAGTGAACGTACACTTTGATTATGGTTCTATGCATTCTTTCATATCATGCATTTTTAGTAGAACTATTCAAACACCACCTCAATATTTGGAGGAAAAATTATCTGTTAGAATTGTGAATTGGGAAATTATTGTATCCATGGTTTATATCTACTCCCCGATTAATGTTTCTGGATTGATCCTCCTAGAAAATATTGTCATACTTACTTTAGTGGAGTTTGACGCTATCTTGGGCATGGATTGGCTATCTTTGTACAAGACCAACATCAATTGTCGGGAAAGGGAGATCACTTTTCACATCCTGAGGCATCCTACGATTCTTTACAAGTGTAAGGAAGAAGATGAGTCTCCTTTAGAATCTTCATCTCAAGTATGGATACTACTTCCTTGTGAGAAAGCATATCTAGCTCAAATGATTGGGAAAAGGGATGGAATAATTCTTGAAGACATGCCCATCGTGAGGGATTACACTGATGTATTCCTCAAAGAGTTTCCTGGTCTTCCTCCTAACTGAGAGGTTGAGTTCTCAATTGAACTGATCCATGGATCTCTATCAATATCAAAGACACCTTACAGAATGGCCACCGTAGAGCTAGAAGAGCTGAAGAAGCAGTTACAGGAGAATATGGAGAAGGGTTTTATATGACCGAGTGCTTCATCGTGGGGTTCTCTAGTCCTATTAATCAAGAAGAAGGATGGATCAATGTGCCTCTGCATTGATTATCATGAGCTCCATAAAATCACTATTAAGAACAAGTATCCCCTTCCCCGGATAGATGAATTATTTGATCGGCTTCGTGGGACGAGTTATTTCTCTAAGGTGGACCTTCGGTCGGGATATCACCAACTAAAGGTGAGGAAGGAAGATATTCATAAGACTGCCTTTAGAACGAGATATGGACATTATGTTTTCATAGTGATTCCCTATGGACTCACTAATGCTCTATAAATTTTTATGGATTTAATGAATAAAGTCATTAGAGATTACCTCAACAAATGTGTGGAGGTCTTTATTGATGATATTCTGATATACTCTAAGAGCATGGAGATACATGAGGTGCATTTGGAAATTATGTGAAAGACTTTGACAAGGGAGAAGTTGTATGAAAATTATAGTAAATGCAAGTTCTGGATGGAGGAAGTATCATTCATGGGGTATGTTATCACCAAGAAAGGGATATATGTATACCCTTCCAAGATGAAAGAAATTGAAGAGTGGCTGCGGCCAACTTCTGTAACAAAGATCCGCATATTTTTAGGTCTAGATGGGTATTATCGGCAATTCATGAAGAAATTTTCACGATTTTCAAACCCAATGACCAAGATGACATGGAAGGGAGTAAAGATTTTCTAGACATAGGAATGTGAAGGCTGTTTCAAGGAGTTGAAAAAGAGGCTTATCACTATGTCGGTACTCACACTCCCTTCAAGAGGAGAACTCTTTGGGGTGTATAGTGATGATTCTAAGAAAGTATTAGGTTGTGTGCTAATTAAAAATGATAAAGTGATAGAATATGCCTCAAGGTAGCAGAAAATCCATGAGAAATATTATCCCATGCATGATCTAGAGTTGGCGGCTGTGATCTTTGCATTAAAAATCTAGTGTCATTATCTCTATGGGGAAAATGTGAGATATAAACTGACCACAAAATTCTCAAATATATATTCACACAGAAATAGATTAATATTCACCAGTGAAGATGGAAATATCTCATCAAGGATTATGACTGCTCAATCCACTACCATCCCAGTAAGGCAAAAAAGGTGTTGGATGCTCTAAGTAGAAAGGATCCTGCATCTTTATCAATGATGAGAATTGAAAAGGATCTGATCTTCTTATATTTGAAAAGGATAGACATGGGAATCATTAAGAGAGGAACATCATCAATCCTTTATCAAATGATTTCTCAACCATCCCTCTGGGATAAAATAAAGGATGTTTAAAGAAAGCATATGGAAATTCAGAAAAGGTTATAAGCTGTTAAAAATGGGAAATCCTCTAATTTCAAAATTGATGAGGAAGAAGTTGTAAGATCTGGGACACGATAATGTGCACCATGTAATCCAGAGATAATGAAGGAGATATTGAATGATGCACATAGCTCGACCTTCTCTATCCACCCAGGGAGCACAAAGATGTATCGAGATCTTTGATAAATCTTTTGGTGGGACAATATGAAAAGGGAGATTGCTGAATATAAATCAATGTGCCTCGTTTGTCAGCAAGTGAAGGCTGAGAGACAAAATTCTAAGGGGATGATGCAACCACTACCCATACCCGCATAGAAGGGGGAGAACATTACCATAGACTTTTTCACTTGACTTCCAAAGACATCTAGGGCAAACAATGCTATATGGTTTGTTTTGGATCGCCTTATGATGATAGATCACTTTATCACGGTTCGAGAGGACTTCTAATTGGATCAAATTGCATGGATTTACATCAAAGAAGTTGTAAGGATGCATGAATTAACACTATCTATTGTATCCGGTCATGATCTGAGATTCAGTTCAAAGTTTTGGAAAAGTCTCTAGCATGCTCTGAGAACTGAACTGAACATCAGTATGACCTATCATCCGCAAACTGATGGCCAATCTGAGCAAAATATTCAGACATTGGAAGACATGTTGAGAGCGTGTTCAATGGAATTCAAAGGAGGATGGGAATAACATATTCCACTGGTTGAATTCTCTTATAACAATAGTTTCCACTCAAGCATCCCAATGGCACCATATAAAGCCCTTTATGGGAAAAGCTGCAGAACTCCGGCATGTTGGGATAAAAGTCGGTGAGCATAAGCAGCTGGGACCAGAAATGGTCGAAGAAATGGTGGAGAAGGTGAAAACCATTCAGCAACATATCAAGGCTGACCAAAGTCAATAGAAGATTTATGAAAATAACCGTTTATGAGACCTTGAGTTCAATGTTGGAGACATAGTATTTCTACGTATATCCCCATGGAAGAAGGTCATGAGGTTTGGGATGAAAGGTAATCTAATTCCCAGGTACATTGGCCCCTTCGAGATCCTTGATCGAGTCGGAGCTGTGGCCTATCGACTGACACTTCCACCTACCATATCGAAATTACATGATGTCTTTCATGTATCCCTCTTAAATAAGTACATACCAGACCATTCACATGTAGTCTCTTCAGAGGTGGTACAGTTGGAGAATGATCTCTCTTACGAGAAGCATCCAGTGAAGATCTTGGATCGTAGAGAAAAATTTCAACACAAGAAGACTACTCATCTGGTCAAGGTACTATGGAGAAACCATAGGTACGAAGAGGAAACATGGGAATTAGAGGAAGCAATGAAGGAAAAGTACCCACACCTGTTTTTGGCTTAGAATATAAAATGAAATTTCAAGGGAGAAATTTCATAAGGGGGGAAGAAAGTAACGACCCAATGTTTTTCAATAGAAATTCCCTTCTCATAAGTATGTCATAAAATCACATGAAAACAAAACATAATGAACTAATAAGTGCTAAGTGACCTTTAAACATAAGTTCATCAATTCTGTGTTTGGAATTTTGAAAATCTAGCATACACTATTGTAATCAGTAAGTTATTTGGAGTCCGATAAAGAAAACTTAAATTTTGATGAATAGTATACAACCCTAATGAATAGTAACATATCCTTATGAATAGTGATATACCCTAATGAATTGTAACCTCACATATTGTGGTATAAAAATAATATTCAAGTAGGAAGTATGATATACCTATATTTTAGAATAAGTTAATGAATGTTTTAAAACTGGATTTGATAATAAATTATTATTTTAATTAAATATTAAAATAATCAATACTAGAAAATAATTTTTGAAAAATTGAATTCATTTTTAGATTCTACACATTGAAAAATGGTTAGGGTGAATTTTTGGGATTTTTCTGAAATACTTGAATTTTTTGATAAATAGTAGAATCTGATAAATCACAGTAAATGCTAAATAATGGATTAATTGAGTCATCGATGATGTTCTGCTGATTTAATCCCATTTGGTTCGGGATCATATGATAAAATAACTATTATTGGTCATAGAATACTTACTATTACTTGTATTGGGAAGAAATAATAAATTAATTATTATAATATTATGAAATCCCTCCTCTCCTCCACTATAAAACCCACTTTCACCCATCTTCTCTCTACTCCTCTCAAGCCTTGTTCCTTTCCATTATATGACCCAAATATCTCCCCAAGGTCCTACCCCATGTCCAAAATTTCTCATCCACCTCAAAATACCAAAACCTCTCCCCTTAAGAGGTACTCAAAAGAGGAATTCTCAAGAGGTAAATTCATCTTCCCAATTTCTTCATTTCTTTTATGTTATTTTCTTTTTTATTACTTTCCCGACCTCCCTTCACCATAATATTATGATATATCTTGTAACATGAATGTAATATGATTTATTCATGCTAGTGTTATATTTCATTATCTTCTCTACTTTCCCCACCCTTTTATTTGAAAGAAGTGAAAGCACCGTTTGAGATGTGCTAATTTAGCACATTCAAGGACAATGGTTTATCAATTTCTATTATTATCTTAAATTCTGGTCATGAAAACATTTGTGTTATGGTTGAACCAGATTATTATATATTCAATATATCCTATTTTTGGTTCTTTAATCCTTTGGTACAAATGGAATTAAGTTATAAATCAAAACACATTCTTTGTAATAAAATCCACCAATTAACCAAAATGGTTATCACTATGGTTATATATATAATTATTCAACTTTACTCTAAGTAACCTAATTAAAATTAATACCATGTAATCTCCTGGATATTAACTAAAGAATATAACTTCAATTCTGGAAAACCACTTTCTTCTTTCATATAATCTAAACTTCAATATAATTGAATCGACCTTCTAAAGCCAAGAAAACAAACGAGCCCAAACAATGAAATTGAACCTTGTAACTAATCAAAAAGGATTTGAATGAATTAAAAAGATTTATAATAAATAAATTTAATATAGAAGAGGTCCGGGAATTATTAATTAATAAGCCTAATTTTTTTATTCAGGTCATTAATAACAAGTGGAGAACACCAATGGATTTAAGGTAAGAGATCCTCCACTTTTACTCTTAATCAAGATTGTTCTCTATGCTATGCCTTTTTGTGTAATAACAGGTGATGGGATATGTTTATACACCTTTCCATGCTGCCCTATTATTTTATAAGTTATCAAAAACTCCTTATCTCTCTCATAAATACCTCTTAGTTACACCTGATACCATGCTAATAAACCATGATGTATTCTACCCGAACATCCTATATTCCTTCGAGTTGCTCTATCAATCTTTTTACCAAAATGTTTTGGTCTTTTATTTTATATAGAACTTAAAAATTATGTTTATATGCTCCAAACTCATGTTCCAAGATCCATATCTCATTACTTTTTGTGGATATACATGCTTTTAAGTGAATCTCTCTTCGATACTACCCAATAAGCACACTCATTTTAAAAGAACTTCCAGAACTTTTACCGAATTTCAGGTGCACTCTATATTCTGTTTTAAGAACCATTATCTTTTTAAATTCTGTATTTTTATTATGAAAACCTTCTTGTTTAAATTCTGGTTTTATATAAAATAATTCCTTCTTTACTATTTTAAAAGCTCTATAGTATTTTCTTTAAAACCGCACAAAAATGTTTTAATGCTAATGTTTCTCAAATACATTTCTCATATGTTGTCACTAATGTTTGAAACCACTTACCATGTTATATGCCTATTTTACCCTATTAATGTCCATGTATTTTCTAATTCTTTACTTATGTGGACACTTTCATGATATGCCCATTGGTTAGGATTTATGTCATGATTGTGGTGCCCAATTCTTTCCATGGGTACCCTTATGTTTGTGTACAGTTGATTATGTATGATTGTATATGTGGTATGAATATTTATGTGGAATGAATATTCATAAAAATGTTGAGTTGGTTGTGCCTAGATAGTACTCCAATGCATTGGTTAAGGTTAAGTATCATGAGATGCGATGTGAAACGGGATTGGCGGTTACCCTTGACCCATACCAATATGGGAAACAGGATTGGCGGTTAGCCTTGAACCATAATGAAGATACGATTTTTGATTCTGCCACATTTAATTTATTCCATGTTTATATGATCCCATGCTTATATTAAATGATTTTATGAGTTTTATGATTTTTATATCATTATGTCATGCCTCCTAACTCATGTTCTTGAGATGTATCCTTATGTTCATTCCCTTACTGGGCTTTTTAGCTCATCCCTTTGTTCATGTGTTCCCCAGGGTACCCAATGTAAATGTAAGGGCTCAAAGGAAGTTAGAAGCTCTTTATGGATATTAAATAATGATGTTGTTTTCCCATGTTTTATGTTATTTGTACCTAGTCTTCCAAGACACTAGACTTAATAATCATTGGCTTGTACTCTGATTATTAATTATGCTTAAAATCATGAAATGTTTTATGTAAAAGGCTCGGGTCGCTATAAAAACACCCCATTTAAAACAAAGATTCTGAATCACCTTAAAATGAATCAAAATTTTGAAACATTTTATTCCAATAAACCATAAGGTTCGATTATGGATAATCCCATCCCATTAAATCATGTCCACTTCCTCTTCTTTTTCCAAAAACACTACCTTCCAAAACCATTCTTATATTTAATTTTTGAAGACCCCTTTTACAATTTTAAAAATCCAATCCATACTTTAAAACCCATTTTTACAATTCTCATACAAGTATTCTAAAAAAAATCAGAATTCAAGAAAGGTCCTAAAAACCCACAAAAGGGAACTAGTGTCGGTGGGTGACTTGACCATATGGTTGGCGACCATATGTCAAAAACAACACTAGCATAAAGAGACATATTAGGACCATGCCCCGGATCCACATGGATTTTCAGGCCCTGCGAGCTCAAAGAGGCCATTAGTCATACTCCCCTTGTCATATCCCAATAGCAAACAATCAACAAGAATAAAGGAAACTAATAATACTAGAAATCCCGTGGAAACTCGAGGATCAGAACGAGCAAGAGTTCACGACGCTCTTCCCGCACTTACCCATCAAGTACCAACAATCCTACTCCATCTACCTTTACATTCCCCCAAATAACAAGGGTTCTCTAAAAATAAAGGTCTACTGAGATCCAACCTCCTCTAATACAATTTTGTCATGAACGAGCCCGAGTCAACCCTGAACCGATCACAAGGGACAGCCCGCGACAAGTCCCGAGACGCATTCTCGATCCTTCCGGGATGGAGACAGGCACCAAGGTAATAAATAGAGTACAAAATGGAATTATTTATACCATATATAAACAATCAAACAAACATCAGAATGAAATGGACAACCCAAAATACATTTAAATAAAAACTGAACTGAACATTATTTATACAAGAAACTAAAAGTACAACTAAAATATCAACTCAACTAACCAAACCTGATAACCAACTAACTCCATGTGACATCGCTGGTCACTCTCCAACAAAATGATCACTCATCGCCCAAGGTGATTCAACTCAATATGAAACCTCCATAATGGATAAAAACAAAAGAAGACTATAGGCGTGAGGATTAGTACTCAGTAGGTTAGCCCGATATTCTATTCCCATTGAACATTCATTAAAATAAAAGAAAAATAAATTTGAAGTTTAAAATAAAATATATAAAGGTATGTTTTATAAATGAGGCCCCAAGATATATTAAAAATTTACTAGACAAAAAAAAATCATTTTTAATAAACAAAATGTTATTAAAAATTTTCAAAGAGGTGAAACTTTAAAATGAAAAATAGTTTTTAAGAGAGCTGCATTAATGAATTTTCACTTTTAAATAAATCACACACACTACTGAATTTACCAACCAAACACATTGTATGCTAATTGTTAGTACAAAATATCCAATGAGCACAAGACATAGGAACACCCCTAGGCACTAGTTAGTTGTGAGCCCTAAGTACCTCGTATCTCGGTGAAAGTAACCATAATAAATATTTGTTCTCGTGAACACAAGACACTAGTAGGAGAATTCCAATAACCTATTGGTCTCCCAACAACATCATCATAACATTTTATTTAGTGTTTTCATTCTCAAACTTTCTACGTGAAACAGGGGCCAAACCCCCACGGAATCACTAGCATACTAGTACACGTCCGCCCACCTAGATACTTGGGGTTCCCTTAAGTGCTCAATGAAGTTGCAGATATTATCAAATACACTTTACACATCAAAATTTCATTACCAAACCATAAAATCACAAATATCCTACAAACATGCTTCACATTTCTTTCACAAATCTATAAACCACAAAAAAGATTCGTAAAACAATTTCAAAGAGTATAACGAGGCCTTGCACATAAAATCCATTCAAAAATGCTCTTTTAAGGCCACAAACCCATAAATAACATAGGAAATCATATTTTTCCTCCCAAAACCCAATTAATAAATCATTTTAATGTACCATAAAGATGCCCCAAAATATATAACATGAAATACACATGGAAACCATTTTTACAAAAAAACAAATGACCAACGGGCCTATAAGCCTTTCTCAAAACTATCATTTGACCAGGTATGAATTTAACTTTAAATAAGGAGGTTTATACACACCATTTAAAGTAGAAAAATCCATTCATAAATCCCTTAAAACATTCAGGTTACATATTCAGAACACAACCATTTTTGTAATGATGTAAAATAGGTCATTTTCCGACAACTCGGGCCAAAACATGTTATAAACCAAAACGTATTTGTTTGTGAAACCAAATAAAAATTGTAAAACAATATGAGGTCCCAAAATACCATGTATAACTCTTCCAATTAATTTATACATCCAAACAAAGATTTTTTAAATCAAACATAACACATAAAAAGAAAATGGGCAATTTACCAAAAATAAGACATGCCCTTTTAATGAAAACAATTTATTTTAAGCACTTTACAAGGAATAAAACACCAATTTCATGCTATATTTTATACAAGATACTACAAAATATTAAAAATACCATAAAACTGGTTCTAAACCTCACAAAATAGTTTTAAAAGATAGTGGAACATTTAAAAAAACACTTGGTGTGCACTTTTTTGACAAAATAACACTACCTTTCACAAAACAAGGATTAAACAGCAATTCTTTCACACCAAGAAAATTATCAAAATGCTGAAAAATAATAATAAACCTATATATAAGATTAAAACAATAATAAAATTATTAATATTGAAACTTAAAGGAATGTGACAGGGATATCCTACCTCAAATCCTTGGCGTAATGGAAACGCACACCCAATATCACCATCCTTAGGTTTACAAACCCTAAACCTATGACGACCAGACCCAAACGAACAAAAACCCAATAAAAAATCATTTAATAACATAACAATAGGTCTAAAATGACTATTTGAGATTATAAAAGCAATAAATAATGAATGGAAGAAGAAGATGGATGATAAAGGAGAAGGAATCTTACCCTTTCAACTAGGAAACTCATCATATTCCATTATATCTACAAACATAGAGAAAAGGGAATGGGTTGGAACTTCTTGTAGAGGCCTATATGGTCTATAAGAACCAGGGAAAGATGATTTGTGGGAAAAAAACACGAATTGAATGAATTATGTATGAAACAATTTACCTTCTCAATTCTAGATCATTTGAGAGACATTGAGAATATTTCCCTAATCCGAGACTCATATGAGCTCCAAATAGGTAAAATCGATAATGTGGGTTAGGATAGGGGTATTAGATTCGAGTGGGAGGTAGAATCACTGAAAAATAATAAAAATTTGCTCTGATATAAAAGAAACAATTTATTTTTTTAAACTAGAAATTGGCCCATGGGCTGGCCCAATACCTAAATAAGTAACCCCAATTCACGATGCTTATGAATTTATAAGGGGTATAAAGGAAATGGTAGTTTTAATATGTCAATGTAAGAAAAGTGGTAAGTACAATGAGTCAAAAATGATAAAAAATGAATGAGTTATAAAAGAAAAAATATATGTTTTTAAATCTGGAAATGGGCTCATAGTTGGCCCAAATCATGAAGTATCCACCCTTTCTCAAAAAACTCATAAACAAGCAATGGAGAACCCAAATTAGGGTGATTAGAAATATATGGTAGTTCAAAACTCAAAATTAATCTCACCCATCTCTCAATAAAATGATCGATAATTTCAATGAACCGGATCAAAACCATGAAATGTAATGAAAAAAAAACAGATTTGACACATATCATATTGAAAATGATATTCATCTTTCTATATTTGGCACTGTCAAATAAAGAAATATTTATTACCAATAATAAGTTTATATATTATTTTTACCCCACAATATCATTTCAATGGAACCCATAATTAATTGTTCAATGTTTATCCTTGACATAGTTATTCTATATCATTTTCTTTTTTTGAATACCTCATGTCACAATTTGCATCACCGTCATTCCCTATTCTAGAGGTGTTGAGAACCATTAGCTCTAGAACCCCATTTTGGTTGTCATATCATACCCCTGTATTTGGTCTAAAAACTATAAAATTATAATATGTGAAAACCAATATAAAATATTCTATAATAGAATTTGTATCTCTATTCACCTCAAGATTCCCCTTTCCCTAACTAAAAATGTGTCTCCCTCTTTGGTCCTAGTTGTGAAAACTCAAACTCTGTCAATATTTGTTTCAATCACTATGAACAGAAAATAATCGAATGAATCTAATATGTTCTATAATATAATTTATATTTTTGATCATTTTGAATAAACATAATCCTTGATATTTTTATTAAATACCTTTATGTTTAAAGATGTGTAACCTTAAACCCCTAAACAACTGGTAAAAATTGCATAAATTTTAAATGTACTCATAAAGGGTGACATGAGAAAAATTCAAGTCTTATCTCACTATTAATCCCCCATACAAGGGTTAAGAAAAGGTTTGATGATAAAATGAATATGGCACAAAGCTTATATGGTCCACCATATGGACCTAGAAAAAACTAATCTATGATTTTTGGACCTAGTAATTTGAATAATGTTATACAGGGCCTTTCAAATTCTCCCTAGTATTCATGTTCAGTAAATTTTATACAATATCACTTCACCTAGATAATGTGTTCAATGAATCATGGAATAACATTTAGTGTTGTCAAACCCCTATTAAATATCCATTTCAAAAAAATCCACTTAGTTCATTAAGTGTATAAATCATTAATAACTTTTCAAGGCTATCAGTAAATATCAGATTTATCTCCAAGGGAAACCACTTCATGGTAATGATGTTCATTTCATTATATTCATAACTTCCAAAAAAATTAACATTTTATCCTATGTATAATATCATATAATCCCCATTTTCCTCTAGAAACATCACACCAAAACCCATCATTCAAATTGAGTCAATAGTTATCCCGATATACTTATTTCATTCCATCATTTTCTGATTCAAAATTTTCTTGTTACAATTTTCACCTTCTATGAAAAAAATATTCATGTGGATTTTAATGCCCTTAATGTTATATCAATTTTAAAATGAATAATATTTTATTTTATTTTTGAACTATAAATTGGTCCCAATTATTTGAACCGAAACTACGTGAAATGATGGTACGAGCATAATAGACTTATAATATATGCATCCACCCATGGTATGCATAATACTATAATTGATATCCTCATTCATATTGGGGTTTTTATGGCCTTGATAAATGGACTATCTCATAATTTTTTGTCCAAGCTATTTGATCATAATATTTAGCAAAATTTAACCCAAGAATCCTGACACTAAAATACATGTACCTTCCATTGAGGTTATCTATATTAGTGGTAGGGGATACTCATTCGAAAAAATTATCCTTCCCCTTACCACTACATAAATCCTTGAATATTTTAGAAAATTCTACTAAATATTAAACAATTAAAAAATTGGTATGGATTTAAGATCCTTGGAAGTTCTTTGATAAGAGACATACCACTAACAAGATTGAAATACTTCAATGGGAATTCCAAAACAATTCATTTCTCTTATCTCAAGGAATCCACCATGTATTTCTTATGAAAAATAGTGCATTCGAAAAGGAAGAAGTAACAAAACAATTTTGGATAATGTTTTCAATGGGAAACCTGATAAAAATATGAGATCCTTCCAACTATTATTCCACCATCCAAGGCTTATGAAAATGTTAGGTGAAAAATAAATAATGATTACGGGGTCATCCACATAACCCTAGAAAAATAAAATCCATAACTAAAAGGTCCCTTTACCTAGAAATAATAATTAAATCACAACTCTATTTCCCCCTTATATCAGTAAACATAATCCATGTGAAATTCATGAAGGTGTATTATCCAGGCACTCAATCCATTTTGAACATTTTAACTCTCATTCTAAGACTCCACTTCTTAATTTCCATAATTATTAATCACTAATATCTCTTATTAAAATTTCTTAATAGTATTGTGAGGTAATGGTTCATATTCCACAGTATCTAGCCAACCTATACTCGTATGAATGGACATATCATAGAGGAAACCAAATCTCATATCTTATTGGATAATATTATCATACAGTGAGGGTAAATATGACTATATCTAGTCTCCCTATATAAATCAAAGTGATCACACATAGGGGGGATCCATGTCCCGAATTTCATTCTCTCATGGACACACCCCCTTATGGTCATGGTATGTGGGCCACCATATCTAGCATGCTTGTATCCATCTAAGGGAACATGTTTAAGAGATAATTTTTTACAATTATTTCTTCATTTTATCGTGAAATAGGAAGTTATGAAATACATAATCCATTTCCATGAAATATTCATGTGGATATTTTAATTTTAGATATTTCCCAATATATTTTTCATAGAATATCATGGATTGATGATCAATGTGAGATATAATATTGATAACAATTCAAGGATAAATAATTATAACAACTCACTAAAAATAAATGAAACATGTATAAACTAGATTCTACTTTTATATCATAAAAAATAATAAGGACGAAGGAATTTGAAGGTAAATAAAGGCTATGAAAAAATCCATCAAGATGTGATTTTTATGTTAGTTGAAACCCAATGGGAGGAATTTATTGATTTCTATAGGATTACCCACTTGTATGCTTTGAATTTAGCAATTGGATACATATATTTGAAAAACATAGAAAATTGTGGAATATATATTTGGGTGTACTCCATATTGATTATTTATTATGATAAATTTAATCCTATTCTTATTTTGTAAGACATGTGTTCATCTATCTCTATGGTAAGGTTATCCATGAAGTCTTTATGTAAAAAATCTTCTATAGCTTACTGATTCGTATCATTATAATCCCTTTACATAGACTCCACTCAATTATTCATTAAATTAAAAGAGTAGAGGTTGTATCCCTATATTTCCAATTTTTCTCAAGCTTCATATATTAAAAAAATGGTTGGGTATAAGTTATGGTAATCAATGACCATTGTTCCTATGAAAATGAATATTTTGAAAAGATAATAAACATTACTCCCCATATCTATAAATGGATATTGAGTGACCATAGAAGGAATATTATTCCTTTCTCCCTAATGTGTTAGTCAGTTCATGGTGGACGCCTATGCTCTAGGATTTACTTCATTCTCTGAAACCTAGATATAATCTGGGATGAGGTTGTTAATTGGGAAGGTCTATCCAACTAACAAAAACAAAATTAGAAATGAGTGTAATAATTTTGGTCCAAGGGTATCATATTTAAAGGGATTTTAGTTTGAAGGGATTTCATAAACATGGGAAGTGGAAGATACCTCCATAAATTCTATATTGAATTCTTTGTTTGGAGGCTTGTAAACCACAATGACACATTTAGATGTGAGGGACTCTCCTTCATTAGTTGTGGGACCCATATCGATAATTTTATCAATCCACTCTCAATCCTCCAAGACCTCCCCATTATAATGGAAGTGTGGTCTATATTTTCATGGATTAAAACCTCTAAAGTTTTCACCTTTATAATGTAACACCAGAAGATTTTAGAATAAATTTCATCAGTAAATAAATACAATACTGAAAAGATTATTTCAAGGAAAATCAATTTTAAATAAACCCCAATAATTTTTTTTATTTAATATGTTATAATGAAAGACAAATATTAATACATTATGATAATTAAATAAATACCTTATAAGGTAATATTTAATTGAGATATTTTATTATAAAAAACTATATATTTTTTTACATAACATATTTTCCACTTATTTTCCTTTTTCATGTGTATATACTATCCATGTATATCCTTATATTATACATTGGATCCAATTAATGTTTTTAAAAGATCCATAAATTTTTATCCCACTCAAATGATTTTGATTTAAAAGATACTAAAGTTGTAAGGAATTTTTTTAAATCAAATCTTAGTTATTTGAGTTATAATGATTCTTCTTGAACTTATTTGTTTAATGTTTTGTTTATTCAACACTAAGAAATTATGATAGATTAATTTTCATTTATATTCTTGTAAAAAACTATTTTAATTAAAGTATTCTTCCATGATGAATTTCATTCTTATAAAAGAATAAAATAGTTAATAATGATTCCCATCCTCTTCAATAAGTTATTCTGATAGCATTTCCATATTAATTTTTCCTTCCAATGTTATATTTTTATATTTTGAAATACAAATATATTTTTTTCATCCTATTATTTCTATTTACCACATATTAAAAGGATGTTTTGTTACCATTTTCACTATGTAGGATTTAATAATGGAATTTTATTATATTTAAAAGTATTTTCCTTTCATGATCATATTCTTAACTTCCACAAAAAATTTTCTGAGAATAATATTTAACTATTAATAAATTCTCATTATTTGGATAAAATTTAAAGTTATAATTAAAAAAACATTTCACCTTTTTGAAAATGTTTTTTAAGGGATTCCTAACATCACCTTTTTATATAAATGTTAAGAGGTATTCTAAAATTAATTTTTATGATTTTTCATCAATTTTACTATTTATATCAAAAATATCAACCTACTGTTGGGTTGTCATTTCTTATTAAGCCGGTAAATACCCTTATGGAATACTAATTTTGGTTGATTGAGTATATTGTAATAAATGATCTAGTTCTTGAGGACATTTTATTTTATACAACTATAAAATGATACAAAACCCATTTTCTTTTTAGGATTTCTTCATTGTACAATATATAATTTAATTTAAATGGAAACAATGTGTATATATGATCCATATTTTATTGTTCGGATCCTATATCACCCTTTAATAAATTTATTAAACTTTTACATCTCATGAGGTAATGTATTTGTGCATCTGTATAATGGTGGATATGTTATATTAAAAATATTTAGTGTGGGAATAATTTCTATTAATCTATGTTAATAATTATATTCATGTGAATAGTTTATATTAATCTATGTTCACAAGATTTTGATATAAAATTATTACTATTATAGTATGTTCGCTATACTATACATGGGCATAATTGTTGTAAATCTATGTCCGCAGGGCTATGCATGGGTATAATATCTATTAAGCTATGTTCACAAGACCATGAATGGATAAAATTATAGTAATGTTTTTTCAAATGACTATTATAGGATATAATTTTATTTACAATATATTTATTATGTCATAATTTCTATACTTATTCTTATTCCACATTTATTCTCCATATTTCTATGTTATGAACCATGGATTAGTTTCATTATCGCATGTTTGAATACTATTATGCAATGGAATCTATTTGATCACCTAATATCACAAGTATATCTATTATATTTCACTCTTAAATCTTATTAATCTATGTTCCTTTTAATAAAATATTTCAACCATGATCATGTTTACTCAAATTCATTAATATCTAACCCTTGGTTACATGTTGATTGTTTTCCCTTACTGATAGTTTCAGATCATTCTTATGTTTTATATTCCCCTTATTATGAAGATGGTTATAACCAAGGAGATATATATAATGGGACCTTTTATGTAATGATTTTAGATAAATGTTTACAATTATATGAAATATATTCTTTATATGGATAGTATAAAATGTTTCTAGGACTTTATGTTCTAGGATTGTGCGATAGTTTCTGAGATGTAAAATTTATATTCTTCATATATATGTAATATTTTATTGAGTTGTGTCACTTGGTATTAAAGTAAAAAATTATAATATTTTTTTATTAATCGATTCATTAGTGGGGGTCTAGTCCACCTTAGGTATTATTTAATCCATGTCCTAGAATATTATGTGTAATGAATAATTAGATCTTTGATTGGTGGAAGGGTAATGAAAAAAAATATCTATCCATGTTAAAATAAAAAAAATTGATTAAGTATCATCAGAAGGTACACACCACACTCTTCTTGGAATGTATACAAACATGCCTGTTATATGAACTGAAGTTGGTTCACAAGCCTGGATAAACAATACGTATCATAGATGCATTGTAACATGCTATAAGTTTTACATCTTTCATTACAATTCTATATGAGAGGATGAAAATTGATTCAGTGATACTCAAAAACAAAATTCCAATTAGAGTTTCAAATAGGATTTAGATGAATTGAGATAGGTATACTATGTAGTAGTATAACACATAGGAATCCATGTATATTTTTCATAAGACCATAATTTCTATTAATGGGGGGTCTGTAGTTGAATTTAGGAGACAACATTTTGTTCCTTAGTATGTATCCATTAAGTTGTACAACCATCCAACTGTGTAAAATTTTAATTGGGATTAAGGCCTTATGAGTTGCCTTTCCCATTTGATCTTGGAACATCACCTGATACAACCTCTCAAATTTTGGCATAAAATGATTCAATATTACCTCAAATTCTAGTTATGTGATGATCCCAATGGTGGATTCGATCACCTTGTCTTGAGACCAGTGATGTAGAATTCAATTTTTTGTCAATACCAAAATACAATTTATCCTTTCAATACTTGAATTATATTACTTATTATTCTCTTCTCCTTGAAAATAAATACAATGGTTTATTTAGGTGTTCTCATTTAAACTTGTCTATATTAAATTATACATTTCACACTTATCTCAACATAAATAATAGAACGAAATTCTTTCTTAAATTAGTCATATTTTATTAAGTTGACTATAAGTCAACATGTTCTAAACCCATGTAGAACAAAATACTGATTTCACTTAAGAATTAATGTTTTCCCTAAAGAATATTTATCTTCGATACAATCACCATTCTCATTAAAACTATTTATTTCTAGTGATATACAAGAATATTTTTCAAAATATTTCCTGAAAACATCTTAACAAACACATTAATATATTTCAAGTGCATAAAATATTACACCCATATACTCATTTTACTAATGATCCATCACTCTCCCTTAGAGAAATAGCTTGACATGATTAAAAAGTTGTTCAAGGGTGATATAAATACATTAGTATCGGTGTATCTACCCCATAATAGATAAATTCCACTCATCATCATATAAATTGGTTAACTTCATAATGAACATAACATACCCTTCAATTCACTACATGTTAGTTAATATTTAATGATTAATTGAATAATGAGGGGCCTCAAATGTTTTATAGGTTATATTAGGGTTAAAAGTTTCCTCTCAACCATTACTCCATATGCTTCTTCTTAGGCATAGCTTTGGATGAGCCATGATTCTTAGTTTTCTTAGAATGTATGATTGATTGTTTAACATCTACTGACACTTATAATGTAGATGTCTTTTCCTCTTCAGTACTAGAATAATGGTTTTGTGATTTCCCCATCTTCTTCATGATCACTTCATAGAATAATAGAATTTCCATACAATGTTTTATGATAAGTCTAGTTTTTTCATACCTTTTACACTTATAAATTTTCATGTGATTATTTTTAGATTAATTCTAATCAACAATAACTTATTTAACTATCACATCATTATTTATTTTTTCCCTAAAAATCATTTTCTCTTTATTTATTTCTTTATCCATGGATAATTCTTGGTTACTATAAAATTTTTCATTTTTTACCATATTTTCTCATTTTCATTACGAGGTACCTCACATGGTGAGATAACTATGAATTTTCTAGAAACATCACCTTATGGGACACATATTCAACAAAATTCATTCATGAAATAAATTTTTTAATGTTTTTATAGTTTAGATTATGTCTTGGTCATAATATTTTCATAATGATAGTCTGATCTCATATTTTTAGCATTTATACCCAATAACTCATGCCTCGTTTCTACTAGTGACATGATATACCATATTTAATAGTATTTTTAACAAAAACACTCCACAATGGCAACCATAGTATCTAAATCTTGTTATTTTTTGTTGATTTTAGTTCTTCACTAAAAATATTAGTTTTGTTATTTTCAAAAACTGTGGATGGTTCTTGTTGGTTGGAATCCGTCTAACTGAATTATTCCACCCTTCCTTTATAGAAGATGATTTCTCAATTATTATTTTGGTCTATCCAAATATATTCCTCTAATAAAATAATATAATGTTAAAGATAGCATATATAGATTGAAACTAATTAAAGGTAGAAAAAACTTGTCTCTCTAATCCTTTATTCTTAGTAGCTTATGATGATTTGTCATTACGTTCAACTCCACATGTAACGTTTATATTCAATTTTTAAAATAATAATGATCTGAAAGATTAATTGATCAGGCCTTAGATAATTATACCTCTTTTTTAAAATAATTTCACATAGATCTGTTATAATATTTTTAAATTTAACTTACTTCAATATTTTTTTTATTTTCTATAACATGTATTAGTACATACTTTCTATGTTCTTCCTTTCCAAATTTTTATTATTCAATAGTTTTCAAATATCCCTTTAACTGAACTATCCTCATATGTTTTTATTTTATTTTATTAATATATTTCTCTTCTTTTTTAAGACAATCTTTATACTCAATGGTGGTTTTATAAATTTCTTTCTTCAGCCTTCTCTTTTATTTTTTGAGTTGTATATTTTATACATTAGTGCCATCCATATTATATTTTAGCATATATTTGTGTTTATTTATATCATCAAAATTTTTACCTTCAAACGTGTCATTATATTTCTTGGATTTTCCAATAGAACACATACTATTCTTAAAAGATCTTCCATATATAGACTCACTAATTGTTTATGAAAATTCATCCATTTTTATCCTTATAAAATTAATATTAATGGAATTGAACCTATTAATTTATTCTTAATCTTCTTTTTCTGAGACATCTTATCTATTTCATCTAATTGTGTATCTACTACCTTCTTCTTTGGACTGTTATACAAAAAATAAAAAATTATATGGAAATTCCATCAATTGAGTTATTGTTTTCGTTTCCTTTACATCTACCCATTTTTAACAATCTTGTAAATAAGGTCATATTTAGATTTATTCCTTCTTCAAATTCATAATCATAAGAACCACTTAATTTTGGCTCTTTGATTATGGATTTTCCTTTTATTATGGCTTCATAGTTTATATCATATCTATCATTATTCTTGAATGGTGGTAAATTTTTCAAATCATATTTTATGATAATATTATGATGTTTATCTAATGATAAATCTTCTAAGTAGTCCCGAACTAAAAACATTAGATCAATTCAATTTGGGGAATTTTCAATTAGCTTATCCACTATAGTAAAATAATATATAACCTCACAAAAACCATATATATCATTGATAATTTCATTTACTCTTATATATTATTCATAAATAGGTTTATATTGCCTCATTTTCATATCCTCAAACATTCTTCTCCAGATTCTTAACTAAGCTTATTTGACTTTAACATTGCTTTTGACTGCATCTCAAATTTTCACAGATATCCTTGGATGCTTGGAGACCCATAACATGACTATATTTATTTTTTGATAAATCCATCATGATTGAATTTTTATCCTTTAAATATATTTCCATGTTCTTATTTTATAAAGAAAAAAATCATAGGATCATTTTAATCAAATGGTGGAAATCCCACAGTTGTTTCATCTCTCATTTTTACTAAATGTGAGAAGAGATATGGTATCATTATATTTCTCTGGCCATGATAGATATCACCATTTAGTGTGGGAACACCCCCCATGTTTACTAAATTAATTTTCTCCATCCTCAGTAGTCTTCTGGATATTTCAAGGGAAAATTTACCATAGATTTTTTAGAAGAATGAATTTATATTATATTTATTATTAATAAATGCACAATATGATTTGTAAATTACTATAAGATATTTGAAATAGAGAATCATGGAAAAATAAGTTTTATTTTTAGGGCCATGAAAAAAAATATAAAATTTTGATCTAGAGTTTTGAAAGGGATACTTTAAGTATTGAGAGTATGGTTGTATGTTTGTATTTAATATGATATATTTAACATAGAATTTTTATTTATGTTTAGAAAATAATTGGCCAACCATCAAAGATACAAGGGCCTTCTCATCATAATTATTATGGTAGCTAGCACAACCACAAGGGAGATCTAGCTCGAGTAGCTCACATAACACCAGGATATAGAACCCAAAAAAAATATATAGAATCTCTAGATAGAAGGTTAGTGTTATGTGGAGCATTGAAATCATGATACATAATGTTTTCAAAAATATGAATATAATACTATACATTCAACCGATTTTATTATAGCCATCAAATCAATTATGTTGTGTCATCTTCTTCCCTAGACATAACATAAAAATCTCAACATAGTTGTGGAATATTTATATGCCTATCACAATGATGAATCTATTCTCATTATTTAATGATCAAGATATTGAGTACAATAAAATGAGTTTCTATTTAGGCAATCATTGTATTTCATGCAGTGTTTATTCAATGAAGCGTACATTACTGAATGAAAAAAAAGTTGTATAGTCCATTTTGTTCATTCTAAGAACATGAAAATATTCAAGCATTAAAATGAAGTGCATGTGATTATTATCACTTGAACATAAGAGTTATTAACTTAATAAAATATTCCATGATTCTCAACTTGATGTTGATTCTATAAATAAGGAATCCCATGTGAGAATATTTCCAATGCTGAGATTTTCAAAATTTTAAAACATTGAATGATATCACTTATTTATTGGGATTTTGAGATGTTAAATATCATGGGATAAGGTTATAGATCTTCAAATATTATTATTGATGTATTGTGAAGTGTAAAAGCTACTGCCATTCAGTATTTTTTGTTCTCTCATTTTCAAAGTGAATTAGATAATCTTTTGCTACTTTGACTGTATGAAGGGAATAAGATTCCATGAATATTTCTTTTTTTGTGAAGAATAATACCTTGTACAAATTTATTGTGTGAGGGAAAGGATATACTATTGGCCTTAAGTTATATTAACACATACTCGATATATTTCATGAATAAACTATGTCTAATTTATGTGAATCCATACTAATATTTTTGAGTGATAACTTTAATGGTCTAATTTTTAGATAAACAATATTTGACATCAAATCCCATTAAGGATTTTTCATGTACCATTTACATGAAGTGGATTGAGATACATATTATCCTTACATTAAGATTGTAATATTGATGAATAAAATGTGAGATATACAGTATATAAATTCTATTTTGTTGAAGGAGAGTGTAATTATTGCAAAGAAAGTAGTTCATGAATTCATTCATTCATGCATGAATAAAGATTCACTTGAGAAAAATTGAAAAGTGATAAATACATTGAGATAACACATAAAATAATAAATTGAGAAATATTTTGTGTCGTAGAGTTTCTTATTGTGAATAATGTGGATTTTTTATACATACATGAAGAGTGAGAACTAAAAAGATATATATATTGTGTTTATAGTGTGGATCACATGAACACATTCTGGTGATGTCAGGATTTCATTTGTGGAAGGAATAATTAAATACCGAGCATTTATTTCATCAAAGAAACATATCATATATAGGTGATAAAAATATTTTTGCAAGATCAGTCACTCAAATTTATTATATAAAATTCTTATTGAATTTTTATATAAGCTATTGTGACCCCACATGCTCATGGAGGGGGATCACCAAAAGATATTTCTACAGTGTATCAATCAATCTAATGAAAAATACTTGGTCTAGGGTATAACTAGTTTATTGATGTTTGTGATTGTGGGTGTATAACCAATCACTACGTTGGAAGGTTCAATTGGGGGGTATAAACCACGACTAAAGGTGGATTGGAGTATGTGGTGATATCTAGTTTTTGATTCAGGACTTAACCAATTTAATTTTGTAATCATCTTATAATATCAAGGAGAATATTTATTCTGTAGACTAACCAACACTAAAACGGGTAGGTAATTGTATAGAACCTTGTAACTATAAGAGCATTTGATCAATGCCTAAAGAATATAAAGATGATAAATTAAAATTAATGAATTTTTAAAAATAAAAGGTATCAGTAATTCACCCCTCTTAATGATCTCACATTAATCTGACCTCAACACCCAGATATGAGAATTTTGAGCTTTTACCAACCACCCACTATGGAAGATGAATATAATGCCTTCTAGTTGAAGGTTTGGTCTTAGATCCAACATGAATTGATAACCCAATCTTGTGTATTTAACATTATCCAAAATAAACTAATATATGATATGGGACCCACTAGCATGATTTTTAAGGCGTGATATTTGTTTTTTCATCTTTGGTATTAACCCATGGGGGTGTAAGAATATCATGATCCATGTGATTAAAGGGATATTAAAATATGGAAAGGCTTCTTTCTTCATATCCTTCAATATTAGAAAAATTAATCACCTTTATATGATTTTAGTTTTCTCTATGTTATCCATAGTTTAATAAGTCAGAGAAAATCATCATAAATATTACTTAGAATTGGATTTCACATAATTATATAGATTTACCTAAGGATTACTCCACTTCTCTATATAGAAGATAGAATGTGTTACTCTCAGGGAACCAATGTCTATAAAAATATATAATAAGTTCAATTAGATTCTATATAAGGAATTTGGAAGTTTACATATCCAAAAAAACCCATAATCTCTTAGTTTATTTTCAAACTCAATACATTCTTGATCCATTCGATATGACTATGAAAACTTCTCAATGAAATTATATGTTGGTTGAATATCTTATAGAATACCCCATACTACCTTATAAATTCGTAAAATATATATACTATTGGTTGGGTATAAATAGTGCTCATCACTCACTACTACTTGATCCTAGATCATACATTGTAACACCTCATTGATATGCACATTAATGATTGGGTCATTAGTAGATATGTTCTCCAAGAAAATTCCATGTGGTGACATGATTAATAATTTAAGAAGGTGTATTCTTATTCCTATTTTTGTTACATTTATGGGAATGATAAACCAATATAATTAATAATGTGTAGTTGATTAAAGATGGTTTATGTATATTTGGAAGCATATTATAGCTTAGCATGACAAGACATTGTTTTGAGACATTAACATTATTAACTATTTTCTCTAACCTAAAAGAAACATAATTGGATATATTAGTGTTTAAGGAATGATCCATAATTTCATTGAAAGTGAATTAAATAGATTATCAATAATATGAATTTAAATAAAAATTTATATAGGTGAAGATGGTGTGAGCCTGAAAACAACTGGGTAAAAATTTTATAAAGGGAAAATTTTATCCCTACTCTCATCACCCAAGTTATCATCCCCATGTTACATCACCTAGTGCCTCAAATTAGGTTAATTTACCCAAATGGTGGATCTATTAAGAACTTGTACATTCCAATAAAAATCATTCTAAAAACATTGTGAAGTGGAAAAATGTTGTTCTTACCTTAGGTATAATGAATGACTTGAGTAGAGAGATAGATAGAGGGAGAGATATATATTTTTATTATGATATTTAATGAGTGGAAATGGAGTGTATACACACTATTTATAGGGGATCTATGTTATATACCCTTGTATTATTCACACCCCACAAGTAGGTATTAGTTTTCCTTATATTCTCAAGTAGTAGCATGTCTGGCACATTATCCTTAAAACTAAGTAAAAAATCCTCCATAGAATTAACATTCATGTTATTACCACATTTTCCAAAGAAATATATCCCACTAATTCAAATTAGATCCAATTTTGAGTGGTATGGGTATTTTATTATGATCCTTTTTTATGAACGATGAAATCCTTAGTTGGGATGAAAAGACCTAGTGATGAGATCTATCAATAGTGATAATTCCCTGGTCAATTCACCAAATTCATCAAGCATGTACCTAGGTCACTTAATATAGGTCCTTAATTGTGAACATACTTGTATCATATTCGTTATAAAAAATTTTATGACTGACTTTTGTGTGAATATTTCACTGCCACCCCCATCTCACAAACCATAAACATGCAAGTGTCACATTCCCTGGTTCTTGCATCAACCACCATCCCTAAACATCCTTAATGCACATTTAAACACATATTTTATAATAACAACACTCATAGGGGTCCCCATTTTGATACACACATGTATGAGATAAACCTATATAATCAAAGAAGACTATCCACAAATAAAATTCTTCATGTCACCTTAATGTAACATATTAAGATAAATAAACCTGAGGAAATAACTAAAATTCAAAGTAGTTGGGGTAGCTGATGGTTTAATACGTATATAGCTTCATGAATACACATTCTCCCATAGTTCACATATAAAATGGGTGAAGTAACACCATCCCAATGATCTATATTAGGGATAAATGTTACAAAATCATCCTAGAGTGTACTTCTAAACAACCACAAACCCATGTCACCCTGAGAGATCCATACCAGGGAAATAGTTTTCTAAAATCTTCTAAATAGTTCGAAACTTTTCCCAAACCTATAATAGGGTTCCATATTATCCCATTTAAATACTAGGGTGAACCCTCTCCTTACCCCATATTTGGGTGAATTTTATCCCTACCCTATAACTAGGGTGACACATTTCTCACGCCAACCAATAAGGTGCAATACTCACTCTACCCGATAATTATGGTAACACATCACCCACATTTCTATACAAGAGGGTCCTTCACCCAGGAACCCTACTAGGATCCCAATTTGTAAATTACATCATACAAAGGAATCCATTTTACCATGTCTCCTAATTGGGCACTATCCTATACCAATACATTTTCCTATGAAATTAGCTACCTAAGTCCCCTCCATGGAATTCTAAAATCCATAAATAGAATATTCACATTAGAATATTCCCTATTTACCATGTATTAGTTTATAAAATACTCATATTGGAAATATTACAAAACCAATTTTCCCATTGGGGTAGAAATGATCATATAATCACTCAATTATTAGTTCCCCTCTCAGTAGGATACTTTTGAAACCTCCACTGGTTCATGATTCCCAACATGGTTAACCCATATCAAGTATCCAATCATCTATAATAACCTGTAGACCCTGTTTTACCACTAAATGGGCTAGGTATATATTTTGGTACTCTTATTATGAGTAATACCTAACATACAAGCTTAAATTGAGTCATATTATTTGTTAGGCATCTCTAGAAAACATGCATGTTTGGTTCCCCTAAGCACTTGTTAGACGGTCCATGTATAAGACCCAACCTATTAATCATGGGTCCATAACCCCCATGTGTCTAGTTTTCTTTACTTTTCCAACCACCAATCGATAGTAAGTGGAAAAATCTAGTTCACATAATAGGTTTAAGTTTTAAATTATCCATATGATGGGAATATCATGGTTAAGCCCCAAGTAATCCTCATTTGACCATATTCTGAGTAAAAACCATCAAAAAACACTATATTCTCCAAAATTAATATTTAATTATTGAGACGTATTCTATAACACTCCAATATTTTTTATGCCTCTTTTTAAATAAATTAAATGTCTTTGAAATCTTATATTTCATAGAATACCGAGATTAAAAAAACTCCCGAATAATATTTTTTTAACACGAATAATATAAACTAGAAAATTAATTGGTGAGTGTGAATGGGATTAACTATAGTATAAAATATATATGAATTTAATGTTAAAAAAAATATTTATGCTTAGTAAATAAACACACAATGTTTAGTAAATTCATTTTGTTCTTCAAATATATGTTTTCTTTAAAAAGATATTATTATTGATTTATTTTAGAAAATAAATATAATTAAATATTGAAACTATTACAAAACTTATTTGATAAAATGAAAATAATTTTTGGATTTATAATGTCAAAATTATTTTAGGATAAAATTTTTATAATCCTCTGAAAAGTTAATTTTTTAAGTGAATAGTAAAAAATGCTGATTTTTTAAGACTCATTTTTTATATTTAAAATTAATTTTATTATTTTAAATTGAAATCAAAGTAAATAAATTAATTTTTAGTTATGTATAGTATAACTAATTAAATTAAAACAATATTTAGCATTATTTTGGTATCAGTCCATTTTTGGGATTAAAAATGTATTTTTTGAGAAAACTATTTTCTATTGTGTTTTGATGGTTTAATTTTAAATATAATTTTTAAAATTATTTATTTTTCAATTTTATAAATGGATACCATATTTGGAATCAGGAGTTCCAAATTAGGTTATAGGATTACTTTAATTTTTTATTAAAAAAAATATACCTTGTTAAAAAAAGGTTTGTCACAGTATAGGAAAGATAATATAGTGGGTTTAAGTTAAAAGGTAAAGGATTAAAATACCTAAAAAATACATCATTAAAGGGTTGTTTGATGTGTTTATCATCCTTAATTATTTATTAAAACATTAATTTTCAATAAAAATATTTGGAGGAAATTCTGCCCAAATGTGTTTGGCTGTAAATATAAAATAACCATTATTTAATCATTTAAAACCACTCATCCTCAAATAAAAATACCACTTATCACCACCGACTATATCCTCAAAAGAATTTAAGATATTAAACTATTTTCCAATAAATCTCCTCAAAACTCTCCAATTTAATACTTCGGATGGTATCTCCCAAATAACAATTCCAATTTCATTTTGTGGTCCTTCAAAAGATGTGATATTCAAGAGGTAACTTTCCCAAACAACTTCTCTTGAATTATATTCTATTTTTACCTTATAGTCACCTTATTCACCCATAAAATAATAATTACTCCAGTATCATGTATATACTATAAATTTATATTTCTAATGTAATATCTTATATCCATCTCTTTTCTTATCTCCTCTTATTCAATTAAATGAAACCATTTCCCAAATTATGGAAGTTAACCGTTTATATTGATAATGATTTTTCATTTCCAATTAACACCTTCAAGGATAGACATAATAGTATTATTATGGTTAAATAATATTATAATATATATATATACCTGTTTCATTTTCTATAACTAATATATATACATAATAATAAATAAAAAGAAACTAGTTCATGATGGTTGGAGAAACTTCCAAATTAAACTAAACATTTATCATGAGCATTTTATCAAATGAATCACCCTAATATCAAAAATAAGAATGATATATGGGACCATTTAAACTTATTGAAGTTAATTAATACCATTTCATTTCACTTATAATGTGTTATTTCCATTTATTAAAAAATCTACAACTATATACAAATGAAACGATCATTAAACCATGAAACAAACACACCTAAAACAATGAAAACAATGAAATATTATTAATTAAGGTGCGGTAATATTTTATAAAGTTATCATATAAGGCATTATAAATATTTTTATAGTTCTATAATTAATTAATAACATTATTTAAACCTTTATATGTAAGGTTAGTGTATGAAAAAATAATGGGAATCATAATGTAAGGGTTTCTCATCTCACTTTTACTTCTATGTGATATATGTCATATTCCCCATATTTTTTATTTTATGTGGACTATATCCTTACCATTGAAGTTTAGTATCCCAAATCACATTATCGTCATTATATTCAATTTTTTATTTGATTATTATCAATCCAATGGTTTATATGTTTCGACTGATTACAATTTTGTAAGGGATTTTTTAAATCAATTTCAATTCATTTGGTTAAACTTATACTTCTTTTATTATGATATTTTTATATTATATAGAAGATAAAATTTTATTATATCATGTTTTATTTCTACTTGTTTTAATTTTATTTACATCTTATATACATAATTAATTCATTCTGTTAATGTTTACTTCAATGATATGATATTTATAAGGGAATTTCTTTTATAAGTTATATTTTAAAATTTACAATTAAAATTTTCTTTTTCTTCCATGTCCATGATTTTTAGAATTATTTAAAAAATTTATTATTACCTTAGAATTTTTTAATTCCATTTTTTTCATGTTTTACTTTTTACATAGCGGTATTAAAGGATTATTTTTTTCATTTTCTAAATGAGGTTCATTGTGATGTTTCCAAAAAAATATGAAAGGAGTGTTTCTTAACTTAAACGTAATGGATGTCATTTCACGTTGTTATTATAGATTAATTATTTTATTTCTTACTTCTTAATATTAAAATTATCTTTCCAATGAATTTTTTCCTTTCATAGTTACATGACTCTTTAAAAATAAATTATTTAAAAATGGAAATTTTATTTTTTTCAATAATTATTTTAAGTGATCTTTCAAAAATATTTTCCATATAAGATAAATTTATTTAATGTTAGTTATTATTTTATGTGAATATTTATTAATTTTAATATATTTATTCTATTTAGGTTTGGTTTATATTTATTATTTAATGATATTTATAAAACCAATTTCTTTACCACGGGTTATGCTGTGATGAAATTTTTATGAAACCCATTTCTTTATATTCGTTCCGATATGGTGAATGATTTATGTTCTCACAGAATACATAGTTTTGGATTTAATTATGATATGGGTTAAACGTATATATTCTTCTAATTAATTGGGTAAATCTTTATATCCCATGATATAATGTGGGAAAATGTTTATGGGCTTGATCCACTACGAGAAACAGGTGTGTCCTGATCCACTATAGGAAACAGGTGTGTCCTAATCCACTATGGGAAACAGGTGGGTCATAATCCACTATTTTTATGTTCATATTAGTTAACCCTGACATATGAAATTTGTTTCAATATTTATGATGGTTTCACACTTTTCTGACATGATATTATTGATCATTATTGATTTGTGATGATTTATCACTCTTATAGTCCATGTATTTTGAAATGATAAAGTTTCTTCTATGATTATTTTATATGATCTATGACTAGTAGGGTATGAACCTAATAAGTTATGATCATGATTACATAACCTTATTATGATCTTATACTTTCATATGATCATGGATTTATATATCCTATGTTTATCCTTATTGGTCATTTTATCTCACCCTTTCTTGTGTTTCCATTCCCAAGGATATTAATAATAGTTTTAAGTATGATATGTAAAAAAGCATTCTTATTAGGAATTAATTAATGTAAGAGTATGTAGATGGTTTATTAACATGTTTTTATTATTCCAATTTTCCAAATACACTAAACCCTTATGGTTCTAGTGTATATTTTATGTTATGTAATAAATATTAATCTATTTTGAGCTAATATCTATGTATGAAATGAAACTGTTATTATAGTTGGTATCATAGAAATGTTTAGTTAACCTTTGAAAACTAGGTTGAGAAAACTGTAACAGGAATTCTTGAATAATTCTATATCTACGTTAAAATCCCAGATTTTTTGTGATGATCATGAATAACCTATGATTAATCCTATGGAGTCATATATTGAAATTTTATTATCAATTTCTCTTGATTATGTGGTTCCCATTATTATTATTATTTGTCGCACTATGATTTTGGGTTTTATAAAATGGTTTTAATTAGGATGATTCTTGTTAATAGCGAATATTATGGATAATGGAATGGTCTTCCTCATGATCAACTAAATGAAATGGTAGTGAAAAGGATAAACCATTTTATTATGCCTAATATGAAATCTCATAAGATGATTAATAATATCAACATTCGGGGGTTTCTTGACTCATATAATAAAATAAATATGGAGTTTCATGGTCACCACATAGGAAATAAAGTTCAATTTTCCACATGTGAATCATGTGGGAAGAGGCATCAATGATAATGTTTCAAATGAATTGGAAGATTATTTGGGTGTGGAAAATAAGGACATAAAGAAATTAATTTCAATGTAAAATTGAAAGGATCAGTTAACACGATGGATTAGAATAATTTTATTCTAAAGGAATCGTCAAAAATTAAATGTTTTAAATATTTAAAGTAAGGGTATTATGAAAATATATTCCCTAAGGGGGAAAATCATGAATATAATTGGAAATGTTGTAGAATTAATGGTTATATTGAAAATGATGAAGAGAATACATATGATATATGAGAGAAAAGAAGTGTTAAGGAATAAAATGATGCATCTTGGTTAATGGTTTAAGAATGAAGTTGAATGGTTTATTGTTAAAATTTAGTACCCATCTTTATAATGTTTTGGATTTTATTCTTTTGGAATGTTCATAAGAGTAACCATTTATGAAATCGATTACATTAAAATTTGGATGAGGTTATAAAAATTAATGTACTACATAAGAATATGAATATTTATGCGTATTGGATAACCTATTCTTACTATTTTATTATGATGGTACCTAGAGAAAAAAGGAATGCCTTTTTATCCCATTATTGATCTTATGATGCACTAGTTATTTAGGAATTAAAATTTCAACTTCTTATGATGGAGTAAGAAATAAATAATAAATTGATCAAGGAACAAACAAAGAACAAGATTGTATTTATGAAAGGAAATAAAGTAAGTATATATTATTAAATTATTTTTAAATAAAATTTATCCTCTTATCATAATTTTTGAGGAGATTATGGACATTTTTCTAACTTATTTGTTCAATGGTTTTTTAGTCCTTAAAATTATCTTTAATATGTTCTAAATCACCATCTATTAGTTTATTTGGATCATTTTAACCCTCTAAATACAAATTTTAATTTTCTAAAAAAAATTTCTTGACATAGAAACCATGTTATGCATTACTTTGGGCAACATTTAATTTTCAAACATTCCATTTTTAAAAGAAGATTTATTATTCATTTGTTTAATGTGGATGTATATAAATAAATTATAAAATGTAAAACATTTGTTGACCAAGTGATGAATTTTTAGGGAGGAATTAATTTTATGGGTGCTAGAATGAGACAACCCAATAGTTGTACATATTCCACTTTTTAAATAATGTTAATCTCTTCGATATCTTACATTGCACAAAACACCAAGCTTAAACAAACTCCAAAATATTTTTATTTTAAAAGGACTATTATAAAATTGATGTTAATTTGAAGAGTGTGAATAGAATTTACTATATTATGAAATATATATTAATATCTTGTGCAATAAAAATTTATTTATAGTTAATAAATAAACATATAATTTTATTAAATTCATTTTATTCTTAAAATAAATTTTTTCTTCAAAAATAGTTTTTATTACATTATTTGAGAAAATAAATATAATTAATTTTTGAAACTTTTAGAAAAATTATTTTAAAAAATGAACATTATTTTTGGATTCATCATATCAAAATTATAGTAAGATTAGTTTTTTGGAAATTTTCTTAAAATATTAATTTTTTGAGTGAATTGTAATCAATACAGGTTTTTATAAAAATATAATTTTCTTTATATTTTGAAGTCATTTTATGATTTTAAATTGACCTCAATTTAAATTAAATAAATATTAATTATATAAAATATAATTAATTACATTTAAATAATATTTATAATTTATTTTGGTATCATTACATTTTTAAGATTAAAACAATATTTTTTTTCAAAGAACTGTTTTTCATTAAGTTTTGATGGTTTAATAATAAATTTTATTGTGAAATATATGTGATTTTAATTTTTAAAAATTGATTATATATTTTGAATCAATATTTCTAAATTAGGTTATAATTTCATTTTCATTTTTTGGCATAAAAATTTACCATGGTAAAAAAAATATTTATCGCAGTATAGGTAAAATAATATAGCGTGTTAAAGTTAAAAAGTAAACGCTTAAAATAAATACAAAACCAAAATTTAAATTTGTAGATGATGTATTTATTTACCTTAAATATCCTTTATTAAATTTATTTCCATCCAAATTTTTTGGAATTAATTCCACCCAAATGTGGTTGTCTTTAAATATAAAATAATTATTATATAATCACTAAAAACTACCCTCCTCAAGTATATATACAAATACTCATAACCCCCTATCTTCTCATAAGACTTGAAGAAATTAAAAAATCTACAAAACCCCCTCCTCCCCACTCTCTCCACGGTTATGTTATGCTGGTATCACAGAATGACCAATTCTGTGTTCCATAATGGGACCTTCAAGGAGGAGATATTCAACAGAAAACTTTCTCAAACAACCTATCTTAATTTCTTTCATTTTACCAAATTATCTTCACCTTATTTACAAATAAAATACTAATAGATAAAATATCATGTAAATTTTATAATTTTTATTTTTTAATAAAATATCATCTATCTTCCCCTTTTCTTATCTCAACTTATTCAATGAAATGACACCATTGTCTTAATGATGGAGGTTAAGCCTCTCTATGGATAATGATTTTTCATTTTCCATAACCACCTTCAAGGATGGTCATAAAAGTATTTTTAATTTTTAATAAAATTTTAATAGGTCTATTATAACCTATTTCTTATTCTGTGAAAATTATATATACATTTTATTAAATAAAATGAAACTAGATCTTGATGGTCGGAGAAAACACCAAATTAAAATAAACATTTATCATTAACATTTTTTCAAATTAATCATCATAATTTAAGAAATAAAATGATATATGGGACCATTAGAACTTATGGAGGTGAATTAATACCATTCCATTTTATTTATGGCGTTTTATTTCCATTTTATGATAAAATCCATAATTATACACAAATGAACAGATCATGAAACAATGAAACAAAATCACCCAAAACAATGAAAATAATAAAATATTATTAATTAACGGGTGGTAAAATGTCATAAAAGTATCATATAAGGTATTATATATATGAATATAGTTCTAGAACTATTTAATGGTAATATCTAAATCATTATAAATGAGGTTTAATTAGGAAAAACTAATGGTAAGAATGTGGTAATTGTTTCTCATATCACTTTTACTTCTATGTGATATATGAACTATTCAAAACTTATTTAATTTGTGTGGTGTATATACTTCCCTTTGATATATCATTTAAAAAATATAATTAACTTCATGGTATTTACAATATTATTTGATAATTATTTCTTTTATTGGGAATATGATTCGACTGATTAGAATTGGGTAAGGCATTTTGTAACTCAATTTTCATTCCTTGGGTTGATCTTATACTTCATTGATTATCCCTATTAAATGTATATGTGACATAAATTTTTATTATCTTATATTTAGTTAAAAACATTAATGTGGACTTATATCTGATACACATAATATATTCATTTTATTAACGATCACTTCAATGATATGACATTTATATTGGACATTCCCTAAAAATAATATTTTTAAAATTTCTTTTAAAACACTATTTTTCATAAGTGTCCATGATTTCTATAATTGTTCCAGAATATATTTTTTAATATATATTATGAGTTTTATAGTCATTTTTATATATGTTTTTGTTTTAATAAAATGGTTTTAAAGGATTCTTTTTTTCATTTTTAAAATGAAGTTATTTATGACTTTTTAAAAAATACAGAGGGGGTGTTTTTTTAACTTATAAGACAAGATAAGATTTTACGGCAATCATCATGACTTAATAATTTGATGATTCATTTAAAATAATACAAGGTTCTATTAAAAGAAATTTTTCCTTTACTGGTGTGAATATCTTTAAAAAATGGAAATTTTTTTCTCAAGAATTATTTCAAGTTATATTTGAAAATTATTTTCCCTAAAAATAAAATTATTTTATGGTAATTATGATTTATTAGTGATATTATTCAAGGATTTTATCCTTAATTTCTTTAGTATTTGTTTATTTTTATGATGCAATGATATTTATGAAACCAATTTCTTTTCTATGGGTTATTATATGATGAAATGTTTATGAAACCCATTTATTTTCATGGGTTCTAATATGATGAATGATTTACGTTATTTTGGAAAGAAATTGTGTAGTTTTCATTATGTTATGGATTAGACCTATATTTCTCTCTAATTCATTAAGTAAATAATTGTATCTCATTAGATAACAAGGGGAAACAAGTTGGTGGACTTAATCCACTATTGGAAATGGGTGCATCCGTATCCACAATGGGAAAGAGGTGTGTACTCGTCCTTTATGTGGATGGTCTTGGTAGTTAATATTAACATATGAAATGGTTTTAAAGGTTTATGATGAACCCACACTTTTATGATATGATATTTTGTATGATTATTCATTTTTTTATTTCTAAATCTTATGGTCAATGTTTTTTGAAATTATAATGTTTATATCGTGAATCATTCCGATGATCTATGATAGGATAGGTATGAACTTCATAAGTTATGATCATTATCACATAACATTATTCTTATCTTATTCTCTAATATGATCATGGATTTATATCTCCTATGTTTATAATTATTGGTCATATAATCTTTCCATTTTATTATATTTCATTTTAATAGGATACGAAGAAAGGTACTAATTATTATATGTCAAAAAGGGTTCTAGTTGGGATGGAAGAAATGGGAGAATATGTATATGTTTTATGAACAAATTCTTTATGTTTCAATTGTTCGAAAGACACTAAACCTATATAGTTCATTTGTGGGTTTTTATGATAGGTAATGAATATTCATCTTTTTAGATGTAATATCTATGATATAAAGGAATGGGTCGTTATAAATTCCATATAATTTATCCATCCCAAAAGGGAAATAATACATGTGATTCTAACCAATACGAATCTTTCAATAAAAATGTCTAGGATGGAACTAAAAGGCATGCTCATGCATAAGTCTCACATCAACCATTTCTAGTCCACTTTCAAATGGAAGTCTTAGTTGTGAATAACATATTTCTTTAACATATAATACCAAAATACATTTTTTGGTGAAATAAAATGTCTTTAAAGAACTAAAACCAAAATATTTAGGGTTTATTTTTAATTAACCTAGAAATATAAGATGTCTCGATGATGTTTAGTCTAAATACCTAACTTCCCCAAAACTGGTTTTATCCTACACTACCTAAAATCATTATTAAATGGGGTCTTTAACTACACTAAAAATGATGTTAGAGACCCTCCTTTCTCAACACTTTTTTACAAGCACTAATAAAGGAACACCTTATATCAATGATTTTAAAAAATCCATGATAAATGTGGCCTTTTATTAGTGCTTGTAAAAAAGCACTGTTAAGGGGGGGGGGGGTTATCATTGGTTTTTTAGATGTTCTGATAAAGAGCCCCTTTAACGGCACTTCTTAGTAGCGCTGATAATGGTATACTTAAAAAATTATTTCATTAAAAATAATATATTAATATATTTATATATTTATATTGATATAAATATAATATATATTTTTTAAAATTTGTTATAGATAAGGTAAATAGGCATTTACACTTAATACATAAAAATAGTGAAAATGGATTATAGAATAATTTAAAAAGTATTTTTAATTAATAATTTGATTATTATTACAAATTATTATTCATTTAATATCTATTTGAAGATAAAAAATATCAAAAATAATAATAAAAGAGGTAAAATAAGTTTAAAACGTAACTCGAACTTCAAATGGTCATAACATTTGATCCAAGTGTCTGTTTGGGATCTACAACATATCAAATTGAATCCTTTGATGAGATTTACGCCCTTAGTGTCACATTTAAATCTTTTCCATATTTTTAAAAGGCCAAAAAAGGCTCACAAGGCCTCAAAAATAGATTTTTTTACTCGGGTTACCCCTATATTTTAACATTTGATGGATTTTCATCCCTACTTAAGGGGGGCTTATTTCCTTTTTCTGGTGGAGACTGAATTTATTCCTAGGTCTTACATTCATATTATTATTATGGTTTTGAAATTTTAACATTTTTCGAAATGTAATTTTATTTATAATTAAATATATGCATGTTTTCTTATATGTATTTTTAATAAATCACTCATATAAATACATATATCATTTTACTTACATAAAAATTTATACAATTATATATTTAAATCAATACATATTCTAAACATTTATTTAAAAAAATTGAACCATTTTTTTACATTATACATATACATATGTTTTTGTATTAATAAACAGATATATATATATATATTATATTATAGTATATGATTATGATATAGAATATATTTAAATAAATATAAGTATATATATATCACACACACACAAATATTATATAAATGAATTTAACAATAATTATATAAATATGTGTAAATATGTATGTGTATATATATATATAAATAGAAATATCATTAAACAATCAGCAAAACAACATTGTATAGTGGTAAAGGTGTTCCATCTTCAAAGGAATGGTATAGGGTTCGTATCTAGAAGGGAACATATGAAACCATAAATTCACAAAGCACTGATAAAAAGGGTGGTAGGGTTAAAAGGGCTGATAATGGTGGGTGGAATGCTGATAAAGGGGTTGTGGAAGCACTGATAAAGGGCTCGGGCTCAAGGAAGTCAGAAAAAATATACTTTAACACCCATTAATAGTTATTCTTGTGTCTGTGCTAAAAACATTGTTGAGACCCCCTTTAAGAGTGCTAAAAACACTGTTAAAATTTCCCTTCAACAGCGATAAAACAAAGTGCAAATAAACATTCGGGGATTTTAACCATGCTCTGATAGTCATGATTTTTTTAGTGAAAATAATGGCCTATTCTAGTATTGATAATGTCCTTTTTCAAAGTAGTAACCCTAAAGTTCATAAAATCATGACCTTAAAAAACCTTTACATGGTCTTGGATATACAACTTTAAAAGGGGCAAATTGTTCATTCTCACATGATCTTAAAAGTCATAATATGTCCTATTATGTGGAACTAAACTATGTGGGTTTTTATTCCCTATCAGAATACATAGGAAGACCCTTTATGGTTCAAATAGAAACACAACACCTACCACCTCCTTAAGAGGGGATAAATTCCAAAGTGACCAACTATATTGATTTAACCAAAGTATAATCACCATGAAATGTGAAAATATATAACCTATGATATAATCAAATGGTACAATTGATGCTTGATCTAAAAACTATTATTTCCATTGTTGTGTCTGTTACTTATTATAATTTGTGATAGATTCATGAGAATTTATTAAATATTTAATAGGGCTACATAGTAAATAATAATTACCTCTAAAAGGGTGAGATGTGTTTGACCACCCATCATATCGACAAATGTGCAACCTAAAAAATCAAAGGTAAAGTCCCAATTATCACCTTCTTTTATAATGTAAGTCCACATCATCCCAAAAAATCATTGGAAAAATGGATTATTTTTAAAAAATTATTGACCCTAATTTGAATTACTTTAACCACAAATAGTTGAGTGAAATAATTTATCTGAAATCTTGTTTCCCAGAAACATACCCATACACATGATTTCACATTACAAACACAATAACAACCCTTTAAATACCTATATTTATAGATTTTTCCTAAATTTGGTTATTGGGTATTACCAAATCATCACACAATTCATTCCATGTATTGATGGGAGTATCTTCCAAGCCATTATGTGCATCAATTTGTGTGTAATTATTCACAATTGTTTGTTTCCCCTCCATTCTTAATTATCAAGGTAAGTGTATTAAGATTCATATGATTCAAAAGATAATATATAGCCATTTAGTACCCTAGCATTCCCTTCTATGAAATATTTCAAGAATTAATGATATGACATGGGAATTTAGTCATGCATATCAATATATGAACTCCCTAACAAGGAAATGGATTTCATCATCTAGAGGACCACCATAAATTCTTAGATATACATGATTTACCCAAATTAGGTCCTCTACTTGATTCACCCAAGGGTATTTTTCTCACTCTCTTAATATCATTGGATTGATAAGTTTAAAGAAGACAAGTTGATATCCCTATAACCCAAATGGTGGAGGTTAAATATCAAGATGATGTTGACTCTATAATAACTATATAATAGGGATGTATTAATGTTAACATTGCTAATATATCTAGATTCAAATATGGTCCAAATGATTCTTTTTATGTAAATCCCATATTCATACTCTATAAGGGAGATAACCACCTAGAATTCATTTGAACCCATGTTATCAAGGCATTCCTCAGTTGTAGCCACATGAATCTTTAACACCTATGGGATTTCAATTGCTCCAATGAGGGGTTCCTTTAGTTCCTTATAGATATGAATGGTATCCAAGATTGAAATATGGTAAAGAAAGATAGATTATTGTTTAAACATGTCTAAATTTTGATCTAAAATCCATTATTTCCTACAATGTGTTTATTATTGATCTTAGGGACTTTTCTTTAGAGTTTTATACAATGATAACCCATTCCCTTAGTCATAACCAATGGATATCTTTATTTTTTCCAGGTCAATTTGTGATGTTCTTACCACTTATTTAGGTTGGCCAATTTTTTTTTATATTGTAATTAATATACAAGTATTATAGGACCAGGAGTGGACCTATAAGACTCAGGATCATATTAATGATCATACTGTTCTCATTGAATAAATTTTATTGAGTCTCTGCTATAAGTATGATATCAATAAGAATGGATCCTGATCATTGGGGTTTACTCTAAAATCTGCTGAAAAATATTTTTTAGTAAACTCCGTGACTAAATATTGGAATCTCCATATCATAATATTATTCTTCATTAGTGAAGGAGTATTTCTGTAGAATAAAATTTAGGGATCCACACTATGTCTCTTAATTAGATGAAAATTCCCTTTTTGGGGGAATTTCCCATCCTCTAAATAATGGGATAAATAAATCAAAAATTGTCTCAAATAGATTGGGTGCCTATGGGCGTTTATCTTCCAGTTATTTGTTCTACCAATATTGTTTGCATTGAATGTTAGAAATATATAAAGAAGTATAATTATATTAAAGTATTGTAGGGGTAATTGGGGTTATGACAAGCTGATTCTTTCATGACATGATTATTCCATGTTCATGGTTTACAATTTTTCATATCATCTAGCCATCAAGATTCTATGTCTTTCTACATTATACCTCTTTCCATTAACATTATTCCTCTAGTGGAGTATTATAGACACATTCAACGTAATCTGATGGATTACCTATCATCACCCATCCATTTCCTTTGAGAAATAAAAATATATATTTTTTCTATAAAATATAATTTTAAGGTAATTATTTGGGGTGCTAATTCAATCCCACCTCACTAGGCCACTTGAATTTCAGTACTGTGAACAAGTTTTCATTTAAAGCATAAACAAAATTTATAATGAATATTTTTGTAAGAAATAATTTTTTTTCTTCCCATCCTTGATATTCCATGATGGGGTTGTTGTTGTAGTTGACTAAAATAACTTAATTCATTATAATTGGAACGTCTAAAATCTTGAGCTAGCACCATTATCATTTTAAGGGTAATGTTCACGGATTCTACCTTTACATGTTTCTTTCCTTGTGTTAGATATATTAGCTAAGAACACGACTTGGAATTTGTAATAGAATCTTTGAACCATTATCCCACTAAAATGAACTCTTGAAATCCAATAGGATAATTTTATAAGATGACAAATGTTTGTATCTTATCATATAGAGTCTTTATACAAATATCCATCAATTTATCCTAAGGGAGTAACATATTTTGGGAATAGGTTAAGCCGTTCTACATATAAATGAATTTTAAGATAATATAATATTAACTCTATTTAAAATTTGATAGGTCAACAATGGTCATAGACCATAATGATAAACCAAACTGATAAAGGAACTACGATTGGAAATATTTCAAACCAGTAATGGATTCATATACAAGGTTTCTATTCTATAAAAACATGGGTCCTTAAAATGTTAGCATAAAATATATATATTTTATGACTTAGTGCTGCTATGTAATTCCAAATATAAATCAATATTGAAGTATAGAATACATAAGGTTCTGTTTCAGGTATATCACTCCCTTGAAAAATAAAATTTTACTTTTATAAAGTTGTGTATAAGAGGATCCAAATACACTCACTTATGATATGAATTATTTTATAATAGCAACATCTCAACCATGGATCCACTTAACTCATGCCTGAGTTATTGGATCATGTGGCCTCAAAAATGCCTCCCCATATACAATAGTCTTCTTACTAGAAAGAATAGTGTATTGGTGTATGGTGGGGAGATTATACCCTCTTATTAAACTGGCATAGTGGATATAATAGATACAATGAATAGTAGAAGCATAATATAAATAGACATATTCAATAAACCATTGAAGCGTAAATAAACAAATTTAATAGATAAGTAGTGGAAGATTAAATAAATCCATAATAATATAAATCTACAAGGCTATGTGAATACTTAGATTCAAGGAGTGTTGAATACAAAAAAAAGAAACATGTAGATACAACATACTAGAAATGGTAGGAAAAGAAAAAAAAAATTATCCACTATCATCTTGAGCCATTTCTTACTCCTCTAATCCGAAGGTACATTTATAAGCCATAAATATCAACAACATGTAGCATGTCCCCTAACCTTGTTGATAGTTGTAGATAGATAATCTTCTTGAGTACCAAAGGTTTCCTGAGTGGGGTGTGATATAAAAATCTCAGTAGACCACCACCAACAGTGTCTATACAAAATCCCAGAAGTGATCATATCTCAATAGTGTGAAGGAATAAATAAGTAATTCTTAATGCTAAAAAAATAAATAACCAACCCACATAGGTTCTTAAAGGAAACTTGGAGGATATACCTACTTCGGATCAAGGTCAGGATATGTGTGTCTAATAATATACCATATATATATATATAGTAATAGTATACATATATTATAATTATATATATATAGTATCCACCTATATGAACCATGTACGTAAGTATGTAAGTGTCTATATACCTTAATTTCTAGTGTTGTCTAGACCTGGGTGTAAATCAAACATCCATAACACTTCTAACAAGCCTATAAACTCAAATGGGATGGATTCTCTACATCCCAATAAGAGTGTGAGAAGTCATGAACGATACTCGGGATTGTGAGTGAGCCATCATTTCATCACACAAAAAAGGAACATATAGAAAAAAACCCAATGTCCAGCTGGTGTAAATGGTGTGAGATGTCATTATCAACACCCAATATAAGAGAGAGTGATTCCACCAGGGTAAACAGGTCCCTTATCATCATCCCACAACCTTTATAAAGGTGTATTCATAATTGGAAGGAGTAATTACCTCCCATGAAATATGATCTTCTATCCCATATATATAAAAATGAGGCATATTAATATTTATAATTTCATATAAGAGGTGTTACCTATCATGTGTCATTCTATCTAGGTTTCATTACATACATGGAATTTCAATCCCCAATGATCATTTAGATATTTCATTATCAAAATACTTGGTTTCACCATCCTTTATTAGTCATTTATTTAATATATTTAACTTGACTAAAGGATGGAAACCCCCATGATATTTCTATTTAATACAATTCAATCCATTCAATCACTAAAACATGGTAATTTAGTACATAAGACTTAAGAAGTCCATTTGATGGTGTTATGGTCATTATGGAACTTACGTACCTAGTAAATTACAACTAAGTTTTGAGAGATACACCTAATTGGTTCCTCAATATATATAAAAATTTTTATTTCTAGGTTAATTTCATTTAAATTATAAGAAACAACCTAAAAAGGTACCCTAGGAATTTTTTTCAACTAGACAAAAGGGGTGAATTTATGTTGTCACACTCATTTGCTGTCCGTAAAGGATCTAACCATCCTCTAAACTAACCAAAAAGGTTCAATAAGAATGAATTAAGGTGAATGGATCAATTTGACCTAAAGGAATCAATTAAAAGGGGATGACCATAAAGAGATGGTGTGTGGAATAAAGGTGTAGCAACGAAGCATCAAAACTTAAAGGGAAAATGACATGACAACTTACATCAGGTTTTAGATAAATCCTAACTTGTTATCAGCCCCAGATTCAAAGTAAGTTGGAAGAAATGTGAGAAACATTCAAACACCCAATAAATAGGGAAAATGAGATTGTACCTAAATATAATGAAAGATCTGGAAATAAACTTAGATCAAAGGTAAGATATAAGGAGAACATACCAAGACAGATCTGATGCTTCTGACAGATCTCGATTTGGTCTTAGGAGGATGAAGTTACATGGAAGCTTATGTTGGGAGGATATTGAGAAGTGTGAGAAAGGAGGATCTCCCCACTGATGAAAATGTGAGAGGAGAAATAAATAAATGGGTAAAATTATTAAAGAGGGTAATTTTTTACTTTTCACCCCAAAATAAGGTGTCACATGATTTAGGCACACTATTTTCGAACCATGCGTAAACCCTACACAGGTCACTACAATAAGGGGGTCACCCTACAAGGTTAGGTGCATGGTTTATCCAACTATGCAAAAGGGCTCGGTCCTAAAACCAAGTAGCACTGCACATCCATGCACCAGGGATTGCACGATTTCAGACATATTCTATATACTAAAGGTCTCCACTGTCTAAAACTGCATAATTTCAAAGAAGCCTTGCAGGCTGGGAGGAACAGTTTCTCCAAATGATGTTGCTCATCCTTTCTCTCATTTTTTCTAGAACTCCTGGTTTTGAATAATCCTCAGACACTCCTAGGACCTTCCATAGGCCATAATTAACGTTTCCTATGATAAAAAATGATTTAAACTGAAAAACTAACAATTTATACATTTATGAGAAGTCAAGTCATGATAACCTCCCCTCCATAAAGAAACACATCCCTGAATTGGCCTTCTGAGGGTAAAGATTTATCTACAGTGAAGAGTTCCAATCACTTTTCCCACATATCAGGTTTCCACTCTCGTGTCCAATCATGTACTCAGTCGTGCTTCCATATCACCTTACAAAGGTACAGACCTACCCCATAATGTATTCATGCTCTTATCTACAATTAGAATTAGATAATACTTGAAGTAATAATCTATATATAGATCAACCTCCACAGGTTGTAAGAAAGGTGATGGGTCTAGATGATATTAGAGAAGGTGAGATATGTCAAATACATCATGTATTGACTAGTATTTCTAAGGAAGTGCCAATTTGTAAGCCACTGGTTTAATTCTTTTGACAACCTTATAGGGTCCAATGAACCTCCTTGATATCTTACCCTACTTATGAATACATATATGGTTAATTCGGTGAGTGACTTGTAAGAAAACACAGTCTCTGAACTCAAACTCAAGAGGTCTCTGGCGACTATTAGCATATGATTTCTATCTATACTGAGTTGTCTTCATGTTCTTTCTGATCAGTTGGACCATATTTATGGTATATTACACAAGACATGGTCTAAGAATACCTACCTTTACTACCACTATTTAGAAAAAAGGTGAGTGGAAAGGCCTAAAATTGAAGGATTCATAAGGATCCTTCTCAATGGTATCCAAAAATCTATTGTTATAAGCAATCTCAATGAGAGGAATGTGTTTCTACCAGGAACCTCCAAATTCGAGGAAACATTCTCGAAGCTTTTCATCTAGAACATGAATCATAAAATCCATATTTCCATCAGTCTATGGGTGATAGGACATGCTCAGAAGCACCTATGTACCCAATTATTTCCGCAGCCCCTATTAGAATTGTGATGTAAAACAAGAATTTATATCATATTTTATAGAACGAAGAGCTTTATGAAGACGTAGTACCTTAATAACATATAAACATTCTAGATCATCTACTGATAAGGTATATCGTACAACTATGAAGTGTGACACCTTCGTCAAAAAAATGAATGACAACCCACACAATATCATTTCCACGAGGTGATATGGGTAAACTAGTCACAAATTCCATTGAAACATCCTCCCATTTCTAATCAGGAATTGAAAATAGCTATAAAATCCCCACCATAAGATGATGTTTGGACATAACCTACTGATAGGGGGGACACCAAACAATGAAAACAACAATATCACATTTCATACCAGACCACCAATACTGGAATCGTTGATGCTAATACATTTTGCTAACATTGGCGTGAACCGGCCATACTGGGGCTTGGAATTCCTACATCAAATACTCTATAATTTCAACCAGGATCCATACATGCCCATGGAAAATTAATTTATCATCCCCATCAATGGTCAAACATGAAGATTTATCATCATCTGAAATTATTTCCATTAGGAAAATGCATTTAGGATCAAATAGTTGCCTCTTTTTTACCCATTCCAAAATAATGGATTTCATTATTAAGGTTGTACAGATAGTCTTACCATGGTCATCCAAAAACTAAATTTGAATCTATGAGAGTGATTCCATAAGATTCCATTCGCCAATGGATTCCTATACTGCATATTTATAATTGTTTCAAATCAGATCATTGGCTATTAAATTCTTCATTCTAGTCCTATAGGTAGTATCAAAATTAAAAAACTGTAGGTACTCAACCCACCCACAATTTATGAGATTGAGATCCCTTTGCATTGATATGCACATGAGGATTTTTTGATCAGTATAAACTATAAAAATTATCTCCAAGAATATAGTCTCTCCAATAAAATAATCCATGTACAAACACAATGAGTTGGAGGTCATGCATTGGATAATTCCACTCATGAGGCCTTAGATGACGAGGCATGTACATGACGAATCGCTCATATTACATCAAAATAGCTCAATTATTTATTCCTGATGAATCATAGTTTCATTCCTAGACCAAAAATAATCAATATTAGTTCTGAATTCAAACAACCCTTTGTCTCTTTAAAGGCTAATTCACAAGCTTCTGACCAAATGTATTCACACCCTTCTTTGTCAAGACCATAAGTGATGTTGTAAGGTGTAAATAATCATGGATGAGGTGTCTATAATATCCAAATATCCCTAAAAACATGGAATTTCAAATAAATTATTGGGATAAACCCCAGAAAATATATATCTCACTTTCTCTAGGTCTACTAAAACTCATGTTTCTAAGATGATGTGCCTTATGAAGTGGAATTTGTCAACACAAAATTGGAATTTACTGATCTTAGCATATATATAATTATCTCTTTTTGTATTTGTCATGGTATCAATATGGATTCCATGTTGATTTCTAGAGTTAGAATACCCTTAGATATTTTCAACAAAGAATTCCACGAATGAATACAAATATGGGTGAAAAACCTGATTCATATGGTCCATAAATACTACAAGTGTGTTCGTGAGTCCAAACGGAATAACTAGGTACTCAAATAGACCATACATACTCTTTATACTCTGTGAAGTATTTTTGAAGTCCTTACATTTACCTAGTGATAGACCAACCTCAAATCTATCTTTTAAAACACCTTCACTCCTCATAACTAATCAAAGAAGTCATTTATTCAGGTAGTGGATACTGATTATTTATTTTGAACTGGTTTAAATGATAGTAATTTGCACAGAGCCTGAAGTTTCCATTAACCTTATTGGAAAAAATAATCAGTGAAACCCTGAGAAAAGTATTGGGGAATATAAATCCTTTAGCCTCAAAATCCTCAAACTACTATTGAGTTTCCAAAAGCTACATAGGTTCAATCATATAAGGATGAATGGACACTAGTGCTGCTCCTAGTATCAACTCAATAGTAAACTCTACCTCTTTCATTATAAGAAGATCAGAAATTATTCAGGAAATATTTCCTTTAAACACTCCACTAAAAGAGGAAAAATAGTGGGTCGTAACCCCTTGTCATCCAGGTAAAGACATCCTATTTCATTTTTCACACTACCCAGCCTCTACTGTTAGAGTATTGCTCATGTCACACTAACATCTCATTCTCCCTTATGCACACCCTATAGTGATGTAAACATCAAACAAAAATGATAGCATTAAATATTGGATTGATAGGGGACTAATCAGTCCATACAAATGATTATGTCGAAGCTCATTATATCAAGGGCATAAAAATTCCATAAAAAGAGTTAACTACCTCTCTCAAGGGGGTAGTCCTTACAATGGAGAACACCCTCTAAATGGATACCTAATGGGGTATCTAGCTTCATAATACTATAAAAGTTCTATATATTGACCAAACATCCATTAAGTGCATCGCATGTAAAAGAGTGATACACTCCTATCTTAAATAAATCATAAAGTAATGTGGAGTCCATTAGAATAGTACCTCATACTGTAGAAGTTATGAGGTCTTATCCTCAGGTGTAAGCTGGACTAAAGTAACTGAGTTGTAATGTGGACCTAATTCACTACCTAACTTCCCTAAGTAGGCCCTCTCTTCTAGTTCTAATAATTATAAGCCTGATAACATCTACCTTGACCTCTACCTCATCTTGATCGACTAGGGGTATTCCAAATTCCTTTTTGTCAAGATACTATTGGTCCCTCTCTTGAATGAGGCGTATGAGTAGATCCCAACTAACTAAGAACTAGTGGAAATGATTTGTATAAATTCTAAATATGGCACATTCTTCCATATACTATTCACTCTATTGGATCATGCAAGTACTATGGTTTTGTATGCCCCAACTTCTCACACTGGTGATAGATCAATACACTATCTTAACATGGGGTATGACTGCTACTACCTCCATGAGTAGAATCAAAACATATATTTTTTCCATAAGAATAACCACTAAAAACTATAGGTGTCAAACCTCCCTAACTCAACCCATCATCTTCCCTCAAATTCCTCTATATAAAAAGGGCATGATTGATGATTTCAGAAATTGTTGTCAACATGAAGATAATGAACTACAAGTGGATGGAATACACCATCCCATCCTTGAATCACCTAGAGGTTATAAGATCATTTCCATCCAGAGTAAGAGTGAACTACTACATCTCTATAAAATGAGTGGAGTGTTTCGTAACTAACATGCTCCACTACTACAGGTTTATAAATTTTTATAGCTCTGTCAGTCCTCAGAGTCAGGGGAAAGAAGTAGTCAAAGAAGATGTATAGAAATCTGCCTAGTACATATCACTATTATAATATTCATGGGTCATAACATCCCATCACCACATGGAATAATCATGTGGATTAAATGTTTCTATTTTTTACCTCTATTTAGAGGAATCCCCAGATTCTTGAATATAGAAATGATTGATTTATGCCAATACTCTACAACATGAGGTTCTCCATGCCCTGAAAATGTGGGAAGATGATGCTACTAAAATTCATGATTCAACTCTCCCTTACTCAAGTAGGTTGAACTAAACTTTTCATAAACTGAGACATATGTAATAATCCTCCTCAAAATGAGGCATCGGTTCCAATATTTGGAATAGGAAGAGGTTCCATATTTGGAACTCTTGGAGTGATCACTAGTGGCTCATGGACCGCCACCTCAAGAGCATGGCCATTAACACCTTTAGGGTGTGCGATAGAAGGACATCATGGCATCATGATATTACAATTCCAAGAGAACACATCATAAGGGTTTTATGAAGTTTATAATAATGTATATAGAAACTAGGACTGGTATAAATCCTTCCTATATAAACAATAACACATCTCTTCCTTCTCAATAAGATAGTTTTAGGTGGTAGAAGAGACCCTAATAGACCATTAAGGCATAAAATACACCTCTCATTACTACGGTCAGTTTTGGGTCTGATTCTCTATTTCATAGGTATTGGATCACTAATTTCACATTAATTATCATATTCACTTTATGTTTGTTCTTGTTCAAATAATTAAATAACTATAAATATATGAATTATGTGGATTACCATTTCTAATCTATAAAATACCATACTCCTTATGATCCAAAATATGGAATCAACTTAACCCACACCATAACACATTCTATCCCCTAAAACCAACGATCCATGTCTCAACATGCCATAATTGAATACTTAAAGTGTATAAATTTACTTATTTAGGAAAAATATATTAGATTATGGCAGGAACTTTAAGAATCAATTATGTTTCCCAATCTCTAAAAGAAGTGTTCGCATAATTCAATACATATTGAAGGCACTGTCAATATGAAACAAACAAATGCACGCTGAAAATAGACTTGCCATGGATACATAAATGGAATATTAGTCCTAGTAAGCCTATTAATGATTCATAATCTAATATAAATCCTTAATTTCATCAGGACATGAAAAGGAAATCTCATTTCAATAATACCAATACTAATAACATTATAAAACATTTTTTTCACCCAATGATGAAGTCGTATCAAACATAAATGGAATAATCAATAATAATAATTTCTCATCCCATTTAATTTGGGTTTCCCTTGTAAATGGGTTAGTTTCATCCATGAACATGGTTATTTCCAAATTCCATTAACTCGTAGGAACTTGTATAATAGCCCAAAATTAATACAAAGGAAAAGTTTCTATATGATATCATTTTGTAAGGTCCCGACCTGAGATCTACTTAACCCATGCTTTAAGATGGTGGGTCACATAGCCTCAAGCGTGCCTCCCAATATGCTATAGGTTGCTGACTACAAGTGACTATGTGAAGGTGGTATGGTAGAGAGATAATACCCTCTTATCGGAGTGGCACATTTGATACAATTGATACAATCAACTGGGGAAGCATAATATAAATAGAGATAATCAATAAATTAGGGAACCATAAATAAAAATACATAATAGATAAGGATAATAAGATTAAATAACTATATAATAATAAAAATACACTAGGTAGTGTCAATAAATGGATGAATGGAATTTTAAATACCAAAAAAGAAATAGTATGATACAACATGCTATAAATGTAAAAAAATAAAAAAACTAGTCCACTGACATATCTAGTCAGTACATTATCCTATTATCATAGGTTTCATCTATAATCCCAATATATCAATGACTTCCTTTGGTCGATACATGGATATAGATAATCTTCATGGGTACCAAAGGTAGCCTGAGTAGTGTGTGAGATAAAAATATCTATAGTCCACCACCAACAGTGTCTACGCATAATCGAAGCAGTTTTGGTAACTAAAAAGTGTACAAACATAAATAAGTAATTAAAAATGTTTAATAAATAAATTACCAGGCCAATCAGGTTCCTACAGGGTACCTGGAGGATCTAACTTCTTCAGATCATGGATGGGATATGTGTGTCTGATAATATACCAAAAATATATATAGTAATATTATATAAATATAGTGTAATTATATATATTTTTCATCCACCTATATGAACCATGTATATATAGACATAAGAGGCCATATACTTATAGTACTTGTGATGGCTAGACCAGGGAATAACAAAGAAATCCATAACCAATATAACAAGCATATAATCTTAAGCACTAGGGCACATGCCCTATATCTTAATAAGATTGTGAGACATCATGCATGACACTTATAATGGTGATTGATCCATCATGTCATCAAACTAAAAATGAACGTGGAACATAAACCCTAATTTCCAACTAGTGTAAATGGTGTGAGACGTCATCCTCAATATCCTATATAAGGGAGAGTGATACCTTCATGCTCAACATGTCCCTTAAAATCATCCCACAACCTCTAAAAGGTGTACTCATAATTGGAAGGAGGCATTACCTCCCATGAAACATATTCATCCAGACTATATACATATAAATGAGGCATAGTCATAATTTTAATTTAATACATGGGGAATTACCTAAAATTATTCATGATACATAGGTTCCATTACATATATTTCATTTCAATTAACAATGATCATTTACATATTTCATAATCAAAATACATGGTTTCACTATCCTTTGTGAGTCATTCATTTGATCCATTTAACTTATTTATAATAGGGAAATCCCCATGAGAATTCTCTTAAATTCAATTCAATACATTCAATTACTATTGAATGGAAATTTAATTCATAAAACATATTGAGTCCATTTGAAGGTTCCATGGTCATTAAGCTATAACCTACAAAGTCATCCAAGGAATTTTATTTACCTTTAAAAAGAGTAAATTTGACTTTGAACACCCATGGGGTGTCTATAAATGAGGCAAACATCCTATAAACTAACAAAAAAATTTATTTGGAATGTATTAAGGTGAAATGACCAATTTTACGTGAACGACTCAGTTAAAATGGGATTATTGGAAAAATCCAGAGTGTGGAACAACAACATAGCTATGACGGATCAAAAATCAAATGAAAAATATGTGACCACCTACTTCAAGGCTATTGATGACTCCTCACTCGATATCGGCCTTAGATTCAGAGTTGTTTGGAAGAGATCTAATAAACGGTCCATTACCTTGAAAATAGGGCTAACAAGATATCACCTAAATAGAATGACAGATCCTGAAATAAATTAAGATTGAAGGTAAGAGGTAAGGAGATCATATCGAGATGGATCCAATGCTTCTGACAGATCTTAATTTGCGCATTGGATTAAGAAGTTACATGGAATCCCATGTTGGGATAATTTTGATACAAAGAAGAAAGAAGGAGGTGCCCACAGCTGGAAATGGGAGAGGAGAAAGAAATAATTTGGTTAAAGAATTAAAGAAGGAAATTTTGGAATTTTCACCATAAAATAAGGGCACATAGTTTAGGCTCATAGTTTGAAAACCATATCCAAACTGTGTGGAGGTTATTGCTATAAGGTGGAACCCTAACGGTTATGCACACAATTTATCCAACCATGAGAAAACTGTGAAAAAAGGCTCTATCCAGAAACCCAGCACCATCGTACAACTGTACTCCTAGGGTTACACAATTTTAGACAAACTATGTAGCTTATATTACTCCACTATCTAAAACTACATAGTTTTTGAGAAATAGTGTGGGTTGGGTGGTAAAGTTTATCCAAACCATAAAGCCCTGTATTTTTTCCTTTTTTTAACTCTAGGCTTTGAATATTCCCCATACACTCAATGGACCTTCTTTAGGTCATAGTTCACATTTACCATGATTAAACAAAGGATTCAAATTGAAAAACTGATGAGATATACCTTTATCAAAAGAAGAGTTATTAAAGTAAATAAACTATATCTCATTGACCTTTTATAACATCTATTTAAGCAGTAAGATATTCAATTGAACGATGAAAGTCTTACGGTATGACTACCTGAGATGAAATTTTACTAGTGAAAGTAAGATTAGTCTAATATGGTTCTTATATCTACACCGTTGGTTGATTAATGACCTAATTATTCTTAGTATAACATTTCAAAGTAGTGTTGGTTTCTACCAAAATAGACAAAATTCCAAATAATTAACCTATTCTTAGTTGAATTCAATTAATTTCTTAGATATTATTAGAGTTGGATGACTCAAATATTTAATTAATGGTTTATAAATATTCTCATATTGAATAAGGTTGGTCAAGTTAGACATAGTGCCTAAAAGCTGATAGTTTCACTCAATGAGAATATTACCTCTTAGAAGGATTATATTAAGTTACCTTAAATGTTATAACACGAATTCATATTGTGAAATATTTTCTTTTGTATAAAGAGTCTCAAAAACCTTTGTGTGGTTGTTGTTATATGGACATAACTATATATTTTGCATTTTCCTTGATGAATCACATTGACTATATGGAATTGAGATTTTTAAAGGATCTCCAAAATCACGAGTCACCCTTTTATGTTGTTTTATAACACCCTATAATCACAATTAGGTGGGAAACATATTCCAAAAGTCACCTCTCCATTGTTGTCCTCTATATAATTATTTTTCATTAAATTATCTTGAAGATATATATCAATAATATTTTCTGAAACCAATCACATGGTATTAATCATATCCTCATCAATGCCAATTTTGTAAGGGGGTTTATTTGATTGTGAGTATCCCTCTAGTTATAGATCGTAATATTCTATATATTTAACTATGTTAGAATATTATTTGAGATTATGACTCCATTTAGGAATGAATTACCACTCTTTCATCAACTACAGAGATGGAGGAATAAATTTTTCATACATAATGATCCAAAGTGAAGCTCCCATAAATTTCACTATGTATAGCCTCTATGGAGGAGATAAATGATGAAATTCTAGTGAAGTTAATAGTGTTGGATATTCATATGGTTTACCCTATAAAGGAATAAATTTCCAAAACTACTGAGATCTAAATATTCCCCAATTACTATTTAATTGGGTGTATTTTTCTATTTTGTAGTCATGATTATTCCCCTTTGTATGTCTTATGGTTTCAAGTGTTATGGTGGTGGGGAAAATAACCATATACTAATGCACTGGTGATGCCTTTGTGTTGCCTCTAGATCTATTTATGTATCTCTCTTCACCTTTTCATCTCACACTTGGACATGAATAGGGTGTAGTTTCCTTTTTATATATAATGTATAAAATGTGTTACTGATCAAAAGTTGTGTTTCTTGGATGGAAATTATTCTTCAAAAATTAGTGTCTTTTTCACATTTAAAATATAATTGTTCAGAAATTTTTTTTTCTAATATGTTCATTTTTTAGCTTTATAGATGATATTCATTGGAATAATAAACTAGCATATGAGGGTCCATGACTTCATATCTTGCCTGAGGAAACAACATTTCAAACTACCATCCCTAATAAACCTTTTAGTTCTATAATCATAATGAAGAATAGATATCTATATTAACCCCACCCAATGATGAATATATTGAATTGGGAGTCCTTGAATATTTAACAGAGTATCTTCAAACCACTAAGGTATAAATTTTGGAGACAGTCACTGCGCTTTCTAATTTTTGGATTTTGGAACATAAAAAGTTTGGCTAGATCAATATAAAAACATCGGTCATCTAGTACATTATGGTGATTAGAATATTCCTCATAGGACCTGTTCTTAGATATATGTTAATAAAATTTTACCTATATGTAACAATATAGATCATGCCTCATTCATATTCCATGATCTTGGTAACTTTATATTAGGTTCTGATAATGGGAAATAATATCACTATAATTTAATCCTTATCCAATTCCTTCTACATGATACCAAAATTTTCTATATTTTTTTAGTGGTTCTTTGACCATCTCTTACTAGAAAGGTCATTTTACAACCATCTTATAAATATTAAAAGGATTTATTTTAATATCTTCATCTATATCTAAGGTTTCATGATCCAGGGGACAAACTAATTATATGTTTTTACATAGATTTCCATTGGGTGGGAAAACCATCACTTGTCAATTGAGGAGTACTTGTGGAATCTAACTTTAGTTTTTCATGTGCCCCTTGATATGAAGGAAGTGTTTAATCCATTGATAATCAGGGAGGTCCCTCATGTCTAGGAGATGAATTAATGGGAGGAGGTACTTATCAATGAGAACCATATAGAGTGAATCCACTGTTGTAGGTCATAAATTCATTATCATGACATAATAATTTAAAATTGTCAATAAATTGATAAAAACTGAGATAAAAATTTTGGTTATTGGTTTTTCAATCATAGATATGTGGAGGGATTCAATTTTAGTTTTATATTTTTTCATAGGGTACACCTATATATCAAATTCCTTGATGAGGGCCTCTAAATCTATTATCTCGACACCACAAAGAGTGCCTCTATGGTTATTAATTTTTTTTTGGAAAGAAGGGGAGAACATTATTTTTAACAATTTTTCACCAAAATACCACATTAATGGCCAATGTGATTTTTATATAATGATTGATTATTAAGTGTAGGACCGTCTTTCAAGTTGATCATTCTTTTATAGGGAGGCCCTCAAAACCTATAATTATAGGGAGTCCCTTCATGATTTTTGGATGATATTCTACCATTTGGATGGTCTGTATGATTTGTAATCATATTAATACATGTGGTAAATTGATAATAATGACTCTTAATTAGACCTCTATAATTTTATTCTTAGGTATTTTCCTAGGGAGAGATATTGTAACTTGTGTGTTTTTTGGTTTTTGCTATGTGGAAATAAATATGATTGGTATTTCTATCATCACTGGGTAGAACTATGTGATGAGTGACCTAGGGTTGGGGAATCTTCAAGGATATTGGATATATTAGTGTGAGGATGGACTTATAATATTTGTTTTCTTCCCTAACTTGTGAGGGACAAACTGAAAAAAATGGGTTATTACATTAGCAAAATCTAGGGTTTCTTTTGAAGAGTGACTTGAATTCAACCTAATGTAACCATCGACATATGCAAGTAGGTGGTGGGGTCGTTGGTTTCTATGAGATAATAAATTTTATTTGGGTCTTGATAAGTTGTTAATTTTGGTTGGACCACATCATTGAAGTTATATTTTTGAAAATAATAGCAACAAAAAATTTGTATATAGTGTCCTGAATGATAGAGGTTTATTGATAATGGTGGTGAAAACTGATGAAGGGATCCCTCCTATGAAGATCTAGAGTATTTATAGGGACACAATGAATGTCCTCCTCTATCTCAATAATTTAAGGGAGATAGGTGATGCTTCACACAATGGATAGGCTCCCAAAGTGGTTTGAAGTAGCTATGTGGAGCCTCCTCCCCATACTGACTTGTCTTTGGTGCAATGGTTGCCATAGAATTAACTCATAGAGGCTCACCCATGCAGTATATGAAATTTGGATGATAAAATTTTGTATGTATTCATATTATAAGGGATTAAGTACTTGGTGATGTTGGAACTTAGTTGAGCAAATCTTATTTCATGATAGTGGGTTCAATACCATTAGTGAAGATGTGACACAGATCTAGGAGTTCATCTATTGGTAATGATAATTGTAACAACCATGTTATCTAGTACATTACCATATTATAATATATTATAAATTTATATAATACTTAGGTTGTGAACTGGGTTTTTTGAATGGTTTTTAAATTGTTTGGAATCGTTTATAGAGGTGAACAGTTTGATCATTATTAAGGGAATCTATGAAACTTCTCAAGAAAATCATGTAAAAGAGAAGGGGAGTAATGGGGTAATCACATAGTTGGAACATGGTTTGACCAAATAGTGTGGGTTTTGAGACAAAACATGTGAGTGGAAATAGAGGGATAATCATATTTGGTAAATGGTTTGTCAAGTCATTTATATAAACCATGTGAGGTGGGTGTTTAGAGATAGCAGCATGCACACGGTTTCCCAAACTGTGTGGCCTAACAGTGCGGCATGCATTTAATGCTCTAAAATTTTTATTTTACCATTTTTTAGCCATGAAACCATAAATTTTCACGTATCTTTTTATTCTTTAGAACTATTCTCCTATCCAAAGAAATTTGTTTATTCATTTTGATCCAATAGCATATTTGGTTGTATCTATGTTTGTTATATCATTAAAATCAATGGTAAGCCTACATTTTCTCTCTCTTTGTCTTTATGTCTTCTATTCTCCTCTAACACAAAACATTAGATCTAAACCATTATATACAGATATATGATATATATCATTTTTTAGGATATTTATATTGGATATATTTAAATAATGATTTTTTGAGACTTGGTATTGAGGTTTCATAATGGTATTCACCATTTTCATCGCCCATTGTGAGGTAGTTGTTTTATATATCTTCTATAATCATCATAGAACTTGAATCCCTAGTTTTATTAAATTTTTATTTTGGATTTTAAAAGTTAATTTAATATGATTTATTAAATGAAACCCATTTTTTTATATGTAAAACATGTGAATTTTAATATGTTTTGGTAAACCCCTTAAATTTGTGTTTTAAAATTATGGTTTCATTTTAATGAAATGAATATTTTCTATAAAATGATTCAAAAGAAAGGATTAATTTATGTGGAATTAATTAGTTTGGAAACATGGAATGCATGGTTAGTGTGACTTCATTTTCATATATGTAACCCTAAATAATGGTCATGGTGAAAAATTGGAGGAACCTGGAGATTGGTTACCTGGTTATGAGTTGGTGGATCATTGAGTAATTTATCATGAATATGAGACTATCACCTTGAATGCATGTGTGTCTATGTGATTTTGGAATGGGTATGCAATGTAGGATAATTGGATAAATTGTTTTTACTTTAATAAAATTGATAAACTATTCCATTATGTATCACTTATTATAAACTATTTTTTGAACTATGAGCTAACATGTTCTGGTCATAGAGGAATTATTTGGGAATTATATTAGAGATGGACTACTGTGTTTAATTACTCACCCCAATATATTCAATTTTATGTACACTTATGTTATTAATTTTGGAACATCTAAAGTAAATACCTCATTTTTCTCTAGTGTAGCATCATAATTCTACATCCACACGGTGATGTTTGGATCTTGAAGATCATTTATGTGTTGGTTAGAGTGATTCCTCATCGGTGTTACTACATTAGGATGTCTTTATTTTTTCATGAGTATGATTGTTATAATTTTTTTTACTACTTATTATTGATTTTTTGTATTTGTTTTGAATTTTATTATTTTTACTCAAGAATAATATAGTTGTCCTGTTTGTTTATATTTTTACCTGATAGGTTGTTATGTTTAAAATTTTCAAATCATCCTCTATTGTATTCATAAGGCATTTTAATTTATTTCCAGTCATTGGGGTATTGGGGATTTAACCTAAGGCTAGTGAAAACTTATCTTCTTACAATCCAATGGTAAGTTTGGGGATATTAAAAATGGTTTATATCTTGATCGGTTCATCATCTTACGATGGTACCAAGGATATATGAAAAATTAGAACATGGAATATATATAATAAAAACATATGATTAAACTATTGTTTCTCAAATTCAATTTTATAGGGTGGTATAGGTACAATAATTGTTCTGAAACACTACCAGGTGTGTTTTTATCTTATCATCATGGGTTCAACCAATGGGTGTAGTATATCTTTCATTAGTAGTGAGACTTCCAACTAGGACATCGTTGTTTATATTATGTCAATGAATTTTTTAATTTGGGTTGTAATGATTATTTCTCATACGGATTTTGAATATTCTAAGACTTTGTTATCCAGTGGCTAAGGACTAAGTGGTGTTTTTATGACTATAGAAAAATAGAACAAGTTAGACAATGTAAAGTCCCTCAATAAGTGGTTGCAGATAATGTGATTGTAAAAGAACCATAGGTGAAAAAGAGATTATTTAGAGCATTGATAAAAACATTCAAGTTTTTGATACAGGAAATAGATATAAAAAAATTAATAATTCAACCATTTAGTAAAATTTTAGAAATATAATCCACAAATTATTCTGTGGAATTAAAAACCTAAAAAATTATAAGTGAGGCTTAAAACAATTAACAAGATTTTTGATTTATATAGAACACCAGATGCTCTAATGGTCAGTTTAGCAGTATACATGCTAGAGGAACTTTAATTCCAATGGTGTTATTTAAATATCTAAGATAATGTTTAAAAGTTCCTTATGTGTGAGTAATTTTAATAATTATTCAAAAAAAAATTATACACATACACTTTCATGATTTCTAGAGTGATAGATATCATCATCCTGAAGTATAACAAACTATTAGGGATAGAATAATAAATTAATTTTGTGAACATAGTATTCTTTTCTCCAAAAGTACCTTCTAGTGCATCCTTAATGGAATAAATCATTAAATATGGGATGTAATAATAAATTTTTTCTAAAATAGATATGCTCTGTATTACTGGTTATAAAGATAGGGTTAATAAAAACAAGTAGAGGAAAGATATATCTATAGAAATATGATTGGAATAAGTATATTATCATCTATGGAAATAGGGAGTAATTTTAATACTAGGAACATATAGAAGTATTGCACTTACTTAAACGGAGGTAGATCATCTTAAAATCAAACCATAGAATCAATTATCTTTACTTTATGGCCTAAAACCAATCTTGGATATTTCTAATGTGGTTCATTTGAGCATATGAAAAGATATTGTACGATAAAACCCAAAACATGTCACATATAATATTATAAGGGACATCTACATCATTATTGTCATAGTGATCCAAATGCAGTTAATGGGAAAACATATCTTGTCTCTTAGATATATATTTCTTCAATTGGATGATCATGTTTGAAAAGTTATTATCCTTAAAAGAGAGAGAACCAAGTAGATTCTAGCAACACTTGGACCTCTCAGACAGTGAAACCACAAAATAAAAGTAAAGAATAAGGGTGGGTGAGTAAACAAATATATGGGGTAGAGAATGTGATTAGGAAAAACTAATCAGGTCCTTTGACTATGTGATAAACCATTAATCTTATTTTGATTCTTGTGCAATTTTTATTTGATAATGTTGTAAACTAATATTTTAGTTCTTCGAATTTCATTTATAAAATACGAATTTCATTTATAAAATACGATTTCATATGAAGATGAGGCCACACATTATGAGTATCTTGGAACATATTAGAATGTGAGAGTGTAGGGGGTTTAAATTTGAATATTTTTCTATAACAATATATAGAGCCTAGTATGGTTGATACATTTTTTTGGACATGACTATATTTTACTCTATTATGGGAATAAATCAGTCATATGATTTCATGCCCCATATTGATTTTTATTTCAGAGGAGAAAATTTTATGTCTCATAATGGGATGGTTCACCTTTTTAGTAGAGATTGGGATGTAAAATATGTAAAAGAAATACTGTTAGCACCAATGTTTGGGTCTGTTTCTTATCAATTAATAGTAGCCACTTTTGGAAAAAATGACATAATTGATGGTAAAAAAATAATTCCACTATAGATCACTATATTGGTTTGTTTCCTAATGATTTTAATATTTTTACACCTAATAGGGTAGTGAAATTCGGAATTTATATGTTTTTGTGAAAAATAAAACACTACAAGAAAACAGTTTTTTAGCGGCGGTTTTTCGTAGTGGTTTTCAAAACTACCACAAATTTTTTGATCGAAAAACATTTAGCTTCAGTTTTGAAAACCACCATGAAAAAACCACTACTAAATGTTTTCAAAATATTTTTTATAAATGTTTTAAATTTTCTTCCAAAAAAATTACAATTTTTTAGCGATGGTTTTTAAAAAAAACCCACGCGAAATTGGGGAAAAAATTAAAAAATTATTTATTTATTATTTATTATTATTCTTTATTATCTAAAATTAAATATAGTTTATTATTTATAATTTTAATTATTTAAAATTTGTTAATTAATAAATATTTATAATTATTAGTTAATAATATTTTTATACTGAAAACAAATCTTCCATAAGTTGAATAACAGACTCCAACATCAAATGACCATAACTTCTGATCCGGGAGTCCATTTCTAGTCCACAACCAGTCAAATCAAATCATATCAAATAAGCTAAAACCACGTGATATTTAAATCATGTGATAATCAATGAAAAAAATATATTAAAATTTAAAAAGTCAAAAATTGAACTAAAACTTTAAATAGTCATAACATTTAATCCGGGTGTCTGTTTGGGCTCTACCACGTATCGAATCGAAGAATGCGACAAGATCTATGTCATTTAGGTCTGGTAACCAAATGTTGAATATTGTACCACTTATTTTAACCCAGAAAGATCCATATGGCCTCTGAAACAGAGGTTTTAGTTGCAGAATCCGATTTTTTAAAATTCAAACGGTTATAATTTTCGATCCACGTGTTCATTTGGACTGTTCCACATATCATATTGAAACTAATTTCATGATCTTCGATTTGACTAGTTGTGGTGCTAAAAAGGAGTCTTGCATTTGATTTTATAGTCATTTTAGTGTTTTTTGGGTCTTTAGAGGTTCTTAATGTTTTATGATTTCTTCAATTGATTATTTATTTATTTATTTATTTATTTATTAGATATTAATTAATTAATTAATTACTATTTATGTATCTATTATTTATTTATTTATTTATCAATTTATTTATGGATAAATTTATTTTTTTATTTATTTATTTATTTATTTATTTATTTATTTATTTATTTATTTAGTTAGTAAATCCATGTTATTTATTAATTTATTTTTAATTTATTAATTATTTATTTATTTATTATGAGTTTATTATTCATTTATTATTTATTTATTTAATTTTATTTATTCTTTATGCATTATCTATTGATTATTTATTAATTAATTATTATTATTTATTTATTTATTATTTATTAAATATTATATATTGAATATTAAATATTAAATAATAACTATTAATAATTAACTAAGTTTTATTATTTATTAATTTTTAATTATCAATTATTAATTATTATTTATTATTTATTATTTATTATTTATTATTATTTATTATTATTTATTATTTGTTATTTATTATTTATTATTTGTTTATATAATTATCCATTTATTTATTTATGTATTTATATATTTATTATTTATTCCTTACTCTTTATTCTTTATTATTTATTATATATTATTTATTATTTATTAATTATTAATTTATTAATTTATTAATTTATTTTTAATTTAGAAAATATTAATTTATTATTTGTTTATTATTCATTTATTATTTATATAATTATTATTTATTTATTTATTCAATATTGATTAATTATTAATTTTTTATTTTTTATTTATGAAAATTTTCTTAATAACTTATTAATTATTTATAAATTTTTAAATATTAATTATTAATTCTTAATGATCAATTATTAATTATTTATTATTTATTATTTATTATTTATTATTTATTATTATTATTCTTTATTCATTATCTAGTATTTATTATTTATTTATTATTTATTTATTATTTTTTAAATTATTTTTTAATTAATTTATTATTTATACAATACATATATATTATATGTTATATATTATATATTATATATTATATATTATATATTATATATTATATATTATATATTATATATTATATAATAGGTATTATACATTCTATATTATATATTATGTATTATATATTATGTATTATATATTAGATATTATAAATTATATATTATCTATTACATATTATATATCATATATTATGTATTATATATCATTTATTAAATATTATGTGTTGTGTGTTATGTATTATATATTATGTATTATATATTAAGTATTATATATTTTGTATTATATATTATGTATTATATATTATGTATTATGTATTATGTATTATATAATATGTATTATATATTATGTATTATATTTTATCTATTATATTTTATATATTATATTTTATATTTTATATTTTATATTTTATATATTATATATTATATATTATATATTATATATTATATATTACATGTTATTTAATGTTTAGTATTTAGTATTTATTATTTACAAGTTTCAATTTACTATTTACTATTATTTATTTACTATTTTTTATTTACCATTTATTTCCATATTATATATTTATTTATTGATTATTCTTTTATATTGTATTTATTAATTAGAATTTTGTAATTAGTAATTATTGAAGGTGGACAATTACTTATTAATTATTCATTATTCATTATTCATTATTCATTATTCATTATTCATTATTTATTAATAATTATATGTTAATAATCATTTAGTGTGTATTTATTTGTTATGTATTATTTATTTTTCCAATTAATATATATATATATAAGTATATTAAATTCAATTTATTGAACACATAAAGAGCATGTTGGTGTCATAAAGACTTTGGAGAATAAGCAAGAGGTAAGGTGTTCAAATCTCACCCAAGAGAGAATTTCTATTTATGGCATGGACATGTGCATGGTTATTGGAATGAGAATAGTAATAATAAATAAATAAATAAATAAAATTATGAAAATTTAAAAATTTAGAAAATTTAAAAAAATTAAAAAATTTATAAAAATTTAAAAAAACGAGTTAGCAAAGGTTTTTCAAAACTGTTGTAGAATGATTTAGCAGCAGTTTAAACTGCCGCTGAACTGAAAAAAATGATGATAAATGCAATTTTTTTCATAGTGAAATTTCACTTACAATATATATAAAGGAACTCACAAAATTGAACGAGTGCAATATCATTTTGGTATCGTGGGAAACTAACTATTTTTTTCAAGAATGAAGATGGTTCTTTATTACTATTTATTTATTATAATAAGATGAATCGGGATAGGATAAGGAATTGATTTCTAGTACCACCTATTGATAACCTTTTTGTTCAATTTATTTGATCTAAGTGGTTTGATAATATTTATATACACTCTTGATATTAACAAATTTTGGTTAGGAAATAGTATATACCAAAGATAACCTCTTAGAGTCATTATTTTCATTATGAATATGTGCTTATTCACCAATGTCTTACAATTAAACCAATGGTTTTTATATAATTAATCTATCATGCCCCTAAGTGGTACATAGACTTGTTCAGTGTGGTATTTTTTTGATGATATTACATTGAATTATTGAACTTGGGAAGAACAAGATGAAAATTTATATATTATGGTGATAATTTTGTAAGACAATCAATTATATGAGGTATCTATGTAATTTATATATATAGTAATTACATTTCCAAGGATATTTCATTTTTTAAAATTGTGTATTTGTAGATCTTGTAATGTTAGAAGTTGTTGTTTATTGGAAACCACCAAATAATGAATTTTTGAAAGGTATTTTTTGGACTTAGCAGGATTGTCTCATTGCATTATTCATTACTTCTCAGGATATGCATCATATAAGATATTGCTTATGAGAATATGGAACCACATTCCACTAAAATGATGATTGTAAACAATGATTTTTGAATCTTAAATAAATGATCACTTAATAAAAAATTCATGTTTTTCTAGAACCTATTAATCGATAGGTAGTGTATTGGGATATATCTGGATTAGGGAACATTTCTGTTTTCATGAAAGGTTATCATATTATAGCTTATAGATCCTGATATATGGGAATTCATGAAAATAATTATCTGACTAATGGTTTGTAATTTGATTTATTAGTGTATTCTTGGAAAAATATAGTGCCATTATCTATATGGTGAGAAATCAAATGTGTTTATAGAATATAAAAGTTTAAAAACACCTTTTTACAAAGATATATAAACCCGATACAATAATGATGGATGAAATATCTCTATATGTTCAACTTTTACTTGGTGTATAATTTTTTCAAATGGAATTCCACAGAACATTTTTTTAATCTAACTTCATAAAATTAATTAGCTTGATAATATTGTGGTCAGTGGTAACTGAGGTCCATGAATATTGATATTCCCTTGTATATCAATGAGAATAGTGAAGTTTCAAATGTTTATCTGGTTACTCCATAACTGATTTTGATGAACATGTCAGGGAGGCTCAATGAATGGATCATGATTACCTTACCATTGAATCAATATTATTTGGTGAGGATAACATTTATGTATGGAAACAATATTTGATTTTTTTTTATTTTTAGAGAACAGATAGTTGTTCCCTTGTCTTTTCAAGAATAACTACTTACTATATAAAACCACTCAAAATGATCTATTCATTCTAGAATTCAGAATAGGTATATTGTGTTGTGAAATCATTTCTAGTATACTATCATTAAAAGGAAAGTATAAAATATTGTTTTGAGATGCCTCACCTATCATCAGGTTAAGGCCAACAACTAATGACCAGATTGTATGTTGAAAATGTTACCTATACCCATCTAAAAATGGTAGTGCATATCAATGGATTTTATTGCATTTCTTCCAAGAATGGTTCAGAAACACGATTCCATATGGGTGATTGGTGATCGACTCACAATGATGAGTAACTTTATCGTTATTCCTAAATCCAATATTTTGTAAGACTTTTGAAAAATCTATATTTGAAAAGTTATAATGTGGTATGGAATACCAGTTTTCATCATCTCTAACCAAGATCCTCCTTTTACATCTTATATTTTGTGATATTTACAACATGTTTTCGGTACCCAATTGACTATGATAGTGGATTATTATCCTAAAATGGATAAACAACCAGAACGAATGATCCAAATATTATAAGACATGAAATGTTCTTATTTAATTGATTTCAAAGGATCATAGAGGGATTATATACCATTATTTTATTTCTTTTACAATAACACGTTTCAGGAATCGATACATACAACATATTTTAAATCCTTATATGATCATCTTTTCAATATCTATTTTGTTGGGTAGTTAGTAGAGAAACTTCATTGTTGGTACCTAGTCTTATTTACGAGATGATTGAGAAAATTAGAATAATCAAGGAAAAAAATGGAAGTATCTCAGAGTCATAAAAAATCCTTCATGGATCATCATTGTTAGCCGTTATCATAATTTGTGTGAGATCATGTATTATTAAGAGTCTATCCAAGGATAGACCATCGATGTGTGGGTATGAAAGGTAAATTTTTATCATGGTAAATCAGAAGTTATGAAATAATGTAATGGATTGGTGATGTATCTTTTCAGTTGGAATTAATACGATGATTCAAATCCACACATAGTGTGTTTTATGTATCTCTATCAATGAAGTACCTGCATGATCATGTCCAAGGAAATCTATGAAACCATGTTGATCTTACACTGGATGCTACATTTTTACACATGCCAATACAAATTGTGGATAATAAAGATAAATTTTTATATTGAAATATTATATATTTTTTTAGTATTATAGAAACATTGTTATATATAGGATAAAACATGGGAATGAAAATACATTATACTGGATAAGTTTCCTGAAAATTTTAAAAACACCCCAAATATCTAGATAGCAATGGATAGATAGCATAATGGTGGAATATGTTAAGAATCCTAAATTGCTTTAATTTTCTAATTTATTATGTATTTTGATGTTATATAACTTTTTGGTCGTGTTTTAGATTTTTATGTATGGTTTTCGTGTGTATTTTGAAGCATTTATGGAGGTGCACAGTCTGATCATGGTTAGGGGAAACCATGAAGCTTATCTAAGAAATCATGCCAGAGATTATTGGAGTTACTGGGTAGCTGCATGGTTAGAACACATTTTTCTATATCATTTTAACCTTATATGTGAGTTTGGGGTTTTTAGATAGTAAAATCAACATTGTAATAACACAGATTCCCAAACCATCTATCCTGACCATGTGATGTCCATTTATTGGTCCAAAAATTAGTGTTTAACTCATTTTTAGACTTGAAACTCTAATTGTTCACCTCCCTTCTCAGGATCTAAAATTCGTATCCACTCCTATGAATTTTTGGAAATTCTTTTTGTTCCAGATCTTGATTTTAATGGATCGATATGTGTCAAATATTTATAATCTCTTATAGTTCTATATATTCTCTTTTTTCCAATTTATATTTCCTATTCTACTCTCATAAAGAACATCCAATCTAATCCATTATGGATATATCTATGATCTTTGACGTGTTTTAATGAGATATTTTTTGGATAATATTAAGTAAATAGGTTTTGATCCCAAATCTAGAAGTTTCATTGTACCGTTCATATATGTTGTAAGGTATGCGTCTTCTCTTTCTTCCCCAATAATTCATGAACATGAAGGCTTTATTTTATTAACTATTTTATTGGATTTAAAAATGGAAATGTTGGATGACTTTTTAAAGGAAAAACTGTTTGGTTCATGATGTGTACCGCATAGTAATTTGAATGTCATTTGGAAAACCCCTTTAATTTATGGTTTTGTTTTAATTCATGAAACATGATTGATGAAATATATTAAAACAATGTATTTACTTATATGGAAATAATTGTTATGGAAAAATGTAATACGTTTTTTGAATTAGATCATTTTCATTTTTGTGACCCTGAATACGGTGTATGGTTCCATATTAGAGGCACTATAAGATTGATCACTTAGTGATAACATGGTGGATCAGTGAGTAACCACTAATGAGTATGGAACTGTGACCTAGCATGAATTCATTCATGTGTGTGCTTATGGAAAGGGTATTACAAATATAAAAAATTAATAAAATATTTCTTTTTTTGAAAAAAATTGATAGACTATTTTATTGTTCTTCAAATGTTATAAATTATTAATTTAAAATTAGAGATAATATGTTATTTTCATAGTGGTGTGAGTTAAGAATTATAATAGTAATATCATACTGGGTATATTTAATCACCCTGTGTATATTAACTAGGGTGTATATGAAGATGTTATTCTTGAAAACATAGGTTAATGAAAGGCCTTGTTTTTCTCTAGGGAATCATTATAATACTACTTAAATTAGATATTGTTTTGCGATTATATATATTTTATGGATTTTTTGAATTGATTCCACATTACTTTGACTGCATGTAAATATACTTTTGTTTTCATGAGTTTAGTAGTTATAAATTTAACCGCTATATTGATATTTTTGGCGTTTGATATTCATTTTGAGTTTTATTTTTTAAAACTCATGAAACATATCGTTGATTTGTTTTTTTTCATTTTTACATTATATTTTTTAGAGAAAATGGAATTTTTTCCCCAATGTATATGTATACCCTTGGAATTTATTTATAGACTTTGGTGTTTTGGGGATATCTCTTATGTCTAGTGAAACCTTTTCTCTTTCCAAGATAATTGTTATTGTGTGGATTTTATAGGAAACCACCCAAGTGGTTCCATAGTTTCTCCTAGTCCTACCAAGGAATTTTATACATGAAGGTTCATTTATTGAAGATGTTTTTTATTTATTTTGATATGAAGATAATGAAAGAAAAAAATAAGGAACTCATCAGTATATTATCACATGTAACAGTACAAGGTAAATTTGTCTCTCTAGTAGGATAATTATTTCAAACCAGGTTCACTATTTTTTTGTTTCTTGAAACATTCATTTTCACATTTTTATTTTGTGTGGGACTACATTCAAAATTTGGATGGTTATTATTGGTAAATATTGACAATTAAAATGGAAAATTGAGATCAACAATATTGTAAATAAGTTCATATAATGATGTTTATTTTAATCTATTCTGTGACTCTATTATAGATATAAGATGTTTTTTGAAATAATTCCAATTAAAAATACTAGGTACACTTATCATGAGAAACATTTACTATTACCATTAACGTATGTGAACATTTTTATATATTAATGGTTATATATACATTTATATTAGAGGTTCTACATCTGTATGAATGAGAGGTTCTCTATCTCCCCCATTATTATTAAATTTTTTGGGTTTAAAGCTATACATCTAGGAACTCAAGAATTTATAAATTTCTAGAGATGTTGTAAGTTTTTTTGATCCATTATTATGAACATGAATATTTTTACACACATATCCCTATAAATGGAAATAAAAATAATAAATTTTAGTGACATTTAATGAAAAATTTATATCTTTTAAGGTTATGTGATAAGGACCATGGAGGTTCCTTTGATGGTTATAAATCTCTGAAAAATGAAGATACATTTAAGGTAATGTGTCTAGGACTAATGTAGTGGATTTTAAGTTCTTGTATCTAGGTCCAATGAAGTTCCCTTTAAGGTTGTCTATTAAGGATAAATGAAGCTAATTTAATGGTTGTGTTTCCAAAACCAATTTTCAATATAGTTTATGGTCATAAAAGTTGGACCTATTCCGTGAATTTTAAATTTATATTGAAATTAATACTAATTATGAATTCATATCAATGGTTTGGTGCTTGAAATACACCTTAAAAACACCTTCTAGTATAACCATATGGATGGATTTGGTAAAGGTAAGTTGGGTTTTACACTAGATTAGAGGCCCATTAAATTTTTCGCTAAACCACTGGTAAATAAACATGGTGGAATTAATGGATACATATATTCCATGATCTGACAATGAAATTTTGGGACTTAAATAGGATTAATAATCATGTTATGTATTTGTCCCATTAAGTGGAGAAAAGGAGGCCAACAAGATGTTTTAGAGTTATAAAGATTAATTTAGTGCATCTATGATGAGTGCCTTATGATAGGTAAGATTTCTCTTATCATGTAAGGATTTATGCCCTTGTTATCAAGGTAATACATGAAAAAGTACCCCTAAAACATTATCATTTGTTGAGTCAGACCAAAGGACATCATCTAAAATGTTCCAGATTCAAATTATCAAAGGTATTCATGATAAATTTGAATTATATCGCTATAAATGGTGATCCAGTCATGTAAGTCAAAAGTCCATGGATTATGGATTATAAAAATAAGCTCCTAAGGGTTATGACTTTGACATAGAGGTTTCAATGTGATTGTTGAGGATATTAAAGAGGTTGTAAAATCCATAATTTTAATCTTTCATAAATGGGTATACCCTTGGAAAAATATTATCTTAGAATATACCATTACAAAGAGGGAAACATGATTTTTAAGAATCACAAACATCATATAAAATTTAAATCTTTTCATGGAAATAGGGTTTAAAAAGGGTAATGAAGTTAAAATAGTGAAACTATATAATGATTTTATAGATAACCCACTAGGAAAAAACCGTGAAATGTAATTAGAGGGTTCTATCATGAATAATTTACATGGGATTTCTTAAAAAATGATATATAGATATAGCATGTCCTCAAATAACATACATGAGAGATAACCCCCATTTTTAGGATTAAATTTAATATCTAAATGGTGTAATTCATCTCTAATGACTCTAATACATTTCATGCATTCACAAATGATATGATTTATCAAACATAATTCCAATTAAAATCACATTATATTATCAAAATCCATGTCATAGTGTATTTATATTTATATTTTATAATCTTATGGATTGAGATATGTGGAACTGTAATCACATAAAGAAATGTTTTTGTTGTTAAATGTCTCTGCCTCAGTGCTTAAAATTATTATCTAGATAAATTAGATTCTTTTGTAAGTAATATATTTCCACCATTATGCTAAAAAAATAATCACCACAATAAACTCTTTATTATAAGGAAACCACCACCTCATCTTTGTTAGTGACTAAAACAAGGTAATAATTTCATGTGTTTTTTAAGGATTATTTCCTAGTTTCCATGAATTATGACATATCAATCAAAATTTATCATGAATAAGATTTATTCTCCCCCATTGATCACAAAAAAGTAGGGATCACATAATTCTTAAATAGTGAGCCATTTAAATTTTTTGAATGTCATTTCCTTTCACTATTAACATTCAAATCATATACTAAAATTTTTTATTTTATTTTTAGGTGGCAATAACCATAATATATTTAATAATTATCATCAGAATTCAAAATAAATCATTCCATACCTGATTTACCGAAGTTATTATATGAATCTTTTATCCTCCAATAATGGTTCAAAATATCTTGAGGTTATTCAATTAAATCAATTCCAAATAATATTCATTAGTGAAATGATTGTTATTTAATAATAAATTCATTAAATTCCTTTAATAAACAATCCAATTATCACAATTAAATAGTATTATGAATATGGGGAGTCAAACATAATACAAAATGAACTCTATATCACCAAAATAAATATTTCATTTATGGAAAGAATGAGAAAATCGGAAAATTAATTTATAATCCTTCCTTAGTGAAAATAAGTCAATTTAGAATAAAATTAATTACTAAAATTATCTTAATGGGTTTATATTAGGTTTTAGAGGTCAATATAAGTATAATATAAATTTATGTATTATGATTGGAGCTTATAAGTTCCCCAAAACACCTTAAGAGTTCTTAGCCAATTAGGGGGTACCACATATAACCCTCTATGAAATTAATACAGTATACATTCATCATATGTCATGTTATCATCCTGATCAATTAATCCTTGATTAGACAATCATTAAATGACCACAGTACACCACACCATGTGTGCCATAATTCTTTGTTAGGAGTCATCTAATTAATTAATTAGACGTTTGTACATGAAACAGATTTTTACCCATGTCTGCACCTTGGGGAGGCTATATAAAAATGTTGTTATCATCTGATTTACAGATTATAAAGAAAGAAAATCTTCATTCTAAACTACCGACTTCATACCTCCCACTTTTTGTTGTTTGAGTCAATAGAAGGGATACATGTTTATTATTTATCTTTCCAATCACATATCAAATGGATACTCCCTAAATACCCATTAAGAAATGACCATACACCTACAATTTTGGTTATTTACTAGAGAGATAAATATCCAAACTTCCTATAAATTTTATATTTAGGATTTTCCCCATTACGATCATCAAAATGTAATTCATATCCTAAAAATCAATCATTTTTAATGTGAAAAAATATATAGAATCATTAATTCAATAAAAAATATCCCCATGATATCTTTAAATCCATATATTCGATTTTCATGTACTCTATCTTAAAGGATTCATTTATTTATAACATAAAACATTGTTATCCATTTATTGTATAATTATTCATGGTCTGAAGTTATTATAACTTTCTAAAAAGTGACATAGAATTATCCCTCTATGATATCTCTAAATAAAAACTCATAACTTTGTAAACATTATACCATTATGTTTTTTTCATAATAAATATTAATAACATAAAAACCATTCTTTATTAATTTCATGTTTGAGACTTCCAAACTTAGTAAAAATATATGCATGATTGAATTTCTCTATAAGAATTACATCAATCTGTAACCCTGGTTAATTTTATTCTAATATCATTATAATTATAAATGTGTAATATTCGTCATATAATATTTCCATTTCATGAATTGAATTATTCAAGAGAATGAATAAATATTTAATTTTAAGGACTTTAATTAAAATAAAGGGAATAAAAAACCATAATCTTCATTTTTCGAATTCTATTATCATGAAAACATTCCATATATGAAAATTTCATCCATTTTAATGGAGTTTAGGTTTAGGTTTTGTATCAAAATTATATTAAAATATGAATTTATAATGTGACCTTTTTCTAAACATATTTTTTAAATAAATATGTAACTTCCTTTACAAATCTCCACAAATAGTAAAATTCCCAATGACCTCTGAAAATTATAGAAATATCAACCAAAATGAGACTCCTCATTCTAAACATAATGATGAATTCTAATTATCAATCAAATGATCTATTTATTTTAAAATTATAATGATTAATTTTCATTAAAAATTAATATATTATTTCAAAACTCCCATGGAACTTAATAAAACCACCATAAGGTTCATTTAATAAATGTTTGTGTTAATAAATTGAATGAAACCAACAAAAAATATTAATCATTTTGAAGGTATTTATAAACCCACTAGAAGGATTCATTAATCTTAATTTATTTACTTGTGTTTATTATTCTATTATACTTGTATTAATATTATAGAATGTATTTACACTTCAATTATAATGTTTTATAATTAAATAATGTTCATTTTTTTATATTGGATATATTATATTTTAAATTATGCCGCCCTAAATAATATCACTATTAAAATTTAATTGATGAATTACTTTATTAAAAAATATAGATAAAAGATAATAATTTATTACTTGTGATTTCAGATAGATACATCCATTTTTTATTTCAATATAGTACCTTTTTTAGGTGATTCAACATGTTTAAAAAATCATGGTCTCTTATGTCAACAATTTGAACCAAATAATCATTATATTATAAGTATTTCCTTATATATAATTCTTCAATGATAAACATATATGTTGGTTTATGAATTTACTTACTTAGTAGTGAGATATGTATTCCATAATAAACATTAAATATGTTAGTTTTAATAATATTCCAATATGAAATATCTCTAATATACATTCAGGTTTAAAAAGAACTAATGTGGCATAGGCTTATCTTCCCATTATATTCAAATAATATAAATGACATATATGGTGATACCCTAAATAATGAAAGGACTCAAACATAAAATAAAATTCATTTCTTTTGTTATCAATATATAATATTTATCAAATATATTCTTCTTTTATATTTTTCTAAAGGATTAATACCTTCTCAGTTGTCTCTTTATGAATTTATCAACCCAGCAATATTCATTCACTAGTTTCATCCTTGAACATTATAGTATGAAATCTTACCCAACATAAATAATTATAGTGGTCTATTTATATGAGTGAAAATTTTTATTTTATCAGAATTTCATAAAAATTGTATGTTATTCCAAACATCCATGGATATTAAGTGAGCCTGACCTTACCATGTAAAATAGTTTTTGTGTTATATTTTCAGACAATCCGTCTACTTAATGATGATGTGTGGTATTTAGATTTACCTTAGTGTTGAATGCATTATAAAGAATCCTAAAAATTTTATGTTAATCATGGTCCTCATTCAAATAATATGTACAAAAGTTCCCTATCAATTCTTACCACTATATTAATATAAAACCATGGAAGATGTTAATAGAGATATACTCTCATATTTATAGTGAATGAGATAACTTTTTTAGGTGTTCTATGATAACCCATATTGAGTAAATCCTATTATAAATCCTTGTATGGAAAATGATAGAGTCTATAAAGATAATTACCTAATTAAACATAGGTATTATGAGATGATAAATAATTTAAGGATCCATCTGTAAACATTTCATAATCTAGTATCATTATATTATAATTAACATTCTTTTATACTGAAAGGTCATTTAGGTGTATAATTTCAAATAATTAGGTCATAAATATTACATAACAAACCCATATATTAAAATTTACAATTATAATTAATATCCATTTTCTCACAATATAAAACTATTGATGTGAATCATGTTCTCTTTTCATGACTAATCTTGATAACATTAAACTCAATTTCTTTTTTCTCATAGGAATCCTCATACCCTTTTAAAAAAATTTAAGAATGTGTAATGAGGAAAAAACTATAATAAGGGTCATAAAATAATGAAAAATGTTACTCTAGTGAAAAAATTGAAAAATAATATAATTGTTTACCTTTATGAAAATATTATTTGAGTGTATGAAATAAATCACATCCACACAAAAAGGTCGCACACTTTTTATTCAATGAAAACCTTTAAAATTATAGAAATCAAATACAAACCTTTATTGAAAACTTAGAAAATTATATTCACAAATCATGATTCACTCTATCTAGAAATAACTGCAAAAAAGGTGAAATTCATTACAGAAACTACCCTGGTTAACTCCATCCATAATCAATTTTAGGAAAAAAACTTTACCCAATGCATTGGAGGCCTATATCCGGATCACCATACATATAAACATTATGAGGATCACATGATTGTATAGTATATATTAAGATAACCAATTCATATAAGTTGTATTAGGCTCACCTATTAATATAATATGTATCTGTCTAACCAGTTAATCATATATTGTAACACTGTAGTATTTTGAATTTATGCTATGATTGATAGCATATACAACATGAAAAACTATGACTAAAATAACCACAACATATTATAAATATATTATTAATTAAATACGAATTTTATATCCTATATGTTAAATTGGAGGGTATAAATAGTATTAAATAATTTATTAAGTACATATAATTGTTTTAATCAAACTAAATTTAATTAAAAATTCTTTATAAATAAACACTCAATTTTTAATAAAAACATTTAGTTCAAAAATCATTTTTATTAATTTTTTAGAAAAATATTATAATTAATTTCTGTATATTTTAGAAATTTTTTTCTGAAATTAAATATATTTTAGAATCATCTTATTTTCATTAACTTAGGGAGAAATTTTGTTGTTTTGTTTTGAAAATATTCATTTTTTAGTGAATAGTGAAAATTACTATTTTTTTAAAACTGTAAATTGTTTTTATAAATTAAGTAATTAAAAATTACATTTATTATTTTAATATGATTTCAATGTAATATAATTATTATTTAGTCAAATAAAATCATATTAATTACATTTAAACAACCTTTGTACTGTCTTTTAGTATATATTTATTTTTTAGGTTAAAAAGATGTTTTCTGAAAAAAAAAATTAAAGTGCATAATATTAAACTATTTAATTGATTAAAATAATCCCTAAACATAAATTATTTAAATTAAATATAAAGATTATATAAATCAATATTTTAGAATTTAAATTCATATAATGATGATTTCTATTCATATATTTAATATATGATCATATTTTTCTTAAAAAATGAAATTTTCAGAAAACTACTTTTCATCGATCATGTAGGTTATATTTTAAATTAAATTCCACCACTTCTTTAAATTTAAATTGGTAAAAAATATTCCATATTTTTAATCATCATAATTTATATTATATAAGGAGGTGAAATTAATTTTTTTTCACAATGAATAGTAAAAATAGTTACCTTGATAAAAAAAATAACTTGGTAAAAGTGATTAACCTTAGAGGTAAATACAATTACATGTTTAAAATATTATTATTTTTAGTGGTTGTGGTTAATATCATCCTTATATATAATAAAATCATTTATTTTTTAATTTTTAAGGCACTTGGGTTGAGGGTGACTTCCCATTAATGAATTGTTTAGTGTATTTACAAAAATTCCATTATTCCTCAATTATAAAAGGGCACAACCACCCCTCAATTCATCACACCTATCAAGCCATTTTTCTCAACCAACCAATTAACCAACATCTCCAAAAAATTATTATAAAAATTTCATATCATATTGTATTCATAAAATACCAACCTTAGGGTCCTTTATATGATATCCAATGTTGACTCTTCTAAATAAAGGTAATCATCTTCACTGAGATCCTTCTTTTTTTACATATTCATTTTCCACCATTAATTATATCTTAATAATTACAGTACAATAAGAAATTATATTATATATAATTAGATGTTATTATATTTATACATTAATATTTATCCATCTCATATTCTATCATATTGTAAATGAAACCATCATTTATTTGTACGGAAGACTGTCGCCTCAAGAATCGATGTAATTCATTTTCCATAATCACCTATAATTGATATTAATGATTATTTATTTAATCCTTATATATTATATTCATTACATGTTATTAATTCTGGATAATTAACATATCATATACCTTCTTACGATACCATCATTTGAAAAATGATAACAGCATTCGTGTGTATGGAAGACGACTGCATTACGAAGCGATGTGATTCCATTTTTATTACCACATCACATGGATGGTATATGTATGTTTATTTAAATAAATAACAATATATTTATGATATAACTATAATTGTAGAAATAATATATTACTCATACCTTCTTTCCATCACAATCATTCAACATGTAAAACCATACACAAGCGTACGTACAGCCTACCATATCTATGATTGTAATTTATTCCATTTTTCATGAAAATATATAATTTAAGGATTTTAAAAGTATAATTTTTTATAAAAATTATAGTTTTATTATTATTATTTTTCTAGATATGATAGAACAAGGATATGTTTGATCCTGGTTAACACACCGATGCCGTTTTATTAATTATGAATCGAGTATCCTCAAAACACCTAAAGTGGACATAACTAAATAAGTATTTAAATTTTTATTTAATATAAATAAAGTAAATGGTTCAAGTATATGGGATTAAAACATAAAATTTTTCTGAATAAAAAAAATTGCATAAGTTTATTATACATGATATTAAAGACATAACCAATAAAGATTTGACTCAATATTAGGGTTTCATCTAAAAACGTCCATCTTAAAGACACATGTACTTTTATACATCGAAATTCATTTAAATGGAGTATATACTAACAATTTATAAATTATATCCTTAATACTTTATACTTAATTAAATTTTATGTTTCAATTAATCCACTTAATTCATGGGAGTTATGATTCATAAGTTACAAAAGTGGTAAGGGTTTATATTTCAATGTCATTCTAATCGAGACTATTTATAACTGAATTTATGTTGTAGGAAATTATTTGATAATTTTATAATAAAATCATTTATTTTATTATCCTCAAGTTATTTATGAAATTTTGATGTATTATTTCAAGTTTCCACTCTTTGGTACATTAATTATTGTAAAACAATTAATAAAAGAAGAATTTATTTTTCTTTAAAGTAAGAAATCCTTTTTATTCCATATCCAAGTGTTCTAAGACAATTCTCAGAAAAAAAAATTCATAATCTAAAAATGATTTATTAAATAAATTTTTAACCATTTTCTACTTTTTATAAAATGGTTTGCGAATAGTAATCTTGTATTTTTAGGAGGAGGGTATTTTTTACCTTTTTACAATAGTGTGAAAAGAATGTTTATTTAACTTATATGACATATATGGAATTACCTACCATTATGACCAATAAATTGTTTAAAGATTTCTTTATATGATTCAAATGTTATTTTCAATGAAAAATATTTCCATCTTTTTTGACATTCTAGTTTTTGAAAAGTGATTTTCAAATTATAATGGTTATTTTCCTCCAGATTGTTTTTAATCATTTTAAGAGTATTTTTATTCATTAATAAAAACAACCATTAATGTTTTAAAATTAATATGAATTTTTTATTTAGGTCACTTACATTTATAATTATCTCAATATCTTTCCATGATGTGGTAACACATTCCTTAATATAATTTTTTAAATTATTTCTTTAAAAAATCAATTTTGATTATGATATGAGGAATGATTATAAACCCCATTTTATTTCTATAGGAAATTACTATGTTTATTACATATGAATTATTTACTTATGTAGAAAAAATATGCATGTAAAATAAATGAATGTGATGAGTGGCCCAAAATTTATATATCCCACTAATGATTTTATTAATATTTTAGTCCCATGAGAAGTCACGTATGGGATTAGGGAGTGAACATAATCCATTATGGGACTCTGTACACCATGTGATGTTGTCTCGATTGTTAGCCATAAATTAGGTTCATGTATATATTTATATTTCTATCATATTTCCTATTATTAAATGATATTATGATACCATGTTCTCTAACATCTTTTTAATATTTTCAGGTATAATTAAATACTCCTATGTTAAATTATTAATATTTTGTGTGGGGAAAATGATTTATCAAGGAAATTTTGAAAAAATATGTTAAAGTCCTTAAATGTTGATTAACTTCGTGGAATATTCAATTGAATATCAATGGAATTCGACACTGAGTTAGTGTTAGATTCTGAGGATAGTAATGTCTTGGTGAAGGATAAATAAAAATTCTAAATATAATATATTGAGTGAATAGTTGTTATTATAACTAATTAAATATATCTTAAACAGTGTTTTTAATTAAATAATTCTCTAGTAATAATTAAATAAGTATGTAAAAGCTATTATTCTGAGAGAATTAAACAAATGCCCATTGCATACGAAAGTTATGCCCCACTATTGGTAAAAAAACAATTCTAGAAATGACCATTGATGATAATGGTTGAAACAAAAAGCTTTGAAATAATCCATTTTTTATGATTTAAATTTAGATCTGAATTAATGAGATGAAATTAATCACACCGTATTGAAAATCTATTTGCAACGTAAGGTATACTGATGGTTTAATATAGGGTTTTAATTTTTTCGGAATAAAGAAACCCGATGAATTTGGGGACTTCAAATAACCTAAAGATCAGGATTATTGTGGTTGATCCCACCATGTGTAAAGGACCACCGGTTCCCATGGGTGTGTTTGGGATTGTTCCTTAGTTATCTAATCGATGCATGACCCACCACTTTGGTGCACTACAATTTGTAGGCTCTTCTCCACTTCTTATTTTATTTTAGATTTTTATTAATCCTACAATTTTCTAAATTCAATAACTTTTTCATTATTCATCAGAATTGATCATCGTTAGTACTATTGAATTCATCTCAACGAGAAGAAGAAAAATATTATTTTTGTTTTGAAGGTTGTAATGAATTGTTAAATTTCGTTTTCAGTTTTTAAATAGATCTTTTAAAATAAATTATCCAAGTGTAATCACATGGATTTACTAGGTGATAATTTATAAATCATTCATACGATAATCACTTTGAAATATTAAAGCACAATTCTGCGTCTTATTGAAAATAATTATACAAAATTATTAATGGGTAATTACATAAAATTATAAAATGATAATTTTTGGAAAAAATCATCATAACAAAATATCAAAATTATAATTTGTGTAGAATAATTTTTAGAATTTAATTAGAAAAATTATATAATAAAAATTATAGGGTGATTATCAAATGACAAAAACTATTGAAATTATTATAATATAATTACATGTACTAGCAAAGAAAAATATTAAAAAAATTATCAAATGATAATCATGATGTTTTGTAAAATTATAATCTCTTAAAATTATCGGAATATAATTTTATGTGATATAAAACAAATTATCAACAATAAATTTCATGGGAGTATTAAAGATAAATTTTTACATATATTATCAAAGGATAATTAATATAATTATCAAAAGATAATTATTTGTATTATCAAAATATAATGAATTATCAGTGTGTGTGTGTGTGTGTATATATATATATCGATAAACACACTTGAGATAATTTATTAAAACTATCTAATGTTATTTATTTTGATTATCAAAAAATATATATATATATACAATTATATATATTTTTTATAATTACTTTGGAAGTTAAGGTTGATTTTATAAAATATAAAATTATCAATTTGTAGTTTTCTAAACCATTGAAGGATAATTTCAAACACTTGAATTGACGTAAAATGATAATCCATATATTATACAGCATAGAGAAAATGTAATCGCATGTAATATTTTAATCGATAATTTGAAAATATTCCAAGAGAGAGAATGTATCATCACATGTGATATTTTATTTCCATTTAAATTTAAATAACTATTACTGGTTCGATGACCCCTTGACAAACAATGAACTTTTGTGTGTCTAATCTTATGATAATAGGGCTGTGAGGAGGTGTATTGAACCACACAGGGTGGTTTGTCTTTGCTGCTGACATCGATGTCCTTGAGGTATGTGGTTCTATCCCAATTATCCAAATTGATTACTCATAAATTCTTGATTTATTTCACTTTATTATTTAAATTTACTTTCCCTCATTTACATTCATTTAAATTTATATAACTTGATTCTAGTAAATAGGTAGATTTTAAATGTTTTGGGCTTGAATATTTGGAAAACCCTAAATTCCATTGAATTGGGGTGTGTTTATAGAAGTTTTCTGGATTTAAATTATTGAATTTAAATTATGGATTTGATGGATATTTTTTCAATTAAATTTTAGAATTTTTAATTGTGAAAATGAATTTTGAAAAAGTATGGATTTGGTTTTGAATGAGGTTCAAACTTATGAAAACGGATTAAAATGATTTGGTAGAAACCCAGTGGTTTTATCTTGTAAAAAGGGAATGTTTTTTATTATAACCTGTTTTAGTTTTAAATGAAAAAATTGGAATTTTGAAATAGAATAATTGGATTTAATTGTATTTTAAATAGTCCTAAAACAAATTTCCCCTCATGTAAGGGCACATGAAAGCCTTAGGTAGTTGGTGAGTAATTTGGATACACTCTAAACTATTACAACATTCTAAAACATACCTGTGGCAGGTCACATCCCTGATGGGAGGGTAATGAGTCACCTCTGGAAAATGTCCATGAAACATGAGTATACTCGTTTTTCTATGATCACTTAGAGAGTGCGGAATTCTATAGCTAGTTTATACTATCATACATTTTGGCAGATGACATGTTGAGTTCTTGTTTATTTATATTTGAGATATAAATGTATATTAATTTTGTTTGAACTACATTATATGCCTACTGAATTTATATAAAATTTTTTATATAAATTTTTTACTTAAGCCATATTTTTAGAAATATTACACCTCTTTAAAAGTATAGTTGGTGCTTGAAATGTATTTTCCATCATTTGAAAATATATAACATGTATTTTTTAAATGTGATTTTGAAATGTAAAACCTATTTATTTTTAAAAATGGAAATAATTTTCTTTGGATAATATATATTTGTTGTCTGTTATGGAATCTTTGGCGGTATCCTTCTAGGGTAAGAATCACACCCTTCTTTTTTCCTTAGGGTGTTTGTAGACATTCCTCTTCAAGGTTTGAGCAAAGGGAAGGGATCTCTTGGTGGTGGATCTAGCTATTGAACCATTGTCTTGGTGAGTTTTTCTCTTAGGTAACTTGGGGATATTTTTCCCATTTTAATGCTTTGGGTTATAGTGCTTTGTGTTTTTATGCCTTGTTATATTCTGGTACTTTACCCCCATGGATTTTTCTTTTGACATTCACATTATCTTGTTTATTTGACTTCCACAATGTTTTTTGGAGATTTTGTTCCCACTTTCATGTTGTATGATTATAGGTGCTAGTCTCCAACCCATGGGGATCAAGAACGCCCTCTTCAAAATGTTAGGGTCATATCAGTTATCGGGTTACTAGGGTACCTAGGTTGGTTCATGACATGTTCATTATGTTATTATTTCATGTGATTACTCATGATAATTCTATTTATGGTATCATGTTATACCTTTAACGCATATATTATGTTTCCATATCATAATTATTTATATACTATGATGATTAAATGACACCTTTTTTCTATGTATTTCGCATTTTATCCCATGAAATTTTAGAAGATCAAAAGGATTTAGAATCTCATCATGTAGAAAAAATAATAATGGAGTTTTATTCAAGTCTCACATATATTTTATATGATCCCAGTCTCCCAAATACACTAGACTAAAATATATTTGGGTTAAAAATAATATATTTTTATATTTAAAATAATTTATTAATGTATAAAAATGTATTAGAATGGTATAGTTGGAATAAGAGAAATGTTTTAGATAACCATTGGAAACCAAGATGAGAAACTTTTTTGAGAACCATATGGATAATTATAAGGATAATTCTATGTATAGGAAAATATACTGGAATTTTGATAATGGATAGATAATGTGGTTTATGATAAATTACATACCTATCATGATACTATATTTTGATGTGAATTTGAAATAGTCGTAACTTAGGGTTGTAACTTCGAAAATGGTTTATTGATCTTTACTCGATAAACACCCATTGCAAGACAATCAACCTTGATGCACACTAGGGTTTACAATCACATCGGTTATGATATAGAAATTTGAAAAACTCTTTATGAACAATTGTGAAGGGCTTGAAATAATTGTTAGGTAATAACACATTATATAAAATATTACCGTATATAACATATATTGAAATCTAGAAACTCTTATGTCAGTACATACTTATCATTTATAAGTTCTTATTTATAGGTTTATAAGATTCCCTTTTATTAGGCTAATGATTTCTCATATGTTTTCCTTTATTATTTTTAGTTAATGATAGGAAATTTGACAAGTCTTTCTTACAACAAATTTGATGGGCTATGCAATGATTTCTCTACCAAGATACATAACCTAATAGGATAAATAACTAGAAATCATGTAATCATTCCAAATGAGATATCTTGAATTATGAATAATAATTAGAACATAGTTTCGAATCAAATAAAAGAATATAAGGATTGTTTTTCATTTAAAATCAAGTATTAATTATTATAAAAAAATAAGATTCAATTTCCTATACATAAAAAATATTGGAAGAGTCACCATGGAATATTACATAAAGGAATCAGAACATTATTTTTGTGTGACAAAGGTTGGAATATAGCAATTAATTTCTAATTGAAAATTAGGAGTCTGGTAAAAGTTACACATGAATCTAATGTTTATCTTAATGCACAACTAGTATTTCAATGTCATAGATGTGGGGAACCTGGTCATTATCTAAGTTAATGGCCTAATATAAGGATTAATTACAATGTTATCATGTTATAACAATCATTGATGTGTACCAAATTTAGTGTTAATGTTTTGAAATTTGAGAATAATGTTTTTAAATTTCTTTTATATAAAGTATCATGAAAATTTTCAGGACCATTTTCAGTGTAGTTTTATTTAAGTATTTTCAAGAGTATGTTGAATTATAAAAATAAACTAAAAACTGATTTAATTGTAAGGTGATATTTTATCAAAAAACACATAATTGAGGAAAAGATAAAATTTTATATTTTCTTGATATTGGGGTAATTATAGTAAATTAAAAATAATTAATTTTATTTAAAATAATGATTTCAAAGAAAATCTTAGAGGATAAAAAAATTTATTCGATAACAGATGTAATTTTGGAAGATGTTCATCACATTCATGAGAGTTTTATATGATCAAGGTGAATTATAAACATTATTATATATTTTTTCTTCTATGGTTTTATAAAAATGAAAACCCACAAGTTAGGTAACAACACATCACATTGGGAAATGCTATAGGGATTGATCCCACAGTTGATGGGTGATATGAGTTCATCACCTAAAACTAGACTATGTTATTCCCTAATTAATATAAAATTGTTTTTTTCATGAATTTTTTGGTGGATAATTAAAAATTTTATTTGGGAAACATATTAAAGGATCAAATATTTTATAATTTTTAGTATTTTTTGGAGATTACTAATATTTTGGGAAATGTTTTGTTGGTGTAAGATATATATATCTCTCTTATGTTTAATGTAAAGGATTATTTGGGAGGAATGCTAATATGTTTTTTTATATATAATTTGAAGGTTATGAGATGAACTTTTTGGTTAAAACCTTATTTCATGTTGAGGTTATAGGGGTAATTTGGGATATATGGTTATTTATTTAAAGAATGATCTATGTTGGAATCTTGGCTTAACTGCCTAATTTGGGGGGTTATTATATTCATAATCATTTTGGTTATTATATTACATTATGCTAACCATTTTGGTTTTAATAAATAAATGGGAAAGATATTATTACACTTCATGATCTTATGATCCGTAAAAAGTTAATTTAGTTCTCTGGTAATAAAAGATCATATTGAATATCTATTCCTTAGAGTAAGAGACGGAGTGGAAATCGATTGAAGCACAACTAAAGGATGAAATTATGTTTATGAAATTTAAAATATATAAAGAATATATATTTTAGGGAGTTTTATAACTTTATAGTAAATTAATCCCTCAACCCTGTAGAAAGGATCGTGAAAAAAAAATCTCTTATTATATTGATATCCAATTAATCAATTTATTTTCCACTCATCATGAATTTAGGGTTTTGTGGTCATTAAGTGTCTATTGATCATTAAATTTATTATTATCAATGATATCTCTCACTCCCCGTAATTATTTAAGTTTTTATTACATGTAAATATTTTCACTTACCACCAATGTTACATTACAAGAAAACCTAGTTATGTTTTATTCCACCTGACCTTCCTATACGCATTTTATTCTTTTAAGAGAGTTTTTTATTAACACTTTTTACGATGTGAGTTTTCTATAAATATATTTTCACATCTTAAACTAAGAATAATTTAAAATTGAAAGGGTAAAATTTTTTAAGGGGTTTAAAATGTAACACCCTGATATTTTAGGAGAACATTATAATCCATAGAGTATACAACACGCACCACTAAGAATAAATGAAAGATAATATATTATTAAAATATTACTATAATATTATTATCTAATAATGATTATTATAAACTATATGTAAAATTTCCTGTTATTAATAGGATTTACTAATTTATGTAACAGATATAAAGAATCTAATCAATGTAATTTTATTTATAAATTCTTAGAAAATACGCACTCATTTTTTTAGTAAAAATGTGTATTTCAAAAATGTTATTTATTTATATTTGTTAATATTTGGATACTGTATAGATTTTTTATTTAAAATAAAAACCATTTTTAAATTAATCACATCGATATTAACTTGGGCTGCCATTTTTTTATTTTTTTACAAAATATTTATTTTTTGGTGAATAGTGAAAATACCGATTTTATAGTGTTATTTTTTATAAATAAATTAAATTTTGAGTCCCATTATTCTATTAATTTTCTTAGAAAGTAAAATTATTATTCATTATATATATATTCTAATTAATTTTATTTAATTCATATTTATACCTGATTAATATAATTTCATTTTTAGGCTTAAAAATACATTTTTCTTAAACTATTTCAACATCCATAATGTTCCTCCAATTTAATTAATTAAAATAACCACTAATGATGAAGTAATTAAATTGAATTTATATTTATGTATCAATATTTTTGAATTTAAAATCATAGAATTATTATTTCTATCCATACAATTAATATAATATTATATTTTCCTTGGAAAATACATTTTTCGAAAAAACCACTTTTCATCTCTATTGTGAGTATTATTTTAAATTAAATTATGAAATTTCTATGAATTTATTTTGATAAAATATACTACATATATTTTTTATTATAATAATTTATATTAAATAATAAGTTTAATTTATTTTTTCATAATGAATAGAAAAAAAAAATTGAAAAATATTTACGGTGGTAAAAAATATGAAATGGTAAAAGTTAGTAACAATAAAGGTATAAGGGATAAAATATTAAAAAACAAATTAGTGTTAGAGGTTTATATCATCCTTATATCTCCTAAAATAATTTATTTTAATTTTTTTAGGAACTTTGTTCTTGAGTTGTTTCCCATTATTTAATAGTTTTGTGTGTTTACAAAAATAGAACTCGTCTTAAATTATAAAAGGGAATCCCCTAAACTCTATTATTCATACCTATTAATAATTTTTTATCAAAAAAACTTCTAAAATATATCCCTAAAATTATTATCCACATTCTTGAGCTTTTGTAATTCCTAGAATTCCAACCATTTGGTCCATAATCAGTTATCCAAAGGAGGTTCTTCTAAGTGATTGTAATTGTCCTCACTAAGAACATTCTTCTCACTATTTATTTTTAAAATCTTTTATTGTGTATTGATAATTAAAATATAATAAAAATATTATATTCTTTATAATAAGATTTTATTATTTGTTTTTACATATATTCATTCATCTCCTCTTCCATCAAATGGTAAACAAAACCATCGTTCGTGTGGACGACAGAAAATAGCCTCGTGAACCGATGAATTCCTTTTCAATCATCACCTCAGACTAATTTTCATGAGGAAAATATTAATTTCTATGTTTTATATTAATGTAATATTAATAATTATAGTAAATAAATATATCATATACCTTATTATCTTAGTAACCATTAAAAAATGATGACATTTTCCATGTATACGATGGACTACCGCCTCGCTGAGCAATACGATTTTCTTTTAATTACTCAATCACATAGATGGTATATGAATGTGTATTTAATGAAATAATTTGTTATTTAATATATAATTATCATTATATAAATTTTAAATAACCCTTATCTTCATTTCAACTTGATCATTGAAAAATGTAATCATTACACATGTGTACGTATTACCTATAATCTCCATGACTATAATGGGGTTAATTTTTTATATCCTTATTACATGGTTTATTTTAAAAAGTATAATTTATGTGTAAAAATAATACTAATTTCTTGATTATATATAATAAGAAACCTTTGACCATATTCAATACAATAGTGATGTTTTGAAATTAGGAACTGAGTATCCTCAAAACATCTAATGTGGACTTAATTGAATAAGTAATTAAAAATATATTTAAGATAAATGATGTAAATATTTAAATTATAAAATATAAGAGCTATAAAATAATTAGTATACATTTATTATACATGAGATAAAATACATACCTAAAAAATTCTCGACTCGAGGTAATGATTTCGTCTCAAAGCATCCTTTTTTGAGACACATGTTACTTTATGTAGATAGTTTATTTTAAATAGAAAATATATATTGAATTTATATATTATATCCAAAATTCTTAATAATACATGTATTTTATGTTACAATTAATCCAAATAATTCATGTAAGTAATGATTAAAAAGCTACCAAATCGATAAGGGTTATTGTTTCAATTTCATTTTAATCGGGATTGTTTTTTATTAGATTTCCATTATGGAAAATTACTTGATCATTGTATAATAAAAATATTTAATTTTATTCTACTCTATTAATTCATAAAATTTTCTATAATTAGTAATATTTCCCTCTATTTATTATATAAAATTATTGAGATTTTTTTAAATAAAATGTAACTTTATATATCTCATTTATCAAAAATACTCTTCCTAATATATCTATGATTTTTAAAAATATTTTCAATAGTATTTTTAAAATTACTAATTTATTTATTTGAAAATTTTTTACTAACGCTTGAATTTTTTCAAAAAAAAATGTAATATTATTGTTGTTTTTCAAATGAGGGACTTTTAAACCTTTTTGAAAAATCATTAATGGAATGTTCTTTTAACTTATACGACATGTAAGGAATGACCTGCCATCTTGAGCACTCAATTATTTTAATACTCATTTATAATTTTCCAAGTTTATTTTCCCATAATAGTATTTCCAAAAGATAAATTTAATTTTTAGTTTCTCAAAAGGGATTTTAAAAGTGGAAATGTTATTTTCCTCAAGATTGTTTTTAATCCTTTTAAAAGTATTTATATTAATCAATGAAAACAACATTTAATGTTATATAATGATTATAAATTCATTATATATGTTTGTTACAAATATTTCAAGCTCACTCTTCATTCCATGATGGGTTAATATCATTATTATGATCATTTATCGAATAAATTTTTTAAGAAATCTCTTTTTATTAGGATACGTAGAAAGATTATGAAACACTTATTCTATATATGGATAATTATTATGTTTATCACTTATGATTGACCTACTTATGTTGAAACATATGAATGTACATTAAATAAATGTGATGGGTGGTCATAAAAAAAATAGCCCTCCAATGGATTGGGTAATGTTTTAGTCCCATTAGACATCATTTATGGGATCATAGAGTAAACCTAATCATTTATACTACTCTTTCCACCAAGTGAAATTATCTCAGTGACCATACATAACTTATGTTTATGTTATAATTTATCTTACTTCCACATTTCAGATGATTCTACAATATTATGGTACAATGTTCATTATATTATGACTTCATGTGATGAATCATGATACTTATATTTTATGATATCATGGTATACCTTTGACTCATACGTTTTGTTTCCTTATCATGTTTATTATCTTACGGGTCTTTTTAGGTCACCCCTTTTTTTATGTATTCCCCCAGTTACACCTTGAAGTTTTTTGGGCTCAAAATTATTTAGGATCCCATCATTGAGAAAAAAATAAAGAAGTTTTATTTTAGTCTCACTTATATATACTAGCATACTAGTATTACCAAGACACGAGGCCTCACATTCATTGGGTTATAAATAATATTTTTTTATATTAATAATCATGTATTAATATTTCTAAATGTATTGGTTTGGTATTGTTAGAACTTGGATGAGAAATTATTATTGATAACCTTAGGGATAAGTCTAAGGAAAATTCTGTTTATTGTTAAATATATTTTCATTTTTTGAAGGATAGAGAAAGTTATTTTCAAGAAATCACATCCCTAATTGGATTCTACAAGTGGATGTGACTATATCACAATTGTATATAGGTGTAATCACAATAAAAATGGTGCATTGATCTAAAATAGATCTTCACCTAGTATACAAATAAGTTCCTTTATGTGCACCTAGTTTAACACTACAGGGGGATTTTCTTTATAAAATAAAAAAGATATTTAAGAACCATTATAAAGTACTTTATGAAATTATTAGGTAAGAAAACCTAATAGAAAAAATTAAAATGAATAAAAAATATTGAAACCAATAAATCATAGGTTTGGATGTAACTATCATTTTAAATTTATAAAATCATGGTTTATAATATTCACCTTTTTTATGTCGATGGATTCTCATATTTGTTTTATTATTTTTAGTTAATGATGTAATATAGGATAAAAAATTCCAACTACCAATGTGATAGAAAATTTAATGATTTCTATAATGAGATTCCTAACCTAATGGGAATATAACATAGAAATATTTTAAATATTCCAAATGATCTATCTAATGTTATGATTAATAACTAAAACATATTTTAATTTCCAAAAATTTCAAAGAAAAAAGGATGGTGTATCATGGAAGTTTAAGTGTTATTGATGATAATGAAAAGAAAATTAAATATCCACCATATAAGAAATGTTAGAAGGGTAAAAATGGAAAATAAATTAAATTAACTGGAATATACTTTATGTATAGAAAATGAGATCCCAAAGTATCTAATTTATAAAAAAAGAGGATTCAGGTGTATAAGATGTAGGTAAATAAATCTAGAATTAGGGAACCACTAAGAGTTCAATGGCGTAGATCTTGGGAACATGGTCATTAGCTGGTTCAATTCCCAAATAAAATGACTATTTCATAAGGGATTCCATTATGAGAATCATTAATGAGAAACAATTATAGTGTTTAGGTTTTGTAATTCCAGTATGATACTATTTTATGTTATTTTTTTTTGGTATCATGGAACATCTAATGATCATTTGCAGTAGTTTTTATTGAAGGACTAAAAATAATATGTTGAATGGTACCAAAACAAATATGTTTATTTAATGTTAATGATATATTTTATGGAAAAATACAGGAATTAGGTACATATAATATTTGATATTTTCTTGATATAGGGGTAAGTATGTTAAATTAAAATTAATTTATTTTAATTAAAATAATGAACTAGATAAAAACCTTATATGATAAAAAAAGAAATTTTTTATTGATGTTATTTTGTAGGATTTTCATCATATTCATGAAATAGTTATAGTATCAATATGAATAATGAATATTATTATCACTTTGTATCCATAGTTTTATAAGAAAAATATATATTGGATGTCTGTAGACAACCCATCAAATCTGGCAAGGCTACAAGTAATGAACCCACTATTGAAGGGGAGAAGGGAGTAAGGGGTAGTGCCTAATATTAGGCTATATGATACGTGGGATAGTAAACAATTATTTTTTTCACAAATATTTTTTTTATAATTAATATTTTTATTTTTGGAAAACATATTATAGTATCAAATTCCATAGATGTTTTTGGATTTTAAGGAGATTATTAATATTGTGGGAAACAAATATTAGGTTGATATATAAATAACATTTAGTTTAAATGTAAATTATTATTTCCTTGGGTTGTAATAATTATTTTGGAGTTTTAACTTTAAGGGTAATAGATAACCTTAGAGGTGATAACTGTATTTAATTTTGTGGTTATTGAGGTTATTTGGTATATAGGGTTATTTATTTAAGGAATGATGCATGTTAATCCTCTCATTTTACTATCTCATTTTGGAGATTATTATATTCAAATTCATTATAAGTATTGTATTTAATTTTTATAACCATTATGGTTTTAATAATTTTATAATGAATTTATTTTACTATTTTATGGATCTTATGATCTGTTAAAAGAAATTTTCAGTTCTTTGAGCATAAAAATGTCAAATTGAATATTCATTCATTAGAGTAAAATGTGAAGTGGAATGTTATAAAATCACAAACAAAGGATGAATTTTTTTTATTAAATAAAAATATATCAAGTATGAATCTTTTATGGTGTTTCTTATCTTGATATTAAAATAATCTCTCAACTCTAGTAAAAAGATCATGAAACAAAAATGTTACCCAATTACATTAATATTTGATGAATCAATGGTCTTTTTTATCATTATTGATATATGGTATTTTGGTCGTTAACATCCTCTTAAAAATTAAATTCATTATGAACAATGATATTTATCACTCTCTATAATTTTTTATTTTTTTATCCCATGACCACATTTTCAATTAAATCATTTAAATGGTTTAATAAATATATATGTATTTATAAATTATCTGGAAATAGGAAATTATTTTTTCAATTAAATCATTTTAGTCAAAAGTGTTTTTTATTTATTTTTGGGAGGAAATATTATAATTTAATTTTTCATATTTTTAAAATATTATTTTATAAAATGTAATTAATTATTAAAATTAAAATATTTAAATAAACATATGGTGAAATTTTGGGAATTGTTTCACAAATTATTTATTTTTTAGTGAAAAGTGAAAAATACGGGCTTTTTTTAAACAATCTTTTATTTTTATAAATTATTTAATTTAAATGTACCATTATTATTTTAATTTTATTTAAAACTAACATAAGTATTATCTATTTATATATAATCTAATTAATTAAATTTAAATTACATCTATACTGAATCATAGTATAAGTTTATTTTTATGTTCAAAAGCACATTTTTCTGAAATCTGTTTTAAAGTGCATAATGATCCTCCATTATAATTAATTAAAAAACCACTTATGTGGAAATATTTAATATAAATTTATTTATTATATATAATTTTGAATTTAAATTCATAAAAGTATGGTGTTTATTCATAGAGTTAGTATAAGATCTAATTTTCCTTAAATAATTCATTTTTAGGAAAACAGCTTCTCATCACTCTTATGAGTTTTATTTCAAATTAAATTATTCAACTTATATGGATTTAATTTGATAAAATGGAATCCATATTTTTAATAAAAATAATTTATATTATATAAAATTTTTAACTTATTTTTTTGTCCAAATGAATTGTAAATTGGTAAAATAAATAGCTGTCATGCTAAACAAATTGAACTCGTAAAAGTGAGTAATCATGGATGTAAAGATGAAAAAAAAAATAAAACATATTTATTTTTTAGTGTTATAAGTTTGTACCAATCATATATATCCCATACTCTTTTATTTTATAATTTTGGAGGCACTTGGAATGAGAGTTACTTCCCAATATTGAATGGGTTTGGTTATTTACAAAAATACCACTCCCCCTTAATTATAAAATGGAACCCATCCCTCACTTTTTCACAACTCTTAATACATTTTTCTCAAAATAAACCATTCCAAAATATATCTAAAAAATTATTAGAAAAATTATAAAGATTATATTATTCTCAAAAGTCCAACCAAACTATCCTTAATAAAATATTCAAATGAGGTTCTTCTAAGCGAAGGCAATAGTCTTCACCTAGCTCCATCCTTTTTACTTATTCATTTTACACCTTTGATTATGTATTAATAATTAAAATATTGTAACACCATTATATAATATATACTAATATTTTATTATGTTTATGGAATAATATTCACCCATCTCCTCTTCCATCAAATGGGAAATGAAGCCATCATTCATGTGTATGGCTGATTCTCACCTCACGAACCGATGTAATTAATTTTCCATCATCACCTCCCACATATATTAATGATGATGTATTTAATTTTTATGTATTATATTCATGAAATATTAATTTTTATTTAAAATCAAAATATCATATACCTTCTTAACTAACAATCCGTTGAAATTTTATAACATTGTGTGTACGGTAGAATACTGCCTCCCAAAGCGATGGTATTCTATTTTTATTAACGTATCACATGGATTGTATATTTAAGAATATTTAAATAAATGATATGATATTTATGTTTTAATTATAATTTTGTAATGGTAAAATAAAATATACCTTTTTTACATCATGATCATTGAAAAATTGAAACAGTACACATGCGTACATATGACCTACCATATCTATGATTATGACATGGTTCATTTTTCATAATAATATTAATTAGTTAATTTTAAAATGAATAATTGATGTATAAAAATGATAATTATTCGAGATATGATTTAAAAATAAACCCTTTGACCAAGATAAAGATACTGATACCGTTTTGAAATTATAAACTGAACATCCGCAAAACACCCAACATAGATATAACTAAATAAGTAATTAAATATTTAAATAATATTAATGAATTAAATTGTTTATCTTTATGTGACTAAACATTTAAATTTAATAATACATCATATAATTGATATAATTTTATTATACATGATATAAAATATATATCAGATAAATTCTAGACTTGAGGTACGGGATTCAACTGAAAGCTTCTTTCTTCAAGACAGATGTTATTTTATGAACCTAATATTCAAAAATTCCACATATAATCCCCAATTAAATATTATATTGAGAATAATTTATACTTTTGGATATTTTATTTTATAATTCATATAATTTATTCATGGGATTTATGATTAAAATGTTACCAAAGTAGTGAGTTTTTATGTCTTAATCTCATTTTAATCAGGGTTTTTTATGCTTTGATTTTTGTTGTAGGAAGTTCTTAGATAGTTTTCTAAAAAAACCTTTGATTTTATTACCATTTTATATTCATTATATTTACATATTTTCTTAACCGTTAAATATTCTTTGTAGTAATATTATTTACAATTTTTTTAATAAAATCTCATTCTATTTCTCTCATCGTTCGCAATCCCTTTTCCATCCATAACTATTTTTCCTTAAAAAATCATGAATATTTTTATCATTATAAAAATTATTTTATAATGAAATTATTCCCATGTTTTAATTTTTATAGAATATTTTTAATGGAATATTCATGTCGTTTCTTAAATGAGGGGCCTTTTAATCTTTTTACAATAGTGTGAGTGAAATGTTTTTTCAACTTATAAGACATGTATAGAATTACCAACCATCAAGAACACTAAATTATTTAAAACTTAAATTATAATTATCCAATTTTATTTTCATATAAAATTATTTACAAAATATTTTTATATTTTTTAGTTTTAAAAAATTGATTTTCAATGTGGAAAGTATATTTTACTCAAGGTTGTTTTTAATATTTTTGAAAGTATTTCTATTAATAAAATAAAAAAACCATTAATTTTATAGAATGTTTCTAAATTATATATATATATCTGTGTGTGTGTGTGTGTCTTACATATATAACTAGCTCACTCTTTATCTCTTTATGCAGTAATAAATTCCTTACAATCATTTCTCGTGTTCCTTATTGAGTACATCTCTTTTGATTATGATATAAGACAATATTATACAACCCATTTTCTATCTATGTGTAATTATTATGAGTACGAAATATGATTGTATTCTTTTTATGTAACACATATAAATTTAAATGAAATGAATACGATGGGTGGGATCAAAATAATATATCCCACTAATTAATTGGGTGATGTTTTAGTCTAATGTCATATCATGTATTGGATTAAGGAGTGAACCTAATCCATTATAGGACTTTGTACACTGCCTGATGTTGTCTCGACAATTTTCATTGACTTATGATTATATCATGATTTATGTTTCAACTGAATTCCTTATTATTCTATGATTTTATGATACCATATTCATTATTTTATTCTTCTATATGATTACTCATGTTCCTTCCATATTATAATATCATGTAATACCTTTAACTCAAATTTTATATTTTCTTTATCATGTTTAGTTACTTATTAGTATTTTTATCTCACTCCATTTATCTTTGTATTACCTAGGTTATCCAATAATTTTTTTTGAGATCAAAATGATTTATCATCTCATTAAGCTGAAGAAAATAATTAATTTTTACTTTTGTACCACTTTCATTTATTAAGAATATAGTCTTCCAAAGACACGTTGCCTTACGATCTTTGGGATGTAACTAATGTATGCTTATATTAAAAAAATGTATTAATATTTATAAAATACTTTGGTATCTGTATATATAATTCCCAAGTTCTATATCAAAAATAAAACATTTTAAGATCCCACCTTTAAAAAAAACATTTGAACCCATATACAATACATTTTTAGAAACTAAAATAACATTTCATTTAAAAAAAATATTAAAAACAAAAATTACTAGGGAAATAAAAAAAATAAGTTTTTTTCAAGAAAACATAGAATCTTGTGAAGTAATCAAGGCATCAAATAATTTTTATGGTGGTGTATAAATCCTTTAACTTCATAAAAATTCTAAAAACATTACTTTTTTAAATTTTTATTGAAATTAAAAATGTTCCATATCAAATATGTAAAAAAATCTTCTGAAAACATATGTAAGAAATTAAAAACGGAAATAAATTGTCCTTTATAATTAATTTATGTCTCTATGAATTCATATATTAAATAATTCAATGAATATGGATACGGAAATAAAATTTTTGAAAATAAATATGCAATGAATTTAAAATGAGGTTTTATTTTGAAGTATCACTTACCTCAATTCTAACTCATCACACACATTCATTGTCTTCCAATTCTTTAGACAACCTTCTTATGTTTGTACCTAAATACTTCCTAAGTTTGTTTTACGATCAAAAAATGTCTTATATAATGTGGGGAGGTATGATCAGAATGTATTTGTGTAGGAATTGTCCGATATTGAGTAATAAACAGACTTGAGGAATATAGGAGATGTGGATCCCATTCACATGTGCACGGAGGGGAACCCTTATAATTTTATAATTTACTGAATTAATAAAAATTAATTTCCATGAAAAAATGAATTTAAATTGATATATTTATTAGATAATATGACGATTTATTGAAATCCTCTCATTTAAAGAAAATAGTCACTTCTTTATTATGGTATTAAATTTCTCTATTTATTTAATCCCCATTAACCCTTTTCATAATTACCATTATATTTAGAGTTTTCACTCTTTAATGGTCAATATAGTTAATATAAAATAGAAACTAACAAATAAAAATACCATCATTGTTATTTTCAACCATATCCCATTCACATGATCAAATAAATTATTATTTGTATTTTTAATTCATTTAATAAAATTTTTTGTTATAAAATATCATTAATGTCATTTCAGAACTATTCATTTAATTTAACTTTGATAAAAACATGAAAAAAATTAAAATAGAATTTAATCCATTCAAAAATACATAATATGTTACTTTTATCAATAAAATTCATGGGAAACTATAACTCACCCAAAAAATGTTACTTTTAGTATTTTAAAAATCATTCACATGATTTTTATACACCTTGCACTAAGTCAATATTGTATAAGTTCTTATGGAAACTATTTTATAAATAAGAAATAAAAATACATTTTCATTAAACCAAACTATCATCCTTTAAAATAAAAAATATATATGAACACAATTTTTTTAATCCATTTCACAAACTATTATAGGTATTAAAAGAAAGAGAGTGAAACCTTTGACTTTAACCTATACATAAATAATATAAAGGTCAAAATAAATGTTAAATTACAAAATCAATGTTAAATAAAACCATATAATTCATGAAATAAAAATTTGTTTATAAATATGGCTTTTTTACTTCTAATTGAAAAATTACATAATATGAATATAATTCTATAAAATCTAATTAATGAATATATAAAAATGATTTATATTAAATTTGTCTGGGTTTTTATATCCCCGCATTTGGAAGTTATATCCTCATAATTTTATTCATTACTTTATGAGGTGGGGATACCTTCACTTATAGCATTTCTTTATTCCCATGTTTCATCTTCAACCATATGGTTTTTCTATACAAAATTAACTTGATGAATTACCATTTCCAACAAAAATTGGTCTCTCTATTAAAGACTTTTTAATGGTTATTCCTCATAAGAAAGGTTTTCTTTTTACTAAACTACTTTAGAGATAAAAACATGGGTTTAATCAAAAAGATGTTTTCTTTATAAAGAAACACAAAATATGTCATATACATGAGATTAACATGGGGGTAAGGCCACTTAGTAGAAATATGATGCAAATTTATCTAAAATTTATTACGTTCCAATGAAAAACAAAAATTTCTTCCCCTTTTAACCAAAAAACAAAACACTTTTCAATGGAGATACTATAATAAAATTAAGATCACCTACCTTGAAATAAAAATATTTACTTCTGTTATCCAAAAAAATTTCTTCCTATTGTGATACATCCTCCTAAGATGCTAAATCATCTTCGCCTTTTCCACCATTTCTTCTACAAAATCTAGTCCCATAAACTTCATTTTTTTACTTCATGTTAACAGGAAGGAGTATAACACCTTTTTTATATTATTCCTCAAAAGGATACATTGTTATAGTGTAATTAAAACTATTATAAAAGATAACTCATCTGATGAATGATATTATTCCCAACATCCCTGGAAAACCATTGTAAAATAATGAATAATATATTCCAAGGTATGAATCATTCACTTGGACTATCCATGATATTGGAGATGAAAAGTTTTACTAAAATTTAATTCATCGACGAATAATTTATGAAGGACATTCCATATAATATAAGTGAACCTAAGATCATTATTAGATTCAATAGAGAGAGGAACACAATGCACCCTAATTATTTCATTAATTTATAGTCATGAAAGTTGATATAAATACATAATATCTTGAATGGGATGAAATGAATTAGTTTAATTAGTTGATCACTAGTAACATAAATCATGTTAATACCACGAAATTTAGTTGTAATCCCCCCATAAAATCCATTGATATATTTTCATATTTGCACTTCATCACAGGAAAATGATGAAGCATACCTTTTGATAATTATAATTTGCTTTTAACCAGTTAATAATTTATACATCTCATTGTAAAATTATAATATTTTTCTTCATTAAACCTAACTAGTAATACTCACATAGGTCACCTTAAATTTTAGTACTTCTTGGATGAAAATAAAATGGGTAACTATGGGCTTCAATCAGAAATTATATTTTCAGTAATGAATCATGAGGCACACAGAATATAGTCTAGATTATCAAAATTCATTTCTTGTAATAATGAAATATGGGTAACTAAACTTAAATTTAGAGATCCCCCTTTCTATATAAATATTGTTTCTCTTTATGAGATATCATAATTCTATCTGATAATGTTGACTACACTAAATCATGAAAAAATAGAGGATGTTCCTGCATGAATAATTTCTAGGCCCTAATTTATTAAATTGCTTACTAAAAGATCATGATCCAAAAATAAAATTGTTAATTATGTAGTATCTTTTCCACTTAATGTATTCAATAATTTTTCTATTTTCTAGGATATATCTTAATCATGAAATCATATTCTTTAACCAATTATATCCATCTTCTCTACCACATTTTCAACTCTTTTTTAGAGAATATATACTTTAAACTTTCATTATTAGTATATTCATAAATATTTACTCTGTATAAATGATTCTTATGTATTTTCAAATAAAATACCACATAAGTTAATTTCAAATCATGTATATTGTCACGACCCATCCCTCGGGGCCCGTATCGTGACTACCCCAAGCCCGCCTTCCATAGGCTAGGGGATGGCGACTAGCACCAAAGGCATAAATCACTAAACTGCGAAGGCAATGCCTTTATAAACTAAAACAAACAAAACAGAGTACAAGATGGAAGTAAAACACTAAGAAAATCTATATACAAAAGAGTGATGAAAAGTAATGTGGGATGGAAATACAAGCCCAATTGGAAAGTACAAGTACAACTGAAAAAGTACAACTGAAGAAAAGTAAAGTAGCTTCTGGGTCGTCCTCCGGGGTTCCTACCTGAAGGGTAGGTACAGATGGCCTCTTCTACACTCTACGTCCGTTTGTCCGCTCTGTGTACCGTCATGCCGAGTGGTCCACCTCCAGGTACGATCCAGTCCTGCTACTCTCTGTCTCAGTAAGCGCTGTCTATCATCTACAACAAACACTATGAGATGCGGGCATAGCCCATGCAGGGGTGAGTATAATGATACTCAGTAGGGACCCCATGACCCTCAAGGTCTCACAAAAATCCAACAAGGATAAACCAAAAAGAATGAAATCAATGGATAACCATTACTTAGGTATATGCCTATACATATACCTAAGTTATCAAGTAACCCATCTCAATCAGGAGGAAAACACAAAATTCATTGACTCAACTCAACCAGGATTTTTATTCACGATGTCGAAACCACGTCTGCTGGATAACTCCTCCTCTGTTGAGTAGAGTGGGTATGCCATTACAACCAAGTGTTTACCACTATCCTTGGACTGCTAAGGTACTCCACTTGTCGAGTACTGTGGGTCTTTCGTGCTAACATAGAGGCGCTCCCCACCATGCGTCTGCCGCTACAACCAAGCACTCCCCCTCATAGCTTACAGAGGTACTCCTTATGTCGAGTACCGCGGGTCTACTGCTACAACCAAGCACCTCCCCACCGTGGGTTTACTTCTACAACCATTTTCTCCCCACTGGGCCATCTGAATCACTCTGATTCGATCGTTCAGTAGTCGTCAAATCTCAGCCAACTACTAGGTCTCTGCAATCTACTCGCTGATCACCGAAAGGGTCTTCACCACGAGCTACAATACGATAATCCAAGTGTCAAGAAATCTCACGTAGAAGTATCTCAAAGGACCGCCACGTCATAGGAGTCTCAATGCAACAGACAGTGCATCAATCAGATGCCCGGTCTGTTAGTTATTATCCTTTTAGTCCTGGGGGCCCGGTTGGATTCGTGTACGAACCAACCCGGTTGTATCTCAACTATAACCTGAACTCCAGTGGCGTATTCTCAAAGGTACCGTCTCTTAGCGACATTACCAGTGTCATTGACGGTTTTTCAAATAGACGTTCAGTGCCAATGTTATGGCCAATGTAAATAAAGGGTTAGTAGTGGGTCCGGGTCCGGTCCGACCCGGTCGGACCGAATCGGCCCCACCCAGTCTGGGCCGACCCGGTCTGGGTCAACCTGGACAGACACGATGGGTATGACCCAGCCCGTTGGGCGGGTTATCCCGCTATGTTAGGCCTGGTCTGCTGGGCTCGGCCAAGCGGACTGCAAGGGCGGTTTGGCCCGGATTCCGCCACACGGATGGCTCAGCCTGAAGGTCGGGGATAGTTCGGCCAATGTCGCAAGGGGCGCGGCTCGGGAGGTCGGTAGCAAGGAGGCCAGCAGTAGGTCGAGCGGGGCACAGGTAGGCTGGCTGGACACTGGGCGGGCCGCGGGTGCACATGGCAGGGAGCAGCAGGGGGGTCGCGGGGGCACCGGGCAGGGTGCCGGGGCGCCGGGCAGTGCATCGGGGGAGCACACTGGAGCACGGGTAGCGCGCCGGGGCACTGGGTAAGCCGCAGAAGGGGGCCGCGGGGCACTGGGCTGGGCGCTGGGGCACCGGGCAGTGCAGTAGGGGGAAGCGGGGGCACCTGGCTGGACGCCTGGGAGCCAGGCAGGCCGCGACAGGGGGCCGCGGGGGCACCAGGCAGCGCGCCTGGCCAGTGCGCCGGGGCGCAGGCAGTGCGCCGGGGCGCCGGCTAGGGCGCCGGCGGAGCCGGGCAGCGCTCGGGGTGCGCGGGAAGGCGGCGCAGGGCACGACGGCGCGTGGGCAGGTGGTGCGGGTGCGTGGGTCAGGACGCCGATAGAGCTGTGAGGGTGTCACGATCCGCGGATATCATGGGTAGCGTGGCCTTTATTCTCCATCTTCGTCGCCTCGTTGCCACTTCAAAGAACACCACAAAGAAAATTGACGGAGGGTGTCGGGCCATGTGAGGTTGGCCTGAACCCTCCGCGTTTAAGGTTATAGTAGTTGGTTCATCAAAGGTACGATGAACAACAATTTAATCACAAAACACTACGCAACGATTCCTTTCAAAAGTATATGAGAATAGAAAAGGGGAACCTCTTAAGGTAAACCCCCTACCATTGATTCGTTGGCCGTTGATCGACATTCATTGACGGTGTTGTAGAAAGAATACGATGAAGTTCATTGATCGTTGTGTTCGTCACGCACTCCCAATCCAAGCTCGTGCATCGGTTCATTAACGACGATGAGGAGGGAAGTTTCTCTAAGTTGAAAAGTGGCCGGGGTAGAAGACTGAGGAAGAAGGGTCACCAGTGTTCTTCGCGTTCTTCACATTCTTCATTCGGAGAATGGTTCTCTCTAGCTCTCCTCTTACTCCGTTCCACAAAAAGAGAATTACAACCAGATAAAAATAATAGGTTTTTCTATTATTTTATTGTTGGCATGCAATTTAAACGGAGAAAGAAACTCTCCTTAAAAAAATTACACGTGTCGGCACAATTAATTGACACTTGCGTTGACACAATTAATTGGCATGAGCATTGGCATAATTAATTGAACAGAGGAGGTCAAGAGGTCCTCCCTCATTAATGAGGGGAGTGTAGAGGTTTCATCCTCCACCATCAATAGGGGTTGTGTGGTCCCCACACCTATCCTTAAATAGAGAGGTTATGGGTCTCGGGTGGTCCCCATGTCGTAACCTCTCGCGGGGGGTTATGCTCGGGTGGGCCCCACCACTATAAACTCTCATGGGAGGTTGGGGTTTGAAGGTTCCACCAACAACTCCCAAGTGGAGGTTCCAACTACCCGCACTCACATGGCGGCTCAAAAATAAAATAAAGTGTTACACTTTATTTTTTTATTTTTTTAGGAAAACCCAAAAACTAACTTTTATCCTCGACTCACTACCATCGAAGTGAAATTCTTCTTAAGAAAATATTGGTGTTCCGAGTTTAACAGTGCCCTCAAATTTCAGTTCTAAGAACCTATTCAAAAGTTATAAAAACCCGCTCATACGTTTACTGATTGTACCCGAACAAAACTCCAGAAATTGATTCCGGACACACCGTGCCTTAGAATCATGTGTCGTAAATTTTCATAGACTCGTAAAAAACCCATGTATTTAAAATAAATCCACGGAATTTTCAGGTCTTTACATTCTTCTCACCTCAGGGATTTTCGTCCCCGTAAGCTAAAACTCACACTAAGGGAACAAATAAGGGTACTGAGTACGCATCTGAGCCTCCCGCTCCCATGTGCTCTCCTAGAGGTTCCCGTGTTGCCAGTGAACGCGCACTAGAGGTATCGAACATCCCCTTAGGGCCCCACTCATGTCGATCCTCAATCTCCACTAGAACCTCCATGAAAGTCACCCTGTCATCGATGTCTAGTTCCCCGTGGTTGATGATGTGGGATGGGTCCTGCACGTATCTCCTCAACTGAGATACGTGGAAGATGTCATGAACCCGGTGCAACTGAGGTGGAAGAGCTAAGCGGGAAGCCACCTTGCCTACTATGTTGAGGACCTAGAAGGGTTTGATCAATCTCAGAGATAACTTTCTGCCTCGTCCAAATCTCCATAGACCTTGTCGAGGTGAGACTTGTAGGAAGACATAGTCGCCATCCTCAAACTCTAGAGATATATGTCTCTTGTCATCATATGACTTATGTCTATTCTATTTAGTCTTCATCCGGTCCTGGATGATCTGCAGCTTCTCTTTGGTAGCCCATAGCATCTCTGGTCCCACTACTGCTGATTCCCTTAGGTCTATCTAGCACAGTGGCGATCTACAAGGCCGGCCATACAAGGCCTCAAAAGGTTCCATACCAATGGTCGAGTGATAGTTGTTGTTGTATGAAAACTTCAACAAGGGTAGATGATCCTCCCAGATATGATCGAAGTCGAGGAAACATGCACGTACATGTCCTCAAGGTTCTAGATGGTCTGCTCAGTTTGGCTATCTGTCTGAGGATGGAAGGCGGTGCTCAAGTGAATCTGTGTCCCGAAAGCCTCCTACAACCCCTTCCATTGCTGGGAAGTAAACCGTGTGTCATAGTCGGAGACAATAGAGGATGGTACTCAATGTAAACACACAATATTCTGCACGTAGAGGCATCCCAATCTCTCTACTGAGCCCTGATCTCTGATCAGTAGGAAGTTGTCCGACTTGATGAGTCGGTCGATGATCACCCAAATCGAGTCGTGACCCCTAGATGTACGACGAAGACCCATCACGATTTCCATGGATATCTCATCCCACATCCACTCTGGGACCTCTAAAGGCTGAACCAAGCCTGCTGGTACCTGGTGCTCCACCTTCACTTGCTGTCAAGTGAGGTACTGAGAGAAAAACTCTGCTACAGCCTTCTTTATACCTGGCCACCAGTGCTATCATCGAAGGTCCTGGTACATCTTCGCCACTTTTGAATTTAACGATATAGGGGAAGTGTGGAACTACCTCAACACTTCCTCCTGAAGTGCTACTAAAACCATGGTACATCCTCTGAAGAGGATTGCATGCTCCCAACCTTCATAAAATCCATCAGGTGCCTTCCATGTGGATATCTTAGTACGTTGTGCCTCACAGTCACTATCTCCACATTGTGCCCCCTGATTCAATGAATAATTGGATAAGTGACTGTAAGAGACTATATATAGGCTTCTCCATCCCTATCCACAAAGGATATCTGCAAGTTAGCCAGCTACTCTTTCGATTCTCCTAGCAACTGTATACCAGATCTCATGCTGAGAGCATCTGCAAAAACATTCCCCTTTCTAGGAGCATAAACAATCTCAAAGTCATAGTCCTGGAGAAACTCAAGCCAACACCGTTGTCTCAGGTTTAGTTCTTTCTGAGAGAAGATATACCTGAGGCTCTTGTGATCATAGTAGACTGTGAAATTCCCACCCATCAGATAGTTTCACCACATCTTCAAGGAGAAGACCATTGCTGCTAACTCCAGGTCATGGGTAGCTTAGTTCTTATCATTATTTATTAGCTACTGAGAACCATATGTGATCACTAATCTCCCCTGCATCAGGACACACCCCATTTTGGTCCCTGATGTATCGCAGTAAACTACGTATCCTACGCCCTCCTATGGAAGCCTCAAGATGGGAGCACTAGTCAACCTCTACCTCAGCTCCTTGAATCTCTGATAGCATCTCTCCGACCACACGAAGTGTTTCCCCTTCTTTTTCAAGGCTGATAGTAGTGTTTCAACTCTATAGAAGTCTATAACAAATCTCCGATAGTATCCAGCTAGGCCCAGGAAACTCCGTACCTCTGTCACACTCCTGGGTGGCTCCCAAGAAAGTACTACCTCAATCTTTGCTGGATCCACTACAACTCCATCCTTCGAGATGATGTGTCCCAAGAAGTGAACCTCTCGGATCCATAACTAGCACTTCGAGAGCTTACCATAAAGATGGTGCTCTAGGAGTGTGTCCATTAATACCCGTAAATGGTAGGTATGCTCCTCCTCAGTAGTCGAGTAAATCATAATGTCGTTGATGAAGACTACGACAATGCAATCGAGGTAAGGCTGGAAGATCCTATTCATGAGACTCATTAACACTAATGGAGAGTTGGTTACATTGAAGGTCATAACCAAGAACTCGTAATGGACGTAACGACACCTAAAGACCATCTTCTACACATCCTCATCTCGAAATTTGATCTAGTGATAGCCTGATCTGAGGTCTACCTTGTAGAAGCATCATGATCCTTTCAGATGGTCAAGAAGGTCATCAATCCTTGGAGGTGGGTACTTGTTCCTCAGTATCCCCTGGTTCAGGAAACGGTAGTTGAGACAGAGTCTCAAGCTCCCATCCGCCTTCTTGGCGAACAAAAACATGGCTGCCCAGGGAGAAACACTGGTCCGGATGAATCCCTTATCTTGCAAGTCCTCTATCTGTACCTGTAGCTCGTGAAGCTCAGCAGGATCCGTCCAATATGCTGGAGTAGATATCGGTGTCGTCCCAAGGTAAAGGTCAATGTATAAATCCACCCTTCTGCGAGGAGGTTTTCCTAGAACATCGTTAGGGAAAACATCCGTGAACTGGTCCACCACTACAGGATAAGTCAATCTCTCCACATCAACTACTCCAAGGATAAGTCAATCTATCCACATCAACTACTCCAAGGGTAAAGTAAGCTAACTGGTGAGTGATCGGCTGAACCCTCCTCTGAATAAGTCCGTCATGTGCTGCAAAGGTTCCCTTCTCACTAGTGAAGGTAAACCTGATCCCATCCGTGCGGACACACTGCACTTTTCGCCTAATACAACCAATCTGGGCATGGACTATAGATAACCAGTCCATACCCAAGATTACATCATAAGGCCTCGATGCCACTACTATGAGATCCCAGCCAAAGTTCTCGCATCCTAGAGTAAGATCGTACTGTCGACACCAGTGCAGAATAGTCGAATCAGCTCTCGTAAGAGTCTCTAGCTGTAAGGATTGAACTAACAGCATATTCGGAATCTCCGAGCTCCGAACGAGGGATGTGGCAATGAAAGTGTGATTGGAACCTGTTTCTATAAGAATTGAAGCTAAGGTGGAATAGAAATAGATCGTACCTCGAATCATCTCTGGAGCGCCATGATCGTAGGCCTCAGCTGCTTGAAGCTGTGCTCTCCCCTATCCACCCACTCTCTGCGGTAGGGGTGGACCTCCTGGTGGTGGTGGTGGTGGAACCTCAAAATGTCATCCACCGCCAGCTACACATCCATATCCTCTTCCATGTCAGCCTCCTCCTTGCAGACCGCCTCGATTGAACCTCTACCTCTGCCTGGGAGGTCCCACAACTGTCTGCTGATCGTCCGTGTGGCGGGTCAGACAGTCACGAGCCATGTGACCCTGTCCGCTGCATGAGTAACACTACTCAATCTTGGTAGGTCTGTCTCCACCCTGGGTGCCTCTCACTCCTGATCCTGAGTCATGTGGTCGATCACCTGTAGGTCTGGTCCTCTTGGACCTCTCTATCAACTGTCTACTGCCTGCGGAAGAAGACTCCACTGCATGTCAGCTAGTGGTGGGTTTCGCTGCTGGAGACTATTCAGCAAGAAAACTCTCCACTAGGAGGGCTCCCTCCAACACCCCTGTCTGCGTCGGGATGATAAGTGAGATCATCAGAGCTCTGATCTCTCGCCTGAGCCCCTTATTGAAGGTCTGGTCCCTGAATAATGGGTCTTTCACCATATCTGTGGAGTAGCGTGAGAGGTCGATGAACCTTGCTGAGTACTGAGCTACCATCATTCTACCCTGCTGTAGATGTAGTAGCTTCTGTATCCGCACCACATGAAGGGTGGATAGTAAAAACTCTGCCCAAAACAGGCCCTCGATGTCTGACCAGAGTAGTGTTGCCTTGTCATGCATCTGGAGCATCAGGCTCCACCATCTGCCTACTACATCTAGAAGGAGGCTGGCAACAAGGATCATCATAAAGTATTTTGGTGTCCCTACTAGCCTGAAGACTCTCACTACAACCTCCAGTAAATCCTCAAACTCCTGTGGGTTCATCTCTCACCTGAGCCTGGGTGGCCTCTGGTGCTATAACTCATGAAACGTGCTCAAGCGGCGTGCATTGTATGCTGCTGGGACTGGTGGCATCGGTGGCCCAATGGGGAGCGGTACCGCTGGTGCCTCAGCTGGTGCCTTAACTAGAAGAGGGACCTGCACTGAGGCCTCGTTGCTTGGTGGGCTGTCAGTGTGTACAACTCTCGGGGCTCTCACTGGTCATCCACATAAAGCCATCCAGAAAGAAATAGATGTGACACTATGAAAAGACTATACCTGGTGAGCAGACCTGGTTGAGCGGAATTAATGAAAAACTTTTCAAAACACACATGCAATCAGTGTTTTCATGAACTGAGTCAGAAATAAGAAGTTAGGGTCCTTGTGCATGGATACGTCGGCCACCCGCACCAACACTGGACTCCCTGAACTGAAAACCACACTTAGTACCCTTAACATTATTGCTTCATAGAAAAGAAATATTTGAGTCCTAAGTTCTATGGTAGAACCGACTCCTCTGATACCAAGTTTTCATAACCCGTCCCCCGGGGACCGTATAGTGACTAACCCAAGCCCGCCTTCAATAGGCCAGGGGCTGGAGACTATCACCAAAGGCTAAAATCCCTAAATTGGGAAGGCATTGCCTTTATAAACTGAAACAAACACAACAAAGTACAATCTGGAAGTAAAACAGTAAAAAAAGTTGTATACAAAAGAGTGCTGAAATGTATAGGGGTCTGGAAATACAAGCCCAACTGAATAGTACAAGTACAACTGAACAAGTACAACTGAAGAAAAGTAAAGTAGCTACTACGTCATCCTCCAGGGTTCTTACCTGAAGGGTAGGTACATATGGCCTCCTCGGCACTCCACGTCCGTCTATTCGCTATGTGTACCATCACACCGAGTGTTCCACCTCTGGGTACCATCCAGTCCTACTATAGTATGCCTCAGTCAGCAATATCCATCGTTTACAACCAATATAATGATGGGCGGGCATAGCCTATGCAGGGGTGAGTATAACGATACTCAGTAGGGACCCTGAGACCCTCAAGGTCTCACAAAATCCAAAAAGGATAAACCACAAAGTATAAAATCAACAGATAACAATTACTTAGGTATATGACCATACATATACCTAAGTTATCAAGTAACTCATCTCAATCATGAGGAAAACAAAAAAGTCATTGACTCAGCTCAACCAGGATTTGTATTTACGATGTCGAAACCACGACTGCTGGAGAACTCCTCTTCTGTCGAGTACAGTGGGCCTGCAGCTACAACCAAATGCTTCCCACTAACCGTGGACTGCTGAGGTACTCCACCTGTCAAGTACTGTGAGTCTATCGTGCTCACACAGAGGCACTCCCCACCATGTGTCTGCCGCTACAACCAAGCACTTCCCCTCATAGCCTACAGAGGTACTCCTTCTATCAAGTATCGCGAGTCTACCACTACAAAAAAGAACTCCTCTACCATGGGTCTGCTGCTACAACCAAGTGCTCCCCACTGGACCATCCGAATCACTCCGAGTTGATTAGTCAGGATTCGTCAAGTCTCAGCCAGCTACTATGTCTCTACAATCTATTTGCTCATCACCGAGAGGGTCTGATACACGAGCTACAAGTCGACACTCCAAGTGTTATGAAATCTCACTTAGAAGTATCTCAAAGGACCGCCACATCAAGGGGTTCTCAACGCAACAGAAGGCACATCAATCGGATGCCCAGTCTATTAGTTATTAAACTTTTAGTCCTGGGGGACCAATTGGATTCATGTACGAACCAACCTGGCCATATCTCACTTATACCCCAAACTCCAGTGGGGTATACTCAAAGGGACCATCTCTCAATGAGATTACCAGCGCCACTGACGGTTTGTCAAATGGACGTTCGGTGCCAAAGTAAGTAAAGGGTCATTAGTGGGCCTGGGTCCGGTCCGACCTGGTTTGGGTCACCCTGGACAGACCCGATGGGTCTGACCCAGCCCGTTGGGTTGGTCAGCCCACTAGGTTAGGACTGTTCCGATGGGCCCGGCCCAATGGACTGCAAGGGCGGTTTAGCCTAGATGCTACCACATAGGCAGCTCGGCCCGAAGGCTGGGGCCTGTTCAGCCAATGCCACAAGGGGCGCGGCTCAGGAGGTTGGTAGCCAGGAGGCCAGAGGCAGACTGCGCGGGGTGAGGGTAGGACGGATAAACACCGGTCGGGTCGTGGGTGCACAGAGGAAGGTGTGATAGGGGGTCGCGGGGGTGTCGGGCAGCGCGCTGGGCAGGCTGCGGTAGGGGGCCCCGGGGCACCGAGCAGGGCACTGGGGCATCAGGCAGCATGGCAGGAGGTCGCGGGGGAGCCTGGAAGGACGTCGGGGCATAGGGCAGGCCCTGACCAGGGGTCGCGGGGGCACCGAGCAGCGCGCCGGGGCACGCGGGCAGGCGGCAGCGCATGTGCAGGTGGAGCGGGGGAGTGGGGCAGGGTGCCGGTGGGGCCGCTAGGGTGGCGCGATCCACGGAGGCCACGGGTAGTGCGGCCTTTATTCTACATCTTCATCACCTCGTTTCTGTTTCAAAGAACACCCCAAAGAAAATTGACGGAGGGTGTCAGACTATGTGAGGTTGGCCCGAACCCTCTGCGTTTAAGGTGATAGCAGTTGGTTCATCAAAGGTACAATGAACTACAATTTAATTACAAAAAAAAATCACAACGATTCCTTTAAAAAGAAGATGAGAAAAGAAAAGGAAAACTTCTTAAGGTAAACCCCCTACCTTTGATTCACCAGTCGTTGATCGACATTTGTTGACGGTGTTGTGGAAATAAGACGATGATGTTCGTCGATCTCCATGTTCGTCACACACTCCCAGTCCAAGCTCATGTGTCAGTTCGTTGATGATGATGAGGAGTTAAGTTTCTCTACGTCGAAAAGTGGACGGGGTAGAGGACCAAGGAAGAAGCGTCGCTGTCATTATTCACATTCTTCGTGTTCTTCGTTGGGAGAATGGTTCTCCCTAGCTCTCTTCTTCCTCCATTCCACCAAAAGAGAATGCCAACCAAATAAAAATAATAGGTTTTTCTATTATTTTATTGTTGGCATGCAATTCAAATGGAGAAAGAAACTCCCCTTAATAAATCTACATGCGTTGGCACAATTAATTGGCATGTGCATCGAAACAATTAATTGGAACATGTGTTGGAAAAATTAATTGCGCAGAGGAGGTCAAGATGTCCTCCCTCATTACTGAGTTGGAGTAGAGATGTTTCATCCTCTACTATCAATAGGGGTCGGGTGGTCCACACTCCTATCATTAAATAGAGAGGTTATGGGTCTCGGGTGGTCCCCAGGTCGTAACCTCTCGCGGGAGGTTATGCAAGGGTGGGCCCCACCACCATAACCTCTCATGGAAGTTTGGGGTGTGGAGGTCCCACCAACAACTCTCAAGTGGAGGTTCCAACTACCCGCACTCACATGGAGGCTCAAAAATAAAATAAATTTTTACACTTTATTTTATTATTATTTTAAGAAAACCCAAAAATGAACCTTTATCTTCGACTCACTACCGTCAAGGTGAAAGTCTTCTAAAGAAAATATCAGCGCTGTGAGTTCAACGGTGCCCTGAAATATCAGTTTCAAGCAACGTTTCAAAAGTTATAAATACCCGCTCATACATTTGCTGATCGTACCCAAAAAATACTTCAGAAATTGATTCCGGGCCCATCGGGCCTCGGAATCATCCACCGTAAATTTTCACAGACTCGTAAAAAACCCATGTATTTTTAAAAAAAAATCCACGGAATTTTAGGGTCATTACCTATATGATAATATAACTCAATATGTTTCAATTAATATGAAGCTTATGGTATTAAATGATCATTCTTCATCAGAAAAAAAGTACTTATATTCAATGAAGCATTAATTTAGGTGAAAAAATCACCATTTATAGAGAGTGGTGACAATATAATATCATTAAACAGTCTTATTTTTATTTCATAGAAAAAATCATTTCACATTTTTGACTAGGAAAATTTAACACCTCTTTAACTAAACTTGGTGAGTGGGATAGATAACTAAGCAATGTTTTCTACTAACCTCCATTAGTATCCCCCAAATCCAGGAAAAATACGAATCTATATGATATTTTTACTTCTTGTATATTTGTAAACAACTTTATTTTTAATAGGGTAATAAGTTATTCTACCACTAGAAACAATATTCCTATTGAATGAAATTTATTGTAAACAGAATTCACACTTACTATATTTTCCATATATTTTCTTTTCTTTTAATGTTTGAAAACAAATATTAGGTGTCTTTTATTATCCTCCTAACATTTAAAAATTAGTAATGTATCATCAACAAGCACAACCATAGACTTAAATAATTAGTCTTGAAAAAATCTATTCAAAAGATTTGTTAATAAAATATGTGCATTAGAAAACTCAGAGGGCATAACTACAAACACATAACTCCAATATATAATAAGAAATGTGATCCCAATAATATAATAGTCCTTAACCTTAATATAATAGTACCCTAACATGAGAACAATATTTGAAAAATAATTCACTTATGAAAGCTGATCAATGGAATCATCGATATGAGGAAAATAATATATTTTCTTAATGGGGATTTTATTAATATACCTATAATGGATGCAACACCTCATTGAACCATATTTATTTTTAAAAAATAAAATAGGATCACCCCTAGTGAATTGTTATGATGAATTAAACATTTATTTAAAACTCTTATAAATGTATTTTTAATTTCTACTTTTCTACTTAAGTCATTTGATAAAGGGGTTTTTAAATTTTCTTAAGAGTAGAAACTAAGTTAATAGAAAAATAATCCTAAAAATTAGGAATAACATAAGGAAATTTATTAGAAAAAAACATCCATATATTCATTCACTATTCGAACATACCTAATTTGAATATTTTTTTTCTTTTCAACAATATGAGTTTGGAATCTTTCACTTCCATATCAAATCAATTTCTTAGATTCATGATATATTACCAACGATGTGAAATTATTTAATATAAATTTCTTGGATCTATAATTTATATTATCATGATACACTAAAAACCAATTCATACCCAAATTTATATCAAAATATAACATGGATAGTTCACCTTGATTTTTAAGAAATAAATTCCCACTAATAAAAATAGAGAGATTCCTATAATTTTTGGATTTTTTAATAATTAAACCTTGAGTTTTCACCAATAGTTATATCTTCATTTCATGAGGTGATATTAACATTTTTCTTGAAAAATCATAGAAATAATGAAATAAAAATATCTATTGTCAAAAAGGGCATATACATGATTAGAATAAAAAAGTAACATACCGATCACCACTTCGTTAAATTACCAAACATCAACCAAAATTTTATCAATGGATTTTTTAACTCCCATTTTATTTTGATATTGATGATTTCCACCCTGAGTAACTAACATAATACACACATCAGCATAATTCCCTAACTCATTACAATTAAGATGTATTACTCTTGATAGGCTATCTATTACACCATTATTGTATTGTTCAATATTATTATCATTGCATTCATGATCTCTATGAATATACATACCACACTTATAAAACCTCAAAATCCTATCATACCTTTAATGAATTTTTTTACCACAAATGGATTTTTTTAGGGATTAACTCTAGAATTATTTGTTGACCACTTATTCATTAATTTTCACCTTAATCACTTCTTAATCTTGTCATATCGATGAACATAAGTGTTAGAAAAATCTATCTTGACTTTCTCATCACAAAAAAAACTCTATCATTACCTCTAAATTATCAGGTGGCAGAAAATATTCTTAAAGATAGTTTCAATCCCCAGTAAAATATATTACTTTTACTATCAATGTAACAAATAATTTTTTCAAGACTATAAAATCAGGTAAAACATATTTCTTATGTAGCTGTTGTATCATTATATTTTATCCTGAATTCTAATATTCATTTATCCATTCTATTTTAAAAAACCTTGTGGAACTATTTCTCTATGAAAATATTATTAATTATATCCCATTCCATATAATCAATCTAATATTCCTCTAATGTAATTAACCCAATACCATCATCGTTCAACTTCACAATCAAAATAAAAAAAAGATATATATTTTGACATTATGAACATCCCAAGGATTAAAATATATTTTTCATGGAATATAAATTTTCTTTAGCTGCAACTAGATTTGAGGTTCCACCAAAATATATAGGGTGATATTTCATAAAATTCTCAATTATCAACATGTTACTCTATGGTAAATATTATTTTCTTCTAACAAGGATTCCAACCACTATTTATATGAAGATTCAACTAAAACATCATTAAAATATTATATAACAAACATGGATATTAAAGAGTGTAAACATCAACTCATTATCTAATTTTCCAATAATATAATACTCTTAAAATGAAAAAAAATTATCTTCATTATTAATTTTATTTTATTAAACATGAATTTTTCATTCTTATTACACATTTTTAAACACTATAAATATATATAAAAACATTGGATACGTAGAAAAATATTACAAGTGGATATAAAAGAAATAAATCTGTTAGTCCAGTGAAAAACATAAAAACCCATACATTTTAAAACATTATCAAAACTTTAGTTAATTATAAAAAACATATCTTCATAAAACACTCTTTTTCCTCTAATAATGCATTTATAACACATAAAAAAGAAAATATAAACCCATTTAAGAAACTTAGAGAATCATATTCATAAACCATGGTAACTCATGTTAGAAATAACTAGATCACAGTAAAATCTATAGGAGAAACGAAACTAGTTAACTCCCTACTTCTTTCATTTTATGAAAAATTTCATTACCCAATGAATTATATAGATATATATATTGGGATCACCAACCATATAATCTGTATAATGCTTATCTATTCACATAATCAATATCAGGCTCACTCATACATATAAGCTATATCAATCTCACCATTTCATATAAGTTATATCGGGTTTCACCATTCATCATATATAATTCTTCATTACTATATCATAAATAATTAATTTTAATCTTTAATATTTTCAAAAAATATATCTTTTGGAACCATTTTTAATATATTTTTGGATACTAGAATAATTATTCATTTCAAAAACCAACTTTTAAAACTAGAACACCCATAATAGAGGAAAAAAGTTTTTTTCATTGAATAAATCATCGAAGCTCATAAAGAAATAAAATCATAAAATAAAGGTTTTTGGGGTGGATTAATCCATTCATTTCATATACATTAAAATAAAATATTCATTTTTTTCCTTTTTTCAAGATATTTAAAACGTTTTGTATAAATAGTGTATAATGATTACATTTAAAAACATATGTTGGAAATAAAAAATTAAAATAAAATTTCATTTATAATTAATTTATTTCGATATAAATATACCAATAAAATAATTTTCAGATTATGTTAATGGGAGAAAAAATTACAGAAAAAAATTATTAAATTATTTAAAATGATATCTTAAGGTAAATTATCTCTTACCTCGAGTAAAAATCATCATGTACGTTCATTATCTTCCTCTTCTATATGGAACCTCTTTAATTTTTTACCCAAATCCTTCCCAGGATTGATTTCTGATCAAACAAGGGCCTCTGGGATGTGGGGAGGGATATTAGGAATGGATTTGAGTAGGTATTCACTGATTTAGAATGCTCAAATGGGTGATTAAGTGAGGAGAGAAGGCACCCATTTATAAGTGAGTAGAGGGGGAATTTTGGAATTTTATAAAATATTAAATTAATATAAATTAATTTTTATTGAAAAAAAAATCCAAATTGTTATAACTAAAAGATAATATGAGGTTCAGTTGAAATACTCTCATTAAATAAAATTGGGGAAAGGTTAGATTATGTTTATATCCTTATATATTTATTTTATCCCCTCATTACCCATTGAATAATTATGTTGATATCAACTGTTTAAATGTTTAAGAGCCAATAAAGTTATTATAAAGTAGAAATTGTATAATAAATAGAACACGGTTTATATTTAAATCCATATCCCCTTCACTTTTCTTTTTGATGTAATTTTTTGAATTTTGAAGCATTTAATAAAATATTGTTTAATATAATATATCATTAATTCCATTTTTGGAACCATTATTTAATTTTTCATTGAAAATACGATGAAAATAATTTACATTGAATATAATAAATTAACACATTTTTAATATAATATTTTTAACTGTAAATATCATGAGATACTATAAATCACCCAAAATGTATTACTTATATTATTTTTAAAATAATTTAAATAATTTGTTTATACCTTTTAAAAGAAATTATTTATCATTGTATAACCACTTAATGAAATTATTTCATCAATAAAATTAAAAAAATTATAGTTTTAAAAAAATATTCATTTTTATAATAACCATTTATATCTAAAAATAATTTTTTTCATCACAATCACACAATATATATATATTAAAAGCAAGAGATAGACACTTTTAACTTTATCATTTAATTAAATTAAATAATGTTTAAAATCAATGATAAATGAAAAAATAGTAATATTTTCAATGTTTGGAATATTATAGATTAAATAGGCTCATAAAATTTAATAAATTAAAGTTTTTTCAATAAATTTTAATCCTTATCATGTTAGTTTAATCCCAAATTGTCCCATTTTATCTTTATGGGGGAATAAAATTTATTATGGTTTCTATTTATAATGGAAAAAAATAAAATGGAAATGTTTACCAAATCTAGAAATTCTAATTTAAAATATAGACTATAATTTTCATGATTCAATTTCTATAAGAATCACGATTTAATTTAAAATTATTCCTGTAAAATGTGATAAAAAAATATTTTTTTTATAAAAATGACTTTCAAGTATAAAAAATGTTTTTATACCAAATTGAATAAAGAAAATTAGTACAAAGGCCATAACTAGATCATTTTTAATAAAAATGATCTTATGAAAACCTTAAACTGAACCAAAATATAATTTTAATTTTTAAATAATTATAATGAAAATAAAACATCAAATAATAACAATTTTTTTTCTTAGTTCATTGAAAAATAAAACATTTCTAAAATTCTCAAAAATTTAAGATATTATAATTTTAAAATAATTAATTCAAAAATTTATTTTAATTTTTAAATTCTTTTTATATAATTTTAAAAAAAATATTTTAAATAAAATTACATAATGCAAGAAGATTTAATTTTTTTTAAATAAAACTTTAATCCATTTGACTAAAAAAATTACCTGATATGAATATAAATATCAAAAATATCAAAAATATAATTAATAAATATATGAAAATTAGTTATATTAACATTACCGGGGATGGATCCGATAACCGATTGGGGTAACTTTCTCTTAGGATTAACTTTTTTTGCATACCAAGAATCTCAAATTGAAGTTAACAATTTCTGATTTCAAGTAATATTATTTTAAATTATTGGAATACCAAACCTCTCATAGTGGAGTTTAAAATTTATCAATTCATGTTTTCAAAATTGGATTTTTCTTGGAGATCCGTACATATATATATATTTGTTCTAAAATAGTATATTGAAAATTTTAACATATAAACATTATTTAACAACTCCTTTATTATAACTAGTTTTGATGTTATATATAGTGTCTTATAGAACCAAAATACTTATTCAACATTTAAAACTATCAAATTTAAATATTCTATTGATTAAATATATATTTTATATTATTATACTTTTATTTTAGGTTTTAATTTTTTTAAAGACATTTGGGAAATTACTTGTGAAATGTGAGATATTTCCCATTCCTTATGTAATTAATAGGGTTGTCTTCATGAGATCCATGAGAATTTGGTTATTCTATATTCTTATTAGTATTTAAACCCCATTATAATTCCTATTCAACATATCATATCTCATATTTTATTTTCAAATGTGATAGTGTATAACAAAACTGTAGTCCTAATGTTATTTTATCCATCTCAATTACATCATGTTGAGTTCCTTCAATTATATTATGTTCTTTAAACTCCTATAATTCATATATATGATATATACTACTCTATAAGTATAGTTTCATCATGTATTCAATGAAATGGTCACTAATTTCAACATAAATTCATGTGTTCATTAATTTGTTTCATATTTTTTAGTTTCCATTATGCATAAGACACAATTCATTCATTATAGTGGGAGGATACAGCCTTGTATCATCCTTAATGTATCTCCATATATAAAAAACAATTTCCTTCCAATTTATAAATTTAAAATTATTATATTAATAAATATTTTATTTATCAATTTAAAACATCATTCCCATACTTTTAACAATGTTAAATATTTCCCTTTATATGCTAAGATGTTTAATGAATACTAACATAAATAAAATTTTTAAAATATGCATTGACATGAACATTATAAACCTAGAAAATTACTTATTTTAGTTATATTTTTAAGATGTGTATAATATTTGACATTATTTATCTTTAAAGTGTCCTAAAATATACTATCTTTAGTGGAAATATATAAAATAAAATAAACTAATTGAACTAAAATCTAGTTTTTCAAAAAAAATTATATAGTTGTCAACTAATCTGGGTTTCTTGTACTATCTATATGTACATTTCATGATTATTATAAATCAATGAGAATTTTAAAATACAATCAATAAATACCACTAAAATTTTATCTATAAGTTCATTGAAATCTCTATTCATTATGTCCATAAATATTATGGAGCATTGGTTATCCTAAAATGTATAACTATGAATTTATAGTTACCATACCTTATACAACGATCTATCTTCATTATATATATTTAAACATATTTATCTATGGTACCCCAATTGAATATAAATTTTCATGAAATATAGATCCAATTTTTTAAATAAGTTATCAATATATGAAAACAAGTATCATTTCTTTATATTAACACTAATGATCTTCCCATTTTTAGTGCATTGCCTAATTTACCCATTCTATTTCTTAAAAAATTATATTGGTCCTCCATAAGGTGATTTATCAGGTTAGTTAAATAAATATATAAGGACTTTTGTAATTTTTTCATCATTTATAATAATTACATTAGTTCTATATTTAATGGCATACTGAATATGGGGTTTCCATCATGAATGTTATCAATATATAATTTTACTTCCCTGTCATGAGGAAATAATATAAATTTATTATAGAATACAAAAATTTAATATTGAAGGATGAGTATATTTTATATCCTCATATTCACCTTATCTATTATTATTATTTCAGCATCTACTTCCTCATAAATAATATCATTAAGATTAGATATAAGGGTTAGTTCTTAGATCCACATGTAATGGTAGACTAAAATTGGGTTTTCCATTAGGAATGTCATCAATATAGAATTTTACTTCCCTATCTAGAGAAAATAAAGTTAATTTATTATGGAATACATCGATGTAACATGGAATGATAATTATATTTTATATTATCATATACCCCTTATCCTATATTATTCATTAATAATCTACATTCTCATAAATAATATCATTACGACAAGCTAGAACGGGTGGTTCATGACATTATTCCTGTGAATATATATCCTTGGAAAATTATGTGATTTAATATTCATATAAAAAATAATTACCTATTCTAATCTATAATGATTTTAGGATTAATAATGTATGAGCTAGTATATCTCCAACAATATATCAAGGCATTCGGGCCACCTCAAGGCCAAAGGGCCACATGATTAGTGCAATTTCCCCAGATAGACTCTAAAAAAGGAGTATCCCCATAGGAGGATTCAGAAAAAGTGCACTCACCAGAGTAAAACCATTAGATTTGGAAGAATGAGATGGTATGGCTACACCATCGGGACCAACCTTTGCTTGCATGGGAAGCTTATCCAGATGTCCATGCGAAGGTGGAGAGCTACCATCATGATGCAGATGTTGGGGAGGGGAAGTTCCTTGTAGTTATAGTCTGTTTTAATTCCCTAAGATATTCGGGTCATGTAATGACTCTTAATTCTATGGTCCATATAATCTCTAATCTTATGGGACTTGTAAGGGTTCCCCCTCGTCCCTTGATAGGGGGTTGTCAAAAATCAATAAAAATAAATCTCTTTGTGACATTTAGGTTAAATAACTTAAATATGATGATTCTATCAATCCCATTCACTATTGAAATTGGTTTCCTCATTTTCCACACTTGAATAATGTAACCATACCTTTTAAATATTCTCTATGAATATTTATTTGAAAAAAAATTATTGTTGGAATCATCATTATTCTGTTATTATCTCCTCTAGATATTCATTCTTTGTTGATTTATAATATTATAATCATCTCCATATTTATTTGTTGAATATACAATTTAAAAAATTCCCTCACTATCTTGATGGCTCATTTCATTATATAATCATATGTAAAACTGTTTTGGGTAACTATATATCTGTAAAATATATTAGATTAAACCATAAAAGAGTCAAATTATGTTAATATATGGGTTTTATATATACTACCATGAATTCATTATTTCCCTTATAAATTTATATTAATTCTTAGTAACATTATATATTTACCTTTTAGCATAGATTAAAAATTTTCTTCTCTGTCTTAAATCATTTTTCTCTAGGGAAATGTTTTACTATGAGTATTTCTTTGAAAGATTACCACTCCATGTTTTCTAATTCCTCATACTCTTTAATTTTAATGAATAAATAATTCCAATTATCACCATATACCCATAGTTTATATATTTTTATTATGTATTTCTCCCTTTTATTTGAATCCCAAATCTGTAAAAAAACATTTTCAAGTACTCATTCCCCTAATCAACTACCAAAGGACATGTGGTCCCATTAAAGGATAAAGGTTATTTCCTCTTCAAGAAATGGAAGTTGGTTATAACTTAATGATGGGAAATGACTTTATCTACATTGGTAATATTAATTATTGTAACCTATGTTGACTACCATTGTATAGTAATAGATTTTTCGACTCTCACAATTCATTAAATAACATTCTAATTGCAGAATTTTCAGTATTAGTCTTAGATATTTACATAGTTTAAATTTCATCCAGTATAAACAATTTTCAAAATAATATCATATACTATTTATATTTAAATTGACACCATAATGATATATAATCCATGTATTCCTATAATAAATACATTTCCACAATCACATATTACACTTTCTATTTACATTGAAATAATTTTCTAGAATTTTATAAGGGTTCACCACAATGTATTTCATTACCTAATTATGTTCTTCCAAATATATTTCCCATGGTTTATACTAAAAATTATTTTATAGAAATTATAAAATAATTAAATCAAGTCACTAATATTCCATGTATAATTAGTGTGAGGACCTAGAATATATAATATCACATACATAAGATCCATATTTTAATTTTTCTCAGGGAACTAATTATAAACATAAATATTATATAGATATTTTATATACTTTGAATACATGGTACTTATGAAATTATACAATACATCACCATTATTTCATTAATTCTATTAAACATAATATTATTTTTTCATTACCTAAGGAGAGGAAAAAATATAATATAACGGTGATCTCAGATACTCGGTAGGGGGTAACATATCAATGGAGCTATATATATCATGATCATGGAATATATAATATAACATGAATAAATAATAATAAAAATCTATATCAATGAATATATGGTTATAAAATATTAAATATATAATCATGAATTAAATATTTTATAGATATCATAATAATGGTTATGTATAGTGTCAAACATCATTAAAATATCATCAAGACCTTATGCAATGATATTATACCTGAAATGAAATGATTACCCCATTACACTATCTTATTTCTCTCATTTTTTCTACTAGTGTACTAAGGGGATATATAATTTTGGACCCTAACATCATATAAATATTTTGATTCATTTTATAATAGACTATATTTACAAAGAAATACCCAGAATAATCTTCAATAGAAAAACATATAAAAATTTTGAATAAAATTCTATAAGTGCATAATTAAAAGGTTTATTATTATAGTATTACAAAATATAAAACAATGTAAATAGTTTTTCTTAGTTAATAAAATGGTATTATAATCATGTTTAATAACCTTTAATCAGAATAATAAATTATAAGTTTTTTATAATTTAGAGTATACAATGTCGAATATTGACCAAAAAGTTATATATGATAAGGATATCAATATACCTCTATAGAAGGATATTCAAACAACATAATCCTATTACCGCTATGGTGTAGAATAAAAAAGACGTGATCTTTATATATAAATCCATAGAGGTTGAGTTACTTCCAAAATATAATGAATTATAATTTTAAACTACATGTCCATAATATTCCTTCATAGGTTGATATAATGATTATGATAAAAAATGTTTTTCTTAGAAACAATGTTTACAGAAAGTGAGTGGTTAACACATGGTCACAACAACTCAAATGTAATGTAACTCAATAGTAATTTAGTAATACTAAAAAATACAACTGAACATGGAAGGAATCACTAAAAAGAATCATTAAATAATAAATTTAGAGAGATACAAGAAACAAACCTGTACCTTATTTAAAACATTTTTATCATTGTATAAATCCATTTATAACATCATATATTCTCTGAATTAGATAGGTAACTCGTGGAGAGATAATTTAATAGAAACCTTAAGAGAAAATATGAATTGAAATTACAATATTGGCTTTAGAAAGTGGGTATTTATAGATAAAGTGTGGAAATTATTTCAATTTTTATGAATATAATCCATTGGAAACATTTTCATGGAAAATTTCTTTAATATTATTTTCACATGGTTTTATCTCATGATATTTAACATTTAAGAAATGTCATTATAAATTGAAATTACCTTTTATAAATTAGTTATTTAAATCTTTAAATATGAATTTGTTTTTGAAGAATATTCTAAAAAATAGTTAGTTATTTTTATTTCAAAAATGATGTCATAAAACATACTATATACCTAATTTTTTATTTTTTCAAGTTACCCCAAAATTTCAATTTTTTATAGAAAAACCAAAAAAAATATTTAATAATTTTAAGATGTTGATTCTAAATTTTTGATAAATTATTTCATAAAAAATTTCTAAATGTGGTTAATAAAATTGTTATATTGAATTTATGGTAGTACAAATTAAGAAATAAATATAACACATTACCAAAATAATTAATATATTTTATTTAGATGGATTGAAAAATATATTTATTGATTTAAATATTAATTTATCCTATTATTATATGCATATATCAGAATTTTATTTTTTATATAGTTATTTCATTAGTTAACCATAAAAATCACATTAATATTTCAATGGTTATGATACTAATCTAATGGCCATATTTTAAAAGACTGACATACACATTACTATGGTCATATAACATTTTACTGCCCTGGATTTACTCTTTAAATTATATACATTTTATTAAATTAATTTTCTCTCTAGTTTTTCCATATTTATTTTTAAAAATGCCAACATAATTTATAATATTTTTATTTTTTATTATAGAAATGTTTGTGACTATTGTATTTAAGAGATATAGTGACCCGTAAAATTTCTATACTCTAGTTATCTTATTTACTTGTGTTTATTATAACATTATAATTTTATTAATATTATGGAATTAATTTCTCCTAGATTTATAACTTAATGTAATAAAATAATTTTTATTCTATATTTGAGGTCGTGAGTCATACAAAAGAGGCTCAAGACCTAGACCGAACCGATCCTAAAATTTATTATAAAAAAAATAAAATTAAACAGTTTTGGCATTACAAGGGATTTTATAATAATGGGAGTGTATCTCACCCCTCATATCAATATCCATCAATGAAATATAAAAAATAGGTTCCCTAAAGAACCACATCATTCTCATTCACATGATTTCCCTCTTTGACAAGGCATCCACCACTTGGTTTGCTTCCTTGTATGGATGAGATGCAATTATCCTCATGTGACTTGTAGCTTGAAGGTAGTCAATCCAATGTGGTTTCATATTCCATGGATCATTTCATGATCTAGATTTAAGGGATTCAAAAACTAGCATATAATTGTACTCAATCCATATAGGAATCCATTGATGATGTCCATCATGTTTAATGGTATAAATCATGGTACACAACTCAAATTCATATGAAATTGCAATTCCATAATAATGAAAAAATAAACTTTGATAAACCCATGATGGGTGAAGAATATATCTTCACATTTTAAGGTTCCAGGTACACCAGATGTTTCCCCATCAAAATTAACATTGATCCCTTAATAGATCGATGGGATCCAACTGATAAATTTCATAATTAAGGGTTTCCTTCACCTCCCGTAAATACCCAAATACTTGAGAATATTGAGTTCAGTGATGCTTTTGTGAATTGAAACTAATTTTACTAAGGATGAAACATGTGATTACCTATAAATATCAATATTACCTACATAAAGAGTGTAAATTGGTATATCAACAATGATCTCATTCCTTATATTCCAGATATATCTAAAAACTGATGCAAAACCCCACTATTAAGATATTATGGATATGGTCACTCTTTAGAGTAGCATAGATGGACTCCAAGAGATTTACCACCAGCTCATAATTGTAAATTTTAATTCCAAATAGATCACCTATATATTTCTAGAGTTTCTTTACAAACCTTCTATCCACAATGATATTTTTTACATCTTCTTCACCACTTAGAAAAAAATGGCATGTAGATGAAAGTTCATGTCTAGCTCTTTTGAGTTGATCATGAGTAGTGAATTTGTTATTCAAAATTCTCCAAATAAGAATGAATCTAAAAGGATGTATTAACTTTACTTATAACATCAATAGCCTTGAATAATTTATTGTTGGGCCATAAAATTTCCTCTAGTATAATTGTGTGGTGTTAAAAAATCCATTTCTTTATAGCATCCACATTAGTGTGTCTCTATCCATGAAAGACTATTTCTGAATTTCCAGCTCAACATTAAGGGGAAGAAACTATAGAAATAATATTTTCATATAGTTGAATATTAGAAATAGAAATTTTATTCCTTATTTTAGGGATTTCCATAATTTCCATAAGGGGTTTTTCCGTCTATGTGGTACTCTAGTATTTCATAATTTATTTCATGCCAACTAGCCAATTAGAATTTCCCATAATTTAACTAAATGGTTTTCTAATAGTATGCCAAATAGATGAGATATCATTGTGAGGATACCCATCTATGACCCTTTCATTTAACCTGATTTATAGAAAATCAAATGAATATTCATTTGTAATTATGATATTATAGTTGAATATATTGAGAAGGAAATCATTAAAGATCATGAAGTTTTATATTTCAAGTCCCCCCATATCAGTAGGTTTGGTGAATTATTTCCATTCCATAGTTATAAATATTCTTTCATTGACATATGTAGTCCATATATTGTCCCTAATCATTTTTTTGAAGCTCAGTTTTAAGACCATTGGTTTGTTTTTAAATAGAGAAGTTATTAAATTTTCACGGAATGATAATGTTTAAGAACAAAACCCTTATAGTGAGGGAAAAAGTTTTCCCTTTAAATTTCACCAGTTGATTAATGATTCCAGAGCATATATCTATTAGATAATATCTTCACACATTACCCTAAAATAGGGAAACTCCGATTAAAATTAAATGGAGGGATCCCTTTTATACTTCAAGGAATTTGGTTATCCATTTATTCTTGTAAATGGAATCTCCATCCCTAGTGAAAACAAATGATTTACCCCAATTAATGGATTTTACTACCACTTCCTTTTATTGATAAAAATGATATTGTAAATAAAAAACATTTTTCTTAGAATATTGTAGAAATAGTATAATTTCATAATCATATAAAATTCTTAAGAGAGTGAAATCTCCTCTTCCTACCTTGATTGTAAATTCCAATCCGTGAAATCTAATTTGTTTATCGACTCATGTAGTCACCAAAAATTTAAAATAGAAGGATAAGGAGATTTTCTCCTTGTTTGACACCTCTTTTGAATTGCATGTATCCCTGTTAGATCCATTAATAAGAATGGATAACCTTGAAGAGTAAAGGATGGGGATTATTAATTTGATAAAATAATTTTAGAAACAGTAAATTTTTTTAAAAAAATATTTTATCTCCATTTTATAATTTCAAAATCCTTAAATATGTAAATTTTTAGCAGAAAATCCCCATCCCTCTATTTATTCTTCATATCATTGACATTTTATAAGGATATAAATAACTATTCTAGGATTTTAATCTTATGTACAAAACCATATTTGTTTGGTGTGATGATGTCCCAAACCATTCTTCCCATTCCAATCACACATCATCAATGAATGATTCATTAATTAATATAATTATTTATTAGGAAAATATATTATATGGTAAATTTACCCCCAATAAATACTTATAGACACCCAAAAATAGTCACCCACCACTTGTAACTCGGGAGTGGACTTGATGTTATGTTTAATTTCACATTGGTAGCACAATCATGTCATGGTGGGATGTTAAAGCATATTATTAAAGAAGTTTATTTTATATGGTTTATATATTTCACTAAAATTTTACAAAGGAAACTAGAGTTTAGGGTATTTTTTATAAAAAATATACTTGTGTATAATGATCCCAACTATAGTAAAAGTAAAAGATATATATGGAGTATTCAATTATATTTAATTTCTTTTAAATAAATTTTAATTTATAGTACATAATGTAATTATGGTGGATTAGTGGGTTTTGATTCATTATTTTAGAATATAGGTAGATGTAATTTGTTTTTTCACACATTAATATGTTTTATTATTCATTTTATTTTAGTTAAATTATTTAATAATTGATAAAAGAATAATATTTTTATTAAAAAATATAATAACAATAAATATTTTAACTAAAATTAGTTATAAGAATTTGGTTTTATAATGTGATTAGTTTTATTTGAATATGTTCATTTCAAACACGGGAAAGCATTTTTTGGGTTGAATATGTGATGAAAATGACGATGTTGATATCGAATTAGTATATTGATTTTTCATGAATCATGGAACCAAATATTTGAAAGAATGATCCTCATGAGAAAGAGTCAGAGGACGAATGAGATAAAGAAGGGAATACATATAGGGTGGATAGGAATTCTGAATAATATAGAGAACTTAAGACTTTTTATTAGAAGAATATTATCAAGAATCTGTTTAGTTTCATTCCAAACATGAAGGAAAGAACATATAAGAAAATTTGTGTTCTGAGTGATGTGGTTTTGAAATTTCTATCATATCATCCTCTAATCAATAAGGGAGACGTAAAGCCTCATTGTGCATCAGTAAGGATTAAAAGAATGTATAATATATTAATGTTTATTTATAAAAAAATAATGTTAAATCTCTGATTTTTAAGGTTTCATGATGTATCATTATTCTCAAATGATATTTTAAGTTAAATGAAGAAAGTCAAGGGATTTATATGGGTTTAATTATGAGATCCATCCAACATGATGTGGTATCCCCCAAAAAATGGAAATAGTCATAGTTTAGGAATCATAGTGGTGATTTAGGGTAATATGTAAGTTCTCTATTATACCTATAAGTTTTCATAATTATTCTGGTTTTCTTTATCCATGAGTTGTGATGAGACTTCAATTGAACTTTTATTATATTATGTATTAATGTTATAGAAAACTTTTTATGTTTCATAGTAATTTCCCTAATTTTATAAAAGTGATAAATAAGGATCCACTAAGAGAAAATTTCATGGCACGTAAAAGAAGGTTTCAGTGGGTTTTAGTGGATCTAGAGGTATTAAGAATATATAGATGAATTGTAAATATTGGTATAGTGAGTTATCAAGCAGACATGGGATTATTTTGCTTCTTCTTTTTCTTGATGAAGGTTGTTGTAGGATTGTTATCATATGGTAAAAATGTTCCAACCCCAATAATATATTTTCATGACCTAAAGGAATTCAATCCTTATGTAAAAAAGTATGTCATTTAAAAAACATTGAAGGGGACTTGGAGGGGTAGTGTAGTAATCTCGGTTTTTGTATGAAAAATCCTTATCTTGTTTTTGAGTTTTGGAGAATTGAGCCATTGATAAGGGTTGAATGGTAATTTTATACTAGATAACAACCCTGAAAAAATTCTCTGATTACTCTACTTTTCTGAGGATAGGACATTTCTCTGTGGGATAGAATTTTGTGAGATTCATAGCAGTGAATTTTTTCAGGATATTTAATTAATATAAATTAGATATTATCTATCCCCTAAAATTTGAAAATAACTAACTTTTAATGGATTCTCACATGATAATTTTAGATTTTTTTATTGTTTTTAAAATGGGTGGGTTTACCTAGGTATAGTATAAACTCTATTTGGGTATTTAGACTAGGGTCTGAAATAGTTAATGGGTATTTGATTTAATTTTATCTGGAGCATTAACTACCCTAGACCTCCCTCTCCCTTCCCATATACACATGAGGATATAATTTTATCCCTTTGGTTTATTCTATGATAGAACTAAGATTAGTGATTGAGTCCATCTCATAAAGAAGAAATTGAATGTGAGGATCTAGAAGTATTGATTGTGGATTTCTGATCTAGGGAGTGCGATCATGAGGTTATGGAAATAATCCATCTTCCAGGGCTTGATATTTTAAATTCATGCTTATCTTAATTTTCAATTTTTCTATTATTATTTTTATATGAATTTTTATATCCTATGGTATGTGTTTTGATCAGCACTAGATCAATTACACAATGTTTTTGTCAATCAGGCTCTTTTTAAGAATTGATTTCATGGAATTCCTAATTTACAGAAAATTTCTAAATAATGTGTTAGCCATATGGGAACACCATGTATTAACCTTTGGAGACATGACATGATTTATATGCATGTACACATCCATACATACTATTTTGGATATGTGTAATGTACATGTATACACCATGTTGAGTTACATGATATATCTCGAATTTGGGTCCATGATAGGTACCATTAAATCTTGAACACAGTGTTTTATGGAGACACTCCTTTTATGTGGGAAGTACATATTGATCCAGATTGAGTTACATTTCTAGAGCATGGATTTGATTATACATGATTTGTACTCCTGAAACCAGATACATACTATTCTTTCAGTTATATTCTGTGTACTTCCTCTCCCTAGAGATATTTTTGAAAAAAAACTACTCTATTTTAGGAATCATTCCATGTAACATGATAATGTAATCCTAATTAATATTAGAAGTTATTGGTGAGGATATTTTATGTGGGTTTCAAATTTAACCCCTTTGTGAGGGATTCGGTATTCATATATTAGATAAGAGTAAGTATTATGATGATAGAATTATTGAGGAGTATTCATATGATGGTCATTAGAATCATTCATATATTTAAGAATAAATGCCCTCATATAGTTATTTTTGGTAATGGAAAATTTAGAGGATGGAGAGTCACATATGATAGTGTTTAACCAGACATGAGAAGTAACCCCTTCCTCATAATAGTTAATTTTAATCATACCTAGGTGGATGTGGGACTTGTAATGATTTCCCCTTAGACTTTTCACCCCAAAGATAGTATGGTTTCATGTGGTTTTGATACATAATATGAAGGGGTTTTTCATTTTCTCTCAAGTTGTAACATATTTAGATTTTTTTTTATGAGACATTAAAATAAATGGATTTGTCTTCCCTTGGATTTTTTACCATGATATAGGAGTCTTAAAGTATGATTTTAAGTGTCTAAGATTCTATGTTTTAGATTTTGTGTAGTTTCATATATCTTGAGTGTGGGGGATGGAAAATAGCCACTGAGTAGCTGGTAGAACCCACCAACTAGCTAATGGGGTTCCAATAGGCCTACTAGCTACAATAGACACCACATATTGGCTGGTGACCAATGTAGTATGAATGAAATTATTCTAGGAAAGTAATCTAACCGATTATACCCACTGGGCTAGATGGTTCCCCCAATATAGTGGTCCAATTAATTCACCCCATGGGACTTTAATTCCACATGTTTTGAACATAATTATTTGTCTAATTATGACCCCAATAGATATAACATGAATTTTAAACCTTCTATAATTAGTCATGTATCCTCCTAACCATCTCCCTTTGATCCATTAACCATTGACTAATCTGAGAATAAGGAAAGATGATTTTCCACTCTAGATCAATGAAAGATACATATTCCTACTTGAGTGATGTTCATGGTTCTATGTTCGGAATTTTTATACATGGTCATGTGATTGTGTATTTCCCCATTATTTAGAGATCAATGGTGGATCTAGTGAGTTGAAATTATTTCAGATTAAACCAAGATCTACCTTTGATAGTAGAAATTATTCAAGCAGCATTCTTGAATCATCATCATGTACTTCTTCTTAACTATATAAGGATTATCGAACCTTACCATGTTGAAAAATTCTTGTTAGATTGGTGGTGATGTCAAATTTTCAATGAAATCCTCTCTAGATCAGGAAGGAATTATTTAGGAATTGTGAATTTCAGGTTAATTTTTCTTAGAACAATCACCCTGAGACTTAATTCCTCTTAAATATCATGTTGGATCCTTTCTCGTTTGAAGGAATGATGGTGGATCAAACATCAACGGACAGACCCGAGGCCCAATTCAAGAATCGTAAATAAATTCTCAATCTGATCTTCAATGAACATTAGATTGGGTGAATTTTCATTCATTACATCAACATACCTAAATTTTTATTATGTTTATTGACATATTAATGTGTTTTTTCTAAAATGATGTTCTTGATGTGGATTTATTTTGAGTGTTCATTTTTAAGTTCTTCTTGATGAACTAGAACTGAGTTTGGCACCCTTAAAGTGTGATCTTCTTCACCATGGTGTGAAATATTTTTTTTCACTTATTCTTTGATGAACATGGTATTTATTTATCAAAAACCATGAGGTAGGATGTTCCTTACCATTTGGGGATATCATATACACTTGTTTCCATAGTGGGATTCATATGCTGACATAGTTGTTGTTCTCAATTGATAGTAATTTCATATGTGTGTGTGTTTTATTTGTTCCCAAATATGATCCATTTTTCTATGAGAATTTATGAATTAAATAATCACTATGAATTATGTTGATTGGCATGTTTTTATATGATGCTACTATATTTCCCATGATTCCATGAAATGATTATTTATCATTCTCTAACTTTTTTGTATTATCATGCATTTGGAAGTTTGATTCTTAGTATACATAACAAGTGACCATTATGATATAATTTATTCTTAGAGGGGGAGTTAACATGGTGTGAAATGATGATGATTATGGAACCCTATATAGGGTAGTGTAATTATATCCTTGTGGCCTATATAGAACTTGATACCTTGAGAATACTGAGGAACATTTAAAAACATGATACATTGTGGATACTGAGTATCATGATCATCTCAATGCCTTGAGGACACTAAGAGAAATTTTTATAGCCTTTTGGATAGTTCGCAATCATTGTCAATGTCCCATGATCTTCTTTATATCATAGATTATAAACATGTATGGATGTGGTTTTTTAGAATATTGTTTAGCACATTATCGCTCAGTACATCATTATGTGTGTGTTATTCTTGATCTCTCATCTATTTTTATCATGGTATACACATTTTATACAAGTGAACATTTTCTGGACACATTGGTGGTGTCCTATATTTTTTATTACTTGCACCCTACATGGGGATATCGATGCACATTCTTACTTTAGGTATACGGATCCGAGTAAGGGAAAGTGGTCCATGAAGGACAAATTTGTAGTAGATATTGGAGATAGAAGAAGATATGATGGATTGTGGAGGACACAACAACTTTTATTAATTTTATCTACTTGAATTTTTAACTTTTTTGGATTTCCAAACTAGGATACATGTTTACTTGTATGACTAATATTTCATATATATAGTCTTCACATGTTTACTTTGATTATTATATATTATGAATTTATTCTATATTATTATTTTTTCAGTGATTGATACTATGGGTGTAGTTTCCCCATTGATGGAATTAGGCCATTACATCTAGTCAATAACCTATTTAATATAAGGATGAATGAATGAAGTCACATTTAATTATGTCCCCCCCCCCCTGTGTTTGGTTTGGGGTGTTACACTAGTCATAATGACCTCCATGGTAAGTCTTCATTCGAACAATATATGTCCTCCCTCTCTCCCTCTCTCGTTCTTCATCCTATGTTATGACCAACAGATATCTAGAAGTGGTTGTGGATCATTATTGATTTTCCATACCATCATAATTTCAGTTCCTATGTTCATGTGAAATTTATAGTATTAAATATAGGGATTCATATATTTCCCCCCAATTTTATATGTTGTGACTAAGTGAATGTCATTTCCCTTGAATTAATATATTCATTAGTCCCCTAGATACATGGGGAATGGGACTTTATTTCTAGGATATGGATTATCAAATACCCATATTTAACGGTGTTCTATTTCTCTCATCGATGGTATTTTTACTCATCCAAGATGGTATTTCCCATTTTCCATAGTATAAAATCTTCAACATGTTATAGTGTTGTAGTTTTTTTATAGTTATTGTTAATAAGGGATAGGTCAACTTCTTGGGTCAATATTTCCTCTGTTGATTTTTGAGTTCAGGTGAGGCATGGTTCCTCAGTGAAATCTATGGATTTCATGTTTTTTTGATGTTGATAGTTGATATTATTATATGTTTTGATAGACCATAGTCATTTAAGAGATTAGATCGCTATTGTTTACCCCAACATTACTGTTCATCTAGGATAATATTATTTAAACCTGTATTAGATTGATATTATTTCCTAGTTAGGAGTTTTTTTAGGTATTAGTTTCACTTTTTATGTTTTTCTCTTTCTCCCTTTGAGTTCATCTAGGACTATATTCTTCAATCCTAGATGATGGTTGGGCAAGGAGTTGTGGTTTCCCCTAATTTTCATGTTTGTGGGGTATCCCCATAAAATGGTTTGTGGAATCTTTTTTTTAATTGTTATAGGTCACTAGATGATGAAGAATATGGGAATTGGATGATGGAGACTATGGGATTTTATGTAATTATGGTGAAATGAGTCCTCATACAAGTAATAGTGTATTGATAGTAGTTCCAGTGACACATAATGTGAGTTAATAATGGAGTTCTAGTGACTATAGTATAGTTCAGAGTGGTTTGTAATTTTATTATCCTATGTATTACCAAATTCCTTTGTCGTATTTTTATATAGTGATGTGATATTGGTCTGAGGATCAATGGAGTTTTAGAATCTTCTTTATAGGTGAACACAGTGCTTTCATGCCCTAAGGTGTGAAATCATTATCATGGGAACCTAATTTTTTTTGGATTATAAGAGTATTTTGAGTTGTCCATATAAGTTCCCTAAAATATTTTATAGAAGTGTTACTGAGTGATATAGTTATATTTTCTCCCCTGGATACTCTCCATTCACTTGTGGAGTTAGGTGGCTATGTGGTTTGATATTTCTTATGAGATACCCTATAGGCCTAATTCTATTTTGATTTTTAGGCATCCTACTGGGTATCCTTTACCCATCACTAAAAAGGATTTCACTACACACATTTTTTTCTATGAAAATGATTTATATATCATGGAAAATACATAAGGGTACCTATGTAGGTGTATAGGTATAGAGATATAGTATTGGTGAGATCAACTATGTTCATTTCAAATTATTCCCAAGATGGTTATCATATGTCTTGGTGACCCCCCTTCAAAAATATGTGATCATTTTATATCCCATGATGATGGGCCTTATGTTTTGATTTTTTTTTATATCTTCTACATTGTATTCATTATGTGGATTAGAAAATGGCAGGATGTATATTTTACACTTCCACAATTTGTGTTTATTCATTATGGTTTTTTATAATTTTTTTGGTTATTTTTTTATCTTGGTAATTAGATTCATATGATAAGGCCTCTCATATATTTATTATGCCTTACAGGTGATATTATCCTACCCCTAGCCAATCTGAGTCAGGCATTGACTATAATTCTCAACCTATCACTACCCATAAGGGTTCTTTGTAGGCACGTTCATGCCAGAGTTGTATTGTAGTAGGTTGGTCCTATTTGTGGATTTTAAAGGTAAGTGTCATTCCATATATGATTTGGAATGTGTGAGTATAAATTTCTTAATGTTTTTTTGTATTAGTCATCATAAAATGGAACCAATGTACGTTGAGGTATAAAACACAATCTTATGCAAGGACTATAACAATATATGCTACTAACTTGAGTGATTTTCCCATTGGTTGTAAGGTATAGTTGTTTAGGTCTATACAAAATTTAATGTTCGGTTTATTGTGGATTTCATTGTTTGATACCCATGTTATTAGTGTTGGAAACTCACACTAAGAGTGTTGATTTCTTGCATAGAATGTATTTTTATTAGGGTGTGAAATATAATTTTCTTTGTAAGATGAGAGTCCATATACTAATCCTTGATATATACGCTACTTGAGAGAATCTCATCGTAATGTAATTGTTGAAACATTCATACAGAAGGTACAATATTTTACCCTTTTATAGTTTTGATCCTCTTATTATTGATTATATATGTCCAATATTTTACCCACATTGATATATAAGGGACCACCTATTTTCATATTTTTAGTTTCACTTATCTAATAGAACAAATGGGGTAATGATCCTCCATTGGGGTCTATATCCCCTCATATTCTATGGGTTATCTTCAAGGCATGGGATTCCAAATGAAAATGTAGAGTTTGGTTTCTCGCTATGGATATAAGGTAGAGGTCTACCATTCATGGTGTGTGGGTTGTTTGAGGAACCCAAAATCTATATACCCTGATATGGTGCTAAAAACACATTATTTAAATCACTAGTTTTTATAAAATGATACATGGCCTAAGATATACATATATAAAATTATAAAATTTAAAATTTATATCTCAAAAAAATGAAAAATTACCAAGAATTAAAGGTTTAGTGTCTTTAAGGGTCAATAAATTTCTTTTCAGTACATGTGAACATTTCTTTATATTATAACCTCACTAGAATCCACTATAGAATTCTCATTACATAAAATTATCTCCATTACATTTCAATGAGAAACATAAAAAAACGATAACTTAAATTATCTATAAAGGAATACTTATAAACCTATCATCAAGGGTTAAACCTTGAGAAAACATGATCATTGGAGAAATGTCTTATAAAAAAGAAAAGGGGAAATGATATTTCTCTATAAATTATGATATATGTACATGAAACATCAAGAAACAAAATGTAAAATGAAATAATAGTGTCAGATAATAAACATTATCCATGGATCATAATCATAAAAAAAGGATATTGAGATATAGGGTGTTATTTAAACAATATATAACAAGTAATCAGGTTTAAAACATAAGAATAGGGAATCATCATATTATGATCATATCACCTTTTATGTTATGATAATATTCAAGATGGTTCCCCCTTTATATTGTGATCGTATCTACATAGGATCAAACTTTATATTGTGAGTGTTTCTAGTAAGAATATCCCTTTATGTTGTGATAATATCAAAGAAGGATGACACTTTATATTGTGAGAGTATACATGAAGACTCGCCATTTATTTTTCGATAGTATTTATAATGTATCTCACTTTATTTTTTAAGTGTATACAATAAGTCTCACCTTTTATGTTATGTTGATATCTATGAAAGATCACCCTTTATATTGTGAGAATATCCTTAAAGGCTCACCATTTATGTTGTGAATGTATCAATGAATGATAATTCAACAATATCCCTCGAGATATAAAAACTTATAAAATTCATTAATGGAAAATATATGACCTCATCCATCATCATCTATACATATATGTTCCACAAGATATCATTAATTTCTATATATCATGAAAACTCATGTAATTAAAATGGGTTTCATATAATTTTTAAATGTAATCACATAATTAAATTATTCATAATTTCTATAATAATCATAACATGATAAACCCATGGAAAATAAAGGGGTATAAAATTACATTAAAATAAATTATTATTAAATAAAGTTGAATAAGGATAAAAAAGTGTGTCATATTGAAAACATATAAATAAATGGTATATGTTTATGTAAACAATATCCCTGAAAAATAAATTTTTGATTGTCACGACCTGCCCACCGGGCCCGTGCCGTGACTACCCCAATCCCGCCTTCTATAGGCCAGGGTCTGGAGACTAGCACCAAAGGCGTGTTCTCTAAAACTGGTAAATCATTGCCTTTATAACCTGTAACACACACAAATAAGAACAAATCAAGATATGAACTCGAGTAAACTGAATAGTAAACATAGTGAGTACAACAAGTAAAAAGGGTCCAGAATACAAGACCAACTGGAAAGTGCATGGAAAACTAGAAATTAAAAGACTACTGATAGGTGAAAAGTAGCTCCAGGATCGCCTACCATGAATCCTACCTGAAGGGTAGGTACAGCTCACGAACGGCCATCTCTACAGTTCGCCTCATCTAACTTCCACCTCCGAGCCACCTCCAATCCTTGTACTCTCATCCTCAGTCAGCATTGTCCGTCGTCTGCACCAAACACAACGAAGTGTGGGCATAGCCCGTGCAGGTGTGAGTATAATGATACTCGGTAGGGACCACGAGACCCTCAAGGCCTCAAAAAATCCACAAAGGATAAACCACAAAGGAAGGAAACAACTGATAACCCTACTTAGGTATATGCCCATGCATATACCTAAATTACTAAGTAAACCCATCTCAATCATGAGGAAAACACGGAGTCCAACTCCAAAGCCCCAAGATCAACTGTTCCATAAAGGAAGAAATACAATGAAGGCAAGTACCACATAGGTACGCCACATAGAAGAATACCACCAAGGTATTACCACGAAGGAAAGTACCACACATGTACAGACTCATATCACACCAGGTATAACTTATGTATGGTAGTAGAGATGATTAGATGTAACTACTAAATCATCTTACTCTGTTAAGAGGCTCTTCTAATAACCCACATAAGATTACTCAGTACTGACCCACATAAGATCGCTCGGTGCTAACCCACATAAGATGGATAGGTGATGACACACACAAGATCGCTTGGTGCTAACCCACATATGATCTCTAGGTTCTGACCCACACAGGATCGCTCGGTGCTGAACCACACTGAATTGCTCTTCATTCTTCATATCATATCCAGTTACAGGGTTCTTGCACTATGCTCGCTTGTCTTTGGGAGGGTCCACTCCACAAGCCACTTGTTGATACTCTAAATGCTATGAATTATCATAAAGAATTATCTCAAAGGACCGCAACGTCATAGAGTTCTCAACGCAATAAACGGTATGTCAATCGAACACCCGGTCTGTGAGTTATTAGCCTTTTAGTCCTGAGGGCCAAGTGGGATTCGTGCTTGATCCAACCCGACCATTCCACAAATTTATCCAAATCTCAGTTATACTAAAGGTAAAATCTCACTCTAGGGTTTTTGGCACCGCGGACGGTTCATCAAACGAACATCTGGTGCCAAAGTTATGGCCTAAAGATCATAAATGGTTCATAGTGGGTTCGGGTCCGGTCCAACCCGGTCGAACCAACCTGGCCTGGGCCGACCTGGTTTTTGTCGACCTGGCCCTACTCTCTAGGTCCCACTCGGCCCACTGGGCGGTCCATCCAGGCCCACACTGGGCGGCCCGACCCATGTTGGGTGGCCCGGCCTAGCGGCACGGGGTGGCACGGAGGCCGCAGGGCTATGGGGTGGCACGACTGGGCTACTGTGCGGCGGCGCCGCGGGGCGCAGAGGCCGTAGGGCAGCAGAGGCCATGGGTAGTGGAGCACCGTGGGGAAGTGTTGCTCCGTGCCTTCTCCAGTGGCCATCTTGACCGACCGCCCTTCGTTCGTCGCCTTCTTCGCAGTTCTCGAGTTCCACCGGTGCCAACCACTGGCACCGGTCGCCGACGCCATCGCAAAGATCACACAAAATATCCACAAGATTTGTGGAGGGGTCAGGCCATATTGGTTTGTCTTGTACCCTCTACTTTAGGGCGGTAGCATACGGCTCAAGGAAGATGATTCAATGTGAGAGAGAATTTAACATTGATCAAATTAAAACACACCCCTACCTCATTTGATTGTTGAGGTCAATGAGAGAAGTCAAAGATGTCGACGTTCGTCGTGCCCACCACATGCCTCCAATCTCAAGATCGTTCATCAAATAAATGCTCTTCGATGTAGTTGGTTCGTTGTTGTTCAAGATTTCCACCATTGGAGGATGTCCCGAGGAAGAAATCGAAGTCGTGCATCGGTGTTCTTTGTTGGTGGAGCGTTCTTCGTTATAGAGAATAATCCTCCAAAGCTTCTCCCTCCCAATTCCACAAAAATGAAAAGGTAGCCCAAAATAATAGATTATGTTATCTATTATGTTTGTTGGCATAATTTTGAAATATCTTAATTAATTAATTGATGATATGGTATAATTAATTAAGGGGATGGCACAAATAAAGTGGGGGAGTTCAAGAAGTTTTTCTCCCATAAGGAGGGGAGTTCAAGGGGGTTTTAATCTCAGGTGGTCTCCACCACCATAACCCACATGGGAGGTTAATTCTGGCGGTCACAACCTCCTTAACCTCACATGAGAGGTTTAGTTCTGGTGGTTCCCACCTCTCAACATCCACATGGGTGTTCCAAATAAAATAAAATTTTATAAAATTTTATTTTATTTTATTTTTTCACGAAAATCCCAAATTCTATCTTTCACCCTCGACCTACTGCGGTCAAGGTGAAGGACCCCTTAAGTGAATACCGGTGTTATGAGTTCAACAGTGCCCTCAGATTTCAATTCCAATCACTGGTTCAAAAGTTAAAAAAACCCACTCCCATGTTTACGAACGTGCCTGAAAAAAAGTTCAGAAATTCACTTTGGGCACTCTGTGCCTCAGAATCATGTGCCATCAATTTTCGCAGACCTATAAAATTTCCATTTAATTAAAAACAATTACATGGAATATCTGGGTCTTTACATTCTCCCCAATTTAGGGCTTTGCGTCCCCATAAGCCACAACTCAAACTAAGGGAACACGTGGGGGTACTGAGCACGTATCTGAGCCTCCCGCTCCCATGTCCTCTTCTAGAGGTTCCCATGCTTCCAACGAATGCACACCGGAGGTAACAACCACCCACGAAGGATCTGCTCCTGTCGATCCTCAATCTAAACTGGAAACTTTGTAAAAGTCACCCCATCGTCAAGGTCCAACTCACTGTGATTGATGATGTGAGAAGGGTCGTGCATGTATCTCCTCAACTGGGATACGTGGAAGATGTCTTGAACCTGATACAACTGAGGTGAAAGAGCTATGTGGTGTTCCACCTCACCAACTCTACTAAGGACCTGAAAGGGTCTGATGATCCTTGGAGATAACTTGATGCCTCGGAAAAATCTCCGCAAACTTTGTCAAGGAGAGACCCGTAGAAAGACGTGGTTTCCATCCTCGAACTCGTGAGGTCTCTATCTCCTGTCGGCATTAGACTTATGCCTGCTCTATACAGTCTTTATCTACTCCTGGATGATCTGCACCTTCTTTGTGGTAGCCTATGACATCTCTGGTCCCCCTAGTGCTGACTCCCCTAGTTCAGTCCAACACATAGGTGATCTATAAGGTCGCTCGTACAACGCCTTAAAAGGTTCCATCCCAATGGTGGAGTGATTTCTATTGTTGTATGAAAACTCCACCAAAGGCAAGTGATCCACCTAGTTATGATTGAAGTCAAGGACACAAGCACACAACATGTCCTCGAGGGTCTGTATGGTCCACTCAGTCTGGTCATCCATCTGAGGATGGAAGGCGGTGCACAAATGAAGTTGCGTCCCGAAAGCCTCATGCAACCCCTTCCATAGCCGAGAAGTAAAACGTGCATCAAGATCAGAGATAATCATCGAGGGTACTCCATGTAACCGCAAAATCTCCTGCACATAGAGGCATCACAAGATCTCTACTAAACCCTGCTCTCTGATTGATAGGAAGTGTTCCAACTTGGTGAGTCGGTCGACGATCACCCAGATAGAATCATGACCTATGGATGTACGTGGAAGTCCTATCATGAATTCCATGTATATCTCATCCCAATTCCACTCTGGGACCTCTAAAGGTAGAACCAATCCTGCTGGTACCTGATGCTCCACCTTCACTTGCTGACAAGTGAGGAAATGAGAGATAAACTATTCTACTACTTTCTTCATTCTCGGCCATCAGTGCTGTTGTCAGAGATCCTAGTACATTTCCCCACTCCTGGGTGTACCGCTAGAGGGGATGTGTGAAACTCTCTCACTAGTTCCTCCTGAAGTGACACTGGTACCAAGGTACATCCTCTAAAGAGGATGACGTGCTCCCCACCTTCAGAAAATCCATCAGGTGCCTGCCCTGTGGATATCAGAGCACATCGAGTCTTGCAGTTAGTGTCCCCACGCTACACCTCCCTAACTCACTGAATAAGTTGGAGAGTGACTATAAGAGACTGAATCAAAGCTTCTCCATCACGTTCCACGAAGGATATCTGCAAAAAGGCCAACTGCGTTGTCTCCTCACCTAGCAGCTGTATACCAGATCTCTAGTTGAGTGCATCTTCTTCAATGTTCCTCGCCCCAAGAGTATAGACTATCTCAAAGTCATAATCATAGAGGAAATCAAGCCAACATAATTGTATCAGGTTCAGGTCCTTCTGGCAGAAGATATACCGGAGACTCTTGTGATCAGAGTATACTATAAAACATTCGCCCATCAGATAGTGTCGCCACATCTTCAAGGAGAAGACCATTACTGCTAACTCTAGCTCATGTGTTGCGTAGTTATTCTCATGTTGTCTCAGATTTTGAGAACCATATGTGATAATTGCTCTCTCCTACATCAGGACACATCCAAGATCGGTCCCTAATGTGTCATAGTAGACTATGTACACTACGCCCTCCTCTGGAAGCCTCAAGATGGGGCACCGGTCAGCCTCTGCCTCAACCCTTGAAAACTCCGATCGAACCTCTCTAACCACACAAAAGGTTTCCTCTACTTCTTCAACACTGATAGTGGTGCTGAAAATCTGGAGAAATTTGGCACAAACCTCCGATAGTATCCAGCCAAAACCAGGAAACTTTGTACCTCCTTCACACTCTTGGGTGCCTCCCAAGAAAGTACCGCCTCAATCTTCATTGGATCCACTGCAACTCTAGCCTCCGATATGACATGTCCCCTTAAGTGGACCTCCCGGATCCAGAACCGGAACTTAGAGAGCTTTATTTAAAGTTGTTCCTCTCAGAGTGTGCCTAGAACTACCTGAAAATGATATGCATACTCCTTCTCAGTAGTCAAGTAGATCAGAATTTCATCGATGAAGACTACTACAAATCGATCACGGTATGGCTGGGAGATCCTGTTCATGATTACAATGATCACTAGTAGAGAATTATTTATGTCGATTAGTATAACCAATACCTCGTAATGGTCATATTGACATATGAATGTTTTCTTCTACAAATCCGCGTCTCGCACTCTGAGCTGGTGATAGCCTGATCTGAGTTCTTCCTTTGAGAACCATTGTGCTCCTTTCAGCTGATAAAAGAGGTTTTCAATCCTCGGAAGTGGGTACTTGTTCTTCACAGTCACTTGGTTTAGGTTCTGATAGTAAACAAAAAGTCTCAAGCTTCCATCTTCCTTCTTGGAGAACAAAATCGGGGCTGCCCAAGGGGAAACACTGGGTCAGATGAACCCTTTCCCATGTAAGTCATCCAACTATACCCACAGCTCACAAAGCTCCATGGGAGCCATCTAATAAGCTGGTATAGATATCGGTGATGTACCGGGGTACAAGTCAATGTAAAATTCCACCTCTCTGTGAGGAGGTAGACCTGGAATATCATTAGGGAATACATCTGCATAATGGTCCATCACTACAGGATAACTCTGACTCTCCATATAAACTGCTCCAAGGATAAGGCTAGCCAACTGATGAGTGATCAACTACATCCTTCACTGGGTAAGTCCATCCTAAGCTGCAAAGTCTCCCTTCTTGCTGGTGAAGGTAAACCTTGTCCCATTTGTGCAGACACATCGCACTTTACTCCTAATACAGTCAATCTGATCATGGACTACAGATAACCATTCCATACCCAAGATGGCGTCGTATGGCCTTGATACCCTTATTGGAGATCCTAGCTGAAGCTCTTGCCTCCTAGAGTAAGCTCACATTATTGGCACTAGTGCATAATCATAGAATCCACTCCCGTAAGAGTCTCTAGCCGTAAGGATTGTGCCAACGGCTCTGTCGGAATCTTTAACCTCTGAATGAGGGAAATAGAAATAAATTTATGACTGGCACATGTGTCTATAAGTACTACAGCTAATGTGGAGTTGACACAGATCGTACCTTGTATAATCTCTAGAGCATCGTGATAGTAAGCCTCAGATGCCTGGAGCTGAGCTCGCCCATGTCCTCCTGCTCCATGTCATCAGGTTTGACCTCCTGGTGGTGGTGGCGGTAACATATTGATTCGTCACCCACCTCCAGCTGCACGACCAGCTCCTCTGCCACCTCCGCCTGCTTTTTGCGAACCTCCTCGGTCAAATATCTATCTCTGCCTGGGCAGTCCTTCGACCATCTGCTGATCATCTGTATGGTGGGTCGGACAGTCACGAGCCATGGGACCTTTCCCGCCGCATGCGTAACACTGCCCTCTCCTAGCATGACTGGCTCTACCTCGTGTTCCCCACACAACTGACCCAGAATCCTGCGGTCGTCCATCTGTATGGTTGGTCCTCTTGGACCCCTATGACATCTTTCTACTGCCAGCTACAGAAGACTCTGCTTCGTGATGAATGGTGGTGGGTCTCACTATTGGTGACTGCTCAGAAAGGAAACTCTCCACTAGAATGGATCGCTCTAACACCCCCTCTTGCATCGGGATACTGAGTGAGATCATCGAAGCCCTGATGTCCCACCTGAGTCCCTGCTCGAAGGTCTGGGCCCTAAATAATGGGACATGCACCATATCTGTGGAGTAGTGTGAGAGGTCAGAGAACTTCTCTGAGTACTAAGCCACAGTCATGCTGCCCTGCTGCAGATGAAGAAGCTCTGGTATGCGCACTGCACGAAGATTCTCTGAGAAAAACTCTGCCTGAAATAGGCTCTCGAAGTCTGCCCAAAGAAGTGTCACCTCGTCATGATCCTGGAGCATCAATCTCCACCATCATCCTACTACTTCTTATAGAAGATTGGCGGAAAGGATCACCATGAGATTGGATGGTGTCCTTACCAGTCAAAAGACCCTCACCACAGCCTCCAGCCAATCCTCAACTGCCTGTGAGTCTGTCTCTCCCCTGAACCTAGGTGTCCTCTGGGGTTGGAACTCCTGCAACACACTCAAGTGGCATGCACACTCTGCTGCTGGAGCTAGTGGCATCAGTGGCCCAATGGGTAATGGTACTGTTGGTGCCTCCACTGGAAGAGGGCCATGCACCGAGGCCTCGTCACTCGGTGTGTTGTCAGTGCGTACTATATCTAGAACCCTAGCTGGTTGTCTGCATGGAGGCATCCCTAAAAGAAATAGGTGTTCCACAGTCAATTATTTGTACCTAGTGAGTTGACTCAAGAGATCACAAAGAAAACAATTCAAAACACACACGCAATCAGTGCTTTCGTGCACTGAGTAAGAAATCAGAAGTCAGGGTCCCGGTGTATAGATACGTCGGTCATCGTAGCAACACTGGATTCCCTAAACTAATAACAATTCTCACTACAGTTAACACTATTTTCGTTAAAAAGATCTGAGTCATATGTTCTATGGTACAACCGACTCCTCTGATACCAATTTGTCATGACCCGTCCCCTGGCCCTGTGTCGTGACTACCCCAAGCCCACCTTCCATAGGCCAGGGGCTGGCGACTAGCACCGAAGGTGTGTTCCCTAAAACTGGGAAGGCATTGCCTTTATAACCTGTGACACACACAACTAGTCACACATCAAGATAAGAACTCAAGTAAACTGAATAGTAAACATAGTAAGTACATCAAGTAAAAAGGGTCCAGAATACAAGACCAACTGGAAAGTACAAGGAAAAATGGAAATTACAAGATGGCTGATAAGTGAAAAGTAGCTCCTGGGTCACCCACCACGAATCCTACCTGAAGGGTAGGTACAACTCATAAACGGTCATCTCTGCGGTTCTCCTTATCTAAGGTCCACCTACGAGCCACATCGAGTCCTGGTACTCTCATCCTCAGTCAGCGCTATCTTTCGTCTGGACGAAACACAGCGATGTACGAGCATATCCCGTGCAGGGGTGAGTATAACGATACTCATTAGGGACCCCGAGACCCTCAAGGTCTATCAAAATCCACAAAGGATAAACCACAAAAGAAGGGAACAACTAATAACCCGACTTAGGTATATTCCCACACATATACCAAAGTTATCATGTAAACCCATCACAATCGGGGGGGAAACACGGAGTCCAAATCCAAATCCCCAAGCTCAATTGTTCTACAAAGGAAGAAATACCACGAAGGCAAGTACCACACCGGTATGCCACATAGAATAATACCACCAAGGTATTACCATGAAGGGAAGTACCACACAGTTACAGACTGAGCTCACACTATATATAACTTAAGTACATTAGTATAGATGATTAGATGTAACTACTAAATCATCTTACTCTGTTAAGAGGCTCTGCTGATGACCCACACCAGATCGCTCGGTGCTGACCCACACAGGATCGCTCTGTGCTGACCTACAGACGATCGCTAGGTATTGACCCACAAAGGATCACTCGGGGCTGACCCACATAGTATCGCTAGGTGATGACCCACAAAGGATTTCTCGGTGCTAACCCACACAGAATCATTAGGTGCTGACCCACACAGGATCACTCGGTGCTGACTCAAACAGGTTTGATTTTCATTCTTCACATCACAGCCAGCTACAGGGTTCCCGCACTACGCTTGCTTGTCTCCAGGAGGGTCTGATCTACAAGCCCCTAGTCGATAATCCAACTTCCAGGAATTCTCATGAAGAATTATCTCAAAGGAATTCTATGTCATAGAGTTCTCAACGCAACAGACGGTACATCAATCGGACGACCGATCGGTGAGTTATTAGCCTTTTAGTCCTGAGGGCCCGGTTGGATTCGTACTCGATCCAACCCGACCATTCCCCAAATTTATCCAAATATCTTGGGGGTATACCAAAGGGACTGTCTCGCTCCAAGGTTTCTGGCGCCACTGACAGTTTTTCAAACGGACGTCTGGTGCCAAAGTTATGGCCTAAAGAGCGTAAATAGGCCGTATTGGCTCCAGCTCCGGTCCAACCCGGTCGGACCGACCCGACCTGGGCCGACCCAGTTTGGGTAGACCTAGACCAACCTGCTGGGTCTGTCCTGGCCCGCGCTGGGCAACCCGGCATGCTTGGCGGCCCGTCCTGGCATCATGGGGCGGCGCGAAGGCCGCGGGGCCACGAGGGTGGCAAAGCTGTGGGGCGGCACGGGGTGCCCCGGGCGGTGAAGCGCCATGGGGCGCGGAGGCCACAGGGTGGCGCGACACCATGCCTTCTCCGGTAGTCGGCATGACTGGCCGCCCTTCATTATTCACCTTCGTCGCAGTTCTTGAATTCCACCAGTGCCAACCACCGGCACCAGTCGCCAACACCATCGCGAAAATCACACAAAAGATCCACAAGATTTTCGTAGGTGTTGGGCCATGTTGGTTTGGCTTGTACCCTCCGCATTAGGGCAGTAGCATATGGCTTAAAGAAGATGATTCAATGTGAGAGTGAATTTAACATTGATCAAATTAAAACACACAACTACCTTGTTTGATTGTTGATGTCGATGAGAGAAGTTGAAGTTGTCGATATTCGTCGCGCCCGCCACACGCCTCTGATCCTGAGCTCGTTCGTTAGATAAACTCTCTTCGATGTAGGTGGTTCTTCGTTGTTGAATATGTCCACCATTGGAGGATGTCTCAAGGAATAAATCGAAGTCGTGCATCAGCGTTCTTTGTTGGAGGAGCGTTCTTCGTTGGAGAGAATAATCCTCCAAATATTCTCCCTCCCAATTCCACCAAAATGAAATGGTAGCAAAAAATAATAGATTATGTTATCTATTATTTTTGTTGGAATAATTTCAAAATATCTTAATTAATTAATTGATGAGTTGGTATAATTAATTAATGGGGTGTCACAAATAAAGTGGTGGAGTTCAAGAGGTTTTTCCCCCATAATGAGGGGAGTTCAAGGGGGTTTTAATCTCGGGTGGTCCCCACCTCCATAACCCACATGGGAGGTTAATTATTGTGGTCCCCAACTCCATAACCTCACATTGGAGGTTTAGTTATAGTGGTCCCCACATCTCAAAATCCAAATGTGAGTTCCAAATAAAATAAAATATTACACAATTTTATTTTATTTTATTCTTTCACAAAAAACCCAAATTATATCTTTCACCCTCGACCTACTACCGTCGAGGTGAATTTTCCCTCAAGTGAATATCGGCACTATGAGTTCAACGATGCCCTCACATTTCAATTCCATGCACCGATTCAAAATTTACAGAAACTCACTCACACGTTTACTGAATGTACCTGAAAAGAATTTCAGAAATTCACTCCGGGCACTTCGGGCCTCAGAATCATGCGCCATCAATTTTTGCGGACCCGTAAAATTTCCATTTAATGAAAAAAAAATTACATGGAATTTAAAGGTCTTTACAGTGATATATATCACTCTAAAATCAATGAAATTGAAAATAGTATATTAACAAAAGAATGAATTTGAATAAACTTTATATCCTTACATAGTGTATTGTTAGGAATGAAAAAGCTACTGATTGATCATATCTTTGAAATAAAGAATCATTAAATAATATATCCATAGAAATAAGGTATATGGTAACATTATAAGAGTATCCTTTATCAATCATATGACATTTCAATGGATAATGACTTATATATATAATACTCTTTGGACTTTTAGAAAAAGAAAACTAGAAATAAGGAATATCCTTAATCTTTTGAACTAATTTTTTAAAAAAATATTTTTTAAAATATGATAACAAAAAGTTCTTTTATAAATTATGAATACATATAGGTAATGTTTCAAGTAAAATAGAAAAGGAATTATAAGGATATTTTCAAATGGAATTTTTTAAAGAGATTCTTTTTTTGAAAATTCCCCATATAAAAAACATCAAATTGATTTTATTCTAAAACAATTTACAAGAAAGTCAAGGTAGTAAAAAATAAATTTTTTTAATGCTAATTTTTTTTTATGGATATTGAAAAAATTTTAAAGGTGATGATTAAATTTTTTTGAAAATGAAATTCCATTTTAGTGTATTGAAAATACCTTTATTAAAAACTACATAACACAAAATAAGATTATTGAACAATAATTTTAAAACAAGATAAATAGAAAAAAAAATATCATAATGTATAACGTGTGGAGTATAAAATTATTCTTATATTGGAAATAAATACAATTAAAATTGGCCATTTGGGTTATCACATTTGAAAATACCAATTTTACAATGAGGTTAGAAAAATAAACCATACAGAATAAGTATCCTCTAAATAAAAACCCTCAAAAATGATTTTTCTTGAAGCGTAACTTCAAAGAACATGAATTAATGAAAATTCATTATATGATATATCATATAAGAAGTATATACACTATATGAATGCAAATTTTTTCATAACAAGAGTACGTCTCAAGAAATAGAAATAGAGACCTAGAAACCATTTTAAGAAATATAATCATTGAAGAAAGTATATTTTGATAATTATATTTTGAGGAGTAATTATAGAACCTAAAAAAGATTTTGGGAATACAATAAAAAATATTTATTTGGTAGACTAAATTAAAGTTGGAATAATTGACTTTAATAAGAATTTTTGTAACTTAATATGAGGGAATTGATTTAGCACAACCCCTTATATTGGCCATGACTCCCTCTACACATATGCCTAAATTTACGAATAATAAAATAAATTTTATTATATAACTTATTAGGAACCTTATTATTCTATATTTTATTTACTAAATCATACTTTGTTATCATATGTTATTTATTTGATATATAGTTTCTTCTTGTATTGGTTATTTATTATGGTTTAGTCAATTTCTACATACCTCTTTTAGTTAGTTGTTCGTGGTTAAATTTGTTTTCTAATAACATCATAATATTTATAATTTTATTATAGTTTGTACTTTATTACTCTATTTCATAATATATATATATATATTATAAAATTAACTTTAGGAACAAAACTCTAATATGTTCATGTTAAGTGGTTTAGTTTACTATTATCATTTATTATTAATGTCACTTATATAATATACAATAATATCTATTTAAAATATAAATAGGTTCATGAAAATAATTTTTTTACCTTAAATAAATTTTTTAAATTCATTAATTTTATGTGGTGATGCAAAATGAAATATATCACCTCATTGAGGTGGGAGTCTGCACATACACATGATCAAAATTATTTTTTTTTCTTAGTGGATAAAAGGGAATAAATAATGTTTGTTACATTAATATAATAATATTTTATTACAATAATGGTAATAAGTTCATAATATTACTATGGTTATGATATTTTTGAAAAAAAATACTAATAAAAAAGGATGAGGATTACATAATACTGACTTTGGGATCTGAAAATTTCTTCTGAAAGCCTCCATGGAAATAAATGGATTAAGATTTATTATTGTCACATGATTTTTCAACTCATGAAAGTTACTTTTTTGAGGGTAAATTTTTTCTAGTTTCTATAGATATTTTTATAGTTTGGTTTAACTTTTAGATGGTGAGAGTTAATCCCTTTTATAGTAAAATAAAAAGGGTACTTTTTTGAACACCCATTAATTTTTTCTAATGGAATGAAACTATTCATGGGTTGTTGGTTATAAAAGATTTAATTAATTTATTTTTGGGTGATATTATGTTAATTAATAAAATAATACGAATTTATGCAAATTTTTGAAACACTTTTTGAGTCATTTACCATTTTATTTTACTATTTCCTTTTCATTTTTTACCTTGTTAACTAATTTTTTACTAAGTAATTTACATTTCGAAATATAATATAACCCATATTACCAAATCTAGGATTTATAAACATAAAAATAGTCTCTATTTTAAAATAATTAAATTTATAGATAATAAAAAATAAAACCATTCATTAAATAATTAAATCTATTGAAAATCTATTTTAGAGGAAAAGTTATTATTTTCCCAAATTTGTTTTCTTAATATAATATAACATTAATTTATAAATAAATTATTGATAATATATTTTAATAAATTTTTAAACTTGATATAAAACTCATTTTATAAATAAATAGATTTAATTTATTAGATTAAATTTAAAAAACATTAGTAAAATAATTCTTTGAAAATACCCTTCCACTAGTATCATAATCATTAACGTTAATCATAATTATCATACTTTTGTGACCAAAAAATAAATAGACTTTATCACACAATTTTATCTTTTATATCTAAAATATTACATCTAATTTATTATATTAAAATTATACAAGTGATGAAAACTAATAATAGATAATAAAAACAGTTTTTTAGTAAAATATTACTTATGTTTCCAAAATGATACTGATTGGTTTTATAAATTCAATATAGTTCCTTAAAATGATTTGTTTTAATTTATAAATATAAATATATATAGAAATTTTTTCATAGATATTTTTATTCCTAATTTCTCTTATGACAATGTAATAAAAGTGATGGCATTAGAAAAATTAGTAATTTTGATCTATTCACATAAAAATCAGTTATTTTATAAAAAATTCAAAAAGTATACCTATGGTAATATTGGAATTCATAATAAAAAATGAATTTAATTTTTTTAAAATTGAAATAATAAAATAAAAAATGTATCTTTTAAGTGAAAATAATGAATATAAATAAAACATATTATTATTGAAATTTCTATTTTAATCATTTATGTGTTCTTAATACAATTTAGATCGCATTTCTAATTGATTACAATTTTTTATTTACTATGGGTTTTATTATTCATAAAAGTTTTTAATAATTTGTATCCAAGATTTCATAGATCATTTTAGTTTGGTGGTTTATGTGAAACAATCCTTCAAACAAATTATTAGTTTAGAGAAAAATATATTCCAAATCATAGGGTGTTATATTCTCCTCCCATAAATAAATTTCATCCTAGTAATTTTATTTTCTCTATTTTTTTTAAAATATGATAGTCTTGTTAATATACTCAAGACTCGAGATATAAATTCTAATGATATATCCATCTCACAAACATGGGTAAGATAAGAAAAATAATATTTTACCTTCAAAATAAGCATATATTAAAACCATTTATCAAAATTGTGATTCCATATTTTGTTATATAATTATCTCACTCTAGAGACATACCTTTTAAAATGAAGTTCAATATGTATGTTAAATCTATTGTTGCCTTTCGAGGCATACAGGTGTATCAATTCAGGTCTCTAGGTGGATAAAATGCATCATAAGGGTTATAAATTCTCCAAATTCTTCTGCAAATGTGAGAATAAGATAGCCTTGTATAAATAAGTCTAATAAATAATATAAAGTGTTACTTTATTGTGGAATTTGAAGATTATGTTTTAATATATCATTCCAAACTTCTTTTCCAAATATCATTAGGATACAATTTGACATGAGTATTTTTTAATAATGGTTTTTATTTAAAAAATTCAAAATAGTGACATAATAAGAGGAAAACATCCCCTAATAATATGTTACCATTTATTTTGGAAACTTAGATTAATGAAAGGACATTATCTAATCATTTTATTGTAAAAATTTGTCAAATGTTCTAAATGGTGTTTTCCGAAATGAGAAATATTATATGGTTGGGTACTCAAAATCTGATCACTTTTTTCCCAAGATCAATAACTAAAAAACTATAAAAGTTAATTTGGATATCTTGTAAACTTTTTTCCAAGGAATATTAATGATTTAAAATATTTCCTAATTTCCTAATCAAGATTTAGAAATGAGTATTTCTATCTATTTCATCGGGTTCTCGATGGGAATGTGGAATATGTATCCTTTGATGGATTGATTGGGGGATATTTTAAGGCCTTGTACAATCGTATACATCCGGTTTTCCATCTGTTTCATTTTCCCTAGAAACTCTAAATGGTTCCTTTATCCATATTAAGGTACGAACCTACTTTCCAAAGGTTGGCGCTCATCTGGATTGCAGGTCTAGTGACTCTTGGGGACTCACATTGGTTCAGAGAATGGGAGTTTGGGCTCATCGCACCCTTTTGGGGGGTACTATTTCCTACTATGGGACTCTCTTATATATTTAAAATTTGGTCATGAATCTCTTCCTAATCCCAATGTAGGACCGGTTACCCTAACAACGACTATGGTTTAATTCCCTTTCATATGAAAATGAATAGGATCTCTTTAGTGGATCCATCCATATGTATCTGAGGTTCTTATTCATTCTCTAGTAATAGGTGTTATCTCATATGCTTAATCCATATAACCAAGTACTTCGGAATATGCTTCCATGATAGGAGGTGGTTAATATCCCAAGGATGTGATTGAGCCATCATGAGGTGTCCTATGTATCTTGGTTATTGCGGGAATAAAAACCCATGTAGTTTGTTAGACCTAATAAATTTAATTTCAGGAGGAAATGAATTATATGGGTGTTCTGAGACACTAAATATTTGAGATCAAGTCTCCAGGATACGTCCTACATATCTTGGTTATGGAAGTAATCAGAGTTGTTATAGTTCAATTTATGTCGAGGCTTTCACACTTAGGTTTCTTTTTCTATTATAAATACTCATGGTGATGATGATATTATTATGGAATCTCCCTAAGATCATGTGTGTCATGCACTATGTGAGAAACAAGGGATATAAAGTACTCAATTTCATTGCCTTGAGTAGGGGACTTAGATACTGGGATCACCCTATATATTCAATAAGGATCTTGAACCTCAGGAATATGTAGCCTATGTATCCTGATTAAGGTAGGAATCAGATTCTTTATAGTTCCCTTTATATCAAGTATTACACACTTAGGCTACCCTTATTAATGGAGATATAGGATGTCTAATGAGGTTTTCATTGCATCCCCTAGGCCCACATGAGCTATTGTCTAGGGGAGAAACAAGGGGGGGTATAAGATCAGCCTCATGGTGTATAGATATGAGACTTGTGAATTAGAAATCTCCCTGGGGTGTTTGGTATAGATCTTGGACCTTAATAAGGAATCCTATGTATCCCATTTATGGCACGAATTAGAGTTCTTGTAGTTCATGTTATGTTGGGGCTTACACACCGGGGTTTCCTTCAATTTGGGGCTTACATGCTGAGGATGGATGAGGTTATCAAATCCTAGGATGAATTTAAAATATAGACTTCTTGTATGGAGGGTATCATGACCCATTCAACTTGTCTTAAAGGCCATCACATGATCTGGTTGGATTTTTTAGGGTAGTGTATCTTGATCCATATGAAATGACCTGGAATCCATCGCATTATCTGGCCTAACACTTATGAAGGGTGTTCCATGAATTAGTATGATAGGTTCTTAAGGATGTCGCGTATCATGGATGGCATCCCTAGAAGGCATCATGAGACCTAGATGATGCGTCTAGAATGCATCGTGAGTCTTATCTATCTTTCCTCAGAGGGTGTCATGGGACCTAGCCAACATGTCTTAAGGATATTTCTAGTCTCAGCTGACTTTCCAAGAGGTTATCATAGATGCTTGGTTGTCATGCCTAGATGCAACTGCAAGACTCAACTGAAATGAGTGAACATTGTTATATGAGTATGGTGATGTGTCTAAATGACACCTCAAGTCTCAGGTGATAGACCCATAGGGTTTCATGAGATCAAATTGGTGTTCTTGGGGGACTGTGTGACTTTCTCTGATATGTCTGGGGTACTTCGCATGTCCTAGATGGCTTATTGAAGGAGGGTCACAAGATCTAGGCGACATGTCCTAGAGTTGTCACGGTTCTTTAGATGATTCATGTGAAGTGTATGAGGGCCAAAGATCATGTTTTCACTTAATTATTCCACTTTTAATCATTAATCTTACCCTTGTATTGTGGGGGCATTAGAACTATTCAGTATCAGTTTCTTTGAGTCTTGTGTGATCTGGAAGACATGTGATGTGTTCGTTCCTTGCATTACTAGAACTCTTTTATGTGATCTATGACTTATCATGCGAAGGGAATTCCGAATGGTGCATGACTACTTTGGATGCTAGCTGGTGTATTATCTGATGGAAGGTTGGCCTCTCGCATGATCGTTTTCTCTAAGAAATCAAGAGTTGAGTTGTCAAGAATATGGTCATCCAACCTACATACTAGTGGTGAAAAAGTACAACTTACATCCTATTGGTGCATTTATTATGTTTGGGTCAGGGATTTATAGGACCTATCACCCTGGACACTCATTGGTTTGTTCGGAGTATCTAGAGCAATTCCAGGCTGAAGTCAGCATAGGGGTCTGGCACCACATTGCTTCACATGTCTCTATCGTGGACGTCTTCGAGTGAATTTCATGATTTTGAGTGTCCGTGAGTCTCCTCCATCAAGTAATCCTTCATCAGATTATTTCTGATTGAATAATACTTTTTTGATCATAAGGTCATGTCAATGGAATTCCATGTTGTCTCTTTGGCATGTACAAAGGCTTTCATGAGATCCAAGTTCCTATTGTAAGGCATCCATGCGACCTTGGGTGGATTTTCTAGGACCTTCTATAAGACTAAAGTAGTTTGTACAGTGGTCTTACAGGACCATTCCATGGAATTAGGGGCCACTGCACATGTCTTTTAGTGACTGTGTGTAACTCCCACCCATTGGTTTTCTATCTCCATTTTTTTCTGTGAAAACGTTTGGGAGTCAAGTAAAATTTCCTGAGTGTTTTGAGTATATTTATTCAATTTTTTGGTGGTTCATAGCATGACCATTAAGGGTCACATGGGGGTGCATGGGAATTCCATGGAGAAAATCTATTTATTTGTCCATAGGGTGTCATGGATTAACTTAAACATGCTTGAGGAATTCTGTGCAGTGAGGATGGCAATCCAAGGGGTTTTCTCGAGATGAGATGGACATGGAACTGAGGTCTCGTGGTATAGGTTTCAATCGCAGCGGAAGCGCATTGGTGAGTTTGTCCAAATTTAAGTTTAGCATTAAACAACGTTCAATCTGAGATCCTTCTTGATAATAAGACACCGGATATTTGGAATATAATAAAGGATGAAAAGAAACAGAAGGATCCCAGAACCATTGAGAGGATCATCATATGTTGGTTATAATTAATGTAATTAATTGACAAGAATTACCTTGATGGAACTCTTTCTTTGTTGATATTTTCCGGTCCCGTTTCGATGTGATTTTTCATTGCATCGCAGAAGCCATGTGTAGGATTCCCCTATTTACAATCCACATGTGCACCGTGTATCTCTGGACGTCACCAAAAGAATCTCTGGGTGCTAGCATAGATAATCTTTTGCTTACGTTGTCTACCTTAGATCACCTTGATCCTATGGAGGAGGATCTCTCTTAGTCTTGAGAGAGTTCTTGGAGGAAGGAGTTCTCTCATCCTTGAGAGAATTTTCCAAAATTGTTGTGCACAACGATTCATCGAAAAGTGTTGGGGTTGTGAGGATATTTATAATCGAGTTTGAGGTTATAGAGTTATGACAATAAATAAATGTGTTACACTTTTTATTTATTTCATTAACTCTTATTGAAAACCCCCATGTTGAATCATTAATTCCTTGACATGCACCCACACTAATTATAATAAATATAATTTAATAAAACAATATTATATCCTCAAAATCGCAACTGGAAAACTACATGGTGTGTAATCATTAATACATGAAGTGTACTTGTTTTTCATTTCCTTTCCAAAATGAAAAACTACACATCGTGTAAATTCAATGTACATGGAGTGTATATCTTGTTTTTCATTTTATTCTTCCTCCAAACATTAAAATTATTTAGGTTTCCTTGAATAATTATTAAACCACATAGAAGAATAATTTTTATTATACTTGAGATACTTGGATACACTTAGTGTGTGACCCTCTAGGCCTCTTTCTCGTTGGCATTAGGCGGACTTTCCTAAAGTCCAAGATTACCGTCTAGCAATTGGTCAAAGAACCCAAGAGAAAGAAGTTGATTCCACATTGATGTGTCACCTCATATGAACACTTACAATGTAATTTAATCCCTTTTTCTCGATATATCTAATCAAGCGGGTTGCATTCTAGTGTCGTCAACCCATGTGCTCGATTATTCTTTCTTTGACTTCTCGGAATTCAACTCGCCCATACCTTACCATGGCCATGGATTTATTTAGGATATATCAATTCCATCAAAGGGGATGAGATATATACTTTCGTTATGGAATAGAATGGACACATCCTTTATCTCAATATCTATTAATGCAGTATCACTCGTGACGCACCCAATGTATCCTACCTCACTTCGAACAGTGTGTCATCACAGTTTTTGTCAATACATCTAAGTGTGTGAGTTGTAATACCCATTAATAATAATCTTAATGCCTAAGAACCAATACACAACTCTGCAGATAGAAACATCCAATGACACTATGAAATGTGGATTTCTTACTATGGGTTCTCATTCTCATAATATCCTCCGGGATATTACCAAGGGCGCACACCATGAGAAGATGCCTCAAAGTTTTATGAGTCCTCGCCCCTAATGGCCTGCATTATTTGCGTCCCTCAAATAACATCATCTGGCCATAGAACATATATTCAAGAACAGTGTTATGGCACATCCTAGTTCTCATCATAGTAAGGATCTACTATGACCCTTTAATGCAACAGGTTTCCTTAGGACAGTATCACATGAATTGTCACACAGAAGAAAAATCAAGATGTGATAAGGTATTTTTTAATGAATAAAGTACAAAGTAGTTGGTTATAGGCCACCAACTTTAATAGACTCCCACATGGACTAGAGTGAACTACTAACAACCTTTAACCTACTATCTCTAAAATGATATTTATGATTCTAATGAGATAATCCTTTAGTCATGGGGTCCACCACGTTCTCTTTCGTGGACACTCTACTCACTGTAACTTCAACCCTTTGATAGAAATCCATCAATAGGTGAAACTTCTGGAGTATGTTCTTTGTCTGTTGATGTGACCATGGTTCTTTTGCAAGAGTCACTACTATAGTATTATCAAAATACAATGTGATAGGATATTTACTACTAGGCACCGCATCAAGCTCCTGGACAAAGTTATGAATCTAGACGGATTCCTTGTCTACAACAAAAGCTGTTATATATTCCAACTCCACTATAGAATCTGCAACAACTAGCTGCTTTGAACTCTTCCAGATCACAGCTCCTCCATTGAGATAGAAAATATATCCAGATTGCAACTTCAGATCGTTCTGATATGTCCTAAAACTAGCATCATCATACCCTCAGATGAAAATTTCTCCATCTACTCCATACACCAGGAACATATCCTTAGTTCTTCTCAAATACTTACAGGTAGTCTTAACAATAGTCCAATGTTGTTCTCCTAGATCTACTTGATATTTTCCTACCATGCTCAGTGCATAGGAAACATCAAGCCTGGTACATAACATGGAATATATGATGGATCCTATAGCCAAAGATTATGGGATATTACTCATTATATCTTTCTCTTGTTGTGTCTGAGGACACATTTTCTTAAAAAGTTATAGGCCATGTGACACTGGAACCAATCCCCTCTTGGATTGTTCCATACTAAATATCTTTAGTATCTGGTCAATGTATGTACCCTGACTTAGTCCAGGCAGCCTCTTGGATCTATCATGAATGATCTTGATCCCTAGAATGTTGGCTGCTTTACCCAAGTTCTTCATGGAGAAAAACTTGTTCAACCAATCCTTAACTGATTGTAATACTGATACATCATTTCCAATTAGCAATACGTCATCAACATATACTACTAGGATAACGATCACATTCCCACTAAACCACTTATAAACTCATGTCTCACATTTGTTCTTAATGAAACCAAATTATTTTATGGATTCATCAAATCAAATGTTCCAAGACCTGGATGCTTGCTTTAATCCATAAATGGATTTCTACAACTTGAAAACCCATTTGGCTTCACCTGGTTTCACAAACCCTTCTGGTTGTGTCATATAGAAATATTTCTGAAGATTCCCATTAAGGAATGTTGTTTTAACATCCATTTTCCAAATCTCATAGTCATGGTAAGCTGTTACGAAAAGTATGATTCTTATAGATTTAAACATTGAAACTGGAAAGAAGGTTTCATCATAGTCAATTCCTTGATGCTGTCTAAATCCTTTATCCACTAGCCTTGCTTTATAGGTGCTAACTTGACCTTCCAAGTCCAGTTTTCTCTTGAATACCCATTTTCATACAACAGGCTTTACATTAACTGGCTCATCGACCAGAACATATACTTGGTTCTGATCTTGGGAATCCATCTCAGAATTCATAGCTTCTGTCCATCATTCATCTCCTGATCTTTCTACTGCTTCCTTTTAGGAGATAGGTTCATAATTTTTCAACAATAATGATTCACCATCCTCTATGACTAGTAAACCAAATCTATCTAGTTCTCTTACCTCTATTGAGCTCCTACGCAATACTTGTGTTAATGGAACCTCTTCCACGAGGACCTGTGGAACTTGTTCCTATGCCAACTCATGTGTATCTTGAGCATCAACTTCGTCGAAGTAAATATTGCTCCCACTATCCCTTTTGAGTATCTGCTCCCTCTCAAGAAAGACGGTTTGTCTAGCGACAGTCACTTTCTTATCTTGAGGGTTATATAGGTAATATCCTTTTGTTTCCTTGGGATATCCTATAAAGATACACCTTGTGCCTCGGGGTGCTAGTTTGTTGCCTGAGAAGGCCTTAACAAATGCCTCGCATCCCCATACACATGTATGTGACAAAATGGGTTTATTTCCATTCCATAAATCAAATGGAATTCCCTTTTCCACCTTAGTTGGTACTCAGTTTAATGTGTATGCTGATGTTTGTAATGCATATCCCCAAAATAATAATGTAAGATCTGTATGACTCATCATTGACCTCACCATGTCCAACAAGGTTTGGTTCCTTATTTCACTAACACCATTACACTATGGTGTATAAGGAGGAGTGATTTGAGATAGAATCCCATACTCCTGTAGAAGATCGACGAACTCTTGGTTCAGATATTCTCCACCTCGATCCAATTAAAGATTCTTTATCTTCTTAGCAAGATGATTCTCTACTTCATTCATGAATTCCTTAAATTTCTCTAAGGATTATAACTTATACCAAATTAATTAGAAATATTCATATCTACTCAAATAATCAGTAAAAGTAATGAAGTAAGAATATCCACCTTTAGCTTCTACTGGAAATGGTCCACACACATCCATGTGCACCAATCCTAGAAGCTCTGTGGCCCTTTCACCTTATCCACCGAAGGGCATCTTGGTCATTTTTCCTTGTAAACAAGCATGACATCTATCAAGTGGTTTTAGCTCAGTACAGTCCAAATAACCGTCTTGGTAGAGCTTTGTCAAGTGCTTCTCATTTACATGACTGAGATGGTGATGCCACAACTGGGTGATGTATGAGTCATGTGAGTTTGCTTCATTATCGATTACCAACAATTGGTTTTCATAATTTAATACATACAAACCTTTATTTAAATGTGCCATACCATAAAATATTTTTTTCTTATAAAAGAGACAACCCTTATTTCCAAACTTGAAAATAAATACATCCATATCCAAAAAAGATACAGAAATTATGTTCTTGGTAACACTAGGCACATAATAACAGTTATGTAAAACCAAAATCATCCCAATTGGCAATGAGAGGTGGTAATCGCCAATAGCCAATAGAGCCAGCCTTGGGCCATTGGCAGCTCGAAGATCCCCCTCCCCTCTGTAAATATTTTTAAATCTACTTGGTTCCTGCATTTGAATACATATGTGAGCCCCAAAAGTTGTACCTAATACCCAACGTGTATAAACGGAAAGATTACACTCGATAACAAAAGCACCTTTAGCGTCCCCATGCTTCTGAGTGTAGTTTCTATTCTAGTGGTCTTTCTTTCCACATGAAAAACATACTGCCTCCTATATCTTTCCCTACCTCTAGATCTTCCCCTTCTTGGAGGGACGGTTCTTGGGGGCTTCAGACAGTTTATAAGTCTTTGGCCTCTTTTCCTTGTACTTTCTTTTCTTATTTACCATAAGGAATGAGGGTTTTTCATGCCCCATGTCCTTATCTACCTGGATAATTAAGATCATAAGTTCTAATAGACTCTTCTCATTGTTGCTCATGTTATAATTGACAATGAAGCTATAGAAGGTATTGGGAAGTGATGATGGGATGAGATATGTATGCAACTCATCTGGGAATTTAATCCCTAAGATGTACAGACGTTCAATGTAGCCAATAAGCATGACTACATGAGGTCCAGCTGGCGCAGACTCTCCAAGCTTATTTTTAAACAAATCATTGGAGATCTCATATCTCTCTTGTATCACCTTCTCTTGGTAGAGATCCTTAAGGTGAGACATCATGATATACACATCCATGTTTTCATGTTGCTTCAAGAGCTCATTATACATGGCTGATAGCATGAAACACTGGAAATTTGTGGCATCATTCATATGTTTCTCATAGAGATATATTTATTCATCACTGGCCTCTTTCATAGGTGCAACTGGAATAGGCTCTTCCAGCACATACAATTTTCTCTCGTGGCAAAGGATGACGCGTAAACACCTCTGCCACTCTTGGAAATTGGTGCCAGTGAGAAGGTTTTCCTTCTCGAGTATGGTTCACAATGATATGTTTGAAGTCATTTTTCTTTTTTTTCTACAAATTAAGATGAGAAAAGGTTTTAGTACTTTATAAAACTGAGATAAATAAATAAATAAATTAATACTTATTAGTCTCCCATTATTTTACCGAAATTCAATAGCCCTCACAATTGATTTCAGAATATTCTATTGCCTGAACATTCTAGTGGAAAGGATCCATATTTCCCTTCACATTACCCAAAATAGGGTTGTTCAAGAAACGTGAAGGGTTTTAGGTAGGAATTCCAAATTCCAACTGCATTAACTCGCAGCTCCTTGATCCGCTGAGTGGACTCCCCAATCCTGAAATTGTTTTATTTTGGATTTTCTAAACCTTTGCCTCTTGGTCACACCAGGTCCTGTTGTGGTAGTCAACCCTTGATGTGAACCAAGTCAATTTAACCCAAAACCTTGAATTAGAATTCCCCGATAATTGAAAGCACCCCAACTAGGGTTATTCAAGAACTTTGAACTATGGTTCGATTCTAACCAAGATTATGGAAGGCTATACCGACATAATATTTCCTTCAGAGATTTTATCCTTATAGGTGTTTCGCACGGATTCCGGGGATGACCTCCTGGACGGGAGATTCAAACGTTCTGATCGGTTTCTAACGGGTTTGTTCGTAGAACCGGAAACATCCAATGATTCCACATCCGTTTGGACCTACTTTCCAAAGGCAGGCGCTCATTAGCTTGTGGACTAATGAGGCTTGGGAATTTGCATTGGTCGAGAGGATGGGAGGTCGGACTCATCACACCTTTTTGAGGGGAATTATTGTCTACTCTGGGACTCTCTTTATAGATTTAAGTTATGTTCGTGAATCCTTATTACATTACCAAGTATAAAATGAGCTTTCCTTAAGTTTTAACAATCAATGATTAAATATGCAAGAAATTTAGAGAATCTTTTATATGTATTCGAGGTTCTTCATCAATAGAGAATCATCTATATCTGTTTAGAGATTCTTGGTCAATGGTATCCTTCAAAACATTTATATAAAAGTCTCTTGGTCATTATGATGACCAGGCTGGTTTTAAAGCCACTCAGTGGGGCACTTGAAGTTTATCGTCATTCAGAAGGACAGGGATTATTTCAAAGTTGGGATCGAACCCATAAATGGGCTACCTACGTATCCTTTGTTTTGGAAAAGGAATCAGAACCCACGTAGTTCGAGTAATGGAGTATGATGTTTATGATTGATGGCTCAAAGAAGAATGTCATAATTACTTTTACACTCTAAGCTCACGTGAGTCATGCTCGGTGTGAGAAACAAGAGGTATTGGTAAAAATTAGACAATTGTGCCATGAAAGATGCAATCATAAGAAATTGTTTGGGGCTTAGGTATGTATGACTGCCCAGATAGATGAAGTTTTAGGATTCAATTTTAGGGAGAAAATCCAGGGACAGGGTCCATAAAGGTATATGTGCTTTATGGAGATTTGAATACTCTAATCTTGGGGCTTACTCCTAAGGAGGATGCCCAGGTTAGGAGGGGATTTATGATTGGGTTTTACTCCTGAAAAGGAAACCCAACTCAAGGGTAAATTAGGACTGGTTAAGAGAAATTTAAGAAACCTGGGGCTTACTCCTAAGGAGGATGCCCAAGGTTTATGACTGGGACTTATTCCTGAGAAGGAATCCCAGGTTAAAGATTAAGGCTTGGGGCTTACTCCTAAGAAGGATGCCCAAGATTTATGACTGGGACTTATTCCTGAGAAGGAAGCCCAGGTTAGGGGACTTGGTTTGGGGATTACTCCTGAAGAGGATGCCCATGTTGTGAGATTGGGATTGGGGCTTACTCCTAAGGAGGATGCCCAAGTTAAGGAATTAAGTTTTGGTGCTTACTCCAGAGGAGGATGCCCATGTTTGGGAACTTTAAGAATTTGGGGCTTATTCCTAAGGAGGATGCCCAGATTAAAGGACTTATAACTGGGGATTATTCCTAAAAAGGAGACCCAGGTTAAGGATTCTCTCATCTTAAAGGATGAGGTTGAATGAATAAACTCTCCATATTTAGTGACATAAGGATATTTAAATCACTAGTTTTTGAGAGATATTCCACAGAATTCCTTTCAGATAAGAAAGTCAAACCAAGAAATCATGCCATAAGTGGCTTTGAAGAGTGTCTTGAAGACTGAATCTTGAAAAGGAAAGGTGTGATGGCTTATGAGGGGTGACATGGGCAAGATGGGCACCCAAAAAAAGTAGGGGCGCGCAAGTCTTGAAAGGCGCGCAAGTATTGCGGCGGCGCGCAAGTATTGGTCGTGCAAGTATACTTGCGCGACATGGGGGGTACTTGCGCGATTCTCAATCGGAATTGAAATACTTGAGCAACTTCTTTTTAATCACTTTATAATCCTCTTGAGGTTCTTCCAGAAAAGGGACGCGCAAGTTACATTGAAGGAAATAAGTCGGCGCGCAAGTGTTTGATAAGTTTCAACACTTAGGCCTTCCTTCTTCTCTTTAGATCTTCCGTTCTAGGTAAAAAATTACCTTAGAAGTGTTCCGGAATCTTTGAGAAGACACTTGGGCGTCGGGAGCTTCAATCCGAGTTTCTGGAAAAAGATCCTCTCGAATGGAGGGCCCACAGGGTCTATTTATAGGCAAAAGAAGACCCTGGGCGGTTACCGGGCGGTTACCACTTAGGTCACGCAAGTCACCTGCGCGACCAAGGGTGTCGTGCAAGTGCACTTGCGCGATAGTGATAAAACTTGTGCGGTGCATTTGCTTTTGATCCTGTGTTCATGCCTTTGTCGATTTTTGATGTTTTCTTCAAAGGTTGAAATCACTTTGAGCTCAGATATTCCCTTTTCCAATCTTTAGATTCTGTGACGAAAGGAGCGTCAACAAAAGTCCCCCCTCAGAGTTGGATCCGGAGAGAAATGAGGATTTGACTCTGAGGAAATCGAATCCTTCCAAAGGAAAAGGGTGGCGCGCAAGTCTTCAGTGCGCAGAGGGCGGCGCGCAAGTTTGCGTCGCGCAGGCCCTAAACGCTCTGGGTACGGCTCACAGATAGGCCTCCGGGCCTATAAATACATGGCCTCACCTCCGTACAAGTATCCGGATTTCCGAACTTCATACCTTCTCGAGCTCTCGCCGCGCAGGTTACCTAAGCCGCGCAAGTCTGCTCTGTTTTCCTTGATGTTGCGCTCCTGTAAAGGTATTCGTACTTGCGCGGTTTATACTTGCGCGTCAAAAACTAGCGCGACATATGAATACTTGCGCGGCATGTTTAGACTTGCGCGACTTCATGCCTTAGCCATTTTTCAAATTTCTTTCACAAATTTTATGAAAAAATAAACCTATTTAAGAGTTAATTTATTCATCTTTTTGTGCAGATTCAGTGGTTCCCAAGGGAATTGGAAGGGCTGATGAACTGGCTAGCAAGCGGATTGATGACATGATGAATATCATTGGCCATGATTACTATGATATCGGCGACAGCACTTTCCCAGATTTGGATAATTACTTGAAGAAATATCATCTTAACTTCCCACAAAGCATCTACTTGTCTCTATGTGGTCATGGTCACTTGCAAGGAGTCAATGTTCAAAATGCAAACAACTATACATCTGAAATGCAGCTGCACTGCTACTCCTTCATTTCGGTTATGTTGTGCATTAAGAGCAACAACAATGGTGTGAACTTTCAAATTCTCCTTCCATGCCATTTCCTTGCAGATATGAAAATGGCAAACCCATGGGCTGAAATGTTTTCCACTACCGATTGGTGGAGAGAAGAAAAACATGGTGTTAGAGCAATATCTGAAAAGAGTACTCTCTCCAAATGGCTCTTTACTTCCAATGCTCCATTCTCAAATCCATGTATCCATCTTCCAAGTCTCTTGGACAAAAACAGAGTCACTGTTTGATCAGCAGAAAATTTTCTCAAACCGCACTCAAGAACATCCTCTTACAACTTTTTTAAGAAGAGCTGGTATCACTGCATCTCTTTTTGTATTCAGTTGAATGAATGAACTCCAGGTGGTTGCTGATGAATCTCGGGATGCCGTAAATCAAATGAAGTGTTATGTTGAAAGCCTCTTGTAATTCTTGAAAAAGAGAAGAGACTCCAGTCTTTGGATGTCCATCTATCTCCTGTGTATCAATGAAAAACACTTTTGTCTTCAATCATTTGTACCTGCATTCTTTCATTACCTGCTTCAAATTTACATAAGCCAATGGGCCTAGTAAGCATAGTTTGATTTTTACTAGGATTATTACAAATAATCCTACAAACTTTGAACCTTTTAACTTCTCAATATTACCTAAATCATACAAAAAAATGTATATTTAGTGAGCTGGAACTTGACTTTTATTCAGAGTTCCTTTGTCTTTTGTGTGGGAAGTTTAAAGTCATGCACGTCGGACATAAAGGGGCTAATGTTTAAGGTCGAAATAGCTTTGACCAAAAATGGATTAAAATTGATTCAATCCCTTGACAATTTATCTGAAAACAAATTACCATACTCAAGTATGAGAGAAAATATGTAAACTATGGCTTAAGAATATTTGAATCTGAGGAATGATATGAAAAAGAGCTAAAAGGCATTAGAAGAAGTAGTTTCCAAGAATGAAGTTACTATTATTTAACAAAACCCGTTAGGGGGTTGAAATATGCAGGGCCACCTATGGGCATTGGCTGCATGGTCAAATAAATAGCATCTTTTGGCTGACAAGTCTGTTATGTGGGCTGTTTATGCAAGGCCACCTATGGGCACGTGCTGCATAGTCAGGCAAAAGAACTCTTAGAAATTTACTTTCCTAGTGCTAAAAGCCAGTGAAAGTTTATGGAGATTAAAATTTTCTAAAGTATAGAGTTTTTTGAATGGAAAGAGGTACTTGAATATGGAGAAGATATTTCCGAACAAGAATATCGAAGAACTGGATGAACATCACTCCTACGAAGGTCTGACCCAAACGTAGGGAAGAAGAATAAACCATAGACTTGAATACTTTCAGATCATGAAAAAGGATATGGGACAAATATGTTAAGGATGTCTATTTTTTTCGGATCCCTACATATTGTCGTTTAAGACAAATAAGGACAAAAGAGGCATTCTTCTCAAGAATGAAGTTACTATTATTTAACAAAACCCGTTAGGGGGTTGAAATATGCAGGGCCACCTATGGGCATTGGCTGCATGGTCAAATAAATAGCATCTTTTGGCTGACAAGTCTGTTATGTGGACTGTTTATGCAAGGCCGCCTATGGGCACGTGCTGCATAGTCAGGCAAAAGAATTCTCAGAAATTTGACATTTTTGTGACTAGAAGTCATGAAAAGGGTTATGAAGATCTGAAAATATTTAAGGTTAGGATTATAACACATAAAGATGGGTATTGTCCAATGTATATAGAGATACATAGGTCAATGAAAACCATAATCATGTTGTGGCTGGGTCCTGAATTGAAATTTGGACTTCACTACGTATCTCATAAGAATGAGAATCAAGCCATACGTAGTTCGTGAAATGCAGTTTAACGTCGTGCAGGATGAAAGTATGAGTGATCTTAGTTTAGGGTCATAGAATTCAGACCATAATAATGAATACACAGTGTGTGTTTTCATGAGGAATTTTCAGCCAAGGGACTGAAAGTGAAATTTGGGGTTAGGCCCAAAAGACTTGGGTCTGGATTCGAGGGACACTCAAATGTTCCTACGTATCCCATAAGGATGGGAATCAAGTCCACATAGTTCTAGATCTATCCTTTGTACAAATTTGGTTCGTACATGTGAAGGGTGAAAGGGGACTTTAGTGCAATGATGGTTTAACCTGAGATAAAAAAAATTTAGGCATTACCATGTATGTACGTAGTCTTTTCGAAATGAAACATGATTGAAAAATCAAGGTCAATAATAGTTCTCTCTCGAGTGAGGAGATCCAAGAATATTGTAGTTTATTGTCGTACCGGACAAAAGTTTTGTATAGTTTAACGTCATATAACAAGGACGAAAGTGAATCAATGTAAAGATATTGATTCCAGGGGCGATTTCACGAATCAACATCATATGAGATGGTGGTGAACCGATGTGAAGAGATTGTTTTTGGGCTTGAACCCTGGGAAGTTGCCTACATACCCAGCCTGGAGGGCAAGGATCAAAGTCTGTGTAGTTCAATTAAAGAATGAATTAATGATCTAGTTGTTCTTGGGGGCAACGATCTAATTAAAATGTTGTTGGGACTTACACATGGTTAGCGGCCCAAAGGGAGTGTTATGGTTGATGTTCGCTCTAAGCTCACGTGAGTCATACTCAGTGTGAGAAACAAGAGGTAATAACAACCTTAACGATGCACAGTTTAATGTCATGTAGGACATAAAAAAAAGGGACTATGCAGTTTTAAAGTCTTGCAGTTAGGACTATTGGTGCTGCACAGTTTAGTGTCATGTAGCAGGGACAAAATAACAGTTTAATGTCATGTAGGACATATCAAGGATTTTCTGTACAGTTTAGCATCATGTAGTTAGGACGATGAGGACAATACAGTTTAACGTCATATTGGATGTAAGGGTGACTGTGCAGTTTAATGTCATGTCGTAAGGACAAAATAACACACCATTTATGTCATGTTGGACGAAAGTGTGAATAGTTTACGGTCATATGCATGGACCGTGGATGGTGCAGTTTAATGTCATGCTGGACCTTTGATGATTATATAGTTTAACGTCTTTCCGGACTTAAGGGATTTTTATACAGTTTAGCGTCATGTAGTTAGGACGTCACAGTTTAAGGTCATGCTGGACGGTTTAGGGAACTTTTTCACAGTTTAATGTCGTGTGGGACGAAGTTGCAGTTTAAAGTCATACTGGACCATTGCTGTATAGTTTAACGTCATATAGCAAGGACGAAGGTGAACCAATATGAGGATATCAGTTCTGGGGACTTTTTACAGTTTATCGTCATGCTGGACGATGAAAGTGCCACACAATTTAATGTCATGTTGCTAGGACACAATATAGTTTAATGTCATCTCGGACATATACAGTTTAGTGTCATGTAGGACATATTAGTAACCAATGTGACAGTTTAACGTCATGTTGGACGATAAGGGAACTGACACAATTTAACGTCATGCTGGACGATGAAAGTGCCACACAGTTTAATGTCATGTTGCTAGGACAAAAATATAGTTTAATGTCATCTCGGACATATACAGTTTAGTGTCATGTAGGACATATTTGCAGTTTAAGGTCATACCGGACCATTTCTGTATGAACCAATTGTAAGTCTTGGTTCTGGGGACCATATTTTGTGTTTATACAAAATATTTCTTCAGAAATCTGGCATTGGTTGGAGTCGTGATGTGTTCTCCATCCATTGGGATTAGAGAATACGCTCCATTGGAGTAGGCCTTATGTATTGAATAAGGTCCTTCCCATTTTGGTTCAAGCTTGGGAGGCTTCTTTCCTGGTATCATTGGTGCTCTGAGAACCAATACCAATTCTCCCTGAATGAATGAACGAAGAAGAACTTTTTTCTTAAAAGCTCGTGCTATTCGATTCTGATAGATTTCCAAGTGGTGCAAAGTGCACAATATTTTCTCATCTAACTGTTCCAATTCATTCAACCGCTTTTGGGATTGCTCATCTGTAGATAACTGATCAAAAATGGCTATTCTGAGTGAGGGCAATTGAACTTCAATTGATAAGACTGCTTCTGTTCCATATACCAATGAATATGGAGTTGACCGCGTCGCATTGCGAGTGGTAGTCCGATAATCCCATAAAGCATGAAAGAGTTTATCAGGCCATGACCTCTTATCTTTATCCACCATCTTTTGCAGTATATTTGAAAGATTCTTGTTGAAGGCTTCTATCTGGCCATTAGCCGCTGCATGATATCGAGATGAATGGTTGGACTTAATGTTGTATTCTTGATACAATTTCTTTACCTCAGAAGAACAGAAGTTGGTGCCGTTGTCCGTCAATATGGTATGAGGGACACCAAATCTAGTAATGATGTTAGACTTGATGAAGCTAACAATGCATTTAGAACTGACTTCTTTGAGAGGTACTGCCTCTGCCTATTTGGAAAAGAAATCAGTAGCAGTAAGAATGTACTTAAACTGCTTGGCCGTAGCTGAAGGGTAAGGTCCCACCACATCCATTCCCCGTGTGGAAAATGGCCACGAGTATTTAGCTGTATGAAGCAACTCTGGAGGTTGATGAATGAAGTTGGCATATACTTGGCATGAATGACACTTCTTTGTGAAATTAACACAATCTTGTATCATTGAAGGCCAAAAGTATCCAAGTCTTTGAATTTGATCAGACAGTCTATGTCCAGACTGGTGGGCACCACAGACTCCTGCATGCACTTCTTTTATGACATCTATTGTCTCTTCACCATCAATGCATCTGAAGAGAACTCCATCAAAACCACGTTTGTAGAGAATTTTCTCGAGGTGGTTTGGGCTATCATAAAGAGTAAAATTGACCACACGTCGCCGAATTTGTTCTTTCTCGGCTCTATCAGGTGGAAGTGTTCCATTTTGAAGGTATTCCCTGATAGGTGACATCCATCCTATAGTATGACCATACGATTCAGGAATGGGACTAATTTCATTAATTTCCTCTGTTCTGACTTGAACATAAGGTGAAATTGCACGACGGTGGGAAATATTGATGGTTGTCTCGTCCCGATTTGCATCTGCTAAAGCTGTAGCTATATTAGCCAGTGCATCAGCTTGAGCATTTTGTGATCTTGGGACATAAGAAAATGTCGGTTCTGAAGGGAATTCTGACATTAACTCTCTGTCATAATCATACAAAGGGATTAATTCTTCTTTTCTGATGGCATAATCCCCATTGACTTGTTTGATTACCAGGTCTGAATCACCTTTTACCTTTAAGCGATTCACTTGTGCTTGAAGCGCTAACTCCAAGCCTGTAATGAGAGCTTGGTATTCAGCTTCATTATTGGTACCACCTTCCCACAACAAAAAGGAATAAGGTAACACTGCCTTATCTGGAGAAATGAGCACAATTCCTAAACCAACTTTGTTGAATTTAGGATTTTCCATTTTCTTTCCTGTTGGACTTCTAGAAGCACCATCAAAATACATTTCCCATATTTTAGGACTCTCTTGAATAGAGAAAACTTCCTCATCAGGGAGTTCGATATCTGAATACGTGTCTTCTACTGAAGGATGTTCAGCCAGGAAATCAGCCAGAGCTTGGCCCTTAATTGCCTTTTGAGACACATACTGAATGTCGAACTGCTGTAGAATAACCGCCCACCTTGCCAGACGCCCTGTAAGCATTGGACGACTAAGGATGAATTTGAGCGGATTATTACGAGATACCAATTGGACCTCATAATGTTGCAGGTAGTGTCTCAGTTTCTGAACTGCAAAGATTAATTCTAGGCAGCACTTTTCAATACTTGAATACCGGGTTTCTGCTTCAAGCATAGTTCTACTGAGATAGTAGACACTATTTTCACTCCCAGCATCATTCTTTTGAGCGAGAAAGGCACCCAATGATCGCTCTAAATCTGTCACATAGAGGATAAGAGGTCTACCCTCAACAGGTGGCATGAGTACTGGTGGAATCAAGAGGTATTTCTTGAGGACATCAAATGATTCTTTACATTCTTCATTCCACTGGTAAGTGACTCCTTTCTTCAATAATTTGGTAAAGGGTAAACTTTTGCCTGCCAAATTGGCGATGAAACGCCGAATATAGGCTAAGTGTCCTTGAAGTCCTCTTAATTCTTTCAAATTCTGAGGAGGTGACATACCAAGGATTGATTTGGTCTTCTCAGGATCGACTTCAATACCACGATGGCATACAACAAAGCCGAGGAATTTTCCTGAGGTTACCCCAAAAGCACATTTTAAGGGGTTCATCTTCAAATTATGTTGTCGAAGTTTGTGGAATATGACTTCCAAATCAGCCAAGTGATTAGAACGTTGTTTGGATTTAACCACCAAATCATCCACATAGCATTCAACAAACTTCCCTAAAAGAGATTTGAAGATACGATGCATGGCACGTTGATATGTTGCACCTGCATTCTTTAAACCAAAGGGCATCACCCGGTAACAAAACACACCTTGAGGAGCTCTGAAGGCTGTATATTCCACATCTTCTGGGGCCATTCGGATCTGATTATATCTAGAATATCCATCCATGAAAGAAAGTACTTCATAGCCAGCCGTCGCATCAATTAAGAGTTCTGTAATCGGAACTGGGAAATCATCTTTAGGACAATACCGATTAAGATCTCTGAAATCGATGCAACCCCTAATTTGTCCGTTCTTCTTCTTTATAGGGAAAATATTAGCCAACCACTTGGGATATTGAACTTCTCTGACGAAGTTGGCTTTGATCAGCTTATCCACTTCAGCTTCAAATTTGGAAGCATAGGTTGGGTGTGTTCTTCTCGCGGCTTGCTTGAATCCTCGATGTTCTTTTGGTAAACCCAAATGATGAGTAGAAACATCAGGATCAAGCCCAGGCATTTCTGTATAATTCCAAGAAAAAATATCTTTATTTTGCTTTAGAAAAGAAATATACATATCTTTCTCTTCAAGGGTCATGGCCGCACTAATTAAAGTGGGGCGGGGATCTTTCTCTGTACCCAGATTTACTTCTCTGAGTTCATCAACAGTGGTAGAGATACCCTCTTCAAATGCTGGAGGAGCATCTCTAAGATCTTCCTCTTCCTCTTCATTATGTGTTATTTCTTCCGTTTCTACTTGCGAAGTAGATGAAAAAATGAAATTCTCATGATCATAAGAAATGTCAAAATTTTCACATTTTGAAGAAGAAGCTTCCATTTCTGACCCTATTGATGATAAAGGGTCTTCTTTGGGAATCAAAGAGGATATGATGGATCGAGAATCGACATCATTATTCACCTCTGGTGTTGCTATAACTTCTTCTGGCCTGATTAGCGAAGTATACACTTGTTGGATTTCAGCAGACGAAATGAAAACATCACCACTTATGCTTTCATCGTTGCTTGGTAAGTTACCAATTTCTCCCATGTTGTCTGGCTCAATTGCCGTAATTGACATTATGGATCTTTCCATAAGAGTATTTTGATTTGGGCCTATTTTTTCAATTTGACTGATAGGTAACACATAATCTGTACTCACATGTGAAAATGGATTTATTGGAATTTTTTCCAAACCATATGGAGAATTAATTTTGGTAATTTCTTTCATAGTAGATTTTTCTCTTCCCTTCATGTGATAAAATTCTGCCTCAATGTATTGAGACTCACATGTCTTGAATGGGGCCTTATCACCATACAATGTTCCAACTTGACCATCGAAACAGTATTTGAGACATTGATGGTATGATGACGGAATAGCTGTATGCTGATGTAGCCAAGGTCTTCTAAGCAAGATATTGAAATCTGAGTCTTGATCAATAATCATGAAATCCGAATTGGAAACAAGATATCCAAACTGAGTTCTGAGTGTAACTTCTCCCAGTGGTTCTTGTTCATTTTTATCGTATCCTTGTAACATCATGGTAGAAGGAGATAAATCAGATTCCATGAGGCCCAATCGACGAAGTGTACGAATGGGCATGAGGTTGACTCCTGAACCATTGTCAATGAAAGCTCTTCGAACATCTATACCATTGACTTTTCCAGATAAGTACAAAGGTTTTATGTGCCCATGCACAATATCATCTTCATCTTTATCAGTAAAAGATATCACTGTATGGAATTCTGCAGGATTATTCTCTATGTGATAGATTTCAGCTGCAGCAATTTCAACTTCAAACTCCTGAGGACTTGACAAAGCTTCGATAAGTGCTTCCCGAAGATCTTTTGATAGATTCAAAGCATCCAAAATTGATAACTTGGCTGGTACTTGGGCCAAGTGTTTCAATATATCATACTTTTGATCTAGAGGTCTGCGTTTCCCAATAGGAATATTTGGTTTAGCAGGTACCTTGGAAGCAGATGCTTTGGAAGCTGATGCATCTTGTATTGAAGTTGGCAACATCCTTGGTTTTGGAAGATTAGACTGATTAGATCCATTTACTTTCTAAGATAAATAAGATGGAACCTTTAATCGGTCTTCCAAAATAACTGTGCCAAAACTGATTTGGCCATTGGCAGAAGAGCTTGATTATTCTTTTTGAGCTCGCTGAAGGGCTCTACCACGAGTTTCTGCTGCATATACAGTGCTAGCAGGGGTAGAATTAGAGTAGTGGCTTCGGAAAGATCCACGTCTTCCCCTATATCCTGAACCTCTAGAACCTCTTCGGATTCCCTTATTTGATACGGGGAATTCAGGCTCATCAAGACTGGAATATGGATCTGTTAATTGAATCATATTAACAGAAGCAAAGATTAACTCTTCGTCTGATAAAGACTCTACCTGGTTAGCCTGTTTAGGCTGTGCCGTTTGATGGGGCGGTGCCCGTGGCTTTGAAGTAGATGGCATGAAATCTGCTAGAGTCAAAGACAATTTAGGCTTTGATACATACTCATCTTCTTCTGATTCCTCTTTCTTCTTTGAATTGCGCTGCCCTTTTGAGGATTTGTCTTTTGATGGAGGCTTTACTGCAGCTTTTGTAGGAGACACAATTGGCTTCTTCAATTGTGTTCGCAAAATGGAATGGGTCCGATTGATTGTCTTTCTGACCATCCAATCATCATATTTTTTCGGAGTTTTGCTTTTGACTTCCTGCCACTCGCCTCCTTCCTCTGGATCTGTAGCGGTAATACATGCCTCATGAGCTGAAGAACCCTTCAATTTGACCTGTCCCAAATCGACCATCTTTTGCAGGAGGTCTTTAAAGACAAAACACTCCTGGATGGGATGCCCCAACATTTGATGAAAGGGACAATAATTGGGACGGTCTTCATCTCCTTCCTTGTTTGGCCTCTTGGGCACTGGTAATTGAACCAAATTATTTTCCAGAGCTGAAATGAAGTAACCAGGAACTTGCTCACTTCGGAAAGAGTATGTTTTACTCTCCATATCCTCAAATTGTTTTCGTCGTTGATCTTTTTGATCATTTGGACGAAACAGCCTTTGTTGTTGGCGTTCAGGAGGTGGAGTCCTTCGAGAAGATGAAGGTTTTGAAGTAGATATAGGTACAGGTGCTTGTTTAAGCATAACTGTAGCAGTTTCTGCTTTACCCATTCTTCTTCCTGGAGCTGATGGAATTACACGAGATTTAACCTTAGCCTGTATAAGGGAATCTTCAATTTGTTGAGCGATTGAAGTAAGGTCTCGAAACCCTCCTGTGTATTTCACAGGGATCAATGGCGTGCGTAATTCGTCACGCAAATTTGCCACACAGATTGGCAACAATTCCTCCTGAGGGAGTGCTAAACTCAAGGAATACGTTAATCCCTTCCAACGAGCAATGAAATCAGAGACTCTTTCATTCTCCCTTTGCTTGCAGTTTGTAAGATCGAAAACTGTCGTTTTTGGCAAAGTTGAGCTAAACTGAAGAAGGAATTTTTGACGAAGATCCTCCCATCCGATGACTGATCGGGATTGCAAGCTTGTATACCAGACAAAAGCTGGTCCTTGCAAGGTTCGCACGAAGCATCTGAGTTTCACTGCTTCTTGCTGCTCTGGAGTTCCCATCATAGGATCACAACAAGACACGTAATGCGTCAAATGTTGTTCAGGGTCTCCTGATCCGTTGAAAGTAGGGAAAACAGGGTTTCCAAAACTGGATGGAGGAGAAATTGAATCTACCCATTCAGGGTAAACTTTCTTTTCAGGTTGAACATGCGCCCGTTTCCCTTCCATAGTTTCCAATCGAGCTGTTAATGACTCAATAGTAGTTATTAACTTTTGAGAAACATCAGGTTGAACTTGGTTTTGGGTAGGTGCAATGAATGGAGCTTGGACAGATGTGGTGGTTGGTATTGAAACTAATGGTAGTGCTGCCAACCGTTGTTGCATTTGACCCGTAGGATTAGACCTCTGAGGGTGTACTGATAAAGGAGGATATTCCTGATCCATCTCAGTAGTTACAACAAATTCCTTTGGCTGTCGGACTTCAGTATTCTTAAGAAGAAGACTACTCTAAAGTAGTTCTGCATTCAACCTTCTTAATTCTTTCATTTCTTCCTCCTGTTGTGCAAACCTTTGCTCTAATGAGAGCGATTGACCTCCTTCAGAGGAAGGGTGAGAAGTAACCTGATTCTTTCCTTTCCCCTTATTGGATCCTTTTCGGAGAGGGGGAAGTGGGTTACTTGAAGGAATACCCAGATTTTGGGTAAGCCTTTGATTACGTGTACGCACACCTTCTTCATTTAGGTCCGTGTGCGCAACTTCTTGAGAAGGAACCTCTTCGTCTAATCCCTCTGATTGAGCCTCATCTGGTGAATCAGCAGCAACGGCATTGATGACATTAATGGATGCATATTGCATGGAATCCTTTCTATTAGCATTTCTATGATATTGTTTTCTTCCATGCCCATGATGAGACATGGAATTCCGTTGACTTGATCCCTCAAGAACTTCTTGGAAAACCGTCACTTGGAGAGAATCTCCTGATAGCTTGGCTCTTCGTTCTTCTTGAGGCTTATTCCCTAATCGAGAGAATACTGACTTTCTCTGAGGGAGAGATTGAGGATTTGAAAAAGTCCCCAGTCCGGTGGACTGGGGGTGTTCCTGCTGCTTCCGCTCAACTCCTCGAATCCCATTTGTTGACTCTGAGGGTTGGGTTAGAGAAGTCCCCAGTCTGGCAAGCTGGGGTGTCTCTTGACATGCTATGTCTGAGATCTTCTTAAAACCTCTCTTGATCTTGCGAATCTTAGTTCGGAAATTTGCTGGATGCATTAACCTGTATCCACTTTTATCACCTGGTTCAACAGATCGTTGGATGATTTCCGAAACTTCTGTCATTTGATGACGTGTTTGCTCCAGACGAGAGGCTTGTGCAATATTCTCGCCTGCTTGATGTAGGAGCAATTCAACAACATGTTCTCTATATACTTGATTTTGAGAGGAACTAGTTGAAGCCTGTTCTTGAGCAAGCTTTTGATTATGAACAAAGCCCATTGACTGTGGCCGGCCATGGGCAATAACATTGAATGAGACCATTTTCGGCGGGCTTTGCTGACCGGAAAGCACGGTGAAATGTAGTGTTCCATGAACACCCCATCCTCTGATATGAACATCAGATGGAGCATTGGAAATTAACTGATGCAATTTTCTTAGTGCGCCAAGGCATGAACGTTGAAGGGTTCTCTGTGGCTTTTCAGCCTTCGGATACCGAGAGACTGATAGAGATGCCAAATCAATCTGGGGTTGTAACCCTTCTATTATCTTAATATGACTTTCATAATCACCATAAGATAATACCTTCTTCTTTAATTGACAAAGAGTTTTCCATATGTTGAGACGAATACCATGGATTCCATCATCCGTCAACATCTTTGGAATGTCGTACTGGGAGTCAGCCAAAGGCCAAAACATGACTGGTACTTCACCTTTTGCCAGTTTTTTTGCTCATGTTCAGCATTTCCTCTTTATCATTGAATGAAGATTCTTCTACCTGTTTGGACCAGAGTTGGTGTTTCCTTGTTGCTTCATCGGATTCAACAAGATTGGTAGAGATATCACTATTCATGCTGGAAGATGAATGACCCAGGGGTGGTTCGGAGAATAACCTGAACCCCAAGCTATCTTCTGATGGAGAAAGAGTTTCACCTGCCGATAGTAAAGCTTTAGACATGACTGGTTTCACGTTTGCAAGTGCCTCGAGATATGAGGGCTTTATCGTCACTACATTGCCTTCTGAAGAATTTTCGAGACAACGTGAATCACTACTGCGGAGAGGACTTTCGTAGCGAAGTTCATCACCATGAGGAGGACCGTCATGATGGGTTACAGCAAAAGATGAAATCTCTTGCTCCTTGGTCTTCTGACCACACAGAGGGTTCTTGTGGCTCTCATCTGAAGAAGAAACTTCGAGATTGACCGAACTTTCATGAAGCAAGTCTTCATGAGGATGTGTATGTTGAAGACCTTCAGAATTAATGTTGCCGTTATTGGGAACTAAGGGAGTAGAATCTTGAATTCCGACAGATAAATGTCTGAGGGCTTCCAGAACTCCAGCATCGAGCAAGGCTTGGTTACAGATTGGCCTTTGATCTCCTGACTGTGCTGGGCGGATCTTTTTCTTAGATGCCTTCTTACTCGCTTTAGAAACCACTTGATGACGAAAGTGATTGCTCTGAGCAGGTTTATGTGCCTGACCAGGAAATATGGTCAGGTTAGGCTGACGATCTCCACTCAAATCAAGTGTATGTGCCTGACTTGGTTGTCCGTATGATATGGGGGAGTATGCCCCATAACCCTCTTGGACTGGAACAGATGTGTGTGTCTGTTCCGGAGTGAATCGTTGATGTGTCACTCCACTGCTAGGGATAGATTTATGTGTCTGTCCCTGAGATGATGCTGAAGTTGTTATGATATCCTGGCAAGCATCCAGAATATGAGCAGGAATTTTCGTCTGCTCCTTCACCATTGACAAAATATGTTTGGTGACTTCAGCCGCCGGAACGGGGATATACGTCCATTCCGGGCTTGGAGTAGGTGTATGTGCCTGCTCCTGTCCTCCTTTTCCTGTCAGTGAATCCTGACAGTACTCAAGTGTGGAGGTAGAGAGTTTAGTCTGCCTCCTGTTTGTCATCGGGACTTTCCGACTGACTTCTCCGTGTGCTACCAAACGAGACTGTTGGTAAGCTTGATTAGTATTAGCAGGTGTATGTGCCTGCTGATTACACTTCGCCAAACGCGGTTGACGAGATCCATCATATGTAGTCAGACGAGCCTGCTGACTAACTGGTGATGTATAAGCAGGTGTATGTTCCTGCCTATAGTACTCCGCCGGAATTGCCTGGCGGGATCGGCTTGATGCTGCCAGACGAGTCTGCTAGACAGCGGAATTAAAACGGGCAGGTGTGTGTGCCTGCTCGTTGTTTGCCACCAAGTTAGTTTGGTGGACTTCTCCGGAGATGGCAGGGATGACAACCTTCCCATTGTTTACCGGATTCCATCTCTGGCGGTTCATCTTGCCTACTCGGGTTCGAGGAACCTGAGCTGAATGCCTGGAGTCGGTACCCTCATCATGTTGAGGGCGCACTACCGCACGAGTCTGGCGGCGATTGTTGATGGGAGCCTTTGAGAAGGACTCCTGTCTTTTTGAATTAAGGTCCTGCGGGACCTGCTCATTCACTTCCTCAGAGTAAGGGAGTGAATGGAAATTGCATTCCGGGGATAACGACCCGAAACGGTTGGAGACGGTAGTCAGCACCGCCTGCTTCTTGATCGCTGGCCGCCATTGTCCGGACGACCAGGTAGAGTTGTTAACTTGGAGGGCTTGACGAGCGGCCTCCAGAGTTGGGATAGTACCGTTGCGACGGTACTCCTTAACCAGTGCATTAGAAACCCAGCGTTGAAGACGCTGAGTTGGTGATGTCATCCTTAGAGCAGACGACGTTCCAGCAGGAGTAGCAGCATTGGTTTTCACAGCAGCAGACCTCACAGTAGAGGTGTTCATAGCAGCAGTATTCACAGGGGTGAATTTAAGAAAAGCCATTTTTCAGAAGATCTTGAGAAAAGAGTGCCTATTCCATATAACAAACATAATCAAGATGAATCCGGCCACTGCATCTTTTGGATGAGCACATGTCAATGATTGATTTGTTGGCTCCTGTGGCCTAACAAATAAGAAAAACATCATTTTAACTTGGTTAAGGATTCACGTCGGGTTCACCATTTTTGTTTCGCACGGATTCCGGGGATGACCTCCTGGATGGGAGATTCAAACGTTCCGATCGGTTTCTAACGGGTTTGTTCGTAGAAACGGAAACATCCAATGATTCCACATCCGTTTGGACCTACTTTCCAAAGGCAGGCGCTCATTAGCTTGTGGACTAATGAGGCTTGGGAATTTGCATTGGTCGAGAGGATGGGAGGTCGGACTCATCAAACCTTTTTGAGGGGAATTATTGTCTACTCCGGGACTCTCTTTATAGATTTAAGTTATGTTCGTGAATCCTTATTACATTACCAAGTATAAAATGATCTTTCCTTAAGTTTTAACAATCAATGATTAAATATGCAAGAAATTTAGAGAATCTTTTATATGTATTCGAGGTTCTTCATCAATAGAGAATCATCTATATCTGTTTAGAGATTCTTGGTCAATGGTATCCTTAAAAACATTTATATAAAAGTCTCTTGGTCATTATGATGACCAGGCTGGTTTTAAAGCCACTCATTGGGGCACTTGAAGTTTATCGTCATTCAGAAGGACAGGGATTATTTCAATGTTGGGATCGAACCCATAAATGGGCTACCTACGTATCCTTTGTTTTGGAAAAGGAATCAGAACCCACGTAGTTCGAGTAATGGAGTATGATGTTTATGATTGATGGCTCAAAGAAGAATGTCATAATTACTTTTACACTCTAAGCTCACGTGAGTCATGCTCGGTGTGAGAAACAAGAGGTATTGGTAAAAATTAGACAATTGTGCCATGAAAGATGAAATCATAAGAAATTGTTTGGGGATTAGGTATGTATGACTGCCCAGATAGATGAAGTTTTAGGATTCACTTTTAGGGAGAAAATCCAGGGACAGGGTCCATAAAGGTATATGTGCTTTATGGAGATTTGAATACTCTAATCTTGGGGCTTACTCCTAAGGAGGATGCCTAGGTTTGGAGGGGATTTATGATTGGGTTTTACTCCTGAAAAGGAAACCCAACTCAAGGGTAAATTAGGACTGGTTAAGAGAAATTTAAGAAACCTGGGGCTTACTCCTAAGGAGGATGCCCAAGGTTTATGACTGGGACTTATTCTTGAGAAGGAAGCCCAGGTTAAAGATTAAGGCTTGGGGCTTACTCCTAAGAAGGATGCCCAAGATTTATGACTGGGACTTATTCCTGAGAAGGAAGCCCAGGTTAGGGGACTTGGTTTGGGGCTTACTCTTGAAGAGGATGCCCATGTTGTGAGATTGGGATTGGGGCTTACTCCTAAGGAGGATGCCCAAGTTAAGGAATTAAGGTTTGGGGCTTACTCCGGAGGAGGATGCCCATGTTTGGGAACTTTAAGAATTTGGGGCTTATTCCTAAGGAGGATGCCCAGATTAAAGGACTTATAACTGGGGATTATTCCTAAAAAGGAGACCCAGGTTAAGGATTCTCTCATCTTAAAGGATGAGGTTGAATGAATAAACTCTCCATATTTAGTGACATAAGGATATTTAAATCACTAGGTTTTGAGAGATATTCCACAGAATTCCTTTCAGATAAGAAAGTCAAATCAAGAAATCATGCCATAAGTGGCTTTGAAGAGTGTCTTGAAGACTGAATCTTGAAAAGGAAAGGTGTGATGGCTTAAGAGGGGTGACATGGGCAAGATGGGCACCCAAAAAAAGTAGGGGCGCGCAAGTCTTGAAAGGCGCGCAAGTATTGGGGCGGCGCGCAAGTATTGGTCGCGCAAGTATACTTGCGCGACATGGGGGGTACTTGTGAGATTCTCAATCGGAATTGAAATACTTGAGCGAATTCTTTTTAATCACTTTAGAATCCTCTTGAGGTTCTTCCAGAAAAGGGACGCGCAAGTTACATTGAAGGAAATAAGTCGGCGCGCAAGTGTTTGATAAGTTTCAACACTTAGGCCTTCCTTCTTCTCTTTAGATCTTCCGTTCTAGGTAAAAAATTACCTTAGAAGTGTTCCGGAAGCTTTGAGAAGACACTTGGGCATCGGGAGCTTCAATCCGAGTTTCTGGAAAAAGATCCTCTTGAATGGGGGGCCCACAGGGTCTATTTATAGGCAAAAGAAGACCCCGGGCGGTTACCGGGCGGTTACCACTTAGGTCGCGCAAGTCACCTGCGCGACCAAGGGTGTCGCGCAAGTGCACTTGCGCGACAGTGATAAAACTTGCGCGGTGCATTTGCTTTTGATCCTGTGTTCCTGCCTTTGTCGATTTTTGATGTTTTCTTCAAAGGTTGAAATCACTTTGAGCTCAGATATTCCCTTTTCCAATCTTTAGATTCTGTGACGAAAGGAGCGTCAACAATAGGTAAATTTCCATTTTATTGTCTTTGATTACATGCATATTAATATTAAGTGGGATATACTTAAGTTATTAACCATGTATAAGATAATATTGACACATATGCCGGTCTTGTTTTAGTTTTATCTTGCATGCTTGTTTAATTCATTAATTGTGTGATTTTGACAACACACCCACAATAAATAAACCATGCAACTGACATAAATAAAATAAATGGTTTGATCGTGATCTTGTTTTAATGGTAAGTTTATCTAGTGGTTGATAAACTAACCCAATACCTAAGGGAGAAACACCTTGAACCTTTCGGGTTCGTGTTTACAGCTTTTCACTTATCCACATTTGTATCTCCTTGAATTGGTTTCACCTTGGGTACTGACTTGAGGTACCTGAATTATCTTGGGAGCTCTATCCATTACATATTAATTTATCTCACACGCAGGTGAGGGGTAAAAGGGGTTTTGTACATAAAATAATCCTTGGGTGCGCATGCCCTACATATTAATGAGGAGAAGGCTCGCAGGACAATAAATTTAATTTAAATAAATTAATTAAAATAAACCATTCACATACAAAGTTCTTGGTCTAGCTCATGATCATCCATACATGCAACGATATTTACACATAAATAAAACTAGCATTCAATTATTTAATCATTCTTGCTTAAGATAAATCACACTCGAATCAATTAATTATTTTTAATTAATCAATCCTTTTATCTTAAACCCTTTTCTGAATTTCCTTGAGATTCTCATCCATCATAATTTTAAACAAATAAATTCATTTAAAATTATCTCTTTACGTAACTTGTACCTTGGAGGCAACTTGCCGAATTCTCGTTCATTACACAGATGTTAAATTAAACACATAAATATAAAACACCTATCACATGTTGTGCCTCAGCAGTACTGATGCACTATGGTACACGTCTCAACGGTTTGTATAATATAATAATAAATTTTAATAAATCTGTTTAATTTGGATGAGTACACAGCGTGTACTTCCGACTACACAGCATGTACTTTTGTTCACCATCCATCTGAAGTACACGCCAGAGGACATGGCGTGTAGATGTACTTCAGAAATTTTCGGAGTACACGGCATGTTCAGTGGGACACATGCTGTGTAGAATTTGCGTTACATAGTTTCCTGTCGGGCAAGCCATGTACGGGGTACACGGTCCAACCCTAACCCAAAGGGACTACACGCTGTGTTCAGTGGACCACACGACATGTAATATAGAAACTGTGTGCCACCTGTTACTGGTCAACACACGGTGTCATTTATGACTTATGTATACTCCAATACACGGCCTAATTTGGCGGACTAGTCCGATGCATTGAACCTAGAATACATGACATGTACTTCCGAATACACATCTTGTATTCTTGTGTTGTATGGCCAAGATCATTTTACACCTTCAGATGAGATCCTCTATTTTATTTTTATAGAAGTTAAAATAAAAATTTGTTTCTGTAAAGTGAATGAGAAACGAGAGAAGAGGAACAGATCTCGAGATTCATATTTAAAGAATGATTAACTTGAATTGAAACAACTAAATTATTAAATGTGTAAATCACCAACAAAAAACTAAAAAATTATAATCAATGATATGAATCCAATGATACCACTTGCAGGTTTTGGGTGTAGCAGAAGTGTGTTGGTGGGTTTTCCCAACATTAATTTTCGCGTTAAACAACATTCAATCTAAGATATGTCAAGATAATAAAATGCAAGATCTTTGGAATAGAACAAAGAACGAAAAGAAATATAAGGGTCTTGGAACCATCGATAGGATCATAATATGTTGGTTATAATTAATTTAATAAATTTAGAAGAATTACCTTGATGAAACTCTTTATTCATTGATGTTTTCTAGTCACATTTTGATGTGATTCGTCATTGCGTCGTAAAATCCATGTATAGACTTCCTCTAGCGGTGATCCACATGTGCACCACATATCTCTAGACGTCACCAAAGGAATCTCATGTGCTAGCATGGAGAAGAATTTGCTTGTGTTTTCCTCCTTAGATCGCCTTGATCCAATGGAGGAGGATCTCTCCCAGTCTTAAGAGTGTTCCTGGAGGAAGGAGTTCTCTTGGCCTTGATATAATTTTCCATAATTATTGTGCACAAAAATTCATCGAAAAGTGTTGGGGTTCTGAGGATATTTATAATCGGGTTTCAGGTTATATATTTATGACAATAAATAAACGCATTAAACGTTTTATTTATTTCATTAACTCTTTTTGAAAACCCCCATGTCAAATCATTAATTCCTTGACATGCGCCCATGCTGATTATAATAATTATAATTTAATAAAACAATATTATTTCCTCAAAACACTGACTGTAAACACTACACGACGTGTAATCATTAATACATGGAGTGTACTTGTTTTTCATTTCCTTTTCGAAATGGAAAACTACACAGCATGTACATTCAATGTACACAGTGTGTATATCTTGTTTTTCATTTTATTCTTCCTCCAACATTAAATTTTTTTAGGATAACTTGAATAATTATTAAACCACATATGGGAATAATTTTTATTCTACTTGAGATACTTGGATGCACTTAACGTTTGACTCTCTGGGCCTCTTTCTCGTTGGCCTTAGGTAGAATTGCCTAAATCCAAGATTACTATCCAGAAATGGGTCAAGGAACCCCAGAGAAAGAATTTGATGCCGCATTGATGTGTCACCTCATACAAATTCTTACCATGTAATTTAATCCTTTTGTCTCTATATCTCTAATAAATCAGGTTGCATGCTAGTGCCATCAACCCATGTGCTCGATTATTTTTTCTTTGACTTCCCAGAATTGAACTCGCCCATACCTTACCATGGCCATGGATTTATTTAGGAAATATCAATTCCATCAAAGGGCCTAAGATATCTACTTCCGTTATGGAACATAAGGGACAAATCCTTTCTCGCATTATCTATTAATGCAGTATCACTCGCGATGCACCCAACGTATCCTACCTCGCTGCGAACAGTGTGTCGTCACAATTTTCATCAAAACATCTAAGTGCGCAAGTTGTAATATGCATTAATAATAATCTTAAATTCTAAGGACAAATACACACATCCGCAGATAGGAACATCCAATGACACTATGAAATGTGGATTTCCTACTGGCGGGTCTCATTCTCATAATATCCTCCTGGATATTACCAAGGGTGCACACCATGAGAATGTGCCTCAAAGTTTTATGAGTCCTCACCCATAATGGATTTTATTATTTGTTTCCCTCAAATAAAACCATCTGGCCATAAAACATATATTCAAGAAGTGTTATGGAACTTCTGGGTTCTCATCAAAGCATGGATCCGCAATGACCATTTAATGCAACAGTTGTCTTTAGAACATTATCACATGAATTTCCACGTAGAATAACAATAATGATGTGATAAGGTATTTATTAATGAATAAAGTACAAAGTGTTTGGTTCTAGGACACCAACTCCAACACGCGGTTCCTTAAGAATTTCTAGGGGAACACTGCACATCCTTCAGTGACTTAGAAAACCTCTCACCTCCTCCCTTCATATCCCCTTTGTTTTATTTTACAAATTTCATGGGTTATGTGTGTTTGTACGAATAATATAAAGTATTTTTACTCGATTTTTTGATGATTTCTCTTGTAACCAATATGGGTCATATGTGGGTGTGAAAGCATGTAATGGAAAAATCTATTAATTTATCCTTAGAGCACCATGGAGTTGTCTAGACATAGCTAAGGACTTCTATGTGGTGAGGTAGAAAAGTTGAAGGTATTTTACTATATGAGGCGGACATATGGCCAGGGACTCTCAGCACCTTACAAGTTTCTAGGGTGCATCGTGTTTTATTTAGTGACTGTGAACACCTCTCAAATCTTCCACTATATTTCCTTTTTTTATCCTATGAATGTTTGGAGGTTTTTCAGGTTTTCTTTGGTATCATTAGGGAATTTTATTCTTCTCATTGGTGATGCATTTCCTATCCTTTATAAGTATCGGTAGTCTCTGTCTTTGGATATTTTCTTCCCATTTTTTCAATATTAATGTAGCCTTCACCCATTGATTGTCTATGAGTGAATCACATGATCAATATGGTGCCTTGTGATGGTGTGCATTCCTTGTCTTGGTCAGTTATTTATTTTATCTATAGATCATCGCATGATCCGTATTGGGTCTTGCGATGACATGCAGAAGTTGTCAAAAAAATTTCTATTCATATCTTTTATATGTTGAATGTTTATGGATATAATATTTATCCTCTTCACATGAAGATATCAATTTCATCTTAAAGATTCTCATGCACACATGAACATTGAATTTGTGTGCTTTAGACTTTTGTTGGATCATCACGGTGCATCATGACTTAAATATTATTCATGTTTGGATTTCACGAAACATCAAACAAATTATTTAATACAGTGATCATATTTGTATTCTAATTCAGTGTCATTCATTCTTCACACAATCAGGTATGAAACAATTCATTCTTCATTAGGGTAGAGGCAAGACAGTGATATGTACCTGGATCATGTTCACATAATGGAATTTCTACACAAGGTGCATTCACTCTCTGTATGTTAGTGTATGTGATGCCATATAATTTCTCAATATAGGTTATGTGTTGCCTTTACATTCACATGAGGAGTCACATAGTGTCCACTACCTTTCATATGATGGGTTATGTCGTTCCACACCCTTTCACAAGACATGTTATGTGCTGCCTTGGGTTTTTTATGTGAATGATCATGCGATGGCCTTCCAAATAACATTCTTCATGTGACTAAAATAGTGGGTCTCATGTGACCTTCTTTGTATAACCCATATAGGGTTTGTAATAATCTATTTTGAAAAGAAATGATAGCCCTAAATTTGGAGTTGTATAATCCTTAAATATTGATTTACCTTCATTATTTATAGATGAAGTCCCATCCTACCTATTTTCATCTAAGATATTTGGTGTATCCGTTGAATATACTCCACCACTTATCATATCTGAAGATTTTGGAGTAGTGAATCATCCTCACATGATGATAAAACAAGTTTTTTCTATTTGTGTATCTCCATCTCTAAGTGGTGTGAGATAATCACAACTCCAAGAAAGAATATGGGACTCCTGATGAATCTATTCCTTGGTTGTTCTATAAGAAATGAAGTTGGGAAGTTCGCAAGTCCATCTAGATCGACCATGGTAGAGGATATTGTCTGGAATACAGTTCGATCTCCCTATGATGGTCATTCATGTGGTAGTCTGGTAATGAGGAATTCCATCACAAGAAGTATTATTTTTTAGATCAGTTTTGTGTTGTCCATTCTAGAAATAGTAGTCAGAATATAACCCTAGTGCTTGTGAGGATGAAGAAGACCCTTGGGTGGCATTGTTTTATCCCTCATGTGATATGCCCATTTTGGTGGAATTAAAAATTTCCATTTTATTTATTTTCTTTTATTAATTATCACTATTATTATTTGTAACACATAATAATAATAATATTAATAATAACAATAAAACATCCCTCAATTGTGTTAAAAATGTGCACACCCCAAACAACATTATGCATCGTGATCATCCAATCACTCACAACATGCTCCCTTACAGGGAAAAGTGTGTGTTGTGTGATTATGAGAATAAAAAAATCCCCATCCCCCAAGAATTAGATTTGTTCATCATGAAAATAATCTAGTTATAAGTTAAATGTAAAGAACTTTTCTACATATCTGAATGATTTGGGATTCCTACTTCAGTACACTATCAGTGAATGGGTCTGCTAAACTCTATATGTTGTCATCCAGTTTTATTTCATTCAGGATTTTCATGACTTTTTTTTCTATGATATTTTGAAAATCACCAACAATAAAAATACCTTGCTTTGTGATGAATGGGTGATAATGCCTACTATTGAATGTTGAAATTCTAACAGTTTTTCTTTTTCATGGATGCTCATGAATTCCCACCAACAAGATATTATTTATCTGTAATCTATTCTAGCTATCTTAAGATCACCTGATGTGCAGAGGGATCATCTGCGAAGGAGATTTGTCCTGGAAGATGATTTATTTTCATATCTTCAAAAATTAGCTCAAGTTTGATTAGTCTATGTATTGGTCCTCACAATATTTAATAGGATAATCAATTGTTATGCACTTTAGCTTAGGTTATTTTATCTCGGACCTTCTATCGCTTTAGTTTAGGGTCTTTTAGCTTGGACCATCTATCAATTTAGTTTAGGGTCTTTTAGTTCGTGCCTTATATTGATTTATTATAGGGTCTTTAGTTCATACCTTCAATATCTTTAGTTTAGGGTCTTTTAGCTCATACCTTCTATCACTTTATTGTAGGGTCTTTTAGGTCGGACCTTTTATCACTTTATATTAGAGTTTTTTAGCTCAGTACTTCTATATGATCATGTGATATGGTGCATACATTCCATGAATGACCTAAAACACTCTCAGGTGATATGTTTTTCCATGGTGTTGCTAAGGATCATGAGGATCAAAATTCCATTGTTGTAGAGTGATGCATTTAGTTGATGGATATAGGCATATATTCATGATCCATAGGAATTTTTTTATATTAAAACAAAGGGTCCTTGAATCTATGTATCCTTTCTAAGTAATATAAAAAATTTATGGTGGAAATATTGGTGAGGTTGGGATACTAGGGATATTGGGCCTTCCTAGTTAGTTGGAGTATGGATGGCATAAATTATTACCTAAATGTTTGAGTCCATGAATATGAGATGGTGCAGACGTGTTAGGTATGTCCCATGACATTTTGAAATTTTATGTTCATCCATGGTGTTGCGATGGCTCACAAAGATTGATGATTTTTTATGGAAAGGATATGATTTATTTAGTTGGTGGCCCAGGGCCATTATACATCAGTTGTATGGAAAGGAAAAGATGATCTTCATATCTTTCCGAGGGATATGAAATATTTCTGAAGACTCAAATGACTAGATGATGAATTTGGATATGGGGAGAAGGCTACCTAGGACTGGTTCTAACACCCTAGGGCAGTTATCTCTTGAATCATGAAGATCAATTCCCACACCCTTTGGTTTTGAATCATGAGGTGTGGGCCATAAAAGTCTAGGAAATGATGTGTCATAGACCATCCTTGAGAAAGGGTATGAAACATGGTGACATAACATTGAGGATATCAAATCTACTTAGATAGTTTGGTTCAAAAATAGTTAATCACGATCTGAAGTGATTGAATCAGGAGAATTATATGGTATAGTCATACAGGGAGTGGTTCAGACACACTGAGGTTTTGAGTGATGCCGTGAGGATTTCAATACTCACAGGGATTAGAATTTCCTTTTTTAGAGTGACACATTTGGTTGAAATCTATAGTCACATATTCTAAAGCCCTTAGCATGTATGAATAGTCAATCAATGGTCCCTTGAATTTGGATATCCTTTCCAAGGGTTATGGATGTTTATGGTGATTCAAGGAACCCCAAATAATGATGTTTGTCAGTAGAAAGTGTAAAATCCAATGAGGGTTCGAGTAACCTAAATGTCAGAACACTGCCTATAGAATATATTATCATGGCGATGAGATGTGACATATATTTATCTATCTTTTCCCTGTGCCTATGGGTCCAGTGTTTGTAGATTTATTTTTACTAGGGACATATATTAAACACTATAATCTTTATACCTTTTATGTTTTCACCCTCATTTTGGCCTAAACTCTGAGAATGAGGAGTTTTGCAGGCAGAGACTTGAATTTTTCTCATGTTTCCCTTTACAGGTTTTCAACCTCATAAGTTTTGTTTCTCTTTCATTAGTAGTTTAAGGTCTTGATTTTTGAACCATTATGTGGTAGAGTTTAATGTTGTATAGCTTTTACCAAATCATAAGAAGTTCATGTTCTGTACATACATGGACCTAATGTGGAGGATGACACACAAGAGCCTAATTAGGATACACAGGGTAAAGAGTACTCCAACATCTTCCTAAGTATGGGAAAGAAATAATTTAAATCACATATCATGTTTCTCAGGTCATGATTAATGATATGGGATATTCATATATGGAGTAGTTTAGACACATTGGAGTGTTGAGTGATGTTCTGCTGATGTTAGGTCTTGCAATAATTGGAATGTCCTTTTTTAGAGTGACACATATGGTTGAAAGCTATATGCACATATGCGGGAGCCATGGGCATGTATTTATAGTCATGAAAAGGTTCCTTAAATAAATATATCCTTTACAAGGTCCATGGAAGGTTGATGGAAACCTTATATGCTCAAGACATGAAGTGTGGTACATGGATTTTAGGTTCTCTTAAAAGATGGTGGAAGCACCCCATACTCTGGTTGACTGAGGTATGTCTCTTGTGGTTCCATAACAGGGAATGAAAAATGGGAGATGGTATGTATAGATTATCATTATGTAGTCGGAGATGTGCTTTTATCCATTCAGTTTAACGTTATCTGGTAGGGACATACATCCATGCAGTTTAATGTCGTGTGGTAAGGACATACTTCCATGTAGTTTAACATCATGTGGTAAGGATGTACTTCCTTGCAGTTTAATGTCATACGGTAATGATGTAAGAACCAAAATGGATGTGCGGGAATGTTTTGGATGAGCCCAAAAATGGAAACTTAGGAATCACTATATATCCCATGAGAAAGGGAATCAAGCCGCACGTAGTTTTGGAAAGATGTGTAGTTTAACATCTTATGGTGAGGACTGATATAGACCAACTTGAAAATTGGCAATGTTGCAAATGAGACCATGGTTAGAGACTTTGGTGTCGCTATGTATATCATGAGGATAAGAATCAAGGCACACATGGTTCTTAACATTCCATGTAGTTTAACTTTATATGGTGAGGACAGAGGTTAACTAACATGAATAAATAGAGATGTTGTTGTTAGGCCCAAAATAGAGGCATTGGTTTCACCATGTATCTCATGAGGATGAGAATCAAACCAAAAATAGTTTTTAAATGGAACATACTATACGTAGGTATAACACATACGTAGAGGTGGGAATTATTTCCATTTACAATTACACTTGGGCCTAGGATTAGAGATCTAGGTGTCACTACGCATCCTATGATGTGAGGAATCAAGCTACATGTAGTTTATGAAGTTCCATTTTGTTTAACTTCATGTCGAGAGGATGAGGGGTGACAGATGAAAAAAGTGTGAACACTATGGTTGGTCCCAAGAGTGGATGTTTGGGTGTCACTATGTATCTCATGAGGATGAGAATAACACCGCATGTAGTTCTTGGATAGTTGTTTAGTCTAATGTCATGTGGTAAGGACATCAACCATGCAGTTTAACATCATGAGGCAAGGTCTCATGGTATTCCTTTTATGGTCTTGAATTTAGGACTATAATGGACTTATTATGTACCTTTATTCCTTTCTTGTGTGGGTAAGTCTATGCTGCAATTCCTAAGATCACGTGAGAAATGTTCGGTGTGAGAAACGAGGAGAATCATGGGTTTCCCCACAATGTAGAAACAGAAGAGGGGTATAACAAGGGAATTTTGAATGATGTATTGGTTGGACCAAGATATAGGATCAAGTCATACATACATATCACATTGGAAATGACAAAAAATCCCTAATTATTTCAATAATGACTATGCGATTCAACATCATACGGTAAGAATGAAGGTTACTTGACATGATTAGATGGAAAGGGATGTTTTGGATCCATACAGTTTTCTTTCATGTGGTAAGGACATTGGATCATCTGATGTGAAAGAAAGATAATTCTATGGTTGGGCCTAGAATTATAGGTTTAATCATTACTATGTATCCTTTTATGATAGGTATCAAGCATTACTTAGTTATTAGGAAATCATTAATTTTAACGTTTTACGGTAAGGATGAGCCCACATAAAGTTTAACATCATCAGGTTAGGAATAATTTTCATAGTTTAACATCATGTAATCAAGATGATATCTTCCATGTAGTTTAACATCATGCGGCGAGGATGAAATGTTCCATACAGTTTAACATTATGCAACAAGGATGATGGATGGGACATACACCAATGTGGATCCCCTTTTTTTGATATCTATGAAAAGTATTTCTTGAGAAATATCACATTTTTGGGTGGTGTGACATGCTCCATATCCATGGTGGTAGTGAATAGTCTCCATTATGGTAGACCTTATATATGGTGAAAGGTCCTTCCCACTTGGTCTCTAATTTTGGGGGCTTCTTTTTCGATAACATTGGGGTTCTGAGAGCCAACACCAGATCTCCTTGATGGAATAAATGGAGGCACCCATTTTTATTTAAGTCTTGTGAAATCTAATTCTAGTTAATATCATGGTTGTGAAGTGTGTACAACATCCTCTCAACTAATCATTCCAAATCATCCAGCTATTTTTGTGATTGTTCAACATCTGGGAGTTGTCCGCAAATGAATATTTAGAGTGAAAATAGTTGGAAATCTATGGGTAGCACTTACTCGATCCCATACAACAGTGAGTATGGCCCTTCTTGTTTAGTAGTACATGTGGTGTTATGGTAGTCCCATAAAGCATGGAGGAGTTTGTCTGGCCAAGAATTCTTATCCTTGTTCACTATCATCTGAAGTATATTCAACAGAGTATTTTTAATGGTCTCTACCAATAAATTTTCTTATTTATGATAGCAATATGAGTGATTGGAATTGATGTTGTATTCCTGATAAATTATCCTCAACTACATGGAACAGAAGATGGTGTTGTTGTCTCACAATATTGTGTGAGGGACTTAGAACCTAGTGATGATATGGTAATTGATGAAGTTGATATTAGTCATCAGGAATTCCTTGAGGCATATTTCCTTATCCCATTAGGAAAATAATTCAGTATAAGTAAATATATACTTGAACTACTTAGTTGTGATTGAGGGATATGGCCCCCAAAACGCCCATCCCCCAAATGGAAAAAAGGCTAGGAGTATTTAGTCGTATGCAAGAATTCTGAGGGCTGATGGATGAAGATTTCTTGAATCTGGAATGCTTGAAATTTCGTGGAGAGGTCCACATAGTCTTGTATCATGGTTTTCCAGTAACATACCAACTTATTGATTTAATGGGAGATCTTGTTCCCAGATTGATGGTCATTGCAAGAGCCGGCATGGACTTCTTCCATGGTGGTGAGGACTTCTCCTTCAACTATGTACCTTAGTATAATTACATAAAATCCCCATTTTTAGAGTACTTTTTTCATTTGGAATATCTTACATAGTGAAGTTTTCTTCTAAGAACTAAATCTATTACCTACCAGCAAGATCCTTCAAGAGAGTCCCATCTCGAAGATCGTTGATTATAGGGTCTATCCATCCAGGGGTGGTCACTAGTTCATCACACTTTGGGCTAATGATGATGTGATTTATTTCTTCCATATCACATATGATGATTATCGAGAACATTCATCAATGTGTTATATGGAAGGTTTCTTTCTCATGATTAGGGTCATCCAGGATGGCAGTTGTGTTAGACAATGTGTTGGCATAGGCATTCTATGATCGAGGAATATAATGAAATGTTGCCTCAGAAGCGAACTCTTCCATAAATCCCCTAACACAGCTAGTGAGGGGTCCAGTTCTTCCTTTTTAATGGAATATTTTCTATTGACCTTATTTGTCACTAACTCTGAACCCCCTTTGATATTTAGGTAGGCTATGTTCGGTTATAAGTCTGGTTCTAATCTAGTGATGAGGGCATGGTACTTGGCCTCATTATTTTTGTATCCTTCGGACGATGAGAAAGAGTAGGGAAAAATTGTTGTATCTAGAGAGAAAAAAATATCCCTATACCAAACTATTTGATATTTCTTTCATTCTTATAAAGACAAGAATACATGAGGTTCCATAAAGTACATCCCCCATGTTTGAGGAGTTTCATGGGCATAAAATACCTTTTTATTAGGGGGATCGGTGTATTCCGGTGTATTTTTTGTGGTAGGATGTGTTGTGAGTAAATAATATTACACTTGACCTTCCACAGACTTTTGAAATGTGAACTAAATGTCATATTGTTGTTGAATGACCTCCCATTGAGCCAAGAACTCAATAAACATATGACGGACAAGTATATACTTGAGTGGGACAATACGAGAGACCAAGTGGACTTTGTGGTGCTACAAGTAATGCCTCAGTTTTTTCACTGTGAAGGTTAGTGCAAGGAAGTTCTTTTCATCATCAGAATATCTGGTCTTAGTACCTAGCATAGTTCAATTGAGGTAATAGAGACTATTCATGATTCACGCATCATTATTTTGTGGAAGGATTGTTCCCAATGAATGTTCATTGGTGGACACATATAAGATGATTTGTATCCCTTCCACTAGAGGCATCAAAATTGGTGGGTGAAGAAAGTATTGAATGAGACTTTTGAAGCATTGTTTACATTCATTGTCCACTTGGAAGGTGACTGATTTCTTCATTAGCCTCATGAAGGGCAGAGATTTTCCATCCATGTTGGATATGAATCTCTAAATGTAGGTAAGGTTCCCTTGGAATCCCCTTGGATATTTTAGGTTTCTTGGGGGTTCCATTACTAAAATGGAACTAGTATTCTCTGGGTCAACCTTGATTTCACAATGGAATACCAAAAATCCATGGAGCATGCCAAATGTTACCCCAAAATCACACTTCGGGTGGATTAATCATTAGATTATGTTGTCACAGTTTTTAAAAGATCTCTCAAAGATTCGTAAAGTGGTCACATCGCTGTCAGTATTTAACAACCAAGTCATCAATATAACACTCAGATATCCTTCCCAAGAATGGATTAAATATGTGATGCATGACACTTTGATATGTGGATATGACATTCATTAATCCAAAGGGAATGGCCAGATAGTAGAATATTCCTTGAGGTTCTCTAAAGGTGGTGGCTTATTCATACCTAGGGGCTATCTTGATCTGATCGTACCCTGACTTCCAGTCCATGAAGTAAAGGCCTTGGAATCCATTAGTTTCATTAATAAATAATTTTGTGATCTAAAATGGTAAATATTTCTTTGGAAAATTCTGGTTAAGGTCTATAAAATCAATTAAAACCCTATTCTTCCCACTCATCTTCTTAACAGGGACGATTTTGGAAAGCCATCGTGGGTATTGCACTTCTCAGACAAAGTTTTATTTAATGAACTTGTAAACTTATACCTATACATTGGTGATATGATATGGGTGTGTCCTCCTAGATGCATACTTGAAGTCTTGATGATCATTAGAGAGTATGATATGGTGTGTAGCCACATTAGGATTCAGTTCGGGCATTTCTATAGTGTTCCAGGAAAAGGCATATCGATGCTTCTTTAGAAATGCAATGTAAATATCATGCTCTTCAAGGGTCATAGTAGTACTAATCAGATTAGTCCAAGAGTCCTCTTCTTTCACTAGATTTATCTACCTAATCTCATATATGGTAGTGGATACACCTTCCTCGAATGATGGAGGGGAGTTATTGAGATCATCTTCACCCTCTTCCATTTTTTAGTCGAATAAGTCATTTTCAGGTGAAGATGTAAATATGGGGGCCTCTTCATCAAAATTAGGGTGAGGGAGGCCATAAGAAGAGACACCACCATCTATTTCTATCTAATTCATTTCAGATAGATGCCAGATATTATTTTTACTAAGGAAAGGAGAGTTTTGGACCACTACGATTAGATCTTATACTTTGACCATGTTTATGGAGATCGCATAATCATCATCGATCTTGCTCTAGGGATTAATACGGGTGGTCTCTAATCCATTGGGAGCATTAACCTATACATCATCATCCGCCATTGGTTTCTTACCTCCCTTCTTATAGAAATATAATTCATCATATGTGGCGCCACAAGTCTCCAAGGGGGCACTATCACTATGTAGTATGATGAAATTTCCATTGATGGGGTACTTCAGAATTTGATGGAATGTTGAAGGTACCTCCAAGTGGCTATGGATCCAGGGCATTCTATGCAGGAAATTATATGCGGTGTCTTTCTAGATGACATGAACTCGACATTAGATGTGATTGACCTAAATTGGGATTCATGTTTGATCTTCCAAATATATCTCTTATCATAATTATCATATCTCTGAATAGTCATCTTTATAAGGGATAAGTCTCCTTCACTATACCCCAGGCGTTGGAGGGTTCAAACTGGGATGAGATTGATCCCATACCCATTATCGATCATCACCCTTTAGACGTTGACATTATTGAGCCTTAAAAAAACTAATAAGATCTTGATGTGACCTTGGATAGCGTATTCCTAACCTTGATCAGAGAATGAGATGGAAACATGACTTCATAAGGATATAGTCTCCACTTTTTAGACCTTAGTTGCAGAAAATTCTTTATCAAATTCCTGTAGACTCTAGAGGGCATGAACAAGTGCCTCACTGAGTTCCTTTCAAATATGAAGTGCATCAATGAATGAGATATTTGTTGGGACTACAACTAGCTATTTTAGGAAATCATAATTTTGTGCTAGAGGTCATAGCTTCTTGATATGGGGATACTCTTCAGTATGTAGTTCATGATCTAGAGAATATGAGGTGGATGGACCTAGTTCTTATGCAGAGGTTGGAGGAGTATCTACTTCCAGCAGTGCAGGTCACATTGGCCTTCCTCATTGCCTGGGTTGATTAGATTAAACCCCTTCTAAGTGGTAATGCAAGACAATCAGGTGTGGGTGACTACGGGAGGTCTCTGAGGAACCTTTGTGTCTCTTTTGATCATGTTGGAGTGATTTCCCACTAGTATCATCTGCATATATGTCCTGCATGGGGATACGAATGAAATATTGAGTTCAGCCACATTCGTGATGTCTCGTATATCCTCGGCTCCGACACATGTAGCCTCTCATTCTGCAGTTATATGTGGTAAAACCATATTCATGGGTACAATCATCATTTGAAAAGTGGTTTTTCAAGTTTATTATATTGACAGAACCGAATATGAGATCTTCATCTGATAATGGTTTCATTTGGTGGTGTATTTCATGTGCCACATATGTTTTAGGGAACAAATATACAAGGGTTAGAACTTTATTTGGATCATAATATGTTTATTCTTCCCTTATCTCTTATTACTTTAGGTTTTTATTCCCACTATTGGGAGCCACGTATGAATTATTCGTTTTGTGTGGTGGAGATATCATGAGTTAGCGCAATTGTGCCTTCATACTGGTATGAGCTCGATCAAATATCTTCTAAGTCATCCAGTTGTCAGAAAAATCTCATTATTGGCTAGAACATTCTTCCAACCATCCCTTTATTCTGAATGGACAATGTATATAAAAGAGACCTATTTTGGGTATTTCTCTAGAATCACCTATCCAGAGTCAACTATGCCTTGATGTACATCCTTAAAGATGAAGCAGTTATGGATATTATAACTCAGCCATCTGTGGAAAGGGTATTAGTTAGGATGGTTGGTGAGGTTCACTTCATCAGGCCTCTTGGGTTACAGAAGCATGAGTAGGTTAATATCCATAGCTTCTAAGAAGTAATTGGGGATTGTTCATTTCAGAAGGAGCATAATTTGTTAATTTGTTCCTTAAATCAATAGCGACCCTGATTTCTCTATAATTTTGTATGAGGGTAATTATGTGGTTTTTGTTACTCAAAAGGAGGTTTTGGGTAGTTTAAAACTTTCCGAGGTGCATAGATGGGCACCGTAGTGGGCTTGAGAGTGACATATACAACTTCTACTCTATATGGATTCTTCCCCTGTGCTATGGGCATGAGTTGAGACTTGGATTGGGTTCACCGAATAGAATCTTCAAGACATTATACCATTTCATAAAAATATATAAACCTTTCAGGATATTTCATGGAAATTTGGGGTGTCTTCAACTCATCCCTGAGATTTCCAGCACAGAGTTCCAACTATTACTCCTACAAGAGAGTTATGTTGAGCGAATAGGTTAAACCTTTCCACCTTGCTATGGAATCAGACACCCTATTTTCCTCACACCGCTTTCTATTATTCAGGGATGATGGTTGTTTTATTCCTTAGTGTTGAATTAACTAATAATGTAACTGATGAATAATTTCTTCTTATCCTACAAAAAATCCTATTAGAAGACTATAATACCAAATGAACGTTGTCCCTATAATATTTTATATGTAACACCACATATTTGTTGTCTATTTCTGATCTCAAGGGCCCATCATCAACTCACATCAGGATACTAATTGTGTGAGATGTTTTCCAGGTTCTCTTTCACTATCAAAGGTAGAAAAGGTAGGGTTTCTGAAGTTGGATGGAGGAGGATTATCATCCAACCATTCCAGATATGGCTTCCATTTAGGCTCCAAAGGTGTGTTTTTTTCCTTCCCTAGATTACATTAGAGTAGATAGGGATTCAATACCGATAAGTATCTCTATGGGAACTACTTCCTGACCTGCCTCACATTCATAGGGATCAGGCGGAGGATGATTAGGTGGTCACTCTTTCATCCTCTGTTGATCCTCTATTCGTCGAATCACCGAATGATTACCATGTCAATGGATAGTCTATTACTACAACAGATGTTATTCCGGATCATTTTTCGATTCATAATTTATGTAGACTAGATTTCTAGATCTGTATCAATTTGGTATTCAGATATCTCCCTTACTGGAAGATCATCCATGAGAGGGAGAATATTCATCTCTGGATGGAGATGATACCCAATAGGAATATTTCCCCTGATTATCTCCTCATTGAGTTTATAGAGAGATCATATTTCACTCTCATATTGCAAAAAATATTCTTAAACTGATGGAAACTAAGATTTAGTCATATATTTCCCTTTTCATTACCATTATTCTTCCGAGGAGGTGGAAACTCGTCATTCAGTGGTGCCAAATTTTGGAGCCTTCTTTGGTTTCGAGTGCATGCAACCTCTTTTGGTGCATTTGGATAAACCTCCTCCTGGGGTATGTTTTTCTTTTCTGTCCACTACATCTACATATTTCTCAATGTAGTCCATACTAAAGGTGATGACATTCATAGAGGAAAATTTGGTAATGGTGGTTGTTCCATTTCATTCCACGCAACAATCTGATTCTGAATAGCTTCCATTAGGGTCGTTATCTAAACCCTTGGCCTTATTGGGCCATTTTGGATTACAACCCCAATAGAGTATGACTACGTGCTATGTATGTTCCTATCTTATTGGTTTATGAACAGTGACTTTGAGGTAGTTTTCTATTATGATTTTTGAGTGATCCCCAATTAGATGAGGTTTTCTTGCAGTGGGAGGAACAAGTGGGATGTCAACCATTGATTTCTTCATCCCAACATAGAGAATACCAATTCCATTTGTGGTGTTAATGATGATGAAAATTCCCTCAGCCCAATGGGGTGGGGGTTATTTGGGGCCACCATTTGTGTTGATTGATCCTATTTTTGAGGATCCAATGAATCCAGTCAGGGAGATGATGATTCTCAGGACAAGCATGAAGATATAAATTCCACTAGCCTAGTGGGGTGGGGGTGATCTGGAATCAGCGATGATGTATCTAGGGTAATTTTAGGGGAAAATGAATCTATATATGGTGATTGAGATATAAATTCCCCAACCCAGTGGGTTGGGGTTCACCTACAGCTGCTGAAGTTATGTCCTGAATCCACTCAGGAATTGATGATCTAAGGGTTGGAGGTAGTGGTAGATATTATTTTATTCATGGGGGCTAGTCTACACCTATAAGTCTATTATAGAAGATACTACTATGATCAGTGTGGTGTTGTGTAGCTTTAATTTTGTAGGATTTGGGTGTGATGAAATCCCATGATGGGAACCATTCCTTATTGGAAGTTATATGGGTGATCTGAATTTCAATCTCCGTGTTTGAAATATACTCCTATTATCTTGATGGTCCAAGTTTGAAATCATTTTGGCTATCCACTACCCCCTTCTATGGTGTCTGGGAACCATTGAAGTGGGGGAATTCTGTTACAGTGACAAAATAGATTGAGCATTACTCGGTCTCCTGATTTCGTCAGAGGCTATAACATTGTAGGATGCCATATTTGAGGGTCTCTGATATTATATGGGAACAAAAAAGTGTAATGATCCATAATTATACCATTCTTGAATAGGGATTCCAGACATGGCTTCATAGATCAACTGTTGAAGTGTCACGATGAAATGGATGCAAGAATGTTGTATATTTGCATTGTGCTTTTCCAATTTTGGATCCCAAGCCATAGAGATATCAGCTAGGTTGAGATGATAATAGAATATATTTATTATCTAAAGGAAACACTCATATCCTGGATAAGGTAGATATCACTCCTTCATTAGTTAATGAGTATCCCATATATTCTACCCTAGATAATAAATTCAATCCTTTTCTATCTCATCTACGACCTCATATATAAAAGTAGTGAGGTTCTATAATATGATGGGGAGGTTGTTTCTAACTAACTCTCTATATATGTCAATGTTGGCCTCCTCCTCATCAGACTTACACACCTCCAATTGGTCATACCATAGAATATGGCTCTAATAGTCACTTTCTTTTGGGGATAGAGTGTTTTTGGAAGTCGATGGGAAGCCATATACTGCAGACCCTAGTGTTTTGATAACCACTCTATATAAAGGTTTTGGTGTTTTTTTCCACCTCTTCATATGAAGGTTTATGGACCAATGGAGGATTTCCTCAGCCATGGGAGATATCATGATTAGGAGGTTGACCACAGTGGATTTCAGGAGTAGAGTCTCTATGATCCAGCTCCACACTACCATAAGGAGTACTATGATGGTGATGAACACATTCTTCTTCTGCTTCGATAAAAGATTCTACAAACCCTTTTGGTGTTGATAATGTGTCAAAAACTACCCCAAGGACACTTGCATTGAGAAAATTAGGAATATGGTCCATGTTCTACATTGTGGTCAGGATATGTTGACCTTCCATTTTTGATTGTGCATGGATATAATCATAATGTGTAATGGTTACCAGAACTTGTATATAACCATCAGGTGTTGTGGGAGTATGAGACCACTGCTAAAAAGTTGTTGGAATATTCCAATAATCTATCTCATTATTGATGGGGATATGAGCCTATCCTGGGGAATGTTCCATCCTCATTTGGTGAGCCTTAGTCAATATAGTAGTTTGATCCCGATCTTGTGCCTTTGGGATATACTAATTGTCTTTCTTTGTAGGAGTATGAGAATTCCCAGAGGTGCGTTCCTCTCTCACCTGGTGATCCCTAGTTGGAGCAAAAATATAATCTAGTTTTGAATATGCATTCCCTGTCAGAATATGATGAAAGTCCTCTAGAATAAGAAAAGTAATATGAACCTCCTCATGTATTGCCTTTGAATGATGTTTTCATAGTCATTCATCAACAAAAGTAGTAAAATGTGAAATTCTTCCATGACATGATGTATTATACTAGATAGATTCATTGATAAGAATATAAACATATCCTGAGGATTGTGTAATTATTAATTGGTTAGCCTTAGCTAGGATTCAGATATATGCCTGATCCTAAGAATTTGGATTATGCCGCTATACTTCTTTGATAGGAATATGAGCTTGTCCGAAGGCTTGTTCCCCTATCACATAGTGATCCCTGTCCAAAATGGGTTTATGAGCCTGATCTCAGGCCATTTTAATATACCAATGGACTTTGTAAACATGCATGTTCCCTTGTCCTGAGGAATGTGTTGTTTTCACCTTCTGATCCCCAGTTGGAACGGAATTATGATCACAGTCTGATGCCTCACCCCTTATCAAAATATGCTGATAATCCTCCTAGGAAAGAGCAATAATGTGTGATTTCTCTAGTACAACCACTTGTGTGAAATGATTTTAGTGTTGAGTTTTTATGGCTATAAGGATAAGAGTATGTGTTTATCCCTTAATCTGCAACAGTGTTGGAAATGGTATATGGATCTCTTCAACTATTTCTAAAATGTATTGTCTTTTTAGCAATGTTTTTGCATGAATATAATCCTTCACATTTTGTATCTCCATTATCAATTAGTTTATATCTTTGATTGAAGCGGGGATATGTGCCCACTTTTTCCCTTTTTGGGACATTGGAGTATATTGTTGGGCTTCATGCATGGGGGTAGGAGTATGAACCTCCCCCATGCTTACTGTGGGAATATGCCTGTAGACTTGTTCTGGGTAAGCAGGGATATGAGCATACTTGTTGGGTCTTACTAGATTATGTCGATAGGCATCGTCAGTAGGAGCAGGGATTTTTTCCCTCTCCTGGGTCTCTAGTCTAAGTCCCTAGCCTTAAAAATTTACATAATCTTGAATTAAGTTAATAATTCACATTGAGGATATTTTCAGGTTTAGAGCTTTAGAGAATTAGGTCATAACCTATACATAAAAACTTGAATAATTACAAAAAGACACTTCTTCACACTATCCATTTTTTCATAAAACAAAAAACTGTTAAGAAAAGAAACATGTCTAGTTTCATGTTTTAAATAGCATGACTTTTCCTTGATCCCATCCTTGACCCTATTCATCTTTATATTCTATAAAAAACATTTCAAAACTTGGGATGAGCATGAAAAGCCCAGTAAGGATTATAAAATAAATAAATAAAACATTTGGCCATCAAAACATAAAAAACATAATCTATTTAACCTACCTCATGAAATCATAAGATTTATGGATAGCACATAGAAATAATTAATCATAAATGTAACTTGTGGAATCTATAAAAAAACTTACATTGTAGATTTTAGCTACGTAGAGAGTTATGTTTGGAATACCCATCGCATTATATTCCCTAAATCTCTTAGGAGAAACATTAATGTTTACCTCTGTCATTTTACCTAATTCATTGGAGAGCTATCTCAGGCTCACCCATCCTAGGTCCATCCCGGAACCACCCATAAATGTAAACAATTCCCAAGAACCATATAATAATCCTAACAAATAAAACAAGCATAAATGAAAGAAACTATTTCCACATTTCAAAAATAAGATATCAGTTCAATATATTGACACAATCAATTCATTTTAAAAAAATGCATTTAAAACATTTAAAAAGACGATTTTTGAATCAAAGTGTCTCATACCACTTTGAAACTTTTAAAGGAATTCCATTTTAAAACATTAATGTCCATATAAAAAAATCCTCAAAACCATTTTGAAAACATGGATATTAATAAAAAAATATTTATAAAAATAAATCTTTATAACTTTTAAAATGATGTTTTAGTTAAAGTGTCTCATAAAACATGAGAAATACTTAAAAAAATAATTAAAGAATGACATCAAACATAAATTTAAATATCATGAAAATATATATATTCACGATATAAAGGTAAAAAGGGTTTTATATAAACCATATAGGATTATAAAGGTTCACAATATCAAGATATGCCTCAATGAAAGGAGATTGAGACGTAGTCCCTTATGAAAATATGGTAGCCTAATGGTGTCACATTAAAATTCGGAAAATGAGTTGATAGGGGGGAAAGGTTATCTCATCACATGTACATAAAATTTAAAACAATAAGGATATATAAGAACATATCCCATCATAAGAAAATGAAAATTAAATGACATAACATAAATAATTCTTTGACTAAAAGAGGTGGGTGAAAGGTTCAGTTACAAAGATCGAATCATTACATTAAGGATAAATCAATGAAATAATTATGTGTGAAAAATATAAACACATACCATATAATTATATATTAAATGTAAAACAATTATCGATAATTCACACATATTCATATCACGACATAATCAAGAAGTAGAAGATCAACCCAAATAAATGAAATTGGGTTAAGAAGTTACCTTACAAAGATTATTTTGTAAATAAAATAGATCAATTATGTGTATTCACTATAATAAAAAATAAAGTAAGTATAAATACATGATAATATATAAAAATTAATTTCACATAAAATCAAAGAATGAAATAAAAAATAAAGAGAAGATCTACCCAATGAATGGAAATTGGGTTAAGAAGTTCCCTTACCTCGTGTCTGACTTGACTCATTCTTTCTTTAATTTCATATATAATATACATAAGTTAATTTATAATTGATTAAAACCTTTTTAAAATTTATTATTTTTTATATCACTTATTACCATGTTATAAAAATTTGTTAATTCTTTGAGTTCATATCTGACATTTTTTCAATGTTTGGAACATGAGTCAAAAACAAACTTGTTATAATTACAAATTGTCCATGTGGTAACAATTAAATTATATACAGAATGATATTAATGATTTAGAAATCATATATATCTATTATGTATGTATTTATAATATTCTATAGAATTTTTACATATGAAATGAAATGCACCGTTCACGGAGATGATAAGTCGTACGTACACATAAACACTACCTTCATTTATTTTTCATATTTAAAGGAATGAAAACTAAATGATACATAGCTATATTATAATTCCAGTATAACATATTATTTTATATACATTACATATGTTCATTAAAACCATCCTTTATACCTTCCATGTATAGCATGAACGAATCATATCACTTTCTGGGGGCAGTAGTCCGCACTTCCTCAAATAAAATTATCGTACATATACAACATGAAAAGAATAAAGGTCTATTATAAATGATAATTAAATAAGTATATAGATAAAATATATATATTTATCATATTTATCATATAAAATTTCAGTTCCATCATAATGGTGACAATGATAGGTGTTAGGAGATAATTGAACCATCATCATTTCGTGAGGTAGTAGTTCGTCGTCCACAGAAACAGTATGTTCGTATAAATTAGATGGAGTTGTGTAGAAGTGTAGTTAGAATAATTCTCATAAAAAAACCTATTATATTTATTATACTTTTGTTTTTATGTATACAAAGAATAAGAAGATCATAGAGAGTTCAAAAAGAAAATAAAAGAAAAGAACTTGAGGGAAGACGTTACCTTTAATTCTAGTAACTCCATTTGTTTTGAACCAAAAGGATTTCTTAAATTGACTTCTTCATAAGATAAGGATTCTAAGAGAAATATAGGGATGTTTAGATCATATTGAAGTAGAGTTTGGATAATACAAGAGGCTTAAGAGTTGTGAGTAATGGATTAGAGGTGATGGCCTTTTATAAGGGGGAGGAGGGGATCTTTAGGAATGTTTGAAAATATTATTCATTTTATAAACTGAATTTAGATTTAAAAAGATCCAGAAATCATTTAATTAGAATATAAGGTGTTTATTATTATAAATACTCTCATAAAATGGGTTTTACACAAGTTTAGGGCATAAATGTAACCTTATCTTTTAGCTTTAACCCTTAGTTAATTAATTTAACTTTTACCATGTCCTCTTGTATATTCATACAGTATGGTTAATATTTTTAATATAAAATTAAAATCAACCAAAAATGGATCATTAATTAAATTTTTAATATCATATATGTCATTTGGCCGAATCTTAGTCTTTTATGATTATTTTATCATTTAATAAAATATTAATTATTTTACAAACTCATTTATATCAATTTATAAACTATTCATATCAAGAATTCACAAAAATGTATAAAAACATTATTATTTCAAAGAAACATCATTAATTCAAAGATAAAAAGTCATTAATATCGCTAAAATTCTTGGATGGCATAAAAAGTTTTAAAAATTATTTTAATATTTATAATCTCATTTATTTAAAACATTAATTAAAAATATAAGCACTACATCATCATTGTGTCCTAAATAAATTTATTTATATGATATCTAAAAATTATAAATAAAATACCATGATGTAGGAAATATTTTTAGATTTATAATGAATATTTATATTCCAACATATCACTTATATAACCCCATATAAAAATTGTTTTACAAAAGGATATATGTTTATGTTACATTTTCCTTAACTTTAAATTAATTTTTATTATGTCATTTTCACTTACCAGTGGCTTCATGGGGTCCCAAAATAGACCCAATGATGACCATGGTCGGACATGAATCATCCAACATGGTTAGGACACATGTTAGGGTAATTTAATATTATTATAATATTATTTTTTATCCTTATTTACCAAATTTACCCTTTAACCATGATAAATAAATTTTTTACTGAAGTTTCTATTCATAATGTCTAAAAATAAAAGTTAACTATTTAAAATAATTTGACCTCATAATTAAAAATATGGAATCCATTTTTTCAAATTCAAAACATAGAAGTTGTATAAATTAACTTAAAATTATTTCCTGTTGTCAAAACCAAAAAACGTGTTTTTAAGAAATAATAAATATCATGAGATTGACATACGTTTATGTCTAATTAAAAAGTGGAATTACTTCCAATGACCAAAATTGAATTAAATGGTAAAAATATAATCTAATTATGATTTAAAACTAATAAATAATATAGACTAATCATATAAATAAATTATATTAAAATAAAGTTTTAAATTAAAATGTAGTATTTTTCACTATTCATCAAAAAAATGAACTTTATTAGAGAAATACCATAATTTTACCCAAAGTAAACTTTGATGTATCGATTCTAAATAAGAAGTTTATTCTTTAAAATAGTACATATAAAATTGACAAAAACTATATTTAAAATGGTTTCTCCAACAAAAGGTGGTAAATCAACCTTTTAAAGAATATTAGAGTTTTAAATGCTTAAAAGCATATTCATTATTATTTTAAACGACTAAAATTTATTCGATAAAATTGAAAACATTTAAAAAAAATGTGTAATCATATTGTTTTTATTTCTCTATATTCCCACCAATATAATGGTTAGGCGCTAACTACCATTTAAAATAATAATATTATTATATTGTTTTTCAGTATAACTCAAAGTTGTGTGCAACATAAGATGTTAAAGAAACCTGTTGTTTCATGTTGAGTATGATATTAAAAAAAATTACTCTTTTACATAAAATTAATATCATGTTCATTAATATTAATAGATATGAAAAAGTATTATTCTATAAATACATGGGTCATTATATCCTTCCCCCTTTTAGAAATTGTGTCTACGTAATTTTAAAATTGGTCTAGGAAATTTCATTGAAAGTATAACATCGGGAAAAGAATAAATAAACTATAACTTTAAAAGAAAGAATGATAAGTACAAAGGTCACCCGATATAAAACATACTTGGATTCAATAAAAACATGTACATGGAGGAGAAACTAAGTGTCAAGTTCTGATGGATAGTGATAGAAATCATGATTAGGAGAAAGTTAACAACCATAAAAACACTAAGGTGTGATAAGTTAAATGGTCTTTGATTCCCCAGTAGGAAAAGTAAATTGAAAATGTTTTTTTAAGTTCCCTTTCATAAAGCTGGATAATTTATTTATGATATTGACTAAGAACAAAAGGAAATATACTTACTTTTCAAGTATAGTTTCATCCTTTAATAAGTTTCTACCAAAAACTCATCTTTTCTCTAAATAATGAGTATTCAAGATGACTTGGTCACCCCTAAGTTTCTAGAATAAAATTATAGATAATAACCTAATCCATAAAAGATGAACCATATATTTCCCCTATCTTTAGACATTAACCAAAACCAAAATGGTTAGTATAAGATCAAATAATCTCCCAAAAGTATATTATTTTATAAAAATAAATACTACTCTTAATATACAAAATTGAACAAACAATACCCAAATCTCAACAAAGACCATTAAATAAAAAAAATTATTTAAAATTCTCCAAACTAATTTTGAAACCCAAAATTCAAAAGGATTTGATCACATTGTCTTCCACAAAATATTAACATTTATCTCTAAATAATATAGGCTACTCTTAAATTATCGTACTAAAAAGTAAGTAACCTATTAACATATTCTCTAAGATATGTTAATCATTTCCATAAATAACCCAAATATCTATATGTCCAAAATAAAAAAATAGATTCTTCCAAAATAAAATTCCACCATTACTTCTCAATTGAAATCCCAAATTATTTTATTTCCCTTAGGAATATAGTGTTCCCAAAAGAGATAACATTTTCCAAAATAATCATTATCACTTAATCACCAAATCATTTTCCTATACTAAGGATATCCATTTGATAAAACATAAGATCCAAAATAAACTTATTATTAATCAACAAAATCATTTAACTAAAAACAATAAGTCATACTAACCAGGGAATTCACGTATACCAGTAGTAGACGATGTGCCCTTGTCACCCTTTGGTTGTGGGTTCGATTCCTGTGGCCCTTCCAGATGTGACGGGTTATCACCCATCCTAAGGGTTGTCCTTTTTCTAAAATTATATCATTCTTTCAAAATTCTCAAAAATAATTTTATTTCCTTACAAATAACCATAACATATTTTAACTACAAATGGTATCTCATAATTCACATTTTAATCCCAAAAAGTAATAACATGTAATTGCCTCAAATTCAAGGATCATATAAACTCAAATGGTTCTTATAACTATATCCACAAAATAAAATATAATTCTTCCTTGAATAACATTTTCACATATCACACTTCAAGATTTACACATACTAGAAAAAGTATTCCAAATCAATCCCATCATCAAAAGAGCCTTGATACTTTTAAGCATTACATCATCTTAAAATATACTATAACTCTTGAATGACTTATATGTAGACTTATTACTTGTTAAATGTTATTAATGGTCTATTAACCATTCTTTTACAACTTATTCTGTAATAATTCTTTCCTACAAACAAAATCATGAATCATATCCTAAGATTCAATAATTTCAAAACGTCAACTATGAAATACTCCATACCTTTCATTGGTCATTGATAGTTTTATCATCCTTAATTATAACGGAATCAAGTATTGGTAAACATATATTTTTAAGGTACTGCTGACCCCATTCCCAAACCTTCTTCGTAGGACTTCCATTTTTATAATGAACATGCATTCCAAATTTAAAAAATTCAATTGATCCCTTGGAAAGAACTTCTTTCTCTTTCCTAGAGTCAAGTGGATGCTTCCTTTTTTCCATGGTAGGTTCTTGCTTTATGACCTTCATTACAACATATAAAACATATTACTGTCCATTTGAATAATTTTCATAGGTGTTTCTTTCTATATCCCTGACACATAGGTTTTTAAATATACTTACCTTTATGATTATTACCTGAACTTCCATTAGGATTTGTTTGTCACATATATTATGCCTTAGAAAAATCAACAAGGTTCAAGTGGTCAATCATGAATCCATATAGTTGGTTGAGAATAACAATAATATTTCTCATTACACCTTCTATTTCTTTCAGTTTCTTATTCAGAATACCATCTCAGTTTTCATCATATCTATTGTTATTTGGGTGCCATCTAGTTCCATCCATTTACTAATACCGAAAATGTTAGTGTGAGTATATCAATAAAATCATCATATAATATCTTATTATGAGGGTTCATACTAAAATATACTTATTAATGTTATATTAAACTCATTAAATTTATCTAAAATAAATATTACTCTTTCTAATATTCTAACCATTATGGTTATGAAACTTATGCTTAAATAACACCCTAACCTATAAAGTTATTTAAACCGATCTCCAATACCAAATATAATGCACCAGCCTTATAAAATTACATAATCTTTCATTAAGTTAATAATTCACATTGAGGTTCTTTTCAGGTTTAGAGCTTTAGAGAATTATGTCATAACTTATACATAACAACTTGAATAATTACAAGTGGACACTTCTACTCAATGTCCATTTTTTTTCATAAAACAAAAAATCTTAAAAAAGGAAACATGTCGAGCTACATGTTTTAGACAACATGAACTTTCCTTGATCCCAACCTCGACACTATTTATCTTTAACTACTATAAAAAACATTTAAAAACATGGGATAAGCATAGAAAGATCCGTAAGGTTTATAAAATAAAAAAATAAAACATTTTTCCATCAATATATGCTAATCATAATATATTTATCACACCTCATGAAATCATAAGATTCATGAATAGAACATAAAAATCATAAATCATAAATTTAACTTGTGGAATTCATAACATACTTACATTGTAGCTTTAGAAGCTATGTAGGGATTTATGTTTGGAATACCCATCACAGTATATTTCCTAAATCCCTTAGGATAAACATTAATGTTTACCACCTTTACGTTACCCAATTCACTGGAGAGCTATCTTGAGCTCCATCCCCCTAGGTTCATCACGGAACCATCCGTATACGTAAAAATTCTCAAGAACCATAACATAATCATAACACATGAAACAAGAATAAAGGAAAGATACCATTTTCACATTGCATTAACAATATATCAGTTCAAGATATTTACAAAATCAATTCATTTAAAAAACACATTTTTAACATTTAAAAAGAATATTTTTCAATTAATGTGTCTCATATCACTTTGAAACTTTTAAAGGAATTTCATTTTAAAAAATTAATATCTATATAAATAAATCCTAAAAACCATTTTGAAATCATGGATATTAGTAAAAAAATATTTATAAAAATAAATCTTTAAAACTTTTAAAATGATGTTTTAGTTAAAGAGTCTCGTAAAACTTGAGAAACACTTAAATAAAAATAATTAAAGAATGACATCAAAAAAAATTTTTAATATCTTAAGAATACATAAATTACTGATATAAAAATAAAAATGTTTGTATATACACCTTATAGGATAATAAAGGTTCACAATATCAAGATATGCCTCAATGAAAGACGATTGAGACATAGTCCCTTACGAAAATTCGGCTGCCTAACGATGTCACATTAAAATTCATAAAATGAGTTTATGGGAGGGAAAAGGTTCTCTCATCACTTGAACCTAAAATTTACAACAATAATAATATAAAAGAACATATCCCATTATAAGAAAATGGAAATTAAAAGACATAACATAAATAAGTCTTTGACTAAAAGAGGTGGGTGAAAGGATCTCTTACAAAGATCGTATCATTATATTAAGGATAAATAAATGACATAATTATGTGTAAAAAATATAAATACTCCCAATATAAGTATATATTAAATGTAAAACAATTATATATAATTCACACATATTCATAGCACAACATAATCAAGAAGTATAAGATCAACCCAAAGAAAGGAAATTGGGTTATGAAGTTCCCTTACAAAGATCATTTTGTAAATAAAAGAGATAAATTATGTGTATTCACTATAAGCACACAAAAATAAATTATAAATAATTGATAATATATAAAAATTAATTTCTCACATAATCAACTAATGAAATAAAAAATAAAGAGAAGATCAACCCAAAGAATGGAAATTGGGTTAAGAAGTTCCCTTACCTCATGTCTGACTTGACTCGTTCGTTCGTTAATTTCCTAAATAAAAAAATTAAGTTAATTTATACTTGCTTAAAACATTTTTAAAATTTATTTTTCCTTTTAGATCACTTATTACCATGTTATAATTTTTTTTAATTATTTGAGTTCATATCAGACATTTTGTTGATATACGGAACTTGAGTCAAAAATGAACTTGTTATAATTACAAATTGTCCATGTGGTAAAAATTAAATTATCTAAAGAATGATATTAAAGATTTATAAATCATATATATCATATTTATATAGTATATATGTATTTAAAATAGTCCATATAATTTTTACATAAGATATGAAATGCACCATTCCCAGAGATGGTAAGTCGTACGTACGCATGAACACTACTTTCATTTATTTTTCAAATTTAAAGGAATGAAAAGAAAATGATACATAAGTATATTATAATTTCATTATAATATATTATTTTATATATGTTACATATTTTCATTAAAACCATCCTTTATACTTTCCAGGTATAGCATGAACGAGTCATATCACTTTCAGGGGGCGGTAGTCCGCCCTTCCTCAAATAAAATTACCGTTTATATACAACATGAAAAGAATAAAGGTATGTTCTAAATGACAATTAAATAAGAATAGATATATTATATATATCATATATATCATATATAATTTCAGTTCCATCATAATTTCCATCGTGATAGGTGGTAGGAGATAATTGAACAATCATCGTTTCGTGAGTTAGTAGTTCACCGTCCACAGAAATAGTATGTTCGTGTCTATTAGATGGAGGTGTGTGGAAGTGTTGTTAGAATAATTTTCTTAAAAACAAACTATTATATTGAGGATACTGTTTTTTTATTTAAAAATAATAATAATAAGATCATAGGGAGTGCAAAAAGAAAATAAAAGAAAAGAACTTGAGAGAAGATGTTACCTATAAATCTGATAACTCCCTTTGGTACGAACCAAAAGGATTTCTTGAATTTCCTTCTTCGTAGGAAAAGGCTTCTAGGAGGAATATAATGATGTTTAGAGCTTATTTAAGCAAGGTTTAGACAAAACAATAGGCTTGAGAGTTGTGAGTAATGGGTTAGAGGTGATGGCCTTTTATAGAGGGGGCTCTTTAGGAATGTTTGAAAATATTAATTTTTTATAAACCGAATTTCGATTTCAAAGGGTCCCCAACTCATTTAATTAGAATATAAGGTGTTTATTGTTATAAATCCTCTTAGATAATGTTTTTTAGATAAGTTTAGGGCCTAAATGTAACCTTACTTTTAGCTTTAACCCTTAGTTAATTAATTTATCTTTTACCATGTCCTATTGTATATTCATAATATATAGTTAATATATTTAATATAAAATGACAAGCTACCCAAAATGGATCATTAATAAAAAATTTAATATCATATATGTCAGTTTTCCAAATCATAGTTTTTTAGGATTATTTAATAATTTAATAAAATATTAATTATTTTAAAAACTCATTTATATCAATTTAAAAACTATTCATATCAAGACTTTTCAAAAATATGTAAAAACATTATTATTTAGAAAAAATATCATTAATTAAAAAATAACAAGTCATTATTATCCTGAAAATTAGTGGATTGCATAAAAATTTTCCAATTTTTTTTTAATATTTATAATCTCATTTATTTAAAACATTCATTAAAAAGGTAATCACTACATCAACATTTTTTCCTAAATAAAATTATTTATTTGATATATAAATATTATAAATAAAATAAAATGATGTAGGAAATATTTTTAGATTTATAATTAAGATTTATATTTGAACATATCACTTATATAACACCATATAAAAATTGTTTCACTAAAGGATATTTGTTTATGTTACATTTTCCTTAACTTTAAATTAATTTTTATAGTATCATTTTCACTTACAAGTGGCTCCATGGTGTCACAAAATCGACCCAAGGATGACCATGGTCAGACATGTATCATCCAAGAGGGTTATGACACGTGTTATGGTAATTTAATATTATTATAATATTATTTTTTACCCTTATTTTCCAAATTTACCCTTGAACCATGGTAAATAAAATTTTTACTAAATTACTATTCATAATGTCTAAAAATAAAAGTTACCTATTTAAAAAATTTTGACCTCATGATTCCAAATATGGAAACCATTTTTCCAAATTCAAAACAAATAAGTTGTAGAAATTAACTTAAAATTATTTCCCGTTTTCAAAACCAAAAAACGTGTTTTTAAGAAATAATAACTATCAGGAGATTGACATGTGTTTATGTACAATTAAGAAGTGAAATTACTTCCAATGACCAAAATTTAATTAAATGGTAAAAATATAATCTAATTACAATTTAATACTAAAAAAATACAGTCTAATGATATAAATAAATTAGAGTAAAAGGAGTTTTTAAATTAAAATGCAGTATTTTCACTATTCATCAAAAAAATGAACTTTATGAGAAAAATACCAAAATTTTACCCAAAGTAAATTTTGATGTCTCTATTATAAATAAGAAATTTATTTTTTTTAATGGAACATATAAAGGTTAAATAAACTATATTTAAAAAGGATTCTCCAATAAAAGGCGGTAAATCGACCTTTTAAAGAATATTAGAGTATTAAATGCTTAAAATCAAATTTATTCTTATTATCAGCCTCTAAAATCTATTGGATAAAATTAAAAAAATTTAAAAAACATGTGTAATAAAATTTTATTTAGTTATGATTATTCCTACCAATATAATGGCTAGGTGTTAACTACCATATAAAATAATATTATTGTTATATTATTTTTCAGTATAACTCAAAGTTGTGTGCAACATAACATATCAAAGAAACCTGTTGTTGTGTGTTGAGTATGCTATCGAACAAAGATTCCTTTTTGACACAAAATTAATATATTATTCATAAATATTAATAGATATGAAAAATCATTATACTATAAATAATTGGGTCCTTACATCCTTCTCCCTTTTGTAAATTGTGTCCACACAATTTTAAAATTGGGCTTGGAAATTTCATTGAAAGTATCACATCGGGAAAAGAGTCAATAAAAATATAACTTTAAAATTAATAAAGAGGAGTAAAAAGGTCACCCAATATAACACATACAAGGATTCCATAAAAACATGGATATGGAGGAGAAACTAAGTGTCAAATTCTGATAGAGAGTGATAGAAAACATGATCAGGGGAAAGTTAACCACCAAAAAACCACAAAGGTGTGATAGGTTAAACGGTCTTTCATTCCCCAGTAGGAAATGTAAATGGAAAACGATTTTTGTTTTAATTTACCTTTCATAAAGTTGGATAATTTATTTATGATATGGAATAAGAACATAAATAAATATACTTACTTTACAAGTATAGTTTCATCCTTTAATAAGTTTCTACCAAAAACCCATCTTTTCTCCAAACGATGAGTATTCAAGATGAATTGGTTACACCTAAAGTTCTATAATAAACTTCTAGATAATCACATAATCCCAAAAATATGAAACATATATTTCCCATATCATTATACATTAACAAAAACGAAAATGGTTCGTACAAGATCAAACAATCCCCCAAAAGTATAATCTTTTATAAAATGAAATACAACTCTTAATCTCTAAAATTGAACAAACAATACCCAAATCTCAAAAAAATACCATTAAGTAGATAATTTTATTTAAAATTCTCCAAAATAATCAAAACTAAGTTTGAAACCCAAAATTCATAAGGATTTTATCACATAGTCTTCCACAAAAATATTAACATTTATCTCCAAATAACATAGGCTACTCTTAAAGTATCATATTAAAAAGTAATTAACCTAATAAAATATTCTCTATGATAGGTTAATAATTTCTATAAATAAAAAAATCAATATATTTCCACAATAAAAACATAGAATATTATAAAATAAAATTCCACCATTACTCCTCAATTGAAATCCCAAATTATTCTATTTTCATTAGGCATATAGTGTTCCCAAAAGAGAGAACATATTCCAGAAAAACCCTTATCACATAATCACCAAATAATTTTCCTATACTAAGGATATCCATTTGATAAAACATAATATCCCAAATAAAATTATTATTGATCAAAAAAATAATTTAACTAAAAATAATAAGTCATACTAACTAGGGACTTCACGAAGGCCAGTGGTAGATAATGTGCCCTTGTCACCCTTCGGTTGTGGGTTTCATTCCCATGGCCCTACCGAATGCAATGGGTTGTCACCCATACTAAAGGTTTTACTTTTTCTAGAATCATATCATTATTACAACATTCTCAAAAATAATATGATTTCCTCACAAATAACCATAACCTATTTTAACCACAAATGGTATCTCATAATTCACATTTTAATCCCAAAACTTAATAACCTATAATTTCCTCAAATTCATGGATCATATAAACCCAAATGGTTTTTATGACTATATCAACAAAAGATAAGAAATAATTCATTGAATAAAAATTTCAAATATCAAACTTCAGAGTTACACATACAAGAAAAATTCTTCCAATGTAATCCCATCATCAAAAGAACTTTAATAATTTTAATCATTTCATCATCTTAAAATATACCATAACTCTTGAATGACTTATATATAGACTTATTAATCATTAAACGTTATTCTTGATCCATTAACCATTATTTTACAAATTATTTTGTAATACTTCGTTCCTACAAACGGAATCATGAATCATATCCAAAGATTCAATAATGTCAAAATGTCAACTAATAAATATTCCACACCTTTCATTATTTTCTATTTTATCATCCTCTATTATAATGGAATAAGGTATTGGTAAACATATATTTGTAAGGTACTAATGATCCCATTCCCAAACCTTCTTTATAGGACGTCTATTTTTATAATGACCATGCACACCACATTTAAAACATTCAATTGATCCCTCTGAAAGAACTTCTTTACCTTTCCTAGAGTCAACTGGATACTTCCTTTTTCAATGGTAGGTTCTTGATTTATGACCTTCATTACCACATCTAAAACATATTACCATTTCTTTGAATAATTTTCCTAGGTTTTTTTTTCCAGATCCTTGACACATAGGTTTTTAAATATACTTACCTTTATGATTATTACCTAAACTTCCATTAGGATTTTTTCTTACATATATGATGCCTTAGAAAAATCACCAAGGTTCAATTGGTCAATCATGACTCCAGATAGTTGTCTGAGAATAACCATAAGATTTCTCATTGAAGCTCCCATTTCATTCAGTTTCCTATTCAAAAAGCCATCTCAGTTTTCTTCACATATATTTTTATTTGGGTGCATGTTAGATCCATCCATTTACTAAAACCAAAAATCTTAGTGTGAGTATATCAGTAAAATCATCATATAATATCTTATGAGGAGGGTACATACTCAGATATACTTATTCATGTTATATTAAACTCATTCAATTTATCAAAAATATCTATGACTCTTTCTAAAATGCTAACCATTATAGTTATGCCACTTATTCTTAAATAACACCCTAACCTGTAAATTTATCTAAACATATCTTTGATACCAACTATAAGGCTGCAGCCTTGAAAAATTACATAATCTAAAATTAAGATAATAATTTACATTGAGGTTCTTTTCAGGTTTAGAGATTTAGATAATTAAGCCATAACTAATACATAACAACTTGAATAATTACAAGTATACACTTCTACTTAGTATCCATTTTTTATAAAACAAAAACTCTTTAAAAAGAAACATGTCTAGTTATTTGTTTTAGACAACATGAATTTTCCTTTATCCCATCCTCAACAATATTCATCTTTAACTCTTGTAAAAAACTTTTCAAAACATGGGATTATCATAAAAATCTCAATAAGGGTTATAAAATAAAGAAAGAAAACATTTTTCTATAAATACATTCAAAACATAATCTCTTTTACATGCCTCATGAAATCATAAGATTTATGAATAGAACATAAAAATCATAAATCATAAAATGTATGTTGTGGTATCCAAAAAATAATTACATTGTTTCTATAATAGCTACATAGGTGTTTATGTTTGGAATACCTATCACAATATATTCCCTAAATCCTTTTGGAGAAACATTAATGATTACCTCCGTCACGTTACCCAATTCACTGGAGAGCTATCTCAGGCTCAACCACCCTAGGTTCATCACAGAACCACACGTATGCGTAAAACATCCAAGAACCATAACATAATCATAACAAATAAAACAATAAAAAAGTAAAGATTCCATTTTCACATTACAATAACATGATATTATTTCAATATATTTACAGAATAAATTCATTTAAAAAAACATTTTTAACATTTAAAAAGAATATTTTTGAATCAAAGTGTCTCATACCACTTTTATTCTTTTAAAAGAATTACATTTTAAAACATTAATTTCCATATAAATAAATCCTCAAAACCATTTTGAAACCATGAACATTAATGAGAAATATTTATAAAAATAAATCTTTAAAACTTTTGAATTAATGTTTTTGTTAAAGAGTCTTGTAACACTTGAGAAACACTTAAATAGAAATAATTAAATAATTACATCAAAAAAACTTTAAATATCATGAGAATATATAAATTCATGATATAAAATTCAATAGGGTTGTATATAAACCTAATAGGATAATAAAGGTTCACAATATCAAGATATGCCTCAATGAAAAGAGATTGAGACACAGTCCCTTACGAAAATTCGGTAGCCTAACGGCGTCACTTTAAAATTTAGAAAATGAATTGATGAGAGATAAAAGGGTGTCTCATCACTTGGAAATAAAATGTATAGAAATTAGGATATATAAGAATATATCCCATCATAATAAAATGGAAATTAAGACATAACATAAAGAAGTCTTTGACTAAAAGAGGAGGGTGAAAGGTTCCCTTAAAAAGATTGTATCATTGCATTAAGGATAAATCAATGACATAATTATGTGTTTAAAATATAAATACACCCAATATAAGTAGATATTATTTGTAAAACAATCATATTTCATTCACACATATTCATAGCATGACATAATCAAGAAGTAGAAGATCAATCCAGAGAAAGGAAATTGGGTTCAGAAGTTCTCTTACAAAGATTATTTTGTAAATAAAATAGATAGATTATGTGTATTCGCTATAAGAACACATAAATAAATTATAAATACATTATAATATATAAGAATTAATTTATCACATTATCAGAAAACGAAATAAACAAGAAAGAGAAGATCAACCCAAGGAATGGAAATTGGGTCAAGAAGTTCCCTTACCACGTGTCTGACTTGACTCGTTCGTTATTTAATTTCCTGAATAATAAACTTAAGTTAATTTATAGTTTCTTCGGAAGCTTTTACAAATTTATTATACCTTTTATATCAATTATTACCTTGTTATAAATTTTTTTAATTATTTGAGTTCATATCGAATATTTTGTCGATGTTCGGAACTTGAGTCAAAAATGAACTTGTTATAATTTCAAATTGTTCATGTGGTAAAAATTCAATTATCTCCAAAATTATATTCATGATTTATAAATCATATATATCCAGTATATATGTATTTATAATATTCCATATCATTTGTACATATGAAATGAATTGCACCATTCATGGACATGGTAAGTTGTACGTACGCATGAACGCTACTTTCATTTCTTTTTCATATTTAAAGAAATGAAATATAAATGATACATAGGTATATTATAATTCCAGTATAATATCATATTTTATATACATTAAATAATCTCATTAACACCATCCTTTATTATTTCCATGTATGTCATGAACAATTCATATCACTTTGAGGGGGTGGTAGTCCGCACTTCCTCAAATGAAATTATCATATATATACAACATGAAAAGAATAAAGTTATGTTCTAAATTAGAATTACAGAATCATAGAGATAAAATTTATATCATATATATCATATATAATTTTATTTTCATCATAATGGCCACCATGAGAGGCGGTAGGAGGTAATTGAACAATCGTCGTTTTGTGGGGCACTAGTTCGCCATCCACAGAAACAATATGTTCGTATCCATTAGATGGAGGTGTGTGGAAGTGTAGTTCGAATCCTTCTCATAAAAAAAACCTAGTATATTTTGGATAATGGTTTTTTTATTTAAACAAATAATAATAAGATCATAGGAAGTGTAGAAGGAAAATAAAAGAAAAGAACTTGAGAGAAGAGGTTACTATTCAATCGGGTAACTCCCTTTGGTTTGAACCAAAAGGATTTATTGAATTGCCTCCTTCCTAGGGGAAGGCATCTAAGATGAAGATAGGGATTTTGTTAGATTATTTGGGTAGAGGTTGTATGATCCAAGAGGCTTGAGAGTTGTGAGTAACGGGTTAGATGTGATGGCCTTTATAAGGGAGAGGAGGGGCGCTTCAGGAAAGATTGAAAATATTATTTTATTATAAATTGAATTTTGATTTTAAAGGGTCCCAAACTAATTTAATTCAAAGTTAAGGTGAGGATGTTTCTAAATACTCTCATACAATGGGTTTTAGACATGTTTTGTTCATAATTGTAGCCTTATATTTTAGTTGTATCCATTAGTTAACTAATTTAACTTTTATCAAGTCCTCTTGTATATTCATACTATATGGTTAATATATTTACTATAAAATTAAATAGACCGAAAATAGATCATTAATGATATTTATAACATCATATATATAAGTTGGAAAAATCTCATATTTTTAAGATTATTTTATCATTTAATAAAATATTAATTTTTTTGAAAACTTATTTATGTCCGTTTATTAACTATTCATATCAAGAATTAAAAAATCAATAAAAACTTGATTAATTAAAAAAACCTTCATTAATACAAATATAATGAGTCATTATTGTCTTTAAAATTAGTTTATGGTATAACAAGTCTCAAAATAAATTTATTTTAATATTTATAATCTCATTTATTTAAAACATCCATTAAAAAGTTAATCATTACATCATTATTGTGTCATAAATAAATTTATTTATTTGATGTCTAAAAATTGTAAATAAAATACCATGATGTAGAAAATATTTTTATCTTTCTAATTACTTTTTATAGTAAAAAATATCACTTATATAACCCCATATAAAAAGTATCTTATTAAAAGAGATATGTTTATGTTACATTTTCCTTCACTTTAAGTTAATTTTTATAAAGTTTTATTTTCACATACATGTGGCTCCACGGGGTCCCAAAAAAGACCCAAGTATGACCATGGTCGGACATATATCATCAAATAGGTTTATTATATGTGTTAGGGTAATTTAATATTATTATAATATTATTTTTTACCCTTATTTACCAGATTTACCCTTTAACCATGATAAATATAATATTTACTACAGCTACTATTCATAATATCTAAAAATAAAAGTTAACTATTTAAAAAAATTTAACCTCCTGATTCAAAATATGGAATCCATTTTTCCAAATTCAAATCACAGAAGTTGAAGAAATTAATTTAAAATTAATTCTCATTTTCAAAACCAAAAAGCATGTTTTTGAGAAATAATAACTATCATGAGATTGACATGTGTTTATGTCTAATTGAAATGTAAAATTACTTCTAATGACAAAATTTTAATTAAATTGTAAAAATATAATATAATTAAACTTTAAATATAATTAAAAAGATAGTATAACCATATAAATAAATTATATTAAAAGTCAGTTTTGGATTAAAATGCAGTATTTTTCAGTATTCATCAAAAAATGAACTTTATCAGAAAAATTCCAAAACATTAACCAAAGTAAATTTTGATGTATTTCATCTAAAGAAGATGTTTATTTTGTAATATTTAATATATAAAAGTGACAAAAACTATATTTAATAATGGGTCTCCATCAAAAGGTGTTAAATTGACCTTTTAAACAATATTAGAGAATTTCATGCTTAAAATCAGATTCATTCTTATTTTAAGCCTCTAAAATTTATTGGGTAAAAGTAAAAACATTTAACAGACATGTGTAATAATATTTTGCTTAGTTCTGTTCATTCCCTCTAATATAATGGCTAGGCGTTAACTACTATTTAAGATAATAATATTATTATTTTATTTTTTAGTATAACTCGAAGTTGTGTGCAACATAAGATTTCAAAGAAACTCGTTGTTGTGTGTTGAGTATGCTATCGAAAAAAGTGTCCTCTTTAACATAAAATTAATATCTTATGCATAAATATTAATAAATATGAAAAATTATTATTATATAAATACCCGGTTCATTACATATAGTGCCTTCCTCCTTCGATGAGTCTTCCTTGTAGCCCATTCATGGGCATCGGGGGTGGTTGTGTGTTAGATGGTACCCTCAGTAGGAGACTAGAAGGTACCAGTGGGATGATTCTAGAGATTGAGGTTAATAGGTTCCCTCCTCGGTGGCACCTAAACTGAAAGGGATCCATATTGGGATTCCTAGTCCACCATTATCAAATATAAAAGGTGGAAGTCATCATACTTAGGGGATAAGCTCCTATAGAAGTTGGTTGTAGAAATGGGGGTTAGTAGATTAGAAGCATCCTTTGTTGGGTGATTCGAATTAACTGGATATCATGCGTAGAGAATCTCGTGGGTAGATTCCATGATTGCAATTGTACCATATATTTGGTACTCCTAGACCATCAAATTTTCTACCTTTCATTGGAGCCTTTGAGAAGTTTATATTTCTTTATGACCCATGGGGGTCGCAGCAGGAGATGAGTTACCAAAGCAAACACTAGATGATGAGGTCTCTTATTCAGGTTGGGAGTCTGTCGATGAGAGAAATATCAGAAATCATGCAAAAAAAGGAATAAGTTTGTCAATCCGGGAAATATCATAGGAATGAAAATGATCAATCATATATGAATGGTTAACACAATTTTTATTTATTGCATTTCCAGACATTCTTCTTGCATAGACTCTTCAGTGTGAGTATGGACTTACAGGAATCCAGAATTATGCTAGTCTTACTACTTTGTTTGTATATGGTTTTCAAAACCAAGTGCCCTAAGAGGTTCACATTGATCATGTCAGCATTAGTTTCTTATAGGGGGGAAAAGTGACTTGACATATTATAATCCAATAGTTTGTCATTAGAGAGATTCATGTCTGGATCAGTAATTTTTTTTCATTGAGTTCTCAATGGGAATCTGGAATGTGTATCCTATAATGGTTTTATTGAGGGATATTTTAAGTCCTTTTTCAATCTCATGCATTTGGTTTTTCATCTATTCCATGTCACGACCCCCTCCCCACAAAGTGTACCCCTCCTGGGCTGGCAATGTGAGAAGGGGGATAATGACCCCCGAGTCCTGCCTCTAGTAGGCCCTGGGTTTGAGACTAGCACCGAGGGTATAGTAACACACAAATCAAAGGCATTACCCTCTAAGAGAACACATGCGGAAGAGATAGATAAGATAGACACCAACCAACTACAACTCAGAACTAAAATATAAAATAAACCCAAGTGCACGTATGTAATGTCATGAAAAAGTACTACAAAAAAGGGAGAAAACTACATGTACCCAAAAGAAAGTACAAACAGCAGCAACCACAAGCCCGAACAGCTCCTGCAACCACAAACTAGTAGAAACCAACTTGATCTCTAACCTACTCCAAGTGACCTTAAAAACAGTTCATATATACATAGGGTGAGTATAACAGTATACTCAGTATGATCCTCCCTGAAGCCTCTCGTGCAAAAGTAAAGAAAGCATGCTAAAGCCCAGTGAACAACAAGTGAAACCAAATCATCACCTAAACAGGTATACTAAGCTCCCAACCTCACCATGGCTACTCTCACCAAGTAACGCATACACGAATATAGCATATAGTAAAGAATATCAAGGGTACCCCACTACTACTTCCCCACTGGTTTTCCGCTTTTCCCCAACAACATACGTCCTGTACATATCTCTCAAAAGGCTTTCCCACAGACACATGGGCTAAGCTCCGCAATTTACACCACGTACACCACAAAGGCTTTCCTGCAGACACATGGGTGAAGCACCACACCATCCTCACAACCAAAAGTAACTAGGTAGTTTCCGAGAGCCACCACAGCTCGCATAACATGTATCATATGTCAGGTATTATACCTCAAGCCATTATAGCCCATACACCGAGTAAGGATCCTCAAGCCATTAGAGCCTATACACATTACACCTATAGTAGTCCATATGATACAATATCTAGAATATATGTGTGTGAATAACCACAAGCCATTACAACCCTCTACATACATATATGGGGAAAACTAACCGTTGTGCCAAATGGCACTAGTATCTACCAAGAGAAGATAGTGGTGTCAAAGGGGGTAGTCATCCATTCATCCTCCTACCAGAATGTTGGGGAAAACACCACCCCCACCCCCCCAGGGATCAGAATCCCTGGGGTGTCAGTTGCCCTTACTGACAAGGTGGAGTAGTATATAGAAACACAAAAAAGTACGGAATATATTATAACTCACAACCACACTATGGGCATAAACAAGTCTTAGTCTCAACTGTAGCTAACATCTCTCAGACTCCGGGCTACTATTTATAAGACTAGGTATTATATAAGAACAGAACAAATTAAAGAACTTCGTTATATTACTTTATTACCTTTTTCATCAACTCCACTTTACGTTAATTAATTATTTACACATTAATTAACCATGAACAATTCCACATTAAATTCCATTAACACCACATCCAAATATACCACTATCCCTTCAAAAGTTCTCAACTTCATTATTAAGATTCAACAAACTCCAACCCCATGGGTTAACATCATTTATTCAACCATTCATTATAGAATTTCTTTCCCATATTCCCAGGCATCCTAGAAAAGAATCCTATGCTTCTAAACACAAGGGGATCAACACGATAAGTAGATGTACAACCCGTCAAGTCTTTTCGGCCTATAGAAAGAGCGTAGACCCATTCTACCTTGAGAGGATAAACACGGAAAGCACAAGGAATACTCCACTTCTCTTTGCCTCCTTCAGAAGAAGAGTAAGAAAGACCATTTTCCTTGAGAAGTGGTAAAAATTAAAGCAGATAAACAACCAAAGAATCAACAAGCATCCAATAATCACATCCATCCCATTCCATCATCCCTGGTGTCCTCCCCAACACCCACATGCATAAACCGATGCATCTCGCCACTCTAGGCGTCATCTTCTGCCACAACCAAAAGGCCTCTATGCCTCCACATATCACATACCCCTCTAGGGTCACATCACAGCAAAAGCATCAGGAAAATCAAAAATCACATCAATTGGGCTATGGCCCTTTCAATAAAAAAGAGGGTAACTCAGAACCCTTCAAGGAATTATCAAACAATCACATTCTTTAAACCATCTTGAATTAAAATATTTAATCCATTGGTTCCAAAATTCAGAACCTAACCAGTAAGTCATCACAAAATATTATACATGATTACTATTCCAATTTTATTAACATCAAATTACAACAGGAACCAGATTCATTCACATTCCTCTTTATCTTTAGCCAAAAAAATATCAATTAGTCCCATTTTACGTTCTTTTTAAATTTCCACCAAGAACAACCGCTAAGGAAGGAAATCGTAGATATCACACTATCTAGAAAAACATGAGCCAATAACATACAATCGATATGATTTCTTTATCCGGTTCAAATTATTTTATTAGGTCAATTCCATTATAATCTAGTAGGATTCAACATGCTAATAATACTATTTCACGTAAAAGAAAGAGAAGCAATGAATCCCCTACCTCAAGGTTTTTGACGAAAACCCAAACAACGAAGAACGCATGAAGAAGTCGGGTTGATTCTCCAAGAATCCTCCTTAGATCCCTTCTTCTAACACAAACAAGACCAAACATCATCTTACTTAACATCCACACACATAGATCTACCCTTAACAGGCATAGATCTAAGAAACTGAGAGAAGAGGAAGAGTATATCTACGTAGATCTAAGAAACCAAACAAGAACGATCACATACCTCAAGAACCAACTTTTATTTTTCAAGAGAAGCCTTCAGATCACCTCCAAAATGCTTGGGATAGGTTCTTCTACCTTCAAGGGAGGTAAATCCTGAGATATGTCCACTTATGGGCTTAAAATAACCATTTTGAGGCAAAACGAGTTAGATCCACAATTTTAGGATCTAGATTTAAGTGCCGCACGGTTAGTCCGCACAGTTTGATAAGCTGTGAGCTAACCATGTGTTAGATTATGCCTCGTCAAACACTCCTCGCATAGTTAGGCCGCACGGTTAGACAAACTGTTCACTAATCATGCGTTAGACACTATCTCCAAAACCACCTTGCACAGTTTTGGCCGCACGGTTTAGGCAAACAGTGTGCTAATTGTGCGAAAGATATTACCCTTTAGATTTCCTTAAAAGTCCACCCAAACGCACCCCCAAGTCACCTTGACCTCTCTGAACACCTCCAGCACCACATTTTCACAAATAAATGGACCAGAGAGGTCCAGGACATTACATCAGATACCTCTCAAAACATTCTCGTCCTTGAGAATCCAAAACCCACTTAAAGAGAAAATGAAACAGGGTCTGAACAACCAATCATTGAGATACCTCTCAAAAGAGAGAAAGCCGCCAAAGAAACAGAGGGTTCCATATCATAAACATGAATGTTTCATAACCACACAAGTTACAACGATACATGAAAAGAGTTAAACGTAAAACAACTATGGGTACTGAGCACGTATCTATGACTCAAGTTCCTAGGTACACTTTTCTAAGACGTTGTGTCACCAAAAGACACGAACTAAAGGAATAGAATTCCCACACAACACCTTCTCCTTGTGGTCTTGGATCTCCACTGGTCTCTCCTCAAAGGTTTCATCATCATCAACATCAACATCTCCCCAATCGATGATGTGAGAGTCATCATGAAGATAACTATGGAGCTGTGGTACATTGAAAACATAATGTATCTGACTCATCTTAGGGGGAATTTCTACTTGATATTCCAGAGCTCTAACACGAGCTAACACCTTGAAAGGCCCAAATAACCTGGTGGAAAGCTTACTTCCATGTCCAAACCTTCACTGCCCACGATGGGGAGTCACCTTCAGAAACACATGATCCTCAACATTAAACTCTAAGGGTATCCTTATTTTATTGGCATACGCTTTCTGATGATCCTGCGCTATCTTAATCCTCTAACGAATCACCTGAACAATCTCTGTTGTATTCTGCACTAGTTCTGGTATGAGAATTGCTGACTCTCTGACCCCAGTCCAACACAACAGAGAACAGCAAGGACGACCATACAAGGCTTCAAACGGCGCCATATGGATGGTGGAGTGAAAACATTTATTATAAGCGAACTCCACCAAGGGTAAGTGCCTCATCCATGAACCTCCGAAATCAAGAACACAAGAGCGTAACATGTCTTCAAGAGTTTGGATAGTTTTCTCTGTCTGACCATCCATTTGAGGGTGAAATGTAGTGCTAAGGAATAGTTGAGAACCGAAATCATGTTAGAGTCCTCTCCACACCCTGTAGGTAAAATGTGGATATCGATCAGAAATGATCGTCCTTGGGACTCCATGAAATCTCACCACCTCTTCTAGATACTTCCTCGACAAAAATTCCATTGATCTTGACTCCTTGATCACTATGAAGTGGGATGATTTTTTTAGACGATCCACTACCATCCAAATAGCATCATGTCCTCCCAGAGCTCGAGGTAAACCAGTAACAAAGTCCACTGATATTTCCTCCCACTTACACTAAGTAATATCTAATGGCTGAAGAAGACCACCTGGAACATGGTGTTCGGCCTTCACCTTCTGGCAGACTAAACATCGAGACACAAACTCCGCAACCGCACGCTTCAGCCCAGACCACCAAAACTGACTCCTCAAGGATCAGTACATCTTTGTCACGCCTGGATATACCTCTAAAGGTGAACTATAGAACTCTATGAGGACCTTATCACGCATCATAGAAGGAACAAAAATCCTTCCATGATTCAACAATCGGTGTTTTTCATCCTCAGACCAACCATCAGGGGCCTCACAACAAACAACTCAGTCTCTCCAGACCTCCAACTCAAGATCTCCTAACTGGGACTCTTCCACCTTCTGCATCAGGGATGACTGTACCGTCATCTGAAAAAGAAAATCTCTACCCCCAACTTCTCCCATATCAAGATGAAATGCTGAAAGTTCTTCCATTACTCTCTAAGAATCACTGGATTCACGCACAGCATCACTACGTGACTTTCAGCTCAGCGCATCAGCCACAACATTCCCTTTTCCAGGTGTATACGATACTTCGAAGTCGTATTCCTATAAGAACTCCATCCATTGACGCTGTCGTAAGTTCAAGTCACGCTGGGAGAAAACATACCTCAAACTCATATGATGATTGAAAACCACAAAGTGCTCACCAATGAGGTAATATCTCCGCAACTTCAGAGAAAACACCACGACTGCCAACTAAAGATCATGGGTGGAATAGTTGCGTTCATGGGGACGCAACTACCGAGACCCATAAGAAACAACTAAACTCTGCTACATGAGTACATAGCCTTACCCCAGATGTAAAGCATCGTAGAAAACATCAAACTGAACTCCCTCAGTTGGAAGACAAAGGACTGAAGCACTTACTAGATTCTCCTTTAGATACTCGAAAGCTACCTGACACTAATCAGTCAATATGAATGCATGATCCTTCCTGGTCAAATCAATCAGAGGAGTTGCAACTTGGGAGAAATTGGCTATGAACCTCCTGTAGTAGCCTGTGAGACCAAGGAAACTTCGCACCTCTGACATTGTCTTGGGGTCTGCCCAAGACACAAATGCTTCTATCTTCAATGGATCCATAACAACTCCCAGTTGGGAAAAAACATGCCCCAATAAATGGACTTATTGAGCCCAAAACTCACACTTCGACAACTTCTTGTACAGCTGATGTTGGCGAAGAACTCTCAAAATGTCTCGTAGATGCTCTGCATGCTCCTCTTAATACGTGGAGTACACAAGGATGTCGTCGATGAATACTACCACGAACTTGTCCAGGAACTCATAGAACACAGCGTTCATCAAACCCATGAATACAGCTGGATCATTCTTCATGCCAAACGACATTACAATGAACTCATAATTCCCATGACAACAGCAGAAAGCAGTCTTCCGGATATCCTCATCCCTCACATGCATCTGATGATATCCTCAACACAAGTCGATCTTTGAGAACCGACTTTCACCCTTTAGTTGATCGAATAAATCATCAATCCACGGACGAGGAGAGCGATTCTTTATTTCCACTTTGTTTAAGCGATGATAATCGACACACAACCGGAAACTGCGGTCGGCCTTCTTTAAGAAAACAAACTGGTGCACCCCATGGGGACACACTTGGCTGAACAAAAATGCACTTCAACAGACCATCAAACTATATACATAGCTCTCATAACTCAAAAGGGGACATCCTATATGGAGACATAGATATTGGAGAAGCTCTTGGATGTAGATCGATCCCAAACTTGATCTCTCGTCGAGAAGTTAATGCTACAACCTCTTCTGGAGAGACATCAGGGTACTCCTCTATGACCCGAGGAAACGCCAACTACTGAACCTCTAAAGAACTCAACATCATCTTGGCCATCATTGATGATAAGGATAGAATGAGTCTATGACTCATCTGAGGATCTCGCTCACCAAAAAACACCACTTGTTCTCCATCCTCACCAAAGAAAATGAACTTCTTCCTGAAGCAATCCATGATATCCTACTCTGAATACAACCAATCCATGCCGAGGATGACATCATATGGTTGTATTCGTAAACATATGAAATCTCCCTAAGAGAGGTGTTGCCCCAACACTAGCTCACAGTCTCTACATACTTTAAACAAGTCATCTCAACCTCCAACTGGCATAGTCAACACCAAGGGCACGGGAAGCCTCTCTACCTCAAGTCCCAAGGCATGGACAAGGGTAGGTGATATGAATGAGTGTGTCACTCCTGAATCAAACAAGGCAAACACCAAGGTAGAAAACAAGAAAAGGGTAACTCGAACGACATCTGGCTCGCCCGGAGCTAGCAACGCTAGATAATGAAGCTTTCCACGACCTCCTCTATGGCCACTCTGACCTTATTGACAACCACCACCATGGTTTCACTCTGCTCTCTGAGGACGGGAAGCATCATGGGGTTGTCCTCTGCTTGCTCCATCTACCCTTTGGTGATCTAAAGCTGGTGCAACTGAATGCTGCTGCCTCGGCTAGAACTACCTCAACAGAGGGACCTGGAGCATAGCGCCCGATGCACGATGACCACTCTGAAAGGTCGGGCCCTCCTACTGCTGATGACCACAACCACCACAAGAAAAACAAGCACTTGATCCCATGGCATAGGCCTGAGAGTTGCTGCTGTTGTACCCCTCTCTCTTGGATTTTAATGATCACAATCACTCTTATTTTATTCTAACTTGTTTTCAAGTGTTTTTGTTGATAGGAAAAAGGTTGCCAAGGAGTTGGGCCAAGAATGACTGAAAGTAGACTCTCTGAGTCTACCGGCCAACCGGTGGATTCCCACCGGCCAGCCGGTGGTCCTTGGCAGTAGCAATGGTTTCTGTCCAGAGCCACCGGTCAGCCGGTGTGAGCTCCCCGGCCAGCCGGTATTGTCACCAGCCAGCCGGTGGCTGACTACCGGCCAGCCTGTAGAACCTGGGTAGAGAGATTGCTCTCTGTCTGGAGCACCGGCCAGCCGGTGGCTCAGGACCGGCCAGCCGGTGGACCACCGGCCAGCTGGTGAGACACCACCGGCCAGCCGGTGTGCCCAGTCAAACTAGCCGTTGGGCTTTGACCAGACTTGTACTTTTGAATCCCAATGGCTCCGAAGGCCTGTTCAACGGCTCCGAAGACCCCCAACGGCCATTTGGGTGTTCCTCTCCAATAAATAGAGGACTAGGAAGCCCCGGAAAAATATGGTAGCCCACGGGAACATTTTTCGATCATTTGGCGAACCTCCGACGCATTCCTTCAAGGATCCCCACCTGCTCCAACTCACTTACACAACCAAGGAGCACCACCATAGAAGCTTGGGAGCGCTCTTCATCATCACCAATCAATCCATTGGCACCCAAGACTTCTCCTCTTTACGGTTTTTATTGTTTTATCATTTTGAGCATTATTTTGAGTTTGTGAATACAAACCCTTCTTTCTCTCATCCTCTCTTTGTTTGGGTTTTCACACCACCTTCAAGGTGTGAAGAGGTTAGTCAAGTCTTCCCTGTAAAAGACTTGAGTCATAGGTGAGCTAGCCTTCACCTGTAAGAAGGCTAGTGGGTTTCTTGCTACAACCAATAAAAAGCAAGCTGTAATAGGTTTCTAGGCTGCCTTAAAGTCTAGTGGTTTTCTTGCTACAACCATTAAAAAGCAAGTTGTCGTATAAATCTCTCAACGGTTGAGTTGGGAGCGGAGACGTAGGCTTGGGATTTAGGCCAAACTCCGTTATCAATTTTGTGTCTTGCCTCTTTTATTTCCGCTGCGCTTTAACTTTTTCTTAAATTGTTAAACTTTTTTAAAAGGCAATTCACCCCCCCCCTCTTTCCATCACTCTCCGTCCCAACAATTGGTATCAAAGGGAGTGTTTGTGTAATACCTTAACCGGTTTCAAATTCAAGATCCATTGTGATGGCTTCATCTTCTTTCACCCCCGAAGGTTATTCATTGGGTTGTGCTCCTTTTTTTGATGGAACCGACTATACCTACTGGAAAACCCGCATGTCTACTTTTCTTAGAAGTATAGGTTATCCTATTTATAGAATTTTCATGCATGGTTACTCTCTCTCTCTTCTCCCGATGAATCCAAATGGACTCAAGCCGATATTAAAAATTTCGAGCTTGATGGCAAAGCCATGAATGCTCTTCATTGCGGCCTTGATCGTAATGAATTCAATCGAGTTTCCACATGCACTTCATCTCATGAAATCTGGAAACTTTTGGAGGTTACCCATGAGGGGACCAACAAAGTTAAGGATACTCGATTGGATATGTACCGTCAAGATTTTGATTCTTTTACCATGCATCCATATGAAAATATTACTGATATGTTTACTCGCTTTAATGATGTTTGTAATGGGAGAAAGTCTCTTGGAGATGATGTTTCTGCAGAGATGATGGTCAAGAAGATCCTTTGGATCTTACCAAGTTCATGGGCACCGAAAGTCACGGAAATTCAAGAAGAGAAGAATTTAAAAGAAATGTCGGTCGAAGAGCTCATCGGATCCCTCATGACCTACGAGATCACTATGAGGAGGCAAGCTGAAAAGGAAGACAAACTCATCAAAACTCCAAAGAACATTGCCTTAAAAGTTCAAAAAAAAGAAATCTCCTCCTCCTCATCTTCTTCCTCTTCAAGCGGCGATTCAGAAATTGAGAACCTTGCCCACAAGATGCACAAATTCATGAAGAAGAACAAAAAGAAGAAATCTCGCAAGGCTCGAAAGGAAGAACTCGACGAAAAATCCGAGCCCGAGGTAATATGCTATGGGTGCGGCAAGAAAGGCCATTATAAGCCCGATTGCCCACTCCACAAGACAGGGGCCAAGCAAAAGGAAAAGAAAAAGGCATTCAAGGCCACTTGGAGTGATAGCTCCTCATCCTCCTCCTCCTCAAAAGACAACGATAAAAAATGTCTAATGGCATTTCATGAGGTAACCTCTTCCGACTCCTCTTCCTCTTGTTCTTCCAATTCATTCAATCATTTATCTTACGAGGATCTCCAACATGCGAGAGATCAATTGGAGGAAGGTTTTCACGAACTTTCTTCCAAATTTATTGCTTTAAAAAAGAAATTCAAAATTCTTTCTTCCGAAAAGGATCAACTTCTCAAAGAGAAGGAAGACTTGTCCGTCAAGATCCAAAACCTTCCCGATGTTGATTCTATGGAATCAACAATCAACGATTTAAGGAAAACCCTAGCTAAGTTCACCGAAGGTGAACATAACCTTTCGAAGCTCCTTGGTTCCCAATGCATATCTAGAACCACCCAAGGGCTTGGATATTCCAAGCAAGCTTCCTCTTCCCATGCTCCTACTATTTTTGTAAGGGGGAGCTCCCAATATAAATTTTGCAACTATTGCAAAAAGATCGGGCACTTAATTTACGAGTGCGACTGCAAAAATGCCCGGTATGGAAGGCCCAAAACCATTTCCTTTAACAATGAATTTCATAGGAGAAGACCCGCCACAAGACAAGTTTGGATTGAAAAATCCCTTTTAGCGAGTCTCTCCGGACCAAAATTTGTCTCGGTTCTAAAATCCTGTCCCCGGTGATTTGTTGTTTTTATTTAGGGGGAGTTAGGATCGTTTAAGCCTTTTTGCGTTTTTCTTTCAAAACCTTCAATTCAAAACATTCAATTCAAAACTTTCAATTCAAATTTCAAAAATTTCAATTGGTTTAAAGTCTCTATCTTGTTTTTCAATCCTTTCCTTCAATCAAATTTTATGCCCCGTGCTATTTTGATAATCACAAAGGGGGAGATTTCCTTGGTTGATTGGGGGAGAAATTTTTCTCTCATGCTTTGCTTTACTTTTCAATTTATCCTTTAAAGCATGCATTTCATTTCAGTCTTTTTCATTTCTTGTTTTGGTGATTGTGATCATCAAAATAGGGGGAGATTGGTGTACCCCTCTCTCTTGGATTTTAATGATCACAATCACTCTTATTTTATTCTAACTTGTTTTCAAGTGTTTTTGTTGATAAGAAAAAGGTTACCAAGGAGTTGGGCCAAGAAGGACTGAAAGTAGACTCTCTGAGTCTACCGGCCAACCGGTGGATTCCCACCGGCCAGCCGGTGGTCTCTGGCAGTAGCAATAGTTTCTGTCCAGAGCCACTGGTCAGCCGGTGTGAGCTCCCCGGCCAGCCGGTATTGTCACCAGCCAGCCGGTGGCTAACCACCGGCCAGCTGGTAGAACCTGGGCAGAGAGCTTGCTCTCTTTCTGGAGCACCGGCCAGCCGGTGGCTCAGGACCGGCCAGCCGGTGGACCACCGGCCAGCTGGTGAGACACCACCGGCCAGCCAGTGTGCCCAGTCAAACTAGCAGTTGGGCTTTGACCAGACTTGTACTTTTGAATCCCAACGGCTCCAAAGGCCTCTTCAACGGCTCCGAAGACCCCCAACGGCCATTTGGGTGTTCCTCTCCTATAAATAGAGGACTAGGAAGCCTCGGAAAAGTATGGTAGCCCACGGGAACATTTTTCGATCATTTGGCGAACCTCCGGCACATTCCTTCAAGGATCCCCACCTGCTTCAACTCACTTCCACAACCAAGGAGCACCACCATAGAAGCTTGGGAGTGCTCTTCATCCTCACCAATCAATCCATTGGCGCCCAAGACTTCTCCTCTTTACGGTTTTTATTGTTTTATCATTTTGAGCATTATTTTGAGTTTGTGCATACAAACCCTTATTTCTCTCATCCTCTCTTTGTTTGGGTTTTCACACCACCTTCAAGGTGTGAAGAGGTTAGTCAAGTCTTCCCTGTAAAAGACTTGAGTCATAGGTGAGCTAGCCTTCACCTGTAAGAAGGCTAGTGGGTTTCTTGCTACAACCAATATTAAGCAAGCTGTAATAGGTTTCTAGGCTGCCTTAAAGTCTAGTGGGTTTCTTGCTAAAACCATTAAAAAGCAAGCTGTCGTATAAATCTATCAACAGTTGAGTTGGGAGCGGAGACGTAGGCTTGGGATTTAGGCCGAACTCCGTTATCAATTTTGTGCCTTGCCTCTTTTATTTCCACTGCGATTTAACTTTTTCTTAAATTGTTAAACTTTTTTAAAAGGCAATTCACCCCCCCCCCCCCCTCTTGCCATCACTCTCCATCCCAACAGCTGCTTCCAGAGAAACAAGATGTGAAGGGATGGGGCCTACCCCCAACTGAACGAAAACCCTTCTGCCCTGAAAACCGGGAACCCCAGACCACAGCCCTGCTTCATGAGGAATCATGATGATTCCCCTCTTATGATGATCCAATCCTATCCAAAGTCCTCTCGACAACATATACCCTCACCAACACCTCAAGATATGTCTTCAGCATAAATGGGGTGACCTGATGCTGGATCTCTGGATGCAACGCCTCCTCAAAATGCCTCTCCATGGCCTCCTCATCAGGTAATAGGTCCGAAGAATATCGTAAAAGATTCTAGAAATGGATTCCAAACTCTCAAAAACTGGAGCTCCCCTATCGAAGGTTAAGAAGCTCCTAGCGACTGGACGCCTTTGCATTCAAGGAAAGAAACTCGACTCTAAACTTGTCTTGGAACTCCTCCCATGAGATCGCTAACTCCTCACGATCCCCAAGGAACAAGAACCACCACTGCCTCACAGCTCCACGTAGCATTGTCATAGCTAAGGACACCCAGTGCTCTTTTAGAGCACGAATCAAACTTAAGCCTATCTCGACCTCCTCCAACCAGTCTTCTATTCCTACATCTGAAATGGATCCCTCGTACTTCTGTAGACACTGGCACTGGAACTCTCGGAGTGTCTTCCTCCAAGTGTCATTGTTGTCAACCTCTACCTTGTCGCGATCTGCTGAAACAACCTACAAGACATTTTCTGCGCAAACCTGACGAGGACGTCGACTTGGATCCATACCTGTAAAATAAAAAACACTTAGAGATCCTAAGTCTGTAATATGGAAGACTCGACATTAATTTATTAATTTTTTTCTTTTATTCATTTTAGGTTAACCTATCCCAAGGTCTACCCATTCAAACACAGGCACAAAGAATAATGATGCATTTTTTTCTCCTAGGTCTCTACCCTGCAACTAGTATCACCTTGTTTAGTATCCATTGCAAACTTAAAGGTATGTGTATCAGATCATAGGGGGCCCTAAATGCATATGTCTCAGCCGGTCTCCAGTGTTTACCTCACTTTCTAAACATGAATGAAACTGTTTCCCTACCAACCCATGAAACCTCACGTGTGACTAACTCCAAACTCCATCCTATCCCTCAACCAGAGCTCTGATACCACTCTATCATGACCCACTCCCCACGAAGTGTACCCCTCCTAGGCCGACAATGTGAGAAGGGAGATAATGACCCCCGAGTCCCACCTCTAGCCATCCCTAGGTTGGCGACTAGAACCGAGGGTATAGTAACACACAAATAGAAGGCATTACCCTCTAAGAGAACACATGCGAAAGAGAGAGATAATATAGACACCAACTAACTCCAACTCAGAACTGAAATATTAAAGAACCCCAAGTGCACATATGTAATGTCATGAAAAAGTACTACAAAAAAGGGTGGAAACTTCAAGTACCCAAAAGAAAGTAAAAACAGCAGCAACCACAAGCCCGAACAACTCCTACAACCACAAACTAGTAGAAACCAGCTTGATCTCCAACCTGATCTAAGTGACCTGAAAAATAGTTTATATATACGTAGGGTGAGTATAACAATATACTCAGTAGGATCCTCCCCGATGCCCCTGGTGCAAAAGTAAAGAAAGCATGCTAAATCCTAGTAAATAACAAGTGAATCCAACTCATCACCTAACCAGGTATACTAAGTTCCCAAACTCACTATGGCTACTCTCACCAAGTAACGCATACAAGAACATAGCATATATTAAATAATATCAAGGGTACCCCGCTACTACTTCCCCACTGGTTTTCCGCTTTTCCCCAATGACATACGTCCTGTACATATCTCTCCAAAGGATTTCCTGCAGACACCTAGGCTAAGCACCACACCATCCTCACAACCAAATGTAACCAGGTATTTTCTAGGAGGCACCACAGCTTGCATAACGTGTATCATATGTCGGGTATTATACCTCAAGCCAATACATCCCATACACCGAGTAAGGATCATCAAGCCATCACCACCTATACACGTTACACATATAGTAGTCCATAGGATACTATATCCAGAAAGTGTTTGAATAACCACAAGCCATTACAACCCTCTACACACATATATGGGGAAAAATAACCACTGTGCCTAATGGCACTAGTATCTACCAAGAGAAGAGATTGGGGTCAAAGGGGGTAGTCAGCCATTCATCCTCCCACCAGAATGTTGGGGAAATCACCCCCAAGGGCTCAGAATCCTCAGGGTGTCAGTTGACCTTACTGACAAGGTGGAGTAGCGTATAGAAACACAAAATGTACCAAATATATTATAACTCACAACCACACTATGGTCATAACCTAGTCTTAGTCTCAACTGTAGCTAACGTCTCTCGGACTCCAGGATGCTATTTCTAAGACTATGAATCCTATAAGCACACAACCAATTAAAGAACTTCATTATACTGTATAATTCCCTTTTTAATCAATTCCACTTTAAGTTAATTAATTATTTACAAATTAATTAACCGTGAACAATTCCACATTAAATTCCATTAACACCACATCCAAATATTCCACTGTCCCTTCAAAAGTTCTAAACTTCATTATTAATTTTCAAAAAACACCAACCCCATGGGTTAACATCATTTATTAAACCATTGATTACATAATTACTTTCCCATATTCCTAGGCATTCAAGAAAATCATCCTATGCTACTAAACACAAGGAGATCAACACGGTGAGTATATGTACTACCCGTTGAGTCTTTGCCGCCTATAGCAAGAGCGTACACCCATTCTCCCTTGAGAGGCTAAACATGGAAATCACATGGCATACCCCACATGTCTTCACCTCCTTAAAAAAGAAGAGAAAACAAGACCATCTACCTTGAGAAGTGGGGAAAAGTAAAGAAGATAAACAACCAATGAATCAACAAGCATCCAAAAATCACATCCATCCCATTCCATCATCTCTGGTGTCCTCCCCAGCACCCACATGCATAAACTGATGCATCTCGCCACTCTAAGAGGCATCCGCTGCCACAACCAAAAGGCCTCTATGCCTCCACATATAACACACCCCTCCAGGGTCACATCACAGCACAAGCAACAAGAAAATCAAACATCACATTAATTAGGCTATGGCCCTTTCAAAAAACAAGAGGGTAACTCAAAACCCTTCAAGTAATTATCAAACAATCACATTCTTTAAAACATCTTGAATTAATATATTTAATCCATTGGTTCCAAAATCTCCAACCTAACCAGTAAGCCATCACAAAATATTATACATTCTTACTATGCTAATTTTATTAACATCAAATTACAACAGGAACCAGATTCGTTCACATGCCTCTTTATCTTTATCCAAACAAATATCAATTAGTCCTGATTTACGTTCTTTACCAATTTCCACCAAGAACAACCACTAAGCAAGGCAAGCATAGATATCACACTATCTAGAAAAACATGAGGCAATAACATACAATCGATATGATTTATTTATCCAGTTCAAATTATTTTATTAGGTTAATTCCATTATCATCCAGTGGGATTCAACATGCTAACAATACTATTTCACATAAAATAAAGAGAAGCGATGAATCCCCTATAGCATGGTTTTTGACGAAAACCCAACCAAAGAAGAACGCATGAAAAATCCGGGTTGATTCTCCAAGAATCCTCCTTAGATCTCTTATTCTAACACAAGCAAGACCAAACCTCATCTTACATAACATCCACACACTTAGATCTACCATTAACAGGTGTAGATCTAAGAAACTAAGAGAAGAGGAGGATTAAATCTAATTATATCTAAGAAACCAAACAAGAACAAGCACATACCTCAAGAACCGGATTTGATTCACCAAGAGAAGCTTTCAGATCGCCTCTAAAATGCTTGGGAGAGGTTCCTCTACATTCAAGGGAGGTAAATCCCAAGTTATGGCCTCTTAGGGGCTTAAAAGAACCATTTAGAGGCAAAATGAGTTAGATCCACAATTTTAGGATCTAGATTTAAGTTCCCGCATGGTTAGTTTGCACGGTTTGAGAAACCGTGCGCTAACTGTGTGTTAGCTTCTACCTTGTCAAACACTCCTCGCACAGTTAGGCCGCACGGTTAGATAAACCATGCACTAACCGTGTGTTAGCCACTATATCCAAAACCACCTTGCATGGTTTTGGCCGCACGGTTTAGGCAAACCGTGTTCCAACCATGCGAAAGCTATTTCCCTTTACCTTTCCATAAAAGTCCACCCAAATGCAACCCTAAGTCACCTTGACCTCTCGAAACACCTCCATCACCACATCTTCACAAAGGAATGGACTGGAGAGGTCCGGGCCATTACATTCTATCTTCCCTAGAAACTACCAATGGTTTCCTTTTCCATAGATGGGTATAGACCTACTTCCAAAGATCTGCATTCATCTGGGATTTTAGGTCCAGTGACTCTTGGGGACTCACATTAGATGAGAGGATGGGAGGTCAAGCTCATCACACCCTTTTGTGAAGAATTATTTACTACAACAGCACTCTCTTATAGATTTAAGATGTTTTCATAAATCTTTTCCTAATACCAATATGAGACCGGTCACCCTAACAAACAATTATGGGTTAATTCTATTTCATATAAAAAATACTGGGATCTCATTAGTGAATCCATCCATATGTATTCGAGGTAATTCTTCATTCTATGGTAATGGGAGGTTTCTCATATATTAATATCCTATAAGAAAGTGCTTCATAATATGATTCCATGAAAGGTGAAAGTTAATATTCTCAGGATATGATTTATCCATAATGAGGCATCCTAAGTATCTTGGTTTTTATAATAATAAATACCCACATTGTTCATTAGACACATGAAGTTTAACGTCATGCGAAAAATACTTTTATGGGTGTTCTAGGATACTAAATATTTGAGATCGTGTCTCCAGGATACATCTTATGTATCCTGGGTATGGCAGGAATCATAGTTGTCATAGTTTAATTTATGTCAGGGCTTATACACTGAGGTTGCCTTTTCCATTATAAAGACTCGTGGTATAAATTATATAATTATCGCATCTCCCTATGCTATTGTGACTCATGCTCGGTGTGAGAAACAGGGGATAACAAGTAATCAATGAAATTTTGTTGAGTATGGGACTTAGATACTAATATTTTCCTAGATATTTAATATGGATCTCAATCCTTGGGGATAGATAACCAATGTATCCTAAATATAGAAGGAATAAGAGTCATCGTAGTTCCCTTTATGTTGGGGCATACACACTGAGGCTACCCTAGTTAAGGGAAATTTATGATGCCTAATGAGATGTTGATTTCATCCCCCTAAAACCATGTGATATATGAAAGGGGTGTGAAATAAAGGGGAGCATATGATCAGCCTCATGGAATATAGATATGGTACTTCTCTATAAGAACATTCCTTGGGTGTTCGGTATAGAGCTCAGGCCTTAAAATGATGTCCTACGTATCCCAATTATGGATAGAATCATAGTTATCATAGTTAATATTAGGTAAGGTATTACACATAGAGGCTACCATTAATTAGAGGATTACACGCTAAGGATGGATGATGTTATCAAATCCTAGTATTCCTTAATAATCTAGACTTCTTATCTGGAGGGTATCGCATGACCCAGTCAACTTGTCCTTAAAGGCCATTTCATGATCAGGTTGGTTTGTTCATGGGGGTGTCGCATGATCCAGATGGAATACTCTATTTTCCATAAAATGATCTATCTTAACACATATGGAGGGTATTGCAAGATTCAGAATGACATGGTCCGAAGGATGTCACGTATCATGGCTCACATCCTTGGAAGGCATTGTGAGACCTGACCAAAATGTTTGGAGGGCATCGTGGGTCTTAGCTATCTGGCATCATAGGGTGTCATGATACCTAGCTAACATATCTTGAGGGAATCCTGGTTCTTTGTTGACATTACTAAAGGTTATCACAGGAGCGTCGTTTTCATGCCCAGATGCAACTATGAGACTCAACTAATATGGTCGAATGTCATTATATGAGTCAGGTGATGTGTTTGAAGGACATTGCAAGTCTTGAGTGAAAAACCTGGAGATTTTTATGATATCAAATTAGCGTCCATGAGGGACCGTGTGAATTTCATTGGAATGTTTGGTTTACTTCACATGTCTCATATGGCATATTGAAGGAGGGTCTCAAGATCTGTGTGACATGTAATGGAGTTGTTCCATGTCATCAGATTATTCACGGGAAGCGTATGAGGGCATGTAAGCATGTCTTTTTCTTACATCTTCCACTTTTAATCTCAGCTATGACCCTTGTATTGTGGGGGGCCTTGGATATATTTAGTATCATTTTTTTGAGTCTTGTGTGATCTAGAATACATGTGATGTGTTCTTCGCATGCCCTGCCAAAAGTCCTTCATGTAATCTAGGATTGATCACATTACGGGATTTTTGCTTGGTGTATGACTACTCCAGCTATTCACCGGTGTATTACCTGATGAAATGATATCCGCTCCCGATGTCAGTTTCTCTGATAAAAAAAGAGTTGAATCATCCAGAGTTCATTCAACCAACCTATGAACTAGTAGTGAAAAAGTCCATCATGTGTCAAAGTGCTGTATTTTTCATGCTGGGGTGGTGGATTTACAAGACTTTCCACCTCAGATACTCTATGGTATGTGTGAAATATCTGGGGAGAGTCAGGAATGGATTTGGAAAAGCATTCCAGCACTATGCGGCTTCACGAGTCTCTTTCATGGACTGATGTGGGTGCTTCTCCTGATTTTCAGCGATCGCGAGTCTCCTCCATCAATGCATCCTTTATAGGATTATTACTGATTGAAAAAGACTTTTTTAATCATGAGGTAATGTCAAAGGACTTTCATGTTCCAATGTTGATCTGTCTAAATGATTTTTTGAGATCTAAGTTCATATTAGAAGGTATTTGAGAGACCTTGGGTGGCTTTTCCGGAGCCTTCCATGAGATAATAGTAGTCTTTATGGGGGTCTTGTGAGACTATGCCACATAATTCATGGTCATATCGCATAGGTTTTAGTGATAAAAAGTACCTCCTACCTCATACTTTTTTATCTTCTTTGTTTTATGTGAAAAAATTTTGGGAGTCAAGCGGGACTGAATGAGTTTTTTTATGATATTTCATCAATTATTTAGTGGTGCACCACGTGACCAGTATGTGTCACATGGGGTTGCATGTGCATTACGTGGAGAAATCTATTCATTTATCTTGAGGGTGACACAGATTCTATTATAAATGATTGAGGACTTCTATGTGGTGAGGATGAAAAGACAATGAGCATTAAAAATATGAGGTGTACATGTCACTGTGGTCTCGTATCAATTTTTGGATCACTAGGGGTGTGTCATATGTCATTCAGCAATTGCAAACACCTCTCACCTCTTCCATTTATATCTCCTTTGTTTTATTTTAAAAATTTCGGGGGTTATGAAATTTTTTACAAGAAATATATATGATTTTTCATCAATTTTTAGATGATTTCTTTCATGACCAATATGTTTCATATGAGGGTGTGCAATAATGTTGTGGAAAAATATATTCATCTATCCATAGAGCACTACAGAGTTGGATGGACACACAAAATGAATTCTGGGTGGTGAGGATTACAAGCTAAAGGGATTTTGTGATATGAAGTAGACATGTCACTAGGGACTCACAGTACCTTTTGGGTCGACAGGGTGTGTCGTATGTCCTTTGGAGACCACTAATACCTCTCATTTATTCCACTTTATCTTCTTTTTTATCCTAATAAGGTTAAGAGGTTTTTCAAGTTTTTTTGTTATCATTAGGGAATTTTATTATCCCCTTTGGTGATGCATCGCCTAACCGTTACGAATATTGGGGGTCTCTACCTTTGGATATTTTACTCACAATTTTCAAATATTTTGGTGGCCTTCACCCACTGACCATATGTGTGTGTGTCGCATGATCAATATGAGACTTTGTGATGGTGTGTGTGTCTTGTCTCGGTTAGTCATCCAGTTCACATATGGCACATCACCTGTTCAGTACTAAGACTTTTGAGGACATGTAGAATTTTTTATGGTTAGTTTCTCTACATGACTTTAATATGTCACATGTTTTTGGATAGAATATTTTTACTCTTCACATCAAGATATCAATTGGATCATAGAGATTTTCATGCACATATTAATATTGCATGTGTGTGGTGTGTACATCCATTGGATCAGCATAGTGCATCAAGCCCTGACTATTATTCATGTCTTTATTTTACTGAACATCAAATAAATTCTTTAAGACTTTGATCATATCTGTATGCTGGGTTACTTTCCACCATTCTTCACATAATCAGGTTTCCATCAATTCAATATTCATTCCGAAGAAGGCAGGATAGTGATGTGTTCAAGACTCATGTTCTCATGATGGAACATGTACACAAGGAGAATTTAATTTCTTTTTGTTATGGTATGTGGTGCCACATCATTTCACATGACATGTTATACACCACCTTGGCTTTCACATGAGGAGTCACATGGTGCCAACTTCCATTCGCATGAGGGGTTATGTAGTACCAAACCCTTTCATAGGATAAGTTATGTTTTGTCTTGATTTTTTCACATGAAAGATCATGTTTTTTTCATCCATATATGCCTCTTCACGTGACTAAAATAGTGGGTATCATGTGAACTACTTTGCATAACCCATATGGGGTTTGAGATTCTCAATTTTTCAACAAAACGAGAGACCTCCATTTGGAGTGGAAACTACCCTAAATATTGATTTTCCTTTAGTATTTATAGATTAATTCATGACACACCTTTGTGTATCCGATAAATGTGCCATATATTTCTAAGAAGTAAATCATCCTCATGTGATGCTACAGTAATTTTTCATTATTCAAGTATCCCCATCTTCATGTGGGGGTGATAATCACAACTTTGAGAAATAATATGGGACTTCCAATGAATCTATTTCTTGGTCTTACATTAAGAAATGTAATTTTAGCAATTCGTGAGCCCCTCTATATTGATCATGGAAGAGGATCTCATCCGACATGTGGTTCAATCTCTCTATTGTGGTCGTTCATGTGGTAGTTTGGGCATAAGGAATTCCAACGTAAGAAGGACTATTTTCTAGATCAGTTCTTCAATGTCCATTATAGGGGTAGTATATTGAATAGAACCCTAGTGCATGTGATTTTGAAGAATACACTTGGGTGGCATTGATTATCCCTCACATGATATGGCCATTTTGAAGGAAATAAATATTTCCTTTTTATTTTTTTTATTTTATCCATTGTCATTATTATTATTTGTAATACATAATAATAATAACTATAATTATAATAAAACATCCATTAATTGTGTAAAAAATGTTCACACCCCAAACATGATTATGCATCATGATCATCTAATCACTCACGACATGCTCCCTACCACAGTAAAGTGTGTGTTGTGCCATTATGAGCGTCAACACAGTCATATCCTGTATAAGAAAAAAGTGGGCTATGTGCGAATTCCACCCAAAACTCTCAAGGGTGAATTTTAATTTATCCACTTAATTATCATGGCCTATCTAAATAGTTGTGATTTCATGTGTACATTTTGGTTCAATTAGTCTAAGAGGCTTCTGATTCTTATAATCCTTATTAGTCGTTGGATCGAGACATTGACTTGGATAATGACCAAGATCCCCGAATTGATCTAATAGTGGTACCTTATGATGGACTATTTTTATTTCCACCATGTTAATTTATCTATTAGTTTATAATTGGAATTTTTTTGATATATTTTCTCCTTTTCCAAAGCTAAAACATATTACTATTCTCATTAGACGTTTCCAAGGGTGCTTCTTCCCACATTCTTATCACATATGAATATTAATCTATTTTCCTTTGTGATCATCATCACATAATATAGTATTAAACATAATCATTATATTATTTAGTGCATCTATATGTTTGAGAAGATTCAAGTTAATAATCATAACATTACATAGTTAAGTTATCACAATAATAATATTTTCAACACTAGCTTCTATCCCACTTGGTTTCTTATTATGAAAATTATTGTATTATCAATTTAATAAATTTTTAACATGGATACACATAGATATATATATTTATATAACCCAAAATGTTAACCATGAGTGAAAACATTAATATTATAAGACAACAATAATAAATAATTATATAAAAACTGAACCTTAAAATGTATTACTCATCAAACAATTTCATTGGATTTTACTTTAACCTAAATCACTCTAGTTTCAATAATGGTTTCTTTAGGTTTGTTTCTCCCATATATCATAACCTAATCCCTCAAAAAAAATTCATAATATTTGATAAAAATATTGTTATTGACCATATAATATCACCTATGATTGTCTATCAATATGTGAAGCCTTAAACCCACTCACCACACATGGGTGTACAGAATGAGTTATTACTCAACTCACAATTTTTTGTGATTACCCCTAGTTTCATCTATTCCACAACAACATCCACTTTCCAATATCCAAAATAAGATTTAATTGATAGTATAACCACACAATATATTCTTCATAAGAATATTTAGAAGTTATAATGTATGTAGACATATCTCTTAGGCTTAACACTAGGGTATCCTAATCCAAAATATAAATAAACTAATACTTTAAATAAATGAACCCTGCTCTAATACCAATTAAGGAATCGTAGACCCAAACTCATAGATATGGTTCTAAAAATGCATTATTTAAATTAATGGATTTGATATAAAGTGATAAGAATCAATCTGGACCTATATATTATAATAATTTAAACATTATATGCCACTATCGTCACAAAATCCTAAGAACAAAATATTTAGTGCCTTTGAGGATCAAAGACTTATTGTGAATAATTGTGAACATTTATGCATAATCCAATCACAATAGACTCCCCTATGGACTTATAATATATTATAATCATTATTATAATATGGTTAAGGGGAACATAAAAAAGGGTGAGGTGAACTGATCAGTAAGGGAAATATTATCAATATGTCTTCAAATGTTAGGTCACAGGAAAACCTGACCCGGGGAGAAATATCTTATTAAAAATAACATGGAGCAAAAAGTTTTGTCTATATGTTATGATATATGGACATGTAATCTCATATTAACAATCATGTCATGGGTCAAAGGATTATGAGATAATAAAAATTAACCATAGAGCATAATCATTGGCACGTGATATAGAAATATTGGGGTTTATCGTAAGAAATAATAATGAGGATTTATAGTAGAAAACTTAACTACAATGAATCATCATATTTTTAGAATATACAAGAAGTTTCACCCTTTATTTTGTGCTCATATCCAAGAAGTATCAACAATTATTTTGTGATCGTATCCACAAAGTCTTACCCTTTATGTTGTGATCATATCCAAGAAGGCTCACCATTTTTGTTGTGATTGTATCCAAGAAGTATCAACCATTATATTTTTAAAATATCTATGAATTATAACCCTTTAGGTAATGAGAATAACTAAATATTACCTCCCTTTTTATTGTGATCATATCAAAGGAGGATCACACTTTATGTTATTAGTGTACCCATGTAGGCTCACACATTATTTTTGTAAACCTATTACAGAAGGATCACCCTTTATGTTATGAATGTATCAAAGAAGAAACTCCCTTTATGTTGTGATCAAATCTAATAAGTCTGACCCTTTATATTTTGAGTATATTCAATAAGTCTCACACAATATTATCTCATTTGATATAATACCTTGACCAATGCATTGGTGATTGATGTAAGAACCCACCTATCATCATCCATACATCTGTGTACTGTAAGATATCAATTATTTCAAAATATCACAAAAACCAGTTTGGTAAAAATAGATTTTATATAATTTTCAAATTGAATAACATAAATAAATCATTCATAATTCCATCTGTAATCATAACATGATAAACCAATTCAAAATTAATGGGTATCCAATGATATCCGGTAACATTATAGGTAAATACCAATCGATCAAAATAATAAATCATATGGTATTTTAAATATATAGATTAAGGGTGTAAATATAAATCAAGAAGTTTACAAATCAATCAATATTTGGAATCTAGGTGAAAACCCTTCAACAAATGTAATGGAAAACATATTTTTCACAGAGGTATGGAATTGGAAGAAATGTTATACCGATTAACAATAGCTAGTTATGAATGAAAAAAGGAATTTATGGATCATATATTTGATATAATATAACATTAAATAATACATATAGATAAATAAGGTGGATGGTAACATTTTATTAATATCATCGATCAAGCAAAAGATAGATCATAGCATAGTGACATAGATGAAAAACATTTTCATGAGTTGTAGAAACAAAATAGCCATGATAATGAGAAATATGATTGATCTTTTAAAACCATATTAAAATAAATATTTTATAAAACTATGTGAAAAATAATTTTTTTCAGAAACCATTTATTATTATAGAGAATTATTTATATAACATGATAAAGGTAGAAAGGAAATATATTTATAAGGAAACACTCAAATATATTATTTTTTCAAAAAATGACCCAAATCAAAAATGATAATTTGATTTTATACTAAAAATATTTAAAAAATATTCAAGGTAGTTAAAAATTATAGTTTTTCAATTTTTACACCAAATATTGGTATGTCCAAAAAATGTGGATGTAAAGATAAAATACAAGTGAAAAATTATATCCTTTTTATTATATTAAAAATACCTTTGTTGAAAGAGAATCATAAGAAAAATATTATAGAACATACAATTTGATACAAGATAGATAGAAAATAACACTCACCAGGTATAACCATAGGATAAGAAATTGATTTTTATATTTTAAAGGTAGACTATATAAATTTCCCATATTGGTTATCACATTTGACAAATCTGGATTTTAAAACGATTTTGGGAAAATGATCCTTGAATTTTAAGTATCATCTAAATAAATACCCTTGAAGGAGAAATTACCAAAAACTATACTTAAAAATATAGTGGAAATTGATAATTCATTATATTACATAACAAATAGGCATTATATACACCATATAAAAGTAAATTTATTTATAACAAGATGTATATATAAAGAAATAGAAATTGAGACCAAGAAACCCTTTTAATTATAATAATAGATGAGCTCCAAAAGAATTGATAATGATCTTATAAATAATAATTATAGAACCCTAGAAAATAAAGAGTAAATATAATTAAAATAATTCATTATGATGAATAATAAAATATAGAATAATGGAGTTTAATAAGAATGTTTTTAACTTAATAGAATAAAATCATGTTATCATAAACCCTTACACGGTCTTGATTCTCTCTGTGCATGCTCCTAACATCCTAAATAATCATATTATATTTATTTTATACATTATTGGTACCCTTAAACATCTATATTTCATTTAATAAGGATGATTTATTAGCATTTTCTTTTTATTTATTATATTGTTTTGGACTATGTTGGTTATTTGAGCTTGTTCGACCAATTTCTACTCAAATATATTGGTATGTTGACTATGGTTAAGTTTGTTATATAATAACTTCTTAATAAATATAAATTTAGGTTTGTATGTACTTTATCAATCAATTTTTATAAAATTTATGTAGTTATATTTTTTGATTGAATGAACCCAAATTAAGAATGGTACCCTAATATTTACATTTTTTGTTGTCAAGTTTATTATAACCATTTACCCTTAATATCACTTATAGAGTGTCCAATATTATATTCATATAATATTAATATGGTTACGAAATATTTTTTTATTTAAATATATTTTTAAATCCATCCATATTTTTTGGTGATGGAAAATTAAATACATCATCTCATAGAGGCGGTAGTTCGTACGTATGGACAGTCAACATTATTTTATTGTTAATAGTGTATGGGAAGGAATAAATAAGGGTTGGTCAGTTGATAAATTTGGAAATTCAGTTTAATAATGATACAGAATTCATTTTATTTATATATTTGTATATTTTTAAAAATAATTATTAAAAAGAAAAGGATATGTGTTTAGTAATGCTCAGTTTGGTACCTTGAACGTTCTCTTGAAAGTCTCCTTAGAAATAAAGGGATTAGTCTATCCTATGGTGACCAGGTTATTTGGTCACTCAAGGGTCAAATATTTTAGGAAAATTTTATTTGGGTTCATGGATATTTATTAGGATATTTGTAAATTTTAGAGGGTGCAATTGATCCCTTTTTATAAGGGAATAAAATGGCACTTTTATGAACACCCATTATTTTGCAAAATGGAATGAAACTATTAAAGGTAAAATGGTTCAAAATGTTTTGAAGAATGAATTATGGGGTTATATTTGGTCAATAAAGTCTCTGAATTAAATTTTCACAAATGTTTTAAATAGTATTTGAGTCATTTACCATTATATTTTACAGCTTTTCATTTTGGTTTTTACCTTGCTAACAAGTTCATAACTAAGAAATATATGTTTCTATAAAAATTAAAGATAACCCATAATAAAAAATTTGGGTGTTCTGAACATAAAATTACTTTCTATTTAATACAAATAAATTTATAAACAATATAAAATAAAATATTACATTAAATAAATTAATATATCAGATAACTATTTTGTCAAAAAATATTTTGTCTACACCATTAATTGTTCTTAATTTTATAAAACATTAATTAAAAATTAAATACATGGTAATATATTTTTATAAAATTTTAAATTTAATATAAAATTAATTATAAAAATATATTAATATAATTTATTAGAAAACATTTATACAACCTTAGAAAAATTCATTAAGAATAACTCATCCAATATTATTGTTGTCAATAACATTAATATTTGTAAGAATATTTTTAGGTCCAAAATAGAAATAGAAATTATCATATCATATGATGATTATCATATAAAATATGAAATATGTTTATTATATTTCATTTAAACATGTGATTAAAAATAAAATATGTGAATAGATACAATTTTTTGAGTAAACTATTACTTAAGTAACCAAAATGATACACATGGGTTAACTAAATACATCATAGTAAATTTACATGATTTATTTTATGTTTTAAATATAAATTTTTGTATGTAATAGGTCACATTAAAATTTATTTCATTCTTTTATTACAATAATGTCATAAAATCAGTGGTATATTCATAATAAGTGTTTTCCACTATTCACCTAAACATAAATTATTTTAGTAAAATCTCAAAAAAGCATACAAAGATAATATTGAAATTACTAATCCAAAATTTATTAAAATTTTTGAAATTAAAATAGTAAATTTATTAATATTTCTTTTAAATGTAAATTTGACATATAAAGAAAATCGGGTTTTTAATGCCCTTTTATTACACTAAGTGATCATAATACTATTTTTCATGCATTTATAAATTATTAAAGTACTGTTATTTACTATAGATTATATTATTGTTAAATTTTATTTAAAAACATTCATATATTAATTTAAGGATCATTTTAGTTTGGTGTTACATGTGGATCAATATATCAAATAAAGTATTTGTTTAGAGAAAAAATATATTCCAAATTATATGGGTGTTACATCCTTCGTTTGGACATGGGGTTACTATCCCATAAATAAAATGAGGATTGGGTTCCTAATACTATAGTGCGGTTGGTACTCCCCAGTTGGGTAGGTTATGGGTACTCCATTTATAAATATTGGGGTTCGTAATGATATGAGATGTGGTTATTTTCTTCGTATGAGTTGGTATCCCATGTTATACAATACATGGGTCTTCCAAGGAAGTGTTAGTCTCCCCATTATCTAACATACATTTTTTATAAACATGAGGTATGTATCCACTCTATCTCTATGAGGTGTGGATACCCCATACTATATAGGATTCAGTATCCCCCTTAGAGTGGGTATGGGTCCCCCATCTTTAGAGGCCAACATTCAATGTAATATAGGGTTTTGATGTTCCACCACTAGGGTGTGATGCATCTCCCTTAATTTGGGATATAATATCCACCAATGGGGAGGTCGGTATCCCCTTGACTGGTTTATAGACACTCTGTGAGCTATGGGACCTTCACCATAGATTGGTGATCAATGAATTATTGTCTTGGAATGGTAGTTATTTTTGCTTTGTTGACTAAATGTGATGAATAATATGTTCTAAAGTTTAGTTTTGTGATGTCTTCTCACCTCAAATTATTGATGATCTATGAGTATGATGAGTTTGAATCCAGGCCTGGGAACCATGACAAGATGAATTCTTTCCCCCTCAATCATGTGGGTATTACCTAGTACTGATACCTTGCCTTATGTTTATAGGATGCTAAAGGATTATGATCACTGAAATGATTATCCAATGGTATGAGATTTGGAAGGATGGACGAGGTTGGGTCTGTCATGTTTGATACACTATTTGTTGAAGAAATTTCCAAAGACATTCCACCATTTTAGAGTGAGACAAGGTGCTTTTTATGGTGATGGGTAGTCAACTATATATAGAGTTTATAAGAGTAACCAATGTTTTGAGATGTTTTGTGATGTTGAAAATGATTATTGGTCTACTTAAATGAGAGTGAGACCTAATTATTTTGAATGAAAAACCCTAAGAGAATGTTACTAGTTCTTTCATAGGTAAGTAATCGTAGTTATGTACCACTTATAAGGATTTAAAGAATATGGAGAAGTGGTTGAGAATTGATTTTATTTTTCATTTACTTGATAATAGAGGTATGTGTGTTGTTCCCTGTGATACCATTAGAAATGGTACTAACTTTTCATGGGAAGATACATTTTTTATGGTGAAGGTTCGATATTCATGGATACCAGATAGAATATCAATTTGAAATATTGATTATATTCCCTCGTTTATGTTGCAGTGATAGTATATGTGGATATTCCCTATGATCTATTAGAGTATGTGATTATGCTACACCATTCAAAAGGTTTTAATGCATGTGTTTCAAATAAAGCAGATTTCAACATCAGGTTCATTTGTGGGAAAAATATTTATTTATAAGGGATTACGATTGGAATAAGGTTAGTGGTATACATGTTGGATCTGAATCTACGGATTATACACAAGAGGGGGGTGAATTGTGTCTTTTTCAAATTATTACAATCTCTTCAATTTGGAAAAATTCTGTTCACTATGCTTTTGCACGATTAAATATGCAGCGGAAAAAGTAAAAGCATGAACACACGGATGTATAGTGGTTCGGGGAACAGAAGGCCCCTAGTCCACTCCACCAACGCTCAAATCCACGAGCTTGGCGATTTTCACTATCTGGTCCTCGTTTCCACAGACCTGTCCACAACTGAGTACAGGCAGTTGACACCTTTACAAGATTCAGGCAAACACAGCCTTCCTGGTTCAAACACGAACCCACACAGCTTAGAACGAGAAGCTGATCACTCAAAAAAAAGGGTTTCGATAAAGAAACACTTCTCCAGTTGTTCTTCACAATTGCAACAGAATGCAATTGACAGTAGATAGATCGTCGTCTTCAGAAAATAAAGATCCGTAATCAAAACAGTTCTGAGTCGATCCAGTTGCAATAGATATTACCAGAAACTTCACAACTTCAGCAGCAGTAGATTCACAACAGGTAGTCGATGTAGAACACGTGAATCTGCTATCAAGATCTTCCTTCAGTAATAAAGGTCTTACGCTTCTTCTCGATCACCAGAAAAGAACGCTTTCACACAGTCTCTGTTTTCTTGCTCGTCAAAAAGATCAATAACTCTATCTTTCACACACTTTCCTGTGCATATATATATCCCCGAAGTTTCCAAGATAGAACATATATTCAAATCTGAGAAAATCTTCCGCATAAATAGATCCATGAAAATCTCCTTTAGATTCGCGATATTAAATGAAATAACAGAGCCGTTGTAACTCCCCTGAAGAATCGGCATAAAAAGCTCCGTTTAAATCAATCATTAATCCATTGTAAACCGTCTCTGATTCAGTCAAAGTCGTATTTAAGAATCAGCTCGAAATCCGCCTAATAATCCGCTTGATTGACTAATTCAAAAGGAAATATCGTCTGTCAAGAATATCCCGACGCCAAACGTAGGGTTGATGACGTGGCTCCAAACGTAGGGTTTACAAACGTAAGGTACAGAACGTAAGGTTGAACATACATACTTTCTCTTCAGCATTCAAACGTAGGGTTGATCATCCATACTTTGTCTTGCTTCAACTCTCCAAAGAACGTACGGTTGATTACAAAAGTAAGGTTGATGATCCATACTTTTGAGAAACAAACTCAACACTGAAAACTAACGTACGGTTTCTCTTCCATACTTTTCAACAACAAAAACGTAAGGTTCCTTCCAAACGTAATGTTCTTCTTCCATACTTTTCAACAACGTAAGGTTCATTAACCATACGTTTCAAAATAACATAAAAAGTAAACTTTTCATCCATACGTTACGTTCATCAACGTAGGGTATGAACAGTGATTCCAGTACGTGCTAAAATTGATCTCGCGCTACAGTGATTCCAGAACGCGCTAAAATTGATCTCGGAATAAATGAAGTATAAAATCTCGTTATATAAAATAAATTCCTGCAAAATACTCAACGAAATAATTAGTAAATAATTAAGGGTATTTGTGAGCATCAAAATCATCATAAAGAGACAGAGTATTATTTAAAATAATCTCCCCCTTTAAAAAACATTATTTTGATTTGTTTAAAAACAATACATTGCTCAACAATCTCCCCCTTTTTGATGATCACAAAACCCATAAAATAATAGAACTAATTTAATTGCAATCTTGATTGAAAAAAAAGTTTTATAAAATTTTAGAATTTTGAAAGGATTAAAACAATATTTAACTATAAAATTTCTCCCCCATAACTCTCCCATAAAAATAAATTTTCAAATAGATAAAAGATAAATGTCGTATATATCCAAATGCTCCTATATATCCAAATTTCTTCATAGGAAACGAATGAATTTAAATGTTGTGTTTATCCAAATTCTCCCCCTTTTTGTGATATCAAAAAGAATTAAAAATTACGGATTTGAACACATTCAATATTGCACTGAACTATAAGTAAATGCTATAATTAACTGGGTATGAATAAGTGAATTTCTTATACTGGCTAACTTAATCATAAATCAATAAATAACAAAACAAAAAAGATAAGAAAAGAATTTTTATTCATAAGCTACGACAGTGATATACAGAGGAATCAAGGTTTAGGGATAAGACAGGGAAAAAGATGTCTATCTCCTTTGAATTGCGGTCTTGATCTCTGTAAACTGTTCTCGAAGCCTCTTCATCATCCCATCTCCTAACTTGATGATATGATCCCTGTTCTCCTGAGTCATATGAATATCTTCAATCAAATTAACTCTGAAAAACTCATGCATTCTTTCTTCTTTTTCAACAAAAAGAGCCAGCTTTTCTGATAACTGATTCAAAAGAATCCTAATCGGTTGCTCTCCAGATGTCAACTGATCTACCAAAAATTTCTGATTATCTAGCAAAACTGACAAAGGGGCACTATTACACTGAAGATCGTGTAATCTGTCACTCATATTGCTCAGTGCTCCAGTAATTGCTTGAAATCTTCGAATCAAATCAGGTGAAGAACCTGATCCACTCACAGCACTATTTGCAACAGATTCAAATTTATTCTCCATGTAAATTTTCATCTCAGACAAATCATCTTTCGTTACCATCTCTGATTTCAACTGATCAACAGCATGCAACATATCAGTTTTAAACAAATCTACTTCCTGTCTTGAAACAGTAGATTCTTTCAGCTTCTGAAACTTCAACTGCTCCAAGTTCAGAGAATTTCTGAGACTATCATTCTCAGATTCCAACTGAGAAATACGCTTGTATAACTCAACAACTTCTTCTTTTCGCGAATCAGGGGCACCCTGTGCTTGATTCTCATGTCCAGAATCAGATTGACGAAGCAGGACAAGGGGTAAAGAATCTGCATCTGATTGTTCTTTGTCCTGAAAAGGTTGATCCACTGAACTATTCTTTGAAGCCTGAAACTCTTCTACTGAAAAATCTTCCTGAAGTACTTCTGTATTAACTTCAGAAGTGTGTTCATCACGAACAGTAGTCTCTCTGACGTCTACTGAATGATCAAGAACAATATTTTCATGAACTTCTTGAGGTCGGGCCACTTCTTCACCAGGCACTGCCTCCATAAGTTGTTCTTGTGGAATTGCTTCTTCAACAGCCACAGCAGCAGTTTGAGGTTCTAGCTGAATTTCCGGTTGAGCTACTGGTTCCTCTATCGGTGCAGTCCTCTCCACAACAGCTTCTCTCACAAATGAATAAGAAATTACAGGTTCAGAAGATTTCAAGACAGGAGAGATAATTTCTTCATCAATTGACCTCTTCCTTCTAGATTGAAGTCCTTCCTGACTTCTCTCTTCCTCAACTTCCTCCATCTCAAAGCGAATTCTCCTTGCCACTGTACTAACCCTTGATTCTGCTTGTCCCTCCTTGGACTTAGCAGGTTGAGCCTGAGCACTCTCCGAGTCTTCCTCAGCTCCAACAGGTAAGAGTTTTCCTTTAATTGTGCTCCAGAAGTATCCCACTTTTCTCAAAGTTCCAGCATTAAAAACATTACTGTGGTGACATTTCACCCCAGCACTTACCAATCTTATCATTCCTCTTTTAAATAAAAACAAAGAAATGAACCTTCCATATGGGAAAAAGGTCATTCTTGCTTCACTCTGACAGCAGTATCTCAGATATCTTATCATAAATCGAGGAAAATTAAACTTAATATCACTCATCAAAAGATACATTATATACATGTCCGGGTACAGAATTTTCTCCATCTCAGCCATCCTTGGTGCTAAACCAGTCTGAACAAACTTTACTAAGATTTTCTGATCGGGCTCCAAATCTTTAATAAACATCTTCTTTATCACTTTGGTTCCAAACAGAAAAGACATAATGTCTTCAGACTTATGTACAGAATCTCCAATATTCCGTAAATCGAAATGAAAAACTCCTTCATGAGGGCAGTTAAGAATTTGACTTATCTCTACAGATGATATGGAAAAGTCCTTATCCTCTATTTGAGCCAACAAACTGTCCTCCGTATCTCCAAGGCTAAACTGAACAGTTCTAAAGAAATGTCTCATTTCTGCCTCATATAGAAACTCAGAGTTTTCACTATTAAAAGCTTGCTCAAGGCCTTGAAACGACAACGCTTGTTTCAACATCAAATTAGTTTCAAACAGCCATTCTAAATCGATGACTTTACCTTGCAGTATCTTCCGACCAACTACTTTAGATTTCTTTGCAGCACTGCTCTCAGCTTCATCTGGACGCTTAGTCTTTGCCATTTCAACGACGATTTCTGAAGGTTCGTAAGTTTAGGGTTTGAAGATTCAGAAAAGGGTTTTGGAGCAGATGTGCGGTTTTAGGTTTTCGAAAGGGTTTCCGAAAAAGATGAAAACAGGTTAGAAGGTGAAACGGTTCTGACAGCCTTGATTCCCGTGTAATCACTAATCATTACTTTTATTTAAAACAAAATAAAATTACTTATAGCGGGAAACAAAAAATTAAGTAGAATTCGAAAACAGAATAAGATTAAAAAGAAACTATTTAAAATTAAATAAACCTAACTCCCCCTTAATAAATTCAAACCTTGCCGTGGGAAGTGGTTTAGTAAAAATATCTGCTAATTGATTTTCTGTATTTACAAATTCTAAAAATATATCCTTTTTTAATACATGATCTCTTAAAAAGTGATGTCTTATATCAATGTGCTTAGTTCTAGAATGACTAATAGGATTTTTTGAAATATTAATTGCACTAGTATTATCACATAAAATAGGCGTATTATTGAAATTTAATCCAAAGTCCATAAGAGTGTTTTTCATCCACAACACCTGTGCACAGCAACTACCTGCAGACACATATTCTGCCTCGGCTGTTGACAGGGCAACTGAGTGTTGTTTCTTACTAGACCATGATACTAAAGACTTTCCTAAAAAGTGACATGTTCCTGAAGTACTCTTCCTATCTAATCTACAGCTTCCAAAGTCAGCATCTGAATATGAAATTAAATTAAAATCAGAGGTTTTTGGATAAAGCAGAGATTGATAAATAGTACCTTTTAAATATCTAAAAATTCGTTTAACAGCAGTTAAATGAGATTCTTTGGGATTTGATTGAAATCGAGCACAAAGACATACTGAATACATTATATCTGGTCTACTAGCAGTAAGATATAACAAACTACCAATCATACCTCTATATAACTTGTTGTCCACTGATTTTCCAGTTTCATCCAAATCAAGTTTTATATTAGTACACATAGGAGTTGTAAATGTCTTGCTGTTTTCAAGTCCAAATTTCTTAAGTAAATCAGTAATGTATTTGCATTGATTTAAAATATTTCCAAAATCTTTTTGAAATATTTGAAGACCCAAAAAGAAATTTAATTCTCCCATCATACTCATTTCAAATTCTTTTTGCATTAATTCTGAAAATTCATGACAAAGAATTTTATTGGTCGATCCAAAAATTACATCATCAACATAAATTTGAACCAACAAAACATTATTTTTCACAGTTTTCTTAAAGAGTGTTGGATCTGCTAGTCCAACAGTAAAATCATTTTTCAAAAGAAAAGAACTTAGTCTTTCATACCAAGCTCTAGGTGCTTGTTTAAGGCCATAAAGAGCTTTAGTAAGTTTGAAAACAGAATCTGGTTTTTGAGAATTTTCAAAACCAGGAGGTTGCTCAACATAAACTTCCTCTATTAAATAACCATTTAAAAAGGCAGATTTAACATCCATCTGAAATAATTTAAAATTCATATAAGATGCATAGGCTAAAAGGATTCTAATGGCTTCTAACCTGGCTACAGGTGCAAAGGTCTCATCATAATCTATTCCTTCTTCTTGATTATATCCTTTAGCTACTAATCTTGCTTTATTTCTAGTTATTATCCCTTGATCATCCTGTTTATTCCTAAAGACCCATTTAGTTCCTATTACTGGATAATCATGTGGTCTTTCAACTAATTCCCAAACCTTATTTCTCTTGAATTGGTTCAATTCATCTTGCATTGCTATTACCCAGCTCTCATCATCTAAGGCTTCTTCTATGGTCTTAGGTTCTTGTTGGGATAGGAAAGCAGAGAATTCAACTATGTTTCCAAAGTTTCTTCTAGTTTGAATACCAGTCTCTAAGTCACCTATCACAGATTCTAAAGGGTGATTTTTTGAGGTTCTAGACTGTCTAGGCATTACATTCAAAGGCTCTTCAGTATCATGTTCTTCTGAACTGGACTGAATTTCTTTTATATCATTTTCAAAATCATTCTTTAAATTCTCAGGTCTCATGTTTTCATTAGAATCAGGTTCATCTATTTGTTCTATCCTTTTCTCAAAAGGATCAGATTCATCAAATTTCACATGAACTGATTCTTCAACAATCCTTGACTTTTTATTATAGACTCTATAAGCTTTGGAGGTTGCAGAATATCCTAAGAAAATACCTTTATCAGATTTTGGATCAAATTTACCAAGATTATCTTTGGTATTCAGGATGTAAACCTTGCATCCAAAAACTTTAAAGTAATTTACTTTAGGTTTTCTGTTATTCCATAGTTCATAGGGTGTCTTTTTCAAAATAGGTCTTATTAAAATTCTATTCATTATATAACAAGATGTATTAACAGCTTCTGCCCAGAAATATATAGGTAGGCTATATTCATTTAACATAGTTCTAGCCATTTCTTGAATAGTTCTATTTCTTCTTTCTACAATCCCATTTTGTTGAGGTGTTCTTGGAGCAGAGAAGGTGTGTTTAATACCCATGTTTGAGCAAAAGGAACTAAATTCCTGGTTCTCAAATTCTCCACCATGATCACTTCTCAATGAGATTATATTAAAACCTTTTTCATTTTGAATAGATTTACAAAAACCTTCAAATAAACTAAAAGCTTCACTTTTAAATTTCAAAAAGAAAATCCAAGTAAATCTAGAGTAATCATCAACTAATACATAAACATATAATTTACCAGCTAAACTTGCTACTCTTGAAGGTCCAAACAAATCCATATGGATAAGTTCTAGAGGTTTAGTTGTAGCAACTTTATTAACAGATTTGAATGATGATTTGTGTTGCTTGCCAAGCTGACATGCATCACAGAATCTGTCATTTTCAAATTTGAGACTAGGCAAATCAGAAACTAGATGTTTCTTAGATAATTTATGTAAAGCATATATATTGCAATGACCAAGTCTTCTATGCCAGATCCAGGATTCACTTATATTAGCAGTTAAGCAATTTACTTGTTGTTTACACAAGGAATACAAATCCAAAGTATAAACATTATCAGTTCTGGGTGCTCTAAATTTAAACAGTTTATCTTTAGAAACAGTACAACTATTGTTAGTAAAATCAACAGTGTATCCATCATCACAGAGTTGAGAGATACTTATCAGATTGTGTTTTAACCCTTGTACATAAAGTACTTTGTTGATTGAGACTGTCTCTGGATCTCCAACTGTTCCAATACCAATAATCTTTCCTTTGGCATTGTCACCAAAGGTGACAAGTCCTCCTTCCTTTCGAGTAAGAGAAGAGAAATTAGCTGAAGTTCCACTCATGTGCCTTGAGCAGCCACTGTCCATATACCATATTTCTTTCTTTCTTTGGTGACCTGCTACCTGCAAAGTCATTCAAACAAATTGCTTTGGTACCCATATTTTGTTGGGTCCAGGAGTGTTAGCAAGCAGTGATCTGGGTATCCAGATTTGCTTTGTTTTCTTAAAATTGATTGAATCATATAGATCGTTGGAAATATAAGCTTTCTTAATTCCACATATCTGAGGTTGTCTTAGAAAACAGTTTTTAGCTATATGACCTTTTGTTCCACAGTAGTTACAAATAACCTGTTTAGTGCTAGGAACAAAATAATTTTTGTATAACTTAGGTTTTTCTCCTTTACTTCCAATTCCAAACCTTTCCTTTTTAATTACAGTTTTTCCAAGTATCTCATTTAAGGTGTTTTCTCCTTTTGTAAAAACTAATGCAGCCGTTTTATAAGATTCTACTTCATCCTGTAGAGTTTTTATTTTTGATTCAAAACTAATTTTGTTTGATTCAGCAGAATTGTATTTGTCAATTAATTCCTTATGTTGTTTTAGCAAAGTATTTCTCTCATCTGAAATAGCTTTGTACAAGTTCTTTATAGATTTATATTTATTAAATAATGAGTCATACCTTTCTTCAAGCATATTGCAGTAAGATGCAAGTTTTTTATTTGAGAGGCTTGTTTCAGAGTTTGATTCATTATTTGAGTCAGAGGAATAGTATGAGTGTACCTCATCAGTTTCAGCCATGAAACACATATTTGCTTTTAAGTTGGCTTCCTCATTCTCTGAGCATGATTCAGAAGAATTACTTGAGTCTTCAGAAACACTCCAAGTAGCTTTCATAGCTTTCTTGTCTTTCTGCTCATAATCATCTCTTTTGAAGAATTTCTTCTTCTTTGCATCTTTCAATTTTGGGCAATCCGGTCTGATATGTCCCATCTTTTTGCATTCATAACATCTCACTTCCTTGCTATCCTTTTTAAAGGATTTCTTGAAGTCTTTCTTCTTACTATAGAACTTTCTGAATTTTCTGGCTAGCTGTGCCAGTTCTTCATCCGAATTTGAAGAATCAGAGCTTTCTGATTTAGCACTCACTTCTCTGTTCTTCATCTTTCTATCCTTTTGTTGAGAAGTCACTTTCAAAGCATTATTTTCCCTTTTTATGTAGACTTTATGCTCATTTACCTCATCTTGCATTTCAGCTTCGTACATCATCAGTGTACCAATCAGTGCTCTCATAGTTAGATCTTTAACAGAAGTTGATTGTCTGATTGCTGCAGAGATTCCATTCCATCGAGTAGGAAGTACTCTCAGTACCTTCAACGCTTGATCAGCCTGCTTGATTGGTTCTCCTAGAGCTGTTATATTATTGACAATTTCTGTCAATCTTCCATTCATCTGAGTGATGCTCTCTCCTTCAATCATTCTGAAAGTATCGAATTTTAACTTAGCAGTTGCATATCTCATCTGTCTTACATTATCTGTTCCTTCATAAGCAACAGCTATTGTTTGCCACATTTCATATGCAGTCGGGCATTGAGATACTCTGTTAAATTCGTCTGGTCCTAGACCACAGATGATTGCATTCATAGCTTTTGAATTTACGTCATACTCAGCCTCTGTAGCAGCACTCCATGTATCGGGATTTTCAGGAATTTCATAGGGAGTCAGAATCTTTGAATAGACTCTGTAACCAAGATTTTTCAGATAAATAATCATACGTGATTTCCAGCAGCCATAATTATCTCCATTAAAGTAAGGTGCTCTGACCATTGACATTCCCTCTCTCATATCAGCCATGATACACTATGTATAATCTTTAAATACTTCTAGCTTGATAGGACTTTAGAAATAAGAAGCTCCTCCTTTGATACCAATTGTTGGATCTGAATCTACGGATTATACACAAGAGGGGGGTGAATTGTGTCTTTTTCAAATTATTACAATCTCTTCAATTTGGAAAAATTATGTTCACTATGCTTTTGCACGATTAAATATGCAGCGGAAAAAGTAAAAGCATGAACACACGGATGTATAGTGGTTCGGGGAACAGAAGGCCCCTAGTCCACTCCACCAACGCTCAAATCCACGAGCTTGGCGATTTTCACTATCTGGTCCTCGTTTCCACAGACCTGTCCACAACTGAGTACAGGCAGTTGACACCTTTACAAGATTCAGGAAAACACAGCCTTCCTGGTTCAAACACGAACCCACACAGCTTAGAACGAGAAGCTGATCACTCAAAAAAAAGGGTTTCGATAAAGAAACACTTCTCCAGTTGTTCTTCACAATTGCAACAGAATGCAATTGACAGTAGATAGATCGTCGTCTTCAGAAAATAAAGATCCGTAATCAAAACAGTTCTGAGTCGATCCATTTGCAATAGATATTACCAGAAACTTCACAACTTCAGCAGCAGTAGATTCACAACAGGTAGTCGATGTAGAACACGTGAATCTGCTATCAAGATCTTCCTTCAGTAATAAAGGTCTTACGCTTCTTCTCGATCACCAGAAAAGAACGCTTTCACACAGTCTCTGTTTTCTTGCTCGTCAAAAAGATCAATAACTCTATCTTTCACACACTTTCCTGTGCATATATATATCCCCGAAGTTTCCAAGATAGAACATATATTCAAATCTGAGAAAATCTTCCGCATAAATAGATCCATGAAAATCTCCTTTAGATTCGCGATATTAAATGAAATAACAGAGCTGTTGTAACTCCCCTGAAGAATCGGCATAAAAAGCTCCGTTTAAATCAATCATTAATCCATTGTAAACCGTCTCTGATTCAGTCAAAGTCGTATTTAAGAATCAGCTCGAAATCCGCCTAATAATCCGCTTGATTGACTAATTCAAAAGGAAATATCGTCTGTCAAGAATATCCCGACGCCAAACGTAGGGTTGATGACGTGGCTCCAAATGTAGGGTTTACAAACGTAAGGTACAGAACGTAAGGTTGAACATACATACTTTCTCTTCAGCATTCAAACGTAGGGTTGATCATCCATACTTTGTCTTGCTTCAACTCTCCAAAGAACGTACGGTTGATTACAAAAGTAAGGTTGATGATCCATACTTTTGAGAAACAAACTCAACACTGAAAACTAACGTACGGTTTCTCTTCCATACTTTTCAACAACAAAAACGTAAGGTTCCTTCCAAACGTAATGTTCTTCTTCCATACTTTTCAACAACGTAAGGTTCATTAACCATACGTTTCAAAATAACATAAAAAGTAAACTTTTCATCCATACGTTACGTTCATCAACGTAGGGTATGAACAGTGATTCCAGTACGTGCTAAAATTGATCTCGCGCTACAGTGATTCCAGAACGCGCTAAAATTGATCTCGGAATAAATGAAGTATAAAATCTCGTTATATAAAATAAATTCCTGCAAAATACTCAACGAAATAATTAGTAAATAATTAAGGGTATTTGTGAGCATCAAAATCATCATAAAGAGACAGAGTATTATTTAAAATAATCTCCCCCTTTAAAAAACATTATTTTGATTTGTTTAAAAACAATACATTGCTCAACAATACACATATCATTCCTATAGTTGTTTGTTAGGGTATGATGAGAGTTTTTATGTTATTATAGTCCCTGAATTGGTCATCGTCAATGTGTGTTCTTTGTTACTATTAAGTAAGAGTAGATATGGGATCTCAAGATATATTATGGTGCTCTTATTGATATGACCAAGGAAAAATATTGATCGGGTTCATTTTTTTCAAGAATATTGTTATAGGGTTTACCATTTTTGATATTGGGGAGTATGATTCCCCCTTGGGAATTTCACTGGAGGATAAACTATTTTTGTTAGACACCAATAGTTCATTGTATAACTCTATGTTTATATTGATTGATGTTCATGTATGGGAGGAAAAGTCTATGTGTTTAAAACCTTGATAGGTCTTAGAAAATGTGATTTGTTTTTCAGTTGGAATATACCCTTTAAATAGGTTGAAGTTGGTATAATGATTTGGAAGAATGATAATTATGGATGTAGTTTTCCCCATCAAAAAATAGGGAAGGGGATTCATGCATAAGTTATGATATATTCATGTTATGTGTATTTTTAAGGATGGAGTACCTCATGCAGCTACATACCATATTCTCACTTGAGGATGGATTCAAGACTACCTATATAGTTTTTGTAGCTATTTTATTTTCAACGTTAAAACACCATAAAGGTTGAGAATATGTAGAGATTCTAGTTTTCCTATGATAAATCCTTAGATCGTTTAGGAGTTTTAAAGTCATGATACCCTATAAAGGGTATAATGTTCATTAAATCCTAAATAATGACCTATCTTTTTAAATGCATTGCTTTTATCAGGATGGGACATTTACCCTTAGGATAGAATTTAGTGATATTCCAAGCCTAACTTGTTTTCTAGGACATTTAGTATTAATAAAATAAATATTATTAATACCCCTAAATGTGGACACCAATGTCTACAAATAGATCCCAAATTAACATTTTAACTTCATGTATGTTTCTAGAATGGTATATTTTTAGTAGGGGATGTATAGAATTAGTTTAGGTACCAGGACTCATGTTAGGATTGGTTAATACATATCCATTTTAAATTTAATTTTTTTTTTTATTACCATAACCCTTACACTATCCTCCCTTATAATGATAAAGGTACACACTTCTGGGATTTCTTGAGTTCATAGTCTAATTGAGATAGGTGATTGATGAAATCCAATCCATATATTATTATAGGTATAGATCAAGGTGTAACATTCTTGGATTATTGATATGGGGTGTCTGGTCATAAAGCTATGAAGATATACCATGATATAGAGTTCACTATTTTCAATTAAACATATGTTTGACTTATAAGTTGTTTCATCTTCTTGTTCTAGGAATCATTGTGGAATATGTTACGATTTTAAGTTAGAAGAAAATCGATTCTAGAGAGTTTGGGTAGATCTGTCTTTTTTTAAACATTGAGTGCTTATATTTTTCGACTACACAACATTTAGTATGATGAACACACACTATGTAACTGGATTATACATCTCAGGTTATAGATGATATCCACATGGTGTTTTTTCAATATTGTTATTTTTTAGGACCATTTTGATACATAACATATGATCTAACCATGTATATAGTAAAACATCCCTTATGGGGTATATGAACAGTATAGGTACACACCATGTTGGGTTATATGAAACAACTTGAGTTATGGTACAATACAAGGTATGCTTGTATCTTTGAAACTATATATTACAGGGACACCCCATGTAATTGGAATGTATACATTGAGTTAGGTTTAGGTACATTCCTAGAATGAGTATTTCTGAGTACATGACATGTAATCCTATTGAACCATTCTTTGGGTTAGGTGTTTTGTGTACTTATCAACTTGGAAATGGATTTGGAGAAATATATAGTCTATTTTTAGTATCCTTCGATGTATAATAAAAATGAGGGTTCCTTATAAAACCCATTTAATTTATGAGTTAAAACATTTGGGAATAATTTGAATTTTTTGTTTCCATAGTGGGATTCATTTGAGAACTGTGGTTTGGGTCGAGATTCCCAGAATTTTAATCCCTTTAAAATTTTAAATGGGTTACTGATCATGGATTAAAGAGTGTTTATGTTTTTTATGGAGTTATAAAGTGATTGTTTTAATGGAAAATAGGCAATTTTATGTCACATAGTGGGGGGTTTCAGTGGGTTTTTTGGCCATAGGTTCTTCCTTATGATAAATAACGATGTAAGAATTCAAAAGTCGGGAAGTTTGATGAATGTTTCAGTTAAGGGTGTGTATGTCTGTTTTGTGGGAGATAAAAGTCCTAGGATATATGTGTTTTGTTTAGGCATAAAAGCCACATAGCCATGGATCATTGTTGTGGGAAGACGATGAGGCACCTTGATCAAATATATATTATACAGTGGGTGTGTGTGTTGTGAGTTGGCATATAAGAAATAGTCTATGGGGAGGGTAGCCTGAGTATTTGGAGATCATGGGGAGACTAGGTATCAGCTTAGGATTAAAATAATTAATTACATCCCGATGCATCCCCTTTTATCTGGGTGTTATGATTGGAATGAATCATAGATATTTTAGACATGTAATTATCTAAAAAAAGGGTTAGGGATTTCACCAGAGTCCTAGATGTATCGTGATCCATGGGGGATACCTTAGGATGCACCCAAATGTATCTTAAATCATGGTACATATCTTATTTTTGTTCCCTGGTATAAAATATTGGTCGTTTTACCACAATTTCCCTAATTAATTAATTAGGGATCAAATACCTTTTTCTCATCCTCCCCCAAGATCAATCAACCTAGTACGTCCCCCCTCCCCCTTGTCCATTTATTCCATTGTTTTGGGTAGTGATTTGATGGGGTTTCATCATTTTTTTTGGTGATAATGTCTCCTATCTCGATCATCATTTTTTTAGTTTCCCCTCTAATTTGGTGAAAACTAGCTAGGGTTCTTGAGATGAATCCACTAAATCCTAGTGGAATCATCCCATTATGAAGGTGATTTGTGTATCTTCACTAGAGGTTATCCTAAGATGATGTTGACATGTGGTTTCATTCAATTTCGATGAAGTAAAATCATGATATAGATTTTTTATAGGGTTTTTTGTTAAATTAAATAAATTTTGTTATTTATCAGCTACATGTTTTCTAGTATTTTAAGCAGGTCACGTCGAGATTTTGTCACAAACTATCCATGAGGGATTGATTACTATTTTAGTGTGAAAAGTTCACCCCAAGAGTTATAATGTATTTATGATGATATAAATTGATTTACATGTTGATTGTAATTTTTTATATTTAAATTGGTTTCATAATTATAAATTATTATATATAATATGATTAATAATTACGGATTGAGTTAGGACCTCATTTGGTATTTTGAGGGTAATTTGGACTTGGATGAGCTTGGGAAGGTGTTTTAGTGCTACTTTAAAGGTAATAACTTAATATGAGGGAGGTGACTTTATTTTAGTCTCTTCATCATTTTGTGTTTATATGTTCATGTGTCATCATTATTATATTTATCTCAAGGCACCTATTCTAATTTTCACATAAGGTTGGGATGGTCTCCCTTATTTCTAATATTAAACATTGACTACATCTCATTTTAAATAGTTATTTTTTAGCACCAATGACTAACGAGTGCTTGTGGACCTCTTTTTGATTTCCTGGGGGATTAATTGGATTTTAGAGAGAAAAAATATTTTTCGATGAAAAATATAATTTTAAAAAAGGGGATGGATTTAAGATGTATTTTTAAAGGAATATGTGAATTTAAAAAGGGTATGGAAATAGTATTTCAAAATGGTAATATAGTTTTCTAATGATTTTTTTAACAAGATTTGACCAAGGTCCTATAATGAATAAGACTGAATTTGATTCATTTTGAAATGATTCAAAAAATTAGACATGATTGATATTTCAAAGGAAATATGAAGGGGATTGATTTATATGGTTGTGGTGTATTTTGACTCCTGTGAGTGATTCCCTATTTTCTAAATCATGAGTGATTTTGTATGTACTTCCTTGCAGTGACTTCCTTGTGAAATTCTTGTAACATAAAGTTTTATTTTATGGATGTTGGTCAATAGTGGATTATTTTGGTACCAAGTGGTGGGTTGATTAAGAAGGATGTGATAAAGCCATAGAGGTAAAGGATGAGTCTAAAGTATCATAGAATAAATTGAGGGAAGGTTTATTTAGAATGATGGGTTAGGACTGAGTGATAGAAATTTAATTGAGGAACCCATGTAGGGTTACCACACTATGATATGACCTAGGGGACCCATGTGTGATACCTGTATCATGTTACCCTATAACATTTTGATGAAAGATATGGGTATTGATGATAGTAGGTTTCACAATAGAAACTGAATCATTATGTGAGATTGTTATGGATACGATGATATGGGTAAGTCATTTACTAGATAAACTGATATTGATTCTATTACATGGGTTTTTTTATGTAAATCCCTCAATATATGTGTTATGTGAGGTGACTAGGTGGGATTATTTTTTCCATCATGTTTTGTATACATGAGGTGAATAGGAGGAAAACTATTCCATCCATGTATGTCCTAATGGATTTATAAGGTGGTTACACTAGAATCGACCTTCGTGTATATGTGGATTTACTAGGGTTATTACTCAATAATGGATTTCCAGGTCTATGTGGTATGCCTTGATAGTAACCAAGGTTGTATCCAATAAGTCAATATGAATTTTAAGGTTAGTCATCATGGATATGGCATACGGGTCTATAAGGAAAACACATGGTATTGGGGTTTGGGATTTGGGTATATATATATATTGATTGTGTGGTTACCATGGAATTGGATTTAAGACTAGTTCTAATATATTTCAAAGGATTATCAGGATTTACCACTTGATGATTTTTTGGATTTCATATGACTACTTTCTAGGAATTGGAATATATACAAGTTATGATAGGTAGTTTATCCTAATACACTTTGGAATCTTTATACTATGTGTTCACAGAAACTATGAAATGGGATGAATTAGGTATGTTTGTTTGGGAACTATATCTAGTTTATGAATTTTTTCCCCAAGTTTTTTGGTGTGACATATTTAGAGACACTTGTACATTGGATGAAACAAATATTTTTGGGGTTCACTATGGATCTATGGACACATGACAAACTGATGTTAAATTTTTTTCATTCTGAGTATTTTTTCTATGTGGGTGTCATACAGAATCTAGTAAAAAATTATATATATATATATATATATATATCTTTCACATCCAATTGATCATATAAACAATTAGTATTTTGAGGCAATGGGGTTTTTTATAGAGTCATTTGACACACCCCTTATCCATATACAAAAACGGGTTTTAATCTACATGGGTAGACCTTCTTGTGTACTCTTATAACACAATTACTTCTTATAGATGGATATATAGAATAGGTCTAACTGGTTATGGAGGCCAAGGATTCAGTATGACGATTATATGAGTTGGGTTGATGGTCCACATAATTTTTAATTCTATTTTAACATGTTTACTTACTAGTGTTCCTTTTTTATATACAATACCATGTTTATCTACTATAGATCGATTAGGTACTACTACATCGTGTAGATTGATTTATGACTTACTATTCAATACTATGGGTCTCTTTGGGAACCCTATTTTAGGTTTATGTGCTTTTGTGATTTCCATTATAAATCTGGGTTATTCCAAATAAAATAGATTAAGGTATGAGGTATTAAATCCATTATTGAGGTAATAGTCTCTCCATGACTACTAATATCCCTCTTAATTAGTTGATGTACTCTATAATATGATGAAGTACACTTGAGGTCATGTGGAGTCCTCATGTGGGAACCATTTGGGTGGTCTTGGACAAGGGTATTAAAAAGTGGAATCAGAGCATATTTCTTGATGTGAATGTTTTATATATAGGTATAAATAGGTTATAAAGACTCAAGAAGTAGTTTGAGTTCATTCCTAGATATAATGATAATGTTTTAAACCCATGTTTCAATGTGATATCCATTTTTGGGACTTGGATCTTTAGGATGAGGGTAGTGTTGGTTTGGACTGAAATCCTAAGTGGGGTGGATGAGACTTAGGATGTGTCATTCAACTTTATATTGGTCTACATAGATTTTCATAGATAATCATAGGGTCATGATTCAAGTATGATACACATTCCTATCAATTGTTTTGTTTTACATGCTTCCTCTTTAGAATCAATTATTAACTAAGGAAACATATGATTTTTTCAATGTTTTTAGAAAAATATTACAATAGTTGATTATGGTAATAGGTATTTGAGGTGTTTTATTAATTTACCATGATTGTGTTTTTTGGTCATCATAGGGAAATGATTTTATTTTATGGTATGTTTTTGAGAAAAAACTTAATTTTAAAAATAAAACTTCTGCATTGGCATGAATTTTGAATAAAATCTTATTTAAATAGTTGGTTTTACATTGAATGGATTATAGTGCTAGTGATTTGAAAATAGATTGGATTTTTTAGTTTTAAAGTAAATATAAAGAAATTAATTTGTAAATTGTATTTAAAAACGTATTTTTGTATCCAAATTGGTTTTTGTGAAAGTTTCTGTAAAATCCTAGTATTGGGTTTTGGTGATATTCTTAGATTCCAAGTGGTTTTTTATAAAATATAATGATTTTTGGAATGTTTAAAATGATTTTAATGAGGTTTTAGAAATTTAAAAGTATAATATGTGTAAGCTATATTACCAAGATTTTTATGTGGTTTAGTTGGGAATTAATTATATGAATGAGTTGTTTTCAAGGATTATAGTCCATGTTTTTTCTGACCACAATGTGTGATTGGTGGATGTGCACCATTTTTTGACATATGATGGAAAAATATTTTGGTACCTATGTGTAATGTGTTTTCATGGGTTTCTTGGATGGATTAACAAAACCCAAGGTGTTGGAGCGTGTATTTATATGGGGTACTATTAATATTTTTATAGAGTTACATGCGATGATTTAATGATATGGATGATTTTTTTGGGATAGTGTAGTCATATTTGAGTAGATGGATTCAAGGGTTGGACCCCTTAACATAGGTTTATTAATTTTTTGGGATGGAATTATTAGTCTGTGTTATATTTAAGAAATTCATATTTTTGTGGAAAATATTATATGACATATACCTTGTTTAGTAGAGTCTTATGATGTGATAAAATTTATGTTTAATATGAATCACTTATTGATACATTAGTGTTTTAAGATCGAATTGTGTGGTTGAGCACCGTTTTGGAAGATTGTGAATGATGTTTCATGTTATCTCTTGGGTGTTAAATGGGTGACCACTCCTAGTCATTAAACATGGTAATGGAGAGGATGTGGGTGGTAAATACTAGGTTTTTAGTTCAATGATTCTATTATAAGGATACTCTTTTGGTGGTTTGAATCTAATCAGACATGGGTGTATAAACCTCATATCAAAAGGTTCATAGGTACTATAAAATCTATTGATGGATGTTTGAGATGTTAGTTTGATATTAATGAGAAGTTAGTCTATTTTATTTTAAATCAGAAGCTATGTTGTATAGTTTTCATTTGTTAGTTATAGACTAAGTATAGTTCCACATGATCCATTGGTGAGTCGGATCAGAGGTGCATCAGTTCTCATAGAGAGATTATGGTGGTTGTATGCATTGGTTGGGGATCTAACTATGGATATTAAGTGGAAGTAAGTTTTTAACTATAGTGTGGGTGTTTAGAGAATTTTTATATTCCATTGAGAGTTAATGTGTAAAAACCATTAGGCATGGATTTAAATTAGTAGATAGAGTTGACAAGTTTTGATGAAAATATAAACTACAGAGTTCGAACTGTGATCCTTTTTGATATAGATGTGGTGAGGTGTAAACTACATCAAGAGGATTTTTTGGGATATAGTTAATGTGCTTCATGTACTAAATAATTTTTTAGAGGAATGATTTTGTATTTAGGTGTATTGTTTAATTTTGTTCAGGGGAGGAATTTTTAGTCTCTGAATATAGAGATGAGTGATTTGAGTGGGAATTGATGATTGAAAGAGGGCATGTATTATGGTTAAGGACTATTAGTTATTAATGGGGACAAGTATTGATATGATGGGGATACTATAAAACATAGTTTTATTTATGGGTTATAAATTTAAATAAGAATGTGAATTTATGGGTTTTTTTAGTGGGGTTTGTTTAAGAACTATGTTTGGGTCAACATTTGTAATGTCCCGACCCAGCTTACCATCGAACCGGTGGTCGTACCAGTGGGTCACATGGCCTCAAGCACATCTCCCCGTACACCAGAGGCTGCCGCCTCGCAGTGAGGGTCTCAGGAGATGATAGTGGGGAGAATATACCCTCATATCAGATTAACGCAGCGGTATTATCGGAGTAAATAACATTTAATAGCGGAAGAAGTAAGAAATTGAAAGACAACAGTGATAGACAGGTAATAATATCCATTTTATAGAAGGTGGAAAACGCCAGTTTACAATGCATGCATGTACATATGACTATACAGTTATAAAAGCAGTAAACAATAAAGAATTCTTTACAAACAATGAAAAAATAAATGGCAGCAAATCCCAACGGTGATTCCCTGAGCATCCCATGCAGCCGCTTGGTCCTTTGCTCCTACCTCCGCAGGTACAAATAGCATAGCACACAACCTAGGTCTTGCAAGCAAGAAGGTTTACTCGGGTACCCCAGTGCAATGGAGGACCGAGTAGGGTGTGAGATATAAATCTCAGTAGGCTGGCACCACCAGTGTCTAACCCAATCCAGACAGTGTATAATTATTAAACATTGAGTAGGTATGGAGAAATGAGTAACAAGAATTACAGAACTAAATAAGACCCGTCCAGGTTCCCAAGGGACACCTGACGGTTATACCTGCTTCGGCTCATTGCCGGTAAAGTAACCTCATCATTTCACCATATATATATATATATATAAGCATTTAGATCATAGCTGGTGTGGGGTAAGAATGCCTCTCACCCATTAATCGTGATTACCGGGCATGAGGTAAGAATGCCTCTCATACCTAAAGGTCAACTGGGAAGGGTTAAGAATGCCTCCCTTCCATAAATCGGGATTAGTGGGCATGAGGTAAGAATTCCTCTCATACCTAGATCAACTGGAAATGGGTAAGAATGTCTCCCTTCCATCACATTCATTCTACTGGAATGGGGTATAACTGCCTCCCATCCATACATGTAATCATCAACAGAAATCAACTGGAAAGGGGTAAGAATGCCTCCCTTCCAGACATGTAATCATCAACTGAAGTCAACTGGATAGGGGTAAGAATTCCTCCCTTCAAGACATGTACTATCACACTGGCATGGGGTATAACTGCCTCCCATAAAACCATGTATATGTCACACTCATCACTCTGGCATGGGGTATAACTTCCTCCCATCAAGACACGCAGTCATTCAGAGTAGATGGCATGGGGTATAAATGCCTCCCATCCATAACCATACACAATCATTATCAGAATTATAATACAATTAATAAGGCAGTACCTCTCATGAATTTCAAGTAAACATTCCACATTCACAATCAATCATATATCTTATTTCTATATAAGTTCCCATACACACGTTCATCACAATTATACATAAGGCAACTCCTCTCAAGTATCTATATCAAGTAATTAACATATTCAGTTTACTAACATAAGCTGTGCTTATTACGTTATCCCATGGAGTGGTCGTACCACCCTAATCCATTCATTTCTAGTTTAAAAATTTCATCTTGGAGGGTATTTTTATCATTTTTTAACCCCTTGACACCTTCTAGAGGGAAAATTTTCACATAGTCTTAAGTCATTCCACTAAGGTTACCATCTTACTCAATTTGCTAAACATGGAAAATTGTCCCATACACAAGTATCATAGCCATATCATTTTACTTGTCTCAAAAAGGAAAGTTCATGTACAAAGCATCAAAGAGGCACCACAACAATCCAGCAGGCAAGCATAAAAATTTTATCACTACTTTTTATCTTGAAGACAGTGCACCTCTGATTGAGGGGTTTTATTATTAAATCATGAGTTTAGTTACCAAGCAACCACTTTTATCTTATTCATATAATTATCACGATTTGCACAGAAGCATTTAATCAGAACAAAACTTGCATAATTAAAATGCTAAGGTAGTGCAATATTAAACTCACTATTACATTACTTAAATTTAAAGGTAAGGAGAGGGACACTACCTCAAGGTGGATCCATCCATCCAATCCAGCACTTCGCGCTTTCTAACTAAAGTTGACATTGCTGCTCCCCCACGAGGCATATGTGATTTCACATACGTATAAGGACACCTAGCCTCTATGCACACACTCCGAATGGCCATGAGCATGCGCAAGAGGATCCTTAAACATATGCTTATACACATAATCATGTCACCGCTCACCTACGCAAGCACTTTTTATATATGAAATGGGGACAACTATCCCCGTACGTGTATATTTGCTGCCATGCACAAATATACGCACACCGGGGGAACCCACATACATATAAATACATACCTATGCCTACGCAGGTGAGTCGCCTAAGCTCTAGCAAGGAGAATCCAACTACAAAGGTCCAAGGTGCTATCAATCAACCACTGCCAACCTTAAGACACAAAGATAATCAAATTTAGGTAAGGCAAAACTAACCCGCGACATTAAAGCCTTACCTCGGGTGTTGGCGACAACCCAAAAAAAAGATGAAACCACACCATGAGCTCTACGAACTGCCAACAACCATCTGGGGACTCATAAACATCAAAACACCAAAATCAACAAGTGAGAAACAAAGTAAGAGGTGAAAACATACCCCGAAACCAATCTGACGATCCAAAACCACCCGAACCGCTTTGGCTTTGGCGGCGGTTACCGGAACGCGCACCAAGTAGTCCCAATGGACCTACCGCACCAACCTAGAACAAAAGAAAACTGAAAATAGGATCAACCCCAAACCTAGCGCGCTCAGCTGAATCTCACCGGGTGACGGATAGTCCGAAATCTGATCGGAAAACAAGAGGATAGGGGGGAGAGAAACTTACCTCGACAATTCAGTGAAGAAACCTCAAAAAATCGGCCGGAGATCGAAGATCAAAGAGGGATCCGAGGAGGTGTCATGCGCGGCTCATGGGAGAGGAGGAAGGCACGTGGTGGGGGGTTCTGTCGAGTGAGGGTGAGAGAGAATTAGTTTAGGTTTTATTTATTTTGTTTTATTTTAAATTTAATCAAAAACCCAAAACACACCCAACCGCACGGTTTGCTGAACCGTGTGCAAACCGTGCGAAGTCTTCTGCCTCCAAGAAATCTCTCACACGGGCTATGCGCACAGTTTGGGAAACTGTGTGAAACCTGTGCGCAAGCCCATTTCTCTTAAAATAAGGCCGCACGGTTTATGTCGCACGGTTATCCAAACTGTTCGCCAACCGTGCGCCCTCTGCAGCCCTTTTTAAAAACGAGGGTCTGGCGCTTCTGAAACCTCTCAGGCCACCTGATAAACTTAACGGGCCTTCACCCATGCCCAAAAACATTAAAAGTGAGGGTTCCAACCTTCGGAACCTTGTTCCAAAGCCCGGTCTTTAAAATGATCGGTTCAGTAAACAAAAAAGTTCAAAATCCTTCGGTTTTTTTTCCGGTTCGAAACACGGGTCATTACAACCTTCCAACCTTAGAACTTCTCGTCCCCGAGAAGCCTTCGGGAACAACGTACACATCACCCCACCTACAAGGGTCCTGAAGCTTTGTTCAAACAATCACATTGCGTTTGCAAACGTCCAACACACCCTTAAGAATCCATTAAAAGCTACGGTGCTTAAGTCACCAAAACACGAGTCAACGCCCATTTCCCAATTGAAACACCAAGATGGCTCTTCGCGAGCCTATCTACCCAGAGACAAGAACTCGTCGTCACCACTCCAAGCATCCAGCTACAAGTACTTCCCACATTATATTTTTAAGGTTAAGAAACCAACTCCAAACTATGGTTCAGACCACCGTTGGAAGTAACTTTCAAAGCACTCCCCAAGCGTTCCCACGACGCTCCTAGCGTGATTTTAAACAAATCAAAAAGTCAATTCCCCATCGACCTCAAGGCCCAGGTTGATCTGGTTGTTCATATTAGGCATCGGCCGACACAAACCGCACTCGCCTCTACTTGACGATGTGCTAAATAACGGTATGTCACCGACCGCAGACATTAAACAAGGACACCGAGTCAAGCCATCTCCGGTTGACTATTTACAGGAACGCTCGGCCTAAACGGCTGATGTACTTCGAACAGAACCACAACGCCTTTCTCCAAGGCACCATACGTTTAGCATAAACATGTTCACCGAATCCTACACCCAACTTCTGATGATGTTTCCAAGACAAAACCATACAAGAAACCACGCATCCCACATGCAACTACAAAAGAGAACTACCTGAACAAGCCCAGCGTCTTTTAAGCATTAGCGCGGATAAGACCGACACTCTCTTAGTGAATCTAGAATGAGGAAAAGATAGGGGACATGCTCATTGCTAAACAGAATACACTAAGTGGTTTGAACAGATTCCATTTAATCATACCAGACTACTGGGAAGGAAGAACAGTCGAACCTCAACTGGTCGACTTCAAAGAAGGAACTCGGCTTCACCTGCCGACATATCCACATGATTTGAAACACGCATGCCTTAAGGCATTCAAACACGACAAAACAATTCTAGAAGGAATTCCAGGTACTATCTCTTTTACTTGGAAGGACACATTTACCAGATTCGACGCGACTCGCTCCCAACCTTAGGAGGGTCCTAGTCGTCGAAGAGAAGGAAGATAAAATAGCCGAGCACAAGCGCGCTAGTATACAAACACTGAAAATGATCGTGCGATGCCCCTCCTCCATAATCACATCACCAAAAAAATAAAGAAGATTGAAAACAAGGAAACTAGTGTGTGAAAACACACGAGTCATTTGAAATCCATCCCGAACATTGGGACGAAACCATTATTTAGTGTCGGTCCACATTACTAAGGAGATGACCCAAAGCCTCAATGAAAGTCAAAAACCAATGACCACCAATCCGAACAAGGGTGTCCTTAGAAAATCAAGAGTCCAACAAGGGACAACGGCACCCAAATGGAACCTCACGTGAGAAAACTCATGGTAAAATCAAGGAATTTAAATGCTAAGGGTGATATCGACCATGGGCTAGCCCCTTACGAAGATCAAACATCGACCCTAACACTGGGTCACGCGAAACAAGGTCGCTAGGCTCAAAATCCAAACACCAAGCCACCGCTAAAGAAAACAAATCCTACAGAAACACCTACGGTCCTGTTCCAAGGCAACTCAATGAGAAATTCAAAACTACCCCTTACACTAGGGTTTCAACACACCACTACAAGTTCCATTACCAAGCCCTTAACATTTTATCTCATTTAAACTTTAACCATCTAAAATTTTCAACTGCAGAATAAGGTAAACAATCTTGTTTCACAAAAACATCCTTTTAAAAACAATAACATCCAAAGACATCCCATCTTTATCAATCAAAAGAGCAAAATAAAATCATCTAATCAAAAGGGTGACCTACGAGGTTCCCATTTTATCCATATTGGGTTCTTCAAAAAGCAACCCCAAAGCAATTAGTCAATTCCTCTTAAAATTCAAACACCCCAACTATTTTTCTCATACAACACTTTCCAACTGACCTACTCGGGTCCAGTTGCACTCACACATTCACCAAAACGTTTCAAATTAAAACCAAACAATTATTACATTTAAAACCATTTCAAGATACCTCAAGGCCATTTCATTTAACATGGGTTGTCATTTCCCAATTCAGGAAGTGCCCATACACTTCATGGATTGAAAATTGACTCCCCTTTTTATCAAAACCAGATTCCTTTAGCATTTTAAACTTAGAAACCTTTCATAGTAGTTCTAATACACGGGTTACCTTTTCCCAGTTATAAAGCACCCATACACCTTACATCTGAAAACTGGCTCCCGTCATAATCACAACCAATAGATATTACTCATGCCATAAATTACCTATGTAAAACAAAGCATGTCACTATAAGCAGCTAACTCTGAGGCATGTTATAGAAAAGAAGCACGACACATAAGCAAGAAAGGCAACATGGCATACTATCACTGAAACATGCTATCTAAATAGACATGCTAATAAATACAAGGCATGGCATGCAATCAAGGAACACAATTCGAATCAACAAGAAATCTAAAATGTAACTACATGGAATGGCACTATGCATGGAATGTTAATCCTTATGTGCTTATAATGATGCATGAAATTCATTTTCCGGGCCATATCAGGCCAAGGGTAAAATTCAAGGAATTTCATAAACCATAAGCAGCAGAAAATACAATAGTCACTCAAGGTGAAATCATCTCAACGGTAATAGAAAACAACATGAACAACAATTCCCAGCCCTGGCCACTTGGTCATTTCCCGTACGCGGGGTGGTCAGTCCCAAGAACAGCTATTATCCAAGCACCGAAACTTTCCTAATCTCCTGTCTACCAATCCAAAATAGTACAGAAAAAGAAAAGAAACACCTATGACACCACTTTGTAACGTCCCAGCCCGGCTTACCATCGAACCGGTGGCCGTACCGGTGGGTCACATGGCTTTAAGAACGCCTCCCCATACGCCAGAGGCTATCGACTAGCAGTGAGGGTCTCGGGAGATGGTAGTGGGGAGACTATACCCTCATATCAGAGTAACGCAGCGGTATTATCAGAGTAAATAAGATTCAATAGAGGAAGCAGTAAGCAATTGAAAGACAGCAGTGATAGACAGGTAATAATATCGATTTTATAGAAGGCGAGAAATGCCAGTTTACAATGCATGCATGTACATATGACAATACAGTTATGAAAGAAGTAAACAATACAGCATGCTTTACAAACAATGCAAAAAAGAAAAGACAACAAATCCCAATGGTGATTCCCTAAGCATCCCAAGCTCTTGCATGGTCCTTTACTCCTACCTCCATAGGTACAAACAGCACAACACACAACCTAGGTCCTTCAAGCAAGAAGGTCTACTTGGGTACCCCAGTGCAATGGCGGCACGAGTAGGGTGTGAGATATAAATCTCAGTAGGTCAGCACCATCGGTGTCTAACCCAATCCAGACAGTGTATAATAATTAAACAGTGAGCAGGTATAGATAAATGAGTAACCATAATTACAGAAGTAAATAACACTCGTCCAGGTTCCCAAGGGACACCTAATGGTTATACCTGCTTTGGCTCATTGCCGGTAAAGTAAACTCATCATGTCACCACATGTATATGTATACATATATAGAAGCATTTAGATCATAGGTGGTGTGGGGTAAAAATTCCTCTCACCCATTAATAATGATTAGCGGGCACGAGGTAAGAATGCCTCTCATCCCTAAAGGTCAACTGGAAAGGGGTAAGAATGCCTCCCTTCCATAAATCGGGATTAGTGGGCACGAGGTAAGAATGCCACTCGTCCCAAGATCAACTGGCAAGGGGTAAAAATGTATCCCTTCCATCACATTCATTCTACTGGCTTGGGGTGTAACACCCCAAGCTTCTACGGTATGTTTCCCTTTGAATAATGCAATAGATTGTGTTGTACGAAACACTGAGTTCTAACACACCACAACCAATCAAACTAGCCGTTATGAATAGTAATACCCACTTTTTGAAATTTATAAATTTTATTTTTGAAAATGGTTCTCATTTTTGGATTTGGAATATCGAAATTATACTAGGGTGAATTTTTGGTATTTTTCTAAAAAACTTCATTTTTGATGAATAGTGAAACCACTAAGTGGTAGTTAAAAAACTGAATTTCTCATAAAACTTATTTTTACCGCTTCTGTGAGTCGAATTTCGAAAATTTGAGAGAAACGGTTAATATAAAAGAGTAAAATGTGGTTCAATGAGATGAAAATAATTTTTGGTGAATATTAACTTTTAACTTTTATTTACCACGGTTAAAAGTAAATAGGGTAATTAATGGTAAAAATGATATTAATATTACCCTAACACATGTTCTAATTCTATTGGACAAGTGTATCTCGACCAAAAACAACCTTAGGAATAAAATATTATCATTTAGGTCCACTTGGATTAGATTAGGACATTTATTATTATTTAATTCAAAGAAGAGTTAAAAGAGTTAAAATCAAAGTTTATTTACTAAAACATTTTTAATATAGGGTTACACATAAGATAAATTCAATTATAAATATTAATTAGAAATATAAAATTATTTCCTACATAATGAGATTTTATTTATTATTTTTAAACATTAAATTATTTAATTTATTTATGACATAATGATGATGCAGTAATTACCATAATAGTGAACAATTAAAATAATTGATATTATAAATAACCAAATAAATAGAATATGAGACTTTTTATGAATTAAACTAATTTTATAGGTTAATATGACATGTTAGGATTGATTTAATTAACTTTTTTCGAAGTAATCATTCTGTTATGATTTTCAAAAAAATCAATTTTCCAAATCGTGTCAAAATTGACATAAAAGAGTTTTTAAAACAAATATTATATTATTAATTGATATTCAATTCCTAAAAATCTAAGGTTCGGCCAAGAGACATATATAATGATAGATGTATCATTAATTGACCACTTGGGGGTCGGTTGGAGGTATATAGTAAGTTTATTAACTATATAATATAAAAATACAAAGTGACATGGTAAGTGTCAAACTAATTAACTAAGAGTTAAAACTAAAAGATAAGGTTAATATAATGACCCAAACCTGTCTAAATTCTATTGGTTGAGTGGTTTTGGACCCATACCTACCTAAAACTTTAAATAATCCACTTTGGATCCATTAGAAACCAAATATGAATTTATTATAAAATAATATTTCTAGCTTTTCCAAAGGTGCCTCTCCTCCCCCTTATAAAAGGACACCACTTCTAACCAATTCTTCACACCTTCAAAGCCTTTTGGTTCGGCCAAAACCTGCCCAAATACTCTCTCAACTTCCCTCAATTCAACCTAGAGGCCTTATTTGGATCATAAAGCCAACCTAAGAAGTCCTTTTGATCAAATCAAAAGGAAGAACCCGAAGAAGAGGTAATGTTTTCACCACCCTCTTTCAAGTTCCTTTCTTCTTCAACATCTTCATTCTTTGTTATTCCCATTCTAAAATAATAAATCTAGTATATTATATATAATTTGATGTTATTATAAATATAGTACAACCGTATTCAGTATTTTATCCATCCTTTGAATGACATGTCACCATACGTGCGTACGTACGGCTTACCGTCTCCACGTTGTGGTGTAATTGTTATTCAATAAATTATTATTTGGATGGGTATAATAATGATTTTTAATTCATGTAAATATTAAATATAACATTATAATTATTCTTTATATATGATATACCATCCAATTATATATTATTTTAATATCAAAAGAATGATATTGTCGCTCGTGCGTACGTACGGACTACCGTCTCCACGAACGCGATGAGATTCATTCCCCATCATATCCATTCAAGTCTAATTCTCATTTGATGATTAATAATAGTATCTAAGGGCTTGATATCATTTTGGATATGAATAAGATACAAACTATCCCTAACAAACGCATCTTACGTAATAAAACATATAAAAGAAAACGAGTAAGTTAACACCCGAAACAACGATAATACTAAGATATTACTAACAAATCAATGTTAAGAGATCATATATGATATCATATTAATGTATATGATTTTTGTATAATTTAATAAAAATTATTTCACCATTATAAAAGAGGTTAACCTACCCTCAACCAAGGAAAAGTACAAGGTAAGGGGTTTTCATCTCACTCCTTATTCCCGTGAGATTCATGCCATATTGCCACTATTACCTTTTGTGTGATGTATGTACTGTCCATAATTATATTATTTGTGTAATACACTTTAATTTATGTGTATTTACATATTAATTGTATGATACCTCTTTAAATGGGTGTATGTTTTGTATGTTACCAAATTGTTAAGGGTTAATTTCACAATCTCTTTATTATCCGAGGTTGTTTTTACGTAAGTATCTACTGGGACCTCTTTATCATCCACATCCATGTTTCTTAAAAATGTATTTCAAAACATTATTACTATTTTACAGATTAGGTTTTAAAGTCATTTATACCCTTGTTTGACTTTTTATAATAAGTTTATAAAGGAATCTTTTCATCGTTTTCCAAACAAGATCCTTTTTAACCTTTTTGACAGAATTAAGGTAAGAATGTATTTTTAACTTATACGACGGGTGTGGCTATTTTCTGCCATTATAAAATCTTAGAAGCTTCCCTTACAATCTTATAATGATATTTTCAAGGTAAATGTTTTATTTTATAATTATGTTACTATTAAATGATTTCAAAAAATAGATATTTCTCTCAAATAGTTTTGATTTCATCTATGTCAACATCCTTTGATGGATTTTAAGCTTATTTGAAGTTGATTTATTATGATACAAAACTTCCATATTGTATTGAAGATTTTGTGATATGTTTGACTGTGGATGTGTTATTTTTATACCATTCATGGTTTATGGTGAAAGTATTGACATTTCATATTCTAGTTTTAATACGAATGTTTATGTTATATTTCAACCTCTTCTTAAGATAAATGTGTTGGACTAGTACGTTCCAGGTTGGGGACCGGTAAAAGTTAGCCCTCTGGGTTGGGGTCCAATTATAGCAGACCCTCCGGGTTGGTGTCCGGTTATAAGAGGCACTCTGGGTTGGTGTCCGATTATTAGAGGCACTCCGGGTTGGTGTCCGGTTATTATAGGCACTCCGGGATGGTGTCCGGTTATTAGAGGCACTCCGGGTTCATGTCTGGTTATTAGAGGAACTCCGGGTTGGAGTTCGGTTACAGAGGCTCTCCGCATTGGGTTCCGGTTAAATTTATCCCCTAGGTCTTGGAACAAGGCCTTGACACAAAAATTAAAGTTCGGCATTATGCATTCAATCATTATGAAAGTGGTTAGTGATATTGCTTATGATTGTTAGACTAGTAGAATATCCATGTGAATAAGTAAATGGAATTACTTCATTTTATTTTTTCCACATTATGTTTAAGTTCAAGTTTAAAAGGCTTTTGTTTTAGTTATACATTTCCTTAAATGTTTATGATTATTTATGAAAGTTTCCACTGTATTGTTATCCTTACTGGGCATTTAAGCTCACCCCTTTTCTATGTTTTATTTTTCCCAGGATGTGAAGAAGTAATTTATGAATGACCTACAGGGATAGTATGAGGGGATAAGAGTTTGGACTTTGGAGACTATATTGTTGTAGTTTTCATTTTATGATGTAATGTAAACTTTATTAATTTATCTAGTTATTACAATGCTACTAAACTAATCGGTCTTTCGAGACTTGATCTTTCTTGTGATCATGCCAATGTTATGTAATAATGCACTGACTCTGGGTATCTAGGGTCGGGGCGTTACAGTTGGTATCAGAGGAAGTTTAGTACAAACCTTGGAAGCTAGATTTAGATAAACTCTGATTAGAGAACATAGATTTAAGATGGACTTTGAGGATTAGTATAGAAGAACTTCCTAGAATTTTGGTATTGTAGATATTTTGTGAGTTTTATGAGAAATACATCCCTATCTAGATACGAGCAGGTAGAGGAGGCTCTGACATAGATTTAACTAGGGGTAAAACCCGAAAACACCGCTTTGAGATAGACTCGAACGGGAACTGGTGTACGACAACGGGCCTTGCTGCACTCTTGGTTATGACACTCACAGGGGATATGATTAGGATAACTCTCATTTTCTTTACAAATCATTATGAAGGGTTTATGAGTATATAATTCCTCAAAGAAAACATTTTTATGATTATGGATTATATCCATAAATAGATCAATTTATGTTAAGTGTTTTATAAGTATGGAATTATGTATTTCGATTCATAAACTGATGTAGTTTATGCCATTGTTTAGAAATGGCACCTAGTGGAAGAAATGGAAACCGTATCAATACACACACTCCATGTAGGTATTTCTATCCTGCTCAAGATAATTATAGTGGAGCTAGTGATGCAACTGGTGCTGATCAACTAATCACCATACTAGGACAACTCACTCAGGTTATGAATAATAACCTTACCCGTATGGAGCACCCTGATCCACAGCATGGAGGATCAATTTTAGATCGCTTCATGAGGCAGAAACCACCAACATTCAATGGGAGTACAAATCCATTAGTAGCTGAACAATGGATAAGTTCCCTAGAGAAAATATTTCAGGCTTTGGGAAGTAGTGAAAGGGAAAAAGTTATCATGGTAGTTTACCGCCTCACTGGAGATGCTGATCAATGGTGTTCATTGATTCAAAACATGAAGGAAGATGATGAAGTATCAAATATGGAATGTAGAGAGTTCAAAGATTTGTTTTTAGAAAAATACTTTCCTCGTGACCATCGAGCAAATATGGAAAGGCAATTTCTGAGTATGAGACAAAAGGAGGATGAGAATGTCGTAGAGTATGAGGCTAACTTTACAAGGTTAGAAATGTATGCTGGAGATTATATATGTAACCCAAGAAGTAATATTGATCGTTTATTTGATGGGTTAAAACCATTTCTCCGTCGAGCATTAGTCTCACAATCCTTCTCATCGTACGAAGACATTCTCTCATGTGCTATTAAGACAGAAAAGGAATTCTCTAAGTCTTATGACTTTAAAGAAAAGAAAGAGAAGAAGAGATATGCTAATCAATATGGGAATGGAAATAAGGGGAAGAATGGAATAGTTGAATATCCAACCTGCAGTAAATGTGGGAAGAAACACCCTGGTACTTTCTTAAAAGGAATGGGAGTTTGTTACAAGTGTGGTGAAAAAGGACACCAAGCTCGTGATTGCAAGGGGAAGAAGGAAGCTACCGATGTCCAATGCTACAATTGCAGGGAGATGGGACATTATGCAAATGAATGTCCTAACCGTTAGGGGAACATACCTCAGAAAATGCCAAGGGATCATGGCCAAGCTTATGATATCAGTATTGCTGAGGTAGAAGCTCTAAAAGATGTGGTGGCAGGTAATTTAATGGTTTCCTCAAGTATAGAAAATGCATTATTTGATTCTGGATCATTGCATTGTTTCATATCTTCCCAGTTTGCTAATAAAATTAGATATTTGCAATTTGATTTAACAAGGGAGTTGTCAGTTAAAACTCCTAAGGGAAGTATCATTGGAAAAATGTTTTATGAATCAGTCCCCATTAGAGAACATAAATGTTTTTTATCTGCTGATATCATCGTCATACCTATGATTGAGTTTGATATAATCCTCGGTATGGATTGGATTTCGGACCATGATGCGAAGATTTATTGTAAGAAGAAGGAGGTTATGATTTTTGATGATGATGATAAGGACCACCTTATCTTTAGAGAAGAATCGTCACCACCTAATTCTTATCTAGATCCACCCCCAATAGCTCAACTAAATTCAATTATTGGGGAGGAAGAGAATGAAATTACAGTGGGTGAGGAAAGGAATGTTAAAATAGAGGATGTGCCTATTGTGAAAGAATGTGTAGATGTGTTTCCAGATGATTTACCTAGACATCCTCCAGAACGAGAAGTTGAGTTTTTCATTGATTTAATTCTTGGATCAAGGCCTATATCGAAGACCCCTTATAGAATGGACACTGTATAATTAGTTGAACTGAAGAAAAAACTAGAGGAATTGAGTAATAAGGGATGTATTCGCCCTAGTGTTTCTCCATGGGGATCCCCTGTTCTTTTTGTTTAAAAAAAGATGGATCTATGAGGTTATGTATCGACTACTGGGGGATCAATGCTATAACAATAAAGAACAAGTATCCCCTACCACACATTGATGATTTATTTGACCAACTGCATGGAGCTCAATACTTTTCAAATATTTTCCTTCGATCTAGATACCATCAGTTGTGTGTGAAGAAAGAAGACATTCTGAAGACAGTATTTCGAACCAGGTACGGGAATTACGAGTTTACAGTAATGCCTTTTGGATTGACTAATGAACCCTCTGTATTCATGGATCTGATGAATAGAGTTTTCAAGGAATATCTCGATGAATTTGTGGTGGTATTTATTTATGATATCTTGGTATACTCCAAAATCTATGAAGATCATGAAAATCACTTGCGCATTATCCTGAAGACTCTGAGAAGACATGAATTATATGGGAAGTTTAGCAAATGTGAATTCTAGATTCTAGAGATTTCTTTTCTTAGCCATATTTTCTCTAAAGATGGAATCTCTATTGATCCTTATAAGACCAAGGAAATCCAAGAATGGCCTACACCGACGAGTATAACTATGGTACGTAGTTTTATTGGTTTAGCAGGCTATTATCGACGTTTCGTCCAGAATTTTGCCTGGTTGGCTAACCCAATAACAAAGCTGACACGTAAAGGGGTTAAATTTGTTTGGACAAAAGAGTACGAAGAATTTTTCAAAGAACTGAAGAGAAGATTAGTCAATGCTCTTATATTGACTCTACCATCAGGTAATGATGGCTTCGTTATTTATAGTGATGCATCGAAGAAAGGACTTGGTTGTGTCCTTATGCAGAATAATAGGGTTATTGGCTATGCATCACGACAGTTGAAAATTCATGGACAAAACTATCCTACTCATGATCTCGAGTTAGAATCTATGATCTTTTCTTTGAAGATATGGAGGCACTACCTCTATGGTGAAAAATGTGATATTTATACCCGTGGAAAGCAAACAAGGTGGCAGATGATTTGAGAAAAAAAGATCATGGAGTTTTGAACAATATTAGAATTGAAAGGGATCCAATTTTCATGGATCTAGTGAAGATGGACATGGGAATAACTAGGGAAGGTGAAACATCAATTATTTTTCAAATGGTTGCCAAACCATCTTTACTAGAAAGGATTAAGAGTTCTCAGATCGATGATGAAGAATTTCAAAAGAAGATTAAAAATGTGAATGATGGGAGATTGAGAGACTTTGTGTTTGAAGAAGGAATTTTGAAATTCAGGAAGAGACTTTGTGTTCCTGATATACCGTATCTAAAAAGGGAATTGCTGGATGATGCTCATAGTTCCAATTTCTCTATACACCTTGGGAGCACCAAAATGTATAGAGATTTGAAGGAACATTTTTGGTGGGACAACATAAAGAGGGAGATTTATGATTTTGTGTCAAGATGTATGATTTTTCAACAAGTGAAAGATGGAAGGCAAAAACCTGGTGGAGTATTGCAACCTCTTCCCATACCTGAGTGGAAATGGGATCATATCATGATGGACTTTGTCATGGGACTACCAAAGACTCTTAGAAGGAACGATGCAATATGGGTTATTATAGATCGTCTTACCAAATCAGCACATTTTCTTGATATAAGAGAAGATCTACCACTAGAACGTCTAGCAAGACTATATATTGATGAAGTTGTGAGACTCATGGAGTACCCCTATCGATTGTTTCTGATCATGATCCCCATTTTACTTCAAGATTCTGGAAAAGTATTCAGAAATCCTTGGATACTGAACTTCATTTGAGCACTGCCTACCACCCTCAAACAGATGGACAATCAGAATGAACTATTCAAACCTTAGAAGACATGTTGATATCATACTCACTTGACTTTCAGGGTATGTGGGATCAATATTTACCTCTGGTAGAATTTTCCCATAACAATAGCTTCCATTCGAGTATTCAGATGGCACCATATGAAGCGTTATACGTAAAGAGATGTCGCACACCAACCTGTTGGGATGACGTTGGTGAAATAAAACTTGTAGGCCCAGAACAGGTGTAGGAAACGATGGAAAAGGTGAAGGTAATCCAAAACCATATCAAAGAAGCTCAATGTAGGTAGAAGAGCTATGCCGATAATCGAAGGAAGGATTTGGAATTTCAAGTCGGTGATCATGTTTTCCTGAAGGTATCTCCATGGAAGGGAGTCATGCATTTTGGTAAGAAAGGTAAATTGAGTCCCAAGTACATCGGACCTTTCGAAATTCTAGAATGAATTGGGGATGTATCTTACCGATTGGCAATGCCTCCAAGTCTCTCCAAAGTTCACGATGTGTTCCACGTATATCTGTTGAGGAAATACATGCATGACCCAATGCATGTACTCATCTATGAGGAATTAGAACTAGAACCCGATCTGTCTTATTGCGAAGAGCTCGTCAAGATTCTTGATACGAGAGAACAAGTACTGAGAAACTGGACTACTCGTCTGGTAAAAGTCTTGTGGAGAATCCATAAGATGGAAGAGGCAACGTGGGAACCAGATGAACTTATGATGAAAAACCACCCGAGTCTTTTCATGTGGTAGTATTATAGAAATTTTTAGGATGAAATTATATGAAGGATATGAGAATGTAACACCCCAAGATTCTACGGTATGCTTCTCTTTGAATAATGTAATAGCGTGTGTTGTACGCAACATCGAGTTCTAACACCACAACCAATAAAACTAGCCGTTATAAATAATAATACCCACTTTTTGAAATTTATAAATTTTTCTTTTTCAAAATGGAACTCTTTTTTGGATTTCGAATATCGAAATTTTCCTAGGGTGAATTTTTGGTATTTTTCTGAAAAACATCATTTTTTGATGAATAGTGAAACCACTTAGTGGTAGTTAAAAAAACAGAATTTTTCATAAAACTTAATTTTACCACTTCTGTGAGTGGAATTTTGAAAATACGATAGACACGGTTAATATCAACGATTAAAATGTGGTTCAATGAGATGAAAATAATTTCTGTTGAATAGTAACTTTTTACTTTTATTTACCACGGTTAAAAGTAAATAGGGTAATTAAGGGTAAAAATGATATTAATATTACCCTAACACATGTCCTAATTATATTGGACAAGTTTATATCTACCAAAGACAACCTTAGGAATAAAACATTATCATTTAGGTCCACTTGGATTAGATTAGGACATTTATTATTATTTAAATCAAAGAAGAGTTAAAAGAGTTAAAATCAAAGATTAGTTACTAAAACATTTTTAATACATGGTTACACATAAGATAAATTCAATTATAAATATTCATTAGAAACCTAAAAATATTTCCTACATAATGATATTTTATTTATAGTTTTTAGACATTAAATAATTTAATTTATTTATGACACAATGATGATGCAGTGATTACCATAATAGTGAAAAATTAAAATAATTGATATTATAAATACCCAAATAAATATAATTTGAGACTTTTTATGAATTAAACTAATTTTATCTGTTAATAGGACATGTTGTGATTTATTTAATTAACTTTTTTCGAAGTAATCATTCTGTTATGATTTTCATAAAAATCAATTTTTCAAATAGTGTCAAAATTGACATAAAAGAGTTTTTAAAACAAATATTATATTATTAATTGATATTCGATTCCTAAAAATCTAAGGTTCTGCCAACAGACATATATCATGATAGTAGTATCATTAATGGACCACTTTGGGGTCTCTTGGAGGTATATAGTAAGTTTATTAACTATATAATATAAAAATACAAAGTGACATGGTAAGTGTCAAACTAATTAACTAAGAGTTAAAACTAAAAGATAAGGTTAATATAATGACCCAAACCTGTATAAATTCTATTAGTTGAGTTTTTTTTGACCCATACCCACCTTAAACTTTAAATAATCCACTTTGGAGCCATTATAAACCTAATATGAATTTATTATAAAATAATATTTCTAGCTTTTCCAAAGGTTCCCCTCCTCCCCCTTATAAAAGGACACCACTTCTAACCAATTCTTCACACCTTCAAAGCCTTTTTGTTCGGCCAACCCCTACCCAAATACTCTATCAACTTCCCTCACTTAAACCTAGAGGCCTTAGTTTTATCATAAATCCAACCTAAGAAGTCCTTTTGATAAAATCAAAAGGAAGAACCCGAAGAAGAGGTAATGTTTTCACCACCCTCTTTCAAGTTCCTTTCTTCTTCAACTTCTTATTTCTTTGTTATTCCCATTCTAAAATAATAACTCTAGTATATTATATATATTGTGATGTTATTATAAATATGTTACAGCCATATTCATCATTTTATCCATCCTTTGAATGACATGTCACCATATGTGCGTATGTATGGCTTACCGTCTCCACGTCGTGGTGTAATTGTTATTCAATAAATTATTATTTGGATGGGTATAATAATGATGCGTAATTCATGTAAATAATAAATATAACATGATAATGATTCTTTATATATGATATACCATCCAATTATATATTATTTTAATATCAGAAGAATGATATTGTCGCTCGTGCGTACGTACGGACTACCGTCTCCACGAACGCGTTGAGATTCATTCCCCATCATATCCATTCAAGTATAATTATCATTTGATGATTAATAATAGTATCTAAAGACTTGATATCATTCTGGATATGAATAATATACAACCTATCCATGACAAACACGTCTTACATAACAAAACATATAAAATAAAACGAGTAAGTTGACACCCGAAACAACGATAATACTAAGATATTATTAACAAATCATTGTTAAAAGATCATATATGATATCATATTAATGTATATGATTATTTTATAATTTAATAAAAATTATTTCACCATTATACATGAGGTTATCCTACCCTCAACCAAATAAAATTACAAGGTAAGCAGTTTTCATCTCACTCCTTATTCCCGTGAGATTCATGCCATATTGCCACTATTACCTTTTGTGTGATGTATGTACTGTCCATAAATATATTCTCTATGTAATACACTTTAATTTATGTGTATTTACATATTCATTGTATGATACCTCTTTCAAGGGGTGTATGTTTTGTAGGTTTCCAAATTGGTAAGGGTTAATTTCACAATCTCTTTATTATCCGAGGTTGTTTTTACGTAAGTATCTACTGGGACCTCTTTACCATCCACATCCATGTTTCTTAAAAATGTATTTCAAAACATTATTACTATCTTACAGAATATGGGTTAAGGTCATTTATACCCTTGTTTGAATTTTTATAATATGTTTATAAAGGAATGTTTTCGTCGTTTTCCAAACAAGGTCCTTGTTAACCTTTTTGATAGAATTAATGTAAGAATGTCTTTTTAACTTATACGGCGGGTGTGGCTATTTTCCATTGTTATAAAATCTTATAAGCTTCTCTGAAAAGCTTATAATGGTATTTTCAAATTAAATGTTTTATTTTATAATTATGTTACTTTTAAATGATTTCAAAAAATAGATATTTCTCTCAAATAGTTTTGATTTCATCTATGTCAACATCCTTTGACGGATTTTAAGCTTATTTGAAGTTGAATTTTTATGATACAAAACATCCATATTGTATTGAATATTTTGTTATATTTTTTACTATGGATGTGTTATTTTGATACCATTTATGGTTTTTGGTGAATGTATTGACATTTCATATGCTAGTTTTAATACTAATGTTTATGTTATATTTCAACCTCTTCTTAAGATGAATGTGTTGGACTAGTATGTTCTTGGTTGGGGACCGGTAAAATTAAGCCCTCTGAGTTGGGGTACGGTTATAGCAGACCCTCCGGGTTGGTGTCCGGTTATTAGAGGCACTCCGGGTTGTTGTCCGGTTATTAGAGGCACTCCGGGTTCGTGTCCGGTTATTAGAGGCACTCCGGGTTGGTGTTCGGTTATTAGAGGCACTCTGGGTTGGTGTCCGGTTATTAGAGGAACTCCGGGTTCGTGTCCGGTTATTAAAGGCACTCCGGGTTGGTGTACAGTTATTAGAGGAACTCCGGGTTAGAGTCTGGTTACAGAGGCTCTCTGGGTTGGGTTTTGGTTACAGTTATCCTTTAGGTCTTGGCACGAGGCCTTGACATAGAAATTAAAGTTCAGCATTATGCATTCCATCATTATGAAAGTGGTTAGTGATATTTCTTGTGATTATTAGACTAGTAGAATATCCATGTGAATAAGTAAATGGCATTACTTCATTTTATTTTTTCCATATTATGCTGAAGTTCAAGTTTAAAAGGCTTTTGTTTTAGTTATACATTCCCTTAAATGTTTATGTTTATTTATGAAAGTTTCCACTGTATTGTTATCCTTAATGTGCATTTGAGCTCACCCCTTTTCTATGTTTTATTTTTCCCAATATGTGAAGAAGTAATTTATGAATGACCTGCATGGATAGTATGAGGGGATAAGAGTGTGGACTATGGAGACTATATTGTTGTAGTTTTCATTTTATGATGAAATGTAAACATTATTAATGTATCTAGTTATTCCAAGGCTACTAAACTAATTGGTCTTTCGAGACTTGATCATTCTTGTGATCATGCCAATGTTATGTAATAATGCACCGACTCTGGGTATCTAGGGTTGGGGCGTTACATGGGGTATAACTACCTCCCATCCAGACATGTAATCATCAACAGAAATCAACTGGAAAGGGGTAAGAATGCCTCCCTTCCAGACATATAATCATCAACTGAAGTCAACTGACAAGGGGTAAGAATGCCTCCCTTCCAGACATGTACTATCACACTAGCATGGGGTATAACTGCCTCCCATCTAACCACTTATCTGTCACACTCATCACTCTGGCAGAGGGTATAAATGCCTCCCATACAGACATGCAATCATTCAGAGTAGATGGCATGGGGTATGAATGCCTCCCATCCATAACCATACACATTCATTATCAGTATTATAATACAATGCATAAGGCAGTACCTCTCATGCATTTCAAGTAAACATTCCACATTCACAATCAATCATATATATTATTTCTATATAAGTACCCATACACACGTTCGCCACAAGTATACTTAAGGAAACTCCTCTCAATTATCTATATCAAGTAATTAACATATTCAGTTTACTAACATAAGTCATGCTTATTACGTTATCCCAAGTAGTGTTCATACCACCCTAATCCGTTCATTTCTTGTTTAAACATTTCACCTTGGAGGATATTTATATCATTTTTAACCCCTTCACACCTTCTAGAGGAAAAAATTTCACATAGTCTTAAGTAATTACACTAAGGTTACCATCTTACTCAATTTGCCTAACATGGAAAATTGACCCAAACACAAGTATCATAGCCATATTATTTTACTTTTCTCAACAAGGAAAGTTCACGTTCAAAGCATCAAAGTGGCACTACAACAATCCAACAGGCAAGCATAAAAAGTCTATCACTACTTTTTATCTTGAATATAGTGCACCTCTGATTGAGGGGTTTTATTATTAAATTGTGAGTTTAGTTACCAAGAAACCTCTTTTATCTTATTCCTACCATTCTCACGATTTGCACAGAAGCATTTAATCAGAACTAAACTTGCATAATTAAAATGCTAAGGCAGTGCAATATTAAACTCACTATTACTTTACTTAAATTTAAAGGCAAGGAGAGGGACCCTACCTCAAGGTGGATCCATCCGTCCACTCCGGCTCTTTGTGATTTATAACTAAAGATGCTACTACTGCTCCCCCATGAGGAATATGTGATTTCACATACGTTTAAGGACACCTAGCCTCTATGCACACGCTCCTCATGGCCATGACCGTGCGCAATAGGATCCTTACATATATTCTTATACACATAATCCTATCACTGCTCACCTTCACAGGCACTTTTTATATATGCAATGGGGACAAATAGGCTCGTACGTGTATATTCTCTGCCATGCACAAATATATGCACAGCGGGGGAACCCACATGCATATAAATACGTACTTATGCCTATGCAGGGGAGTCACCTAAGCGCTGGCAAGGCGAATCCAACTCCAAAGGTCCAACTCACTATCAAACAACCACTTCCAACCTTAAGACACAAATATAATCTAATTTAGGTAATGTGAAACTAACCCGCATCATTAAATCCTTACCTCGGGTGTTGGCAACAACCCAAAATGAAGATGAAACCACACCGTGAGCTCTACGCACTACCAACAACCAGTCGAGGACTCATAAACATCAAAATCCCCAAAATCGACAAGTGAAAAACAAAGAAAGAGGTGAAAACCTTACCCTGAAACCAAGCTAATTATCTGAAACTGCCCGAAACGCTTCGCCTTTAGTGGCAGTTGCCGGAACGCACACCAAGTAGTCCCAACGGACCTTTTGCACCAACCTAGAATGAAAGAAAACCGAAAATCGGATCAACCCCAAACATAGGGCGCTCGACTGAATCTCACCAGGCGACGGATAGGCTGAAATCCGGCCGGAAAACAAGAGGATAAGAGGGTGATAACCTTAACTCGATGATTTAGTGAAGAAACCTCAAGAAATCATCCGGAGATCGAAGATCAAAGAGGGAGACGAGGAGGAAGGCACGCGGTGGGGGGTTCTGCCAAGTGAGGGTGAGGGATAATTAGTTTAGGTTTTATTTATTTTATTTTATTTTAAATTTAATCAAAAACCAAAAACACACCCAACCGCACGGTTTGACCCACACGGTTTTCCAAACCGTGTGCAAACTGTGTGGAGTCTTCTGCTTCCAAGAGATCTCTCGCATGGGTTAGGCGCATGGTTTGGGAAATCGTGTACAGCCTGTGCGCAAGCCACTGTCTCTTAAAATAATTCCACATGGTTTATGCCAAACGGTTATCCAAATCGTGTGCCAACCGTGCACCCTCTACAGCCCTTTTTAAAAACGAGGGCCTGGTGCTTCTGAAACCTCTCGGGCCACCCGAGAAACTTAACGGGCCTTCTCACACACCCAAAAACATTAAAAGGGAGGGTTCTAACCTTCAGAACCTTGTTCCGAATCCCGGTCTTCAAAATGACCAGTTCATTAAATGAAAAAGTTCAAAATCCATCGAGTTTTTTTCCGGTTCAAAACACGGGTCATTACAACATTATGAGTATTTGATCCCTTGGTGAATATTTTATAAGATAGGATTTGAGGATTGGTGAGTATTTTGTGTGTTTCAATGATCCCTATATGGGATTTATCCTAAATAAATTTGACCATGCCAAGGATCCCCAAGATAGGTCATGTTAGTGGGTGTTTTGGCCCTTAGTGAATCCCTACGGGAAACAATGATGGAGAAACACTCTGGCCAGAAATTTCACTGAGTGTTTCATTTGATGTTGTCTATGTGTGTTGTCATGGGATCCAAAATTCTTCGGTACTAAGGATTTTGGGTGGGCATTGAGAAATATAAGATGTGGTTTGCTACTATGGAAGGATGATGAGGCACCATTAACAAATCCATGTCATAGAGTGGGGCAAGGTGAATTATGAGTAGGCCTGGTAAAAAATTAATGGGGAGAGGTGACTTTACATTTTGGATTCCATGGTGTGTTTTGTCATGGTATAGAGACAAAAACACCTAAGTCCACCATAATGAATCCTCTTATATCTATTATTTTTTTTATACATTAATCATTGATGCTTTGATGATGCCAATAACTAAAAAATAGAGGGAGATAACATTTTCAGTGGTCCTTGATGTGTTGGGATACTTGGGGTTATATGGGGTTGTACTGTGGTATAGTTCATGCCATGGTACATGTTTTGGTGTCCTAGTTGGTTTTAATTTTTTTACCACCTTTCCCCACATTTATTATTTAGGTCTCAGTACCCTTTGTCTCCTCCCACTCCTACTCAGCTGAATTTCAAGGTTCCTCCCTATTCTCCTTCAATTTACATTGTTTGGGTGATGTTTTGATGGTGTTTCCTTTCTCTATATTCATTATTATTTTGGTTTCCTCTTTTGTTTAGTAACAACCAACTAGGGTTCTTGATATGATTCCACCAGATCGTGGTGGAATTTTCTTGTTGTGATGGGTATTTGGTATATATTATATAGTGGATATCCCTTAAGGATGATAACATGATGGTTTATTTTGTTTTGTTATTGGTATGTTACATGATGTATTTTTATAGGGTTTTCAGATAAATAAAATTTAATTGGTTATAAAGTTCATTTCAATTGTTAGATCTTCTACATTGGGTGGTGTTAGGAGTATGTATTGTACATTCCATGAGGGTATGTTTGTCATTTTACTACATTGAGGTCACCATGTGATTTGTTAAGAATTTATGACTATTAAAAATGATTAATAATTTAATTATAATTTGTTATAATTAAATATTATGGTTAATTATTAATTTTTATATTTAATTTATGTATGTGTTTTTTCATGATTTGGGACCTCTGGTGGTATGGAGAGGGACAGTTAGACATTGATGATCTTGGGCAAGTGTTGTTAAGATGATTTTTAATCAAATAACTCCATATAAAGTTAATATATTTGTCATTATTTGATTCTATTTATCATTTATTGATTTTTTGTTTCTGTTCCATCATTATTATATCTCTTTATATGTATAAGGACTAGTGTTATTTTACCATATGGATGTTATTAAATCACATTGGCCTAATAGTCATCATAGACAACATAGCTTATCAAATAGTTTGATATTGGTTCCCTGGTGGAATGAGTATCGATGGCCCACCTTACGGTTTTCTTGGTGGTTTTAGTTGGATTTCAGTGAGAATAATGGGTTTATTTTTAGATTTAATTTTAAAAAATATAGGTTTTATTTAAATGGGAATTTAAAAGGGAATGTGGTGATTTTAGAATTGGTTTTTTAATAGAAATTTAGTTCTCTTAAAAATATTTTTATTAAAATTAGATAAGATCCTAACATGGGTATGAAACCATGTGATTCCTTTATAAATGTTTTTAAATGGGACTTGATTGAGATTTTAAAGGAAGTCTATAAGATCTTGATAGAGATTTTGAAGGAAATTTAGGAGGTCTTGATTGAGTTGGTTTGGGTCTATTTTTCATCATGTGGGTGACAATATTTTTAATAAATCATGTTTGATTATGTATATTACCCATTGTTGTGACCTTCATGTGTGCTTCCCTTTTGTGATGATTCATGTTACGCATAATGGCCAATTATGGATAATGTTTTTTTTATCAAAGTGGTGGATTTATACAAATGGATATGAAAGATCCTTATAGGGAAGGGATATGTCTAATGGACCCTAACATTCATTTAGGGATATTATAATTAGAATTATGGGATAGGTTTGAGATTAATAGATGTAATTAAGTAACCCATGTAGGGGTTCCATGCTATAATTGTACCTAGGAGACTAGGGTGGTGGCCAAATATAATGTTACTCTAGAGAGATTGGGTGAGATATATGGATAGTGATGATTGCAGTGGTCACCTTAGAATATGAATTATTGCATGAGCTTGTAATATATCTATTGATAATGACTATTTGTGCTTTAAAAAACCAACCATGATAGTGTGAGATAGTTTTGGGTGGATATCTAAACCTTAAGAGAATTATTTTGTGAGGTGGCTCGGCTGGGATGTGTTTTCCACTAAGTGTTGTGATTATGTTATTAATGGAAGGGAAAAACATCTCGTTGAGTATATACTAATGAATTACCTCAATGGTTGCTGAAGAATTATCCTCTGCATTTATATGGATTACTTGGGGGTGGTTACTCAGGAATTTGACTTTATGTCTATGTGGAATACATATATGGTTACCTAAAATTTAGATAATTTATCTATATGAATTCCTTTGTAAATCCCCTTATATTTTCCATATGTGTCCATATTTAATGCCGATGATTTTGGGATTAGGCCTTCAGTTCCATATGGTAGGCCTGGGTGTTACCTAGGAATTTTCATTACACCGTCTACTATTATAATGTCCAGGAAACATGGGATTCATCCCTTTCAATCGTTTTATATTTCCGACGAATAGATTTTATGAATCAATGGTTGCACATTCAAGGATATGGTTATTGTTCCTTGTACACATTTTCTTATTTATGTTATGTGTTTAGAGACACTACAGCACTTGCCAGTGTTGGTATGATTTTTAGGTACTCATTCTTGTGAAAGGATTGGTCCCCATAGGTGGTTGGTGAAATATTTATAGAGACATTATCGAACTATTATTAAGTAGGTATTTGTGTTAGTCATTATTGTTCATATATCACCTAATTACCTGAAATGTATGTTTTTCATGTATTTCGAGTAATACTTTTGGTTGTGTTTTTTATCATAAGAAAAACTACACTTTATATTTATTAAATTCATGATCATTCACATGAACACAATATAAATCAGTATTATCATAGAAATTGAGATTAGAACATGGTCATTGGACTCTCGATTACATATGTACATGACATTGTTTTTGATGTACATGGTTATACCTTTTGATTTTCTCTTAGGAAACATGTATTGCCTATATATGGACAAGTGGTAGAAGTTGAATTGGTTACAGAGTCTTATGGTTTGATAAGATTGTTATTTTAGTTATGGCAAAGGCTAGTTAAATTTTAAGTTATCGTTCAACATGAGTATTAGACATTATGACTTTGTTTTATTTATTTTTGATTCCATTATTATATATGGTGATCCTGTTTTCTTATTTCTTCATTTTATAGATAGTTTTTTAATTGTATTCTGGGATACTAGGGACCCATTGGCTTCCTATTTTATGTCTTTAGTTTTTTTGAAGTTCTTTATACAAATGGGTCACATGGAAAATTTGATAGAATCGAGAATGAACCTAAATATCTATTATTGATAGAATATTCTCCCCATAATTATTTTAATCCATATCCACTAGTCTGAATCATTTGTCTTAATGTGAGGTGTGATTGAGCTCTCACAATATCCTTACACAAGCACTATTTAGGTTGATGAGATTGGGGTGTTATAGTCCTCCTTATTATTAGAATATATTATTGAGGTGATTTAGAAAGAGTTTTAGAGTTTAAACCCTTGGAGAATACATTGGAATTTAGATGGTGGAGTAGGGAAGGTGTAGGGATGGTGGAATTATAGGACTTTATTAAAACTACAAGCATGATACCCTCAAATGTATTCATAGATCGATTCCTATTGAGATTTATTGGTAGTTATATACCCATAAAAGGATGGAGAGTCATTGGAAAATGTGTTTTTATAGACATTATTGGAAGCACATTCCTTATAGTAGATTCATTCAATCGTACATAATTGGATGAAACACTTCTGTAGGTTTCACCTTCTTCCCATGCACCCCATAGTTAGTATTGTTTCTTCTAATTTGTATTTATGAGTAAAATTATTTTTTCATTCAATACATACCCATAATGTAATTTTTTTAGTCTTTATTTGTATGATACATTTACTCTCTCACACGTAGATTTCAACTAGAGTTATTACTATAGGAGATAGAGTAGTTGTTATAGAATTTTCTTGACTTCCCCTTTGAGAAAACCAGATGTCATTATGTCCATGTGGAAATGTAGGTATTAATCCCATGGATTTAAATATTTTACCTCATGATTGTATGATGGTAATCGGTGTGGGTCATTTCCATTTTATATATATAGTCATTACTGCATTAGAGACATGGTTCATGGGTCCTCTATAATAAGGTATGACTTATCAATTCCCCATATTTAATAATGCAAGATTTTACATAACTAATGGTAGTGGTACACTTCTTGGATACTCTCGAACTAGTGGAATAGAAAGGGATCCCCAACATGGTCACAGTATAAGAATAGTGTTTATTTCTATTGTTCGACATAATCATATAATTGTATGTGATTATTATCCACTCAATTGGATTGAATGTTTTGGTGAGGCCTTAATTCACTATGATAATTAAAGATTACATAGATTTTTTATGGTGATAATTTATACCTATTTATTGTTCATGCTCTTAGAGGATTATGAAGAAAGGGGTGGTATAATTATTCCCCCATCTACATTCTTCTTATAGAGGAACTTGTTTGGGAAGTAGTATCCCTTCTAATGGTTAACCATTTCTCTCCTTGAGTGTGTTTGGGACATTAGGTTTCCAACTTAGTTTCTAGTTTTGTGGTAAATTATACATTCCCCCTAAATAATAGGTTCGTCAAACTTCCCATTTGAGTGTGGAATAGACTCCTTTTAAAATATTTTTTAATACAATGGAAATTTAAAATGGCGGGATTTTTTGATCTTTTAGTGACATAGAGCCTCATTCAGTGAACAAGGGAATTATAGTAGTCTCGTTTATGTGTCATGTTAGTTGGGAATGCAGTTTTATTGAGTATTTTATTGTTTATAGTGGTTTTAGTTTAATTAAAAATGGATCTTACCTGATCCTTGAGGTGTATTGGCATATAGAAATGTGATTTAAATTTATAGATTGATGATGTTTTTTCTCTATATTGTGGTTGTATTGGGAGTTAACTTTCCCTAAGGTATGAAATCATGATAAAAAATCTCATTTTTAGGAGTTGGGGACTCTTATTATTCATCCATAGTATTCCCCCTTAAGGATTGGATAATATAATTCTTTAGTTATAGATTTTAAATTACTCCCTTGGGTTTTCTCCTTTCACTTGTTTAGTTAGGTGGTTGTTTGGTTTGTCTTTACTTATGAGAAGACATGATTCCATGAAAATTTTTGGTGGGTCATTTTATTGGAAATATTTATATTCACCCATCCATGGTATTTTTATCCATACATGGTGCGTCTTTTAATATGATTTATAGGTTGGGGACCATTCAGAAAAAGATATATGGATCCATTGAGCTGTAGAGATAGAAGATTGGTAGTCTCCACAAGGTTCATTATAGGATACATTCATGATATTTGTCGAATAACATAATGATACCCCTTTGGAAATATATGATCAGTTTAAATCGCAATTTATGGGGAATTGTGTTTTGGGACCATTTTTATTTGTTCTTAACATTGTATGGATTGATTCTATTATCTTATGTGTTCTTTCATATTTTACATTTCAACTAGTTAGGTATTTCTAGTGTGGTTCTGTATTCATTTATTAGAAGATGTTGTGTCTTTTTTTCATGATTCCTAATCTATTAACTCCCATAAATATATTATATGATATCATTTCTAGTCACCAGTCCCAAGCCTACTAGAGATTTTCTTGGTATGGCATGATCAGCCTTCCACTTCCCATGACGGGTCCCAGTGGGCCAGGCCATCATAGATAGAGTTTAATATTCTACGTCAAATCACTCATATCAAGAATATTATAGTTCACTATAGTAGATTGATAATTGTATATTTTCTAGGATTTTTTGTAACTAGGAAGTGGATATTCTCAGTGATAAGAATTATAGGGAGATATAATTTTAGGGAGTTAGTTTACCTATGGGAGTGGTTGGGGTGCATGATTTGGTCAATTATTATTTTTAAGCATGTTCTACTGGATTATGGAGTGAGTTATTTTATTTCAGTTATTACAATGATGGTTTATACTACATTGGATATAGTTTTGTTTGATACTAAGGTTTCTAATTCATTTATATCTCCCTCATAAATATCTAACATTGATTTCGATGTTAATTTTTAACATGGAAATTTTACCAAAAATACCTTTCTAATCATTATAGTAGAACCAATAAAAATATTTTCATCTCATGCCACTAATATTGGTATATTAAGATATAATTAAAATTAATTACTTTTTAAAATAAGGGTTTAATTAAAATTATTATAAAAAATTTATTGACATATTATTGGGTATACATCAATTATTAACTAAGATGTGTGACCTTCATTTTAACCTCAAATTAATATTACAATTTTTATTCAAGTGGGAATATCATTCCATTAGGTTTATCTTTTATCTTGGTCAGATTAGTGTGATAATATCTAAAATTATAGTGATGGTTTTATAATAGATGTGGATGTGTAAAGATTAAGTATTCTTCATATTGTTGATAGATAATGGGCCCTATTTCGTATGGATGTTTTTCCTCTAGAAAGGGAGGTTTATTTTGTGATTTACATGGTACATAGTATAGAATTAATCACTATTACTCTTTTCCATATGTATTTATCATAGTTTAGATAATTTGATACATAATTGGAGGATCTAAAATCTAAGGGATTCATTTAAAAGTGGGAGTCACCTTGAGCCCCTCTAGGGATTTTTGAAAAGAATGATTGGAGGTATCACTTGTGTATTGATTATTATGTTTCTAATCAAGTTACCTTGATAAAAAGGTATTCATTCTCATGTATTAATGATTTTTTTCACTGACTAATGGGAGAATTAGTGTTTCATATGACCAATATTTGATTGAGTAATGACCAGTAAAGAGTGTGAGTAAAATATGTACCAAAGATATATTTTTAATCTTGGTATGTGAATTATAATTTTTTGTTAATAGTTTTATGTGTAAGAAATACAAATATTGTTTTATTTACTTGGTGAAAAATGTTTTACATCCTTATTTAGATTCCTTCATGATCATGTTTAAGGAATTTATATATTTTCTCCATGATCCAATGAGGTGATGTGATAATACTTGGCTATTTTCATTGAAAATTTTAATACTTGTAGAATAGATTTTAGGATATTGAGATGCCCATTATGAATCCATGGGTTGAAATCCCTTTGGTATGTTTTTTATAAATCTCATATATTCATGGATTTATAAAAAGTGATCATTATGATGTCTTTTTAAATACATAGGTTTTCAATATTCAATAAAATTATGGATACACTATTTTTTCTATCACTGAATCATATTAGTTGATATAGTCAACCCATTTTATATATCATAGAATATTATTGGATACTGCCATAATGTAAAATGGATTTTTGAAATACTATTTCTACATAATTTCCACATATCCCTTTTGTTTATAATTAGTTAATAATCAGTAATATTTATTCATTAATGGAAATCAATGCATGGTTCATTTATTATAAGAGTTAAAATGAATATCGATCATTACAGTGGTAAGTAACTTGTGATAGATACCATGAGATGGTAACCAATTCTATAATTATTTGAACTATATCCTTAAATTAAGATTATATAATATGGATAATAAATTCCAATTGTTTGTACACTCAATTTATGTAAGAAAAGATAAAACCCTCTTTGTCATAAATTACCATTTATATTTTAAATATGATCTAGAGCCCATTTAGTGATTTAGAATCCTATAATTATGAATGATAATCCTAGGTTGGTGTAATTATTTTGGGAAACATGATTTTTCTCTATTTATTTGGTGATATATATCAATAATACTTCATTTAAAATCAATTATGGAGGCCACTTCATTTTAGGAATGCTTCTTTTTATGTTTCTTGAATATTTTATATTTATAAAATTAAATATTTATTGTGAATATTATTGGTTTCTTATACCAAATGATCATTAAATGAACATTCTAAAATATATCAATGATATTCGATCCATGAGCATTAATGGATCAAAATGTTTTCACCTTGTTTATATGTGAACATTCATGACATAATACATTTGAGACTATATCATACTATACGATATGTGGGTTTTTATTACGTCTCGCTTAATCATGGTGTAAAATTGATATATACTATAGGGAATGATATATTTAAATATCATGAATTTGAACTATAATATATGCTATGATATTATGTATCATAGGATATGTTTTAATATCATATTTTTATAAAAAGACAATGAATTCATATAGATGATATAAGAGATTTCGTCAAATAAGACTAGAGAATTTTAATATATCCTATCATAGAAAAAGATATCAGTTGGATTTTATGATTGATAATTCCCATATATTAATCATGAAATATGATATAGTAAAAAAATTAATAATATGATATTTTGATTTATTTTTCTAGGTTTTATGAAATTATTATAAATAAAATGTATCATCAATTATAAATTGGTATTTTTTTGTCTATAAACTAAATATCAAATGTTTATATTTTAATTTCATGTTTTAAAAATAAATAAATTCATTATTTATTTGTTTATTACATTTATAATATCAATATTTTTAATGTGTTTTATAAATATAAATATTGTGTATGATTTAGTTTATATGATGAATTACTTCATATAAATTATAAAGCCTTGAATTACATCCTATATATGATTATATAAGATTTATTTTTCATATACCTTGATCTCAGTTGGGATTTTTTTTGTAACCAAGGGATTTCAAAGCTGGAAATGAAATTCGTTTTGAGTTTTTTTCAATCCACACTAGATTGATCAAGGATTTTGAACAAAAAGTTATCTTACAGTGCAGGTGGGATCAGTTTTGAAGGTGGTACAGTTTTCCTGTGTTTTCAAAATTATTGGGTCCAAAAGTTAGAGAATAAAGAAAGCTGTTTTTGGATAAGGAAATAATTTCATGAAAAAACAATAGTTTCATGAAAGTTAAATGAAGGATTCTAGAGTTTCACACAAGGGATGATTTGGCTCCATCACATTTACGTATATCTGAGGATAGTGTTGCGTGCAAATCATAATTTGTGTAGAAATTAGAGTTTTCGAACCCAAGAAATACAGACAGAGTTGCGTGAAAAAGGTAACGTAAAATGATTGGAGTTAAAATAACCAGGATGTTGTGTGCTAGGTAAATATATTGTAAGTTAGTTGGCCACAGGGTCATCATAATATATATATATATATATATATGTGTGTGTGTGGGTATCTCCAGTATAAAAGGTAACTTTGAGACTGAATATCTGGTTCCTCTACATTGCAGAAGAGTTGTGTGAGTTATATTTTCATTATGTAGAGTTACATATAGAAAGAACCTTTTGTCTAATCAAGTGATATTGTAGAAACTGAGGAGTTTTGAAAAAAATGAAATATTGTGTGCAAGTTAAAAAAGATGTGTGAAAACTGGGGATTTGCGAGAAATTACAAAAGTTTCATGTAAGTGAAAGAGTTACACGATAAATATATTTTGAATATCTAGTTTGAGTGAACAGTGAATTCAAGTGAATAAATTCTAGAGTATGGTAAATGTAGATTCTCATGATAAAAAGGTATAAATAATTATATTAAAAATATTTTGAAGTAAAATTAAAGTCGATAAACATAGTAAGAATTATCCAAAAGTATTTAGAAAGGGGATTCAATCGAAGTGATCTGATAGAGGTAGTGTGCTATCTGTACAATTCAAGTAAATGAAGTGGTCTTAGATTGAAGTGACTGTGTATGATAAATTTTAATACACAATATCTTAGGAAGATTAGTGGTTTTAGGTATGACTGGTGCACTTTCTGTATATCATACGTGGACTATCCCTTAGTGGTGAACCATGTAAAACTATTATGTAATGTCTCTATTTGGGTGTCTAATATTTTTCCTAAACCATCATACAAGTTTAACAGGTTCCTACCATCGTAGCGATAAGATCTGTCTCATTTAAAGAAAAATCTAACACCTTGATTTACCCTCCCTTCTATAGGTGTTCTTGGGTCCTAAAACAGGTATCAGAGCGTTAGGTAATAGAAGTTAAATATATTATATTTTTTCATGGATAATTTAGTCAATATTAGGGTATTCTTCTTTTTTTATGGAAGAAACATTCATATTTTGAATAATATAAAAATATATCATCTTCAATCTCTTGGGATGGAAGTTCTCTATGAAATGGTTAAAAAGATTAAGGTGAGTGATGCTACAGATCTTTCTTTGAATGAAATAGATAGAAAAATTCATGATGTAGATGGATATGATAAAAATTATCTTACTGTGACACTATATAATAAAACTATTTAAATGTGATGAGTTTCACTATATCCATGTCCCGGTGGGAGAAACGAAAAAACATAAATGAATTCGATAAAAAAAGTGAAGGGAAAAAATCATGTTTTATTAATTATGTTCATTGATATGTAAATGAAGATAATTTAATTAATTGTATTACTATATTTGTTTAGTCTATTCGATGACAAGGGTAATAAATCATGTATATTGACATTGTGAAGAAAATATTGAGAAGGATCCCACCCTTTTACAATCCAAGAGTTCAAGAACTTTAGGAATGAGAGTTTTCTATGCTTTACCTTGATGATATTATAAAGAGTCTAGTGGATTATGAAAATAGATTCAATATAGATGATACAAAAATCCAAGTCAAAAAGTAAATTTAATTCAATACCATGTAAAAACATGACATTTCTATATTTGTTGATAATGGATATAATGTGGTTTATGAATGTATTTCCCTTTTTTCCAAGAGATTCAAGGGTGGAGATGGTTGATATGAAGAAAATTTACTTTTATATTGTTTTTTGTGTGGGAAATTATGGAATATTACCTATCAGTGCTCAAGTATATTCAGGATGTATAAATAGAAGAATAGATATTGATAAGTACTCAGAAGAGGTTCCCTCAAAAGGGAGACAACAAGTTATGAATGAAATTATAGATAAAGGGTTTAGTCTACAAATAGGAACAAGATACTAATTAATTTTTGGAGGATATAGAAGTAGTGTTCAAATATGATATAGGTAAATCCATTATGGATATAATTGAAAAGGTAGAAACTATGAATGATGAAGAAAATCAATTGAATTGTGCTTTTTATCTCAAGGTTGAACTTGATGGTAATATTGATGATCTTGACATTCAAAGAATGTAAAATAGAAATATGGGATCCATATTGATAGACTCATCAAATTGTATGGATTAACATGATGAAGAGATTTATCAACTGCAAAGATAGGTAGAAGAAAATTTTAAAAATATTGAAATCTCATAAGATGTTGTGGAGTTTAAACTCAGATTCGAAGAGTAAGAAAAATTCATTAATGAAATTTTATTGAGACTAGAATAAAATTATAAGATAGTTGATAGAATTTAAGAAGAAGTCATTTATCTAATGAATAAACTTGAAGCTGAATAAAAATCAAGGATGATGAAGAATAAATTATATTTTAGATGTTTTTTAGATATAGAGGTATTGTAAAGAGTTAAAAATGGTTCTAAAGGAATAGAGTAATCCTTGAATGATCAAAGAGGTAAATTTATAGGGGAAATTGTAATTGGTTATAATGAAGAAACATCAATGGCTAGAAATTGGATGAGCCAAAGTAATGGGAATCTAAAAGTTAGACATGTCATAATGGTTCATAATATCTTATTAGAGACAGCTTTAAACCAAAAAAATAAGAGAGATTATAATAATCCTCAACTATCCAATGGAGATCATTATTCATATACCTATAAAAAATAAGTGTACATGTGGATTAATGAAAGTGATAAGATATTTATTATTATGAAATATCAATTTTGTGTCTTTTTGGTCCATTACATGTATTAATGTGAAGAGGCAAGGAGCTATATAGTAGGGGAAGAAGCTATAAGTCAACAAAGAATAATGATACCATATCCTTCATCATATAGAAGAAATAATTTCAATGAATTTTTTTTAACAGATCTAACAATGGAAATAAATCTATTCATTTTAGGAAGATGAAATGTAATGATAATAACTATAAAAATTTAAGACAATTCAATACCGATCAGCCAAGAGGAATTAACCTTGAAAATATGTATTCTCTTCTAGAATAAGAATATTATTTTGATTCCAAAATTCATGTTGAAGTGAGATTGGAAAGTTCATCTTTTGAATACACTCAATCAGGTATCTCTAGGAAGGAAAAGAAGAAAATTGAAAAATATAACATGGAATAAATCACTCTCAAAGATACAAATAATAGTATAACGTCAATTCTATATTAGTAATTATCATCCTACATGACTAGAAATGATGATATGTTTAAAAATGTAATGAAATGGTTTGATGTAACAGTGGAATTCAGTAATGATGGTTCTTTAAAGTCTAAATTTAGTGGAAATACAAAATTAGGAAATGTTAAGATAATAAAAATGAAATATCCTTATATGGATGGTTTGAATCATGGTCTTATATGTGTGAGTAAAATATGTGACTTTAGACTGGTTGTGACATTCAATTAGAAGGGGTCCACAACCAATGGGAAGACATGTAATTATACCATGAAAGGATAGTGGAAAATGGAAATTTATACAAGGTAGATAGTAAAGGAAACACTTGTTTTTTAATAACTGAAGATGGAAATAACTTATATAACCAAAGGATGGGTCCCCTAAATCAATAGAGTATATAAAGAATATCCATGTTAAAAGTTTTTGTCGATATTCCCAATCTAATTATGATCGAGAAAATACATTTGATTCTTTCATGAGAGGAATAATGGTCTATAATTCTTATCTGCTATGGAACAAAATGGCATCAATCCTACATGATTTTTCCACACAGATATCTATGGTCTAATAAATATGGCTGGAACATATGGAGAGGGGAACTTCATTATTTTATTGATGACTATCATATAATTTCTTGTCTGATGTTTATGTAGTGCATATGGAAAGTGATTGATTGTATGATGAAATATCTATGAAGGTTTGAGAGTGAAAATTCACACATAATCAAGATATTATGATCTAATAATGGAATAAAATTCGCATCCATTGAATTTTGAAATTATATTTAAAAAAACATAAGATCACGCATGAGGTGTATTCAGTGAAAAAACCCCAATATTAGGGGGCCATTGAAAAAAAAAATTAAAAAGTGATTATTATGTATAGAACTATTCTGATTGAGATTTTTTCATTTCATAATTACTGGAAAGTGGTTGTTCAAGTTTCAATGTACACTAAAAATTGAATTGGGATATTTATAGAGTATTAAAGGAAAACATAAGAGATTTATAATGGATGAAATCCCTCACTAAATTATTTACATGTTTTTTAAGTAATTTTTTCATATGAAACAAATAAGGAATTCAAGTTAAGTTTGGTGATGTTGGAGATGAGGGGATATTCCTTGGATACTCAATTAAGAGTAGATAATAAAAATTCTACAATAATAAGCATAGAAGTATTATAGAAAAATGATTTTAAGATTATTGAGTATAAAATAATAAATAACTCAACGATCCCATATGTTGATATGATTAAAGATGAATAATAAATTGGAAGAGGAACATATTCAAATAAGAAATTATGGAAGGCATACCTAATATTCAGGGTTCTTAAAATGATGATGATTAATAAGTATAATCAAAAGTAGATTTCAATCCTAAAGAAAATATATCATATCCTCATATGATAAATAGAAGGGTAAAAGTTGATCAATCCCACGTCATGGGGATTGGACCGCAATTACACAGAAAAGGAGAATGGTTAATGAAGCACATTCTACTACCTTATCAATTGTGGAACAAATCTCATTTAAAGAATAAGTAAAGTATGAATCATGGTCTAATTACATGAATGGATAAATAGATCAGATTGACAAAAACAAGATGTGGGATGCTTTCAAGAGACTATAAAATCACATTTTGATCATAACAAAGGTGATCATCAAAAAAAATTCAATGAGTTTAAAAAATTTGATAAAAATAAGGAATTATTAGTGTATAAATGTTATGCATAGATTGAAGGAATTTATGTTGAAGAAAAATTTACTCTAATATCTTTATTGGAGAAAATTAACCTCTTTATATCCATATATATTCATATAAGGTATAAATTTTATCAGATGCAAGTCAAAACGGCATTCTTAAATGATGTTCTATAAGAAGAATTTTTCATTCATAAATTATTGGGATATTTTATCTGAAATGATAAAAAAATGGTTTTTAGATTAATGAAGTCTCTTTATAGTCTAAAATAGAAACCATGAATATGGTATTATTGACAAGAGGATTATTTGAAGAAGCTACAATTTAAAAGAGTATGTGTTGATCATAACCTCCATGAGAATAATTCTCAAGGAGTTTAATTTATAGTTCATGTGTACGTGGATGATATTATATTTTGTGGAAATAGACATAAATCAGGGGAAAAATTCAAATCATGTGAAATCAGAATTTGAAAAGTCAATGAATGGTGAACTCACATCCTTTTTCGAGTAGTAGGTGACTCAAAATAATGGTTAAACATTAATTTTTCAATAAAAATATTAAATAGATATTATAAATAAATTCAAAATTCATGAATCCAAACTAATGTCAACTATGATTGCAGTTGTAAAAGAATTTGGAAAGCCTAAGAATGGAAAATATTTGGATCTCACATTTTTTTGGAGAATCATTGGAAGCTTATTATACATGACTGAAACATGGCTAGATATCACCTTCAAAAAAACTATTATCTCACTTCCAAAGTAATCCAAATGAAGATAAATTTTTAGTAGTTAAATAATCTTGATACATATTCAAGGTACTCTCATCATTGGATTATTCTTTGTAGTAGGAGGAGACAACGAATTATCATAATTTGTGGATGTCGATTGGGCTGGAGATGTGGTGGATCAAAATTCCACATATAGGGGTGCATTATTAATTGTAAATAATTGTGTGGGACGGTTGATAAAGAAAAAATAAATAAATTATATTAGTACAACTAAATCAGATTATTTCTCTATGAAAAGGTCTTGCACTAAGCTATTTTGGATTAAACAAAAAATAACTGATATTGGTGATGAGGTAAAATAATCGATGGTGATTCACTGTGACAACAAGGGTGAGATCAATAAAACAAAAAATCAAGTTCAACACTCTCATATAAAATATATTGAGATCATATATCACTTAATCAAATAAATTTTTTAACAAGGTGTCATTAAAATAGATCATGTTGGAACTAATGATCATGTTTCTAACATCATAACTAATCCTTTGGAAGAACCAGTGTTTGAAAAACATTAGTTGAACCTCAGTGTTCATCCACCTCCCATTATATTAGGGGTGTACAGTTTTCCCATCTCCCAATTTTTTATAAATATTTTAATTTATTTGGGGATGATTTTTTTCTATAGGGGAGATAAAATCCATGGGGAGGTTTTTTTGAAAACTAAGGTCCCAATACATGTTCTGTTTTCTTATTTCCAAAGGGGGAGAATAAAATTCAATTGAATTTCCTGATAGGTGGATATGTTATTGGTATATTTAGGTATGAAAATATGTTTTTAAACTCTTGTTTTCTTCACTGTGATTTTACCAAATATTCTTAGATTGATGGATGAGTTATTTCGGACCTATCAAGTTTTTGATAAACATATGTGGTTTGTTAGAATTTCTCTATAGATTGCCAACAAACCCACAGTGGGGGATTTTTGGAACCATTGGTTATCAGTAATGGAAACAAATTATATTTTGAGTTTTTTGTCAATCCACACAAGGTTTATAAAGGATTTTTCAAGACAAGTGATCTCACAGTGCAGGTGGATTCAAGGTTGAAGGTGGAACAATTTTAAGTGTTTTTCAAAATTTTACGTCCAAAAATTAGAGAATGAGGAAATCATTTTTTGGCTAATGAAATATTTTATCAAAAATAAAATAGTTCTATGAAAGGGAAAATTGGATTCTCGATTTTCTTATAATGGATTATTCTTGGTGATCACATTTAAATACATCTAAAGGAAGTGTTTTATAAAAATCATGAAGTTGTGAAAACATCAGAGTTCTAAAAACGTGAAATAAAGATAGTGTTGTTCAAAAAAGGTGGAAACAAAATATTGAAATTTGGTGAACTAGGAATTTTCAAACTAGGGTGATGACATGAAAGGAATTTTAATATGGGGTTAAAATCATCTATATATAGGTTAGTACCTCTAGTATAAAAGTTAAATTATAGAATAAATATTTTTTTCTCTACTTTTTGAAACAGTTGCATTAAATAGAGTTGAATGAGGTATATTTGCATGAAGTAGAGTTATGTGCAGAGAGAAACTTGTTTCTATCAATGTGATATTGATAAAACTAAGAAGTTTTATGAAAACTAAAAATTTGTGCACAAGTAAAATAGTAGCATGAAAACAGGGTGGTAGCGTGAAAGTACAAATAACACGTGCAAGTTAAAGATTAATGTGATTATAATGTTTTGAACATATGGTTTGATTGAACCACTCATTCAAGTGAATCAATTTAGTAAAAAAAATTAGAGAGTCTGATGATATATAGGGATAAAGAATTATATTCCCAATCATTGGTAGTAGCCTTCAAGTTGATAAAATGATTAATAATTCTCCCAAAGTAGTGAGAAACGGGGTGTTGATAGAAGTTATGTGAGGAAGGAAATGTGTTATCCCTAAAATTCTTTTAAATTTGGGGGGTCTAGAGCAGAGTTCCCATGTATGAAAAATTGTAGTCCACACCATATTTTTAAGCTTAAAGGTTTCATGTATGACTGGCACATTATCAGCGTATGCTCCTTAGACTAATCCAAATTGGTAAACCATGTAAAACTAATGTGTCTTGCTACTATTTATGCATCTTGGTGTTTAATATTTTCATGGTCCCATCAGACAGTTATAACAAGTTCCTAACAATGAGGGGATAAGACTTCTCTCTTTAAAAGAAAAATTTGACACTCTGATTCACCCCACCCCTCTAAGGGAGTTCTAGGGTCCTACAGATTTAATGTTACAAGATTTAATTTAGTTATTGAATATTTTTTATAGACATTATGATTTAGATTTTTTTATGAATTTTTTCTCTCTTGTGTAATGTATCCATAGTGAGATGGAATTTAGGTCAGATATCCCACTACTCTGGAGGCTTATTCCTTGCTATATAATGGTGGGGTCCAGTTATATGTCTCTCTAGTATTACTCCTGCGATTATTTTTATGAACATATAATTATATACCTTTATATGAACAGTTTACCTGCCCTATTCATGAAACGAATTTGGATATCTGTGAATATGTTTTCATTTTATTTTTTGGGGAGTAACATAAAAATTCAGGTTTTTTAAAGAGTTTAACATTAATATCATGTAAAAAATTAATTTTATAGTAGGAATATGGATTCTAGAACTAAATAATTATATTAATATATACATAAAGTAATAAATCATGAGATAATAAATATTTCATGAGATGTAAAACTTAAAAATTTAATATTCACATGATGTATATTGAGTTGGTGATCCTTTGAAAAAAAATCTCCTCAAATACTAAGTGTGAGATTACTTACAAAGAAGAAATTTAAACACCTTGATCATTCAATATAGGTTACCCAAACTTTTAGACTCCAATGGATTATATTATGTAATGGATGTATTTATTAAGGTGACCCTAACTATCATGTTCCTTATTCTTGGAATTTTTTTCTTCAGAATTATCAATTAAACATAAACCATTAAGATAATAGAGAAATAGAGTTTAGTAAATCCACATAATGTATTTGGATAAATAGTTATGAAACCTATTATCCAATATTGATATATGATAATATATAAAAATTATTTCTATTAAATATATTCATAGATTATTTATGTTATACTCAGTGTATTCTAGTATTAAATATGGGTCTTATCTCACTAAATGAATATAACTTTTTAGGTCATCATTTTTAGTGGTTGTATATTTAGTAAATGACCTTGATGGAAATATATAAAAAAAATATCCAACCATACATAGATGATTCTTTCTGATTATGGAATACAAAATTATTTTCATATAGAGATCTCTAATTGGTATTAAAAATAAAATATTTATATATTTTTATTGAATTATGATATTTTTTCTTAAAAACAATCATTCAAAGAATTTTTATGTAAAATTCAAAGAAATAAATTTATCTAACTCTAACTCATGTGTATTTTTTAATTCATGTGGATCATATATATGTACTGATAAAAACAATATCAGTGTTATGATGGAATATATGAAGGGAAAATTTGATCTTCATATCATCAATAGATCAACAATTTCAACAATAGAGGACGACACTTATGATGTAAGTTGACTAATTATCTTATTAAAGGTATCAAAGAACATTTATTAAGTTCCCTTATATGTAGAAATTTTATTTCTATGTATTTTTTTGTAAAAAAAGTTGTATTTTAATTCAACATTAAGAATAATATTGGTTCTATATCTAATAATGAATTATTTTATGGAATTGAGAATATAGTCTATAAATTTTAGATTTGAATAATCTTATCTATAACATTAATAATAAAACGTTTGTGGTTGATTATAATCACACATACCTTTGGAATTTTCATCCTAGATATATAAATGAGAAACACATCTAAAAACCTTATAAAATGGACTATTGGAATCATTTGATTATGAATAATTTGATAATAATAAATCTTTTTTTATGAAAATGACCAAAGAAATTTTTAGTATGAAAAGTTAAAGGGATGGTTAACTATTAGATATCATGCGTAGTGATGTATGAGGACAATTATGTTGCTAAAAATTAGTATATTTAGGTACATATCTATGTTTACTAATGTCTTTATTTGGTATGGATATATTTTTTATGATTCCCATGTATGAAAATTTTTATAATTTCAAATAATTTCATAATAAGGTTCAAAATTATCCTTTAATAAGTATTAGGATTATCTAATCTAATTGATTTGATTAATACTTAAGAAAAAAAATTATTATCATGTAAATGATTGTGAATTTTTCTACAACACAATCCTTTTAGAGAACTATAATGTAATGGTGTTTGGATTTGAAGGAATCATACCTTATTGAACATTTTTCAATTCATAATGAGTCAGTATGACCTTCCGAATATTTTCAATGATTATTCCATGAGAATGGCAACATTAATACTTAATCACATTACATATAAAGAATTAATAAATACATCATATGAGATATGATATAAGGAATGTCTCAATATATCTTTTATCAGTATTTGGTATTGGTAAAAAAAGTTTGACTTTTTTCTTATGATAAACTCAATCCCAAATCAATGAAATTGTTATTTGTTAATTATAACGAAGTGACTATGGGATTCTAATTTAATTATCCTACAAAATTTAAAGTGATAATGTATAGATGTGGTGTTTTATATAAGAAATTGAAAATAACACATGGAATCAGTGGAAGTAAAATTGAACTTGGAGAATTTAAAGACCAAATAATAGGATTTTTTATTGAGATGAATGTTGATTCAGTTCTATAAAAAGTTATCGAATAAGATCCATATTTCTTTAAATAAGAACCTTAATGTTTTGGTAGGATTCATCTATAGCTCAAAAGATTTTTATTTCTAGTGGTAGATAAAGATAAATTAATATTCATATGATATAAACCAACTACCTACTAGGAGGATAGTGATAGTTATGATTCCATTAAATGGTTAAAATCCATGGAATTTGAAATGGACTCTATTTATACTAAAAAAATTTGGGACTTGGTGGTTGCACCTGAAGGGATGATACCATGGGATTTCATGTGGGTATTTTTATAAGAAAATATAATTGGATGGTATATTGTATACCTATACAAAGCACTTGGTTGGAAATGTTGGTGAAAATTTTTATGGTATTGACTATGAAGAGTCCTATAAATTTATTTTGATGATAACATTCATTAAGATATTTCTTTCCATAAAAAATAATGTTTATAATGATATATATAAAAAGGAAATGAAATAAAATTTCATTTTAGAAAATTTTTTCAGGGACATGTGTATGATACATAGTAATGGTTTGGAAGTTCAAAATTAGTTTTCTATGGTATTCAAGTTGCAGTGGTATTTTTATAGATTTAAGAGAGATTATCCAAGTTAGAAATTATGATTTGATTATGAGATAAATGATTTTAGTTTTCTAAAAAATATAGATGATCCTAAGGTGAATTATTATATTATTAAAAGTGTTATAAGAATTATAATGTTATATTTTGGTGATATAATTATTATCAGAAATGATATCTAAAAACTATACTTTGTAATGATGTGATTGGGAAAATGATCCTCAATGAATGTCTTGGGTAACATAGTTTATATCTAGGTATGAAGATCTATATAGATATATGTAAGAGGTTTATTATATTGAGTTAGAATATATATTGTAAAATTTATTAGGATGTTTAAAATATAGAACTCCATAAGGGGTATTTATTGGTGTTACATGGAAGAAATCATAGGAATATTGAAGGGCTTTATAAGTAAGGCCCTGACACTAATTGCCCATAGCCAGTACATTATTTATAACATTGGAATAATTATAATAAAGTCATATCCCAAAGGAACAAATAGTTTATTACCTTTGGAAAAAAGATATATACATAAGTTCAACATTAAAACTTGAAAGTAAATACAACATAACAACTTCTTTTGGATCACACATAATCTCTAAGATTATCCTTGAAAGTCATTCATAATATAATTCTTCACAACCTGGGGAAAATAAGACATGTGAAAGGGATGCTCTCAGATTCTTAATAAGGCTAAATAATACAGAAGAAGAAAATAAAAACACTAAGAATGATAAATAACTAAATATGCATGCCTTTAAAAATATACTTGAGCATAATATGTAAGGAATAAAAAACTGATTAAATAATACCATAAAACATTACCATGGATATTCTACTAGTATAATAATCACATAGACTATAAATATATATCTTCATAATGAGGGAATTCATAATGGCGGACATTCTGAAATATACTTTCAAGGCCTCGTCCAAGACATCTAAAAATGATTAAGTCCTCGGATAAAACCATTTCTGAAAATGGGCAAGGCCTCAGCCAATTCCATATATGTGTTGTCTCATAAGACCTAATGATGCAACAAGGAGCTATAGTGGGACCCACCCATCACTTACTAAGTCCAATTCATTCCTCATATGATAGGGGATAAACATAAACAACATGAACATATGAAATAACTTTCCCCAATCTGTACACATAAACACTAACCATTTTGAGTAATATGGAGAATGGTTTAAAGATAGAACATATATAGTCAAACTAATCATAAACCATTCAATAAAATATAGTAGATAATATCATAAAATATTATTTCTAATAAGATTCAACAATATTTTTAAAATAGATAAAATTACTCTTATAAAATCATCGAGTAATTATTGAAATAAATACACTTTTACTTTGAAAAGAAGAGTTCTTTTAGGAAAATATTTTTATAAAAACATAATTGAAATAATATGGTTTTCTCATAAAAAGAGTGATTTTATAAAAAAAATGGTGGATAAAAATATATTATAGAATATACTTGAACATTTGTAAGAATGTGAGAAGTTCTCTTGAAAAAGACTTGTATTTCGAGAGTAATTTTTGAAATATCATTCTAACTCATGTAACTCCCCATAAAATAAATAAAGATTATGGTTGGTTCAAATATATAGAACATTCACATAGAATTTATGAGGAGTAAATAATAATAAATAAGAATATCATGGAGGTAAATTTTAATGACCTATGTATTTATAGAATAATACTTTTTCTTTTCTATTAATATTTATAAATAAGATATTAATTTTACATTAAATGTGATGGTTTTTCTGATAGCGTACTCAACATGAAACAATGGGTTTCTCTGAAAAATTATGTTGTGCACAGCTTTGAGTTATACAGAAAAATAATACAATAATATTATTATTATTTTAAATGGTAGTTAATGCCTAGCCATTGGAATGGAAGAAGTGAATAATATCAACTGAATTTTGAAATAAGGTTTACACATGTTTAAATAATAATTCATTGGTTACCAAATTTTTTACAAATTGAAATAAAAACCAATTGAATATAAAGTATGTATTTTTATGAAAACCTATTTAAAAAGAAAACAATTGTGTTTATAAAATCATATAACACTTTATAGATTTTTATTTAAAAAAAATATTTTATATATTAAATTAAATGATTTTAATTCATCTTATATGTTTTCTATATATTATATAATAATAAATTCAATTTTTCGGATAAAAGAAGCATTTTTCTAAAAATATAGTTTTGCCGCCTATTGATGGCAAACCCATTTTAAATTTATTTTTTGTTACTTTTATATGTTCTATTTGAAAAAATGAAATTATTATATAGAATTCGGACACAAAAAATTATTTTGGATAAATTCTAGGTAATTTTATGATAAAGTTCATTTCTTAATGAATAGTGAAAATATACAGCATTTTAATTCAAAACTCACTTTTCATCTAATTTATTTATATAAATAAATTTTTATTTTAGTTGGTTTTAAAGTATAATTGGATTAATTTTGTATAATTTAATCAAAAAATTTCCATTTTAATTAATTTCAAAATTTAATTGGAAATAAACACATGTCAATCTTTTGTTAGTTTTTACTTCTTAAAAACATGCTTTTTGGTTTCAACAACAGGAATTAATTCTAAATCAATTCCTGAAAATTTTGTGTTTTGAATTTGGAAAAATGATTTCCATATTTGGAATCATAAGTTTTAAATTGTGTAAATAGGTATCTTTTATTTTTTGACATTATGAATAGTAACTTCAGTAATTAGTTTTATTTACCATGGTTAAAAGGTAAATCTGGTAAATAAGGGTAAAAAATAATATTATAATAATATAAAACTACACGAATACGTGTCCTAATACTATTGGATGATATATTTCTGACCATTAGAACCCATAGGCTAAACCTTTGGCATTTGGGAGCCAATTGGGTGTGAAAATGATATTTTATAAGAATTAATTTAAAGTAAACAGAAATATAACATAAACATGTATCTTTTACTAAAACAATTTTTATATGGGGTTATATAACTGATATCTTTGACTATAAATATTAATTATAAAGATAATACTATTTCCTAAATAATTTTATTTTATTTATAATTTTTAAACATTAAATAAATAAATTTATTTATGACAGAATAATGATACAATGATTGCTTCATTAATAAGAAATTCAAATAAATGATATTATAAATATTAAAATAAATGTAATTTGAATATTTGGATTCCATCCATGAATTTTTTGGATGCTATTGACAGATTCAATTTTATTTAATTCATTTTTTAGAATGAATAAAGTTTTTATGACTTTAAAAAATCAATTAATTTATAGTGTCAAAATTAACATAAATGAGTTTTTAAAACAAATAATATTTTATTAAATAATATAATAGTCCTAAAAATATAATATTTTCAAAAATTACATATATAATTTTAAAAATATCATTAATTATCCAATTATGGTTCTCTTGTAATTTTATAGTAACTATAGTAACCATGTATTATGAAAATGGAGGAAGACATGGTAAGATTTAATGTTTTTAACTGAGTGTAAAGCTAAAACATATGGTTAATTTTGTGACCAAAACTTTTCTAAAACCTATTAGTTGAGATTATGTCGACCCAAAATCATCTTATCTTTTAAATAAATGAGTTTTGGACCATTTAAAAGTGAAAATCATTTTATAATGAAATAATATATCAAGACCTTTCTAAAGTGCCCCTCCTCCCTCTTATAAAAGGCCACTGCCTCTACCCACTTACACACCTATCAAGCACCTTGGGTCATCCAAATTCTACTCACATAAGCTCCCAAAATATCTCCCTTACTTCTAGAAGCCTTACCTTGGCCAGAAGGTAATCAATAAAGCATTTTGGCTCAAATCAAAAGAAGTTACCCGATTTTGAGGTAACGTCTTCTCACAAATTCTTTTCTTTTATTTTCCTTATCCACTCCCTATGATCTTATTATTATTTGTTTAGATAAAAACACCAGTATCATAAATATACTATAATTTTTTTATGATAATTATTTGAACTACACTTACACAGACGTCCATCTAATGGATAATAAAATATTGTTTCTGTGCACGGTAAACTACTGCCTCACGAAATGATGATTGTTATATTTTCTCCTACCACATATCATGGTGGAAATTATGGTGATACTATTTTTATATATTATATTTATTATATTTATATTTTCCTTATGATTCTATAATTTTTATTTACATCATACCCTTATGTTTCCCATCATGTGTAAATACGATAATTTCATTTGAGGAAGTGCGGACTACCGCCCCCTCAAAGTGATATGAATCATTCATTACATACATGGAACGTATAAAGTTTGGATTTAATGAAATTATGTAACATATATAAAATATGATCTTATACTAGAATTATAATATACCTATGTATCATTTATTTTTCATTCCTTTAAATATGTTAAAGAAATGAATGTGGCGTTCATGCGTACATACGGCTTACCGTCTCCATGAATGGTGAATTTCATTTTTTATCTACAAATTTAATGGACTACTCTAAATACATATATAATAGATATAAATACATATACACTAAATATATATGAGATTTAAATCGTGAATAATATTCTATTGAGGATGAAGTTTTGACTACATGGACAATTTACATCAAAACAAGTTCATTTTTAACTCAAGTACCGAATATCGACAAAACGACTGATATGAACTTAAATAATTATGTAATTTTTACAAAATGATTAAAAGTAATGTAAAATGAATAATAAAATTTAAAAAGGTTCTGAATCAAGTAGAAATTAACCTTAGTTTATTATTCAGCAATATAAAGAACGAATGAGACAAGTCAGACTCAAGGTAAGGGACTTCATCTCAATCTTCTTTCATTGAGGAATATTTTTGTTTATACATAACCTTATTTTATAAATTTTATAATTATATCATTTTTCTTTTAATTCCATTCAACAATTTTCAAAATGAATCTTTTTTTTATGAATCATTTTACTAAATGAAAAAGTGTATGTTTATTTTTTTAAGTACGTGATGACAACGACCTTTCCGCCACCGTGAGATTTATTTGATATTTGGATTCCTTAACAAGATGTAATGTTTTTAAAAAGGAAAATAAATACCATATAAAATTTTTACCTATTTTTGTATTAAAACATTTTTTTTGTGAAAGCATTGATTATGTCAATATTTTGAAATGAAATATTGTGATGGCAATGTGGAAATGTTATATTTCCTTTATGCTTGTTTTTTATGTTATGAATATGTTATGGTTCTTGGGAATTATTTACATATACGTGTGGTTCTATGATAAAACAAAGGTGGGTGAGCCCAAGAAAGCTTTCCAATGCATTGGGTTACATGAAGAAGGTAAACGTTAATGTTTATCCTAATAGATTTAGGGAATATACTGTGATGGGTATTCCAAACATAACTCCCTTTGTAGCCATGAAAGATGCAATGTAAGTATGTTATGGATACCACAAGTTACCTTTATGATTTATTATTTCTATGTGTCCTTCATAAATCTTATTATTTCATGAGTTATGTTAAAGAGATTATGTTTTATGATTAAAAGGTATGATTTGTTTTATATTTATATATTCATAGACTAATTTTTTCTTTCCATATTTTATATCCCTTATTGAGATTTTTATGCTCATTCCATGATTTTGAAATATTTTTCATAGGTTATAAGGAAGGGTAAGAGAAAGGAAGAATTCCGGAATATTTTTATCAAGAAAATAATTCTTGTTTTAATTAAGGAGTTTTATTATTGTGAAAAAATTATATAGAGTATAATTGTCTACTTTGTAATATTTTAGATGTAATGTAATAGTTATGGGCTAATTCTCTAAAACTATAAACCTGAAAAGATCCTCAATTTGAATTCATGACTTTACTCCAAATTATGTAATTTTTAAGGTTGGGGCCTTATAGTTGGTATCAAAGGTCAGTTTAGATAAATTTAGAGTTTAGGGTGTTATTTAATCATAAGTGGCATAACCATAATAGTTAGCATATTATAAAGAGTAATTGTTATTTAAGATAAATCGGATGAGTTTAAGATAACATGAGTAAGTATATCTTAGTGTTTAACCTCTTCATAAGATGGTATATGATTATTTTACTAATATACTCATGCTGACCTTTTTTGGTTTTAGAGTAAATGGTTGGATCTAGTAGTCACTAAAGTAACAATGGATGTGAAGAAAACTGTGGTGGTTTTCTGAATAAGCAACCTAATTAAATGGTAGCGGCAACGATAAATCATGTGGTTATTCTCAGCCAAATATCTGAAGTCATGATTGACCACTCAAACCTTGGTGATTTTTCTAAGGAATCATATATGCGAGAAAAGAATCCCTATGGAAGTTCAGGTAATAATAATAAATTTAAAGACACAGAAATTTCAAGGAAATTTTTATCTTAATTCTTTGTAATTTTACGAGTTCACAGTTTCTGACGGCACCTGATTCTGAGGCCCGGTGTGCTCGGAATAAATTTATGAAGTTTTTTTCGGGTACGTTCAGTAAACGTACATGCGGGTTTTTCTATCTTTTGAACTGGTGCTCAGAATTGAAATCTGAGGACACCGATGAACTCGCAGTGTCGGTATTTTCTTAGGGGGACCTTTACCATAGTTGCGTTTTATGTGGGTTGGAAGTTAAAAATTGGGGTTTAATTAAAAAGTTAAATAAAATTATTTAGAACAATTTTATTCACCTTGGTGGTTAAATCCTACATGGGTAAGTTAATGGTGGTTCCCACCCCCACATAACTTCCCATGTGTGGATATTTTTGAGGTGGGGCCCACACGATCTCCAACCTTTCATCTCCCCATAACTCTATTCAACTACCATTAACTCACCTTTATTAATTCTTGACAACTCCCACATCTAATTGGGTGGAGCCTCTCCACATTTCACCTCCCTCGCTCCATTTAATTCTTTGTCAACCCATATCAATTAATTAAACAACTCTTCAATTAATTAATTAAAGAGTTTGATTTAATTTGAAAATACATGGCATGTTATATTTTGGGACGCCCATTTTTTTATTTTGGGTTGGAAATATTGGTGGGAGATATCTTGAGAGGATTTAGAAGGAAGTGTTCTTCTCCGACGAAGAACACCAATCTTCAATGAAGAACAAATCCGACAAAGAACGTGAAGTCACCAATGACGTGCCTTCTCTTCTTCTTCCTCCGTATCAAGGGAGAAGACACTGCCGCGGGGAACGTCACCAACAACGATGGCTCTTCCTCCAACATCAATGGAATCGACACCGTTCTTCCGTGATGTCCGACCATCGTGACGTTCATCTTTCACGGTTCAACGATGTGCGACGTCTTTGCGAGGTAGGGGGAATTATGTTCAATTTTAATTAATTAAAATTGTTCTTGTTCTACATTGTAATAATTAGTTTGACTTTGGCCAATTGCTACTGTCTAACGCGGAGGGCATAGGACGAACGCACACGGCCCGATGGCCCTCCGTAGTCTCTTTGTTTTCAATTGAGGAATGTTTGAAGAGGCGGTGATGGGAGAAGCGCCGTCCCTGCGCCGGCCACATGCAGAAGAACCATGGCCCGAAATCGCGGGACGCTCGACCGAGGAAGAACCGGCTAGCTATAGCTGGTCGGGCCGAAGGGAGAAACAGCGGCGCCCCATGGCACCGCGCTATGGAGAACTGCGGCTCGCACGGGGCGGGCCGCTTCGGTGGGAGAACCGGCCGGCTCGTCGGCCGTCGGGGTGGAGGAAAGTCGCGGCACCCGTACGTGCCCCGCAGCAGGTCTGCGGCCCACCCGAGTAGGCCGCTTGCGCCAAGAAGGTCGTTCGGCTTTGGTCGGCCGGTTAGGGAGGGTGTCGCCACTTACCACCACCGGTTCGGGCAGCCGGGGGGCCACGCCCCCCACTACGGACCACTTGGCCCCCTCGGGCCGAGCCGCGGTCGGGCCGCGCCCTACCGGGTCGGGCCGCGCCCCGCAGGGACAGACCGCACCCTTCAGGCTAGGCTGTTCCCTTGGGGTTGGCTGTGCATTTCATCGGGCTGGTCCGACCCCCTGTCGGGTCGGACCCGCCAACTCTGGGTTGACCCAACTGGCCAGCCCACTGGGCTTAACGGGTCAAGCCCATTTTCACTTAAACGTGAATAACATGAATATTGCGCGTCCGATCGACGCTCTGTCTATGGAACTGGGACCCCTGCAATGAGGCAGGCTTTTTGAGACACTCTAAGTGAGTTTTGGACGACTTTGGAAAACGACCGGGTTTGGAATGAACGTAATTCCAACCGGGCCCTCGTAGCGGAAGCGCTTATAACATAAGGACCAGACATCCGATTGATGTGTCGTAGACTATGTTGGATTTCTCTTGATGAGACAGTTCTTTTGGCATACTCTACACAGGATTAAGATTTGGTTTGAATGTGGCTAGGTTGGATTGTACCTAAAATCCAACCGGACCCCTAGGACGGAAATGCTAATAACTCACAGACCGAGCATCCGATTAACGCGCCATCTGTTGCGTTGTGACCCCTATGACATGGCGGTCCTTTGAGATATGTCTATTTGAGACTTCTTGACACTTGGAGTATCAACCAATAGCTCGTGGAGAGGACCCTCCCAGAGACGATCGTACGGAGTGTGGAGACCTAGTAGCTGTAGACCTGACGACTGTTTGACCGATTCGACTCGGAGTGATTTGATTAGCCCAGTGGACGGAGCGCCCGGTTTTGTGGAAGAATCATGGTGGACAGAGCGCCTGGTTTAGCAGCATACCCATGTTACTCGATAGGATAAGTACCTATGTAGGCTATTAGTGGGAGCACTTCTGTGTTGGGGCGGTAGACCCACAGCGGAGGAGCGCCCGGTTTGGCAACAGACCCGTGGTACTCGACAGGAGGAGTACCTCAGCAGTCTAGGGTTAGTGAGTCGCACCTCGGAGTCGTGACAGAGCCACTGTACTCGACATAGGAGGAGTTCTCCAGCAGTTTTGGTTTTGATAATGAAAATCCTGGTTTAGCTGAGTTAGTGACCTTTGTGTTTTCCTCATGATTGAGATGGGTTACTTGATAACTTAGGTATATGTATAGTCATATACCTAAGTAATGGTTATCCATTGAAATAATACTTTGTGGCTTATACTTGTTGAATTTAGTGAGACCTTGAGGGACTCGGGGTACCTACTGAGTATCTTTATACTGACTGATGCACGGGCTATGCCCACACCTCGTTGTGTTGGATGCAGACGACGGACAGCGCTGACTGAGGTAGAGTGTACGAGGACTGGACGGTACCCAGAGGTAGACACTCAGTATGACGGCACATGGAGCTGACCGATAGACGTGGAGTGCTGAGGAGGACATCTGTACCTACCCTTCAGGTAGGAACCTGGAGGACGATCCAGGAGCTGCTTCCATCTTCCAGCTGTTTGTCTTTTCAGTTGTACTTTCTTTCAGTTGTAGTTGTACCTTTCTGTTGGGCTTGTATTTCCAGACCATTTGTACTTTCATCACACTTTTTATACTTATTTACTTAGTTTTTTTTCTGCTTGTACTCTGGTTGTGTGTTTTCATGTTTTGTAAAGGCAATTCCTTCCCTTTTTATTGGGATTTACGCCTTTGGTGCTAGTCGCCAGCCCCTGGCCTATGGAAGGCGGGTTTGGGGTAGTCACGGAACGGGCCCCGAGGACGGTTCGTGGCAATAAAGTTAAGTATATTCGAAAACCTATGTGTCAAGGATGTGGAAAGAAACATCTAGGAAAATGTTTCAAAGGGATGGGAAGATGTTATATATGTGGTAAGGATGGTCATAAAGCAAGAACCTTCCATGGAAAAATGAAGCATTCAGTTGACTCTAGGAAAGGGAAAGAAGTTCTTTACAAGGGATCAATTGATTGTTTTAAATGTGATATGCATGGTCGTTACAAAAATAGATGTCATGTAAAGAAGGTTTGAGAATGGGATCAGTAGGACCATAAAAATATATGTTTACCTATACCTAATGTTCCTCCAATTGAAAATGCGAAAATTGAAAATGGCCAATGAAAGGTATGGACTATTTCTTAGCTCAGGTTTTGACATTATTGAATCTTAGGACATTGTGCATGATTTTTTTAGGAAATAATTATAAATTAATAAGATGGAAAAACATGGATAAAGGATCGTGAAGAATGTTTTATGATTAATATGTTTACATTTTAGGAATTGATGAGTTATGTCAGATCTATGGATGATGATAATTTTAAATGTATTAATGATGGGATTACTTTAGAAGACTTATAGTATTTGAAACCCTTTTGTTTTTTTAATTGAGGAATAGTTATATTTTATTTTATGGATATTGTTATAAAGAATAATTAGGGTTTATATAATCCTTGATTTTAAGGCAATTATGGGTTATTACTTTTGGGATGCAAAATGTAAGGTATGAGATAACTATCAAGGTTAAAATATGTTATGGTTATTTTTGAGAAAATTAACATTTTTTGGAGAATGTAATAAGAATGGTATGGTTTTAGAAAAAGGATAGTATGAAGACCATGTGACAACTCTTCACATCCATGAAATCCATGGGAATTGAACCCACAACTTAAGGGTGATAAGGGCGTATCGCCTACCACTTTCCTACGTGAATTCCCGAGTTAGTATGACTTATTTTTTTAGTTAAATGATTTTATAGATCCAGACTATATTGATTTTTGAAAATATGTTTTATTAAATTAATATCCTTAGTATATGAAAATGATTTGGCGATTAAGTGATAACAGTTATTTTGAAAGACTTTTTCTCTTTTAGTAAAACTATATGCCTAAGAAAAATAGAATACTATGCGATTTAATTTGATGAGTAATGGTTGAATTTTATTTTGGAAGAACCTATTTTTTTGTACTTATAGTGATTTGGGTTATTTATGGAAGCGATTAACCTATCTTAGAGAATATGTGATTATGTTAATTAATTTTCAGTATGAGACTTTAAGAGTAGTCAATGTTATTTAGAGATAAATTTTAAGATTTATCATGGAAGACTATGTGATAAAATTATTCTTAGTTTTGGGTTTCAATATTAGTTTGGATTATATTGAAGAATTATAAGGATAATTGTGTAATAAATGGTCTTTTTTGAACTTTGGGTATTGTTTGTTTAATTTTTGAGATTAAGAGTAGTATTTATTTTTATAAAGTATTTTCCTTTTGGGGATTATCTAATCTTGTACTAACCATTTTGGTTTTGGGTTAATGTCTAAAGACATGGAAAATATATCGTTCAACCTTTGTGGATTATTTGATTCTATATAAGTTGATTCTATCAATTTAGATCTGGCCGAGTCATCTTGAATACTAATCGTTTGAAGAAAAGAAGAGTTTTTGGTAGATATTTATTAAAGGATTAAACTATACTTGACAAGTAAGTATATTTCCTTATGTTCTTAGTCAAGATCATAAATAAATTCCTCAACTTTATGAAAATTATATTAAAACAAAAACATTTTCCATTTACTTTTACTAATAGAAAATCAAATATCGTTTAACCTATTATAAGTTTATGGTTTTCTGGTGGTTAACTTTCTTCTGATCATGTTTTTATCACTCTCCATCAAAACATAATGGTGAGTTTCTCTTCCATATCCATGTTTTCCTACATGGAATCCTAGTATATTTTATCTTGGGTGAACATTATACTTATCTTTCTTTCTTTTAAAGTGAGAGTTTTGTTGACTCGTTTTCTGATGTTGGATTTTCAATGAAGTTTCCAAGCCTAATTTTAAAATTGTGAGGATGGAATTTCCAAAAGGGGGGAATGATGTAATGACCGAGATATTTATAGAATAATACTTTTTATTTTCAATTAATATTTATAGATAAGATATTAATTTTACATTAAAGGGGATGCTTTTTTTGATATCATACTTGACACACAATAATGAGTTTATCCAAAATATTATGTTGCACACAACATTCAGTTATACTGAAAAATAATACAATAATATTATTATTATTTAAAATGGTAGTTAACACCTAGCCATTAGAATGGTGGAAATGAATATTATCAACTAAATTTTGAAATATGGTTTACACATGTTTAAATATTGATTCATTGGTTTCCAAATTTTTTACAAATGGAAATAAAAACTAATTGAATATAAAGGATGTGTTTTTATGAAAACCTATTTAAAAAGAAAATAATTATGTTTATAAAATCATATCACTCTTTATGGATTTCTATTTAAATAAAAATATATGTTATATATTCAATTAAATGTTGTAAATTCATATTATATGTTTTCTAGATATGATATAAGAATAAATTCAATTTTTCAGATAAAAGAACTATTTTTCTAAAAATGCAATTTTACCACCATTTGATGGCGAACCATTTTTAAATTTAGTTTTTTTTAACTTTTATATGTTATATTTTACAAAATAAAATTATTCTATAAAATTGGGACACAAAAATTTACTTTGGATAAATTTATGGTAAGTTTCTGATAATGTTCATTTTTTAATGAATAGTGGAAAATACTGCATTTTAGTTCCAAAATTCCTTTTCATCAAATTTATTTATATAGTTATATTGCCATATTAATTGGTTTTAAAGTATAATTCGATTATATTTTTATCATTTAATCCAATTATGGTCATTTTAATTGATTTCTCATTTTAATTGGACAAAAACATATATCAATCTTTTAGTAGTTTTTACTTCTTCAAAACACGCTTTTTGGTTTTGACAATGAGAATTAATTTTAAATTAATTTCTGAAAATTATATGTTTTGAATTTGGAAAAATTGATTCCATATTTTGATCATAATGTTACAATTTTGTAAATAGGTACCTTTTATTTTTTGACATTATGATTAGTAACTTCAATAATTATTTTTATTAACCATGGTTAATGGGTAAATATGGTAAATAAGAGAAAATAATATTATAATAATATAAAACTACCCTAAAATGTGTCATAATACTATTGGATGATATAGTTCCAACCATGAGAATACATACACCGAGTATTTGATATTTGGGAGCCACATGGGTGTGAAGATGGAATTTTATAAGAATTAATTTAAAGTAAAGAGAAATATAACATAAACATGTATCTTTTACTAAATCAATTTTTATGTGGGTTATATAACTAAACTATTTGAAAATAAATAGTAATTATAAATATAATATTATTTCCTACATCATAACCTTTTATTTATAATTTTTTAACACTAACTAAACAAATTTATTTATATCACAATGATGATGAAATAATTGCTTCATTAATAAATGATTCAAATAAATGATATTATAAATATTAAAATAAATGTAATTTGAATATTTTTATGCCATACAAGAAATTTCTAGATTATATTGACGTATTATATTTTATTTAATTCCTTTGGTTAGAAGGAATCAATTTTATATGACTTTAACAAAAAGTCATTTACTTTATAGTGTCAAAATTGACATAAATGAGTTTTTAAAACAAATAATATTTTATTAAATGATATAATAGTCCTAAAAATATAATATTAGTCAAACTGAATAATATAATGTTAAAAATTTCATTAATGATCCAATTATTGTTCTCTTTTAATTTTATATTAACTATAGTAACCATATATTATGAAAATGGAAGAAGACATGGTAAGAGTTAATGTTTTTAACTAAATGTTAATGCTAAAAGATAATGTTATTTTTGTGACCTAAACTTGTATAAAAACTATTTATTGAGATTATTTAGACCCAAAATCATCTAACATTTGAAATAAATTATTTTGGGACCATTTTAAAGAGAAAATAATTTTATAATAAAATAATATTTCAAAACCTTCCTAAAGTGCCCCTCGTCCCTCTTAAAAAAGGCCACCACCTCTACCCACTTACTCACACCTCTAAAGACCCTTGGTTTGTACAAATTATAATAAAATAATCTCCCAAAATTCCTCACTTACTCCTATAATCCCTTCCTTTGGTAGAAGGCAATTTAAGAAAGCCTTTTGGCTCAAATCAAAAGAAGTTACCTAGTTTAGAGGTAACAGCTTCTCACAAGTTCATTTCTTTTATTTTCCTTCTCCACTACCTATGATATTCTATTTTCTTTGATTAAATAAAAACAACATAATCATAAATATACTAGGATTTTGTTATTAGAAGGATTCTAAATACACTTACACACACCTCCATCTAATTGATATGAACATACTGTTTCTGTGCATGGTAAACTACTACCTCACGAAACGATGATTGTTCAATTTCCTCCTACCACCTCTCATGGTGTCCATTATGATGCAACTGCATTTATATATGATATATATTATATTTGTATTGTCTCTATTATTCTGTAATTTTTTTAATATCATACCTTTATTCTTTCCATAATGTGTAAATACGATAATTTCATTTGATGAAGTGCGGACTACCGCCCCCTCAATTTGATATGACTCGTTCATGCCATACATGGAATATAAAAAGGATGGAGTTAATGAAATAATATAACATATATAAATTATGATATTATACTTTAATTATAATATACCTATGTATCATTTATTTTTCATTCCTTTAAATATGAAACATAAATGAAAGTAGTATTCATTTGTACGTACGGCTTACTGTCTCCATGAACGGTGCATTTCATTTATTATCTCCAAATGTTATAGAATATTATAAAAACATATATAATGTATCTAAATACATATATACTGGATATATATAGGACTTAAAATCATGAATAATATTATTCTTATGATGGACTTTTGACTATATAGACAATTTACATCAAAACAAGTTCATTTTTGACTAAAGTACCGAATATCGACAAAATGACCAATATGAACTTAAATAATTATGTAATATTTATAAAATGAAGATAAGTAATATAAAATTAATAATAAACTTGAAAATTGTTCTGAATCAAGTAAAAATTAACCTAAGTTTATTATTCAGTAATATTAAAAACGAACAAGACCAGTCGAACTCAGGGTAAGGGACTTCATCTTAATCTCCTTTCATTAAGGAATATTTTGGTTTATAAACAACCTTAATTTATATAGTGTATAATTATACCCTTTTTATTTTAACATAATTCAATTTTTTCAAATTTATTCTTTTTTTATGAAACATTTTACTAAATGACAAAGGGAATGTTTCTTTTTTAACGTACATGGTGACAATGACCTTTCTGCCACCGCAAGCATTATTTGATATTTGGCTTCTTTAACAAGCTCTAATGTTTTAAAAAATGAAAATAAATACCATATACTCTTTTTATGTATTTTTGTATTGAAAATTATTTTTAATAAATCATTGATTATGTCAATATTTTGAAATGATATATTGTGATTGCAATGTGGAAATGTTATCTTTCCTTTAAGCTTGTTTTATGTGTTATGAATATGTTATGGTTTTTGGGAATTTTTTACATATAAAGGTGGTTCTATTATAAACAAAGGGAGGGTAATCCTGATATATCTCTCTAATTCATGGGGTAACATGACAATGGTAAACGTTAATGTTTCTCCTAAGAGATTTAGGGAATATACTGTTATTGGTACTCCAAACGTAACTCCCTATGTAGATTGTGAAAGCTAAAATGTAAGTATGTTATAGATTCCACAAGTTACCTTTATGATTTATGATTTCTATTTTTTATTCATAAATCATATGATTTCATGAGGTATGTTAAAGAGCTTATTTTTTATGATTAAAAAGTATGATTTATTTATTTTATATGTATTCATGGACTAATGTTTTCTTTCCTTATTTTATATCCCTTACTGAGATTTTTATGCTCATCCCAGGTTTTTGAAAAAAACTCATAGGGTATAAGGAAGGGTAAAAGAAAGGAATAATTCAAGAATATTTTTATCAAAAAAATAATTCTTTCTTTAATTAAGTAGTTTTATTATTGTGAAAAAAATCGATAGAGTATAAGTGTCTACTTTTTAATATTTGAGATGTAATGTAATAGTTATGGCCTAATTATCTAAAACTCTAAACCTGAAAAAATACTAAATTTTAATTATTAACTTAAATCAATATTATGTAATGTTTAATACTATGGCCTTATATAAATATAGGATAAGAGTAACTCGAATAAAAATTGAGGTTTGGGTAGAAAATCATTACCTTATGTCTGAATATGTTCTTCTCTTAAACTTAAGGTCCTAGAATATGAAATTAAAATTATTAATAACTTAATTAAGAACCTATTATACTTTTATTTGATTTATTATAATTTTATTAAGTTTATTAATGGTCATTTTTATGGGTTAACAGATTCAATATCATCATTTGTGAGTGCTCATTTCCTTAGTTGTCATGATCGGTTCATTTGTATGAAAGTAAATGTACAATGAGAATTCAATTATATAATTGATTTTATATGTTATTAATGTTGATACATAAGGTTAAATGATCATATAATTCATTTTTTTCTTTATTTGAGGATAAATAATTAGATAAAAGTTTAATGATAAATTCTTGGATTAATTTGGTGGTTTTTCAATCACCACGAACTCATTTTGTTTTATAAATTGATACCATATGTAAAAAATGATTCAAGAACATTAAATAAGATATATAACATATATTGTGATCTGGTTAAATTGTAAAAATAGCTCCATGGCCATAATTGAAGATGGTAATAGAATTTGAAAACCCGTCGTCCTTGAATGTGATAAATTAACACATCACGGATGGTGTTTTTATTTCTAGCATAAAAGGAGGGTAAAAGAGAGATTATGATGAATTATAACATTATCATAACAAAATTAAAGTAAATGTATGTTAATGGAGTTATCATAAAATTTGGAGGAAAATAAGTGAGGAAAGAAAAAGAAAAAAAATGAACTTGAAAGAAAATAAAAGAAATGAAAAGAGGAATTTACCTCTTGTATTATCTTCCTTGAGAGACTCTTTAAGGGATAGGATTTTTTATTTTCAAACAAAAAATGGATTATGGATGTTTGGAGGATCTTGAGAGTAGATTTTAGAATAATTTAGATAATTCACAAGGCTTAAAATGAGTGAAGAGAAGTGGGAGTGAGGGGTGGTTTTTATAGTGGAGGGGAAGGGTGATTTTTGAATATCTTATTCATTATTTTATTATTTCCCTCAAGATAATCAATAGTGTTGATTCATGTGACCCATAACAGTAATAATTTCATCTAAGTTTGACCAAAGTGTTCTTACATAATTCATGATGCAAGTAATTGTGAATTCTATTGATAATGTATATACATGGTAAATTACCATATTTTACTATTCATAAAAAATTTGAGTATTTCAGAAAAATCCTAAAAATTCACCCTAACCATTTTTAAATATTTATAATTCAAAAATGAACTCCATTTTTCAAAAATAATTTTCTAAAAATGATTAATTTAATTTTTTTAAAAAAATATTAATTTATTCAAAAAATAACAATTTTAAAACTATAATTCATTTTATATCACCTTGAAAAATTAATCAAGATCTCATTATCTTATAACCTTAAGATAATAAAATAATAATATGATTTAGTTTTCATAAGGTTCATATTAATATTCATATTATTATTCATAAGGGTATGTTACTATTCACCAAAAAATTAAGTTTGTCTTATCAGACTCTAAATATCATACTGAACACAACTGTGTGGGTTAGTTTTCCAAAAATCAAATCACAAAGGTGGAAAATTTATTTTTACTAGATAGATTCTAACAAATTGGTGTTTTGTAGAGACTTAGTTTTTCATGAATTCAGTATTAAATTTATTTATAAATACTTGGGATTTTAGATTATAATGTGTTAGAAAGGCTGGGTAGAATTTTCTATGCACCCACCATATGATCTACCATGTATCTCATGTTGTGTACTCTACCTGATGTCACTTATTCTCTTAGAATAACTAGTGGAAAGCAATCCAATATTGGTGACTTTCATTGGATTACGGTAAATAACATCCATTAGTAATTGAGAATAACTAAGGATATATTCTTCATCATTGATGGAGAGGATAAGATTCATGTTAGGGGTTAAACAAATTCATATTAAAAATCCAATAGGTATGACATGAAATCCCAATCCGGTTCTATGTTTATCCTCAACAGTGGAGATATTATTTGGAAGAGTTACAAACAGTCCATTGTAGTGGACTTAAAAATAGAGGTAGAGTAAATTTATATATCAGATGTTTTGTACAATGCCCCGACCCTAGTTACCCAAATTAGGTGCATTATTATATAACATTGTCATGATCAAAAAAGATCAATTCTTGAAAGACCAATTAGTTTAGTAGCCTTGGAAGAACTAGTTACATCCATAAGGTTGACATTACATCATAAAATGGAAAATTACAAACACATTTTTTCCTTGGACAACACTGAGATCCCCTAGACTATCTCTGTAGGTCAATCATAATATTCTTCTTCGCATCCTGGGAAAAATAAAACATATAAAGGGGTGATCTCAGATGGTCAGTAAGGATAAAAATATAGCAGAAACATTTATAAATAAGTAAAAACATTTAAGGAAATGTATATAAATAAAAATAAATCCTTTTCAACATAAACTTCATCATAATATGTCAAATATAAATCAAAATAATTTCATTTACTTACTCACAAGGATATTATACTAGTCGAATAATCACATGTAATGTCAATATCCACTTTCATAATGATGGAATTCATAATTCCAGACTTTCATAACCACATAGTCAAGGCCTTGTGACAAGACTACAAATAAGATTTTCCCAAGGCCTTGTTCCAAGACACTATTTTGTCTCATGAGACCTACCGATACATCAAGGAGATATAGCAGGCTTCACCAGTCACTTACTAAGTTCAATGCATTCCTCATATGAAAAGGTTTAAACATAACATAAACATTCGTATTAAAACTGGCATACGAAATGTCAACACTTTATCCATAAAAAATGAATGTATGAAATAACACATCCACAGTCAAACATATCAAAAAACCTTTAATACAATATATAAGTTGTGTATCATAATAAATCAACTTCAAACAAAATTAAAATCCATCAAAGGATGTTGATATAGATAAAATCGAAACATTTTTATAAAAATATCTCTTTCTATTTTAAAATCATTTAAAGGTCAGGTAATTATAAAAGAAAGCATTTATATTTGAAAATATTCTTATAAGCTTGTAAGGGAAGATTCGACAATGTTATAATGGTAGAAAATAGCTGCACCCACCATATAAGTTAAAAAAGACATTTTTACCTTAATGTTGTCAAAAAGGATTTAAAGTACCTTGTTTGGAAAATGACGAAAAGATTCCTTTCAAAAATATATAAGGTCAAATAAGGGTATAAATGAATTTTCCCCATTGTCTAGTAAATGGTAAAAATGTTTTGAAATACATTTTAAGAAACATGGATGTGAATGATAAAGAGGTCCCTGTAGATAATTATGTATAAACAACCTCGGATAATGAAGAGATTGTGGAATTAACCCTTACCTTGTACTTTTCTTTGGTCAAGGGTAGGTTAACCTCTTGTATAATTGTGAAATAATTGTTATTAAATTATACAAGAATCATATACATTAATATGATATCATATATGATCTTTTAATATTTCTTTGTTAATAATATCTTAGTATTATTGTCATTTAGGGTGTTAATTGATTCGTTTTCCTTTATATGATTTGTTACGTAAGTAATGTTTGTTATGGATAGAATGTATATTATTCATATTAATAATGATATTAAGTCTTTAAACATTATTTTTAATCATATAATTAAAATTAGTCTTGAATGGATACGATGGGGAATGAATCTCATCGTGTTCATAGAGACGGTAATCCATACGTACGTATGAGCGACAATATCATTCTTTTGATATTAAAATAATATATAATTGGATGGTATATAATATATACAGAATATCTATCATTTTATATTTATTATTTACATCAATTACACATCATTATTATACCCATCTAAATAATAATGTATTGAATAATAATTACACCACGTTGTGGAGACGGTAAGTTGTATGTACGCACGTATGGTGACATGTCATTCAAAGGATGGATAGAATAATGAATATGGTTGTACCATATTTATAATAACATCAAATTATATAGAAGATAATAGAGTTATAATTTTATAATGGAAACAACAAATAAAGAGGAAGTGGAAGACGAAAGGAACTTGAAAGAGGTGATGAAATATTTACCTCTTCTTCAGGTTCTTCCTTTGGATTTGATCAAAAGGGCTCTTTAGGTTGGCTTTATGACTAAATTAAGGCCTATTGGATGAAGGGAGGACAGTTGATAGGGTATTTGGTCAGGTTTTGGCTGAGCCAAATGGCTTTTAAGGTGTGAATTATAGAGAAGGGGGAGTTCCCTTTTATAAGAGGGGTGAGGGGTGCCTTAGGGAAATCTACAAATATTAATTTATAATAACATCATTTTCGGTTTCTAATGGATATAAAAATAATCCTTTAAAGGATAAGGTGGGTATGGGTCTAAAACCACTCAACCAATAGGTTTTATACAAGTTTTGTTTACTATATTAACTTTATCTTTTAGATTTAACTCTTAGTTAAATAGTTGGACATTTACCATGTCTCTTTGTATTTTTATATTATATGGTTAATAAACTTACTATAAACATCCAAGAGAACCACAAGTGGTTAGTTAATGATACAAATATCATTATATAATCATTTTGGCAGAACATTATATTTTTAGTAATAGAATATTAATTAATAATATAATATTTATTTTAAAAACTCTTTTATGTCAATTTTGACACTATTTTTTTTTTGTTTTTTATAAATTAATGACAACATTATTACTTAGAAAAAATTCATCTAACCAAACCTATCATGTACTATTAACCTATAAAATTAGTGGAATTCATAAAAAGTCTCAAATTACATTTATTTTGATATTTATAATATAAATTATTTTAATATTTCATTAATTAGGTGATTACTGCATCATCATTGTGTCATAAATAAATTAAATTATTTAATGTCTAAAAAATATAAATAAAATACCATTATGTGAGAAATTATTTTATCTTTCTAATGAATTATTATAGTTGAATTAATCTTATGTATAACCCTATATTAAAAATGTTTTACTTAATAAACTTTGATTTTAACTCTTCTAACTCTTCTTTAAATAAAATAATAATAAATGTCCTAATCTAATCCAAGTGGACCAAAGAGGTTCATATTTTATTTCTAAGGTTGTTTTTTTTTTCGAATTATAATTATCTAGTAGAATTAGGACATTTGTTAGGGTAATAATAATATCATTTTTACCCTTAATTGCCCTATTTACTTTTAATCGTGGTAAATAAAAGAAAAAAGTTACTATTTACCAAAAATTATTTTCATCTCATTGAACCACATATTACATACTGATATCAATCTTGTGTCTCAAATTTTTGAAATTCAACTCACAGAAGCGGTAAAATTAAGTTTTATGTAAATTTACAAATGCTCCTAGGAGGTGGGTAAAATACGGTGAAAAGTTCAATAAAATTTTATATATCTAATATTATTACAAAATGACTTCAATGAATTACATTGAACATATACAGGTATTATGTGTGTATTTTTACCTAAAATATATTTAAATAAAATAATTATTTATTTAAATAAAAATTTGGTTTTAAATTATAACTCCGTGTTTTTCATTATTCATCAAAAATTGAATGTTTTCAAAAAAATACCAAAAATTCACCCTAAGCTAATTTCGATATTCTGAATCCAAAAATGAAGTCCATTTTGAAAGATAAATTTCATAAAATTTCAAAAAGTGGGTATTACTATTCATAATGGCTAGTTTGATTGGTTGTGGTGTGTTAGAACTTGAAGTTGCGTACAACACACGCTATTGTATTATTCAAAGAGAAGCATACCATGGAAGCTTGGGGTGTTACATTCTCCCCTCCTTCAAATAATTTCGTCCCCAAAATTTCTAGAGTATTACTGTGTAAAAAGACTCGGGTGGTTCTTCATCATAAGTTCCTCAGGTTCCAACATTGCCTCTTCCATCTTATGTTTTCTCCATAGAATGTTTACCAGATGAGTCGTCTGATTTCTCAACACTTGTTCTCTAGTATCAAGAACCTTGACATGATCTTCATAATAAGATATATCGGGTTCCAGTTCTAATTTCTCATAGTTGAGTACTTGCATTGGTTCTGGCATGTATTTTATCAATAGTGATATGTGGAGCACATCGTGAAATTTGGAGAGACTTTGCGGTATTTCAAAACAGTAAGCTACATCCCTAATTCATTCTAGAATTTCGAAAGGTCCAATGTACCTGGGACTCAATTTTCCCTTCTTACCGAAACGTATAGCACCCTTCTATGGAGATACCTTCAAGAAAACATGATCTTCTACCTAAAATTCCAAATCCTTCATTCAATTATTGGCATAGCTCTTCTGCCTACTTTGAGCTACTTTGATATGGGTTTAAATTACCTTCACCTTTTCCATCGTTTCCTCCACAAGTTTTGGGCATACTAGTTTTCTTTCACCAACATCATCCCAACAGGTTTGTGTGCGACATCTTATTCCATATAATGCTTCATATGGTGCCATCTGAATACTATGATGGAAGCTATTGTTATAGGAAAATTCTACCAGAGGTAAATATTGATCCCACATACCTTGAAAGTCAAGTTCGAATGATCTCAACATGTCTTCTAAGGTTTGAATAGTCCGTTCTGATTTTCTATCAGTTTGGCGGTGGTAGGAAGTGCTCAAACGAAGTTCAGTATCCAGGGCTTTCAGAAGACTTTTCCAGAATTTTGATGTAAAATGGGGATCACGATCAGAAACAATCGATAGTGGTACTCCATGAAGTCTTACAACTTCATTAATATATAGTCTTTCTAAATGTTCAGGTGGTAAATCTTCCCTTATAGCAATAAAATGTGCTGACTTGGTAAGACGATCAACAATGACCCATATTGCATCATTCCTTCTAGGAGTCTTTGGTAGCCCCATGACAAAGTCCATTATGATATCTTCCCATTTTCATTCAGTTAGGGGAAGAGGTTTCATGACTCCTTCAGGTTGTTTCCTTCCAGTATTCACTTTTTGACAAACCATTCATCTTGACACAAAATCAGTAATCTCCCTTTTCATGTTGTCCCACCAAATATTTTCCTCCAAATATCTATACATTTTGGTGCTCCCAGGGTGTATAGAGAAATTGGAACTATGAGAATCATCCAATTATTCCCTTTTTAGATAAGGTATATCGGGAACACAAAGTCTCCTCCCAAATTTCAAAATTATATCTTCATATACGAAGTCCCTCAATCTCCTGTTATTCACAGCTTCAATATTTTTTTGAAACTTTTCATCACCAGTATTGGTTATTCCCATATCCATCTTTACTAGATCCATAAGAATAAGATCCCTTTAAAATCGCATCTTGTTCAAAACTCCATGATCTTTTCTTCTCAAATAATCTTCCACCTTATTTGCCTTCCCCGGGTGGTAGTGTATCATGCAATCATAATCCTTGAGTAGTTCATGCCATCGTCTCTGCCTCATGTTCAGTTCTTTCTATGAGAAAATATACTTCAAACTCTTGTGATCAGTATAAATCTCACATTTTTTACCATAAATATAATGTCTCCATATATTCAAAGAAAAGATTACAGCTGATAACTCAAGATCATGATTAGGATAGGTTTTCTCATTAATTTTTAGTTATCATGATGCATAGTCAATAACCTTATCATTCTGCATAAGGACACAACCAAGTCCTTTCTTTGATGCATCACTATAAATAACAAACCCATCATTCCTTGATGGTAGAGTCAAGAAAGGAGAATTGACTAATCTTATCTTCAATTATTCAAAAGAATCTTCACATTCTTTTCTCCAAACAAATTTCATCCCTTTACGTGTGATCTTGGTTACTGGGTTAGCCAATTGGGAAAAATTATGGATGAAACGTCGATAATAACCTGCTAAACTAATAAAACTGCATACCTCGGTTATACTCATCGGTGCTGGCCATTCTTGGATTGCCTTGGTCTTTGAAGGATTAACATATATTCCATCCATAGAGACAATATGTCCAAGAAAAGAAACCTCCTGAAGCCAGAATTCACACTTGCTAAACTTCCCATATAATTCATGTCTTCTAAGAGTATTTAGAATAATGTGCAAGTGATTTTCAGGATCTTCGTAGCTTTTGGAGTATACTAAGATATCTTCAATAAATACCACTACAAAGTCATTAAGATATTCCTTGAAAACTCTATTCATTAGATCCATGAAGACAGAGGGTGCATTAGTCAATCCAAAAGGTATTACTGTAAACTCGTAATGCCCATACCTGGTTCGAAATGCTATTTTTGGAATGTCTTCCTTCTTCACACACAATCGATGATATCTAGATCGAAGTTCAATCTTTGAAAAGTATTGATATCCATGAAGTTGGTTGAATAAATCATCAGTGTGAGGTAGGTTATACTTGTTCTTTATTGTTATATCATTTATCTCCCTGTAGTCAATGCACAACCTCATAGATCCATCTTTCTTCTTAACAAAAATAACAGGGGATCCTCATGGAGAAACACTAGGGTGAATAAATACATTATTACTAAATTCCTCTAGTTGTTTCTTTAGTTGCACTAATTCCACAGTGGCCATTCTATAAGGGGTATTTGATATGGCCCTTGATCCAGGTATTAAATCAATGGAAAACTCAATTTCTCATTCTGGAGGATGTCTAGGTAAATCTTCTAGAAACATATCAAAATATTATTTTACAATAGGTACATCCTCTATTTTAACATTCCTTTCCTCACCCACATTTATTTCATTTTCTTCCTCCCCAATAATTGAATTTAGTTGAGCTACTGTGGGTGGATCTAGATTAGAATTAGGTGGTAACGATTATTCTCTAAAGATAAGGTGTTCTTTATCATCGTCATCAAAAATAGTAACCTCCTTATTCTTACAATAAATTTTTTCATCATGATCTGAAAGCCAATCCATACCAAGGATTATATCAAATTCAATCATGGGTATGATGATGAGATTAGCAGATAAAGAACATTTATATGCCCTAATGGGGACGGATTCACAAAAATTTGTTGCAATGATACTTCCCTTAAGAGTTTTGACTGAAAACTCCCTTGTTAAATCAAATTGGAAATATCTAATTTTCTTATGAAACTGGGAAGATATGAAATAATACGATGATCCAGAATCAAATAAAGCATTGGCTAAACTTGAAGAAACCATTAAATTGCCTGCCACTACATCTTTCGGAGTTTCAACCTCAGTAGTAGTGATAGCATAATCTTGGCCTTGATCCCTTGGCCTTTTCTGAGGTAAGTTGCCCTGACGTTTAGGAAATTCATTTGCATAATGTCCCCTTTCTCTATAATTGTAGCATTCAATATCGACAGCCTCTTTCTTCCCCTTGCAATCACGATCTTGGTGGCCTTTTTCACCACACTTGTAACAAATTCCCATTCCCTTCAGGAAAGTACTAGGGTTTTTCTTCCTATATTTACTATAGGATGGATATTCAACTTTTCCCTTCTTCCCCTCATTTCCATTTCTAGATTGTTCAGAAGATCTATTCTTCTCTTGCTTTTCTTTAATGTCGTAAGACTTAGATAATTCTTTTTCTATCTTGATAGTACACGAGACAATATCTTCGTACGAAGAGAAGGATTGTGAGACTAATGCTAGATGAAGAAATGGTTTTAACCCATAAAATAAATGATCAATATTACTTCTTGGGTTATGTATATAATTTTTAGAATGCCTCACTAACCTTGTAAAGTTATATTCATACTTTACGACATTCTTATCCTCATTTTGCCTCAGACTTAGAAATTGTCTTTCCATATCCACTACATGGTCATGAGGAAAGTATTTTTCTAAGAAAATTTCTTTAAACTCCCTCCATTCCATATTTGATACTTCATCATATTCCTTTGTGTTTTCAATCAATGACCACCATTGATCAGCATCTCCAGTGAGGCGGTAAACTGCCATGAAAACTTTTTCCCTTTCGCTACTCCCCAATGTGTGGAATATTTTCTCTAAGGAATTTATCCATTGGTCAGCTACTATTGGATTTTTACCCCAATTGAATGTTGGTGGTTGTTGCCTCATGAAGTGATCTGACATTGATCCTCCATGCTGTGGATCAGGGTGCTCCATACGGGTAAGGTTATTATTCATAACCTGAGTGAGTTGTCCCAGTATGGTGATTAGCTGATCATCACCAGTTGCATCACCAGCTCTAGTATAATTATCTTAAGTAGGAGGGAAATCCCTAAATGGATGGTGTGAATTGATATGATTTCCATTCCTTCCACTAGGCGCCATTTCTAAATAATGGCACAAACTAGATTAGTTTATGAATCGAAATACATAATTACAAACATGTAAAATACTTAACATAAATTGAACAGTTTATGGATATAATCCATAATCATAAAAAAAATTCTTTGAGGATGTATATACTCATAAATCCTTCATAATGGTTTGTAAGGAAAATGGGAATTATCCTAAGCATATCCCCCCAGGAGTGTCATAACCATGAGTACATTGAGGCCCATTGTCGTGCACCAGTTCTCATTCGAGTCTCGCTCAAAGCGGGGGTTTTGGGTTTTACCCCTAGGTACATCTATGCCAGAGTTGCCTCTACCTGCTCATATCTAGATAGAGATGTATTTCTTGGAAAAACTCACAAAATATATACAATACCAAAATTCTAGGAAGGTATTCTATACTAATCCTCAAAGTCTATCTTAGGGTTATGTGCTCTAATCAGAGTTTTTCTAAATCTAGTTTCCAAGGTTTGTACTAAACTTTCTTTGATACCAACCGCAATTCCCTGAAACTATTTACCCATAGTCAGTGCATTATTATATAACATTGGCATGATCACAAAATATCAAGTCTCGAAAGACCGATTAGTTTAGTAGCCTTGGAAATACTAGATACATTCATAAGGTTTACATTACATCATAAAATGGAAAACTACAACAACATTATTTCCATGGAAAAAACTGCGGTCCCATAGACTATCCCTGCAGGTCAGTCATAATATACATCTTTGCATCCTGGGAAAATTAAAACATATAAAGGGTTGAGCTCAGATGCACAGAAAGGATAACAATATAGCGGAAACTTTCATAAATAAGCATAAACATTTAAGGCAATGTATAGAACTAAAAAAAGACTTTTCAACATAAACTTCATCATAATATAGAAAATATAAATCAAAATAATTCCATTTACTTACTCACATGGATATTCTACTAGTTGAATAATCACATGCAATATCAATAGCCACTTTCATAATGATGGAATGCATAATGCCACTTTCATAACCACATAGTCAAGGCCTTGTGCCAAGAATACAAATAAGATTTTGTCAAGGTCTTGTACCAAGACACTAGTTTGTCTCCTGAGACCTACCGATGCATCGAGGAGCTATATCAGGCGCCACCCATCACTTACTAAGTACAACTCATTCCTCATATGAAAAGGTTTAAACATAACATAAACATTCATATTAAAACTAGCATATGAAATTTAAATACTTTATCCATAAACCATGAATGGTATGAAATAACACATCCACAGTAAAACATATAAAAAAACCTTCAATACAATATGGAAGTTTTATATCATAATAAATCAACTTCAAACAAAATTAAAATCCATCAAATTATGTTGACCTAGATTAAATCAAAACCTTTTTAGAGAAATATCTCTTTCTATTTTGAAATCATGTAAATGTCACGTAATTATAAAATAAAGCATTTATATTTTAAAATATTCTTATAATCTTGTAAGGGATACATTGATGATGTTATAATGGCAGAAAATATTAGCACTGGCCATATAAGTTAAGAAAAGACATTTTTACCTTAATTTTGTCGAAAAGGTTATAATGTACCTTGTTTGGAAAACGACGGAAATATTATTTTCAAAAACATATAAGGTCAAATAAGGGTATAAATGAATTTAACCCATTTTCTATTAAATAGTAAAAAAAATTTGAAATACATTTTAAGAAACATGGATGTGGATGATAAAGAGGTCCCAGATGATAATTACGTATAAACAACCTCGGATAATGAAGAGATTGTAGAATTAACCCTTACCTTGTACTATTCCTTGGTCGAGGGTAGTTTAACCTTCTATATAATGGTGAAATAATTGTTATTAAATTATGCAATAATCATACACATTAATATGATATCATATATGATCTTTTAATATTGCTTTGTTAATAATATCTTAGTATTATCATCGTTTCAGGTGTTAATTGATTCGTTTTCCTTTATATGTTTTGTTACGTAAGTAATGTTTGTTATGAATAGGATGTATCTTATTCATACTCAGAATGATATTAAGTCTTTAAAAATTATTTTTAATCATATAATGAAAATTATTCTTGAATGGATATGATGGGGAATGAATCTCTTCGCGTTCGTGGAGATGGTAATCCGTACGTACGCACGAGCGACAATATCATTATTTTGATATGAAAATAATATATAATTGGATGGTATATAATATATACATAATAATTATCATTTTATATTTATTATTTTCATCAATTACACATTATTATTATACCCATCCAAATAATAATGTTTTGAATAACAATTACACCTCGTCATGGAGACGGTAAGTCATACGTACGCACGTATCATGACATATCATTCAAAGGATAGATAGAATAATGAATATGGTTGTACCATATTTATAATAACATCCCATTATATATAATATACTGGATTTTTTATTTTATAATGGAAACAACAAAGAAAGAGGAAGTGGAAGAAGAAAGGAACTTGAAAGAGGTGATGAAATATTTACCTCTTATTCGGGTTATTCCTTTTGATTTGATCAAAATGGCTCTTTAGGTTGTCTTTATGATTAAAGTAAGGACTTTAGGATTAAGGTAGGACAGTTGAGAGGGTATTTGTGCAGGGTTTGGCCAAGATAAATGAATTTGAAGGTGTGCATTAGAGAGAAGGGGGAGTGCCTTTTATAAAAGGGGTGAGGGGCACCTTAGGAAAAGCTAGAAATATGATTTTATAATAAAATCATTTTCGGTTTCTAATGGCTTAAAAATGAATTATTTAAAAGATAAGGTGGTTATGGGTCGAAAAAACACTCAACCAATAGGTTTTATATAGGTTTGGGTCACTATATTAACTTTATCTTTTAGATTTTACTCTTAGTTAATTAGTTTGACATTTACCATGTCTCTTTGTATTTTTATGTTATATGGTTAATAAACTTAATATAAACATCCAAGAGAACCAAAAGTGGTTTATTAATGATATTAATATCATTATATAATTATTTTGGTAGAACCGTATATTTTTAGGAATAGAATATCAATTAATAATATAATATTTGTTTTAAAAACTCTTTTATGTCAATTTTAAAACTATTTGGTATTTTGTTTTTTATAAATTCATAACAGCATTATTAATTCAAAAATAATTTATCTAACCAAACCTAACAAGTCATATTAACCTATAAAATTGTTTAAATTCATAAAAAGTCTCAAATTTCATTTATTTGGATATTTATAATATAACTTATTTTAATATTTCATTAATTAGGTAATTACTGCATCATCATTGTGTCATAAATAAATTTTATTATTTAATGTATAACAAATATAAATAAAATACAATTATGTAGGAAATATTTTTATCTTTATAATTAATATTTATAGTTGAATTTATCTTATGTATAACTTTATATTAAAATTTTTTTATTTATTAAACTTTGATTTTAACTCTTCTTACTCTTCTTTAAATAATATAATAATAAATGTCCTAATCTAATCCAAGTGGACCAAATAGGTTCATATTTAATTCCTAAGGTTGGTTTTGGTCTAATTATACATATCCAATAGAATTAGGACATGTGTTAGGGTAATAATAATATCATTTTTACCCTTAATTACCCTATTTACTTTTAACCGTGGTATATAAAAGTAAAAAGTTACGATTCACCAAAAATTATTTTCATCTCATTGAACCACATTTTACTTACTGATATCAACCTTGTCTCTCTTATTTTTAAAATTCAACTCACAGAAGCGGTAAAATTAATTTTTATGTAAATTTCCAAATGCTCCTAGGAGGTGGGTAAAAGACGGTGAGAAGTTCAATAAAATTAAATATATCTAATATTATTAAAAAAATGACTCTAATAAGTTACATCGAACATATACAGGTATTATGTATATATTTATACCTAAAATAAATTTAAATAAAATAATTAATTATTTAAATAAATATTCTATTTTAAACTATAACTCAGTGTTTTTTACTATTCATTAAAAATTGAATGTTTTCAAAAAAATACCAAAAATTAACCCTAAGCTAATTTCGATATTATGAATCCAAAAATGAAGTCCATTTTGAAAGATAAAATTTATAAAATTTCAAAGAGTGGGTATTACTATTCATAATGGCTAGTTTGATTGGTTGTGGTGTGTTAGAACTTGAAGTTGCGTACAACACACGCTATTGTATTATTCAAAGAGAAACGTATTGTGGAATCTTGGGGTGTTACAATGAGAGGAAATATATTTGAATCAATAAGTTCATTACTAAACATGAGGTTGTTCTTAGAATCGATATAGGAATTGATCCTTATTATTTCAATATTGGAGTCATTTCTTAGTCCATGTTACCCATATCTCACCGATGTACTAAACACATCCTTCATGAATACAATCTCATATAATAGATTTTTGAGAGAGTAAATGTTAGGATATGTTTTGTGTCTATATAAGAGAATGTGTAAAATATTCTTACAAAACCATTACCATAAAAATTCATAAGGTTCATTCAAATATTTTGCTATATGATATATAATATATTGATTGTAATTATTGAATAATGTTCCCTGATTCTATAATGAAAAAAGTATATATTTATAATTAATTAATGTTTTCTATAAAAAATCATGATAATGGAATGATAATATTCCCTCAAGTTATCCAATTTAGTAATCCTTAATCACTGATCATTTTAGAAATTATATATTTTGATGAAATTTTGAGATTATAATTAGTTGTAGACTCAGTAGATAATAATTGGTAACTTATTATTTAGATTAATCTAAAAAATTATATATCATGAAATTTCATATATTCATCCATTTACTTAAAGTTATTTATGTATTATAAACCCTTTTTATCTGAAGTTGGGGAGATACCTAATAAGAAAAAATTCATAGTTTGATACTTTTCTTACACAAGTCTTGGGGATTAGATAATCATGGGTGTTCGAATATGTAACTAATCATTTCATTGGTTAGATCATATCCAAGATGATATTTTTCAATTTATATGATGAGAAAAAACATCTAGAACTTGATTAAATCATACTAAAGAAATTACTAGAAATGATTAGTTGAGAACATGTGATGTGATCAAATACATTGGTGAGGGGAATTTCATGTGCTTTTTTGGTAGACAGAATAAATTTTATGTATTTATTGACCAGTGAAGTCATTTTTATAGAATCAATAATATATGTGATTATATATAATATATTTAAATGTTCCTCGTGACGTGGTAACTTTATGTCATAGAAAAAGGGATTATATTGTTTTATATATATATGTAATGTATATGATACATCTCTTGGTGGGAATGTTCTTATATGGACATGAGTATTATTGATTGATATTACACCAAACCCCTTAGTATCTTTAGAAAAAAATGATTCTATTCTAGTGACCATTAATTACATACATCAATGAAATTAGGTTTTCCTATATTTTATCTTTTATATTAAGGACTAGAGGGTAACAAAGATAGAACATTTGATAAGGATTACATAGTACACAAATTAATTGTTCCAAAATGAATACAGCTTCGATAAACCTTGTCCAAATGTTTTTTTTATGGATTCATAAAGGTTTTTTATGTTTATCATAATTCATTTATAGTATTTTCATAATGGTGGGAGATTTTTATAGACTCACTAAAATTAGGGATATCAAATCTTATGATATTATTAAATTGTTGTATCCTTTGTAAGAAAATAGTTACCTATTTTATATCCTATCATTGGATATTATTGAAACATATGGTAAATATGAAATATAATATATCACATTAATTCCTCAATAGTATGTCTTCCTTCCTTGGATATTTTGTTATGAATCAATAATATTGATTCATTAATAGTCATTTTGGCATGATATATTAATTTAAAGAGTTCAAATAAATTTTTAACAGTCCTATAAGAGGAAACATGTAATGTATTTCAATGATCCAATGACTTTTATCCCTTTATTAAATGATTAATGTCTATAAAATGGATTTGATCACACCCATTGTTTATACCCTTGATTCATATAATACATACTAAATCCATCTTCATTCAAAATCACTATTTTTTCTTTAAAAGATTGAATAAAAACCACTTGGGTGATTGGGAATCCTCTTGATATGAACATGGATCATAGGATGGTGTTATCCCTTTAGGAAATTTATATTTGGATATTGCATTAGTGGAAATTTGATTTTCTGAATAACCTAAATCCCATAACTAAGATAGTATTTTAAATCAATTTCTAAGGAATGATTGTTATTACAAATTGATAATTCAAAACTTCTCTCATATACTTTTTCAAATTATTGTGTTTACTAGGAAGGCTTTATGTTATAGTTTGATGATAGATGTTAGATGAAATTTAAATATCTAAAGAATAGGTTGAAATAAATACCCATTTTTATTAAATTAGATCATGGGAAGGACTATGAGGTTTATTATGGTGCCTATGATTAGAGTTTCAGTCATGTATGTGATGAAATAAAAGAGATCTATTGTGGAATATTTTTCTCTAATTCATTCTACATGAGAAGAATTGAACTTTTTATAAACATGATTTCGATATTATGGTATATATATAAGCATTGGCCACATTAATTTTTTAGTGATGGGTTTATTTTACATAACCATCATAGGAACAATATGTATAAATAATTTAAGAGATATTTTATTCTTTTATAGAGAAATGGCTACACCATCATTAGTCATTCTATTTTTGAGATGAAATATACTATTGGTATTGGGAATATCATTGTTTGTGCATTGAGAAGGAAATCACATGTGGATCTAGTTTTGGAATTGAAAAATTTGTAAAAAAATATAACAAATTTCATATAATGTTCTCATGATTTTCTTAAATGGGAAGGGTATATAGTTTTAGAACCCTTGATCATTACTTTATTATTGATTATAGTGAATTAATGATATTAAATGATCAGATTACAAATGTTGTGTTTTTTTATGGGAGAATATAATGTAGGTTTCATATTCTGTGGATAAATACTGATTTTGATTATACTATATAAATTCATGATTTTTTTTATTCCATTGGATTTTTTGGATGAAGTTAAGAGCTTCCACTATATTTTTGAATGAGTAGTTATTCTTCATTTATCAATGATATTTCAAAGTTTGTGGTGAAATAATTCATTATTTAGAATGAAATTAGATATAAAATGATTTATTTATAGTTTTATTATATACATTAGAGTAAAGGTTCATTATCTAGTCCTAGTGAGTATGCTTTAGTCAATTTCTATTCTATAGTTAAAATGGGATTATATTACCATGAATTTTTTGTTTTTTTTTCTCACGATCATGGAAAGTTATATATATGGTTTTTGTTATTGATGATCATCTATATAATGTTAAATATATTCATATAATCAATTAAAATAATCCAATTGATAATTTTTGGAATCTTTTTATTTTGTTGATTGTGAGAATTCATGGGATAACTAATAATATTGAGCATGTCCGCGATATGTGGTTTTTATATTGATTATGTTAGGCATGGAAAAATTCTATAAGAACTCAACTAAATTGAATCAAACCTTATAATTAAAAAATTTATAATCAATCTATGTTTACTATAAAAATACATGATTCTAATACTGATGCATGAATCATTGATTTTAATAGTGCTTAAGAAGACCTTATATAATTGTTAATGTAGTTTTTTTAACAATATATATATTGAATATATTAATATATATTCATTCAATACATTTTACTATAGTTAATATTGATTGACTATATATTTGATATATGATGGTTAGTCATCCATTTTTTCACTTTCAGGGTATAAGAAACATACAATTGGGTCTAGTGGATTAGGAAGATATCACCCTAAATAGAGAGAATAAAAAATCTATATGTTTATCAATAATAAAAAACACTAAAGCTTCATTCTAGAGATATGGTACTTCTTTTTATGACCCATTTTATTAGAAAATTCATTGATAAATATAGGTAAATAGACTCTAATTTTCATTATAGAATTTGAGCTCCTAGATTTGATTGGGTACTTTGCATATCATTTTATTTAGCTTCCAAAATATCATGGGATGGGTGATTTCTTCCACAAATATTAGCTATGGAAATAAAAACTAGATCAATCTCATGCACCTCATTATATTGATAAAGAATTAAAATTTTATTCATCAATCATTGAGGGAATGATACCAATTGTAGATTGTATTGAGATGATCTTGTAGGGGAAATTCATTCCACCTATATATGTTTTATAGAATATTGGGTGAGTACAAGAGGAGGAATGGGAGAGAGAAGATGATTTGAAATATCAATAGCTTTAGATTATCATTACAGGTACTAAATAACTCATCTCAATGATGTGAATCGTATTTTTTGGAATTTTTTAACATCTCCAAATCTAAATGTTCATTATAGTTGTTAGTTTTTGTTTTAACCAATGGTTTTAGAATTGGGGTTTTTTAAAATATATCCATTTTAAGTGTCTCAATGTCTTCATAAATATAGTTTAATATAGATTTCATGTGAATGATTTTAGTTGTAATTGATTTTTAGGAATAAATTGTAGTACAAGAATAAAGATCATGATGTGAATGAATAGAAACATAATAATAAAATTGTATTACTTTTGTAGTTTTATAGTAATTTATTATTTTTTAAAATATTAATTAGATATAATGATGTTGAAATGTGTTACTCACACCACACTATACCTATGTTAGATTAATATAGCTATAATGTAAAATTATACCATTGTTTTCAATATTTTCATGAGAAATAACCATTCTAAAATGTGTTTTGAATTCTAAAATAGTCTTATATCACATTAAAATTATTGAAGTTTGTGTGATTAATAAAGCATAATTTTTTAATATTTTCCCATGAAGGTGAATTTCATAGAACAATAAATGTATGATCTAGAATTTGATCACTTCATAATATATAAGTTGAGCTTTGATTGAAGAGATAATGCTCTAATGTTTAGACCATGAAGAGAAGTTGAAAATCTATTAAAATTATGAAATGGGCTATATGGAAACAAAAATTTACATTCTAAAGTGAAAAAAAACAATCAAATCACAATAAATATTATAGTTATAAAACAACAAATTTATGTTTAAAACCATTACTCTATATTGAAAGTATCTATATTGTGATTGTTGGAAAAAAACTATTTGAATTGAATTTATGATTTATTACTAAAATGTAGTGTTGATGTTTTTTTATGACCACTAAATATATAAATGGTGATAAATGGTGTAGATTAACTTAGAAATAATCAAATCGGTGACATTTTAGATATTATTTGTTCTATGAGGTTGTTATATTTTAATATTAAATTGAATTTTAAATTTATTCTTAAGGAATAGATGAATGATGATTATAAAATTAGAGAGAAAGAGAACAGATAGAGAATATATAAAATAAGTGTAGAGAAATGAATAATATTTAATGTCATTGATTATTTATGATTGAAGAGTAATTTGTGGATGAATTGAATTCTATTTATGATTGGGTTTTAAATTTAAGAGTTTATAAACATATATTTAATGATCTAGAAGTGGAGATAATATCATAATACATAAAAATATGTTTTTTTGTTATATCATTATTATTAAGAGATATAACTTTGTGTAAAAACTATCTAATTATGTTCCCTATTAGAAATTAGTGAGTATAAAGGATGGAAATGTAATGGACCATGAATGATACATGATTCTATCCCAATGATTCTACTAAAAAAATATTAGTAATTATTTTTTAATATTAAAACGTCATTGGTATGTTTCCTTTTATGAATGCTTGTGAAGGTGAAATAAGTAAAAATAAAATTGTTCGATCTCTTTAATTGTCTTAATTTGGGTGTGTTTTAATAATATCATTGTGAATAATGAAAATTTTCTTTAGAAACATGATGAATATATTTTTTAAAATTTGTGATATGAATAAATTTTAAACCACTATAATTCACCCCCTTTTAGGGTGTGTATTGTGGGTTCTCAGGTTATAATTTTTGTTATCAGAGCCACATTATATATTATTGAATCTTATAGATAAATTTTTCATTATAGATAAAACTATTAATGAAAAGGTAGTGCCCATATTTTATGTTTTTAATAATCAGGTGTAAAAAATATAATGATATCTCATTTATGATCAATTAGGATTGATGTTTATTCAAATGAAGTTCATGGATTTCATGTAATTGATTCTACATATGATTTAATGAGGGAAGAAGACAAGAGATATTTTAGTGATGATGAAAAGGATTATGTTTCCTTTCTAGTTTTTTCTCTAAATATATATACATTAATGTAATGAGCTTTATAATAGCTAAATTTATTTTTGAAAAGATTTATAATATTTATGATGGTGCAAAAAAATTCGAATAGGTAAATTTATATTTTCTTCATAAGATATTTGATAATTTAAAGATGAGTTCATGGGAGAATATTTAATATTTCTTAAAATGTATTATTTAATTTTTTATAACTATTCAACGACTTGTTCATGAGTTAAATTATGGTGATATAGTGAACAATATAATAAAAATATTACCACCAATTGACAATAATAAGACTTCAATACTTGAAGGATTTAATCTTGATGATTTATATATTAATGATCTACATTGAAAGCTGGCGATGTAAAATAGTTGAGTGAAGATATAAATTTAATAAAAATATTCATCAAGTGAAATGGAATTTAACTTTTTTAAAAATAATGAGATATAGAAGATAGAAAGTGAATAGTAATATATAAGGGATAAATTATATTTTCTTGTAACAATAATGTGTATGATTGGTTGATGCATACTTTTTTGTGATCTACCTTTATCATAATTTATTATGGAAAGGTTTTCATGTCACTATTATTTTACCAAAAGTATTTTATTGAGATATTTATGATACTAAATTTAAAAAAAATATATGAAATATGTTTTCCCATATAAATAACATCAATTATAAATGTTAAATTGGAATAAATTATTAGATAAAAAGTGCTTGTAAGTGAAGATGAAGAGGATTTATAAGAAGATCCTTTAGAAGTCATTGAAATTGAGTTTATCTTATACATGAAATATTCTATGTTTTATATAGTGGTGAAACCTAATGATAAAAAATAGTGTGATAAAATAGAGGGATTTTTTTCCTTGACACTATGTTTGAAGGATCACTTAACGGGATTAACGTACAGTGGATAAAGAATAAGAAGATTAGAGGAATTATTAAAAAATCCTAAAGTTATATTGATGCTCCTGCTAAAGAAATATATTTCTTAAAGAAAGTTATATAGGAAAATAAAAAAATGAAGTGAAATTATAATAATATAAGAGTTATTGGATAAGGAATGGATAATATGATAAGATCATTAATGATATTAATACACCCATCAAGGATAAACCAATATAGATTGATAAAATAAAAGAGTAATTTATATCAAATATAAATAATTGTGATTCTATAATAAAATTTTATGGATTTTCAAAGAGGATATAATTTTAAAAATTCTTAGGTAAATTATAAAGGTAAATGGTAAAACATTTAAAAACATTTTTCGAGGAAGTGTTGAGCACTCGATGACTCAACAGAATGGTTAAATGTTTTCTTAGGTTTGATATTGGATCATAAAAAATAAATAAAAAATATAAATTAGAAATTTAAGTGTAATTGATGATAATGTTATAAGTTAGTGAGAATTTTCCAACAATAAAGGAGTTATAATAATGATAGATACATATTTAAAGATAGAATAAAAAATATTCCATCTGAAGAAATGAAAATATTTAGCTATGCATGGAACATTATTTCCTAGTGAAATGATGCATAGAGTTACATTAAGTGAATTTTTTGGAATATATAAAAGGATAATCAATAAATATTATTTATCTTGAAATAGAGATTGATTATTTGTATAATGTTTCAATTAAACTCTCATTTGGTATAGAGAAACTAATTACTGCAAAATAAGTGTAGATTATTTCTATTTAATTCAAAGATGAATTCATATTTTTGAACATAACATGATTTATTTCTGAAAAATATTTATGTGTTGGAATGATAAGAATATGTCTGTATTTCTTATACTTAATAAAAAGTGAATAGATTAACACATGTATCAAATCATCTTGATGTTTTGTGTAAGATGAAGAATTGGAACATGAAGGAGAAATATATCCTTGCTGAGATATATTTTAATGTTATAAATAATATTAGTAATTATATTCATGATAGTGGGTGTTAATCCCAGTCAATGGCTAACATGAATTATCTTAATAATGTGAGAGGAAAGGTGGATATATCTATTCAGTTTGGAAATTATGGATCTTTAAAGATCAAAGGAATAGTAAAAATCAACTATCTGGAGTATAATTGAAAAATATGAATGTTCTAAATATTGATTCTATCTGACACAATTTTTAACTGTGATTTAGTTATGTGAGTTGTGATTATATTTCAATTTGTCTGAAAATGATATTATATTAATGGAAAAATATGAATCTTTCTAATAAATGGATATAAAATGATTGGAAATTAGTATCAGGTAGATAGAATGACAAATTTTATCCTTCTTAATATTTATGATTTGAATAGCTTATGTATAACAACCCTGCTCATTATTTCATATGTAATCATGATTTATTACATAGATTTTCACTTGATACAACTCAAAAGATTGAGAGGTCTAGTGTCTTAGGAAATTAGTAACATTACATGATAACATAAAACATGAAATAAAATATCTTTTTTGAAAAATTGTTTTACATGACCACAACATTCCTTGATACATAACACTGCATGGGATAACGTGAGGACATACATAAGGAAGGGGTGAGATATAAAGCCTAGTAAGGGAGTAAACAAGGCATAACATGAAGAATACAATACATGTTATACAATAAGAATATCAATGGAGCATAAAAGTAACATGAATATAAAGGCATGATAATCATAATATTGAACTATGAAAACAACATATAACATGATATTAGCATGATCCAAGGCCCATTGCACATGGAGGAGCATGAGTCAAAGCTCATTACACATGGACTAACATGATTCAAAACCCATTGCACATGAATTATCATGATTCAAAACCCATTTCAAATTAAGTATCATGATTCAACACCCATTTCGCATGACTTTCCATGATATTAAACATTACCCAATGCATTGAAGCACTATCAGGGTGCACCCTTCATAATCATTTTGTTTTCAAGCTTAAGTGTGCGACATAGATCATACATCATGGATTCATTAATAAATATATTTTATTCCATGATAAAGGAAATGTGGAATAAATATATATATTCACAATAAATAAGTATTTGTACATAAATTCGAATACCCTTGATAGAGAAATGGGCATGGTATTTACTATATAATGATTTTTGCATGGGAAATCGTGATGCAATTTTGAAATCATAAAAACATCATATAGAAATTCATAAAATGGGTTGATGAGATATAAAGTGGTCTATAATCATTTAAAAATAAAATTTACAGTAATTTTTATAAGTAATAATGTATTCCAACTTAATTAATTGGAAATTAATGGCATAACGTAACAGAGGTTCTTGATAAAAAGATAAGATAGAGAAATCCCTTATGGAATTTTGACATAGTAACGGCTTGGGTAAGGGTCCAAATGTGGGAGTATAAATGATCCCTAATTGAAATAACATCAAATGGATTGTATTTAATTTATTATAAAATGATGAAAATATAACTAATTGAATTTAAAAATACTAATTTCAAACAAGGTTCTTGAATTGAAAGGAAGAGATGAAAGTAAGGATACCTTACTTAAATGTGTGACCCCAAAGACTTGGGATAGGATTATTTAGAGATTTGGGGTGCCTTATTAGAACTATAATGATTATAAGGAAGAGTTTGGCCGAGCTTCAAGAAGTTTGAGTGAAAAGGAATGGGATCTTGTGTGGGTTTATATAGGAAAGGAGGGGGGTTTCTTTATTATTTTGGTTTTGGACACTACACAATAAAATATTAAAAATCACAAACCATACCATGGTTATTGACCATGGTTTCTAGAAAAGGGGAGTGGTATATATTATTTTATATGGCCAAGTTCTGAAGATATTAAAACATTTCCCTTGCTTATGTGGAGGTGAGTCACATTTTCAAATAAATGATTTTAAAATCATAAAATATATTATAAGTCTTGGATGATTCATTAAGGATTTGTAAAATAAATAAAATAAATATAAAATCACATTATTTTAAAGTTAAAACATATATTTTTCTTAATATATCTTTTATAGTTTTTTTACATCATTATTTTGTCATTATGATGTCATAAAATACACTACATATTTATACGGTATTTTATTTTTACCTAAAAATTGATTGTCTAAGAAAATTATGAAAATTTCACCATTAGATAATTTTGAAATCCTGATTCCAAAAATAATATTCATTTTATATAAATAATTTTCTAAATATTTTAATTTTCATTTTTAAAATAAAAAAAGACTTTTATTGAAAATTGATGGTTTTTTACAAAAATAGTTTTCATACCTTAATAGAAATTATATTTGAATTCATAAAAATTATTTGATCATTTATATGTAATAAAATTAATTTAATAATAATAATATTTTTTAAAAATATTATTTATTTCAAAAATAAACTAATTTATCAAAATATATTTCTAAATTGAAGTTGAATATTAACCAAAAATATTATTTGTGATTTAAAAATCATTTACAGAGTAACAATAAGAAGAAGAAAAATATATTCATTATTTTACACAAAAAAAATAATTTACATATTCCTAACACTATGGTCTTGATACATATCCCTTTATTACACCATCATACACCCTAATAGTAAGGAGTGTGATGGTGGTGATTTCATGGGGTTATTCTGGGAACATGGTTTGGGTTGTGATCTTAATGATCTTGAACTTATCCCGTAAATGATTTCGATCATGCATAAGTTTTTGGATCTCAAATTGTTATTAGTCTAGGGAAAATCCCATAAATTCTATCTCCCTTAGAATCTATGATGAATGGGATTCATATGGAATGATCCTACTGGTTGAGTCCATCAGTCCATTTGTCTGTGTCAAAAGGATTTGAATATTTATACTAGTCATGTGATCACTATTCAACAGATATATTATCAATAGTAAAGATACTTAACAGTATTTTAAAATACAATTGGACATAATAAAATAATTGAATTTTTTTTCTATATCCATAATACATTAAATCAAAAGAAATGTAATTTTATTCATAAATTTTCAGGTCATTACATTATGCCATCAGAAGCTTGGTCAGATTCATAAGTTGAGTATGGATAATTTTTCAAGTTATATCATTTTTTTATATTAATTTTTGAATAATAATAAGGAAAATAAGTGTGATGAATGATTTATGGGAATGATGGTGAGATGCCCCTATCACCGAAATATGAAAATAGAGCATTGAATCTATTGAATTTGGTCCACATCGATGTTTGTGATCTAATAAATCAAGATAAATCTCATTCTAATATATTAATATATTTATTTGCTGATGAATTATAATGGATAAAATTTTCTATGCTTATGTGATCAAAGAGAGAAGTTTTGGATTGTAATAAAGTATATCAAAAGAAATAGGAGAATGAAACTAGAATAAAAATGTTAAATATTTTATTTGATAATGGAATCAAATAAAAATCCATTAATATTAAAAATTATGTTGAGAAATATAGACTAATGAATGGAGTTTCAATGGTAAGTACTATTAAATAGAATGGAGGTTTTTAAAAAATGAATTACCTGGTATATAGAATGACTAAGATTTTGTTGATTAAATTTGGAACCTTCACACCACTAATGGAAAGTGGTTGTGTAAGTGGAAATGTACATTGAAATTTGAGCATTTCTCAGTCCCAGATAAAATAAAAATCTATAAGAAATATGGAATGGTAGAAACCCACTTGAAATATCTCGTATAATTTAGATGTAAATGTTTTATTTGATATAATTAATGAAATTAATGAAGTTATGGTGATTTAGTGGTTGGAGTATTACTTTTGGAATACCTTTAAAAGTGTAAATCATAAAATTATTTTTTTAAAAGGATCATCAAGATCAATAAATTAAGTGATTGGAATGTAATTGAAAATTAATCAAAGGAAATTTATAGTGGATATTTTCTGAAATAATATAGTGAAAAGAAAATGTGTGCATAATATGGGGAATTCGAAAAAATTCCAAATGTGGATGATTCTAAATTTGATTCAAAATATTATCATGGTGTTGAGGGGAGTCAATCCATGAATAAAAAAAGAATACAAAGAATTTATGGTTATCCAAAAAAATATTATTGGAGAGATTTTTATATAATTCAGGCCCAAATAATGATATTAATGGAAAAAACTGTTCTATATCATAGTTGGAACCAATATTATTTTAAGAGACATTAAAGGACTAATCATAGATGAAATACATTAATGAATATAAAAACTAAATTAATAAGAATCAAACATGGGAATATATGGGAATACCTAAACTTCACATGTGATTGGTATAAAATGGGTATTTAAAAAATAATGATCTACATGGGAGAGTGATTTAGAATAAATAAATTCAGCTATGAAATGTATATAACCATATTTATGGAGTTGATGTCAAGGAAAACTTTTCTCCCATGAAAATGATGGGATCAATATTAATCTTCTTAATATTTACTATTTATAGGAATTATTATATTATATAAAATTTATATAATGAAAAAAATTCAGAATATATTTTTTAAAATTAAGTCTATACTGAAGACCTTCTTAGATTTATTATTGTAGAAAATGAATTAAAGTTTAAATGGCTATTAAAGGATTTATTAGTCTTGATGGAATCACCCTAGTTTTGGTATACATGTCTAGACTTGTATATGAAAAAGGTATAGTTAAAAATAGAAGGGGTTAATTTTATCCTCTATGTAAAATTTTCAAATGAAGAGAATTTCATGGTGATGATTTATATTGATGATATCTTATTTGGTTAAAACAAAATATTTCATCTATAGGTTTTCATAATTAATTCATTTAGAATTAATGATTTCAAGGATTATAGATCTATACTAATTATTTGGGTAATATGTACACCAAAAGGAATGGATCATATTTATCTCATAAATGAGAAATACTAGTAATCAATTAATTGTTTTGGAATTTTAGGTTTGAAACCTATTTCATCTTGGATATATGTTGGAAGGAAACAGAGAAAGGATGAGGAAATCAATAAAGTATACTGAACATTATATCAATGAATCTATGTGAGTCTATTTTATTTTATATAAATAATCCTAGATATATATTATGAAATATTTGATGTTGCATGATTTTAAATTTATACAAATGAAGATCATATCATGTTTGTAAAGAGGATAATGAGGAATATTAATAGATAATTTAACTATATATTTTTTTCAAAATATCAATAAAATAAATATTTGGTGGATTATTTTGATGTAGATTGGGATAGTGATATTAAGAATAAAAAATATATAAGTAGAGGAGTGCCTTCATTATAAGTGGTAATATTTTTTGTATAAGTAAGAAGAAAGAATTTGTAACCAAGAGAACATTATAGGTAGAATATATGTTAGTTTCAAAGGCCAATATATAGTAGATATAAATGAAAATATAATTGGAATATCATGGTAAAGTGGTGGGATAACCGATGTAAATTCATTATTACAACAAGAGTGTTACTGATTTAGGGAACCCAAATATAACATACATAAATATTACATCTTATTAGATGAATATTTGTCACATATCATTACAATATTTAATATAAATATAAATTTTCATTGTATTTTGGTACATGTATGCATAAAGACTTGTGATTAAAAGATCTACATCATCTCTCACTATGTTCTTCAAAACTACCAACCTTCTTAGTCATTTCATACATAAACCCATTTTTCATATCCTGGGAATAAGGAAACAAAAAAATGGTGAGCTTAGATTATTTGTGGGAAAAAAGAAACATATAATTCAATGATTAATTTTAATCATAAACTAAGTATAAGGGTTTGATAACATGACATTAAAATTTTAAAATCATACCCAAAAATTCTTAGATTAGATTCTTGAGTCATTAAATAAACCAGTTAGTTCATAATACATGAATCATAAAGGAATCAATGAACATTATTCAAGTATAAAGAAAACTATCATAAGATTAAAACATAAAGTAGTGGCTTAAAGTGTTACATAATATTAATCATATAAATATTATATAAATGATACACACCAATAAATTCATCACATGTTAGACTTTGGATAACCAACCATGTACCTTCTTTGGCCTTGCGATAATCTCTCATGTACCATTGTTACACTTGGGATAGCCACCTGTGTACTCTCTATTGGGATTGGGATAAAATCCCTTAAATCCTTTTTTATTTATAAAACATTAATATTTAACCAATTCATTGGAGGTATATAATCGACCTACCAGTCACATAATCACAATCCATTTATATACCAGAAAGAAATATTATGAAAAAATTTGTCATTTCATCATAGGTAATCCCATAGAAAAGAAAATGATTTCATCAATATTTCATCATAATAATCATATACCATTCATAGAAATTTTATGGATGGCATCACAGGATCATATCCATAGTGAATAATAAGTAACATAAAAGGATGTAATCATAGATGAAAAATTACCCTATATGATCACATGAATACTTCATGATTAAAATAAAATTTTTTATTGAAATATGTTATTTAAAGTATAAAATTTTAAAAAATATTAATGAAATTATTTTCTTTGAAAATAACTATATAAAATTTTAAAGGAGACCAAAAACTTATGAGTATTCATAAAGGATATAAAATCAATTAATAAGGTATAAAATAAAACAATGATTCATTTCATGCCATTATTAAGAATTACTTTATTGGAAAAGTAATATGAAGATTCCTTTTAAACCATTATTTAGAAAGTAAAATATGTTGAAAAATAATTTAACTAATAATTGTATAATGGAAAAAAAATTCTTGAATTCATTTTAATGAAAATTTGGTAATGTAAGAAAAATATTTCAAAAGAAGAGATAAGTAATATTGGGTTTAATTAACTACTTATTTCATACTTTTGAGTACATATAGGGAGGTAAATGAATTAAAAACTTGTTTTTTATAAAAATAACCAGAGTATATGAAAATTAATGATATTTTTGAGAGATAGATCATATAATTTCAATATTATAAATTTAATCATCAATAGTTATTTTAAAAATGATATTGCAACATAAAACCCCTACATTATTTATGACTTTCATCATAATCATTATAATCCTTGTATAATAAATTAAAATTTATTATACTTAAATTGTCTCAAATAAGATAAATACCCTGATTAGGGGGTGAATCAGGGCATGAAATATTAAAACAACTTCTCCATAAGATCTGGTTTCATCATAAAAAACACTCTTCTCTCCCTTTCTTGTAGAAATGTATGAACAAAAATGGAAGTATGCACATTGCACAACAGTTTTACTTGGTTTACCCTCATTGGGCTATGTCCAAGGAGCATAATACATCAATGTGATGATGTACCAAATATACTAAGCCTCGCAGAAAAATTAAGGTTTATTATAGATCAATTTTATGCCCAGGCTCACTACCTTAACAAAGTTTAGGGACAAATAACTACTTCTTAAGGGTCACTCCCTAAAATATTCTTTCTATGGATCACTATTTTTGCAATGGTTCATCTTCATCCTCTTCCTTTTCTCACTACCCTAGAAAGGATTCACACACATTCTATAGATATATAGGTCCCTTAATTATAAATAATTAATGAAACATCAATTGTCGGTAGATTCTATATTTTTGTTCTTCCTTAATTCACTTGATGAATATCACTTTACCATATATTCAATGTTATTTTTTTTAACACTTTTGTGATTCTCACTACCTTCATAAAGCTCACATAGCCTATGAGAAAAAGCCCAGTTATTCACAATAATATTCTTCCTTCATGAACCACATGACATTCTCAAATCTAACCACTTTTTCAAATCTCAACCATCCTTCATGAAGTAACCTCATTTCTTGAAGCTCAAACATATTCACGAATACCACTTATCATTTGTGAAACTTAAAATTTTTTTCATCTTTTTATATCCTTAGAAAATATCAATACTTTCATGATTCTTACAATGTTCAGTCAAATTTCATAGCATTCATAAACATCATTTCTTCACGAAATTTTTCTCAAGATTTTTATTATAGCTTGTTCTATTTTTATAAGGCTGTATAGGCCAATTTATAGGTGTTTCCCCCCATTACATAAGATTCCATCCACATCATCACCTTTTCATGAATCTCTCTAATCTCATTTGTGAATATCCCTATTTTCATGAAGTACCAGAGAAATTTTCCATTATAGAATCCTCTTGTAGTCATATAGATGTACCATTTTTTATTACACATTTGCGATGATCCACTTCTCATAGTCATAGAGATGTATCATTTTTCATCTTGCATTCATGATGATCCAAACCTTCATTAAACCCATACTTAATTACATTTAATGAATTTTAGAAGCTTCTTACCTTAACAAAACTCCAATATTTGTGAGATTATTGTATTTTACAAATTTTTATGAGGAATTTGTGGAAATACAACTCTCATGATGATTGATCCAACCAAAAAAATTTGGACCCTAAAAATTTGGAAAATAATGGGAAACAATGTCACCTTGTATATGTAATTTTTTGTACCACCTCTAGGGAATCCATCATTTTTCCATGGATATTTTTCAACATACCTTGTCGAAAAATCCTCTAGTACTCCACAACTAAACATGTAATCCTTCTTTTTTGAAAAAAATCAATCAAAAAATACTATTGTGTTACCTTGAGGAATTTTTTTCCCAAAAATATCCCTTTTTTGGTTTGTTGACAACTCTTCAAATTTTGATACCACGTCAAATCTTCTTCCATATTCTACCATAATTCACTTCTTTCGATTTAGATAGTGATTAGATATTTTTTCTAACACACACTCTATGCCCACATGAGCCATAATCGGAATGAGAAGACAATGGTAGTATGAAAAGTTCATCAATGAATCACTTCATTCCAAAACCACTCATCTTATTTTATCACATACTCAATATATCATGATATATAACCTTTAATTGATCATTTTTAGTGTCATCAAATTTAAAACTCTCCCAATATCACTTATCAACCTATCAGCTCATAGATCCATCTATTATGATATATAACCACCGATCAATCATCTTCAGTATCATCGGATTTAAAACTCTCCCAATCTCACTACTCCCCCTATAATCTTCTCCCCTTTTATTTATTAATACATTGTCCCCCCTTTTATAGACATAAATTCTCCCCCTTTCTCAATGAACCCAAAGGTCACTCTTTTATTGTCTTCTATAGGGTAAATAACATATATCAGTATATTAGGGAAAAACACGTCATACCTCTGAGAGAAGAGGTTCCACTATCACACTTTTTCAATTATGGGGAGTCAACTAGACCCTAAGAACCAGTCTATGATGTTTAAATTTCTATTTAGGAAATTATTTTTTTAAAATTTTCACATACTGTAGTTTTTTGGGCTCATACTCAAACTTCACAAGCCCTTAATCCACATTCTCCTTGATAAAATGATACTTTATTTCAATTTTTTGTTTCCTTGATTGATGGAATTTATTTTCTATAATATTTATATCACTTTAATTGTCATCATAAATTCTAATTGAAGACTTTAATATTACTCTCATATTTTCAAGTTGTAGCTTCATCAACAATAACTACATGAAATTTAGAGTGGTTGTAATTTATTTTGATTCTATAGTACTTAATGAAATAAAATATTGTTTCTTTCTTAGAAAAAAATAAAAAAAATCAAGATAGAATGAACTATCTTATGTTGATATTATATCATCTTCAGATCTAGACCAATCTATATCTATATAGACTAATAAATCTTACTGAGATTTTTCATTTTACGAAAAACCAAATTCCATCGTGCCCTCAATATAACTAAGTATTATTTTCAATGAAATAAAGTGTCATTACATGTCATTTCATTAATATCCTTCTACTTATAATGTGGAAAAACAATATCATATCTTGTCTATATCAAGTACAGTAGACTTCCAATGATTTACTTATATTATGTCATATTAAATGCATTGTCTTCATCATCCCATGAGAGTTTCATCCGGGTAGCCACCAGATTCATCATCTCCTTAGAATTATCCATTCCAAATAATCTCAGAACATCCTTGGAATTTTTTTATTGGGAAATAAATTTTTCATTCCTTTCTTGTGTCACATGTAAATAAACAAAAATAGTTTTCTCACTAATAATTGATATTTCAAACTCACTTTTCATGAATTCTATAATCTTTTTTCACTGAGCATTATCTGATCCACCAAATATTATGTCATAGATATACACCAAAATAATCATTATTGGATCACTATAATTATTTAAATATATATTATAATCAATTCTACTACACTAAAAACTGTGAATCTTTAAAAACTGATTGAGCCTTGATTACCAAGATTTCATTGCATTCTTCAACCCATATAGTGTCTTAATCAACCAAAAAACTATGTTCTTGTCTTAATGAATGATAAAACCAAATGGTTTCTAAGTATAAACAAATTCTTATTGAAACCCATTCAGAAAAGATGACTTAAATTCCATTAGGAAATCTTTAAACCTTTTTTTCACTATTATAGCCAATAATTATCTTGTAATCTATATCCTTACAATAGGTTCCAATGTTTTGTCAACATCGATAACCTCTATCTAGGAGTACCCTTTGCACACTATTTATTATTATTTTTTGAATCACTAATCTTTCTTCATATATGTTATTTCAAAAGACCAATATAGTTTCAATGACATTTCTTATATGCTGGTCTCGAAACAATATCCCATTTCTAATTCTTCTAAATTCGGTCAAGCTCTTTATTCATAGACCGGATGCATTTTTCATCTCCAGTTACTTCTTCAAAACATTTAGTCTTAACCTATGATAATAATGATTCTTTTTGTAGAGTCTCTATCCTCCATTTTTTCACTAGCACTGTCTAATCACTAATTAGGTTCTTTCTATTAATTTTGGCTCTACACTTCGATCTTTTTAAAGATACCGATTTAGGTTCATCCTTTCCTTTTTTTGAATCTTCTTATGAATCAACCTATAGAACTGGAACTTACCCTAAGATACTTATCTCCTCATCATTATCTTTAGAAATTAGTAATGTATTTGTTAAAGATTATGCTCATTATCTACTATAGTCACGTCATTGATTTCTAATATCTTTCCCAGCTTCTTATTGAAACATTTATACACTTTTATTTTTCTTAAGTAGCCATAAAATATACCTTCATCTCCATAGGATTTAAGTATCCTATGTTTCTCCTTATTGATAATGAAATGCTTTCTTCTGAAGACTCTAAAGTACTTTAACATTGGCTTCTTTCAATACCATAGCTCATATAGAGTCTTATATTATTTTGTACATAATAATGCTCTATTTTATGTATATACTGATTTCATCACCTTTTCTTTCCAAACCATTTTTGTAAGGTCTTTCTCAATGAGAATTGTTCTATCTGTGTTTTTGATAATTTGATTCCTTATCTGAACTACTCCATTTTTCTATAGCGTTATGTATAATGACCCAAAGTTTTATATTTATAAATTCCCTTCTTATTAATATTTCATATGGTATAAACATATAAGATAAGAGAGTAAAATATTTATAAATTATTAGTGAATTAAATAAGAATATTTTCTAGAAGTTAAGGAACTTATAACGATGAAATAGTAACTTGACCTTTGAAATAGTAACGTAACACTTATGAATAGTAAACTAGCCAATTGAATAGTAACCACACCAATGAAATTATGAATAAAATTTATCCATCTTATAAGTTACAATATGATACAATTATATCATAGTATAAGTAAATAAATATTTCAAAAAATTATTAATTAAGTGTTGGTATTTTTATAAGTCAAAAATATTTAATTACAATTTTATGAATAATTTAATAATTTAAAAGAAAATTAATTTCATAAAATTTATTCATAAATTAGTATTTTGATGTCTTAATATTATTAGATAATTGTATGACACCCTGATTAATTTTTCAAAGTGTTATAAAACATGTTTTAATTTTATAATTATTATTTTTCCATGTAAATGATGGTTTTAATTTAAAAATAAATTTCTCATATTTATGAAATTATTTCCATAAAATGTATTTTTTTTAATTATAAATGTCAAAAAATGGTTACGGTGATTTTTTGGTATTTTTCTGAAATACTTGAATTTTTGGTGAATGGTAAAATATAATAATTTACGATAAATGCTAAATACTAGAATTATGGAGTAATAAATGATTTAGTGCTGATTTAATCCCATTATCTCAAATTCAGATTTTCCAAGTTACCGTATTTAGTCTCAATAATCAACAACATTTCTTTTCTTGATAAAAATAAAAAATAATGATTACAATACGCAAAAAAACACCCCCCTCCACTATAAATACCACCCCTCACCACCTCTTCTCCACACACCTCTCAAGCCTTGAGCCTTGTACAAATACTGCCCAATAATCCTCCCAAACATCTCCCCCACTTCCAGGAGATTTTTTCTCTATAAAATACCAAACCCAATCCCCTACATATGTTCTCAAGATGAAGGAAACAAGAGGTAAAACCATCTTCTGTTTAATTTCAATATCTTTTCAAGTTCCATTATTTTATTATCTTCTCCTCACATTCCATTATCCAGGTGGCATGAAAACTCCATTATACAATATCTAATATAATTTTATCATGTTGATAGAATAATTATTCATCAAATATCTTCTCCTCTCTCTTTTATTTTAAGAATGAAAATATCGTCTATGATGTATCGATTTATCACCTTCATTGACAACGTGATTTCATCTTTCAATTCTGTCTTTAAGGATGATCATGAAACCATTTTTATGGTTAAAAAATATTATCATATATTTATTATATCTTATATAATTTTATATAATAATTTTTTACAAAAGATATTAATTTATAAAACAATATTAGTTCGTTGTGATAAAAAAACTCTAAATTAATCTAAACGATTATCATTAATGATTTATCTAATGAATCATCCATAATTATGGAAATAAAATGGTATTTTATTATTATATAAGTTCATTAATAACATATAAGTTCAGTTTTAGACAAATATCCTCATTCTATATGATTTTCCATACACATATACAAGTAAATCGATCATGAAAACCAAGGAGACTAACACTCATAAACGATGAAATTGAACCTATTGACCCATAAAAATGACATAAATGAAATTAATAAGTTATAATAAATAAAATAAATGTATAAAGGGTTATTTAATTAATAATTAATGAATCTAATTTGATTATATATTACATTAAGATTAAGTAAAGAACACGTTCTAACTTAAGGTAAGGGATTATACCCAAACCTTGTTCATTCCTTCGGGTTACTCTTTCTCGATTTTTACCCAATTGAATTTCTCTTTTAATTTTATGTAAATATTATAAATTATATTTATATTTTCTAAAATCATGTATCAAGATCCATTCATTCATATTTTTTAGGGATATAAATTTTTTTAAAAGGTTCCCTACTCAATTCTTCCTAATAAGAAAGACCGATTTAAGGGAAATTCCCGAATTATTACCCATTGTGAAGTGTGCTCCATAATATATTTTAAGCCACCATTTTTTTTTAAATCAATCATTTTATTATGAAAAAAACCTTGCTTAAATTATTGTTTTATATAAACAATTATTCATTTTACATTTTAAAGAGTCTTTAATGTTTTCCCTTAAACCGTACAAAAATGTTTTATTTATAAAGTTTATTAAAAAGTATTTTCACTTCAGTTTGACATCATTTATAATTACCTATTCCTATATTCACTTATGAATGTCCATTTATGATTTAAATACATCATTTCATGGACACCACTATTATATTCCCTTATGTTATTTCTTTTGACATGATTATGCTACCCAATTCTTTCCATGGGTAACCCTTATGTTTATGTTTGGTTTATTATGTATGATTAATTAAGTGGAAAACATATTCATGAAAATTTTATTATGGGTTCATACAGATATCACTCTAATTTATTGGATAATTTTTAGTCTTGTGAGACATTGTGTGTAACAGTCTTGGTGGTTAGCCTTGTCTCGAGCTCCTCTATGTGCAACGATCCTTGACTTGTGCTCCTCTATATGAAATGAGCCTTAACTCATGATAAATTCATGTTTTATGTTGATTACAAATTAATATGAATCTGTTATTATATGATTCCTGTTATTATTCCTTATATCTCATGCCTTTTTATATCATTATGTTATGACTTCTAACCCATGTGCTAATATTTATTCTTATGTTTATTATTTTAAAGGTATTTTTATCTCATCCATTTTTTCATGTTATCCCCAAGTTATCTTATGTCTATGTAAGGGCTCAAAGGAAGTTAAGAGCCCATAATGGATGATAAATAATGAAATTTTGGTTTTAGTCCCATGTTTCAGTTTTAGGTACCTAGTCTTCCAAGATACTAGACTTTACGATCATTGTCTTGTAATTTTATAGTTAAGTATGTTTAAAATCATGTAATGATATGTATAAAAAGATAGAGTCTCTAAAGTTGGTATTAGTGGATAGACTATTTATTTTTTGAGACTAGGAATACATCACATAAGTAAGAACCCTAGGGATAAGACTAAGTATGAGAAAACATCTATAAATTTTGGAAAGTATAGAGTAATTTATTTATCAAGAAAATACATCCTTGTTTGGATACTATAAGTTGATGTAGTTCTGGAATAGATATGCCTAGGAGTGAAAACTCTAACAAGGTGTTATGGGATTGACTCTGGGTAACCTAGTAAATGGAAATAGGCCTTACTGCGCACTTGGTTTGACCTTACTGGGGGATATGATTTGGTAAATTCATAATCTCATTATGAATTGTTATTAAGGAAAAAAGATCCCATAAGAATATATGTTAGGAAACAGATCATGGATAACCTAGATTGAAACTAAGGGAATAACAAGTTAGGATATACTTTTCTTTTACAATTTTATCCTTTTGTGTTTAAAGTTTCCTTTTATGCTTATTAGATAAGTATTTAAGCCCCCTAATTTCACTTTATTTTTCTTAGCTAATGGAAGGAAATAGAAGAACACGTGCCAAAAATTGATGTGATAGGAAATGTAATGATTTCCCTAATGATATGACAAATATGATGGGGATGGGTGTTCAAAACTTCATGATATTACTTTCTAAACATTCTAAAGTTATGAATAATAACTTGAATCATATGGAACACCCTTCTTATCAAATGAAAGAGAAAGTTTCCATCAATTCCTTCATGCAGAAAAGGCCTCCCATGTTTAGTGGATCTTCAGATCCCCTACTCATGTAAAAATGTATTAACTCTATTTAAAATATATTCTCTATACTATAGTTCTCATAATAAGATAAAGTTATGCTGCAGGTTTATCATTTTGATGGTGAAGCTGATTAGTGGAAGACACTGATCAAAAATACAAAGTCCAAGGAGGAAATTTATTCCATGCATTGGGAGGAATTCAAGAAATAAATCAATAAATATTTTTCTTGAACCCTCTATTTCAAGATGGAAAGAAAATTCCTCAGACCTAAGTAGAAGAAAGATTAATCTATCAGGGTGTAAGAAGCAAACTTTACAAGGCTTGCAAGGCATACCTCCATCTTTTTCATAAACACTAAAATCAAGGTGGATTGCTTCTCTAGCATACTAAAGTTGAGTCTATGGAAATAATTAATGATTCAAGACTTCGACAATTATGAGGAGATTGCCTATTATTCCCTCAAGGTTGAAATGGATATCAGAGACACTAAATGGTCTTGTGAGTTGATGAAAAAAAGTATAAAATGGAGTCTAATATGGGTGGATATACAAATAAATCCCATGATGGAAAGTAGAAAGAATATCACACATGTCAAAATTATGGGAATAAGAATACTAGGAACTTTCTAAAGGGAACCAAGAAATGCTTCAAATGTAGAAAAATGGGGAATAAGGATAAAAAATTCCTAAGGGATATGAATAATCCCACTAACATGGAAGAAGAAAGTAAGGTTCATATCAACACTTGGCCAATAGTGTAGTGCTTCAACTATAAGGAACATGGGAATTTTTCAAACCAATTCCCTAAGCCTAGGGTTTTCAAAGGAAATTAACAACAACCTCCAAGGCAACAAGAGAGGGATTATGATATCACTACTAATGATGTGGAGTTATAAAATTATGTGGTGATAGGTAAATTGTTTATTCATTCAAGAATATTGAACGTACTATTTGATTCTTGTTCTACACATTCTTTTATATATTGAAATCTTAGTATAACTATTCAAACACCACCTCAAAATTTTGAGTTTGATTTGTCTATGAGAATAGCTAATGGGGTTTTTATTACATTAAAATTACATAAATCCTCCCTAATTAATGTTTGTGGACTGAAAGTCAAATAAAATTGTGTCTTACTTCTTTTGGTGGAGTTTGATGCTAGTTTGGGAATGGATTGGCTATCTTTATACAAATCCAACATCATATTTCAGGAAAGGGTGATCACTCTTCATATCCCAAAGAATCATCTAATTATTTAAAATTGTAAGTAGGGAGATGAATCTCCTTCATAATCATCATGTCATGTGTGGATATTACAACCTTATAAGAAATCATATCTCTGAAAAATGATTGAGACAAAGGAGATAATAATGCTCAAATACATGCCCATCATGAGGGATTACACTGATGTATTACCCAAATAGTTTTCTAGTATTATTCCTAACTGAAAGGTTAAGTTCCCAATAAATATTATTCATGGATCTCTACTTATATCAAAGACACATTATAGAATGGCCATCATTGAGCTGGAAGAACTGAAGAAGTAGTTATATGATAATTTGGAAATGGGTTTTATATGCTCGAGTGCTTCACCATGGTATGTGCTAGTCCTATTCATCAAGAAGAAGGATGGATAAATATGCCTCTTCATTGATTATCCTAAGATCAATAAAATCATGATAAATAATAAGTATCTCCTTCCTTAGAAAGATGACTTTTTTGGTCAGCTATGTGGGTCCATTTATTTCTCTAAAGTGGACCTTCAGTCGGGATATCACCAATTAAAGGTAATGAAAGAAGATATTTCTAAGACTACCTTTTGAATGAGGTATGGACACTATGATTTCATAGTTATGCCCTTTGGACACACTAATTATCTATCCATTTTCATGGATTTAATGAATAGATTATTTAGATATTACCTCGACAAAATTTGTGGTAGTCTTAATCAATGATATTATGATATACTCCATGAACAAGGAGGAACATGAGGATAACTTGAATATTATGCTAAAAGATTTTCTAAATAAGAAAATATATGAAATTTAAACTAAATTTGAGTTCTGTATTGAGGAATTATCGTTCTTGGGGCATGTTATCACCAGCAAAGGAATATATGTGGACCCTTCTTAGATAAAGAAAATAAAAGAGTGTCCTTAGCCAACATCTGTAATAAAGATCTGCAAATTTCATGGTCTGGCCTAGTATTATCAAAGATTTGTGAATAAATTCTCATGGTTTTCAAACCCATGAACTAAGCTGACATGGAAGGGATTGAAGTTTTTATAGACTCAATAATTTGATTAAATCTTTAAAGATCTCAAAAAGAGGATTATCATTACACTAGTACTCACACTCCTAAAAGTATATTACTCTTTGTGGTGTGCAGCGAGGCCTCAAAGAAAGTCTTATGTTGTGTACTAATGAAAAATGATAAAGTGATACACTACACCTCATGTAAGTTGAAAAATCAGGAGAAAATTATCCTACGCATGATTTGGGGTTGGTAGATGTGATTTTTGTATGGATAATTTGGTGGCATTATCTCTATGGGGAGAAGTGTGAGATATATACTAATCACAAGATTCTTAAATATATATTCACACAGAAAGAGGTTAATATGTTCTGGTAAATATGGTTAAATCTTATTAAGGATTACGACTGCTCAATCCACTACCATATTGATAAGAAAAATAAGGTCATTGATGATCTTGGTAGAAAGGACCTTGTATCTTTATTAATGATGAGAATTGAGAAGGATCTAATCTTCATAGATTTTCAAAGGATGGACATTGGAATTGTTAAGGAAGGAACATCATCAATCAATTATCAAATGATTTTTCAACCATACCTTATGCAGAAAATAAATGACACTCAAAGAAATGATGTGGAAGTTAGAAAATGGTAGAAGCTATCTGAAATGGGAAATCCTCCGAGTTCAAGATTGGTGAGGATGGAGTCGTAAGATTTAGGTCATGAATATATGTACCATCCAATCCAGGGATAAAGAAATTGATTCTCAATGAATCACATAGATTAACCTTCCCTGTTCACCTAGGGAGAAATATGTATCGAGATCTCTAGGATAACTTTCGGAGGGACAATATGAAAAAGTATATCATTGAATATACATCAATGTTCCTAATATGTCAGCAAGTGAAGGCTTAAAGGAAAAATTTTAAATGAATGATACAACCATTATCCATACCAACATGGAAGTAGGAGAACATCACTATGGAATTTATCACTATACTTCCAAATACATCTAGAGGGAACAATGTTATATGGGTTACTGTGGATTGTCTTACAAAGACAACTCACTTTATCACAATTCGAGAGGACTTATCACCTGATCAACTAGAACAGATATACATCCAAGAAGTGGTATGTACTCATATAGTACCACTATCAAGTATATCCAACCAAGATCTTAGATTCACCTTGATGTTCTAGAAAATTCTCCAACATGCTCTAAGCACTGAGATAAACTTTAGTACGAACTATCATCCTCAAACTCAGGGCCAATCTGAGCAGACTATTCTAACACAAGAAGACATGTTGATAGAATGTTCTATGGACTTCAAAGTAGGATGGGACCAAAATCTACCTCTATTTGAGTTCTCTTAAAATAATAGTTTCCAAACCAACATCCAAATGGCTCCACATGAAGCCCTTTATGAGAAAAGGTGAAAAACACTGACATGTTGTGATAAAGTTGGTGAATGTAAGATGTTATGACCTGAAATGGTTGAAGAAATGGTGGAGAAGGTGAAAAACATTCAGTAGCACATCAAGGAATCCCAATGTTGACAAAAGAGTTATGCAGATAATAATCAATGAGACCTTGAGTTTAAAGTTGGAGACATGGTATTCCTCTGCATATCTTCATGGAAGAAGTTCACGAGATTTGGTACAAAAGGGAAGCTAAGTCCCAGGTACATCAACCCCTTCGAGATCCTTGTTCATATCAAAGTTGTGGCCTATCGACTAGCACTTACTCCAACCATGTCTAAAGTAAACTATGTATTCCACATATCCCTCTTAAGTAATTACATACCGGATACTTCACATATACTGAATTCAGAGGCGGTACAGTTGGAGAATGATCTTTCTTACGAAGAGTATCCACTGAAGATCTTGGATCGTAGAGATAAAGTTCTACACAACAAGACTACTCACCTGGTCAAATTAATATGGTGGAACCATAAGTACAAAGAGTCTACATGGGAACTAGATCAAGCAATGAAAGATAAGTACTCACATGTGTTTTCAACCAAAAATGTAAAATGAAATTTTGAGGGTGAAATTTCATAAAGGGGGAAGAATGTGACGACCCAAAGTTTTATCTATAGAAATTCTATTCTTATAATTATGTCATATGGTATAAACACATAAGATAACAAAATAAAATATTTATAAATTATTAATGAATTAAATAATAAGATTTTCTAGAAAATAAAGAACTTATACCGATGAAATGGTAACTTGACCTTTGGAATAGTAATGTGCCCCTTATGAATAATAAACCAGACAATTGAATAGTAACCACACCAATAAAAGTATGAATAAAATTTATCTATCTTATAACTGAAAATATGATATAATTATATCATAGTATAATTAAATAAATATTTTTAAAAAATATTAATTAAGTGTTGGTATTTTTGTAAGTCATAAATATTTAATTACAATTTTAAGACTAATTTAATAATTTAAAAGAAAATTAATTTCATAAAATCTATTCATAAATTAGTATTTTTATTCCTTATTATTATGATATAATTTTATGGGACCTTAATTAATTTTTCAAAGTGTTAGAAAATCAGTTTTAATTTTTGAATTTGTATCTTTTCAAGTAAATGGTGATTTTAATTTACAATTAATTTCCTCATATTTAGACACTTCTTTTTATAAAATGGAGTTCATTTTTGAATTATACATATCAAAAAATGGTTAAGGTGATTTTTTTTAGATTTTTCTAAAATATTTGAAATTTTGGTGAATAATGAAATATGATAATTTATGATAAATGTTAAATACATGAATTATGGATTCATATGTGATTTAGTGCTGATTTAATCCCATTATCTCAAAGTATAATTCTGAAGTTACTCTATTTAGTCTCAATAATCAACACTATTTCTTTTATTGAGAAAAATAATAAAATAATGATTAAAATACTCAAAAAACACCCCCTCCTCCACTATATATATTACCCCTCACTACCTCTTCTCCTCACACCTATCAAGCCTTTATACTTGTCCAAATTCTACCCAATTCTCCTACCAAACCTCTCCCCTATGTCTATGATATTGTTTCTCAATAAAATTCCAAAACCAATCCCCTAAGGAGGTTCTCAAGAAGAATGAATCAAGAGGTAAGACCCTCTTCCGTTTTCTCTTAATATCTTTTAAAGTTTCTTTCATTTATTATATTTTCCTCACAATCCATTTTCCAAGTAGCATGAAAACTATATTATCCTATATATACTTAAATTTTATCATATTTATGGAATAATTATTCTTAAAATCTCTTCTCCTCTCTATTTTATTTTAAGAATGAAAACATCGTCTATGAGGTGTTGATTTACCACCTTCGTAGACGATGTGATTTCATCTTTCAATTCCATAGTAAAGGCCAGTCATGGAACCATTTTTATGGTTTAACTATATTATAATATATTTATTATATCTTAAATAATGTTATGTAATAATTTTGTACACATGATATTAATTTATAAAATAAGATGAGTTCTTTGTGATCAAAAAACACTAAATTAGTCTAAATGGTTATCATTAATGATTTATCTAATGAATCATACTCGCTTATGAAAAAATGGTATTTTAATATTACATAAGCTCATTAATAACATATAATTTTAGTTTTGGACAATAATCCTCATTCTATATTATTTTCCATATACATATACAATTAAATCGATCGTGGATACAAAGGAAACTAATGCTCTTAAATGATGAAATTGAACATCTTAACCAATCAAAAAGGCCATACACGAACTTAATTAGTTTATAATAAATCGAATATATTTATAAATTTTTCTGTAATTATTAATTAATTAATCTAGGATATTAAAATCAAGTGAAGAACACCTTCAGACTTAATGTATGGGATTCTACCTGAACATCCTTTATTCCTTCGGGTTACTCTTTCTCTCTTTTTACCCAATTGAAATTCTCCTTTATATTTATTTACATATTATAAATTTTTTTTATATTTTCCAAAATCATTTATAAAGATCCATTCAACCTTCTTTTTTAGGGATATACATGTTTTTAAAAGGTTCCCTACTCAATTCTTCCTGATAAGCAAGCCTGGTTTAAGGGAAAATCCCAAATTATTACCCATTCTCATGTGTGATCTATAATATGTTTTAAGCCACCATATTTTTATAAAATAACTCATTTTATCATGAAAAACTACCTTGGTTAAATTCTGGTTTTATACAAACAATTATTCCATTTACATTTTAAATAATCTTGATAGTTTCCCCTTAAACTGTACTAAAATGTTTTATTTCTAGAGTTTTTTTAACACCCTTTTCACTTTGATTTTGACATATGTTATCATGATATATGACTATATTCCCTTATAAATTTCCACGTATGATTTAAATCCATCATTTCATGTACAACACTATGATATTTCCTTATGTTATGCCTTTTGACATGATTAGGATACCCATTTCTTTACATGAGTAACCCTTATGTTTAAGTTTGATTGATTATGTATGATTATTTATGTGGAAAACACATCCATGAACATGTTATGATGGGTGTTCCCATATAGTGGTCCAATGAATTGGTTAATGTTTAGTCTCATGAGACGTTACGTGCAACGGTCTTGGTGGTTAGCCTTGACTTGTGCTCTTCTATGTGCAATGATCCATGACTTGTGATCTTCTATGTTAAATGAGACTTGAATCATTCTAAAGTAATGTATTTTGTTTCTAAAACATTACAATGAATCCATTAGTATATGATCCCATGTTATTATTCCTTATATTTCATGCCTCTTTATATCATTATGAAATTCCTTATAACCCATGTGCTAAGCGTTATTCTTATGTTTATTATGTTACTAGGATTTTTAGCTCATACCTTTGTTCATGTTATCCCCAGGTTATCTTATGATGATATAAGGGCTCAAAGAAAGTCAGGACCTCATAATGGATAATAAATAAAGAGATTTTTTTTCAATCCCATGTTTTTAGTTTTATGCACCTAGTATTCCAATACACTAGATTTTGTGATCCTTGGATTGTGATTTTATAGTTATGTATGTTTATAATCATTTAATGATATGTGTAAAAATATAGGGTTTCTATATTCTTACTATTGAATCTCACTGTTATATCCCATGTTTCTCAAGATAATCTTCCACTTTGTTATTTGTGTACTATTTTCTATTATCTTTTTAGATATTATATTTTTATTTACCTATAATCTTTTCAAATTCCCTTGAATAACATGTTATCAAATTGAACACGTCAATCTTGTGGGAGATAATTGAAACCCATTCCATTCTAATAAAATCATCAATAAAGAGAACATAATATCTCCTCTAATCAATATCTCTAGGGGAAATAGGTCAGCACACATTGATATGCACCAACTCAAGAACTTTTGTTGACCTTTTCTCTTTTTCCTTATATATGTTTTGAATGATCACCCCTTGTTGAAAATATTTGCATGTATATGTATAATCACATGGTAACCTAGGGTGGTCTTGAGTAGCATCACATTTCACTAAATATTCCAATAACGTTTTGGCTCATATGACCAAGGTGTTTGTGCCATATCGTATTTTATTTTTCCTTGGACAAAAAGAACTTGTCTTCTTCTACACTTAAATGGTATAGATTCTCATTCATATGCTTTCCCTAAAAACAACTACAGTATATTTTTCCTTCATGATACATATTTTCTTTGAAAATCTTATGGAATTTCCTCATTCGCACAGCTTACTTACACTTATCAAGTTGTGATTGACACCTTAAACAACCAATACACCTACATATCTCATGTCTTTTCCCCCAAACTTGTATTTTTTTGAGAAAATTATTTTTAGACCTTCATAATTACTAAATATTGCAATACCTTCCTTTTTGAATATGACTCCTATCATCAGTTCCTTATTTCCTATGATATGGGATGTGAATCCACTATCAATGATCCAAATTTTAGTGCGATGTGATGTTTTGAATGTGCTCTATACAACCACTTCCTATTCATTTCATTTATCTCCAATATGTTACTTTCAATGATATTCATTATAATGATCATATTATGATGGAAAAATTTCATCTTGTAATGATAAAAACTGATTTTGTGTTTTTAGATCATTTGTGGGTTCCTTGAGCTATTTCTTATAACCACTTTGAGTCTTTTTTGGATCATTCCTATATATAGTTGATGTAAAATATATGGTGATGTGTTCAAATCCTCCACACCAGAAAAAATAATCCTAGGATTATATCCTAGAATATTAAGCTATGTTTGGCATCCTATGTTTCCCTTATTCCTTTCGATACCTAAGATATGGAAAAAATATATTGTGAGTGTCCCATATTTCCATAAAAATAACATCTAATGTGTTGTCCATTCTAGTGTGTCATTATTGCATCACTATTTATTTCCTAGATTATGTGGATCTTATGGTTTTGGTTCATACCCAAATAAATATTCTAGCTCATAGGTAGTTCTTGTGGTCTAGGTTCAACCATTACTATTTTCTATTTGAGATCAAGCCTCATACCAGTTGTATCATTCTGATCTATCATTTTCTTCTTCGGAAACTCTTTTTTTTTGTTTCATTAGAACTATGAATTCTAATTTTCCTTTTTCTATTGCCTTGGAATCCTTATTTTTAGGAATAATGAGTTTATTCTAATCTTTTAGCTTTAATCATAAATTGAAAACCTCTTCTTCAAGCTCTTCGATGTGTTTGACTCGGTCTTTTACCATGCTAGCCATACTATCAACAATTATAGTTTATTATTCAAATTTGAGATGGTATTAAATTAAATTCTTTGAGGTTTCTTAATTTTCATACTTAAAACTATAAATTTTATCCTCTAGCATAGTCTTCTCTTCTTATTGTTGTTTCATATATAGATTTTCATCATTAACCACCCTATTGGATTTCTTAATTTTCGATCTCTAAACATTTATCTATTTAAGGATAGCTTCTAATTTGATTTGAAGTTCAAATCTTCCTTCAACTTATTCATATTAATTGTAATTATCTTCCCTTTTTAGGAAATTTATAACAAAGGAATCCTCAACATTCACTTCTGGATCCATGCAGTACTTTAACTCTTCTACCTCATATTCTTCTGAATTATCATCTTCATTTGAAAGAAGATTCTTCATTTTGAATAAATTTCTCTTAGTAATCCCCATAACTTTATAATTGGTTGTATAATTGTTCTTGTTAATTTCATAATTATCCTCGTTCTCATCTTGAAAATTCTTATGACACTTTTCGGAAAGATATCCAATATTTCCACATAGAAAGCATGCAATTGGAAGTTTCCCTTTGAACATTCTTCTTGCTCTTTGTAAATGTAATTAATGGAATGAAATGAGTTCAACTGTCGATTTTTATTTATTACCATCTTCAATAATGGGATTATTCATGTCCTTGAATTACACATATTTAGAATCTATTTTTTCCATAGACATATTATCATCATTTCTCATCTTGTATGCAACAAGAGTACTATGACAGATATACATTGTTAACTCCTTTAGATATTTATCTTCAAATAAAAAAACTTTTAGATTGAACCAAGGTGGAAATCTTATCAATATGATCTTGAAAATATTTATATAATAAATAATTTCTCCAATACCACACATTTATTACACAATAATATTCACCCAGCCAAAGAATGCATATATAGGCTCATTTGGGTGAATTCTTAGATCCTCATACTTGTTCCATAGAACCTGTAGCATTTCTTCTCTAACTTTTTAGTCACCCTCATAAATTTTTATCAATTTTTAATACATATCATGTGATAAATTATACAACATAACCTTTATATAGATTTCATTAGATTGGGATCCCCTTAAATCATTTATTCATTTGGATTCAACATTCATTTCCCTTCATCCAACTTCTAATAAAGTAACACTATCGATGTTGGCCAAGATTCCATGCATCACTATTGTAAATACATTCATTATTAAAGATAAAAATTAGTGCTACATCCAATTATTCCATATTTAAAAAAATTTCCATCAATTATCAGAATAAATTTGGTATTAACAACTTCAATTAAAACCCTTGAGATAGAAACACTGATATTAACCTTTCTCTTTGTTGACAATTGTTGGCACAAATATTTAAAATACCCTAACGGGGGGTTGAATTTGGGTATGATAGATTAAAAAAACTACCCATTTAGATCTTATTTCATCATTAAACAAAACACTCTTATCCCCCTTTCTCGTAGCAATGTATAAACAGAAATTAAATCTTGTAGGAGGCAAAAAAATTACTTGGATCACCCTCACTGGTCTATATCCAACAAGTATACAATATCAATGTATAGATGTACAAAATATACTAAGGCTCACTACAATAATAAGATTCAGGATAGATCACTTCTATACCCAGGCTTACTTCCTTAAAAAAATTATGGAAATCTCACTACTTCCCAATGGTCACTCCCTCGATTCTTCCTTCTATGGCTCACTTTCAGTGGAAAGGATCACCTTCATCCTCTTACTTTTCTCAATACTCTATAAATTATTCACATATAGTTTATAGACACATAGGTAACTTTATTATAAACAAATAATTCATCATAAATTGAAGTTATATGCTCTATTGAGGTTCAAATTTCATCCACTCGATGAATATCACTTTACCATAGATTCAATGGGAAATCCTTTCTGAAAATATTCACAATGATCACTACCCTCACGAAGCTCACATAGACTTCACAATAAAACCTAGTTCTTCACTATAATATTCCTCCTTCATTAACCCCACATATTTCTTGATTATCACCTTTTTCTTGATGATTGAACAATCATCTTGAAGCAACCTCCTTTCATGAAGCTCAAACACATTCGCGAAGCTCACTTAGCCATCACGAATCTCACAAAATTTGATCAGATTTTTATATAATTTTTGAAATTAAATACTTTAATTATTATAAAAAATTTTAGTAGGACTTAATATCCTTCATGAATATCCTTTCATTTAAGAAATATTTCAAAATAAAAACAATCGCAAATCACCTTCTCAAATTTCAAGCCTACAGATTCTCATTAAGGATGTTTCTGTTTTTTCTAATGTGGTATAGGCCTATTTATAGGAATTTTCTCTCATTATAGATGATTCCATTAATGTAATTACCATTTCACAAATATCTAAAATATCATTCATGAAGATACCTATTTTTCAAAGAACCATAGAAAATTCTCATTTGTGAAGCTTCTCATGGTCACAGAGATGAACTGTTTTTTCTAATGTAATCATGATTTTCTACTTCTTGTAGTCATGGAGATGAACCATTTTTTTCATGTGTTTATGATGATTCACAACTTCTAAAACCCCATCCTTCACAACATCAAATTCCTTTTTGGTGATCCTTACCTTCATGAAACTCTAATATTTGTGAAACTCGTTCCTTTTCCAAAATTTTATGTGGAATTCATGGAAATACAAATTTCTCTGTGATTAAGCCAACCTCAAAATTTTGGACCCCAAAAAGTTGGAATACAATGGGAAATTGTGAAACTTTATATATGAAATTTTTCGCCATATCTAGGGAATAAATTCCTTTATCTTGGATATTTTTCAACATACCTTGTCAATAATCTCTATGGAACTTAACAACTGGCCATGGAAACCTTCTTTGTCAAAAAAACACAGTCAACCAAAAAATCAAAATACCTAAATAAAAGAACCATATAAATTTATATGATATCATATATGAACCACTAATATAATTTCAATACCCATTTAGTTAATTATTCATTATTAAAATCATCATTTCCATGCATTAACTATCTCATTTTTCTTATATGTTTTAGTTCAGATATTTCAGTATTTTTACATTGATCATGGATCCATCATCACCAAAATATTAATAATGATATAAATATTTTATATATATTCCTTATATGAAAATTTATAACCATACTTAAATTTTATATATAGAAAAATGATTAACTCCATTCATAGAGACAGTAGTCCATATGTACATAAGAATAATGTTTTCAATTTCTAATAAAAAGGAGAAAAGAAAGATAAACAATATTCTATCATCATAGAATCATTATTACATCAATAATATAATTTTTTATTAAATACATTATTATACCCATATTTGATATGTGCTGATGTAAAACGAAACACATCACTATGTAAAGTTGGTAGTCCACACATACACATGAGCAAAACACTCATTTCCCATTTTATGGAAAGGGGATAGAAAATGATTATTCCATTACCCTAATAATATAATAATTTATTGATGATACATGATAAAAAATTTTGATTGGTACAATAAGTTTATATAATTTTAAAGAATAAATAAAATTTAAAGATCTTAGTTTAGATTTATACATCTTCATTGAGTGACCTCCTTTTAGCTTACACCTTAAGCCTTTGAAGATTGGTCATAGGAAAATACTAGGGGATATGGTTAAATGGGAAATAATACATAAAGGTTTGGGTAGGTATATATAGATCTATAATTTTTAAAATTCATGAATAAGTGAGGAGAAGAGCATCCCTTTTATAATTTTAGTGTGGGTCACAAATGGAAATACATAAAAGATTTAAATAATATAATGTTACTTTATTATGAAACTAAATCTAAATAGAAATGGATTATATATTGAGATATTATTTTGTGAAATATATTTAACCAATTGGAATTAGAAACTTTTATGGGGAAACATTTCCCTTACCTCTTATTTTAACACATACTAAAGTCGTTTTAACTCTAACCATGATAATAAATTTTTAGTTTTTTTACTATTTGTAATGAAAAAAATAAAATTTTACATGTTAAAAAATTTAGAAATTATAATTCCACAAATATAGTTCATTTTATCAAATTATATTTCTATAAGTGGTAGAAATTAATTTTATGGTAAATTTGAAAAATGTTATGAAAACCTATTTTTGGAAAATGTTCATTTTTAAGCATAAAACTAAATTAAGTTTTATTAATTTCATAGTAGAAACTATGAAATGAATGGTAAAAATATTATTGAATATATAATATATAAATTACATTAAAACCATTATTACTTATTTGCTTATATAATTTACTATGCTAAAAACACATTTCACACATAAACACAGTTCTATAGAGAATAACTATTTTACCTTTAAATGATTATTTCTTCATTCAAAACCTTTAGATAAATAACAAATATATTATTATTCATTAATTAACAATTAATTTCATTAAAACAAATTTTTAATATTTTTCAATAAATTTATTCATATAAAAAGTAATAAAACTTAAAAAAATACATTTATTTAGAAAAATTGGTCTTTTAATCATGAAATTATTTTATATATAATTTAATGATTATTTCATATGAATTAATAAATAAATTCTAATAATGGAAAAAATTTATATATTTTTTATATATTTTTTAAATAATATTCACACTATTTAATCCAACTATTATTTTATAAAGGTATGCATTTTCACAGTTCATTTAGTTTTAGGTATGTCTGTATAGAAAGATATCAAATAATACAAGTTTATTTAAAAGAAAACATAAAAAAAGTCTTGGGGTGTGACATTATACCTCCATTAAAAAATAAATTCTCCCTTTAAATTCCATCACACTAATAAAAACAAATGAGAATATTTCTAATTCCTAAAATCCTCAGGATATCATATATAATAATCGAATTAATGATTCATCTAGAGACCATTAACCAGGTTGATAGTCTTTCTTTTTAGTACATTATCTTTGCAATGCAAGATTTCAAAATATTTTTCATCATATGAATGTTAATAATCTTGTGTTATAACCTTTTAGTTCATTACATATGAAGTATCAAGTATGTAATTCCTCAAAATTGATACATGGAACACATCATGAACTTGAGTGAGGGTTACTGGAAGATCCACATGATAAATAACCACAAAATCTGAACAAGATTTAAAAAGGGGAAAAAATACAGGGATTAGATTCCATTCATTTCGTAATCCCTTAACTATATTCAATTGAGAAACTTATAGGAATACCATTTCACCCACTTACAATTTCAAATATCAATGACTATTTTTAGTATAAAACTTTTGTTAACTCTCAGTAAGCTTGATGTGATGAAACATGGTTCTAAAATTCTCTACTATGTCCTCAGTTGGATTAGTCTCTAATATATTTATTTCTCAAACATCATCCCAACATTTTATAGTTCTTCACTTCCTTTGATAGAGGGGTTTATAAGAATCCATCTCAATTTTCAAGTGAAATTTATTATTATAAGAGAATTTGAAAAGTGGATGGAGTTGATCCCAATAAACTTTGAAATATTGAGAATAAGATATTAAAATTTCCTACAAGGTTTGAATTTCCCTCTTAGACTAATAGTATATTTGAGGAATATTTTTAGTATTTAAACACAACTCTGTATCAAGAGTTCGCTAAATACTTCTCTATAATTTCATTTTAAACCTCTGATATCTACTAGATAAAATAGATTGTGGTAATCCTTTAAACCTTACCACTTTCATAATGTATATCTTGGAAAGATGATCAATAGTGAAACCTTCTCTAAAATAAGTGGAATTACTTACTTCATAAGATGATTGGGTATAACCCAAATATTATTATGTCCATTAGATGTTTTTGAGAGTTCGATGATGAAATCCATGGTTTTTTTCCCATTTCCATTATGTTATGGGTAACGGTATTAACATCCCCTTATATTTCTATTTCATAGTCTTTACTTTCTAGCATACTAATAACCGAGATACATACTATACAATATTTTTCTTCATGTTTCCCACCAGCAATACACATTCATATATCTATACATATTCATACCTTCAGGAAGAGTAGATAATGTTGGATTAGGATCATGTTCTAATAGATCCTTATTCAAGTATCGTATTGACATGAGACATACAAGGTCGTGTGTATTATTATTCAATCATAATCAAGGTTGAATTAGATAAAATGTCTTGACATATTTTTTTGCCTTATTTATTTCTTCTATCACTCTTTAATATTCACCTGTATAAATAATTGAACACTCATTTGAGAAGGATAATATCTTTAATATTTATTTAATATTTCAAGGTCCATCCATTAGAAAACTAGAAATGCTTGATATTTTTTCTCCTTATCATAGAGTATCTATTATGATTTGGTCTCTTCAAAGAATAACCCACCTTGTTCGCTTTCATATGGTGGTAATTTAATGAGAACGCATAACCACTAATCAACTCCAACCATCTTCCCTAGTGAAAATTCAAATATCTATATGTGAATATATAATATAAACTTTTATGATTAATATATATGTCATGTATTTCCCTATATAGATAATAAATCCATATCATTAATGAAAATTTTCTACTACTTACACCATGACATGGGTTAAGTAATTCTACTCATGAACTATTAATTGTTGAGTGCCCTAAAATATCACCATGTAATTAAAAATATGAATTCATACTAACCCATTTTTTAATGCATCACCATTAATCAAAAACCCATCTTCACTATAGGGTTGTGTGACAACAATTTTTCTGACCAACCGTCTCTTTAGTTCCTTGACATTTTCTTCATATTCATTAGTCAAAAGTAATTTGACTCCCTTACACATTTACTTGGTGAGTTGATTAGATGGATATGAAATGTTCTTTAAAAACTTTCAATAATATATATCCAATCCAAGAAAACTAAAAATATTAGTAATAGTGGTTAGTCTATGTAAATGTTCAATATAATTTGTCCTTGATGGATCCATTGATATATACTCTCATGAGATTATATAACCCAAAAATGAAACTTTGTTTTACCAAAATTCATCCTTGTTTAATTTTTCACTAATTTTATCCTTCCTTATGGTCATCAATAAAATTCTCATGTGAACATAATGATGTTCTATTCAATTATAATATAAAATAATATCAACTATAAGGACTACCACAAACTAATCAAGGTGATATTTAAATTATCAATTAAATAAATCTAAAAAGATATTATGGTAATTTATAAGACCAAATAATAGAATAATAAATTTATAGTGTCCATAACATGTATATAAGATTATCTTGGGTATGTATTCACTTTTTACCCTCATTTTATAGTATCCATATTGAAGATAAATTATAGAAAAATATTTGTCTCCTCATAATTGATTAAACAAATAAATAATATGGGGAATAAGATAGTTATTATTTATCGTGATATTGTTTATTTATCAATAATTAATATAGAGTCACATTTATCCTTCTTCCAAAAAACAAATAGGTTCACACCTTGGTGATGCACTTGTTTGAATTAATCCATTTTAATGATTATCCTACAGTTGATTCTTTAATTCTTGTAACTCAATCAGGTTCATTATACCAAGTGTATTTGAAAAAGTTTTACCACTAGGTATGAGTTATTTTAAAAACTCAACTTTACAATTAATATGATTACAGAGTATATCTTATATAAATACATCAAAAAACTCTCATAAAACAATAATATCTTCAATATTGAGTTCCTCTCCAAACATCTATGATAAATACCCCCATTAAATAGGAATCAAGACCCATATAACGAATATAATTTCCATTTGGATTTTATGTTTATCCTTTCATTGATAGACGATCGTAGTTTGTTTCAAAATTTCAAATGTGACATCCCTTCATCAAAAATTTATTTGGGATATATATAATTAAATATAATCCATGCTCAAAATAATATTGAACTAAACCAAGGAGAGAATAATGATATTTTCCTGAAGAGTACTCCCACAAACATCAGTTATAGAATAATTATATACATGATATGTGATCATCAAACCATTAATTGTTTTCACTACTAATTCATTATATAATTGTTGATGTGTTCATGTGAGTAAATTCTTTACATATAAAAGTATGGTTAGATCTATAATAAAATATTGCATAAGTAGTTCTAGAGTGGATGGTAAGTTCATGTTTCACTACTTCATTCTCATAATCCACCTCAGAAATAGAGATCACATGATATTTCCCTTTGTATCTAATCTTAAGGGGCCCCTAATATTAGTGATCATCATTAAGCCTCGTATTTGAGTACTAGTTTGAATAATTCAAATACTCAATGTATTGGGAACATTGGAGTATGGGTTGTGCATTATTTAGAGTTTTCTCTCCATTCACATCACTATATAACTTCTTCTAATCACTTTAGCATTTGATTGACAATTAACCTTGCATTTCACTCATAAAGTATTTAGTAATCCCTTTAAGAAAATATAATCCATGTTTATTTCAAAAAATATGGTATAATGGATATCGCATCATCTCCATTATATGATTATATTATTATAGTATCATTTAAAATCCATATTTATTTTCATATCAAAACCATGATATTGATCAATGACTCTGATCTCCATTTATACCTTGATGTCACACAAAATTATTTATTCATAACTATTGAAGTCTCTTATGATAATTTCCTTTCAGATTCTTGTTTCTAGTTCAATAATGAATTGATAATTATTTCTTTTAGGTTTTATGATAATACCATAAGTGTACATATCATTTATCTTAAAATTTTCCTCAAAGATTCTAATGGATTAATCATCCTTATGTTTTAGCTAAAGGAATTACTTCCACTATTTCATTCAAATTATACAAGGAAATTACTTATTGGATGATAACCATATAAATTAATTTCACTCTATAGAGTCAATTTATTCCTATTTCTTCATGTTTGTTACAAGATTATACTATTGATCTTCTTTTCCTTCCAAATGATAAACATCCAAAAAAACATTTTCATGCTCTTAACACTATAGAATGAAAATATTTTTTTAGGGGTACTGGTCTATTTCTTAGTAATTAGTGGATTATCAGACCACCTAAAATAAGGTTTATGTTGCCACATGAAGGACTCAATAGAATATTGATCCCTATTTTGGTCATTTAGAAAATCATAATGATTCGCATCTTAAGAATGTTTTGTAAGAATAAAAACAATATTTTTAATTCCATATCCTGTAAATTTTTATTTATCAAGAGTAAAATAATTTCATTTTCTACCAAATTAATCTTTAACATGATTTATTCAATTTACATTCATTTCCTAAAATCCAAAAACATAGTTTGAAAAATAATAATCATAGTGGTAAATAATAATCATAGTGGGAAATAATTCAATGTATAACACCCTAGTTTTATAATAGGTAATACATAGTCTTTATCTATTAAAATAATTAATAGTGGTTCATAAAGAAGATGAAAATTAACCAAATCGTATCCTAAAGGAGTTTATATCCATGTTTTTAGTTTTATTCCCACTCATCGTACACTAGTGATGATCAAGTTAACACCCCATAAACCCAATTATGATTTATTATCCCTAGGTGAATTTGTTCCACAACCAAGTCTATTTTCATGTATCTATATTGGGATGAATTTTCTTAAAAAGTAAACTCCTTTATTTACTATAGAGAATAATGTTCTATTTTACATAGGATTATCATAAGGGTTCTCATAAATTATTTCTCATCATGGTTTGAAATAATAACTAAACCATTCTCTGATACCAACTGAAGTGACCCAAACATTACATACATAAATATTACATCATATTTGATGAATATTCATTTTATGTTATTAAGATCAACCCCAACAGTGTAAATGTTTTTTCCTTGGAAATATTGATACATAAACAACTAGTAGATAAAATATATACATAATATCTCATTATTTTCTTCACAAATAGAACTATTTTAATTTATATCATACTTTAAACCAATATTCACATCCTAGGTAAAAGGAAACCTAAAATTGTGAGATTAGAATCTTAATAAGGGTAAGTTGTTTAGATATCAGTAAATTATCCTTTTTAATCATCACCTGAGCATAATATTATGATAACATGAGCTTAATAGTTGAAAACAAAACACAAAAATTCTTATATCATAATCATGAGTCATGGAATAAAGCTTAGAGGTTCATAAGACATGAATCACAAAGGCATAAAAGATCATCATCCATGAGAGAAAACAATTGGTATAATATTATATCTTATAAGGGTGGTAAAATCATAATCATAGAAATATTATATCAAGGCTACCAACCAAGATACTAACCACATGTTAGGATTGATATAACCACTAACTTTCCTACATTGGTATTGGTATAACCTCCCATGAACCCTTTATAGGCTTGGTATAACCCCCAATGTACCCTATTTTGGACCTTAGATAACCTCTCGTGTACCCTTTAAGATCATAAAACACTAATCTTTACCAAATACATTGGTGTAAAATAAATGAACCACCCATCATGAAATCATAAACCATTCATATTTATGTTATAAGATATGAAAAACTTATAATTTAATGATATATAGATACATTGAAAAAAAGACGAGTTTCATTAGTATTTCATTATCATATTCATAGACCATCTAGAGAAAGAATAAGTATAGTATTATATAATAATATCCCAAGTGAATAATATGTATTATTAAAGGATGTTAATATATATGAATAAATAATTTAAAATAACATTGAAATGATTCTTGAGGAAATTTTCCTTTTAATTTTGAAATCACTTATTTCATATTTAATAATTTACAAAATATTAAGGAAACTTTTTTCTTTGAAAATAACTATGGAAAATTTTATAGGTTTATTTAAAGGGAAAAAAATTCATGAATGTGGTAAAAATCCGTTCATGTGTTATACATTAAAATAATGAATTTGTTCACAAAATTGGTAAAAAGTACCTTAGTGAGAAAACGAATAGAATATTCCTTTTAAATTTTTCTATAGAAAGTAAAACATAGTTAAAATTGACATTAATCAATCATTTTATAATGAAAAAAATATTGTCGATAATTTTTTAAATAAAACATGGATATAAAATAAAAATATTATGGACTAGAGTTTTAAATAATATTAGTTTTCTGTAAAAACATTCTTCCGGAATTTTGAGTACATTGGAAGAGAAAAATGAAAGGAAAAAAATTTTATTTGTAGAAATAACCCAAGTAAAATAAAATTCATTATATTTTTTATTGATATATCATATAATTTCATTATCATAAATTTAAGAATAAATAAACTCAAGAAAAATGAGATTGAAATGGAAATTTGTTACCTCAAGTCCAACTTACTTCATAAGCATTATAACCTCATGTATGATGAATCTAAATTTATTTAAAATATATTCTATATCCATATAAATACTTATAATATCATATATTATTGACTTATAATATTTCAAAACCCATTTATTAATAAGTCATTATTTATATTTTTGTTTTTGGGTGTTAACTATTTTCTTAATGTATGTTTCGATTCAACAGATTAAGTCCTCTTACATTGATCATGATTCCATAATTTACATAATTTTAAAGATGATATAAATATAATATATAACAATTACATATTTAATTATTACTATCCATGAATGTTAGAGATATAAAATTGAATAACAATGTTCATAGAGGTGGTAGTTTGTACATATGCATGAATGTTGTTTTCATCTTCAAATGTAAATATGGAAATAAATGTAAATATTTTTTTTATTATTATATAGTCATTATTAATCTAAAAATAATATATATTTAGTAAATCCAGTATTATAACCATCCATAATAATCAATGATTGAAAATAGAACACATCATTATGTGGAGTTGGTAGTCCACACGTACACATGACCAATACATTCACTTATCATTTGATAGAAAGGAGGTAGAAAATGCTTCTTAAATATTCATAATAAAATATATGAATTTTTATGATACTAGATTTATCATTTTATGATGGATAAAATAGTTTTAGATATGGTTTATGAAAAAATAAAATGGAAATATCTCAGTTATGATTTATACCTATTCTTTGAGATAACTCCTTTGGAATACATGTTAATATTTAAAAGATTGGTCATATGAGATTAATAGGGGATATAAGATGAATATATAGAATCTATTAAGGTTTTTGGGTATGTCTTGGAGTAGATAAATGGGTAAAAATATTTAAAGAAATGAGGATAAGAGGTTCCTCTTGTATAAGTGAGGGGAGGCACACACATGGAATTATTTAAAAGATTTAGATAATGTATAGTCACTTTATATTGAATTTTAGAATAAATTTTCAAGGATTGTAATTAAATATAATATATGGTATACATATATTCATCTAATAAAAATTATACATATTTATGGGGAACTCTTACCTTTATCTCTTTGTTTAATCCACATACCCTAGTAAAACCTTTTTAACCCTAACTATGGTAACAATTGTTTACTATGATTACTATTAAACATGAAAAAAATGAAAGCATCCTCATTAAAAAATTATTAATTTATGCTTATAAATATTAAATACATTTTAATAAATTCAATTTCTCTATGTCAAAAATAATAATTTTTAAAAATCACTTAAAACGTGATGAAAACACATTTAAAAAATAATTTTTAAGCATACAATTGAATTTACATTCATAACTTCAATAGAGAGAAAATATAAAATAAATTTTAAATATTATATTAAAAATATAATAAATACAATTCATTAGATCCATTATTCAGTAATTATCTAAATAATTTATTATGAGTAAAATATATTGGTTACATTAATATAGTTTTTAAAAAAATAACTCATTTAACCTTTAAATGATTTTATCTCCATTGCTAACCTTTATATAACAAATTTATTTATTTTTTTCATAAATTTACAAATAAAAATCATTAAAATTTATTTACAATATTTATTAATATTTTAAAAAAATTAAAATTAATATCACCTAAACAATATATTTCATTAAAATCTAGCACATTTAATCATTAAATGGTTTTATTAATACTTTCATGATTATTTCATATCTATTTATCAATTCATTTTAATTAAGGAAAAAAATTATAAATAAATTTATTAATTTATTAATCTTATTCATACTTTCCAATATAATATCTTAGTTCTAATGGTACATAATTTCATGGTTCATTTTGACTCAAGGTTGTGTATTAAAAAAGTTATTGAATACACCAAGTTTATTTCAAAGGAAATACATTTTAAATCATAGGATGTTCCACTCTCAATTAAAAAATATTAATTTATATCGCCACTTTAAAAAGGATAATTTGGACAAAAACAACATTGAATTGGATGTTATTAAAACTCAACAACATATGTAAGATATCTTTATAAAACAATAGACTAAAATTTCTTTTAAGGTGCATCATATAAACCTTGGAGTTTAACATTTTTTCTAAAACTAAAGAGATTCATTAATCATTTAATCCTACTTTATATATTGATTTAATTTAATATTGTTATTTTTTTCAAGTGTTTATCTTTGTTTGAGTGTAGGAAAATTGGTGGAGAAATAATCTGTGTGGAATTAAAAGAAGAAAAAATACATTATCTTAAAATATGGATAAAATTTTAGAAATTGGTATATTATATTATTTCTAATAAATATATTCACCTCAATTAGGTTTAGAGAATTTATTGGTGGCTTTTTTATTAGTTATTGAAAAATTAAAGAGTTTCCATAATTATTTGATGTGATCATATCTATAAAATAAGAAACACTTTGAATTTTATTATCATATGGGTAGAATGATTATAGGAGGAGTGATATTATAGGTATATCATTGATGGATTGAAAATTAACTTTTATATAATATGTACTGATTGAAAATAAAATAAAACTAAGTAAAAAATTTCAATCAAAGGATTTAATGTTGTATTTGGTGTTAATTGGAGTCAATTATAGTTTCCTTACGTTTTTTAGGCTATGGTGTACTATAGAAGGAAAATTATTTAATATATATGTTTTTGAGAGGTACAAGCATAAATATTACATTGTTAATAAATGTATCTATAATAATAAGTAAGTATTTCTAGATCTAATACATTATTATTTGTTTTTTTAACATTTTGTAAGATACAGTAATGCCACAATGAGTTATTCATACAGAAATAGACTCATATAAAATTAACACATCAGTATTTAATATTTAAATATTGTTTCTTAAATCCATATGAGATATTGTCACACAACATTAAACTCATATAATATTAAATTTGTTGACCAATGTCAGATTTATTCAAAATACGTATGGATGATTCACTTTTGAATATACATATCATGACACAATGATTATTTGATAAAAAATGTATCATTTATAGTATATATATTGATCCATCGCTAAACACTATAAAACCCAATTTTAGACAATGAATATAAGGTCCATGATAATGATAATTATGGTTATGGGTATTTTGTAATATAAATTAATATTAATCCATGGAACATCTTCTTATATTGTAATACATATAAAAGATGAAAAAAATATGGAGAAACATATTGGTTTCACCTTAATGAATGTCACCAAATTGTGATTATTGAAAACTATAGGTTCTCAAAAAAAATTATTACTTTTAACTGATAAATATTTTTGTTGATTTTTAATATAACCCCTAAATATCTCTGTAGTAATCAATGGTTGAGATTAAATTGGAAACAATCAAACAGATGATTTTTTATAAATTGGATTATCTTGTTGGTATATATTTTTTAAATTTTAGTTTTACATTCAAATTCATCCTTATGGGATAAAATAATGACTCTCTGAAAATAAAAGTTATATTAAAAAGAAATATAGCATGTATAAAATAAGGGTTGAGAAGAGAACATGTTGGGATGTTATTTCATATATATAATTGAAGGTTGGTTTGTGTATGTATTGAATTTAAATGAATATCAGCTTTAGGAGTGAAGATTTGATGAAAATATTCTTAAATGTTAGGTAGAAAAGATTAGAGTATCATATAGAACACCGTTTTCTACATATAATCTAAGGAGGGATATGATTGACACTAAAATGGGGTGAATCAGTGTAGGTACTTTTAAAAAATAAATTTATATTTTAATCCCCTTTTCCTTAAACCCCATTCATTGGTTAGGGTGTATTGATTCTCTAGATCTCTATTTCTCTTCACTTTCCTTTATTCTTTCCAAAAAAACCACACACATAAACATACATGAGTCATAATGATTTACTAGGTTCACCTCTCAATATGATAAGGTCAACCCTTAATGTGATCTAGTAAAACCTAAATTCACAAAACCCACTAGTAAAACCTTGTGAGTATTATATTATTGTCTCCTAGTAATGTAGAGTGTAACTCCCACACACTTTCTTAGTGCATCTTACACTTAGGAACATCCTTTTCCATTATAATTTAATGTAGCTGAGAAAATAAGATATTGTCCCAATATTGTCATTTTTTTAATGTGATACTCCTCCTTATTCATCTTCCCTTTCATAAGATTAAGTCTCTTCTTCAGGTTTTATACACAACCATGCACAAAAACTCTTATTATTTTCTTCACAATAGAAAAATGATATTCTATTACCTCTTATTCCAATTATCTTGACTTATTTTCTTGTTTTTTTTCTATGAAAATAAGAATGTATCATTCTCTTTTTTCACTAGTAAGTTTATATCCAACATAGACAAATATTTTCCTTCTTATTCTACCTATAAAAATACTTATTTATAATACTTTATTCTCCTCTTTAATTTTCTATTTTTATGCTCTAGTGAATAATAAACTTCACTAAATCTTCTTCTTCTTTGAATATTTATGATAAATTTTATTGAGTAATGTTGGTTCTATATTCTTCTTCAATACCAAAAAATATTTTATTTTGATTCCATATCATATCTATAACCATAAATAATGCATAATTCTTTAGAAAACTGAAATATGTGTATATATGATAGTAATTATAATAAATGTAGCATCGGTTACACATTCACACAATATTCTCTTCCATGTTTTCCTATAATATTTCTTCTTCATAACTACACATAACTACAACATAGTTATTATTCATTTTGATTATGTTTGTGCATGTGCATATTTCCTTTAATTTGATTTCATATGATTTTGTTTGATTACTTTTCTTCTGTATTTTGATGATATCTTAATTTATATTATTTGAATTTTTGTGATTCTTATAACGTTGTAAAGACAAAATGTTTATATTGATTTCATTAGTTTACGTCAAAGTCAAAAAATATCTTTTGAATAGAATTTTAATTACTTTAAGTTATGATTTGTTGTTTTGTAGTAGCAATTTTTCCAGAACTATTTTTCTTCTTCTTTTTAATGATTTCAGGATCTGTAGATATTGGTATTAATTGATTATTTTTTGGTGGAAAGATAATAGGTTTTTCTAAAAATCATTAGTTTTTTACCAAAGACTGAATCTTCTGTTAAGAGCCTTTAAAAATTAGTTTTAGTTTTTAAAAATATTCTTTTCTGATTTTTTCACAAAAGTATGGTTCATTTTTTTCTCACAAAAGTATGGTTCATTTTTATCTCAAAATTATGGTTCAATATTTATCTCTCAAAAGTATGCATCATTTTTATCTCACAAAAGTATTTCAAATTTTTATCTCACAAAATTATGGTTTATTGTTATCTCAAAAGTATGATTCATTGTTTATTTCTCAAAAGTATGGTTCATTTTTATCTCAAAAGTATGGTTCATTATTTATCTCTCAAAATTATGGTTCATTTTTATCTCAAAAGTATGGTTCATTATTTATCTCTCAAAAGTATGGTTCATTGTTTATCTCTCAAAAGTATGGTTCATTTTTATCTCTCAAAATTATGGTTAATTTATATCTCACAAAAGTATGGTTCATTTTTATCTCACAAAAGTATGGTTCATTTTTATCTCAAAAAAGTATGGTTCATTTTTATCTCAAAAGTATTGTTCATTGTTTATCTCAAAAGTATTGTTCATTTTTTATCTCAAAAGTATGGTTCATTGTTTATCTCAAAAGTATGCTTCATTTTTTATCCCACAAAAGTATGGTTTACTGTTCATACCATACGTTACTGTTTATACCCTACCTTACTTTACTGTTCATACATTACGTTACTTTATTGTTCATACCTTACGCTACCTTATTGTTCACTCCGAAGTTGATGTTCACTCCAAAGTTACTGTTCAATCTGAAGTTATTGTTCACTCGAAAGTTACTATTCACTTAGAAGTTACTGTTCACTTTGAAGTTACTGTTCATTCCAAAGTTACTGTTCATTCTGTGAAATTTTTTAAAAATTGATTTTCTGAAAATATATGGATTATTTTTTTAACGATTTTTTTTTGTGAAAAATCCTCAAAAATATATAAGGATCGTAATCAAATATTTTTTAATGTTTTGGTGTTATATTTAGAGAGAAAATTTAATAAAGTTCTTCAATGTCTTTTTCAAATAAATTTGGACTTTTCAAGATTGTTTAAATTCAAATGTTTGAACTTAATTTCAGAATCTGCTGCTAGTTTTTAGGAACTGTTTTGACTACGTTTAAATAAATTTAAATGGTTTCAAAATTTTGTTTTAAATAATTAAATGCATTTATTATTCTGGAGATTTTTTTGGAAGACTTATTCAAAATATTTTGAATTCATTTATTAGATATTTATTCTACAGGAATAAAAAAAGAAACAGTGATACTATTTTTAGGGAGATATTTATGGGATATATTGACTCAATTAATTTCGAATATTCAAAGGAAGTGGATCTATTGAACCTGCTATATATTTTTATTCTATATATATATCATTCTCTCCTGTAGAAAATAAGAACAAAAAAATACAAATAAAAATTGTTGTGAACTTTGAACCTGTTGTGCATTTGCAACATCCTGTGACACTCTGCTTCACCATCTGCTCATTCTGTCAAGTGCTGAATTAATTCTGATTCAACTACAATAGCATTGACGAGACATGCTGATCTAAACCTCAAGAACCAGTACCTATGCTTTAATTTTTATCTTCTCTTTCATCTAGTTCTGAGTCTGTAACACTACTTCCCATCTCTCACATGCACTCTATTTTTTTTTGTTTATGCTTTTGCACACAAAAGCATGAATTGTTATTCTTTTTCCTTGGGTTGTGACTACTGGATTCTAAAGTCAAGATCTTAGGGTTGTGACTCCCTGTATATAAATTCAAGACTAATTGGGTTGTGACTCTCGGTATCTAAAGTCGGGTTGTAAGGTTTGTGACTCCCCACACAAAAGTAAGCATCGTGGTTATCCCTCTACTAGAAAATGATTTTGTAATTGGGTTATGATTACCCTTTAAAAATAATTTGTAGTGAACATGTATCTCTCTCCGAGTAGAGAGGTATAAGAGTAGAGTAGTTCCACTATGGACCGAACTACTATAAAAATACTGTTGCGTTATTTACTTTTTTTGTTGCTTATTATCCTTAATAATTAACTTTGATAATTAATTTAATTAATCAATTCATTTGATTAAATTTTTTTATCTGGTCTATTCACCCCCCACCTCTAGACCATCTGCCTTTACCCTATCTGACCTAACAATTGGTATCAGAGGGTAACCTTCTTAAGAATAGTTTTTCTATATCTTTATATTTCATTATACTAAATATTGGTACCATTGGTTGTTCCTTCAGGAATTTATCCAATCATTCTTTTTGTTTGATTTTATATTTTATTGTGTTAACCTATTACTAGACCTCACAATCTAAGGATAAATATCTTATAAGATGGTAGGATTAAACCTGGATGATGCTTGGATTAATCAAAAGACACCACATTTTTATGGCAATGATTATGGATATTGAAGATCCTGAATGGAAGCATTCCTCAAACTGTTGAGCATTGAGCACTAGTCTGTCATGTCAAAACAATACACACTACTTGAAGCTGATCCAGTTACTCTTATAGGAATTTATCCTACTAGATGTGTCTTAAATTAAAAAGTCATTAATATTTTATATTGTGTTATTAATAGAAGTGTTTTTAGTCATGTTTCTGCATGTAAGACAGCTCATGAGATTTGGAAGATTCTGCAAGTTACTCACCTTGGCTCTGACAAATTGATCTGAACCAAGATTGGAATGCTTTGTGTTGAGTACCAAGACTTCAAGATGGGTGAAGATGAAACTGTAAACCAAATGTTCCATAGATTCACAAGCATTGTGAATGGAATAAATTCACTTGGAGAATCTCTGGAAAATCCTATACTTGTTGAAGGAGTCCTACGAGTATTAACAAATAAATGGCATGCAAAGAAGGTTTCCATTGATGAAAAAAAACTTAAAATAGTACACACTTGATGAATTGATTGGATCACTACTCCAATATGAACTGGAACTAAAGAAAATAGCTGATGAGGAGGCAACAAAAAGAAAAGGTGTATCATTTAAGTCTGTAAATGTTATTTCTAATGACTCTTCTGATTATGATCTACAGGATATTGAAAAGGAATACATGACTTAGATTGTAACCGGAGTATTCAAAAGAATAAAAAAGAAAGGATTCAAAAAACAGTTTAGTAAAAACCCCCCAAAAAGAAAAATATAAGGGAGATAAGAAAGGTGATACAAATTACAATACTTCATAGGTAACTTGTTATGAGTGCAGGAAGAAAGGTCATATAAAACCCGATTTCCCTAAACTAAAGAATAAAGACAAATACAAAAAGAAGGATAGAAAGGCATTGACAATCAGCTGAAGTTGTACTGAAGAATCTGATTCTAGTGAACAATCTGGAAATAACAAAGAATCTACAAACTTGTGTTTCATGGAATCACTAGATAAGGTTTGTAATTCTATTTATTATTTTGAATGTTCTAATTCTGAAAATGAATCTGATAACCCCAATGTTTTTGAATTAAATAATGAAATTAAAATATTAAGAAAATATCTTTTCAAAGCTGCTGATTTATATAATTAACTTAAAGAAGATAATGAAAAACTTATTTCTGAAAATAAATTAATTTTTCAATAAAATAAAAACTTAACAAACACTAATTCTACTTATTATTCAATAGTTTATGATAATTTGAAAAATCATCAAGATTTTAATGAGAAATTGATAAAGTAAGTCGAATGTCTTAAAAAAATTATCTGCTTTTATTCAAGGTCATGAAAAATATCATGAGATGATGTCTTTGACTAAAACTGATAAAAATAAATATGGTTTTGGTTATGATAAAATATTACCTCAAATGTATAAAACCAATTTTATTAAAAGTAAAAATTGTTGTACTTCAACTGTTACTTGTTTTATGTGGCATGAATTGTCACAATGCCAATGACTACTCGCTTAGATTTAAACAATATTTGGGATTTATAAAAAATAATATTTTTAAAATCTTTGTTATCAATAGTACCTTACAATACATGTTTAAATTCTGTATGGGTGCCTAAAAATTGTATTACTAATCCTATTGGACCCAAAGTATCTTGGGTACCAAAATTGTCAATTAATTGATTTATATAGGAAAAATGCCTTGGATGTCTCAAGAACGACATATGGTACATGGACAGTGGATTCTCTAGGAATATGACCGGAGACCCATCAAAGTTTACCTCATATAACACATGTGATGGAGGCACTGTTACTTTTAAAGACAATTCCAAAGGCAAAGTAAAAGGTTTTGGGAAAGTTGGTATTTCAAATTCTACATTTATTTCAAAAGTTTAATATGTTTAAGGTTTAAAACATAATTTAATTAGTATATCCCAATTATGTGATGATGGAAATGAAGTTAAATTTAAAAATGATAAATGTTTAGTTTTTAAAGACGATTATTTATTATTTTATGCTAATAGAAAAGATAATATTTATACTATTGATTTTTCGGAACTAACTGTTCAACATTTAAAGTGTTTGAATGTTGTATAGAATGAAAACATCTTTTGGAACCGACGTTTAGGTCATGTTAATTTAAAAATGTTTCATAATCTCTCAAAGCATGAGAATGTTTTACAACTTCCTTCTTTGAAGTAAGAACAACTTCATGTTTATGACGCCTGCATGAAAGGAAAGCAACACAAAATTTCTTTTAGACCTATCAATCAGATAAGTACTAATAATACTTTACAGTTAGTATATCTTGATTTATTTGGTCCAACTCAAATTTCTATCCTTGGTGGAAAGAAATATACTTTAGTTATTGTTGATGATTATAGTAGATTTACTTGGGTATATTTTCTAGCTCATAAAAATGATACTTTATCTAAATTCACTGCTTTCTGTAAATTAGTCTAAAATGAAAAAGGTTGTATGATTATTTATATTCGTAGTGATAAAGGAGGTTAATTTCGTAATTTAGATTTTGAAAAAGTATGCGAAAAGAATGGGTATTTTTATAATTTTTCTGCTCCTAGAACACCACAACAAAATGGTGTTGTAGAACGGAAAAATAGAACTATTATTGAAATGAATCGAACTATGTTAAGTGAATATAATCTGCCTAGATATTTTGGGGATAAGGCTGTTTTTTCTACATGTTATATTTCAAATAGAATTTTTATTAGACCTTTGGTAAAGAAAAATCATTATGAATTATTCAAAAATAAAAAACAAAAAATTGGTTATTTTAGAGTTTTTGGCTGCAAAGTTTTTATTTTAAATTCAAAGGATAATTTAGATGAATTTGATGTTAAAAGTGATGAAGGTATTTTTCTTGGTTACTATTATAATAATAAATCTTATAGAGTTTATAATAAAAGAATTATGGTTATTGAAGAATCTATTCATGTTATGTTTGATGAAAATAATGTTAAAATAAATTCTGATTCTAATGTTATTGATGATGAGTTTAGATATTTTAATTTTAGTGAAGATATTCCTCAAGTTAAGAATGATTTCATTGAGGGGGAGCATAATTCTTATCAACCTAATCCAAGAGCATGGAAGATTCACAAATATTTTCCTATTGAAAATGTAATTGGGAATGTTGATTCTGGTGTCAAAACTAGAAATTCTATTTTAAATTATTTTGCCAATTCTGCTTTTATTTCTGATTTTGTTCTGTTTAATATTAATGATGTTTTAAAAGATACAAACTAGATTGTTTCTATGCAAGATGGATTAAATTAGTTTGTTAGAAATAATGTTTTTACTTTAGTATAATTTCCTAAAGATAAGCAAGTAATTGGAACTAAGTGGATATTAGAAATAAGATGGATGAATCTGGACAGATTTTCAAAAACAAATCTAGACTTGTTTCACAAGGATACTCTCAATAAGAAGTTATAGACTTTGAATATTCATTTTCACCTATTTCTAGGTTATATGAAATTATAATTTTGTTATATTTTGTGTGTTTTCAAGGTTTTAAATTATATCAAATGGATATAAAAAGTGCTTTCTTAAATGGTTTTATTATTGAAGAAGTTTATGTTTCTCAACCCCCTCGTTTCAAAAATGAAAAATTTCCCAACCATGTTTTTAAATTATCTAAATCTTTATACAGTCTCAAACAAGAACCTCATTCTTGGTATGAAATACTTTCTTTATTTTTATTAAAAAATGGTTTCAAGAAAGGTAATGTTGATCCAACCCTTTTTATTGAAAGATCTTGTGATGATATTTTAATTGTTCAGATCTATGTTAATGATATAGTTTTTGGATCATCTATTGAAATACGTTGCAATGATTTTTCTTTATTGATGTCTTTTGAATTTGACATGAGTTTAATGGGAGAATTAATGTTCTTTCTTGGACTTCAAATTTATCAAAGGAAAGATGTAATTTTTCTTAATCAATCTATGTATGCTGAGTATTTAGTTAAACAATTTGGTCTTGATTCCTCTAAATCTATGAAAACTCCTATGGGTACTAATTTTAAATTAGATAGTGATGCATTTGGTAAATCAGTTGATTTTATAGTTTATAGATTTATGATAGGTAGCTTGTTATATTTAACTGCATCTAGACCTGATATCATTTTTAGTGTTTGCTTATGTGCTAGATTTCAAGCTGGTCCTAAAGAAAGTCATATTAAATCTGTAAAAATAATAATTAGATATGTTAAAGGAACTATTGATTCTGGTTTATTTTATCCAAAATATAACTATTTTGATTTAACATCTTATTCTGATTCTGATTTTGGAGGATGTAGAATTGACTGAAAAATTACATCACGTATGTGTCATTTTTTGGGAAAATGTTTAATTTCCTAGTCATCTAAAAAACAATTATCTGTTGATTTATCTACTACAGAAGCTGAGTATATCTCTGTTTCTTGTATTTGTGCTCAAATTTTATGAATTAAGCAAATATTATGTGATTTTGGTGTTTATCTTGATAAACTACTTATTTATTGTGATAATACATCTGCAATTTCTATTTCTAAAAACCCCTTACAACATTCTAGAATAAAACATATTGATATTAGATTTCATTCTATTCGAGATCATGTGAATAAGGGTGATATTGTTTTAGAATTTATCCATTCTAATAATCAGCTTGCAGATATTTTTACAAATCCCTTAGACTCTTCTCAGTTTGAGAAAATTAAATTTTTCTTGGTATGTTGGAATTTTAAATTTTTTTTACTGCATTTGTTTATGGGTAGAATGTTTTCACTTTTTGTTTTTTTACGAAAAGGGGGAGAAGTTTTGGAGAAAAATAATTTAGCTTTAATCATTTTAAAAATTAATTTATGGTTTAAATTTTTGGTTTTTTAATCAAACAAAAAGGGGGAGATTGTTTATGCAGGTGCATATTTCCTTTAATTTGATTTCATATGATTTTGTTTGATTATTTTTTTGCTGTATTTTGATGATATCTTAATTTATATTATTTGAATTTTTTTTATTCTTATCACATTGGAAAGACAAAATTTTTATCTTGATTTCATTAGTTTACATTAAAGTCTAAAAATATCTTTTGAATTGACTTTTAATTACTTCAAGTTATATTATGTCGTTTTGTAGTAGCAGTTTTTCCAGAATTTTATTCCATCTATTTTTTAATGATTTTGGGATCTATAGTTGTCAGTTTTAATTGATTATTTTTTTGGAAATATAATAATTTTTTCTACAAATCATTAGTTTTGACTAATGTCTGAATCTACTATTAAGATCCCTTAAAAATTCTTTTACGTTTGTCAAAATATTATGTCCAGATTTTTCACAAAAGTATGGTTCATTTTTATCTCACAAAAGTATGGTTCATTTTTATCTCAAAATTATTGTTCATTGTTTATCTCTCAAAATTATGGTTCATTTTTATCTCAGAAATGTATGGTTAATTTTCATCTCACAAAAGTATGGTTCATTTTTTTCTCAAAAGTATGGTTCATTGTTTATCTTTAAAAATTATGGTTCATTTTTATCTCAAAAGTATGGTTCATTGTTTATATATCAAAAGATGGTTCATTTTTATCTCAAAAGTATGGTTCATTGTTTATATCTCAAAAGTATGGTTCATTGTTTATCTCTCAAAAGTATGGTTCATTTTTATCTCCCAAAAGTTTGGTTTATTTTTATCTCACAAAAGTATGGTTCATTTTTATCTCACAAAAGTATGGTTCATTTTTATCTCACAAAAATATGATTCATTTTTATCTCAAAAGGATGGTTCATTATTTATCTCAAAAGTATGGTTCATTGTTTATCTCAAAAGTATGGTTCATTGTTTATCTCAAAATTATGGTTCATTGTTTATCTCACAAAAGTATAGTTTACTGTTCATACCCTACGTTACTGTTCATACCCTACGTTAATTTATTGTTCATACCTTACGTTACTTTATAGTTCATGCCTTATGTTACCTTATTATCCACTCCGAAGTAGTTGTTCACTATGAAGTTAATGTTCACTCTGAAGTTACTGTTCACTCTGAAGTTACCATTCACTCTAAAGTTACTATTCACTTCAAAGTTAATGTCCATTCCGAATTTACTGTTCATTCTGTGCAATTTTTTAAAAATTGATTTTCTACGAATATATGGATTATTTTTTAATGGTCTTTTTTGTGAAAAATACTCATTAAATGTAAGGATCATAATCAAAGAGTTTTTAATGTTTTTGTTGTAATATTTAGAGAGAAAATTTAATAAATTTCTTCAATGTCTTTTGTAAATAAATTTGGACGTTTCAAGATTTTTTAAATTTAAATGTTTGAATTTAGTTTCAGAATCTGCTGCTAGTTTTCATGAACTGTTTTGACTATGTTTAAATCATTTTAAATGGTTTTAAAATTATTTTTTAAATCATTCAATGCAATTATTATTCTGGATATTTTATTGAAAGACTTATTCAAAATATTTTGAATTCATTTATTAGATATTTATTCTACAAGAATAAAAAAATCAATGGTGCTGCTATTTTTAGGGAGATATTTATGGGATATCTTGACTCAATTATTTTTGAATATTCAAAGAAAGATGAGCTTCTGAACCTACTATATATTTTTATTCTCTATATATATCACTCTCTCTTGCAGAAAAAAAAAAGAACAACGCAATACAAAGAAAAAGTGTTGTGAACTTTGAACCTGTTGTGCATTTGCAACGTCCTGTGACACTCTGCTTCACCATCCACACATTCTGTCAAGTGATGAATTAATTCTTCTTAGACTACAATTGCATTGACGAGACATTCTAATCTAAACCTCAAGAACCAGTACATGTGCTTTAATTTTTATCTTCTCTTTCATCTAGTTCTGAGTCTGTAATACTACTTCCCATCTCTCACACGCAATCTATTTTTTATGTTTATGCTTTTTCACACAAAATCATTATTTTTTATTCTTTTTCCTCAGGTTGTGATTCCTGGATTCTAAATTTAGGATCTTAGGGTTTTGACTCTTTGTATCTATAGTCAAGGCTAATTGGGTTTTGACTCCCAGTTTCTAAATTCAAGTTGTAAGGGTTGTGAATCCCCACACAAAAGTCAGTGTTGTGGTGATCCCTCTACTAGAAAAGAATTTTTTAATTGGGTTATGATTCCCCTTTAAAAATCATTTTTAGTACACATGTATCTATCGCCGAATAATGACGTATAAGAGTAGAGTAGGTCCACTTTGGACCGAACTATTATAAAAACATCGTTATGTTATTTAATTTTTCTGCTACTTATTAACCTTAATAATTAACTTTGATAATTAACTTAATTAATCAATTCATTTGATTAAATTTTTTAATCTAGTCTATTCACCCCCAAACCCTCTAGAACATCTACCTTTACCCTGTCCGACCTAACTATTTATTCCATAACGAAAACCTGAATTAACTTCTCATTATTCACAATTATTATTTGACCTATGATTTTCTAGAATTATTCTACATCAATACTGCATGAACCACGATCAATATATCCTGATATTATTTATTGAAATCTTGGTTTATTTGTATTTTCAAGATTAATTCATGCATAACTCCTCATTTAAATACCCTAATGACTCAGTTATTATTCCTCTTTTTTTTACGTATTTTGTAATAACACCCACATTTCAACTTCATTATCTAATGTTCCTTATTCATTAATCTATATATCATTAATTTTTCTACATAGAATTTATTTTGGTGTATTATTCTTCATGTTTATGAAATAATGTATGACTTATTATCCCATTTCTCTATGAAAATTCTATTCCTTTGATGAAAAGAAACTGGATTCCACTGCCTTTGTTCACCTCATTCATCTTTCATCCATAGAAGAAACATTGTATGCATGATCCATCATTTTGTTTTTTCCCTATGTAAAAAATCAATTATATCACCATCCAAATTCATTGATTGAGAATAGGTGGGCATGGTTACACGATATCCTATAAATCCACATGACATGATTCAAACATTTTATGACTCCTCGGGGAGACATTCTCTTAAATGGTAGATGATAAAACACCTTATGCTTGTCTCATATGCATGATAGATCCTTAGATCATTTGTAGCTTGAGAAATATCCTTATACTATGAAAACGTCTTGGTAGATCCTCTAATGATCATAGATTATCATATTACCTCCTACCATCACACCCAAGTGGAAACACCTCTTACCACCATACCCCAATGGTAGCACCTCCAATCACTGTAGCTTATTAGAGCATGAACTACTATAGAATGGTAGTACCTCTCACCATCAAATGATATAATGTCCTTCCATTGAATGATAGTAACTTCTACCACCCTTCAATAACACCTCCTATAGTTAAACGATAACACCTCCAACCATAAAGTGGTAGAACCTCCTACCATAGAATGACAGTACTATCAAATTGTAGCACATTCAACCATTGAATGGTAGTACCTTCTATCATCAAATATTCACATGTCAATAATAGTATAATTCCATATTCATGGTAAAACCTCATATTCATAGAAGCTATCATATCCCATAGTTAATACAATATTACTATCAAGTAATTAAGATGATTAAGAAAAAATAATTGGATGGAATCATTATATGTGACATGTAGTGCTCCCCTATTTTATCCTTGTTAATTAGTACAGTAATAGTGTCCCTTTAAGATATGTTATCCCACATCAATACCTCTTATTAACTTCTAATTGTTATTAAGAGATCTCATTACCATATTCACTTGATGCGAATAATCGGGTCCACTTCAAGATTTTTCTACACCCACCATCATTTTGACCTTCATGATGGATCCACATACACCTATAAACACTATTAATATACTTTATCCTACCTATTAATTCCTTATACCTCTATACTTCTTTGGTATGGTCATGTGGTCTAGCACCCACATTATGAGATTTTATCAGACTTGTGTAGTTGATATATCCCTTTGTCATGAATGATGTTGGCCTATATTTATACTATCACTTGTAAAATAGTTTTTAAATATTCAATATAATTAATAGTAACAACAAATTTCGTCTTGATTAAGTATACATATTTTTTCATAGAATTCTATTCAAATATTATTCTCCACCCTTGTATATTATTATGTCTCTTTAAATAAAAATTTTGGAACTTCATAAAACATAATCTTACATGAAACTTTGATCGTAAAGAGAAAACTTCTTGGGTGTTTTATTCAACATGATTTTTCTTCAAATCATATTGACATTCTAGGATAATCAATCATTACCTTAAAATAAAGAGAACATATGCTATGTGTACTCAAAGTTTACCATTGTACTCAAAAATATCACCCTTTGAATTTATTTTTTAATATACATTTAAAAATTATATGTTAATATGTATCATACTCCGCCTATTTTTTCTCCCCTTAAATGTACAACACAAACCATAAGGATATGTGATATTTCTTAATAGTTGTAAAATTATATATATAGTGATGCAGCATGGCTATGAGGATCCCAACATGAGCTTAGTCACTATGATATAACTATTATGGATATACTATGGTACCTACATGAGTAATGGTAAGGTACCTTTTGGTAACACCCCTCAAACACAATATTTCTTACTTTAGGATTCCTCCTGCATGACATTGCTTTTAGAAGGGCTCACTATCCACGACACTCTGAAAAGGCCTTGTAATGGCTGTGGGGTGGGGAGTTTCTCATAGTACATATATTCCATACCTAAAAATACCCCATAAATTATGTGGTAGTTTGGATACATGTACCATGATAAAACCATCATAGCCAAGTTGAAATTTCATCATTCAACATGCAACCCTCACAAGAATTCCACAACACCCTACACAAAAGCATACATCTATTAAGTCATGTCCCAAATCATTAAGTTATGTGGTGTAAATTTATGTGGAATAATAAATATCCCCTAATCACAAGCCCTAAGTATCTAAATCATTTCATGTATTTGATACCAATTGTAGGTTCCCTTTTAGTCACACCCCACCAATATAATATTTTTTTCTTTCAGATTCTTCATGCATGATTATTTTTTTATCAGGGATCACTACCCATTATACTATGAAAAGTCCTTGTAATGGGTGGGGGTGTCAACTCATATAAAAATTACTCCACTACTAACACTCCCCTAATCATGATATGGTACTTGGGATATAAGAACCAAAACTCAACCATCATATCCACACAGAATAGTCCAATCTCATAGAGCATCCCTATCATTCACACCAAAACAACCTAGACAAAATAATTTTTTTATTATGTTGTGTCACAAATTTTAAGTGTTTGTGATATAAATTTATGTGATATTAACAATAAAAGTGAGTAAATATTTCGACATAATATATATCTACCTTATATTTCCTCATGAAAAAGTTTAAATACATATACAAAGTCTTTCATTTTAATGTTATTATTCACCTATGTATATATTTATGTCTCTTTAAACAATATTGATGGAACTCCTTCAAAAATAATCATCCAAGAACATTTTCTGGGCGTGAATAAACTTCATGGGTTAACTTATTCAACGATAATATTTAGAAGGATTTTTTTACTTCATACTGATATTTTTTGAAAATCAATAACTCCATGAAAATAAATCCAACAGACACTCAGTGGATTCAAAATATCTCCATTTTTATTATTTTTCCAAAAACCATGTAGAAATTATATTTCAATACGTGTTGTTCTCTCCCCCTTATTATCAAACATTAATTTGACATTCACACCTCAATATTGAAAATAAATACAATATTCTTTTGAAAATTGGTATCTATTCATACATAGAAAATTCCCATCAACTATTCAAATCTAATTATATTTTATTCATGATCGGTGTAGATAGAAAGAGTTTTTTATCAAGAAAACAAATATATCCCTTAATAATGATAACAAATGAAATATGAGATCATATTATTATTTATGGACATTCCAAATATATTATAGGGAGAGATAAATGATCAATACCAATTTCACTAAAATTTTCTCATAAATATAAACCTAAAACTCTTACACCAACTTCAAAAAAACATGTTAAAATATTCATGGAAAAATAAATGCTTTGAAAATAGATTAGGAAAATTATTCAACATATTACAATCATATCATTATTAAAAATCATTTTATCCAAATTCATTTTTAAATATAATTTTATTTAATAAGGATGAAATATTTAATAAATCACTTTACAAAATAATCAAATATGTATGAGATAAATAGTTTTGTATGTTTTATCATCAACCTTCTCATTGTCTCCCTTCAATATAAGAACTCATAAAAATATTCATAATGGTTAATCTCTTTAATAAAGGATTTATAGATGTTACAATATGGGTAATACACTAAATTTTATTCCTTAATATATATTTCCATATTTGAAAACATCTACATCTTCATCATGGATTATATTTTTAAATGAAAACTCTTGATTATACAAAATATAAGACAAAACTAATATGGTATTTTCTTTTTCCTTCCTATAATGAATTTATATCATTAACTCCTTCTTAGGTTTTCCCCCAAAATCCATGCTTCACCTCCAATTCACTGACATTTTTAGTAAATACAACACATAACAGATTAAGAGAATAAAGTGGGACTTTTAGTTCATCAATTTAAATAGAAAGTTTGAGATTTTCTCAAACAAGTTTCACCATTTCCTCTAGTATTCATTATTCATGTCACTCCTCGATCTTGTAATTTTCATTTTTTTTATTCTTTTCTTGGATTGAGTTTTTTTGGATGGGGTTCAAGTTGATTTCTCAATTTTAATTTTTTATTTATGGAGGTTTCGCATTACTTTTTGGATTGATCATGATTTTTGTCCATGGTTTGAGGGTTAACTATGTGGAATGTTAAGGAAGAGGATATTTCCACTTCATTTTCTTCTTGAATGGTTTAACTTGCTTGGTTGGATAATAGTTTGGTCCAAATTTGGTGAGGTGAAGGGTAAACCATGTGACCAGATTTAGGTATCTATTCCCAATGCATGGCTTTCACACAACTAGATAAAACCATACATCAAGAATGTGGGGAGGCTCTAAATTTTGTAAATTTTCATTTTGTATGGTCGGTGCATAGTTTGGGGAACTATGTGGCCAATCCGTGTAGAGTTTCCCCTTTCTCCAATAGGGTCCACAAAATTGGTGCAAGATTTGGTAAACCATTAGTACAAACCATGCGAGTTTCGTAAGTCATTAAAATTTTGAAATTACTCTTTTACCCCTTCATATATTTTAACCCTATTTTGAGTTTCTCTTCCTTTTATTGACCTGGGTGAACCAGGGGACTCCATGAGACCCTGCACCCATTCTCCCTTTCCTTCATTGAATCTCTTTTAAGGTTACTAGGTAAGATTATTTTATTTTTTGGTTGATTTACTCTTGTCCTCTAACTAACCTCTTGAGTTCTTGGTTTCTATTAGTGGAGTTTTATCTTGTATGAAACCTAGGTTTTCGGATTGTCATGTGTTTTGAATTATTTTGATGTTAGGGAATTCATATTGTCTCTTGGGTGTATTCTTGATTCTCCCGATGTTTTATCATAATCATACATTGTTAAGGTATGTGTCTCCATCCATTTCCTTTCTAACAAATTCTGTTGATGATTGATCTTTCATTTAATGGTTTAAAATGTTATAATCTTTCTTTTTGTGTGTTAGTATAAATTGTTTTGGTGTTTTTATGATGGATAGTTGGTAAAAAATGGTTTCCAAAGTGTTTATTTAATTATGTCTATATTTTAATCCATGCAAGGTGTTTGATAAAATGACACTTGAAATTTTAAAGTGATATTGGGTGTTTTGGGTTATGGTTTCCCTGGGTTATGTTTTGGTAATATGGATGGATTGTGAATTGGATTGTTTTGTGAAAAAATTGTGACTTTTATGTTGTGATGCTTATGTATGGATTGTTGTGTTGGTTCAAAAGAAAGTGTTTTTCCTTTAAAAATGGATTTGGGTGATTTTACAAACACTTGAAGAGTTTCATTGAATTTTTTTAGTTTTCATAAATAAGTTTCTAAAGGTTCTTGGGTCTGTAAATGATGTGTCGATTTTTTTTGGAAATATTTTGATTCTTAATGGTTTCTTGAGGCCCGTTTGGCACTTTGATGAATATTGGTTCTTCCTTGAACCATGGTTTTTTAAAGGATTCTCCTCCCTTCCCTCTTTCTTTTTCCAAAATGGTACCTTCATTTATATATAGTGTGTTAGTTATTTATGTGGATTTAATAGTAGTTTCAACTGTGTTTCTAAAATCTTAGACCTTTTGGAATTTTGAGATATGGTTTTGTGAAAAATTGGTAGAAAAGACCATTTGGAATTTTATAACACACATGGTAACTAAGTGGTGTAAAATTATGATTTGGAGCTTTTCGTGTTATTTCATGTTTTCACATATACTTGGGAATGGTTTGGGTTTTTGAATATAAAGGAATGTTTAGAATTGTGCATGTGAAAGTGGTGTTTTATAGTGAATTTGAAAATATCCTAGAAATGAATTTTCAAATGTATTTGGATTGGAAATGTTAATGTCCTAGTTAGAACATTGTGTTCTCTTTGAAAATTCCTTTTTTATTTTATTTTCCAAAATACACTTTATGGTTGAGTGGTAACCATTCTAATAGACAAGATACAAATTCATAAGATACCTATATGAAATCAAAATTCAAAAATATGATGGGACATAGAAGCTGAGGAGATAAAAATATAGGATTCACTACATTTATAGAGTTGCATCACAAACCACCACTGTCTTTATCTTCTTCCAATCACTACCATCATCATCTTTGACTAAACACTAAACCAGATGTCGGAGGCTATGCGAGTCACTATAGAACCTCATAACCATATTATCAACTTCAAATAAAACTAAAAATCCTAACTAGATCCTCTTTTAGATACAAAAATCATATGAGATGAACATATTTCCCAAAATGAAACAAACCAAATCCATCGATGTGGTTTCATCCATAATATGCTTCATCATCTTCATCAATACCACCATGATAATTATTGGGAATTCCATCAAAGGAAACCAAAATAGAACAAAAAAACTTTTGTGAAAACAAATAAAAACCATAACAAAATAACCAAACAACATCATACCAACCAAAAAAACCAATGGAACATTGAGACATTGACAGAAAGAAACACGAAAGAAGACAAAGAAAGGAGAGGATCCAAAAATAGGAAAACCAACACTGTCAAAGAAAATAAATAGTACTATCACCATCCCCCCTCAAACACCATCCCTAGAGGTCCAAAAGTGCACTTCGAGCCCAACCAATATGGGGTCGAGCCCAATGGGTTGGACAAAAAGGGAAGAGGAGAGGAAGGAAATCAAACACCGCCACCAACGCTGACCCAAACCTCCTAAAACATCCATTCATAGACCCAACATGAAGTTATTATGAGCAAATAATGTAAGAAATAGGGGTCGTGAGAGGAATAAACAATCCCACTAGAAATATGAACTAGGAAAGCAGGGAAAGAAAAATATATAAGGGGAAGGAAAACAATGTGAAGTAAAGAGAGAAGCATTGTCACCGCCAAAAGGAATAGTCCTGAGAGAAGTAAGATGGAAAAATCCCTTATATGAGCATCTTCCAAAGCAAAGAGAAAGTAGGAGGATCCTAAAAGGGGAGGAATATAAATCATACACTCTATAGATCTGTAGTAAAGGGTTTCAGGCGGAAATCTCAAGAGAAAGCCTCGTTGGAACATGGTTTTGGAACATGGTTTTGGATCTCATGGGGTATTTAGACTTTGTGGGAATTTTGGAATATTTTGTAAAATATATTGAAAGTATGGGTATCATAAAGGCTGCATTGGTATTTTAAAATAATGGGGAACTGGTTTTTGAAACTCAAATGATGTGACGGCCCAATTGGCACTTTTAAATAGATTATTGCGAAATGATAACCTCTATAGAGTATTCCCAAAATAGAGGGGCATCACATAGGTGGTGTTAGTATTTGGGATAGGAAATCATGGTGGCATCAGTTCATTTGAGCCATGCATGTGAGGAAATTCCCTCTCACCATGTGATATTATCATGGGATTTCTAGGTGTCATCTAGAGTTTCGAGTGATGATTTATTTTTGAAACCATGTTTGATGGGTTGGTACCCCATGAATTTGATGAGAAGTTGGGTGGGACGTGCCACTGGATTAGCTATTTTAGAGAAAATAGTTAATTATTGATTTTAAAGCTACACCATATTCCATCAGTGAGTCTGAACTGAGTATGTCTAAGGATTACCTCTAGATATGTTTATGAAGTTCCCATGATTTATTATCTATATGTTATGTTTATTTCTTATTAATGTTGTCTATTATCCCTACTAGTCTATTATTTCTTGTATTGTTTCCTTTACTTTTAGCATATATTTCTTTTGGTGATCTGGTATGGATTTGTAACTAGGACATGGTTTTTGAACTAGGTTTTGGTGTGTGGAGACATTTTAAAAAGTTGAATGCTACGTGTGTAGTTTAAAAAGGGAACTTTTGGGATGTGGTGTTTGGTTATTTAAAATGATTAGAAACAAGTTTTATGAATGTATTTCGAACTATTATTTGTGGAATGTTTTGAGAAAGGAAATACATTGATTTTATGGTGATTTTTTACTAATATGTTTAATCTCACACCCTGCTTACTCCACTCAATGTTGGTAGACATGATCTGTTCTATAGGTTCAAGTTTTTATTTCAATTATCATTTGGATAAATATAGTCTTGTGGTTGGTGGTGACCAAGAGTTCATATAGAGATTATGTTTCATGGTTCGGTTTTAGTTTTTTCATTTATTTTTTGTTTTTCAGTTGTTCTTGTATTTGGATCAGTTTTTGTATTTATTGATATTTATTTTTTGTTGGTTTTACTATATGTTTAGTTTGGTTATTGATCCTAGTTGGTTATTAGGCTAAATTGTTCCCATTGGATTATTTGGATTTCTGACACTAGTTTCCAGCCTATGGGGATTGGGAAGTCCATTTGATCCTTATCTTAGGCTGGTTTGGGTGTAGGGTTAGCTAGAATTCTAGCCTAGTTTATGAAAATATGGTATCAGAGAATTCCTTCGTTATTTGGAGTGTCAGGTATATCAGATATTAGGACTATTGGGACTTGAGAGATAGGTACAGGAAGGATGTAATGACCACTTTCTCATTTTGGTCCTCTATTTTCCAAGGGTATTTCATGATTTGAGTCTTTTGTCTTGATTTTGGGGTATGGATAGGGAATGAAAATGGAGGTGAGCTGGTTCCATGTTGTGATATCACATATAGTAGTGACCCATGTGGAGTCTTAATGCATGGTTCAAGTACCTATTAGTTTTTTATTCTTACTTGGGGCATGGATCACTAACCATGTTTCTAGGTTAAGCATGGCCACTAGTTCTTCATTCCATGAGTTTAGTGTGAGTTTTTATTTGGTTTTATTTTTGGTTGGTGTTGATTTATTTTGAAAGGAAAATTGTTTTTATAAAAAGTTCTTTCAAAGTGTAAATGGTTCTGGGAAAAAGAAATTTTCAAAATGTTAAATTCTTTTTAATGAATGGTTTTTGTTATAAATTTGAAACTTAATAACTGATTTGGATTAAAAAATGGGTTTTTCATTTTAAAAGTGTCTTAGAAAGAAATAGGTTTATAATTGTAACAAAATGGTGGTTTTTGAAAAGAATATTCTAGTTTTGTTTGTAATGAGTGGCTTGTGAACTAGTTTTTTTGACCTAGCATGGTCATTTGGTTGTCTTTTCACTGATGTTGATTTCACTTCTATGTTTCTCTTCTATTTAGAATATATTGCCCATAAATTTATCCAAAGTTTTTAGTGGGTCTTGCCTGGTTTCAAGTTTCCCTTATTTGTTTTATTTTTTCCATGGTGATTGAGGTATATTATAGGTATTTTAATGGATTGAGAACATTGAGAGTGTCTTCAGATCATTGGGAACTCCCAATATTGTGAGAGTTTGTGCTATTATAGGTTTGTTTGAGGGACCAACTATGGATCAATGGAATGTGATTGTTCCATCATCATTGAAAGTTGGGATTACAAGGGAGGTGTTTAGAACCACTTTTGTCCTATGGTTTGTGTTTTGGAGGTGAAGATGAAGAAATTATAAGAGACCATGATTATTTAGAAAGATTAGAAGACATTAAAGGCCTATGTTGACCACTTTAAGGTGCTATTTTCCTTTCCCTAGAGGTAGCATCACAGGATCTTCTAAAAACTCCTCTTTTCATTTGGGGTCTTAAACTATAGATAATAGAGATATCCCTCTCCTCCAAGGATATTTTTTTGAGAATTTTTTGGATGAGGCATTTGTAGCTTAGTTGGATTTTAGGGTACAGTCATTGATGGTTAATAAACTAGTATTTCTTGAAGTTCATGAAGGTTCCCTATCAGGTGAGAGGTGTGTACCAGAGGAACCTGTTTCTAAGGAGCCTCTTTCATCAACTCTGACTTATGAATCATTATATCATTCTCTTGTGTGATTCTAGTGTGTTCATATTGTAAATTCTAAGACTTATTATCGTAATCCTCTGAATAGGTGTGATCGTTGTGGTATTTTGTGTCATTTGGAGAAATTTTTTAAGAATCATTATCCAAGGTAGAAGTCTTGATTATAGGGTATCAGACCCTCACTGTAAGGTATTAGATACTTTAGGAAATCATAGCTCCAGACATAGGCCCCATAGTGAATCATTTCATGAAATCATAAAATCATTGGGGGTATGTGAAAACTTGTCCCAAATTTTGTCTCCATTATTAGAGTGGAGACAGTTAAAGTTTCTCAATTATAGTTTTTTATACCATAAGTTCCTTATTCTATTATAATATTTTGAAGGTTTTGTCCATTTGAAATTCTATTGGAGGTGTATTTTAAATATGGTTCTTTGATTAGTTGTTCTCTTCTATGTGTGTTTATCACCTTTTGTATAAATCTCAAGGTTTTTGGTTGTGTTTTCTTTGGAGATGTTTGCATCATGTGAAAATTGTGAATTTTAGTAATTTTTTCTATTTTTTCTTGATGTATTCCATGAGTTTTCCCTTTTGTGTGGGAGGTTTTTGGTCCATGTTGAGAATTCCCATGTTAGTTGGCCCAATGTGTAGTTTTTTTAATTCTCAATTTTATAGGTGATTTTGTCTATATTGCATGGAAAATTTTGGGTAAGTGTGTGTTGGGAGTTCCCACATTAGGCTAGACCATAGTCATGACGAGGTGTTAGTCAGGTTCTTGTTGTGGGGTTAATACTCATATGTTTCATGTTTCATTATATTTTGGATTATATTAGAATAGATCGGGTGTGACTGGTGGAGTTAAAGGTAACCCTACAGTTTGTGGTTCTATTCAGCTTCGTTCGGGTTTTGGATCGAGTTTTATTTATAATATGGTTGGGTCACTTTATGGGGGTAGAATGTGTTTGATGTTAGGATAATTTTCACACCAAAATATTATAATTTCAATTATTTTATTCTTTTCTTGGATTTGAATCTTTTGGATGGAGTTTGGGTTGAGTTCCTAGTTTGAATTTTGGAGTTTTAGAGGTTTCAAGTGGCTTTTTGTCTTAATCATGGTTTGTGTGCACAGTTTGATGGTTAACCATGTGAACTAATAAGTAATAGGATGTTTCCAGTTAATTTTCTTCTTGAACGATATTACTTTCATGGTTGGAGCATTGTTTGGGCCAAGCCATGTATGGTTAGTGGTAAACCATGTGACCTGCTTTCGGTTCCTCTTCCCAAGTGCATAGCTTATGCACAGTTAGATTAAACCATGTGGAAAGTGCGTGTAGAAGTTATATATTTTGGATTGTGTCATTTTTTATATTTGAAATATGTTTTAGGGAACTGTCTATCCAATCCATGTGGGGTTCCCCATTTCCCAAGTATTGTTCACATGGTTTCCATATAGTTTGGAAAATCTTGTGCCAAATCATCAAAGTTTTCCAAGTCACTAAAAGTGTGAAATTCTTCTTTTTCTCCTCTACTATTTTAAAACTATTTTGGGTTTCTCCTCCCTTTCTCGGCCTAGAATCACCAGGAGACTTCATGATACCCTCCTCCCTTTCACTCATTCTTCCATTAAAGCTTATTGAAGGTTCTTAGGTAATATTATTTCTGTGTTTGGTTCATTTCCTCTTCTCCTCTTCCTCCCCTCTTGAGTTCCTAGTTTCTCTTGGTGGGTTTTCACCTTGTTTCAACCCTAGGGATCAGTTTTGACATGTGGTTAATCTTAATTTGTTGTTAGGGTGTTTTAATTATCTCTTGGGTGTATTCTTCATTCTCTTGATGTTTCATCACAATCACACGTCATTGATGTATGTGTTTCCACCCATTTTTTTCTAACACATTATGTTGATGCTTGATATTTCCTTTAATGATTTAAACAAGTTACAATATTGCTTTTCGTTTGTTAGTATAAATTTTTATGGTTTTTTCATGATGTAAAATGAGTGTAAAATGGATGCTAAAGGGTTTCCTTAATTATTCCAATATTTTAATGTATGCAAGGTGTTTGATAAAATTTCAATTTAACTTTTAAAGTGAAATTGGGTGTTTTGGGTGGCAGATTCCACTGTTTATGTTTCGGTAATATGGTTGTATTATGAATTATAAATTTATATGGAAAATTTATAATTTTATGTTGTGATGCTTATGTGTGGATTCTTATGTTGGTTTAAAATCATGTGATGTATCCTTTAAAAAGGGTTTTGTGTGATTTTATGCACACTTTAAGAGTGTCATTTAAGGTTGGTTTGGGTTTCATTAAATGAAATTACAAAAGGTTTTTGGTTTGTAAATGATGTGTTGAATTATTTTTAAAATATGTGGTTTATTAATGGTTTCTTCAGGCCTGTTTTTCACTTTGATGAAAATTGGTTCTTCCTAGTACCATGTTTTTTCAAATACTTCACCTCCCTTCCCTCTATATGTTTCTAAAATTTTACTTTGATTCACAAATGGTATGTTGGCACTTCATGTGACATTAAAATTGTTTTCAAATGTGTTTCCAAAATCTTGGCCCGTTTTTCATTTTGAGATATGGTTTTCTGAAAATTAGTATAAAGGATATCTTAGAACTTTAAGACACACTTTGTAACTAAGTGGTGTAAAAGGACTATTTGATGCTTTTCATGTTATTTCATGTTTTCACTTTATCTTGGTAATGGTTTTGGTTTTGGAATGTAATGGAATGTGTTTAATTTTTCATATGAATGTGGTGTTTTATATTGACTTTGGAAATGGCATGGAAATGACATTGTAAATGTATTTGGATTGGAAATGTTAAAGGCCCGATTGGAACTTTGTGCTATCTTTGAGAAGTCAATTTTTTATGTGATGTGATGTAAAGGATTAGTTGGAACCTTGTGATGTTTTGGAAATTGTTTTTATATCACATGGGGTGCATGGTCCTGGTGGCCATTTTGGCATGTTTTGGAAAATGGATTGAAATCATGGGTATCGTGAAGGCCTGGTTGGTATTATATTATGTTTGGAAATTGGTTTTTCAATATCAAATGATGTGATGGACTATTTAGAATTTTTGAATGAATTATTGTGAGATAGGAACCTCTATGTAGGATTCCCCAAAGAGAGAGGTATCGTATAGGTCATGTCGGTGTATGGGCTAGGAAATCCTGGTTGAAGTGGGTTTAGTTAAGCCACGTGTGTGAGGACCTTCCCACTCATCATGTACTGCAATCATGGGATTACTGGGCATCATTTATAGGATTGAGTGACAGTTTATTTTCAACCCCTAGTTAGATGGTTTGGTACCCCTAGATTTTCTAAGAGGACAGGTGGTATGTGCCACTGAATTGGATATTTTAGAGAAATGGGTTAGATATAGACTATGGAGTTGCACCATATGCTAGAAGGTGAGTCTGAATAAAGTACATCCATGGATTTACTCTAAATATGTTTAATAATTTCTCATGATTTATTATCTTTATGTTATATTTTTTCTTCTTCATGTTGGATATTATCCCTTATAGTATATGCTTTCTTGTTTTGTTTCTCTTACTTTAAACATAGCATTCTTTTGGTGATACGGTATAGATTTGTAACTCAGAAATGGTTTTTCAAAGTTTTTTTTGTGTTTCGAACCATTTTCAAAAGTTGAAAGTTGTGTGTGCTTTTTTTTAAAGTAACTTTTGGAAAGTGGTGTTTGGTTATTAAAAATTATTAAAAACGTTTTTATGAATGTATTTAAAACTAGTGTTTGTGGAATATTTTGGGAAAGTAAATACATGGATTCGGTGGTGATTTTCTAATGATTGGTTTAAGCTATCACCCTACTTATTCAACTCAACATTGGTAGACTCGATCTATTTTGTAGGATTAGGTTTCCGGTTTGGTTCTCCTTTGTAGAAGGTTGGTTTTGTGGTTGGTGGTGACCAAGAGGTCATATGGAGATCATATAGCATAGTTTCGGTTTAGTTTTTGTATTCATTTTCTTTATTTTTAGCTGTTATTTTATTTGGATTAGTTTATATATTAATTGATATGTATTTATTGTTGGTTATGTTTCATGTTCAGTTTGATTATTGATCCTAGTTATTTATTGTGATAAATCATTCCCTTTGGATTATTTTGATGCTCGACACTAGTTTCTAACATATGGGGATCAGAAACGCCCTTCAAGAATTATCTCGGGCCAGGTCGGGTATCATGTTTGATGGCATCCTAGACTATTTCATGACAATTCCACATCTAATTTTTTATTTTGATTTATCTTGAAGCATCATTTATATCATCGTACCTTTAATTTCATTATGTGTGAATATTATCTTTTCAATATTATTTAGGGAGAATATATCACATGGTGAAATTATCATATTCTTAAGGAACTCTTCTTGTGATATAATTATTGTAGTATATTATTTTGGATTATTTCCAACCATATTTCACCCCCGTTGAAAACATTTTCTTTAACACAATGGTTTTATCTTGATACTTATCTTTACCTTTAGTGTATCATATAGAGATTTTATGAAATATAAGATTTAAAGTTAATATAAATTACTTAATATATTGTGTTACACAAAATACATAGTTGAGATTCCATTACATGCAACACTAATTTTATTTTTTGTCGAACACAACATCGAGTCTCTTCAATAACATGTGTTACACAAAAGACAGAGTTTTACAAAACAATAATATACTATTAATTTTTAATATGATGGTTATCACATAAAAATTGGAATATAGGGAATGAATAGGATTAACTAGATTAGTAAAATATTGTTTATACATGTTTATAAGATTAATTCTTTGGTTACTAATTAATTATAAATTAGGATGCAAAACCAATCAAATATAAAGGATTTGTTTTTATTTTTATGCTCACATGGTGTTGTATAATAATAAATTAAATTAATAAATATTAGTGAGGTATATTAATTATATTTATATATTACATACTCAAATAAATTTTTTATATCCATATAATAAGTTTTACAGGCATAAAATAAGAACAAATTAAATTTTAAGCATAAAAAAGCTATATTTTTTAAAACGCACTTTTTTCACCTTTTAATGGAATGCTTTTTTTAAAATTAAATTTTGAAAAATTTATAAATTTTATTAGAAAAATTAGACAAATTAATTGAAATATAAATTAAAAAATTATATTATCGTGAATTGTTTTTATTTTTTTGAGAAGTTTTATTTTTTTGATGAATAGTGAAAAATACTAGATTTTAATTGAAAACTTCACTTTCCCTAATTTATTAATATAGTAAATTTATATATTAAATTTATTTTAAAGTAAAATTAATTAAATTATATATTAATAAATACAATTTATTTTATTTTAATAAATTTCACGTTGAAATTGGATATAAAAAACTTTCAAACTTTCAAACATTATTTACATTAAAAACTCATTGTTTCGTCCTGTCTGTGGGATTAATTTAAAATTGAATTTTTTCACTTCTGTGATTGTAAATTGTAAAAACAGATTCTATATTTGTAATAAAAATTATTATTAATTTATATTAAGTTAAAATTTATTTTTTGTCTAACAATAGTAGTGAAATCATTTAAAATTAATTATATCAATTAAGATAAAAAATAGTTTATCAGGGGATAAAATGTAATATTAAGGGAAACAATGACCTTGAAACATATTAAAAACCCATTGGATGGACATATTTTTACTTCTATACATATAGTATCTAATTTTTTTGGTATGGAATCCTCTTTCTAGGTGCTGATTAAGCTAGAATTTTAAAAAAATTAATACTGTAATTCAAAGATATAATCCCACAATAGTGTTATTTAATGGGAAATTGTCGCATTTTTATGTTTTTTAAGTATTTTGATCTTAAATGAAAAAATGTTTTAATTATATAATTTTAACTATTTTCAAAAGATTTTTTATTTTATGATGCATCTAAAAGAGACTTTTTTCCATGAGAAAAACTCATGGCATGACACCAGATTTTTTAGGATGAAGAAGAGCTAGAAAATAGAGTGGAATGGTTACACAACATGTAACAAAATTACATGTCATTGCTTCATAAAAAGAATAAGAACCGTCTAGAAAATTCATGACTCTATTAAACACTATAAAACATCATTACACATAATTTAACTACATTACATTACATGACCTTTTTCAATACACATTTTCAGAGAAGATTATGATGAGATTCGTGATGACTATTGGCTGAGAAATTACACATTGTGTAACCAAGTTTCAGGTTGTGAAGACGGCACTGAGAAAAAAATAAATACGACGTGGAAGTGGTTGATGAAGGATTTATCTCATAAATACACCCCTTGGTCATTTCTTTGAGAATGTAAAAACTATGTAGACATTTTCTATAATTTTGTATTTATTTAATTTCTATAATTTTATTTTTCTTTTAATATATTAGTCTTATAATTCATACATCTCTTCTTCCTTTTTTATTTTTATGTGTTCTCCCACCATGTTCCCTTCTTAACTCCATTAAAAATGGAGAACTAACCATGGAAATTATTCAAGGGGTGAATGGAGTTTTTATTGAGATTATTATGCTTTAATTTCTAACCTCTTTATTCAATTCTAATAATTTTGGTGTTGGTTAAATTGATTACAGTGACCGGTCACCCTATTTTTCTACCACATAGTTTTTCTTCTCATTTTTCAATCAACTAACCCTTCAATATCTAAGTCATGCATACAGTAGAGTATTTCTTGCGTAGTTATGGTTGGAAAATAAGTCTTCTAGCTATCTTAAGGAAGATAATTTCTCCGTATGTAGAGGCCTTAGTATGGGGTGATGACAATTAAAGCTATAAGTTGAGGTGTGGTAGGTCTTGATCGCCTCATTGATTTGTATATTAATATTCATTTAGAAAAATGATATCAATCACTTGAACCTCCCAATAACAATAGACTTTATTTATTATTCTAACAAAATTTTATTTTTCATTGTGTTTATATATAATATATTTAAATTTTATTCATAATTTCAAACACCCCCATTTTTATTTGTATATAAGTTAGTTTTATATTAGTTATTTATAATAGCGACAATAGAATAATTGTGAATTGTAAGAGGACTCCTTTTAATCAACCCTAGGGTGTTATAATATGTTTTATTCTTAGTTAAATAAAATATTTAATAGGTTAAAACAACTAAAACCCATATCATCAAGTATAAAAGTGGTTACTCCTGAAATTCCTTTCAAAAAATCCAAGTTTTCCCCCTCCCTCACTTATAAAATGTCACCACCTATCCCCCTCTCCTCACACCTCTCAAGACTTTTGGATCATCCAAAACCTGAAAAAATAAACTCCCAAAATCCATTATCTCATCGTATAATCCTCAATTTGTATAGAAAAAAATAGTCCTTTTGTGAAAATCAAAAGGAGTTACCCAAATAAGAGGTAATGTTCTTCAACGAGCACTTTTGTTTTATTTATTTCTCCCCCTGTTAAATTATTCTTATTAAATGATTATATAATGTCCTAATTATAAAAAATATACTGATATGTTTTTATATTAAGGTTTTCACTTACACCTACACAAACATCCATCAAATGGGTAATGAAATCTTTGTTCATGTGTACAGTGGACTACCGCCTCGCAAAACAATGTCATTCATTTTTCATTTATCACCTCTCATGGTTGGTAATTATTATAGAAATAAAATTTTTATAGGATATATATTATATTAATTATTCCTTTATTTTTCTATAATTATTATATAACTCATAACTTAATACATTCACTTTTTTTGGGAATACGGTAACATCATTTGTAGACATGTGGATTACTGCCTCCTCAAAGAGTTGTTATTCATTCATGATTTTCATAGAATGTATTAATGATAGATTTAATAAAAATATAAGACATAAATGAAATATTTATGATATTCATGACAAAATTATATATCTAGACATAATAAATGTCATTTTATTCTTTCTATTTCACACACTGAAAAATTAATAATGCCATTTGTGGATGTGTGGACTTCTGCCACCTCGAACTGATGTGATTCTTCCTTTTACATCGCCACATAAAAATGATGATATATATAAGTATATATAATTAAATAATATGTTATTTAGGATTTAATGGTAATTATAGAAAGAAAAAAAATCATATACTCTTTTCATAATGATCAATGGGAAATGGGAAGGTTACTCATGCATACGTACAGTCTACCATCTCCATGATCATGAAATTGGTTAATTTTTCATATCCATATTTCGTGATTTATTTTAAAAGTATAATTGATGAAAAAAATATTATAATTATTTTATTATTATTATTCTTTATATGTTTAAATAATGAACTCATTGACATTATTCTACCTATCAAATTCATTTTTGACACATAATCTGAATATGATCAAAACATCTAACTTAAAAATAATTGATTTAGTAATTCCATATAACTTTCTTATAAGTGAAATAAAAGTAATAATAAACTTGTAAAATTTCATCAATAAATTAAATAATTAAAATAATTTTATTATTTTAGAAAATATAGGACAAACATTATGAATCAGTCTCAAGGTTATGGTATTTATAGTCTCACTTTTATTTGAGTGAGACTTATGTTATATTCACCACTCATTTATTATGTAGTGTATATACTTAAATATTTTATGTTATATCATAAATTTTATTTATATCATTATATTAAATGTTTCAACTTATGTTATCCTTTCATGGATCTCATTATTCCAAAATGTAGTCAAGTAGTCATTGTTTTTCTCATCTACCTTTTATTTCTGTGAGATACATTCCATATTCACCATGTATTTTTGATGTGTGGTGTATATACTTCCCATTAATGTAATTCATGATTATTATAACAAAAAATACATGGATTTACATATCCATTTCAGTATATATATTTCATGGGGTTCACAGTTTCAATTTTACCAAATCATTAAGGGATTTTCATCTCAATATTTTATATATGTGAGCTAAATGTCATATTCACCACTTACTTATTTTTTGTAGTTTATCTGCTGCCAATTTTTATAAAATATATATTGAACTATTTTATTTTTAGGTTATTTAAATATTTCATTTTGTTTTTATAAATTTTGGGTATTCTGATTCAGATGTTACCACAGTTGTAAGGGGATTTCTAGTCCCACTTTTATTTCTAAGCAACTTTTCCCATATTCATCACTCTTTTATTTTTTGGGTGTATATTATAATCTATGAAATGTTATTTCATGAATATAATTATTTTAATGACATTATATATTTAATTTAATTATATTAATTCATGGGTATTATGATTATAATTTTTTGAAGTGGTATGGGACACTTTCAATATTTAATGATTATTTTCCTCCGGAGTGTTTTTAATGATATTTTAATGGAATTTTCATTCATCAACATAAAAAAACCTTTTTTTATCCTACAATGGGGATATATTTTATTGATAACATACTCATTATTTATATGGATGTATTTTTATTTTTTCAATGATATTTTTAAGGGATCCATTTGTTTCCCATGGGTTAGTCTTGTTTTAAAGAGATTTTTATAGAAAACATTTATTTTCCATGGGTTTCCGATGTTTCAAATAAATCTACTGCGGAACCCATTTATTTTGCATGATTCAATCATATTTTAAATAGAATATTATAGAACCCATATATTTTCCATGGGTTAATCATTATTCTAAAATATTTTTATGTAACCCCTTTCTTTTCCATGGGTTACTCATGATTCAAAGATATTGTTATGGAACATATTTATTTTCCATGGGTTAATAATTTTTCAAATAGATAGCTATGAAACACATTTATTTTTCACTAGATAACCATGTTTGATAGATATTATAATGTATCCCATTTATTTTCCATTGGTTAACCATGTTTCAAAGAGATTTTTATGGAACTAGTTCCTTTTCCATGGGTTAATCATATTTCAAAAAGATTAACCTAGAACCCATTTATTTCCCAAGGGTTAACTAGGTTATAGATGAATAGTTATTTTTCAATGAGTTTTATGTTTAAATATATGAATAATATATTCCTGTTGTGATTTTTGGACATTTATGAAATGGGTGATCCTGATACAGCTTATACGATGGGTGATCCCCATTATATCTCTTCAATGCATTAGGTAATGATTATATTGGAAGTCAGACACATGGTTATTCCAATTTGTAAGGGTTATACAAGGGTTCTATAAGGGCTCAAAGATATGATGTTCCATGATACCAATATTTTTTTATGCTTTCTATGGGATTATAATGTGTCTCATGATCGATATTGAAATCACATGGATCATGATTATTGATTCTGATGACTCTTCCCATTGGTATGATTTCATAATTTATTATCCAATTATTAATGGGAATTATTTATTTTGGGATTCACTCATTCATTTTCATTATGTCATCATACCCTTATGAACTCTTATGCTAATTGGGGACATTCAATTGTTATCTCTTATGTTTACCCATACTAAAAATTTAAGATCACCCTTATTATGTTTCCTAGTTCCCTAGATTATAAAGAATTAGGTTTAATGATTTATGTATAAAAATTATTTTAAAAGGATGATGTTGATGACCTATTGTGAAATAAGAAAATAAGGGTTAAATGGTAGAAATGTTCATTGATTACTTGTGAATTTTTTATATATAAATTTTTCCTGGTTCTCTAAAACTCTAAACATAAACAGTCTTCCAAATTTTAAGTGATCTATGTTTTATTTTTGATGTTTTATGGTTTTTATGGAAAAAATTATGTCACAATTATTGGAATCATACCCAGAAATTTAAATTTACATATTTCATAAAGGGGTCCTTGAGTGAGGGTTTTGGGATGTTATAGTTGGTATCAAATTTCTAATTAGATAACTTTGGAGATTATGATATTTTCATGTGAGGTTATCTTAATATTTATGTATACCATCAAAGGTATATAAGATTAATAATGACCATAAGTTTATATTCCTAGAAACCTCATTTTATGGTCTTAATTAAAATTTGTTGAGGATATTAATGATATTTTAGGAGACATTTTATTGGGTTTTAGTATATGTAAAACTTTGGTTTCATGTGAAGTATTCATTTATGTTTTTTGGAAATGAGTTTTAAGGTATTGATAACCTTTAGGGTTTATATGATCTTATATATTGAGGTAATTGTAGGAACATGATTATTATCTTATAGATAACTATAGTATTGAAAAGTGATTTGGTGACTATGTAATTAATTACACTTTAAAAGAATATCACCATATTTTTGGGTTTAAAATCAGGAAGTTATTAGATAACCATTGATGTTAAAGAACTCTTTATATTTGAGGTTATTCAGGTTATTTAGGATATAGGGTTATGGAATTATTTAGTTTCAAATTTGGGTTTTACTAATTAATTTTGAAGATTATTTTTTCATATAAAGGTTTATTTATTTTGGGAATTTTTTTACCATTTTCTTTCCTTTTTGGTTTTGATTAATATTTACTGATAAGAGGAATATATGTTATCCCTTTATAGTTCAATGGTCTCTAAATTTTTTATTTTAGTACTTTAGGTTTGAAAATTTTATATTGAATGGTCATAATTTGGAGAAAAGGATTATATATTGGTGGAAATTTGTAAAATAATTAAATTCACTTGTCAAGTAAGTATATTTTTTTTAATTCTAGATGTTTAAAGAAATCCATAAACATTAGAAAAAGGATATTGAAATAAATTTTAATCCTATTTCCATATTTTCTGATGATATCAATGACATATTCCGCACCTAATTCGTTTTTTTTTCATTGACTTCCTCTTGACCATGTCCTTTATAACTCTATATTAGTCCATAGGAATTAGTTTTTCCTTCCAAATCAATCTTTTAATTTAACATCAATGTTCTCCCTATGAGAAATACAAGTTATGCACAACTTTTGGTGACCTTTATATTTCCCACTTTACCTTTTTAATAGGATTTTTTATTACCACTATATTTGTTATGGGTTTCATGAATGAAATCTAAAAAAGATAATCTTTTGTTAACCAAGACGAATCTTGAGGGTGAAATTTATTTTAAGGGGGTAGAATGTAACATCCTGAGATTGTATGAAATGTATTATTTTAAATTAATTTCAATTCATTAATATACTAAATTATATGAAATACATTTTTTTCTTCTATTACACCCAACACCAAGTTTATCCTTTATTTCACTCAACATTGAGTCTCTTCGATAACATTTGTTACATGCAAGAATGAGCTTTATGGAACAACAATACACTATTAATATTTAATGTGATAGTTATAAATAATCAATTAGAATGGAGGTAATGAATAGGATTAATTGAATTATGTAAATATTGTTTACACATATTTATAAAATGGATTCTTTGGTTACCAATTAATTATAAATAAATATAAAAAATCAATCAAATATAAAAGATGTGTTTTTATTTTTATTCCCACAAAGGAGTTTTATCATAATAAATTATATAAATAACTTTTAATGAGATATATTATTTAAATTTATATATTATATATTCAAAAAAATGTTTTTCAATTCCATCTAATATGTTTTGAAGGCATAAAATAAGAACAAATCCAATTTTAGGCATAAAAAGTTATATTTTTCTAAAAGGAAATTTTTCCATATTTTAATGGAAAAATTGTTTTGAAAATAAATTTTGACACTTTAATAAATTTTATTAGAAAAAATAATAATATTAATTTAAATATAAATATAAAAATTATCCTTGGGTGTTTTTTTATTTTTCAGAGAAGTTTCAATTTTTAATTAATAGTGAAATAATGTGGATTTTAATTGAAAACTACATTTTCAATTAATTTATTGATATAATTTAATTAAATTTTAAATTAGTTTTAATTTATAATTAATTAAAATATGAATCAATAAATCTATTTTATGTCATTTTAATCAATTTTAAATTGAAATTGTATATAAAACATTTCAATCTTTTGAACTTTTTTACTTTAAAAACCTGTGGTTTTGTCCAATCTATGGGACAAATTTTAGATCAAATTATTCCACTTCTATTATTTAATTTTTTTAAAATGGATTCCATATATGTAATAAAAATAATTTATAATTCATTTTAAGGTAAATATAGTTTTTTATCAAAAATATTACTGAAATCATTTAGAATTAATTATTGCGATTAAGATAAAAACAAGTTTATCAGTTAAACTTTTCTTAGTAAAAAAAATGACCTAGAAACTTTTATAAAAGTCATTTTCTATAAATATTTCAACCATTAAACATTAAGTTTGTTATTTGTTGTGTTATGTAAGTCACTTTTTTGGTAAATACGTGGTCACATCTAACTTTTTTTTTCAAAAATACAAATTATTTCCCCTCCCTCACTTATAAAAGGCAACCACCTCTCCCACTCTATTTAGACCTATAGAGCATTTTGGATCCTCAAAACCCTAAAAAAATAAAGTACAAAAATATCTAATATAATTTTAAATTCCTAAATTTGGTAATAACTCAAACCAAGGAAGTATTTTGGTGCATATCAAAAGAAGATACCTCAAAATGAGGTAATGTTCTTCAATGGGAACTTTTGATTCATTTATTTATCCACCCATTAAATTCTTATTATTACATGATTATATAATAAAATCAGTATCATAAATAATTTCATATGTTTATATGTTAAGGTCCCAACCTAAACCTATGCACACATCCATCAAATGGGTAATGAAATCATAGTTTGTGTGTACGACGGACTACCGCCACACAAAACAATGTCTTACATTTTTCCTTTACCACCTATCATGGTTTGGGATTATGATGTAAATAATAATTTTATTTGATATATATTATATTAATTATTTATTTATATTTTTTATAATTATTATATATCTCATACCTTCATGAATTTCATTTTTTGGGAATACAATGACATCGTTTGGGGACGTGTGGACTACCACCTCCTCAAAGCGATGTGATTCATTCACGCTATAAAAGGAATGTATTAAGGATGGTTTTAATAAAAATATATGATATAAATGAAATATTTATGATATTTATGAAATAATTATATATCTGGTAAAACCAAATATCGTTTTCTTCTTTCCATTTAACTCACTAAAAAAATTATAACATCATTTATGGACATGTGGACTACCACCTCCTCAAAGCGATGTGATTCATATTTTTTCATCACTACATATAAAGAATGATATATGAAATTATATAGAATTAAATAATATTTTATTTATGATATAATTTTAATTCTTAAAAGATAAATTTTACTTTACTTCTTTTCATAATTATAATTTAAATATGGGAACATTACTCATGCGTATATATGGTCTACTGCCTTCGTGACCATAACATTGGTTCATTTTTCACAACAATAATTACAAATTGAATTTAACAGTATAATTTATATAAAATTTTGATAATTATTTAATTATTATTTTTCTTTAGATGTTTAAATAATGACCCCATTGACCTCTTTTAACCAATCCAAGTCAATTTTGGCACATATGTCGAATATGATCAAAACATCCTACTTAAACATATTTTATTATGTAAATTTATATAAATTGTTTATAAGTGAGACAAAAGTAAAAATAAACTTTTAAATTTTATCAAAAATTAAATAATTAATTTAATATTATTATTTAGGAAAACATAGGACAAGCGTCAGGAATGAGACTCAATGTAAGGGGAATTATAGTCTAATTTGTTTCTGTGAGACTTATGCTATGTTAACCACTAAATTATTTTTTTTGGTGTATATAATAACCTATTACATGTTATATAATTAATTTAATTCATTTTATGATATTAAAAGTTTTATTTTTTGTTATTCATTCACATATCTCATGATTTAAAAAGTTTCTCAAGTAGTCAAGGTTTTCCTCATCTCACTTTTATTTCTATAAGATACATGTCATATTATCGGCTCATTTTTATTATTTAGTGTAAATAATAAAAATGAATGTAATTCATTATTATTATACCTATATTTATTTTATTTACATATCAATTTTATTATCTATCTTTCATGGAGTTTACAATTTCAAAGTTACCAAAGTGGTAAGGGATTTTCATCTCACTTTTTTACTTATATGAGTTAAATGTAATATTTACCTTTGTGTGGTACATAAACTACCAATTTTGATATATTATATCATGAAATTTTATATATTGAGAGTATTTAAATGTTCAGTTTTATTATTATTACCTTTTCGGCTTCTGATTTATATTTTACCATATTTGTAAGGGGATTTCTAGTCTTACTTTTATTTCTATGAGATTTATTCCGTGTTCAACACTTATTTATTTTTTGTGGTGTATATTATTAACTATGTCATGTTTTATCATTAATATCCATATTTTCATGATGTTATATGATTTATTTAAAGATATTTATTCATGGGTATTATGATTCAAATGTTTCAAAGTGGTATGGGAAAATTTTAATGTTTAAATGTTATTTCATTCAAGAATTTTTTTAATGACCTTTAAAGAGAATTTTCATTCATAAACATCAAAAAACCTTGTTTTTACTTATAATAATCTGGGGATATTATTAATTTATGCGATCCACATTGTTTATTTGGATGTATTATGATTATTTCTAAGATTTTATTGAGGAACCAGTTTATTTTCCATGGGATAATCTGGATTCAAAAATATTTTTATAGAATCCATTTATTTTTCATGGGTGTCTCATGTTTCAAAGATATATGTTGTGGGTCCCATTTAATTTCCATGGGTTAATCATGTTTCAAATAGATTGTTATGGAACCCACTTATTTTACATGTGTTAATCATTTTTCAAATATATTGTTATGGAACCCATTATTCTCCATGGGTTACTCATGTTTCAAAGAGATGGTTATGGATACCATTTATTTTATATGAGATAACCATGTTTGAAAGATATTATTATGGAAACCATTTCATTTACACATGTTAACCATGTTTCAAAGAGATTATTATGGAACTTATTCCTTTTCCTTAGGTTATTCATGTTTTAAATAGATTTACATTAAATCCATTTCTTTTCCATAATTTAATAAGGTCATAAAAGAATAATGATTGTTTATTTGAGTTTTATATTGAAGGATATATTTAATTTATTCATGTTGTGGTTCATGGAAATTATATGAAATGGGTGAGCCTGAAATATATTATACGAAGGTTGATCCCCATTATATCTCTTGAATTCATTGGGTAATTATTATATTGGATATCTTTCATATGGTTATTCCAATTTTAAATGGTTTTGTATGGGTTTTGTAAGGGTTCAATGAGATGATGTTCCATGATACCACTATTTTTTCTATTCTTGCTATAGGTTTACAATGTGTCTTATGATTTATATTGATATCACATGGCACATGATTATATATTTTGATGACTCTTTCCTTTTAAATGTTTTTATATTTTATGATCTAGGTATTTATGGTAATGAGTTATTTTAGGATTCACTCATTCACATTTATTATTTCATTATACTCTTATGAACTCTTATTCTAATTGATGAAATTCAATTTTTAATTCCTATGTTTACCCTTAATAATAATTTGATATCACCATTATTATATTTTCATTTTCCATAGGTTATAAATAACAATGTTGAATGATTTATGTCAATAAATTATTTCATAAGGATGATGTTGATGACCCATTGTGAAATAAGAAAAGATGGGTTAAATGCAAGAAATGTTCATTGATGGCGTGTGATTTGTGTATATAGAAGTTTATCCTAATTCTATAAAACTCTAAACTTAATAGGTCCTCCATAATTTAAGTGATATAAGTTTTCCTTTTGACTTTGTAATATTTTTATGAAAAATAATTGGGTCACAATTATTATCATCATAGACGAAAATGTAAAGTTATGGGTCATAATTATCGATATAATGACCGAATTTTTTACAGCACCAACATTGAATAAAAACCTTTATATTATTATATCTATTGTATATTGTTGGTAATTTATAGTGTGATCAGTGCACAATTTTTGTTACATTCTCTCCACCTATTGGTACATTATTCGGGAACCAACTTCCACACCTCATATTTACACCATGGTCATGGGGTAGGATCTTCTTCATTTCTCCTTATACATATTTGTATAAAAAATTTATTTAATAATATACTTTATATATAAATATATTTAGAAAAATAATTACATTGACATATGGATTGTACATATTTCTTTACATCAACTTGAGAGAAATAATCAAGTGATATATTGATCTTCTTACTATATGATGGAGGTCATTTTCTAATATAATAATCCAAATAAAATTTTATGGTAGAAACTCCAAACTTATTTTATTGTAAATTCAAAATTAATGTATTTTCAAGACTGGACAATGTAATTTTCAATTCAATACATCTCACATCTAGGTATCTTCAGTAAATTCCATTCTAACTTAATAGTCCCTTCTAATTTTTCCAACTTATTAATCATGAATTTTACTCTTTTCTTGAAGCAATGTACCAAGATCCATGATATTCTTTGATTTGATATCAAATTTAGCATTCTTGACAACAAAAATATTTTTAATATTTTCTATCAATTCATATATATTCTTCTCAAAATAACTATTAGACTCATTCTTTTCTTGGATTGTGATAAACCAATTTTCTTAAAATTTGGAGCATGTCACCATATGCTCCTCATACTCATTTTTTAATAGTAACATATTTTAATCCCTTAAAGAAAGTAAGATATCATTTTGTTAAATATTTCTCCAAATTGTCTTTCTCACCTTCATGTTGAGTAACCTATTGCTAATGAAAATCAAAAATCCCATAAATAAATGAAACTATTTATTAGGTAATATATGAAACATAAAATTTAATGATTCAATAGATAAATCTATTTACATAAGATCACACTCACTTGATTATTCTACATGTGGACAGTGCATACCATAATTTTAGCATCCCTTAGGATCTCATGAATCCCTTGATCCATTTGAGGAAGAAATGTTGTCCATATCCTTTTTGGTACACTGAACCACAAGTTCTTCTTGTTCCAGTATATATCTATCTTTCTATCTTAGAGAACCTGGAACTTCTTCCTCTTTTTATATAAAAGAAAATTCCCTCATCTTCTTAATCTATTTCTTTTTTTTTCTATTTATAAATGTATTGGTAGATAATTAATTATGATCTAAAACAAAATTAACTTTTCCAAAACTACACTATATTATAATTTCAAGAAAGAAACTCTATTTTTTTAAAATAGTAAAACTTTAATATAGAGAATCCAAACAGGGGTGAACCACCATCTGATAAAAAATTTAGGGCCCAAGTAAGGATATTATTGGCACTAATAGGGGAAGTTTAAATCATTTTATATCCTTTTTAAAAGACAATTATATATATTTTTTGCTATATTATTCAAACCTCTTTCACTAGTTAAGGTTTACTGATTCTACTATTATCTCTCTTTCTTTTATCACAGCCCTAAAAAACACACACCCATATGAGGCACATAAATTTATAAAGTTCACCTATCAGTATGAGAAGGATAATTTTTTGAGATCTAGTAAAACCCTAGGACACATAAACCACTAGTAAAACCTTGTGATAATTACACTATTGTATCCTAAAAGTGTATAAGAAATATCCTACACACTTGTTTGGAGTATTTCACAATTTACTACAACTTTTACCATTATAATTTAATGTATGGTAAACAATGAGATATTCTCACGCCAATATAAAATGTTTTCTTATTGTTGATGTAATGTTCCTTCATCTTCTTCCCTTGAATTAAAACAAGTCTATAATTTTTTTTATACTCACAACACTACGTAGTATCTGGAAAGGGTCAATGAATCTCATATATTTCTTATCACCCTAGCCAAATATCCATAATCCATGTCGAGTTAAAACCCATAGGAACACATGTTATCCTTCCTTGAACCCCAAAGGACTCTTTTTTCAATCATTATAAGACTTCTAATAGCTGTTTTCAGTCTTCATATATTCCTAGACGATATGAACCTTCTCTTTTGTAGCTCACACCAACTATGGGTCCATGAGAGCTAACTCTCCTAGGTCTATCCAAAAAAGTGGAGACAAATAGGGTATCTGGTAAAAGGCCTCTAATGGTTCCATACCAATGGTGGAATGGTATATTTTGTTGTATAAAAACTCTACCAGTGGTAGGTGAACCTCAAAAATATGTTCAAATTCCAACATAAAATCTCACAACATGTCCTCTAGAACCTGAATGGTCTCTCAATCTGGCCATCATTTTGGGGATGAAACATTGTGCTCAAGAATAACTAAGTCCCAAATGCCTCCTTTAATCCCTTCCAAAACTAGGATTTAAATAAATAATCATGATCAGAAACAATCGTTGATGGAACTCCATGGAGTTAGACTATCTCCTGATCATAGAGGTATCACAAGATCTCTACTAAAATTTATTCTCGTATAGATAGTAAGTGGGCCGAGTTGATGAATCGGTCGGCGATCACCCAGATGGAATCATGTCCCTTTGACATATGTGGTATTCCTATTAATAATTCTATATATATCTCATCCCACTTCCATTATGACACCTCAATGGGTTGAGTATAACCCATTGGAACTTGGTTCTCAGCCTTCGCTTGCTAACAAGTAAGGCATTAAGAGATAATATATGCATCTCCTTTATTTATTCTTGTCCACTGTTTTGTAGTTCCTTGAAACGTGTGTTCTAGATTTAAGAATAACTTCTTCCAACTGGTTTCCATTGGATTTGTTCATAGAACTGGAAACTTCCAACAGTTCTTTATCCAAAGAGGACCTGCTTTCCAAAGGCATGTGTTCGTTAAGTTTTGAACTTTATGATACTTAAGAACATGCATTGGTCGAGAGGATGGGAGGTCGGACTCATCACACCCTTTTGGGGGGGAAATATTGTCTACTTCAGGACTCTCTTTGTAAAATTAAAATATTTTTTCATGGATCCTTATTAATTCACCAAGTATATCATAATTATCCCTTATAATTTACAATCACTTATTAATATGTGTAAAATTTAGAATCATCAGCATGAATTCAAGGTTATTCATCAATGGAAACATCTGTATGTGTAGAGGTTTTCCATTAATGGTATCCTCTAATATACCGATTAGAGATTCTTTTAATCATTGTTATGATGATACTGGTTTTTAAGCCACTCAGTGGGGAACTCTAGAATTTATTGTCATCCAGGGAGACGGAGGTTTGTTTTAATCTTGGGATCATGCTCATAAAATGAGCTACCTACATATCCTTTTGAAAGGAATCAGAACCCTTGTAGTTTGGTTCCACTTAATAGGACACATCATACCTTTTAAGGTCATGTAATAAGGACCTCTAAGTGGAAGGTGCTTAGTAGAAACTTAGTGTGGGACTTATGTTGAAGCAGCCCAAGGAACTTGGAAAGGATATGAGTTTCAAAGTAAGATCAGACCCTATTAGTAAGATGGCCCAAAGAGAACAGGTTTGATTTGAAGTGTTTGGTTTGAACCTCAAGGAGGCTTCCAACGTATCCCATATGGATGGGAATCAAAGAAAACATAGTTCGATGAATCTCATAGGAGAGTATAGTCCTATGAGAAAGATGATTTTGGGATTAGTCCTTGAAAAAGGATGCTTTGATGATTTGAGGATTGAATTTGGGGCTTATTTTCTAAGGAGGATTCCCAAATTGGGGGAATTTGGTTTGGATGAGCTTGGGCCCTGAAAAGGGCTTCCTACATATCCTGGCTTGAATAGGAATCAGAGTTCTCGTAGTTCATTGGCATGAGTGTATGTGTACATGTTGTAACCATCACATATCTCTAAGCTCACATGAGTCATGCTCAGTGTGAGAAAAAAGAGGATGTAAAAGATTCAACAATGACACTTCACACTTTTCCTCCTCCGCTGATGAAATATGGAGCATCGATCGTGGAAGAGGGTTAGGTGACGAGCCTTCCCTTTGTTCTATTTACATTGGACAAGGGTCCAATGTAAGGAAGAAGGGGTCAAGGTGAGGGGCTTATACTAGGATGGCTACCCTAAAATTGGTTTTTGTAGTGGAAGGAGACTTATCTTATACTTGAGTGGAATGGAAAGTGCAAATTTTACCTTCCCTACCAGAGAACTGAGGTCCTAGGTTACCTCTTTGAAAAGGGAGAGGCCGGTAACCAACCATCCTCCAAACTAAGAACTTCCCAACACTGTTTCTGGGAAAAAATTCCATGTTACTACGGATATAAAAACCCAGAAACATCTCATGAATTTTAACCCCATTGTAAAATGAATGTGGGAAACCTCTGACTGTAGAAATACAAACCCAAATTAGAGACACGCTGATGTGCCTTACCCAAAGGTTTGAGAAGTCTGGAGGTTTTGGTGGAGGCTTCAACTTAGCCCCTTTCGGATAAGGGAACCAATGAAGGAGATACCCTACCATGGATGTCTTTAAAAAAGGGTACTTGATCTGGTCTCGTAGCTACCTCGCGCAAGTATGTTGCATAGGTACCCTGCGTTGCCCTATCACACAGGTGTGGCGCGCAAATATACCGTGTAGGTTCGGCACATAGATACACCATGTAGGTATAAATGAGGACTGAAGAATGGGAAGAACTTTGAAACATTCCTATCCCTTTTAATTATGCCTTATTTTATAGTTTAGATAATTACCTGAGACAATTTGAGAGATCTAGGTGAAAGAGCTATGCAATGGGAGCTTCAGAGAGTCTTTCACTTTTTTTCAGTTTGGAAATGGGGAGCCCAAGGGTTCTATTTATAGGCATGGATGAGGCATGGCCGAAGAAACTTTTCCCGCGTAGGTATGTCATTCAGGTCCACCACGTAGGTGATCTGTGTAGGGACATAGAAAAATATTCTCACATGTAGCTTGGTCATGTAGCTTGCTCACGAAGCTGAGCCGCTTAGTTCGGTCACGATGGTGAGCCACATAGCTCAGTCATGAAGCTCTTGGATGCTACTCCATCGCATAGAGCTTGGGAGTATTTGTTGATTGTTTTTCTTGTACTCTTTTAATATTTCTTTGGGATTTGAAATATCCAAAGGTTGTCGATCTTTTTTGGTTACATTCTCAAGTAGTGCCAACAAAATCCCCCCATCAAGATTGGATTCGAAATATACAAAGAGGGTCAAGTCCTGAGGTGAAAGTCTGGGAAAAGGATCATGATGGATTAATGAATGGAACAATTGTGTCACGCAAGTTCTTCACGTGGGTATGTCACACAGGTATGGCACACATCCATGACGCATAGGTCTTTTCTTGCCTATAAATAAGTCTCAACCTTTCATGATTTTTTCTTCACCTGTGATTTCTCCCAAATTTATATCTCTTGTTGCATAGCTCGTTCGCCCAGCTACATTGCATTGTGCTTTCGCATAATTCTCTTGAAATTTCTTCAAGGTAAATAATGTTTACACGATTGAGCTACTCGAAAACGGACTTCAACGATGGAGTTATGCTAGGATCCTTTTCAAAGGGACTACATGACTGACCTCACCGAAGTACCTTGTCAAACGACCTTGTCAACGGATCTTATCAAAGGACCTTGTCTAAGGACCTTGTCGAAGGACCTTGTCAAAGTACCTACGCAAACAGTGTTCTTTTCAAAAAAAAATTACTTTCCTCTTTAAATTTTGACTTGGAAATTTGGTAATTCTTTTTTTCAGGAAAGAATGAATCATTTGATGACCCATACCAAAGAATCTAAGGCTCACCAAAATGAAATGATGAGGATCTTCAGACAAAACTATTATGATATTGTTGAGAGTAATCTTCTTAAGATATGGAAGGGTCTAATTCCATACCATCATGACTATCCACAAAGTCATTACTTACCCCTGTACGGGCATGGACTTTTACAAGATACCCATGTTCTATCTGTTAAGGAGTAATTTCCAAAGAATTGGTTTCTTCAGTATTCCTACTATAACTGCATGAATATTAGTGCAAGGGGGTTCTAATACAAGAATACACAGTCCCTATTAGTTGAATCCTTCATCACAGTGGTTGCACTCCAGACGTAAAGGATCATGTTGTAGAGACAAGAACAAATTGTTATGATTCAACTATTTAAGCTTCTCAAACAGATCAATCTAATGGTTGGAAAAGAGACCGGGACTTTCATTCTGGAGGGGGTGTAAAATTTGAGTGCATGTGGGCATTCTGGGTACGTCGGACTTGTGCATAATTCAAAAAAAAAGTTATCAAACATTCATATCTACGAAGCTATCTGGATGGGGAAAACATATGTTTACAAAAATGAATTCATTCCTGAATTACTAAGCCGATGGAGTCCACAAAAAAATTTCTTTCAATTGACGCATGGTGAGGTTGGTATTAGCCTCTGGGACATTTAACAAATAGTTGGAATTATTATTCTTGGGGAAATGTATGATGAATTAATCTCACCTACTTCAACATGGGGTGATGTTACTAGAACACCACCACTGGCCCATTAATTACTCAAGATATTAAATAATTTACCCAAGGATAAGAAAGATATGTATGCTAGAGTGTGGATGGAAACCTTCTTAGAACCAACAACAGAGAAAGGTCCAACCTATGGACATCCTACTTTTTTTCCTTCTTCCAATAACGGAGGAAGTTCAGTCACCTATTGGCCTACAATGGAAAGAGGAGATTACAAACACTGGGGTTATAAAGTCAAACCTGATATAGATGAAAAAGTACACTTAGCTGCCTTCCTTGCTATGTGGCTAAGTGTTTATTTGCTTCTGGTCCATGAATCTAGAGGAGGTGTAAGATCAGGGACCTTCATCATTTCAGCTAAATTGGTAGAGGGGAAGTATATTGGGCTAGAAACCCCTATTCTGGTAATAATTTACCATCTCCTATTGCATTTATATAGTGGGAAGGCTCCATTTAGAATTATGGGGCCATTCTAAGTGTTGTGGGGCTGGATTGCAGCACATTTTTCTTCATAATCAGTGTTGAACTCAGTCAGAGTTCCTAATGGTCGGTTCACCCTGTTTTTACAGAAATTTTCTAGTATTAAGCCTCTAAACTTGATACCTGACTAGGTACTGAAGGTATTGAATGTCTCGGGATAATTCAACTTCTTTATTTTTGGTAATTCACCAACTGAAACATTTATTAATGACGGTAAAGAAAAGAATTATGAGTTGAGATATTATATGATGGAATTCAGGGATGGTGTATTATCAACCAGGATTTATGGTGAAATTATCTGCGAGGATTATGTGCCCTACAAGTTTTCTCTTCATTTTAGGTGTCTTCAACAATCAAGCACCTTTCCACCCACATATGTCAGACATGAGAAGCACCCAATGGTAGCCCAACAATTATGGATTCTCACATCTTTAGAGGTATCCAAATTGTCAATTAAATTACCTCCACCAGATGCATCAATCGGATTGGAAAATGGGTATGCCAAAGCTTGGGTTTCTTCATATCCTCAAGGGGATTTGACAAAAGGAATATATCGAGTGGTAGCTACAATGACTGTCGCATGTGGAAATCGTGGAAAGAAGTCCAAGGACAGAGAAGATACATAAATTTCAGAGGTTTTAGATCCCTCAAAACGCCTTCATGTGAAGTATAATAGGAAAACCAAGGCTATAGAAGTAATACATCCAACACCAAGGCGATCCAGTCACCACCATCAAATAGAGTTTCCTATTCCATCTGTTGAAATTTCTGAGGAAGAAAGGTCTGATGAAGCTCTTCAATCAGAAGGTGTTGAATCTCTTCCACTGTCAACCAGGCCAAAATCAAATTATGTGTAACCTTTGTCTATTCATCTTTTGGAGAGTGTAACCCGTGATCTGATAGATGTTGGGGTATTTCTTCAGCATGGCATTTGAATACCAGATATTTGTGATATCAAGGAACCTTCTGATTGAAATCCGGAAAATAACTTGGCAGAAGTATAGAAGTATATTGTAGAGTTAGAGACTTTTATATATGCAACTGATGAACAAATCCCAGCCTCTAAACGATTATCTCATATGCTGGACTTAGGAGTCCATGAAGGGGTAATTATCGACTCTGAGGAGGAGTGTGATATTTATACTAATAATGAGAAGGTATTTACCTTTTTCTTTCATCTCAACTCTGATTTATCATTTATCATCATTAATCTTGATGAAAATGTATTTTTGTAGCTTGAATGTAGAGAAGGAATATCCGGACCAATTCTTGAATTGCCTCAGTATAATCCTGTAGTTTCTCCCATTGACACAATGAATGATCCTCCCAAGTCTCCAGAACTTTCTCCAGGAGAAAAAATCATGATTGGGGTAATGGAGATAGATAATCCTCAACCATTACCTCAAGTTTCCCCTACTAATAGAATTGTTTCAATCTCTCTTTAAGCTTTTGAACAGAAATGCAAATGAGTAATGAGATTGCTTCGAAGTGTTCACCAAAAGAGTAAGTATTTATACAATCCTTAGGGAATACAAATTTCTCAAGACATTATGGTAACCACATTTTATCCACTTGTAGGATCTATGTCTCTCTCCTCTCTCTCAAGGAATTAAGAGTTCATTCTTTAAGATTAGAAAAATAAGCCCTAGAGGTAAACCCAGGTTCATGCTGAAAAATCTGCAATTTTAGTAGATAAATCATCAAGAGAATCAGCTATTCCGACACCTAGCTCTGTTGAGAGAGAGGAAAGCCATAGTAAGATTAAATACATTCCTTGGTGGATTTTGTCAAAGAATCCTGAAATAATGAACACTGATATTCTTATTTCTTCAGAAGAAAGAAATGAAGATCCATGGAAATCTAAGACAGATGATGATGTTGACCAAAATCTAGAAGGACCTGATGTTTCTATATCAATTGAATATCCAATGGAACCAAATGTTAGCGGATCCAATTTGGGCATCAACTAATAATTTTTGGATACTTTAAATGGTGAGGATGTTGTAACATTTCAGGCTGTATACACTGAAATAATGGACACCCTTAATCCAAATATTGATATTCCAGGTTCCATCAAGGAGTTTGGGGGTTTTCATGAGAAATTTCAAGGGCGTAAGTCCCAATTCTTGAATTTTAAATACATAATTTTTTCTTCAACTTGATTCTCTACATCAAAAATCATCTTATGCAGCTTTATCTATAAAAAATGTTGCAAAGACTCTTCAAGAATGGGGTATTCCACTTTATCATTATACTGGAGCTGGGGAAATACCCACAGAGGATCTTTCATCAAAAGATGTTCCAGAGCCTACAAATGTCATAACTGAGCAAATTCATGGAAATACCCCGTCTCAAGAAACATCTGCTCAAAAAACTGGAGCTGAGAACATAGGGGATGAATCTAATCAAGTAGCTGACTTATTTTTAGGTAAATATAATCAGCCGTATGAATCATATTTTTTTCCTCCATTTGAAACTAATAATGACCTTGATTTATTATTTAGGGTTATCAACTCCTAGATCATAAGGTAAAGCTTCTAATGTCCCAAGAGAATTAGAACAAGGCATATCACTAAGTGACATGTTTCCAGAGTACATTTTACCTCATGGTAGTTACTCAGATTCATATTTAGAGATGAAATATTCTCTTGGCATGGCACGTAAAAAGACATAGCGGAAGATTTAGAGAATAATTACTGAAAAGACTTTGAATGAATTTTTGTTCCACTTTTCAAAACTCCCAGCATTATTCTGCATGTTGGGATTTGGTGGGTTCAATTATCGGCAGGTCTACGATGCTATGAAAGAGACTATTCGCTGACAGGAGCAGGAGAATAAGTTGCGAAAATATTTTGAAGAGGCTAAATGACTCATAAATATTAAGGGTTTTCAAGCTGTATTTGTTGAGACGGAGGCAAATCATAATAAGAAATCACTCAAGATTATCCAACAAATCAAAGAATACATGAAGTAGTTATTATCTCTTCAACAACAACTGGATGTTTTTCATAACTAACACGATCAATTGAATCAAACATTAGGAGAACCCCAATTAGAGGGAATAACTACCATTTCAACTGCTAAGGAAGCACTTTTTTGGAAGAGAAAGTTGGAGTTGATCAACTATCTCAACTTCAACAGGCAGCTGATAGAGCTTATGAAGCGGTCCATCAAATGAAAAGTCATGTTGAGAGTTTATTTTCAAACATGATAGAGAGGCTCCATTTTGTGTATGACCCTCTATTTTCATATAAATGAAAGAAATTTTGTTTTCAATCATATAAATCTTCATTTTTTTTTTCATGATAGCAATATAAAAGGTAAATGATGATAATTATTCCTTTATATTAAACAATCATTATCATAATAATAAGAATGAAGTGCTCAAAATTTTCTTATTAAGCTGAGGGACCTAATGAGAATAATTAGACTGTTTCTTGGGTTATATAGATAGCCCCACAGATTTTGCGTCTTTTGACCTTTTTTTATTTCTCAATATTACCTAAATAATACAAAAATGTATGTTTAGTGAGATGGGACTCAACTTTTATTTAGAGTTCTCCTTGCAAGTTCTCAATCTAATGAGTACCGAGTATTTTGTTACTGGCAGTTTAAATTCATGCATGTTGGACTGTAAAGGGCTAATATTTAGGGTCAAAATAGATTTGACCGTAATGTTTGAATTAAATCCCAAACAAAATATTGTGGTTAAGAATTGATTTAATATTCTCTAAACATTTCCTAGGGGAATCATGGGCTATGATTTATTTATGGATACCATCTCTTAAATACTGTATCGACATAATGTATGTATTTTCCAGGAACGAAGTTACCATTATTTAAAAAACCCGTTATAGGGGCTGTATTATGCAGGACCAACTAGGTAATATGTTGTACATCCAAATAGTGGCATCTCTTAACTGACATTCCTATTATGTAATCAAATTATGCAAGGTCTCCTATGGGCACATGATTCATAGTTAGGAAAAAGATATCTTTAAGAATTTAACATTTTTTTGTTGATAGATATGGGAAAATAAGATTTGGGTGACTTAAGACCACAGTATGTGGCTTTTCCAAGGAAATAAATTTTAAGAATGAAAAAGGGTTATTTTATACTAACACTCATGCAGTGAGGACATGGGTAATGTACAGTTTTAATTCATGCAGTGAGGACATGGGTACTGTGCAGTTTTAAGTCATGCAGTGAGGACATGGGGTGACTTTAATTTAAGGTCTTTAGCTCTAACCAAAAAGTACGAAACTCTCCCAATTTCTTGATAATTTTTTTGGAAATATACTATCATATTCAGGTATGAAATGGAAAATTGTAAACTGTGATTTGAGAATTTCTGAAACTGAGGAATGGTATGGGAAAATGGCGAGAATTATTAGAGGAAGTCTTTTCTAAGAACGAAGTTACAATTATTTGAAAAACTCGTTATGGGGGTTGTATTATGCAGGTCCAACTAGGGAATATACTTTATAGTCAAATAGTGGAATCTTTTTAATGACATGATTTTTATGTAGGCAACTTATGCAAGGCTGCCTAAGGGAACGTGCTTTATAGTCAGGGAAAAGTGCTCTAAGAAGTTTGACATTCTATTGCTAAAAGTCAAAGAAAGTTTGTGGAGATTCAAATTTTACAAAGTACAGAGTTTGGTTTTTGTAGAATGGTACCTAAATATGGAAAGGGTATTTCTAATCAAGATATCCAAAGAATCAAAGGAATAGGAGTTTTACAGAGGTCTGTCCTAAATGTAAAAGATATGGTGTCTGTAGTTTTAGGTCATACAACTAGGACCCAGAATGGAAACAATATATAACATGTGGCCAAGTGATTTCAAAATTATTTTATATTGTATCGAACACATGATGAGGGAAATGTGTAAACCATGGTCTTGAAGACATTCATACTTTGAGAAAGATAATGGTAAAATAATTCATGATAATAAGAATCCATCCATAGACCTCAAAGTGAAGCCTTTAACGTAGTAGAGGATTTTCTAGTTTTCATCTTTTGGTCTCTAGATGTGGTTAATATTGATCCAGTTAATTATTTCTGACGTTAGAGTGGAAAATTATTTATTTATTCTTTCTTATCACATATATATTTTTTGAAACCATTTTTTTATCTTTGTGATGATATCTTATGAACCTTGGTTTGATTCATTTTTGGATTGATGGTGTGAGAATGGTTTTATTTTCTTGAGATCTTTATGGTTTTTCTTTTTGGATATGCACACTTGAATTATTTTCTATATTTTAAAATGATTTCAGTTACTTGATGTTTTTTGTGCTCCAAGTGATGGAGTGGAATCTTGTGCTGAGAAACCATGATATGTTTGTCTTAATTTTTGTTCCTTGTAATTGTCTTGTATTTTCCTTGAGGTTTAGAGATCAATTTTAATGTGATTAATGATCTCCCTTGTGGGAGTATAGTGCCTTTTTGGGAAGTAGCTTATATGTTTGAACTATTTCTAGTTGGACTTGGATAGACCATGGTAATGTACTTAGGTAACTAGGATGATGTGTATTTTTTAAGGACTAGGAACCAAGAGGTGTTGGTGTTTGATTTGATGATCTCATCTAGGGGTGAGGCTCAATTTTCAAAATCCTATGTTACCTTCAATTACTTACCTAGGGTATAAATACTTATTAGTTTCTTTCCTTTCTTGTGGATGTTTGATCATATAATTTTTTAAGTGGTGAGTGGTTGAAGTCACTCCCTTAGGGAAAAGGGATGTACTTTCCATGTTACATGATTTTGATGAATCGTTAAATAGTGGGGAGACCTATGCTAGGTCTTTAGTCTTTCTTTGGTTTGGAGACATGTGATGATCTTGGTGTGTTGATATTGGAGTTGGGGATTATTTTTTGGCCTTTGAGAGAGTCTCTCTTATAGAATGTAGGCTATCCACCTCACAGGATGAGTGAGGGATTTCATCTTGTGTCATATTGTTCTATCTTTCAGATTGGAAGCCTTATAGGGATAGAAATTCCTGTAGTGAAAACGCTTTAAAATTCCATTAATAATTTTTAGATGTTTCTAAGCATTGATTTTAGTATCCAATGATCGGATCTCTGTGTGGGTTGTTTCTAGTGTTTTCTCAGACTCTTTTTAAGGTTTTTGGGCCTCTGCATGGTTTGTGCATGGTTTGTGCATGGTTATTGCATGGCTATCCAAATAATTAAACCTAGATATAAGTGGGTTGCAAGGATTGTGAACAGTATTTTCAGGGTTAGAGTAACCATTTATCCTAGATAGAAGTTTGTTTTATGGTTTTCATATGGTTAAACTAATCGTGTATCCTAACCATACAACTCTTACACGGGCTTTGTTTAAGATGCATAGTGAGGCACACAGTTAGTACTAACCATGTGACTTGAACCAAGAAACAATATAAATTGAAATAAAAGCCCAAAATATCTTAATTAATATCCTAAATCCCCTCTAATTAATCATAAACTCCTCTAACTTGAACATAAATCAATCATTTGGCATTTTGGAACCTTCTTAAGTCATTTTTACTCTCCAAACCTCTTCTCTTGGAAGATCAAAGTGTCAAACGAAGTGAGGATATTCTCTTTCGTTATGTTATTCTTAGCTTGGAATTATATCACTCATACTATCTTGATTCTTTAATATTAGATGTTATGGTATCATTGTGATATTTTGGATCATTATTGATTGATGTGGAATTTTGGATCTAGGTTTTATTCTCTCTTCTCTTGAGATCTCCCTTCCAAGATCTAGTGATCTCCATTAGAGTTGAAACATCTCATATTCAATATAGTTTGATTCCAATTATTCCATGTATGTGTTTCCATGATCTTACCTCATTTTTAATTCTTTTTTTCTTGAACATTTATAGATACATTTTTTATTAATTTGGACACATGTTCTATGAAAATTGTTCTTGAAATTCCTTATGAAATGTTCTTTGACCATATTATCTTTGAATTAAATATGGTATGATTTAAATTTCTATGAAAATGATCTATCACAACATTTTGTGAATTTTTTATTGTCATTTTTGTTTGTATTTATTTTCATTGAACTTTTAAAGGATTTTTTGGTGGAATCATGGGCTTTGGCTCAGATTTTGTTCCTAAAATGAAATTCAATTATAACAATGAAATGATATGAATTATTTTATGTTTTATAAATAATATTAAATTATTAATTTTTTGAATCGACCAAGATTATCCTTTGAATTAGTTTACCACTTTTTTGAAATGGTTCTCTTGGGTTATTTGAAATAAGTGATTTATTCATATGGAAATTGGTTTTAAACACATGTTTTGAAATATATTCAAACATTGTAAAATTATAATACTTAATTTGAATGATTTATGGTTTTATTGAAATAAATTATTGTTTTAAAGTCCCATTTTTGGATTATTATGATGATTTTTGAAAGGAAGTGGGTATGATTACCTTTTTGAATGTTGAACTGTATAAATGATTTTGAATTGAAATTGATGATACTTGACAACCCAGGTGGAACTTTATGATAATTCTCTCATGTAACAATCCCTTATTTCAACTTGTTTGATTCTTATTATTCCCATTATTGGGTGTTTCAAAATTAGTTATTTAATTTTATGGTGTTTGGGGGTGAGAGTGAGATATGATTTGAGGGATTGAGCTCATGATTGATATTGATAAGGATCTCCATGTAATCTTAGTGACATTATTATCTCACCCATAATTTTTTAATATTCATGAGAACATGGACTATTAAATGGGATGACCTATACATATGATTCATTTGAGGACTCACACCACATCTACTAGATCCATAGAGAACATGAGTGGTTCAGGATATGGATGTGCATCCAAGAAAGAGGGTGTGCATGGAATTAGTTTTCTTGAGACCAGTGAGACTACATGTAAGCCCAGTTATTAGTTATGTTGTAATTTGATTATCTATTTTATGGTTGACTCATTATCATACCTACGTTTTACCCATGAAATCCCTATACATGATCTTGATAAATGACAATGTTCATTGTCACTAATTTGCATCAGAGGATCCTTTCTTGATTTATATATATATTTTCATTATAAAACATGACTCTATTGCATTGGCTCTTGTTCATATTTTGATATTAGGTTCATATTATCATATTTTATTGATTTTCTGAATTTACCTTTTTAAATGTTTTTTAATTCTTTTCAAGAAATGTTTTTGTTTTTAAATGGTGAAATGCAATGTCTTATAGTTTTGGTTTCATAAATTATTTTAAAATGTTTAAAACTATATTTTTAAATTAAGCCTCATACTCTCTTTATTTTACTCCAATTTTATCATATTTAACTTACCTTATAAAGTAACTACATAGAATATTTGGTGTAATCCTACTAGGATCTTTATCTCACACCCTTCTTATACAATTTGGTGTTTGAAGACATTATGATATTATAATAGGTTTTTATGATCTAGCCTTACATTGTGGTTTCAATTTAGGGGAGCCAAGGGAGGGTGACTTGGTACATGGTGGGTGGTCGTGGACCACTAGGAGATGGGTTTTTGGTTGTTTTCTTTATTTTCATTTTTGTAACATCTCCTCTAACATGATATGATTATACTAATGTATGAATCTGATGATGTTTTGTAGTGTTCATTGATTATTGTAAACTTTTTAGAGTAAAATCATTCCCAATGGTAATTTCTTGATTCCAAGGTGCTTATCTTAGGCCCATAGAGATCGATAATGCTCTTTAGATTAGTGGAGAATCATCTTAGAAATTAGTTTTTATGGTATTTTGGTTTATTTATTCACAAATAGTGTTGTAATATGAAATGGTTGAATGATAATATTATAAGGGAGTAATGAAACCCCTTCCTATGCCAATATCCAATTGTGAAAACATTATAATGGACTTTTTCACAAAACTTCCAAAATCTAAATGAATGAATGATGTTGTATTTGTAATTATTGATCTCCTTACCAAGTCTTCTCATTTATTAGTATAAGGGAAGACCTTCCCCATGAGTTAATTTCTAAAATCCATATTAATTAAATAATGAGACTTCACAGGAACATCTATCAATTATATCCAACATTAACCCTCGTTGAGGCCAAGTGTTTTATTTTTTCTCAATGATTAAATATTTGTTTATTGAGTGGATATGAGGTAATTAATCTTGGATAATTATTTTGGATTCATGAAATGGAATTGGATCTCATGATTGAGAAATTATACATGTTAATTGTGACTATTGTTTAACTAATCCTAAAACTCAAATAAATTAATCAATAGTAATTAAAGAACTAACATAATGTTTTCACCATGAAAATGGAATTATGATTAATTTATTTATGTCCATGAAAAATATATTTTTCATGAGGAATATGATTAGAAATTTTTTTTATCTCATAGAATCTATAACAGACATTTATATTATGTTGACATTTTGTGAAACGTATCAATGTGAGTCAAATGAATTACACATTCTTATAATTAATAGAATTACAAGGTCTGTAATAGGTATAATGAATTATGGATTGTTATATAGATTTATTGTATATCTAAACATTTATGTTTACACTAATGTATATTGGGTATTTGACTGTATAGATTAAAGATCCACATCGGGTGGAGTGTTATTCATTTGTAATGGTTGTGTTAGGTGGTTTAGCGAGAAGAATATTTCAATAGCATTAATTACATATGGAACTGAGTATGTGGTATCTACTCATTCTATTATATAGGCTTTATGTATTTTAGTTTAGTTGTAAAAAAATTGGGTTGATATTATGAGGATTTTAAAAATTATTGTTGATCTTCATAGTTCATTTGATCTTTTAAAAATCATATTTAGCTCACTCGATCTAAAAATATTTAAATTTGATATCATTTTATCAAATATATTGTGTCTTCAAGTGAAATAAAACTTTAATATATTATCACCAAAAATACACTCACAGATATATTTACAATAGTAATACCATGTTAGATATTATTGGAGTTATGGATGAAATTTCATATTCATCCTTCTTCACACACTAGAGAATTTGTTTCTTTGAGATCCAATATGGTCTTTTGGATTATGTTTCTAAAGGGGGAGAGAATTTTTTGATAAATGGGGATATTGAGGTTTAGAAGAAGAGTTATTGGAGTCACATGGCTTAAAAATTCATGTCATCAATGGATAAAAATATCTCAAAAGACTACATTATCCATTAGCATGGTGTCAGGATACATCACATTGATATTAGATTCAATTTGATAATTATATTAATAAGGAATGGTATGTAAGAGGTTTTTATAAATTTTTCAACAAATGAAAAGGGGAATATTGAAGTACCATATATATTTGAGTTTTGTTTTTATAAAGAAAAATAATCCCTCTTCTTTTTATGATTTTATGATGTTATATTTGTTGAAAACTATTTCTAGGTGATCATTAGTTTTAATAGTAATTGATTTGGATTTTATGGATTTATATATATCATGGAATAATGTTTCATGATGTTAGGAAGTGTTATTTAGAAAGGATATAGGTCATTTAAATTTGTTAACCTTTATTTTTAGTGAATTTGGAATGTTCTGGATAGCCTGGTAAAAAATGGATTTCAAGGTATTCCAATCACACATTAATCTTGAATTATTAATTGTAATAATCATGTTCACAAAGGGGGTGTTGTTGGTTTATGAAAATATGAGTTGATGGTGGATATATTATTTTCTTACACATGAAATTTCTAATGTTTTTGATAAAGTGTGTGGAATATTTTTAATGACATGTATAAATATTAGTATTAGAAACCCCTTAAATGATCATTGATAATTTCTAAGAATTGTATCACATGTGAGTATTTTATGGACATATTTTAAAATATTGGTTATTTATATCTTGTTTTTTGTCCTCATAGTTTTCCCACATTAACTTATATTTTATTAACTAAATTCTCCTTGATAAGAGAATCAAATGATATCATCCCTTTCTCAGAAGTGTTAAAAAAATAATAAAAGGGAGGGAAACATGTTTTGGGAAAATGAGACAAACCCAAATTATCCCATGAATTTTATTTTTAATAAGTTATAGAAAATATTTGAGCACACATATAAACTTTTATAATTTGAAGGGAGATTGTTGAGCCCAAGTGTTGAATTTATTTTCAATTAGTCAATATGTGTTTTATGAGAGTAGATGAGGAAATGATGCTTGGAGAATTGTTATGGATTCATGAAATGGAATTGGATGTCATGCTTGAAAATTTATTGTTGCTAATTGGGATGATTTTTGAACTTTTCCTAAAGATCAAAGACATGTTTCAATGGTAATTGAAGAAGTGACATAATATTTTTACCATGATTGATAAATTAAAAATAATTGATTAAATGCATTGAAAAAAAATACTTTCATATGGAATATTAAATGAGATAAGAATTAATAGTTATATAATATGATTTTAATGTGGATTCTTATATAACATTTAAATGAAACAATATACCTAAGGAATTTGGGTAAATTTAAAATATTTATTCAAATTTTAATTTAAAATTGTTTGACATAAAATAAAATTAATAATCCTTTATAGGTTTATAAATTGATAGAAATAAATTTGTTATTTATAAATCATTTAAATCATGAAAAAAATGAGATATCACACACATAATATTGTTTTTCTTTTCGGACAAATGTGTCCATGCGGGTGATAAAAAAAGGTGAGTAAAAAATAATGAGAGAATTTGATACAACATTGTATCAAGTAGAAAGGAGTTTCAATCTGGGAACCTTTGAAAAACAAGAAAATATTTTTCTCGAGTATTCAATGATTGAATAACTGAATCACTCAGGATTTGGTAAGAGATTCAATACCAAAATACAGTTGTTTAATATCATGATGAAGGTGAACACATGTAGACCTTATGATATATTTTCTCATGGAGATGGATTATCAACAGGTGGCATAGATTTCACTAGGACCTTACTTGAAGTATTTTATTATTGGGTATTCTTTTTTGAATTGTTGTAGTTTCTTCCAGTGGAATCTTGAATCTGAGAGGGAATAGTGGATTATGTGATGTAGAATTTGTGTTGAAGATAGTAGAGAATCCATATTGGGAGGTATTACCAACATGTGAAGGAGTAGGAATTTCAGTCAAACCTTGTATGTACTGTGTATTTATCTTTCTATTATTACAACTATACTCAAGGTGATATTGATATAAAATATTGATTGGATCTAGAACCCTAATAGGTTTAAGAGGTTAAATTGAAAATGAATTTGTAAAATGAGTGAACCACCGATTCTCCCCACCTATTAGGGGTACATAAAAACTTTCTGGACTATATAGTACTCATTTCATATTGAAATTATATAATATCCTTTAATATGACCTCAACACAGAAGTAAATTTATGTACCTCCTATCATCCTCAAACTGATGGGATATCTGAAAGGACAATTCATATGCTATAAGTTATATCAATATCATTTTCTCTTAACCTCCAAGGATCATGGGATTAGTATCTACCTTTGGAGGAATTTAGATACAGTAAAATTTTAAATTTGAGTATAAAGATGGAGCCATATGAGACATTTTATAGGAAAATATTTTATACTCCAACATTCTGAGAAGAATTTATAGTTAAAAAGTTAGTAGACCAATAACTTGTAGAAGAGAGAACTATGAAAGTGCGTACTATCTAGTAAAATATCAAAGCATCCCAAAGTAGAAAAAAAAATCTATAATGATAATCAAATGAAATACATGAAATTTAATGTGGGTGATCATGTATTATAAAGGTATTACCATGGAATGGTTTTGTAAGATTTGGTAGAACAGGGATGTTAATACCTAGCTGAATTCAACCTTTTAGAATCCTAGAGAGAATTTGATCTCTAACATTCCAATTAACTATGCAACCCATCCATCCTAAAGTACATGACATCTTCCATGTTTATTTATAGATTAAATCATTGTTGGATTCAATATGTATACTAACTTATTAGGGAATAGATTTGGAACTTCGTTATATTATAATAAAGGGATTATAAAAATATTTGACATTAGAGAGTAATATTTTCTGAATTGAAAAACTCAGATGGTGAAGTAATTTGGAAAAATTAAAAAAAAGATGAGGTAACAGGGGTTCCTAAAAACTTTATGTGGTATTAATACAAAACATTGTTTCATAGCTAGCATGTAACAAATTTAGATGATAAAAATATTTAAGGGGGGTTATAATACCTGACACCCTACTAAATTATGTAAACATTACATCTCAAAACTATTATAAAATGCACACTCTAAATAGGATTTATTCATGAAATTATTTAAAAGTTTAATTTTAATTTTATTGAAACCAAATTAACTTCATTTTTTGATTCATAATATAAATATGATATTTAGAAAAAAATGGGTTTATCTAAAATAATTCATTTTTATGTGAATTCTTAAAAATATAATTTTTATAAAAACTATAAACTTCCTGAAGATATAATAAATAACTTGAGTTTTATAAAAATATTTAATTGTAAAAAGATATATTTAATATCTAAAATATTAAATTATATAAATACTCAACTAAATTTAGAAAACCTATGATTTACATTATAAAGACTTGAGTAATATTTCCCATGAAAAATATTTCTGGGCATTTCATTTTGTCAAATATTTTTTTGGTAAAATTAGGTTTTAAATTGATTTGAAATCCAGATAAGTTTTATATCAAACCAATTAAAATCCTAGAAATAAAATACATTGATAGTGTTATCCTATGCATAATTTTTATGGGTTCAAATTCACTATTCCTAAAAATAGGTTTTTACATCTTACATACATTTATGATAAAATTGTTTTTTCATACATATATAAATATAAAATGATAAAATGGGTTTATTATATGAGATATTGAGGTATATATTATTTAATAAAGGCCATTTTTTAGACATAAACAATTATTTACTTAGTTAAAAACAAGTTTCCACTGTAAAACCAAAAATTGTAAAAGTAATAAATCTAAGCGTACAGAGATTTAATCTTGTTTAAAAGAGGTTTAAAATTGACTAGTTGAGATATTAATAATATTATATCACCCCCACTCAATTATTTCACTTTTTTTGAGAAAAATTACATGTGAAATATATTCCCTCTTTATGATATTTTGAAATATTTACAACAATGTAATTATCACACTATAAAAAAATCTCCAAATAGTGGCGATTTTTTTTATTTGGTGGTAGTCTAAACCGCCACCACATGGTTCTGCGATGGTTTCCAAAAAACACTTCTAAAATTGGTTTCATCATCCAACATGAAGAGGTTCTTTACATTTGAAAGTAGTTTATAGAAAGTATCTTAGAATGTGTATTTAGCGGCAGTTTTTCGACCAAAAAATACTGAGAATTAAACAGCGGTTTTAACTACCACCAAAAAATAAATACCATAATATAGCGGCAGTTTAAACTACCACTATATGATGAATGATGAAAAAAGGAGCTATAGAATTTTCTTCCCTAGAACTTGCAACCCCAGAAAAACCCTAGAAAAAAACAAGGCATAGACTAGATTATTCCACCATACATTTATACCAAAATACACATATCTTATAATCATAATACACATAAATCAATAATATAATTCCATAACAATTAAAACACAACATATAGACCCATAACAAAGGCTCCACTATCTTATAATTAGAGTACACATAAATAATGCACAGACCAGATCACTCAGCATGGTCCACTCTATGCCACAAATGATAAATGAAAAAACCCTCTCCACTAATCACTAGATGATGATGAAATATACTCATCACCCTCTCCATCTATGTATCTACTTATTACTACCGGCACCTGTAAGACAATTATATTTAAAATTAAACAATGTTGTATATTTATATTTATAGCTAAAATATATAAAATTTTGTGAACAAAATGATATTGAAGTTGTGTGATTTACATACTCACCACTAGTAATCGATGAAATATCATTGGAGAGGGATATGGTTATCTTATTATATAAAGAAACCAATGCTTTCTACAAATAGGATATTTGAGTCCCCTGTTCCTAAATTTTTCTTTTCATAGAAACAAAATCTCTCTGAGAATCTCAGGGTGGGGAGTGACTACAACTAGGAGTAGATGCAACTGAAATACCAGATGGCCTGCCAAAGGCCTCAGATGGTAATGATCCCAACCCCATATCGCACACTCAACCAAGATGCTCCTTCCTAAGGACTTTACCAACTGGGTCATCTTAGGAGACTGAGAAAGACTGCGTAGGATTGGAATCCCATATTTCTTTAATTTTTACCTATAAATCAAATATCAGTCATATTAGAAGCAATATATATTATCATAGTGACAACTAATTATAAGTTATTATAATGAAAAATGAATTCATGCCCCAACTTCTTTTGCAGGTTCATTAACAAAACACCCCTCAGATTTTTTATGAATATCCAACCACACTTCTATTCAGGATGCTTGGTGCCTTAAATTTTATGACTTCATTAAACAAATATAAATCAAAAATTTAATATATTGAATAGATAATATTTTCTTATAAATATTTAAACTAATGAAAATATTACCATAGTCAATCAGCTTCTAGAAAAACTCTTTGACACCGTAGTGTGAGGGATGATTTGCTTAGCCCGACTCGATGCATTCTTCCTTGAAGCAAACTGAAATAATTAAAATATAATTTAATAGTAATGAATGCAATTTCATATCCTTGTCATATGCATGTATAAATGAAAAATGATATTAATATAATAATATATATTTAAATACCATGTGTTTCTCATCACGATTACTATCAATAAAAAATTTACATTTCTATCTAGGTACCCAATTGGGCACCTTATCATACAGTTGTTGGGTGCTCAATGAAGTATCATTGAATTTGTTTCATAATCTCCCTTTAAAATCTTTCTATTTCTTGCCAAAAAATTTCAATTTCTACTTTTGTGTTATGATATCAACAACAGGAAAGTGGAAAAACATCTATACAAAGGGATTAATTTTGAAAATATTAGAATTTAATAACATAATGAAATTCAATTACACCATAATGTATTAAAACTACCTTTATCTATGAATCAAAAACTTTATTTTTCCAAGATGAATGCATATGTATCCAATCGTTATACATAATTAGAAGGGTAACTAGATCCACTGCTAGCTATCCTAGAATCTATCCAAATAATCCCACATCACCATCCATAGGGACCCCATAGCAGTCAAATGGGACAACTATCTTTATTCTATTTAGATTTCAAATATCTAAACTTTTCAAATTTTTCTCTATAGTATCATTATTTCCATATTTTATGAAAAAATAGTTACTAGTACAAAAACGTACAATAACTTTATTCATATTAAAAAAATTACCTATAACAATCACCCTCTAATATCTCCATGAAGAACTGGGAGTGGAAACCTGCTCCCTCACTATTGAGGCTACTGAATGGGGAGGCGTCGATTGAGCTATTTATAGGATGCTGATGGAGGGTGTGAGAGATGGTATAGGGTTGAAACTAGATGGTGTCTTAGATTTCATTAGGAGGTAGACCTATGGATCATCATCTTTTGGTATGGTTTAGGGAATTTCGACTGAGAGTCGACTGGAATTAGTATAATGCTTCCTCATTATCTTTCATGGCATTTAATCAAATAAAATTAACATCAGAACATAGATTACAAAAAAAATCATGTAGAAAAAAAATTAGAAATGATAACAGATGCACAGTACTAAAAAACAATATATAAAGAACAATGAAAATTAATGAATACACAAATGACATAATTGGTTTACAAATAAATGGATGATTTCACATACAATCATTTTCTCCTTCAATCATGTCATTATCTTTCTACATCATTAATTCATATACTTTATCCACCCTTAGAAGACTAATTTTTTCAATATCATGATGGAAAAATATGTTCTCTTATATCTGTTGATGGGATTCAATGACAGAGGTCAAATATTCCACTTCAACACCCATATGATACAAGTCTCTTTGTTTTACATAAGAAACTACACTCCACCCTTCATCTATGACATCTTACACATAATATACAATTTTCTCTTTTGATGATAAGATATACAGATCATTTAATTCATGATCACCAACATCCATCAAGAAAGATGATTTCACATAAGTAAATTGCAAGGAATCATTTTTAACACCCCTGATAATATCAACCCAATTTCATTTAAATAAAACAATTCAAAAATTCATGTGGTAGTTTAATTCTATAATATCATTCAAATTTCGATAGTATTCCACTTCATAAAATGTAAATATACAACTATTCTTTGTTTTTAAACCCTCTTCATGATCAACTGTACGAAATTTAAATTCATTCACATTGTAAGCATCGAACTTTCTAGCCTATTTGAGAGGAACTCAAGAAAGAAACATCAAATATTCTAAAAACTCATCTCAATTATTAGTATTCATGATATAAAAAAGTTAATATTCATTATTAAATTTAAAAAATATATGTTCTAACCGAAAATTTGTATTGATTGTAATATTTATGAACTTACATGTCGTGAAAATCATTCTAAAATCTCTTTATTAGTAGCATTTTTTATATCTTTCTCATTTATTGTTTAAACTCTCATTCATCTCTTTATTTGTATCCTAAACTCTTCAAAAAATGGATCTTCAATTTATATATTCATCAACAGATATCTATGTTCTTGTAATAATTCCATCTGTTAGTGTAACATTTGAGCTCCTCCCAACTGATTGACCAATAGCAGTAAAGATTTTTGATTTCCCATGTCATTGAGATTTATTCGATGTGTCATTAACATGTCTAACTCAATTGATTTCTGTATCGATATCATCCAAGTATCTAGAAAAAAATTTAAGACACTCCTCTGCCAAATAGACTTCAAAAATATAGACATCAAGTTGAGATTTATTTTTCATGTATGATTTAAAATTCCCAAGATATCTATTAAATAAAATAAAAAAACATAATTTTTTATTTAATTAAGTGAAAATAGTTGTTTAATTAAATGAAAAACATAAAAATAATGTACCTATCAATTGGATACATCGATCGATAATGTATGGGACCACCTAATTTAGCTTCCTCAACCAAATGAATAGCTAAATACAACATGACAGTAAAAAACAACAGAGGAAAGATCATCTCAATTTCACAAAGGGTCAATAAAAATATCTCTTGAAGTTTGATAAGCTCAAATTATTTTACATTTTTCTCACATATCTCTCTAAATAATGTGCAAAATTGGTGTACAATAGAAGTAACATTTTCAGGTAATGATGTACACAATGCTAATTATAGTAACTGTTGTAACAAAATATGTCAATCATGAATTTTCAATCCATGTAACCTATGGTGATTTAAGTCAACACACCTTGAGATGTTACTTGAATACCCATCACATACCTTCACATGTTTTAAAATTTGAAGGAATGTATCTTTATACCTATTTTTCATTGCAAAAATTTCCATAGCATACTTTCCATTCTCATCTGGCTAGAGATCATACTTTATGTTCATTGTTTGTAAGTATTTTTTGGCATTGAGATGCTCCTTTAATTTTCCATGCTCATTAAGAAATGTGAAGATCAAATTATCACAAACATTATTCTCAATATTCATGAAATCAAGATTATTCCACAAAAAATTAAATTCCCAATATGTAATTTTTAAAAATACACTTCTTTCCTTCCATTGTTGCATTATGATTTCAATTGAAAATGAACTTAAGACTCATTCACAACTATAATTCAAATGATTCACCTTCCCAAATTCTGTTTCAAAATTTCCAAGTTGTTCTAATATTTCATAACCTGTCAAAAACTTTGGAGGTGGTCTACGATCAATAAAACCATTGAATTTTTACTTGTTCAACTGAAATCTATGATATGCATCGAGAAATCTTCGATAAAACAAAAAAATTTTACAATGAGGTCGTTGTTTGGGCTCAAAATCAAAGTTATAAATAGGAAAAAAAATCTATGTAAGTGATCCAACCATCTAAATTCTCATGTCCAGGGAAGTCACTAATGGTCCATATTAGAGTTGATTGCATTTTGAACATTATTTTAGAAGATTCATCATATGTATCAACATTGTTGCTCCATAACTCCTACAATTATTCAATTAGAGGTTGTAAGTATACATCAATATCATTTCCAGTAATTTTTTTCCCAGGAATAATCATTAAAATGATAAAATAATTTTTTTTCATACACATCCATGGAGGGAGATTGTAATGGATCAAAACAACCAACCAAATGCTATAACTGGTACTTAAAGTCCCAAATGGGTTGAATCTATCGGCAGCCAATCCCAAACAAAAATTCTTAGGATCAGATGAGAAATATGGATGTAATGTATCAAATGTATTCGATAATTTTGAATCTCTTAGATGTCACATTAACATATCGTTGTTATTATCTATATAATTACACTTTATGTGCTTGGCGGTTTTTGATGACATGAAAAATCTTTTCAATCGAGGATTTAAAAGAAATTAATGAAAACAAAATTCATGTGTATTCTTTATCTTCTTCTTCATAATAGTATGTTGATTCAAACTTACAACATCACTCATTGATTTCCATATAGAAGAAAAAAAATTCAATCATGTCTACTTGAATCATCTCCCCAATAAATCATACAATCATTGGGACACGTATGTATTTTTATATAATTCATACCAATATTGTTAACAACTTTTTTCATATCATAAAAATAATCGGGAATATCTTATTCAAGAAATTAATCATGAAACAATTCCAATATCAAGGACATCTCCTTATTTGTAATTCTACATAGGCATTTGATATTGTACAACTTCAATAGAAATTAATGTTTTGAATATTTCAAACATCTACTATAAAATTCTTGATTTCCATCATCAAATAAACCATGAAGCACATATATCTTCTCAGTGAAGTTTTATCTTACATTAGACCCCAAAGAATCAAGAGGAGGATCCAATGATATGTTATAATATTGATCTGGTTGTCTTATAGTCTCAAAAACATCAGCAGTCACATTTCTATTTGTAGCACCCTCGACTGGTTGTTCTGATATTTTTTTATGTTGATGTTTTTGTCTTGCATTACCATATAAATCATTAATAAGGTTTTTCATTTCATTTCCCACTATCAAAGAAGTTGGGATATCATTCTATTGATTGATGTCAGTACTCAAAGTTTCTATAATGTTCAATTATTTGTGCCAAATCCAACACAAATATTGATCAAGGAATTGATTCAATATCAAGTTTTCATAAACTTCATCTATCTTCAACAATATTCTAAATTTACATTTTGGACATAGATTTCTTATTTTCCCATCAACGGATCGATTAGAAATTGAAAAATATAAAAACACCTCCAAACCCTTAACATACTAAGGTGTGTTACTTGATGATGTGATCCAGCTTTTATCCATATATATCACAATGTGCCTACACATTATTAAAAAAACAAATAACTATTACTAAATAGTAAAAGAGATAAATGGAAGTGAAAAAATCACAACCCAAGTAGTTATAAGAAGAGTCATATAAGTACTAGAGGGGATGTCACATAATTCTTCACCTGTATTTCTTGTGGTGGAGGACCTCATGAATAAATCACTTAAATTTTATAGTTTAACAACTTATTTTATGTTAGTCATCATTAAATTTCCTATAGATGTAACTATATGTTCTTCTACTACATTTTTATTATTAAATGATGAAGTTATCATAATATGATAACTTAATATTTAGTAAATTATTATTTCATTATATTCCATACTCTAAAATTTACCTCTATAAATATAACTAGTCTAAGATCATTAATGTAGGTTCAATGATTACATTGAAATATGTATATAAATGTCTTCTAGAAATTAATACCTAAACCGATAAGTTTTATAAATCTCATTAATTGACATCTCTAAGATAAAAATCTATATCAATACTATTTGAGAGTAAATCATGTTAAATAAAAATTATCAATAATTTATCTAGGTGATCAAATGGATTCACCTAAACAGACACAAAAAATATGGGATATAATGTCTAATGTCTATTTAATGATGTTGAATTTTTGGGATGATTGAGTATTCCTATTCCAAAACTATACATAGTATTGTGTGATCCTATATATATTTACATACATAGTTAGACAATTTTATTGAAAGTCAATATATTATTCACTATTTAATACTCTAAGATTTGGTGGTGGTATTCATTTTCATGATACCTATATTCATAATTGAATGATTGATATAAATAAATTCATATATATTATTAGTTATAACTATTATTATTAAAGACCCCAATAATTTAAATAAATAAAGAATTTATTAAAATTTTACGAATTGAGTTATTTTATATATAAATAGATATATTCTGATTTTTTTGGATTTTAATAAATTTTTCAGGTGATAAACTGGTCTAGAATACTATATGAACTAGAATTTGTGCCAATTTCCACTAGCCAAAAGGGATTTCCTGATCCCCATGGGTTAGAGACAAGAACCTAGGAATAAAAAAAGATCCTTCAAGAATAATTTCACCCAAAAAAAGATAATTTAAAAAATGGATACAATAGAAACATATAAAAATCATAACAACCAATTCATCTCAATACAACCATAAAAAAGATACAGACAACCCATGGACATAAAAGGAAAACATAACCATGATAACCAATCCCCTGGTGGTCCTCGAACACTCACCATTTTTCAAGACACCTACCCTCAACCAACCAAGAAAAACCCCATCAAAATAGGATAAGGAAAATTTAACCCCTTATTTTAAAAATATGAAAACTACATACATCAAGTGGTATATACAAGATGTGAGAAAATAGAGCCCATCTTGATCCCACCAAGCAGTCTATGAGATTTATCTTTTAAGGGATTCATATATACTAATTGAAAAAAATATGAATATGTTAAATAAGGTTTTCATATATAAATACATATGGTAAATAATGAAGCATTTTATAAAGGATAATTGAATTCCATAAAGTCTAGTTGTGAGGAAAATGGTGTGTAAAAGAGTTACATTTATCATTTAAAGCCCATTAAGAAACCCAACAGTAAAAATAAATGTTGAAATCCATTTTAAATTAAAATATTATTTTATGAAATCATTGAAAAAGGTATCACAATCCAATGTTAATAATTGATATTGAAGTTATAAGTATATACCATTTACCTATGAGAAATAAATCATATCAAGGAAGATACTTTGGTAAAAAATGTACCTCATAAAAATCAAACAGATATAATAAAGGAGTTCAAATGTATAAATTATGGTATTGAGTAACTATCAAGTGATCATAGATATATAAAAAGTACCAACACCAAGTGTTGTGGTCATATATCATTGGATAGTTGTAGGTATATTGGTGATACGATTGAAGATAAGAAAAATATAACAATGACTTTCTATATTCAAATTTTGTATCCACTATGTACAAAATATTACTGACTCCGAGAACACCTACTTCCTCATTGCATGTCCCTAGAATAAATTCAAATTTCTAGGTATATTATAGTTGGGGTGTGAGTATGTAAAATCCTAGAATAAATCTACACATTCTCATCATTCTACCACAAATTCCCCTTGACCAATCAAAGTGTTGAGTGGTATTTCAAGAAACTGGGATCCTAATAATGATCCTCAATAGAATAAACATGAAAAATCAACATTCAATTAGATAAAAAGATCACATATCTCCCCACCCCTAAGATCCCTCAATGACCAAAACACCTATTTCAACAACCATTATCCTTTTCACCAAGAACCATCCATTAAAGAAAATCATAAGTAAAGGATTAATAAAGAGTTTATAAAATAAGATAATTTACATTAAAATTTTCCAAATGGTCTTTTATGGAAAACCATGATGGTAAAAAATTACTTTATCAAAAAAATAAAACATTTCATTCAACCATTAATTTTATAAAACCCAGTCATACTCGTTTCCTTTAAAACTGATTTTAATGTGTTTAAAGGGACTTTGAGGAAAGAATATTAAAATTATATGAAATTCCATAAATGTTTTGAAATATCATATGATAAACCATTCAAAAAAATCATATAATTTGTTTCTTTAAATAATTCCAAAACACATTTAAAGGAAACACACGCATTAAAGCATGTGTAATTAACATTAGTGAGTAAACATAATTTTATTAAAAGGAGATTTATATTTTGATAACTAAATCCACTGATATTAGTGAAAAACCAAATATCATTTCAAAACAAAGGATTAAATCACTATATGAATTCATCCATGCCAAACACAATTTTCTTAAAAATGGGTCATTTTTTGTTAAAAATAGATAAATTAGTCTTAACCAATCTCAAATGGAATAAATTAGAATTCTGTCAGTAAATGAATCAAAAGAATAAGAAATTATATAAAAACACCTACCTCAAGGCTAGTATAATAATACATCGAACTGATGATCTAAAACCAATGAGTAAGAAGGATCCTATAGCAGTAAGTAGTGGAGGTGGACCAGTAGTGGGGCGATGACTAGGGGAGTAGCAACAGTGATGATTAGGGGAGAGAGATCTCAGTCTCTAAGGATCAGGATCAGGGGGGTCGAGGGTGGGGGTGAGGGAGTGTCGGCAGCTTAGGATTGGGAGGGGGTATCGGTGGATCAGGATTGGGACTAGCGGTGAGGGGTTAGGGCTTGGGGTCTCAGCGTGGGGGTGTCAGGTTTGAGGGGGTTGAGGTGGTGTCGGGGGAAATAATTTTCATGTTTTAAAAAAAATTAAAATTTTTAGTAGCGATTTTTAAAAAACCGCTGTGAAATTATTTAAAAAAAATTAGTGGAGTTTTCTTAAACCGCCGTTAATTTCTTATTTTAGTGTAGTGTCTCCAGTTATAAAAGGTTCCTCACAAAAACCATTTGAATAAACTAAAATAACTCAAATTAAACATGAAACAATACCATTATTTCTTTCAATATAATCCTATTTCACCTAATTATTCTTCTAGTCACATGATATTATCATAATCCCTCCCGTTCTTAGGAATACTCCAAGGGAAAGCTAGATTCCTCAACATGAGTTCAAATTCTCAAAATATCACTTCCTTAATATATTGATTTTAGACATATATTTTACTCATTACTATATGATAAAATTAGTATTTTATGTAATATGATTATTTATTTGAAGAGAATAACTATTAACTACCTTTCCCATTTTCCCTTATGGGTAATAAAAATGACATTCATATGTGTGTGAAGAGTGTATCTATTACATCCCAGACCTAGCTGCCATGAAACTCATTCCCTGATCTTGGTTGGCCACATGACCCCCAGTGTGTCTCCCCATAAGCCAGGGGATACTGACTAGTAGTGGGGTGTAAAGGTAGTGAGGTGGGGAGACTTTCCCCCCATGTCATAGTAACACAGTAGATGAAACAAAAAACATACAATAACAGAATCATAATAAATGTAAAGATATAAGAAACAGTGGAAACATAACAATATATAGGTAATTCAACAATGGGAGACTTAATAATATTACAAAAGCCTTATAAGAAGTGTCTAATATAGATATACATGCATGGTATGCCTAATCAAATGTGCAGTTAACAACAGGAAAGTAGAAATGCAAAATAAATAATCATCCTCCCGCTCAGGTTCCTAAAGGACACCTAGCAGATCTACCTACTTCATTTCAGTATTGGTATGTCTAATCAAGTCACTTGGTATATATATATAAGTTATCACTATCATAAGGTAAGAATTTTGCTCGTCCATACATATATATATGTGTGGGGGGTAAGAATGCCTCCCACCCATAGAAGGTAGTGGCACAGGGTAAAGATGTTTCCTACCCATAGAAAATAGTATCAAAGGGTAATAATTCCTCCTTACCAAATGTAATAGAATGGAACGGGGTAATGATGCCTCCTGGCCACATGTAAATAATGGTATGGGGTAAGAATGTCTCCTGCCCACATGTACATAATGGTACTGAGTAAGAATGACTACCACCCACATGTAAAGAATGGAACGGGGTAGGAATGACTCCCATATACATGTATAAAATACCACAAGAATATAAATTATATAGTAATTCACATGTTGTAAAATTTAAGGTAAACCATCTTACACTATTTCAAGTAAAGAAAACAATAAAAATTTGAAATGCATTTATAATGAAACCCAAAACATGATCATGGCCATTCCACCGCTTGAAACCATTCTATTTAAGGCATTTAATTTTAAAGGTTCAAGCTATATCAACCTATCCAACCCATTCAAGCTAACCATCATATTTTTCAAATAGGGAAAGTTCATCTACAAGGGAACAAGCCAAGGGAAAAGCCATAACAAAATAGTCATAGGGTCAAATTAGTAATTCCAAGAATAAAAGGTCCAAACATTCATGGGGTATCTTGGGTCCATAAAAATACACATGGAAGAATGGAAAATTCAATTAGAAACCAAGTCGGGATCTACAATCATAATTAGACATTTTTGGGAAATTGGCCTTAAATGGCCAATTTGGGTGGCACGCCCATTGGGTGTCCATATGAAGCAAGGGTGTTATCTAAACTCCTAAAAATGATTAATTTATACTATGTTATCACACTAGGGTCAATTAGACATAAAGGAATCAACACAATAGGGGATCTCAACAAAGGTAGGCTCATGACACAATGAAATAAATATGAAACGACCAAAACTCAAATGGAAAAATATGTGCCCACCTGCCTTAGGGCCATATACAATGCCTCACTGAGTATCGACTTCAGATTTAGAATAGGTTTGAGTATATATGATTTTCAGTCAAATTCCCTAAAAATAGGGTGAATGATCTTGCATCTAAATACCACAACAGATGGAGAAATTTAGCGAGGAATGAGGAGTAAATGTGGATAGCCTTACCTTGGCCTATTTGATTCTTCTAATGGATTGAGAATTGGTCTCCAGATGAAGTAGTTTCATGATATTGAAGAAGGATGAGACTTAAGATCTCAAGAATGAATAAATGAGGGACTATTCATAGGTGGGAGGAGAGAAAGATCAAAATATAACTTAAATAGAAGATGGGTGAAATTGTTATTTTCCCTAAAAATAGGATCGAATGGTTTCTGAGCATGGTTTGAAAAAAAATACCCACACCGTTCGTAGATCACTTCTTCATAGGGTACACTACACGGCCTCTTCACACGATTTCCCTAACCATGTGTAGAGCATGAATATAGGCTCTGGGACCCCAATACAGTAATTTCACGGTCATGCACCTGGGTTTCATGGTTCCAAACAAACCATGTGGCCCAATCTACTTTCCCCTTTTTCAGTGCTATGGACTCTAGATATTCCCCAAACACACCTGTGACCCCCTTATATTTATTATCAGACCCCACTATGACCATTTAAGATATCCAAAAGGAAAAACTAATGAACCATACCTTGGTCAAATTGTTTGGTCATTACAACCTCACATCCTTATAGAAAATCATCTCCAATCTGAGGGTAAAGAGGTAATTTTGACCAAGAGTATCGGCCACTAGGATTGTACATCAGCTTCCCACTCTTAGGTCTCGTCATGTACTCATTTGTGCTTCCATATCACCTTTACAAGAGGTAAAAACTTTCCTCTAAGTGTCTTCATGCTCTAATCATCAATTTGGACTAGATACAACTCAAAGGAAGCATCCATATCTAGCTCAACCTCATCAGGATGGAAGACGTGAGATGGGTCTGGATAATATTGGTGAATCTGATATACATGAAAGACATTATGCATGGACCAGTATCTCTGAGGAAGTGCCAACTGGTAAGCCCCTGGTCTGATTAACTTCACCACCTCGAAGGGTCCAACGAACCTCGGTGATAGCTTGCCCTGCTTTTGAATACATCTATTCCCTAACCTAGGTGAGACTTTCAAGAAAAACCGGTCTCTGACCTCGAACTCAATAGGTCGCTGATGTATGTTATCATAAGAATTTTGTCTAGACTAAGATATCAACATACACTTTCTGATTAGCTGGACCTTCTCTGAATTCTACTGCATGAGACAAGGTCCAGGCATAACTGTTATCCCTGCCTCTGGCCAACACAGAGTCAAGCAACAAGTCCTACCATACAAGGTTTCATAGGGATCCATTTCAATGGTATCCTGAAAGCAATTGTTATAAGAAAACATGATGAGGGGAATATGTCTCTTCTAGGAACCCTCAAAGTTGATAACTCACACATGAAGCATATCCTCTAGCACCTTAATTTTACTCTTTGTCTATCCATCAGTATGAGGGTGATAGGCCATCCTCAAAAGTACCTATGTACCCAAGGACTTATTCAACCCCTTCCAGAACCATGATGTGAAATGAGTATCTCTATCATAAAAAATAGAACAAGGTGATTAATGTAAGAAAACCACCTCTTTAGAATACATTCATCCTAGATCATATACATAAAAGTTCTCTCACATAGGTAATAAGTGTGTGAGCTTCATCAGACGGTCAACAACAACCCATATTACATCATTTCCATGAGGTGATATGAGTAAACCAATCATGAAGTCCATCAAAACATCATCCCATTTCCACTCAAGAATGGAAAATGACTGAATAATCCCTATTGGGCACTGATGTTCCACCATCACCTGTTGATAGGTGGAGAATCGTGTAATGAAACTGTCTATCTTACATTTCAAGCTGGTCCACCAATATTGACATCGTAAATCTCGATACATTTTGGTGACACCAGGGTGAAATAAAATGATTATAGGTACTCGACCCACCTATGATGCTTGAGATTTACATCCCACTGAGTGAATATGTATTTTAATCTCTTGTGGTCTATAAAAACCACAAAATGCTCTCCCAATAAATAGTGTCTCCAACAGCGTAAGGCATGAACAACAACAGCAAGCTCTAGGTTGTGTTTTGGGTAATTCTGCTCATGAGGCCTCAACTGAAAAGAACCATACACAATGACTCACTCATCCTGTATCAAAACATCTCTAATACTAATACCTAATGTGACATAATAGACTTTATAAGCCCTGTATATCTTTGGCATAATTATTATCGGTGTTGAAGTAAGTCTTCCCTTCAATTCCTGAAAGGCTACTTCATAAGATTATAATCATTTAAATTTCATTCCCTTTTTCATCAAGCTCGTAAGAAATGCTACATGGTGTGAGAAATCCTGAATGAAGTGTCTGTAGTATCCAGAAAGTCCCAAAAAACTCTGAATATAAAATACGTTATTGGGATGCTCCTAAGAAACCAAATCCCTCACTTTCTCTGGGTCAACTAAAACTCCTTACTCAGAGATGATATAACCTAGGAAGTGAACTTTATCGATCCAGAAGTGGCATTTACTGATCTTAGCATAGATTTAATGATCTCTCAGTGTATTCATCATGATCTCAAGATGGGTTTCATGGTCATGTCATGATCGAGAATAAACTAAGATAGCATCTACAAAGACAACCATGAATGAATCTAGATATGAGTGGAAACCCGATTCATAAGATCCTTGAAGACCGAAGGTGAATTCATGAGTCTGAATGGTATAACCAAGTACTCGTAGAGACCATACCTACTCTTGAAAGATGTGTGAGGTATGTATAAGTTCCTGAAACGAACATGATGATAGCTCAACATCATGTCTATCTTTGAAAACACCTTTGCTCCTCAGATCTGATCAAAGAGGTCATCTATTCTAGAAGAAGGATACTGATTATTGATAGTCAGCTAATTCAGCCAATGATAATCCAAAAAAATCCTAAGTGTACCATCTGCCTTCTTGGAAAATAGGACAGGTGAATCATAAGGAGAATTTATAGGTCGTACAAAGATTTTTACTTCCATATCCTCCAACTAATTTCTGAGTTCCATAAGATCCTTATGTTCCATCCTATATGGAGGAATGGTCACTGATTCTTCTCATGTAACAAGTTAAATAGTATACTCTACCTCTCGCACCATAGGTAGACCATATAAGTTGTTATAAAAAACATCTATGAAATGATCCACTACTGGAGGGAAGATAGAGGGTTTCAACCTCTGGTCATCAAGGTAAAGACTATAAACTTATGTCATAACACTACCCAGCCTTTGTTGCTCAGGTCTTGCTCATGTCATACTGACATACCATTCTCCCTTATTCATTTGTGTAATTCCCTCTGGTGATGTAAACATCACCCTCTAATGATAGCAGTAAATATGGGATCTGTAGGGAACTAACCAGTCCATCCCTAAGATTACATCGAAACTCATCATATCAAGAATTTACAGGTTCCATTCAAAAAGGTAATCATCTATCTCAAGGGTATAGTTATAACAATAGTGAACTCCATATGAACGGATACCTATGGTTGTATCTAGTGTCATGACACCATGATTTTACTCAATATCTAGGTCCAAACTCCCAGAAGAAGATCCACTAGAATATTTTGGTGTCAAACCACCCTAGCGTGTACCCTGATCATCTCTCAGATTTTACTTTTTAATTAGGGCCTGGTTAATGATTTATAAAATAGTCTTTATCCTGAAAACATTGACCTATGACTAGATAGCGTAACATAGCTCATCCTCAAATATACTAGAATCTATAAGGTCATATGCGGCTAGAGAAGGAGATAAATGCTACCACTAAGTAAAAAGGGATGAGTAATCCATAACTGACATGGTCCCCTACTGCAAATTCATGAACTCTATAGATCTATCATCCCTTAGAGTCTAGGGAAATAAGTAGTCATAGAAGATATTCTAGAAGTCAGCCCAAACCATCCCTCTTTGTTGGACTTCTTGGGTGATTACATCCCACCATCTCTTGGATAAGTCTTGTTGCATGTTATCAGCCAGTTTGACCCTCTTCTCTAAAGGAAACTCTAGGTGCTCGAAGATATAAAGGATCACCTCAATCCAATACTCCATAGTGAGTGGTCCACCATCCCTCGAGAAAGTAGGAGGATTATGCTACTGAAACTAACGAGTCAACTCTTCCATGCTCAGGGAAGGTCGTACTCTGCCTTGAATACTCTACATCATACAGAATAAGCCCTCTTGAAACTAGGCATCAGCGCCCAACTCTAGTAAAGGAGGAGGAACCATAGGTGGCTTGACTAGAATAGAAACTGATGACTCTAGGCCTGCCACCTCAAGAAAATAACCTTCACTGCCTTCAGGGTGCACGACTTGAGGAATTCATGGCGGTATAATGCTACAATGACAAAAGAATGTATCAGAAGGGATTTAAGAAATTTAGAGGATTGAATTTAAAAAAAACTATGATTGGTACTAAATCTTTCCTATAAGAATGAAAAATCCTCTCTGTCTACTTCAAAATCCAAGACTAGACATTAGAATAGACCTTAACAGGACATAAGAATTAAGAACACCCACTACCCACTACTAAGGTTAGGTTCAGGTCAAGTTTCTATGTTAGGAATGCTTAAAAAGGTTGTTCTGAAATTATAAGTCATTTCAAATAGTTAAATCCAATGATATGTAATTTTTCTAGCCCATAAGTTCCCATACACCTTATGAGTCAAAATATGACACTCACTTGGATATAATTTCATTTAATTTGTTCATATTCATGTGATTATATCATTCCTCAAATGGTTTATATAGTTGTAATTCCATTTTCCCATCCATAAGGACCCATACACCTTATGAATCAAAGAGTGGCACCCACTAAACTCATACCATTGAACAATCAAAATCATGCATAGAGGTGTCAGCACAATTGTATATATGTAAAACAAGGCACAATAATATGAAACAATAAATTCTTTCTAGAAATTTAAATGTGACATGGAAAAATACACAGCCAAATCATATTATGCCTATCATGATGAATGTTCTAACAAATAACCCTAATTTCATTGGGTTGATAAATGAAATCACAATTCCAATATCATCAATATTAATAACATCACAAAACATGTAAAGCATCTGATGGTGAGATGATGTCAATAATAATAGAAAACCCAATAACAATAATAATTCAAGAAACTTGGTCCTTACCCCATACATGGGTTCATGACGCCCAAGCTCGTCTTGTAACCAAGTTCCATTCATTCGCAATATCCAATATATTGTTACCAAATAGTAAAGTAATAAAGGAACCTGCCTCTGATACCACTTTTTGATGTCCCAGACTCAGCTACCATGTAACTCATGCCTCAATTTCGGTTGTCCACATGACCCCTGGTGCATCTCCCCATAAGCATGGGGTTGCCGACTAGCAGCGGGGGTGTGAAGTTAGTGAGGCATGGACACATTACCCCCATGTCATAGTAACATAGTGTATGTAACAACAAACATACAATAGCAAAATCATAACAAATGTAAATATACAAGAAAAAATGTAAACGTAACAACAAATAAATAAGTCAATAGTGGGAGACTGAATAATATAACAAAATCCCCATAGGTAGTGTCTAAATTAGATATGAATTCATGGAATATGAGTAAAAAGTGGGAATAAAAAATAGGAAATAGGTATACTAATACATAAGTAAAAAAATAGAACAAAATCCAAAATCTATTTCATAGAATCTTGAGCCTAAACCTGGTCCTCTAATCCTAAGCTCCAACTAACAGTAAGAATCGACAGCCAGAAGAGGGGTTCTTGACTCTATCCATACCTACAGGAAAATAGTCTGCTCGGGTACTAGAGGTGGCTTGATTAGGATGTGATATAACTCTCAGTAGGCCACCACCAATGGTTTCTATATGTAATCTGAGTGGTGCTCGTAAGTAAACATTGTGCAGCTAATAGAAGGAAAGTAAACAATGCAGAATAAACAATCAACCTCCTTTTCAGGTTCCTTAAGGACACTTGGCGGGTCTACCTGCTTCATCTCAATATTGGTATGTATGATAAAGTCACTAGGTATATATATATATATATATAAGTTATCACTAGCATGAGGTAAGAATGTCACTCGTCCATACATGTACACACACACACACGCACACACACACACATATAGGTGTGGGGTAAGAATGACTCCCACCCATAGAAGATAGTGGCATGGGGTAAGGATGATTCCCGCCCATATAAAATAGTGACACATGGTAATAATTCCTCCCGACCACATGAAATATAATGGCATGGGGTAATGATTCCTCCCTCCCACATGTAAATAATGGAGTGGGGTAAGAATGCCTCCTGCCCACATGTAAAGAATGTCATGGGGTAAGAATGCCTCCCACCCACATGTAAAGAATAGAACAGGGTATAAATGCCTCCCATACACATGTATAAAATCCCACAAACATGGAAATGATATAGGAATTCACATTTTATATAATTTAAGGAAAACCATCTTACACTATTTCAAGTAAAGAAAACAATCCAAATTCTTAATGCATTTATAACGAAACCCAAAGCATGATCATGGCCATGACATCACTTTAAAACATTATATTTAATTCATTTCATTTTAAAGGTTTAAGATATATCAACCTAGACAATCCATTCAAGCTAACCATCCCATTTTCCTAACTGGTCAAGGTCATCTACAAAGGCACAAACCAAGGGAAAATCTATAACAAAATAGTCATAGGGTCAAATTGGAAATTCCAAGACTAAGAGTTCAAAAAACCCATGGGGTGTCTTGGGTCCATGAAAATACACATGGAAAAATGTCCAACTCAATTAAAAAACAAGTCAGGAGTTACAGACCATAATTATACATTTTGGGATATTGGCCTAAAATGGCCAATTTTGGTGGAACACCCCTTGGGTGTCCATATGAAGAAAGGGTATTCTATAAAACCCTAAACACGATTCATTTATTATATTTAATCACACTAGGATCAATTATAAATGAAGGAATCAACATAACGGGGGATCTTAGTAAAGTCTATCTCACAGCATGACAGAATAAGTACAAAATGGCCAAAAATAAAAAGGAAAACTATGTGACCACCTACCTTAGGGTTGTAGATGACTCCTCATTTAGTATCAATCTCATATTAAGATTAGGTTGGAGTAGATCTGAGTTTTAGTCCAACACCCTAAAAATAGGGTGAAAGAGCCTGCATCTAAATAGCGTAACAAATGGTTAAATTTAATGAAGAAGGAGGAGTGCATGAGGTTAGCCTTACCTTGGCATATCTGATGCTTCTAATGGATCGAGAATTGGTCTCTATATGAAGGATTTGCATGAGATTGAAGAATTAGGAGTCTTTAGAGATCAATAAGGAAGAAACAAGGGGTTTTCCGCGAGTGGGAGGAGAAAAAGATCAAAATAGAACTTAAATATAAGAGGTGAAAATGGTCTTTTCCCCTAAAAATATTCTTGAACGGTTTTTGGGAAAGGTTTGACAAACCATGGGCACACCATGCATATCTCACTACTTCACAGGTCACACTACATGTCCTCTATGAATGGTTTCTCTAACTGTGCGTATACCATGCACATGGGCTCTGGACCCCTACTACAGCAGCCACATGGCCATGCGCCTGGGTCACACAATTGCAGACAAACCGTGCGGCCCAATCTATTTTCCTCTTTTTTAGTGGTCTAGGCTTTGGAAGTGCCTCGGACACACTCATTACCCTATTATCTTGATTATAAGACCCTACTATGACCATTTAAGACATCCAAAAAGAAAAACTAATAAACATTACCTTGGTCAAAGAGTCGGGTCGTTATAAACTCCTCTGTAAAGAATCATGTTTCATTTTTATTAACCACCTTACATGTCTGTTTATAATTTTGAATTTAATAAATAATTATGATATTTATAAAAAATTTAATATTTTTAAATGATAAAACATATTATATGCTTCTCTCAATCTATATAAAAGAAAATCATCAACCGTTAAGAGGTATTGACTACCACCTCTATGGAACGATTGATTTTTGTATTTTTTTTATCACCTCCATTAATGGATGATCATGAGAATAGTTTTAATGTAAAAATAATATTTTTATGAAATTATAAATATTATGTAATGATAAATTAGACAGTCAATTACAAATATGATCAATAAATAACCATTGTAAATTCTACTGTCCAAAAGAGAATTCTAAGAGAGAGAAATGATTTCTTCATGCTATGTAATAAATTATTATTAGTTATTTTATTCATATAATTCTTCTCAATTAAGTTATAAAACACTAATAAAAAATAAATAAGTTCATTAATATTATGTTATAATCATATTACAACTACATCACTTCATAATAAATCATTAATTGTGGTATGTTTAGTTTGGTTCGTTTTTACCACATACTTGAAAAATGATATGAACTTATATCATGAATGACTATGAGAATTAATTTTTATGTAATATATGATATAAATAATAAAATAATGAATTTATTTTAGTTAATTTAGGTGAAAATAAATATTAAACTCATTAGTAAAGATACTAATGACCATTTGTTAAAATTAACTGAAACATGCTCATCACCGATTTCAAATTTAAAGATCACATCCAAAAGTAAAATTGAATGAAATTATAAAATTATAAGTAATAATAAATTATAAATTTTATTACCTTGTTTAATATTTGAATGGTTATCTTTGCAATAACAATTAATTACAACACTGCTATTATGAAACTAGTTCAAAATAATCATGATTACCCACACCCGATATTGAAAATAGATAATGAATTACTAATATATACATAGAGAATAAAAAAATGATGTGTAAAAAAGGTTATAGGAATGAATAAGATTATAAAATAGTTGATTAACATAGTTATTTTTTCATACATGATCCTAGATAAATTTTAGATTAGTGGGAATAATTGTGTGAATTCTTTGTCTCAAATTTCAATTCCTTAAGACAAGATTATGTTATACACCATGTTTTCTATTTTATAGTGTACTAACTAACCCTTTGGTATTTTATAACATTAATCTCAAATTATTAAAGTTATTTAATGTTTTATTTTTTATTTTATCCTTCAATGTATTTTGATTGAGATGTTACCTGATCCATCATAGTACCCAAAAAAGCATAAATTTGGAAAAGCAAATTCTGCATGTTTTTCTTGGAAATTAAATAATTTTCATAATATTGGAAAGTGTATGTGGATTTGGAATGAATGAAACCAATGTTAATCAACCCAAAAAATACTAATTGAGTATACAATAAATCTCCATTTTGTTCAAGAGGAGTTATCCTAATACATCACACCTGGAGATACACTCCTAAGGGGATATGCTTTGGATAATTAACACGATCATTACAAACTATTATAAATTATTTTCCTACCATTTCTTTGTTATCGTACCTTTAGAAACTAATTAACTCAATTAATATCTTCAATTGATAACACCAAATTTGAATATAGCCTCTCCAAACCCTCATGCTTAATTATTTGAAAATGGTACGTCATATTTCATTGAGAATAACCTATGGATTCTATGTTGATTTTCAAGATATTATCCTAGAAAACCACATTATACAATTATAATGGGAAATATTTTTTTTCATTTTTCCATAATATGAAGATACATTATTCAATTTAGACATTATTATATAATTATTATCTTATATATCATTATGTAATGTCTTTTTAAAATAATATGTTGAATTCATTGGACTTAATTAGAGATTAGTGGGGCCATGTATTGATAACCCTTCAATTCATCGGTCAATCCCATTAGAAAAACTAGCAATAGTATTGGCATATGACTTACCAATTAATGTATGATTTATTGGCATAAGGCCTTGACCATATGTTTTTTATCTGAAAATATGTATTCCAATATTATGAGATCAATAATTATCATCCACGTTGTTATTTATTATCATGGATATAGTATTACCTCAATTTGATTTGATTATTGAATTATTTTGATCACCAAACTTTTTCCATACTATTTATTCCATGAGTATATTATGATAGTGTTTTTATATTATATTCCATATTGAGTATCTAAGATCACACTTATTTTATTCTTTTTTTAGGAAACCTAGAAAGAATCTATGTGTAATTATCAATTTTTATCTAGAAAATATAACAATGTTCTCATGGAGTTTTTATGTCTTACTTTATATTTTATTGTGTAATGTGAAAAATAAGTATGTATATAGTCTTCCAAGAATACTAAGTAGTAGTTTCATTTGGGAAATCATGTATTCTATATTAATAATGTAATATAAATACCGACTCAAGTTTTCTAGACTATGGGTTGTCACACATGTTTTTTCAACACACAAAATGTTCATTTAATAACTAAACTTATTATATTAAATCAACTATATTCATAAAAATAATTTATTATTTATATTTAAAACATCATAATTTTTCATAGGTAATGTTTTATAAAATTATATTGAATGAAAAAAATAGAGGTGAAAAGTGAAATAAGTTATATTTAATTATTGGATTAATATATATGTAAAATATTAGAGATGATTAAGAATGTAATAGAAAATGATAAGATTAAAAAACAAAAAAAATATTATTATTCATAAATGTAATCCTAATTATTAGTCCTGGAATAAATTAATTGATATTAAATATTTAGATTATGTTTATTAAATTTCATAATAATAACTATTAACCCTATTAACCTATAAATTCCCACCACTCCATAAAATTTTAATCAGTACAAATTAGATTCACTACTTTATTTTTCCATTATTTTCTCATTTTGTTGTGTTTTTTGTCAAATTTTAAGAATATTGGTGGTTTTAATTAGTTATTTTAGAGTAAATGAGGCAATGTGGAATAATGGTTCCATTTAATTATCATTCCTATAGGATATTCATTTGAAGTAATCATTTAAATGTTTAAATTTCTATTGAAGCATTGTGAAAAATGCATTTTATTGTTGTCCATTATATTTACTATAAATGTGTGGAACTTATTTCCTTTCCTTATAATATGTTTTTAAGAACAATTCTTGTCTGTTGAAATATTTTTATCTTCCTATATATTTATAGGAATGAAAATTTTTTACATATTCATCCCAAGAAAGTTGGGGGGTTCAGTAGCCTCTATGTCTTCCTAAAGAAATATCATATACCATATTCATTATTCACCATGGATTACTTTGGATTTGTTACCTATTTTTATTAAATAATAGATTATATTTTGATTTATACATATATAATCCTTTTATATGGCCTTTTTGTGACAAGATTTATTCATAGAATTACTATAATAATATAATATATGAATATTGTATTCAGTATATGATTAAATTATATTTATAAATATTACTCCCCGTTTCCCTATTCAAATAGATCTAGTTGATATTTTTTTCATGGAAAAATTATATATAAGTTTACATGACCATGATCCATACTCTATAAGTCCTTACATAACAAATACACACATAATCATTACATTTACATTAAAAAAAGTTAGAAAACATAGTACTTAAAAAAATCAATAAAAAATATTTCTTTTTCAATTGTATAATATATAATGTTTTCCATTATTATCTATGATAATAGTTAATACATAACAAATGTGTGTGAATAATTTCTTAATAAGGGTTATTATATCAATGAAGCTACATATATCCTAATTATGACATATATATTATAGAAATCATAAATATTCATCTTAATCTCATGTTAATGAATACATGAGAATAACCTAATCAATACATAATCAAAGGTAAGATAATGAATTGACGTCATAATTATGTGAATGAATCCTTTCAAACACCATAAAAATATTTCTAATTCCTTATTATATGACAGCATATATAAACAATATAGGCACTTCAATTACCATGTCTTTGTTATCTCATGTGACCTACCAGTGGTTTAATATGCCATATAGTTTCTGAACCAATAGTAAAAAAAGTGTTCTAATGTATTTTATCATATAATAAAATGATATACATAATACTTGTCATAATGTTAACTAGTGAATAATTGAAAAACTTTGAATAATGTTAAAAAGGTTTGGCCTAAAAAGGGTTTCTATATAGAATCATGTACAATATGTTCACGCAAATAATTGACCATGTTCAATAAAATTGAATGTATATCTAGGTTGATAACCTTTAATTAGAATTATTATGTATGTCGTATTCACAATGTCAAAAATTTTATAAACAATCACGTTACAAAGGTGTCATATAATAGGGTTGTCAATGTAACAATCAAGGGATTACTCTAAAAGGATAATCTAACAACAAGATATTATTTGGTTCCTGGTGGAGAATATATAGGATGTGTTCTCTAATTATGGTGAACCATAGTGGCTGATAGACCCCTAATTACCTATAATTACCATTTAGAACTAAATGGCCTTATAATCCCACTAAATAAGGCTATAAATATTATGATGAACAACAGTTTTTCCAATAGATGTAGTACATAGAATGTGAACATATAAAACATGGTTAGAATAACTCAAATTTATAGTAACTCAATGGATATAATTAAATAATTTAAGTAATAATTAAAAATAGAAATAATTACCATAAATAAAGTTCAAATAGGTAATAGAGAGAGATAGAGAGGAAATGAACATTTACGGATTTAAGAGCTTTTTTAACTTCATAACCTATAATTTGAGAAATAATAAATTCAAGAAATATTATTGGGAACTCTATAGGATAATATGTGGGGGTTATTAATTGAAAAATCAAATTATAATCATATTTAAAGTCCTAAGGATGTTGGTATTTATATGTGATTCTTAGAAATTGGATAGTATTTTGTTAAGATTGGCCTTAAAAACTGATTTGTAGAAAAATAATTTTAAATTATTTATACATATTCTTATGTTATGGTATTTTATATTTAATAATGGATTCTTTTTTCTAAATTAAATGGATGAATTTAAATATTATATTTCATTTTTACCTTGAAAAATATATTTAAACATAATAAATTAGTTTACAAAATTCTAAAAAATGTCGTAGACATTGAAAATCACATAATAGATTTAGAATGTCAAATAATTTCTATTAAATGCAAAAAACAATTCTTAAATAAATTCTTCTTTATGAAAACCAATATGGAAATATTTATATCATTTCTAAATCACATTGATTTTAAAAAACATACTTTATAAGAAAACGTAATTTTTTACTATACAAGACAAAATTCAACATTTCTAAAAAATATATAAAAATCACTTCTAAATTGTTTTAATATGATGATTCTAAATTTTTAATCCATTGTATTGAAAATAAATTTGTAAATGACATAAATTCAATATTTAAAATGAATCTAAAATAATAAGGTGTGGGAAATTATTATAAATCGCATTACTAAAAAAATAACATATTTTTATTTCATAAATAAAAACATTTTATTTATCACTATAAATATTTATATGTGGTATTTTTAAATTTTTAAATTTGTATCTATTTACTTATATTGTAATTTCAATAGTCAACCTTAATAACAACTTTACTATTCCAACTGGTGGGTTAATATTCTAACGACTAAATTCAAATGAATAATATACCCATTACAATAATCAAATTCACTCTTACAACCATATATATATGACATAAATAATAAAAATTTCATTCACATAGTTTTCCATCTATTTTTTAATTTTTTTAACAAAATTCCAATCATATTTAAAATATTTTACTTTTTTACTTCATTGATATTGACAGTTGTGGAAATTCTATGATACTATAACTTGATAGATTTATAAATTTTAGTTATTCCATTTATATATGTTTATTATACCATTGTTCTTATATTAATTTTATGGAATATATTTATCCTTCTACTTTAATATTCTATGGTAAAATAACATTTATTTATTTCAACATTAAGATCATGGGTATTACACTCCCCCTTAATGAATTTTAGCTATAAAAATTAATTCTAACATTACTCCATGAATAAATTTGGGTAAATAGACATCATTATATCCTTATGATTAATTTTTTCCCTCTATTTTTTTATTCTTATTGATTTTTATTGCAAGGATAGTTGTCTTGTCTCATAAAACTTTCTCTCTCTTATCAAGGATCTAAACCAGATCATCATTATAATTTAATTCAAGTAGTAGTTGAGATAGTCAGAAAATATAAAATAGACCCAATATGATCTAAAATAACAAAAGGCACAATGAACCTTATAATAAAAATCCATTTATTATAAAATTGTATTACTTATTTTCATGGTTATAAATTTAATAATAAATGGTCTCCATACTTAAATTACATGTCATTAATTTTTTTATAAACCTAACATATCTATTTATTCTATGATTCCTTGATGTACATTTTAATAGATTTTAAATTATCAATTTTCTCTTTAATAGGTTTTGAAACTAATAACTTCATTTAAACAACATCATCCAAGTAAGTTTGGTTGTTTAAATTTTCCCAAGACAAAGCTTCATTGATAGTCATTTAATTGTTGGAGTAAAAAACTTTATTATATAAAACCTTTACTAAAGGCATATATTGGTCTAAAAATTCCTTTAATGTATAGTGAGAATAAATTCAACATATCCTTTAATGAATATATATTTCTTTCATACTACCCATAAATTTGAGGATGATGAGTAATCATGATGTTTTCCATAGTGTTCAAATCCATCTATATATTTTCATGATAATCATGGTTCAAAATTAAATAATATTTATAATTATTTACTATGAATTATTATGAATTCCTGAATATAAATTCATTCAATATAATCAATGTAATGATACTCTCATAATTATAGGAAATTAGAAGAGTTTATTTAATGATTTATGAAAAAACATACCTTATCATTACTCTTTTGAGTCTTATAAAGACTAGTGACAAAGCCTATTATGATATTATCAAACGTACACATACGTATAGGGAGTGGTCACATAACCTATATGGGTTATTTTCTCTAATAATTTACTTATTGGCATATAAATCACAATATAGTGTAGTTAGAAAATTCGCATTTCATGTTATCCAATTATTTGTATTTTCAATCATTTATATACATATTTTCACTACCATGGTGTCTTAAGAAATTTTATTTATTAGCCTCGTAAAATAAAAAATTATTTATATAGATTATTAATGGAATATATAATCTCATGGAAAACCTCAAGACTCTTTAAATATTGAAATACATTAAAATATAATCTTATATAGATTTAATATTATTTTATAAATCATTTACCTTATTTAATGTTTTCTCATATTCTTCAGTAATGATGGTTGTGAAATAACTTGATAAAGGAATGATTTTTAATCATCCATTATAATTGGATGGTCCATCCTCATAAGATCCACATGTACTTGATAACTATACATTCAAATAATTGGTAAGGCCCCATATTCATTCCAATTAAATTCATCAACTTCACTATTTGATATTCTATTATATCATTGTACGATATAAACATAGTCTATGAGTACATCTATCCATTTACTATTCCCAATGTTGTGTTCTATATATGTGGATATATACATTAAAATCATGTGATCTATATATATGTCACACATTTCTCAAAAAAGATAATATCTCTATATCTTCAATGGAAAGATTATTATTTCCAACTCCATGTTAAGTGTTGGGTAATTCAATTCATGGTGATTAGTTCCCATGATTCATAGGATAAACCCCTTTTATTCTACATAAGTATACCCCACCATTGTTTCCTTGATTCCTTATTGTATATTAATTTTCTTTCTAGTAAATAAATTTAGTACTTGTACATTGATTAAAATTTTCTTTATCACTTAAAATAATTCATTAAAATTATTTGACCATGTGAATTTAACCCCTTTACTTATTAACATATATAGATAATTAATTAATCAGATAAAATTTTAGAAGAATCTCAAATAGTAACCTACTAAACCATTGAAGTTATATATTTCAATTAGATTTTTTGGTTTTGGATACTCATTTTCTACCTTGGTCATTGAATGTTTAATATATATACCATTCTTGATGTAAATATGACTGAGGAATGAATCTTGTTGAAGTCAAAATTCAAATTTGTTAAATTTCTCATATATCTCATTTTCTATAAGTGTTTTCAGTATTTTTTGTAAATGAATTTCATTTTCACCATATCTATTATATAATTATATTATATCATTGAATAATATCCCCACAAATATATCAATAAATTCATTACAAACTCTATTTATTAATCATTTCAATACAAAGGGATCATTTATTTACAAAAAAGGAATAATCTTGAATTCATAGTGAAAACACCTTATAAAACAATCTATCTTCAATATTGTTTTCAATGAAAAATTCATTCCATGAACATTTCCTAAAATTTCATGATATGATCCTCACTTGGACCACACAAGTATATATTGAGTATTAATGTATCATTATGTCTGAATAAGAATAAAATGGGATTTTTATGTGTTCCATGACTTATCAAAAAAAGAGAGATGTAGATTCCTCAAAATGGTTTCTCAATATTGTTGCTTTGTAGTGAGGACCTCCCTTCAGAAGTACACCATCGATTTCACCAACTTCTAACAACAATGGTTTTGAAGTCAAAATCCCATTTTTTAGGGTCCACCATGAACGTTTTGGAGTAAAAAATGCATCCTTCTAGGGTTTATACACTATATCTAAGGGTTTATTTTACATCACATGCTTCAATTTGATATATCATTGAGCCTAAATTCACTTTTAGATAAAAAGATACATATGTTCGATGTTATGATGAAATTTAAGTCCCCTTTACTCATGTATCCTCTGGACACTCATCCTTCCTTGCCTATGTCTCTTGTATCTATCTAGGATTCATTTCCTAGGTAACATATATACACCACCGATCCCATCAAGCTCATACTCAAAAATTTCCCTTACATGATCTATAAATACACCCCTCGCCTTTGATTTTCAGGATAATCACCTATGTGAATGAGTGACTGAGAGGTAGGATCTCCTATCACCCTTCCTATTCCTAATCTTCTACTATTGATAGTAGAAACCTGGGTGATCTTACACCTTTCCGAGCTTCCATTTGGGTGAATCCACCACCTGAATGAGATACCTCATAGGAAATCCATCTCATGGGAAAACCACCACATGGGTGATCCACCACCTGGGTGAGTGGCCACTTGGATGAGGATTCACCTAGGAAACCATTCTCCTAGAGCCCTCCATGTAGGATACTATTCACATAGCGTCCTTCACATGGTAGACCATCCACCAAGGACCCTTACCCTGGGCAACCATCCACTCAGGGCCCTTCACCTGGGTGACCATCCACCTGGGTCCCGAAAATGTGGTTTCCATCCACCCAAGGCCATTAACTCATGTTAGACTTTGCCCAAGGGAATCTACAATGATTTCAAGGAAAGACATTTCCCAACCCTCCACTAGTGATAACTAAGGAGATTCATGACCACTTTTCCCAATACTTTACTAGGGTGAATCAAGTCCATTTTACTCATCCCCTCAAGGTATAAGAACCATTACTCATCCCTCACTAACGGTTGTGTACTTTGGCTATTTCCTCACTGGTGTGATTCCTCTTCACTAAACCCTTAGTAGGGTTATTCACTTTAAATAATCCCTCACTATGGATAAGAACCATCACTAATCTCTCGCTACAGTATAAACTTCTATTAATACCACACAAGGTCTGAAAAACTATTCTATTCCCCCATTGGGGGTATGCACTTTTTCTAATACCTCACTAGATATAAGAATCATTACTAATCCCCCACTAGGGGATATAAAATTTAACTACTCCCCTATTAGGTAAAATAACTTCCACTAATACCTTACTAGGTCTAAGAAACAATTCACTTAGGGATCATACTACCCATTCAGACCATATTCCCCTCAATTCAATATATTCATCTTGTATTCCACACCCACGAGCCTCCTATTTGGTGTAAGACCTAACCGTACATTCTCTTCCTTATCTATTACTAATAGACAGGATAAACTATCATAGGAATCCTCACATGTGTAAGACCCAACCATGCCTAAAAACATAATAATTTTAGATCCCTCTATTCCATTTTATCATATTTCCTCAAGTAGAAATTCCAGATTATGGATTTTTTATCATATTTACTCATGTCGATGTCTCTCTATATGGGATACCATATATGACTTTAATTGAGATACAACCTTTTTTTCTAAATCATGCACCATTAGTCTAATCTCATATAATCTTCTTGGATTGTAAACAACCGGCCTGTGTTTCCATCAAACCCAGCACCCAACCCAATCCATCATATACCTAAAGGTTATTATCGATACCCACAAGCTAGCAACAAGAATTCAGTTATCAAATGAAGAAAATGAGGGAACGATTTCACCCAACCGGAAATACCACATGGAATAAATATATATAAAAAGAAAGAAACAGCAGAAAACTAACAGATATATATTCCATACCTTTAAGAAAATAGCAGAAATAGGACAATGGTAATAGCAGCAAAAAATCCAAAAAAAAGATAATTCTAGCTACAAGGGACCCAAACAAAACTGCTACTCAAAATTATGGCAAGGAAAAACTCCCACCATCTCACCACAAGCTACCCAACCAACTGATATGAACATCACCCCCTCACTATGGAACCTTACCTTTCCCTGTACTGGAAGACAAACAAAGGTCTACGCACAACTGAATAGGTGTGAAGGGTGTGAGCTAATAGGCTCAGTAGGATCCCACCTAGGTGTTCCATAACAAGTCTCTATATAAAAAATCATGTATGCTCATTTTAAAATAAAACATGGCATGATAAGCAGAAAAGAAGTTTTATAAAAAACATGGTAATCATTTCCCTTTTTTCCACAGTTCTAAACAAAAGAGGGTATAATAGTTTCAAAGCATATTTTTCATAACATTTTCCACAAACATAAACATCCATATCAAGGATAACTCAAAAAGATAAGCAATAAAAAATATAATCACATGTATCACAATGCCAAGGAATACTACAGGACCATGCCACAGACTATTCGTACCATAACAATCAAGTGCACAAATATGATCCTAGAACAACTGGCCTAGGAATCATAGGAATACCCCATGAGTAAACCCCCAAAAATGTCAATATTAGTCCTCTATAACAAAAGGCCTAGAAAATAGAAGAAATCCACTAGAAAAACCTCCTTGATAATCACAAAACAATGGATGATGGACTTAAGTTAAACCTTTCACCTAAGTACCAAAGGTAACCCATGTTCTCAATTTCACAAACCAATTTCAATGCTTTGAATACTATTCAAAACCATTTCACAATACATTTATCAAAATCCATGGACAAACCATTTCTCTTTCAAAACCCTTTTTCAACACACACAAATAATTATGCCGATTTAGAAAATCAATTTTAAAAATCAATATCAATCAAGCTCATTATCATAGACTAGAGAAAAAACCACCTACCTCAAATCTCGGGTCACACACACCCGCAATGGAATCCGAGATCAATGAAATCCAACAATTCCAATGAAGGCCCTATAATCAAACCTTCACATCAAAGGATTGATTCAATTTAGAAGAAAATGGATTGGTGGATAGAATAAAACCCACATACCTCAAGAACAGACATCTGTAACACCGTAACTATATAAGGAACGGCCTCTGAAACAAGATCTCACAACATATCTAGATAAATACATCAAGAATCATCCAACTTAGATTAGCAGATCTGATAAGTCAAGGCTAGGTCACTATCATTATCAACATCAATGACTAACTGGAAAGAACACTTACCCGAAGAGACGCGTTGCAGAGGCAACAAATATATGAATTTTATCGGATCAATCCATAAGGAAGGGCGCCTCTAAAAATTTCCTATGAGAATCCTAGGGTTAAGAGCAATGGAGTCTAAAAATAAATGGCTAAGAAAAACTTCCAAAAATGTGACTTTAACCTGAGTGCGGGTTGGGTCACGATGTTTACCCATTGTTCACAGCGTGTAGGCCATTCTAGATAAGTTAAATTGAAAAACTCATCACCTTGAATGAAAAATACAATATTTACACGCTACATGAAGTGTACCTCAGGTACACGATGTGTACCTATTCACAACAACCAGTACATGATGTATAACTTAGGTACACGGTGTGTACCTATTCTGTAGCCTGTAGAAAGTTTAGAAAATAACTTCTAAGGACTTTAAACCAAACAAGAACTTAGAAAAAGGGAAAAACATACCTGATTAATGTGATGGGATGTTACAAACTCCCCACCATAAATACTTTCTATCCCAAACAAGTCATGTGGAAGATTTAATCCCTAGAAAAAGATGAGGCTACTACTCCCTCAACAATGACTCACATTCACAAGTCTCATGAGAATACGGTACATGTTTCCATAGAACTCTAACCAATGAAATCAACTTACCACACAATACTTTTATCTGATAGTCAATAATCTCAACCAGATTCTCCAAAATAGAACCATCTAGATTTAACTCAATGTCTTCCCAACTCTGAATGTGAGTAGGATTAGGGTGATACTTCCTAAGCTGAGATATGTGGAAAACATCATGAATGTTTATCAACTAAACTATTAGTGCTAACAGATAAGAAACATGTATGAGTTGTTCAATGATCTCAAATGGTCCAACATATCTTGGAGCCAAATTTCTCTATTTTCCAAGTTGATAGTGACCAAAACAAGGAGAAACTTTCCAGAAGACCTAGTCACCTATGGAAAACTATAGAGGACGAGGCCTCTGATCTACATACAATTTCTATCGACTCTGGGATGTAACCATATGTCACCACACATTATAAATCTTCATCGACGTCTCCTAAACTAGACTTGGTCCAACCAAAGAAACTCCTCCCACCTCTTCTGTAACACCCCAAGATTTTATAGTGTGTTATTTCTTCAAAATAATTCAATAACTTTCACTACACGCAACACCAAGTTCAATCGCACCATGACTTACCAAACAAGATGTTCAAAAGAGGTTATGAATAGTGTTAACTAAATTTTAAACTTTATATAATCCTTATAATTTTAGAATCCATATTATGAGTTTCTTAGACATAATGTAAGAACAAATTCATTTTCAATATTGCACTTTTACCAAATTTTAATAGTGAACCCTTTTTAGATACAATATTTTAAACCTTTTGACTAAATGGGGACATCAAAAAATTTAAAATGAAACATCCCAAGCTTCCACGGTACGCTTTCCTTCGAATAATGCGATAGCGTGTGTTGTACGCAACCTCGAGTTCTAACACACACCACAACTAATTAAACTAGCTGTTGTGAATAGTAATACCTACTTTTTGAAATCATATATATTTTATATTTCAAAATGGACTTCATTTTTGGATTCGGAATATCGAAATTAGCCTAGGGTTAAATTTTGGTACTTTTCGGATAACTTTCATATTTTGATGAATAGTGAAAATTACTAAATTTTAATTAAAAACAACTTTTTTAATCAAAATAATTAATAGTGATAAATTATGAATTTTAGTAGTTTTAGAGTATATTTAGAATATATTTTTACCATTTAATATAATGTTGGTCATTGGACATAATTTTACAATTAAACCAAACATAAACGAGTGTCAATCTTTTGATAGTTATTATCTCTTAAAAACACGCTTTTTGTTTTGACAGCGGGATTTAATTTTAAATTAATTTCTGCCACTTCTGTGTTTTGAATTTAGGAAAATGGATTCCATATTTGGAATCAGGATTTTCAAATTGTGTAAATAGGTAACTTTTATTTTTAGACATTTTGAATAATTACTGCGGTAAATATTTTATTTACCATGGTTAAGGGTAAATCCGGTAAATAAGGGTTAAAAAATAATATTATAATAATACTAAATTACCCTAAAACGTGTCTTAACCCTATTTTTTGATACATGGTCGACCATGGGAATCTTTGGGTCTATTTTGGGACCCCATGGATCCACTTGTAAGTGATAATGACACATTATATTAATAAAGTTAAAATAAAAATAAAAATGGCATAAGCTTACATCTTTTAGAAGAACAATTTTTACATAGGGTTATGCATGTTTGATTTTCGATTATAAATATTCATTAGAAAGCTAAAAAGATTTCCTACGTAATGATATTTTATTTATAATTTTTAGACATCAAATAATTTAAATTATTAATGACACAATAATGATGCAATGTTTACCTCATTAATAAATCATTTAAATAAATAAGATTATAATGATTAAAATATTATCTAAAACCTGTCCAATTCTTATTGGTTGATGTTATTTAGAATATGAGTCATCTTATCTTAGACCTCAATGATTTTTGGACCATTATAAACCGAATACAAATATATTATAAAGTAATACTTTCACACTTTCCTAAAGAGCCCCTCCTCTCCCTTATAAAAGGAGACCACTTCTACTCATTCCTCACACCTCTCAAGCCACTTGGCTCGTCCAAACTCTGCCCAACTAAGCTCACCACATCCCTCTCCTCCTCCTTGAAGCTTCCCCTTAGGCAGAAAGAATTTCAACAAGTCCTTTGGTTCTAACCAAAGTGAGTTACCTAAATTAAAGGTAACGATTTCTCTTAAATTATTTTCATTTATTTTGCTTCTCCAACCCCCAAACTCTTTTTATTTCCTTTCTTTTGTAACAACACCAGTATCCTCAATATACTAGGATGTTGTTATAAGAAGGATTCAAACTACACATACACACAAATCCATCTAATGGATGATGAACATAATGTTTCTGTGGATGGCAAACTAACGCCTCACGAAACGATGATTGTTCAAATACATCTTACCGCCTCTCATGGTGGCCATTATGATGGAACTGTAATTAAATATGATATTAATGATATATATTTTATATATAAGCTTCTGTAATTCCATTTTATTTCATACCATTATTCGTTTCATGTTGTATATACATACGATAATTTCATTTGAGGAAGTGCGGACTACCGCCCCCTTAAAATGATATGACTCGTTCATACCACACATGGAACGTATAAAGGATGGTGTTAATGAACTTAAGTAACATATATAAAATATTATATTATACTGGAATAGTAATATACCTATGTATCATTTGTATTCGATTCTTTTAAAATAAAAATTAAATGGAAGTAGCGTTCGTGCGTACGTACGGACTACCGTCTCCACGAACGCGATGAGATTTATTCTCCATCGTATCCATTCAAGTATAATTATCATTTAATTATTTAAAAATGATGTTTAAGGACTTGATATCATTCTGGATATGAATAAGATACAACAAACATGACTTATGTAACAAAACATATAAAGAAAATGAGTAAGTTAACACCCGAAACGGCGATAATACTAAGATATTATTATCAAATCAATATTAAAAGATCATATATGATATCATATTAATGTATATGATTCTTGTATAATTTAGTAACAATTATTTCACTATTATACAGGAGGTTAACCTACCCCAACCAAGGAAAAGTACAAGGTAAGGGTTATTTCACAATCTCTTCATTATCCGAGGTTGTTTATACGTAATAATCTACTGGGACCTCTTTATCATCCACATCCATGTTTCGTTGAAATGTATTTCAAAACATTTTTAATATTTACAAGAATATGGGTTAAAGTCATTTATACCCTTTTTTGACTTTTTATAAGAGGTTTATAAAGGAATCTTTCCGTCGTTTTCAAAACAAGGTCCTTTTTAACCTTTTCGACTGAATTGAGGTAAGAATGTTTTTTTTAACTTATACGGCGGGTGCGGTTATTTTCCGCCGTTATAAAATCGTCGAAGCTTTCCATACAAGCTTATAAGAATATTTTCAAAGAAAATGTTTTATTTTATATGGATCTTAAATGATTTCAAAATAAAAGGAGATACTTCTTTAAAAAGAATTTTGATTTCATCTATGTCAACATCCTTTGATGGATTTTAAGATTATTTGAAGTTGATTTATTATGATACAAAACTTCTATATTGTATTGAAGGTTTTGTGATATGTTTGACTGTGGATGTGCTATTTTTATACCATTCATAGTTTATGGTGAAATTATTGACATTTCGTATGCTAGTTTTAATACGAATGTTTATGTTATAAACCTTTTCATATGGGAATGCATTGGACTTAATAAGTGACGGGTGGAGCCCGCTATAGCTCCTCGATGCATCGGTAGGTCTCATGAGACAAACTAGTGTCTTGGCACAAGGCCTTGACAAAATCTTATTTGTAGTCTTGGCACGAGGCCTTGGCTATGTGGTTATGATAGTCTGGCATTATGCATTCCAACATTATGAAAGTGGTTATTGATATTGCATGTGATTATTCGATTAGTAGAATATCCATGTGAACAAGTAAATGGCATTATTTCATTTTACTTTTGCCATACTATGTTGAAGTTCAATTTTAAAAGGCTTTTGTTTTATTAATTCATTGCCTTAAATGTTTATGCTTATTTTGAATGTTCCGCTATATTGTTATCCTTACTGGGCATTTGAGCTCACCCCTTTTCTATGTTTTATTTTTCCCAGGTAGTGAAGAAGTAATTTATGAATGACTTGCAGGGATATTATGAGGGGTTAATAGTGTAGATATGAAGACTTTGTTGTTGTAGTAGTTTTTCACTTTGAAATGTAATGTAAAACTTTATGATTATATCTAGTGTTTCCAAGGCTACTAAACCAATCGGTCTTTCGGGATTTGATCTTTCTTGTGATCACGCCAATGTTATGTAATTAATGCACCGACTTTGGGCAACTGGGGTCGGGGCGTTACAGTTGGTATCAGAGGAAGTTTAGTACAAACCTTGGAAGCTAGATTTAGATAAAATCTGATTAGAGCACGTAGAACTAAGATGAGCTTTGAGGATTAGTGTAGAAGAACTTCCTAGAATTTTGGTATTGTAGAGATTTTGTGAGTTTTCCGAGCAATACATCCCTGTCTGGATACGAGCAGGTAGAGGCGGCTCTGGCACAGATGTACCTAGGGGTAAAACCCGAAAACACCGCTTTGAGCTAGACTCGAACGGGAACTGGTGCACGACAACGGGCCTTGCTGCACTCTTGGTTACAACACTCCCGGGGGATATGCTTAGGATAATTCTCATTTTCTTTACAAACCATTATGAAGGGTTTGTGAGTATATACTTTCTCAAAGAAAACATTTTTATGATTATGGATTATATCCATAAATAGTTCAATTTATGTTAAGTGTTTTATAAGTATGGGATTATGTATTTTGATTCATAAACTGATCTAGTTTATGCCATTGTTTAGAAATGGCGCCCAGTAGAAGGAATGATAACTCCAGAAATGCACATGATTCAAAGAGAAGGAAGGATCGTATCTCTCATGGTCTTAAGCTAGAATTTATAAGAGAAATAATCTCCCATGTATTATCATCATATGAAGAAATAATATCATGTATTGATAAGATAAGTAAAGAGATTACTGAGTCCTATGGCTTTGAAGGGAAGCAAGAGCAGAAAAGGATGGAAGAGAGAAAGACGGATAAAGGGAAGAGGGAAAAGAATAATTTTCCCATATGTGGTAACTGTGGAAAGAAACACCCTGGAACTTGCCTGAAAGGAATGGGAGTTTGTTATAAGTGTGGAGGAAAAGGGCACAAAGTACGTGACTGCAAGGGTAAGAAAATGGTTTCAAATGTACAATGCTTCATTTGCAAGGAGTTTGGACACTACGCGAACCTATGTCCCAGTCATCAGACTATGACGCAAATGATGTTATTGGATAATAATCAAGTTATGATACTACCACAGATGAAGAGGAATGATTAGAGTTCTTATGTTGATTATGTCAATTGAGTGTTGTATCAACAATGTACTTGTTATAATAATTATGGAGTATGTAAGGATTGTACTGCAGTACTATTTCATTAAGGACTTGAGATTTTTTTGGAACAAAGAAAAGTGACTCAATAGCAGGATAAATTTTTGGAAAATATATGGTTGATAGAATGATAAACCATAATATAGTTCTGATACTGAGGTAGTGATTTTGGAATAATATGTGATTGTTTCGGATAAATTGGATATTCTTGACTACCTTGGAACTGATTAATGATTTGTATATTCCATCATTGTTGGGGTTTAAAACATTTTTGGATTAATGAAGTATATCCAGCATTCTATATGGAATAAGGGAGCATGAATGTAATCAATAAGGAATATGGTAATACATGATGAAGGTATTAATATGATATTACGGGGTAAAAAGGCTCTATATTATGTTTACCTTCCTTATAAATGTTGGACTGTGATTTTGGACAGAAGTATTTTGGATAGTTCTAGTTTGGATTATTTTGGGATTGCCATAAAAGGACAACCCGGAGGTCGGGCGGCAACCCGTCGCGTCCGGCAGGGCTGCGAGACTTGAACCCGCAACCGAAGGGCGACAATGGTGTATCACCTACCACTGGCCCACGAGATGTCCTGGAATAAATAATGTAGTTTTTATTAAAATATCTTGTAGATGAATTATAAATTCGTTTATTTTGGAACCCTATACGAATAGTGTAAATAGAATTTTTTTACATTCTATTACCTTTTAGAGTGAAAGATGAGTTTGTGGTAGAAATTTATTAATGGATAAAACTCTAATTATAAAGTAAGTATATCTCCTTATGATCTTAGCCAATCTCATAAATAAATTCCTCAATATTAAGAAAAGCAACTTTGAACAAAAATGTTTTCCTAGATGGTACCTTAAATCATCACTAATTTTTGGCTTTGGGATTGTTGGCCTTTTTATAGCCATGTTCTCTACCACTCTCCATCAGATAATTGATGGTTAGATTTTTCTTCCATATCCATATTTTCCTACATGGAACCCTAGTATGTGTTATTTTCGGTAATCTTCATACTTTCGACTCTTTATTTTAAATAGAGGCCTCATTAATTCATTTTTCGATGTGGGATTTCAACTAGGATACTTTGAAACGTCAAAAATGTGTTATCCTAATACCCTATGTTTTGTTGAACCGATGGTATTTCAATTCATCATAGATTGATGAATTTAAGGACCTCAATTTTATACTTGTTTGTGATTGATGACCTCAATCACTACCTATAAATATTTACGTTTTTCCTCCGATTATATGTCTCCAATTTCCACCAATGTTCTCCTAATCGAGATCATAATTTGGTGGTGACCCTTTGATTTCTCTTTTCCTCATATTAAGACTAAATTTTAGTAACCCAATTTCCAATGTGGGTTTTCCCACAAATATATTTTCTACTTTCAACCTTTTATTTTTGAAGAACAATTTCAAATTGCGAGGACGCAATTTATTGAAGGAGGGGAGAATGTAACACCCCAAGATTTTATAGTGTGTTATTTCTTCAAAATAATTCAATAACTTTCACTACACGCAACACCAAGTTCAATCGCACCATGACTTACCAAACAAGCTGTTCAAAAGAGGTTATGAATAGTGTTAACTAAATTTTAAACTTTATATAATCCTTATAATTTTAGAATCCATATTATGAGTTTCTTAGACATAATGTAAGAACAAATTCATTTTCAATATTGCACTTTTACCAAATTTTAATAGTGAACCCTTTTTAGATAAAATATTTTAAACCTTTTGACTAAATGGGGACATCAAAAAATTTAAAATGAAACATCCCAAGCTTCCACGGTACGCTTTCCTTCGAATAATGTGATAGCGTGTGTTGTACGCAACCTCGAGTTCTAACACACACCACAACTAATTAAACTAGCCGTTGTGAATAGTAATACCTACTTTTTGAAATCATATATATTTTATATTTCAAAATGGACTTCATTTTTGGATTCGGAATATCGAAATTAGCCTAGGGTTAAATTTTGGTACTTTTCGGATAACTTTCATATTTTGATGAATAGTGAAAATTACTAAATTTTAATTAAAAACAACTTTTTTAATCAAAATAATTAATTGTGATAAATTATGAATTTTAGTAGTTTTAGAGTATATTTAGAATATATTTTTACCATTTAATATAATGTTGGTCATTGGACATAATTTTACAATTAAACCGAACATAAACGAGTGTCAATCTTTTGATAGTTATTATCTCTTAAAAACACGCTTTTTGTTTTGACAGCGGGATTTAATTTTAAATTAATTTCTGCCACTTCTGTGTTTTGAATTTAGGAAAATGGATTCTATATTTGGAATCAGGATGTTCAAATTGTGTAAATAGGTAACTTTTATTTTTAGACATTTTGAATAATTACTGCGGTAAATATTTTATTTACCATGGTTAAGGGTAAATCCGGTAAATAAGGGTTAAAAATTAATATTATAATAATACTAAATTACCCTAAAACGTGTCTTAACCCTATTGGTTGATACATGGTCGACCATGGGAATCTTTGGGTCTATTTTGGGACCCCATGGATCCACTTGTAAGTGATAATGACACATTATATTAATAAAGTTAAAATAAAAATAAAAATGGCATAAGCTTACATCTTTTAGAAGAACAATTTTTACATAGGGTTATACATGTTTGATTTTCGATTATAAATATTCATTAGAAAGCTAAACAGATTTCCTACATAATGATATTTTATTTATAATTTTTAGACATCAAATAATTTAAATTATTAATGACACAATAATGATGCAATGTTTACCTCATTAATAAATCATTTAAATAAATAAGATTATAATGATTAAAATATTATCTAAAACCTGTCCAATTCTTATTGGTTGATGTTATTTAGAATATGAGTCATCTTATCTTCGACCTCAATGATTTTTGGACCATTATAAACCGAATACAAATATATTATAAAGTAATACTTTCACACTTTCCTAAAGAGCCCCTCCTCTCCCTTATAAAAGGAGACCACTTCTACTCATTCCTCACACCTCTCAAGCCACTTGGCTCGTCCAAACTCTGCCCAACTAAGCTCCCCACATCCCTCTCCTCCTCCTTGAAGCTTCCCCTTAGGCAGAAAGCATTTCAACAAGTCCTTTGGTTCTAACCAAAGTGAGTTACCTAAATTAAAGGTAACGATTTCTCTTAAATTATTTTCATTTATTTTGCTTCTCCAACCCCCAAAATCTTTTTATTTCCTTTCTTTTGTAACAACACCAGTATCTTCAATATACTAGGATGTTGTTATAAGAAAGTTTCAAACTACACATACACACAACTCCATCTAATGGATGATGAACATAATGTTTCTGTGGATGGCAAACTAACGCCTCACGAAACGATGATTGTTCAAATACATCTTACCGCCTCTCATGGTGGCCATTATGATGGCACTGTAATTAAATATGATATTAATGATATATATTTTATATATAAGCTTCTGTAATTCCATTTTATTTCATACCATTATTCGTTTCATGTTGTATATACATACGATAATTTCATTTGAGGAAGTGCGGACTACCGCCCCCTTAAAATGATATGACTCGTTCATACCACACATGGAACGTATAAAGGATGGTGTTAATGAACTTAAGTAACATATATAAAATATTATATTATACTGGAATAGTAATATACCTATGTATCATTTGTATTCGATTCTTTTAAAATAAAAATTAAATGGAAGTAGCGTTCGTGCGTACGTACGGACTACCGTCTCCACGAACGCGATGAGATTCATTCTCCATCGTATCCATTCAAGTATAATTATCATTTAATTATTTAAAAATGATGTTTAAGGACTTGATATCATTCTGGATATGAATAAGATACAACAAACATGACTTATGTAACAAAACATATAAAGAAAATGAGTAAGTTAACACCCGAAACGGCGATAATACTAAGATATTATTATCAAATCAATATTAAAAGATCATATATGATATCATATTAATGTATATGATTCTTGTATAATTTAGTAACAATTATTTCACTATTATACAGGAGGTTAACCTACCCCAACCAAGGAAAAGTACAAGGTAAGGGTTATTTCACAATCTCTTCATTATCCGAGGTTGTTTATACGTAATAATCTACTGGGACCTCTTTATCATCCACATCCATGTTTCTTTGAAATGTATTTCAAAACATTTTTACTATTTACAAGAATATGGGTTAAAGTCATTTATACCCTTGTTTGACTTTTTATAAGAGGTTTATAAAGGAATCTTTCCGTCGTTTTCAAAACAAGGTCCTTTTTAACCTTTTCGACTGAATTGAGGTAAGAATGTTTTTTTTAACTTATACGGCGGGTGCGGTTATTTTCCGCCATTATAAAATCGTCGAAGCTTTCCATACAAGCTTATAAGAATATTTTCAAAGAAAATGTTTTATTTTATATGGATCTTAAATGATTTCAAAATAAAAGGAGATACTTCTTTAAAAAGAATTTTGATTTCATCTATGTCAACATCCTTTGATGGATTTTAAGATTATTTGAAGTTGATTTATTATGATACAAAACTTCTATATTGTATTGAAGGTTTTGTGATATGTTTGACTGTGGATGTGCTATTTTTATACCATTCATAGTTTATGGTGAAATTATTGACATTTCGTATGCTAGTTTTAATACGAATGTTTATGTTATAAACCTTTTCATATGGGAATGCATTGGACTTAATAAGTGACGGGTGGAGCCCGCTATAGCTCCTCGATGCATCGGTAGGTCTCATGAGACAAACTAGTGTCTTGGCACAAGGCCTTGACAAAATCTTATTTGTAGTCTTGGCACGAGGCCTTGGCTATGTGGTTATGATAGTCTGGCATTATGCATTCCAACATTATGAAAGTGGTTATTGATATTGCATGTGATTATTCGATTAGTAGAATATCCATGTGAACAAGTAAATGGCATTATTTCATTTTACTTTTGCCATACTATGTTGAAGTTCAATTTTAAAAGGCTTTTGTTTTATTAATTCATTGCCTTAAATGTTTATGCTTATTTTGAATGTTCCGCTATATTGTTATCCTTACTGGGCATTTGAGCTCACCCCTTTTCTATGTTTTATTTTTCCCAGGTAGTGAAGAAGTAATTTATGAATGACTTGCAGGGATATTATGAGGGGTTAATAGTGTGGATATGAAGACTTTGTTGTTGTAGTAGTTTTTCACTTTGAAATGTAATGTAAAACTTTATGATTATATCTAGTGTTTCCAAGGCTACTAAACCAATCGGTCTTTTGGGATTTGATCTTTCTTGTGATCATGCCAATGTTATGTAATTAATGCACCGACTCTGGGCAACTGGGGTCGGGGCGTTACATCTTCCCAACAAAAAGGTGATCTGCACATGCAACCATAAAATGCCTCGAAGGTAGTCATTCTTATCAACGAATGATAACTGTTGTTGTAAAAAACTCAACCAGTCCTAGATGGCTATCTCACGATCCACAAAAATCCAAGACATAGGTGTAAAGCATATCCTCTTGGATCTGAATTACACACTCTGTCTGACCAGCTACTAACTTTTCAAAATACACTCCAAGAGAGATGATGATAACTAAGAACTATTCAAAACCATACCTAAAATATTCTCTTGAGAATCCAAGAGCAACTGATAAAAAATCTCAATAAGATTCCACTCCTCCTTCGATTTCAAAACAACCTATGATGGTACCCTCCTGCTTAAATCATCTTCAACAAAATTACCTTTCCCCAGAGTGTAGGAGATGTTATAGTCAAATTTATAAAGGTATTTTATCCATCATTTATGTTTGAGATTAATGTCTTTGTGATCAAAGATATAGCTCAGACTCTTATGATTAGATAAGACCATGAACTTCTCCCCAAAGAGATAGTGTCGCCAACACTTAAGTTCATGCATGATTACGACAAGCTCTAAATCATGAGTGGGGTGGTTCTTCTCATACGGTTGGATCTAATGAGATTCGTAAGCTACCACATGATCATTCTGCATCAGCACGCATCCCAAACCAGCACCAGATGCATCACAAAACACCATTTACCCCTTACTAGGCTAAGGTAAAATTAGAATAGGATTCGATGTCAGAATTCTTTTCATTTCATCAAAAGAAAACTGAAACTTTTCATCCAATGAAAATTTCACCGCTTTCCTGGTAAGAGTAGTCAAGGTTGATTCCATCTTAGAGAAATTATTGTCGAACCATCAGTAGTATCCAACAAGACTAAGGAATCTTAGAATTTCAGAGACATTATGTGGTTCCTTCCAAGACATAACGACTTTTACCTTCTCTAGATCAACTAATAATCTATGCTCAAAAAATATATTCCCCGAGAACTTCTGTTGGGAAACAATCCCTCAATGTATCATTGAAGAATTTTTGTGTTGATTGTGTTTGTTGAAAAAGTGGGCCTAAGGAGTTGTGTTTATTGAAAAAGCAAACCATAACATAAAAAATTGTTGAAAAATGGGATTTCATGGTGGCATGTCGAGTTCAAGGGTTGTGGTTGATGATCCATGTTTGATTCAAGAACGTCGACAAAGAAATGGATGATCTGGAGGTGGTACAAAAAGATAAGATACAACGTGGCACCATTTTCTAGTGTTTTCCAAATTTTTGAGCTTGAAAATCGACAAATAGAGAAAAGTGGTTTTGGACAAGGGACTTGCGTGCCATTTAATTGAAGGATATTAAAATTACGCACCATGTTTTTTTCAAGATCAAAACATAAAAATATGGAAAAGGGATAAGGGCGCCAAAGTTCTAGGGTTGGTCGCGGTAGAGACTTGCGTGGCAGAGACTTGCGCGCCGAACTTGCGCGCCGAAATGAGACTTGTGTGCCATCACATAGGATGTCCAAATGCCTATAAATAGAGTCTGAATCTTCCTCATTTGGTACGATTTCAACACTTAGAGAAAATTAGAGCTCCAGTCGCATAGGTGTGGTGGTCGCGCAAGTGGTGGTGTGGTCACACAAGTAGAAGTTACGCGCCAGTTGATTGTTGCGCATCCAGAGTGGTTTGGGTGAGAAAGGAAGGGAGTCGCCCAAGTTTTGAGTTGAATAAGGGGGTGTCGCACAAGTGGTTTGGTGACACTTGCGCGCCGGGTTTTGAAGAAGCACAATAGTTGGTGGTTTTGCGCCAATATTGGTTTGGGCATAAAAGGGTGTGAGTCACGCAAGTTTGGAGTTGCAGAAGCTAGTGTTGTGTGAGTGGTTGAGGTGAACTTGTACGCCAGTTTTAACTTAAGCGTCGAGACTTACGTGCCGGATTGAAGAAGGGTTCCAGGTATGGTTGAAGCATGGAAGTGATTCGGGGCTGTATGAAAAGCTGGAAGATTGCCTGATACCTTTAGTGCAAAGTGATATTCATCTACGGGTGAAAGTTAGACTTCAACAGCACATATACATACAACAGAGGATGTATTCATTAGTGATAATGAAGAGACCTACATGTCTATAAACTATGAGTGGATCCTTTCTAGAGCAGTGAGCAAAGGAATAGGAAGAAGGTGATCCTCTCCACCGGCAGTGATCCAGAGAGAGAGAAACAGGGAGTGACCCTTGGGAAAGCAGTGATCTGACCCTAAACCTTGTAAAGGCAGTGAGCCTGGGAATAGAAGTGATCTATCCCAAACCTTGTAAACAGTAGTGCGCTTTTAGTGGATTTGGTACATTGGCACATTGTTGGTGTATGCTCCTTGGACGTAGCCCAGTGAGGGTGAACCAAGTAAAAATCATTGTGTCATGTGCATGCTTTAATTTTTGTTTATATTGTGCACCGGGAAAGAGAGAGAAGATTTTTGTGCTTAACAGTGAAACAAGATCATAACGGGCTTTAATTTGAAATTTTTCATACCCTGATTCACCCCCCCCCCCCCTCAAGGTATTCAGCCTTGTGGACCTAACAATTGGTATCAGAGGGAAAGGTTTTTATCAGTGGTTCTCTCTCAGATGGAGGTCACCGATCATAAAGGGATTCCGATCTTCGATGGAAGTAATTTTCAGATATGGAAGAATTGAATTCAACACTATTTCTAATCTTTGGGAATAGATGTGTTTACAGTAGTTATGCATGGTATCTCAGCAGACATCAACAGTGGAGCATTATTCAGAAGTTTGAAAAGTTAGAAGTGGAGAATAGACCTCCAGTAGAAAATAAAAAATAGTCGTGTTCCAACAACAAGACTGGCATGGGACATGAACAAAAATAGAAAGCGGTCATGGATGAAGTCAAACTGCAAGAACCTGCTTTGAGAATGAAGATAGAGTTGGGTACAAAACAGAATCAGAATATCAGCAGATCCCAAGGGAAAACCAGCAGTGCAGAAGTGACACACAGGAATGTTCCTTATATTAGGTGTTATTGTTGTGGAAAGATGGGACACTCACAGAATGTGTGTTCTATAAGTAAAAGATACAAAAGGGCACAAGAACAACAGTGGTATCCAAACAGAGATCAATATTATAGAACATCCTTTGGAGGTCATTGTTTTTAGTGTGGAAGATTTGGGCACATGGATAGATATTTCAAATCAATCATACAGAGGAATGTGCCAAAGAAAAACTTGAGCAGTCATAAGCAGCAAATTAGAGAATCAACAAGTGGTCTGAAAACACAAAATCGATTTTCAGCACTACAGGATGAAGCTGGTCCATCACACTCTAAGGAAGATCAAGTTCTCCAAACCACGCCGAGTGTGAAGTCGAAGACATGGATCAAAAATAAAAAGGATGAGAGGGCAGCAGTTGTGGAAATTTCCCTTAAAGCTTCAGATCTTTCAGGAGTATGGATCCTTGACAGTGGTTTCACATCCCATATGATAGCTAAAAAGGATCTCATTACAGGCATTAAATATGACAAAGAAGGTGTTTTCAAGTTTGGAAACGATGAATGGATGAAGATTATTGGTTCCGAAAAGGCAAAATTTAGGGGAAAAGAAATGAGACGTGTTGATATCTTGGTTGTAGAGGGCCTCAGTCATAACATGCTCAGTGTCAGTCAACTATGTGACTTTGGGCACTCTATCTGGTTTACCAAGAAGATGTGTGTTGTGAAAGGAAAATATGGAGCAGTTTTTTTACAAGGAAAAAGGACAAAGGTAAATATTTACCTTGTAGGTGGGGAAGAAGATATGTGTCTTTTATCCAGAGAGGAATAAAACAAGTTGTGGCATAAGCGACTTGGTCATTTATGCCAACCATCTATGGAATATCTTGTAAAGTGTGATGCTGCTAGAGACCGTCCCAAATTATAACATGATCGCACTCATATGTATGATGTTTTCCAATAAGGGAAGATCATCAGAAAGACATACAAGCCAAAGGAACATAAATCAACCAGAGTGCTCAAATTGGTGCATGCTGATGTTTATAGCAGAATGTCTTGGGTATTTATCATTACCCATAAGACAGAAGTGTTCAGTTTTATCAAGCAGTATAGAAGATAATCAGAACGGATACTTGGGAAGAAAATTCTGAAGTTTCATACTGATAACGGTACAAAAATCACAAACAGTCAAGTAGAAGACTATCTCGAGAAACACGGGATAAGGCATCAAGTTTCATCAGCGAGAACTCCCCAATAGAATGGAGTAGTTGAAAGGAGAAATAGGATCATCAAAAACATGTCCAGAATAATTCTTATTGAAAAGGACCTACCAGAGAAATTTTAGAAGGAAACAGTTTTGACATCGGTCTGTATTTTGAATAGGGCTTTGTTGTGTCCGAAATAAGGGAAGACTCCGTATGAAATGTGGTATGGAAAGAAACCAATGTTGAAATACTTTTCGATCTTTGGAAGTAAGTTTTTCATTCTCAACAAAGAAAACCAAAGGAAGTTTGAGTCACGAGGAGATGAGGGGATATTCCTTGGCTAATCAGAAAAAAGCAAAGCATATAAATGCTTCAACAAAAGGCTGGGAAAAATTGTTGAGAGCAATGATGTCACTATAGTTGAAAATGAACAGAATACTCAATGACCTAGTGAACATTTTATGGATGAAAGTGATGAAGAGGTAAGCAATGCAGGAGGAGTAGAAGTGGCTAAAGATGACTCAGAAGAAGATACTGATGATGAGCAAGAGGGAACAAAATATGAATCTTCTAGGAAGCCAAAGAGTCGAGCTAAAATTTATAGGCAAAATATCATTGGTGATCAGACAGCTCCAGTTCAGACTCGAAGAATGAAATCATTGCAGAAAACATCATTTTTATCTCATGAAGAGCCAAAATGTATTTCCGATGCAGCTAAAGATGAGTACTAGGTTCAGTCTATAAATGAAGAATTAGACCATATTGAGAAGAATCATACGTGGGAGATTTTTTCAAGACCAACAGATAAGAACGTCATTGGGACTAAATGGGTTTTTCGCAACAAGATAAACAAATATGGTGTAGTGATTCAAAACAAAGAATGACTAGTGTGTAATGGATACTCCCAAATAGAGTCCATTGATGTTGATGAGACATTTGCACTAGTTGCAGGGATAGAGACAATCAGATTATTTTTTGCCATAGTAGTGCAAAGAAAGTTCAAATTGTTCCAGATGGACGTCAAATTTTCATTTTTGAATGGGGTTCTGGAAGAAGAGGTGTTCATTGAACAGTCGGATGGTTTTCTCATTCATGAAGATGATAATACAGTTTTTTAGTTGAAGAAGGCACTATATGGGTTGAAGCAAGCACCAAGAGCATGGTACTCAAGGTTGGATCAGTATTTGAAAAAGATTGGCTTTCAACGTGGTGGAGTTGATTACAATCTCTATTTCAAAAATGATAGTAATCAAAGGATGATGGTGTTGGTTTATGTCTATGACATAATATTTGCTGGATCAGATGAATCTCAATGCAGACAGTTTTCTGAATTCATGAAAATTGAGTTTGAAATGTCAATGATTGGAGAGCTAACGTTTTTTCTGGGTCTACAGGTGACACAAGGAAGGAAAGAAACATTCATTTCTCAATCCAAATATGCCAAGGTGGTTTTTAAAAGGTTTGGAATAGAAAATTCCAAGGAGATGAAGACTCCAGTTGCTACCCGAATGAAACTGTCCAAAGATGAGGATGGCAAGGTAGTTAATATCACATAAAACAAGCAAATTATTGGAAGTTTGTTGTACTTGACCGTAACAAGGCCTGACATTGTATTCGCCACATGCCAAGTAGTGAGATATCAGAGTAATCCCAAGGAAAGCCACATGCTTGCAGTAAAAAGAATACTTCAGTATATCAAGGGCATGATGGACTTTGGCTTGATATATAATGACAAATCTCAGACAGAGTTATTGGGATATACTGATGCAGAGTGGGCCGGTTCAGCAGATGATAGGAAATCAATGTCAGGAGGTGAGCACCGCAGAGGTCGAGTATATTGTGGCTGAGTATATTGTGGCCACTCAAGCATACACACAACTATTATGGATGGAGTAGTAGATTAAAGATATGGGAGTTGAAGTGAAGTCTCCAATCGGAATCCAGTATGATAACTCAAGTGTTATCAATATTAGCAAAAATCCATATCATCACTCTAGGACAAAGCACATTGAGATAAAATATCATTTCATCAAGGAGAAGGTGGAGCAAGGGATTGTGAATTTTGAGTATGTTCCTATAGAGCTACAATTTGCAGATATTCTGACAAAGGCCTTACCCAAAGAAGCTTTTGAGAGACATCGGCTGGCTCTAGGAGTCCATTCGACTCCCCACACTTGAAAAGGTGTGGATGTGGACCCCCTCTCTCCGAGGTATGATGTGTTTTTCCCTAATGTTTTGATATGTGTTCTCTACTTTTTTATAGACTACAAAAGAGTGTCCTTTGGGTTCGTTGACAAAGGGGGGGGGAAATAGTGATTGTTCAAGGGGGAGACAGTGTGGCTATTTGAGAAATCATGAAAGATACGGGGAGAAGGTGACAGGTGGAGCATCCAGATAGGGGGAGTTGAATGTGCTTAGCCAGATCTTAGCTTGGACAACATAGGCAATAGTGCTAAAGAGGATTTTCAGCTGACAAGAGTTAAAGTTGTGAGAAGACAGGGAACGTATCAAATCTGACGATGCTAGAAGTGATCGATCAAAGAATAGATTATCACGACATATGAGGATCATGATACAAGAAGAACAGTGGTGTTGGAATGCAGTAAGAATATTTCCAACAATTGGCATCAGTTTGGTATCAACAATGGGTGTCAGAGTTGAAGTGATTCATTGATGAACTTTTTATTTACTCTTGTTTCTCATGCTGAGCATTACTCATGTGGACTTAGAGTATGTGTTCAGTAAATCCTTGATCGCTATCAGAATCACAATAGGTGAATTGTGACTGAAGAATTAACGATGTATCTTTTTATGGAAGAGTTTTCATCAAACCCAAAGGGGGATATTATTGGGCAAAAATCCCTCAAGGTATCATTGAAGCATTTTTGTGGTTATTATGTTTGTTGACAAAGTGGGCCGAAGGTGTTATGTTTTTTGACAAAGCAAACCATGACATAAAAATTTGTTGACAAAGGGGATTTCATGGTGTCATGTCGATTTCAATGGTTGTGGTTGATGATCCATGTTTGATTCACGAATTTTGACAAAGAAATGGATGATCTAGAGGCAGTACAAAAAACAGCAGATACAAGGTGGCGCTGTTTTCCAGTGTTTTCCAATTTTTTGGGCCTGAAAATTGAAAAATGGAGAAAAGTGGTTTTGGAAAAGGTACTTACACGCCGTTTTCTTGAAAGAGAGGAAACTTTCATGCCATATTTTTTTCAAGATCAGAACATAAAAATATTGAAAAGGGATAAGGGGCACCCAAGTTCTAGGGTTGGTCGCGCAAGTGACTTGCGTGGCAGAGACTTGCGCGCCAAAACTTGCACGCTGAAATGAGACTTTCATGCCATCACATAGGGTGTCCAAATGCCTATAAATAGAGGTCGGCCCCTCATCATTCGGGACAAGTTCAACACTTAGAGAAAATCGTAGCTCCCGTCATGCAGGTGTGGTGGTCGCGCAAGTGGTGGTGTGGTCGCACAAGTAGAAGTTGTGTGTCAGTTGATTATTGCACATCTAGAGTGGTTTGGGTGAGAAAGGAAGGGATTCGCACAAGTTTTGAGTTGAAGAAGGGGGTGTCACTCAATTGTTTTGGTGACACTTTCATGCCAGGTTTTGAAGAAGAACAATAGTTGGTGGTTACGCGCCAATATTGGTTTGGGCGTAAAAGGGTGCCAGTCATGTACGTTTGGAGTTGCAGAAGTTAGTGTCGTGCAAACGGTTGAGGTGAACTTGCACGCCAGTTTTAACTTGCACGCCGAGACTTGCGCGCAGGCTTGAAGAAGGGCGCCAGGTATGGTTGAAGCACGACAGTGATTTAGGGCTGTGTGAAAAACTGGAAGATTTCCCGATACCTTCGGTGCAAAGTGAGATTCATCTACGGGTGAAAGTTTGACTTCAACAGAACATCTACATACAACAGAGGATGTATTCATTAGTGATAATGAAGAGACCTATAGTTCTATAAACTGTGAGTGGATCCATTCCAGAGCAGTGAGCAAAGAAAGAGGAAGAAGGTGATCCTCTCCACTGAAAATGAGCCAGAGAGAGAGAAACAGGGAGTGACCCTTGGGAAAGCAGTGAGCTAACCCTAAACCTTGTAAAGACAGTGATCCTAGGAATAGAAGTGATCTATCCTGAACCTTGTAAGCAGCAGTGCACTTTTAGTGGATTTGGTACATCGGCACATTGCTGGTGTATGCTCCTTGGACATAGCCCAGTGAGGGTGAACCAAGTAAAAATCGTTGTGTCTTGTTCATGCTTTACTTTCTGTTTATATTGTGCACCGGGAAAGAGAGAGAAGAGTGTTTTTCTTAACAACAAAACAAGATCATAACGGGATTTAATTTGAAATTTTTCATACCCTGATTCACCCTCCTCTCAAGGTAATCATCCTTGTGGACCTAACAACTTCACTTCCTGAATCTACAAATTTCATTTCAAAATACTTTCATACAGATGGTGACTTCTCATAATTTCCAAAACCAAACTCAGATGGTGATCATGCTCACACTCAGATTTCGAATAAACCAAAATATCATCCATGAGAACTACCACAAAAGTGTCTAGATATTGATGGAATATTCAATTCATCAAAGCCATAAAAATTTCATGAGCATTAGTCAGAGAAAAAGGCATCACAAGATATTCATAATGTCCATAACTGCTCCTGAAGGCCATCTTCAGTATATCAGACTCTCGAAATCTGAGCTGATGATAACCCGATATAAGATCAAACTTAAAGAACTACTTTTTCCCATTTAACTGATCAAACAAATCATCCACACTAGGTAAAGTATATTTGTTCTTAACTGTTACTCAGTTCAAATTTCGATAGTCTATACATAACTAAAGTGAACCATCCACTTTATTGGAAAATATCATTGGGGATTCCCATGGAGTGACACTAGTATGATAAAAACCTTTTTCTAATAGGATTTCAAACTAAATATTGAGCTCTTTCATCTCTACTAGTACCATACGATTAGAAGGTATCAATATCGGCTACACACCCCGAATCAAGACAATCATAAACTCTACCTCTCTCTTCTGGAGAAAGACCGGATAAATCATTTGAGAAAATGTCAGGAAAGTCTCGAACACTAATAGGAAGATCATCAATAGATGAAACTTCATCAGGCTCAAAGGTAATAGTAACCAACAAACTTCTGAGATCTGCATGAGAAGGTCCTACACAACCAGACCTCAGGTCCCACTATCCCAGAAACACATGATAGTTCCCATCGGTAGTAAGGAAAAAAACACACTGATGATAATAATAAACCTCATATCTATTAGGGACAAGCTAATTCATACTAATTATGACATCAAAAAGACCAAGATCAAGAACAAGAAAATCATATACCGACTCTATATCGGCTATCCTTCATGGACAAGGACACTAAAACCCCTTCTTTTTCCTCTTTCCAAGAGGTGTTGATAACTCTATTGTAAAGGGTATAAGTTCCTTTGGAAGTTTTAGCACATCAACAAATCATGAAGATATAAAAGAGTGGGAGGAACCAATACCAAATAAAGAAATTTCTACTGAATATTAAATAAGAAGTATACCTCTCACTGTTGTTGGACCTGCATCAACTTCTATTGGAAACTTGTTTACTACGTATAAATTCTTCACTCCTGCGGCATGTGGCTAGAGCCCTATAGTTTTTGAATATTCTGATAGCATCATAGTATCCATTGGATCCAACGAACCCTAGCCATAACGAGACATAGTCATAGCCTGAAAGAAATGATATAGATGACCACCATGTCCATAGCTATTTAATGTCTTCGTAGGCATAGAACAAGAACATCTATTGTGCCCTCTGTTGATGCACTGATCTAAATTTAGAGTCACACTTCAAGCTATAACGGATATTGTAGATGAGGTTTGCTAATGAGACCCACCTTAAACACTTCTGCAATGGTCATACCACTTCATCTTCTTCCCATGCATGCTACTAAAGCTATCACCAGTTGGAAGAGAAGAGGTGGTAACACCAACCTTTCCTACCATATTCATCTCTACCATCATTTATCTGTCTATTATCTTCGCATAGGTATAATGTTTCAGCACAAACACTTATGATCTAACATCTGGTCACAAACCCTATAGGTATTTCTGAGCCTTTAGATGGTCATTCTTTAATATGTCTTGAGAAAAATGGACAAGATCGTCAAATTGGTTGGTGTAGGCTGACACTGAATGCTCTACCTATTAAAACAATAGGAACTCCAGAGACTTTTCCAACATCAGTGACTCTAGAAAAAACTACTAAAAGAAAATTTTTTTGAAACCCTTCTAATCCAAGCCCACATGTTTGTCTTCCTGAACCATAGAATCTCGCCAATGCTTGTCGGAACCCTTGAGGCTAAATGTTGCACACTTTACCCTGATATTCTTAGGTGTCTCTAGGAAGTCAAATATTTTATCGATCTTATACAACCAATCCTCCACATCTTTAGGTTCAATAGTTCCCTTAAAAGATGATGGCTTCTCATGAAATAACTCCCGTGATCGATCTCTCTCTCCTCCAACTCCTAGATGTACCTCAAAAAGTCTGTTCTAAACTCATGGAACATTTTGATTGATAGAATGGACTGCTCGTATGATTGTCTCAATGAGATTATGATCTATAGGTGGATTTCCTTGAGGATCTCCAGCTTCAACCTCCTGGGGAACTCATGGAAGATGTCTCGAAGGCATAATATTGCACACTGAAACATAAGAATGATCAGACAACAGAACAAATATCAGTCCAAACTAGAAAACCCATAAGAAAAATTTGAGATTTTTAAAACAAAAACCAACACTAGAGATACACATCCCAATGTCCCATGGTAAATTAAGTCTCGTTAAAACAAGATCTGGTGGGGCACTCATCACAACATACCACTCAAGTCTTAACAATCCTATCTCCAATCTAATAGATGTCCCAAGACATGGAATCATAAGGATAGACCTCCCTTTTATTCCAAACTATAATGAAATTAATTGGTTTTCCCTCAAACCTGGCACTCCACCCAATTTTTCACATACCTGAAGGGCACTCCCGATCCCCATGGGTTGGCAAAAAGCACCCAGGCATCGAACAAAAAAAAATGAGGGAACAATTTCATCCAACCTAAACAACCATAAGGCATACATATATATAGAAAGAAAGAAAAATTGGAATAATAACAGATATATATGCTATAAATGTAAGAAAATAGCGGAAATAGGACAACAGTAAGAGAAGCAAAAACTCCAAAAAAAGATAAGTCCAACTACAAGGGACCCAAACCAAACTGCTAATCTAAACAATGGAATGGAAGAACTTCCACCATCTCACCACAATCCACCCAACCAGCTGATATGAACCTCATCCCCTCATTGTGGTGCCTTACCTTTCCCTACACTAGAAGACAAACAAAGGTCTACACACCACCAAATAAATGCATAGGGTGTGAGTTAAACAGCTTAGTAGGATCCCACCCAGGTGTTCCATAACAAGTCTCTGTAGAACAAATCTTGTATTCTAATTTTAAAATAAAACATGTAATGATAAGAAGTAAATAAGTTTTATAGAAAAAATGGTGAACATTTTACTTTTTTCACATAGTTCTAAACAAAAGCAGGTATAAAAGTTTCAAAGAATATTTTTCATAACATTTTCCACAAGAAAAAACATGCATATCAAGGCTAACTCGAAAATCTAAGTGATAAAAAATAGAAGAAAAGGTATCACAACACTAAGGAATACTAAAAGACTAGGCCAAATACTACTCATACCACAATAATCAAGTTCACAAATCTGGTCCTAGAACAATGGGCCTAGGAATCATAGAAATAGCCCATGAGTAAACCCCCAAAATGTCAATATCAGTTCCCCAGAACAGCAGGCCTAGGAAATAGAGTAAATCCCCAAGACAAACCTCCTTGATAATCACAAAACAATGGATGATGGCCTCAAGATAAACCTTCCACCCAAGTACCCAAGGTAACCCATGTGATCAATTTCACAAACCAATTTCAATGATTTTAAAACCATTCAAAACCATTTAAAAATTCATTTATCAAAATCCAGGTAAAACCCATTTCTCTTTCAATACCCTTTTTCAACACACGCAAACAATCATTTCAATTTAGAAAATCAATTTTATAAATCAATAGCAATCAAGATAATTATCATAGGCTAGAGACAAAACCACCTACCTCAAAGATCAGGTCGCACATACCCACAATGGAATATGATATCAACGAAACCCAGCAACACCAATGAAGGCCCTAAAATCAAAATCGCACATTAAAGGATCGATTAAATTTAAAAGACATGGGTTCAGTGGATAGAAGAAAACCCACGTACCAAAAGAACGAATGTCTACCACACCACAACTATCCAAGGAACGACGTTTAAAAAAAGATCTCATAATGGATCTAGATGAAGACAACAAGAATCATCCAAATTATATCATTAGATCTTATAATGCAAGTCTAGGGAACTATCATGATCAATCGCAACAAAGAATCGAAAAGAACACTTACCCGAAGAGATGCACCACAATTGAAATGAAGATATAAAGTCGATCGGATCGATTCGTAAGGAAGGGCGCCTATTAAAATAACCTAGGAGAATCTTAGGGTTGATAGAAACATATTATAGAAATAAAGGGCCAAGATAAACTTCCAAACGTGTGAATTTAACCTGAGCATGGTCTAGGTCACAATGTGCACCCCTTAGTCATGTTGTGTAGGCCACGCAGGATAAGTTTTGCTAAAAACCCATCACCTCATATGAAAAATCTGATATTTACACCCTACATGATGTGTACCTTAGGTACACAATGTGTACCTATTCACAACAGCCAGCACATGACATGTACCTTAGTTACACAGCGTGTACCTACTCTACAGCTTGCAGGAAGTCTAGAAAACCACTCCTAAGGACTTTGAACCAAAATAAAACTTATAAAAAGAGAAAAATGTACCCAATTAAGGTAATGGGATGTTACAAATGATTATGGAAATCCAACATCAAAGGAGGAGGAGCAAGAACTACCCCTTTATAAGGTGCTATGGATAGCTCTCCCATCATGAGGCCTTTTCCTGGGGGATTCATGAGGGCTAGAGCCTAGGGAAATAAAACCAGTGTAGTCTAGGCCCAAATCAGACAATATCATGATAGTTGGTTTGGATGGGACTTGAAAAATGGTATCAGAGCTAGTTTCCATTTGATGTTCCAGTGATAATGTTGGGCCCTTCTAGGGGTGATTATAGTAATCATGCATCAAAGGAGGAGGAGCAAGAATCACCCATTTATAAGAAGGTGTGGATACCTCTCCCATCATGGGGAATTTTCATGGGGTATGCCTAAGGGCTAGAGTCTAGGGAAAGAAAAGCCATGTGGGCTAGGCCTAAAGTGTACAATATCATGATCGTGGGCTATACTGGGTTGTGACATGGATTAATCTTAATTTTTCCTCCTATTAGGTTTACATCTTTCATACATTTACCTGAGTTAATGACTAGGTTAGGAACTTTTGGGAGAAACCTATGTACAAGCACCACACATTTGTAGGATCGAAATAATGATGTAGATGCTCAATATACAAGAGGGGCTGAATTGTATACTTTAAAATTTTCCTTATACAAGGAAAAAACTAAGTTTAAAAAAGTTAAACTAAGAAAATTCACAACACCTCTAATAACCAACTGGAGAATTATAACCAAAGTTTACAATATGAGATTCTACCTTAAAGCATATAGAATCTAAACTAATCAAATTACAAGTGTAAGGAAATATAAGAAGGTTATACTTCCCTTATAATACAAAAGTGCAGCAGAAAAACAAGTAGTAAAACTACAAGTAACAAAAAATAAGTCTTTTAACCCAAAGAGAAGGGTATCCAACAACCTTGGATAATGGTCCCTTGATTTATACTTTCAAGCAAGTCTGTATTACCTACACCAGGGTAAGGCCTTGATACGAAGATCAGAATCTCTGTTTTTCTATCCCCGCAAGCCCTCAACTTCAAGGTAGTTGGAACCTCTGTCTTCCTCATCAAGGAAGACCTCGAACTTCAAGGTAGTCGGCACCTCTGTCTTCCTATCCCCGGAAGTCCTCAAATGTAATCACCAAAATTCGGAGTCGCACGAAGCAATCTGAATGATCAGTTCAGTATGCATAAGGCATTAAAATATTATCTCTCTAGAAATCACCTTAACAGTGTGTGGTCTCTAGATCGATCAACTTTTTGTTGAGCTCTTTCAAATGAGCTCCTATTTATAGGTAAATTTCCAACGGTCGGCTCCCTCCTCCAACGGTTATATTTTCCATGAAATTCAGAGGGACCTGTACACGTGTAACTCAACCAATGGTTAATTAGAAACAGAATAGACGACATCGTTTAATAATAAATCATGTATAACTGAATGCATGACATCGTTTTGAAATGGAGCATATGTAAGCAAAAGCCATACAAAATTTCGGAGTGTAAGAAAATTAAAAGTTTGGAGTCTAACCAAAATGAAATTTGAATTCTATAATAAAAAGATGTTCAGATTCTGTTTTATAGGAATTCAGAGTCTAGTTTTACCAGAGTTTAGAATCTGAACATACAGAGTTTGAAGTCAAACTAGTAAAAGTTTGGATTCAAACTTCATAAGAGTTCAGAGTTGAACTCATGAAAGTTCAGAGTCGAAGTTCATAAGAGTTCGGAGTCGAAATCATGAAAGTTCGGAGTCGAACTTCATAATAGTTCGGAGTCGAAATCATGAATGTTCGGAGTCGAACTTCATGAGAGTTCGGAGTCAAACTTCATAAGAGTTCGAAGTCAAACTCATAAGAGTTCAGAGTCAAACTTCATAAGAGTTCAGAGTCGAACTCATGAAGATTCAGAGTCGAACTTCATAAGATTTTGGAGTCGAACTCATGAAAGTTCAGATTCAAACTTCATAAGTGTTCGGAGTCGAACTCATGAAAGTTCGGAGTCGAACTTCATAAGAGTTCGGAGTCGAACTTCATAAGAGTTCGGAGTCGAACTTCATAAAAGTTTGGAGTCCAGAATTTGGATTGGAACTTCATTACAGTTCACATCCGGAATTCGGATCCTAAAAATAGAATGCTCCAAATCTTGACATTATATGACTTCTGGGATTTTGGGTATGAATCTAGTTTTTGTACTTAAGAAAAATATTGCTCTGTATAAGAAAATCTAGGTTAGGGTAAATTTCTTTAAAGAAGTAAATTTTCATTATGGAGGTAAAATTTATATTTTCTTAAGTATAAGGTGTTTGTGATTTTCAAAACAATAAGTAATGGAAAAGTCATAAGGAAACCCTTATTGACTCAATAATCTCCCCCTTTTTGGAAAGCACAAACATCCTTACGAAAAATAATATAAGGACTTTGAAAAATTTCATTAGACTTTGAAATTAAAACTTATCTCCATTTTTTCATGGATGAAAGTGAATACAACTAACTCCCCCTTAGGCATTGAAACTCTAAAGATTGTATTCTGAATTTCCAGAGTGGAGTTTTCATTATTTTAGGAATGAAAAACTTCGTAGTGAGAAACTCCCCCTTACTTTAAGGATATTTAAATTAGAAATTTTTTCTTTCTCCTCCTTAGGAGTAGTTATTTTTCCTTCTCCCCCTTTGTGATTTTCAAAATGAATTGAAGGGAATGGAAAAGAAAATATGGTACCTGAAACATTAGTATATGACAAGATACAACCAACCAAATAACATTTCATTAGAGTTGGGAAAAATTTTACAAAGAAAGACAACTACAACAAAAGATCGGAGAGGGTTTATCTGTCTTCCTTTTCCTTTGGAATCAGCTTCTTTAACAAAGTTTTGAGCTTCTTTAGGTCTCTTTGGTATTCCTCGACTTTCCTTTCCAAGGCTTTTTTCTTTTCTTCTTGAGCTTTCAAAGCCTCTTCCTGAGCCTCGATATCTTCTTTCTGCATCTTTAACAATTCATCTTGTTGTCCGAGTCTTTTCTCAAGCTCGATCCGGAGATTTCTATCACTTAAAAGATTTTGAGCCAAAGAATTAGCCATGTTACTTAGTTCCTTCACTTGTTGACTCCAAGAACTCTGCTCATCAATCAGCTCAGCTTGAAGATTTTTAATCTTTTTATCCTTGGTGTCAAAATCATTTTGAACTTCAGCCTGAAAATTTTCAAACTGCACTAAGTCTTCATCATCTCTTCTAGACCACTTTGTTACCTTACTGCAGGACTTTCTATGCACATCAAAATCGATAAGAAAACTTTTTTGTTCGACTTCAATCTTCACACACTTATCCATGACCATGGATAAGGAATCTGATTTCTGATTCATACTCTGTTGCAGCATCTGCCATTTGGAATCTATAGTTGGAAAAATCGGAATGGTGTCCACCAACTTCTTCAGAGATTCAACCAAAAAATCATTCCCATGAGATGATGATTTCGAATCAGATATATCTCTTCGAGATTGCTTTTCTTCAATTTGCATCATTTTCCTCTTATAAGAACCACCAACCTCCTTATTCCTGAAGACTTCTTTTGTTGAAGTATCCATGAGAGCTTGCTTCCCCTTATCAGACTTCAGAATTGGTTCCTCATTAGGAGATACTTCCTCAGATTTAGAAACTTGAAAAATCTGGTCTTCATCTGGTTTCTGTTTTTCTTGTCCTTCCTCAAGAAAATTCCACTCATAGGATTCTTCATCATCATATAAAACATTTTCTTCTTCTTGTTGTTGCTTATCATCATTCTTACTACCTTCCTCACCTTCCTTTCCTGGAGTAACTAACTTTGCGGATTCTGCCTTATCTTGATAATCCTCTACTTGCTTGATCAAGACATCTAAATATTTACTTCCCTCTTCTTCTTCTTCTTCTTCTTCTTCATCTTCAACCTCTTCCTATACTTCTTCAGCAGCTTCTTTTTCAGCTTCTTCAACTACTTCTTTACCCTTGGATTTTTCCGGAGTGACATAATTCTTAGATGGAGTTTCTGGTAAATAAGGTTCTGTAAGGAAAGTTTTCGGAACCAGAATCATCTCAGAATCTAACTCTGTAGCTCTCAGCAAATATTGCACCACTTCAGCTTCAGACACTTTCTTTTTCATTTTCTTTTCTTTTTCCTGCTTCTCTAACTCTTCCGCAGCTCTTTCTTTTAAGGCCTTAGCCTCTACAAGGTCCAATCTGAATTTTGGATCCCCTTCTTTCTTCTTCTTCTTATCTTCCCTCCACTTCGCAACAACTTCATCAGGATAAGTTATTTGTTTCTTCGGCTTGGGGGGAGCAGATTGAGTTTCCTTAGATTTAGTATTTTCTTCATCAGTAGCTACTTCCTTAAGATTTCTCTTCTTCCTTTTCTTTTTGGATGGTTCTGGAGTGTGTGTACCTTTCTAAAGTGCCTCAACTTCTTCCATAGAAAGAGAGTATAATTCTCCGGATTCACTAGAAAAACTCATCTTCATCCTCTTCAAAGTATCGTCACTTACTAGCATAAGCTTACAACTCCGTACTTTTGATTTGCATGCAACCTTGAAAGATTCTAAGCACCGAACTATCAGCTTAGATAGTAAGGCAGGGTACATAATTATCTGAGCTCTTAAGTGTCCTTACTTGATATTCTTGATTGTAATCAAAACATGCCTCATCAAGTTTATCTTCCTTATATTTACCAAGAAATCTAAGATATAAATATCACTTTTCTTCAAATTATCCTTGTCACCTCTTCTTGGAACCAGAAAGCCTTGCACCCAAAGCTGAATAATTCTATTGTTCGGAGTGAGACGAGCAATCTTAATTGTTGAAGCATCCTTAAGTCCAAGACACTCCAGTGCATTCTCCTTGTTTAAACTTCCTTTCTCATCCGGAAGTTTGTGTGAGAAGAACTTAGCTTCTCCTTCATAGGATAAACCAACCAAGCTCGCGGCCTTGGTGTAAGATAACTTGTAAGTCTTCCCATAAGACTTAAAAGAAAACCACTCTATGCCATCTTCCAACTGGAAGGAAACAAAATCATAGAACTCAATCAGCAAATCAATATAAACCGGATCCTGTTTATCTAACTTTGCTACGCAAACATCCTCTCATCCATTCAGTCTAATATTATTTGAATTAAGGGAATAAAACTTATAGAAATCCTGATGCACCAACCTTTCCCTGAAGATTAACCACTTTCATATTGGCTTTGAATTTGACATATCTTGATATGTTGCTTCAACAGACATTCAGAACAAAGAGATCTAAAGGATTTGGAATGGATTTGCAAAGATCAGAACCGGTCTTAAGAAGAGCACCAGGGCTTCGAGACGCAAAAGCTTTGAAAAACCGATGTGGGACGAGTCTTGGGGTCCCCTTTATATAGGTGATGGATGTGACCTTTGGTCTTCCAAAATCCATCTAACGGTTGAAAAACTTTTGATCTGATCTGACAGTTGAGAACACTCCCGTAAGGAAAACTTGACTCTGATCTTTTGAGGTTTTAAGGAAAACATCCGGATTTAAGGAAATCTATAATATGAATTTTTTAAAACTCAGGAAAATACCAGCAAGCAAAATATGATTACAAAACTTTAGGTAAGAAAATCACACCTTTCAGATTGGCTAGAAAGATTATTCGTAATTGGTAATATTCTTCTTGAAGAAATGAATTTAAAAGCAAACTCATTACAAAAGTTCCAGTATGAAAATATCGTTATGAAAATTCCAGTACGAAAATATCATTACGAAAGTTCCAGTTCGAAAATATCGTTACGAAAGATTTATATTACGATACTTGTTAGTATGAAAATATCCATTCCGAAATTTTTCATTCCGAGAATTTCAGTTCCAAAAATTTCTATTCTGGAAAGTTTGAAAAACTGACTATGTAAATTTTAGTTATAAAAAGTTTGAAAAACAGATTACAAAAATTTTAGTTACAAAAAGATTAAAAAACTGGTTACAAAAATTTTAGTTACACTAACAATCAAATGTACTCCCCCTATGAAAAGGAGTTTATTACTATTAGAAGAATTGTTCAATAAAGAAGTTAATGAAGAATGATTACCTTACGGTTATCATTCCTAACTTTTTTTTAATGTATTCAAATCTATCGGAGGGTAATGATTTTGTGAAAATATCAGTAATTTGATCTTGCATTCCGATAAACTGAAGAATGATATCTCCTTGAAGTGTGTGATCCCTAAGAAAGTGATGCCTAATGTCTTTGTGTTTTTCACGAGAGTGATGCACAGGGTTCTTAATTAGGGAAATGGCACTTGTGTTATCACACAAAATTTGAGTCTTAGTAAAACTCAGGCCATAATCTGTGAGTGTGTGTTGCATCCACAACACTTGCGTACAACAACTTCCAGCTGCTACATATTCAGCTTTAGCAGTGGAAAGTGCTACAGAATGTTGCTTCTTGCAGAACCAAGAAACTAATGAATCTCCTAAGAAATGAAAAGTTCCAGATGTACTCTTTCTATCCATTCTACATCCACCAAATTCAGAATCTGAAAAACTTTTTAGAATAAAATCATTTCCAGACGTATAAAATAATCCTAGATCCATGGTTCCCTTTAGGTAGCGAAAAAATTATTTTTACCGCCTTTAAGTGAGATTCCTTAGGATTGGATTGATATCTTGCACATAAGCATACTGAGAACATTAAGTCTGGTTGACTAGCTATTAAGTAAAGTAGACTTCCTATCATACCTCTAAAAGATGTTTGATCTACTGGTTTCCTAGCTTCATCAAGATCTAAGGAGTTTAAGGTACCGATGGGAGTACTTATACTCTTAGTGTTGTCAAAACCATACTTTTTGAGAAGATATTTAATATACTTATGTTGAGATATATAGGTTCCTTCTGGTCTTTGAGAAATTTGAAAACCAAGGAAAAAAGTTAACTCACCCATCATACTCATTTCAAATACAGATTTCATTAGACTTGCAAAATAATCAGTTAAAGATTGCTAAGTTGAACCAAATATGATGTCATCAACATAAATTTGAAAAATCAAAACATTTTTCTTATCTTTCTTTATAAAAAGGGTTGGATCTTCATTTCCCTTAACATAGTTATTTTGAAGCAAAAATCTTGTGAGTCTATCATACCAGGCTCGTGGGGCTTGTTTAAGGCCATACAAAGTTTTGGTAAGTCGAAAAACATGAATAGGATGTTTTGTATCTTCAAATCCAGGAGGTTATTCAACAAAAACATCCTCTTGAACATAACCGTTAAGAAAATCACTTTTCACATCCATTTGAAAAAGTTTAAAATTGAAGAATGCTGCAAAAGGCAAGTAAAATATGAATAGATTCAAGTCTAGGTACTGGAGCATAGGTTTCTTCATAGTCTATTCCCTCTTGCTGATTATAGCCTTTAGCAACTAGTCTAGATTTATTTCTTACTATGACTCCATTTTCATCACATTTGTTTTTGAAGACCCATTTTACTCCAATAACAAAATTTTCCTTAGGTCTTTCAACTAAGGTCCAGACTTTATTCCTTTCAAATTCAATTAGTTCATCATGCATGGCTTTGATCCAATCATCATCACCTAAATCTTCTTCAGTGCTTTTTGGTTCTAATTGGGAAAGAAATGATAGATGTTCTACTTCATTTCTCAAGGAACTTCTAGTCCTTACAAGTTGATTTACATCACCAATGATGATATCACTGGGATGATTCTTAAGAAACACCTAATTTGGGTTTTGTAAAACCTGTTCATCAACATAGGGTTGAAAGTCTTATGGGGTAAATGTTTCAGAAGTATATTCTTGAACATTTTCCTTATCAGAAGGATATTCTATAAATGGTTGAAAATCATTTTTTGAAAACACATCCGAGGATGTAGGTTGGGATGGTTTAAAAACAAAAGGATCAGACTCATCAAATTTTACATGCATTGTTTCTTCAACAGTACAAGTATTTTTATTGAAAACATTGTATGCCTTAGAAGTTGTGGAGTAGCCTAAGAAAATTCCTTCATCAGATTTTGGTGCGAATTTATGTAAATTATCTTTAGTATTCATAATGAATACTTTTCAACCAAAAACCTTGAAGTAGGAAAGTCTTGGTTTTCTACCATTCCATAACTCATAAGAAGTTTTATTAATAAAAGGTCTAATAAAAACTCGATTTATAGTATAACAAGAAGTACTTACAGCTTCAGCCCAGAAATGTATAGCTATAGAATATTCACTCAACATGGTTCTAGTTATCTATTGAATAATTCTATTTCTTCTTTTAACTACACCATTTTGTTGAGGAGTTCTAGGTGCTGAAAAATTGTGAGTAATACCTTTTCTACTACAAAAAGTTTCAAAATCATAATTTTGAAATTCTCCTCCATGATCACTATGAATAGTTTTCAGTGGAATATTTTTCTCATTTTTAACTTGTTCTCTAAAACTTTTGAAATAAGAAAAATCTTCAAACTTATTTGTTAGAAAATAGACCCAAGTAAATGTGGTGTAATCATCAACTAGAACAAACACATAATATTTTCCTCCAATACTTTCAGTTTGTGTTGGACCAAAAAGATCCATGTGCACTAACTGTATTGCATCAGTTGTTGAGACTTCACTGATTGATTTAAAACTAGATTTATGTTGCATTCCATATTGACAAGGATCACAAACTTTAGAAGAATCAAATCTAAGCTCCGGTAGATCCTTAACTAGTTTCTTCTTAGAAAGTTTACATAAGTTTCTAAGGTTACAGTGACCTAGTATTCTATGCCATAAATAGGAATGATCTTCCATTTCACTTAGGCATGGTAGGTCTTGTCTCCTGAGGTCTTCTAAGTTCAAAGTGTAAAACTTTTCTTGCCTATTGGTTGAGAGAATAAATTCTTCCTTGGAAATGTAAACTAAGCATTTATCATTCCAAAAATTCACAAGGTACCCTTCATCACATAACTAACTTATACTAATGAGTTTGTGCTTAAGACCCTTAACAAATAAAACATTTGAAATCAAAGTTTTACCAAGAAGAACAATATTACCTATACCAACAATTTCTCCCTGAGCATTATCTCCGAAAGTTACCTTTCCTCCTTTCATTTTGAAAATATTTTCAAAATAGCTTTTGTTAATAGTCATGTGCCGGGAACACCCACTATCCATATACCATGTATTGTTTTTGGTACTTCCTTTATCTTCCTGAAAATAAGAAAAGAATTAGACTTTCAGAATCCAAACTTGTTTGGATCCGAGATTTCCATATAACAAAATTTTAGGCACCCACGCTTTCTTAGAAAAATAGGATTTATGAAAACCTAGAGATTGGGTTTTATTTAAATAACAATTCTTTGCCCAGTGACCACCACATTTACACTTGGTACAAAATGGGGCACTTTGTGGAACAAAGTAGTTGTTACTAAAAGTTGGTTTTGCATGGGTATAACCAAATCCGGATTTATTTCTTAAAGGTCATATTTGTGAATACATTTTATCAAAATTTTCTTTACCATGGGTAAAGTTTGATAAACACTTCTTTAAGGAAAAAATTTCGAACTTGAGTTTTATAACCAAGTTTTTATCTTCAAAATCATTAGATTTAGAACTAGAGTTAGGATCGAAAAAACTTTTCTTATAAATTACTTATTTTAACTCTTTAGAAAGTTTTTTCTTCTCAGAACTTACTTCCTTAAGATTTTTTAAAATATTTATAAAATCAGCATTTTTCTTATCAAGATATTTAGAGAGATCTGATATTTCTTTCATAAGAATAGTATTCCTAGAGTTTTCCTTATCAAGTTTTTTATTGAGTTTGGTGTTTTCAATCTCAAGAAGTTCCGCAAACCTGGAAACTTCTTCATTGGTAGGTGAAGTATTTTCTTCATCAGAATAGGATTCCTCATCTGAAGAGTTATAATACTTACTATCATTAGAATTTAAAGATACATTGGTCAATGATTCATCATTTCATACCTTAGCCATAAATCAATGATTGTTAATAGGTAATCTGGATATAAGACCAAGATTCTTCTGTCCTGATGATTCATAATCAGAAGATTCATCTGAAGAGTCACCACCACTGGCACTCCAGGTGTCATTTGCTTTCAGAACATTCTTAGTTTTGGTTTTGTAATACTTCTTTCTCTTCCTTTCAGAATGCCTTTCTTTCCTTTCTTTCTTTTTGAGCAAAGGACAATCTGGTCTAATATGTCCAGCTCTCTTTCATTCATAACAAGTAACTTCTCCATCTTTCCCATCTTTCCTTTCCTTTTTCTTATACTTGGATTGGAAATTTCTCTGGCCAGCTATCTTGTTTATCCTTCGAGCAAGATTTACTAATTCATTCTCTGAGACTTCACTCTCACTAGATTCTGATTGAATAACCACCTTCTAAGACTTGGATCTAGTTACTCTCTCAGGAGTCTTAGTTTTCATATGATTTGATGTTGTTGTAAAAGAAACAGTACCATTTCCATTCTTCTTCTTGATGTTATCAGCATCTCTCTTCATTCTTGTCTCATGTTGGAGAAGAGTTCCAAATAGTTCATCAAGAGAAATTTTAGTGACCTTCCTGTTCTCATCAATTGCTGTTCTCTTTGATTCCCACTCATTAGGCATAATATCAATTATCTTATCCATAAGGGATTCATCATCTAACCCTTTTTCTCCCATAGACTGTAAGCTGTTCACTATAGTCATAAATCTATGTTGAACTTTACAAATTGGTTCTCCATACGGAAAATTGAATCCATGGTATTCAGCTCTAAGCATAGCTCTCCTAATTTCAATAACTTTAGAAGTGCCAAAGTGTGTAACCTCTAACTTCTTCCAGATACAATTAGCTGCTTCATAAGAAGAAAGTTTGCTATATATATTTCTAGTCATTGAACATAGTAAAGTATTGTGTACCTTATAATTGAGTTGATACTCTTTCGTTTCCTGGTTAGTGAAAGTTCTAACTTTTTTATAAGGAATTTTATAATCACCAGTAAGCATGAAGAAATTATCCACTCCAGTATTGATAAAAAAAGACTTCATTCGATCTCTCCAGTACTCATAGTCATTACCATCAAAGATTGGTGGTCTTGTAGGATTTAGATTTTCGATAGAACCAACATTGATTCCTACCATTCTTAATAAAAAACTTTGGCAACCAGACTTGTTAGTAGGAAAATTTCATAACCATGAAGTTTGGAATGATAATTCGGAATGATAATTCGAAATGAAAAAGTTCGTAATGACAATACGGAATGAATAAAAACTTTCTAAGAAAGGATGAAGAACAATGAAAAAGTGAGCAAGAAAAACTTATATGTGAGTATAAGTATTTCAGAAACCTGCTTTGATACCAATTGTAGGATCAAAATAATGATGTAGATGCTCAATATAAAAGAGGGGGTGAATTTTATACTTTAAAAATTTCCTTATACAAGGAAAAAACTAAGTTTAACAAAGATAAACTAAGAAAATTCACAACACCTCTAATCACCAACTGGAGAATTAGAACCAAAGTTTACAATATGGGATTCTACCTTAAAGCGTATAGAATATAAACTAATCAGAGTACAAGTGTAAGGAAATATAAGAAGGTTATACTTCCCTTAAAATACAAAAGTACAGTGGAAAAACAAGTAGTAAAACTACAAGTAACAAGATATAAGTCTTTTAACCCAAAGAGAAGGGTATCCAACAATCTTGGATAAAGGTCCCTTGATTTATACTTTCAAGCAAGTCTATCTTACCTACACCAGGGTAATCCCTCGATATGAAGATCGGAATCTCTATCTTGCTATCCCCGCAAGCCCTCAACTTTAAGGTAGTTGGAACCGCTGTCTTCTTCAGCAAGGAAGCCCTCGAACTTCAAGGTAGTCGGCACCTCTGTCTTCCTATCCTCGGAAGTCCTTGAATTTAATCACCAACATTTTGAGTCGCTTGAAGCAATCTGAATGAGCAGTTCAGTACGCACAAGGCATGAAAATATTCTCTCTCTAGAAATCACCTTAACTGTGTGTGGTCTCTAGATTGGTCAACTTGTTGTTGAGCTCTTTAAAATGAGCTCCTATTTATAGGCAAATTTCCAACGGTCGGCTCCCTCCTCCAACGTTCATATTTTCCATGAAATTCGGAGGGACTTGTACATGTGTAACTCAACCAATGGTTAATTAGAAACAGAATGGATGACATTGTTTAATAATAAATCATGTATAACTAAATGCATGACATAGTTTTGAAATGGAGCATATGTAAGCAAAATCCATACAAAATTTCAGAGTGTAAGAAAATTAAAAGTTCGGAGTCTAACCAAAATGAAATTCTGAGTCTATAATAAAAAGATGTTCGGATTCTGTTTTATAGGAATTCAGAGTCTGGTTTTACCAAAGTTCAGAATCTGAACATACAGAATTTGAAGTCGAACTAGTAAAAGTTCGGATTCGAACTTCATAAGATTTTGGAGTCGAACTCATGAAATTTCGGAGTCAAACTTCATAATAGTTCGGAGTCGAACTCATGAATGTTTAGAGTCGAACTTCAAAGGAGTTCGGAGTCGAACTCATGAATGTTCGAAGTCGAACTTCATAAGAGTTCGGAGTCGAACTCATGAAAGTTCGGAGTCGAACTTCATAAGAGTTCAGAGTCAAACTTCATAAGAGTTCGGAGTCGAACTCATAAGAGTTCTGAGTCGAACTTCATAAGAGTTTGGAGTCGAACTCGTGAAGGTTCGGAGTCGAACTCCATAAGAGTTCAGAATCGAACTCATGAAATTTTGGAGTCGAACTTCATAAGAGTTCGGAGTCGAACTCATGAAAGTTCGGATTCGAACTTCATAAGAGTTCAGAGTCGAACTTCATAAGAGTTCGGAGTCGAACTTCATAAAAGTTCGGAGTCTAGAATTTGGATTGGAACTTCATTACAGTTCACATCCAGAATTTAGATCCTAAAAACAGAATGCTCCAAATCTTGACATTATATGACTTCTGGGATTTTGGGTATGAATCCGGTTTTTGTACTTAAGAAAAATATTTCTATGTATAAGAAAATCTAGGTTAGGTTAAATTTCCTTAAAGAAGTAAATTTTCCTTATGGAGGTAAAATTTATATTTTTATAAGTATAAGGTGTTTGTGATTTTCAAAACAAGAAGGAATAGAAAAGTCATAAGGAAAACCTTATTGACTCAACAACATTTACATTAATTCAAGATTCTCCATTTAGATTTCATTATTTTCATCAAGTCGGTATATTTCCCTTGGTTTCTTCATTTACCTTGACAATATATTTTCTTATCATTTCCATCATCACTTTGGGATGATATATTCCTCTTAGTTATAATGTTAGGTAATTCTCCTATGTTTAATCCCTAACTTCTCCTTTCAACACCTCTAGTTGATATACTCCTCTGGGATCCAAAATATGCACATCATCCAAACTGTAATCCCCACAACATATCATTATCTGATGTACTTAATAGATTAGGTATCTCATGGAAACTCATGCTCAATCCTCACTTTATCACATATTGCCTCCTAATTTTATATCATAGGAATATCTTTAGGGTAGCCTCAGTTCATAATCCTATTTAAAACCTAATAATACACTCTCATTCAATATAACTAATCTTTTATTATCTCTTATTTATCACACTAATCATGATTCATGTGGGCTTATAGGAATGTGATGATCATGCCATTATCATTATAAAAGTGACTCCATTGTGGGTCTCCTTTTTAAGTTCATTCCATGATCATATAACTAAACTATGTGGTCCCTAATTCCTATTCATAGTAGGATACATAGGATTCCTATTTTAGGTATGAAATAAATTTCATTTAGACCTTATACATTCATTCGAACTATATGGTTATTTATTCTTATTCTTACATGATACATATGATGCTATTTTGAGGTTTAATACCAACTATAAAACTCCAACAACCTCCTTACATGGATATGGTCTCCTGATATCCCTATTAGTAATATTTAAATAAAATAATTAAGAACAAATAATATAAATATAGAAAGCCACTAATAGATTGTGGTGTTCTCATATATATTCATTTCAATCATATTTTTGTCTAAGGGGTAACCAATATAACACTAGGATATGTGAAGGGTTATTTAATAACTATTAAAATTATAAGAGAGTCCCAGAGTAGGAAATAACCCCCAAAATTTTTTTTGCAAGAACAACCTCCCATAATCTTGACCAATGAATTTTCTATGGCATCATTGATAACATCCCAATGATCACATGGATTTGGAAATCAGGTTCGTATTGACTCAAAATGATTATGATCATGATATACATTAGAGAAAATTATATCATATATATTTATATTTAGTTGATTGTTGACTAATAAAATATAATATTTTGAAAAACATTGACCCCCTTGGATCTGTTGAAATAACTCATTATTATATGGTAATGAGTAATTTATTTTTAATATGATATTTTTTATCTCTCTATAACCAATACAAAACCTATTGACCCATTATTACTCTTCAAAAATAATACAAGTAATATTAAATGTAAGATACCTTGTCTAATAAATCCTTTATGAAAAAAACACTTTTGTCTTTTATATAGTCATAAAAATTCCATTTGATACATATGGTATAGTGGCTTGGATATGAGTTTTACATCAGAAATGATGTCATTATAGTATTATACATACCTTTTAGAGTGAATCAATGAAAATACTTGTCAAAGATATCAAATTAATATTATATGATGGGTAGGTATTATACCCTCAGATCATCCTTACCCTATATAGTTTTTACATAACATATTTCCTCACTAAGTATGTTTTTATGTTAATCTACATAGGGTGGTTCTTGACTTGATTCTAGTAAATGCATTTCCCTTATAAAATACATTACATAATAATTGACTGATAAATAGTTACTAATTTATTTATATAGTGAATTTGATATTGATAATTTTAGGTCAAATCTATCCACAATATTACACTAAATTCAGTCATGGTTATGACACCTATATTTTAAACTGGTGAAGAACCAAGAAATTTAATCCAAAAAGTCCAATAGATAATTATTGAAATTAACCATTCACTCAGTGTTCTAATTAATATTTCATTAGTTAATTTATAATGAGGTTTCATTATAATCATTGAAAAATATAAGATATTAAATAATTTTTGGATCCAAAAATAATAATTTATTTGTTGATTTTGAATATATAATTATAGTACCTATGATTAAATTATTTAGATCATCAATTTTCATAGTTGTCTCAACAAATTATTCAATCTGATCCCTTGGTTTTTCTAGTGTATAATCCTTCAATATTTGGGAACTAATTTGAATAGTTTTAAATTTTTATAATTTTAAGACTTTGTATATTTTCTACATATTATTTTCATTTCACTAGTGAGATTAGTGAGAACATTATATACACCTGATGCCTATTACCATGCCTTTTAAACATTCTCCAAGTTTCTTATTTTTATAGTTTATACAGGTTCAGAAAACTACTAATCTTTTTTATCATATCTAGGTACTCCTTTCATATTATATTCTACAATTATATTCCTCTATTAATTTCTATTTTGAATATTTTTTTTTGAAAAATTATTCTTCATATTTTTGGAACATATAACAATCACTTGGTATATTTAAAATGATTAGGAAACTAACAGACATCAAAATATTATCTTAAATCATCAAAAATAATTCTTTATTATTCATTGGGTTTTTTATGTTGCCCAAAGAACACCTTTATATCCAATTTAATTTAGATTATTACCCAATAAATTCAACATTTTCTACTTTTTATAGTTTCAATAATTTTTATTCCATCAAATATCATTGCACTTGAGTGAAATGATCCTCTAAGAATATTAATTTAAAATTATTACACTCCTGGTTTGTAACATAATTATCATCCTTATATTTTTTGTTTAATATCCACTATTGATAAAAACATTCCTTGGTTGATATAATTTAATTAGGAATTTCTCCCTTTATATGTTTCCCAAATCTATAAAATTATTTCTAAGATTATAATCTATTTTAAATTTTTTAGTAGATAAATTCTTTCAATAATGGATGGAAGTTGTTTCATCATGACATGATCTAATAATTTTATTCCTTTTAGAGATGAAATTGTTTTCTACATATTATTAATCTTATTTTACATAATCAATTCCAAATTTCCATGTATAGTTATTATTTTCCCAAATCTAATATTTCCATCATTAACTAACTCATTCAAGAAATTAATACACTTGTCTTGGTTGATAAGACAATTTAAATTTCATCAAGAAAGAAATTATAAACATTATTTTATTGTAATTGGTTCCCTAGTGTCATTATCATAGTATATATTCCATGTATTCTAATAGTAAATTGTTTTTTCAAAAATACATATTATGTTTTCTATCTATTCATGAATATTTTTCTTAAATTTCATAGGTTTTCAACATAAATTCTTTCATTATCTATCTATGTTATTCAAAATATAGTTCAAAAGGTTTCAATAAAAATTAAATTGGCACAAACACTAATGAACCTAAATCTAGTATCATAGAGCTATTAGATCATTATTACTTGGAAATAAAATATATTATATCGCATACTGAAGATCCATTGTAAAATAGTTCATATGGAACTAGATACAAACGTAAACATTATATCTCAATTAAAAACATAAAATGAATTTTCCTTAAATAATTAATCAATACATAATTATTCCTTTTTCATTGTCTTCATATATAATATTCATCTTCATTTCCAATTAAAAATTAGAAAACATATTAAATCAGTAATCCAAGATACATAATAATGGGTAACATGAAAAAGAATATATATATATATATATCATATCTAATATAATATAACAAGAGTCAATAATCAATATAAATCTGTATCAATGAATACATAGTCATAAAATAATTAATATATAGTTTTGTATAATATAATGAATGAATGTTTTAATGTGGTGACATGACCCGACCCACTAGAACCCCACCCAGACTGATGGTAAGGTCAAGTGTACGACTGAAAAACTACCTCTAATTGGTTATGGGATTATGATTTTCACCAATAAGGCATATCACAGACATGAAAGGCCTTATCCAAATGAACCTATGAAGACATATATATCTAGAACATAATTTAAAAATTCCAAACTAGGTATAATATCCCTAAATAATATAATATATAGGAAACACTGGTGAAAATGACAACAGTATGAATATAACTAATTAAATAAGTTAAAAAATGTGATCCCAATATCCTAAGAAATGTCATAACTTGAAAAAATGAAAGAGAGGTATTCATCACACCATCTCCCAATAGGTTCACCAACTGAAACTATCACAATAGAGCACTACTAAGCTCCCTCTACACCAACTCTTTATCAACCGTAATCACATCTCAACATCTCATCATTTTCATATGACATAATATGTGTAGGAAAAACACTCATTCATGGGTGAATATAAACATACCCAATATTATGGCTCAAAATCAAGAAGGGAGGATAGAATGAGAAATCAGATAAAAATAAGATTAAATAACCAAATATCTTAGTTGATAAGGATATGGTAATTGGAAAAAAATCTATATAAATCAAAATATTACTTAAATTCCCAATACATTTAGAAACATCCTTACTTTCCTTATATCCTATAGTTTATGGATATAACCTCTTCAACTAATATAAATTTATATACACCTACTCTAGGGTTACCAAACTCATATATGGGTTCTTCTTACAATAAATCCCTTCTCATCATCAATCCCATATATCACACCATCCCATGGATCTCTTTTGCATTAAATAATCTAGAATATATTGAAAGTAAATTAAGAACATTTGTGATAAATTGTTTTAACATAGTTTTTTTTATTTGATGAATACTAAATTTTTTGTATAAGAATGTTGTTGTTTTCCAAGAATCAAACTCGGTCCATTGTAATGAGGTTTTTTTTATAGACACATGTTTCCAGAACCAGGTTTTTGTATTAAGATTCACCAAACAAGGAATAATTTAGGAACATAAAGTAATTGATTAAAAACTTTATCATATTCAAGTCCAATGTCATGACATTTAATATCATCATATTCAAAATAATCAAAGGAAGAATTTGTTCTTTGTTGGAAATTTTTATTTTTCATATTCATAGAAAGAAAGGAGTTTTTAAGTCAGAAAGATATAATTTTTTGAGTGTAGAATTCTAAGAGTTTTTAAAGAATATTTGAAGTTATGAGTTATAAATTTATCATACTTTATAAACAAAATTAGATAATGCTTTGTTGATCAAGAAGTTATCACAAATCATGAAAACACTAATGATAAAATATTTTGAAGATGGTGGAGAGGTTTGAATAATTTCAGAGTTGTAAAATGATATTTCCATCATAATGGTAATTACATCATAATTAACTAAGAAAGAAAAGGATATTACTAAACCTGAGGAAGAAAAAAATCCTGCTGGTATTTTTGTACTAATATTTTTGTATTGATATTTTCGTATTGAGATTTACATACTCAGATTTTCATAATACAATTTTTATATTGAGGAAATCATACTAAAGTATTCATAATGAATAATTAATACTGAGAAATAAAAAGATTGTAATGAGTTGAGAAAGAAAAAGATCGTAATGAGCTAAGAAATAAAAAGATCATAATGAGATGAGATAGAAAAATATTTTAATGAAGCTGAGAAAGAAACATATCATAATGAGTTGAGAAATATATAAAGAGTTGAAGAAGTAAAACTTGAGTTTCAATTTTTCATAAATCTCAGAGAAATATAAGGATGTTTGAAGTAGTTAATGTTGAACTTTTAAATGCGAGATATTTTTAGAGATTTTGAGATTTGAGGAATTATGGAATGTTTTCAAGCTTCTCACCTTTATTTTTTTGAGTTTATTATAAATACTTCCTCAGATCATTTGTTCATTTTCATCATTCAAATATTCTCAAAAGGCATAGTGATGAAGAATTCTAAGTGAATGTTCCCATATTATTGAAGTAGAATTGTATTGAGCATTCTAGCAAAGTTTGAGTTTTTCATATTGAGAGTGAGTTCATCATATTCAGAAAATCAGATCCAGCATTATCGTATTCAGAAAATTGGATCTAGAATTATTGTATTCAGAGAATCAGATCTTGTATTATCATATTCAAGAAATCATATACAGCATCATCGTATTAAGAAAATCAGATCTAGTATCATTGTTTTGAGTGAATCAGATCTAGCATCATTGTTTTGAGAGAATCTGATCTAGTATCATTGTATCGAAAAGATCATGTATAGAATTATAATATTGAGAAAATCATATCCAGCCAAATTGGATTGAGGATTCATACTAATAAATTGTGAAATAGGTTCAATAAATTCTTTATTATTTTCATTGGATCAATTGTTTTATAATAAAACATTTTAAACTGATGAGTGTCTGTATAATCATTCCTCTTAGGATATATAAGGTGTATAACATTAGTTGTCACAAGTCATATTCACTTATTATTAATAGTGGATTTCCATATACCCATATAAGTTAAAATGGAAAGGATGTAGGTTCTTACACTGAGATTGAACATTGTAAATCGTGTGTTCTTTACTTGCTTTCCAACTTTTTCATACATGAGTATTTACTAAAAGTTGATAAGGAAATAAATATTAACTAGTTGCAGGGGTTTTGTTTCTAAATTTTTTGAAACTTACAAAAAGTGAACAACTGATTCAACACCCCCCATCAATTTTTATTTGATTCTTTGGAACTTCAATTGGTATCAGAGGGAAGGTTCTCTTATTAAATACTTAGCGTGGATAATTTCAATTTTATCAACAGTACAGGAATTCTTATATTTGATGGAAACATTATTATGGATGGAAAAATAGGATGATTCATTATCTATTATCTCTTGGCCTTGAAGTTTTTTATGTTGCTACTATTAGTTTTCCACCTATTGAGAAATACAATCCTATAACGTTTGTTGCTAAGAGAAATATAGAAGTTGATGGGAAGCATAGAAATTAAATCCTTATGTCTTTATCAAAGAATATTTATCAAAAGGTGATGGGTCTCAAAACATCAAAAAGTATGTGGGATAAGATTGAAAGTGTTTTTAAAGAGAATACAAAAGTTAAGGAATAAAAACTACAAATCTGGCATAGTAAGTATGAAAAAATCAGAATGAGAGATGAACAAACAATTGATGAATACTTCACCAGAGTAAATAAAATTTTTTGCAACAATGGAGGATTCATAGATTTCATGGAATATTCTATTATTGTGAAGAAACTTATGAGAAAATTTCTAGAAATGTTTGATTCTAAAATTTATTCTTTAGAGGATAAAAATGATTTATCTATTGATGAATTGTATAAATTTCTTGTTTCTTGTGAAATGAAGAAATATCCAATGTTTAAAAAGAATATGAAAGATGAAATGGATTTTGAAGTAATGAGAAAGTTGAAAATTTAATATATTGAAGATGTTGATCCTTGTGACTCCTAAGATAAAGAGGATGATGAGTTTAATGAAAAAATCATGTCTCTTATATCAAAGAACTATCAAATAGGAAAAGGAAAGTATGGAGGTAAAATTCCTATAAAATGTTTTGAGTTTTAGTGAATTAGACACTTTTCTATTAATTTCCACACGAATAAAGTTGGAGAATACTAAGATGATTCCAATGGAAAACATCGATGGAAGAAGTGAAACAAAAATGATAAAGAAGAAAATTATTCCAACTGATACAAGAAGAAGATAACTGGAAACAAAAGAAATATACTTAGTAAGAAATTCAAGTCAGACTCATCCAACAAAAATTCGTCTAAGGATGAAAGCTCATAACAATTCAGAACCTTTCTTGCAAAATTTTAGAAAAAAATATTCTTCAGAGAGTGAAGAAGGGGTGGAGAATCTTGAAGAGAGTATCAGCTCAGAACAGAATTTGTTTCTTGTCTTGAGAAAAATAAAACTCTCAATAAAGAAATTATAGTAATTAATAAACATTTTGAAGAAGTTTTTAATGGAATAAAATATTCCATAAAGTAAGAGGATGAATGCATTCAGGATATTTTAAGTTACAAACTTAGAATTTTTGAATAGGGAAATATGATTGAAGATCTTAGTAAGAGGCTGGAATCTAAGGAATAAGAGGTTAACAATTTTCAATAAAAACTTCTTGATTCAAAAAATACATTGAGTAAGATTAATAAAAACTTCTAAAAACTTCATAAGTAAAATTTGAGACTTCTAAAGTTGCTGAGAAAGCTCAATATGAGAATCAGGTGAAATCTTCTCTTACCCAAAATAATGTTTCATCTGATTCTTTTAACATTTCAGGTTCTAGAATAAGTATTGGTAAGTCATGGGTGGAGAAAGGATGTGATAAACCTATCAAATATAAAAAATATAAAACTCACTCAAAAGAAAATATGGCCCACATCCTGAGAATGTTAGAGCTGAAAGAAGGTACCAACCTCAACAAAGTTTCAATAGAGAAAGATCGTATTTCAATAAAAAATAAAGATTTGTGGTCATTGATGGTGTTGTGGAATATATGGTCATAGGGATTATAATTATTGGCATAACTTATCCTTACTTAGAAGAAGGTTTTAGAAAAGAGGAATAAATAGTCAAAGTATAATGAGAAACTTTCCTAACTTTCCAAATTTTGAAAAAGTGAATTCTCAAGATGTTAGAAACTTTCCAACAAGAAATCAATTTGAATGTCTAGAAGAATTTTTGCAGAAGATGTGATTAGGCTCTTCGTCATGCCTAAATATGTATAATAATCCTTCCATAAAAATTTTCTTATGATAGAAAAGAAAAAAAGATAAAAAGAAGAAAGTTGAAAAAAGATATTTTGCTGTTGAAACGGCTTCGAAAGCAAGTAAAAGAAACAAACCATGGATACTTCTCCACCGCCAATGGCTCGAAGGCCTTAATTTTTTTATTTATTTTTGATAATACGCCTTTCAAGGGCTGAGGTGGAACCCTTACAAGGCCCATAGGCATAATCATTACATGGCCCATAGGCCTTAGAGGAATTCATTGCCCGCAAGCTTCAAACATTACATACAACCCAGACTAATTACTTGGAACTGCTCCTCCCCAGCATCTTCATCGTGAAATCAGATCTCCACCTTCACATGGTTGTTCATCTAGGCTTCCTCGTGCATGCACAGGCTTTTCCTGATGGCAGGTTTCATACCCTCTCATTCTTGCAATCCGTTTAGCTTCTGCTATGTTGAAAGCTCCTTACTCCTCCTCCTTCTGAAGCTTGTTCCTTGTAGGTTGTCTGGTTTGCATCTACACTTTAAGGTGGCCCGAAGGCCTTGAGGTGGCCTAAAGGCCTTACTGACCTGATGTCCTGGGTGGCCCGAAGGCCTTAAAGGACTCAAGGACCAAATCGGTGGCCTGAAGGCCCAAATGGGGGCATATTCCCGGCTTCTACAGTGCCAAATAGTTCCTACTACAGTACCTGCTATAGTTCTTCATAGTTCCTGCTACAGTGCCTGCTATAGTACCCGGAAATTATCCCCTGCATGGATTTGATCCCGGGTCTCTTGGATGAACTTAAGGAGTCCTCACCAACTGGGTTGAGGCTCATTTTCCATGGATACTTGATAGTGGTTTCTCTTCACATATAATAGGTGATATAAAAATCTTGAAACATTTGAAATTCATGATGTAGGATCAGTTGCCTTTGTAATGATAGTTCCTTAAAAATAAGAGGAATAAGAATGGATGATATTGAAGCTAAAAAGTTAAAATCTAATGAAATTTTATTTATTGATGGGATAAAACATAACTTACTTAGTGTAATTCAACTTTTTTATGATGGAAAAGAAATTGTTTTTTTGAAAATATTTTTGTATCATTGAAAGTGTGAAATATGGAAAATTCATTACAAAGGGAGAAATAATATGTGGGAATCTCTTTCAAATAAGAGAATTCAATAACTCATGTTACTTGAGTGTTGAAGATGAAAAAAAATTGTGGCACCGAAGACTTGGCCACAATGGGTAGAAAAAATGAATAAAATTTCTAAATTTGATGTTGTTGGGAATTTTCTAGGACTGAAAATAAGAGATGAAGATGATTGTATTACATTCTAGAAAGGAAATATTACTCAAAAAAGTCATAAGAGAATTGAGATTCAATATACTAGACCACTTGAGCTTATTCATTCTGATTTATATGGGTCTATGAGACATCAATCGAAAAAGTTAGATTTTTTACTTTATTACTTTTATTAAAAATTTCATTATGATGAAAAACATCATGTTTATGAAGCATAAGTTAGAGAATATTGAAATGTTCAAAGTCTTTAGAAAATATGTTGAGAAAGAAATGGGTTTTCTATAAAAAATTTAATAACATATAATGGTACCAAATTCACAAGTAATACTTTTGAAACTTATCTGAGAAAGCATAGTATCAAACATCAATATAGTTCTCCATATACTATACAACAAAATTTCATAGTAGAAATAAAGAATAGAAGTTTGGTGGAAATGGTAATAAGTATGTTAGCAGAATACAAACATTCAAAATTATATTGGAGAGAAGCTGTTAGTACTACTGTACATGTTCAAAATAGATGCTTGTTGAGACCAGAAACTATCATGAATCATTATTAAATGTGTTATAAAAAAAACCTTCATTGAAATACTTTAAAGTTTTTATAAGTATATATTATCTCAAAATAAAAAATACAGATTTGGTAAATTTTGATGAGAAAGTTGAGGAAGGAACTTTTATGAGTTATTCACCAAATGGAAGAAGTTACAAATGTTGGAACAAATGTTTACAAAAGTTGGTGGACTCATATAATGTGAAGGTAATTAAAAATAAAATTTACTTAACAAAAGTTGTTTAGAATTATGAGGAGGATAAATTGAAGATTTAAAAAAATAGTTTAAGTAGTTCAAAACATTCTTTTCAGGATTCAGAAGAATCGTGTGATGAGGAAATTTTAGCTGGGAAAGAAACTTTGAAATTCCCTACCTTACAAAAACATGTTGAATTTGAAAACATTATTGAGAATTAAAAGGCTCTAGTTAAGAAAAGAATAAATTTGATATTAAATAATAAGACATCACTTATCTCAAAAGTTGAACCGAAATCAGTTTCAGAAGCTAATAAATGCAAATAATGGGTGGATGATATGAATGAATAGTTAGATCATATTGAGAAGAATGAAACATGGGAACTTGTTTCATGGACAGAAAATAAAAACGTTTTTGAAACTAGGTGGGTTTATAGAAAAAAGATAAATAAACATGTATAAGTTTCAAGAAACAAAGTCATGCTTGTTTGTAAAGGCTATGCATAGGTGGAATGTGTGGATTTTGAAAAAATGTTTTCCCTAGTTGCAAAATTAAAAACTATCATAATGTTTATGTTAGTGGTCGTTCATTGGAATTACAAATTTTATCATAAGGACATAAATTTAACTTTCTTAAATTGTGATATTGAAGAAGAAGTTTACATTGAACAACCTTATGGGTTTCGACTTGATGAGGATGAAAACAAAGTTTTTAAATTGAAGAAATATTTATATGGGCTAAAATAAGCTCCACACACCTGGTATTCTAAACTTTATAATTGTTTAATAATATTGAACTTTTATAAAGGAAAATTGATATAAAATTATATATATCATATTTTGACTCCAGATCTCTAATTGTAATTTTTTATGTGGATGATATAATTTTTTGGGGGATAGAGAATATGTTTGTAGAACATTTTCTAAGGAAATGAATAAGAATTTTAAAATTTATGTGTTAGGGTAATTAACTTTCTTCCTTTGATAACATGTTCAACAAAAGAAAAAATAAATTTTATTATCCTAAAAAAATTATATCAGGGAATTGTTAAAGAATTTTGGGATGGTAGAATCTATATAAGTTTCAAATCCTATTTCAGTGAGCATAAAGTTGAGTAAAGATTAATTTGGAATAAGTGTGAATTAGAAAGACTTTTAAAAGTGGATAGGAAGTATTCTTTTCCTTACAGCCTCAAGGTTTAAAATTGTTTATACTGTAACTTTTTGTGGTAGGTATCAAAGTAATCAGAAAAAATAAAATATGTTGGTAGAAAAAATAATTCTGAGATATTTCAAAGGAATAACTACACATGGGTTGTTATACAAAAGAAATAGTGAGATGGAATTTCATGGTTACACTAATGCCGATTGGACTGGAGATTGTAATTATAGAAAATTAACCTCATGAGGAACATTTTTCTTGGGTGAATTTTGTGTGAGTTGGCATAATAAGAAACAAATTTCAGTAAATTTTAGCACAGCTGAATTCAAATATATTTCATCTACTAAAACTTGTACTCAAATATTGTGGATGGAAGTTCAATTGGAATATTTTAAAGTAAAATTTTCTAAACTATTGAAGATACTTTGTGATAATCAGAGTGTAAATGATCTTTCTAATAATCATCTCCAACATTCAAGATCAAATAACATTGATATAAAGTTTCACATTATAAAATAGAAAGTTATTGTTGGAGATTTTTTACTGGAATAAATTTCAAAAAATTATCAGATTGTTGATATCTTTACAAAAGCAATGCTGAAAGAAAGGTTTGTAGAATTAAGTTTGCAACTTCATGTTCAACCTCCCCCAATGTCTTCCTAAACCACATAATAAAGAACCCCCACTATGCTTTGTATTATGTTGACAAAGGAGGAGAGAAATAAACAAATTTTTACTTTAAAAAAAATTTTACTTATCTTTATTTTATGAATATGAAGTTTTGGTTATCATAAAATGGGGGAGATAAAGAAAGTGAGAAAAGAAATAATGGAGGAGAGAAAAATAAATTGATGGGGTAGTTTATATTTACATGGACACAAAATTTTATTGCCACCGTGGGATGTAATTACTTCAAAAACATTACTTTATCCAATATTGTTGTGTCAAGACACTCACTTTTGAGAAAGGATAAGTTTTGATAAAACTTAAAAAAACTTGAGTTTTTTACAAAATTTGAGTTATGGAAAAATTCCGAGAGTTGGAAAAGTTTTTAACAAGGGATTTCAACAAATCCAAAGGGGGGATTGAATAAAATTTGTGATAAATTGTTTTAATAATGTTTTTTTATTTTTTAAAAACTAAATTTTTTGTATAAGAATGTTTTTTTTCAATAATTGAACCCAGTCCATCGTAATTATGTTATTTTTCTGGACACAAGTTTTCAGACCCAAGTTTTTGTATTGAGCTACACCAAACATAAAATAAGTTAGGAATATAAAGTAATTGATCAGAAAATTTATTGTATTCAGGTCCATCAGCATGAAATTGTAAATCATCGGATTCAAAATAATTGAGGAAATAATTTTTTGTCTGTTGGAAATTTGTCTTTTCTATATTCAGTGAAAGAAAGAAGTTTCTAAGTCATAAAGAACGAATTTTTTGATTGTAGATGTCTAATATTTTTAAAAGAAGATTGTGATGTCCAGAGTTAGAAAGTTCTCATACTTTATAAACAAAATTGTATGATTCTTTGTTGATCAAGAAATTCTCAAAAATCATAGAAACACTCATGATAAAATCTTTTGAAGAAATAGTGGACAGTTTTGAAGAATTTAAGAGTTTCAAAATCATATTTCCATTATAATGGGAATTACATCATAATGAACTGATAAAGAAAAAGATTTTTTTGAGCCTGAGGAAGAAACAAATCATATTGGTATTTTCATACTGAGATTTGCATACTGATATTTTCATACTGAGATTTTCATACTCAGATTTTTATACTGAGGAAATCATTCTGAAGTATTCGTAATGAAGAATTTATCCTAAGAAAGAAAAATATCTTAATGAGATAAGAAATAAAAATATTTTAATGATATGAGAAATAAAAATATTTTAATGAGCTGATAAAGAAAAATATCATAATGAAGCTGAGAAAGAAACATATCGTGATCAGCTGAAAAAGATATAAAGAGTTAAATAATTCAAACTTGAATTTAAATTTTGTTTAAATATTGGAGAAATATAAATAGGTTTGAATAAGTTTAAGTTTAAGTTTTAAATGAGATATATTTTCAGACATTTTTATATTTGAGAAAGTGGTGAATGTTTTCAAATTTTCCACCTTTTTTTCTAAGTTTCCTATAAATACTTCCTCAGATTATTTGTTCATTTGAAATTTTCACAGATATGAAAAAGGTGGAGCACTATAGAATTAGAATATAAAGTTCCCATATGATTGAAGAAGAATTTTATTGAGAATTCTAGCAGAGTTTGAGTTTTATAGATTGAGAGTGAGTTTATCATATTTAGAAAATCGGATCCAGCATTATCGTATTCAAAAAATCAGATCCAGCATTATCTTTTTCAGAGAATTAGATCCATCATTATCATATTCATGAAATCGGATCCGATATCATCCTATTTAGAAAATAGTATCCAATATCATTTTTTTGAGACAATAGTATCCAACATCATTGTTTTAAGGGAATCGGATCCAGCATCATTATATTGATAAAATCAGATCTAGAATTATCGGATTGAGAAAATTGGATCCAGCCAAATCAGACTGAGGATTCAGACTGATCAATTATGGATCATATTCAACAAAGTCTTTATTCTTTTTTTAGCTCAATTTTTTTATAATAAAACATTGTAAACTGATGGGATTCAGTATAATATTTCCTATCGGGATATATATGGTGTCTAACGGGAGTTGGCACAAGTTGTATTCACTTCTTCTTAATAGTGGATTTTCATAGACCCACGAGAGTTCCTATGGAAAGGATGTAGGATCCCACACTGAGGTAGAACCTTGTAAATCTTATGTGCTTTATTACTTTCCTACTTTTTCATGCATGAGTATTTACTAAAATTTGATAAGAAAATAAATATTGATAGGTTGCAGGGGTTATGATTCTAAAAGTTTTAAAGCTTATAAAAATTCAACTACTGATTCAACCCCCACCCCTTCTCAATTTTTATTAAACCCTTTGTAACTTTAGTAAACCTATTATAATCCTATTTTGTGTAGTTTTTTAATATGAGTACCATTTTCATTCTATAACCCTTGTTACTAAATTTTTAAGTGATCATCCTATGATTGATATTTTTTAATGGTTTGTAAGGATATTTAGAATATTTATAGTAATAATACCATATACTTCTTAGATAATAGATTCATCTCCATTTATTAATAATTAGAATCTTATTTTATTTCTACTTGGGATGGTGTATCTCATATTTACAATCCCAAATATTTTCATTTGTCTTATAGGATGATGGATATTTCCATAAGAGAATAAATAAATATGAATTCTATGTGTGTCTTCCTTCCAAGGATTACTCTCTAGTTTTTTATTCTACCAAATTTTAAGAGAATTAGTGACACCTTTAGGTCTTCCATTGGAACTGATACCACAATTATCTAGTTTAAGTATACCTTGTCATCACGTTTATGTGTTGAGATGAATCTATCTTCTATCTTTCATTATCGAATCTTACTACAAATGTGAGAGTCTATTTATTTTTTTAGTGCTTTTTATTCATAAAATCATTGTTATTCTACTCATTCTACCTCTTACAAGGACACATGCTCTCCCATTATAGGATATCTGCCTAGGATAGCCTCCATGTCTGACCAGGTGTCCCTTCATAGGCCCTAGATCCATTGGATATACTATTGAAGATCCCAAGATCTCTTCCTAATGATTTCTCTAGTATACCACATCATCTGAAGGCTGCAATAGTAAATTAATAATTATATATTAAAGAGTGATGAGGTAATTATTCTGAATAATATGTTCCTCCATAAGTGAATTGTGTTCTGGATGATTTCCCTCAAGAATGTGGAATCAACTAATCCTTTGGGGAGGTCCTTATTATCCCTATTTTAGAGGATCCTCATCAGGATTCCATAGTTTCTTAGCTCCCTATAGTGTATTTTTTAGTCAAGGAACCTATATCTAAGGATTAAATCCCTTTCTACCTATAGGGAAATTCTATTTTACTGATCCATGACACCCAATTAGAAAAGGCTGTCTATATGGATGTTCATTAAAGTGATGCACTAGGTTCCAATGTACCTTTGATCTCCTCTCTGACACCTAAAAATAACATTGATCTTGGTGAATCCCCTTGATCGGTTATTATAGGAATGAAAAACTATTTATATGCTTTACTTTATATTGATGTTGACTCTTATTATCATCCTTATCCAATGGGGAAGCCCATGAAATCTAACTAGTCACACTATAATTCATATAGGTTATTGTGGATGAAGTTTATTCTAAAAAACCAAAATTTTCCCTCTAAATGTTCTCCAACTAATGTTTATTTAAATGGAGGTAGTCTCACACCTTCATCATTAAATTATTAATATTATATTCAGGAATTTTAGGTCCATTATAAGGCCAACTAGATGGGAATTCCCAAATCAAGAGGTCAATACTTACAAGGTTTCACTACATGATATCCATAAACCGAATGAAAATTGACATAAATCATTTATAATGATTTCAAGATTCACATTATGTTTTGGATTCATGGTAGTATAAAAAATAAACACATTTATATTTTATATAAAAAAATATAAGTGTACTTTATCAATTTCTCCACATAACATATCATAAAGAGAATCTATCATACAACCCTTTCACCCTTTATGTCATTCATCTATGAAAAGTATGATATACTAGAAATAAGAACCCTATGAAATGACCTCTGTAATTTTATTTTTGGACTCACCAAATGGATAATGGGGGTAATTTATCATTTTTCATGAGAATATAAAGAATAAAGTAGGTTTAACCTTCTCTCGTAAGGCTTTATAATATTTTAATATATTTCAAAGAGAAATCCAACTACTATAAATTGAATTTTTTAATTGACCCTTTCACATTGTTCAATAATAAATGATGATATACGAGGAGTTTCTCTCTCTTGGATAGGTGGATCACCAGCATTAAAGGGATTTTAATATTATTTGATCTAACTATTAACCACTTACCCCAGTATCTATTAGATCATATCCCACTTCACATCCTGATTAAGGAATACTCTTCATGTAATATATCATTTATTTTCAAAAAAATGATAATTATGGATGGTAAATTCTTTTATGTGTTCAAGGAATCATGGGTACTATCCATGAAATTATAGTCTTGGGTGATCCTATATATAAAGATCAATAATCCAAAATAAGACTTTATTAAGAAGTATTCTATGAGGACTGACAACACTATGTATATGGTAGTCTTGATTGAAGATATTCAACCAATTTATATTTATCCAAAAGATGAAAGGGATGATGATTGGTTTATAGAACTATCATTGAATAATAAACAATAATCATTCATTTTTTAAGATGAGAACATAATCCTATAAAGATAGATTGGAACATTGGTTAAAGGTAGAGAATAAGAATAAAACATTATTCCATGATTTAATTAATGAGAATAAATTAATTAGAAATATGAACTTACAAATAGAGGATAGATCCTTCACTACTGATGGGAATATCATAGGTTCACGACTGGTGGATAATTTCTCCTCCTAACTCACCAGTCCAAGGGCTAGTTTTGAGGATGGACACCTAAGAGATAGCTCTAGTGTATCCTTTTTTAGTGGTATCCCATATAGTTTCAATAATAAAACAAAATTTAGTCTGGATAACTACCCTAGTGAAGATGAAATATAGAAATCTGTATAGGTTCAAAACTTAGATAGTACTCCTTGTACTTATGGTCTTCTAGGCTAATTTTATGTGGTGTCTTTAGATATTTCATAGTTGATATTTTTTGCAGTGATCATTGATTTTTTAAAAGGTGGAGCTTTACCTAGGGTGTCTTATGAAACATCTCTAATGCTCAAATAAAAAGTTAGATACCAACACTGCATTAAAAAAACTGCTACCTATCACTATGTGAAACATATATTAAAATGTTTTAATAAATATTATTAATGATATACTAAACCTAATATTACATGTCTTATATTAGAGGAAGAAAATAACTTCAGGAGACATATATACACTCAAGGGGCCATCTCCGTAGTACAATAGTTGACTATTAAACTATATTTTTTTTATACAAGGGTTATAACATGATGAATTTTTATATAAAGAAATCCTACAACAAATTAAAATAAAATTTTATCCTCAATGTGCTACAAGGATTTAGTTTTTAGTGTGGTTTTGTGGCTTGGTTTCCAATTTCATGTTCGCCTCTTGGTTTTAAGTTATCATAATGGGAAAAAATTGGCATCATTAAGTCTAATAGAGGCCTCAAATAGGGTGACCCCAGTCCCCAACATTTTTATTCCCACATAGAATTTTTTCAATAAGAACCTCAATAAGAACATATAGTCCAAAAAATTTAGTTGTTTAGTGAATGATTTGATTCATAGGGGATTTTATATCCCCTTTCCATATAATATATGTTTCTATTAATTAATGTTAAATAAACATATTTTTAATATCTAAAGATGATCTTGTGAAAATAAGAAATATAGAGTGGGAAAAAGAAAAATAATACAATGATTATTTTTTATTTGTCCTCTAAATGATTTGTTATAAGAATCTATCTCACTGGAAGATTGTATGGTTCCTAAAAGAAGAAACTCTATATAGAATAATATGGGATCCCTATATATAATGGTATAGTGTGAATTAATAACTTTTATGGATTAGTTAATATGATTTTTTATCACACCCTCATCTAGAAATCTATCATTCAATCATTTAATGTGAGAATGATTCTTGTTAATAGTGTTTAATCTTCTATACAAACAACATTATTTTCTTGATTAGTGTTCTTAAAACTATTATATGGAATGTTTAAATGATGCTAGTTATTGTCATATGTGATTCCCTCTTAAAATTATTTCCCATTATTATAGTTTGGAATGACCAACAAAACTAGTTGATGAAGTTTTAATTACACCTAAAATATCAAAGAAGCCATAAAATAACTGAATGAAAACATTTTGTTACATTTCATAACTGGAAAATTCTTGTGCAATAAAATTATTATGGGGAAATATGGGTAGGATTTTGACACTATTAAAAATGGAAAACACCAACAATATCACTTTTGGAGAGATATTTTAGATCATATTAGCACTTTATTAAATCACCTTCACTTGGTTTTTAGGAATTATTATACTGGTTTTTAGAAGGACAATTGATTGGGGTTAGTACAAAAATTCCTTGGTTTTCCCAATACCAATATTAGTTTATAGATAAATTATCTTCACCCAAGCTTCATCATTTTAGTGATACAAAACAATCAAAGAGCGTTATTAAAAAAATATCCTTCTTTATGATGATGAAGAAGTTAAGTGTATATTCACAAAAAATCCATGGGTTTATTTAGAACTAGAAATTACCAAAAATATGTTGCATGGGACAAGGTGAAAACCACTATGGATTATTTTTATGGGGTTAAAAAGGATATATATTATTAGTTTTATTATATGTAATGCATAGAATATCTCCTTGACCGCATACTTTATAGTTCTAAAAGGTGGCATTTTCCTACCTTCTAAATGAAATTTTTGAAAACTACCTTAGTATGAGTTAAAAAGAATCTATTTATTAATGGTAAATAGATTACTTTGATATAGAATATTCTTTCCAAATACTTAAAATATAGCCAATTTTATCTAACATTGATCCATTCCTGATAGCCTTGTTTAGTATTGTAGATAAAAACTCACTTAAGTGTTTTCTTCACTACTACTTACTAAAGAAATAGGATTTGGAGCCCCCTAACATAGGCAACCGCCTTTGGCAGTCGCTGGGCTTTAAAAAAAAGTTTCGGCACCCCTCACCCCCTCCCCTCGCGAAGCCCTCTACATCCCTCGATCGCCGCCGCCTGTCCCCTGTCGCCCTCCGTCCTCCACCCTCGTCGCCCGTCCCCTTGCTGCCCTCCACCCCTCACCGCCCATCCCCTCACTGCCCTCCACCCTCCTCCCTCTACCCACTCCGACCTTCTCACCCTCTTCCCTCCACCCTCCACCCTCCGCCCTTCGCCCCCCCCCCCCTGCCCCCTCCGACCTCTGCCCACCTCTACCCTATGCCCTCTACCCTCCACCCTCCGACCTCCAGCCTCCGCCCTCCACCCCCTCTTCCCTCCTCCCCCTTGTCCCTCGGCCCTCCACCCTCCACCCTCCACCCCTTCGTTGCCCATCCCCCATCCCATCGCTTCCTCCCCCTCCGGATCTCTGCCATCCCTCATCCCCTCCCTCTTTGTCCCCCTCCCTCGTTGTACTGTCTCCGCATGTCCCCTCCCTCACCGTCCCCTCCCATGTGGCACTACCGTTGTCTAGTCCCCTCCCTCCCCGCATGGCCGCTGCTCATCCCCTCGCGGTTGTTTCCCATCCACTCCGGATCCCCGTTGTCTTATGTCCCCTCCCCTATCGTCCCACCCTCGCTGCACCGTCACCACCTCACCACCTCCTATCCTCTGGCTCGTTGCCACTGTCGTCGCCCATCCCCTCCCTCGTTGCACCGTCTCTAGCTCGGGCTCCCCTCGCTGCCTCTCCTCTCCCCCACAGCACCACCTTCGGCTCCCCTCCCCTTCCTGGTTTGTCGCACAATTAGGTATGAAATGACATGGGATTTCACTTACATTCCATTATCTATTCTCTTGTTTATTATTCAAAGATATAATTTGATTATTTTATCAATGGTCCACTAGAAATTGGTTATTATTTATTTTAAATATATTTTATATGAAAAAATTCATGTAATAAGTCTTTTGTAAATGTTTGTTATACAGATATTATTATGGATAAGATTTGGATTGATCTTTCAAATCAAACGTCTAGAGAATATTTCAATGGAATTATGCAGTTTATTGACTTCACCAGATGATTTTAAAGTGACTATATTAGTTTTCCATGTAGAAAATGTGCTAACAGATATCAATTAAAATGATATACTATGAGGGAGCACCTATTGTTTAATGGATTTCTGAAAATTATAAGAGTTGTACTAGTCATGGAGAAGAATATGTTCTTTGAAAAAATACGGATTCAGTTTAAATGGATGTTGATGCAAGGATGAATGATCCAATATATGAAATGCTTACTAAAATGGTATGTGGGTTGGATCCTGAATGCATTGACATCCAGAATCTTGAGACCGGTGAGATAAATCTTCGCTTTGGTGCAGATCGTGATTCGAGTAGGTTTTATGAAGCACTTGATGATGCAAAAATAGAATTATATCCTGGGTGTACTTCTTACAATAATTTGTCGTTTACCATGGAGTTGTTTCATTTGAAGACTTTTAATCATTGGTCAGACACATCATTCGACATGTTGTTGGTGTTATTGAAAAAGGTTCTTCCTGTCGATGCTAAGATTCCCGAGTCGTATTACCATTCTTGTAAGTTGACAGAGAACTTAGGTTTTACATATGAGACCATAGATGCATGTGCAAACAACTGTATATTTTTTAGAAATAAAACTTCCCATTTGGATATTTGTATGGTTGGTGGCGCTTCCAGGTGGAAAGAGAACGGGAGAAATCAGACTCATCAAAGTCAGATTGCGATATAGGGGAAACTGATTGCCGTAAAGCAAATGTGTTACTTTCCCCTTAAACCAAGGTTTAAAAGATTTTTTATGTCATCTAAAGTTTCTAATTTAATGAGATGGAATGCATAAAGAATTCATGAAATTGATATGTTAACCCACTTGAAAGACTCCCATGCATGGAAGGATTTGGATAAGAGACATCCCTACTTTTCTAAAGATGTTCGTAATGTCTTATTAGGGTTGGAAGAAGATGGTTTCAATCCATTAAAGTCTATGGTTGGTGCTACTCATAGCACATGGAATGTGGTGTTGGTTCTGTATAATATTCCTTTGTGTATTTGTATGAAGCAACAATTTATATTACTTTTTACTCTTATTGATGGACCTAGAAGTCCGAGGGATAATATTGATGTTTACCTTCAACCATTGATTGATGAGTTGAATGAATTTTGGGGCAATGGTGTGATGACTTAGGACTGTGAAACGAATGAAATGTTCAAACTGTAGGCTGCTTTATTGTGGACAATCAGTGACTTCCTAGCTTATGCAAATTTATCAGGCTGGAGTACGAAAGGGGAATTTGCTTGCCCATATTGTAAAAAAAAGTAAAAAACTTGTATGGATTAAACATTCCAAAAAATGGGCATACATGGGTCACAGACATTTTCTCCCCCCTCAGCACAGGTTCAGAAAGGACAGAGTGGCATTTGATGGTTCTAGAGAGTTTATCCCAGCACCAAAGATCATGATAGGAGTCTAAATTTTATCATAGATTGAGGAAGAAAACATCTGCACGGTATATGAAATTCAGGACTTGGTGGCTCATCCGTTATGTAATATTCGTGTTGTGAGTAGGCAGCACAGTCACAATTGGAAAAAGAAAAGTATTTTTTATAGTCTTCCATATTGGAAAACTGACATGCTAAGGCATAATTTGGATGTCATGCACATTGAAAAAAATGTTTGTGATAAAATATTGTGGACCATTTTAGGTTTCAGTGGAAAATCAAAGGACCATGTTAATGCATGTCCTGATTTAAAAGAAATGGGTTTAAGGAAATAGTTTCATTTATAGTTAGTTGAGGGAAACAAGGCATATATGCCTGCTGCACAGTATACGATGACTACAAAGGATAAAGAGACATTTATTTCCATTCTGAATATGCTTAAGGTTCCTGATGGTTACTCTTCTGATATTTCAACGTGTGTGAATCTGACGAGTAGAACATTGAAAGGGTTAAAAAGTCATGAAAATCACATACTAATTTAGCAGTTGATTCCAATCGCAATTTGTGATTGTTTATCCCCCAATGTTGTTCAGCTGTTGATTGATATGAGTAATTTTTTTAGACAGATTTGTTTAATAAATCAATGAATGAGTGATTTAAAAAGTTTGCAGGACCGAATTGTACTTACGCTTTTTCACTTTGAGAAACTATTTCCCCCCTCATTTTTCAATTTTATGTTCCACTTGATAGTGAACCTAACTGATGAAGTAATGGTTGCTGGTCCAGTGCAATTCAGTTGGATGTATCCTATTGAGCGGTATTTGACTACATTGAAACGATTTGTACGCAACAGAGCTCGTACGGAGGCATAAATAGCCAATGGTTATTTGATGGATGAGTGTATTAATTTTTGTGCAGAATATATTATGGATGTTAGGACAAAATTAGATAAGCCCTCTTGGATTCATGATGGTCCAATTGGAGAAGGAACCATATTTGATATGGACAACATCGAGTGGATACAAGCGCATCAATATATCTTGTTCAATACTCCATCAGTTGCACCATTAATGCAGTAAGTGTCTTATCACTTTTATTGTTTAAGTTTTACATGTTTTGTTTACATAATTTGATCATTTAAACATCTTGTTATCATTTTCAAGAAACACATTAATGAGATTAAAGAAGATATGTATCATGCGAATAAGTATCAAATTCAACAATCTCATTATGAGTTATTTCATGATTGGTTCAAGGATTATGTATGTATAAATTGATTTTCATTATGAGTGAAGTATTATACTAATTTCTTTTTTCATAAATCATTATTGAATTCTATGAATTATTTAGGTTCATAAGCTGAGGGAGTTAGGGGACCCCACGCTAACTAAAGAATTTTTCCAACTGGATAAGGGTCCATCTATAACAGCTCATCGTTATAAAGATATAGATGCTAATGGTTTTTTATTTCACATTAAAGATTTTAACGACAAATGAGAAACACAAAACAATGTCATCAGTTGTCCATTTGTCGATTCTGGTTATTACTATGGTCAATTGATAGACATCATTGAAGTTGTATATGCACACGGGTTGAAGTACATATTGTTAAAGTGTAATTGGGTTGATCAAGTGCGTGGATGTAAAGTCGATCAATATCAGTTTTCATTGGCGAATTTTAACTATATGTTATACATAAATGAACGAGTTGATAATGAACCTTTCATTTTGACATCACAAGCAGAACAAGTATTCTTCATTACTTTGCCTTCGAATCCAAGTTGGAAAGTTGTTGTAAAAATGTCCCGATGAGGAGTTTTTTTATTTGAACAAGATGAACTCGAGATTGTTCTGTTTGTTTCCCAACAGCTTGATCAAAATGCCTTAGTTCAACGTGAAGAAGATATTTATTGGTTCAGAGTGGCCATTGAAGTAGAAACGGTTGATTTTCATGCTTAATGAAAGTTATAATTGTTTTCCCACTATTTAGTATTGAATGTCCTAGGATATCATAAATTATCTAACCATTTTATAAATCCTTGTAAGTTTAATTCCTCACTTTTTGAAGTTTATTCATTTATAAATATTTAGGGTGCTTTCTCTTTTGGTATCTTCATACTATTGTTGGTGTATCTTCCCATTGAGGTATTCTTAATTTGGTTCATGTGCTGCTTGAATTTTTATTAATTCAATCTGAAATTTGGCTATGCATTGATTGGTTTTCTACATAATTTGTATATCTATTTTGTTAACTTTCTGATTTTTTAAAATCCATTCACAACTAATTATTCAATCATTTTTTGTTTGATTAACAACTGTACAAGTTTTATTTTTTTAAAAACAATCCAATTTATCTTTTGGACACTTTGGATAGTCCCATCACTAATGTTTTCTATGACTGTAGGCATGTTAGGGGAAGAGGCAGCAGATCCACATCATCCATCTGAGCCATCTACGTCTCAGGGTCGAGGTATGTTTGAATGTCATTGTGTATATTTTTTATGAAATTGATAAACACACACACACACACACACACATATATATATATATAACATCTGTCAAATTATATATAAAATTGTTTTCAACAGGATCAGACTCGACTGCTTCTTCCTCTCACAAGAGAGGCCCTAGTCATGGCATTTTATCATGGAATTTCGATGCGATGTTTGATGATTCCTTTGATGAGATATTTCATCCTGTGGAATTGAATTCCCCTGCATTTATTCTTCATCTGGGTCATATAATACGTGACCCACATCAATTTTCATTGACCACACGTGACTGGGCTTCTATCCCTCAGGACACATTATATCGTCTATGGAGGGAGGTTCAGGTAAGAAGACCATTTTACTTTCTTCCCTATGTATAAAAAATACTAACATATGTGATTTTTTTCATTAATATCAAAATTTTAAAGTATTCCCTGATGAGTTTTGGCCCATTTGTATGAGTAAATGTCATAAGATGTGGAAAGATTATAAAGGCAAAGTCAAGAGGGACCACTGGGTACCAAATGTGGGTGCCCCAGACATTCTGGAAAAAGTCCCGAGAGATATCCTCCCGGCATAGTGGTGTGACTTAGTTGCATATTGGTCTAATGAGGGTGTTGGAGTTTGTATATTTATTTTGGTATATATATGTTCAAGAATGTTTGATTTGTTTGAAATTTGAATTAATTGAATGTAGAAGGTGTCAGTACGCCATTCTGAGAATTGAGCATTGTAGGGACCACCTCACAGGCTCGGGACTCATCACGTGTCTCAGATTCTACATGAGGTATTTATTATTCATTTTTTAATTTATTAATTAATATGGTTTTGTTTTTATATTCTATTCATATACAGTTACGGGAGAAAAGTGCACCGACTAATAAAATGTCGGTGTGGATGAGGACTCATGGTTGAAATGATCTAGAGGTTGTAGCAATGATAGTAAGTGCTTGTACTCATTACCAATACTTACATAAATATGTATATTAAGATATATATGTATATATATTTAAACATTTAACAGGCTCAATTTGAAGCTGAGTTAGAACAGATGCCAGAGGACCAGCGACAGCTTCCCATACGAAGGGATGAGATCTTTCATCGCATTATTGGTTGGGACGAGCATGGATATAGTTTGACCTATGGAATAGGGATTCCTCATTCTGTAGTATCACGCATTGCAGTTGTCGGTCCTATTGTTTCTCAGATGACACAACATTTTTCATATTTTGAGACACAGCTGTGCGCTTCTGAGGAGGAAAATGCGCAATTGATCACTGAGGTTAGAGCACTACGGGAATATGTGCATCCAAGTGATGGTGCAAGGTATCATACGATGTAGGTTTATACTGTATTTATTTATTTAATTTCTATTATTTTTGTTATTAAAATCTTCATAATTTTTATTTTTTGTAGGCCCTGGCCCACCGGATGGAGGTACCAGTCATGACCACGCATGACGCATCATATTCACGAGGTGTGTTTCTTTTTTTTATTGGTGGGGTTGTTATTGATGTTTAGGTTGGGTTTCTAGTGAGATTTTTTGATATTTGGGGGTATCATGTGTGTTTTGGTCTTATGCAATGTTTCTGTGCACAAATTGAGACATAACCATGAAACTGATTAATGATTTGGATATTTTTAGTTCATTTTATTCTTTAATGTTTTCAATTGCATGTTCTGTGAATAGTTTTTAAAAAACCATGTGATTCATAATAGAAACCATGGAACTTTTTTTGGGTGACTGAGCTCAGGTTCACTATTTGTAGGCCCCTGGCCCACCCCGGACACCCCCCCCCCCCCCCGCACCCCGGACATCCCCCCCCCCCCACCCCAGAGAGCCTCCCCCGCACCCCGAACAGCCCCCCCCCCCACTGGATAGCCCCCCCCCCCCCCCCCCGCACCCTAGAATTCATTTGGAAAATTGACCATGAGTTCATTAGGGAAATTGTTCATTAGGCTATTAGGCCATTAGGGAAATTGGTCAGTTGGCCAATTGTCCAATTGGATATAGGCCAAATGGCCATTAGTCCATAATGCCATTATTCCAATTGTACAACTAGATAATAGGCCTTTATTCCAATTTTTTGTTAGGACACTATGCCATTAGGGCATTAGGGCATTAGGGCATTAGGTGAATTGGTAAATGGGACAATTTGACATTGGTTCGTTAGGAAAATTGACCTTTAGGCCATTTGGATAATTGATCATTACGTTGGTAGGACAATTAGTCATTATTCCCCCCCCCCCCCACACCCCGGATAACCCCCCTCACCCCAGGATAGCGCCCCCCACCCCGGATAGCTCCCCCCCCCCCCACACACACGCACGCACGCATTGCAAGCGTGACAAACACCTAAAAATGCATATTCAGCCGTGTCGCGCAAACCGCATGGCCGAATGACATGTCTTCTCCTTGTACACCTGAAGAATAAAAATTATGGTGTTTTCCTGTGTTTTCAAGTCATGTTGATGTCGTTCGGTATGCATTTGAGCTTTAAAAGTATGTTTTGGCCATTTACAACACACGGTGTGCGCTTCCGGTCACCGCGGTCAAATTACACCTCTGATTGATGTGTTGTCTACCCTAACATTTTAAAATTCACCCACCCTTTTTTTTGTCTGATTTCATGGCATTCCGAGGTCGTTCGGCCAGTTTTGATCACCCCACACACGCTTTTTAAACGCGCCAAAACGACGTGTAACAGTCGAATTCAGTGAAAATGCACTCATAATGACTTGAAATCACACGAAAACAATAGGAATATTATTCATGATGTGTAAGAGGAGACAGAACATCAATCGGACGTGCGGTGTGCACGGTACGACCAAATATGTTGTTTTGAACAGTTTGGCGCGCTCTAAAAGGGCGCGTTGGGTGGTCAAAACCAGCCGAACAACCTTGGAATTCCATGAAATCATACAAAAACAACTGTAGTGTGAATTGTGAAATGGTCATGCAGACAACACATCAACTGGAGGTGTCGTTTGACCGTGGTGATAGGAAACGCATTTTCGGAGTCATAAAACGCCAAAACGATGTGTAACGGTCAAATTCAGAGCAAACGTGCTCAGAATGACTTTAAATCACATGAAAACAATATTAATATTATTTGTGACATGTATAGGAGACGAAACATCAATCGTACATGCGGTGTGCGCGGTACGGCCGAATAAGCTGTTTTGAACAGTTCAGCGTGCTCTAAAAGGGCGCGTTGGGTGGTCAAAACCATCCAAACAACCTTGGAATGATATAAAATCATACAAAAACAACCGTGGTGTGAATTTTAAAATGGTCTAGCAGAAGGAACATCAATAAGAGGTGTAGTTTGACCGCAGTGACCGGAAACGCATTTCTGGAGTCATAAAACGTCAAAACGCCATGTTACGGTCTAATTCAGAGAAAACGCCCTCAGAATGAATTGAAATAACATGAAAACAATAGTAATATTATTCATGACATGTAGGAGGAGATGGTACATCAATCGGACGTGTGGTGTGCATGGTACAAATGAATATGTTGTTTTGAACAGTTCGGCGCGCTCTGAAAGGGCGCGTTGGGTGGTCAAAACCAGTCGAACGACCTCAGAATACCATGAAATCATATGAAAACAACTGTTCTATGAATTATAAAATTTTCGGGTAGATGGAACATCAATCGGAGGTGTTGTTTGATAGCAGTGACCGGAAACGCATTTTCGGAGTCATAAAACGCCAAAACGACGTGTAACGGTCAAATTCAGAGAAAACATGCTCAGAATGACTTTAAATCACACAAAAACAATATAAATATTATTCTTGACATGTAGGAGGATATGACATGTCAATCGGACGTGAGGTGTGCGCGGTATAACCGAATATGTTGTTTTGAACAGTTCGGCGCGCTCTAAAAGGGCGCGTTGCGTGGTCAAAACCAGCCGAAAAACTTTAGAATACCATGAAATAATACTACAAAAACTGTGGTGTGAATTGTGAAATGGCCGGGCAGAAGGCATGTCAATCGGAGTTGTCGTTTGACCGTAGTGACCGGAAACGCATTTCCGCAGCCATAAAATGCCAAAATGACGTGTAACGGTCGAATTCAGAGAAAACGTGCTCAGAATGACTTGAAATCACACGAAAATAATATGAATATTATTCTTTACATATAGAAGGAGGTGGCATGTCAATCGGACGTGCGGTGTGCACCATACGACCGAATATGTTGTTTTAAACAATTCAGTGCGCTCTAAAAGGCGGTGTTGGGTGGTCAAAACCAGCCGAACGACTTCGGAATTCCATGAAATCATATGAAAACAACCTTAGTGTAAATTCTTAAATGTTTGGGAAGACAGCACATCAATTGGAGGTGTCATTTGACCGCGGTGACCGAAAATTCATTTCCAGAGTTATAAAATGCCAAAACGACGTGTAACGGTCGAATTCAGAACAAAAACGCTAAGAATGACTTGAAATCACACGAAAAAAATAATAATATTATTCGTGACATGTAGGAGGAGACTTCACACCAATCGGACGTACGGTGTGCGTGGTACGACCAAATATGTTTTTTTGAACAGTTTGACGCACTCTAAAAGGGCACGTTGGGTGGTCAAAACTAGCCAAACAACCTTGAAATGCCATGAAATCATACGAAAAAAACCATGGTGTGAATTGTAAAATGGTCGGGCAGACGGAATGTTAGTCGTAGATGTCATTTGAATGTGGTGACCAGAAACGCATTTCTGGAGTCATAAAACGCCAAAACGACATGTAACGGTCGAATTCAGAGAAAACTCACTCATAATGACTTGAAATCACACGAAAACAATAGCAATATTATTTTTGACATGTAGGAGGAGACGAAACGTCAATCGGACATGCGGTGTGCGCGGTACGACCGAATATGCTGTTTTGAACAGTTCGGTGCGCTCTAAAAGGGCGCGTTGGGTGGTCAAAACAAGCCTAACGACCTCGGAATTCCATGAAATCATACAACAACAACCATTGTGTGAATTTTAAAATGGTCATCCAGACGGCACGTTAATCGGAGGTGTCGTTTGACCGCAATGACCGGAAACGCATTTCCAGAGTTATAAAACGCCAAAACGACGTGTAATAGTCAAATTCAAAGAAAATGCACTCATAATGACTTAAAGTCACATGAAAACAATAGGAATATTATTCTTGACATGTAGGAGGAGACAACACGTCAATCGTACATGCGATGTGCACGGTACGACCGAATATGCGGTTTTGAACAGTTCATCGCGCTCTAAAAGGGCGCGTTAGGTGGACAAAACTAGCCGAACGACTTCGTAATGCCATGAAGTAATACGACAACAACTGTGGTGTGAATTTTGAAATGTTAGTGGATATTCCACATCAATCGGAGGTGTCGTTTGACCGTGGGGACGGGAAACGCATTTCCAGAGTCATAAAACGCCAAAACGGCATGTAACGGTCAAATTCAGAGAAAATGCACTCATAATTACTTTAAATCACACTAAAACAATAGTAATATTATTCTTGACATGTAGGAGGAGACGGAACCTCAATCGGATGTGCGGTGTGCGCGGTACAACCAAATATACTGTTTTGAACAGTTTGGCGCGCTCTAAAAGGACGGGTTGGGTGATCAAAACTAACCGAATGACCTCAGAATGCCATGAAATAAGAGAAATAAAACCATGGTGTGAATTTTGAAATGTTTGGGCAGACAAAACATCAATCGGAGGTGTCGTTTGACTTCAGTGACTGTAAACACATTTCCAGAGTCATAAAACGCCAAAACGATGTGTAACGGTCGAATTCAGATAAAATGCCTCAGAATGACTTGAAGTCAGACAAAAACAATAGTAATATTATTTGTGACACGTAGGAGTAGATGGAACATCAATCGGACGTGCGGTGTGCGCGGTACGACCGAATATGATGTTTTGAACAGTTCGGCGCGCTCTAAAAGGGCGCGTTGGATGGTCAAAACCAACCGAATGACCTCAGAATGTCATGAAATCATACAAAAACAACCGTGGTGTGAATTGTGAAATGGTTGGGCAGAAGGCACATCAATCGGAGTTTTCATTCGACCGCGGTGACCGGAAACACATTTCTGGAGTCACAAAACGCCAAAACAACGTGTAACGGTCGAATTCAGAGCAAATGTGCTTAGAATGACTTGAAATCACACAAAAATAGAAGGAATATTATTCATGACATGTAGGATGAGATGGCGTGTCAATCATATGTGCGGTGTGTATGGTACGACTGAATATTTTTTTTAACAGTTTCACGTGGTGTACGCTTAGAGCATTCCTTTTTAGACCATAAAAAACTTCCATAAACTAAACCAAAGACTCCAAAACAAGAAAAAAATCCTAAAATGATAAAATTTCTTAAATTTAGGGTTTTAAATTATTATAGAACCCATAATTTGATGTCACATTTAATTTTATTATATATATATATTAACTAAATAAATATGTTTAATTTACGTTTGTTTTGTTTAGTTGTTTTCTTTGTATCTTATTGTTGGTTTATTGAAGCATAAGATTGAAATGGATTTGGATCGTTGAAGCACGTCTATCATTAATTGTTTATGACGATCTTGATGTTTATACTATTTGGAATTGTTTTTTTTTATGATTTTTACCCTGTTTTTGTTGATTGGGAACTATGAAATTTTTTTAAAAAAAATTCTCTGGTATAGCGACAGCCATTGGCGGCCACTATAGCTCGGCCAAGCATTGAAATTTTGACCACCACTGGCGATCTTTGTAGCTCGGCCGAGGATCAGGACAGTGACCGCCACTAGAGGTCGCTATTGCTCAGCCAAGAAATAGGTCAGTAACCACCTGGCGATTGTTGTAGGCCATATTTTCGGCCTCCTTTAGCAACTACCTTTGGCAGTTGCTGTAGTCCTACTACGACGGGCCTAAAGCGACCGCCATTGGTGGTTGCTAATGGATGAATTTTTAGTAGTGTACATTAAATTCATGTTAGGCTAGTAGTCATTATCTAATGATCAAAATAAAATCATATTTGAAGGGGGATATTATATGTAACATCAATTTTTATTAAATAATATATTTTTACAAGAATAGGTTTACTCTTCAATAGATGTTCAATGAAATCTATTTTCATGGTCTATCTTTATCTAGGTTCATCACTACCCCCACCCCCCACCCCATGTATTATATCAATTTCATGTAGGAATATACCTTAAACCTCACATTATATATCTACAGTTATGTTCAAAATAGCATAATTGGAAACTTCTTATCATATGAAGATATTATTCTGGTACCATTTGGTGATTTCTGACTTCAAATCAGATTATTTAATGCCCTCCGCAATATCTATATCCAACTTACAATAAAAATGGGTACCAATGAAAATGATTGACTATAGGAATGTACCTTATTTAACCCCTATTAAATTATATAACTATTGAAAATTTTCTATATATTTTCTAGTTATTGGTCCATTGATTTGATGTAGGAACTTAACACTAGCCTTAAACTGAACACAGGTCGATCTCATAACAATGGATTCATATGAGGATATAATATTATTCTAAATTTGATTTGATTGATGTCCATGGGTTTCTACAATTTTTATTATGGAAAAAATCAACTTATTGAATAGGTTGAGGCCCTACTTTATGGGATTATACTTTGTATTAAAAAGAAAAATTCATTTTATTATTTAAAAAAACTCAACTTTGATAACCATCTTTCTTTCCTGATCCATGTCAACCCTTTGTCTAGTTTTCTATATTGTCCGAATACACTTGATTTTTCTCAATCATAATATTATGATTCTATATAATCAATGTTAAGGAAACATAGTAACCAAAAATGTGGACTCTAGTTGATATCCCTCTATACATATCAAATTTTTAACATGGGTAGCTTCACTTCAAACATTTTATAGATCCCTAGTATACAATAATTCTATAAGTATCCATTACTAAAGACTATATTGATTTAATTTTATGGGTCTTTAAGACCATTTTACATTTTAATAAATAAAACAAAATGATCATAGTAAAGATATAATTACCCAAATAAATAGATATGATTCACGGTTAGTGAATTATTGATATATGAATGTCCCCTTCATCAAAGACTAGCTATAAAAGGACCAAAAATCATAAGAGATTAATGAATTTATACTACCTAGTTTTGTATAATTTTTTAAACCTATCAAAATTTCTTTTAGGTGACCAATGCCTTCACAAAGTATATATATCAGTTAAGTGAGTAAAAACTATTAGGTTTGTGTAAAATAATTAGTTTCATCAGATGAAGTTTTCTATATAGAATTTACTGATTAGATATGATCATCCATAGATCATCATCCAAATAGAACCAAAAAAATCATGCTCTATTATTTTATAGAAATCAGATAGAAAGTTGTCCTCATATAGACTTCCATAAAATAGAGATCATTTGGCAGGTTTGATCATAGAGAAGAATAAATTGATTAGGTTTTAGTATCATCAAATATTGATGATTGAAAAAATTTATCTGATGTATTTATCATAGAATCTATTCATTAGGGTTGGTGACTAATTTCAGGGGTTGTTTGTATGGTGATCAGTTATAAGTGGATTCATCTATTAATGAAATAGTTTTAGAGAGGTTTCACTCATCAATGGGAAGATGATCGCTAATCTTGGAAGTCTATGAAAACTATTTATGGGTTGAAGTACTTTATAAATTGAGGTGGTTTCCTAGATATGATGTATGAATGAAAAGAATAGGATTTCTATTCTAAATAGTGTAATATTCCTAATTATTTATCTGAGAATTTGTAAGTGTAAAGGATGTGAGAAATGATATTTTATAGTCTCCTATACATATTTATTGGAAATTTTTATAGGGTTATATTATGGATATAGTACATTATTATAAACAACGTAAATAATGTTTAACTATTTGTTTTTCTATTTGTGTGTGAAGTGTCTTTGTAATGTTTTTTTTTGGTGATTATATGGGATCTCATCCTAGTTCTAGTGCACAAACTTAGAGGATGTGGTTATTTGAAAAACGTATTTCCTATAGTATTGTAAATATTTCTATTACACTAATTGTGGTGATATGAAAAATTTATATATGGTGTACTTTGTTCTTTCTAGTTTTATATGGTGAACTGAATATAGTGCCTGCATACCTTCCCAATAAGTGGAATCAATAGGTACAGTTAGTTTTTGATCACTCATGTCATTATTATTTCTCCCCTCCTTTTCTATCAAGTTATTTAATTTCCATTTCCATTACTATTATTAGAATAATTTATTCAAAGGAATGTAAGGTTCATATTCATAAGTTCTATGGAAAAAACTTTTCCTTGTGGATAATTAAATAGTAATAACATTTGATATAAAATTATTTAGATGATCCTTTGTCTTGCATATATCCTAAAACAAAGGAAAAATAGAATGGGATCAGTTAGATATGAAGGATTTATCATTGATCATTATGACTCTCTCATATAATGTTTTGTTCAACATTAGAGTAAAGAAAAATTCTACTTTGGTTACAAAAGAATTAGCTGAAACATGTGATAATCCAATGACTCTTATCATGGTTTTAATGATGTAAATATTTCTGTGCATTATGTCATTAGACTGAAGACCTATAACTGATCACATGAATGAATTCAGCATTGGGAGTGGAACTTCTTGGGGAATTTGAACTGGTAAAATACTAAATAGGAACCATCTCAATATCTTTGGAAATATCTCATATATTTATATCGATGATAAATAAATAGATAAAATGTGGGTGAAATCCAATTTTTTCTCCTTATCATATATGGTGTTGAGAACTTTATGTGTCACCTATGGGATAATGGTAAGATAGAATTCATCGAGAGACAAGATGTTTCTTTCAATGAAGAACATTTGTGGCATGATCAGAACATGGATATAAATGATGTTGAGGATAGTTCAACTTTTAATGTTCATGTTTATCATACAATTTTTACCAAACATAAATTCTATTTGGATAGTTTGTGGGAGTATTATAGGATGGTGCTCTGATAGTCATATTACCTAATAAAGGATGATTAAAAATATCACTAACATATAGTGAATGTCCATATAGATAAGTACTAGATTCTGAATGATTATTCATCCTTCTATGTGATAAACTACTATCAGAGAGAGAGGTTTTAATAGAAGAACCTAGTGTTTTTATGAGGAGATCCACTCATATCAAAATATTTTACAAATGTTTGGAATCGAAATAAACTTTATACAACTAATAGATGAAGGGAAACCATAATGTTTGGAAGAGTTAACTAATCTTAGAGACCCAAAATAGTGGTTTTCATCCATGGTTTATAAAATAAATTTCTTAAATATAAAAAATAGTTGGTATATGGTTAAAAATCGAAAGGGAAAATATCTCTAGGAGGTAAAATAGTTTTTTGTTTGGAATAGGAAGGTGATAGAATTTATAGGTAAAAATAAAAGTTTTTAGTGAAGGGTTTTCTATAAATATAAGGGATTGGTTTTTTAAAAAAATAGCACCTACGTTGAAGAACATAATAATTCACATAATGATCATCATTGTTTCATCTGAAGATACTTACTTGGAGAAGATTAATGTAAAGATAAATTTTCATCATGAGTATATAGAGGAATAAATTTAAATGGCTCAGACCAAGGATTATGAAGTTTATTTGAAGGATTATTGGGTTTTTATGTTGAAAAAAATCCATTATTACTTAAGTAAATTCCATATATTGTAGTAGGAAGTACGAAACTTTCATTATTGAGGCATGTTTAGGTTTATGTGATTTTGATCAATGAAGTTACAAAATGAAATGGGAATATAGAACATATATTACACTATTTTTGTATATGGATGATACATTTATTTAATGTATAGAGTTCTGTCATATTAATGAATTGAATGGGAAGTTTTCAAGATAGTTTGAGATGAAAAAAATTAGAAAATATAAGAAGATATTTGTTATGATAAATTAGAGGGGTAGGAAAATGGTCTATTTAGTTTTATCATAGATGTAATATATTAGGAAGTTCATAAAAAGATTTTTAATTACCAGTTATATACCTATCTCAACCCCCTATACAGACACTACATACTTTATTAATCATAGACACCATAAATGTATAGCAAAGTTTGTGATAAGATAAAGGTATTTTTTATCAATTATTGGATTTTTATTATATGAAATGTATTTTTTTTTTGAAAAAATATTACTTTTATAGTGTGACTTATTAACTATTTCATGTAAAATCATGGAAGGAAAACTTAGAAGATATTAAATTGATAGTTTGATATTGGTAGGTGCCAAAGGATGAACAATTATGTTTGGGTGATGATGATCACTTGAAAGTATTCTTAAAAAATCTAGAGACATTGACTCATAGAAATGTAATACAAGATTTATATTTAGTTTTGGTGTAACAAAGATTGGATAAAATTATCTATTGTATAAATTTATTTCTTTATATACATCAAAAAAATAATTATATTTCTACCATTGAATTAGGAAAAGTGATGATATTTTTAGTGTGTTTTTTGATGGAACTAGGAAAGGGATAATATAGAGGAATTTTAATATCTGATAGTTAGAGTTCCATTCATCATTCCTGTAATCCATTAGTTCATACCAAAATGAAAAAAATTGATATGAAGTATCACATTATATGAGGTATTTTGAAATATAAAGAGTTGAATCTATAGAGAATTTCTAGGAAGAAAAAACCCAATGATATGTTTACAAAGGTGATAGTACATGAAGGCCTAAGAAAAAACTATTCCTTGGTAGGACTTGACTTATTGAACAGAGTGAATAACAATACATGCATTGAATAGAGGATGATATCATGTGGATAGTTTTAAGAAGTATGAAATATTAAGGAAATTTCAATGTTTGAGATTGTTGGTTTTATGAAAAATATATAGTTTCACTAGATGGATTTTTCCTGATGGAGGTCATTATACATAGACCACTGTACACAGGTGACTAGATAGATACCACCTTATGAATATTTCCTACTAAATTTTTTTAGAGTGGTCAGGTAGAATGGTTTCGTCATATATACCTCCATCATACAGAGAACATCTGACATGGATGATTTGATAGAGGTGTCTTATGATGTGATTTCAATGTCATCTAACATTGTTGATCAAATAGAGTCATTTTATGAAGCTCTCGTTGTAACATCCCCGGTTAATAAAGAGTATGAAATTTTCATACTTATTAATATTTTTGAATTAAATATTAATTTTACTTTAAATGGGATGCTCTGTTTAATAGTTTACCTAGTACGTAACAAAAGGTTTCTTTGAAATCTTACGTTGCACACAACGTTGAGTTATACTGAAAAATAATAATATAATATTATTATTTTAAATGGTAGTTAAATCCTAGCCATTATAATAGAGGTAATTAAAATAAATAACTACAATATTATTATACATATTTGTTAAATTTTTTTACATTTATCCAATAAATTATAGAGTCTTAAAATAATAAAGAATCCAATTTTAAGCATAAATGCTCTAATATTCTTTAAAGGGTCGATTTATCACATTTTGATGGAGAACCCTTTTTAAATATAGTTTTTTCACTTTTATATGTTCTATTAGAAAAATAATATTCTTATTTATAATTGGGAGATCAAAATTTACATTGGATGAAATTTTGGTATTTTTCTGATAATGTTCATTTTTTTATGAATAGTGAAAAATACAGCATTTTAATTCAAAAATGACTTTTAATCTAATTTATTTATATAGTTATAATATTATTTTAATTGGTTTTAAAGTTTAATTGGATTATATTTTTACCATTTAATCCAATTTTGGTCATTATAAGTAATTTTACTCTTAAATTGGACATAAATAAAGGTAAATCTTTTGATAGTTATTATTTCTTAAAAACACACTTTTTGTTTTGACAACAGGAATTAATTTTAAATTAATTTCTACCACTTCTGTGTTTAGAATTTAGAAAAATGTATTCCATATTTCTAATCAGGAGGTATAAATTTTTTGAATAAGTAACTTTTATTTTTATACATTATGAATATTTACTTTAGTAAATATTTTATTTTCCATGGTTAAAAGGTAAATCTGGTAAATAAGGGTAAAAAATAATATTATAATAATATTTAATTACCCTAACACGTGTATTATTCCTATTATATGATACATTTATGACCATGGGCATCCTTGGGTCAATTTCGGGACTCCATGGAGCCACTTGGGAGTGATAATGACACTTTATATTAATTAATTTAAAGTAAAGACATAAATGACATAAACATATATTATATAGTAAAACAATTTTTAAATGGGTTTATATAAGTTATATATTAGAATATAAATATTCATTAGAAATATAAAAATATTTCCTACATCATGGTATTTTATTTATAATTTTTAGACATCAAATAAATAAAATTATTTATGACATAATAATGATGCAGTGTTTACCTCATTAATGAATGATTTAAATAAATAAGATTATAAAAATTAAAACAATATACAAAACCTGTACAAATATTATTGGATGATTTTATTTCTAACAAGATTCATCTTATATTCTACTTTAATGAGTTTTGGACCTTTTTGAAACCAAAAATTAGTTTATAATAAAATAATGTTTTCAAACATTCCTAAAGAGCCTCTCCTCCCCTTTATAAAAAGCCACCACCTCTAACCCATTACTCACACCTCTCAATCCCCTTGGATCATCCAAAATCTGCCCAAATAATCTTTAAATATCCCTCTATTCCACCTATAAGCCTTAATTTATGCATAAGGCACTTCAAGAAATCCTTTTGGTTCAAACCAAAGGGAGTTACCCGATTTAAAGGTAACGTCTTCCCTCAAGTTCTCTTCTTTTATTTTACTTCTACAGCCCCCTAAACTCTCTTTATTATATTATTTTATAAAAACACAAGTATCCTCAATATACTAGGATTTTTTTATGATAATTATTCGAAGTAAAATTACACACACCTCTGTCTAGTGGGCAAAGAACATACTGTTTCTGTGGACGGTGAACTACTGTCTCACAAAACGATGATTGTTCAATATTCTCCTACCACCTCTTATGGTGGAAATTAAGATTGTAATGTATTTATATGTGATATATATTATATATATATTGTCTATATACTTCTTTATTTTTCATTTATATCATACCTTTATGGTTTCGATAATGGGTAAATACGATAATTTCATTTGAGGAAATGCGGACTATCGCCCCCTCAAAGTGATATGACTCGTTCGTTCCATACATGGGACATATAAAGGATGGATTTAATGGAATTATATATTATATTATATTGTAATTATAATATAACTATGTATCATTATGTTTTCATTCTATTAAAATATGAAATAGAAATGAAAGTAGTGTTTATGCGTACGTACGGCTTATCATCTCCATAAATGGTGTATTTCATTTCTTATCTTCAAATGTTATGTATTGTTATAAATACATATATATACTGGATATATATGAAATATATGATATCTAAATCATGAATATAATTCTGGATATAATGGAATTTTGACCACATGAACAACTTGTAATTATAAGATGTTCATTTTTTACTCAAGTACCAAATATCGAAAAAATGACCGTTACTAACTTAAATAATTATATAATGTTTATAACATGGTAATAAGTGATATAAAAGGAATAATAAACCTGAAAAAGGTTCTGAATCAAGTTTAAATTAACTTTAGTTTATTATTCTGGAGATTAAAGAACGAACGGGTCAAGTCAGAAACGAGGTAAGGGACTTCATCTCAACCACCTTTCATTGAGGTACATTTTGATTTATACACGACTTTCTTTTATACAGTTTATAAACCCCTTTGACTTTTCATTTCATTCAAGGGGAATTTTTTATGCAGTGTTTTACTAAATGACAAAGGGAATGTTTTGTTTTTAACGTACACGGTGACAACAACCTTTCTGTCGCCATGAGCGTTATTTGATTTTTGGCTTCCTTAACAAGTCATAATGTTTTTAAATGGAAAATAAATACCATAAACTCTTTTACATATTTTGGTATTGAAAATGGTTTTGATAATGGATTGTTTATGTCAATATATTTAAATGATATATTGTGATTGAAATGTAGAAATGTTATATTTAATTTATGTTTGTTTTATGTGTTATGAATATGTTATGGTTCTTGAGAATTGTTTACATATATGGCTTGTTCCGTGATAAAACTAGGGTAGGTGAGCCCGAGATAGCTCTCCAATTCATTGGGTAACATGATAGAGGTAAATGCTAATGTTTCTCCTAAGATATTTAGGGAATATACTGTGATGGATATTTCAAATGTAACTCCCTATGTAGTTGTGATAGCTACAATGTAAGTATGATATGGATGCCACAAGTTACCTTTATGATTTATGATTTCTATGTGTTATTCATAAATCTTATGATTTCATGAGGTATGTTAAAGATCATATGCTTGGTATGTAATGAAGGACTAATGTTTTCTTTCTTTATTTTATAATCCTTTCTGAGATTTTTATGCTCGTCCCAAGTTTTTGAAATGTTTTTTACAGGACTTAAAGATGAATAGGGTCAAGGATGGTATCAAGGAAAAGTCATGCTGCCTAAAACATGGAATTAGACATGACTCTTTTTTCAAGAGTTTTTATTTTATGAAAAAGAATGGATTTGGAGTAGAAGTTTCTACATGTAATATTCAAGTTGTTATGTGTATGTTATGACCTAATTATCTAAATCTCTAAACCTGAAATGATCTTCAATGTGAATTATTAACTTAATTCATGATTATGTAATGTTTAAGGTTGGGTCCTTATAGTTGGAATCAAAGGTCGGTTTAGAAAACTTTAGGAGTTAGAATATTGTTAAATTAATGTCCATATATTAATTTATGGTCAAATTTAAAGGATGTAGAATTTACAGATTACCATGTTGCATCGCCTAAGATATTTCTGTGTTCAGAAAGGTTTTTCATAGAGGAAACAGGGCAGCTATGATGGGATGACATCAAGATAAAGTCAACCTGCCAAATCAGCAACCTGAGATGGTCGGAATCATAACTGAATAGTTTTTTCAGTGATGGCACAGTTGAATCAGGATATAGATGGTGGTGGTATCCATGCATGAGATCATCTAGATCAACTATAGAGGAACATGTCAGTAGTGGAGCATTTCATGAGGCATCATCCCCCATCATTCAGAGGATCATCTGACCATGTGCTAGCTAAAGGGTGGATTAAAGCACCGGAGAATATTTTTTATGTCATGGGGTGTTCAAAACATCAAAAGGTTAGTCTTTTTTTTACCATTTTGAAGTTGAAGCTGATCAGTGGTGGTCGATGGTGAAAAATATTAGGGATAGTGAGAAGATTGATGCTCTTGATTGGGATGAATTCAAAGGTATGTTTCTTGAGAAATATTTTCCTAAGGTGGTTCATCTTATTATAGAAAAACAATTCTGGGAATTAAGGAAAGAAGATGACTCAGTGGCTACTTATGAAGAAAAAATCACTCGACTAGAATGCTATGCTCCAAACTTCATACAAGATCTTGATAGCAAAGTCAATCAATTTTACTCAGGATTAAAGCCAAAGTATCGAAGGGATTTATCTTCTCGTGACTTCAAAAGTTATGAAAAACTTGTTTTATTTGTAGATAAGGTGGAAATGGAGTTTTCTAATGATCAGGTGTTCTTTGACAAACAACAGAATAAGAGGTTGAGGTGGCATACAAAAGGGAAGAACTCTTCAAAAAAGTCTGATGGTAAGAAACTTAAGTTTACAATTTATGAAAATTGTGGTAAAAATCATAATGGGGAATGTCTTTTCAATTATGGTAAGTGCTACCAATGTCGTAAAATGGGGAATAAGGCTCGTAATTGCACTGAAAAAAATTAGGGTAATGTTAAGAAAAAAATTGATTTATAGTCTGTAAAAATTTTTAAGTATAATTAAAGGGTTCATTATGAAAATGAGTTTCCAACGAATAACTTGATTGAGGTAAAGCAGCCTAACTATAAGTAGAAAGGGGTGGTGAAATCCTTTGCGGCTACTTTAGCAGATGTTGGGCCATCGAATGAAGTAGTATTAGGTACACTATTTGTTTATTCAGATTATGCCAATGTGTTGTTTGGTTCAGTTTCTACACATTCTTTCATCTCTGAGAAGTTTTCTAGTAAATTGGGAATTCTATCTCAAGATATGAATCCTGAACTTATGGTAAAAACATTGGGAAGAAATTTTGAGACAAAAAAATAAATTATTAGAACCTTCATGTCCTTGTGTGTGGAAAAAATCTACCAGAAAACCTTATTTTTTCCTCTAGTAGAGTTTGATGTTATTTTGGGTATGGATTGGCTTTCTGTTTATCATGCTAAGATTGAATTCAGAGATAAAGAGGTTACTTTTCATAAAGAATTTCATATTGTGTACAAACATGAACCCTTACTTTTGATAACATATCAGGAAGCTGAGAAACTAGAAAGAGATGGAAATGAATGCTACCTTGCACATATTGTTGAAAAAAAGGAACTATTCAGATTAATGATGTGCCAGTGGTAAATGCATATCTTTATGTTTTTTCAGATGAGTTTCCTAGTATAATACCTGATCGAGAATTTGAATTTACTGTTGAATTAGTTCCCGATACTAAGACAATTTTAAAACTCCCTTATCGAATGGATCAAATTGAACTTTTAGAGTTAAAGAATCAATTTTAGAAGTTATTAGATAAAGGTTTTATTCAACCTAGAACATCATTGTGGGGTGATCATGTCTTGTTTTTTAAAAATAAAGATGGTTCAATGAGACTTTTCATTGATTATAAAGCATTGAATAACATCATTGTGAAGAACAAGTATCCTTGGCCTCATATCAATGATTTTTTTATCAACTCTAGGGAGCTCAGTATTTTACAAAGATTAACTTGAGGTCGGGGTACTATTAGTTGAAAGTAAAGGAATCATACATTCTGAGGACTGTATTTTGTACTAGATATAGCCATTATGAATTTTTAGTTATGCATTTTGGGTTAACCAGTGCACCTACTGTATTCATGGATCTTATGAATATAATTTTTCGTGAGTTACAAGATAATTTTGTGGTTGTTTTTATTGATGATATTTTGGTTTATTCCAAAATTAAAGAGGAACATGAAAGTTTTTTAAGGTTTATCTTGCAAACCATAAAAGAAAAGAAACTATATGGTAAATTTTTCAAGTGTGAGTTTTGTTTACAACAAATTTCTTTCCTTAATCACATTGTTTCAAAAAATGGAATAACTATTGATCCTGTTAAAACAAAAGTTGTTGAAGAATGTCCAAGACCTACCAATATCATAGAGATTCATAGTTTTCTTGGTTTACTAGGTTATTACTGGAGGTTTGTTGAAACAATTTCACAGTTATCTATCCCAATGACTAAGTTAACTCAAAAATGTGTTAAGTTCATTTGGAAAAAAGAATTTGATGATTGTTTTTAGGAATTGAAAAGAATATTGGTGAATGCTCCAGTTTTGGCACTACCTTCCAGAAATGGTGAGTTTGTTATCTACAGTGATGCTTCGTTGAAAGGATTTGGTTGTGTCCCTATGCAGAATGATCATGTAATTTCTTATGCTTCACATCAGTTGAAACCTCATGAGTTAAATTACCCTACACATGATTTGGAATTAGATGCTATTGTTTTTGCTTTAAAAATTTGGAGGCATCAACTGTATGGAGTAAAATGTAAAATATATACTGACCATAAAAGTTTGAAGTATATATTCACTCAGAAATAATTGAACATGAGATAGAGGAGATGGATAGAATTAATCAAGTATTATGATTACACAATTCATTACCATCCAGGAAAGGAAAATAAAGTGGTTGATTCTTTGAGTTGAAAAAGCAATTCTACATTAACCTTGTTACATTTAGAACAAGATCCTTTGATTAAAGACTTGATGAACTTTGGAATAAAATTTTTTGGTGCAGGAAATTCCTCTGTTTTGTTTTAGGTGTCAGTGAAATAATCTCTATCAAACATAATTAAGCAAGCATAGAAGGAATACAGTGAGTTGTGGAAAAAGGTATAGTTGGTTCAAAAGGGTAAGTTTCCTGATTTTAATATTAATAATTATTGTATTTTGAGATTTGGAAAGAGATTATGCATGCCTTTTGATTCATATTTGAATGATGAATTGTTATGTGAAGCTCATAGTTCTCCATTTTTAGTTCATCCTGGCAGTACTAATATGTACAGAGATCTTCAGGAGTATTACTGGTGGGATGGAATAAAAAGAGATATTGCTGACTTTACTATGAAGTGCTTGACTTGTCAATAGGTTAAATAAGAGTGGAAGTTACCAAAAGGGGTGCCTTAGTCTTTACTAGTGCCAAAGTGGAAATGGGAAAATATATCCATGGATTTTTTTTGTGGGATTACATAAGACATCTTGAGGTAATAATTAAATCTGGGTTATTGTTGATTGATTGACTAAATATGATCATTTCCTTCTTATTATAGATACTTTTTCTCTAGATCAACTTTCTTGGTTGTATATTAAAAATATATTCAGGTTTCATGGAGTTCCCCTATCCATTTTATCTGATCGTGATCCCAGGTTTACTTATAACTTTTGGAAAGGCCTTTATAAGTCATTGGGTACTGAATTAAATTTTAGTACATCTTTTCATCCTCAATAAAATGGGAAGTCAGAACAAACAATTCATAACTTGGAGGATATGATACGCACTTGTTCACTAGATTACTAAGGAAGTTGGGACCAACATCTTTCTTTGGTTGAGTTTTCATATAATAACAGTTTTCATTCCAATATATAGATGGATCCATTTGAGGCATTATATGGGAAGTGATTTCAAACTTTGACTTTTTGGGATGAAGTAGGTGAAAGGAATTTTATGGGACTAGAATTGGTAGAAGAGATGGAAGAAAAAGTTCAGTTGATTCAGAAGAACATGGGAATAGCTCAGAGCAGGAAGAAAAGTTATGCAGATAACCGTAGGAATGATCTTTAATTTGATGTAGGTGATCATGTCTTTCTCAAAGTTTCTCCATGGAAAAGTGTGATGCATTTTTGTAAGAAGGGAAAGTTGAGTCTGAGGTTCATTGGACCCTATGAAATCTTAGAGAAAGTTGGATAAGTATCCTACAGAGTAGATTTACCTCTATGTTTATCCCAAGTACATAATGTTTTTCATATTTCAATTTTGAGAAAGTATTTTCTGGATCCATCTCATGTTTTGAGCCTAGAGGTAGTTCAGTTGGAAGAGAATCTCTCTTATGAGGAACAACCAGTCCAGATTCTTGACCGAAGATATCAAGTGTTACAGAATAAGGTAATCCATTAGGTAAAAGTTTTGTATAAAAACCATATGATTGAAGAGGCAACATGGGAATATGAAAATGCTATGAGGGATAAATACCCCCATTTATTTGATAAGTGAATAAAATTGGGACAACGTAATTTTCAAAAGGGGGAAAGGATGTAACATCCCAGGTAAATAAAGAATATAACATTTTCATACTTATTAATATTTGTTAATTAAATATTAATTTTACTTTAAAGGGGATTATTTGTTCAATGGCGTACCCTATACGCAACAATGGGTTTCTTTTAAATCTTACGTTGCACGCAATGTTGATTTATACTGAAAAGTAATAATATAATATTATTATTTTAAATGGTAGTTAACACCTAGACGTTATAATGGTGGGAATGGACATAACTAAATACAATATGATTATACATGTGTTTTAAATTCTTTCACATTTAACCAATAAATTTTATAGGCTTAAAATAATAAATAATCCAATTTAAAGCATAAATACTATAATATTCTTTATAGGGTCGGTTTACTGCCTTTTGATGGAGAACCCTTTTTAAATCTAGTTTTTTTCATTTTTATATTTTCTATTTGAAAAAATAATATTATTCATTAGAATTGGGACATAAAAATTTACTTTGGATGAAATTTTGGTATTTTTCTTATAATGTTCATTTTTTTTATGAATAGTGAAAAATATAGCATTTTAATTCAAATATGCCTTTTAATCAAATTTATTTATATATTTATAATATTATTTTAATTTGTTTTAAAGTTTAATTGTATTATATTTTTACCATTTAATCCAATTTTTTTCATTAAAAGTAATTTCAATCATAAATTGGACATAAACAAAGGTAAATCTTTTGATATTTATTATTTCTTAAAAACACACTTTTTGTTTTGACAACGGGAATTAATTTTTTCCACTTATGTGTTTTGAATTTGGAAAAATATATTCCATATTTGGAATCAGGAGGTACAAATTATGTGAATAGGTAACTTTTATTTTTAGACATTATGAATATTTACTTCAGTAAATATTTTATTTACCATGGTTAAAAGGTAAATCTGGTAAATAAGGGTAAAAAAATAATATTATAATAATATTAAATTATCCTAACACATGTCCTAATCCTATTTTAAGATACATTTCCGATAATTTTCATCCTTTTGTCTATTTGGGGACCCCATGGAGCCACTTGGGAGTGATAACGACACTTTATATTAATTAATTTAAAGTAAAGACAAAAATAACATAAACATATATCTTATAGTAAAACAATTTTTAAATGGGGTTATATAAGTTATATCTTTGACTATAAATATTCATTTTAAATCTAAAAATATTTCCTACATCATGGTATTTTATTTATAATTTTTAGACATCAAATAAATAAAATTATTTATGGCATAATAATGATGCAGTGTTTACCTCATTAATGAATGATTTAAATAAATAAGATTATAAAAAATTAAAAAATACCCAAAACCTATCCAATTATAATTTTATTATTTTATTTCAAAAAATAGTCATATTATATTCTAATTTAATGAGTTTTGGACCTTTTGAAACTGAAAATCAGTTTATAATAAAATAATGTTTTCAAACTTTCCTAAAGAGCCCCTCCTCCCCCTTATAAAAAGTCATCACATCTAACCCATTACTCACACCTCTCATGCCCCTTGGACTGTCCAAACTCTACCCAAATAATCTCTTAATATCCCTCTCTTCCACCTATAATCCTTAATTTAGGCCTAAGGAACTTCAAGAAATCCTTTTGGTTCAAACCAAATGGGAGGTACCCGATTTAATGGTAACGTCTTCCCTCAAGTTCTCTTCTTTTATTTTACTTCTCCAACCCCCTAAACTCTATTTATTATAATATTTTATTAAAACACAAGTATATTAAATATACTAGTATTTTTTTATGAGAATTATTCTAACTACACTTACACACACATCCGTATAATGGGTAAAGAACATACTGTTTCTGTGGACGATGAACTACTGCCTCACAAAACGATGATTGTTCAATCTTATCCTACCACCTCTGCTGGTGTACATTAAGATTATACTATATTTATATGTGATATATATTATATATATATTTTCTATATACTTCTGTATTTTTCATTTATATCATACCTTTTGGTTTCCATAATGGGTAAATATGATAATTTCATTTGAGGAAGTGCGGATTGCCGCCCCCTCAAAGTGATATGACTTGTTCATGCCATACGTGGTATGTATAAAGGATGGATTTTATGAAATTATATATGATTTTATACTGGAATTATAATATACCTATGTATCATTAAGTTCTAATTCCATTAAAATACAAAATAGAAATGAAAGTAGTGTTCATGCATACGTACGGCTTACCATCACCATGAACGGTGCATTTCATTTCTTATCTCAAAATTTTATGTACTGTTATAAATACATATATATACTAGATATATATGACATATATGATATCTAAATAATTAATATAATTCTAGAGATAATAGAATTTTTACCACATGAACAACTTGTAATTATAAGAAGTTCATTTTCGACTCAAGTACCAAATATCAAAAAAATGATCATTATTAACTTAAAAGATTATATAATGTTTATAACATGGTAATAAGTGATATAAAAGTAATAATAAACCTCAAAAGTTTATTTATCAAGTTGAAATTAACTTTAGTTTATTATTCAGGAGATTAAAGAATGAACGCTTCAAGTCAAACATGAGGTAAGGGACTTCGTCTCAATCACCTTTTATTGAGGCGTATTTTGATTTATAGACGACTTTATTTTATACAGTGTATAAACCCCTTTTACTTTTAATTTCATTAAAAGATAATTTTTTTACGCAACATTTTACTAAATGACAAAAGTAATGTTTTTTAACGTAGGGACAACAAACTTTCTGCCGCCGTGAGTGTTATTTGATTTTTGGCTTTCTTAACAATCCGTAGTGTTTTTAAATGGAAAATAAATACCATAAACTCTTTTATGTATTTTGGTATTTAAAATGGTTTTTATAATGGATTTTTTATATCAATATATTTAAATTATATATTTTTATTGAAATGTGGAAATGTTATCTTTCCTTTATGTTTGTTTTATGTGTTATGAATCTATTATGGTTCTTGGGCGTTGTTTACGTATACGGGTGGTTCCGGTGGGTGAGCTCAAAATAGCTCTCCAACTCATTGGGTAACATGATGTAGGTAAACTTTAATGTTTCTACTAAGAGATTTAGGTAATATACTATGATGGTTATTCCAAACGTAACTTCCTATGTAGCTGTGGTAGCTACAGTGTAAGTATGATATGGATGCCACAAGTTATCTTTATGGTTTATGATTTCTATATGTTATTCACAAATCTTATGATTTCATGAGGTATTTTAAAGATATTATGATTGGTATGTATTTAAGGACTAATGTTTTCTTTCTTTATTTTATAATCCTTACTGAACTTTTTATGCTCATCCCAAGTTTTTGAAATGTTTTTCACAGGACTTAAAGATGAATAGGGTCAAGGATGGGATCAAGGAAATGTCATGTTGTCTAAAACATGGAACTAGACATGAATATTTTTTTCAAGAGTTTTTATTTTATGAAAAAAATGGATACTAATTAGAATTGTATACATGTAATATTCAAGTTGTTATGTATATGTTATGACCTAATTCTCTAAAGCTCTAAACCTGAAAAGATCCTTAATTAAATTATTAACTTAATTCAAGATTATGTAATTTTTAAGGCTGAGTCCTTATACTCATAGATGGTGTTCACTGGGGGTGTTGTCTAAATTCAAGGGCTCTATGTATGGAGACTGAATATTGGTGTTTTCATTTGTTTGTGAAACTATATATATCAGAGGTTTCGTAGGTCAACCAGAGGCTAATAGTGAGTCTCATTAGTTAGTTAAATATGTCCACTAGATGAATACCTCAATAAATAGAGATGATGTCCTATATATGATATAAAAAACAATATATATTTTATATACTGAATATTGGGTTTTTTTTACTTAATTCATTGAAACTTTTTATTTGGAGTGTAATTGGATTATGAGATTTTTTCACTTATATTTTCTTAATAAAAATTTTTTCAGTGTTATCCCATGGAAGTAAGTCATTTTTAAAAACCATATAAATCTTGTTTTACTATTTTTTCATGATGTGTGTTTGAAATGTTTTTTTGGTTATTATGTGTTCTCTCATCACAGTTCTAATGCACAAACTTGGAGTTGTAGGATGCTATGAATCCTATTTCTAGAAGTATTGTGGATCATTACATTTCATGGGATGTGGTGATTATATAAACATTCATTTACTTCATGTGGTAATTTCCAGGTATGTATGGATAAATAGATGGAGTAACTACTTTCATTCCTAACAAACTTTATCAGATAATCAAAGAATGAATAAATAAATGCTTCTAAATGGTACCAAACTATGTTTTTTTGTTCATTCTAAGTCTTTCTAGTGTAATGGATGAAGTTTCTCCCTAACTAGTTCCATAAAACATATGAAACCTCTCAAGAATTTTCTTAGTGGACCCATGCCCTTCCAAATTATCAATAAAGTGAGGATTGACCCCAATCGATGATATTATCCACTTCAAACAAAGAAATTCTTATGAGGAAGTACCAACCTAAAAAATAGAGGAACAACACCCCATAGGTGGGTGAGTTATATACTATACAAATCATATGGGGGTTATAAATTTTCAGGACCTAGATATTATCAAAACCAAAAATAAATAGGAGGAACCAAGACCTAGTTATGTTGTGGTGTATTGAACCCTATATAGTGTGTTTGAGAAAAATTCATTATTATTAGTGAAAATATATGGGATTATGAGACCTTAAGACCACTATGTTCATTTCACCAAAACCTAGACATTGTCTCTATAAAGATAAATAAATTCAAAAGTATGTAATTTTACCCATAAAAAACATCTATGAAATTCTATATAAATCCACCATTTTCTAAGATAAAACTACATGTAATTAGAAAGGTGTGTGTCCATAAGAAATATTTGTCATGAAGCCTATGTTAAGGTGGAATGATCATGTTATAGTTTACACCACCACTTGTAACTTATCATTTTAGGTCTTATAATACTAGAATATAGAATGATATTTTGAATATAGGGATTTAACTCATGAATAATACTTCTAATACACCCCATCCCTCACCAACACTTTTATCGAATACCCTAGAAAATTGAATGAACATATTTAGGGTTTATAATTATAAAAAAAAATCTATTGATATAAATTTTATTAATATTTAATTAGTAATATTTATTCCAAAACATTTCTTCTTAAATATTCTAAAGTCATAAATTTTTATAAATTCAATCATTTAAATCTTTATTCTTACTATTATAATTCCACATCATTATATCATTTATTAAATTATCCATAAATAACAAGAGAATGTTAACCCAATATAAAATATAATGAGGAGGAGAATATTTATAGTTAGATACCTTTATATAGTGAAGAACATCATCCTTCAATCCTTTAATTATATCCAATGATTGAACCATTTATTCATGTTCTTCATTTCCCTAATTTAGTATTCCATGACATTGACCTCCAAAAGTTTCCATACTTTGTATGATAAATCGAATATATATATTGAAGAGAATTAAGAGATTGTGCGAGAATTATTTTAGTGGTTAAAATAATAATATCCATATGTCATTGTTACAAAAAATATCTTGAAGTCATATAAATAATTTATTTAAATAATACATAATTAAAATTTATTACATAAATAATAATAATGAAAAATATATAGAACTAGGTTAATACAGTCTCAAGATGTTTATTAAAAAACAAAATGTAGAATTAGAGGGAACAATTGAAAAAAAAATCACATATTAGATTCCAGATATTGTAATATTATCAATATTAATGCGAAACTAAGAAACAGTAAAGGAACAAAATGAGATCTCATCTATAACTTCCGTCATTGATGACCATTTATTTTTCCTCCTAATAATCATGTGTAACATGTAATTAAAACTCTTCATGAATATATAGTCAGTATACATATTATTGAAGTATCCTCCAAGATACATTATGCATTATCCTATTTGTGATATCCTCTAAAAATATAGGTTTTCTCTCAATCCATATTATATTCCATCCAAAATACATAGAAGAATTAATCACCTATATGTTTGACCATAAATCTGCTTCAAGAATTAAAAAAATCACCATCAAATGATAGAATAAACCCTTCAAGAACCCTTTTTAGGTATATAATAAACTCCCTAAACTCGTAGAACTAGGTTATCCATTCACAGATCCATAAACAATAATATTAATGCACATCAATATTAGAGATATTTCTATTAGGATGTTCAATTCAACAGGTTTCCTACATCTTTTATAAATACCAAACATTTTAATAGTATAAAGGTCAAAAATTTAATTGTTACTATAAAGCCAATGAATATTAATAGTTTCTTGTAAATATTTATTCCAAAATATAATAGAAACCTTTATGGATTTATTCCCCTAGTCAAAAATCATATCTCTTATCGTATTCTTTATAAAGAAAATAACAAAATTAATTGAAACCAAGAATATATTAAAGAGATGATCACCAGGTGTAACTTTAAAAAATGAGTTCATGACTATATGAATATTATTTTATAATAGAGGTGGGATAGGATAATCCCTTATAAATATATCTAATGAGAAATAAAAAAATCACATTAAAAAAATAATCATTCATTCATTTCATAATAATTCTTATATTTATAGAAAAACAAGGATATAGGGATTCTAAATTTTTAAAAGTGGCCATCTATTAGTAAACTGTTTATAGAAATTCCATTGGAGGAAGTATCTACTTGGATAAATAAATGGTTTTTTAAACTTAATAAGTAATTTTAAAAAATTTAATGGTCCTAATAGTTATTTTTTTGATGTTCATTTGGATATTTTACCTAAAAACTTATACAGAAGTTCTTTATATGGCCCTAGAAATTGAGAATGGTCTAGAGGAAAATGTGGCAGCATGTCTCATTTCATCATTTAGTAGTCTTCCCAGTGATTCTTCTAGTATTAGTAATAGGAAGGTATATAATTTATTATATAGTGATGACGAAAAACTTGGGAAGATCAGGGATTCTTCAGCACCTTCTTTGGGAGAATGAGGACCTCAATGTTTCAAATGTGGATGAGTGTTAATTATTGGAAAAAAATTCCAAGACCTTAGATAAATCATATGTGGGGTATAAATATAGGTAACCTTCAACAATTTTATGTGAGGGTGATATATGGAGATTCACATATGGGTGAAGAACTGATATGGTCTATCATCCATGGGTCCAACTGATGTCCTTAGCAGTAGATCTAGATCAAAAAAACATCATAAAGTTAAGAATGTCACACACCACAGTGGGATAAGGTGTTTTTTAGTATAAGGAAGTATGTATAAAGTAGACCTAGTTAAAAATTATAGTTTTGAGAGAAAATCAACTATTTTATGTACAATCCAGATTATATTTTCACTTTATACTTCCTTATTTGAAATTGGATCTTCCCATTCCTTTATATCTACACAAATTTTTACTGGAAATGGCATACTGATTAAGTTATCTAATGGGTATGTTTTTATCAAATCACCTTAGGGAAAGAGATTTGATCATCCATATAGTTTCCTAGAGCCTTTTTTAATTGTTTTCACCTATATAAATCTATGGTATTTCATAATCCTTAAGATCTATAGATTTTACATGATCTTCATGATGGAATAGTTGACAAGCTATCTCACTCACATCGACTTTTATTATAGTTGGGTATCCCTTACTAGACCTAGGGGAAGAATTTTGTATGGATTAGTGAGTGGGATGTTAGAGAAGGTAGAGTGGGATAGAACATGAGTCATATTGGAGTGATCATGAGGTGATTTTTAGGCTTGGCACTTTTAGCGGATTCAACAGTGACTCCCTATATCTTCCTAGTAGTGGTGGATTGTTATTAGGATTTCTTCCCAGATGATAACTCATTTGTTTCACACAAAAGAGGAATTTTATTTTAAAATAACCTTATGTATGGGGGAAACTGATATCTATTCATCCTTATCATATGTAAATTGTTGTTTTCATAAGGATGAAGGTGTGGTTAGATGATTTTTAGGTGATGAGATTTATCAAACCAGGCACATCACCATGGTGTACTTTGATGTTGTTTAGAAAAAAGGAAGATAGTATTCTATGGATTTGTGTGGACTACAAGTAACTAAATCAGTTAAAAGTGAATAAAAGGTACACTTTACCTAGGATTGATGAACTATTTGATCAGTTATAGAGATACCTATGTTTTTACAATATTCAACTTTTTTTACGCAGTCATTAGCTATGTGTAAGAGAGTATGATATCCATAAAATGATGTTTAGGAGTATATATGGATTGTATGAGTAACTCATCATGCCTTTTGGTTTGATTTATTCTTCAAAAGTGTTCATATTTTCCATTAATAAGATATTCCATGAGTATCTCGACACTTTCATCGTGATTTTTTAGAAGATATCCTTATATATTCACAAACTTCTTAGTTACATGACAGACCCCTTAATACCATGTTTAGTAAACTTTGAATGCATTGTATTTATTCCAATAATTAAAATTTTAATTTCTTGATTGATGAGGTATGATTTATTACAATTTTTATCTCATAGAAAGGAATTTATATGGTCCTAGATAGAGTGGAAGCGGTAATGTCATGGGCACACAATTGAAATGTTTCTGAGGTAAATATTTTCCTTAGGTTAGCTAGACAATATATATTTTTCATATTGGGAATATCCTATTCATATGTGCTGATGATATAGAATACCATGAAGGGGAAATGGTTTGATTGGTATAATCATCATGATATAGTTTTCCTATAGCTGAAGAGAATATTGATGAGAGTCATAGTTTTGATCCTTCTAAAGCCTAAGATTAAATACATGATGTATTGTGACCTCTAAGGAATTAGACTGTGATCTGTTTTTATTTAGGAGAACTATGTGGTCACTAATGGGTAATGACAGCTAATACACCATGATTGTAACTACCCAATTCCTAACTTAAAATTAGAAGATGTGGTTTAATCCTGGTAGTGTTGGAAATATTATCTCTTTGGTGGGAGGATTTTCATTTAAATTGAACACATGAGCCTCTGATATATCTTCTCTTAGTGGGACCTAAATATAATTTATATAAATTGGTTAGAATATCCATTGAAATTAATCATTGAGATTTCCTATGATCTAGAAAATGGTAATTTCATTATAGGTTCTCCTAGAAATAAAACACTAGAGATGTAGGATCCTAGAGAGAAGATTTTATAGGATGAATAATTTTTGATGAGTTTGAAGGATGAGAGGTTAGTGTATGAATCAAAGGATAATTTTTTGATGACATGTTCACATTTTTTATCATGTTTTCATTGGTGTACCATGTGAATAAAATAAAATATTTGGGTCTCATGTGTGTGGTGATGTTTGAATGCTTGATAGGAGACAATTTTGTTCAAGAGTGGTATTTAGAAGATGACGACATGATATACATTCATGAGAGGTTAAAAGTTCCATCTTATTTCAGGGAGGAGATAATAAGAGGCTCATATTTTATAATGGGTAGTGTATGTAGGGCCAAAAAATATGTACCATGAAATCCAATGTTAGTTTGGTGGCCATGTGTGAAGAGGGACATCATTAGTTTTATTTCATGATTCCTTACATGAAACAATGTAAAGGATGAGCATAAGTGTCCTAGTGGTTTGCTTGAGTAACTTCTAGTTCCTATGTGGAAGTGGGATCACATTATGATGGAATTTTTATTGGGTTACCTAGGATCCCAAGTAGTTGTGATGACATTTGTGTATTAGTTGATCAACTGATGAAAGTGGATCATTTCTTACCAATTCTAAAGACTCTATCAATAAAATAGTTAAGGAAACCATATATATAAGAAATTTTAAGCTTATATGATGATCCTTTAATCATAATTTTAGATAGATACCCACATTTTACATCATGGTTTTGGTATGTACTATATAATTCCTTGGTTATCCAGTAGAAACTGAATATGTCATTACATTCATAGATTGATGGATACTTAGAGAGAATGAACCATATTTTAGAGGACATGCTCCAGGAATGAATTATGAACATTGATGGAGCTTGGGAGGATCATATATCCTTGGTTTAATTCACATACAAAAATAGATTCAAGGATTTGATTCATATGGAACCTTATGAGGCTCTTGTTGGACGATTGTCTCATTTACCACTTTGTTGGCATGAGGTAAGTGAGGTAGCTATAGTGGGGCTAAAAATCATACAGTATACCTCTAAGAGAGTGTATCTTCTCAAGAATATGTTAGATACAACTTAGAGTATATAATGATCATATTCTGATTAGAGGATAATACCCTTGTAGTTTACATTGATAAATCAGCTTTTATTATAGGTGACTGCTTTACTAGGGCATCCATGGCTACTGAAAAAAAGGGAAGATGATACTAATATTTAGTGAACAATTGAGACTACTAAGCATATTAAGATAGTGACCTGTGTTTTGTAACTTCCTCTATGAAACCAAATATTGAATGGTGTGTTTTTATCTCTTATCTTTAGAGGTATATGGCCAATCCGAGGCATGTGATCAACTTTGTTGATATTGAGTTGGATCTTAACACAATGTTTGTGTAGATCCTTGTACAGATCATAGACTAGAGTGACCAAGTGTTGTTATGGATGACAATACAACTTTTTAGATTTCATTGTAAATATGGATGTAACCATGAAGTGGAATGGGAGAAGGAATCCAATGTTCAATGTAAAACCTTATCTTGAATTATAGTAAGATTTTCATTTTAAAGAAATAATAGAAGAATAAACATAATTTTATTCAAGAATGTGATTAAATGATAAATTTTAAAATATTACAAATTTAAATTTCATATATTAATTTCATTTTTTAAATCATAATATTAAAATCCCCATAGGGTGAAATTTTGAAATTTCTCTGAAATGATTGATTTTTCAGTGAAGAGTGAAAAATACTTATTTTTCAAAAAACTATCAATTCTTTTATTAAACCAATTAATTTAAAAGTTGAATTATATTTTTTATTTCATCTTAAATTTAAAAATGTAACACCAAATTATTTTTATGGTATTACTTTTTTTTAATTCAATTTCTTTGATATCTTACGTTGCACGTAACAACAAGCTTAAACAAAAAACTAAATGTTATTATTTAAATTTTAATGTTATAAAATAGTCATTAAATTAGCAGTTATGAATAGTATTAACTAAATTATGAAAATATAAGGTTAATAAAAATATAATATTAATTCATTGGTTACTAATTAATTAGAAACTAAAATATAAACCAATTTAAAATAAAGGAAATATTTTTATTTTTATTCTCCCAAAGTCATTTTGTCTTAATAAATTAAATTAATTACAATAAATAAATGATATTCATGAAATATTTTTTTATATTAAATAAAATATTTTTATATTCATCCAATATATCTTATAGGTATAACATAAGAACAAACCCAATTTTATGCATAAAAACATATATTTTTTATAAAAGAAATTTTACCGCCTTTTAATGGAAAACCTATTTCAAATCCAATTTTTGAAACTATTATATATTCTATTTGAAAAAAAATAAAATTAGTATTTTAAACTATAATATAAAAAATTACTTTGGTTAAATTTTTGGTATTTTTCTGATAAATTTCCTATTTTTATGAATAGTGAAAAATACTAATTTTTAATTGAAAACAACTTTTTTAATCAAAATAATTAATAGTTTTAAATTATGTTTTTGATTGGTTTTAAATTATGGATAGATTATATTTTAATATTTTAATCTAATGTAGGCCATTTTCATCAATTTTAAATTGAATATGGATATAAAAATGTTCCAATCTTTTCATGTTTAAACTTTAATAACTCATTGTCACACCCCGCCAATAGGATTAGTTTTAAATTAATTACTACAACTTATGTGTTTTGAATTTTTTAAAATGGATTCAATATTTGAAATCAGTTGTTCCAAATTATGTAAATAGTTTTTTCTATTTTTGGGCATATGAATAGAAAACTTTAGTAATATTTTAATTACCACGGTTAAGGGTAAATTAGGTAATTATAGGTAAAAATAATATTATAAAGACTATAAAATTACCCTAACACTTCTCATAATTTCATTGGATGTGTTTATTTCAACAAAAATCATCTTTTTTTGAAATTATAACCCTTTTTAACCCACTTGTTTGAGAATATGACATTTATTGTATTTTATTTAAAGAACGGTTAAAGATGTCATACTCATATTTTAGTAAATATACTAATTTTAATATAGGGTTATATAGAAGATAAATTCGACTATAAATAATCATTTTAAATATAAAATTATTTTATTTATCATGGTAATTTATCTTTAATTTTTAGGAAATAAATAATTACCTTAAAGGCTTATATAATTATGATGTAATAATTGTCTAATTAATGGAAATATCAAACAAATGATATTCAAAATATCAAAATAAATAAATATAATTAATGAAATCCATGAATTTTATGGAATGTTGTGACATTTTAGGGATGAGTTAACATATTTGGTTTGAAGATATCATGTTTTTATGATATTTTTAAAAAGAAAAATAATGAACAGTGCCCAAATTGATAGTAATGATATTTTATCAAAATAATATCTTATTAAATTAATTAAAAATCATGAAAAATATTTAAAAATAAAAAATATTTATTATATGGTGTAAAATGTTATAAATTATTCATTTATGGTCCAGTTCACATCAAATAAGTAAAAATTATATCATTTTAACATTGAAAATTTGTTACATTAATTAAAATTAAAATAGGTTAACTAAGAATGAATCAAAATGGTAAGGTTTAAAACAATACCAAAACTTGTCTAAAATATGTTGGTTTATGAGATTATAATATTATCTCACATTTTATTCTAATAAATAATTTTGGTGGTATTTTTATTGATAATTAAATTATTATAAATTAATATTTTTAGAAATTTCAAAAGATCCCCTCGCCTTAATTATAAAAAAGGCACATCCTCCCTCATCTAATTTCATCACATTGAGCCTTCTATCTCAACAAACCCAAAAAATTTCTCTTATAAACTTCCCTAGACACATCCTAGTGGTTATAGTCTTCTCAAAAGGTCAACGCTTGTGTCTCTAAGAGGATATACAATAGAGATTCTCTAAATAATAGGTAATCGTCTTTACCAACTAATTTAAGATTGTTTCTTCTTATACATCCTCTTTATGTGTTATTTCCATTTTAAAATAATAAATCTATTTTCATCTATATTATTATATGTTATTATGATTATGGTATAACCATATCCCTCCTTTTATCCATCCTATGAAAAACAAAATCATCGTGTGTGTGTGTGTACATACGGTTTACCAGTTCTACGTCGTCGTGGTGTAATTTGTTTTTCATCACCGCATTACTTGGATGGGTAAATGATGGAAATAATGAATATATATAGTTCTTATGAAATGATATTGTTTCTTTATAATTAATATATAATCCAATTCTTTACCCTTTTCACCATTAATGGAATGATACCTTTGCTTGTGTGTACATACATCCTACCGTCTCCACGATGAGATGCGATCCATTTTCAACATCAACCATTTAATAATGATTATAAAAAAATGTATACAATGAGTAAATATAATATATATTAACTTAATATCATTATTTAAATGAAATATATATGTATATATATTATAAAAAAAGATATATATGAAGATCATATATGATATAATAAATTTGTATATGATTCTGGTATAATTTAATAAAATTATTTTAACCATAATACAAGAGGTTAAAGCACATTTAACTTAAGGAAAGCATAAGGTAAGGGTTATTTCAAAATCTCATTATTATTCAATATGGTTTAAAAATAAGTATCTTCTAGGGAATATTTATCATCCATTTCTATGTTTCTCAAAAAATAAAAAATATTTTAAATATTATCCTAAAAATGTTTAAATTCTTTTACACAAGTTTTAATTTTAATAAAAATGTTTATAAAGAATATTTTTTTCATTTTCCAAATGAGGTAATTTATGGTTTTTTTGGATGGAAGGAATGTTTTTTTAACTTATGCTTCATGGGTGGATTTTTCTGCCATCATGATGCCTTAAAATTTTTAAGCATACCATAAAATATTACAAGGTTATTTTCAAAGGAAATATTTTCTTTTTATAATTTAATGGATTTTAAATTAATGATTTCAAAGTAAAAACAGGCATTTCTCTGGAAATTTTAAATTATTTTATTAGAGTATTTTCTTCTATGTCAAAATCCTTTTTTGGATATTATGCTTGATTTAGTTTCATCTCTTATGATATCATATACCATATTTTATTGAAATTTTTATGATCATTTTGACTGTGGATGTGATATTTTGATACCAATCATGGTTTATGGTTGAAGTATTAACATTTTGTATGCTATTTTTTCAATATTAATGTCTATGTTGTTTATGATTCACCCTTTTCATATGAGGAATTCATTGGACTTAATAAGTGAAGTGTGGGGAACACTATTGCCCCTTGATGCATCAGTGGGTCTCATGAGACAAACTAATTTGGGTATTGGATAATGTATTACTTGTTTATGTATGGTGTCTTGGATGAAGCCTTGACGGTATTTTTATGATGTGTAAAATTATGCATTCCATCATTATGTAATTAGTTATTGATATTCCATGTGATTATTCAACTAGTAGAATATCCATGGTTATGTTTTATTGCTCATGTAATTATTTTATATGGTATTATTTATTACTGCCATATTATGCAAAATATTATGTTTAAATGAATTCTATTTTAGTAACACAACTTTCCTTAATGTTTATGCTTATTATTCATTATAGCTTCTTCTATACACTTACCCTTAATGTGCATCTGAGCTCACCTCTTTCTTATGTTTTATATTTTCCAAGATACCAAAAATTGTATTATGACTGATATTCTGTTTTAATCTATGAGAATAATGGTGTTCTAAAAAGATTTTCTATGTTTTGCTTTATGTTTTAAAATGTAATGTAAGGTTCGTGTATATAATCTGGTTTCCAAAACTGCTAAACTTATCGGTCCTTTGGGATTCAAATCCTGTATTTATTCCAATGTAATAAAGTGAGGTACTAACTCTAGGCTACTAAGGTTATGGTATTTAGAGTTTGTATCATAGAAATTTTAGTAGAAACCTTGGAAACTAGATATATAAAACAAATATTAGGGAACATAACCTTAAGAAAGACTTTGAGGATAAGTATAGAAGAACATATTAGAATTTTGGTAAGGTAGAGATTGTGTGGGTCTTCCTAAAAATACATCCCTATCTAGATACAATAATTGGATGTGATTTTAGCACAAATTTACTTAGGGGTAACAACTCTGACAAGGTGTGTTGGGCCTGACTCAACGTAACCCGATACATGACAATGAGCCCTACTACCCACCATGTTTGTCACTCCAAGGGCATATGATTAGATTAATTCATATTTTATTTACAAAGAATTATAAAGTATTTAAATATATGATGAAAATGAATAGCCTATGCTAAACCTAAATTATTTTAGATTGAAAATAAGGTGTGAATATATTCTATAAATGATTAGACATTTTTCTCACTATGACTATTGTTACTCACACTATTCTTTCTAGTTTTATTCAATGGTTAGAACCCAAAGTAGTCATGTTAACATTAAACATGATGGAAAATGTGGTGGAGATGAGAAACCAAATGAAATGTTGATAGAATTGAATGATATCATGTTCATTCCTAATCAGTTTTCCCAAAATATGATTAACAATATATACCTTAACCAGCTCCCGAACTCACCAAAGAAGAGAAGGACAGATTTTTCTAAGAGATCTAGTGGTGGAGACCATGGAGAAAAAAAGGATCAATTTCCATCATAGAAGAAATGTAGAAGTAGACACCAGGTAAAGTGTCTCAATGGAATGGATAAATTCTTTATGTGTGGGAAATAATGACATAAATAAAATAATTGTTGAGAAAAAATCAAGAGTACAATGGATGGAAATAAAACTAATCCTAAGAATCCATTTGTAGTTAATTGCCTTAAATGTGGGGAAACTAGTCATTACCCAAGTCAATTCCCTCTTCCATATGATAAACTATAGACTATGGAAGGACCTATGTTAAAATAAATGGATGATGTATTTATATATTAAGGATGTATTAAAAACCATAGTAACAAGGATATTTGGTGATTAACCTTATTTTAAGATTGTCCATCATATTTATTTTTGGAAGTTATATTAATATAGTTTTAGAAAAAGGAAAACCTGTAGGCCGGTTGACAATCCATCACATCTGGAAAGGCTGTAGGTTTTTAACCTACAACTGAAGTGCGATAAGGGTACATTACCTACCACTGGCTTACGGGAAGTCCTAGTTAGCATGACAATTTTTTTAGTTAAAATTTATAATAGAGAAAGGTTATTTTGATTTTAGGGATATTTTATTTATCAAATAGTTAACCTTGGGATTAGAAAATTATTTGGTGATTAAGTGATTAATGTTATTTTTTAAGATTTTTTCTATAAGATTGAAGTAAATTGATCATTTTGATGAATAACGGATGAATTGTATTTTGGATTCAAATATGATTTTATTATGGACATATGGTGATTCAAGTTATTTATGGAAATGGTTAGTATATCTTATAGATTATGTGATAGGGGAAATTGAAGTTTTGGTATAAGAAATTAATATTGATTGATGTTATTTGAAAAACTACATGAGCAAATCCTTCAGATTTTTGGGTCATAGTCTAGAGTGTTTTTTAGGAAGGATAGTTATTTTGTGAATAATCTATGTTTTACTTTGAGTTTTACTACTGAATTTTGGAGATTATTTTTAGGGAATTATCTTATATTATATTTAAAAAAATTGGTTAATGTATAATGACAGGTGGAATATATAGTAATATATTTGTGGATTTTCTAAATTGTAAAAGTTGATTTAAAATCTCCATGCGTGAAAAATTCATCTTATATATTAATAATTTGAGGAAAAAGATGAGTTTGTGGTGGAAATTGATTAAAGTATGAAACTCTACTTGTCAATTAAGTATGTTTCCTTATGTTATTATTATATGAAATAAATTAATTCTTCAACTCTAGGGAAAATATCTTGAAACCAAAAATATTATCCTAGTACCTTTTTTCTAATGAATCAAACGGTCCCTTAGATCATCATAGATTTGTAGATTTGTGATTGTTAACAATCTCTTAACCATGTTCTATATCACTCTCTATCAGAACTTGATGGTTATATTTCTCTTCCATGTCTATGTTTTTCTACATGTAACCCTAGTATGTGTTATCTTCAGTGACCTTCGTACTTATCTTTCTATATTTTAAAGTGGAAGTTTTATCGACCCATGCTTTGATGTGGGATTTCAATAAAAGTATTCTAAATAGTCAAACCTTGGTTTCTGAACCTGAATTCAAAAATTCTTATGATGTAGTTTATTTAATGAAGAGATAATGTAACACCCCTAGATTTTTATGGTATGTATTTTTTTAATTCAATTTCTTTGATAGCTTTCATTTCATGTAATAGTGAGCCTAAAAAACTAAATATTATTATTTAAATGTTACCATTATAACATAGAAGTTAAAATAGAATTTATGAATAGTATTAAATAACTTATAAAAATATATTATTTATAAAAATATAATATGAATTTATTGGTTACCAATTAACAAGAAAATAAAATATAAACCAATTGAATATAATGAAAATGTTTTTATTTTTAGGATCTTAAAGCCATTTTGTCTTAATAAACTAAATTAATTATAATTAATAAATGATATTAATGTAATATATTTGTTATATTTTAAATCAATTATTTTTAATATTCATAAAATATATTTTATAGGGATTATAAAAGAACAAATCCAATTTTATGCATAAAAACCTATATTTTTTATAAAAGCAGTTTTACCACCTTTTAATGGAGAAACTATTTCAAATACAATTTTTGACACTATTATATATTATATTTTAAAAAATAAACTTCTTATTTTAAATATTAATATAAAAATTTACTTTGTTTTAATTTTTGGTATTTTCTAATAAGTTTCATGTTTTGATGAATAATGAAAATTACTAATTTTTAATTGAAAACAACTTTTTTCATCGAAATAATTTATAGTGTTAAATTATATTTTTGATTTTTTTAAAGTTTAAATAGATTATTTTTTATCATTTAATCCAATTTATTTCATTGGAATCAATTTTACATTGAATTTAGATATAAAAATGTTTCAATATTTTTCATGTTTAAACTTTAATAACTCATTTTCTCACTTCGTCAATGGGATTAGTTTTTAATTATTTAGTACAACTTCTTCATTTTTAATTTTAAAAATATATTAAATATTTGGAATTAGTGGGTCCAAATTATGTAAATTCATTTCTTTTATTTTTGGGCATATGAATAGTAAAATTTAGTAATATTTTAATTACTACGGTTAAGGGTAAATTTGGTAAATATGGGTAGAAATAATATTATAAAGACTATAAAATTACCCTAAAACATGTAATAATTTTATTGGATGTTTTTTTTGACCAAAATGATTCTTTGGATGAAATTATAACCCTTTTAAATCCACTTGTTTGAGAATATGACATTTATTATATTTTTTTAAAGAAGATTTAAAGATGTCATACTCGTATTTTAATAACTATACCAATTTTCATATAGGGTTATATAGAAGATAAATTCTACTATAAATAGTCATTTTAAATATAAAATTGTTTTTTTATCATGTTAATTTATCTATAATTTTTAGGAAATAAATAATTACCTTAAAGGCTTATATAATTATGATGTAATAATTTTCTCATTAATATAAATATCAAAAAATGATATTAAAAATATTAAAATAAATATACTTTAATATAATTAATATCATAAAAGAATTTTATGGATTAATTTTACATGTTATGGATGAGTTAATATATTTTTTTGAAGATATAATGTTGTTATGATATTTTTAAAAAGATAAATAATGAATAGTTTCAAAATTTACACTAATGATATTTTTTCAAAATAATATTTTATTAAATTATTTAAAAATAATAAAACATATTTAAAAATATAAGATAATTATTATATTGTATAAAATGTTATAAATTGTTAATTTATGATCTAATAGACATAAAATAAATAAAAATTACAACATTTTAATATTGAATAATTTGTTACTATAGTGAAAATTAAAATAGGTTAACTAAGGATGAATCAAAATGATAAGGTTTAAAAAATACCAAAACTTGTATAAACTCTATTGGTTTATGATATTTAACCTTATCCTATATTATATTTTAATAAATTACATTTTTATGGTATTTTTATTGAGATTTAATTTTTTATAAATTAATATGTTTAGAAATTCCAAAAGAGCCCCTCACCTAAATTATAAATAGGCACCTCCTCCTTCATCTCATTTCATCACATTAAGCCTTATAGCTTGACAAAACCCTACCCATTTATCTAAAAGCTTACCTAGACACATCCTATAGGTTTTGGTATTCCCAAAAGACCAACCCTAGTGTCCCTAAGAGGAGATCCAAAGGAGGTTCTTTAAAGAAGAGGTAATCATCTTTACCGACTCCTTTAAGATTATTTCTTTTTCTAATTCCTAGGTTTTTTCCATTATAAAGTAATAAATTAAATATAATATATATTTTTATATGTTATTATTATTATGGTACAACCATATCTCACCTTTAATTCATCCTATTATAAATTAAATCATCGTGCATGCATACATATGGCTTACCGTCTCCACATCATGGTATAATTTTTTTTTTCATCACCACTTTACTTGGATGGATAAATTGATGGAAATAATAAATATATATATATAGTTATTATGAAATGATATTTTTTTTTTATAATTAAAATCCCATCTAATTATATACCCTTTTCATCATTAAGAGAATAATATTGTCATTCGTTCGTATGTACGGCCTACCATATCCACGATGCGATGAGATTCATTTTCCACATTAATCATTTAAGAATGATTAAAAATGTATATAATGAGTAATTATAATATAAATTGAATTAATATAATTATTTAAATGAAATATATATATATATATATATCCTATTCATATGAAACATGACTTACACAATAAAAGATGCATAGAAAAATTAAGCAGTTGACACCCGAAACAAGGGTAATAAAAAATATTATTAACAAAATGATATAAAAATATCATATATGATATCATAAATTTGTATATGATTCTAGTATAGTTTAATAACACGATTTCAACCATTATATAGGAGGTTAAATCACATTCAATTTAAGGAAATTACAAGGTAATGGTTATTTCACAATCTCACTATTATTCAAGATTGTTTATATGTAAGTATGTATTGGGGAATGTTTAGCATCCATATCCATGTTTCTTAAAAAATCCAAATTATTTTTACTATTATCCTAAAAAAATTAAGTCCTTTACCCAAGTTTGAAATTTTATAAAAAAAATTAAAAAGAATATTTTTTTCATTTTCCAAACAAGGTACTTTATGGTTTTTTTTATGGAAGAAATTTTTTTTTTTACTTATGCGGCATGAGAAGATTTTTCTACCATCATGATGGCTTAACATTTTGAAGCTTCTCTTACAATATTAAAAGTTTATTTTCAAAGGAAATGTTTTATTTTATAATTTAATGACTTTTAAATAAATGGTTTCAAAGTAAAAAAGGGGTATTTATCTCAATATATTTTTTATGATTTTATTAGAGTATTTTTCATATTTTTCAACATACTTTGTTGAATCTTATGCTCAATTTAGGTTGATCCCTTGTGATACAATCTACCATATTTTATTTAAGGTTTTATGATTATTTTGACTATATATGTGCTACTTTGATACCATTCATGGTTTATGGTTTTATTATTAACACTTCATATGCTAGTTTTTCAATATGAATGTTTATGTTATTTATGTTTCACCCTTTTCATAAGAGAAATTCATTGGACTTAATAAGTAAAGGACAGGGCCCGCTATATCCCCTCGATTCATCGGTAGGTCTCAGGAGATAATTTAGTTTGGTTATTGGTTGATGTCTTACCCTTTTATATATAGTGTCTTGGTCAAAGCCTGGATTGTATATTTATAATGTTCGGAATTATACATTCCCTCGTTATGAGATTAGTTATTGATATTCCATGTGATTATTTGACTAGTAGAATATCCAAGGTTATGTTTTAGAGATCATGTGATTATTTTATATGGTATTATTTATTATTTATATATTATGAAAAATATTATGTTTAAATTTCTTGTGTTTTAGTTACACACATTTCTTTAATGTTTATACTTATCACTCATAATAGCTTTCGTTGTACGCTTACCCTTTTTGAGCATCTGAGCTCACCTCTTTCTTATGTTTTATTTTAACTAGGATGTCAAGATTTATATTATGACTTCAGGGATAATATAAGAATATAATGTAATTCTAAAAATATTTTCTATGTTTTACTTTATTTATAAAAATATAATTTAAGGTTCATGTATGTAATCTGGTTTACAAAACTGCTAAACTGATCAGTCCAATGGGATTTGAATCTTGTATTGATGCCAAAGCAATAAAGTGAAGCACTGACTCTGGGATTTTGGGGTTGGATTCATTAAAATATATGATTGATTTTATTTATAATAATCTAAAATTTAATTAACAAATTTTTTATATAATATAATTTTTTGTTTAAAAACGCATTTTCCTAAAAACTTTTTTATTGTGTTTTATGAATTTATATTAAAATTAATTTCTAACACATCAAGAAATTTAATATTTAAAAATTTATACCACATTTTTAATCTATAGGTTCAAATTAGGTAAATATATCCCTTTTATTTTTATTCATTTTTAATAGTAACATTGGTAAATTTTATTACCTCGGTAAGGGTAAAACGGGTAAAAAGGGGTAAAAACTTTGGGATAAGACTTCAAAAATTACATAACACTATCCTTAACCATATTTTATGAGTTTAGTTATACCTTTATTATTTATTCTCTAAATTATGGCCATATGGTGACATTTTTCAATGATATTGACCTTTATATCGTTTTATGAAAAGAATAAAGAAAAAATGATACTCTCTTGACTTTAATATCTCTAATATTTTAACATAAGTATAAAAAGAGGATATATTCTATTTTAGAAGTTTATTTTAAAAAATAATTAATTACTTTTATCTTTCTAATTTTTTTTGTTTTTTATCGATTGAATAATTAGCTTAAATATTTTTTCAATGCCGATGTAGTGCTTGTGTAAACTGTTGAAAATCATGTAAATGATTACAAAAACTCCATAATTAATATTTTTGTGTGATTTATAGTGTGAAATTAATTTTATATATAAATAATACATTTTAGGTTTGTGTGGAAGGTTAATATTTCAATTAAATTTCGATCATGTTGTTTTCAATGTCGAATTAAATGAATAGTTCAAATACTGATATTAATGATATTTTATAATAAATTATATTTTATTAAATGATTTAAAAATAATATAAATCATATATTTATCTAATTTAATGATATGTGTTTTAAAATATAAACCATGTTATATTTATGAGTTTTTCATCCTTTTAATGCAACCTTCCAGACCAACAAATGGTAGAAAACTATTATATTGTAGTAATTTTCAAAAGGGTTAAAATGGGTTATAACTAAGATATAATGGGGTAGACATAACCAAAACATGTTCAAATATTATTTTATGAGGTTATCTAGACTCATATTAATATTATATTAAAATTATATCAATTTTATGAATTTTTCTATGAGAATTAATTTATATTAATTTAATACTTTATGTAATTTTAATAGTTCCCCTTCCATCACTTATAAAAGAACACTCATTCTCTCTTTTATTCACAACACATTGAGAAACATAGCTTAAAAAACCTTAACCACTTCTCTTCTTAACATCCTTATACTAGTTATATAGGTGATGGTATTTCCAATAGTCCAACCCTTGATCCCTTAATAGAAGATCTAACAGACATCTATCAAAGAAGAGGTAATCATCTTTACCCACTTTTTTAAAAAAATTATTCTTCTACTTCGTCTAAATTTATTGTACCTATTATAAAATAAATAATAAATTATTATAAATATACTTATATTTTATTATGATTATGGGATAACCATTTCTACTTCTTCTCTATCCTAAGAAAATTGAAAATATAGCTCGTGCGTGCATACGCCTTACTATCTCCATGTTGTAGTGTAATTAGTGTTTCATCACCATTTTACATGGATTGTTATAAATATGTAAGTAATGGAAATATATGATATATATAATATAATTAATCTTTTTAAAATTTTATATCATATCTACCTTTTTATCTTCCAATCCATTGGAAAATGATAACGTCATTCATGTGTACGTGTGATCTACAACCTCCACGAAGCGATGTGATCTGTTATTCATCTATGATTTACATGGGTGATAATAAGGAAAAATTTAATGAAACTTTATGATATTTATATCATGAGTAAAATTCCTGATATTATTTATCCTTAATCATATTACAAGGATTATAACTTCCATGAGAAAACATGTGTGAGGAAATAAAGTAGTTCACACCCAAAAGAATGAAAATAATGAAAGATTATTAACAAATTGGTGATAAGATATTTAAAGAGGATCATATATGATATTATAAGTATTAATATGGTTATTTTATAAAATAATAAAGTTTTTAAAACAATTATATATTAGTTTAAATCATGTTCATCTAATGGGGAATAAAGGTATGAGATTTCATCTCAATTTCCTCTCCATTGAGACATATTTGGTGTTATACACCTATTTATTTTTATGTAGTGTATATACTAACCCTTTCATGTATTTAACATGAATATATATTTATTCATGGTGATTATTATTTTAATTCATTTTAATCTTTAAATAGAGTTCAATTTAGAAGATACCAAAGAGGTAATAATTTATTTTAAAATATCTTTTTTTGGAATTGCATATATTTTCATTGATGTAATCTTATCATCATTACTTCATAAAAAAAAATTCATATTGTCTATATATTTAATGACTTTCCATGTATTATTTAAAAATTTTATATATTTTTATCCAAAATAATAAAAATTAATATTTAAGTGAAAAGTCAATCTTATTTCTATTTTTGGTCAGAAATATTTTTCTTCCATGTCCATATTTTTCAATTTTATTTTCAAAATTAATTTTTATTTACTCAAAGGATTTATCAAGAAAATTTTATATTATATATGACATTTAAAAAAAATAAGAGTAATATTTATAATGTTTTCTGAAAGGTTCATTTTTTTATTTCTTTATAAAAATTCAAAATTAATGTTCTAATTTATTGTATACAGTGCTAAAATATTTTCCCACCACTATAAATTTTTCAATCTATTTGTATTCTTCAAAAAGTTTTCAATGGTTATAAAAAGAAAAATACATAATGAAATCACATTATAATTATTTTCTTAAATTTATTTATTTCTATAATGGAAATTATTTTATTATAATACATATATTTCTAATGAATTGGTGCTCATCTATTACCACTTATTAATTTTGTGGTCATTAAATTTCTATTGAAACATTCACTTTATTATGTTAATTGGAAATTAAATATACCTTAAATACATATATAATTTTTTATCATGGATGTGTTTATTTATTAAACTGTATACCATTTCTATATACATTTTTTTCTTTTAATGTTATTTTATTTACCAATGAACTATTGATACTCCTTATTCTTTAAAAAAATAATGACAATTATTAATAAGGAATATTGTTTATGAATTAAATTGATCAATCAGTATATGTGAAATTGATTGGATATGTAGATAAGGGTGGGGTTTAGGGTTATATAATCCCATTATGACTCAATAGGTCTCGTGAGACAATCTATTTGGTAAGCCTTATAAAAAAAATTGGTGTATTCTTACTAATAGTTTAAACTATCATGGTGGAAGGCCTTAGAGGTAAAGATATCATGAAGTATAGGATCATGATTTATAAAATAATGAATTTCCTTCATTGAGAATTTAGTTATTATTATCAATTAGATTATAGAATTTTATATTATCCACATATGCATTTCATGCTCAAGATATTAATTAAAAGTCATGTGTTTTCAGTTAATTATATTACCATATTGATTATTCCTTATTTACTCATAACAAATTCTATTGTATATAACCCTAACTGAGTAGTTGAGATCCCCCATATTTTCTTTCTTTTCCTTATGATATGAAGAAGAAATATTTTAATGAGTTTAACAGATTTCAATAATTTTCTTTTTTTAGGTTTTATATTTTATTTTCAATGTAAATAATTTGACTCATCTATGTTTTAGGATCTTCATGAATACTAAACTAATCAGTCTGTAGGGATGAGATATATTTGTTCATATAAAAATATAAGAAAGTATGCACTAGATTTGGGTTAATAAATTTGGGATTGTAATAGTTGGTATCAATGGTAGTTTTAGTCAAAACCTCAGTAATGGTATTTTAAATGAACATACCTATGATAATAATTATGATAATAAATTATAGTATTTTAAAAAAATTACCATTAGAGAGGTTTTTATTTTATGGATCAATATTCATGTTGATTATGACATAACTTAGTGTGTTCCGATAATTATTGATGGTGCCTAATGGAAGAAAGGGAATCAATAACCATGGTCAATATAGGTATTTCCCTATTGAGAAATTCAATACAATTAGTGTTGGAGATGATTAGATTATTGAAATATTTGGGAAGTTGGCCTGGGTTTAGACTAAAAACATTATACATATGGAGAAAAATTATGTTCTATGAAATGTTACACCTATATTGGATTATTTCATGTGAATTAAACCTCTATATTTTAGTAGAAGTATCATTATAGTGGTAGATGGGTAATGAATTATGTCTCTCGAAAAGATATTTTGGGCCTTGGGATGCAATGAAAGGGGAAAGTTTATACTAGAAGTGTATTCTCTTAGAGGTGATGATTATAAATGGTGTAAATTAATATAGAATACTAGGTAGAATTAATAAATAGAAAATATGTGATGGATATGTTTTAAATTAACATTCTTTGACAAATATTTCCCTCATGAGAACAAACTAAAATGAATAGAAAGTTCATCATATTAAAGAAAAAAATAAGAATGTGTTACAAAGTCTGAGGATGCCTTTTCAAGACTACTTAGGTATTATATGTATTACATAAGTAGTATATAGATTATTATTGACCATTTATTTTACATCCTTATGTCAGGCCTCTTAAGGGAACTGGTTTCTCAATATTTCTCATCATATGTTGAAATACTACAATGTGCCATCAAAATAGAGAATAAATTTTCAAGATACTATATATTAAATGGAAATAAAAATAATATGAGGTTGGATGAGTACCATGGAGAATGTAATTCAACACAAATTAATAGTATAATGAATAAATTTCCATCATGTTAAAATTGTGGAAAGAAACATCTTGGAAAATGTTTGAAGGGAATAGGAGTTTGTTATAAGTGTGGATATAAGGGTCATAAGGATAATGAATGTAAGGGGAATAAAGAAACCTATTATTTCTAGTGCTTCCAATATATATAAATAGTACATTATTCACACTAATTTCACAAGTTTCAAGGATACCTACCACAAGAGGCCAAGGGCAGAGAAGTTCAATCTTATGTGATCATTACAACTAAGGTAGAAGATTATAAAGACATGGTTGAAGGTAATTTAATCATAGATAAAAAAATATCTAATTATTAATTATATTATCTACCTTGGAAGTATTTTATATCTTCATAATTTTTAAATAAATTAGATATTTTTCTATCACCTTAAGAAGGTAGTTTTCAGTGAAATATCCTAGTTGAAATCTTATCACAACAAGGATGTCTCACTCATTTCCCATTATGACTCTTAAACATGACATATTTTTAAAACATGATTATTATAAATATGATTGAATTTTATAAAATACTCAGTATGGATGTTATTTTAAAAAATAAATCAATAATTTATTTACAAGAGAACAAAAATATGATTTGTGATGAAGATGTAGAATTCATTTTCTTTAGAGGGGAAACTTCATCCTTTGAATAATTACTTGATCCAACCTAGCTCTTATGAATGATATTATTTGGGAAGAGGATGAGACTAAATGTTTTAATGGAATGGTAATCAAAAAATTAATGATTTACCTATTTTACAGTAATACATTGATGTATTTCATGAAGAATTATATGGACATCCACCAAAATGTGAAGTTGAGTTTTTTATTGATTTATTCTCTAATTCAATACATGTAACAAAAAATACCTATATAATGGCCAATCTAGAATTAGTGGAGTTGAAGAAACAACTAAAAGAGTTGTTTGATAAGGTATTTATATACCCTAATGATTCACCATATGGATCCACTATTCTATTAAATAGGAAAAATATTGATCTATGATGTTATTCATTAATTATAGGGAAATCGTTTCTATTAATTTAAATAGAAAAAATCTTCTCCCTCATATTGATGAATTTTTTGATCAAATTTATAGAACTCAATAATTTTCAATGATTTTCCATTTTTAATGGTTATAATTAATTTTGAGTAAAGATATAAAATATTCCAAATACTACATTTCATATGTGTCATAAACATTATGAGTTTTCAATAATACCATTTGGATTGAAAAAATCATCATTTTTTATACAGATATAATGAATGTATAATTCAGAGAATATATTGAAAATATTATTGTGGTATTTAATGATAATATAATTGTTTACTCTTAAGGATATGAGAACCACAAACACTTGAATATAATTTGTGAGAAACATAAAAAAACTAGTTATATGGAAATTTTACCAATTTTGAATTCTGAATTTAGATTATTAATTTTAATGGCTATATTATCTCTAAGAATAGAAACTTAGTTGATCATGAAATAAAAATGGAATTCAAGGAATTACAAATACCAACAAACATAACTCAGGTTTGTATATTCAATTGATTGGTAGGTTACTATCAATGATTTTTTCAAAATTTTACCCAATTAGATAACATGTTAAACATGATTACACATAAAGGGGTTAACATAACATGGAAAATGGAATATAAGTAATGTTTTGATTAATTAAATAGGATACCATTGAATGCACCTCTATTGACTCTACCATAGATAAATTATTTATTTGTGATATATAGTGGTGCATTGACGAAGGGACTTGATTGTTTTCTTATTAAGAACGGATAAATTTATTTCATATACATTAAGGTAATTAAATACCCATGAAAAGAACGATCCAAGTCATGGTCTTGAGTTGAAATTCATAATATTTTCATTTAAAATATAAATAAATTATCTCTATGGTGAAAGATGTGAGATATAAATAGATCATAAGAGCATAAAATACATATTTTCATAGAAAGATCTCAATATGAGGAAAATTAAATGGCTTAATATACTCAAGGATTTTGATTACTCAATACACTACCTACTAGGAATGGAAAATAAAGTAGTGGATGCATTGAGTAAAAAGGATCATGGATTCCTGATCAAAATGGGGATTTATAGGGATCCTATGTTCATTTATTTAGTAAATATAGGTATTGGAATTGTTAAATAAGGGGAAACATCACACCTTTTTCAAATAATTTACAACATATTTTTCTTATAAAATATAAAAAGTTCACAATATGATAATGAGTATTTTTAAATAAAATTTTTAAGCCTTGAATAATGGAAAATTGGAAGAATCCATATATGATTGTGGAGTTTTAAAATTTTGAAATAGGTTATGTATTCTATCTATACCTAAACTAAAAACAGAATTATTATATGATTATCTTATGTATAATTTCTCTATATACCCTAGTAACACCATGATGTATAGATATTTGAAGGAAGATTTTTAGTTGGGAAATATGGAGCTATAAATTACTGATTATCTGACATGATATTTTCGTTTTAAATATGTGTATTCTAAGAGAAATAATCCTAAAGGATTTGGGAAATTTATTCTTATTTCTATGTGTAAATGGGATTAAATTACTATAGAAATTATTACTAGATTACAAAATAATCTTTGAAATAATGATACAATATGGGGTATTGTTGATTGATTTATCAAATATACATTTTTCTAAACTATAATAAAATATTTACCTCTTGAAAAACTTTAATGACTCTATATTAATTAATTTTTATGACTTCATGGTGTGCCTATTTCAATTTTGTATGATCATGATCCACAATTTATATAAAAAATCGTGAAATATTTTTAGATGGATCTAGATACTGAGCTTCATTTGAGATTTTCCTATCACGCTCACACCAATGGATAGTCTTAATGGACTATTAAAACTTTAGAATACATGTTTAGGTCACTATCATTTGGATTTCATGGTATATGGGATCAATATTTACCATTGCTGGCATTTTCCTGTAATAATAGATTTTATTCAAGTATTAAAATATTGTCATATGATGCATTATATGGAAATATATTACATACTAAAAATTATTGGGAAAAGGTTTTGAAATAAATATTTTGGGCCCAGAACTTTTTGAGGATACAACGAAAATGGTAATTACTATTCAAAGTCAAATTAAAGAAACTCAAAGTAGGAAAAAGAGTTATACTGATAACCAAAGGAATGATTTTCAATTTCAAGTGGGAAATAAAATTTTTGTGAAATTGTCTCTATAAAATGGTTTGTAAGGTTTGAAAATAAAGGGATACATAACCCCGACAACATCAATACTTTTAAAATTTTGGAATGAATTGGATCTGTGGCGTAATGTTTTGCAATGTGGCTGAGCCTCTCTAATTTACATGATATGTTTTGTGTATCAATATCGATATAGTACATTCCAAACTCAATTATTATGCTCACATCATAGTAATATTAATTGTATCCTAGTTTATCTTGCTGTAAAGTGACTATCTATATTGTAGACAATAAGAACAAGTATTGAGGAATCAGATGTCACAACTAGTAAGGGTAATTTGAAGATATCATAGGATAAAAGAGGAAATATGAGAACTTGAAGAAATTATGATGAATGATTACCCAAATATGTTAATGAGGTAACGTTTTGGAAATTTCAAGGATAAATTTTTTTGAAGGAGGTAAGAATGTAACAACATAGCTTCAATTATAGTTACTTTTCTTTTTAAAGAAGTAATAGAAAAATACACATAGTTCTATTCAAAAATGAGTTTGAAACCTAAATTATAATATATTATAAATTTAATATCCTTAAATTTATTTTAATTTTAAATTATCATACAAAAATTAACATAGGATCAAATTTTATGATTTTTCTAAAAATACTTTTTCAATGAATAGTGAAAAAATAGTTTTTTTGGAAATATTATCATTTATTTTAATTAAATAAAGTAATTAAATTCCCCAATATATTTTTTATTTGGTATTAATTTGAAATATGATAAATTTTATTTTTAATAATCTAACTTTAATTAATAATTTATCATGATTTTTGATATAAGTTAATTTTTATTCATAAAAATGAATTTATCTAAAAACAGTTTTCATTGAGTTTTGCAAATATATATTAAAATTAACTTTTTTTAATCTATAAATTTAATACAAAAAAATGGATAGAATATTTTAAATCATGATATTAAAATTTCCTAAATATTCCCCTTTTATTTTTAGGTATTATGAATAGTAATCATTGAAAAATTTATCACCTGGGTAAGGGTAAAACCAGTAGAAAAGGTTAAAAAATTATAAATAGGATTTAAAAATTATATAACACTTGAATTTACCCTATTGGGTGATTTTAGTTTTATGAATATCATCCATGTATCAATATTATGGAAATTAATTTCTATTTCTCTTTTATATTAAAGATTTTATTATTATTGGAAAATAATTAATACAAAATGTAACTCTCTTAACTTAAATATCTATAATATTTTGATATAAGTATAAAAAGAGGATATTTTGGTTTTTAGAGGTTTATTTTAAATATTAATTAATTTTTTATAATGAAAATTTATTTTTAAATTTTATTGATTGAACAATTTGGTTGAATTCTTACCTAACTCTCGCACACTACTTGTGCAAGCTGTTGAAAAATCAAGTAAATTATTTCAAAAACTATAAAATTAATTTTTTTCAATGAGTTATGATAAGCCATAAATTTTATAAATAAATATAACTTATTAGTGATGTGTGAAATATTTATATTCAAATTAATTTTCTATCATGTTGTTTTCCAAGTCAAATTAATTAATAGTTCATAAATTAACATTAATAATATTTTATAATAAATAATGTTTTATAAAATGATTTAAAATTCATAAAAACATGTGGTTTTTTAGGGGAATTTTATATAGTTGAAACTATCATACATGATCCATTTATGTTCCTCTTTTCCTTTTACATTAATATTCCTGACTGTTAAAGGGTTGAAAAGATTAACATTGCAGTAATTGTCAAATGGGTTAATGAGGGGTTAAACTAATAGATAAAGGTGAAAAAATAAACCAAAAGTGTTCATGTTATATTATATGAGGGGAAATATAATTTTAATCATATAATATTATAATGATATCAATTTGGGTTCATTTCCATTATAATTAATTTATATTAATTTAAAACGATAAGTAATTTAAAGAGTGTCCCCCACCTCACTTATAAAAGGACACCCCTTATCACTTTTCTCTACACAAAATTGACTATTTTTGATAGATAAAACCACTACTATTTATATTATAAACATACTTATACAATTTATATATGTTCTTTTCTTTCCAAAAGAAAAACCCTAGGTCTCTTAATAGGATATCTAAAGGAATTCTATAGAAGATGACGTAATTTTCTTTACTGAAACATTCAAATTTATTTCAGCTTCAACACTCACTAAATATATTGTATAAATTATAAAATAATTAATAAAATATAATAAATATAATGGTATATTATTATGATAATTTTAAAATCATATTCCACCCATTTTCAGTCCTATGGAAGGCAAATACATCGCTCATTAGTACATACGACTTACCATATCTATGTAGTGGTGTAATTCATTTTTTGTCACCATTTTACTTTAATGGTTATAATGATGTATACAATGAATATATATGATATTTGATACATAGTTATTATTTTATGATTATAATATCATATCTACCTTCTTAACATCTAATCCATTAGAAAATGATAACGTCGCTCGGCCATATGTGTGGACTAACACATCCCTGAAGTGATGTGATTCGATTTTTATATATGATTTAAATGGATGGTATTAAGGATATATTTAATGAATATTTAGTATATTTATGTCATTATTATCATTATGAATCTTATAGAAACACAATCCTTGTACAAGGATTGGAATTTTCATGAGAAAACATGTATGGTAAAATCAAGCAGTTAACACCCAAAACAATGAAAATAATGAAAGATTAATTATGAATGGGTGATAATATATTATAAGAGTATAATATGTTATATAATAAATATAAATATGGTTCTATTATAAGTTAATAACATGTATTAAACCATTATACATGATATTAAAGCACATTCAAATTAGGGGAAACAGGATTTCACCTCAGTTTTCATTCCACTGAGACATATTTGGTATTATGCACCTATTTATTTTTATATGGGGTATATACTAACATTTTTATTTATTTAACATAAATATATATTAATTCATAATGATTAATGTATCAATTCATGTTACTATTTTATGGGGTTGCAATTTAAACATTACTAAAGAGGTTAGAATTTATTTTACGATATCGTAATATTTTGGGATTACGTATATTTTCATTAAAGGAATATTAAAAGAATTCCTTTAAAAACTACATATATTTTATTATCATATGGATATTTAAGGTGTTTCCATATTTTCTTCAAATTTTATCACTCTTTGGAACATAAAACAAGAAAATTAATATTTAAAATAATGGTTGGTCTTATTTCGCTCTTTGATATAGTATATTTTTCTTCCATGTTACTGGTTGGATTTAGTATATCAAGAGGGGTTTAATTGAGTACCCAAAAAAATATTTCTAAAAGGATTGATTTTAAATCCCCCAAATTTTTAAATATATCAAAGTTTACCAAAATAAGTAATATGATATATATCTTAATCTTTCTAAATATTTATCTAAAGATTGATTAGGTATTGGATAAATAATATAAAATATTATTATATCCTTTGAAATCTATTTAATTGATCAAAATATTATATGAACACATATTAAGATGAACTATAAAAGTATATATTTTGTTTAAAGTTAAAAAAATAAATTTTAAAGAAAAAATAAAATAAAACAAAATTAAAGGACACAGCTGAAAGATTAAATATAAGAGGTTCAGTCTCAAATAGAGACTTGGTCCTCTCCATATCGTGATCACCTTCCACCAAGAATTTTATATAAAATAAAAAAAATGATTCACAACTTGGATCAAGTATTACAATAGTTTACAATTTTCCAGGACACACACTGAAATGTTCTGGGTCCCATAGTGAAAGCTGGTGGGCCAGGGATTTTAAAAGTTTTATCAACTGATCGACGGTACTTGTTGACGCCAATGAAATGATCCCCGGTGAGTTTTGAGGATCTTGTATAAATTTTAAAGAGCACAAAATTAAATTGAAAACATACCTGTTTCAAATCTAAAGGCGTGCTCGACTGAAACTCATCACTGGTGATTGATGCTTGAAGAATCCATAGAATGATTCCTCTATATTGTCCACACGTGCTTCTAGAATCCACTAGAATGTTGATCATCAAATTTTGGGTGCTAGTGCAGCGATCTGACGATGCTTTCGATGTCCCAACGATAACTACATCGAGATAACTTCGATGCTTGAGGGAGATCTTGATCCAAACTCTTGTATCAAGAGATTCTCTCTCTAGGAAGCGGGGGGAGAGAGAGTCTATCATTTTCATTCCATGAAAGTGAATAAATAGTGAGAATGGCCACACATGATAAAGATCCTCCTCCTTTATTTATAGTGTAGTTGATAAATACCCGGTAGGGTTCCCTGGCCCCCATTTATTTCAACGTCCACTAAATAAATAATTTTGATGAACTAAACTATGTCAATATTATTTATTATTTTAACACATACTTGTAATATATATATATATATAAAATATATTACATGATAAAATCTGATCCCTTTAACTCAACTCATTGTCCCGCTTAATATTGAAATAATATCCGTTCAATTAATATTTTCTCAAATTTACTTAACTTGTAAATACATTAAATAAGTTCAATCCCAAATATTCATAACTTAAATATTAATTTATTTATTTAATTATTTTGGTGATCGATAACTTGGAAAACACTCGGACCCCATGGTGGAGCCCACCATGTCCATATACCTATTCAACTGAATAGGTTGGATTCTTGAATACGCTATTGTGTGTGACCCTCTAGGGCCTTATCTCAATAGTAGTGAATAAAATCCACAGAACAATAGAGGATTATAGCAACCCATCATGACCCCTAAAGAGATAATGATAGTCATAGCAACGACTACCATCCTATGAACATTGAATGTGTAATATAATCTATTTGTCATTAAATATCTCATCAATCAGTATGCACACTTGTGTCATTTCCCTTTGCTTGCTTTATTATTTATTGATCTATCCAGATGAATTTACCTTTGTACTGCTTTGGCTAAAGACTTATGAAGGAAACACCATCCTGATCAACCAATCCTGAGATATATAACTTCCTAAACATGGAAGCGACAAATCCTTTCTTGACCATTCAACCAATGTCAAACCACCAACGATGCACCCAACACAAGCTACCTCATCACAATTTCAATACCATGGTTTTTTCCTTACATAAAAGTATGCAATAAAATTATACACATTGGTAATAGTCTCGAGATAGGATACCAATACACATGTTTGTAGATAGGAATGACCAATGACACCTAAAACATGCAGTGTTCCTATTGGTGGGTCTGTCCTCATGATCTCACTACTAGAGATCACTAATTGTAAACTTCATGAGAAGAAGTCTTAATTCTTATGAGCCCCCAGCACTTGATATTCAAACATCTATTATGTCCAGTCAGTAAGATGTATCTAGAATATAGAATATATATTTAAGATTAATGTCATAGTATCTCGAGGTTCTCATTATAGCCTGGGCTCTGCTATAACCTCTCGATACGACAATTAATCTTTGTACATTACCATTTCAATAGTGTATGTAGAAAATTCTACACTATAATGGTAATATAACATCATGTATAACTAACTGTACACATGATATGTTAATAAAATTTATTGCATAGTTGGGTCTAGGGAACCCACTATTTCAACACTCCCACTTGCACTAGAGCCAACTTGCAAAGCAAACTTGTTAGCTACTCACATGATAAATATCATACTTATGCTGAGTAATGGATTTAACTACTGGTCCTACCATGTTTTCATTGAATGGCATATCTGTTGTATGTGACCTCATTTCCTTGAGTAAAACTTCTCATGATAAGGTATCCCCAAGTATATCACTTTTTTCTATTTTTATAACTTGACAAATTAGCTAGTAATAATATCATAATTTAAATTATGATAATACTTTTCTCACTAGGTGAGATTTTAAGAACTGGAAAAAATTGTTGCATTTGATAACTATTTCTTAGCTTCCTTAGAAGAAGCAACGTACTCAGTATTTGTAGGTATGGCTACCACTATCTTTTATAAACTTCACTCACTCATCTCCTTATCCTAACTGTGATACTAAATCAAATTGATCTAAGGATTACTAGTTTGTATACCACAAAGACCAATATACCTTCTTCTCCATATACCAGGCACATATCATTTGTACTCGCAAAAAGTACAAGATGATAGTTTTAACTACATCACTTGTATTTCTCCTGGAAATAATTAATATCTTCCTACTATAAAGTATATCCTAGTAGTATCAATTATTATACATATTATGGCATACGTGATTGATCCATCGCTGAAGCGTATGGTACTCAACTCACAACTTTAATCTCTTCCCATGTTCTGAACATGTTAACTTGGAGAGATTAATCCATGTGACATTGTAAAAAATTCTAAAATTGAATTGTTCTAACTTGTATTTTTCAATACAATGTCACTTTATGTACAATTGACTAGGTCCAAGAAACCATTAGATCTACCTTAGTAGATCCTGTTCTCTAGAACATAGATTTATACTTTAATTCAATCATTCGAGAATTACTTTTAACCTGGTCTTATCTAACTGTAAGATCAATATATGTTTTCAATATGTTTCTGAACATATTTTTCTTGAAAACTCTGGTGCTCCCACTAACCTTTGGTAGACATGAGAAAAAGATTCATTCGAAATGAATTCTATAAGATCTTGTTGGTTACTTTAATCCTAAATTAGATTTCAGTAACTTGCAACCTTCATCGGCATTTGATGGTGTCATAATCCCTTTATGGTTGCATTGTATAAACACCTTCCACGAAAGATGATCATGACATCCAATGACCAATATAATGATCTTAGAATTTTATCTATGATAAGTAAATTTCTAATGGATTTAGGCATACTAACTTTGTAAAACCAATCAATCCTTTTTGGTACCAGGCTTGTACCATCCATGTATCATCTCATTTGAATACCCACCACAGTACTTAATTTATAAGACCCTTTGAAAATTGATAAATGAAATCCATTATTGAATTTTAAATTATCTTTTCAATATTATCTTATTGAAATATACTGCTTACTTGTAGTATTTATTATTCTTAATGAATAATGTTTCACTGGTGGTGGTAAACTCAAAACCATCACCATGGTTTTATCCTTCATACGCAGTATGTGTCTATGGAACATGCCTATTCCACATGTACATGTGGAACTTGTTCCTATTCCAACCATTTGTGCATCTTGATCATTGACTAAACCCAAGTCAATCTTGCTCCCACTATCTCTAATAGAGATATACACCCTTATATAGAAATTTAGTCTAATACTTGACTACATCTTTTCCATATTAGTAATTTATGTATTATCCTAATCAATTTTTATGATATTTACTTAGATGCACCATGTGTTTAGCTTGATGCATGTGTGTTTATATCTTAACAAACTCTTTGCATCCTAACACATGTCTTATGACGTAATGTATTTTCATCATACTTTGACTCGTATGATATCCATTTATCATTTATTAGTTGGGATATTGGTTATGTGATTTTGTCGTTATTTGCAAATCATTTCATGAAATATGATGGAAGTTACTGCAGGTTGTAACATTGATACTACTTACATCATTACTTTGATGTATAAAATGTGCATTTAGGAATTGCTCCATGCTACATTTTTTTTATTAATGTTAACATGTAGGACTCATCATCGATCCTCCTTATAAACATCAATGTCATTATGTAGATAAGGTAATGTGTGTTTATGAATTATTTCATGCTACATTATCATGATCAATGAATGCTTAGACAAAATATTCTTCGGTGTGCTGATCTGAAACAACTCATATCTTCTGACCATGCTTATACTTCACTATTACATTCATTAATTGCTTAAGGAATCTAATGAAGTATCATTACCTCTATATTTCCCTTTGAAATAGTTAACAATCTCTTGTTGAACTAACCCCGGAAGCTTTGTGGCATACCTTTATTTATAAATGGTTTCTTTGTCTAAACTAAGGGTGTTAATAATACCAAAGGTGTTTAGTTGTGTCGATCCTAAATACCATATTGGTTATATTCTTGACATCCACTTTTAATTTTAATTGACAAAGAACTATATTTCCACAATTGGGTAGGTCTTACATTTTATATTCATCATGTATTTCCTTTGATTCAAGTTGCAGTGAAATATTTATTGAGTATGTTACCACAAACAACATTCATTCCAAAACATGGAATAATGTCTCATCATGTAAAAAAGGTCACTTAAGATAAATTTTTGAGTTATACTCAACAACTTGTTCAATTTGAATCAATAACAGGGTAATTAGAAGTTATGTTTTTCTCACCGCTAACTTAGGAATCACCCTTTATTAGCTGCTTAGAGAAGAAACCTTACTTAATATAATGTTCCTATACTTACTTGGTTACTGTATTTAAATACACATATTTTATTGGAATATTTTATTCAATACCCAAGAAGTATGTTAGAAGCATTAATATATATTTATGAATATACCTGAACAAGAAGTGGGTATTTGCTTCTAGTATTTAAGTTTATTTCATTTTAAACTTACATAAATTTATTTCATTATATGTGATGAAAATAACCTCTTGTTAAATAACCAACCACTTTTCTTTGAAGGACATGATAAAAGTGCCTTTTTTGTAACTTTCTATAGTACTTTTTTTCTTGTCTTTCAACATATTCGATATAATAATAAAAGATGATACTTTATTTAATATTATTATTACTTGGTGAATGTTACCTTAAAGGTGATGAAGTGATTAATCTATATCGTTCGTTTGTATCCTTAAACGAAACTAGAGTAATTGGGTGTAAAAGGTATAAGAATGAGATGGCATGAAAGATTATAGAGTGCCTTTCATTCTTACACAAAGTGAGTGAAATCATCACATTCAAATCTTGTTTCTCTTTCTCCTCGAAAACTTCTTGGAGACGAGACTACATGTAACATCATCCATGATGTATCGACCGCAACTAACATCATATGTTGATGATATCATTATGATAGAACCATCATATGCTTGATTAAAGAGTCTCCTATAAGCATTTTTTACACTCTCGCTTCCTGATGTGGCTTAACATGTTGAGACACTAGCACCTTGAATTTCCTTAATAGTAGTAATGTGCGCAAGTGTCTATACTACACTTTGGAAATTTGTTCTTGTTGGTACATAACTTTTTCCAATATTTATTTTAGTTTTTACTTGTAGTATTACTTTCCATTTTTACAAATTAATCTTTAGAAGATTAGTACCTTTTATGTTGATTACCAAATGTGACATTACTGATTAATTTAATCATTAAATGTCTCCCACTAATTTTTTGAATTATAGTAACCCTCTATACTAGAATAAAAATACTTTATAGTTTGATTATTCTAGTGGAAAGGATCTCTAAACCTCCATCATAGTCTACAAGCTATGGCTACACGACTACTCGGAGGGTCTAAGGTAGGCTTTTGGATGGCCAACCGCATTAACTCATCGTTCCTTGATCTGTTGAGTGAAGTCCCAGCTTCTAAAAACTTGATTTACGCAATGATTGCCTCTAAAATTACAACAAGTTAGATATGGATATTTCTTTGCTGAAATTATAGATAAGTCAAACCACCACCCTAATAAGAACTCCCTAGTAGTAAGAGGCACCCTCAGCTATGGCATGACCGTCACCCCAAACACCCATTTTTGTTCAAACTTTAATGATAGAAGGATGTTGTGACTTAATATTTCTTTGAGGGTTTTATGTGTTTATCTCTTGAAAAATGTAATCCATATCTATTAATCTTGTTCATCTATGTTGTTGCGATCACAACTGAACATTAATAGAAAAAAATACGCCGCTTCTTTATGAATTTTATTATCTATTATTATATGTATTTCTCCCACTATTTTAAAATTCATAAAATAATAAATAAATTCAAAAAGGTTAACTACTGCCTGACTGGTCTTGAGAATCTAAACGACCTAAGGGAATCTTACCTGAGTCGAAGCTTCACTCATAATGCTGCTTTCCCCCATCTTTTATGTTCGCTTCTCTTTTGAAATATCACCTCATCTTGGTGAGGTCTGTGTCACATCTTAGAGTATTGCCTCATGTTGGCGGGATTTGCGTGTCATCATGCATCGTCTTCGTCCAGAGTACAATGATACTCGCGTGCAGGTGAAGGAAACTAGGGATATAAAAATGTACATTTAATAAAATTGGGCACGCAGGCCCTTATACATTTTAACTGAAAAAGAAAGACGATGTGTAGATCGTATATTTAATTAATTACAATCATCACACGCAATTAAATAATTAATTAAATAAATAATTAAATGCAGACATACAAGGGTCGGTGCTCAAGACCAGAATATGGGTAAATAATGCGCGATAAAATAAAAATGTATTAAATAAGTATGAGGGTTATTTAATTAAATTAAATTAATTAAATAATTCAAATAAATTAATAAAGTATCGGTTTGCTAATTAATTTAATTTTAATACAAAAATTAAATTAATTAATTAATTTAAATTCATTACAAAATTAAATTAATTTATATCTTGGGTATTAAAATAGTTAACCAAAAATAATTTTAATTAATTTAATTTAAATACTAAAATTAAATTAATTAAATTAATTATTTTTGATTAATTTTATTGGTCGGTCTCCAAAACACCATTACATGGCCATTGCGGGTCGGGCCAAACCCATGTAGGGCTATGCCAGGCTGTGCAAGGCCAAACTGGGCCGGGTCGATCCGGTTAAACCCATTCTGAGTTGGGCTGGTCTGCCCAAACTGCTTGGGGGCCAATTTTTCCATGTAGAAATATATATATATATATATCTTTCATGAAAAATTAATGTACCTCCCAGGTGTAGACGAAGGCGGCTGCCAACACTGGCAGGAACGGGCTTTAGCGGTTTAGAAACGACTGGGTGTGGGGAAAGGGTACCCAAAGGTCGGAGTTGTGACAGCATCTCTAGGAAGGAGGGATGACGGGGAGCTCCCGTGGGTCGCCTGTTGTACGACTACTACAGGAATCACCGGTGTTGGCCGGGTCGAGAGGCAGCGAGGAAGGGGACGGCAACGCTCAACATAGGTCGGCTGGGAGTAGGGCGGCGAGATGTTGTGGGTTAGTGGTCTGGCCCCGGTGACGAGGCGGCAGCCGTTGGGAGTAGGTGGGAAGGCTAAAAAGCGGCCAGTGCTACGGAAGTAGGTCAGAGCCCTGGTGCGAGGTGGCTCTTGCGCTGCGACAGAGAGGGGCACCAGGATCTTGAGCATCCTGTTGGGCGGCACACCGATGAGTAGTGTCAGGATTCGAGTTGGGCAGTAGGGTGGTCCATGAGTCGGTCGGCTGGGTGGAGTCCGGTGGCCAAGATCTGGAAGCGGAGGGGTGCAACACGTCTGCCTGGTGTCCCGAGGAAGACTAACCAGGGGGTCCGCATGGACCCCTACTGCCTTTTTTATTCAATTCCCCCCCCGCACCTAAGTTTTTTTTGTTTTTTTAATAAGCCTTCTTTTATTTTTTAAAGAAGTCTTCCTTTTTTATTTAAAGTCTCCACCCTTTCTTTTTTTTAGTCTTCTTTGGAATTATTCCCTCCCCCAAAAATTTCCACACCCCAAATTTCTGAAGGATACTTAATATCCTTTCAATTTAATAATAATAAATTTATTATAATAAAAAAATAAATTATTATTATTATTATATTATTATAATAATAATTTATTATTATTATAATAATAAAATAAATATCATTATAATAATAAAATTATAATGAAAATTATTAAATTATTAAATTTATAATTTTGAAAATAATTTTAATCATATCCGATTAATGATCTAAACTTGATTTATCCTTCAGAATGAATTAAATTTAATACCCGCGATTAAAGCACAAAAGCGATCCAATCCGAAAAACTAAAATGGCCATAACTTGGTCATTCGAGATCGGATCAATGATTGGTTTGAACTGCTAGGACAATTTTTAAACCATCTACTTAATTGTAATAAAAATTTAATTTTCTAGGCTCAGAAAATTTACGTGATTGCTCTGATACCACTGAAAGGTTCCAGGGCCCATAGCGGAAGCCGGTGGGCCAGGGATTTTAAAAAATTTTGTCGACGGATCGACAATACTTGTCGATGCCAATGAACCGAGCCCCATTGAGGTCTGATGATCTCACATAAATTGTAAAGAGAACAAAATTAAATTGAAAACATACCCATTTTAAATCTGAAGGTGCACTCGACTACAACTCATCACTGGTGATCGCTGCTTAAAGAATTCATAGCAGGATTCCTCTAGATCTTCCACACATGCTTCTAAAATCCTCTAGAACATAGATCGTCGAATTCAAGGTTCTAGAATGGTGATCCGACGATGCTTTAGATGTCTCGATGATCACCATATCGAGATTTCTTTGATGCTTGAGGGAGATCTTGCTCCAAACTCTTGCATCAAGAGCTTATCTCTCTAGGAAGTGGGAGGAGAGAGAGGCTATCATTTTCATTCCATGAAAGTGAATGAATAGTGATAATGGCCACACAAGAGAAAGATCCACCTTCTTTATTTATAGTGGAGTTGATAAATACTCGGTAGGGTTCCCCAGCCCACGTTTATTTCAACAGCCACTAAATAAATAATTTTGATGAACAAAACTATGTCAATATTATTTATTATTTTATCACATACTTTTAATATATATAAAATATATTACGTGATAAAATTTGATCCATTTAACTCGACTCGTTGTCATTCTTAATATTAAACGAACCTTGAATATTAAAATAATATTCATTTGATTAATATTTTCTCGTATTTAATTAATTGTAAATACATTAAATAAATTCAATTCCAAATATTCATAACTTGAATATTAATTTATTTATTTAATTATTTTTGTGATCGATAACTTGGACAAAACTCGGACCTAGTGGTGGGGCCCACCACGTCCATATACCTATTCAACTAAATAAGGAAAATTCTTGAATACGCTGTTGTGTGTGACCCTCTAGGCCCTTATCTCAATAGTAGTGAATAAAATCCATAGACCAAGAGCAGAGTCTAGCAACCCATCATGGCCTCTAAAGAGATAAGGATATTCATAGCAATGACTACCATCCTACGAACATTGACTATGTACTATAATCTCTTTGTTATTAAATATCTCATAAAGCAGGACGCACACTTGTGTCATCGCCCTTTGCTTGATTTATTATTTGTTGATCTATCTGGGTGGATTTACCTTTGTACTACTTTGGCCAAATACTTATGAAGGCAGAACCATCCTGATCAATCAGGCCTGAGATATAAAACTTCCGAAACATGGAATCAAAAAATCCTTTCTTGGCCATTCAACCAATGTCATACCACCAACGATGCACCCAACACAAGATACCTCGCAACGATTTCAATACCATGGTTTTTTTCCTTTCATCAAAGTACACAATCAAATGATACACATTGGTACTGGTCTCAAGTTAGGAGACCAGTACATATGTCTATATATAGGAATGACCAATGAAACCCAAAACATGTGGTTTTCCTATTGGCGGGTCTGTCCTCATGATCTCACTACTAGAGATCACCAAGTGCGAAATTCATGAGAAGAAGTCTCAATGCTTATGATCTCCCAGCACCTGATAGTCAAACATCTATTTTGTACAGTCAGTAAGATTTATCTAGACTATAGAAAATATATTTAATATTAATGTCGTGGTATCTTGAGGTTCTCATTATATCCTGGGATCTATTATAACCTCTCAATATGACAATTAATCTTTGGACATTACCATTTTAGTAGTGGATGCAAAAAATTATACACTATAATGGTAAGATGACATCATGTATAACTAATTGTACACATGATATGGTAATCAAAAGTACTGTATAGTTGGGTCTAAGGCACCCACTATTTCAACACACATGACCTCTTCCACAATTATATGTGGGAGAAAATGTAAACATGTCACACAAGGACCTATACCACTCTTATACATGGGAGAAACAAATATGAAAAGAGTTTGATAATATATCAAGTATCTTCTAGTTCATAACAGGAGATAGTGTGTGTGTGATAAAACAAATTATGCACACACACTACTCAAAAATTAATAAATACAAATATAGAAGAGAAATATACAAGTGTAGAGTTTAAAAATGCTCAGTCTGTTACAATGAAGCTTATGATTCTTGATTTGATTCTGTAGTAAAGCTTGAGTTGGTATCTCTAAAAAAACTTCTAAAAAACAGAGTGTCACAAAATATTGTTCTTTAACTAAATAAAAACACTGTATTTTATCTTCCCAATCGAGTGATTGTAACATGTTAGCTCTGCTTGTTTGCAACCAGGTTTAGCTCTATGTGTATTCATAAAGTTCAAACTCTAAGATTTCTATTATTCCAATTAATTCACTATTTCATCTCTACTATATGAGGGAGTGTGCTTCAATTTTATCATCAGCAACAAGGAGAATTTTTGGATCAACTACTTAATCATACTACACATTTTGACACTCTCTTCAATGATTTATATTGAACATTTAAGATACAATCATTAAAATATTAAATTTCATTAACTTTAATAAATATATTCATTATAATAATGTGATTCAAAAATATATGTTAAAAAAATATTGGTGGTGTGTCATACTGGAGGTGACTTGAGGTCTGATGTTGTCTCGCTCTAGTGGTATATTTTTCTGGTGGTATGATACTGGCAGTGTCTTAGACTTATCCAAATTTCCACTACGTTGGCGGCTTCTCAACTAGAGGTGTATGGTCTGGTGGTGTGTGGTCTGATGGTGTCTTAGACTTAGCCAAAATCTTATGTTAGCTATATGACATTGGTAGTGTTTTATCTGGAGGTATCTTATACTTAAACAAATTTTCATTCTGGCGACATGACATTTGGATGGTGTGACATCTAATGGTGTATCATCCTTAATGGTGAATCATACTTAGATAATTATTTCACCAGGCTCATAATACAGATCACTTACAAAGAAACATGAAATTCATTAATATCATTAGAATCATGATTTTGTGGTCATTAAAACTAGAAGGTCTACAATCTCTTACTTTTTGATGATCACAAATCATAGAATCAAAAGTATTAAAAATAATTACACATGATAGCCAAGTTAAGATCAAAATATAAACTCAAAATATAAATAAAGACTTATCATTCACATTATGTGTAGATGGTATCAAAGTAAATAATAAAATAGTACGTATCAAAGGTAAGTAACAAAGATATAAAGATTAAAAAATCGATAGTATCAAAGATAACATAGGGACATCACTATAATAAATTATAAATTCGATAAGGATTTCCAATATTACATAAGAATTATCCCCCTTTTGGGATTATAAAAAAATTAAGGATTATCAGAATAAAGATAGTAAAGGAAATAAAAGTAAAAAAAATAGAATAAGAGTTATGAAAGACATTCAACAGAATTAGAAAAAAGTTATTACAATTAAATTCCCATAATTGACATACATTCTAAGACAACAAACAAAAAATGTTTAATATTTGGTAGAGGGGTCCATTAGTTCTTTTCCTTTAGCCTTGGATTTCTCTTGATCCTTATCTGAGGCAGCAGGATTAGACCGAAGTAAAATATATAGAACACCATATGAGAGTCCATCTATAGTCTAAGGATGATCTTCCTTAGTAACAACTGGTCATAGGTGTCTCAAATCTTGAGCAAGAGACATTGGAAAAGGCTGGAAGTTAGCAAAAAAAGGTTCTAGAGGATCTCTAGAAACTCTTAGTCTGAGAGACAGCTGAGGAGTAATAGGAACCACTTTTTGGGAAACAATTGCTTGTCCATGAAAATAAAGAAATGGCTTCATGATATTGATGAGATCCATTATGATTTGGCCACCCATTTCCATTTCACTAAAGAAATCATATTTCTATTCCATTAATCATTTTAACACTAGATTCATCTCCTTGAGTTGTCTTACTTTTTCTTTGAAGGCCTTAGTCATAGGACAGTTCCTCAAATTTTCAGCCAAAAATTTAAAATTTCCATCCATTTCATGCTTGGAATAAATCCTCGATAGATAGAACTTGATGGACTTAGTTATAGTTTCTTTTTCATCTTTCATGTCTTGGGAATAACTGATAATCAACTTTATAACATGATCATATTTGTACCGAATTCTTCTCAAGGTCTCTTGGGGATGATCAATAATACTTCCAGAAGCACTGGCCGAAGAAGCTCAAAACTCATCTCTGACAACAGTTCTTATTTGATCAAAATCCTCTGCTGGAGAAGAAGGAATAGAAGTTTTTGAAGATTTATCCTCATGTCTTTTAAGGATACCTTATAAAGAAGTAGAAAAGGATGACTTCAAGTCCTCAAGTATAGCTTTGATAGACTCAAACTCACTTCTAATTCTTTTATACTCAATCTCAACTTCTCATATATTATGCATCGTCTTTGGTTGGATATGTTGAATAGCCAACTCAAAAATGTATCTTGCATCTTCCTCACAAATTAAATTCTCTTGAGATGGTCGATTATTTAACTTTACCATAAAATAAAACATCAATTTCTTACCAAAATCATCCAAGTAACCTTTAGTGACTACATCTACTTGAACAGAAAAATGTGATGGAGTAGGTTTAAGTGTAAGAGTTATAACATAAGAGAACTTTTCCAATAGCCCATCAAAATCTAATTAAGATATCAAGGATTTCTTTGGATATCCTTAAAATCAAAACTCAGGTTCACCATGATTTTATGGAATCCTTACAACACTAAAGTACTTTCCCCATTCTTCTTCCATTGGATCAACCCATCGATCTGGAAGGACAATTGAGATAGATGTAGTGGTAGGAGATACCACACTAGCAGGAACGGCTGACACTTCAAGATTTTTCAGACCATCTAAACTCTGTGTATCCAAGGTGTGTTCAAAACTGGTAGGTTTTTCTTTAATCTATTTATCAATAGAAGGTGCCACTAACTAGTGAGAATAATCCTTTTGGTCAACAACCATATACTCTAATTCCATATGGCTATAAACTGGAGTCTAATAAGCAGCCAAGACATCAATCTGAACATCACTACCTTGCTCAGAAGAAGGCATATTCATTTTCTCTTGCTCAGCCACATGTTGTTCTATTGTAGAAATAAAAGTTAATTGTTCAATAATAGTAGAATTAGAAACTGTTTGACCAGTGGAAATAGATCTGACCTCAAATTCATCAGCAGCTGTAGCTTCATGAAATATTTCTATATATTGGGATTAATCCCCCTCAACAAGTGCAACCTCAATCTCTAGAGTGTTTTCCACATCTTTTCTTTTGATTTGGCCACTTAAACCATTAGGGTTAGAGTCATCATCATCACCAACTTTACTTCCATTTAAACCTTTATTTATATCATATGCATCTCTTTCGTTTTAATTATCATTTTCACCATTTCCATTCTCATCTTATTCTTCCTTTTCTTCCTCCTCATTATTATCATCATCATATTTAGTCGATTTGGAACTTTTACACTACTCCTATCTAAATACCTCAGTATCTTCTTCATCACTTTTAACCAATCCTTATCTTTTATTTAGTCTCCTAGGTGGTCTAGGAGCTCCAAAAGCAATGGGAGAATATTTGGGAGACAAGTCAGGATCACTCCCTACATCAACAGATGGTTTCTCTTCCACTTATTTAGCAACAGATTCTTCTTTATCATCATTAGAGTATTCAACTACTTTATCACACTTCAAGACTGGATAAAATTCATCCCTTGGTCTAGTTGGATGATCAACCAGATTGTACTCAACATATAACTTCTCATAATCTCCAAACCAATGTCTTTTCTAGGGGTTCCAGCTAATCCTCATCCTTGAACAAGTATAACTTGTAAGATAGAAACCACCACGGTTTGTAATAGACTCTTCATCCTCAATTACTAGGCCCTTGGACTTCAACATGGTAGAAATAAACTTGGGTTAAATCAAGGAGTTGGATCTGGATGACAGTTTGGTCATCTCACACATATAAACTGTAACATCCCAAGTAAATAAAGAATATGACATTTTCATATTTATTAATATTTTTGAATTAAATATTAATTTTACTTTAAAGGGGATTCTATGTTTGATGGAGTACTTGATACGCAACAATGGGTTTCTTTTAAACCTTACGTTGCACACAACATTGAGTTATACTGAAAAATAATATAATATTATTATTATTTTAAATGGTAGTTAACGCATAGTCATTATATTGGAAAGAATGAATAGAAATAACTACAATATTATTATATAGGTTTTTTAAATTATTTTACATTTATCTAATAAAAGTTAGAATCTTAAAATGTGAATGCATCCAATTTTAATCATAAACAATCTAATATTCTTTAAAAGGTCAATTTACCGACCTTTGATGGAGAACCACTTTTAAATCTATTTTTTGTCACTTTTATATGTTCTATTTGAAAAAATAATTTTCTTTTTTATAATCGATGCATCAAAATTTACTTTGGATGAAATTTTGGTATTTTTCTGATAATGTTCATTTTTAAATGAATAGTGAAAAATACTACATTTTAATTCAAAACTAAGTTTTAATATAATTTATTTATATAGTTAGATAATTATTTTAATTGGTTTTAAAGTTTAATTGGATTATATTTTTACCATTTAATCAAATTTTAGTCATTGGAAGTAATTTCACTCTTAAATTGGACATAAACAAAGGTAAATATTTTGATAGTTATTATTTCTTAAAAACACGCTTTTTGTTTTGACAACAGGAATTAATTTCAAATTAATGTCTGCCACTTCTTTTTAATGTATACGGTGAAAACTAACTTTCCTCCACCGTGATCATTATTTGATATTTGGCTTCCTCTGCAAGTCTTAGTGTTTTTAAAAGGAAAATAAATACCATATACTCGTTTTACGTATTTTGGTATTTGAAATGGTTTTGAGAATGGATTGATTATTTCAATACCTTGAAATGATATATTATGATTAAAATGTAGAAATGTTATATTTACTTTATGTCTGTTTTATGTGTTATGAATATGTTATGGTTCTTGGGAATTTTTTACATATATGGGTGGTTCCATGATGAACCTGGGGCGGGTTAGCCCGAGATATCTTTTCAATGCATTGGGTAACGTGATAGAGGTAAACGTTAATGTTTATCCTCAAATATTTAGAGAATATACTGTGATGAGTATTCAAAATGTAACTTCCTATGTAGATATGAAAGATACAATGTATTTATGTTATAGATGCCACAAGTTACATTTAAGATTTATGATTTCTATGTGTCATTCATAAATCTTATGATTTCATGAGGTATGTTAAAGAGCTTATGTTTGGTATGTATTGATGGACTAATGTTTTATTTATTTATTTTATAATCCTTCTTAATATTTTTTTGTTCATCCAAAGTTTTTTGAAATGTTTTTCACAGGACTTAAAGATTAATAGGGTCAAGTGTGGGATCAATGAAAAGTCATACTGTCTAAAACATGGAACTACTCATGACTCTTTTTTTCAAGGGTTTTTTATTTTATGAAAAAAATGGATATTGTGTAGAAGTGTCTACATGTAATATTCAAGTTTTTATGTATATGTTATGACCTAGTTCTCTAAATCTCTAAACCTAACAAGATCCTCAATGTGAATTATTAACTTAATTCAATATTATGTAATGTTTAAGGTCGGGTTCTTATAGTTGGTATTAGAATTCGGTTTAGACAACTTTAGGAGCTAGGATATGGTTAAATTAATATCCATAAATTAATTTATGTTAATATTGAAATAATATAGCATTTACATATTACCATGTTGCTTCACCTAAGATATTTCTGTGCTTAGAATGATTTCCTTAGAGGAAACAGGGAATTTGTGATGAGACGACATCAAGAGGAAGACAACCTTCCAAATCAGAAACTTGAGATGGTCGAAATCGAAATTGAATAATTTGTTGCAGTGATGGCATGGTTGAATTAGGATATAAATTATGTTGTTACCCATGCATGAGATCATCCAGATCAACCACAGAGTAACATGTCAATAGTGGAGCATTTCATGAGGCAACATCCCCCATAATTTAGAGGATCATCTGACCCTATGTTAGCTGAAGGGTGGATTAAATCACTGAAGAATATTTTTTATGTCATGGGGTGTTCAAAACATCAAAAATTTAGTCTTGTTTACCATTTTAAAGGTGAATTTGATCAGTTGTGGTCGATGGTAAAAAATATCAGGGATAGTGTAGTGATTGATGCTCTTGATTAAGATGGATTCAAAGGTATGTTTCTTTAGAAATATTTTCCTAATGTGGTTCATCTTAGGATGGAAAAACAATTCCTAGAATTGAGGTAGGAGGATGACTTAGTGGATTCTTATGAATCAAAATTCACTCGACTGGAAAGGTATTCTCCAAATTTCATACGATATCTTGATAGTAAAATCAGATGTTTTTACTCAGGATTAAAGACAAAGTATCAAAGGGATTTAGCTTCTCATGAGTTCAAAAGTTATGAAAAACTTATCTGATGTTCAGAGAAGGTGGAAATGTAGTTTTCCAATGATCAGGTGTTCTTTGACAAACAACAGAATAAGAGGTCAAGGTGGTAGACGAAAGGTAAGAACTCTTCAAAAAAAGTCTAATGGTAAGAAACTTAAGTTTACAGTTTGTGAAAATTGTGGTAAAAAGCACATTGGGGAATGTCTTTTAAATTATGGTAAGTGATACAGATGTGGTAAAATGGGGCATAAGGCTCATAATTGCACTGAAAAAGATCAGGGTAATGGTAATACAAAATCATATTTATAGTTAGTAAAATGTTTTAAGTGTAATGAAATGGGTCATTATGAAAATGAGTGTCCAATGAAGAACTCAACTGAAGGAAAGTAGTCGTACTACAAGAAGAAAGGGGTTTTGAAATCCTTTGGAACTACTTCAGTAGTTGTTGGTCCATCAAATGAAGTAGTATCAGGTACATTGTTTGTTTATTTAGATTATGCCAATGTGTTATTTGATTCAGGGTCTACACATTCTTTCATTTCTGAGAAATTTTCTAGTAAATTGGGAATTCTATCTCAAGATATGAATCCTGAACTTATAGTAAAAACACCGAGAGAAAATTTTGAGACAAAAAGAAATTATATGAACCTTCATGTCCTTTGTGTGGAAAGAATCTACCTGAAAACCTTATAATTTTGCCTCTAGTAGAGTTTGATGTTATTTTGGGTATGTATTGGCTTTGTTTATCAGGATAAGATTGAATGCAGAGCTAAAGAGGTTTCTTTTCAGAAATAATTTCAGTTTGTGTATAATAATTAACCCTTACTTTTGATAACATATCAAGAATATGAGAAACTAGTAAAATATATAAATGAATGTTACCTTGCACATATTGTTGAAAAAAAGGAACTATTCAGATTAATGATGTGTCAGTGGTAAATGAGTATCTTGATGTTTTTCTAGATGAGTTGCCTGATATAATACCTGATTGAAAATTTGAATTAACTCTTGACTTAGTTCCTAATGCTAAACCAATTTCAAAACCCCCTTATTTAATGGCTCAAATTTAACTTTTAGAGTTAAATAATCAATTGGAGGAGTTATTAAATTAAGGTTTCATTCAACCCAGTACATCACCATGGGGTTCTCCTATCATTTTTGTTAAAAATAAAGATTGTTCAATGAGACTTTTCATTGATTATAGATCATTGAATAACATCACTATTAATAAAAAGTATCCTTTGCCTCATATCAATGATTTGTTTGATCAGCTCTAAGGATCTTAGTATTTTTTGAAGATTGACTTGAGGTCGGGGTACCATTAGTTGAATGTAAAGGAAGAAGACATTCTGAAGACCGCATTTCATACTAGATATGGACATTATGAATTTGTAGTTCTGCCTTTTGGATTAACCAATTCACCTATTGTATTCATGGATCTTATGAATATAATTTTAGGCAAGTTCTTGGATAAGTTTTTGGTTGTGTTTATTGATGATATTTTGGTTTATTCCAAAAGTAAAGAGAAACATGAAATTTATTTAAGGGTTGTCTTGAAAACCTTAAAAGAAAAGAAACTGTATGGTAAATTCAGTATGTGTGTGTTTTGGTTACAAAAAATTTCATTCCTTGGTCATATTGTTTCAAAAAATGGCATAAATATTGATCCTTCTAAAACAAAAGTTGTTAAATAATGTCCAAGACCCACAAATATAACTGAGATCCATAGTTTTCTTAGTTTGGCAGGTTATTATTGGAGTTTTGTTGAAAATTTTGCATGGTTATCTATCCTACTAACTAAATTAACTCAAAAAGGTGTTAAGTTCATTTGGAAAAAAGAATGTGATAATTATTTTCAGTAATTGAAAAGAATATTGGCTAATGATAAAGTTTTGGAACTACATTCCAGAAATAGTGAATTTGCTATCTATAGTGATGCTTCGTTGAAAGGACTTGGTTGTGTCCTGATGTAGAATGATCAGGTAATTGATTATGCTTCACTTTAGTTGAAACCCCATAAGTTAAATTACCCTACACATGATTTGGAATTAGCTATTATTGTTTTTCTTTAAAATTTTGGAGGCATCATTTGTATGGAGTAAAATGTGAAATATATATTTACCAAAAAAGTTTGAACTATATATTTACTTATAAAGAATTGAACATGAGATAGAGGAGATGGCTGGAATTAATCAAGGATTATGATTGCAAGATTTATTTCCATCCAGGAAAGGCAAATAAAGTGGCTGATGCTTTGAGTTGAAATAGTAATGCTACATTAAACTTGTTATGTTTGGAACAAGATCCTTTTATTAATGATTTGATGAACTTTGTCATAGAAGTTTTTGGTGCAGTAAATTCCTCTATTTTGTTTCAGGTGTCAGTGAAATCATCTCTATCATATAGAATTAAGCAAGCGTAGAAGGAAGACAGTGAGTTGCAGAAAAAGGCAGAGTTTGTTCAGAAGGGAAAATTGCCTGATTTTAACATTGATAATGATTGTATTTTGAGATTTGGGAAGAGATTATGTGTGTCTTGTGATTCAAAGATGAAGAATGAGTTATTATGTGAAGCTCATAGTTCTTCGTTTTCAGTTCATCCCGGCAGTACTAAGATGTAATGAGATCTTCGGGAGTATTAATGGTGGGATGGAATGAAAAGAGATATTGCTGACTTTACTGTGAAGTGTTTGACTTGTCAATAGGTTAAAGCAGAGCGATAGTTACCGAAAGAGATGCTTTATCCTTTACCATTGCCAGAGTGGAAATGGGAAAATGTGTCCATGGATTTCATCATGGGATTACCAAAGGCTTCTTGAGTTAATAATGCAATCTAGGTTATTGTTGATTGATTGACTAAATCTACTCATTTCCTTCCTATTCGAGATACTTTATCTCTAGATCAACTTTCTCGGTTGTATGTTAAAGAGATAGTCAGATTGCATATAGTTCCCCTCTCCATTGTATCTGATCATAATCCCAGGTTTACTTATAACTTTTGGAAAGGCCATCAGAAGTTGTTGGGTACTGAATTAAATTTTAGTACAGTTTTTCATCCTCAATTAGATAGGTAGTTAGAATGAACAATTCATACTTTGTAAGATATGCTATGTGCTCTCTCAATGGATTACTAGGGAATTTGGTACCAACATCTTTCTTTGGTTGAATTTTCTTATTATAACAGTTTTCATTCTAGTATACAGATGGCTCCATTTGAATCATTATACAGAAAGCAGTGTTGAACTCTAGATTTTGGGGATGAACTAGGTGAAAGGAATTTGATGGGACCAGAATTGGTAGAAGAGATGGCAGAAAAAGTTTATTTGATTCAGAAGCACATGATAAAAGCTCAAAGTAGGCAGAAAAGTTATACAAATAATCGAAGGAAGTATCTTTCATTGAAGGTAGGTGATCATGTCTTTCTCAAAGTTTCTCCACTGAAAAGTGTGATGCATTTTGGTAAGAAGAGAAAGTTGAGTCTGAGGTTCATTGGACCCTATGAAATCCTGGAGAAAGTTGGATCAGTTTCTTACAGAGTGTCTTTACCTCCAATTTTATCCTAGGTACATAAATTTTTTTATGTTTCAATGTTGAGAAAGTATATTCCAGATTCATCTCAAGTTTTGAGTCCAGAGGTAGTTCAGTTGGAATAGAATCTTTCTTATGATGAACAACCATTCCAGATTCTTTACTGCATGGAGAAAGTGTTGTGAAATAAGGTAATTCATCAAGTAAAGGTTTTGTGGAAAAACCATATGATTGAAGAGGCAATGTTGGAATCTGAAAATTCTATGAGGGATAAATACCCCTATTTATTTTATAAGTGAATAAAATTGTGAGGACACAATTTCCAAAAGGGGGGAAGGATATAACATCCCAAGTAAATAAAGAATATGACATTTTCATATTTATTAATATTTTTGAATTAAATATTAATTTTACTTTTAATGGGTTTCTATGTTCTATGGTGTACTCAATACGCAACAATGGGTTTCTTTGAAATCTTACGTTGCACACAACGTTGAGTTATACCGAAAAATAATATATTATTATTATTATTTTAAATGGTGGTTAATGCATAGTCATTGTATTGGAGGGAATGAACAGAAATAACTACAATATGATTATACATGTTTGTTAAATTTTTTTACATTTATCCAATAAAAGTTAGAAGCTTAAAATGTGAATAGATCCAATTTTAAGTATAAACACTCTAATATTCTTTAAAATGTTGATTTACCACCTTTTGATGGAGAGACCTTTTTAAATATATTTTTTGTCACTTTTATATGTTATATTTGAAAAAATAATATTCTTCTTTAGAATCGAGACATCAAAATTTACTTTGGATGAAATTTTGGTATTTTTCGGATAATGTTCATTTTTAAATGAATAGTGAAAAATATTGCATTTTAATTCAAAACTTCCTTTTAATCTAATTTATTTATATAGTTAGATTATTTTTTTTAATTGGTTTTAAAGTGTAATTGGATTACATTTTTACCATTTAATCCAATATTTGTCATTGGAAGTAATTTCACTCTTAAATTGGACATAAACAAAGGTAAATCCTTTGATAGTTATTATTTCTTAAAAACTCGCTTTTTGTTTTGACAACGGGAATTAATTTTAAATTAATTTTTGCCACTTCTTTTTAACATGTGTGGTAACAATGACCTTTCTGACACCATGAGCATTTTTTTATATTTTTATTCCTCTACAAGATGTAGTTTTTTTAAAAGTAAAATAAATACCATATACTATTTTTACATATTTTGGTATTGAAAATGGTTTTGAGAATGGATTGATTATTTCAATGTCTTTAAATGATATATTTTGATTGAAATGTGGAAATTTTATCTTTCCTTTGTGCTTGTTTTATGTGTTATGAAAATGTTATGGTTTTTAGGCATTTTTTACATATATGGGTAGTTCTAGGATAAACCTAGGGTGGGTGAGCCCGAGATAGTTCTTAAATGCATTGGGTAACATGGTGAAGGTAAATGTTAATGTTTATCATAAGATATTTAGGGAATATACTATGATGGGTATTCCAAATGTAACTCCCTACGAAGCTGTGAAAGCTACAATGTACGTATTTTATGGATTCCACAAGTTAAATTTATGATTTATGATTTCTATGTGTTATTCATAAATATTATGATTGCATGAGGTATGTTAAAGAGCTTATGCTTGGTATGTATTTATGGAAAAAAACTTCTTTATTTATTTTATAGTCTTTACTGAGCTTTTTATGCTCATACCAATATTTTTTGAAATGTTTTTCATAGGAATTAAAGATGAATAGGGTCAAGGATGGGATCAAGGAAAAGTCATACTGTCTAAAACATGGAACTAGACATGACACTTTTTTTCAATGGTTTTTTATTTAATGAAAAAAATGGATACTGTGTAGAAGTGTCTACATGTAATATTCAAGTTGTTATGTATATGTTATGACCTAATTCTCTAAAGCTCTAAACCTGAAAATATATTCAATGTGAATTATTAACTTAATTCAAGATTATGTAATGTTTAAGTTAGGGTCCTTATATAAGCCATGATATATCTACATAGATTGATCTTGTGACCTTTGTCATAATAGATAGCAGATAAGAATCTTGGTAACTTAGAGTTGTGAAATCACACTTTCTTGGGAAAAACATTTACTGCAAAAACGTAAAGAGAATCATGCATTCTCTATAGATCAATTAGACAAGATCTATCGAAGTTAATGAGATGGTTTGAATTGAGAGATACATAGGGGTTTCACTAGGCTTGACAGAGAAAGATACAAGAGTATCGCATGGGGATCAAGGTATGTTGGAAATAGACATGATTCCAATTTAATATGATTTGAGATATTAGGTATTCTAAAATAGAATAAATTATTGAAATCTAAATCTAAATCCAATAAATAACACATATTGGGTTATGGTAAATAACATAAATCAATAAATAAACCAGCAGTTCAAAATATCAAGAAATAGAAGAAAAAAATTTCAAAGGCGTGGAAATAAATAGCATGAGAATCCAACAACATGACAATCTAATGGCATGACAAGCCAATGGAATGACAAGATAACAATATGAAAAGCCAATGGAATAAAAATTCAATATTATTTCATCATAATGGTATGTCAAACACAATGGTATGTCACCAAAAATTAAATTTAACCAAAATTAATCATTCCTAATTCATGTTAGATATAATTCATTATTTAAATATTCAAAGTCTTGGTTAATATATCATACCTAGTGTTTGGTGAAAATAAATTTAAGATTGATATATCATTTTTTAAAATGGTCTCTCAAAAAATGATCTCTTATATCAATATGTTTTGTCCTAGAATAAGAAACAGGATTCTTAGAAATGCTAATAGCACTTGTATTGTCACAGTTTATGGGGACATGTCAGAATTAATATCCATACTCAAGTAGAATATGTTTCATTCACAGCATGTAATGTCCTAAATTTTATATGTATTATTTTTAAATATTATATGGATTAAATTTGAGACCAGGAACTGAGAAGGAATGTGATTCCAAGTCCTGGTATTCCTAGAACAGGTGTTTGAAAAATATTAAAATATTAAATAGCATGTGCATGTAGTTTTTATGAAAAATTAGAATAACTTCTAAATGAGTTCTCGGATTAGAAATATGAGGACACAATTTCATTCATAAAATCAGCTTTACCCTAGGCACAACCTAACATTTGTGAGCATGGGTCGATTGTGGAAAGTCATCACTGTCATTTTAAATAAATAAAATAAATTAATAATATTTTATTTTATTTTTATTACATCAAATCAATGACGCAGTGACAGGTTTATTTTAAATATACCCTTTGGTAGAGATCTAGGGTTAGGTTCATATACCCGGAATCCTCTAGAGGCCCTGGAGAGAGATATTTGTAGAATCCTCTTAGCAGGTGATGACAGAACTTCAAATTAGTGATTGATGAATGTCATTCTTGGTAGATCTCACCAACGGTGATTATACGGCGACCAATATTCATCAACAAGCGATCCAAAATCCAGGTAGGATGCATTATTTATATTCTTAGTTCCTGTTCTTGATTACTGTAATGAACGTGGACTAATCCTCAAATAGATTATCCCACGGATCGGTCGTACTTGCGGGATGGGATGATATTTTTGGGGTTTGTTGAGATTTGGTTCTAGAGATTTTTTTATTCATTCTTCATTCTTATAGGAATGAATCGAGGCCATAATGAAAAATAGTCAAGCTTCATTTTTCTTGATTGCTTCTTGTGATTTTTCTCCCCTGATTTTTTCATTCTTAATGTTTGTTCTTCATTCTTCCCCCAACTTTGAACAATAGATTATTTCACCTTCAATTCTTAGTGAAATGATCCAAAAATAAACATCTAGAATCAGGATAACTTGACAGAAGTGCGATGATGATGACAGATGATGGATCAAAGCAATTTAGAAGAATTTTTTCTGTAGTCAAGTTGCATCTAGATGGATTAAATTGGATTTTAGAGCTGATTTAAGGCCCTAAACCCATCGATTTTTTGTTAGGGTGGTGAAACAGCCTTATATTTGGAGTTTCAAGGTGAACGGACAACCAGAATGAGATTTGTAAGATTGGATGAGGTGGGTGGAGGAAGAATATGGGATTCTAGAAAACCAAATACACACGGTATATAGTCCTAACTATATGGATTGTGTTCATATTTAGATAACTCGACGTGTACATGGGAAGTACACAGACATGGGTTGGAGTACACGAGTTGCCTACAGGGTGTTTACTCCCCCACACGACATGGGATGGACCAAGTACACGGGCTACCCCATGTATTGGTATATGGGTAGGCGTACACAGAATGACATTGTGTACTAGAACATAGCCAGAACACACAGGCGGACCCTGAATGGATGGACATGGCGAGTAACTCCTTCTATACATCGTATACCCCTCTTCTACATGACATGTTATAAAGACATAGGTCATTGTACACGGGCAGTACCCTAGGATAAGGGACATAGTGTGTGACCCTAATACATTTCATTTACCCCCTTTATACATAGATTGATTTCATTGTCCTTCGTATCTTCGTCAAGTTTCATTAGGGTTCGTACCCTTTATTGTTTCTCTGAAGGTAGGTACAAATCATTTCCTACTCATAGGCCTATGATCCCTTTAGTAGGAAATCCTGGATAGAGTTATTGGAATCCCCTAAGAGGCCTAGAGTTGGATCCTCAATTCATTCTTCATACCTTAGTTTGAGTTCTCAATATCAACATGGCCAACACTATGCGGGTGTTGATCCTCTGCTTGGAAGGTAAATCCAGTTTGAGTTGTGGGTATCCCCCCATGGCCCTGGCTATGATCCTCATCTACCATATTGTATATCTCTCTTCAGATCTATCAGCATATCTTTCTCATGGTGAGACTCGATGAGTATTACCTCTCAAACTGACGTCATCAGCACTATCAGACTTAGGAGTGTGTTCTCCTAGATGAGTGCTATATGTAATCTTTGATCTTAATTCCTAGGGTTGGTATATAGTGGTTTTGACTTACCTCTAGACTGTGTGTCTTGGTTGAGTATATATAGATATTATTTTTATATGTTTTGTAGACATATACTTGTGTAGAGATGATTATACTTTCCTTAAATATATTTATTTGTGGTTTCGGGGTGTCCTAATGAGTATTGTTATACTCACCCATCTATGGGATTTTCCCACACATGTTGTGTCTTGTGTAGATGATCGACCTTTTTATGGATTCATAGGAAAACCAAGACCATATGGTTCTTTGTGAGATCAAGCAATCAAAGGTGTTCCTATGGCTACAGATAGCAATCCCAGTACCTTTTCTTATAGGTTGGACTTGTGTTTACAAAATAATTTTGGTAGGATTTTATTCTGGTCCTGTTTACTTTACTTTCTGTCATACTCTGGTTGTGGGATATAGTGGTATGCATGTATTGTTTACTTAGTGGTGTTTACATTTAAGTATTTTGCGGGTCTGGAGATGTGTGCATGCGTACAGGTGCATAGGTAATGCCTCCTATGTTAGTGATATTGTCACTTGGTGATAGTCACCATCCCCTGGCCTATCGGAGGTGGGTGGGCTTAGGGAGTCATGAAATGGGACCCAATGGGACAGGTCATGATAGAGTGGTATCAGAGCTTGTCGGTTCTACTTTAGGACAGGGATTCTGTGAGATTGGTTTGGGGAAACAATGTTAAGTGTTTTTGAGTTTGGACTTCAGGCTAGGGATTCCAGTGTTGGTGTGGTGGTTGACGTATTTATACACCAAGACTCTGATAACCTTCTTTTCGACTTGGTACATGAAAACACTAGTTGCAGGGAAAAATAATAGTACATTCATCATATAGAAATGGGTTTTGGCTTCCATGTCCTTCTTGAGTCAGCTCTCCAGATATACTCATTAACTGTGGTACATATTTTTTTCCTACAGGATGCTTCTATAATGCATACCATCTAGGATTCAGTAGCTTGATCATGAGGATGACTCCCTTAGTAAATAGGCTTTGATATATGTATTAGTTCCCCATATGTCACCTTCAGATGGTGCACCATCCATACCTCCACTTGTAGAGAATAACGTGGTACCCACAGTACTAGTGGATGAGGAGCATAGGCTGAGCATTCTTCACAAGTTTCAACAATAGATACCCCTTAAGTTATGAGGTGAGACCAACCCATAGGCGACTGAGTACTGGCTTGAGGTGGTGACCCAAGTTTTCCTTCTAGTTAGGACACCATCAGATCAGATGGTGGTCCTGGTGGCAAGCCTTTTACATGGCTCAACAGTGTGATGGTAAATTTTGGTTGTCCAGACTTACGACTTTCAAGGATAGAGTTTGATTACCTATTAAAAGATGAGTTCTCACCATTTATACTGATATTTGTGTATATACAATAGCTTCTTCATCTTTGGTAGGGAAACATGACAGTGGCTGATTATTCATCAAGGTTCACCAACCTTTCAAGGTACTCAATGGATATGATTTGAGATTAGTACTTCAGGGCTTGAACCTTCAAGTGAGTTCTACATAGAGACATATAATCTAGTGTTATACCTCTATTAATTCTTACTTATGCTGGGGTGATTTAGCGAGATTTGGTGTTTGAATTCTTCTTGGCTGAGCATATACAGTCGGTGATAGTTAGCAGTGGATGATCAGAAGCAGATACCTCGATAGTAGAGAGACGAAGTCAGTCCTAGGGACCTAAACATGGGAGATATTTCAAGTATAGGTCCTAGGATAGAGGATATATAGTTCGGGGCTTACAGGGTGGGTCCATTCAACCTAAAGATAGGTGGTGTTATTTATGTGACGGTAGGGTACATCTCATTTGATATTGTCCAACCCACCGCACTGCTAACAGAGAGACTATGGATGGACCACTAAGGAAGAGATAGTGATAGGAGTAAGAAGATCCGTAGGGCGGAGAATGTGGTTGAGGAATTGGGAGAGCAGTAATACATGGTTGATGTTTTGACTTACTACCACAACCACCCCCAGGTGGTCCATGCCAGGCTCAGGGAGATAAAGGGCAGGGATGGGGATAGATGCATGTGGTCGAGGCATATGACCCAAGGGCTCTAGGAATGATTTTAGGTACGATCTGTGTCTTTTATACTTTAGTTTTAATACTGATAGACACTAGTGATATTCATTCATTTCTCTCCACATATCTTGTTCGAGACCTAGAGATTATGGTTGAACCATTGACTCGACCCTTACACTTAAAGAAACCTACGGGAGGAGACTCAATGATCACACACTTTTGCCAACAGTGTGACCTGACCCTTGGAGGTGAGAGTTTTGGTTGGAACCTCTTGGTTGTAGCATTGAGTCCTTACAACGTCATTCTTGGAATGGATTGGTTATCTACATTCCATGCCCATATTGACTATTTTAGGTGAAGGGTTTAGTGTTTCCATAGTGATGGAAAGAGTTTTACCTTTTTCGGTGAAAGGGAAACCTAGGTAGCACAGTATGGACTCTTGCATAGGAGGTTGAATCTGATTACTCGTTAGTTAGTTAGCCTAACCCTCAGTGTAGTAGGTGTTATGAGCTTCCAGTTTCCAGTAGTGGTGTAGGAGTATGAGGAGGTATTTAGTAAATATTCTTTGGGATTACCTCCCCACTAGAAGATAGAATTCTTTATTGATTTACATCCCATTATATAACTGATATCTTCACTATCATATCAGATGTATCTCATAGAGATTCAAAAGCAGAGGGTGAAGTTGGAGGACTTGTAGAGGAGGGGATTCGTGAGACCTAGTGTTTCACCCTGGGTAGGCCCATTTTTTCAGAAATGCAGATGGGATCTTGAGGTTGTGTGTGGACTACTGAAACTTGAACCAGGTGACTTTGAAAAATAAGTATCCCCTACCAAGGATCGGTGACCTCTTAGATCAATGGAAAGGGGCACAATGGTTCTCAAAGGTTGACCTCAAATCAGGTTTTCACTAACTACGAGTATGGGGTGAGGATATAATGAAGAAAACCTTCAGATCTCAATATAATCATTATGAGTACTTGGTGATTCCCTTTTGCATGACGATTTCCCTAGAATATTTTTTAAGAACCTGGTTCTTATTCTTGAGGTACAGGTTTCTTATTTTCCCTTTTCCTTAAGTGTTTTTGAGAAAATAAGGAAAATGGGGTAAAATTACAAATTTTGTGGGTACACGCTGTGTACATTTCCATACACCGTGTACTTAGGTTGTGTGGGATAAGTACACAAGGTGTGTAGTCCTGTCGGTGATGAAGGGTTTAAAAAATGACTACAGGCTGTGTACATGGTATTTACACACCATGTAAATAGTCGGTAGGTGAACAGCAAGGCGGTGGGAGTATCCACCAGTGGAGCAACAGTACACACTGTGTAGTCTGAAATACACGTCGTGTACTCATGTTGACAGATGAATAGTGCGGCTGTGAAAAGTAGCCACCATAGGAATAGTTAAAAAAATGAAAAGTACACGCCGTGTACTTAAGATTACATGCCATGTAGTTTGTTTTTTTCACTTAAAATGGGAATTAGCCTCATCTTTTTATATAGGAATCTTATAACGTCAGAAGACCGTGGGAGAGATGGCCAAAGCTTAGAGGAGCTCCCGACCGCACACCAGGAATCAGATTCTTCCGTCGTTGATCACATTTGAACTGTGCGGGTGAGTTCTTCCCTCTTTGTGAGTCTTTATTGAAAACTATTCCTATAAAGGAAGTTATTTGAGTTTGAACGGGAAATATTTTATCCCGGATCTACACCGTTCTTGGTCGTTTCGGGAGGCATTGTTCGTGTATATCGATCAGGGGAGATCGAGGTAGGTGGTCTGGTGTTTAATTCCAACTGTTGAGTGTTTTTGTGTAATGTTGTGCCACTCACCCACATTCTGGGTGTTGTATAGCTGAGGCTTTATCTATTTAGATACCTATAATTTCTTAGGTAGATTGAATATAAACTATTGTTTGGGATCATTGCTTGGATTTAGGGCCACCATGTGGGTGCGTCCCCCTTGTTTAGCCGTTTGGCCAGGATACCTGAGGGTATGCCATATCTATAACATGTTTTAAGTTTTCTTCAGAGGAACTTATATGTATTGATTGTTATGCGTTGGGCTCGGCCCAGTTTCTTTCTTATCCTGAGGGTAGTGTTGTGTTTAGCCTGTGGGAAGTGTTCGTTAGCCTAAGGGTAACATTTCTTATGCCTTTGGGCAGTACCTTCCATGCCTGTGGGAAATATCTCGTATGCCTATCGGCACTATTCATTATGCCTGGGGGCAGTCACCTGCGAGTTTTGATTCTGTTTACCTGAGGGTAAAGATATGCATGTATTAGGACAATGGTTATTTAGAATATCCAATGTGGTGATTTTATTTGGTTATACCAGCCAAGCTAAAGCACAGGCTTGGCATTGTTAAATGAATATTAATATAGAAATGGAACTGGTAGAGATAGTTACTTTTGAGTACTGCCTAGTTTACTACATTTTATTATTGCACACTGCTGTTTCAATTTTCACTAACAGTTGGGCACGGGCCTTTGGTGGTTTCCTACTGGGATTTATTTCTCACACCCTGTTTAGGTCATGTCTTGGGCCCAAACAGATTATATTGTTGTAGGTGTTGATAAGGGAAATATTCCATATATATGTACTTGATTGTTTTAGAGGAGTATGAGGGCATGGGACCGAGCTTAGACTTGCGATACTACTGAGTTCCTACTGTACTATTTTGTTTTTTCTTTGTTGTACTTTTACTTTGTAATGGATTATTTTAGATTGTAGTGTATCCTGTTTTGACTGCTTTTTTAGACTTAGGGACATATTGCATCATTATATATAATAATATTGTCATCTTTTACTTCTGTATTGTTGTCCATTTCAGCTTAGTATTGTTTACTGCTTCCAATTTTTTGTATGTTTGTATTTTCTCCATTGTACTACATTTTGACAAATGTGGGAATAGTTTCCCCACTATCAGACCTAGGCCCTACTGCTAGTCGGCAACCTCTGGCGTTTGGGGAAATGCGCTTGAAGTCATGTGACCAACCGATTTCGGGGCACCCGTTGTGTGGCACCTGGATTCGGGACATTACAAAGTGGTATCAGAGGGTTTATTTTTTTGACTTACTGTTTAGAGCCTATAGTCAAAGATAGGATGGAATTTGTATTTGGTAATAAGTTGTGCCCAGGAGTAGCTAACTCGTGTACAGGGAAAATCCAATCTACCTCGTTTAATTACGATTTATCTGGTTTTACAATTTTATAGTTGACCTGATTTTCATTGTTGGGTGGCGCACTTGTGGTGTTTTGTTTAAATTTTTATACTTGGGTTCTATTTATTTGCAACCCAATGAGATGAGGGTATGCCATCTCATGCATCATTTAGTCATATGTTAAAATCTCATGCCATGCATAGTTTCCATGTCATATAGGTGCATTAGAAATTTCATGTTTTTGTGATAGATGTTGTCCTATAAAATGCATGCTGTTGTGATAGATGCCTTGATAAAATATCTGCTATTTGATAGGGTATTGTTAGGTAATGTTTTGTGAATGAACACCAAACTTTGGTTCTTAAAAACTATGGGCCCTCATCAACTGGAATTTGGTGGATCATCGACTTTTTTACTTTATTATAACACGCATAAGATGCCAAAATTTGGTTCTCAAGGAGTATGGGCCCTCACGGATCGGAATTTGGGACTTTGGTGTTCGTTCAGTGGTTTTCTGTACTCCGGAGTATTTTATGAGGTCTACTGTCCGTAAACCCAGACAACACGGCATGTGGTTCTATGAACACACGCCATGTACTCTTCTTTTCAAGAAGAAATGAAAATTTTTAAGTACATGTCGTGTAGTCTCTAATCGTGTCGTAGGACGTGTGGGCAGAGACATGGGATCGCGAAGTTCTAGAGGGAACACACCGTGTACCAACTGTATATGTCGTGTCATGTTTACCATGTGTCCGGTCGTGTAACTAACAACACGGATAGAGAAATCTTCGTTTATACACGTCATTTCAATGCCGAACACGCCGTGTAGTGTAACCTGGGAATCCGACCATGTAGCTAACAACACAGGTCGGAGTTATCCTTCCTTATACACGTAGTGTGCCTGTGGGACACACTGTGTAGTCTTGATCGGTGAAAGATCATGTGGACTTGGCCATGTGTCTAGGGAAATGGGGTGGTGTACATGTCGTGTTCGGGTGTAACACGCCGTGTAGTGTCAGCCGAGTAGTCGGTCGTGTCACTAACAACACGGGTCAGTTGGGGCTTCTTAGTACACGTTGTGTCCGTCTGGAACATGTCGTATAGTGTAACCTGGGTATACAGGCTGTGCCACTAACAAACACGGGTTGGTGAAGCTTGACTAAAACATTTCATGTACCTATGGGACACACTGTGTAGTTTTGACCAGGGAGAGATCATGTGGATTTGGTCATGTGGCTAGAGGAAACAAAGTGGTGTACACTCCATGTGTGGGTGTAACATGTCGTGTTCTTAGGGTTGAGACATTCCCAGACTAACATCAGAACACAACCATGTAAGGGATTAAGGGTACATGTCATGTGGACTTTATACATGCCGTGTAGTCTCTTTTTGCCAGTTCTTGTGTTTTCTTTCCCTTTTTGCATGGGCACTTTTAAACGGACAAAAGAACCTCGACAGTAAATTAAGATAAGGCGTGTGTTAACCTTTTAGATTCATGTCGCCGAGATGACCACGAGTTTTTCTCCAAGAGAGCGACAAAAATTATACTCTAGAGACGGTAGTCCACGAGCTACCGATGGATCCTCCAGCAATGCCAGATGTGGAGCCGGCCACAATACCAGACGCAGGCGTGGATGCGTAGTTCCATGAAGGATTCATGTAGTTTATGTAGACCTTTCAGGGAGCACCGCCGACTGCCACATATATGGCAGAGCTGACATGTATATTCCAGCAGCAGCAGCCGCCTATGTTTTCAGGGGATGGAGGACCACAGGCTATCGAGACTTGGATGGGTTCTATGAAGACTATCTTCGAGCATCTAGAGACGCCTCTAGGGTGGAGGGTCAAGCTGGCTACATACATGCTGTGTGATTCCACCAAGAGGTGGTGGGATGTTACCACCCAGACTGAGCGTCACAGAGACATGGCGTGGGAAGATTTTCAGGCAGTCTTCTATGAATTTTCTTCCCAGAGATGTTGAGGGCAGATCCAACTCGAGAGTTCATGAATCTGTAGCAGGATGCCATGTTAGTGATAGATTATTCTGTCCGCTTCACCGAGATACAGTGTGTTGCACCTGTTTTGGTGGGTTATGAGACATTGAGGGATCGACGCTTTAAGGATGGTCTTAGATATGACATCCGATCACTGGTGAATGTTTTCAGGTTTCCTACAGTGCACGCTATTGTGAACCAGGAACTGATTACAGAGCGGAACCTGTGGGAAGCTAATGGTGAAGGCCAGGGCGGTTCGGCACCAGTTTCTGTTACTATTTCTACCGATAAGATGAAGAGACAGATGGATTCATCTCACAGTGTAAGTACTATCCATAAGATTTCTTCAAGTGTCCAGGTGATGTGCTACTAGTGTGGTAAAGAGGGGTACAAGAGACCTCAGTGTCCACGTGACCCAGTGGAGTGCCGAGATTACGGCAAAATGGGTCATCTACAGCGCTTTTGTAGGGAGTTTCCACCAGTGGCTAGTGAGAGGGGTTCTATGTAGACTCCTCATATAGGAGCAGGGCTAGCAGCTTCTTACCAGTCAGGGAATTAGAATACGTCAGAACTTTCAGGCCGAGGTGGTGGTCGTGGCCATGGTAGCTAGACACTAGGATCTCAGAGACAGTAGGGCGGGTCAGCTCAGGGTAGTTAGGTTGTGTCGTAGGGCCGCGACACTGGACAGGCATATGCACTGCAATAGACCCAATAGAAGCAGGATCTCAGACCATCCACTATCAGAGGTACTATTCTAGTTGCTTCTGTTTTGTCTTTAGTACTTTTTGATATTGGCGGTATGCATAGCTTTATATCTGTTCCCATTGTGGAGAGCCTTGGGCTCTGTGTTTCTTTTTCTTCTGATATTATGATGCTAGAAACTCCATTAGGGATTAGAACGGCAGGTGTGTGTCAGTGCAAGGAGTGCACCCTAGAGTTTGGTGGGTGTCACTTTCTATGGGACCTCTATATCTTAGATATGAAAAGCTATGACGTCATTCTCGGGATGGACTGGTTGGTACCCTTTCGATCCTTTGTGTATTTCTATCGTTGTAGGGTGAGTTTCACATCACCAGAGGGCGGAGAGTTTATATACAAGGGAGAATGGGATGCCTAGGCAAGCCAAGATGGAACAGAGAATCATGGGCGAGGTGGAGTGACATCCCAAATTACGAGTTTATATCTGGATGACCAAGGAACTTTTCAGAATTATTTTCCTCCAGTCGTTGATCGTTTTAGGGATGTCTTACCGGACGACTTCTCAGGTCTACCTCCTGAGCGAGAGGTGGATTTCTCTATTGAGCTTGTGCCAGGAGTGTCACCGGTGTCCATTCCTCCTTATAGGATAGCTACACCAGAGTTGCAGGAGCTCAAGAGGCAGTTAGAGTAGTTACAGGCAAAGGGTTTCATCCGACCCAGTACTTCTCCTTGGGGTTCGCCTATCCTATTTGCGAAGAAGGCGGACGGTACCCTTAGACACTACGTGGATTATCAGAAGCTGAACTTGTTGATGGTTAAGAACAGATATCCCTTACCGAGGATTGATGATATTTTTGATCAACTTTGAGGAGCACGAGTGTTCTTGAAGATTGACTTGAGATCCGGATATCATCAGTTTCACATTAGCCCATCAGACATACCGCTTACAGCTTTTCGGAGTAGATATAGTCTATACGAGTACTTGGTTATGTCGTTCGAACTCACGAATGCGCCAGCAGTTTTCATGGACCTCATGAATCGTGTGTTTCACCCATATCTGGATTCTTTTGTGGTAGTCTTCATGGATGATATCTTGGTGTACTCTCACACTCGACACGACCATGCCACCCATCTTGAGATCGTACTAAGTATACTGAGAGAGCATCATCTATATGCTAAGATCTCAAGGTGCCACTTTTGGATAGACTAGATTCAATTCCTGGGTCATATTATCTCAGAGGCATGAGTTTCGGTAGACCCAGAGAAAGTGAGAGTAGTAGTTTCCAGGGATAAGCCTAAGAACATGTTTGAAATACGGAGTTTCTTAGGGTTGGCTGGTTACTATAGGAACTTTATACAAGACTTCTCTCGTTTAGCAGTGTCGTTGATGAGTTTGACTAAGAAGGGTGTGAAGTTTGTTTGGTCAGAAGCTTGCGAGGCATCCTTTTAGGAGCTGAAGGGAAGGTTGGCATCAGCACCAGTCCTGATACTTCTAGAGTAAGTGAGGAGCTATACAGTTTACTGTGATGCATTAGGTATTGGGTTGGGAGTAGTGTTGATGCAGGGTGATCGAGTAGTTATGTACGGATCTCGGCAGTTGAGGCCACATGAGAGGAATTACCCGACGCACGATCTCGATTTGTCTGTAGTTTTTCATGCATTATGTTGTTGGAAACATTATCTCTTGGGAGAGAATTTTATGGTGTTTACGGACCACAAAAGTCTCAAATATATTTTTACCCAGCATGACCTGAATTTGAGACATCAAAGGTGGGTTTAATACCTTCATTCCTTCAACTTTGAGCTTGCCTATACACCTAGTAAGGGTAACACAGTTGCTAATGCACTGAGTAGGAGGACTCAGATATAGGCAGTGCAGGCGGCCAGTGGCGAGTGGAAGCTCATGGCCTTATTCTATGAGACGTATTTGGAGGTGCACGATATTCAGGGGAAAACCTATCTTTCATACTTAGTTGTGACTTCTACCCTCCTGGATAGAGTGAGGATGAGACAGCTATCAGATTCAGAAGGCCTAGTTCTATGGGAGTCGGTGGCAAGTGAGGACCCTCCTCCTGGTTGGATGATAGTCGATGATGAAGTATTGTGTATCCATGGATGAGTGTGGGTTCCAGGGGATATACATGAGGAGTTTATGTGGTAATTTCATGCTTTAGCTTGGGCAGTACATCCCAGAGTTACCAAAATGTACTGTGACTTGAGACATCAGTATTGGTGGCTGGGTATGAAATTGGAGGTAGCTAGTTTTGTTGCGAGATGTTCCACCTATCAATAGGTGAAGGCGGAGCATCAGAGGCCAGATGGACTGTTACAAAAGTTACCCATTCTAGTGTGGAAATGGGATGATGTTGTGATGGATTTCATGACCGGGTTGTCAAGGTCACCTTGAGGCAATGATGTTGTGTGGGTTGTTGTGGACAGACTTACGAAGGTAGCTCACTTTTTGCCGATCAAGGAGACCTTCGGTGTTGACGAGCTCAGAAAGTTGTATTTCTGAGAGGTAGTACGTCTTCATGGGGTTCCTCATTCTATTGTTTCTGATAGGGATGCTCGTTTTACATCTCATTTCTGGAAAAAAAAATTAGAGGGCACTGGGTACACAGGTGCTTCTGAGCACAGCTTACCACCCTCAGACCGATGGCCAGTCAGAGCATACTATACAGGTGCTAGAGGACATGTTGCGTGCATGCGTCCAAGACTTTGGGGGATCTTGGGAGAAGAACATACCCCTAGTCGAGTTTTCCTACAATAATAGTTTCCAGGAAACTATTTAGATGGCACCTTACGAGGATTTATATTGTAGGAATTTCCAATCACCCTTGTGCTGGTTGGAGGCAGGTAAGGAAGCTTTGCTAGGAACACGTCTCATGCAAGAGACTTCAGAGCAGGTCCAGGTGATTCAGAAGTGGATGGCTACTGCGTAGTCTCATTAGAAATATTACGCTGATCGTCGCAGACAACCCTTGGAGTTTGTGGTCGAGGATCAGTTTTTCTTACATGTTTCACCGAGGTTGGGACACAGACAGATCAAGAGATAGGGTAAACATTCACCGAGTTATGTGGGGATGCTTGAGATTCTAGATAGATTCAGGATGATTACCTATCGGTTGCAGTTATCATAGAGGTACCAAACCATGCACGACGTCTTCCATGTATCTCAGTTGGGCCATTATCACTCAGACCCATCTCAAGTTTTTCAGCCTGAGGAGGTTGAACTTTAGGCCGATGCATCCTTTGAGGAGCATCTAATTCGTATTGTTGATAGGAGCATGAAGGTTCTCCGAGGCCGGTCAGTTCCTCTCATACGGGTGCTATGGCGTATGGCCGAGTGCACGATGAAACCTGGGAGTGAGAGACCGATGTACGTGCTCAGTGGCCAGAGTTATTCTCAGTTTTATCTTCACCACCCTTGGAAGGGAAATTCGGGGATGAATTGCTTTAAGGGTGGGATTTTGTAAGAACCTGGTTCTTATTCTTGAGGTATGGGTTTCTTCTTTTCCCTTTTCCTTAAGTGTTTTTGAAAAAATAAAGAAAATGGGGTAAAATCCCAAATTTTTTGGGTACACACCGTGAACATTTCTACACATCGTGTACTTTGGCCATGTGGGATAAGTACATAGGGCGTGTAGGCCTGTCAGTGATGAAGGGTGTGTTCCAATTTTTCATCTGTATCATCCATTTTTTTTCTTCTTTTCAAAATATACTCAGGGTGTCACCCCAAACCCCATACCTCTGACACAACCGTATTTTTATGGATGCTTGAAAGCCTTCAATAAAAGGTTTGTATCCGCTACAGGCATAGCTGATTCCTATGACTGTCAGATATAGGAAAATAACTAATTATTTTTATGTAATAGCAATTTAAAACAAATATTTTTATCTTCGTTTCATACTTACACATATTTCCCACAATTTTTGTGTGTTCTCATCTACTAACTTCCCTTCCTTATTCACACGTTCCTCCTTCCATAGCACATGACGTGGGATGGAATTGTATTTGGTTTTAGACTCATCAATCTACATATAAACATAGAAAGATAATTATGATGTTGTTTATTGGAACCTAACAATATTACTATAAATTTAAAATATGTACCATTTTCTTTTCTAATGAAACGTACCTCATCCTTGCTTTACGATAGGGGTGTGCTGGTTTTGATGCATGTTCCTTATTTTTAGTACAGAGTTTCTGTTTCATAAATGAAATATTAACAATCAAAGTGATGAATACAGGTATCCTCAAACAACGTATTATCACCCACAATGTACCTGAAACATCTCATCCCCACAGCGGCCAATAAATGCATCTCATGCTTCTTAGGATATCAGGTGATCGTAGACAATGGGTGGGTGCGGGTTAATTTTACCTTTGGAATATTTCAGGTGACATATTGTTAAAATAGTGCAAAAACCTCAATGAATCCTTCCTACAAGCCTTAGTACATAATCCTTCTGTGAATCATCTACTATAAATGTACTCTGTAAGAGATTTAGAAGAGTAATACATTGTTTTATTATTTTATTTTCTAGTAAATTAAAGAAATAAATTCATAATGTTACCGTAATTTCTTTCCAGATCACAGCCTTCAGCCCGGACACAACATGGTGTTATGAATCTATGTCAATCGGCATTTTTTTCCGAGTGACAAATCCAATGTAGCTGCTAAACATAGCCTTGTTGGGATTCACATGTTGGCCTCGTGCATTCCATTCGACTTCAAATTTGATGCCTTTGCTTTTCGCCTTAAGAACTTTGGCTAACACCGTCAAACTACGATGCACCTTTGTTTTCTGCGACGTCGGTCCTTCATTCCCGACCATTTCATCGATATCAACAACATCTATATGTTCATCTGAAATGGTATCAACGGCATGTGCTGATGGTTGTTGGACCTCAACACTAGAAGCAGCAGGAGCCACAGTAGCAGGAGCAGCAGCAGCCGCAGCAGGAGCAATAGGAGCAGCAGGAGCCATAGCAGGAGGAGCAACAGGAGCAGCAGCAGCTGCTACAGGAGCAGTAGGAGCAGCAGTTGCTATAGGAGTAGCAGGAGCAGCAGCAGCCGCAGCAGCAGTAGCTTGAGAGACTTGTTCAGCCTCAAGGTTAGAAGCACCAGAATGTGCAGAAGTCATTATCTGCAAAAGTGTTTCAACAGTTAATTTAGATTACATAAATTCAGTAATGATAAGATAATAACATGAGATAGCAAGATCTGTATTACAAACAAAATATAACCTATTTATTGAACTCTCTTTATTTTTTTCAAAGGTTGAAGGGATTTGACACCTCTATCGATTATCCAAATCCATTCATTGTGGTCTCCTATAACATACAAAACATCATATACATTGGGAACACTCCGAAATGATTGAGACGTATCACTGAAAGGATCGTCCTCAACTGAATTTTCATCGGACCCTTCAGTAGTTTTGGACAAAAACAGAACAATCGACCACTTTCAGTTTGCGGGATCTGGAACATAAAAAACTTGTACCGCTTGTGATGACATTATAAACTATTCGTCTTTATACCCTTCTTTACTAAAATCAACTTTCACAAATCCCCATTTATCTATTTTAACACCATTGTTGTTATCAACCCATTTGCATTGAAAAATTGGCAATTGGAATGTCGTATAATCCAACTCCCATATTAGTTTGATAATGCCAAAGTATGACATATTTTCATAAATTGGATTTATGTCCTTATTACGAGAAACATGCATCGCTTCAGCCACTAGTGTAACTCCACTATTTCGCATGGTACTATCTTCATCATGTCCATCTTTATAGAATGTATAACCATTAATTACATAACCATTGTAAGATAATACATACACACTTGGTCCAATGGCTAGCCATCGAAGTCGTTCTGAAATTGAATTCAGGTTTTCATCCAACTGCTTAAAAATATGGTCCTGAAACCATCCTATAAACTAGTGATTATGTGTATTTGATAACCATTTTTCAGCCCTTGATGGATTCAACTGCCTAATAATTTATTTGTGAGTTTCAATATATGGAGCAACCTCCCAACTGTTATTCAAAATATAAAGATGGTCCTGCTCCCGATCTGTAATACTGATCGTCACAACTTCTCTTCCAGAAATTCCCTCACCTTCAATGCGTCCAGTGTGATGAGATTTCGGGAGACCAATGCTTTCCACATCAGATAGGTATTCGGTACAAAATTCAATGGCTTCCTCAACAATATATCGCTCCACCATACAACCCTCTGGCCGACTTTGTTTTTTGACATACCCTTTCAAAATCTTCATATATCATTCAACAGGATACATCCATCTATAGTGCACAAGACCACAAAGTCAAATCTCTCTCACCAAGTGAACCATCAAATGAACCATCATATCAAAGAATGTTGGTGGGAAGAACATTTCTAATTCACATAATATGATGACAATTTCTTTTTCCATAGCTGGAAATTTCACCAGGTCTAAAACTTTGCTACATATAGATTTGAAAAAGAAACAAATTTTGGTTAACGTATGATGAAAATTCTTGGGAAAAATGCAACGTAAATCTATAGGAATTAGATCTTGCATCAAAACATGGAAATCATATGATTTCAAACCTTTTAACTTTAAATCATTCATTAACACAATGTTCTTGATATTTTATGAATACACCTCTAGAACCTTTACATCATTGAAGAAGTTGAAAAACTGATATCTCTCCTCCATAGAAAGAGTATAAGCAGCTGGAGGAAGAAACATTCAATTATCACCCTTCACGGGAGCCAACTCTTCTTGTATTACCATGTCAACCAGTCCAACCTTGCCTTAATTCCATCTTTTGTTTTTTCAGGGGCATTTATCAACGTTCTGATAATACTGTCACATAAATTTTTTTCCACATTCATCACATCAAGAAAATGTCTGACGTACAAACAATTCCAGTATGGTAATTCAAAAAAAAAACTGATCTCTTTTTCCAACCGATTTTCATAAGGTTTTTCGAAAATGGTTTACCAAAAATAGTGTTCAGATCTTTTAATTTCTCAAACATTTGATCACCTATTAGTGGAGACGGTGTTGCGCATTGTTCTGAACTTCTATTGAATGATGTCGTCCAATATCGGTACTTATGATGATGAGGTAGAAATCTACGATGTCTTAGAAACACAGATTTTGATGAATGTTTCAACCTAATTGATTCTGTATCTTCTTCGCACACAGGACACCCTTGAGTTCCTTTAATGCTATAGCCTAAAAAATTTCCCTAAGTAGGGAAATAATTTATTGTCCCATACAACATCGCTCTCAACGTGAATTATTCACTTTTATAAGCATCATACAACATAACACCTGAATCCCATAATAACTTCAAATCTGTGATCAAAGGAGCCAAATAAACATCAATATCGTTACCTGGTTGTTTTGGTCCTGATATAAGCATAGATAACATGATGAATTTTCACTTCATGCATAACCAAGGTGGAAAGTTATAATTTACCAACATAACAGGCCATGTACTATGAGTACTGGTTTGAAAACCAAAAGGATTCACTCCATCTGTAGATAATGCAAGACAAAGGTTTCTCGGCTCTTTTCCAAACTCAGGATACCCATGATCAATTTTCTTCCATTGAGGAGAGTCGTCCGGATGACGTAATTTCCCATCATTATTTCTTTTATCTGCATGCCACGACAATTGTCTTGCAGTTTCTTCACTTCCATATAGACGCCTAAACCTTGGAATGGTTTGAAAGTACCATAAAACTTTTTTAGGATTGGATTTATCTTTATTGTATCAAGAAGCACCACACTTTGGGAATTCTGTAAGTTATTTGTTCTCCTTTAGAAACAATATACAGTCTTTCGGGCCAGCATGTATTCTTTCAGAAATCATACCCATCGAGTGTAGCATTCGTCTAGCTTTATATGTCTATCTTGGGAGCTCATTATCTTCCGAGAGCATGTCATTCAAGAGAGAAAGTAGTTCCGTAAAACTGACATCACTCCATCCGTTGCCTGCTTTCAATTTATACAACTTCAGTACAGCTGAAAATGTTGTATACTTAGTGCAACCAGCATACAATGGCGTCTTTTCACAACTGTTTAACTTCTCAAACAATTTTGGGAAATCACAGAGTTCATCTTCAATTGTCTTTTCCATTTTCTTAATACGATCTTCATCATCATTGACATATGTAATTACATCCTCCATATGGTATTCTTCATTATCCATATTTGTATTCATATCTGATGATCCATAAAATGTAGTTTTATCCCAGCCAGTAGCTACATTTTCTTTTTCTCCGTGTTTATTCCAACATTTATAACTCCGATCTATTCCTTGACATATCAAATGTTCTTCCAACTCCTCTGGAGTAAGTAGTCTAGAATAACAACAATGTAAACACGGACATAGGATTTGAGAAGGATCCTTTGCGTGATCCTTTGCAAACTTGATGAACTCTTTCACTCCGTTCTCGTACTCTATTGTCAAACGATTAGTATCCATCCAATCTTTATTCATCTTCATACTATTTGAATCTCAAATATTTGTATTTATGGTTCAAGTACACAAAACAAGACTTCCAAATATAGTAGAATAGAACCACTTCCTTATAAAAATAGAGATTAATATAGCCTAACCATTAGTATTTATGCATCTTCATTAAATATAATTACTTTAGATTCATTATAGTTTCCTCAAATCATCCCAGACCAAACACAAGAATAATCAAGAATGATACATCTACCACTCCTAGGTCTCTGCCCTACATTCAATATTATCATGCCTAAATACCCATATATTCACACATACACATGTCACAAACACATAAAAAACATATCCACATCAGAACCAAAGTACCAATATGGATTTCAATTAGGTTACTCGACTCAAGTGGTGGTGTGTAAGAAATAATAAGAAAATATAATAAGTATATAGTCACACATAAATCTCAAACTGGTGTTAATAATCAAATAAACCAAAGGTATCATTCCATCTATCAGAATACTCTGAAGGAGCCCATATGCGATAGTGGTCCTAGGTGGTGAAGGTTCTTGAGGAGGAAGGGGTGAACACGCACCTATCGGGGTTCGAGGTCAGGTCACTGAGGTTGAAGGTGGCCCGATACTCCTACAAGGGTTCATTACATATTTAACAAACCATGTCCTGGTACCCTAGGATGTTAACCCATTGCTGGGGGAAGTGAAACTGTTCCTGATGATCATGCCAAGAAGAAATGGAAACCAAGAGGGGGGAGTGAATCAAAATACCTCAAGAAAGATGGAAAAACATGGTATTTGAGAATAGGTTAGTGGCTTTCATGTTGTCTAGACACCTATCCAATAGACTCCACAAGCGGTGATGGCCCCTACAGTTGTTTCACTAGGTGAAACTGTCACCTGAGAAGCTGAGATCAATGAGGCCCTTCCAAGCCATGAACTGAACAAACTCCATGATGGGCTTCCTCTGGAATGGGATTCTACCTTTCATTTCCTTTGGGTTGTAAATGACATTAAAGTAACCCCCAACAAACAATGGATGGTTTCAGGGATCGAAGGTATTTTGTTCACTCCATAGAGATTCCCTTTGAAGAGTGTCATAGCTTCCAAAAACAAAAGTCATAAGGAAGGAGGTGTCACCGTTGGACACCTTGGTAGTGATGAATTGATTTCAATCTTGAACAATCTCAACAACATATTTATTGTACCAAAATACTCATTTGTGTATGTTGGAGGGGTCAGAGTGTAGAAATCCATGCAACTTAATCTTCCAGGAGAATTATATGATTATTATAGGGTTTTTTGTGTTATTGGACAACAACAACAATGACATTATGCTTTTTGATTTCTATAGTGAGGAAGTCTGATTTAACATGGGCACTAAGACCATGAGCATTACATATGAAGATAATAATGATGGGTAGGACAGGGCTCTAGCATTGGATCTAGAGCTAGTAGCCTTATTGAAGTGGGAGGATGATCTCTCATTGAGGTCCCTTGATTTTGAACATGTTCATAATTCATTCTGGTTAGTAAGCTTCATATGAGTGGGAGATGAGGATCCAAAGGGGAAGGGAAAGGATCGGTAATGAAACTTGGGGGATGGTGAGGTATTTCTCTCTGGATCAATAAGTATTTGGAGCTGGATGACAGGCTCAGATCCAAGGGAGACAGAACAAACACTGCTAGGAAGGGGCCTGGCCACTACAGAGAAGTAGTCAGTAACCTCAGTGAGGGAGAAGGACAGAGATGGAGGTAGGGGTGGCAAGGCTAGAAAGCTTGGTGGTCTGGGCATCATTCCATACAAGTGCACTGCTAGACAAAGTCACTTAGATAGCATTAAGGAAAGAAGGTGGGAACCCCTCTAAGAAAATAGGGTTCGAGCATTGGATGACCTAGAAATGCATCAGAACCGGGTGGTGTTGTCCTTAAAGAAAAAGGTTATCCTTCATTCCTTACTTTACGGTGACATGGTGTTGGATCTAAGGGAATCAATGATACCTAGGAGGAATCTAGTGAAACTGGAATCCAAGTGTGAAGGACCTTAAATTTTTCATAAACTTAACTCTGATAGTGTAAACTCATTGATCGCCATTGATGAAGAGCATATCAATATTTCCACCAATACTAGGTTTCTCAAGAGATATTTTACATGGATAAACCATCCCTTTTAAATAAAATCAACCCATGTCAAACATTCCCCAAAGATTCCACATTTTGATTTACATTAAAAAAACTATACTAATAGAAAATCCTAGAATAATGGAGTAATGATAAAAGAAAAAATAAATATGTCATAGCCACATATGTTCAAATAGTATGTGAAATTATAAAAAAATACCCCATAAAACACAACTAAATTCAAATTTCAAACAAAAATATGCTATTGAATCATGCCTCAAATCATGATGATACCCGTGCCTTGATACCTGCACTGTGTTGCGCCTGATCACCATCATCATCAACAACTTCACTAACAAGATAACAAACTAGAATTTATCACCTTAGGAACTTCATCACTCATTTCCAACCCAACATAACCTAATAATATAATTAAATCAAAGCATATATATTCTATAATTCAAACCAAAACTTCTCATAAAAGTGATTGTTGGAAGAATTTATATAACATATCCAGCCATACCACCATCAAATTGAATGGTTTCTAGGATCTAGAATAAAAAAATATCAAATCACCGAAAACCCCACTATAGTCATAAGAAAAAAGGTGATACCTTAGGAGTAATAGAAATATATTGGATGATCACCACCAATAACCCCATCACAATATGTAGGAATAACACTCATGAATCTATGATGAAGCAGAATCATCACCACCAGAGGAAATGAAACCTATGGATGAAATAATTCAACACAAAATCCACTAGAACACCATTGATGGGCAAGCCTCACATCCCAAAACTCCAATTAAAAAATTTTTAATAGTGTGATATGATTTATAGAATAATAGTTCTAGAACCATTAGAAGAAGTTAGACCAAACTCGAGCTTCGACAGGGGGCATTACCCTAGAGACAAACATGAAAAATAAAATGATGAATCATGTAGCCTACAACCATAACAATCTCAAATATCCATTAAATCTATCATTCCAAATCAACATATGGTTATGTGTGATGAGAGAGGAGAACAATATTAAAAAATGATTTGGAAAACATGCCTTAAAGGGAGGTCCGGAAAACCGAAGCTCGAGGGCGTCGCGGGCGGCGGAGGTCCGGAAAAATGAAGCTCAAGGGCGGCGGAGGTCCGGCAATGCAAACTCAACGGGCAGCGGAGGTTCGGCAATGAGAAGTGAGGGTGGAGGAGGTCCGGAAACACGAACTCAGTGGGCGGTGTAGGGGAGTCGCAGGGTTCCAGTACCACGAGAGCTTTGGTCGCGATAAAATGAGGGCACTGTGCGACCGACTTTATAAAAAAATGGACTAAGGTTTTATCAGCGCTAACAAAGTGCTGATAAAACCTACCTTTATCAGCGCTTTTGTAGCGCTGATAATGGTCCTCTTTATCATCACTTTTCTAACGCTGATAAAGGGTATTTTTATCAGCGCTTGTTTAGCATTGATAAAGGTTACCATGTATCAGCGCTAAAATTTTAGCGCTGATGAAGGGATTCTTTATCAGTGCTTTTCTAGAGCTGATAGAGAGTGTCTCTATCAGTATTAGAAAAGCACTGATACAGGAAGGCTTTATCAGCAGTTTTTCTTAGCGCTGATATAAGGGGGCACTTCCCTTACCCATTTTTATAGTAGTGTTGGTATTTAAATGTCGTGTAATCAGTTGGCAGGTGAACAAAAAGGTGATGGGAGTAGCCACCATCGGAGCTACAATACACGCTGTGTAGTCCGAAATACACATCGTGTACTCATTTCAACATATGAATAGTGCAGCGGTGAAAAGTAGCCTCCAGAGGAACAGTTAAAAAAATGAAAATTGCATGTCGTGTAGTTTGTTTTTTTTCTTAAAACAGGTAGTAGCCTCCTCTTTTGATAGAGGAAGCTTAGAACGTTGGAATATTGTAGGAGAGACGATCGAAGTTTGGAGGAGATCCCGACCACACACCGAGAATTGGATTCTTCTATTGTTGATCACGTTTGAACCGCCCGGGTGATTTCTTCCCTATCCATGAGTCTTTCTTGCAAATTATTCCTCTAAAGGAAATTATTTGAGTTTGAATGGGAAATTTTTTATCCCAGATCTATGTCGTTCTTGGTTGTTTCAGGAGGCATTGTTCTCATATATCGATAAGGGGAGATCGAGGTAGGTGGTCTTATGTTTAATTCCAACTATTGAGTGTTTTTGTGTACCATTGTGCCACTCGCCCACATTCGGGGTGTTTAATAGTTGAGGCTTTGTCTATTTAGATACCTATAATTTCTTAGGTAGTCTAATGATTAAATATGAACTGTTGTTTGGGATCATTGCTTGGATCTAGGGTCACCCCATGGGTGCGTCCCCCTTGTTTATCCGTTTGGCCAGGATACCTGAGGATATGCCATATCTATAACATGTTTTAATTTTTCTTGAGAGGAACTTATATGTATTGCTTGCTATGCATTGGGTCCGGCCTGATTTCTTACTTAGCCTAAGAGCAGTGTTTTGTTTAGCCTGTGGGCAGTGTTCGTTAGCCTGAGGGTAACATTTCTTATGCTTGTGGGCAGTACCTTACATGCCTACGGGCAATATCTTGTATGCCTGTGGGCACTATTAGTTATGCCTGGGGGCATTCACCTGTGGGTTTCGATTCTGTTTACCTCAGGGTAAGGATATGTATGTTTGAGGACAATGGTTATTTAGAATATCCACTATGGTGATTTTATTTGGTTATACCTTCCAAGCTAAAGCACAGGCTTGGCATTGTTAAATGAATATTAAAATGGAAATGGAACTGTTAGAGATGGTTACTTTTGATTAATCCCTAGTTTACTACATTTTATTATTTCACACTATTGTTTCACATTTTCACTGACAGTTGGGCACGAGCCTTTGGTGGTTGCCTACTGGGATTCTCACCCCCTATTTGGGTCATGTATTGGACCCAAACAGATTATATTGTTGCAGGTGTTGATAAGGGAAATAGTCTCTATAAAGGTACTTGATTGTTGTAGAGGAGTAGGAGGGCATAGAACCGAGCTTAGGCTTTTGATGCTGCTGAGTTCCTCCTGCACTATTTTTTTTCTTTGTTGTACTTTTACTTTGTACTGGATTATTTTAGATTATAGGGTATGTTGTTTTTACTTCTTTCTTAGACTTAGGGACATATTGCATCATTATATATATGACTATTGTTATCTTTTACTTCTTTACTGTTGTCCATTTCAGCTTAGTATTGTTTACTACTTCCTCTTTTTGGTATATTTGTATTTTCTCCGCTGTGTTACACTTTAAAAAATGAGGGAATATTTTCCCCACTATCATACCTAGGCCCTCGCTGCTAGTCACCAGCCTCTGGCATTTGGGGAAATGCACTTGAGTTCATATGACCAACCGGGTTCGGGGCACCCGTTGTGTGGCACCCGGATCTGGGACGTTACAAAGTGGTATCAAAGTATTTCTTTTCTTTAACTTACTATTTGGATCCTATAGTAAAATATAGGATGTAATTGGTATTTGGTAATAAGATATGCCCAGGAGTAGCTAACCCGTGTACAGGTAAAATCCAATCTACCTCGTTTAATTGCGATTTATCTGGTTTTTTCAATTTTACAGTTGACCTGATTTTCACCGTTGGGTGATGGACTTGTGGTGTACTGTTTACATTTTTATACTTGGGTTCTATTTAGTTGAAACCTAATGATATGAGGGTATGTCATCTCATGCCTCATTTAGGAACATGTTAGAATCACATGCCATGCATAGTTTCCATGCCATGTAGGTGCATTAGAAATTTCATGTTGTTGTGATAGATGTTGTGCTAGAAAATTCATGTTGTTGTGATAGATGCCTTGATAAAATAACTACTATTTGATAGGGTATTGTTATGTAAGGTTTTGTGAATTAATGTAAATCTTTGGTTCTTGAGGAGTATGGGCCCTCATCAACCGGAATTTGGTGGATCATAGACTTTTTTACTTTATTATAACATGTATAAGATGCCAAAATTTGGTTCATGGGGAGTATGGGCCCTCACGGATTGGAATTTGGCACCTTGGTGTTCGTTCAGTGGTTTTCTGGACTCCAGAGTTGTTTTTGAGGTCTACTGTCTGGAAACCCAGACAACATGACGTGTGTTTCTATGAATACATTCCATGTACTCTTCCATTCGGGAAGAAATTAAAATTTTTAAGTACACGCCGTGTACCCTAAGTACACGTCATGTAGTCTCTAATCATGCCATAGGCTGTGTGGGCAGAGACACGGGATGGGGAAGTTCTAGAGGGAACACGTCGTGTACCAACTGTATACACCATGTCATGTTGACCCTGTGTCCAGCCGTGTAACTAACAACAGGGACAGAAGAATCTTATTTTATACACGTCGTGTCAATGCCGAACACGCCGTGTAGTGTAACCTGGGAATCTGGCCGTGTAGCTAACAACACGGGTTGGTGCTATCCTTCTTTATACACGTCGTGTGCCTGTGGGACATGTCGTGTAGTCTTGATCAGTGAAAGACCATGTGGACTTAGCCATGTGGCTGGGGAAACAGGGCGGTGTACACGCCGTGTGTGGGTGTAACACATCGTGTAGTGTCATCCGAGTATCCGATCGTGTCGCTAACAACACGGGTCAGTTGGGGCTTCTTAGTACATGCCGTGTCCATTTGGAACACGTCGTGTAGTGTAACCTGGGTATATAGGCCAGGTCACTAACAAACACGAGTTGGTGAAGCTTGACTAGTACACGTCGTTTACCTGTGGGACATGCCGCTTAGTTTTGACCAGGGAGAGACCATGTGGATTTGGTCGTGTGGCCAGGGGAAACAAAGTGGTGTACACGCCATGTGTGGGTGTAACACGCCATGTATTTAGGGTTGAGACACACCCAGACCGACATCATAACACAACCATGTAAGGGCTTATGGTGACACGTCGTGTGGACTTTATACACACCGTGTAGTCTCTTTTTTCCAGTTCTTGTGTTTTATTTCCCTTTTTGCGTGGGCACTTTTAAACGGACAAAAGAAACTCAACAGTAAATTAAGATAAGGTGTGTGTTGACCTTGTAGAGTCATGTCGTCGAGACGGCCATGAGTTGTTTTCCAAGAGAGAGGAAACAATTATACTCTAGAGATGGTAGACCACGGGCTACTGATGGATCCTTCAGCAATGCCAGATGCGATGCCAGTCATTATACCCGATGCAGGCATGGATGCGCAGTTCTGTGAAGGCTTCATGTGGTTTATGTAGACCTTTCAGGGAGCACCATCGGCTGCCACATCTATGGAAGAGATGACATGTATATTCCAGCAGCACCATCTGCCTACGTTTTCAGGGGATGGAGGACTACAAGCTGCGGAGTCTTTGTTGGATTCTATGTAGACTATCTTTGAGCATCTAGAGACGCCTCCAGGGTAGAGGATCAAGCTCGCTACATACATGCTGCGTGATTCTACCAAGAGGTGGTGAAATGTTACCACTCAGACTGAGCATCACATAGAAACGGCTTGTGAAGATTTTTAGGCAGCCTTCTATGACTTTTATTCCTAGATATGCTGAGTGAAGATCAAGCTCGAGAGTTTATGAATCTACAGTAGGGCGCCATGTTAGTGATGGATTATTCTACCCGCTTCACCGAGATATAGCGTTTTGTACCTGTTCTGGTAGGTGATGAGACGATGAGGGCTTGACGCTTTGAGGATGGTCTTTGATATGACATCGGAGCACTGGTGAATGTTTTTAGGTTGCCTACAGTGCACGCTATTATGAACCAGGCACTGATTACAGAGCGGAACCCGCAGGAAGCTAGTGGTGCAGGCCAGGGCGGTTCGGCACCAATTTCTGGTACTATTTATATAGGTAAGAGGAAGAGATAGATGGATTCCTCTCATAGTGGTAGTACTAGCCAAAATATTTCTTCAAGTGGCCAGGTGATGTTCTACTAGTGTGGTAAAGAGGGGCACAAGAGACCTCAGTGTCCACATGACCCAGTGGACTGTCGAGCTTGTGGAAAAATCCATCATCTGCAGTGCTTTTGCAGGGTATTTCCACCAGTGGCTAGTGAGAGGGGTTATGTGCAGACTCCTTGTGTGGGAGCAGGGCCAGAAGCTTCTTACCAGTCAGGGAATTGGAATATGTCAGAACATTCAGGCCGAGGTGGTGGTCGTGGCCATGGTAGCCAGACACCAGGATCTCAGAGATAGCAGTTTGAGTCAGCTCAGGGTAGCCAAGCTGTGTTGTAGGGTCGTGGCACTGGGTAGGCATATGCAGTGCAACAGACCCAACAGGAGCAGGATCCTAGACCTTCCACTATCAGAGGCACTATTCTAGTTGCTTCTGTTTTTTCTTCTATACTTTTTGATACTAGTGCTACACATAGCTTTATATCTGTACTCGTTGTGGAGAGCCTTGGGCTCTACGTTTCTTCTTCTTCTGATATTATGATGCTAGACAATCCTTTGGGGATTATAAAGGCAGGTGTGTGTCAGTGCAAGGAGTGCCCCCTAGAGGTTGGTGGGTGTCACTTTCTATGGGACTTCTATGTCTTAGAGATGACAAGCTATGACTTCATTCTCAGGATAGACCGGTTGGTACCCTTTCGAGCCTTTGTGGATTTCAATTGTCACAGGGTGAGTTTCACGTCACTAGAGGGTGGAGATTTTCTATACAAGGGTGAATGGGATTTCTAGGTGATCCAAGCTGGACCCAAGAATTGTGGGTGAGGTGGAGTGAAAGCCCAGATTGCGAGTTTATATTTGGATGACCAGGGAACTTTTCAGAATAATTTCCCTCCATTCGTTGATCGTTTCAGGGATGTCTTCCCAAACGACTTCTCAAGTCTACCTCCCAAGAGAGAGGTGGATTTCTCTATTTATCTTGTTCTAGGAGCGGCAACAGTGTCCATTCCTCCTTATAGGATGGCTACACCAGAGTTTCAGGAGCTCAAGAGGCAGTTAGAGGAGTTATGGTCAAAGGGTTTCATCCGACCCATTACTTCTCCTTGGGTTTCACCTATCTTGTTTACGAAGAAGGCGGAAGGTACCCTCAGACTCTGTGTGGATTATCGGAAGCTGAACCAGTTGACGGTTAAGAACTGATATCCCTTATTGATGATTGATGATATTTTTGATCAACTTCGAGGAGCACGAGTGTTCTTTAATATTGACTTGAGATCTGGATATCATCAGTTGCGCGTTAGACCATTGGACATACCACTTATAGCTTTTTAGAGCAGATATGGTCTATACGAGTAATTGGTAATGCCGTTCGGACTCATGAACGCGCCAGTAGTTTTCATGGCCCTGATGAATCTTGTGTTTCACCCATATCTAGTTTCTTTTGTGGTAGTCTTCATGGAAGATATCTTGGTGTGATCTCACACTCGACACGACCATGCCACCCATCTTGAAATCATACTGAGTACACTGAAAGAGCATGAAATATATGCTAAGCTCTCAAAGTGCCACTTTTGGATGGACCAGATTCACTTCCTGGGTCATATTATCTCAGAGGCAGGAGTTGCGGAAGACCTAGAGAAAGTGAGAGCAGTAGTTTTCCGAGAGCATCCTAAGAACATTTTTGAAATAATGAGTTTCTTGGGGCTGGGTGGTTACTAAAGGCACTTTATACAGTACTTCTCCCTCTTAGCAGTGTCGTTGACGAGTTTGACTAAGAAGGGTGTGAAGTTCGTTTGGTCAGAAGCTTGCAAGACAACCTTTCAGGAGCTGAAGGGAAGGTTGACATAAGCACCAGTCCTGATACTTCCAGAGCAAGGGAGGAGCTATACAGTTTACTGTGATGCATTAGGTATTGGGCTGGGAGCAGTGTTGATGCAGGGCAATCGAGTAATTGCATATGGGTCTTGGCAGTTGAGGCCACATGAGAAGAATTACCCGGTGCATGATCTCGTGTTGGCTGCAGTTGTTCATGTGTTATGTTGTTGAATACATTATCTCTTGGGAGAGCATTTTGTGGTGTTTACGGACCAAAAAAGTATCAAATATATTTTTACCCAATGTGACCTAAATTTGAGACAACGAAGGTGGGTTTAATACCTTTAGTCCTTTGACTTTTAGCTTTCCTAAACACCTGGTAAGGGTAACAAAATTGCTGATGCACTGAGTAGGAGGACTCAGATACAGGCAGTATAGGAGGACAGTGGTGAGTGGGAAATCATGGCCTTGTTCTCTGAGATACATTTGGAGGTTCATGAAAGTCAGGGGAAAATCTATCTTTCATCCTTAGTTGTGACTTCTACCCTCCTGGATAGAGTGGGGATTTTACAGCTATCAGATTCAGAAGGCCTAGTTCTACGGGAGTCAATGGAAAGTGAGGACCCTCCTCCTGGTTGGACGATAGGTGATGATGAAGTTATGAATATCCATGGACAAGTGTGGGTTTCAGGGGATATACGTGAGGAGTTGATGCAAGAATTTCATGCTTCAGCTTGGGCAGTGTATCTCGGAGTTACCAAAATGTACCGTGACTTGAGACATCAGTATTGGTGGCCAGGTATGAAATGGGAGGTAGCTGGTTTTGTTGCAAGATGTTCCACCTGTCAACAGGTGAAGGTAGAGCATCAGAGGCTAGCCAGACTGTTACAATAGTTACCCATTCCAGAGTGTAAATGGGATGATTTTGTGATGGATTTCGTGACCGATTTGTCAAGGTCACCTCGACGTAATGATGTCGTGTGGGTTGTTGTGGATAGACTTACAAAGGTATCTCGGTTTTTGCCGATCAAGGAGACCTTCGGTGTTAACGAGCTCAAAAATTTGTATATCCGAAAGGTAGTACGTCTTCATTGGGTTCCTCATTCTATCGTTTTTGATAGGGATTCTCGTTTTATGTCTCGTTTTTTGGAAGAGTTTTCAGAGGGCACTGGGTACACAGGTGCTTCTGAGCACAACTTACCACCCTCAGACTGATGGCCAGTCAGAGCGTATGATACAGGTGCTAAAGGACATGTTGTGTGCATGTGTCCTGGTCTTTGGGGGCCCTTGGGAGAAGCGCATACCCCTAGTCGAGTTTGCCTAAAATAATAGTTTTCAAGAAACTATTGAGATGGAAACTTACGAGGCTTTATATGGTAGGCCATGTCAATCACCCCTATGCTGGTTGGAGGCAGGTGAGGCAGCTTTGCTGGGACCACGTCTCGTGTAGGATAATTTAGAGCAATTCCAGGTGATTCAGAAGCGGATGGTTACTACGTAGTCTCATTGGAAATCTTACATTGATCGCTTCAGATGACCCTTGGAGTTCGTGGTTGGGGATCAGGTTTTCTTAGGTGTTTCATCGAGGTTGGGAACAGGCGGATCAAGAGACAGGGTAAACTTTCACCGAGGTATGTGGGGCCATTTGAGATTCTAGAGAGAGTCAGGCCAGTTGCCTATCTATTTCAGTTACCACAGAGGTATCGGGCCATGCACAACTTCTTCCATGTATCTCAACTGTGCCATTATCAATCAGACCCATCTCACGTTTTTCAGCCCGAGGAGGTTGAACTTTTGGCTGATGCATCCTTTGAGGAGCATATGATTCGTATTTTTGATTGGAGCATGAAGGTTCTCTAAGGCCGATCAATTCCTCTCATACGGGTGCTATGGTAGTATGGCTGAGTGCAGGATGAAACCTGGGAGCAGGAGATCGACATACGTACTCAGTGGCCAGAGTTATTCTCAGATTTATCTTCACCACCCTTGGAAGGTAAATTCGGGGACGAATTGCTTTAAGGGGGAGTTTGTAAGAACCCGGTTCTTATTCTTGAGGTACGGGTTTCTTATTTTCTCTTTTCCTTAAGTGTTTTTGAGAAAATAAGGAAAATGGGGTAAAATACCAAATTTTGTGGGTACACACCGTGTACATTTCCACATGTCGTGTACTTCAGCTATGTGGGATAAGTACACAGGGCGTGTAGGCCTGTCGGTGATGAAGGTTGTAAAAACTGACTACAAGTTGTGTGCTTGGTATTTACACGCCATGTAATCAGTCGGCAGGTGAACAGTAAGGCAGTGGGAGTAGCCGCCAGTGGAGCAACAGTACACTCCGTGTAGTCTGAAATACACATCATGTACTCATGTCGAAAGATGAACAGTGCGGCGGTGAAAAGTAGTCGCTAGAGGAACAGTTAAAAAAATGAAAAGTACATGTCGTGTACTTAAGAGTACATGCTGTGTAGTTTGTTTTCTTCAATTAAAATGGGAAGTAGCCTCCTCTTTCGACAGAGTAAGATTAGAATGTCGAAAGACCGTAGGAGAGACGGTCGAAGCTTAGAGGAGCTCCTGACCACACACCGGGAATTGGATTCTCCCACCGTCAATCACATTTGAACCGTGCGAGTGAGTTCTTACCTCTCTGTGAGTATTTATTCCCAATTAATCCTCTAAAGGAAGTTATTTGAGTTTGAACATAAAATATTTTCTCCCAGATCTACACTGTTCTTGGTCATTTCGGGAGGCGTCGTTTGCATATATCGATCAGGGGAGATCGAGGTAGGTGGTTTGGTGTTTAATTCCAATGGTTGAGTGTTTTTGTGTATTATTGTGCCACTCGCCCACATTTGGGGTGTTTTATAGCTAAGGATTTGTCTGTTTAGATACCTAGAATTGCTTAGGTGGTCTAATGATTAAATATGAACTGCTGTTTTGGATCATTGCTTGGATCCAGGGCCACCCCGTGGGTGCATCCCCCCTATTTAGCTATTTGGTCCGGATACCCAAGGGTATGCCATATCGATAACATGTTTTATGTTTTCTTGAGAGGAACTTATATGTATTTCTTGATATTCATTGGGCTCAGCCCGGTTTCTTGCTTAGCCTGTGGACAGTGTTGTGTTTAGCCTGTGGGCAGTGTTCGTTAGCCTGAGGGTAACATTTCTTATGACTGTGGGTAGTACCTTTTGTGCCTATGGGAAATATCTCATATGCATGTGGGCACTATTTGTTATGTCTGGGGGCAGTCACCTGCGGGTTTTGATTCTGTTTACCTAAGGGTAAGGATATGCATGTCTGAGGACAATGGTTATTTAGAATATCCACTATGGTGATTTTCTTTGGTTACATCTTCCAAGCTAAAGCACAGGCTTGGCATTGTTAAATGAATATTAAAATGATAATGGAACTGGTAGAGATAGTTACTTTTGATTACTGCCTAGTTTACTCCATTTTATTATTGCACACTATTGTTGCACATTTTCACTAACAGTTGGGCACGGGCCTTTGGTGGTTGCCTACTGGGATTTATTTCTCACACCCTGTTTGGGTCATGTCTTGGGACCAAACAGATTATATTGCTGCGGGTGTTGATAAGGGCAAGAGTCCCTATATAGGTACTTGATTGTTGTAGAGGAGTAGGAGGGCATGGGACCAAGCTTAGGCTTGTGATGCTGCTGAGTTCCAGCTGCACTATTTTGTTTTTTCTTTGTTGTACTTGTACTTTGTACTGGATTATTTTAGATTGCAGTGTATCCTGTTTTGACTACTTTCTTAGACTTAGGGACATATTTCATCATTATATATATGACTATTGTCATCTTTTACTTCTGTACTGTTGTCCATTTCAGCTTAGTATTATTTACTGCTTCCGCTTTTTGGTATGTTTGTATTTTCTTTGTTACGCTACACTTTGACAAATGAGGTCATAGTTTCCCCACTATCAGACCTAGGCCCTTGCTGCTAGTTAGCAGCCTCTAGAATTTGGGGAAATGTGCTTGAGGTTATGTGACCAACCGGGTTCGGGGCACCCGTTGTGTGGCATTTGAATCCAGGACATTACAGATTTCATGGGACTCATGAACTATATCTTTCAGCCTTACTTAGACTGGTTCGTGGTAGTCTTTATTGACGATATTCTTGTGTACTCAGTGTCTAAGTAGGAACACACAAGACACTTAAGGATAGTTCTAGACGTACTCCGAGAGAACTAACTCTATGGGAAACTCTCGAAGTGCTAGTTTTGGATTCAGGTTGTCCACTTTTTGGGACATGTTATCTCAATGAATGTAGTGGAAGTGGACCCAGACAAGGTCGATGTAGTGTTAGAATGGGAGCCACCTAAGAACGTGATGGAGGTGCGGAACTTCCTTAGGCTAGCAAGATATTATCAGAGATTCATAACTGATTTCTCTATAATATCATCACCTTTGATAGTTTTTACTTGAAAGGGGTATCATTTCATGTGGATAGGGAAGTGCCAATGGGATTTTTATCAGTTGAGGTAGAGTTTGACGAGTTCTCCGATCTTGAGATTTCTAGAGGAGGGTGTCTAGTACACAGTGTTTTGCAATGCATCAAGAACCAGTCTTGGTTGTGTCTTAATGCAGAGTCAAGTGGTGATTGCCTATGGTTTTTTCTAGTAAAGACTAAATGAGTAGAACTACATGACCCATGATCTTAAGTTAGCAGTGGTAGGCTTTTCATTGAATATGTGGAAACACTACCTGATGGTTGAGTGGTTTATCATATAATCTGATCACAAGAGTCTCAAGTATATCTTCTCTTAGAAGGATATGAACTTGAGATAGATGTTATGGATAAAGTTTCTCCAAGACTATGAATTTTAGATTTTTTATACTCTTAGGAAGGGGAACATGGTGGCAGATGCATTCAACAGGAGATCTAGTTCACAGTTCTTGAATGAGGCATCGGTGTAGTTGGCCTCATTTCAGTTATCCTTTGTGAATGGAGATGGAGCAACTTACCTCCAGTAGATAGTTTTTACCCCTCCAATATTATAGTGAGTTGTGGAGGCACAACTTAGGGATACTGACTATGAGAATATATGTTCTTAGATGTCTATAGGGCATGCTCCTGATGGATATTCAAAATGCGGGGAGCATGTCGTTCTTTTTAGTGAACGCACAGTAGTAAAAGTGATGTTGTGGGAGGAGGTTATGAGGGATCTTCACACATCCCATTTGGAAGTACATATAGGTGTGGTGAAGATGTATTGAGAAATCTAACATCAGTTTGTGTGGCTAGGGATGAAGAAGAGAGTGTTGGATTTTGTTTCTCGATTATTTACTTTCCAGCAAGTGAAGGCTGAGCACCAAGTTCTAGTGGGTTTAGCTCAACCCCTTGAGGTGCCATAATGGAAGTGGGATAGGATATTGATGGACTTTATGATGTTTTTACCACATACGTATAGGGTATATGATTTCATATGGGTGATCATTAACCAACTTACCAAATCATCTCACTTCCTAGCTATCTGAGAGTAGAGTTCAGTAGAGAGCTTGGGATGCCTATATATGGAGAAGATAGTTCAACTCCATGAAATTCCATCGACGATTGTTTTATATCATGATGCTTGTTTTAAATACCTATTGTGGAAGGGATTACAGGAGTCATTTGGGACCCATTTATGCTTGATAATAGTGTTGCACCCACAAACGGATATCCAGATGGAGCGGACCATTCAAGTTCTGGAGGACATGCTGAGGGCTTACATGTTAGACTTTGGACATAGTTGGGAGGATCACCTACCACTAGTGGGGTTTGAATACAATAATAGCTACCATTCCACCATTGGTATGGAACCATTTTAGGCTTTTTATGGATGAACTTACAGCTCACCACTTTTCTGGACTAACTCAGGAGATTCAGTACTCATGTGCCTGGAGTTAGTGTAGCTATTATAGAGATGGTTCAGATTATCCAGAAGAAAATTAAGACTACACAAAGCCATCACAAGTCTTATTCTGATAGGAAATGGATTCCTTTGGAGTTCGAGGATGGAAAACATGTGTTTCTTTGGGTTTCACCTCAACACTTATTACGTAGATTTGTCCAGGGTGACAAGTTATCTCTGTGGTTTATTAGCCCTTTTCAGATACTGCATAGAGTTGACAAGGTGGCATACCGATTAGATCTAACCCAATAGTTAGACTGGGTACATGACGTCTTCCACGTGTCACAACTGAGGAGGTATATGCATGACCTATCACATGTCATCGACTGGGGTGATCTAGATATCAAGGATGGAGCGACTTTTGTTGAGTACCCAGTGGAGATTGAGGATCGGCAGGAGAGGATCCTTTTTGGGTGATAAATTCTTTTATTTCATATCCAGTGGTATCATGGGAATATCTAAGAGAGCAGTTGGGGGTTCTAGGCTCAGATTCATGCTCAGTACCCACATCTTCTTGAGTATCCTTTGTTTTGGATTTTCTGGGACATAAAGACCCAAGGTGGGGATAATGTAATGTCTCTGATTTTCTATGTATTATTTTTAAATATTATATAGATTAAATTTGAGACCAGGTGTTGATACATCATGTGATTCTGATTCCCAATGTTCCTAGAATAGTTGTTTGAAAAATATTAAAATATTAAATATAACACAAGCATATTTTTATTGAAAAATTGGAATAACTTCTAAACGAGTGCCCACATCAGAAATATGAGGACATATTTGTGTTCAAAACAGCGTCTTTACCCTAGGAATTACCTAACATTGGTCGGTGTGGGTCGATTCTGTAAATTCATCACTGGAATTTTAAATAAATAAAATAAAATGATACAAATTCATTTTATTTTATTTTATCGATACAGTGACGCAGTAATAGGTTTATTTTAAAAAAACCCTTTGGAAGAGATATAGTGTTAGGATAATAACCATGTAATCCTCTAGAGGCCCTAGAGAGAGAGATACGAAGAATCATCTTGGTATCTAATGATAGAACTTCATATTAGAGATTATCGAACGATGTTCTTGGTAGATATCATCAACGACAATGATGTGGTGACCGATATTCATCAGTGAGCGATCCAAATCTAAGTTGGATGCGTTATTTTGATTATTCTTTCTCGTTCATGATGCCTACGATGAACATAGACTAATCCACGAACATATTAGTTCATGGATCGATCGTACTTGTGATATGGGATGATATTTTCAAGGTTTATCAGGTTCTAGAGATTTGTGTTGATTCATTCATCATTCTTACAGAAACAGATCGAGGCCATAATGAACAACGACTGAGGTTTGTTCCTTGAGATTTTTCCTTGTGCTTTTTCTCCCCATGTTTCTTTCTTTCTTTACATGTGTTCTTTGCTCTTCCCCCAACTTTGAACAATCAATCATTGTGCATTTGATTCTTAGTGCATCGATTTGAAACTGCATATCCATCATCTGGATGACTCGATAGAGGTGTGTGGATGATGATGGTGGATGGATCAAAGTGATTTGGAAGAACTCATTCTTTGGGTGAGTTGTGTCGAGATGGATTAAATCATATTTCTAAGCCGATTGAAGGCCTGAAACCCATAAATTTGGTGTTATATTTGTGAAAAAAACCTTAGATATGGATTTTTAAGGTGAATATACCACTAGAACAAGATCTGGAGGATTGGATGAGGTGGGCAGAGGAAGAATATGGGTTTATGAAAAAACTTGATACACACGACGTATAGTCCCAACTACACGGTGTGTGTTCATTGTTGGACAACTCGGCGTGTACATGGTAAGTACACAGACATGAATTAGAGTACATGGGTTACTTATGTGGAATTTACTTCTCCACACGGAATGCCCTGAGTGGATTACACAGGCTACCCCATGTACTAGTACACGATAAAACGTACATGGGATGACATTATGTACTGGTTCATGGCCAGAACACATGGGCGTACCCCAGAATGGTGGACATAGCATGTGAATCCTTCTACACACCATGTACCCATATTTTACATGACATGTTCTAAACACATAGTTTGTTGTACATGGGAAGTACCCAAGGTCAAGGGACACGATGTGTGACCCTACTATGCATTGTGTGCCCCCTTTCTACATGGATTGATTCTCTTGTCCTCTGTATCATTGATAAGTTTCATTTGGGTTTGTTCCATTTATTGTTTCCCTAAAGGTAGCTATGAATCATTTCCTACTAATAGGACTATGATCCCTTTAGCAGGACTTTCAGGATAGAGTTGTTGGAATCCCCCAAGAGGCCCAAAGCAGGATCCTCTATTCATTCTTCATGACCTAGGTGGAGTTCTTGGTATCTACGTGACCAACACTACACGGGCATTGATCATATACTTAGAGGTTTAATCCAGATTGAGTTGTTGGTATCAACTCATGGACCTGACTGTGATCCTCATCTATTGTATCATATATCTCTATTCATATCAATTAGTTTATCTTTCTCAAGGTGATACCCAATGAGCAGTACCTCTCAGATGAACATCATTAGTGTTATCGAACTTATGAGTATGTTCTTCTAGATGAGTGCTTCACGAAATATTCAGGATAAATTCCTAGGGTTGGTATATAGTGTTTGTGACTTACCTTTAGATTGTGTGTCTTGGTTGAGTATATCTGGATATTATTATTATATGTTTTTTAGACATATACTTGTGTAGAGATGACTATATTTTCCTTTGTTATATTTATTTGTGGTTTTGGGGCATCCTATTAAGTATTGTTATACTCACCCCTGCATGGTCTTTACCCACACATGTCATGTCATATGTAGATTATTGACCTTTTTATAGAGTCCTAGGTAGACCAGGACTTGACGGTGCTTTGTGAGATTAGGCAGACCGAGGTGTTCCTACGGCTATAGACATCAGTCCCGGTACCTTTTCTTACAGGTTGGACTATTATTTACAGACTCTTTTTGGTGGGATTGTATTCTGGCCATGCTTACTTTACTTTACTTTTTTTGTACTCTGGTTGTGGGATATAGTGGTATGCATGTATTTTCTACTTAGTGGTTTTTATATTTCAACATTTTGTGAGCTTGGAGATGTGTGTGTGCATACAGGTACATAGGAAATGCCTCCCATGAGAGTGATATGTCTACTCAGTGCTAGTCACCATCCCCTGGCCTATTGGAGGTAGTCTTGGGAAGTCACAGCATAGGCCCCACTAGGACAGGTCATGACACAAAATTTGTGCACAAAAACTGCCTAATACTATGTACTAAGCTTCAATAATGAACATTGCAATGTAATTTTAATTTTACCACACCATTAAACTAGAGACTTCCCAAAAAAATGACATATTTTAGAGGTGATTATTCTACCTAACTTTCATCCACCAAAATCAACATCATAATAACTTACTAAATCAAATTCTTGTCATGTTGGGTAAAACAATCCGAAATTGTTAGTATACTTTAGGTATTTAAAAATTCTTTTAACATAAACTAAGTGTGTATCTTTTTGGTTTTCTTGAAAATGAGCACACATACACATGCTAAACATAATATCTAGTCACCTAGCAGTCAAGTAGAGAAGACTTCCAATCATACCTCTATAACTGGTTTGATCAACTAGTTTACCAGCTTCATCAAGATCCAATTTACAGGTGGTAGTCATAGTAGTATCACTACTCTTAGTGATATCCAAGTTAAAAATCTTTAGAATATATTTTTTATATTTTATTTTATTTAAAATAATTCCTTATTTTTTAAAAAACATATGAAATCCAAGAAAGAATTTGAGTTCACCCATTAAACTCATTTCAAATTCATTTTGTATCATTTTAGAAAAATTAGTACAAAGAGAATTTTATAAAGATACAAAAATAATATCTTCAACATTGATTTATACTACTAATACATCTTTTGAAATATGTTTTAGAAAAAGAGTAGGATCAACTATTCCTTTTAAAAATATTTTTGAAATAATAATGTTGTTGAGCCTATCAAACCAAGATCTAGGAGCTTGTTTTAAACCATATAAATCTTTGGTTAACTGAAAAGCTAGATTTGGAAAATAAGGATTTTGAAAACTAGGGGGATGTTATACAAAAACATCTTCAACTATAAAACCTTTTAATAATTCACTCTTGACATCCATTTGATAAATCTTGAAATCTAAATGTGCTATATAAGAAAGCAGGATTCTTATGGATTCATGTCTAGACACATGTGTAAAGGTTTCCTCGTAGTCAATTCCTTCTTCCAGACTATAACCTTGTGAAAATATTCTAGCCTTGTTTCTAAATATAGTGCATGACTCATAAACTTTATTACTAAAAAACCATTTAGTGTCAATAATCAAGGTTTCCTTGGGTATATCTACAATATCATACAATTTATTTCTTTCAAATTAATTTAATTCTTATTTCATTGACATTACCCATAATTCATCATTAATAGCTTCATTGATGCTTTTAGGTTCAATCTGAGACAAGAAATATTGATGTTCAACCTGATTTATAACAGAAGCTCTAGTTTTTATTCATATATTTAGATCACCTAAAACAAAATATGAAGGATTGTACTTAATGGTTCTAATAGCTCTAGAGAAAGAGGGACTAGTCACTTCTAGATTTTCTTATTCAGGTTCAGGAAGTTCTGGAAATTCTTCAGAACTATATGATTTTTTTTCTTGTTTTACAGTAAAATATAAAGTTGTAGAATTTATGTTCGTATAAGAAAAATCATCCTCAATATTTTATAATGAGGTCTTAGGCTCATGTGTATCATTCTCATAAAATTTTAGATGAACTGATTCTTCTATAGTTTTAGTCTTCTTATTGAAAACTCTATAGGCTTTGCTAGAGATTGAATAACCTAAAAAACTTCCTTCATCACTTTTGAAATAAAATTTTTCCTAAGTATCCTTAGTGTTGATAATAATGACTTTACAACCAAAAAATCTAAAGTAACTAACCTTAGTTTTCCTATTGTTCCATATCTCATAAGGGGTCTTCTTAAGGATAGGTCTGATCAAAACTCTATTAATGATATAGCTGACTGCATTGACTACTTCTAACCAAAAATATATAGGTAGGTCATACTCATTAAACATAGTACATTATATCTATTATAATTTTCTATTTCTCCTTTCAATAACTCCATTATTTTGGGGGTCCTAGGAGCATATAAGTTATGAGTGTATCCATTTTTTGAGAAAAATGATTCAAAATCTTGATTTTAAAACTCATTCCCATGATCACTCCTTAAGTTTTTAATTCTAAGTACACTAATATTTTTTATAAACTTAACATACTTGGTTAAGTAATTGTAGTCTTCAATTTTGTGAGCTAGAAAATATATCCTAGTATACACAGAGAAATCATCTTCAAGAACATAAACATAGTTCTTCTCATTTAAGTTAGAGACTCTAGAAGGTCCAAAAAAATCCATGTAAACCAAATCGAGCAGTTGAGAAGTTGACACTTATTTCTTTAATTTAAAAGAAACATTGTGCTATTTACCTCTTTGATAGGGGTTACATACTTTATCAGTTGGGAACTTAAGCTTAGGTAGATCCCTAACTAAACCTTTTCTAGTTAGTTTTCTAAGTGAGTGAATTTTGAAATGGCATAGTCTCATATTCTAAAGACAAGATTCCTTGTGAAAGGCACATAATCATGTAACATTTTGACAAATCAAAGAATTTAAATCTATAGTATAAACAATGTCATTTTTCAATGTAGTAAAAATTAAATTAGTTTTAGAATAAAAAACATTGCAAGCATTGTTCTCAAACTTAACATAAAAACCATCATCACACAACTAAGAAATGATAATAAGATTAAACTGTAAACCATAAACATATAAAACTTTATAAATTAAAACTGAATTTTTTTTACCAATCTGGAACAGGCCAATAATTTTTCCTTTTCCATTGTCATTTAAGGTGACATGTCCACCATCAACCTTTATAATGATCTTGAATCATGAATAATCTCCAGTCATATGTCTTGAGCATCCACTTTCCAAGTACCATAGACTTTTATTGGAGATCTTCAAGTATTTTTCCTATAAAATAAGTTTTAATCAAGAAATGATTTTGGTATCCAAATATTTTTTGGTCTTTAAATTTTAGTAATAAAGGCTTTGGAAACCCATAATTTTCTAATGGGTATCCTATAAATAGATTGAAAATTTTTAGAAATAAAAACCTTGTTAGGTCCTTTTCAAAAATTATTAGTAGTAGAACTTTCAGGTCTCTATTTAGGAACAAAAGTACTTTTATATAGTATTCTCTATCTAGGCTCATATCCTATTCTAGTAACATTATTATGATGACACTTGTTTTAAAAAAAGTTGTGTAAGTTTCTCTCTACCATTTGTAAATTTTTCTAGATCTTTATTCAATTTCTCATTTGACAATTTAAGTTCAGTGTTTTCTTTGAGAAGTTGAGCATTTTTCTCTTTTTTTATAGATAGTTCATATTTTATATTTATAGTTAGAGCACACTACCTTTTAAGAGTTTTATACTTATCCTTTAATACATTAAAGGTATCCTCTAGCATGTTGTAGTATTAAAATAATTCTTCATTTGAAATATTATCATCATCATGTTGTTCATTATCATAATTATCAAAATTCTGACTAGAAAAAATATTAGAAACAATAGGTAATATAGATAACTCACTAACTTTAGTCATAAAACACATATTTTCTCTATTTGTCCTATCTTTATGTGAAGAATCTGAATCACTGGAGCTATCTTCAAAATCAATCCAGGTGGATTTTATAGACTTCTTGTATCTCATGTCCTTATCCTTGAATTTCTTTTTATATTTAAACTTTGGACAATTAGATTTTATGTGACCTTTCCTTTTACATTCACAGCAGACAACTTCCTTTGGATTGTCATCCTTCTTCCATTATTTCTTTCAATTTCCTCTATTTTCATACATTCCTTTATAGTTTGATTTTCTGTAAAAAAAATCTTCCTATATAACTTCTTAAATATTCTAGCTAGGTGAGCCATCTCCTCATCACTATCAGAAGGAGATTCACCATCACTTTAATCTATATCTTATAATTTCCCTTTTTCTTTTTCTTTTTTTATCTAGGGGTAGTTGCCTTGAAGGCTACTAAATTTCTTTTAGTATCCACATATTCTTCATGGTTTAACTTTAATTACTCTTTGTATATCATAAGTTTTCTAATAAACTCTTTCGTAGGTAGTTTACTTGTGTTACATGATTCATTGATTGAAACTGATGTGCCTCTCCAACTTTCTGGTAGGTATCTTTGTAGTCACATAATATAATCATTGTTAGATACTAGTTTTCCAAGATATCTCATTATGTTTAAAATCTCATTAAACTTGAGATACATGTCATAAATGGGTTCTTCATGCTTCATTTTAAAATTATTATATTTAATGGTATAGGTATTAAGCCTCATATCTTTAAAAATTTAAGTTCCCTCATGGGAAATAGATAGAGTGTCCCAAATTTAAAATGTTGTTTTATATGTAGAAATTTTATTAAATTCCTCATATTCTAAAGAATATTAAAGTGAATTCATAGATTTACAATTATTATTATAATTAGCTTTAGTATTTTCATCCCAAGTAGCCCTAATAGTAGTAGGCAACTCATATTTATCTTCAATAGAAGTCCATATTTAAAAGCCCATAATTTCTATATGAATTTTCATTTTAATCTTCCATTGAGCATAATTTGTTCCATTAAAAAAGGGAGGTCTGTTTTTAGAAGAACCTTATTGTAGGTTATCCATTTTATAGAACTTAATTTATAAATGACAGAAATTTGAGATCTTTAAAGTAAACTTCAATCACAGTTGTAAATAATTTTAACACATTAATACCAAAGAAATAAATCTGTTGATACCAAATATTGGTTGTAGTGAGTATCTCAATAGGGGTGAATTTAGTACCCAATAAAAATGTCTGTCTAAAAGGATTATTTTTTATCCCCAAAATATTTAAATATAGCACGGTTTATCAAAATAAGTAGTGTGATATAGATCTTAATATTTCTAAAGATTTATCTAAATATTTATTAGGTCTTGGATAAATAATATAAAATATTATTAGATCCTTTAAAATCAGTTTACTTGATCAAAATACTATATGAACACAAATTAAGATAAACTATCAAAGTATATATTTTTTTATAGTTAAAAATTTTTAGTTTTAAATAGAAAATAAAGTAAAACAAAATTAAACAAATAGAAAACAGATTGAAAAAAAGCAGTTTAGTCTCAAATAGAGACTTAGTCCTCTCCACTTGGTGATCACATGCCACCAAGCAGTTTATATAAAATAAAAAAAAGGATCCAACACTTGGATCGGGTTTTACAATATTTTACAACTATCTAGGTCACACACTACCTCTTCCACAGTTATACGTGGGAGGAAAAGTAAACAGGACACACAAAAATCTCTACCACTCTTATATGTGGGAGAAACAAGTATGAAAAGATTTTCAGAAGATATTAAGTATCTTAATTTTCATCACAGGAGACAGTGTGTGTGTGATAAAATATAGTATGGACACATAATGATCCAAAATTAATAAATACAAAAAGAATAGAGCAATCAATGAGCCTGTACCCAAGTGGTAGAGGCTCCTTCTTGGCATCCAAAAGACCCAGGATCTAATCCAGGTAGGAGAGGAATTCCTGAGTACTATAACAGTAATTTAGTAGGGTATTGTAGTAGTATTATAGCTGTAGTGACTATAGTAGTGGTGACACTATAGCGGTGGAGGGTACTATAGTAAAAATTGTAGTTGTGAAGGTACTTTAGTAGGTATTGTAGCAGCCTAGGTACTATAGTGTTACTATTCACTGAAGGGACATTTTTTTTAAAAATGGGCTTTTGGGCCTTGTATTCAGACCACTTAGTATTGGGAATGAGGGCTATGTAATGGGTCTCCCTCTACCCAGTCAGAAAGATGTCTTTTCTTTAAATAATAAAAAAAATGAGGCTTCGACCCCAATATTTAAAAAATAGAATAGAGAAATATAAGTCTTGAGTTTAGAAATGCTCAGTCTATTTTAATGCATCTTATGACTCTTGATATTATTATACAGTGAATCTTGAGTTGGTATCTCTTGAATAACTTATGAAAAACAGAGCGTCGCAAACTATTGTTCTTTGACTGAAGGAAATAATTGGATGTGATGGTGTAGTTCGGATTCCTAGTTGAATGAATGCAATAGGTGATCTCTGCATCATTGTAACTAGGTTCATCTTTGTGTGTATTTATAAATTTTGAGCTCTCATCTTGTTATCGGTTCACTTCATTCACTATTTAATCTCTACTACATGAGGGAGTGTGCTACACTTTTATCAGCAATAGTAAGGAGAATATTCGGATCATCTGCTTCCTCATACTGCACATTATGACACTCTCTTCAATTCTTTCTATCAAACATTTAAAATACAATCATTAAAATATTAAATTTCATTAAATTTAACAAATATATTTGATATAATAATGTGATTCAAAAATATAAGTTAAGAAAATAGTGGTGGTGTCTTAGACTAGTGGTGAATCAAGGTCTGACAGTGTCTCGCTCTGGTGGTATGTTGTTTTGGAGGCATGATACTGGCGGTGTATTAGAATCATCCAAATTTCCACTACTTTGGAAGTGTCTCAACCAGCGGTGTATGGTCTGGAGGTGTAGAGTCTGATGGTGTATTAGACTTAGCCAAAATTCTATGTTGCCGGTATGACATTAGCAGTGTCTCATCTAGAGGTATCCAATACTTAGCCAAATTTTTATTCTTGTAGCATAACCTCTAGATGGTGTGTTGACTAACGGTGTCTCAAACTTTGTCAATTTTTCAGTCCAATGGTATGACATTCTAGTAGTGTGATATCCTGGCGGTGTGACATCTAACGGTGTCTCATCCTCAATGGTGTCTCATACTTAGATAATTCTTTCAACTAGCTTAGAATACATATTACTTATAAAGAAACATGAAATTCATTAATATCATTAGAATCGTGATTTTATGATTATTAAAATTAAGAGGTCAACACATGTTTATATTTTTCAAAATTATTTTAAAAAATTACTTTATATTTAAAAAATGATTTATTAAATAAATTTTATGTTGTCTATGTCTTTTTAAAAGTATTCAAAGGAATCTATATAATTTTTTCTATGATGTTCATTTTAATTTTTATTTACAAAATTTCTAAAGTAATGTATCTTTTTAATTCATATAAAATTAACATATTTTCCCACTTTCATAACTATTTTATTCTATTTATATTATTTTACATGTTTTTAATGGTTTTAAAAAGAAAACACATTACATTTTCTATATTTCACCAAATGACATGATTTTATTACAAAACTAATATATCTGATGATTTGATAGTCATCTTATATTTCTTATTAATTATGAGGTAATTTACATTCACTTTATTATAATCATTAGACAATATATTTCTCCTAAATATCTATATTTTTTGTATAATGGGTATGATTACTTCTTAAACTAGATTCCTTTTAAAAATAAGATGTTTTACTTTGAATTTTATTTGTTTAACTAAGTAAATATTTATACTCCATATTACATACTCAATACATACATTTATTGATAAGGAATATTATTTAGGAATTAAAATGATCATTCAATATATGAGGAACACATTAGAGTTACAGTGATTGGAAGTCTCTGAATTATATATGCCCTCGATGCATCGATATGTATCATGAGACAAACCAATTTTCTATCCCTAATAAATGTATATTTTGTGTATGCCTACCCATATTTTAAGTTTTCATGGTGTTTTTTCATATAAGTAAATATATCATGATGTTTTATTTCATTAAATCTAATGTTATGAATTTCCTTCATTTATAATTCAATTAATATTATACATGATATCATGGAATTTGATATTATCCATGGAAGAATTTTGAGCTCAAGATTTTGATTAAATGGTATGTGTTTTTCTAAATTTAAATTAACATATTGACTATGAATTATTTACTCATAAAAATTTATATTTTAATTAACACATACTCTAAATTTGAGTTCACACTTATTTTTTTTTCCTTTCCCTATAATATAAAGAAGATATCTTTGAATGAGTTTCAAGGATTCCAAATATTTTATTTTTTATACTTTATATTTTTTATCCATTTTAATAATGGGTATCGTGTATGTATATTTTTCTTATATAAATTTAATCTAATAATTCCTTTGGTATGAGATCACTAGTATCTTCTTCTATTGTAATCAAGTATACATTGACTCAGAGTTACTTGGGTTGGGGTTGTTTCATGTGAGCTAAATGGGTTTATTTGTTCATGAAATAATCCTAGAGAAACATCTTGAGGACTAGAAGTCATTAAATAGTGAGATTTTATACACCCTTAGTATAACAGTAACATCCTACGGTTTCTTTATGGAGGATAAATAGGGGACATGGACTGATTTTTCAATTGGAATCAGTTTCTATGGTGTAGTGTATGCTTTGAACTTTGAGGTTACGACTGTTTCACGGTTGGGGAACTATAGCATAGCGGTAAAATTTGAATTTTCTAATTTTTGATTCATAGATGCAACATGGGGAAATTGTAGTGGCATTGAGGATAGAAGGTGGAGCCCAAGAATTTCTACCAATATCGGGGTTACTATGACATGGTGTAGTGGTTTCAGTGTAGTTTCCTTGTAAGGGATTGTAGGATATGGTGTAGTGATGGACAATACACCAGAGTCCTTACTCTAGGTTTATAGGATCTCATTATTTAAAATGTGATTTATTTATGTCATGATTTTTATTGGGAACTTCTATGGTGTGGAAAACTCCTTTTTACCATAGTACATTCCATTTTTGGATGCATTATAGCATTTCCCTATATGATTCACTATGAATTATATTTTTACAGAATGTTTATAATTTTATGAGGACCCTTCAATTCATCCTTATCTTAGAATTTTCTATCAAGACATGGTTGACTCGATGAATTTTTCAAGAGATCTCCCAGCTTCCAAGATATTGTCTTCATTTCAGACATTAGAGGATCACCTCTTTAAAATTCTAAAATCATTGGTGTGTGAGCCTTTTATTGTTGGTGAGTAGGTGTGATCTAGGTATCAACTCTTGAAAAATCCTAATGTTAACATTAATATGATTATGGTAGGAAGATACTTACCATGTATAGTATATGTATATGATTGTTGAATTGATATGATGTCACGTGCATTTTTGCATTTTAGGCCATATTTGATGTTTGATCACATGTGTGTGATTGTGGAGCCCATGTACCATGTTTGAATGTGATCATGTGTGTGTGTGTTTATGAATACTGTTACTAATTCTAGAGATGGTTGTTGTTTTCATATGTTTTATGAATTTTTATGTGTGACATGTGGCCTTTTGAATTTTTCTTTTGATAAAAAATGATAGGCAGGCCTTCTTGGTATGGTAATCCCTTAGAGGGGGGTATATTGACATATGATGGTGATGTAAGTGGACTGTGATACATGGTAGGGGTTTGATGATATTGAGGATTTAATAAAGTTAGTGTCTTTATATAATGTTCATATGGTCTGACCTAATGTGGAATGGGGTAAGATGACCTTCTGTTCTGACTTGAGATTGTGATTATTATTGAGAACCTTGGTGCTCAACCAAATAATTTTTATCCTTGTGGATGTTGAGAGTTGTTAGCCTGGTTTATATTGGTAGATAAATGTGGTGATCCTATTTTCAAACCTGGTTCATGAAATTGGTTATGAATATCCTTACTTCATAGATCTAAAGCAGGCATGGTCAGAGAATATGGCGGCTTGGTTATCAAACAAATGATTGGTTGTTACTTTTTTGTGTATTTATTTTGTATCATGTCATAAATCATTATGCATGTAAACTTATTGTAAGGAGTCATTGGGAGTGTTCTATAGGGTTTATTATCACAACCTGCAAGGGTATCTCAATACACATGAAAACTTCATGATAAGAGATTCGGGGAATGGCATGGGCCTAGAGACAGGATACTAATGAGAAGGAGAATGATGGTGGGAATGGTATCATAAATTTTCTAGATAGTTTCCACCATAATTTTATTTATTTATACTTAGCTTTACTTTTATACTATTGACCTATAACATTGGGGTTCTATTTTATTATCCTTTTATGATTTTTAATTCCATCTATCATTGAATTTTTTTTATTTATCTTATTCTATTTTTTCTTGTATTATATGTTTTTTTATATTATCATGTGATGGTTGTGATTTTTGAGGTTATAGTCTCCCCATGTTTCCCAAAACCATATCTATTAGTTAGTAGCCTCTTGCATTTAGGGAGGAATGTGTGAGTTCATGTGGCATTCTAAAATAGACTCAGTGATCTATGTTGTGGAATTACAACTATGATACTTGATAAGTATATATTATAGAGACCTGAGTCGGCTAAACTTGGAAGCACGGTCATTGGAAAATTCTCAATGACACCTTAACACTAATATAAGTTGGTATGATCGATCAGGGTCATGAACCCAAGGAACAACGGTGGTTTAATATTTTATTTTATTTACTATAGTTATTTATTTTTTTATTTTGAGCATGTCACATGCATATATCACTGAATTTTCAATATAGTACATGGTTGTGTTTGTGGATCCCTACTATGTTACATACTCACACCCTGCTCGAGCTGCCACTACACTTGAGTACCCAAGAAACCCTCACTTATTTCAGATTTAGTTTATAATGAGGAACATGATTAGATTATTGAACAAGAGTTTTTCATATTGGATTAATATATTGGGATGAGGAGAGTCTCAAGGATTTTAGTGGAGCTTCCAACACATTTATTTTAGTTTTCATTTATTTTCTTTTATTTCATTCATTGTATGTGACCAGCCTAATGGGTGGTCTAGTATGTGTAATAGTATGGTTTTCCCTTCATTTCATATAATTATTCTTGGGTGTTTATTTTTCTTTCAACCCTAAAGGTTTCTTTTGGTGCTTGAAATTTGGTTTATTTCTTGATATTGTGAAATTTGATATTTTGGTATAGTCTCCCAACAATACTACCACTGACCCTTACTTCTAGTCAGAAGCCTCTTGTTTATTGGGAGGTGCGCCTAAGGTAAGTATCAAATTACAGTCTAGGAACTAACTATTAGACTAGCACGGTGAGACAGTACAATTTTTATATGTTTTAAAAATCAAAATTAATATTAGAACATAAAAAACATAAAAAACATGTTTCTAGAAAAACTGAATTTTTAAGCATAAAATTTATGTGTAGAATAAAACTATCAATATAATTGGTTTTGATGATATAAATTTTACTATTATATAAAAAATAATATTTATTTGGATTTATTATAATTTTAAAAATTAATTTTACCAAAATAATATTAAATTAAAAAATGAAAAAAATATATTCTTTTATTGGAAAATAATTTTTAAGTTCATAAAATGTAAAAGACTAGTTATATATATAATGGACTTTAAAAATTCATATAATTACTCCTTAAATACAAATTATATCAATTAATTTGTTTTATAAACTTATATTTCTTTCTTATATAATTATAACCTAATAAAAGTTATCATTTTTCTAAAAACTATAGTTTTAACTATTCAACTAAAAATCAATTATGTATGAAAAATAAAAAAAAATCATCTTAAGAAAATATTGACATGATTAATACAAAAATGAAGTTTATTTTTTAATATTAAAAATCTAAAAGATGAGAATTTAACTTTTTAATAAAAAATAAAAATAATAATGCAAATTGTTTTCATATGAAAAGATCATTTTTAAGAAAAAATTTATCTATTATTAATCTTATTTCCTATAAATTAGTAATAAAATTGGTGTTAATATATTATTCATACCAAGAACATATTTATTTTCACATAAAAATTCAATATTTTAGAAAATTAAAACTTTAAATAATAAATCTATCTCATTAGTTATTTAGCTAAACTATTTTAATTTATCAATTCCTTAACATGGATAATAACCTTTATTTTTATTTTTATATATATGTTTTATAATTTGGTTTCATCTATTTTTACCCACCCATTGTATGAATACATTTTAATGGTTATATAATTTTTTGTGGTTTGTTGTGGTTTAGTGTCACATATATACTACACTATCAAACATATTATGTCTTAAATGAATAAAAAATTTAAAATCTATAGGTGTTACATTCTACTATTTTAAATAAATTTCATTCTTACAATTTTAATTAATACATACTAATGAAATCATTTGAGGGTATTCGCAAAATATTTATCATTCAAGATATAACATCTAACATATCTTATACCTTTTTATCAGTCCATATTGGCTTACTTATATTTTCTATGATAGTAGTAATATTTTATAAAATCATTTACTCATTTATGTATATACCATAATCAGATATTCTCCAAAATATAACTTTTCCAAAACAATCAAAATCTTTATAAAATTATACTATAGTGAGACCATATATTCTTCTATAAATTTAGATTATCTTCAATCCTTAAATTATATTAATTTCTTGGTCATAAGATCACACACTAACTAATATACACTATAGTCTAAAAAATGTGATAAAAATTTTCCAAAAGATTCCATGAATAAATTATCAATCCCAAGGATACGAAGACTATCTACTATCTAAATTAATTTTTTAATATCATTCAATCACATATAATATAATTACCAGGTGTATGTTAATACTATGAGTTATCCATCCATCAATCATGTGTTCTTCAATAGTTATCCCCAAAAAATATAACCTTGTCATAAAATAAATTTTCATGTTTATTGATGTCATTTAATATATGTTTACAAACCTTTAATGAAAAACTACTAATGAAAAATCATTGGATGTTTCAAATAATCCCAATAAATTTTAAAATAAACCATGATATCATTGATACATATTTCTCAACAATGAAAATACTTATGAGTAAGAAGAATTATTTTATTTTATTATATCAACCATGCTACCTTAGGTAAGACTCATAAAATCACATTTTTCATCATAAGATTCATATATTAATGTTCATAGCCATTTAGGAATGATAACTTATTTGTTTATAAGAAATTGTGGTGCCTAGATGAATACCTTTATCATATTCATCTTTTTGATCTCATGTCAACCAATTACTAAAACAATGGTATTGATAATATCCAAAATATTAATAAAACAATAATATGAATATCTTATCCCATATGACACCTTTTTTATCAAATGATACATTTTTTTAACCTATGATTTACAATGTTCAATAATTGGTTATTCATGGTAATTTTTTTATTAGGTTCTCTAACATAATGAATTGAAATCATACTCAAATACATTATAATTGTTTGTGAGGGTAATGTGATTAATGAAATCATATTCCCCTAGAGTGTCAAATGAGGTGTGTAGTTAGGGATCATTGGCATGCATCAGGTAATGATTGAGTTAATACACAATTCATGCTTTTTATGATTTTTACCCCTTGGTAAATCTATTCTAGAACATACATCCACTTATAGTATCAAGAAACAAATTTAATTACTATGATAACACCAAAATATCTATATTTCCAAAATTTATGGATGTTTTTCTATACATAGACTTATCCTTTGGTCTTAAACATGGTTTTTCACTAATTTTCACTTATCCAAAACCCAAAAATATTCAATATTACCTCCATTTGATAAAGTATTATCTATACCTTTTAAATTATGATCAACCCTTAACTTTTCAAACCCTAAATTATCCTGAACTAAATTCATGGCCCATATTGTTATATAAACCCTAATTTGATACCAACTATGATTACTTGGACTCAAAATCCATGATTCAATGCTCATAAAAACCTTCTTTATATAATGTTCTTAAAATGGACCAAAGAGGCCCTATTTTACCATAAATAATCATAATATTAAAAAAAAATTAATTACATACATTTAAAGAACCTTTTAGGTTTAGAGTTTTAGAGGATTATGAAGGAATTATAACTAACAAAACATGTGCATATCTCATCAAATGGACATTTTTTATACTCTATATATATATATATCTATTTAGTCTATAACATGTCTTCAACATCTCCTACAAAATTATCCACGTAATTTATTATATTAGAAATATCATGTTTAACACATTTCTTCATAACCTGGGGAAATAGATACCTAAGAATGGAAGACCTCAAGATCTTTGTAAGTGTAAAAATAAGTGATCAAAATCAGAGAACAAAAGTAATATTAATATGACCATGAATAATATGTCTGAAATAGATATTCAAAATAAATCTATAATCAAAATAAACTATGAGAATAACATATCAATGGTTTACATATCAACAAATAAATGTATGGATAATAATAACTAGTCACTTAGAGATTAAATACATAATTACAAACAAATAATTAAATTATCTATGCTAATACATCGTGATCTTAAACATCTTGATATTACATTCAATCCCTTGTGTTTAGAAAAGTTTCTATTTTGGGTAGTCATACACCAAAATAACCAACATACATTGTATTATTAGACATGTCAATGCATCAAGGGGTGATATAATATGGGGCCCCACCCTTCAGTTATTTCTATAGAATGCACCCATCATATTAATTATATGAATATCAATACAATGGATGATAAAATTTCATTAGGAATCAATAAACCTCCATATTAAGATACAAACATATAATATATCAATACTCTTAGAGTTAATGAGTGGGATAACATGGGAATATTTAATCCATAGAAATAATGTATATGGTTAAACAATAAATAATCATATTTCTATAGTAATTCACAAACTTTGGTATTGAAATAACTAGTATATGGATTTTCAATATTTTATTAATAAAAAATGGAATGTCCTTCTAAATAAATATCCCTAAAACTTACACCTTATTGAGTAATGGGTATATATTTAATTCAATAACATCCCCAATTGATTTATGTATGGAATATGGATGAAAACACTTCAATAAATGGTTGGAAATTTAGATTGTTCACGAAAGAAAGGAATTAAATGAAACATCATGCTTGTAACTGTGGATAATTTGGCTAGAAAATGGAAGTGTTGGATTTCTATGAGATTAATCCTCCCAAATGAAAATTCTATGAGGATATTTTTAAGTTAATCCATAAAATAAAATATCAACATTGATGAAACCATTCACGGAATAAAAAACTTAAATAAGTGGCATTATAACTCAATGAATTAAGGTTGAGTTATTTAAAAAAATTATTAATTTAGAAACATTAAAATAAAAAACCCCTAGAAGGATATTATTTCAAATAGAACATTAAATAAAATGAATATTTAAAGAATCATGTTGCAAAATATTAAAGGGGATATAAGTAAACAGTTCAATATAAAAAATGATGTATAACGTAAACATGTCTCAAGGAATTGAAATATGATATAAAGAAACTCCATGTGGATTTTATAATTTTAGATTAAAACCCCCAATGTGAGAAATAAATTGTATTAGAAAATTGAATATCATTAAATATAATATAATCATGGTATAAAATATCAAAGGTGTAGTTGATACACCATTTCAAATAAAACATGGTGTATAATTTGAAAAATGTTTCAAGGGGTTAAAAGTTGAAACAAGAGACCTTTACAACCTTAAGATCATTCAGTTAAAAACTCCATGAAGGATATAATTTAAATGAATCATTAAATATAATTAATAATCAAGGGATCAAGATACAAAATATTTTAGGTGTTTTAGATACACCATTCCAAATTAAACATGGTGTATAATAATAAATATGTCTCAATAGGTTAAAATTTGAGACAAGAAACCCTTATGACATTAGAAACATTAAAATAAAAATCAGTTGAAAGATATGATTTAAAATGAGACAAAATATTGAATAATTATTCATCATATAATATAAAAAATATACATTATATACACCATATAAAATTAAATTGATTCATAACAAGAATCATGTATCAAGAAATAGGAATTGAGACTAAGAAATACCTTTCAAGTGACATAATATTGAAGGTAGGAATCAATTGATAAATAATTCATAAGAAATAAATTTAGAACCCTATAAAATAAGGTGGAATTACAATAAAAATAATTCATTATGTAGAATAAATAAAACCCAGAACAATAGAGTTTAATAAGAATGTTTGTAACTTAATTAATGAAAATTGAGTTAGAAAAAACCCATATTAGTAACATATTCAATAATGTAAGAATAATTTTATGATGAGTTTGTATGGTATAAATATGAAAAAATTATAATATAAGTAGTAAATAAAATATAAAGTATTCATTAGGTAGATTAAATCAATATTGGAATAATTTTGATTCAATAAAAATGTTTGTAACTCAATGGAAGGAAATTTAGGTAGCACAACACCATAATTTATTCCCTCTTAGTCAAAATTAAATTTAACCTCATATATAATAAATATATATATATTAATCACCCATTTAATAAACTTCCTCATAACTATGAACTTTTATTAACCTCATTTATATTTCTTCTCTACATGTATATTATATTTTTATTATCTATTTTTAAAATTATTTTTGAGTAATCTTGATCATTTTGAACTAGTTTCTTAATAACATTGTTTTTGTTCATTATTGTCTAAAATTTCACCATTAAAAAGTCATAAAAGTTACAAAAAATTATTTTTATAATTATTTATAATGTTTTAAATTCAATATATGGGATTCCTTGTTATTATCTTTAATGGTGAAATGAGTGATGAGTATGTTTTGTTGATTTTACACGAATAGATGTTGGTATCTTCACTAATGAGTTTAAAATTAATTTTAATATTACAGAACCAAAATGAATTAAATATTAACTTATTTATATCATATATTTCTTAGAAACATGCACAAATATTCATATAATATATAAATTTATATCATTGTTCATGTAGTTAGTTAAATCGGCCTAAACGAGAACAAGCAACAATTAATGGTTGATTATAAAGTGATTTAGTTTTAATATCATTAGAACAGAATGATAATGGAATTATTTAGTATTTATTATTATTATATATTATAATTTTAATGAATTATATGAATAATATAATCTTTAAAAATTAATTACATATTATGAAGAAATCATTTTTTCTCTTAGAACATTATTTCAAACTGTTGAATATACCACAGTAGTATGTTGTTCATATTGTCAACAGTTTTAAATTTTTTATATAAAATAACGTTAATAATTTAGTAAAAAATAATAATTAATTACTTATTTTATAACTACCATCCATGAAAGGTGGCGATGAACATAAAAAAAAGGAAATCTGTTGTTTCATGTTGGCAGATGTCTGCATGTATGCATAGTTGGGGATTTCATTTTCCATAGAATGAGATAGATGTATAATATGATTAAAAATAAAATAATATAAATTATATTATAAATATCATGCAAATTTATTAAATCAAATATTATTACCAGATATGTATGTTGGTTAAGTAAAATGAAACATGATGCTTCGTGGAGGCAATTTTCTGCACACATGCTTAAATGTTATTTTTGTATTCCATAAAGGAAAAGAAGAATGTTAGTTAATAGTTATTACATAATAATAAGAAAATAGTAAAAAAGTATTATGTAAAAATATATGAATGAGAAAAACTAATTTGGAAAAGTAATATATAAAATAAAATAAATGAGGGAAAATTAGAACTCGCGTCATGGACTTGGGCTTTCCCTTGGATAAATCTTTGGAAATGGAGGGACTATGAAAATATATCATGCACATATTCTCAATTAGGTAATATATAATTATATTTTAAGTAATAATGAAATATTTTCAAGAAAAACATTATTTTTTTAGTAGAATTAAATGAAAAGTGAGAGGAAACTTTTATAAGTGGCAAGGATGGCATTTTTGTAAATATTTCAACTTAATATAAAGAGGGAACATGTTACATATCTCATATAGATCCAAAGGGGGACTATAATTAAGTAGGAGAAGATATAAGGTCTATAATATATCACCAACTCAATTATAAACAAGTTTATAACTTGTCTTGTGCTCTTTACCACTAGATATATTACTTTTACTATTTTATATTTTAACGTGGCAACTAGATGTTACCTATGTAAATCATAATTTATTCCTAAAAATAGAATTTATTAAATAATTTTTACCTAATAATTCTTAAAAATTAATATATTTTATTAGATTAAATTTCTATATATAAGAAAAATAATTTTTAATAATAGAGCATGTGACTCATAAAAACCATTTTTTAAGAAAAGTTTATTTTTAAGATTAAAATTTATGTGATGGAAAAAATTATCAATATATTTGGTTTTGAGTATAAAAAATGGTCTATAAAAAAACAAATATTTTTTTTCTTTCATATTAATACCAAACCAAATTTTACAAAAATAACATTTAATTAAAAGTAAAGACTGAAAATAGTTTTTTATTAGAAACTATTACTTATGTACATAAAATGAAAATCATAGGTTTTATAAATTCATAATTGAATTTAAAATTTTAAATTATCAAAATATATATACTTATTTTAATAATTAAAAGATTTTATACATTTCTAGGTATTTCTTATATAGTGATAATGTCATAAAAGTTATTGTTATGGTAAAAAATGTATTTTTTCACAATTCACTGAAGAAAAAAAATTATTTTAGAAAAATATAAAAAACATCTTAAGATATCATTAACATGACGAATCTACCTTTAATTTAAATTTTTCCAAATTAAAATTCGAAATTATAAAAATGTATATTTTAAAAAAAAGGAAAAAATATACTGAAAACTATTTTTTGTGTAAAATTACTTTTTAAAAACAATATTAACTATTATTATTTTTATTTCTTCTCTATTACTAATAAGATTGGTGTTAATATATTGTTCTTATATATATTAAATTTTATTCACAACATATTTAGTTTTACATAAAAACTAAATTTTTTAGAATTGTTACACTTTAAAGCATAAATAAGTCTCATTAGTTATTAGTTACATTGATTTCTTTTATCAATGACATAACATGAATAATGAAATTTATTTTTATTTATATATATATATTAGAATTCAATTAAATTTATTTTTACCTTCAAATTCTATGTCTATATTTTAACAGTTATATACTATTCTGTAGTATGTTTTGGTTTAGTGTTGTGTGTATCAAACACTATCAAACATATTTGGTCTTAATTGAATATTTAATATAACATCACTGGGTGTTACATTGATTATTCTTCAATGAAGGATGATTGTGATTCTAGATGAATCATGTCTGAAAAATTGTGTTGGTGCAACTGGTGGTAGTGGCTTCATAGGGGAAGTCATCATGAATCTTGGACAAGAAGCACATTATATATTTTCAATTCATGAAGATACAACATGAAGTCATTAAGGGTCCCAAGTTTTGTATCCTGAATCACTTGACCTAATGGTTTTTTAGTATTATAAATATCACATATCGTATGAATCTAGATGAAACAATAAGTAATATGGTTCCATTTACCTTGGCGTATAACCATGTACATTCTAAGTCAAAAATTTGGACCCAAAAATCATGTGATCTATTCACACACTTCATATATACCACCTGAAGAGGCACAACATGTATTCCATGTTCATGTCAAGTTTCTATGTATAACCTATACATTATGTACCTCGCTAGAAATTCCTTGTATATCAATTTGGTATATATTTGGTGGTGGTACATGACTGGTGTAACAAGTTACTTACATGTTGTGTACCCTAGATGGATATGCCACATACTATGAAGATTATAGTATTATTCATATATTTCCACCTGAATGTCAGTTTTGGATATATTGGTAGTCCATTCATAGTTTTTCCCATATATAGAGGGATAATGCATATATCATCATCATCTAATAATTTATTCAGGGGAATTTGATATGTTATATTCCCTCAACCTTTTTAGAGATGAAGATGTTTGTGGTAGGATTATTTGAGAGGATGCAAGGTTTGTAACCCTAATTTTAATATATCATATATATTATGTGATCTCAGTATATATTTATTGGATTAGGTAACCATTCCATGATTATAGAGTGTTGGTCCTCAACTCAAGGAATTGGTAACCCTCTTGACTGGTTCAAATTACACTTTAAATTGTGTATGTCGTACATTGGGGTCAATAACCACCACAACTAACATAATCCCTTTAGAGAGGGTTAGGTCCCCCATTACATCTAATATAGAGGGAAGATGTGGATCAGATAGATGTGAGGTACTTTTGGTGCTTTGGATTATATGGTGCTTTGGATATTTTTTATTCCCTCCCTTTATTTTACACATCCAATAGTAATAAATTTATTAAGGAGAGGGGAAAGGCCCAAAACATTCATGGGGCCTAAAATAGTGGATCCCCAAGGCATTAGATCTTACAAGATTAATTCATTTTGGTGGAATAGATCCTGTAGATGAGAAAAGATACAAGGAGATTCAGAGGTTTCCCTTGAGGCCAAGAATTCAGCCACCATATTTCCATCTCGCCATGAATATGAAACCTTCATGTGATTAGATAAGAGGTTTTGGCATTTTCAGTCTAGGTATATGATAGAAAATGGGACTGAGATATCCCCCCGATAGATTTGGGTAATAAAGAGGAGTTAGTTTCAACCCAATTCAATATAATACCATGATAAATGCACACTATGATCCTCTTAAGCATAGTGAACACTTCATAAATTAGGGAGTCTCTCTAACCGAGATAAAGAATGATAGCAAGTAATATTGATCCAAGATATTCATGAACAACCCCTCCTCCCCACATAAATCCTTTGGATTAAGACCCATCAACATTCATCTTAAGACCACAAACAGGAGGTACCCATTTTACCCAACACCCTTGTATTACCCGGTTATGAGCCATGCAATTTTTATTGTTACTGGCCATGAGAAACTGAAGAGAGAATGAGTAATCCCACTGCTTGAGAAGAGGATTCAGCTCAACCACAAGGGCTCAGTCCCTGACCATTATCTCCATGATCAAAACAGAAAAAACCCTTAAAAAAAGTCTTATTATAGGTTGTCCAAATACTTCAATATCTATTCGCCATTAAAATTGACCTAGCCCTCTACTCATGAGTGTTATCATCCGTGTCGTGAAATCGCTACTGAAGGAAGTTAGTGACAATTATCTCCTGATCCATCTATCTATTAAAAGGATAAAAACCACGCCAAACATAGGTAGTCTCTTCTTGATCAAAAAACAAGTTAAACTTCGTCACTTCTTTTGTGTTATTGCAACAGCTTCATCTGGAGACAAAGGAGACCCCCTTACATTTCACTCCCTCATATGTTGGGAGGGCTCAGTTGCGGATACACCATATAAGGAAATCAATTTTAGTTGGGATCTCTTTACACTATATAAAATCACCCCATGTATCAAGACTAGTATTTTCATGAAAAATACATCGATACAGAGTTTTTTTTTTACATTTTCAAAAAAAAATAAACTGCATAGGTTAAATTTTTTTAAAAAAATACGCCACAAAGGATGAATTAGCGATGCCACCTTCCATCCCTCATGCCACCTTTGTTCTAAATTTATTATGTGGAAAAAGCGATGGAAGGATTCCAACTTTCACCTTTGGTTAAGGCAAAATTCGGAACCCCTGATGCCACCTTTGGCCTCATGAATAGGTGAAAAGTGGCATCAGCGATGCCGACTTTGCCTCAGCTCTCTATAAAAGGGAAGCCCCCCCCCCATTCTCCTCACTTGATTTTTCCCTCATAACTCCTAAATCCATTGATTCTCCTTTTAAAAACATTTATTTTCTATGTGGTGGATTTGGTGGTTCAAAAGAAGGTGGCTTTTTTCAAATAATCATTTAGAGGTATTTTTTTATTTAATTTAATTTTTTTAATTATTTAATTGAATTCTTTTTAGTTTTAAATATTTCATTTTTTAAGTAGTTTAGTTAGTTCTAAATATTTTGTTTATTAGGTTGTGTAATTAGTTATATATAGTTTGGAATAATTATTAGTAGTAGTAATGATTAAGTATAGATTCGGTATAGATTAAGTATATATTAACTTAATATTAACTTAGGATTAAGTATTGTGAAATTTTGGTAGCATAAAAATTATGTGGTTATCTAAGCAATAAAATCCATGTCTGGATACAAACAAGTGGATGTGGCTCTGGCACAGATTTACCTAGGAGTGAAAACTCTGACAAGGAGTTTCGGGCTTGACTCGGGGTATCCTAGTACACGACAACGAGCCTTGCTACACTCCTAGTTTGACACTCCTGGGGGATATGCTAAAGATGATTCATATTTTCTTTATAAACTACTAAAATATCTAAGAAAATAAAAATCAAATCAGTATATTTATCAATAATAAAATGATAATTATGATGTTATGGAATGAAATAAGGAAAAAATTATTAACGAATGAAAGTTATTATTAGTAATTAAAGATTTTATGTATTAAGTAGTTTAATTAGTTATATATAGTTTATAAATAATACTTATTATTAGAAATGATTAATTATAGATTAATTAATGATAACTTATGATTAAAAATGAATACATATGATTAGTTAATTATAATTAACTAATGAATATAATATGATTAATGATTAAAGAATAAATAATTAAATAATAACTTAATAATGATTAACTAATGATTAAAGAATAATTGATTAGTTAAAAACTGTACTAAGAAAATTAGTTGATAAAATGAAAATTATGATTATATAAAATGAAATAGAGAATAAAATGTTTTAAAATTTTAGTATTTTAAAGATTATATTGTTTAGAAATAATAGTTATTAATATAAATTATTAATTATAGAATAATTAATAAATAACATAGGATTAAAACATGAATCCATATAATGATTAGCATATTTTAGGGTATAAAAAGGTGTCCTAAATTTTCATTCTAATAAATATTATATGGTAAACCATCATTGTTAATATTTGTTACACTATCATAACTTTGATGAAATAAACATTTTTGATGTAGAGAGTCATGTTTTCCTATGTGTACTTCTATGGGGTAGGTTATTAAAACTGAGCAAGGAGCTTCTTACAGTACACAACCAATAACGGTGGTTAGTACAGATGATTATGTAACCATAAGTGACCTTCAAGAGAGAATTCATGGTTCCTTAAATCTAGGACCTGATCAAGAGATCAAGTCTATGAGCTATAGACATTTTCAATTCCTGGTAACACTGTAGCATATATCTTTTCCATTGGTTACTGATGCACAGTGGGTCCAAGAAATTAATTTATTTTCTCAACGGTAAGATGGTACCATGGTAGAGTTATATATTGATGTTTCTGCTGTACAACAACAATGTCCAGTTGTACAAAGATGTAGACTTACAAGAGTGGTTGAAGACAATCTGCCCCATGAAATTGAGCCTATTCCAAATGATGAAGAAGAAGAAAACCTAGATGATCTCCCAGATATACATGTCAATCAGACTTCAGATGAGGAATTTCATAATGATGGATCATATGGTGACAATAGTGCTGATGAGGAGGGATCATGGGAAGTTAGGGAGGAGGTTTCAAGAAATGTATTAGTTGTACATCAACCTCGACCTACAATAAATCATCCAGCACTCCTTGCATCTTGGTTGGAAGCAATGACATGTGTGCCTGAATTCGACAATAATGTTCTCACACCAGCAACTGAGTTCCCCAGAGTTATACTAGATAGGTTTAGTGAGTTGGAAAAAACCTTATATGTTAGAATGGATTTTCCAAGTAAAGATGCATTAAAAATCACGCTAAAGAGATTTCACATTGAGAGGCATTGCGGCTATATAGTTCACGAATAATGACATAGTAAATATGTCATATGGTGTGAGAAGTATGGGGATGATTTTAGATTTCTCTTGAGGGTGATTCTTGACATTGCATTTGGAGGTTGGAGAATCTTGAGGATTGAGGCAGGTCATACTTGCATTCAGCCAAGCCTGACACAAGATCATACCTCATTCGATGCAGAATTTATGTCATCTATTATTACTGAGATGATTAGGACATGCCAAGATGTTCTGATAGCCCTTTTTCAAGAGAGGATACAACATACATTTGGTTATAAGATTTCCTATAATAAGGCATGTATGGAAAAATAGAAGGCAATTGTGAAGGTCTATGGTGATTGGGATGACTCATATCGGGTGTTGCCATAATTTCTAGCCAAACTGAGGCATCATAACCAATTTGTCTTCCATCTTGGTATAAATGAACATGTGTCTCATGATAACTGACTTGATCCATCTTGTGTTCAATTTCATCAGTTGTTCTAGGCATTCCTCCCTTGTATCTCCGCATTTCATTTCAGCAAACAGTTCATTCAGATTGATGGAATGTTTCTATACAAAAAATACAAGGGCGTATTGTTGATTACGGCAACCCAAGATGGAAACCATTCATCTCTTCCACTTTCCTTTTCCATTGTATAGAAATAAAACTATGAATCGTGGAGTTGGTTTCTGGCATGTATCATCAACCATTTCACCAATATTCGGGATGTTTGTTTGATATTTGATCACCATTGGGCAATTAATGAGGAAATCAATGTTGATTCTGATACATAGAGATACCCAAATGCACATCATTGGTTCTGCATTAGACACATTACTAGAAATGTGTATAAAAATTTTCACAATGAACTGATGAATAAGGTAATCACAAGGCTTGGTACGCATTGTATTTGTTATTTTTTACTATTTCAAAATAAAGATAAAATCAAATTATGTGAAATATCATATATTATGTGTAGAATATGAGTCGGATCAATAGAGGTTTGAAGAAATTTTTGAACAAATCCTCCAGGCTAATCAAGAATTTTATGATTATATGATGCAGATTCCAAAATAAAAATGGACATTGGCATATGATGGGGGGAAGAGGTACAGACACATGACCACAAACATTGTGGAGTGCATAAATAGTGTCTTAAAAGGGCTTCTCAAGATAACTATAATCATCCTAGTTCAGGAGATATTATATTGATGTGTGAAGTACTTTGTTGATAGACAAAAACTAGCATCGGATAGAATACAGCAGGGCTTAAGGTACAAAAGACACTTTCAACGAGAGATTGAAAAGAATATTGAAGAAGCTTCTGGTTATTATGTCTGTATTTTTTGATAAGAAGACTCTCGATTTGAAGTTCAAGAGCATTCATACCCCATCACAAATCGCATCAGTGAAAAAATGGTGGTATTACTGGAAATGAGCCAATGTCAATGTGGAAACTTTAAGGCCTTACGGTTTCCATGCACACACGCCATCGTAGCATGTGCCTCTGTGAACATATCATGGGAAGAATATATTGATCTAGTGTACCAGATGGACACCATTTCTAACTTTTATGTTGCACCATAGATGCCTATTGGGGAGTTTTGTTATTTCTCAGTGCCCGAAGGCTAGCCGATAGTGATACTTGACATGTAACACCCCAAGATTTCATATTATGTTATTTCTTCAAAGTAATTCAATAACTTTCACTACACGTAACACTGAGTTCTAGCACACCATGACTTACCAAACAAGCTGATCAAAATCGGTTATGAATAGTATTAACTGAATTTTAAACTTTATATAATCCTTATAATTTTAGAATCCATATTATGAGTTTCCTAGAAATAATACATTTTTTTAGATAAAAGAAGTATTTTTCAAAAAAAATGAAATTTTACCGCCTTTTAATGGCGTAGCCTTTTTAAATCCAGTATTTGAAACTTTTATATATTTAATTTGAAAAAATAAACTTCTTTAGAATCGGGACATAAGAATTTAGTTTCAATAAATTTTTGGTGTTAATCTGATAACTTTCATATTTAGGTGAATAGTGAAAAATACTATATTTTAACTGAAAACAACTTTTTAAATCAAAATAATTTATATTGTTAAATTATACATTTTAATGGTTTGGAAGTATAAATAGATTATATTTTTACCATTTAATACAATGATGGTCATTGTAAGTAATTTAACTTTGAAATTGGATATAAACAAGTGTCAAACTTTTGGTAGTTATTATTTCTTAAAAATACACCTTTTGGTTTTGACAGTGGGAATTAATTTTAAATTAATAAATGCAAATTCTATGTTTTTAATTTGGTAAAATAGACTTCATTATTGAATTCATAATATCAGAATTATCTTAGGTGAAATTTTGGTATTTTTCTCAAAACTTCCAATTTTTGATGAATAGTGAAAAACATTAAGTTATTGGTTAAAACAGAATTTTTATTTAAATAATTATTTATTTTATTTAAATTTATTTTAGGTAAAAATAGATACATAATCCATATATAAGTTCAATGTAATTCATTGGAGTCAGTTTATAATAATTTTAGACATATAAAAAATTTATTGAACTTTTCACCGTCTTTTACCCATCTCCTAGGAGAATTTGAAAATTCACATAAAACTTAATTTTACAACTTCTATGAGTGGAATTTCAAAAATCCGAGAGAAACAGTTAATATTAAGGAGTAAAATCTAGTTCAATAAGATAAAAATAATTTTTGGTGAATATTAACTTTTTACTTTTATTTACCACGGTAAAAAGTAAATAGAGTAATTAAGGGTAAAAATGAAATTATTATTACCCTAACACATGTCCTAATTCTATTGGATAAGTATAATTCGACCAAAAAAACCTTAGAAATAAAATATGAACCTCTTTGGTCCACTAGGATTAGATTAGGACATTTATTATTGTTTAATTCAAAGAAGAGTTAAAAGAGTTAAAATAAAATTTTAATGACTAAAAAATTTTTAATATAGGGTTATAAATAATATAAATTTGATTATAAATATTAATTAGAAACCTAAAAATATTTCCTACATAATGGTATTTTATTTATAATTTTTAGACATTAAATAATTTAATTTATTTAAGACACAATGTTGATGCAGTAATTACCTAATTAATGAAATATTAAAATAATTGATATTATAAATATCCAAATAAATGTAATTTGATACTTTTTATGAATTACAATAATTTTATAGGTTAATATGACATATTATTATTGGTTATATTAATTTTATTTTAAGTAATAATTCTGTTATAAATTTATCAAAAACAAAATACCCAATAGTGTCAAAATTGACTTAAAAGAGTTTTTAAAACAAATATTATATTATTAATTGATATTATATTACTAAAACTCTAAGGTTCGTCCAAAGGACTTATATAATGATATTTTTATTATTAATGGACCAATTGGGGGTCTCTTGGAAGTATATAGTAAGTTTATTAACTATATAATATAAAAATACAAAGAGACATGGTAAATGTCAAACTATTTAACTAAGAGTTAAATCTAAAAGATAAGGTTACTATAGTGACCCAAACCTGTCTAAAATCTATTAGTTGAGTGGTTTTAGACCCATATCCACCTTATAATTTTAATAATCCACTTTGGAGCCATTAGAAACTGAATATTAATTTATTATAAATTAATACTTTAAGTTTTTTCTAAAGAGCCCCTCCTCTCCCTTATAAAAAGACACCACTTCTAACCAATTCCTCACACCTCTCAAGCCTTTTGGATCATCCAAACTCTGCCCAATTAATCTCCCTACATCCCTCTCCTCCTCTTATAAGCCTTACCTTAGGCAGAAGGCACTTCAAGAGTCCTTTTTGGTTCAAACCAAAGGGAGTTACCCAAATTAAAGGTAATGATTTCTCTTAGCTTCTTTTCTTTTATTTTACTTATCCAACCCCTAAACTCTTCTTCTTATTTTATTTTATAACAAAACCAGTATCCTAAATATACTAGGATATTTTTATGAGAATTATTCTAAATAAACTTACACACACCTCCATCTAATGGGTGAAGAACATAATGTTTCTGTGGATGGCAACCAAACGCCTCACGAAATGATGATTGTTCAATTATCTCCTACCACCTATCATGGTGGCCATTATGATGGAAATATAATTAAATATGATATTAATGATATTTATTTTATGTATAATCTTCTTTAATTCCATTTTATAGCATACCATTATTCGTTTCATGTTGTATATATATACGATAATTACATTTGAGGAAGTGCGGACTACCGCCCCCTCAAAGTGATATGACTCGTTCATGGCATACATGAAACGTATAAAGGATGGTGTTAATGAACTTAAGTAACACATATAAGATATTATATTATAATGTAATAATAATATACCTATGTATCATTTGGTTTTGATTCCTTTTAGAATGAAAATTGAAATGGAAGTAGCGTTCGTGCGTACGTACGGATTACCGTCTCCACGAACGCGATGAGATTCATTTCTCCATCATATCCATTCAAGAATAATTCTCATTTGATGATTAAAATTATTGTTTAAGGACTTGATATAATTCTGGATATGAATAATATACAACCTATCCATAACAAACACGGCTTATATAATAAAACATATAAAAGAAAACGAGTAAGTTAACACCCGAAACAACGATAATACTAAGATATTATTAACAAAGAAATGTTAAAAGATCATATATGATATCATATTAATTTAAATGATTCCTGTATAATTTAATAACAATTATTTCACCATTATACAGGAGGTTAAACTACCCTCAACCAAGGAAAAGTACAAGGTAAGGGTTTATTTCACAATCTCTTCATTATCCGAGGTTGTTTATACGTAATTATCTACTGAGACCTCTTTATCATCCACATCCATGTTTCCTAAAAATTTATTTCAAAACATTATTACTATTTTACAGAATATTGGTTAAATTCATTTATACCCTTTTTTAACTTTTTATAAGAAGTTTATAAAGGAATCTTTCCGTCGTTTTCCAAACAAGGTCCTTTTTAACCTTTTCGACAGAATTAAGGTAAGAATGTATTGTTTTTTTTAACTTATACGGCGGGTGCGGCTATTTTCCACCATTATAAAATCATCGAAGCTTCCCTTACAAGCTTATAAGAATATTTTTAAAGTAAATTTTTTCTTTTATAATTATGTGACTTTTAAATGATTTCAAAATAAGAGATATTTCTCTCAAATAGTTTTTATTTCATCTATGTCAACATCCTTTGAGGGATTTTAAGTTTATTTGAAGTTGATTTATTATGATACAAAACTTCCATATTTTATTTAAGGTTTTGTGATATGTTTGAATGTGGATGTGTTATTTTTATACCATTCATGGTTTATGGAGAAAGTATTGACATTTCGTATGCTAGTTTTAATACGAATGTTTATGTTATGTTTAAACATGTTCATATGAGGAATGAATTGGACTTAGTAAGTGATGGGTGGAGCCCACTATAGCTCCTCGATGCATTGGTAGGTATCATGAGACAAACTAGTGTCTTGGCATGAGGCCTTGACAAAATCTTATTTGTAGTCTTGGCACGAGGCCTTGGCTACATGGTTATGATAGTCTGGCATTATGCATTCCATCATTATGAAAGTGGTTATTTATATTTCATGTGATTATTCGACTAGTAGAGTATCCATGTGAATAAGTAAATAGAATTATTTAATTTTATTTTTGTCATATTATGCTGAAGTTCAAGTTTAAAAGGCTTTTGTTTTAGTTATACATTTTCTTAAATGTGTATGCTTATTTATGAAAGTTTCCGCTATATTGTTATCCTTACTGGGCAATTGAGATCACCCCTTTCTATGTTTTATTTTTCCCAGAATGTGAAGAAGTATTTTATGAATGACCTTCAGGGATAGTATAAGGGGATATGAGTGTGGAGACAAGATGTTGTTGTATTTTTCACTTTATGATGTAATGTAAGACTTATGAATGTATCTAGTGTTTTCAAGGCTACTAAACTAATCGATCTTTCGAGACTTGATCTTTTTTTATCATGCCAATGTTATATAATAATGCACCAACTCTGGGTAACTGGGGTCGGGGCGTTACAGTTTGTATCATAGGAAGTTTAACACAAACCTTGGAATCTAGATTTAGATAAACTCTGATTAGAGCACATAGACCTAAGATGGACTTTGAGGATTAGTATAGAAGAACTTCCTAGAATTTTGGTATTGTAGATATTTTGTGAGTTTTCCAAGAAATACATCCCTATCTGGATACGAGTAGGTAGAGGCGGCTCTGGCACAGATGGACCTAGGGGTAAAACCCGAAAACACCGCTTTGAGCTAGACTCGAACGGGAACTGGTGCATGAAAACGGACCTTTATGCACTCTTGGTTACAACACTCCCGGGGGATATGCTTAGGATAATTCTCATTTTCTTTACAAATCATTATGAAGGGTTTATGAGTATATAATTCCTCAATGAAAAAATCCTTATGATTATGGATTATATCCATAAACCATTCAATTTACGTTAGGTATTTTACAAGGTTGCAATTATTCATTGCAATTCATAAACTGACCTAGTTTATGCTATTGTATAGAAATGGCACCTAGTAGAAATAATGTGAACTCCAGCAATACGTATGATCCAAAGAGTAAGAATGATTATATCTTTCACAATATTAAGCCAACATTTAGAAGGGAAATAGTCTCCCAAGTATTCTCAACATATGAAGAAATAGTATCATGTGTTAATAAAATAAGTAAAGAATTCTCTGAGTCCTATGGATTTGAAGGAAAGCAAGAGAAGAAAAGTATGGAAGAGAGAAAGATAGATAAAGGGAAGAGGGAAAAGAAGAATTCTCCCATATGTGATAACTGTGGGAAGAAACACCCTGGAACTTGCCTGAAGGGAATGGGAGTTTGTTATAAGTGTGGAGAAAAAGGACACCATGTACGTGACTGCAAGGGTAAGAAAAAGGTTTCAAATGTACAATGCTTCATCTGCAAGGAGTTGGGACACTATGAAAATCAATGTACCATTCATAAGAGTATACCACAAATGATGTTATTGGATAATAATCAAGTTATGATACTACCACAGATGAGGAGGAATGATTAGAGTTCTTATGTTGTTATTAGGGAATTATGTCATTTAAGTGTTGTATTAACAATGTACTGGTTATAATAATTATGGAGTATATAAGGATTGTACTACAGTACTATTTCATTAAGGACTTGAGATTGTGTAGAACCAAGAAAAGTGACTCAATAGCAGGTTAAATTTTTGGAAAATATATGGTTGAGAGAAAGATAAACCATAATATGGTTCTGATATCGAGGTAGTGATTTTGGAATAATACATGATTGATTTGGATAAATTATATTGGATATTCTTGATTACCTTAAAACTGATTAATGATTTGTATATTCCATCATTGTTGGAGTTGAAAACATTTTTGGATAGAAGGAATATATCAAGTATTCTATAAGGAATAAGGGATCATGAATGTAATCAATAAGGTTTTATGGTAATTCAGGATGTTACAGTGTTTTAAAAGAATACATGATGAAGGTGTTCACATATTATTACGTGGAAAAAAGGATCTTCATTGTGTTTACCTTCCTTATAAATTTTTGACTATGAGATTGGAAAGAATTATTTTGGATAATTATAGTTTGAGATTATTTTTGGATTGCCATAAAAGGACAACCCGGAGGTCGGGCGACAACTCGTCGCGTCCGGCAAGGCCGCGAGACTTGAACCTGCAACCAAAGGGCGACAAGGGTGTATCACCTACCACTGGCCCACATGATTTCCTAGATTGAATAACGTGGTCTTTTTAAAAAAAATCTGGTAGATGAATTATAAATTCATTTTTTTAACCCTATACGAATAGGATAAATAGAATGTTATTTTTAAGTTCTATTATCTTTTAGAGTGAAAGATGAGTTTGTGGTAGAAATTAGTTAAAGGATGGGACTATACTTGTCAAGTATATATTTTTCTTCTTCTCTTATTCTATGAAGAAATTAATTCTTATACTTTAGTGAATGGATCTTAAAACAAAAAAATGTGTTATCCTAATACCATATGTTTTGTTGAACTGATAGTATTTTAAATCATCATAGATTGATGAATTTAAGGTTCTCAATTTTACACTTGTTTATGATTGATGACCTCAATCACTACCTATAAATATTTACGTTTTTCCTCCAATTATATGTCTCTAATTTCCACCAATGTTCTCCTAATCGAGATCATAATTTGGTGGTGACCCTTTCATTTCCCTTTTCCTCTTATTAAGACTAAAATTTATTAACCTAATTTCCGATGTGGGTTTTCCCAAAGGTATTTTCTATTTTCAACCTTTTATTTTCGAAAAATAATTTCAAATTGTGAGGACGCAATTTATTGAAGTATGGAAGAATGTAACACCCCAATATTTCATAGTACATTATTTTTTCAAAGTAATTCAATAACTTTCACTACACGCAACACCGATTTCTAGCGCATCATGACTTACCAAACAAGATGTTCAAAAGCGGTTATGAATAGTATTAACTGAATTTTGAACTTTATATAATCTTTATAATTTTAGAATCCATATTATGAGTTTCTTAGACATAATACATTTTTTTTAGATAAAAGAAGTATTTTTCAAAAAATGCAATTTTACCGCCTTTTAATGGCGAAGCCTTTTTAAATCCAATATTTGAAACTTTTATATATTCAATTTGACAAAATAAACTTATTATTTAGAATCGGGGCATAATAATTTAGTTTCAATAAAGTTTTGGTGTTTTTCTGATAACTTTCATATTTGAGTGAATAGTGAAAAATACTATATTTTAACTGAAAACAAATTTTAAAATCAAAATAATTTATATTGTTAAATTATAAATTTTAATGGTTTGGAAGTATAAATAGATTATATTTTTACCATTTAATCTAATGATGGTCATTTTAAGTAATTTCACTTTGAAATTGGACATAAACAAGTGTCAAACTTTTGGTAGTTATTATTTTTTAAAAATACGCCTTTTGGTTTTGACAACGGGAATTAATTTTAAATTAATAAATGAAACTTCTATGTTTTTAATTTGGTAAAATATACTTCATTATTGAATTCAGAATATCAAAATTAGGTTAGGAAAAATTTTGGTATTTTTCTCAAAACTTTCAATTTTTGATGAATAATGAAAAACACTGAGTTATTGGTTAAAACTAACTTTTTATTTAAATAATTATTTATTTTATTTAAATTTATTTTAGGTCAAAATAGATAAGTAATACCTATATAAGTTCAATTTAATTCATTGGAGTCAGTTTATAATAATTTTAGACATATAAAAATTTTATTGAACATTTCACCGTCTTTTACCCATCTCCTAGGAGAATTTGCAAATTCACATAAAACTTAATTTTACCACTTCTGTTAGTGGAATTTCGAAAATCTGAGAGACATGGTTAATATTAAGGAGTAAAATTTGGTTCAATAAGATAAAAATAATTTTTGGTGAATAGTAACTTTTTACTTTTATTTACCACAGTAAAAAGTAAATATAGTAATTAAGGGTAAAAATGAAATTATTATTACCCTAACACATATCATAATTCTATTGGCTAAGTATAATTCGACCAAAAACAACCTTAGGAATAAAATATGAACCTATTTGGTTCACTTGGATTAGATTAGGACATTTATTATTATTTAATTCAAATAAGAGTTAAAAGAGTTAAAATAAAAGTTTAATAACTAAAAAAATTTAATATAGGGTTATACATAATATAAATTCAATTATAAATATTAATTAGAAAGATAAAAATATTTCCTACATAATGGTATTTTATTTATAATTTTTAGACATTAAATATTTTAATTTATTTAAGACACAATGTGGTTCAATAATTACCTAATTAATGAAATATTAAAATAATTGATATTATAAATATCAAAATAAATGTAATTTGAGACTTTTTATGAATTAAAATAATTTTTTATGTTAATATTACATATTATTATTGGTTATATTAATTTTATTCCAAGTAATAATGCTTTTATGAATTTATCAAAAACAAAATATCCAATAGTGTCAAAATTGACATAAAAGAGTTTTTAAAACAAATATTTTATTATTAATTGATATTATATTCCTAAAAATCTAAGTTTCGGCAAAAGGACTTATATAATGATAGTTTTATCATTAATGGACCACTTGGGGGTTTCTTGGAAGTATATAGTAATTTTATTAACTATATAATATAAAAATATAAAGAGATATGGTAAAGGTCAAACTATTTAACTAAGAGTTAAATCTAAAATATAAGGTTACTATAGTGACCCAAACCTATCTAAAATATATAGATTTAGTGGTTTTCAACCCATAACCACCTTAGACTTTTATTAATCCACTTTGGAGCCATTAGAAACAGAATATTAATTTATTATAAATTAATACTTTAAGTTTTTTCTAAAGAGCCCCTCCTCCCCCTTATAAAAGGACACCACTTCTAACCAATTCATCACACCTCCCAAGACTTTTGGCTCGTCCAAAATCTACCCAATTAATCTCCCTACATCCATATCCCCCTTTTATAAGCCTTACCTTAGGAATAAGGCACTTCAAGAGTCCTTTTTGGTTCTAACCAAAGGGAGTTACTCTAATTAAACGTAACGATTTCTCTTAGCTTCTTTTCTTTTATTTTACTTCTCCAATCCCTAAACTCTTCTTATTATTTTATTTTGTAACAAAACCATTATCCTAAATATACTAGGATATTTTTATGAGAATTATTCTAACTAAACTTACACAAACATCCATCTAATGGGTGAATAACATAATGTTTCTGTGGATGGCAACCAAACGCCTCACGAAACGATGATTGTTCAATTATCTCATACCACCTCTCATGGTGGCCATTATGATGGAACTATAATTAAATATGATATTAATGATATTTATTTTATTTATAATCTTCTGTAATTCCATTTTATAGCATACCATTATTTGTTTCATGTTGTATATATATACGATAATTTCATTTGAGGAAGTGCGGACTACCGCCCCCTCAAAAGGATATGACTCGTTCATAGCATACATGAAACGTATAAAGGATGGTGTTAATGAACTTAAGTAACACATATAAGATATTATATTATACTGGAATAATAATATACCTATGTATCATTTTTTTTATTCCTTTTAGAATGAAAATTTAAATGGAAGTAGTGTTCGTGCGTACGTACAGATTACCATCTCCACGAACGCGATGAGATTCATTTCCCCATCATATCCATTAAAGAATAATTCTCGTTTGATGATTAAAAGTAATTTTTAAGGAATTTATATCATTATGGATATTAATAAGATACAACCTATCCATAACAAACATGTCTTATGTAACAAAACATATAAAAGAAAACGAGTAAGTTAACACCTGAAACAACGATAATACTAAGATATTATTAACAAAGTGATATTAAAAGATCATATATGATATCATATTAATTTAAAATGATTCTTTTATAATTTAATAACAATTATTTCACCATTATAAAGGAGTTTAACCTACCCTCGGCCAAGGAAAAGTACAATGTAAGGGTTTATTTCACAATCTCTTCATTATCCAAGGTTGTTTATACGTAATTATCTACTGGGACCTCTTTGTCATCCACATCCATGTTTCTTAAAAATGTATTTAAAAACATTATTACTATTTTACAAAATATGGTTTAAAGTCATTTATACCCTTGTTTTACTTTTTATAAGAAGTTTATAAAGGAATCTTTCCGTCGTTTTCCAAACAAGGTCCTTTTTAACCTTTTCGACAGAATTAAGGTAAGAATGTCTTTTTTTTAACTTATAAGGTGTGTGTGGCTATTTTCCGCCATTATAAAATTGTCAAAGCTTCCCTTAAAATATTATAAGAATATTGTTAAAGTAAATTTTTTCTTTTATAATTATGTTACTTTTAAATGATTTCAAAAAAAGAGATATTTCTCTCAAATAGTTTTGATTTCATCTATGTCAACATCCTCTGATGGATTTTAAGTTTATTTGAAGTTGATTTATTATGATACAAAACTTCCATATTGTATTGATGGTTTTGTGATATGTTTGACTGTGGATGTGTTATTTTTATACCATTCATGGTTTATGGAGAAAGTATTGACATTTCGTATGCTAGTTTTAATATGAATGTTTATATTATGTTTAAACCTGTTCATATGAGGAATGCATTGGACTTAGTAAGTGACAGGTGGAGCCCACTATAGCTCCTAGATGCATCAGTAGGTATCATGAGACAAACTAGTGTCTTGGCACGAGGCCTTGACAAAATCTTATTTGTAGTCTTGTCACGAGACCTTGGCTACGTGGTTATGATAGTCTGGCATCATGCATTCCATCATTATGAAGGTGATTATTGATATTGCGTGTGATTATTCGACTAGTAGAGTATCCATGTGAATAATTAAATGGAATTATTTCATTTTATTTTTTCCATATTATGCTGAAGTTCAAGTTTAAAAGGCTTTTGTTTTAGTTATACATTTTCTTAAATGTTTATGCTTATTTATGAAATTTTCTGCTATATTGTTATCCTTACTGGGTATTTGAGCTCACCCCTTTCTATGTTTTATTTTTTCCATGATGTGAAGAAGTATTTTATGAATGACCTGCAGGGATATTATAAGGGGATATGTGTGTGGAGACAAGATGTTGTTGTAGTTTTCACTTTATGATGTAATGTAAGACTTATGAATGTATCTATTGTTTTCAAGGCTACTAAACTAATCGATCTTTCGAGACTTGATCTTTTGTGATCATGCCAATGTTATGTAATAATGCACTGACTCTGGGTAACTGGGGTCGAGTCGTTACATGACATCAATCGATTGCGTCTTCATGGGAGATCGAAGGCCAGTAAGGTGTGTAATGAGATGGACTAGCCTCAAGAACAAGGGAATATTTTGAGATGCACCATATGTCATAAAGAAGTTCATAACCTAAAATGATTCCCTAATGTTGTTGGGTTGAGTTCACACTCTCAGTCACAATGATTTATTGTCTTCATTGTAACATTCTCATATTGTAAATTATATGTTGTTTTATCGTTTTTTTTTCTTAGTTTTCTAAACCCCAAAACCCAAAAGCAGAACACTTAACACAAAAAATGATCATAGTGGGAGAGAACATAATCATGTAAAATAATTCATTGGATGTCTAAATCATGAAACCTTCTTTAATGAAACCTTGTGTTTATCCTAGGTCATTCATAATTGTTATCAAAACAAGATGACTTTATCCTATACTTGGAATTATTCCCAAGGTTGTCATAGATGTTATCACATCCTAGTATCCTATGGTTAACTAAATCTTGATCATATAAAAACTATAGTAACAATTAATTTTCATACAAAGATATAAATTCTAAGTAGAATTATGTTCATTAAATAATAAAATGATTTATTCCATAATCATACCAGTTTAGTGACTTTAGAAACATATACACATAAACAACTAGTTTATAAAGGATCTACATAGTCTCAAAAAAAATCTTCATATCTACCGCCCTTCTTAGACATATTAGAATTCATAACATGGGGAAAGAAAATATAATAAATGGTTAAATTAGATGCTCAATAAGGGTAAACAAGGGATATATCATTTTTCAATTTTCTCAAAAATTAGACACATATTTAGGGTCATTTTCCCCAAATAATGTGTTTTAAAAAAGTTTAAAAATTTTACTAAATCACATTTCTTGTCCATTGGTTCCATTCAAAATATTATCTAAAATCCATTAAGAAATGGTATTACAATACAAACCTTATACAGTACATTATTCTTACAAATATAATTTCATTAATAAAATTCTTTCACAACATATTTATTGGATTAAAATACATAAGAATATCAAGCATTCCACTTCAGAAGTATCAATAACATATTCTTACATTAGTTTCTTGGATTATTCTAAGATATATTCCCTTAAATCATAGATTAATGTTTTTACTTTCACAATTATCATATGTGGGGAAATTCTTAAATGTTGTTTTTACCATTATATATTTTTTCTCTTCTTTCCTCTTGTTATATTTATTTTATTCAAAACCAAAAGACTTGGAGAATCATATTTCTTTTGTTAAAAATAACTACATAAAACAATGTGAATAAATATGGAATGCCTTGCATTCTACAAGTCATAACATTATGCTGACCATAACGTTATATTTACATTTTACACTTATGACTCATTTCATTTGTTTATATTTAGATGGATGATACCATACTACTCACTCAGTAGCATACCCATATTTCTCATGTCGTGTTAGAGGGTGGTGCAGATCGATCAATCAGGGTGCATCGAGCGCACCATTTTCATCAATGGGAGCCTCCACATGCCATTAGACCATACTTGTGCCATATTGGCTTTTATGGCCTTGTCATATTAGATTTCAAATTTGTAGACCATCACCTACTTGCCGCCCTTGTTGAGAGGTGGATACCAGAGACACACACATTCCACCTACCTAAGGGAGAGATGACCATCACCCTCCAGGATGTGGAATTGCTTATCAATCTTCCTATCCAAGGGAGAACTGTTATTGTACTCACTCTTGCATTTTTTCTAGACCTTACTCAACCCTTCTTAAGCGTTGACATTTTTTCTGACTGTAGGGATACAGATGGAGTGTCCATATCTATGCCTTGGTTGGAGGCACAGATCACACATTTACTTGATGATGCTGACAAGCAGACTATCATGTGTTATACCCATGCATATATATTATGGATCATTGGCGAGACCATGTGTGTTGATCACTCGAGGATGAACGTGAACATAATGTATTTACCTCTACTAGAGGACTTTGATTGGGCCATGACATACAGCTAGGGATCATCCTGCTTGGCATACACATACATAGCATTATTAAGGTTATCCCATAGGTACCGCACATGTCTTGGGGGATGCGTCATCCTTATTCAGATGTGGGCACGGTAGCACATCCCCACATTCCACCCTAATCTTGCTGGTTTTCCGATCGAGATGGAGGTGTTGCATGATGCTCTACATGGATGCTGGTATAATCAGTCATTTCTATTGGTTTATGATGCTACTAGGAGTTATTAAATTTAATTTATCATTATTTTTCACTATCGATGATGTATTTTATATGTGGTGTCAGCAACACAATTTTGACTTTGTTCCGAGACACCATTTGGGCATATATCGGCTCAAGTTGGACTGTCTCTTACCTGATTACGTATGTATATACAATCTATCATTGTCTAAAAAATTTAATAATAGCATCAATTTTGGTTTTTAGTTAGGATATTTTTTGACAAAGTCACATGTCATTTCAGATTTCATGGCTTCCATACTGGAGTATTATGAACCAATGGCTGGCATAATCCATTGTTGGGCTTGAGGATGCTATGGTTGTAGTGCCCCTCATTCACTTTCATATTATTGAGTGGCAGCAGCCTGACAGAGTCATGTGCTAGTTTTTTTTGTGCTCGTTTGATTCCATTATTGTCGAGACAGATAGAGGAGCTTCATGGGATGAAGCTGATAGGGAGGCAGGATGAGGATTGGCCTAGAGTACATACTCTCTTTATCGACTGCTGGGACAGACATACATATTTTTGTATTCAGGGTGTACCTATGAATTGATTCTTTCTTTTTAAGAAGGTTGAGTATGATCCATGGTATAGACTGAAGTTTATACTGTATCTTACCCAACACAGTAGAGAGATTCAGAGGATGGTAAGTCAATAAATTTCAATTAGTTTGTTTATTGGACTATTTTTTAATTCAGTTTGAATCTCTTTATAGGGTAGTCATATAGAACAGCGTGTTTTCATGAGTGATGAAGAGGAGGAGGGGGTCTTTAGGTGGGCGGTCATCCATGTTGCAGCGCTAGAGGTGAGGGCCTCTTTTGATGTTCTTTCTGAGAGCATTGTCGAGCATCTGGACCGGAGAGAGGAAGTTCCTTCCCTAGAGGAATATCCTGCAGCTACTGCTGGTGATGAGGAGCCACGACCACATCAATGCAGATAGTGTCGTGTTGTACATGAGGCATCACTTGTTCCATAGGCAGATTCCAGTCCTCTAGTAGTCCAGGATCAGCTGATTCAGGATGTGCCTCAGGTGGCATGGGATTTGTCTTTCTTGGCAGGATATCTGCAGTTCTCTCCATCTTGGGGTCCAGATCCATCACAGACTTGGGGTCCAGATCCATAACATCCTTGGGGTATAGATCCATTGCAGCCTTGGGGTGCATATCCATCATAGTCTTGGGGTATAGCTCCATCGCAGGCTTGGTTCCCCACTGCGATGATGGCAGGTCCTTCTACCACCCTTGTGGGAGAAGGATCCGGAGGGTAGTAAGAGATTCAGTTGACAGCTCCTCCCAATAAAACACGGATAGAGGATGCGATAGTCGATGTTCTAGTTACCAAGGATCAACCCCCTCTAGGTCATCAGACTTCACTATGCACTTGACGTGGATGTCCTATTCGCAGACCACCATGTGGGATAAAATCTCTTCACCGTAGACATAGACATTGATTGTACATGTTCATTTATATATTTTTTTTCTACTGAAATGAAAATAATATTATTACTATTATCCCTTATTATATGTTTATCCAGTATTTTAGTTTTCATTTATATTTTAGGCACAGTTTATATTTGACAGCTTTCAAAGTCGACTACTTGAAACATAGGAATAATTGCTAAATTTTAAGTAAATAACTTTAAAAGATTATAAAATATATAGTATAAAAACAATGTAAACAAAATTTAAAATATAGCCTAAATGTCTAAAAAAATTTAAAATAAAGAGTATCATAAATAAAATAAATAAATGATAATGAAAGGAATGTAAGAAAGGTAACTGAGAAGTGATAGTGAAAAGAATGAATGTCGAGGAGGATCCTAAGTCACCTACTTGACTTTGAAAGACTATAAAATATAAACTATAACACCCATAAAAATAACAATTAAAAATTCAAATACTTATTATATTTTTAATCAATTTTTTAAATTTCATTCATATCGGTATTATAGTTTATATTATATAGGCTAGAAAAGTCACGTACTTGAAACATTTTTAAGTTTTAAGTAGGTGGATTAGAAAAATTATAAATTATTTTTCATCAAAAATTTTATAAGAATTTTTTTTTATTTTCAACTACTTATTATATTTTTAATCAATGTTTAAAATTTCATTCATATTGGTCTTATAGTTTATATTATATAGGCTAGAAAATTCACATACTTGAAACATTTTTAAGTTTTAAGTAGGTGGATTAGAAAGCTTATAAATTATTTTTCATCAACATTTTTTAAGAAATTATTTTTATTTTCGACTACTTTTTATATTTTTAATCAATATTTAAAATTTAATTCAAATTAGTCTTATAGTTTATATTATATAGGCTAGTAAAGGCATGTAATTGAAACATTTTTAATTTTCAAGTAGGTGGATTAGAAATCTTATAAATTACTTTTCATCAACATTTTTTAAGAAATTATTTTTATTTTAAACTACTTATTATATGTTTAATAAATTTTTAAAATTTCATTCATATCAGTTTTATAGTTTATATTATATAGGTTAGTAAAGTCACGTACTTGAAACATTTTTAAGTTTCAAGTAGGTTAATTAGAAAGACTATAAATTATTTTTCATCAACTTTTTTTAATAAATTATTTTTATTTTTGACTACTAGTTATATGTTTAATAAATTTTTAAAATTTAATCCATATCAGTATTATAGTTTATATTTTATAGTCTAGAAAAGGTACGTACTTTAAGCATTTTTAAGTTTCAAGTAGGTGGATTAGAAAGATTATAAATTATTTTTCATCAACATTTTTTAATAAATTATTTTTATTTTCAACTAATTATTATATTCTTAACCAGTGTTTAAAATTTCATTCATATCGTTCTTATATTTTATATTATATAGGCTAGAAAATTCACGGACTTTAAACATTTTTAAGTTTCAAGTAGGTGGATTAGAAAGCTTATAAATTATTTTTCATCAACATTTTTTAAGAAATTATTTTTATTTTCAACTACTAGTTATATATTTAATCAATTTTTAAATTTTCATTAATATAGGTATTATATTTTATATTTTATAGTCTAGAAAAGGCATGTACTTGAAACATTTTTAAGTTTCAAGTAGGTGGATTGGAAATCTTATAAATTATTTTTACATCAATATTCTTTAATAAAATTATTTTTATTTTTGAATACTTTTTATATATTTAATCAATTTTTAAAATGTCATTCATGTGGGTCTTATAGTTTATATTTTATAGTTTATCGAAATCACATACTTGAATAAAAGATAAATTATGTTGAAACATTTTTTTTATTTATATATATATATATAACTATAAAAAATAATAATAAAACATTAAAATTTTAAATATATAAAAAATAATTAAAATAGAAAAAAATTATTGTTTTAGGGAAAAATCGGCATCACTGATGCTGCCTTTGCATATAAAACTAAAGGTGGCATCAGCAATGCCGCCTTTAAGGCATATTTTTTAAAAAAAATAAACCTATGTTGTTTTAAAAAAAATTAGAAAGTGTATAAAAAAACTCCGTCGATACATATTATTCGATGAAGCACCAGTTGAGGATTCCATAAAAAAGCCTATTCAAGTCCTATTTGACCACAATATTGTGAAATAACTCTTTTTATGATGATTTTGTGTGGTGTGAATCATCACATTTAAAGAACTGGAATTGGTGAAGGAGATACATGGTGTTGGAAATATGAGGAACCCCAAAGCAGTCCCCACCCAATTATCCTTCCAATAGTTTATCCTACCACATCCTATAATCCACCTTGAGTGTTTATGGAGACAAGACATGTGTCACCAGATCAAGTCCTAGATTCTAGAGAACTTATTCCCAGAGCAGTCTCTCATTTTATTTTACATTGGTAAAGATAATCTTTGAATAATGGGAATATTCCTTTCCCATAGTTGACTAGACCATTGATCATAGATGACCTTTCATTTTATCATTATCTATATGTTATCATGGAATCCATATGGGTAAGTTTATACTCATCCCTACACTAGATTTTTTCCCATATGTATAATTTCTATGTGAACATTGGATGAACTAGAAATGTTGATGGAATCCATGGTTCTAGTGGAGTTGATTCATAGTATTAAATGATGGTTCATGATGGGAGATGGTTGTTGGTGGGGTTCATTTCAAGAGATTTTATATTGAATAGGTTTCTACCAATTCCTATGGTTATTTTTAATCTATGATTCTATTGTCCTTTGATGTTTTTTCTCTGTGCCTTTTTAAATCTCATTTGACATCTCATGTATGCATTATGTATAATTCGTTATTTATAAATGTATTTTTTATACGTATTATTGGATTTTATTATGTATTGGGTATGCATTATTTTTACATGGTGAAATATACAAGAGCCTCATATTTATTTTATTGTCTTATTAGTGATAGTTCCCAACCTCAGGTTGATTGGGGATGGAATGGGGTGGCATATACAGCCTATTACCAACCCTTGTGCTATTTTAGAGGGTTGGTACATATCAAAAATAAATACTTTTTATGATATTTGTAGATCTATAGTGGAAGATGATGCATTAATAGAAACTCATAGTGTGTAAATAATGATCAATGGGATGATTACACAAATGTTTTATAGAATTTCATGGGTACTATTATCAAAAATATCATTACAATATTAGATCACATGACACATGTTATAGATAATAACTATAACTATATGAAACTAACTATTTCACCTTAGCACTGACCATTAATGATTGAATGATTCATGTGGAAATGATCTCTATTATTTTTACATGCTCACAAATACACTTATGGATTAATGGTGGATATCCTCATTGAGGAAGATATTTTTATATTTTAGAATACACTAAGAAGTAAAAGGTTACACTATAATTTTATCACTTATAGGGTGAATATTTCCATTGATATATAATAATAAATAATAATAAAAATAAAATGTGATTAAATCCATGTTATGTGGTAATTTTAAGAATATATTCCTTGAGAAATATTTTCTTTTCATAATGTGGATTAAGATGGAGAAATATTTCATAGAGTTTAATTTAATGAACAATTAATTGATGACATCATATTAACCCAAATTTTTGGATTTAATGAATTTCTTAAGGTCTGTAATTAGTTAATAGAGAATGATCGATATATTTTAAAATCAATTACAAAAAATATTTTCTACGGAAAAAAGGACTTCTTGGAGTTTGATAGAAGTATACAAATATTCTATTTTATTGGGAAGGTGGAGATATAGTTCTCCAGTACCTTGTGGTTTTATGTATTCTTTGATTAAAATAAAAAATTAGATTAAATTATTTGAATCACTTATTATAAAGAGTAATAATAGAATAATTTTCTACATCCCACTTTTCATATATATAGAAATAATAACTTGATAAATTTTTTCCATAGAACACGGAGATTCTTTAAGTGTGGTAACCCTTGAAATATTTCTTCAATGTGTGATTAATAATAACCTATTTATAATGATGTGGTCTAAAAAGAATAAAAAATTCTTTTTTCAAAAATTATTCACCCATGGTTTCATGATTCAATTTTAAATAAGTTATATATTATATTAATAATTTCTAAAATAATGGGATCTAGTATGGAAATAAACATCCACAAACACTGATGTATTGAGGTTAAGATCATGCATATTCTTTTATGATTGAAATTTTTTGTTATCTAATGATATTTTAATAGTTATTGTATCCATATTTTAAATAATTTAATATGAATTAAATGATTCATGATTAACACATTCTAATAAATAATTTTTTTGTACACTTTTTTAACATGAATTTGAATGTTACATGAGATTATCAAAAACTAGTTCCATGTTTTTAATGATTTATTTCATAATTATTCTTGAAGACGAATTGGAAAAAAATTATGTTTTTTAAGGATTGAAGAAAAATACACACCATAATGGACACCAATTACATTTATATAATTATTTTGATTGGGAGTTGAAATTCCATGTACAAAATTATGATATAATGGAAATGAATCATGTTATAAACCTCCCATATGATTAAAATTTAATATACAAGGAAAAAATTTATATATTAATGGATAGTGAAACTGATGAAGTTATGTATAGATCTTCAATGGAAATATCATGATGTAATGAACTTACTATTATTGTTTAATTATTTTAAAGTTAATAAAATAATTAAATCATAGTTCCAACTAATTAGAGGAATATATATTCTATTTAGATAGATATATTACAATTTTTGTTTCATTATTCCCAAAAATTATATCATAATTATATAAATTATTTTCATGATAATGAAAGGCCATGTATTTTCAAAATTATTTATATATGAAGTTCAGTAAAGGAAAGATAAATTTATTTGAGAATATTCATTAATTATATCATAAATATATTCATTAAATCATATTTTCATAGATAAAATTTATTTTATTTACCTCATATATTACAAGATAATTTTTTTCACATATTACATTATAGAGAAATCTGTGACAATAGGGAAAATATTACAAAATATTTATATTAGTGTTTATTGATAATTGATGTTGCCTCCCTTAAAAACTTATTCTGATCCATTATTTTTCTTGATGGTTTATTTTTTTCCTTTAAGATATTATAATAATTGATGTTTGATTCTCTATCAATCATGAGTGAGTAGTCTCCTTAATGGAAAATAAATTAAGTGTATAATTATGGGTAAATAATTTAAGATTATGTTTTCCTGTTAATACAAGAATTTATTCAAGTATCATATTAAGGTAAATTGATATATTTCATTCCTTAAATATTATTTTTGAAATGTATTAGTAATGGAGTATAACCAGAAAGGTAAAGAATTATTTTTCTATGAAAGTTTCCTTGATATTTTTTTCATATATGATTTGGAATTAATGAAACTTAGTTAGAGTAAGTTATTTTTATAAGGAATGACTAAATTAGTTAAAATATTATTGGTTGAAAATGATATAATAGATTCTAATTAGGTAATATCCCTAAAGATTGTTCAAAATATTTTTCCATTATATGTTTTTTATTCAACCATTTTATTTATAAATTAATATTTAACATATAACTAGGCCTTACAAATGAATTTTAATATTTCAGGATTAATTTATTTTTTATTTTTCGAAATAATTATATTATGTATAGAATAAAATATATATTTATATAAGTATATGTATATATTTATAAATATAATTAATAATGGAAGTTGTTTAAATACTTTATCTCTTGAGATAAACAAAAAAGTAAAAAAAAGTGAAAATTATTATAAATAAAAAATATAATTTTTTTATGAGAATCATTATTTTTGGACAATGTATGAAGTATATATATATATATATATATATATATATCAATTATAGGAAGTGATCAATATAGAACCCAAATAAATTATCAAAGGTAAATGTCATAACATAGTATTTTTATATTCATGTTATTACTCAAAATATATATATATTAAAATTGATGCCATATATTCAAAATTATATGGCAAAAATGTATAAATAAATAATAAAATGTCATATAATTAATTAATGATGAAAAATGTAATTATAATCACTTTTATAAGAAATATTTTTTATTCTAAATAAATTGGTTTTTAATTTATGACAAATTTTATTTAAAAGTTATGTATCTGATATTTAGAATTTAAATTTTATAATGTGGATTTCAGATAAATAATGTTCATATTTAAATTACCTTCGATTGAATTTGTGGTAATTTTTTAAATAAGTTGATTTTTGGGTGAAGATTGAAATATTTTTTTGGGTATACCATGTGTTTTATAACATAATTTTGACTAAAATATGACCCAATAATTTATAAAAAAATTATTCCTATTAGAATAAAAAATTAATTAATAAAACAACATATCTAAAAAAGGGTAATTTTTTTTACAAACATATAAATAATTTTTCAAATCCTAAATTATATTATATTCTAATTAAAAATTATTTTGAATGAAATACATTAGAAAAATATTTCAAAGATGCTATTCAGATTTGGGAGTGTTTAAATGCCATGAAAATATATATTTTTTAATCAAGCACTATAAATAGTCATAATAAATAAATCCATTCATATTCTTGATCCTAAATAATAAATTAATAAATGTTTTATTAAATGATACCTTTCCCCCTTGGCTATATAGACACCCTTATCACCCATTTATCCTTACTTTCAAAACATATTAAATTTCAAAATCTCTTCTAAAATCTAACTCTAAACCCTCCATGTCTTATTTTTATGGCTCTATTTTACTAAAAGACCCTTCTCTAAAGTCTTGAGACTAAATTAATATGAGGTAACTAAAATATATAGTTAAGGGTTTTAATTTCCATGTATTTTATGAAACTTAAATATTTATTGATTTTCTAATACTTTTAAACTATCTTACAAATATCATTCATACATGGTAGTTTTATATGACCTAAATGAATGATTCCCTTTTATTTTTTACTTATTACATTCAAGGGAATTCTTAAAAATTGGTGTCTAGTAAAAATATAAGATTAATATCCATTTAATTCCATTTTTATGACTTATAAATAATCAAATAATAATGAAAATAATGATTGTAACATCCTATGATCTAGAACTCTCTCATGTGGCTAAAAATTGTTGGTTATGAGACCTCAAGTGCACCTCCTTGTACACCAGATGCTTCCAACTATAGCAGTAAGGGTTTGAAAAGTATAGTGGGGAGACTATACCCCATGGTATGAAGTGTCATTGAAGTAGAAAATAAACCATATAAATTAAATAAATAAAAGTATAAACAAATATGAAATCAATAATAAGATCCAACTGAATGATCCAATAAATAATAAAGGTATAATGCAATGATGTGATGGAATGTAACTAAATGTCATGATAGAAACAATATAAGTAAAACTATATAAGACACAAATAAAGAATCAAAAGTCCCTAATCCCAAACCCAACATGAGTCCCACCTCTAAACTTCATCCCATCCAGTAAGAAAACAATCAACATTAAGGTCCTTTTCCCTTATCCAAACTAGCATCCATGTAATCTTCTCGGGTACCAAACGGCGGCCTAAATAGGGTGTGAGTATAACTCAGTAGGTCAACACCAGTGTTTCTAAACTAACCAGACTGACAATAAGTGTATGCAATAAAGAAATAAACAAGAGTATTATTGAATTAAACAATTAATAAAAGACAAAAACAACTTGGTTCAGCTCCATGAGTGAATATCTCTAAGAATTTCTTACAACCATGCCAATCAAAACCATATAACCATGGTAAATTAACTTGAATCAGTTTAATTATAGAATATCTCAGAGCATGTCTTACAACTATTTAAACAACCACCATATAACCATGTAATAGTCACAATAATCTTGTTCAAATCCCTAGAATCATTACATCATTCGGGTCAAATCCTTATATGAATTAGGGCATAGTAAAGGGAAAAACCTACTCTCAATATGCATTGAATCATTTGAATAAGCTGATCCTAATCAATACCAACATTACAACATATATGTGTGCATGTTCTAGGGTCAAGAAAAACATATAAGCATTTCAGCATGGGATAAGTGTCATATCATATAGGATGGATATCACAATATCACATCATAAATCTCAATGGTAAATTATGAGAATTATCATTTGAATTTTATATACCACATTCAATTAGATAAAAATATAGCAACAGTCATAATATGAATCAATAATCCTTAACTTAGGGATTATATATCAAATAATAACATAAGGTATCATGTCATGCTAAAAATTCTTTAATTACTTAGCCAATTTAAATTATATTCATGGTTTGCTCACCCAAAAAGTAGCCATAAGCAAGATCATAAGCTAATTGAAATCAAAATACTTCAAGGAATAATAACATTCATTATTTAATTAATTTGGGCACACACTAAATTGGATTAATCACAATATTACATAAACCTAGAAATTTTTAAACCATAGAGTTAATATTTAGACACCCTACCTTTATCTGATGATCCAACAATGCTTCCAATGGAAAACAACCATGAGTAAGAAAGTGTATATGATATCTAGAAGAATCCTAGATCAAAACTGGTCAAAATAAAAACCAAAAACACACATGGTCAAAGTATTTCACCACAATAGTTAGATAATCAAGGATGACAAGGGAAAATTGTACAAAAACCACTTACCAGGGATTGATCATGTTAACGGGATTTCTAGAAGGGAGACTGGAACTCCAAATTCACCTAGAAGATCCCCTAAGGTCGAGAGGAGAAGGCTTCAGTGGAATAGAATAAAACTCATCCACACAACATACATTAAAACAACAGGTCATGGAATTACATAGTGTGTAATGTAGTTACACATCGTGAAAATATTTTTAATGAGATACACTGACAAACCCATCACCTGAGATTTATTTTATTAAAAAACTCGAGCATTACATGACATGTAATCTTTTTATATGATGTGTAATATTTTTACATGATGTGTAAATGTTTTGTAGATGATCTTTCAATCCATTTTCCCATAAAACAACCAAAACCATCTTTATAGCTTTTCAACTGACTAAGAACCCATGAAACACTTAACCAATTTACACAGAGACTCTATTAATTTAGATAAACATACTTATATACACTTAAGAACATTTTCCCCAACAAAGTTCTCCACACGAATCCTCTCTGATTATTTTCTATGTTTGTTTTAAAGATGAGGAAAAACATATTCGAAAGAAAATTTAATGAAAAAAATCATAGAGAGACATACCTGGAAGAATATTGGATTTTATAACCTCCCCACCATATAACATATCTTCCCTAAGATTCTCTAAGTGTCACTTAGAGGTCTCAGTGAACAATTTCTTCCACTATGTTCACATATCAGACTCCCTCTCCTAGGTCTACTCTTAAACTCACCCATGTTGACACTGCACTCAAACTAACAGTATAGTCCTACCTTGAATATATTTCTCACTATGATATAAAACCTATATCAAATGATCCTCAAAGTATGCATCAACATAAATATCAATTTCTACTGCATATATCACATGGGAAGTATCTGGATGATATCTCCATAGTTAAAACACATGAAACATGTCGTACATGGAACTGTAGCACTATGGAAGGACAAAATAGTATGTGACTAGACCGACCCTTTCCACTATCTCAAATGGTCTAACAAACATGGGTGTTATATTTCTCTATTTCCTAATACAATTTTTCCCCAAACTATGTGAAACCCGATAGAAAACATTATAAACAACCTCATATTCCATAGGTCTTCTCCAATGGTTAGCATACGATTTATGTATGATCTGTGCGGTCACCAAATGTTTCTTGATCAACTAAACCTGATCAGATGTCTCATGAATGAGACTAGACCCAACAAGTGTTGACTCACCCATATTCAACCAAAAAAGATGAGAACAGAACACTCTTCCATACAAATCTTCAAACGGTTCCATTTGGATTAATTTCTGAAATCTATTATTATATTAAAACTCAGCGATTTTCGTATATTTTGTCCATGAACCACCAAAATCCAAGACAAAGGCTCGTAACATATCCTCTATAACCAGAATAGTCCACTCAGACTAACCATCATTTTGTGGATGATAGGTTGTGCTCAAAATAACCCATGATCCCAAAGACTTCTAAAGACCCTTCAAGAAAATCTATTTCAATGTATGATCTCTATCTGAAAAAATACTCCTTGGAAAACCATGAAACCAAACCACCTATCATGCATAAAGACTACCTAGATCATCAAATGTGAAGGTTTCCCTGATAGGTAAGAAGTGGGTTCCTATTTTTTTTGTCTGTCCATAATAACCCATAAGGTTTCATTCTTATAGGTTTTCCTGGGTAATATTTTCAAAAAATCTATTATGACATCATACCATTTCCACTCAGGAATGGGAAAATGCTGCAAAATCCCATTTATCCTATAATGCTTGTCTTTTACCTACTGACAAGTGAAGCATCTAGCTACAAAGATTTCCACCTCCTTCTTCATTACTGAACATTAGTACTGTCTATGGAGATCATGATAAATATTTATTAAATGAGGATTAAATAACCATCTAAAATCATGAAACTCCCTCATTAGTTCCATGTGTAAGCCCATAGGAATCCATACTTGTCCATAGAAAAGAATAGAAATTCCACTCCCAAGAGACCATCTTGATGGTGTCTCCCCACTATATAACATGTCTCTTTGAACTGATCCCTTTAGATCAGAAAACTGCTCAGTCTTAATATGATCCAAAATAATGGTTATAATAGATGTTGAAGTCAAAGCTACTCGTCCCTAAGATTCTTGAACATCCATATACATGTCTGCAGACTAGTCCATTATCCGTAACTCATCACAAGAATCTCATACTACCTCTATCTATGTATTTTAGCTCAAGGTGTTAGAAATTACATTGGACTTTCCTAGTGTGTAATACAATCCAAAGTCAAAAGACTATAGATACCCAACCCACCTTCTCTATCTAAGGTTCAGGTCTCATAGAGAAAATATGAACCTAAATCTCTTATGATTCGTGTATACCACAAAACTCTCACCAATGAGATAGTGTCTCTAACATCTCAAGGCATGTACCATTGTTTCTAACTTCAGTTCATGAGTAAGGTGTCACGACCCGTCCTCAGGGCCCATGTCGTGACTACCCCAAGCCCGCCTTCCATAGGCCAGGGGCTGGCGACTAGCACCAAGGCGTAAATCCCAGTAAACAGGGAAGGCATTGCCTTTGTAAAGTAAACATACACCACAGAGTACAAGCGGAAGTAAAAGTAAATACTAAGTAAAAACTGAAACAAGCTGTGCTGAAAGTAAAGGGGGCCGGAAATACAAGACCAACTGTAAAGTACAACTGAAAGGGAAAAACAGTAACTGAAAGAAAAGCCACAGCGTCGAGCCGTCCTCTAGAAGTCCCACCTGAAGGGTGAGTACAGATAGCCTCCACAGCTCCTCAGTCCATCCGTCCGCTCCGAGTACACCCCGCCCAGTGGTCCACCTCCAAGTATCGTCCTGCTCCGCCAACCTCAACCACGATCAACGTTGTCTGTCGTCTGCAACCAACACAACAAAGTGCGGGCATAGCCCGTGCAGGGGCGAGTATAAGCTACTCAGTGGGGGACCCCGAGACCCCCGAAGGTCTCCCAGAATCCACAAAGGATAACCACAAAGAAAATATACAATCACGAAGTAACATCCGACACTACTTAGGTATATGCCCATACATATACCTAAGTCATCAATTCTCTTTCGGCTCCAACATCCGAGCCCAAGCACAACCCAATCCACACAGGAAAGCAAAACGTAAAATTCACACAGGATAGCTCAACACAATCCACAAAGGAAAGTAAAATGTAAATCCACACAAGATAGCACAACACAATCCACAAAGGAAAGTAAAACAGAGTTTCAGCTCACACAGGTATACTTCTTCGAATGACGATAGAGATGATCACTGATCCATCTAAGTCATCGGACCCACAAAGGATCGATAGGTACTAACCCCCACAATGACCCACAAAGGATCTGACCCACAAAGGATCGATAGGTAACTAACCCCCGCAAAGACCCACACAGGATCGGGCCCACACAGGACCTGTAGGCGCTGGCCCACATAGGACCGCTGAGCGCTGACCCACACAGGATCGGACCCACACAAGATCGGTATCACTGACCCACAAAGGATCGCTGAGTGTTGTAGTCATCGCCATCGAAGACACTGAGGATCTTTGCACAGTCGTCATCGTCACAGTAGCAGTCGCAGCCAACTCTAGGGTTCCCGCACACAGCAAACTCGTTCGGGAGGGTCCGCTCCACGAGCCGAGAGGCTGATACATCAACTGACACATAGTCTAGAGTTGATGTATCCAAAAGTTCCGTATCGTCAACAAGAACTCAACGTCGCAGACGGCGCGTCAATCGGACGCCTGGTCTGAGAGTTATTGGCTTTTTCGTCCCAGGGGCCCGGTTGGTTTTTAAGGAAAAACCAACCCGACCGTACTCCACCTGCGTCCAAACCTCGGGCAGAGTAAGACAAAAGATCCGTCTCACTTAGAGGAATTCAACAAAGTTGACGGCACGTCAAACGGACGTCCGAAGCTCAAGATATTAGCGTTTCCGCTCCGAGGGCCCGGTTGGTTTCATGTACGAACCAACCCGGCCAAACCCAAAGTATTCCAAAACCTTGAGTGTGATATACCGAAACGACCATCTTGATCCAAGGATCGCATCGCCACTGACGGCGCATCGTTTGGAGGCCCGTGGCTCAAGATACGTGCAAAAGACCAAAAACGGTCCGAAGACGGGGGGTCTGGGCCCGGACCGACCTGGCCCAACCCCCCCTGGGTCGGCCCGAACTGGGTCGACCCGACCCGGCCCGGCCGGGACGCGACCCGGCCGGCGGGTCGGCTCGGCCGAGCAAGCGGAGTTCGGGGGCGGGGGCACACTGCCCCCGCGTGTGAACACCCCCCCCCCCCGCCAGGGCCGCCCTTGGTCAGCGGGCGCGGCATTGTCGCGTCCCGTGTGCGCTGGACCCGCGCGGCCGCGGGTCCGCCGGTGTCGTCGCCACCGTGGCTTCAGCTGTGGTGGCTATGTCCGGCGGCGCGCCGGGGCGCCGCCGGCGACCCGCGCCGCCGATGGTTTCCGCGGGCCACCGGAGTTGCTCCGGTGGTCCGATTCCACTCCCGTCTGCACCGTAGCTCCTCCCGGGTCCCGTTCTTCACAGCGGAATCAACGAATCACCTCTGCGGCATGTTTTGTTGTCGCCTGCCATTCTTCGCATCAATGAAGAACTGCGTAGGGTTGTCGGGCCGTGTTTGTTTGGCCCGCACCCTCCGCGTTAGGTGATAACAATCGGGAAGAAAATAATCCACACATGGAAAACAAAACAATATACAATTTTAATAAATTAAAATTGCTCTTGATTCATGTTCTTTGTTTTTAGGAGGAAATAACCACGGAAATAAATTCATTTCACAAACAAAACCCCTACCTCGTCAAGTCGTCGCACGTGCGTTCTTCACGGAATTGATCGTTGCGGAAGGAGGGGACCGTCGCGTCGCGGAAGGGCGTCGCGTCATCGAACTCCGAGGTTCAAGAACATGTAGATTTAATTATATTAATTAAATCCATGATGTTGTTATAAACCACAAAGAAGATTTAAAAGAAGAAACCCGAAATCTCCTACCTCAAGCAGTTGGTGATCGGAGATCATTGCGGGGAAGAACGTCTCAGAAGAAGCGTCGTCAATCTCCGAGGGTGACGACGTTCTTCGCATTCTTCGCATTCTTCGCGTTCTTCATGTTCTTCACATTCTTCACGAAGGAGGATGAAGGCACAAAATTTGTCAAAAACCTCTCAATGAGCAATCCTCAAGAAGTCGTGTGTTGGTCTTATTTTATTATTACGCCAACGGATTGTAAACAGGTTAAGAAACGATTAAATTAATTCATAGAATTAATTTAACGAAGTTAACCGCCCAATTAATTGGTGCATTAAGAATTTAAGAAAACGCATCAGTTGACTTTCATAATGACGGGTTTTCGTGGGTGCTTTACTTAGCGGAAAAGAAACGGTGGGGCTCATGCGGGCCCCACCTCACAGATATCCTACGAGGAGGGTAGGATATTTCGGGTTCTACCCTATCCACTTCAACTCATCTTAAGCAGCTTAAAGTGTCTTTTAAGTGGCTTTAAGTGAAATAAAATAAATTTTGTCGTACCAATTATTTTATTTCTTAACTTTAAGCCCAAAAATTAAAAACCACACCCGAGCAAACGCAACTCCGGAAGAGGCGTTTCTAAGCAAATATCGGCGCTGCGATTCCATCGGTGCCCTCAGAATTCGATTCCGAGCACCAGTTTAAAATTTAGAAAAATCCGCTCGTCCGTTCACTGAACGTACCCGAGCCAAACTTCAGAAAATGATTCCGGGCACACCGGGCCTCGAAATCAGGTGCCGTCAGAAACTGCGCCCTTGTAAAATTCCAAATAAAATTAAGAAAAAAAAATTCCTTGAATTTTACAGGTCTTTACATCACTCCCACCTCAGGGCTTTACGTCCCCGTAAAGATACATCAAAAGCTAGGGAAACAAGTGTGGGTACTGAGCATGAATCTGAGCCTCCCGCTCCCAAGTGCTCTCCTGGAGGTTCCCGTGCTGCCATCTGATGCGCACTAGAGGAATCGACCGTCTACGTAGGACCCGCTCCTGTCGATCCTCGATCTCCACCGGGACCTCCGCAAAATTTTCCCCATCATCAACGTCTAGCTCCCCATGGTCAATGATGTGCGTCGGGTCGTGCACATATCTCCTCAGCTGAGATACGTGGAAGACGTCGTGCACCCGGTGCAACTGAGGTGGTAGAGTCAGGCGATAATCCACCTCGCCAATCCTGCTGAGGACTTGGAATGGTCCGATGAAGCATGGAGACAACTTGCCGCCTCGGCCAAATCTTTGTAATCCACGTCGAGGTGAGACACGCAAGAAGACGTGGTCGCCATCCTCGAACTCTAGTGGCCTCCGCCTCCTGTCAGCATAAGACTTCTACCGGCTCTGAGCTGTCCTCATCCGCTCCTGGATGACCTGGACCTTCTCTGTCGTGGCCCGGACCATCTCTGGTCCCACAAGTGCTGACTCCCCAGGGTCTGTCCAGCACAAAGGAGATCTGCAAGGTCTATCGTACAATGCCTCATATGGTACCATCCTGATGGTGGAGTAGTAGCTGTTGTTGTATGCGAACTCCACCAAGGGTAGGTGGTCCTCCCAGCTGCGACCAAAGTCAAGGACACATGCGCGGAGCATGTCCTCGAGAGTCTGAATGGTCCTCCCCATCTGACCATCCGTCTGAGGGTGAAAAGCAGTGCTCAGACGTAGCTGTGTCCCGAATGCCTCCTGCAACCCCTTCCAAAGCTGGGAAGTAAAGCGAGCATCTCGATCGGAGACGATAGATGATGGCACACCGTGAAGCCGTACAATCTCTTGAACGTAGAGACGCCCCAAGATTTCCACTGATACCTACTCCCTGATGGGTAAGAAGTGATCCGACTTGGTGAGTCGGTCGACAATCACCCAAATGGAGTCGTGACCTCTGGAAGTGCGTGGAAGTCCAATCACGAAGTCCATAGATATCCCATCCCACTTCCACTCCGGGACCTCCAAGGGATGTACCAAGCCTGCTGGTACCTGATGCTTTGCCTTCACCTGCTGGCAGGTGAGGCATTGAGAAATGAACTCTGCCACAGCCTTCTTCATGCCCGGCCACTAGTGCTGTCATCTGAGGTCCTGGTACATCTTCTCCACTCCAGGATGTACCACCAAAGGAGAAGTGTGAAACTCTCTCAGCACCTCCTCTCGTAAAGCGACTAGTACTAAGGTACGTCCTCTGAAAAGGATGTCGTGCTCTGCTCCAAGGGAGAAGCTATCAGGTGTCTGTCCTGAGGATAATTACGCACGCCGCGTCTCACAGTCAGCGTCCCCACGTTGTGCCTCTCTGACCCGCTGCAATAGTGGAGGGGTGACTATGAGAGACTGAAGGAAGGCTGCACCATCTCTATCCATGAAGGATATCTGCAAAGCGGCTAGCTGCTCTGTCGCCTCCTCGAGTAGCTGAATGTCCGTCCTCCTGCTGAGAGCATCGGCTACTACGTTCCCCTTCCCCGGAGTATAGACTATCTCAAAGTCATATTCCTGGAGGAACTCGAGCCATCGCCACTGTCTTAGGTTCAAGTCCTTCTGAGAGAAGATGTACCTGAGACTCTGGTGGTCAGAAAAGACTGTAAAGTGCTCTCCCATCAGATATTGTCGCCATGCCTTCAGAGCGAAGACCACTGCTGCTAACTCCAGGTCATGGGTAGCGTAGTTCTGCTCATGCAGCCTCAACTGACGTGATCCATAGGAGATCAATGCCCTCTCCTGCATCAAGACACATCCGAGTCCGGTCCCTGATTCATCTCAGTAGACTACGTACCCCACTCCCTCCTCAGGCAACCTCAAGATAGGGGCACTGGTCAATCTCTGTCTCAGCTCCTGGAAGCTCTGCTGACATCTGTCTGACCACACAAAGGGTTTCCCCTTCTTCATCAAAGCTGAGAGTGGTGCCACAACTCTGGAGAAGTCTGGCACAAATCTCTGATAGTATCCAGCTAGTCCCAAGAAACTCTGCACCTCCGTCACGCTCTGAGGTGGCTCCCAAGCTAGCACTGCCTCGATCTTCGCGGGATCCACTGCAACTCCCGCCTCAGAAATGACGTGCCCCAAGAAGTGGACCTCACGTATCCAGAACTAAAACTTCAAGATCTTTCCATAAAGTTGGTGCTCTTAGAGTGTGTCTAGTACAACCCGTAAGTGGTAGGTGTGCTCCTCCTCAGTCGTCGAGTAAATCAAAATGTCATCGATGAAGACCACGACAAATCGATCGAGGTATGTCTAAAAGATCCTGTTCATGAGGCCCATGAACACTGCTGGAGCATTGGTTACGCTGAATGGAATAACCAAGAACTCATAGTGGCCATACCGACATCTGAAGGTCGTCTTCTGCACGTCCTCATCCCGAACTCTGAGCTGATGATAGCCTGACCTAAGGTCTATCTTCGAGAACCACCGTGCTCCCTTGAGCTGATCGAAGAGGTCATCAATCCTCGGTAGCGGATACTTGTTCCTCACTGTCACCTAGTTCAGGCGACGATAGTCAACATAAAGTCGCAAGCTCTCGTCCGCCTTCTTGGGGAACAATATCGGGGAAGCCCAGGGTGAAACACTGGGTCGGATGAATCCCTTGCCCTGTAAGTCCTCCAACTGTACCCGTAGCTCTCGAAGCTCAGTGGGGGCCATCCGATATGCTGGAGTCGATATCGGGGCTGTCCCGGCGTACAGGTCAATATGAAAGTCTACCTCTCTGCGAGGATGTAGCCCTGGAACGTCGTCGGGAAAGACGTCCGCGTACTGATCCACCACTGCAGGAAAACTAGGACTTCGCACGTCAATTGCTCCTAGGATGAGGCTAGCCAACTGATGAGTGATGGGCTGTCCTCTCCTCTGTGGAAGTCCATCCTGTGCTGTGAAGGATCCCTTCTCGCCGGTGAAAGTGAACCTGCTCCCGTCAGTGCGTACACATCGCACCTTGCGCCTAATACAGTCGATTTGAGCATGAATTGTAGATAACCAATCCATGCCTAAGATGACGTCATAAGGCCTCGACGCCGCTACAAGAAGATCCCAGCCGAAGCTCTCGCCTCCTAGAGTAAGCTCACACTGCCGGCACCAGTGCGTAATCATCGAGTCCGCTCCCGTAGGAGTCTCTAGCCGTAAGGATCGAGCCAACGACTCTATCGGAATCTCCGAGCTCCGAACAAGGGCAGAAGCTATGAAAGATTGACTCACTCCTGTGTCTATAAGAACTGCAGCAAGGGTGGAATAGACACAGATCGTACCTCGAATCATCTCGGGCGCGCCGTGGTCGTAGGCCTCCGCTGCCTGGAGCTGTGCCTGTCTCTGCCCGCCAGCTCCCTGTGGCCGGGGTGGACCTCCCGGTGGTGGTGGTGGTAGAGCCTCAAAGCGTCGCCCACCACCTGCTGCTCGGCCAGTTCTTCTACCTCGTCTGCCTCCTCCCTGCGGACCACCACGGTCGACCCTCTGCCTCTGTCTGGGTGGCCCCTCAACTGTCTGCTGCTCCTCGGCACGGTGGGTTGGGCAGTCACGAGCCATGTGGCCCTGCCCGCCGCATGTGTAGCACTGCCTGCCCCTCGAAAGACTGGCTCCGTGCTGTGTGCCCCGCACTGCTGAGCCAGTGTCCTGAGGTCTTCTGTGTGAGGGTCTGGTCTGCCTGGACCCCTGAGTCATCCGTCGACTTCCTGCTGTGGAAGACTCTGCTACGTGCCGCCCCGCGGTAGGTCTCGCCGCTGGAGAAGTCTCAGCAAGAAAGCTCTTGATCAAAAGGGCTCGCTCCAGTACTCCTGCTTGAGTCGGAATGCTGAGGGAGATCAGCGATGCCCTGATCTCGTGTCTCAATCCCTGCTCAAAGGTCTGGGCCCAGAAGAATGGGTCCCGTACCATATCTGTCGAGTAGCATGAGAGATCGGTAAATCTCGTCGCGTACTGGGCGACCGTCAAGATGCCCTGCCACAGCTAAAGAAGCTCCTGGATTCGCACCGCACAGAGGGTGGCCGGGAAGAACTCTGAGCAGAAGTGGCTCTAAAATTTTTTCCAGAGAAGAGATGCCTCATCGTGCACATGGAGCATCAAGCTCCACCATCGGCCTGTTGCCGCATGTAGTAGGCTCGCAGCGAGGATCACCATGAGGTCTGCTGGTGTCCTCACTAGCCTGAAAACTCGTACGACTACCTCCAGCCAGTCCTCGACTGCCTGGGGGTCCGTCTTCCCGCGGAACCTGGGCAGTCGCTGGCGCTGGAACTCATGCAGTGCACTAAGGAGACGTGCATCACCAGCGGTTGGGGCTGGAAGCATCGGTGGCTCGGCGGGTAGGGGTACCATCGGTGCCTCTGCTGTCAAAGGGCCTTGTACCAAGGCCTCGTCGCTCGACGGGCTGTCATCACGTACAACTCTCGGAACCCTAGCTGGCTGTCGTCGTGGGGCCATCCTGAAAAGAAATAGGTGCGCCACGGTCAGAAAAGTATACCTGGTGAGCTGATACAAAGTAATCACAAAGAAAACTTGAAACACACATGCAATCAATGTTTTTGTGCATTAAGTCAGAAATCAGAAGTCAGGGTCCTGGTGTACGGATACGTCGGCCGCCGCACCAACACTGGGCTCCCTAGACTGATAACCACACTCAATACGCTAAACACTATTGCTTCACATAGAATAAATATCAGAGTCTGCGGTAGAACCGAACTCCTCTGATACCAATTTTTCACGACCTGTCCTCGGGGCCCGTGTCGTGACTACCCCAAACCCGCCTTCCATAGGCCAGGGGCTGGCGACTAGCACCAAGGCGTAAATCCCGGTAAATAGGGAAGGCATTTTCTTTGTAAAGTAAATATACACCACAGAGTACAAGTGGAAGTAAAAGTAAATACTAAGTAAAAACTGAAACAAGTTGTGCTGAAAGTAAAGGGGGCCAGAAATACAAGCCCAACTGTAAAGTACAACTGAAAGGGAAAAACATCAACTAAAAGAAAATACACAGCGTCGAGCCATCCTCTGGAAGTCCCACCTGAAGGTTGAGTAAAGATAGCCTCCATAGCTCCTCGGTCCAGCCGTCCGCTCCGAGTACACCCCGCCCAGTGGTCCACCTCCAGGTACCGTCCTGCTCCGCCAACCTCGACCACGATCAACGTTGTCCGTCGTCTGTAACCAACACAACGAAGTGCGGGCATAGCCTGTGTAGGGGTGAGTATAAGCTACTCAATAGGAACCCCGAGACCCCTGAAGGTCTCCCAGAATCCAAAAAGGATAACCATAAAGGAAAGATACAATCACGAAGTAACATCCGACACTGCTTAGGTATATGCCCATACATATACCTAAGTCATCAATTCTCGTTTGGCTCCAACATCCGAGCCCAAGAACAACCCAGTCCACACAGGAAAGCAAAACGTAAAATCCACACAGGATGGATCAACACAATCCAAAAAGGAAAGTAAAATGTAAATCCATACAGGATAGCACAACACAATCCACAAAGGAAAGTAAAACAGAGTTTCAGCTCACACAGGTATACTTATTCGAATGACGATAAAGATGATCACTGATCAATCTAAGTCGTCAGACCCACAAAGGATTGATAGGTACTAACCCCCGCAATGACCCATAAAGGATCTAACCCACAAAAAATCGATAGGTAACTAACCCCCACAAAGATCCACACAGGATCGGGCCCACACAGGACCTGTAGGCGCTGGCCCACACAGGACAACTGAGCGCTGACCCACATAGGATCGGACCCACACAGGATCGGTAGCACTGACCCACAAAGGATCGCTGAGTGTTGTAGTCTTCGTCGTCGAAGCCACTGAGGATCTCTGCACAGTCGTCGTCGTCACAGTAGCAGTCGCAGCCAGCTCTAGGGTTCCCGCACACAGCAAGCTCGTTCGGGAGGGTCTTCTCCACGAGCCGAGAGGCTGATACATCAACTGACACATAGTCCAGAGTTGATGTATCCAAAAGTTCTGTATCATCAACAAGAACTCAACGTCACAGACGGCGCGTCAATCGGACGCCCGGTCTGAGAGTTATTGGCTTTTTTCGTCCTAGGGGCCCGATTGGTTTTTAAGGAAAAACCAACCCGACCATACTCCACCTGCGTCCAAACCTCGGGCGGAGTAATCCAAAAGATCTGTATCACTTAGATTAATTCAACAAAGTCGACGGCACGTCAAACGGACGTCCGAAGCTCAAGATATGAGCGTTTCCGCTCCGAGGGCCCGGTTGGTTTCGTGTATGAACCAACCCGGACGAACCCAAAGTATTCTGAAACCTTGTGTGTGATATACCGAAACGACCGTCTCGATCCAATGATCGCATCGCCGCTGATGGCGCATCGTTCTGAGGCCCGTAGCTCAGGATATGGGCAAAAGACCGAAAACGGTCCGAAGACGGGGGGTCTGAGCCCAGACCGACCCGGCCCGACCCCCCTGGGTCGGCCCGAACCGGGTCGACCCGACCCGGGTCCGAGTCCAACCCGGTTGGACGCGACTCGGAGCGGTCGGGGCGCGACCCAGCTCGGCTCGGCCGAGCGAGCGGAGTCCGGGGGCGGGGGCGCGCTGTCCCTGCGTGTGAACACCCCCCCCCCCCCCCCCCGCCGCGGGGGCCGCCCTTGGTCAGCGGACGCGGCATTGCCGCATCCCGTGTGCGCCGGACCCGTGCAGCCACAGGTCTTCTAGTGCCGCCGCCGCCGTGGCTTCAGCCGCGGCGGCTTTGTCCATTGGCGCGCCGGGGAGCCGCTGCCTCCGGTGGTTTCTGCGGGCCACCGGAGTTGCTCTGGTGGTCCGATTCCACTCCCGTCTGCGCCGTAGCTCCACCCGAGTCCCATTCTTCACTGCGGAATCAACGAATCACCCCTATAGCATGTTTTGTCATCGCCTGCCAATCGGTGCATCAATGAAGAACTGCAGAGGGTTGTCGGGCCGTGTTTGTTTGGCCCGCACCCTCCGCGTTAGGTGATAACAATCGGGAAGAAAATAATCCACACATGGAAAACAAAACAATATAAAATTTTAATAAATTAAAATTGCTCTTGATTTAGGTTCTTTATTTTAAATAGGAAACAACCACGGAAATAAATTCATTTCACAAACAAAACCCCTACCTCGTCAAGTCGTCGCACGCACGTTCTTCGCGGAATTGATCGCCATGGAAGGAGGGGACCGTCGCGTCGCGGAAGGGCGTCGTGTCGTCGAACTCCGAGGTTCAAGAACATGCAGATTTAATTATATTAATTAAATCCATGATGTTGTTATAAACCACAAAGAAGATTTAAAAGAAGAAACCCGAAATCTCCTACCTCAAGCAGTTGGTGATCGGAGATCGTTGCGGGGAAGAACGTATTAGAAGAAGCGTCGTCAATCTCCGAGGTTGACGGCGTTCTTCTCGTTCTTCGCGTTCTTCGCGTTCTTCGCGTTCTTCACGAAGGAGTATGAAGGCACAAAATTTGTCAAAAACCTCTCAACGAGCAATCCTCAAGAAGTCGTGCGTTGGTCTTATTTTATTATTACACCAACGGATTGTAAACAGGTTAAGAAATGATTAAATTAATTCATATAATTAATTTAACGAAGTTAACCGCCCAATTAATTGGTGCGTTAATAATTTAAGAAAACGCGTCAGTTGACTTTCATAATGACGGGTTTTCGCGGGTGATTTACTTAGCAGAAAAGAAACGGTGGGGCTCGTGCGGGCCCCACCTCACAAATATCCTACCAGGAGGGTAGGATATTTCAGGTTCTACCCTATCCACTTCAACTCAGCTTAAGCAGCTTAAAGTGGCTTTTAAGTGGATTTAAGTGAAATAAAATAAAGTTTGTCGTACCAATTATTTTATTTCTTAACTTTAAGCCCAAAAATTAAAAACCACACCCGAGAAAACGCAACTCCGGAAGAGGCGTTTCTAAGAAAATACCGGTGCTGTGATTCCATCGGTGCCCTCAGAATTCGTTTCCGAGCACCGATTTAAAAGTTAGAAAAACCCGCTCATCCGTTCACTGAACGTACCCAAGCCAAACTTCAGAAAATGATTCCGGGCACACCTGGCCTCGAAATCAGGTGCCGTTAGAAACTGCATCCTTGTAAAATTCCAAAGAAAATTAAGAAAAAAAATTCCTTGAATTTTACAGGTCTTTACATAGTGTAATTCCTCTCATGCGGTCTCATCTTCCTAGATCTATAAGAAGCCACTTGAACCTCCTATATTAGAACTTTTCTGAGCCTAACTCTAGATACGCCATAGTACAATGTATATGAATTACTCAGAACATGTAAAGTGAGGATAGGTGATGAGGTAAGCCTTTATTTTAGCTCCTAAAAATCACTTTTTCATGCATCATTCCAAATAAACTTCACTATTTTCTTGTACATCCCAAACACTAATGTTGAAAATTGAGAGAAATTCTGGATAAAGCACCGATAATAACCTGCTAAACCCAGAAAGTTACGAATCTCAAATACATTCTTAAGATGTTCCCATGATACCATGGTTGTAACATTCTATAGGTCCATTAACACTCCTACCTATGAGAGGACATGGCCTAAGAAGCGCACTTATTAATCTAGAAATAGCATTTGGTTAGTTTGTCATAAAGTCGATGCTCTCTCAATGTACTCAGGACTATGTCAAGATGTTTGGCATGAGTGTCTACTGACTAGGAGTACACTAATATATATTTGAAAAAAAAACACCACAAACCGGTCCAAAAAGGATGAATTATCCTATTCATTATTTCCATGAATACCTCCAGTGTGTTAGTTAACCCAAACAACATCACTACGAATTCATACAAGTTGTATCTGCTCCTAAAAGTAGTCTAAAGTATGTTCAATGGTCTCACTCTCAAGTTATGATACCCTAATATCATTTCAATATTATATAATATCTTATCACCTATCAACTAATTGAAAAGATCAACAATTTTCAGAAGAGGGTACTGGTTCTTGACTATCATCTAGTTCAACCTCTGATAATCCACACATAAGCACAAAGACCCATCAACATTCTTGGAGAATAGAACTAGATAACCTCAAGGAGATGTACTAGGAAGTATAAATAATTAATATTCTAGATATTCTAACTAAAAATTCAACACCTCATACTCTTTTGGTTTCATTCTGTAAGATAAGATAGATACTGACTCTGATCCCAGCACAAAATCAATTGTGAACTCAATCTCTCACTTAGGTAGTAATTAATAGAACTCATTGGGAATGAAATCCTTAAAATAGTCAAAAAACTGGAGAAAATGAATAATGATACATTTCACCATCATCTAAAGAATTAATAGTTATCTGAGCCATGATACAATCCAATATTCATTAAATTGGTGTGGAATGATCATCCTAAATATCCCAATCGCCCTAGTGAGAATAGTTACATCCTTCTGAAGATAAAAAAGAAAACTCTCTTCTGATAACAGTCTCTATGATCATGGTATATAACTAACCAATCCATACCAACAATCATGTAAAATCCTATAATTTCAAGCATGAATGGTTCTCAAAATAAATGGTAACCACCAATCTCTAGAGAACATGCCTTTTAACATGTGAAATTCTCTAACAGCACTCTCAATGTTGTGTCGATGGTCAAAGACCCATCTCTTATTTTCACATCCAAAACCAAACCATTTTCAAAAAGGTAAGATATAAAAGAATGTGATGATCTTGTATTAATAAAAACATAATATAAGGTATATTATATAAGAATCATACTTCTAACAGTAGATGATCCTACATCCATGATAGCCGAAGTAGTCTATATAACATGAAACTAACTTGTCCCTATAAATTGGGATTTAGTATGACTACCCCAAGTTATTTTCCCTTCTTGGTACTATTGATCATGCACTAGGGTACCACATCCCCTTCCTCGCCCTGAATGGCCAGTGGAACTCTAGATACCAGCCTGCTGAGGGGTAGCTAAGCCCCTTTCTCGGCTCAGGTTCTTGTCTTGATCCCCTTCCACTGGTCTGCTATAGAAATTTCTCACAAAACCTCTAGATATGACATAGTATTCTATAAATAATACACTCTACCATGGGTTAAGGACACTATAGAAACTTTTGGCCAAACATTCCACAATGATATCACTGGAATAGAACATGGTCCTAAGATGGTCTTCCGCTACCTTGAATGTTCTACCCACTACTTCCTTGGCAGAAACTGTCATAGTGTCACTTCTTTCCACTTAAATATAAGCTCCTAGTTCTTACTTCTGAAATAGACTATCCACTGATTAAGGCATATCTCATATTCCCTTCCCTGATGAGTTCCTAGTTAATCACGTCTTTAAAGCTCATTAGGTGAAAAATGTTTACCTGTGACCTAATATCATAATGAATAATGTCCTAAAAATGTCTTTCTATAGAGATATCATCAGCTTCCAAATATGGATCAAAGCACTATAGTTTAGTGAAACATCCAGAATAGTTCAGAAATAACATGTCCTCCTACATAACATGCATGAAATCACAATATTTTTCATCCCTTAATGTCTTGGAATATAAATGGATCATGAACTTCATCTTGATATCCTTCCAAGATATCTCATCCTTCTACCCAACTTCCTTAAGAATATACCACCAATTCTTGGAAGTTACACAAAGAAAATATGAAGATATATTCACCCTTCTATCCATGGGTGTCTCAAAATGCTTGAATATCATTTAGCCTAACTCGTTCCAGAACTTGGCTACCTGGGATCCTCCTTCCCCAGTAATCATTGGCCGATGCTACAGTTGAAACTCTCTTTTCAACTCATAAATCAAAGGAATAGTTAGAACAATCACCCTTTCCATGGATCACATGACCCTATAGAATCTTTCATGAATCTAAACATCTATCTACTCCTCTCAAGAACTATAGGAATCTATGATTTAGCTATGTTAGGAGCATGATGATTTCCACTCTCCTGACTCTCAAATCAAAATTGATGATGATTCATTTTTCTCTAGAAGACAAATTCACACCTTAGATAACTGGTTGGAAACAAGTTCAACCACAATAAGTGACTATAACAGAGAACCGCTAACTTATAGTCTCTCTAAAAATGGATTACAAGTGTTTTATCATGACACATCAACTCATTTCATTTATTCAGTAGAACAGATATCGCATATCACAGTTCAAAAGGAATGTATATATCACCTTTAATAATATATATACCCCTATCATGAATAATGAATGTCAATATATCCCTATGTGCCAATTATGATTCATTTATCCTCATCACTTTTCTATTGGGCATATATTGTCTCAACAATACTCAATAATTTATTATGACTTTGATGCTCGCAAATACCCTTGTTTGTTTTATTAATGATTTTATTTTAAGTGTATTTCAAGGAATTAATATTCTTTATAATATTTATTCTGAAATTATTTTAAATATTTTAATTTGAAAGGAATATTTACTAAAGTGTTAAGGGTTATTTTTTAAGAATTCTAGAAACACTTTTCATACCCTACGTGGATAAACATAACGTAAGGAATAAACCCTACGCTTTTTACAATGTGTATGGATCATGAAACTTACATTTGTATTCAACCTTATGTTGAATGGAGAAAGTATGGTGGTATCTTAACCCTATATTCATAATAGTGTGTATGGTTAATCAACCCTACATTATAAGAAAAGTATGGTTAAAGAACCTTATGTTTGAAAGGAACCTTACGTTTTTCAAAAGAAAAAAAGTATGGTTAAATATCCCTACGTAAGTAATGTACCTTACATTTTAGAGAGAAATGTATGGATCACCAACCTTTTATGATCAACATTATGTTTTCAAACTTATGTTTGAGAGATGAATACTATGTAGTTGAACCCTATGTTTGGTATATTTTTATTTTGTGAAGGAACGCTATGTTTGACTTTTCAACGTTGGAGATTTAAATCTGTGATATTTTGTGTGATTTCTGCAATGGTCTTGATGGTATAACAGGATGTTTCAAAGCTTATTTTCGACTGATTTAAATATCATTATATTTGATTCAAAGAACCATATTCAATGGATATTTTCACCCCTATTCTTAAGGGAAGTTATGAATCCCCTGTTATATCTTACTGCTAGTAGACCAGACATTATGTTTTTTGTATGTCTTTGTGATATATTTCAATCAAATCCAAAATAATATCAGCTTATTGTTGTTAAAATAATTTTTAAATAATTAAAAGGAACTTTTTTTAATCTATTCTTCACCCCAAAACTTCTGAATTTAATTTAATTTTATATTTAGATGCTGATTTTGGAGTTTATAGGTTAGATAGAAAGAGTATCTTAGGAACCTATCACTTTTTAGGAAAATATTTAGTATCATGGTCTAGTAAAAAACAACACTTAGTTTCCCTTTCAATAGTCGAGGCATAATATGTATCTGCTGGAAGTTTTTTGTGCATAAGTATTGTGGATGAAAAACACTCTACTTGACTTTGGATTAAATTTTAATAGTATAGATATTTTATGTGATAATAAAAGTGATATAAATATTTTTAAAAAATCCAATAAGTCATTCTAGGACTAAGCATATTTATATAAGACATCATTTTCTAAGAGATCGTGTTCTTAAAAAAGATATATATTTAGAATTTTTAATACTAAATATCAAATGGTTGATATTTTCACTAAAACACTTCCCACTGATAGTTTTTATTTTATTAAGGGGGGTTAGGTTTATTTAATTTTAATTAAATACTTCTTAAATTATTTCAATTTAATGAATTTTTATTTCAATCAAATTTGTTTTTATTTATTTATTTTATTTTATTTTTTCTATCGAAATTAATATTTTGATTCAATAAATATTTTCTCATTTTTAAGAATTGTGTGTTTTTAAGAATTTTTTTTAATGATTATTCTACATAACTAGCATGGGAAACTAGGTCGCGTCATTATCTGTCAGAAACATTTCGACTTACTTTACATATTTATTTCTCAAACCTTTTTTCCTACCAAAACCTTCGTCTACCTTCAAAACCCTAGAATATGAAAACCTCATAACTTCAAATTTTTAGAAATTATGAATACCAAGAGAATCGATGAAGGATAACTCAGTGAATCAAAGTTTCAACAAGTTCCATCAAGAAAGATTATTCAAGGAAAATTCATAGACTTTGAGTGGTTGTATGTGACGAACCTTCTGCTTAAGAAAGCATTAGAAATTCAAGGTTTGGAATTTTTATTCAATGAGGTGAATATAGAGTTTTTTTATGAGGTAGAACCTAATAATTTCTACAGTAGTGTACATTTCAGTTTTGGTGAAATAGAAGATACTTTATCTTTGAAAATAGAAGACAAGGAATTTTCAATTTCTTTTTTAGAAATAGATTAGATTTTGAAATTTCCTCATGAAGGTGTATTTTATTTTGACCTTCAATATATTCAAAATAACAATCATAAGTCTACATACATTATGTATTTTCTATTTAGATCAATGAACATTAATAAAATGTTTGTTAAGGATATTTAGGTAGATAAGAAAGTTCTAGTTAAGTTTATTCAAACTGTAATTTCCCCAAGATTAGCTAAAATGGAGAAAATTTTATACCGTAATATGTACATCATGTTTTTGTTCATCAGTGACATAAATCTAAATTTTCCAAGATACATGTTGAGATATTTGAATTATTTTTTCCAAGAATAAGATCGAATTTCATTTTATCCCAATATAAGAATACTCTCCTTAATTCTGTTTAGAAAGAAATTGATTCATTTGTTTGATGCAAGAGTGAAGTGTCATCATAGTATTGTCCTGAATTCTGGTACTCTAAGGAAGTTTTTTTTATTGGAGTACTGTAAAAGGAAATCTTATGGCAGTTTGTGCAGATGACCAAATGAAGTTTGGATCTTTTTATTAGGGGGAGAAAAGTGCTATAAGAAATAAAGGAATTAGAGAATCTAGAACTGAAGGTGTCTCTAAGTCTGCTAAGATAAAATTGACATTTGATGGTGCAAAAACCCAAGAAGAAGAATAAGAAGAAGTTGTAGAAGAGATTGTTATGAAACCAAGAAATATAGAATCACAATCACTTGAGGAGTTGGTGTTAGGTTCTGGAGAAGCTACCCATTCAGTTCATTTGGAAGAACCAGTACGTGAATAAGATCAACAAGATGAATGTCAGGTTCGATATGAAGATGTTCAAGATGAAGTTGTTCCAAAAGAGGATTCCTAAGAAGAGAAACAAGTGAAAAGATCAGAAACTGAGGTCATAGATCTTGTTGAGAATCATGCTATATCATTCATTGATCAAACTTTAGAGATACCTGGATCTTTCTCTAGAGAAAAGACAAAAATTATTGATAATATTTCCTTTTCTAGTGAATAGTCTGTTGAGAAGTATTCTGTTAATCCCTTATCCATTATGGATATTGATAAGTCTAAGAATTTAGATGAAGGGACCTCTAATTCATTGAAAAATAATATTAAGGATCTTTTGGTTGAGTTTAATAAGGTTTTGGAGGATAATTCTATTCTCAAATAGGAGTCGTAAGCCTCAAGAAAGTTGTTTGATGATTTTGAGAATTAATCATCCCTAAGGATAGAGTTTGAGTCTTTTCATAATCAACTTCAATAAATTAAAGAACATTTTGTGTCAAAGAAATATTTTTATTCTTTTAAGAGGGATATGATAGATTAGATTGAAAAAATCAAATTTGAAATTGTTTCTAAGACAGATTTTGCAGAACTGAAATAGTATTTGGGAAGCCAGTTTGAGTCGATCAAGGGAAGTGTTAGTCAAGTTAGTGCTTCTACCTATTCCCCTTCAACCTCACTAGATCTAATTAGAAGATTTCAAGTAATTACATCTTTCATGACTAATATGAATGACAGGTTGCAGAATCTCTGGTGAAATAGTGCACCATTATCATTCTTGTTAGACAACCAAAGATTTCTTGTTGAGAAACTAACCTCAAGTGAACTAGGTATCAAGGTTATACTCAATAGGATAAGTGATCAGTTAGTTCATTTTATGCAGAAAGAGTATAATATTCATGACTTTTTAAAAGTCAATTTTGTTAAAAATATTCATGTAAATTGGGATTCTAGATTTTTTATAAGGAATTTGGGAGATAATCTTGTTGAAAGGTTATAGGTACAGATGGAAGAAATCAAAGAGGTTTTTCAAGTTGTTCAGGCCCCTAAAAAACCTATACCAGAAATAGATCATGACCAAACTATATTACCTTATACCATATCAATTGACTAACCTATTTTCCCATAGCCAAACTATCTACTGTATTTATATAGTTTTTATTAATAAAATTTCATTATTCTTATTTTTATGTGCCTTATTTGATATCCTTTTATATTTATCTCAATGGCTATAACCAATGTCTTGTTTATCCGAATAGTACATTATAACATTCATTTATAGTTCTATGAAAAATTAAAAGTTTTTTAATATTTTTCAATACTGTTTTTTTATATCACAAAAAGGGGGAGAAAATTGGATGAACAAATCATTTCAATTTTATCGAAATAATATTGTGAAATTGAAATTATAAATATGTTTGGAAAATCCTATATTATGTTAATAATTATATGGGTTTTTTGATCATCAAAAAGGGGGATATTTTTTGGAATGTATTGTCTCAACAATACTCTATAATTTATTGTTATTTTGATTCTCAAAAATACCCTTGTTTGTTTTATTAATGATTGTATTTTAAGTGTATTTCATGGAATTAATATTCTTTATAATATTTATTATGAAATTATTTTAAAGCTTTTAATTCACAAGAAATATTTATAAAAGTGTTCGGGATGCATTTTTAATCATTCTGGAAACATTTTTTATACCCTAAGTGGATAAGGTTAATGTAAGGAATAAACCCTATGCTTTGTACAATGCGTATGGATCTTGAACCTTAAGTTTGTATTCAACCTTACATTGTATGGAGAAAGTATGGTATCTAAACCCTACATTCATAATAGTAAATATAGTTAATCAACCCTACGTTATCATAAAATTATGGTTAAATAACCTTACATTTGAAAGGAACCTTACTTTTTTCAAGAGAAGAAAGTATGGTTAAAGAATCCTATGTAAGTAATATACCTTATTTTTTAGAGAGAAACGTATGGATCATCAACCTTAATTTTATGATCAACATTATGTTTTCAACCTTACGTTCAAGAGATGAATGCTACATAGTTGAACCATATGTTTGGTATTTTTTTCATTTTGTGAAGGAACCCTACATTTGACTTTTCAACGTCGAAGATTTAAATCCATGATATTTTGCATGATTTCTGCAATGGTCTTGATAGTATAACAAGTTGTTTCAAAGATTATTTTTATTGATTTAAAGCTCATTATATTTGATTTAAAGAATCATATTCAACAGATATTTTCACTCCTATTCTTAAGGGAAGTTACAACTCCTCAGTTTTATTTTGAATTTTAATATCTATGATTTATCAGGCATCTTTTGTGGATCTAGAATTCTAAAGCAGAATATTTGCTTTATATATTTTATCAGTGTATCATTTTTAAATACACACGGGATTTTTGTAAGGGAAATATTTTTATATATAAAATCAAACTCTAGTGAAAATATTTTTACAGTGCTACAGAAAACGAATAACTCTGAAAGAGGACTACACTTTGGAGACATACTTGTTCTATCTCATTATTTGGTAAGCTTGTTATTTCTCTATTTTATTGCTACTTTTTAATTGAGGGTATTTGTGCAATTGGGATCACTTCAGATTATTTCATTCTTGAAGATATTATTTTCTGAAGAATAAGATCCATCAATTGTCAGTTGCTTGTTGCTGAAACTATGAAGATCAACCCAAATCAACAAATCAAACTCTTTTGTTTTATTTGAGTTTCAACTGCTTGTACTCAGTTGTGGTGGAGTATTAGATTCTCAATCTAAGTTTTAGATAACTAGTTCTCTATTATAAAACCAAAATGATTTGTTATTAGTCTTATTATAAAGGTGTCAACCGTCAGCACTTAGTTGTGGAATTTCGATCTTATGATAAGAGGACCATTCTAGTAAAATTTACCAAGCTCATAGAGAGTATTTGATAGAGTGGGCTAGTGGATCTTTGTACCCCAAACCACTATAAAAAGTTTTGTTCTTTATTTTTTTTATCCACTGCATATTTTCATATAGAATAAAAACACTGCATATCTGCATAAATCACAGTGGTTGTCAAAATCCATAATTATGGAAGATTTTTGAAAAGACGCATTTCACCCCCCCCCCCTCTTATGTTACTTTGTATATTATGACCTAACATTTTTGGTATAGGGATACAAGTAAAAAATATCAATAAATAATAACATCACAAAACAATAACCTCACACAACATTTGAATCACCTAAAGTGAAATAACATCAATTGTAACAAGAACGTGACACAACAACAATCTCATCCCTAGTCACTCAGATTTTCCCCATACATAGGTTAGATAATCCCATGCACAAGCTCATTACCATGTCCTGACACATCCTAGTCTGATTTCTACCTTTCCCAAAAAAGTAAATCTGAAGAAAAGAAAACATTCTCATTTGATACCACTTTGTAATATCCCCCGATCTAGCACTCTGTCATATGGACAAAAAGGGTAGGTTAAGAGACCTCAGGAAAGCCTCCCCAAATGATAGAGGCTATCAACTAGCAGTGGGGGTGTGATATGTGTAGTTTAAATAATATAACCCCTAGTATGAAGTGTTATAGTAGTAGAAAATAAACTATATAAATAAAATAAATCAAATCATAGACAAAGTAGAAAATAGCAATAAGAGACAATTAAATAATCTAATAAATAATAAAGGAATAATGTAATGACTTATGTAAATGTAAATAATTTTCATGATAGAAATAGTACAAGTAAAATACTAGAATATATAAATATAGAATCAAAATTCCTTGATCTTGAACCCCATGTAGATCCCACCTCTATTATCCAGCCCATCCAAAATGAAAACAATTAACAACAAGGTCCTTTTCCCTTGTCAAAAGCCTGTCTCCACATAATCTGCTCAGGTACCAAATAGAGGCCCAAATAGGGTGTGAGTATAACTCAATAGTTCAACACCACCATGTCTAAACTAACTAGTATGATAATAATTATATATAATAAAGCGATAAACATGAGTATTAATTAATTAAAAAATTAATAAAATGCAATAAAAACTTTCTTTGTATCCATTTCAGAATATCTCTGAGCATGTCTTACAACCATGACAACCACAACAATATAATGATGGTAAATTAACCCACTTCAGTACTATGCCATAATATCATGGAGCGTGTATTATGACCATTCCAACCACCAAAATATAACCATTATAAAGTAACAACAATTTGGGTCAAAGACCTATAAGCATAATAGAATCCGGGTCAAATCCCTATAAGCATTACGGCATGGGACTAGGAAAAGCCTGCTCTCTATAAGAAATATAGCATGGGACTGAGCTAAGTCTTCTCAATATCAGTATTAGAAAATGTGTGTGTGTGTGCATGTTCCATGGTAGAGCCTAATATACAAGCATTTCAACATAGAACACAAGTCCTATCATACAACATGGATATCACAATATCACATCATAAATCTCAAAGGTTAATTATGAAAATTTCCATTTTTCATTCATATACCACATTAAATTAAATACCAATTGATTAACACTCATAAAAATAATTAATAATCCATAACATAGGGATTATATATTAAATAATCACCTAAGGTCTCATGTCATGCTAAACACACTTTAAGACATTATCCAATTTCAATTATATTCATGGTTTGAACACCCAATGGGTAACCATAAGCCAGGTCAGAAGCCAATTGAAACCAAAGGGATTCAATGAATAATCTCATTTATTATTTAATTAATTTAGAATATGATACATTGGCACAATCATAATATTTCATAAACATGGAAATTATCAAACCATAGGGTAAATATTTAGAACCCATACATTTATCTGATGACCCAACAATGCTTCTAATGGAAAACACCCATGAGGAAGAAGGTGAAAATGATCTCCAAGAGAATCCCATATCAAAACTGATCAAGATCAAAACCAAAAATACACATGGAATAAGTATTTCATTGCAACAGTTGGAGAACCAAATAAGAGAAGGGAAAAAATGGTGTAAAACCACTTACCAAGGATTGATCGCATAAAAAGGACATATGGAAGGGGGTTGGCACTCAAAATTTTCCTAAAATATTTTTTAAGGTCAAGAAGAGAAGGTTTCAGTGGAATAGAATAAAATTTATCCACACAACATACTTTAAAATATCAAGTTAAGTAATTACATGGCGTGTAATGTAGTTACATTCCATGTAAATATTTTTAATGGGATACTCTGAAAATTCCATCAACTTAGATTTATTTTATTAAAACACCCAAACAATATAAGATGTGTAATTCTTTTAAAGGGTTATAAATGTTTTTTAGATGATTTTTCATCCCAATTTACCTTTAAACAACAATAACCCCCTTTATGGATTCTCAACTGACCAGGAACCCATGAAAAACAAAAACCATTTATACCTAGACTCCATTAATTTAGACAAACATACTTATCTAGATTTTAAGTCATTTTCCTCTGCAAATATCTCCACATAGAACCTCTTTAGTTTTTTTTTAAGTTTGGTTTAATGATAAGGAAAAACATACCAGAAAGATAATTTAACAAAAAACTTAGAGAGAAACATACCTGGAAGAATATTAGATCTTATAATGATATTAAAAATTTACAATCTTAGTCATTTTTACCATCTAAAACATGATTTTAAATAATCCATAAGTGATTTAGAACAATTTTGATGAATATAAAAAACCATTTATCTCCTTTATTTATAGGATGATGACAACAATAAACATTGTAATTTGTGGTGAATAAGAAGAAATTAGACAATGAACTATGTCCATTACCAATTTATTGAAGCTATATCAGGACTATAGACTGAATATCTCAGGATGATGAACATAAATAATAGAAAAATAACATGTGAACAATCAATGAATAAATATAAATACTTATAATGAAAAAAAAACATGAATAAGGTTCTGAGTAAATTAGTTAAAAAATATTATTTTATTATTTAAAGTGTTAGAGAATATGTAAAGTGAATCAAGACTCAAATTAAGCGATTTTGTTTTAAATTTCCATCCATTTGATAATTCATTTCTCTACTGTTTAACTTCCCTTCTATGTCTGGTCTATTTATTTTGATTGGATACCTTAATAAACTCCCAATATATTTTTTGTATTATTTTTTCTCTTACCTCTAATATATATTCATAAGCCATACCTTATGTTATTTGTACATATTTCTATGATACCCACGTTTTAATAATTATTTAAATAAAATATTTCGATGATACTTTTATTAGAATTTTTTATACTATTTAATTATTTTTTAATTATTATTTCTCTTTTGAGAGCTGTTTTAAATACATTTTTATGTGTGAGAAATTATTTAAATTGATTAAATATAGTTTTTAATGAATATTTAAATAACACAATTTATTTTTTAGTTATATTTATATTAATATATATGATGGTGTGGGGGTTTGATAATATATATATATATATAGTTCCAACTTCATTACTATCATTATCAATATTTTTATTATTATGAATACTAATATTGTTAATATTATTGAAATTAGTGGCAAAACTGAGTGGTATGGCATGCCCCTCCATACATAGACATAGATGGGGTGAAAACCCTAGTCACGGTATTAATTGTACCCCTCCGCTATTTATAGAGTGTGGTGAACTCTTACTTGTGAACATTGAGTACATATTATGGAATAGGGAATGAGCTAGAGGTCTAGAGAGATAATAGGGGTGTTCCACACAAGAGAGGTTTGGAAAATAATTAAATATGAATATATCGAGTGGAATGACATGGTGATGTAGGTGTAATGACATGGAATATCATATAACATGACATAGCCCAAAAACATTTCAGGATAGTAAAAAATGAATGTCCTGTGTAAGGTTGGGGAAAGTTTTAACTATTACCTTCCTGGTCATAAATTACAACTAGAATGTAATAAAAATACTTAATTCCTTTGGCCTCTAGGCCTTTGGTATATCTATTTAGATTCTTTGGGCCACCATCCCATTGAGAATTTTAAGCTATTTTTAATTGTATAGGTACTCATGGGTGCTTACCAACCCTAGTGGTGAGGGATGATGCTTGAACAACATTTATACCATGGGTGTGTGTGTGTTTATAGTCTATAATCCCTTCTACATGAATAAAGATTATTATTATTACACTTATTATTATCCTACTACTTTTTATTACCCTATGGAAGTGTGTGGAGGCCTCGTGTTTGAGTCTCCCCAAGAGTATGTGTACTTTCATGTGTCCTTTGTATTTCACTATTATAAACCCCCTGGTGAAATAAAAATTAATACCATTATTATTCATGTACCCATGGAATTATTTAGGGGGATTTGTATTTATTATCAACATTTTGTAATAATATTTAATTAATTAATGGGAATTTTTTTGAGGTTATTCAAGTGGTTGGATACTTCCGAATTAGATATCTAATTGATACGTATATAGAGGATGATTATAAGAAAGATTGAGTTTGGATAATCCATGTTGCGTCTTACTTAAATTGATAATTTTATACAGCATTCTGCAAGGTAGTTTTGAAAAAATATTGTTTGAAATATAGATATTTAGATCCAATTAACGAGAAGTATGATTCTAAGGTTTATATATATTTTTCAAAATCTAGAACCATAATATATAAAGAAGAATCATCATGTTATTGAAGGTTAGTCTAGAAATAGAATCAATTGGATAAAGAGGTATGAGGAAGAATACAATGTTGATGATCATTTAATCAAATGTTAAATTCTAGATGAATCCAAATATTGTTAGCTATAATGATTTTTACAAATGATTTCAAACAGTAGAAGAGGATTCAGATAAAATTTCTAGAAGGAAATTATTAAAGATCATAAGTGAAAATAGAAGTAGGATTTTTTTTGATGATATTGAAAGCCAGAAACTAATTTAGAAGGTGTTGACAAAGTTTTTAAGTAGAATTAGAAGTGAATTTTGGATAGATAATGTTTGAGAAGACCTAATTATTAACAGATATGAAATACTAACTCTAGATGATATAGAGTTATGGAAGATCAATCTTAACATAGTCTAGATTGTTTTTCATTGGATAATATGCATAATTCTAGAAGGCTAGAAGTAGAAATTGAAGAGATGATGAGATCTAAGATACTATTAACAAGAGTTAAAAATATTCATAGATTTTATATAAGAATAAAATTAGAATAACTCAGGATCTATGTAGGGTTATCATAGAAGATCTAAAGTTTATCAAAGTAACAAAAAGGATTTGGATGGACAACCAGAATATGTGAAAGAATAAATATTTGTGTTTAAAAAAAATAAATGTGACTATACTATGCTATTATTCATGATTCATTTCATGTATTGACCTCCCCAGTTCATGAACCTTGTCATCTAACCCCATGGGTCTCCTGTAATACCTTGGATTTTTTCCCAGCACACCACATTCTATTATCCAGTGGGGATACTAATGAGACTAATGACTATCCCCACATGCCAAAACATATTTTTTCAATGTTTTTTATCCTCATTCACACACCCTTTGAAACTTCCAAGGAGGTCACCCATCCTAACACTACTCTAGTCCAATCCTCTCTTAAAAATGGTTTTTATTCTAGTAGTCTCATGAAAATAAAATTATAACTTATTAACAAGGGTAGTAAGAGTTATTCCTTTTAAGTATCACTTTTCTAAGGGTGTTAAACTCTCCACCCCATTAAGTAACAATACCCTTGTTGTGGAACCCACACACAAAATCCAAGAAATTATCATGTACTTTATGTTGGGTATTGGATATTATACCATTTTTCATGACCCTACCTCTATAGGTCTTGATCATAGTCAACTAACCCCATGGGTCTCTTATAATACCGTGGTTTCATTCCCATAACACGATAGGATATTACCCACCAAGGTCAGTGATCATACTAATGACTGCTCCCACATTCCAAAACATGATCATTAAGTGTACTTTTTCCTCTCTCACACACACCATGAGAAATTTATTAGGATTTCACCCATCCTAACACTAATACAAAACAAGACATGCTTTACTTTGGTGTTCTAATAATGTATTATCTATAAAGGAAAGGTGAACCTTTTTAACATGGGTGGTAATATTTAGTCCTTTTAAGTCTAAATTTTCCCAAGGTTTTATGATTAGGATATTATGAGTCTTAATCCATGATTCATATTGAAATTGGATGAAGTGATAAACAAGAATGATCGAGTGTTGAATGAGAGTTTATCTTGGTCAAGATGAATTTTATGAAAGAGCTAAAGAGGAAATACTAAGTATTCATAAATAAATAAAAAATCAATTTTATATATTCATAGAGCTCACACTATAATTTTTCTAGGAGGTTTCAACACTAAACATCAGGTTTAAAATGAGGGGTGATGATTCCAAGATGAGAATTATGAGTTTATATGAGACTTACCTACATGTGTTGAATATTTATAGAGTTTTGGAGGTAGAGTTGAGATTATAAATGTTTAGGTATCAAATGTTTAGTGAGAAAGAAAAATTATATTCCACGATATATATATATTCTAAATATTTTGAATCTTGGGATAGTGAAAAAGTCCAACTTCTAGACATTGATATTATAGAAAGTGAGAGATCAGACATTGAGATTACAAATTTTGAGTTATTAAAAATTGATAAACTATACAATCCAAATATTTTGAAGGCTCATGGGAAGATAGTGTTTTTTTTATAAATAAACATCAATAATAAAAAAATTCATTTAGTGTGGAATAAATATAAATAAGTAAAATATTTATCTTTCTAGTTGGAAATCTTGTGAACTATAGGGATATAGTATAATCACATTCTAGAGACTACTTTCAATATATAGTGTTGGGTAAAGGATAATATCTTCCCACTTTATATAAGTGTTGGGTAAATGATTATACCTTCCCTACAATGTATTTTTTAAGTTAATGATGATACAGTTTTACCCTTTTTAATCATTTTTATACATTAGTGAAAAAATATAAAATGGACATAATCACCCAAATTAGGGGTGAACCATATAAAAATAATTTTTTTGTTAGGATAATTTATATTTTTTTCATACTTTTAATGGTGAGACTTGATTATTTAGAGGATCCAAACTATAATAAGTCAAAAATGTTAATTTCAAAGAAGGAAATTCTAACAAGAATAACATTGATTCAAACCCCATTATGTGTATTTGATCATATCGATAGATACTTTTGGTGGTATTGGAGAAACCTAGGATCTTGATGAATGATCCTAGATTTTATAATTGAGGATAATATGAATTTGTTCAAAAATAGAGGCACACTAATAGTTGATAGAGTGAACAAAAATGGATATAGTAATAAGATGATTTTGTATATTTATTCAATTAGACTATATGTAATTGATGCAACCACTATTAGGTTGACTTTGATTAGAAAATATTCTATTAGGAAATTAGCTAATAAGAGGAATTTTAAAGTTGATGGAAATGCAAGGAATGCTATTTTGATGACTGTAAATGAACTAGTTTATACAAAGGTGGTGAGACTAAAAATTGACCAAGAGATATGGGACATACATGAAAATATTTTTTAAGGTAATATCATGGTTAATGAAGTGAAACTAAAAATATAGATACTGAATTTGAAAATGTGAGAATATATAATGAAGAAACTATTGAAAAATATTTTAGAATAGTTGAGATGATTTTTAGCAATATCAGTGGGTTTGAAGAAACATCCAAATATTCTATTATTTATTAAAAATTAATGAGAAGAATACCTCAAAATTTTCATGAAAATATTTCTACATTGAATGATACAGATGAATTATCTCTACATTAATTTTATAATATAATTATTGGTTATGAAATTAGAAGAGAACATATCATTAATAATAACATCATGGAGGAGAATGAGATAGAATGAAATTATATAAAAAATATAAAATAAATATATAGGAAGATACATGTTCATGTGAAATTGAAGATAATTTTGAAAAGGATGAAGTTTATAAGAGGATAACGACAGTTATCACAAAAAAATCTCCAAAGGAAAGGGTATGTACAAGGGAAATATCTCACTTAAGTGGTTAAATTTACAGGAACTATGATCTTTATAATAGTTTTTATAAAGAATAATAGTGGTGACTATGGGAATTATGAGGAATAAAAAATGATACAGAGATAAAATGGGGAAATTTTCATTGGAAATTTTGGAATTTTTATGAGAGAATCAAAAGGTTTCCTTGATGAAAAATAATAAATATGTTTTTCAAAGAAGATAAATAATTATCCAATACAAGTTTTTAATCTTAATGGTGCATTTATAAAATGTTTTTTTATCATTTTTGATCACATTGATAAACATAGTAAAACATAAAGATGTTATATATAAAGTGAAGAGAATTACATTGAATGCATGTTGAAAGATAAAATTGAGGTATGAGTAGAGAAAAATAAAAAAATAAAAATGTATAAAATGATATTAGAGAAATATCATGTGTAGAAAATTGAAATATTATAATATTTACTCAATAAGTAATAAGTTTATATTGATTTAATTAATCATCTCAAAGTTATAACTATAGAATAACATAAATGTTGAAGGATCTTAAGTAAAAATCTACTATCAAGGAAGAGAAGTTAAGGAAGACAAAAAAAATCTCGATGTTGAGAATTAAAAATTATGAGAAAATATTAAAATAATGTAGTTGAATTTGTTTCTCAATAATATCTTTTAACACTTAATGTTAGCCCAAAAATCTTAGTAAAATATATTTATACTAAACTGAAAGGCAATTAATCAATTTTTACTAATATTACATGTTCTAAAACTAAAAAACTTTAAGTCCAGTCTTATAAAAATCAATAGAAAATTACATAAAAATCAATAGAAGATGAGGGTAACTTTATATATAATACATCCTAATGATAAAAGAAAAATAAATCATAATATACAACTATGGAAAGGAAATTTTTTTCTAGAAAAAATTCATATCATATGAAATATTAAAAATAAAAGGTAATTTATGGTCATATTGAATTTTTAGGATTAAATACTATGAAATCTTGTACAAAAATTCATTTCTATGAAGTCAAATAAGGAATAATTGGAGGGGTGAAACTTTTAAAATATGAGAATAAATTTGGATAATAAGAGAGTTATAAAAAATCACCATATTTAACAACTCAAAACATATTTTATTGTTTTGATAGAATATTTTACAAAAAAGGTTAGTGTTTTAATGAATGTATGGATAATCATTGAAGATAGTTTCCTCATACTGAAGGAGGAAATTAATTTAATAAAAATTGAAAGGAATATCATCCACTAATTCCTAAATTTGGATATAAAAATTAGTAGGAATATAATTCCATGGATTCTTGATAGTGGATATTCTTGTTAGAATATAGGTGAAAAAAATATTATATAATATAAAATATCATGATAGATGTGTAGTTAAATTTGAGAATAAAATATACATAAAAATTGGGGTAGCTGGTACAACTAAGATATAATCCCAAAAGTTGAAATCTAATTATGTTTTACTTGTAGAGGGTCTTAAACACAACTTAATGTGTGTAACACAACATTGTGACGAATTAAATGATTTTTTGTAGATGAAAATATTACTCTCAGGAACATAAATTATTGAATAATTATTAGTAAGTGCGAAAAGACAAGTGGTAAACTATTTGAATTTATTGATACTATAAAATCTTGTTATTTGGATGATAATAATAAAAATAATATTTAGTAAAAAAGGCTTGAACATCATGGTCAAAAGTGTTCAAGAAATATCTTCACATAAAATGTGGTGAGAGGCCTTCTCTAATTTAAGATATAATGATATGATATTTTTGAAACATTCCAAATGGGTAAGATAGTGCATGGAATTAAAAAAGGAGTGGTAATTCATCCACTAGGCCACTTGGACTAAAACACTTAGATTTATATTGGCCAATGAGATATAGATCTGTTAGAAGTTTTATTTTTTATTAAGAGGATAAATTATTTCAATAGGATGGATAAATCTATATTCATGAAAACATGTATGTGGTAGTGGATATGATCAAAATATTTATGATACAAGTTGATAATGATTTGGGATTCTACATCAAGAAGTTGAGAATTGATAATGCAATGGAGTTCATAGGGAATTATTTTAATCTTACTATAATAGGAATGAGATTAAAAATAAACTGAGTTATCCTTATACAACCCAATATAATGGATTTATAGAAATAAAAAATAGTAGTTCTTTTATATTGAAATAACCATGATCATTTAATTAAAACTCTCAAAATTACATTATATAGTAGATTTATGTGAAATTTTTCATATTCAAAATAAATTATTATGTAAAGTAGAATGAATCATGAGTTCCTATGATATTTTTTACAATAAAAAATCTCATTTGGAAGTATTTTAATTTTTTTGATAATCCATACTTCAAGAGGATCAAGAATTAAAATCTAGGAATGTTTGAGGAGAATGATGAAGAATGAATTTTCATGTGATATATATCCAATGGAAGATTCTAATAATATTATAATAAAAACAATATAGGTTCAATATTTCTATGTTGTGAAAAGTGAAGTGCCCGGATCAGTGTGATCACTGAGAGGGGGAGGGGGTGAATTAGTGGTCCTTTTAAACTTTTTAATAATTAATTATTTATCAATTAAACCTCTATGGAATGTTAAGGCCTCAATCCACTCTTCTTGTATCTCTCAGCCTTTCCTCGAGTGATGCAGTAAATGTAAATGCACAGGACACAAGGATTTACAAGGTTTGGATCCAAAGGCCTACGTCCTTTCCATGTTGGTTAAGCTCCCCAACATGGATTCTCCACTATAATCTTTCACAATTACAATGGTCGGTATAGAGTCACATTGTACCTCTCCTAAGCCCCATAGGAGGGTCTTTATACTGCATCCCACAGTGTCACCAGAGTCCCACTGGCCTGCTTCAGCTTCCACCAAAGACTTCTCCACCCTGAGTCTCACAGGGGGTCTTCTCCTGGTTCCCCGAGTCACACGAGTATCTCTTCTTCTTTTAAAGCTCTTCAAGAGTCTTCAACAGCCTTAAATAAGGTCTGCTAGCCTTGATAACTTCTTCTGATCACTTGTGGTGATCAGGACTCCTCTTCTTTGTTCAGGATTTGTCTCCTTCTACTAAGGATAACCCGGCCTCTGTCTTCAAGAATCTTGATGGGGAAATATGTTATTGCACTGATTATGCCCACTCAATCTTCTTGGTCTTCTCAAATACTGAAAACTCAGATAAATGATGTCTTTAACTTCAGTCTGGATTCAGTCTCTCTTTAAGTCAACTTCATGCACTGAGTGCATGGAATATCTGAATCTTCATGCACTGATTGCATGGATTCTCAATTATCTTCAAGGACCTTTGTTCTTGGACTTCTCAAATGCACACACACAAATGATTCTTTATTTACGTGTGCATGTACATGCAAGAATGCATGCACTCCCCTTTTCTTCTTGGTGTGATAAAACCCTCAATGGGTGTAAACTCTTTTTGCACACACACCTTCTTATTTTCCTTTATTCTTTTCTTCTTCTTCAAAGTGTGCACACTCCACTTCTGCACACACTAAGGTAATGGCCTCTTCACTTGTTTAGTACACACAGCCCATAGGGCCTTGGGCATGCACCCTTAACCCACACGTGTTCTCCTTTGGTCTACCTTTTCTTTTATGCACACACGGCCTTCCTTCTCTTGTACACTTAAAGAATGCTTCGGCCTTCATGTTTCTTTGCACACATACACAACCAAGGTGTGTTGTGGCCTTTCTCTCCACTTTTCACACACACACAAACCCAAGTATGTGTTGTTTCCTTTCTCCTCTTCAGCATCGCTTCAAAGGAGGGCACGCAAGGATACGGCCAATTCTTGTCTTCAACTGCGCAGGGTGCAGCAGTTTCTACCGCACAGGTGGCACGATAACTCCTTCTACCGTGCAGGTACGGCAGCTCCCTCCTACCGCACAGGTGGCGTGGTGGCTTCCTCCTGCCGCGAGAGTTCGCGGGCACAGAGGGCGCACAAGTGCGGCTGCTTGCAACTGCACAAGTGTTGCGGGCAGCGGGCGTGCAAGTTCGCGCGACTCATCTTCTTCCCTATCGCGCAAGGGGAGCATGCAGGGTGGCCTCCTCATTAACTTCTTTCGCGCAGGGGTTGTGAAAAAGGCTCTCTCAAAGCCTCAGGTGGCTCCGGGCTATTCTTCCATGCAGGTTGTGTGAGGAGATTTTCTTCGCGTTGCTCAGAGCTTCGTGGGACTTCTTTTTTTTCTCAAGTGATCAGCAGACTTCTTCAAGGTATCAGATCCTCCTTTTGTAGGCAGAGGATGCCTTGGATATTCCACATAACTAAATCTTGATTTCCCTCAAACTTTGGGATTTCAAGATTTTCCTCAAATCTTGTTTTTCTTCTCTGTTCAACGCGGGTCCATTCTTCTTCACCTTCCTTCACGTGCATGTGTCTACGAACACATGAAAACCTTCTTCAAGAACGATCCATGCAAGAACACACTGCCTCGCAACTCCATTTTCTTCGGCCTCATTCGAATTATTTATCTCGTTGCATTCATGCGACTTTTAATGCATGCATGTGTTTGTGAAGGGGAGACGAACACAATGAAGGCCTCATCTTCATCAGAGGCAGCCGGGAGCTTCTTCTCCATCACTCAGGTGCTTCTGGTTCGCAGGAGGCATCGCAGGGTGTCATCGTCTTGGCGAGAGGTTGAAGAAAATCTTCTAAGCCGTTGGATCTGCATTTAATGATCGTGGACGGCTGGGATTATAACATAACATTATGGATGAGATAGACGGCAGCGATCAAACGCGCGATTGGATGAGCGGCCAGGATTTACTACGCGTTTTAAAAAACTCGTCCCACATCTAAATGCGCCGCAGTTCTTGCGCGGTTTAACAAACAGCTCCTCCCGAACACAGCTCAGATTACTCCTCTCCCCCCTCTGGTGCCGCCCCGCACCGGTTCTCCTGCGGGCGCGCTCTAGCGCCCACTATGCTCCTTCACGGGCGCCCACGCTGCGCGGGATTGACCTTTGCGTGGCTCGGGCTTACACACGGCTTGGCCTCATTGGGATGGCCCACGAGGTTTCCCCTTGGGCGTGGTGACCTCGGTCCCACATGTGCCTTGGGTTGAGGCCTTGAGTCCGGCCCATTGGTTGGCCTTATTTTATTTTTTGTGTACTTGGTTCTAAGAACAAGTACTATAACCAACCAATCTTCCTCTCCTCTTCAACTTCTTAGGAACTTTATATAAATTCTTCAACATTTCTTCTTCTTCTTCAAGTAGGAGATTGAATCCCCAAGAATCTCTCAAGAATCTTCATCAACCATTAATCATAAATCACTTGATCTTCAATGTACTTCTTTGATCCAATCATAGATGAGGTTGGATCATCTTTAAATCCTCATGAACTAAGAGATAGTGCATGGTCTTCTTCAAACCACTTCATCCACTTAGTATCTGTGGATGGTTCTCCTTTGTATCTCCTCATGCATTGTGAAGACAATGCATGGACTTCTAACAATGTTGTGACATTGTATCTTCTTGATACAAGTTCTTTGAACTTAATATTAGCTCTACAATCGTCTGATGTTGTATGGAGAATGTTTCAACCATTACCTCCTATGCCACTTAGTGATTCTCCTAAGTGACATGCTTCTTAGTACCATGGTCATTCTCCAATCATCATCATCACCTTGTCATTCACATATTGACACTCCATGTCATCCATTTAATCCTTGATATCTTATTGACAACATCACCATCACCATCACTTAATTTGTCATTCACATATTGACACCCCTTGTCATCCATTCAATCCTTGAGACCTTATTGACAACAAATTCAACACAGTGCACAACAATCTCCCCCTTTGTATTTGTTGTCAATATCACTGGAGCACATATGAATCGGTCAATATGTGTGCCAAGCTTTTCTCCCCCTTATTGGAAATCAAATGCAAAGGTGTGGTGTGGTTCTCTTCAAAATATTTCTTCCTCCATTTGAATATAATCTTTTTGAAAATCACTAAGAGAGGGATGGTGTCACATGTTCACTTTATCAAAGATCCTTTAGTAAATCAACTCTAAGTCTACTTGGGCTAACCCGGTGTAGAAAACAAGAGTGATGTAACCAAGTAATTCAATGTTGTCCACAACTCACTATACATGTGAGATCATGATTAGGCTTCAAGGGGTTGAAATTTTTCAGATATATCAATGAATTGCTAAATCCTGCACATACTTCACCAAACTCATTAGAAAGTTTAGGTGAAAAGATAAAGCTCCCCCTTTCTTCCATTTGTCTTCAATCAATTACACCCCCTTAATTGACATGTTAAATACAATTAAGAAACAAGGGATGAAAGTGTGATTGGAATACCTTTATTTTTCACAAGATGATATGAATCCCAAAATATCATCTTCTACAGATTGGCTCCCCCTCAAGGGGTGCACTCCATTCTGTCCATACCATTCTCAATTTGAGAGTGATCATCATCTTCAATTCCCTGAAATGTAAGCACATGTATATACCAGTGATTAGGGAATAAGATGGAACCTCCTTGGTTCATCAGTTTGAACAACAAGGTTGAGAAGATTCTCTAAACCGAGATGTTCCACTTTCTCCATTCTTCACACTTGCACATTTGATCTTCAATGATGTTTGTGCTTGTATGTATCTTAACACCTCTTCAACTTCTTTGTGTGTGACTCCTCTCTTTCTAAGTTCCTTCTAAGCACTATAATCTCCTGGTGCAATCTTCATTCTCTTGAAGAATTATTTTTGAGCTGGAATGAGTGTCATGCATTTATTACTAATATGACCAGCTTTATTGTACCTCACACACAGAACTTCATCTTCATGTGAAATCTTTTGTTTTCCTTTTGCACAAGATTTGGCATGTGAATTTTCTTCCTTTCTCATTCTTTCCAAATCTTCTAGACAGATGATTAATATGTCATTTTGAAGTGAGGATTCAGATTTGGATGTTCCACATGGTTCCTTTGATGCTTTTAAGTTACCTTTTTTAGGCCGCTTATTTTCAATCAATCCCTTCTTCTTCTTCTGGATTGATTGTACTGTTGAGTGTAGTTTGCTTCTATTTAGTTCCATGGATTGTTTACAAAGATCCATGGTATGACCTTTCTTTCCATAGTAGAAGCATTTTTTCTTGGTGGTCCTTCCGGATGCATCACCCTTCTTGGATTTGGAATCCAAGGACTTCTATTTGTTTTTCAAAATCTTCTTGGGAGAATTTTCAACTTTCTTTTGCTGGATTCCCAAGGATACTTCTTCTCTATTAGACAGGTTCTGTGATCTTCTCTTGTTTTAAGCTTTGGATACATTTGGAGATTGGTATGTATCATTCTTGTGACCACTTGTGCATACACCCCGGATGTTATCAAACATTCCAAATCTGTTTGCAGTAAACAGATGTTTCTGGACCTATAGATGTTGCTTCTTCTTCTCTGGCTTGATCCCCCTTGGAATGGGCTTCCTTTGTGCTTTTTCATTTAGAGGATTATACCAAAAATCCATTGCAAAATTCACATACCTGTTGCAGCACCAACATTGACCTACAAATCTTGTCTTCTTGACTTCTTCTGATTGTTGGGTCTTTCTCTTGAATTGTTGTGTTTTTTTAGGAGAGCTCTCTTTTTTCATCTTCTTCATCCATACTTGTTTAGATTTATTCTTCCATCCTGCACTTTTTTGTGGAAACACATTTATAATCATTAGTACAAGATGGGATGGATGGTACCTTCTTCTTGGTAGATGTTGCCCTTTCATTAGAGGATGTCCTTCTTTTGGAATCATCCTTCTCAATGCACACTTGAGTGGAAACATTTCTACTTCTAGCTGACTGGGAGGTTTTGGCTTTGGGTAATTTCTGATTTTTCAATATCACCTCTAGTTCTAAGAATTTCATGTTGAGAGAGTTATTCTCATCCTCAACAAATCTTAGCCTTCCTTCCCAATTCTCTTTCAGTTGTTTCATCTGGTCTTCATGCACCTTCTTCATTTCTTGCAATGAATTTTCAAGCTCCTTTACCATTTTTACTTTGTCTTCTAGTTGAGCATATTTGACAATCATTGATACTATGTGCCACTTTTATAGTGCATGGAAAACTTCTTTGAACACTATCTCAACGAATTCTTTCTCACAAATGCTTCTTTGCAATTCTTCACTAACATCTTCAATTCTTTCACTGCAAAGGGAAATGGTTTCATCTTTAACCTTCACCAGCTTTGTGAGAGTGTTGGTTATGCCAAACCTTCTTGCCAATTGATCTTCCATAGAATTGGCTTCTTTTTCTAGCTGTAATTTTTCTGCTTGAAGATCACGGATGCTTGTAGTAATACACATTACCACTTCCTTGGGAACTGTCTTCCAAAGATATTGGAGTGCATTTAGAAGATCATTGATTATTCCATCATCATCACAGCTAGAGAAGGCTTCATCAGAAGAGTGATAAAAGGAATTTTCATCTATTGTGACTTTCACATTACCTTCAATAGAGGGTGTTTCTCTATTAGTAGCAACCTTCTTCTTCATCTTCTTGGACTGTTTCTTCTTTCTATTTTTCTGAGTCTTGGAAGATATCTCCATTTGAGGGTGTTCGTTCATTTCCTCAAATCTCCACTTCATAAAGACTCCCTTGGATATTTTAGAGGCAACCTCCCTCTGATACCAATTGAAGTGCTTGGATCAGTGTGATCACTGAGAGGGGGAGGGGGTGAATCAGTGATCCTTTTAAACTTTTTACTAATTAATTCTTTATCAATTAAACCTCTATGGCTTGTTAAGGCCTAGATCTACTCTTCTTGTATCTCTCAGCCTTTCCTTGAGTGATGCAGTAAATGTAAAGGCACATGACACAGGGATTTACAAGGTTTGGCTCCAAAGCCATACGTCCTTGCCATGTTGGTTAAGTTCCCCAACATGGATTCTCAACTATAATCTTTTGCAATTACAATTTTCGGTACAAAGTCACACTTTACCTCTCATGAGTCCCACATGAGGGTCTTTATACTACATCCCAAAGTATCACCAGAGTCCCACTGGCCTGCTTCAGCTTCCACCGATGACTTCTCCACCCTGAGTCTCACAGGGGGTCTTCTCCTGGCTCCTCGAGTCACACGAGTAGCTCTTCTTCTTTTGAAGCTCTTCAAGATTCTTCAACAGCCTTGGATAAGGTCTGCTGGCCTTTCTCACTTCTTCTAATCACTTGTGGTGATCAGGACTCCTCTTCTTTGCTCAGGCTTTGTCTAATTCTACTAAGGATGACCCAGCCTCTGTCTTCAAGAATCTTGATTGGGAAATATGTTCTTGCACTGAGTATGCCCACTCAATCTTCTTGGTCTTCTCAACTACTGAAAACTCAGATAAATGATGTCTTTAACTTCAGTCTGGCTTCAGTCTCTCTTTAAGTCAACTTCATGCACTGAGTGCATGGAATCTCTGAATCTTTACGCACTGATTGCATGGCTTCTCAATTATCTTCAAGGACCTTTGTTCTTGGACTTCTCAAATGCACACACACAAATGATTCTTTATTTATGTGTGCATGTACATGCAAGAATGCATGCACTCCCCTTTTCTTCTTGGTGTGATAAAACCCTCAATGGGTGTAAACTCTTTTTGTACACACACCTTCTTATTTTCCTTTATTCTTTTCTTCTTCTTCAAAGTGTGCACACTCCACTTGTGCACACACTAAGGTAATGGCCTCTTCACTTTTTTATCACACACAACCTGTAGGGCCTTGGGCATGCACCCTTCACCCACACATGTGCTCCTTTGGCCACCTTTTCTTTTATGCACACACGGACTTGCTTCTCTTGTACTCTTAAAGAATGCTCCGACCTTCATGTTTATTTGCACACACACACAACCAAGGTGTGTTGTGGACTTTCTCTCCACTTTGCACACACACACAAACCCAAGTATGTGTTGTGCCCTTTCTCCTCTTCAGCATCGCATCAAAGGAGGGCACGCAAGGATGCGGCCAATTCTTGCCTTCAACCGCGCAGGGTGCGGCAGCTTCTACCACGCAGGTGGCGCGGCAACTCCTTCTGCCGCGTAGGTGCGGAAGATCCCTCCTACCGCGTAGGTGGCGCGGTGGCTTACTCCTGCCGTGAGAGTTCGCGGGCATAGAGGGCGCGCAAGTGCGGTCGCTTGCAACCGCACAAGTGTTGCGGGCAGCGGGCGGACAAGTACGTGCGGCTCAGATTCTCCCCTGTCGCGCAAGGGGAGGGCGCAGGGTGGCCTCCTCCTTAACTTATTTTGCAGAGGGGTTGGGCAAAAGGCTCTCTCGAAGCCTTAGGTGGCTCCGGGCTATTCTGCCGCACAGGTTGTGCGCGGAGCTTTTCTTCACGTTGCTCAGAGCTTCGCGGGACTTCTTTTTTTTCTCAAGTGATCAGCAGCCTTATTCAAGGCATCAGATCCTCCTTTTGTTGGTAGATGATGCATCGGATCTTCTGCGTAACTAAATCTTGATTTCCCACAAACATCAGGATTTCAAGATTTTCCTCAAATCTTGTTTTTCTTCTCTGTTCAACTTGGGTCCATTATTCTTCACCTTCCTTCACGTGCATGCGTCTACAAACGCATGCAAACCTTCTTCAAGACCGATCCATGCAAGAACACACTGCCTCGCAACTCCGTTATCTTCGGCCTCATTCGAATTCTTTATCTCATTGCATGAATGCAACTTTTAATGCATGCATGTGTTCGTGAAGGGGAGACGAACACAATGAAGGCCTCATCTTCATCAGAGGCGGTCAAGAGCTTATTCTCCATCGCTCGGGTGCTTCTAGTTCACAGGAGGCATCGTGGGGTGTCCTCGGCTCAGTGAGAGGTTGAAGATAGTCTTCTGAGCTGTTGTATCCACGTTTAATGATCGCGGACGGCTGGGATTATAACATAGCGTCGCGGATGAGATGGACGGCAGAAATCAGACGCGCGATCAGATGAGTGGCCAGGATTTCCTCCGCATTTTAAAAACTCATCCCACATCGAAACGTGCCGCGGTTCTTGCGCGGTTTAACAAACAGATCCTCTCAAACACATCTCATATTACTCCTCTCCCCCCTCTAGTGCCGCCCTACACTGGTTCTCCTGCGGGTGCGCTCTAGCGCCCACTATGATCCTTCACGGGCGCGCCCTTGGCGCCCACGCTGCGCGGACTTGACCTCCGTGTGGCTCAAGCTTACACACGGCCTGACCTCATTGGGCTGGCCCATGAGGTTTCCCCTTGGGCATGGTGACCTCGGTCCCACATGTGCCTTGGGTTGAGGCCTTGAGGCCGGCCCATTGGTTGGCCTTATTTTATTTTTTGTGTACTTGGTTCTAAGAACAAGTACTATAACCAACCAATCTTCCTCTCCTCTTCAACTTCTTAGGAACTTCATATAAATTCTTCAACATTTCTTCTTCTTCTTCAAGTAGGAGATTGAATCCCCAAGAATCTCTCAAGAATCTTCATCACCCATTAATCAGAAATCACTTGATCTTAAATGTACTTCCTTGATACAATCATAGATGAGGTTGGATAATCTTTAAATCCTCATGCACTAAGAGATAGTACATGGTCTTCTTCAAACCACTTCATCCACTTAGTAGCTGTGGATGGTTCTCCTTTGTATCTCCTCATGCATTGTGAAGACAATGCATGGACTTCTAACAATGTTGTGACATTGTATCTTCTTGATACAAGTTCTTTGAACTTAAGATCAGATCTACAATCGTATGATGTTGTATGGAGAATGTTTCAACCATTACCTCCCATGCCACTTAGTGATTCTCCTAAGTGACATGCTTCTTAGTACCATGGTCATTCTCCAATCATCACCATCACCTTGTCATTCACATATTGACAATCCTTGTCATCCATTCAATCCTTGACATTTTATTGACAACATCACCATCACCATCACTTACTTTGTCATTCACATATTGACACCCCTTTTCATCCATTCAATCCTTGACACAATATTGACAACAAATTCAACACAGTGCACAACAATCTCCCCCTTTGTATTTGTTGTCAATATCACTAGAGCACATATGAATGGTTCAATATGTGTGCCAAGATTTTCTCCCCCTTATTGGAAACCAAATGCAAAGGTGTGGTGTGGTTCTCTTCAAAATATTTCTTCCTCCCTTTGAATAGAATCTTCTTGAAAATCACTAAGAGAGGGATGCTGTCACATGTTCACTTTAGCAAAGATCCTTTAGTAAATAAACTCTAAGTCTACTTGGGCTAACCCGGTGTAGAAAACAAGAGTGATGTAACCAAGTAATTAAATGTTGTCCACAACTCACTATACATGTGAGATCATGATTAGGCTTCAAGGGGTTGAAATTTTTCAGATATATCAATGAATTGCTAAATCCTGCACATACTTCACCAAACTCATTAGAAAGTTTAGGTGAAAAGATAAAGCTCCCCCTTTCTTCCATTTGTCTTCAATCAATTACTCCCCCTTAATTGACATGTTAAATACAATTAATAAACAAGGGATGAAAGTGTGATTGGAATACCTTTATTTTTCACAAGATGATATGAATCCCAAAATATCATCTTCTACAGATTGGCTCCCCCTCAAGGGGTGCACTCCATTTTGTCCATACCATTCTCAATTTGAGAGTTATCATCATCTTCAATCCCCTGAAATGTAAGAACATGTATATACCAGTGATTAGGGAATAAGATGGGACCTCCTTGGTTCATCAGTTTGAACAACAAGGTTGAGAAGATTATCTCAACCGAGATGTTCCACTTTCTCCATTCTTCACACTTGCACATTTGATCTTCAATGATGTTTGTGCTGGTGTGTATCTTAACACCTCTTCAACTTCTTTGTGTGTGACTCCTCTCTTTCTAAGTTCCTTCTGAGAACTATAATCTCCTGGTGAAATCTTCGTTCTCGTGAAGAATTCTTTTTGAGCTGGAATGAGTGTCATGCATTTATTACTAATATGACCAGCTTTATTGTACCTCACACACAGAACTTCATCTTCATGTGAAATCTTTTGTTTTCCTTTTGCACAAGATTTGGCATGTGCATTTTCTTCCTTTCTCATTCTTTCCAAATCTTCTGGACAGATGATTAATATGTCATTTTGAAGTGAGGCTTCAGATTTGGATGTTCTACATGGTTCCTTTGATGCTTTTAAGTTACCTTTTTTAGGCCGCTTATTTTCAATCAATCCCTTCTTCTTCTTTTGGATTGATTGTCCTGTTAAGTGCAGTTTTCTTCTATTTAGTTCCATGGATTGTTTACAAAGATCCATGGTATGACCTTTCTTTCCACAGCAGAAGCATTTTTTCTTGGTGGTCCTTCCGGATGCATCACCCTTCTTGGATTTGGAATCCAAGGACTTCTATTTCTTTTTCAAAGTCTTCTTGGGATCATTTTCAACTTTCTTTTGCTGTATTCCCAAGGATACTTCTTCTTTATTAGACAGGTTCTGTGATCTTCTCTTCTTTTAAGCTTTGGATACATTTGGAGATTGGTATGTATCATTCTTGTGACCACTTGTGCATACACCCCAGATGTTATCAAACATTCCAAATCTGTTTGCAGTAAACAGATGTTTCTGGACCTATGGATGTTGCTTCTTCTTCTCTGGATTGCTCCCCCTTGGCATGGGCTTCCTTTGTGATTTTTCATTTAGAGTATTGTACCAAAAATCCATTGCACAATTCCCATACCTGTTGTAGTAGCAACATTGACCTACAAATCTTGTCTTCTTGACTTCTTTTGATTGTTGGGTCTTTCTCTTGAATTGCTGTGTTTTTTCAAGAGAGCTCTCTTTCTTCATCTTCTTCATCCATACTTGTTTAGAGTTATTCTTCCATCCTACACTTTTTTGTTGAAACACATTTATAATCATTAGTACAAGATGGGATGGATGGTACCTTCTTCTTGGTAGATGTTTCCCTTTCATTAGAGGATGTCCTTCTTTTGGAATCATCCTTCTCAATGCACACTTGAGTGGAAACATTTCTACTTCCAGCTGACTGGGAGGTTTCAGCTTTGGGTAATTGCTGATTTTTCAATATCACCTCCAGTTCTAAGCATTTCATGTTGACAGAGTTATTCTCATCCTCAACAAATCTTAGCCTTCCTTCCCAATTCTCGTTTAGTTGTTTCATCTGGTCTTCATGCACCTTCTTCATTTCTTGCAATGAATTTTCAAGCTCCTTTACCCTTTTTACTTTTTCTTCTAGTTGAGAATATTTGAAAATCATTGATACTCTGTTCCACTTTTACAGTGCATGGAAAACTTCTTTGAACACTATCTCAACGAATTCTTTCTCACAAATGCTTATTTGCAATTCTTCACTAACATCTTCAATTCTTTCACTGCAAAGGGAAATGGTTTCATCTTTAACCTTCACTAGCTTTATGAGAGTGTTGGTTATGCCAAACCTTCTTGCCAATTGATCTTCCATAGAATTGGCTTCTTCTTCTAGCTGTAATTTTTCTGCTTGAAGATCACGGATGCTTGTAGTAATACACATTACCACTTCCTTGGGAACTGTCTTCCGAAGATATTGGAGTGAATTTAGAATATCATTGATTATTCCATCATCATCACGGCTAGATAAGGCTTCATCAGAAGAGTGATAAAAGGAATTTTCATCTATTGTGACTTTCACATTACCTTCAATAGAGGGTGTTTCTCTATTAGTAGCAACCTTCTTCTTCATCTTCTTGGCCTGTTTCTTCTTTCTATTTTTCTGAGTCTTGGAAGATATCTCCATTTGAGGGTGTTCTCTCATTTCCTCAAATCTGCACTTCATAAAGACTCCTTTGGATATTTTATAGGCAACCTCCCTCTGATACCAATTGAAGTGCTTGGATCAGTGTGATCACTGAGAGGGGGAGGGGGTGAATCAGTGATCCTTTTAAACTTTTTACTAATTAATTCTTTATCAATTTAACCTCTATGGATTGTTAAGGCCTAGATCCACTCTTCTTGTATCTCTCAGCCTTTCCTTGAGTGATGCAGTAAATGTAAAGGCACATGACACAAGGATTTACAAGGTTCGGCTCCAAAGCCTTACGTCCTTGCCATGTTGGTTAAGTTCCCCAACATGGATTCTCAACTATAATATTTTGCAATTATAGTGTTCGGTACAAAGTCACACTTTACCTCTCCTGAGTCCCACATGAGGGTCTTTATACTGCATCCCACAGTGTCACCAGAGTCCCACTGGCCTGCTTCAGCTTCCACCGAAGACTTCTCCACCCTGAGTCTCACAGGGGGTCTTCTCCTGGCACCTCGAGTCACATGAGTAGCTATTCTTCTTTTGAAGCTCTTCAAGAGTCTTCAACAGCCTTGGATAAGGTCTGCTGGCCTTGATCACTTCTTCTGATCACTTGTGGTGATCAGGACTCCTCTTCTTTTCTCAGGCTTTGTCTCCTTCTACTAAGGATGACCCAGCCTCTGTCTTCAAGAATCTTGATGGGGAAATATGTTCTTGCACTGAGTATGCCCACTCAATCTTCTTGGTCTTATCAACTACTGAAAACTCAGATAAATGATGTCTTTAACTTCAGTCTGGCTTCAGTCTCTCTTTAAGTCAACTTCATGCACTGAGTGCCTGGAATCTCTGAATCTTCACGCACTGATTGCATGGCTTCTCAGTTATCTTCAAGGACCTTTGTTCTTGGACTTCTCAAATGCACACACACAAATGATTCTTTATTTATGTGCGCATGTACATGCAAGAATGCACGCACTCCCCTTTTCTTCTTGGTGTGATAAAACCCTCAATGGGTGTAAACTCTTTTTTCACACACACCTTCTTCTTTTCCTTTATTCTTTTCTTCTTCTCCAAAGTGTGCACACTCCACTTGTGCACACACTAAGGTAATGGCCTCTTCACTTTTTTATCACACACAACCCGTAGGGCCTTGGTCATGCACCCTTCACCCACACGTGTGCTCGTTTGGCCACCTTTTGTTTTATGCACACACGGCCTTGCTTCTCTTGTACTCTTAAAGAATTCTTCGGCCTTCATGTTTATTTGCACACACACACAACCAAGGTGTGTTGTGTACTTTCTCTCCACTTTGCACACACACACAAACCCAAGTATGTGTTGTGGCCTTTCTCCTCTTCAGAACCGCATTAAAGGAGGGCACGCAAGGATGCGGCCAATTACTGCCTTCAACCACGCAGGGTGCGGCAGCTTCTACCGCGAAGGTGGCACGACAACTCCTTCTGCCGTGCAGGTGCGGAAGATCCCTCCTACCGCGCAGGTGGCGCGGTGGCTTACTCCTGTCGTGAGAGTTCACTGGCACAGAGGGCGTGCAAGTGCGGCCACTTGCAACCGCACAAGTGTTGTGGGCAGCGGGCGGACAAGTACGCGCGGCTCGGATTCTTCCCTGTCATGCAAGGGGAGGGCACAGGGTGTCCTCCTACTTAACTTCTTTTGCGCTGGGGTTTCGCAAAGGTCTCTCTCAAAGTCTTGGGTGGCTCCGGGCTATTCTGCCGCATAGGTTGTGCGCGGAGCTTTTCTTCGCGTTGCTCATAGCTTCGCGGGACTTCTTTTTTTTCTCAAGTGATCAGCAGCCTTCTTCAAGGAATCAGATCCTCCTTTTGTAGGTAGAGGATGCATCGGATCTTCTGCGTAACTAAATCTTGATTTCCCACAAACTTCAGGATTTCAAGATTTTCCTCAAATCTTGTTTTTCTTCTCTGTTCAACATGAGTCCATTATTCTTCACCTTCCTTCACATGCATGCATCTACGAATGCATGCAAACCTTCTTCAAGACCGATCCATGCAAGAACACACTACCTCGCAACTCCGTTATCTTTGTCCTCATTCGAATTATTTTTCTCATTGCATGAATGTGACTTTTAACGCATGCATGTGTTCGTGAAGGGGATACGAACACAATGAAGGCCTCATCTTCATCAGAGGCAGTCAAGAGCTTCTTCTCCATCGTTCGAGTGATTCTGGTTCACAGGAGGCATCGCGAGGTGTCCTAGGCTCGGTGAGAGGTTGAAGACAGTCTTCTGAGCCGTTGGATCCACGTTTAATGATCACGGACGACTGGGATTATAACATAGCATCGCGGATGAGATGGATGTCAGTGATCAGACGCACGATCGGATGAGCGGCCAAGATTTCCTCCGCATTTTAAAAACTCATCCCACATCGAAACGCGCCGCGGTTCTTGCGCGGTTTAACAAATAGCTCCTCTCAAACACAACTCATATTACTCCTCTCCCCCCTCTAGTTCCGCCCCGCACCGGTTCTCCTGCGGGTGCGCTCTAGCGCCCACTATGCTCCTTCACGGGCGCGCCCTTGGCGCCCACGCTGCGCGGGCTTGACCTCCGCGTGGCTCGGGCTTACACACGGCCCGACCTCATTGGGATGGCCCATGAGGTTTCCCCTTGGGCGTGGTGACCTCGGTCCCACATGTGCCTTGGGTTGAGGCCTTGAGGCCGGCCCATTGGTTGGCCTTCTTTTATTTTTTGTGTACTTGGTTCTAAGAACAATTACTATAACCAACCAATCTTCCTCTCCTCTTCAACTTCTTAGGAACTTCATATAAATTCTTCAACATTTCTTCTTCTTCTTCAAGTAGGAGATTTAATCCCCAAGAATCTCTCAAGAATCTTCATCACCCATTAATCATAAATCACTTGATCTTCAATGTACTTCCTTGATCCAATCATAGATGAGGTTGGATCATCTTTAAATCCTCATGCACTAAGAGATAGTTCATGGTCTTCTTCAAACCACTTCATCCACTTAGTATCTATGGATGGTTCTCCTTTGTATCTCCTCATGCATTGTGAAGACAATGCATGGATGTCTAACAATGTTGTGACATTGTATCTTCTTGATACAAGTTCTTTGAACTTAAGATTAGCTCTACAATCGTATGATGTTGTATGGAGAATGTTTCAACCATTACCTCCTATGCCACTTAGTGATTCTCCTAAGTGACATGCTTCTTAGTACCATGGTCATTATCCAATCATCACCATCACCTTGTCATTCACATATTGACACTCCTTGACATCCATTCAATCCTTGACATCTTATTGACAACATCACCATCACCATCACTTCCTTTGTTATTCACATATTGACACACCTTGTCATCCATTCAATCCTTGACACCTTATTGACAATAAATGCAACACAGTGCACAACAAAAATTAATGAAAATAATATCATTTTTGGAGAGACACATGATAGAGATTTTGAATAATTGGAAGAAAATAAAATGTGAAATTTTTAAATAGTTACTAAAGTTAAATACAATCATGAAAAAAATCATGTTTATACTTATTATGATCAGCATAGTGATAGTGTCATTCTTTTTAAAAATATAAATATAATGTCTTAGGGGATACAAAAGAATTTTCAATAGAGAAATATCATTTGAAGTATTGAATCACCAATATAAAGTTGAAGAAAATTGTGGCTTGATAATCAAATAGCTCTTGTTTCACAATTTGAAGAAAAAACAATTTGTGAGGCTATAAAACATATATAGTGGATAATTTATATAAATTATGTGTTGGATAAAATTTAATAGAATAATACTTGGGTAATTTTCACATGAACTGAACAAAATAATTTTATTGAAACCATACGGGTATTTATAATTAAGCTTACTGATAAAGTTAAAATTTTATGTACCATGGAAATACTAGTTCACAAATGTTATTCTCAGGTGGAAGGTATTTAGTTTGAAGAAAAATTTCACTTATTCCATGATATGAGACAATCAGGATATTTTAGTTTTTTTAATAAAAAATTTTCTATAAATATTATCAAATGATTGTTAAATCTTCCTTCATAAACAGAGATCTTGAAGAATAAGTTTCTATTATCCTTGATGATGATGTTACTATATTCTGCATGTTGAAGAATTGTTTTTATAGGTTGAAATCATTCCTTAGATCCTAGTATGTGAAAAATTATTTTTTTAGAAAGATCACATTTTCTAAAGTAAAGGTGGAAAAACAACATTATATAAATGAAATAATCAAAGGTACTCTCATTGTTATTAATTAAATTGATTAGAATATTTTTATAGCTGACATGGATAATTATTATAAGGAATTTATATAAAAAATAGTGATATATTTTAAGATTTAAATTCATGGATAATGCATATTATCTCTTGGAATACCAGTTTTATGGAAATTAAAATATATTTTATTATCTCGGGATAAATATTCTATGAAATTTTCAAAGAAATTTGGAAAGGATGACTCTAAATAAATTTTAACACCCATGAAAATTGATATGAAACTAAGAAATTATAAAGTAGGGAAAACTATGAAATATAATAACCTTAGTAATATTATCATAACCTTTCTTTAACATATATAATAATGTTTATATATTGTTTATGAAGTAACATTGTGTTCTATATACAATAGTTTTCCAGTGGAATCACATATTCTGTCTGTGAAGAGAATCTTTAGATATAATAATGGTACATTGAGTAATGATATAATATATAAAAACATTGAAGAATTAAACTTTATGGTACACATTGATATTTATTGGACTAGTGTTTTTAATTATAGGAAGTAAATATTTAGGGCGACATTCTTTTTGGGAGAAATTTGTTTTATATGGAATCATATAAAATCTCTATAGCTTTTAACATTTTTGAAGTTGTGTGTGTTATTGTTATACATGAATACACACAAATTAATTTCATGAAAGAATATTTGTAATATCAGAAGAATAATGTTGAAGAAAACATTGTATTTTTGATGTCATGTTATATTTTTTATTAACTATTTGTAAGAATATTTGATAAAAATTTGAGAATTTTTTTGAGGTAATTAAAGTATTATGATATTTAAGAAGTTTATAGTTGAATAAATATATATAGAAGATGGGTCTTATATGATTATCCATAAGAGAGAGTTTTGAGAAGTCATATTGAGTTTTATTTATATTGGTAATCTAATACAATCATATAGAAGTCAGTTCTAGAAATGTATCATTTTAAAAGATAATATATAAAATCAATGAATGAGATATCTAGATTTGATATTTGTATAGCATTTTAAAAATCCATAATTTGAATATAAAAATAAAATAATATAGTATTAAAAATTAAAACCAAAAAATATAAGAAATAGGAAAAATAATTTTGAGGAAACGATTAGTTTTGATAATCAATTTAGCTGATGTGAAAGTAAAAATGTATCTAAATATTTTTGGTCATAAGGAATATTCTATGTAATGTTAAAGTCTGGTATAAGATAAAGATATATTATCTATAATTCCATTATTTAATATTTAATGTTAAAGTATAAGTAATAGTGATGTGTTCTTGTTGATGTTTAATGATGAAAACAGTTTTTGTAGGTCTTATGAAAAATTTTAAGTATAAGTAGAAGTAGAAGTGATTTATCAAAGAAGAAGTTTTATGATGTCTATATGAGTCATTGATATGAAATAATAGCTATGTATAATTTATAGTAACTAAAGATTAATCTTGAGTTATCAAATTATATGTTTTATAAGATAATATTTTGGATTACATATGTATAGATGTGAATGAAAAGCATATTAGAAGATATAATAAACAATTAAATAGAGATCAGATGATGCGTTAATGTTATGTAAGAATATGTTGATCCCATTGAATGAATTATATTTGTGTTAAATAATATAAGATATTAATATATATTGACGAGTTGATGATTCTTGTTGGAATATTATGGATTCATCAGTTGGAATTAGATGACATGATTTCCATGAAAATATTTCCCTTTATATTTGATTATTAGTGAGTGGATCTTAAATATAATAAAAGATAAGTATTTTTGGTTGAAGGGGAACTATCTACAATATCGTTGTGAAGTCTTGAATTATTTAAGAAGTCCTAGAAGTTGTATGATGTTTATTTTTTTCTATTTGAGTGAAGAAGTTTTTTTCAAGATTTATGAAATAGTGTTATACCACATAATATATTCATATAGATGATTATGTGATTTAGATGAAATTATAGAAACATAGAAAAATCCTCATAGATGAATGTTGTTATGTATTTGAATTAATGAATCACATAGGTGTTTAGGAAGTCATGTGGTGTTTGAATTGACATAAGAGAATGTTGTTACATTTCCAAAGTCATCCATGCATGATAATTCAATGAGGAATGATACAACAATTAAGAATATCCACACTAATATCCATGTATAGTAAGTATTCATATGTGAAATTTTTATTCTCAAGAATATATATTTTCTAAAAAAATATATTTATAAAATCCAAAATATATATTCTTCAGTGTTTAAATATTATGAATAACAAAATTATCATGATTAAAAACAATAATTAAGGAATACTAGATGAGGATTAATAAGGATGGTGAGATTAGTTTCTTACTGCAATGGGATACATTCACATTATAATTATAATAATGAATCATTTAAATGTATTAAATTTTTAATAAAAGTGAAATCATGTTTTTAAAATAAAAAAAATGGAGTATGAGTTCATGATTATTTCAATAATCATGTGGGTAACATTATAATGAAATCATAGATATTTATAAAAAATTTGAAAAACATAATATAAGAGCCCATGTCATTCAGTTATTTAAAATCAGCATGGTCTGATGATTTTTTAGATTATGGAATTTATTTTTCATGTGAAAGAATGAACATCATGTATCCAAGATATTTAAATAGATATATTGGATTATATTTTTTTAGGTTTTTATGAGATTTCAAAAAGTATAAATATCCTCCATATTTGAATAGGTAGATCACCTACCAACAATTAACTGAGGATAATTAATATTAGGAATATCAATAAAATTATTTATGATAATATTATTATAAATATAAAAATAAATACATGTGGTAAAGAATTTATTGAAGATATTGAGGAATCACAAACATTGTGAAAGATATTTTTGAGAGATCGATAATACATTGAACTAAAAGGAGATAAGTTGAATTTAATCCATGAGTCCCTCAAGGAGACACACATGAGTATTTAAAGACTAAGAAGAATCCATTTTTCACTAGATCTTGAAGGATTTTCAAGACCAATATACTTATTCATGAATCTATTGAATATCATAATGGTGTACACAAGAATTTCATATCCTATAGGTTCACGGAGGAGGGTCATCTAAAGAAGAATAATGGATTTGTTCTATTGGGTCAATAATAATGAAAAGGACTTTTGGCTGGGGTTTCTAAATAATTGTTGAAGAGTCTCATAGCTGATGTGTATAACTAGTTAAGGAGAATAATAATGGTAAGGTTATCTAACCTACCATGGTAAAAGAGTTGTTTTCTATGTTTTAGAACCCAAATCAACTGGAGGATCATGTACTAGGGTTTCTAACCACTTACATCCTATGTCACTGTTATTGATAATAATATTAGAGTGGAAGATAATGTTGGGGTGTCTATCCAAAATATAATGGAGTGGGATTTTATACTGAATCTTTTAAATATAGTGTGATGATCTATCTCTCATAACTTATACTTATGAGGTGAGTCTGTGGGATTATTTTGAGTGGATCGTGAACTCTAAGAGGTTCAAGAGATTGAATTTTACAAGAGGATGAATCTCTAAAATATGAAAAATGATTCACCCAAACTCAATGGTATCTAACCGACCACATGAATTTCTACTGATATTAGAGCTAGGTTCCATTTAAATATACTAGAGTAATTATTTATATATGTAAAATTTTAACACATTCAACAATTGTTGTGTTCCCAAATTTGATGGGAATAAATATCACAACTATAGGAAGAATTTTCTAGCCTATCTCTTATCAGTCTTCCTAGAGGTGATATATAAATCCACTCTTGGGTTTCAACCCATTTATGAAGGTGTTTCTACAACTCAAACTCATAAGATAAATTTACCTTTTTAAGGTATGTATCAATATGTCATCTAGATGTCTTTATTGAAAAAGGTTTACATAAAGTATTTGGGTATCTATACTACCAAGGATATCAATGAAAAACTAAGAAGGATATATAAAGATAATATAAATTTTAAAGAAGCTAGGTTATAAGTTAGAAGGATTCAATTCAAATAAATAATTATGACTAATGATGAAACTTTTTATGACTATATTATAAGGATCAATGTGATTATAATAAAAAATCAATGGTTTTGTGAGATGATAAAATATTCCATAATTGTTAAAAAAAATAGGTGAAATTTTCCTGGTATGTTTGATTAAAAAATATCATCCCATAAGGAAATAGTGTATTTTACATAGTTACAAATCAAACTCATAGCTTATGTGATGAGGAAAGATGAAACTTTTAAGAAGAATAGAAAATATGATATAGACATCAAGGTCATTAGAAAAAGAAAAAACAAATTAGAAGATGGTATTTAAAAATTTTATTATGAATATGAAGAAGTTGATGATGAATCCAAAATGATTGTTGAGATTCTTTAAATGGATTTAGAAGAGGAATGTGGGAGTGAAAAATAAAAAAAATCATTAGTGTAAGGAATTATGATTTCCTTTGACACTTTCCTTATGATATTTTCAAGAAGAATTCTATAGAATTTGAATATATAGAGTAAGATGATAAGTTTAAAAAATAGAAATGGGATAAGATTAAAAATAAACATTGTGGTAGCATAAAAATTATTTTGATCAATAAACATGAGAAAACTCATTCACTATCATTTTCTTCCTCAGTTGATGAGGTTAATTTCATTGATAATTATATAAAGGATATGATTCATCAAGAAGTGATGATGATGATGATGAAGAAGAAAAAATATATCTAGATTGTATATTGAAATTAAATCTAGAATCATCTATTTATAATAACATATAACTCAAGAAAGAGATGAAAAATCTAGATAAGGAGAACAAAAGGTGGTTACTGAGAAATCAGGGCATATCAATAGGGAAGTGAAATACATTTAGATGTTCAAATAGTATAAATTTAAGGTAGTAGATTATAATAAGATAGTGAGTGATATTGTAGAAAATTTAGTTGGAATAGAGGAAGGTTTTTTTGAGACACATCCCATATGTATCACTGTTTAACATGAGTTGAACAAAGTTATAGAATACCTCACCAAATAAACTGATGTGAAAGTTCAATCATCAATAGTTAATAAAATAAAAAATTTTAATATAGAAGTTAAATCTATTCCTATTATTTCCAAAAATAGATCTTATATTACTAACTATACAAGTCATCAAAGTAAAATGAAATATATTTTTACCAAAAAGGAAATTAATAGAGGATATTTTTCCTCAATTGATGATAAGAACTTTCCAAGGAAAACACAACCCCTTATTCAAAAGAAGTCCCAAATTAAAAAAATATATCCCTAATAAAATTATTTATATATTTATACATAAAATGGAAGATCCCAATTTAAATGATTTTTTTAGAAATGTGGGAGATATAGACACAAATCCTACATTTTTTGGTTCAATATATCTTTACTGGAAAATAATAAAGAAACAATGGGTGGTTTTAGTGAGAAATTGAGGAAAAAATATCAAAGGAAGAAATTTGTGATTAGATTTACTAAAAAATATTTCTAAAAAAATATTTTAATATAAAGAAGAGGTGTATAATAAATATGTACTAGAGGGTCACCAAGATGACAAATTAATGACTAGACTTCTTGGAGAAGTTTTATTTGTTATGAAAGGATAGAGTTTCCAGAATATGGAGATAGATATGTTAGACAATATTGAGAAGAATGTGATAAAACATAAGAATCCCAAATATTTAGGGAATATTAAGATATAATGTTTGGTAGTGCATAAAAACAAGTAATATAAGGCCAAAAAATGGAGGATTTTCAGATGAAAGCTAGTACTAAAGGAAAGAAAACTGTTACACGTGAAGAGACTAGCATTTATGAGGATCTATCCACAAGAGGGGACATAAAAATCCATATTATGTGTGAATGATGTTATCAAAATGGGAATGGTACAAAACATTCCATGATTATTTTATTAACCTATGAAAACATAATAAATAATATATTTCAAGTAAAATTAAGTGAAGTTTCCTTGATCTTACATGGAAAGGGGATAGCTTCACATGAAGAATCAATTCATGAAAAGAAAATAAATACCAAATCTATGAAAACTTTTATCTATAGAGGGAGCATATCCCATCCTAATATTGAATTTAAAAAGATAAAAAAGTTGAGAGGAAACTCTCACACTGGGTATTAATGCTAAGTAAACAAATAGGTCCCTCATTATTCCCTATTGTTCATAATTATTTGTCCTAATATACAGGTAATTGAAGGATATGGTTTAGGATGTTACTTATATAATAAAAGTGGCTAAGTTTTAAGGTTGAAAATTTACCATCACAATGAAGATGGATAGTGCATCCCTTGTGGGAGAACAAACTTTATATGGAACTATTATAATTAACATGCTTTTTGAATATGAAATTTATAGATAACCCATAAAAATATGGGGGAATGAGGTACTCAGTCAAAATTGAATCACTTTATTTTAATTATATCTTTTATGTTTAAAGGGGATTATGGTTACTAAAAAGATGATACAAATGTATTGTTTCATGTCTTTTATATGAATTTTTTTATTTTTTATTGAGATGTGTGCATGGTGAATGTTCATCTATATAAATCTATTTCACATATCCCTTGAAATGAGAATTATAGAGTTTTATATGAGCATGGTATCACATGTATGGAATTTGTATGGATATCATAGATAACCTTTGTTATAAAATCTTATTATATACACCAATATTTCCCATATAGACTTAGAGTTTTGTAGTTAATGGAACGTTGCTAATAAATTGTGTTATATCATCCCTCTCTTAAAAAAATCAAGAAATGATGCAGAATGGGAATAGTGGGATTTAAAAAGAATAAAATGTGGTGATAATACCCATATATTATTTTATTTCATTTGATTATAAAAAAGGGTAAGAAATGTAATCACGCATATTAATGTAAACAAAATTTTTTATAGGTATTGATAGAAAACACAATTATGGAGATTTTTATGAAAACACGAATTGTATTTGTTTTCAATAAGGAGGGATTCCAGTATATTTTGAGAATAAAATAATGATTAGAGAATTGTTATGGTTTGGTAAGTTTGGATTGGTTTTCATGACTTTCAATTCATTCCTTCCTTTTATTTGTGATGATTATTGAGTTGATCATTAAAATAATTAAAGACAAGTGTTGATAGAGCGACCCATGACATTAACCACCAAAAATCATATGATTTTTAAAAAAGGTTGAAATTTCATACATTTTGAGGATCTTTATGTTTAATAGTTTTAGATAATTTATTTATAAAATTATATAATAAATTATACATTGTCACATAATATATATTTTTTCACAAAAATAGAGAATTAATTTTACACCCCAATTTCATTCAAGAAATATTTTATTCTTTTAAGATGAGCTAATATATCAAAAATCATGACCTTGATAAAATTTAAAATCATCCTTATATCCAATGAAAATCATTTAAAAATGTGGGATGAGAAAAATAAATCTCATTAAGGGATGTAAAAATAAAATATTCCCATGAATCTAGTGGAAACATGAAAACACATGATGACATTTAAGTTTTTCACAATAAAACTATGATAATATAAATATAACATATCTACATTAAAAAATAAACCTTTTGTCACAAAAAATATTTAAAACCCATTAGAAAGAATATAAAAACCCATTAAGGCATCCTAATACATGTGATAAATCATGAAAACAATTCATTGGAAAACAACCTTTACCCTTTAGAAGTTTATAAACTTTTCTTACCTAATGAAATTTAAAGATTAATAAAAAATGTTTTTTCTAAGAATAACATAGGCAACATGGAGGATTGTATTCATAAAATTTGTTGACTTTTTTAACCTTGGTCAGAATAATTGAAGCCTAGTTAATTCTATAGGAGAAACCAGCTCGATTATCTCTCTCGTTTTTTTATTCAAAGACTAAATCATTACACATGTCATTAAAGAGATATATTAGGATCACTATTCATCATGAGTTATACTAGGATCACCTAGCATCATATATAATTACCAAGTACCAAATCATGATATAAAAATTTTTATGATTGTATTTTTCATTATAAATCCTTGAAATTCTCATTTGAACCCATAAGAAAAAAACTTTACATTTTCACATAACCATAATGAGAAATATCCCATTTCTTTAAAAACTCATAAAAATTAAAAATAACTAGAATAGAAATAATATGATATTATTTTAAAAATCAAGATAACTTGTAGAGTAATATACATAATGAATAAGAACAATGTTGTTGGGAAAATGTGGCCAAGCTATATATGTGTAATAGTTATTCTTTAATACTTCATTATAAAAGCCAAAATGACCCATACGATAAATATAAAAAGATTCCATTTTAATAATTTTTAATTAATGTAAAAAATAGTTTAAAATTTTAATTGATAAGATTTGACTTATAAATAAGAACATACATGGAATAATTTGACGAACATAGATATGGAGGGAAATTTTTTTAAAGGAATACATCAAAACAATATTTTAAAGATAAATTCTTTTCCACTTTAGTAATTGTGGAATAAAAAGATCCTTGAAGGGGATAAAATGTAAATGATTTTATTAATAACATGTTTCTTGTTAATTTCATTATTATCATTCCTTATGTTTCAATAATTACTGTGTTTTATATTATTACTAAAATTGTTAAGTTCAAATTGGACATTTGGATGACATTCGGTTTATAAAATAAAAAAATCATCATTTTATTGATCATGGTCAAAATGTGTTATAGTTACATTAACTCATTAATCTTAAACATGTTATAATTATCATATATATATATATATATATATATTAGACATACATTTAAAACCTAGAATTTAATGATGTCATGAAATATAAGCCTTCTCATTTCATGGGGAAAATATTCTATACATATGCATAAATGGTGATTTCATTTTTTTTATAAGTGAAAATGAAATAAAGTATGAAATATTTTAATTTTAAAAATCATAAATATATTATAATTTTCATATTGATTCATTATTTCCATAATTATGATCTTTCTTTGAATGTGGGGATTCTTTTTAATCTTTTGTTTTAAGTAAATGACGTGTGTAATATTTTCAAAAGTAAATAAACTCATTTCAAAATAAAATAAAATCAAAGTTGGGGATAAATTGGATAGTAGAGTCGTAGCCCACAGATCCAAAAGACCTGGGTTTGAGTCGTGCAAGCTGGTTCAGTTCCATCCTTTTTCACTTAAATAAAATCCACATGTCATGTATTTTAGTATACGTAGAGTGTGTCACATTTTCATAATGATTAAAAAAGTTTTCTAAAATAAGAAATCACTCGCTGCCACGACCACACCATCCATAACTGTTGAGGGATCCAGCACAGCAGATCCTCTTGCTAGCGTGACACCATCAGGTACGACTGCACCACCTTCTAGTTTTGTCATGACTTCAGATCCATCTACGATAGCAATTGCTCTAACCATGAAACCATAGTCAGCCCTTCTACATTATTGGTTGATTCCCTATTATAGCCAGTTCTGGCAGTAGCCTAACCTTAGCTACACCCCTGCTTGATCCTCAACAAGTGACATATTGTAGTAGATAGGCTAATCCTAGTGGTACATCAAAACAAGATATTATGAGTATTTTTTTATGTTTTTTTGTTAACTTATGAAAAAATGTATCATTGATGTGATAAATTATTTCTAGTTAGATTGAGGAAAAATATCACGCACACAAGAGACTGCATACGAGAAAGGTTTCAATTTTGATCATGTAGGGAGCATGGTTAAGAACTTTGAAAAATTCAAGGAAAATGTTGGCTTGATGAGACATACATCCTGGAAACAGAAATACGTACCATCAGAGTTAGACAATTCAACTACCGAGTCTTATCCTCATGAATCTACTCATTTATTATCATTTTCATTGAACTTAAATGATGACTATGTTTATGGATCCTCCCCTGCATGACCTGGCGGAGTGAAGAAAGAAAAATTAAAAAGGAAGAATGATGAGAAATCTCAATCCATCATCAAAACTTTGAAAGAAGAAAATCAGTTACTTTTAGAAATGTTGGAGAAGTCAATATAACAAAAAATAGAAACTGAAGAGAAGAGAACGTCGTTTTCAAATATTCTTTGAGGAAAATAATTTTTTTCATGAGATTTGAATAAAATTAGTGATCCAAATATACATGATTTTGTTCAAGCCGAACAAGAACCGATTATTCATAAAAGAGGAGGACAACTTCATTAACCACCCGAGCTTCCTTCGTAAACACCTTCAAAATTAAATGTTTTTGAATATTTTAACAACATTGGTGAAGAAGAGCTAATTTACTTGATTATTAAATCAATAGTTTTATTTAGTCGTATGTGTTATAACTTTAATATGTCAACCAAGTATTATTTCTGTAATGTTCAATTTGTTTTCTCTATTGTGTTTTGTGTGTTACATTATAGTTATTTTATGTCTTTATATTATGTTGTTTAATCTAGTATTTGTGCTTTTTTAGTTTATCTCCTTTTAATCACTTGTATTTAAAATTTTAAATGATTTTTTGATCATTTATGACTAGTGGTTCTTCGTGTGATCACACATGTGTGTATTTTGTTATGTTTTCAGAAAAATGTATTTATTGTAAACATTTTAATATATATTAAAAATTTATAGGTTCTATTTTAATTCCTATTTTATTTTTATAAATATTTGATATAATCTATTTTAATTTTTAGTTTATTTTATTACCATGTATCATTAAAAATTATTATATGATAATTATTATAAAAATTTATGATATATATTTCTCTATTAATTATATAACTATTGTTATAAAAATTTATTTTTATATATTTAAAAGTAATTAAATAAAATAATTATGAATATAAAATTTATTTATTTAATTAGATTAAAAAAACAAGGTGAATAATTGTTATTTTTTAAATATTAAAATAAACATTATTAAATGTATGGTCAAATATAAAAAATAAATAAACATAATAATATATAAAATTATGTTTATAATTAATAACAAAATTAAAAAAAGCAAAATGGTGTTTCTATAGTGAAATACCAAATCTCACTTTACACTGTAGCAAAACACCAAAATGGTGTTGGGGATGATGCACATTGGAGTTCAATTGCACACCAAAATGACATTTTCACACCAAAATGGCATGGGTTGGAGAAGGTATAACATGTCCAGGATGGTAATATCTTCACATGATTATAATTGTACATTGATTTTAAACATAACACATTTATACTCATTTATCGGCTTGAAATGTTAGGACCATAAATAACTATTAATAACATGTATTTGATCAGATTGTCAAATTTATGTGATCATTTAATGATTTTTCATTATAAAATATCCTTTCTAAAGGTTTTCTTTGAGAGGATATTAGAGAAATATTAGTGATTTGGTACAATATTATATAAAATCATTATTATCTACTTTGTTTGATTGATAGGAAACAAAGATGCATTTCAACATCTTGAGTTCATTATAAATTATGTTTTCTAGTTATGTTAAGAATGATAAAATTGAACTTAGCAATATTTATCATGAAAAATTGAACTTACTCAAAAAAAAACATGTTCAATCAATGAGATATTATTTTGATAACATATTGCGATGAATAAATATTATAATAATAGATGTCATGATTGTCACTGATGAGGATTCCTATAAGCTTCATTTTCCAACGTTAAATCCATTATTACTATTCATTCACAATAATATGATATGGGTACTTAAATATTATTTGAAGGGTAAAAAATGATCTAGATTGCTAAATGTATGTTTTGTAAATCAGATTCTCTAATATTTTTCTTTCATTTTATTTATTTAATATGCGAATTTTATGATTTTCATTTGAATCTTATTTGAAGTGTAAAATATGAACCGAATTGATGATTATATATTTTACAATTTATAAATATGGAATGATATTATCATGATAATAGAAATTGGGGTATATATTCTCCTTTTTCTATATTTTTATTTATCTTTTATATGAGGGTTATGATTGTTTTTATGGATAAAAATGAGGCAGGATAAGTATAGACTATGGTGTACTTTCCCCACACACCACAAGGTGCCCCACACCTTTCCCCCACCCTACAATTTGGGAAAAAATGTTACCCTCATCCCCAAATCCATGAGGGCACTATGCCCTATAGTAAAATCCATTGATATTTATTTTTTTATAAAATATTCAAAAAACACGAAAAAACTACAGAACATACATTATATAGCCAACTACATTGAAAAATAAAACAGTACAAAATTGTATTCTAAAGCAAGTTGGGTGAAAATAATTCATCACCAATTAATTACATAATTTAAAATAAATAATGTATCATTTATGAGTATTATGGTTCAATGAAAATATCTAGGTAAGAATTTTAAATAAAAATTTAAATAAAAAAGTATGTAATGAGAATAAATCAAGAAAAAATAGAATTCCTTTTATTGGAACAAGAATAATAAAAATGACTAAATGAAAATAGTGCATATAATCACCTTGAGTTAAATTTAAATGACTTAAATTAAGAATCACCTAAAAAATGAGCTTGTAATCCCCATGAATTTAAAATTTCCAAAACAATTTGATACATTAAAATAATCATAGAACGTAATAACAATAATAAATTTATAACAAGAAGAAAAAATCAATTATATTGACCCATGGTTTTCCTTGATAATGACTTAGCTCATTCTTGAATTTTTGGATCCTCGATCCCTTATAGGGTAAAATGATAATTTTAAACCTAGTAAACAAGATTGGTTTTCTTCCAAGGGTTCCATTGATCTTAGAGAATAGTGTTTACCCTTGGTTTGAAGTTCAACCAAATTCCGTGACAATTAATTTTTAATGGATTATTTAACATTTTATGAACTAATAAATTTACCTCACATGAGAAAATGACTACAAATATTTAATATCTCTTAAATAGATCTCTATATAGGAAGTTTTTTACCATAATTTTACTCAAGATGGGGGGTTTATCCTAATGGTTATATAAGTAGTGTTTGGGTTTGGGGCCCTTGGACTATCCCTATCTTGGGATTTCAAATTAGAATACTCAGAAAAAATAATTTATCCCTTATAAATCTCTAATACCACTAATTAGGGGGCACCATTATTCTCCATAAACCCTAATTAGAGAGCGATTAGAGATTAAAGGGATCATTCTTTGAGGAATTGGTAACAGAACCCGAAGCAAACATAAAATTCAAGGAATGACGATCCAACCCCTGTAGTAGGACTCTATTTGAAATTTACACCTTATTCATCATACTCAATTATTCAATTTGTTTTGCTGGTTATCGTTGAAAAAATCTCCATGTTTGATCTCCCTTGTTTTTTAATATTTTCATTTCTTGTTTTTCACGCATCAAACTTAAGATTTTTGGTCCTGGAGAGAAGAATCGAAGACCAAAGTTTCACTATCCATGAAGCACCTCATTATTTTAGAAAATAAAACTATGTTCGATAGTGTATTCAACAAGAAACATCAAGTTTAAACGACCCATGAAATATATAACCGTTATAACCTAACCGTTAAATTAGCCAATATGAATAGTATTAATTACTTTATAAATATATATATATATATAAATATCCTTCTCAATATAAATTATTGATAATTTTTTAGTAAATAATCAATCAATTTTTAGTAAAGTAATTTTATTCTTCAAAAATATGTTTTCTTTAAATTTTTTTATTGATTTTCACGAAAAAATATTATAATTAATTTATAGAACTTTTATAAACTTTATTTATAAAATTAATTTCATTTTTTAAATATTTAGATCAAAATTTACTTTGTCTGAAATTTTGTGAATTTTTTGGAAAATATTGATTTTTATTGAATAGTGAAAAATAACGATTTTTCTAAAAATATTATTTAGTTTTAATAAATTAAGAAATTTTAAAGTACCATTATTTTTTGAATATGATTTAAAGTAACATAAGTATTATTTAGTTATATTTAATCCAATTAATTTCTTTTTAATCAAATTTATATTGGATTTTAGTATAAGTTTGTCTTTGGGTTTAAAAAAGAGATTTTTTCTGAAAACTATTTTAAAGTACATGATCTTTTTAACTTTTAATTAATTAAAAAAACCCCTAATTAGGAATGATTTAAATTAAAAATATAGATTATATATAAATAATTATTAATTTATATTAATATAATAATAATTATTAGTCATATAGTTAATATAAAATCATATTTTCCTTGAAAAATACACTTCTTGAAAACCTGTTTTTTCATCCCATTTGCGGGTTTAATTATAAATTAAATTTTGAAAATTTGGTGAATTTAATTTAGTAAAATTTATTACATATTTGGAATCAATATAATTTATATTATCTAATAAGGTAAACTTAATTTTTTACCATAAAGAACAGTGAAAATAGTAAAAATAAATTACCGTGGTTAAGGTGAAAACGGGTTTACCGGGGCTTAAACTAAAAGATAAGGGTCAAAATGACCTAAAAATTGTATAAAACCTATTTTATGGAAATATTTAGACCTTATAATGTCTAAGTCTTAATAATCCTCCAATTTTAACCCTTTTGGCATGTGAAAAACGTGGGTACACCTTTTTCTTTTCAAAATTTACAAGTGTGCCACTCACCTCACTTATAAAAGGCCACCCAATCCTCTCTTCCTTACACCTTAAAAACACTTTTGGTTCAGAAAATAGCTGACAAAATAACTTCCCAAATTCCATAATATAATCCTAGAATCCTTGGTTTGGTCATAAATTCATTCTAGGAATACTTTAGGTATAAACCTAAAGAGATAGTTTGAGAAGAGGTAAAATTCCTAACAATACGTTTTTGTATTATTTCTTCATTCACTTCCTTAAAATATTCTTCAAGTATGATCATATGATAAAAAATATATCATATATACTGATACATTATTATATTAATGTAATAACCTAAATTCATCTCCTCTTCCATAAAATGGGATACAAAATCATCATTTGTGTGTATGACAAACTACCACCTCACGAACCGATGTTATCGTTTTCTATCATCGCCTCTCACAACTTGTTCTAATGATGGATTTAAAGTATATATATGATATTTATAACATATTTATACTTATTTATTTATTATATCATATATACCTTTTTTATTTTCCATTTCATAGGGGATAAGATAACGTTGCTCGCATGTACGACGAACTACCACCTCACGAAGCGATGTGATTCATTTTTAAATAATGATTTAATTGGAAGGAAATAAGGATAATTTTAATAAATATATGTGATATTAATGAAATAATAATTATATTCATGACATATTTATTATTCTTAAAATATAATATATCATTTTCTTTCTTACATTGAAAAATGATAACGTCATTCGTGTATGTGTGGACTACTGCCTCCATGAAGTGATGCGATTATTTTTTCATCACCACATCACAAGAATGATATATATAAGTATATTTAAAGAAATAATATAGTATTTATTATATTATTATAATTATTTAAATTTAAAATAACACATACCTTTTTTCCATAACAATCGCTGAAAAATGGAAATGTTACTCATGTGTATGTACAACCTACCATCTCTACGATCATAACATAGTTCATTTTTCATAACCATTTTTCATAATTGATTTTAAAAGTATAATTTATTAATAAATATGATAATTATTTCAGGATTATTATTCTGAAGATGTTTAAATAATTACCTCTTTGACCATAGTCAACATACCAAAGCCTTTTTGAAACAATGAACCAAACATCCTCAAAATACCTAATGTGGACTTAACTGATTAAGTATTTTAATATGTCATTAAAAGGGAAAAAATAAATGATTTAATTATAAGGTATTAAACCTATAAAATTTAATTAAGAAATAAAATAATTGATATAATCTTATTATATGAGTTAAAGGACACACATGGAAAGTCTAGACTCAAGGTAAGGAATTTTCTCATCTCACTTTTTATTTCTGTGAGGCATATGATATATTCACCACTTATTTATGTTTTGTATTGTATATACTGCCCATTTTACATATAATATAATTAATCCTTCATACATCATGGTATTTTAAGTTTTAATTTGAATTATTTCATCCAAATATATTTTACTTGAAAGTTACCAAGTGGTAAAGAATTTCATAACTCAATTTCATTTCATTGGGTTATTTTAATTATTCATTGTATTTGATATTATATGATTATGTGTGTAATGAATTTTTATTATATTACATTTTATTTACAATTTTTATTTGCATTTAGATTTTATACACATAATTGATTCATTTATTAATTCTCAAATTCAGTGGTATAATAAGGGTTATTCATCACAAATTCTCCTTCTTTGAGACATACATTTATGACATATACCTATAATCATTTGTGAGGTATGTATACTATCCTTTGACACGTTATATCACTAAAATCCTTATTTTCATGATATTTAAATTATCATTTTATGTTATTATTTCATGGGGCTTACGAATGAATAGTTACCAAAGTCACAAAGGCTTTATGCTACAATCTCCTTCCTTTTGAAATTTTTTATGTTCAAGGTTCCTTTAAAGAAAATAATATACTATTATTTTATTGAACCAAATATATTTATTCTATAATTTATATGAATTTTTTTAACTTTTTTTATGTCCTCTTTCTCCCTTATTGATTTAAGAAATATTAAGAAATTCATTTCCAAGTGATACTAATACTGTATTTTCTTTTAGATTGGGTATCTTTCTCTTCCATAGCCATATTTTCTAAAATGTTTTCAAAAATGTTATTTTATAAAAAGAAATGACCTCCTAAAGCAATTTATATGATCTTTTACCTTCTTTAAAAGGTTTTAAAATGAAATTTCCTAACTTTTTTCAAAATGAGTCACTTTTGACTCCCTTTTTCAAAATGTTTTGAAAAGAATATTTATTTTTAACATTTATAACATGAATATATTTTACCGTTGTCATGTAAATTATTTTACTTGAACTATCACTTATATGTTTCCAAGTTTTTTTTCAAAGAAAAGTATTTTAGAAATATTTTGTGAATTTTTAGTTTTTAAAATTGATTTTCAAAATGAAAAGGCTATTCTCCTCAAAAATGTTTTTAATGATCTTTTAATGGAATTTCCATTCATCAATGTAAAAACCCTTGTTAATTATTTACCAATGGGGATATTTTGTAATGAAAACATCCTCATTATTTATATATATGAATTATTATTGTTTCAAATAGATTGTTATGGAACCTGTTTCTTTTCCATGGGTTAATAATATTTCAAAGAGTTTGTTATGGAACCCATTTCTTTTCCACAGGTTAATCATATTTCAAAGAGATTTTTATGGAACCCATTTATTTTCCATGGGTTAATCATGTTTCAAATATATTTTATGGAACTCATTTATTTTCTAGGGGTTAATCATGTTTTGAATAGATTTACATGGGATCCATTTATTTTCCATGGGTTAATCAAGTTATTAAAGGAATAATGATTATTTTTATGAGTTTTCTAATGAAAAACAAGTTCTATGTACTGTATTTATGGTTATTGGACATTTTTATACAATGGGTGTGTCTAGATAGAACTGGGTAATCCTGATACAACTTATAAAATGAGTGCGCCCATATAACATCGGATGAGACTGATATAGATTATATGATGGGTGCACCCAGATAGCGCTCCAATGCATTGGGTAATGATTATTTTCTTTGGAGAATTATATTATAAGTTTACCGTATAATTATTCTATTTTTAAGGGTTATGTAAGGGTTCTTTGAGTGTTCTATGAAGATGATGTCCCAAGATACCAACACATTTTATCTATGCTTACTATGGGTTATATTGTTTACTTTGATCAATATTGATATAACATGGCCCATGATTATTGATTCTTATGAATTTTTCCTTTGTTAAACACTTATTCCATGTTTCATGATTGTTTATTTAGGTATTTATGGGTATGAGTTCTTTTATGATTCACCCATGAACTCTGATTATGTCGTCAAACCCTTATTCACTCTTTTTTTATCATTAATGACATTCAATTTTTAATGCTTATGTTCACCCTTATTGAGAATCTGAGCTCGCCCTTATTATGTTTCCTTTTCCCTAGGTAATTAAGAATGATGTTGAATGAATTATGTTTAGTAGTATTTTATATATATGATTATGATGGTGACTTAATGTGAAATAATAAAATCTAGGTCAAGTGGTAGAAATGATCATTTATAGACATGAGTATTGTTTATGTAAGAGTTTTTACTAATTATCTAAAACCCTAAACTTAAAAGTTCATTGAGAATGTAAGTGATCCAATATTTCATTTTAATATTTTAAGTTTTGGATGGTGAAAATTGGTTCACTTAATTGGTTTCAAAGCTAAAAATGTAATGTTTATGATTTCAGTAATAGATATGGGAGTGTGGTTTCATGGCTATTATAAGACACCCACCCTCACCCATCTCAACTATGACTTTGTGTTTGGTACAACCCCACTCCATTGGATAGTGAAATATTATAGTGGGTCGATGAATGGTGAATGGTCCATCTCAATTAAACACCTCTACATCTTACTCCCTCTCACATATCCCTTATCCCCCCACATATGAACAAAAAACTCATAGAAAATGGATTGAAGAAGAAAAAAATGGCAGGGGATCATGCACGACATCCTAAATGGAATCAGGTTAAGTGAAGGTGTCATAGTTAAACAATAGGGATCTAGTGGTGTAGCATGGTGAACACTTCCATAAGGGAGGCGAGAACATGATGAGGACAACAGACTGGGTGGTGACCCAGTGGATAGACCGAGATCGGGTGGTATTCCTCCCACTATATGGATAGTGTAATGGACTAGGTCATTGGTATTGTCCCACTCGTGGGCCAACCAAGCTTCAGCTCTACCTTGGGATGAGAGATGAAAACTAACCCAACACATCATCCCACCTTGGCTATGGGCCAGACAATGGCAATGGGCTAGGCGTTCCACCCCTACCTGTCTTAGGTGGTAAATGGGTTATATTTTCATCTATCCTCTTTCCCAAAAAACCTGTGAGGTATAGGATGACCTTGCTAATTTTCTCCATTTCAGAGTTAGCTTATCCATATGGTTAGGTGGTGTGATGAACCTAGACTAGGCCCACTTGATTGGACTTATAAGTAGGGTGAACATGGTTCTATACACTTTCCTGTGTGTGGTGCATCCACATTCCCCCTAGGGTGCTTCCCCCTTTGCTGCTACACCATGTGGCATGCCTAATGGACCTCCACATGTCTTGATGTTTACCTTGTTAGGTTCTTTCCACAAATTTTTGATCATGTGTTAGATTTGGACAAGTAAATAGAACATCCTGAGTGATTTTCCATATAAAAAATGAATGTGCAATCCTTTTAGCTATCCAAGACCATTCATTAGTCATTCTAGGTAGATTAAGTGATGGGTTTCTAAGGACCAATTTCCACTTAATCAATGAAGTGAAAAAAATAAGAAACCACATTATCAAGATATACCATGGATGAAACCCAAAACCATGTATAAATATAAAATGAATATATTTTTATATCTTTCACTGTAGATGGATACAACAATGATCATCATTTAAATTCTTGATAAAGATCATTCAGGGGCATCCATCTGGCCCCCCTCTCCATAGTGAATCCATGGGTTGGAGCTGAATCACCCATCATATGGACATGAAACTCACATATCCTATGGCATTATAGTTACTCTTGAAGTATAAGGGATAAGTAGGAAGAGTGATTTGAGATAAAGAGAAAATTATATAGAAGATTCAGAACCAATCAAACAAACATCCCATGGTAGTGGTTCCCTCATAAAGTCCTCAAGGACTCTACCCGAGTGTGCATGAATTTATTTATGCATTATAGCACATGAGTAAATGAAATTCATCCATTCAAACATTCATCACATGAATTCATATCTCATGTGTTTCAATGTATGAAATAATTACAATTATGATAGAGAACATGGAAAAATCACAATGATAACATTTATTATTTGGTTTCCAAGGGCAGTGACATAATATCATATACCATGACTTAAATTATCCCTTTATTAAGGCATATAATATTCTTGGTTTTTCATTAATTTAATACCATACAACATAATCATATCATATAGTATGATAGTGACTAATGCACATCAAATATATATGGGCTTCAGGGAATATATCTTTCAATCTCCCACTTTCACTAAAGCCTTATAGGATTTGTGTCATTTCACCTTATATTTTATTATATGAAATAACTTTTGAAACAAATTTACTCAGTCCTTTCATCCCAATATAACTAGAGGGTAGATGTTTGGAAGGTCACCTATTGAGGTTGTCTTCTATGGTGTTGGTGACATGTTCTTGGCGGTGGACTTCAGTAGAAGTTGACGGTGCATGACAAGTGTTAGATTCTATGGCGATGCTTCGACGTGTCAGTGTTAATTCATGGTGGGTGGTCAAGTAGAAAGTGACTATTTTATCTTGGATTCTTTGGGCCACTTCTCTAGCCCTTCAAACCATGTATTATGGGATTTTGGGTCATGTAAGGGTTCTTTCTCAACCTAGTTAAAAAGAAAGTTTATCTAGACAATAGAAAAATGGAATTGGACTTAATAAATTGTGAAAACATATCCCAAACCCATTGTGTATATCTACAAAACACTTTTGTAAATCTATCATAAAATTCACCTTGAATTTCATCATATGCAATACCTTGTGGATACCCATACAAATATTCTTTTAGATAAAATCCGAAACAATTTTAGGTAATCTCTCTAATTCAAACTCACTACTCATTGAGTCAACCAAAAATTGTGACGCCACATGATTTTATAATGTTGAAAACTAATATAAATTATTATATCCATAAATTTAAGAAAATATAGGCCTATATAAAAGCATCAATTCTACTCAAGATATAAATAGATATGGCATAATCAACATAAAACGCATGTATCTCAAAAATTGTGTCCACCAGCTGCAACATATGAAAACATGGATTTTCATATGATCCCTTTTTCCAAGACATCAAGTAACTATAAGATACAAAGTATTTCAATCTTGTATAGATAATCATACATTCTCAATTCTATAAGTATAGAATGACTAGGTTGATGAATACATCACATGTCATTTATCCTTATAGATAAGCATGTAAAATACCCCTCACCTGATAGATAATTACATCATATATACTATTTAGGTATGAATATACACTTCCTCAATATATCTAAAATTAGGGCCCATATTCCATACTCATCACATGAGAGGAAAAATCCCATCTTGGTTAAGCTCCAACTGACAACATGATCAATAATATACCCAACCACCTTCAGATTTTATAATCCTCAAGGATTTCATAATAACTTTATCAAATTATGGAGGTTATTGTGATAAGTATCTTTCCAACCTCAAGTTTTGGTGAAATATAAATATGAACCATTCACCCCTTGTATACCAAAGATATAGTGTACGACACTACATGTGGTATACTTCATGGGTCATCGAGCACACAAAGCCCATTTTGTGCCTCATGGGCACATTATGTATCCCAATATAATAATCCTACTCACAATAACATTAAAATTTCATCATAGCCTATAATACTCCATAAAAGACATCAGTTAGGGAAAAATCAAAGTCATACTTTGAGTGGAAAAATATCATCTCACTTTAAGATATATATATATATGAAATACAAAGAGAAAAATTATAAACAATAATGGAAAATATTAAAATGAACATCAAGAAAATAATAGATCCAAATAGAGTTCCCCTCCATACCCCTCAAACCAACCAAAAAATGGGTGACATGATTACCCTCTATGCGATCAAATTCAAAGAAACTAGAAAGAAACAAACCCTCTAGATAAAAAATTCTATGAAGAATAGTTCCAAAAAATATCGGTTCTCCTTTTCATCCCAAAGGAATGAATAATATTTTTTCAATATGACTTGATAACAACATCCCTCCAACCATGATAACTAGTCATATCCATAACAAAAAGTGTTACCATTACTTCAGCCACCATGGGGTCCCAGTTTGCAACAACCTATTTGTGGAAATCCAAAAAGAGATATCCATTATTGTCATAAAAACCACTCCTATATCGATCTTATTTCCCCCATGAACATTTTAATCAATATTTATTTTAACCACCACTGTAGGAGGCATAAACCAACCAATAAGCTAAACCTTAGAGAATAAAAAGGGCCTAGAGGACTATTCTAAATGCTAGATGGAGAGCCAATATTGGGATTTTTTAATCAAAATTTTATCCTATTTTGAGATTTTATTGAAGGTGAAATCATTCCATATATACCACCACATCCATGTACAAATACACAACATGTAGGCGGTGTCAGGAGGAAAATCCATAAACCAAACCAGATATTTTTTCTTAACATCAGGAAAATGACTCCACTAACCTCAATGAAGCTCCGAGGATGGATTCTATAACCCACACACATAATACAACAAAAAAGAACATGAAATTCGATCTCAAACCCCTCTCAAAAAAGGGAAGAAGGTGGTATCTGAGCTATGGAAAGAAAAAAATAGATCCTGAGTATGGATAATTCCCTTACAAACATGCCAATGAAATACTTTCACACTTATAGAAGAATTACTAAATTCAAAAGGTGATTCCATAAAGATTCCAAAGGGTAACTAAGAAAACCAAATACACAACGATTTTCTGACCATACTAAATAACACCCAGACAAATACTTACTCCAATATAGTTGATCTCCACCATCAGAAGCGATCAAAGGTATACCTTGAGTGGGGATCTAATAAAATACATTAAACTAGGAAGCGAGTTTAATATGGTCCCAAACACTAATATCATCAATAAGGATATCATGAACTATATAAATATCCAATATAAAAAAAGGGTATGAAGTGGGTCTAAAATCATATCCCACTATCAACCATGGATCATTCAAAATATTCACCCAATATTTATAACCAATCCACCATTATAAACTAAAGTCTAGAATATGTTTATAATTCCACAAAGTCCTCCAAATGAAACTAGGTCTGGGACCCAAATATGAGTCCATGAGGCTGTTTTAGCTAAGTAGGGTTGGGGACTTCTGCAAGATCCGGATTACCTCACAATATATATATATATATATATGTATGTATGTATGTATGTATGTATATATATATGTATGTATGTATGTCTATATGTATGGAACTACCGTGAAAAAAATGATAAAGTGGATATTTCCTTTTTTATGATATGATATATTTATATTCTTAAACTCTTTTAAGAATATTTAACAAAACCATCCATACATGCTTATCTAACATATCAAATGTGATAGAATACCAAATCATCTTAATGTTTTCTGTACTTTAAATGGTTTTGTTAAAATCATTACATCTCTATGTAATCCTTTACATATCTCTATGTGACCATTTGATAAACCCCCCTACTGAATCCTTTCAGCAAGTAACATTTATAGAGTATGACAGTTTGAATAACACTGAGAATTAGGAATCATATTCCTAATATTAAACTCTTTTAATGGAATATTATTACTCTTTAACTTCACAACATCCAATATTATGATGTTAATAACTTTTATTTTCTATTTAGATTTTCATTCTTAGAACCTTTTTCATTAAATTTTTTCTTTGAAATATTTTGGTAACTAATGTAACTATTCATATTAATATTTTACTAACATACCATTTACATTTTTAGGATATTTAAGTGATAATAACTTTAACTATAACATTATTTTATTTTTTAACTTTGATCTTCTCAAATTACAAACAAACTTACACTTTCCACTTAGACACTATATTCTCTTTAGAATATAGTGTTGAGATACAAAAACTCCTTTATGTTTATGAAATAAATATTATTTATTTTAGTGGTAATGTTTAATAAATAAACTATTGTATCCATATCATATATTATATTTCTATATATTTGAAGAGTTACCCTAAAAAGAAGACTTTACTCTTTAAAATATTCCAATGATAGTAAGATAAAATTCATCATATTTTAACAAACATATGGATAAAAAATTTCTTCTAGATAAACCTCATTTTATCCTTATCTTATTCTTAAACATGTTATAGAACCCGATGAATCATAATCCATGTGCATTTAATTCATCATCTCATATTGTTTATAATAACTCCTTGTTAACAAAAAACTTTATCTTATTATATAAGAGTAATAAGATGAAAATGCACTTCCTTTATTTAGATCCATCCAAGATTGATGTTTTTATTTGTATCCATTACATTATTTATCAACCCTTTTCTTCATCATTTGAATATAAACTACAAGATCCTTCAATTATTACCTTTATTTTCCCCTCATGTACATTCACAACATTTATAAAGTATACATTTGGTATCATATTCCTTTAAAAATTAAAGAATTTATTTCTATAACACTAATACCTAAAATTAAATTTCTACAGAGTCTCCCAAAATCCTTAAGGTATTTGAAAAGATCCCATCAAATGGAGCATTGCCTTCCCTTCCTAATAACTCTAAGTTTTAATGCCTTTGATTGGATATTTAAAGAAACATTGTTAGAGTTTCTGACTAACATTTTTTCTTAAAGTTTGAAATTTTACCCACATGTAATATAAATACAACATAAGAACCTAGACATATCATGCCCAATTCATCCATCCTCAACACTTTGAGAAAATAGGGTAAAATTTTATTGAATTCATTTACATTATCAAAACCATTCCAACAATAATTATTGAATTAATTCAATAACCAGACCAAGACTTAGAGGTTATCTTCATTATCACTAATTCATTAACATATCCAATCATATTGAATTTATAATTAGTAAATAAATTTTCTTTGGTCATTTTTGGATATAATTCCTTTGAAACCCTAAGTAATTCATTTTATGCTCCCTGTATACATATATATCCAAGTGTTGAACAATTTCAATAGTTGGTTACTTGGGAATGAATTACTCCAACCCATAGTATTTTTCAATCTTACATAAGAACAATTCTTAAATTTTATACCAATCTAAAAATTTTATTATATTAAGATTTTCCTTCCAAGGATTGATCTCAAAGTCAAGTTTGATGATGATTATTCCATTATATACACAACATATATTTAATAAAGTTTTTTATTTAATGTACTCCCACTAAAATGATGACATATTTTAAATCAATCATATCCATTAGTAGGATAAGACCCACATTTCATCATGACTTGTAGTAGTTAATAATGTAAATAATCCATGAATATATCGATTGGACAATCATACCAATCATATCATATATGACTATTGGATAATTGAGTGGAGAACTCTTTTCCCAATCCATCATATGGACTATATCAACTCAATTCCTTTTGTATCCTAATAGTTAGGGTTTCCCAAGTAAGTGTAACCCAAAAAAAATGTAAAAAACGAGGAACCTAACGGTTAGGGTCACCTCATTACTTACTTTCCTTACACAAAATAATCTACGGGAACCCAAATTTGCCATGACTACCCAATTAGATGATCAAGGTCTTGAAAAGTATCACTTTTTAAGGAATCTAAAATGCAGTATTTTGATAAGGGGATTTAATCCCACCATATTATATAATGTATTCCATTTTATATGTATGAATGATTCTAATAATTTTTCTTAGAATCATATTCCTTCTACCAAATCAATATGATCAAATCATATTGATTTGTTACTCTTTAGAGAACTCCTAAACAAGTTAGAGTTAAGGAATAAGAAAACTAAACCAATTATCATACCTAGCATGCGACTCCTTAGATGTATGTATGAAAATTTATAGAATGAGTTTAACAATAACATACAACCATTCATAATATAATTAATTTATATATATATGAATAAAATTTGGAATAAAATAAATAGATGAACAATTCATATATTTGAATAGGAGATAAAAAATTTATAAAAAATTCATAAATAAAACAATCTTAAACATTTTATAAATTAATAATGCATTATGAACATTCCATAACATAAATATAAACATTTCATATTTATTATCAATATTAAATCCTTTATATTATTCATTTATATGGAATTTTACTTAAATATATGATATTAAATGAAATACAAATATTTTATATTCTAAATTTATTATGTAAACAATTTACATAATCTAAATATCACATATTTTATATTATTTAAACCTTGATCATATAAATTATCAAGACTTATTTTGATATGGTTTAAATAATTTCTTAAACAAGGCCTTTTAATTTGAACATTTCAAATTAATTATTATAAATGATTCATTAAATATAAACTCATTTATATTTGACATTTTTTTGTAAATTATAAACATTTTATAAATTACCTTATAATTTCTATATAATCAATTTATATCAAAATTATAATTCATGCTATATAATTTCATTTTTTATATTAAAAATTAATATTATGGACATTTATTTACTAAATGTTTCATAAATATTTAATAATTAATTAAAATCAATTCAAATTTATTTAATTTATATTTTTTTTATAAATTCAATAAATATATCAAAATGTTTTTTTCTATAATTTATAATTTTTTAAATTATAGAATCCAATCTGTAATCGAAATATAGAAAAATATAATTTTTCTTATATATGTTATTTGGTGATATAAGTTGAATCGTAATATATGATTGATAGCCACTGTACTTCAAAAATAGATTTTTTGTGTTATCAGTCATATTTAATGATTTATAACACTGCTAGTGATAGTACACAATGACTTTGAATATAATAAAACTAATGTAGGCCCTGTATAAGAATAACACCGTGTGACACAAGCTATAATAGGCTACAACATATTGTAAGTAATATTAAACACCGAGTGCAAATACCTGTGTAGGAGTAACATGACGCCATGTTGTTGATACTTATGATAATCTGCCATGTAAGGTGAACCATGCATGCAATGACCTGGATATCAAGTTTTATGATATGCCACAATACCACTTAAGCGATACGAGGCTCTGTTTTTTCTCATGCGGATCGAAGCCTTTGTACTATACAATATGATATATCATACACTATGATTTGAAGAAACCAAAGGATTAACACTAATTCGCATGTTAAAATATCTCATATCATATAACACGACCCAATTGTTTCTTATGATATCTTATATTTTAATAAAATCCACTAAATAAATTATCCGTCACATTTAACAACTACCTATTTTTTATACAAAACGATATCAAATTTATTCATTTTAAAACATGATTTTGCGAATATTATCACATTATAAGGATTTGATACCATTTATGGGGAAGGAGTACCTCCCATAATATGAACACATCCAATGTGACATCCATATAAACATATCAAAGAACTGCATTTCCTCAACTCTTTGGGATATGAAACTCTTTGCATCAATAATGAAGCTCATGGGAATAGGGCCTCACTTCATCATCGTTCATGTGTGAGAATTCCTATGAATTGGTTAACACTTTATGTTTTATTTTATACCATTGATGAATTTCTAAGGATCTATTAACACCTAATCAATGAAATATAAATAACAAGAAACCAAATTCCCAAGATCTACCATGGATGAAACCCAAAAGCATGTATAAATATATAATGAAGAACATCGCATAACTTTCATCGTAGATGGATGAAACAATGATATTCATTTAAATTATTGATAAATATTACTCAATTATAACTACTTGACTCCCTTTTCTATGGTGTATACATGGTTTGAAGCTGAATCACCCATCATATGGGTAGGACCCTCACATCCTCCTCAACATGCTAGTGCCTTATAAAGGATAAAGGAAAAGTATAATGAGATATTTGTGATAAATATAGAATCATATATGATCCTTAAAACCAATAAAATAAACATTCCATTTTAGTGGAACCCTTATAAATCCCTCAAGGTTTCTACCTGAGTGTGCATGCATTTACTTACGCGTTATGATACATGAGTAAATATTATTCTTCTGTTCAAACATTCATCACATGAATGCATATTTCATGCATTTAATCATATGGAATGATTACAATTAGGATAGATAATATAAAATAATATTAATGATAACATTAATCATTTGGTTTCCAAAGGTAGTGGAAATATATTGTATATCGTAGATTATAATATCCCTTTACAAAGGCATATGATATGCCTAAGGTTTCATTCATGTCATGCCATATGAGGTTTGTGGGTTCAATTATTGGGAATTTTACAATGATGAAGTGGGTTGGTTTTAAGGTTTTTATTTCCACCTACCTTCAAAGTGATGGAATTGTTTACAAGAATCTACATAGTTTAGATATTGTGGGTTTTATGTTACTAGGTATCTTGGGTTAACTATGGTATGTGACCTTTATAGAGATGGTAAATTTCACTGAGACTTCATTACACCTTTGATTAGATCAATCCTAAAATTTTATCTAGGTCTTGGATTCTTCCATTATCTTTTATTTTGAATTGAATAGTCATTCAATCATTTATTTGTTTTCACGGTGTCATTGGGGTATGTTTATACTCACCTTTTCAAATACATTCTATACACATGTGTTGTGTTCTATGAAGATGATGTGTAGTTTGGGGATATTGGGGGCGGGGGGTGATTTGGAGTTAGTAGAGATAGTGATTAGTGGTGCTTGGAAGTGGAAAATATTACTGGAGATTGTGTCAGGAGTTTCTATAATAAGGAGGAACCTTTCCACTTGGATTTGTTCTATCTTTTCTTTGGTGTATTAGTATCTTGTATTTTCCTTTACTTTTAGGGAATGAACCTACTTCATTATTATGGATTGGCATATGTTGAATGTACTTTATTCTATAGTTGGGATATCATGTTTATGATTGATGAATTTATCTAGGATGTGGAGATGTATGAATTTGTTATAGGATCATAGGATAAGGCATCCCAATGTGTATTATTCCGTCTTAGTGTTAGTCACTAGCCCTTGGCATATTAGAGGTGGGATTGAGGTGACACACTCGACCTAGCCATTCGAAAAAGTGAGGTATCAGTGGATCAAGTTGTTTCAAAGTGGTATCAGAGTAGGTCATGTCCTTGGTATAAAGTTTAGAGTTAGGATTCTTGAGAGGCTTGGTTTAGGGAAATTTTAGGACATAAATGTTTAAAGTAATAGAGTTCAATCATCAGAATCAAGGGACTATATAAAGGATGTGGCATCTGATACATCCTTAAGCAAGAATTATTATAATGTGCTAATTGAGTTGAGTATTTTGATCATTGTTTACATGGAATGGTTGTGTTGGTTCATGCATCACATATTGGTAAGAGAATTTTCATTCTAATAATGTGGTATCCCAATAGTAGTGATGCCACTATATGATAAGTATGTTGACCTTATCATAGAAATGTATATGTTAAGAGTGCAGTATAAACCTTCTGCAGATAAAGTGACTGACATACCACTAATGGTAGTATGAGTTTTCAATTATTTTTGTTACTTAATATTTAATCAGATCATTTCCTAGAGAATTTTATCAGGGTAATATGAGCAATATTTTCATTTTTCAAATGGATGAGAGGGAGATAGATAATGGCTGTACCATCAATATAATAAAATTAAATTATAATAATGATACTTATTTAATTATATTAGTTTTTTAGAATAATTTTGTAGGAGGTTCTATGAGAAATATAGTAAAGATAAAGTTAGAGAGTAGGTAATACTCACATTGAGAGTTTGAATCTTCCCTTGAAGGATTATTTGGAAATGGAGGACTTGGATCACTTACTTGTAATAAGGATATTCCAAACGTGGAATATGTATCTAGGGAAAGTAAAATGGGTAAATATTTAAGGGAATTTTGATATAATAGAGTGGTTTTAAGTGGTGATAAGTTTTCTCCCTTTATAAGTGAAAAGAGGGACTTTTCTTTGGAATTGAAAGTTAGGTAAGGGGTAAAGATGAAATCACATGGGGGTTAGGTGAGTTAGGAGAGTAAAGGTTTATGATACATGTTGTTATGAATTTAAAATTTAAAAAATGTCTTATATTAGGTCTATATGTCATGAAAATTTAATAAAATTCCAGTCACTTTAAGTTACCCATTTTACCCTTATTAACCTTGGTTAACTTTTTAGCATGGTATTTATTTTTTACTAAAAATATAAGATGAGTCTTCTTACAAAATTTCAACATTATAAGTCTGAATTTGGAAAAATTTAATGTAATTAAATTTATAAATATTATAAAATTAAATTTTAAATAAAAACATTAGATATAAAAAACTATTTTTGTATAAAAAATGTCTTTTTATACATTAATCATTTTTATTCTTATTTCATATAAATCACTAAATAAATGAGTTTAAATGTTTTTTATTATATTATTAAACATATATTAGATTTAATATCTAAAATATATCAATTTAATTTATTAGGATAAAAAATTTCAGAACATTTATAAAAACAATTCTTTAAAAACAACCCTTTTATCATTAACATTGTAAATAACTTTAACTTTGGTAAATAACTTTTATGCATAAAAATAAAATCGCCCTTATTTACTATTTTGAATAAGTTTATCCCAAATATTAAAACAATTTTATCAGATTCAATTTCCATAGGTGATAAAAATTACTCTTAATATAATTACGCATAACGCATAAAACAAATTTTTAGAAAAAATGTATTTTTAGGCCCAAAATGAATTTATTCTCACTACATTCCTAGAAATAACTATGTAATGATTTTTAATTTATTTAATTATGTATATTAACAATAATTTTAATTAAAATAATTCTTTTGGAGCAATTAATTAAATACACCACACCTTTAGAAAAATAGTTCTTTGAAAAATATCACTTTTATATTAAATTATCTTAACCCAAATACAATTAAAATTAATTAATTATATTATAAAAATTTAATTTTATAAATCTATTGATATTAAAATATTTATTTTTATTTTATAATTCCATTTTTTAATAATAATATTTTAAATCATGAAAATATTTTTATAATAAAATATTTTAAATAAATATTATATTTTTGTTTCATTATTTATTATTTCTAAGATATATTATATAAATTTTTTACAATACCCAAATTAAGTATACCTATCAGATACATGTATATCCAATGAATATATTTCCAATGACCATATTTCCAATGACCATATTTCTATTTATAATGAGCATATTCCCCCTATTACATCCTATAAATTCATTTAATTATAACTTCTTAAATCAAAATTCTTATTCCCTTTTATTTTGGGTTTTCCATAACACTTTATCCTCTCATGACATTATTTCCCATTGTAGGTTTTTTGACTAATGGTGATTCTCATAGGTGAAGATGATCTAGTAGTTTCCTAGTTGTGAAGATATTATTATTTTCTATTTATTTTCCCCTTCTAATTTATGAACTTCTAAGGGATGTAATAATTCATGTTTATATAGTACTCCATGTAATATAATACATGGTTTTATATACTTTAGTTGTAATTTTCCACTATGAGTGAATGAAATGTTGTTTTTTTTATTCCTATCATGCATTACTTATTTTCTAAAAAATTTTAATTCATTAAAAAGAATAGAAGAACATTTTTAAGAATGATAAACATATAATTTAAGGAAATAAAATGTTTCCTAAAACCTAGGGTGTTACATTACCCCTTAAATAAATTTCACTCACAAAATTTTAATTATCACTCATTAATGAAAATAACTAAGGGTATCTATAAGATATACAAGACTCAAGATATAATTTTTAAAGAGATATAAACCTCACTATTATAGGTGAGATCATAAAATCATATTTTACCTTAAAATTTATATATATTGAGATTATCAACCATTTATTCCAAATATTCCTCCTTAGATATATATAAGTATTATGAGTTTCTAGAGATATACCTTTCAAAACATTATTTTCATTATCCTATTTCCAACCAAATACTCAAACCAAAATGGTTATGAAAATATCCAATAAAAGTATACTCAATGAACAAATGAATATGAAAACTCAATCCTAATATATCTCCCATGACACCTTCATTTCAACCTATTATACTTTCAGTTAAACTATGATATAATTGGATCAAACTATAAATCCTTTAGTTTAACCTAGGTTGTACATGGTCATTTTACTATATAACCGAAAAAGTTATATATTACATCATTGAATTACTTTTTAATCCTTCATAATGGTTTGTAAAGAGAAATTGAATCATCCAAATCATATACCCTGGGAGTGTCAAACCAGGTGTGTAGTTAGGTCCACTCATTGTGAATTGAGTGAATATCTAGTTAATGCCCAACAACTATTTTTAAGGATTATTAACCCTAAGTGAATATGTTTCAGAGCCTGTATCCACTTGTTTTTATCCAGATAGGGATTCCATTTCTAGGAAACTGCACACACTTTACTTTACCAAAATCTTAGAATGTTTTCCTATAGTTAGTATTATCCCTATGTCTTTTCACTAATGTTATCTAGTACCAATAAAAAAACTAAAACCCAATTTGATATCAAATGAGGCTCCCCAGACCCACACTCCCATATTTGGTGTTAAAACACAAACATTTAATTACTAGCCTTGATACCAAGTGAGATGACACAAGTGAAACTTACATACATTTCCATAATTCATACATTATATCTCACCATAATCACTCAATCCTAGAACCCAAAAGGTTTAGTTTATTTAGATATTAGCAATATAAGAATATTATTTCACATAATTGTGAACAATTCTCAATAATTTCACTATACTAGACCTTCTTTTAAACTTCGGATATGTTATACTCATATTTGTAACCTGAGTAATGGAAACATAAGAAGGCGCGAGCTAATATTATCAGCAAGGAAAAACTTATCAACATGTCATCAATGGATATATCATAAGCATATGAGAAAATACGAGCATAATAGAAATATTTGATTAAATATAATATAGAACAATAAGAGTTTTCCATGAGGCATAATATAAGTACATGTAATTTAAAATGATAAAAAATATACCATGGAATAAGAGTGTGGAATTATGAGACAATAATTATAATCCATGGAGTAAAACATATGCATATAACATAAAAATGTGAAAAAACATGGAAATATATCATACTAATGAACTATATCATAAACATTGATGGATGTGCACTAAAATGTACATGAATGAGATTCATGTACATATACATATGATACTTGAGTTATATATAGATATAATATATATGATATTATTATTGTATGTGCACTAAAATTTACATGCATGAGATACATGTACACATGCATATAATGTATGAGATATATATAATATATATGACATTATATATATAATTCTATATTTAATAAATGTGTGTGATGCATGTATTTTTCATGCATGCGATGCATAAGAACAACACACACACACACACGTTTATATTATTTATTTATCTCAAATGGTTTATTCATAACTTACAATCCATTATGAATAGATTAATGGATTTAAATTAAAAAATTTAATGACTAATACCCCAATAGTTAGAAATGAATACGATGTAATATGTATCAAACTTTGGCTATATAAGAGGATGAGATCCTCTCCTATTGGGGGTGTGTGTGGTGTGATGTGTACAAACCACTTCTAATTTATCTTACTCATGAAACTCCATTTATCTCATTTGAGAAGGCACTATAACCCCTTCAAATTATGGGTATATCATGAAAAATTTATAGATCCATTAACTGGTGTACTCCCTCAAAGGTAGGGTGATTTTATTTACTGATCCTCATTTTCTTCCTCAAACATTTTGCATGGAAGGAAGATCGAAACTCTAACTATTCATGAATTCTAGGTACTTTGTTTTATTTTATTATTTACACGTTAATTTCTTGAAGATAGATCTCATATGTTTTGGGTTGTCTTACACTACATACGATCATTATATGATCACAAAAAATCTATTAGTGGTATTAAATGCGATTATTCAAGTTTTAAACATGTTTTAATCACTAGTTTTTGAAGAAAAATGAAAAATAAAACAGTGTTTTCATAAAACCATAGGAAGATTATAGACCATTACATGAGCTGTGTAAGGTTAAATTTAATTTACCATTACACATGTCAGCTATGTAAAGGTAGTACCCTTAAAAATAATGTCTGAATAAGGGTAACCTATGTGTTACCATTATTCCAATTTATTTTATAAAGACAGTACCCCTATGCAAGGGGTTTTGTATAATGGTCTTCAATTCTTTACCCATACAAGTAAGGGTATTTGAAATATTTCATAATGGTTCCTAATGTTTACCTTTACACAACATAAGAATTTTTGAGATCACATATATGCAATAAAGTTGCGTAAAGGTAACACCTCTATAAAATGGTGCTATGTAAAGGAAACCTTTAAACTTACCTTCATGTGGGTTTTTAAAATAATCATCTACCCTTACACATATCTTATGTGTAAGGGTAATAAGGGGATTCCTTTACATAGAATGGGGGTTCTATAAAAGGGTAAATATAAAATTGTTAAGTTTTTTAACATATTAAATATTTTTAATGGTTTATAAATTATTTATAAATCATGTTAAAAGGTATTCTAGGAATATTTAATTTTTAGGGATTTAATTAATTATAAATTATTTATAATTAATTAAATAAATTTTTATGAAACATTTTCCCCAAATATTAAAGGTTAATATTTTAAAATACCTTTCAATGAATTAAATGACATGCCTTATGATCTATAAATAAAAGGTTTATTTAGAAATCATAAGAGGTGATGTCACGAACCAGGCCGAGTACCCTGGTAACCCGATAACCGGGCCAACCCTAACATAGACTGAAGGGCGTTCCTAATCCTAATGGGTCATAGAATAACATCTAACACCACACAACATGCAAGTGGGAACAATTTTTCCACAAAAAATGTGGAAGAAAAGAAACAAGACAGTATGCATAACAAAAGAAACTCCACCGGGAGTAATGTACCAGAAGTCAACAAGGAATAAACCAGCCCAAAGAACTACAACCAAAGTACCAAAATAGGGAAAACAATCCAAGGTCCTGAGGAACACAACTCACCAAGCTCAACACTCAACAACTGGATCCACCTCCAAGAGATCCTTTCCCCTTGCTCAGATCTGGAAGGAGAAAGTCTACTAACACCTGAAGGAAAAATTAGGGTGCGAGATAAAAAGCCCAGTAGGGTCTCACCACAGATTCCATAACAGATTCCAACAATTTATTAACCAATGGAATGCTTTCAATTTTTAAAGATAAATAGGTTTGAAATTTTAAATCATAATTAAAGAAATCATGCAATAAAGTTCAAATGATGGAAAAATACTTTAAGAAAATACTTTACAAAATGATGGAATATTTATAAAATAATGTCTTAAATAAAACAGTGACATAAAATAGTTTAAGTAAAATCAGTAGGCATGTAAAGTAGTTCAAAATCATTGACATACATTTATATCTCAAATATAAATAAGCAAGTGAGCAACATGGTCATCTTCCAAAAGGCACAATAATATTAACAGACTATAGGATTCTACACTCTCTATGTGAACTTAGAAAAATGTGTATACACATGTCCCTATGACCCTAGACAAAGGAGACTCATCACCAACCCGTCGGGGATGCGACCCACCACAATTATGTTTTAGAATGTTGTTGTATCATAGAGTGTATACAAATAACTCACTAACTACCTAAGGCTTGCATGCGATCTTACATGATGGGTGAAATATTTTAAAACTGCTTAAAAATACGATCAATCCCATTCTTCCATTTCAAAAGTGCCAATTTATTTCCATTTAAAACCAAAATTGGTTTTATTAAAAAACATTCATTTTTCACAAGATTAAACCAATGGGTTTCTATCAAATAATTTTAAGCCATTTTCACCAGTTTGAAATCCATTAAAAACCAATTACATCATTACACAATTTATTTACACAATTAAATTCAAAAATTTAATTGAAATCATTTCCATCAAATCCACAATTTAAATTAAATAATTTAAATCATCCAATTTCCATAAACACACCCAATTCAATGGAATTGAGGGTTTTTGTAATTTCCATGCCAAAACCATTTCAAATATCTCTATTAACTGGAATTGGGTTTTTATCAATTTCATTGAATGAAAATTTGAGTAATATAATTTAAATCAATAATTGAAATAAATAAACCAATAAAAGGATAATCAATTTAGCTAATTAGAATAGAACCACCTACCTCAAGGTCTTCAATGTCAGCTACAATGATAAACCACCATGTGCGGTTCAATACACCTCCTCACGAACCTATTATCGTGAGCATAGACACACCTATGATCGATGTTCGTCAAGGGTTCCTAGAACCAAAACATCTATTTTATTTCACAAGGAAGTAAAAAAATACATGTGATTACATTTTCTCTCCCCTAGATAATCTTCATATTATCGTTTTATATCAATGAATACAATCACAAGAAATATCCATAAGAATAATTATAAACCTCTTTCGATAATTATATCCCTATATTTTATTTCACAAGGAAATAAAATATTTCATGCGATTACATTTTCTCTCCTGGATAATCTTTGGATTATCATTTTATGTTAATGCATGTATTTGAAATTATACATCAAAATTTCATGCAATTACATGTTGATAATTTTATATTTAATAAAATTATCCTTAACTTCCAAATTAATTATCAAAAATATATATCTAACTATATATATATATATTTTGATAAACAAAATAAATAACATTAGATAATTTTAATAAATTATCCCAAATGTGTTTATCGATATATATATATATATATTGATAATTCATTATCTTTTGATAGTCCAAATAATTATCATTTTATAATTTTAAATAATTATCCATTCAATAATTTCCTTCCAATAATCATGCACATTTAATCTTTGATAATTCATCATAATTATCATCTGACAATTCTTAAAAATATTTTTTTGATAAAAAAACAATATTTATCTTTTGATAATTTAATAACTCATCATTTGATAAAACTGTTTAATAATTGTCCTCGATAATTTCATTAAAATTAATCTTTGATAAGTCATTTCAATTATCATTTGAAAATTCTTAAAAATTATCTTTTGATAAAGTTATTTAAAAAGTACCATTTAAAATGTGAAAAATAAAATCAAGGAATACATTTCTAACTTTGAAACAAAAATATTATTAAGCTTTTTCTCATTGAGACGAATTCAATGGTACTGGTGGTGCATAATTCCGACCAATAACAAAGAAGTTATCGAATTTAGAATATTTTGAAAATAATAATAAAATAAATAAATAAAATAAAATAAATAAAATAAATAATAAAAACGAAATAAGAACAAATAACTTAGAAAAATGTGTATACACATATCCATCATGTGTATACACACGTCCCTATGACACTGGACAAAGTAGACTCATCACCAATCCATTGGGGATGTGACCCACCGCAAGTATGTTTTAAAACATTTTCATAGTGTAGAGTGTATCCAAATAACTCACTAACTACCTAAATCTTGCATGTGCTCTTAAATGATGGGTGATCTATTTTAAGACTGTTTAAAAAGAATATCAATCCCATCACTCCATTTCAAAAGTGCCAATTTATTTCCATTTAAAACCAAAACATGTTTTATTCAAAAATATGTCTTTTTTCACAAGATAAAACCAATGGGTTTCTATCAAATCATTTTAAGCTAATTTCACCAGTTTGAAATCCATTCAAAACCAATTCTATCATTACACAATTTATTTCCACAATTAAATTCAACAATTTAATTGAAATAATTTCCATCAAATCCAAAATTTAAATTAAACAATTTAAATCAATCAATTTCCATAAACACACCCAATTCAATGGAATTGGGGGTTTTCCAAATTTTTATTCCAAAACCATTTCAAATATCTCAATTCACTGGAATCGGGTTTTTATCAATTTAATTGAAATAAAATTTGAGAAGTTGAATTTAAATCAACAATTGAAATAAATCAAGCAATATAAGGATAATCAATTTGGCTAATCAGAATGGAACCACCTACCTCAAGGTCATCAATGTCAGCGGAAATGATAAACCACCTTGTGTGGTTCAATACACCTCCTCATGACCCTATTATCGTAAGCATAGACACACCTATGATCGATGTTCGTTAAGGGTTCCTAGAACCAAAACATCTATTTTATTTCACAAGGAATTAAAAAATTCCATGATATTACATTTTCTCTCTCCTAGATAATCTCTAGATTATTTTTTTATGTCAATGCATGCAATCGCAAGAAATATCCATAAAAATAATTATAAACCTCCTTCAATAATTATATACCTCTATTTCATTTCACAAGGAAATAAAATATTACAAGCGATTATATTTTCTCTCTCATGGATAATCTCTAGATTATCATTTTATGTCAATCCATGCATTCGAAATTATACATCAGTATTTCATGCAATTACATGTTGATAATTTTATATTTAATAAAATTATCCTTAACTTCCAAATTAATTATCAAAAAAAAATATATATATATATCTTTTGATAACCAAAATAAATAACATTATATAATTTTAATAAATTATCCCAAATGCGTTTATCGATATATATATATATATTGATAATTCATTATCTTTTGATAGTCCAAATAATTATCATTTGATAATTTTAAACAATTATCCATTCAATAATTTCCTTACAATAATCATGCACATTTAATCTTTGATAATTCATCGTAATTATCATCTGATAATTCTTAACAATATTTTTTTTGATAAAAAAACAATATTTATCTTTTGATAATTTAATAACTCATAATTTAATAAAACTGTTTAAGAATTATCCTCGATAATTTCATTAAAATTATTCATTGATAAGTTGTTAAAATTATCATTTGATAATTCTTAACAATTATATGTTGATAAAATTATTTAAAAAGAACCATTCAAAATGTGAAAAATCAGATCAAGGAATATCTTTCTACCGTTGAAACAAAAATATTATTAATCTTCTTCTCATTGAGATGAATTCAATGGTACTGACGACACATAATTACGACCAATAATAAAGAAGTTATTGAATTTAGAAGATTTGGTAAATAATAATAAAAATAAAATAAATTATTAAAATAAATAAAATAAATAATAAAAATGAAAGAAGAACATACTTGGGTATAAGGCAGAGGGGAACAAAATGAAAGAGGTCGGTGCGATGCATTAAACTGGACAAGAGATCGATATTGGATCAATAGAGGTTCTCCAATCAACCAAGGTGTCTCAGATCACTTGACTCAATCGGATCAACCAAAAAGTAGGAGTCACTTGACTTTAAAACCCTCAACCGCATATAGGTCTGACTCAAACCAAAACCCTATTTTAAACATCCATTCTACAAAAAATTAATGGCGGAGTCATTAATTTTACTCATTCAATGAGGTGGTGACTGAAACAGTAGAAAACGATTGAAAAATGAAGGTTTTAAAATCATGATCCATCATCAATGAAGGTTCAATGTGTTGGGAGGAATAAGATAAGTAAAAAAAACATATTTGATAATTAAAATTGGATTTAATTATTAAATTAAATTAATTATTTAATATAAAAATTAAATAACATCAAATGTCCATTGTGAATAAAATTTATATCCTATCTAGGGTAAACACACCATTCTAGACACAACGATGGTATCAAATTTCTCAAATGATGAAACATTTGAGAGATATTAATGATTTATTAATTAAAAATTGGAACAATTAATTAATTAAAATAAAAAGGGTTATTTTTGAGAGCGAGATGACCAAACGCCCGACGCTAACAAACGTTATACATCGTCTAGGGTAAAACCCTCATTCCAGACCCATTAGTGATCTCTAATTTCCCATAAGATTCACCGTTTGGGAGATATTTAATTATTTTTAATAAATAATATATTAAAAATTATTTAATAACTTTATCTCATAAGCGAGACATCCAAATGTCTGGCGCCTTTGAATGTTATAACCATCTTAGGGTAAAAAACATATTTCAAACATAAAAGTGGTCTCATATTTTTCACACGACACACCATTTTAGAGTTATTCAATTATTTTGAATAAAAAGTGTGTGTTTAATATATTATATTTAATATTTTTTTTCAATATTCACTGAGAATTTTTTGGCCTCATAATCATGCACCAAATCTGTGTCGAACCCTAAAAATATTCAATTGAATATTCTAAGATGTTAACTGACGGTTAAGGCCTTTAATACATTTATCATAAATTTATTGATAAATCATTTTTTTCCACATAATAAATTAAAAATTTAACACAAGTGTTTTTAGGAATACCTGAAAACAGTAATGGGATGTTACAACCTCCCCACCATAATAAATTTCTGTCCCAAAAAAGCCTAAGAAGAAGCCTCCACGTCAAAAAGATGAGGCCACTACTCTCTCTTTATACCAAGGGGTATAGTAATATCCATTGCATAAGATAGTTGTTCCATAGTAATATTAAGAAGATTAAAGATACAGGTTGAGAAAAATGAGTGAGATGCACCGATATTAAATAGAGTAGTCACTAAATATGATGCTATAGTAATGATACCTGTCATGGTCATTAGACCCATATCATCTTCCTCAGGAGACACTTCCACTATGTGAATAATCTTTGTTCCTATTTCCTGTGGCTGGAACCCTTTTTTATGTGAAGCATTTGATTATCCCGTAGTTTTAGGAGGAGCTGATAATTTTGTTCCATTGTGCGGAGTATAAAAGTTATGGTAGAATTTTTATAAGTGCCCTAAATGTCCGCAAGAGATAAAGTTATTGGATGCCACAATGCAAACCCTCTTGGAATGTCCTAGTTTTCTACACTGATAGAAAATCAAAGATCTTCCACAAAACCCATTGGTTTTATCTTGTGAAAAGGAATGTTTTTGAATAAAACCTATTTTGGTTTTAAATAGAAATAAATTGGCACTTTTGAAATGGAAGAATGAGATTGATCATATTTTTAAGTAGTCTTAAAATAGTTCACCCATCATATAAGAGAACATGCAAGTTTTAAGTAGTTAGTGATTTATTTAAATACACTATACACTACGAAAACATTCTAAAACATACTTATAGCATGTGACATCCTCGATGGGTTGGTGACGAGTCTCCTTTGGCCAGTTTCATAGGGACATGTGTATAAATTTTTTGCTGAGTTCACATAGAGAGTGAGGAATCCTATAGCTGGTTAACTCTATCATACCTTTTGGAAGATGACCATGTTGATCGCTTGCTTATTTATATTTAAGATATAAATGTATACCAATGATTTTGAACTACTTTACATGCCTACCAATTTTACTTAAAATATTTTATGTAACTATTTTATTTAATCCATTATTTTAGAAATATTCCATCCTTTTGTAAAGTCTTTACTGAAATTATTTTTCTATCATTTTAATAGTATAACATGATTTGTTTAATTATGATTTAAAATGTCAAACCTGTTTATCTTTAAATATTGAAATAATTAATTTGGTTAATCAATTTTTGGAATGTGTTATGAAATCCGTGGTGACACCCTGCTGGTATTTTTATCTCACACCCTACTTTTTCCTTTGGGTGTTTGTAGAATTTCTCCTTACAGGTACGAGCAAGGGGAAATGATCTCTTTGAGGTGGATCCAGTTGTTGAGCATTGGGCCTGGTGAGTTGTGTTCCTTGGGACCTTGGGTTTTTTTCTCTATCTTGGTACTTTGGTTGTAGTACTTTGGGATAGTTTATGCCTTGTTGACTTCTGCTACATTACCCCCAGTGGAGTTTCTTTTGTTATGCATACTATCTTGTTTCTTTTCTTCCGCATTGTTGGTGGGAAAATTGTTCTCACTTGCATGTTGTGTGATGACAGGTGATAGTTTCCGACCCATGGGGATCGGGAATTCCCTTAGGGGTATGTTATCAATAGCTCAGTTATTGGGTTACCAGGGTACCCAGGCTGGTTTGTGATAAAATGGTATCAAATGTGGTGTCTATTTGATGTGCCAGTGAGAACATTGGGCCGTTCTAGGGGGTGGATTATGGATATCCCACATCGAAGGAGGAGTATCATGAATAACCCCCTTATAAGGTGGTGTGGATACCTCTCCCATCATGAGGCCTTTTCCTGGGGAATGTTTGAGGGCCAGAGCCCATAGAAAGAAAAAATGTGTGGGTTAGGCCCAAAGTGAACAATATCATGATCGTGGACTGACATTGACGACCTTGAGGTAGGTGGTTCCATCCTGATTATCCAAATTGATTATCCTTGTATTGCTTGATTTATTTTAATTTTTGATTTAAATTCAATTACTCAAAATTTTCTTTCAATTTAATTGATAAAAACCAAATTCCAATGAATTAGGATATTTGAAATGGTTTTGGCATGAAAATTTGGAAAACCCCCAATTCCATTGATTTGGGTGTGTTTGTTGGCTAATTTAAATTGTTTAATTTAAATTTTGTATTTTATGGAAATGATTTCAATTAAATTTTTGAATTTAATTTTGGAAATAAATTGTGTAATGATGGAATGTGTTTTGAATGGATTTCAAAATGGTAAAAATGGATTAAAAATGATTTGATAGAAACCCATTGGTTTTATCTTGTGAAAAGGCATGTTTCTGAATAAAACCTATTTTGGTTTTAAGTGGAAAGAAATTGGAGCTTTTGAAATGAAAGAATGAGATTGATCATATTTTTAAGGAGTCTTAAAATAGTTCACCCATCATGCAAGAGCGCATGAAAACCTTAGGTAGTTAGTAAGTTATTCGGATACATTGTACGCTATGACAACGTTCTAAACATACTTGTGGTGGGTCATGTTCTCAATGGATTGGTGATGAGTCTACTTTGGCTAGTGTCATAGGGATGCGTGTATACACATTTTTTTGAGTTCACATAGAGAGTGCGAAATCCTATAGCTTTTTAATACTATCATACCTTTTGGAAAATGACCATGTTGCTCAATTGCTTATTTATATTTGAGATATAAATGTATGCCAATTATTTTGAACTTATTTACATGCCTATTGATTTTACTTAAAATGTTTTATGTAACTTTTTTATTTAATCTATTATTTTATAAATATTCCATCATTTTGTAAAGTCTTTGCTTAAAGTATTTTTCCATCATTTGAACTGTATAGCATGATTTGTTTAATTTTGCTTTAAAATGTCAAACCTATTTATCTTTAAAAATTGAAAGCATTCCTTTGGTTAATCAATTATTTGAATATGTTATGAAATTCATGGTGAGAACCTACTAGGATTTTTATCTCACACCCTACTTTTTCCTTCAGGTGTTTGTAGACTTTCTCCTTCCAGGTCTGAGAAAAGGGAAAGGATCTCTTGGAGGTGGATCGAGATATTGAGTGTTGGGCTTGGTGAGTTTTGTTCCACAAAACCTTGGGCTGTTTTCCTTGTGTTGGTACTTTGGTTGTAGTGATTTGGGATGGTTTATGCCTTGTTGACTTCTAGTACATCACTCCCAGTGGGGTTTCTTTTGTTATGCATACTATCTTGTTTATTTTCTTCTGTATTGTTGGTGGAAAAATTATTCCCACTTGCATGTTGTGTGATGCCAAGTTCTAGTCGTCGAACCGTGGGGATCAAGAACACCCTTCGGGCTATGTCCGAACTGGCTCAGTTATCAGGCTACTAGGGTACCTGGGCTGGTTCGTGACAAAATGGTATTAGAGTCAGTGTCTATTTGATGTGCCAGTGAGGATGCTAGACCCTTCTAGGGGGTGGATTATGGCTATCCCACATCAAAGGAGAAGGAGCATGAAGCACCCCTTTATAAGGTGGTGTGGATACCTCTCCCATTACCAGGGAAAGAAAATATGTGCGGGTTAGGACCAAAGTGGACAATATCATGATCATGGGTTGGACTAGGCCATTACTAGTGATTTATAAAATGTTTATAAATTATAGTATATATGATATTTATATTGTATAAAATGTTTATATAATAAATATTTAATTATTAAATATTTATAATTCATGAAATATCATATAAATTCTATTTAATATAAAATATGATGGTGTTAATATTGAATTGAATATAAAATTTTTATATTCTTTCTAAAATATTAAATGTTTATAAATTGAATTTATTTAAGAATAGTTCATAAATGCCTCATGTTTTGGAAAATAAATAATTTTATTTATTTATTTGTTAGATTTAATTGATATTCATGTTTAGTAAATTATTTATGAAATATGAAAATAGTGTATAAACATTTATATGATAAATTTATTCTTGGATAGATCCTTTCATATCATGCTAGGTTTGATATCATAAAATTTAGTTCTCATCTACCTTAACTTCAAATTGTATTTTAGTTATGATCTTGATAATAGTTATTGGGAATAGTTTGTGCATATTAAGTGTTATATTTTTCTCTAATTGAATTATATATTGAGTAAAGTATCTTTGGGTAGAGAAAATTGGGGTCGGACCACCTAATTTTCTGAAGGCTTTCCTTATCTAGGAAAGTAAATGGGGCTATCTATCTGTCTCTCTAGGATTACTCATGTAGAGTTTATTAATCTCATATAATTCGATTATTTTACTTTAAGAATTCATGTACCCTATGAATATGATTCATTTCAATATGTATGAATATACTTGACTTCTATTTTTGGGTGATTAATATAGACTTGTGAGTTGTGTAAAGAGTTACACGTTAATGTGGAATGGACACATTAATTTGGTGGTTAGAATAAGGATTTACAAAAATAAATTGTTAGAATGATGCATATTCAAAAGGAAATATAACATGAAATGATAAAGATTACATATGATGTAATATTTATGAATTTAATTTGCATATGATATATATTAAATTGGCGAGACTAAAACACCTCAAATACTAAGTGTGAAATTCCTTCCAAAATTGAACTTTTCAAGACCTTGATCATTCAATTGGGTTGGTTCTACCCAATCAGGGTGAACCTTAATTATCTTGTTTAAGTAAGTAAAGTGATAGATAACACTGGATCATACTTTGGCATGTTCTGACTAAGAATGAATCCCTTTTATTTTCTTTTCTTAGTCTATTCTTGGTGCTTATTTTGGGTTACACTTATTTAGGAAACCCTTGGAAAGTATATGAGGGGAATAGAGTTGAGTATATCCATGGGAAGGATATGGATAATGGGTTATCCACTTAATTATCCTTGAGTCACAACTATTGTGATTAGGATGATTCCCTACCTAAATAATTATGTGATGAGAGGAAATCCCAAGTGGACTCATTGATTAGTGAAATATGGATCTTAGCACACTAAATGGATATTATGTATTGGGTCATCATTTTTTTAGGAGAATTATCATTAAAAATACTTAATGAATATATATAAGACATGATATTTATCTGATAAATTTTCTATTGTAGATAATGAAATCATACACCCCTTTAAATTTGAGATCTATCTTGGGAAAAGAAAATTTGAGTGGAATAAACTTTATTGATTGGTATAGAAACTTGAGAATCATTCTCAAGATATAAGATAAATTATATGTACAAGAGAAACCACTTCTAGAGAAATCCACTAATAATGAAAATAGAGTTATATTTATACAATAATAATCTATAGGAATCTATAGATGTTTTGACTCTTATTATTGTAACCATGGACCCCAAGATTCAAAAAAACATGAGCATATGGATGCTTAAAAAATGATAGAAAATTTAAAGAGGATCAATCAATAATAAGAAATAAATGAAAGGTATGAAGTTTTAAAATCCATTATTCAAATTAAAATGGTAGAAGGAACCTCAGTCACCACACATGTAATCAATATGATTGGGTAAGTTAATGGTTTAGAAAGTCTAGGTTCACCTCATAAGCTAGATCTTGCTATAGACTTCATTCTGAAATCTATACCATAAAGGTTCTAGTTGTTTATTGTTAACTACAATATGATTTAATTATGTAAATGTTTTCCTAGTCTCCTTAACATGTTCTAGATTGTTGAGCAGGATATGGGTGGTCCTAGCTCAAAAACTGTTATGATTGTAAAAAAAGATAAAGGTAAAGTTTATGGAAATAAAGATAATAAAAGAGGTTATGAAGTGTTCACAACACTAGTTACTTTGAACAATAAAATGAAAGGACAATCCTAACATTATAACTAGAATAACCATTGGAGGAGAAAATGTCTTGAATACCTAAAATGTCATAATAAATTGAGTGGAGAATCTACACTAAATATGAATATTATAAAGTTAAACCATTTGGTTCTGATGGGTATGTAATATTGACTATATATTTTATAAATTTTATAAATGTTATAAATATATAGAAGTTCAGAATATAAAGTGAAGAATTTGAGGATATAGCTTTATGAAATGGATAAATTAGTTTCTACATAGACGACTTCAAGCTAGAGAGGAATTTATAAGTATATTTATTTATTTTTCTTATTTAATTTTTTATAAAAAAATGATTTTTTTAAATGAATGAAATTATTTTATTGATGCATATATGATTCCTATAAATTTTATATATGGAAGAATATATGGATAAAAGTGTTTTATTTAGGATAAAGGGTTTATCCATCCATACTCTAAACACATATAATTTCATATAAGATATGGAAATGATTGTTTATTTATTAGATATTCCTACTAAAGGGAAATAAATTTTATTTCATAAAACACAAAGTAGTTTTTGTTAAGACCTATAAAGATATTCTGGAGAGAATATGATGTCTAAGAGGCTAGTGGGAGTATTTTTGGACTTAGAGAAGTTTGAAGTTAAAAAATAAAATATTTTACCAATCTAAGTTTGAGATATTTTTAACTTAATATCCTAAAGAGTTAGGATATGAGATACTGATGAAAAATAAAAATAGTTATATTTAGTTACCATAATAAATTGAATATCACTATTAACTAAATAATTATATAAGTATATGATTATAGTTATTTTTTAGTTAATATACTAAGGAAGTTTAAGATATGTGATGGTAAATAAAAATGTAAAGAGTTTCATTTAATTACCATAACAAGTGAACATCACTATTCACTAAAGTTTTATACCAGTCAATACACAGTGTATCCTTTGTTTCCTTAAAGATTTTAGGATATACTAGTAAAGTGATAATGTAAATAGTTACATTATTTACAAAATATTTCAAGGAAAAAGTTTGATGGAAAGGATTAAAAGGATGATGATGATATACTTAGAATGTGTTCTAAGTAGACAACATAAGAAAATATTATAAAATTAGATGTTATAAAGTAAATGAGTTTAAATATATCTTCAAATAATTGAAAATTAGAAATGTGATTCCTAAGTTTAACTATTATTCAAAATAGATTTCTTTGTAAATGTTACTCACTAAGAGGTTAGTGAGAGTATTTTATCAGATGGTCACATAGAGATGTGATAGTAATTATATATGTATTTAATGTTCAAATACCATTACTAAACCAACAATATAAGGGTTATGTAAGGTATCTAGGTATTTGATACTTGAGAGATTTATGTAATGGTTATAAACATATGATGTATTTATAATAAATGAAATCTCTATTTATCATTCATTAATGTGTCCTAAAATTTAATTTACATGAATAGTTGAATGATAAATATCCCCTCAAATTATAAACTTTGAGTTGTGCATAACAAACGATCATCATGGAGTATAATAGGTCACGATGATATGTAAAGTTTAGCTTGAATATATACTTATATCCTTTATAAAGGGTTGTATATGAGATATGAATAATAGAATCTTGAGGTAATAAGAATAGACTTATTACTTGGAATGATCCATGAAAGTATATATAAGGAATTTCATACGACCATAGATATACTTAGGGGTGTATGTTTATTATCAATCCTTATTACTATAGGTCAGAAAGATACCTAGAATGAGAACCTTCATGATTTGATACCCTACTTAAAAAAGTCATCATATTAACTTAGATAATACGGGGGTGTTTGGGTATGTTTCTGATCATGTCATTGGATGGAGTGAAACCAAGATGGGATCTTTCCACATATATGAAAAGAAAATACATCTATCCATTGATTGAATTAGACTGACAAAATGAATGGCCATGCTTAGTTGTTTCACATATGATGTGTTCAACTACTTGATATGTAACATGAGATGTACTTATTTGTTAAATGAATGACATGTGATGTATTCATTGACTTGGTCAGTATTTTTAAGAGAATCAAGAAATCATGAGAGAATATACTAGATTGAAATGTTACATGTCTAGTGGTTTCTCAATGTCATTGAACTAAGGATCATATAGGTATACATATGATGTATATGATACATCTTTTGGTGGACACGTATGTATAGAGATATGATCGTGTTTGATAGAGATCACACCAAACCCCTTAGTATTATGAGTAACACTAATCCTTTTCCAGAGTCCTCTCTTTTCTTATATATATGAAATTGGGATTTAATAGTTGTTTTTAACACCAATAAGGCCCATAGGGTCACACACTAGGACCTTGGATAAGGATAAAATTTTGGAAATTTTTTTATTTCTCAATAATTCTCCATGAAATAAAGATCTAAACTACTGTTGTTCATGAATTCTGGTACACTTTTTAGGATCATTAGATGATCATACAAAACCCATAAAAAATAATCATAGGAAATCATGACACTATGAGAAAACAATTATTACCACACATTAAGTTGTGAGAAAACCCATGGATACCATGATTTAAGTTGTGATAAGACCCAATGATTCCCACAGTTTAATTTATGAAAAATAACAATGATGTCCATGCTTTATTACTTCATGAGTTATAAAACGTTAAACAATGCATTAGAGAGAGATATAATACCCCAAACATCAATATATATACATATTAATTCTATATAGAATCAATCATATATCATATAATGGAAAACCTAGGGAAATAAAAAGGGTTTCATAACATTTTCAAATAGTATCACATAAAATAACATCAAGAATTTGATTGGTCGATAAAAAAAATCCTAGTTTAAGATAATATTTTTAATAGAGGTATGTATACTTTAAATTATAGTTTAAATATATTTTTTTAATCGAATAAAAGTGCCTAAGGGATTATGGAAGGCTTTGATAGAGACGGGGCTAGTTTGGAGCCTAAAGGCTCATTTTTTGGAGGAATAGGAAGAGGTTCATGGTTGGAACACAGTTAGTAGTAACCATGTGACTCAAATATGTGGAACATAAATAATGATGAAGTTTTTTCTTAAATATACAAGGGAGGATGAATGCCTATGAAAAACCTATAAAAATATTTAGGTGTAAGTCACATGGTGTGCACACAGTTTGTCTTACCATGGACCTAAGCTGTGTGGGGTGTGAGATGGTTCCAAACACACTATTTTTGCACAGTTTGTCTAACCATCTATATGAACCATGTTAACGAACCATTTATATGAGCCATGTGAGATTTGGCACATGGAAATTGGGATTCACATGATTGGAGTATGATTTAGGAAACCATGTGGCCAAATCATGAACCCCTTAAAATGGGGTGAATTTACCATTTTTTCCTCTCAGTATTTAAATCCAATTTCTCCCTTATCCTCCCTCATTTATCACATAAAATAGTCATTTGAGCTCCCCCTTGGAACTCCTCTAGTATTTGATCTCCCTCTTTCATCCGAGATCTGATTCAAGTATCATTCATCACATTGGATCACTCGTGGTAAGTTTATGAGTCCTCTTGGTCCTTTTTTAAGTTTCTATTACCATATTTAGTGTTATATCAATGCAACCTAATTTACCTGAAATGCATGGATTTCATCTAGTTTTTTTTTGATTTATACCATTATAGATAGAATCTTAATCTAATATCAAATGAGGAGTCTTCTATCAGTATAAGGTATGTGGTATAATACTTTTCCCTAAAAGTATTGATGTCTATATCATGCGTCACTATGATGTGTGTTGGAATTTCCTTAAATCACCTCTTCAATGTAAAATTAATTAAATATATTTCTATTTCCTCAAGTTATCTAGTCGTTGTACCCAAAATTGCATCATTAGAGGATATCTACCTCAATTTGAACCACCCCTTAGGGTGTATGGATTATATTCCTCGACCGTTTCCCCTTGTTATAAGGATTGAATAGACATTAGGTGAGTTTATTAAATTCCATAACCTTATTTCCTTATTCATGTAACTAAACCACTTGAAGTGGGTTTTGATTATCTCCTTTAACTTAAATAGTCAATTAGAATTAAATTAGTTGATTAATGTAATGCACACTAATATGAACTTTTACCACTTATATTATGCCATGGGAAATACTTGGGTTCCAATTCAGAATGCCTTGGATGAGATAATTGGGATATTGAATTAAATAAATTATAATGGTATTAGGATATTACATGGGAAATACCTAGATTAATCACATAGAATACCTTGGATAGGATCTTAGGGAAGATTAGATTATGATATGATGTGGGTGATAACTGGAAACCTTACATAGAATAACTTAGATGTTCTCATAGGGTATATGATATTATATTATGTTGGGTGTGATACTTGGGTTCTGATACAAAACACCTTGGATGGTCTCACGTGGATAATGAAGTTGATAACACCTTGAGATATACCTAGATTCCCTACATAGAATGACTTATATGGGATTAGGCCACTAAATGTTTAAATGATGTGTCTACCAAGCCAAAGAGCACACTTGGATTCATTTAATGTCTTAAATACTTGAATATATTGGTTTAACCCCAATTTCTAAGTTATAAATTCCATGGGGATTGTTTATCCCTTATATAATTATCATTATATAAGGAGGACTTAGTTGTGTTCCCCAGTTCTGAAACAATTTTATAAAAATAAAAAATGTTTAAACACATTTTGTATTAGTCTGAAAAGGTAGTATTGGATGAGTATCCCATGAGGAACCTGATCCAACATGAGTTTAATTTATTTCATTTACTTTTTTTTATTATTACCTGAATACAAATTCATAGTATATTCACATAATGGATTGTAATATAAACTGTTAGTGGTATCCTACTATGTTTTACTCACACACTATTTGGGCTACTGATTTGTACTTGGAAAGACTTTATGGATGTAGGTAGGTAAAAAGGGAAGTTCCCATTTATGGATGCTTGATTTTATGTACTAGGACAGAGTATGTGAGTAGAGTACCAAGCTTTTTCTCATGATTCTATTGGAGTTTATCATTTTTTATTTTCTATATTTTTTACAACTTGTACTGTGTATAACTACTACCTATTCCTTATGATCCCTATTTTTGTATAGCATCATGACATCATCATTTTGTATATGAAACTGGATAATGCTTATATCATTTATATTAATTGGATGATTTAATTATATTATTTACATTATATTAATTCTATTGATTTATTTATATATAATTCATTTCCACATTCTACTTTGATAAAGAGGGTATAGTCTCCCCACCGTAACATCTTAGACCCTCACTGCTAGTTAGAATCCTCTAGCATATGAGGATGCATGCTTGAGGCAATGCAGACACTAGGTTAGGTCACTTATGAGTGGACTAGGTCAAAGACACCATAAAGTGGTATTAGAGGTTTATTTTCCTTGGATTACTATTTTGGGTTTGTAAAATATAGATTAGGATGTTTCAAAATTTGTAAATGAGGCTATTCTTGGGAGAAGATAACCCATGTATTGGGAAAATCCAAGTTTCCTAGGAATAGACTTGATATTTTCGTTTTTTTATTTTAAAATTATATTATTTCACCATTGGGAAACACTCATGATTTTTGGTATTATTTATGATTATGGATTTTTAACCTTAGTCTAGTACAACAAGGAAGTATTGTCTCATACATCACCAAAGAAACTTGCGTATCTATATGTCATGCACATGCTATTACATGTTTATTTTTTATGCGCATTTACTACTACATATTTTTAGTGACTTAACTATTATAATTATAATTGGAATGTGATTTATTATAGGTAAATGAGTAAAAAATTGGTTAATTAATATATATGACTCAACTTAAATGATGTTTTCCCACACAGATTGATGATGGAACCTCAACCAACCTATTATGTTATGTTTGAGCCATGAAACTTTATTTACATGGGAGGAAATGTTAGTTTATTGTGATTAAATAGATTCCAATTATAATTTATAAATCATTCGCCTATATAAATTTGGAATGGTGATCTATATAATCTAATCATTGTATATTGATTCTTATATCTTGAGGCTGATTATAAAAAATAAGGTTACAGTTACATAAAATACCTATTGTAACTTATAAATCTTACATCTTAATAAATTAGGAATAATGAATCATCTAACTGAACCATTGTATAATTATATTTTTTTAATTTCTAACTTATAAATGAATCAGCTACAATTAAATGGGGATACTGATTTCAACTTAAATAGAATTTATTTTATAAATTTCAATTGACGCTTCATATAATGGAACCCCTATAATTGAAACTTATAATCTTACAATTACCATATCCTTAGTAGTGGGTATTTGGGTTAGTGTTTCATGAGGAGTGAGCCCTAATGTTTATCTTTTTATCATAAGTAAATCTCTTTAGTTCTTCTTTCACATAGAGAGGCTTTGGGATATCTTGTTTTATTTTAGTAATCATATAGTTATTGAATGTTGTTTGAGGTGTGTGTATGGTGTTGTGGATATATGCCTTCAAAACAGACTTGAGTCGAATTCTAGGAAGGTGGCGGTGACTATGATTTAGAGGTGGTGGGACCTGAATGACCTGTGGTACCTATAGTAATACCACCCATGGAACCTCTAGTTATACCTGATCTAGGCATTGATACTGAGTTCTGAAAGGGGTTTCTATATATAGTGAAGTCTATATTGGGAGTTCCATATCCTACATCGACTATGTCAGAGCTGACTATGGATTTTTAGTAGAATCATCCACTTACTTTCTCAGGTGATGGTGGCCCCTAGGTTATTGAATCTTGGATAGAGGAATTCTTTTCTATATTTAATAATCTAGAGATATTCCTCTAGAAAGGAGTGTTAATATCATGACTTATATGTTTCATGGATCTTCCAATAATTGGTAGGATGTTATGAATCAGGTGGATCAGTACTAGGGTATGGTATGTAGGGAATTCCAGACCAGTTTCTATGATTACTTCTACCTAGAGACATTGATAGATGAATGAGCTGGGGAATTTATGTGTCTTGAGAAGGGTAATCTATTCATTATAAACCACTCATATTTTTTCATAAATTTCTAATGTTTTGTTCCAACTCTTTCTGGAAATGAATTGATTAGAGTGAGCTGATTTTAAGATAGTATTAAGTAATCTATTTGATCTCAGGAGAATGTTTTTCGGTTGACTACCATTTCTGAAATAGTGAACCAAACCATCATATCTGAGTGTAAACTGAAGGAAGATGAGTGTTTGGGGAATTTTGGTTCAATTATTAGATTGGGTGGTAGTTCAACCAGTGGTAGAAAGCATCACTTTTATATTTCTCATAGTGGAAAAAATAGTCAGAGTTTTCTCCCAGGTTTCCATGTGGCATGAAATCAATGTGGTAGGATGGGAAACATGATTCCCAGGGTATAAATACCTAGTGGAGTGTTAAGATTGTAGAAATATGGGTCATATTTAGTGGATTTTTAGGACCTTTCCTATAGTGGTCAGTGAGAGCGGGTCTACACTGACTCCTGGTTCTAGAGCTATATCAACAGCTTCATGTCAGGTAGGGTGCTGGAGTACTATAGACCATTCAAGATAAGGAGGTGGATGAGGTCGAGGAATGTAGAACTATGATGTACAACACCAGCAAACTAGACCTACTTAGGATAGTCAGGTGGTATCTCAGGGTTGTAGATTGAGATATATATATGCAGTATAACCAACACCTACAGAGCAGTGTGCTGGTCCATATATGGTTTGAGGTATGATTTTAGTACCCTTGACTTTAGCATCTTCTTTATTTGACACTAGCGCCTCAAATTTTTTCCTATCTGTTGCCTTAGTGAGTATACTTCGGTTTGAGGTTGAATACTTATGTGGTGTGATAAATATAGATACTTCGTTTGGATTTTGATTAGAGAGTGTACATTTATGTAAGAAATGTTCTCTTGAGATAGATGGGTACTGTTTCTCGTGGAACCTCTTTTCCCTCGAGATGATGGGATTTAAAATAATTATTGGGATGGTTTGGTTAATAATTTATCGACTCCATATTGTTTTTTATCATTGGAGAGTGTCTTTTATATCCCCTGAGGGTGGTAGCTATATGCTTAAGGTTGAATGATATGTCTAGGAAATTTGAACTGAACCAAACCATCATGTGATGGGTAGAGTATCAGCTCAGATTTCTAGTATTTTTCTAAATGATTAGGGATCACGTTAGAAAGTTTTCCCTCTAGTGGTGGGTATTTTCATGGACGAATTCCCTGATAAATTTTCTAAACTACCTCCTAAGATAGTGGTAGAGTTCACTATTTGGATTGTTCTAGGAGGATCATTGATATCTATTCCTTCTTATAGGATTACTCCCATCGAGCATCAGAAATAAAGGAGACCGTTAGTGGACTTGGAATCCAAAGGGTTTATATGACCCAATATTTCACATTGGGGTTCACCTATTCCCTTCACCAAGAAGGTGAATGAGACCCTTATGATTAGTATGAATTACCAAAACTTGAATTATCTTACTATGAAGAACCATTATTAACTACCTCCTATAGAAGATCTATTTGATCAACTATGAGGAGTTAGAGTTTTCTTGAAAATTTATTTGAGGTTAGGATATCATCAGGTAAGGGTTAGAACCTCATATATATCATGTAAAACATTCCAAAGTAGATGTGGCCTATAAAAATAACTGGTAATGTTGTTCAGTCTCATGAACACACTAGCTATCTCTATGACCTTTATGGATTAGGTTTTCCACCCATACCTTGATTCTTTTGTAATGGTTTTCATGGATGATATCCCAGTGTATTCTCAAACTCATCATAATTATGAAAAACACCTTGAAATTGTATTGAATACACTAATATAGCACTGACTATATGCTAATCTTACAAAATTAAACTCCTGGATTGATAAATTTCACTTCCTAGGTCACATTATGTTAGAGACTAGGATATCTATTGATCTATATAATCTGAGACCTGGGGTTCTTAGGAGAATCCCAAGAAAATATTAAACACATATATTTTCTTAGGGATATCTAGATATTATATGCATTTTATTCATAATTTCTCACACCTTAACATACCTCTTACAAGATTAAAAAAAGGGTGTTAATTTTATTTGGTTCAAATATTCTGAAAAATCATTTTAGGATTTGAAATGAAGGATGACCTCAGAAATGATCCTAATATTACCTAATCTTGGAAGAGGATATAAATTTTATTGTTATGCATCAGGAATTAGAATGTGAGATATTTTGATGTAAGGGGAATTATTAGTGGTGTATGAGTCTTAAATTTCAATGAATAAGAAGTGAAATTACACAATTCATGACCATGAGTTAGCAATAGTGGTTCACACTTTAAGTTTCTAGTGACACTACTTGTTAGGGGAATAGTTTGTAGTATACATAAACCATAAAATACACGAATACATATTCAATAAATATTAATTGAAATTTAATTAGTGAATATGGGTTGATTACCTTCAGTCCTTCAACTTTGAGATTTCGTATATACCTAGTAAGGAAAATATATTTGCGAATGCTTTGAGCTAGAAGACTCATGCACAAGTTGTTCAGGAAGCCAGATGTGAATGGAAGTTAGTGGATCTCTTTTCTAAGATACATATTGAGAATTAAAAGCATCAAATATAGTTTATTCTTTTTTATTTAGAAGTGACCTCATCACTTATAGATTTAGTGAAGATGAGAAATATTTTTGACCCGAAAGGCTTAGTCTTAAAGGAAATCATTTCAAGCAAGGACCCACTACCAAGTTGGTTCATTGATAAGGATGAGATCTTGTACATTCATGGATGAATATGGGTTCCTATATATATACAATATGAATCAATTTAATAATATAATTATTCTAAATGGTAATTTCACCAAATACTTAAAAAATATACCATGAATTATACTATCAGTATTGGTGTCTTGATATGAAGAAGAAAATAACAGGCTTTATTACTCGGTGTTCCACCTGTTAGTAGGTAAAGTTAAAACATTAGTGACCTGTTGGTATTTTAAACTCCTTACCCATTCTATAGCGGAAATGAGATGAAATCACTATGAATTTTTTAATAGGGTAACCAAAATCACCTCAAGTAAGTGACACTGTAATGATAATCATTGACACACTAATGAAAGTCACCCACTTCCTGCCTATTTGGTAGAACTTATCACTGGATGATCTAGGGAGGATATAAGTTAGAGAGATCATATGAATTAATAGGGTTCCACATAAAATTGTATCAGATAAGTATTCTTAGTTTACTTCTTGGTTTTGGCATGGGTTGCAAAAGGCATTAGGTTCATAGGTAGTTCTAAGTACAACCTACCACCCTCATACCGATGATTAGTCCTAGCATACTATAAAGGTGTTAGAGGACATTATTAGGTAATGAATACTTTATTTTGGAGTTTATTAGGAAAAACATTTGACTCTTATTGATTTCTATTATAGTAATAGTTTCTATGTGACTGTACAGATGGATCCTTATGAGTCCCTATACAGTAATCGGTGACCATCACCTCCATACTAGTTATAGGTAGGGGAGGTAGCACTATTATGACCACTTCTAATTCACGAGACATTATATCAGGTAAAAGTAATCTAGAAGCATATGAATATAGATCAGTATAGATAAAATCCTTATGATGATCACTGTTGATGACCTCTAGAGTTTGAGGTTGGGGATTGGGTATTCTTATGTGTTTCTCCTAGGTTACGACATCAATGAATAAGGAGTAAGGGAAAGATATATCCTAGATTAATCATTACTTTTTAGATTTTAGGGAGTGTTAGTATAGCGGTGTATTAGATATTACTCCCTTAGAGATATGAGGCTATTCATGACATCTTTCATGTTTCTCAGTTACATCATTATCATTCCATACCATATCTTGTTCTTAAGCCAGATGAGGTTTAGTTGATTGTTGATACTTATTTTGAGGAGTATCAAATTCATATCATTGATCAAATCACAAAAGATCTTTGAGGTAGGTTAGTTCATATGGTTCAAGTTCTATAGAAGAAAAACCATGTACAACATGAGACCTAAGAGTGAGAGTCTGATATATGTGCTAAGTGGCTGGATTTATTCTTGGATATATATCATTCACCCTCAAGTCAACTTCGAGATGAGTTGTTTTAAGGAGGATAGATTGTAAGATCTTGTTTTTTTATAGAGGTACAAGTCTTTTTATTTTTGGTTTATATATCTTATATTACTATAATAAAATTTCCTAAGGAATTAAGGAAGGATTCAAGAGAGTTCAACCTCATTCAGAGCCCAAAGTTTTAGTTTTTGGAGGAATAGGTAGAGGTGCATAGTTGGTGCATGGTTAATAGTAACCATGTGGCTCAACCATGAAGCCAAAAAATGAAGGATCATGATTTTATTAACCATGTAAGGGAGTTAAAACTCCCGTGAAAAATGTAATAAATTATAGGTGTAAGTTGTATGGTGTACGCATTATCTAATTGTGTGCCTATTCCATGTAGGGTGTGGGGTGTAACATAGTAAAAAATTCATGATTTGTGTATATTTTTTATAACCATGCACGTGAAACATGTGAATGAACCATGAAAGGTGTTGATCATGGACAATGGGAGATAAAAAGTTGGCACATGGTTTGGAAAACAGTGTGAACAAACCATGCACCCCTTAAAAAGGAATGAATTTAACATTTTTCCATCATATCCCTTAAAAACAAGTTATCTTTTATTCTCCCTCATTTACCACATACTATAGTTGATTGATATACCCCTTGGATATCCTCTAGGATTTGAGATACCTCCTTTATACGAGCTCTGATTCAAGTGATGTTTGTCATGTTGGATCACCCTTATTAAGTTTATAAGTCCTCTTGATCATTTTCTCAGTTTCTATTTCAATATTCGATGTTATCTCTATGCTACCCAATTTATCCAAAATACAATGATTTCATATAGTTTTTTTGTTTTATTCTATCCTAACTTTAATCTAAATCTAATAACAAATTAGGAGTTATCTATCGGTATAAGGTAGGCAGTAAAGTACTTTTCCCTAAAAGTCATGATGTCTATATCATGTTCCATTGTGCCATGTGCTATACTTTCAATGTGTCACCTCTTAAATGTGGATCTAATTAAATAACTTACTACCACCTTGAGTGAGTTAGTCCCTATACCCTAAATTACATCATTAGAGGTTGTATAACTTTATTGAAATCACCCCTTAGGGTGTGTGGATTATATGCCTTGACCATTTCCCCTTTTTATAAGGCTCGAACAACCTCTGCATGAGTTTATAAAATGCCTTAACCTTATTGACATTATCATGAAACTAAACCAATTGAAGTGGATTTGTATTGTCTTATTTAAATGAAATGGTCAATTTGAATTAAATGAGCTGATTAATAGAATGGACACTAACATTACCTTTTACTATTTAAATTATGAAATGGGAAATACTTAGGTTCCAATTTGGAATGCCTTGGATAGGCTCATCAGGAATATTGAAAAAATTAATTATGATGGGATTATGATATGCCATGGGTGATACCCAGATTCCTTACCTAGAATACCTTATAAAGGATAGAAAATAAAGTGAGATTATAATATACCATGGGTGATACCAAGACTCCTTAGATGGAATACCTTAGATGGGATCACATGGTAGATGAGATTATATTATGCTAGGGGTGATACTTGGGTTCTAATATTAAGTGACTTGGATAAGATCACCAGGCTAATGAAAATATATAACACCTTGAGTGATACCTGGATTCCTTGGATGGTTAGTGGACAATACTATTGAAATTACACATCTTTCAAGTCAAAGAACACACTTTGATTTAGCCAATGTCTTAAATACTTAAATGTATTGGTTTAACTTGACTGATGAGTTATAAATTCCATGGGACTTTTTTATCCCTTATAAGATTATAATTATGTAGGGAGTTATTGGTTTTGTGCCCTGGTTTAGAACCAATTTTATAAAAATAAAAAATGTTTATACATATTCCAGATTAGTCTAAAATAGGTAGTATAAGACGAGTATCTCGTGAGGAAACCAAGATGACATGGGTTTTATTTATTTCATTTACTATTTTTTATTAACTGAACATTGATTCATTTTATATTTATAGACTAGATAGTACTAGACACCATTGGTGGTGGCATACTGAGTTTTACTCACTCCCGATTCGGGCTTCTGATTGGTACTCGGACAGACTTCATGAATGAAAGTAGGGACAAAGGGAAGTGCCCAGTTGTGGGAGCTTGATTTTATGTACTAGGATAGATTATGGGAGTATAGGGATATGATTATTCTCATGATTCTATTAGAGTTTAGCTTTTTATTTGTTTTATATTTTTTTACATCTTATACTGTGTATGCTTGCTGTCTATTCCTCATGCTCCAAATTTTTGTATAGCATCATGACATCATCATTTTGTATATGACACTGAATATTGGTTATGTCAGTTATTACTATTGGATGTTTTTCTTATGCTATTTCCATTAAATTAATTTCATTTATTTATTTATATACCATTCACCATTGTGTTTTAATTTGATAAATAGGTAATAGTATCCCCACCATACCACCGTTGACCCTCGATACTAGTTGGCAGCCTCTAGCATATGGGGAGGAACACTTTAGGGTATATGGACACTAGGTCAAGTCACTTATGAGTAGACTAGGTTCATGATGTCACACTGATTAGCTAAAAAAATTATTTCATAAAGGAATTTATAGGGTGATTTAGAAAAAATAACTCCATTCGAGATAGATCATTTGGCAATAAAGTGGAAAATGGAAGTAAAACTATGAAATGATATTTTTGGAAAACATATCTTATTATAAAGTGATAAAGTTATGAGCCTATTTCAAAAATAATTTTCAATAAATTAACTTGAAAACCATTTTTAAAACAAAAATTTAAATAAAATCCCAAATATGGATCCTTGAAAGGAAATAATGGTTAGGTTAAAAAATGTGGAGTGGAAGATAAAATATACGATCATGAAAGAAAAAACCTTTTTGATCTTTTAAAATGACTTTATTGAAACCCACATAATTAAAAGGATATTAAATCTTATTTTAAAAAATAGGTATATTTAAGTATGAATATCACAATATATATAACATATTTAGTTATCAAAATAATAAATTAAACCATTTTTGAAAAGAAATAATATGGATATGGAAGAAAAATATATTATAGAAAGGGTGAGAATTATTCTTAATAATCTTCTAATTTTATGAGAAAGAAATTATTCATCAAAGAATCATTGAAATAAAATAAAATATTCCACAAAAATAAGGTTAATTTACTATATAATATAATAATAGGATGGTTTAAACCAATTATATAAGAAATAATTTCAAGATGAAACATTATAACTTAAAGAAAGAATATTTGATTTAACAAAATCCCTTATGAATTTGGTAAGAATTGAATCAAAATAATATAAAGGAGGGATTCATGAATATACTTGTAAATACCATTAAATAAACTTTAATAATAATAATAAAATCTAATGGGATTTTATGTACACCATATATAAGAAAAATAAGTGTGTAATATGAAAACACGCCTTAATAAAGAAAAATTGAGACAAAACCATTATATACATCATATATTGAAGTAATAATATTTTTAATAGGATTTTATGAGAAATAAATATAAATAAAAAATAATATTAAGTATAATATGATTCAATCATAAGGTATAATTAATTCAACTTAAAATAATAAAGTTCAAGAAGAAAAATCACAACCCAATGAACAAAATTGAGTTAGAAATACCCTTACCTTTACTCTCAAATTCCATGAAAGTGATTTAAAATACTATATAACAAAAAGAAAAAACATAATAAATTATTTTACAACCTTATTAATATCTAATAAATTTAATACACTTTAATTATAATCATTCATTATATATTTATTATTCAGTTATTAATTATTTTCATCTTCGGATGTTAGTGATTTTGATTTCTTTACAAACATTTTGTAATGTAGATGCCACTCTCTATAATTTGATACCAAGTTAATCCTTAAAATATTATTTAAATTAATATAATATATATTCCATTATGATTTATAAAGTTCTAATTTTATTCCATGAGAGTTTTAGTTATCATTTGTGAAGACAAAATTGATGATGGGCTTTTTTCAATAATTTTTAATGAACAAAATTTGGTATGATAATAACATGTTAACTATTAATATTACCATTAAAAAAATAATTATTTGTTTATTAATATCCAATATAACCAGTAATTAAGTTTCCATATTCATCCATGATATAAATTTATAGTATCATTCATGTAGGTGGTTAGACCAAACCAAACAAGAATAAGGTATAATAATGGATAAGTATGATTATGATGTGATTTAGTTATAATTTAATAATTATAGAATAATAATGATATAATTAAAAAGTTATAAATTATATAAATTGGTATATATGATAGGTGGATGATGAATGTAAGATAAGAAGTTATTACTCTTTTTTCCACTTGGTATGCTCATTTTAAGCGGTTAAATTTAAAATGATCAATTATTATTAATATTATTAATATAACACCTAAAATAAGTTTATATAATATTAATAATTTAATTTATATTATATTTATTTATTAAATCCATTTTTATAAGCATACATGAAAGGTGGTGATGAAAAACAAAATATTTCATTCGTAGAGGCGGCAGTTCGCACATAGGACAAGAAACATTTTCATTTTTTATAATGGATAGAAGGGTGATAAATAATGGTTGTTACATAAGTATAATAACAATTCAGAATAATAATTATAATAATTTCATTATATTAACATTTTTATAATAGTTTTTGAGTAAGGAGGATGAGAAATATAGATGGGAGAAAGTTAGAGAGTGGGTAATACTCATGTTAAGAGTTTAAATCTTTTCTTGAAAGATCCTTTAGAAATAGAGGACTTGGATCAATTCCCTATAACAAAATGAAATTGAAAGTGGGATATGGATCCATGGTAAGTAAAATGGGTAGATTTTCATGGTAATTGTTTTTGGAATATAATGGTTTAAAGTGCAATGACCCAAAAATTTATCAATAGAATTTCCCTTATGATAATTTTTCCCTATTTAGTAATATAGTATAAATCACATGAAACACATGATGATTTATTATTATTATATTAATTATAACATTAAATTTAAAGAATAAAAATGGATATAAAAATTTAAAGTATTACAATGTGACAAAAATAGAAAACAAGATAACTAAAATATGAAAAATTGGATCTAGTCGATCTACTTGGACAACTGTACTCACGAACAATAGTGTAGAAATGAAGCAAAATGTTAGAAATCCAATATGAATTTTGAAAGAAAAAATATATATAAACTTGTGAATAAAATATTAGTGAATTAAAAATGAATGAAATATGAGTTATTTATCAAAATTAGGGAACCCATATAACCATTACAAATATGATAGCTTGAATAGTAATATGACTGTTGGAATAATAACCTGACTATTGGAATAGTAATATGACCATTAAGAATAGTAACCTGACCATTAGAATAGTAACATCACTTATTATAGTTTAAATAATTTTTAGGTATCCTATAAAATAAAAATATTATATATTTAAACCACAGTACAAGTAAATAAATGTTTTAAAAATGATAAATTAAGTGTTTTTATTTTTTTAAAATATAAATGTTTTAATTTAAAATTTATAATAAATATAATGATTTAAAATAAAATTAATTATCATAAAATTAATTTATTAATTGATATTAATTATTTTTATAATGATAATTTAATTTTATGTGACCATAAGTAATTTTTCAAAGGATTAGAAAATTGGTTATAATATTAAAATTTTAATTTTTCAAATAAATGAGGATTTTATTTAAAAATTAAATTTATCATATTTAGAAAATTATTTTAATGAAATTAATTTTATTTTAGAATATAAACATCTAAAATTGGTAAGGGTTAATTTTTGGTATTTTTCTAAAATAGTTGTTTTTTTGTGAATAGTGAAATATAGTAAAATACGGTATTTAACATTATAAGCTAAACACATGATTTTTTTGAGTCATGTATGATGTAACCAACCATTATTTAAAAATTCAAAATTTAATTTATATAGTCACAATAATCAATAATATTATTAGTCTTGAGTCAAAATAATAAACTAATGAACATAATATTCAAAAACACCCCTCCCCTCCCCTTATAAATACCATCCCTCACCATCCCTTATCCTCACAAATTATAATCCTTTGAGATTGCCTAATTACTATAAAATTTCCTTTATAATTATATCCCCCACATCCTAGTTCTTATGGTCTCCCCAAAAGACTAATTCCAAGTGCCTTAAGGAGTATTTGAAGGAGGCGACATTTAAGAGGTAATATTCTCAATTTACCTCCTTTAAATTATTTTATTCTTCTACATTCTCCTATCCTCCATCATAAAAAATTAAATAATGATTTTATTATTATAAATATACTATAATTTTATTTTTTAATGGAATATCCATATTCTACCCTCCCTTATTTTGTTTCTAAAATGAAAGCGTTTTTTACAATATGGTTGGTTCATCACCCCCATGAACAACACACTTTTTTTCCTCCACCGCCTTCAAGTATGTTCATAAAATTATTATTATATTTAAATAATATTATAATAATTATATTATAACTCATTTCATGTTTTTTAATGAACACATTTCCATAATATTAATTGAAATGAATCTAGTTCGTGATGGTTGGTAAAACCGCTTAAATAAACTATGTAACGTTAATGTTTTTACTCAATGATTTGTCACTATGTTAGAACACATATGGATATATGGGATAAATTAATTTTTTTAAGTTCATTAATACCATTTTAACTCACTTATATATATTTAGTCCCATTTTAAAATAACTTTAATAATTATCCACAAGTGATCCGACCTTGGAACTATGAAACAGATTCTCTCGAAACAAAAAAATTAAATATTATATCTCATTGAAATGGTTATAATTGAAACAAAAATAAAATTATAATAAATAAAATATATATGTAAAAGGTTAAAAATTAAGTAATTAATGAATCTAATTTGACTATCTTGGACATTAATTTCAAGTGCAAAATGATTTTTTAACATAAGGTAAGGGATCTCTTCGAACCACCCTTTTTCATTGGGTTATGAAACTTCTCTCACTAAAGCAATTTATCTCTCTATTTGATGTCATGAAATTATTCCAAATTATATATACATGAATATTACATATATGAAGGACCCCAGAACACCCTGAGAGGGGAGGGGTGAATTAGGGTGTCAAATTTTTCTTTTTAAAGTTATGGATCTTGTTCCTACTTTGGTAGGAACTTGTTAAATCTGTCAAAAAAATGAAAGTAGGGAGATGAAACAACACTTTTACTTGGTTCACCGCAAAGGGCTACATCCAAGGAGCATACTTCGATAGTGTTTCGGTCGTATCTAAATCAACTAATCTTTATAAGTTTTTGTATTACAAGATTTTGGTCACAAACAATCTGTTCCAGGGAAACTGCCTTTACAAGGTTCAGGGATAGTTCACTACGTTCCTCAGATCACTTCCATCAACTCCCCCTAGCTCACTGCCTTGAGAGAAGTCAAACTCAATTTATTGAAATGAAGGTAAAGTCTTTATCTCTGTTCAGCATGAGACACAGCTTGCTTTGAAGTCCTGGATTGATGCACTTGAAATCACTGATCACACACTCTGGATAATCAAAATCCTATCAGATGCATAACACCACACTTGCACACAATACCCCAACTTGCATGCAAGATTTGGGAATTTTCCCGAAACATGACTTTCACACAACACCTACTTTTTGCGCAACCCTTATCTTTTTTGTAACTTCGCCAAAGGGTTCACTTGTTCTTTTCAGACTAAAGGAACACCTTGTACACAAGATTAAACCCCTTCCAATATTTCACTAGAAAATCTTTTGCGGGGCTAATTAACCATATTTTAGTTGGAAAATTCTTAAGTCTTCCTTGGGGGTAGCCGCATATTTATAGGCCCTTAATGACCCTGCATGCAAGATCCCGACGCGTCTTTTTTGGTACATGCAAGATTCTTCATAAGCATGAAAAACCCCTTTTGACGCCGCATTGGGCGTGCAAACTCTTTTGCGCAACATCATCTTCCGCACAATCCACGACTTTGCCATTTTTCAACGTTTTGATCCCGAAACATGTCTTGTGTGCAAGTTCCAAAAAAACCTTCAATATTGTGTGAAAAAACCAATATTTTTCACACACTTTAAATATTTCGTGCACCTTCCTTTTCCAAAAACATGTTTCTCCATTTTCTGATTTTCAGCCCCAAAAATTTGGCAAACACTGGAGAACAACACCACCTTTAATATTGCTTTCAAATCAAACTGTATGAACCCTTTCCATGTAATCTCCAAAATCTTCCATGAAAGGGTTGACGATAACAAACCCAAACCATGATCAACCCAAATTAGATTGACAAAAAACACAAACTGAACTCCTTTTACAGCAAAGAACAACCTTGGTTCCAATAATATATACCTAGCTTATTATCCCTTATTTTTATGGGGTAATAAATTACTTAAGTTCATATCTCAAATGAATTATGTATATTACTTATGATTGATTTATTTTTTTAGCACACATAAACATGCAAAATTTATGATGGGTGTGATGGAATAGCGATCCATTGAATTGTGTAATGTTTTAGTGTCAAGATATGTTTTGTATATGATTATGAAGTGACCCTAATCAATGGTAGGACTCTGTCTACCATGTGATGTTGTCTTGGAAGTTAGAATTGACTTATGCTTATGTCATATTTTATGTTTCCTCCACTTTCCTATGTTACCCTGATCATATGATACCATGCTCATAATGTTATGTTTCTATGTGAGTATTCATGATCCATATTTTTTATGATATCATTTCATACCATTTGACTCACATGTTATGATTAATTATCATGTTTATTCCCTTATTGGGATTTTTAGATCACCCCTTTGTTGATGTATTCCCCAAGTTATCCTATGTAGTTTTAGGAGCTCAAAGGGATTTAGGAGTTAATTATTAAGATTAAAATAAATTCATTTGAATTTAGTTTCACTTTGATGTATTATGAACCCTGTCTTCCAAATACACAAGGCCTTTCAATCCTTTGGTTGTATTTAATGGGTATTTATGTTAAAAATAATGTAATAATATATTTAAGAGGCTTTGGTTCCTATATATTGTATCATAGGATGTTCTAGTTATTTTTGGTGATTAAGAATAAAATAATTTAGCGAGAAACCTATGGATAATTATAAGTATAGGAAAATATCCTTGAATTTTAGTGAAGTATAGAGAGAGAGGTTTCTAAGAAATTAAATCCCCATTTGGATACTGCGAGTGAATGTTTCTTAAGAACAGTTTTACCTAGGGGTAATAACCCCCAAAAGGGAACATTGGGCATTGAATTGATCTTCACCTAGTGTATGACAAAAAGGAATTGTTTTAAACCTAGTTAGACACTCCCAGGTGATACGATTTGTGTCACAAACTAGGCCAGATAACTTAGTAACCTGATAACCAATATGGTCTTGACATGGACTAAAGGGAATTTCCGATCCCTGCGGGTTGGTGACTCAAACTTGAAATCATAAAAAATGGATGTGGGAATGAATTATCCATAAAAATTTCAGAATAGAGATAAAAAAATCAGTATGAAACAAGAAAAACTCCATAGGGAGAACTTTACTAGAATTCAAACAGATATAAACAACCCAAAGTACTATAACAAGTATAAAAAACATAACAACAACTTGATCCCTAGTGGAAACAACTCTCCAATCCAAAGGATCAATAACTACTACCACCTCTAAGTAGTTCCTTACCCTTGCTCAAACCTGGAAGAAGATAATCTACAAACACCTGAAGACACAGGTAGGGTGTGAGCTAGAAGCCCGGTAGGGTCTCACTAAGGATTCCATAATAAGATGCCAAATTTAATTAACCAAATAATGATTTCAATTTTAAATAAAAAAATCTTGGTATTTAAATAGTATATTTAAAAAAATCATTATTTACACTTTAAATGATGGAAATAATTTAAATAAATGGCTTAAATAAACATTTTATATAAAACAATTTATATAAATTAGAAGGCATGGTAAAACAACCTACAAACATTGGCACATATATATACTTTTAAAATATAAACAAGGAGAAACATGGTAATATTCAAAAATGTATGATAGTTCAAGGATATGATATCCTCACACACTCGAAGGTTAATCTTAGTAGTATGTGTATACACACATCCCTTTGACACTGGTCTAAGAGGACTCATCACCATCCCATCAGAGATGTGACCTTTCACACTAGGATTTGTTTCAGTTGTAAAGAGACAAAAGAGTGTTATCCCAATAACTCATTAACTACCTAGGATTACATGTTATCTAATAAAAATAAATGATGGATAATTTATTTTAACACTACTTATAATAAAATTCATCCCATTCTCCATTTTAATATGCCAATTTCCATTTAAAAACCAATACACAAGTTTTTAATCAAATCATGTATTTACTAAGATAATACCAATGGGTTTATATCAAAACCCTTTTTAACCCATTTTACCAAGTAACAATTTTAAATCAATTTAATAAAATATATTTCAAAATTAAAATTCCACAATTAAATCCCATAATTTAATTTGAACAATTTTCATCCAATTTCACAATCAATCCCCAATTCCATGGAATTGGGTTTTTTTTCCAAATTCATACCAATTACAATTTCAAATACCCAATTCAATGGAATTGGGTTTTTAATAAACCAATAGAAATAAATTTCATTTAAATCAATAATTGAATTTAAATCAAGCAATTTAGGGTTAATCAAATTGTCCAATCAAAACGGAACCACCTACCTCGGGATCACGAAATCTTAAAACACAAAGCCCTAATCGAGAAACTCTAATGAAGAATGTTGACAATGAAGATACAATAATCAAAAATAGAATAAATATAAAAAATAAAGGATATTACATTCTTCAAAAATATAAATATCTAAAAAACCCTTGGGAGGAAAGAGGAGAGAATGGGAGAAAGAGAATGAGAAGAGGAAACTTACTGGGACGAGATTGAACACCGTCCTCCTTAATTTGATTCATTTTAGGATGGGTGTAGAGGTGATAAAATCACCTATATAAAGTCTCAAAGGAATAAGAAAATAATATGGGGTTGTACTGGCCCATCAGACACCTAAAAAGAGGGTTTCAGTATTTTAGGAAATAATTTTTGGAAGAAAAAATACCGAACGCAATGTTAGCTGGGCAGGGATGCATGTCTAGAAAAACCATGCGCTCTAGACATGAACCACTGATAATGGGTTTTAATGGTTTATCCTTGGTGGGAACATGGTTTTTCAAACTATGCACCAATCATGCAAACCCTTACTATCTGGGTTTGCACGGTTTGCACTGGCAGAGCACAAAGTTTGGGAAAACCGTGCACCAACCATGCATGGACCAAAATCCTTTCAAAATTTACAAAACTTCACCCGAATCACCCTTAAAAGAAACCCAACAAAAAATGATAAAAATAGGGGTTTTGGAATACCTGAAAATAGTAACAGGAAGTTACAAACTCCCCACCATAGAAAATTTCTGTCCTAAGAAAGCCTATTGAGAAACTTCCATGCTAAAAAGATGAGGCCACTGATCTATCACCAGTGCCTCCCTCTCCCACATCTCATGATTATCAAAAACATGCTGTCATAGTTCTCTAACCAAACATATCATCCTCCCATGAAGTACCTTGGTTTCAGAATCAACTATCCAGACTGGAGGCTCAGTCATGGAAAAATTAGGTTCAACCTCAAAATAAATCCAACTCAGAACATGAGATGGATCAGAAAGATATTTCTAGAGCTATGATACATGGAACACTTTATTTATCAACATAAGAATTGGTGGAAGTTTTAGACAATAATCCACTTTTTCCACCTACTCAAAAACCTCAAAAGGCCCCACAAAATGAGGAGCAAGTTTCCCTTTCCTCCCAAGCCATCGATGACCAAAACAAGGTTAAAATTTCAAGAACACCTAATCACCAATTGAAAATTACAATGGTCTATGATAAAGATCAACATAATACTTATACCGGATCTATGCCATCAACATTATATGAAGAATAAATCGAATATTTACTGTCATATCTTGAACAAAGCTCGGTCTAACCAAGGAATTTTGAGCAATCTCTGACCAACACAACAAAGATCTGTAAGGCCAGCCATACAAGGCCTCAAAAGGATCCATTCTGATTAAGAACCAGTAACTATTATTATAAGAAAATTCTACCAACCCCAAATGATCATCCTAATCACCATCAAATTCAAGAACACAAGAGAATAGAATATCCTCAAGAATATGTATAGATATTTCTATCTAGACATCTAACTACGGATGGTATGCCGTACTCAAATGAGCCTAAGATCCCAGTGCCTCTTAAAGACCTCTTAAAAAGAGAGAAGTGAACCAAGGATACTTATCAGATACTATAGTAGATAGAACTTCATGAAAACGAATAATCTCTTTTATATAGAGATTTTATAACTCCTCAAATGTGGTTGTATCATGAATGGGTATAAAGTGAGATGATTTAGTCATTATATCGATCACAATCCATATCACATTATTCTTTATCTGGGTATGTGGAAACCCAACCAAAAATTCCATATAAATCTCATCCCACTTCCAAGTCAATAATAGAAGTGGCTAAAGAAAACCCTAAGGTTTATAGTGCTCGACCTTAACCAGTTAGCTCATAAAACAACAAGAGACAAACTCAAAAATGCCCCATTTAATACTTGGCCACTAGAATTATTGCCACATTTCATAGAACATCTTTGTGGTTCTTGGGTGCACTGACCAATAGGAGTTATGTAAATCTCCCATCACATATTTTTCTTACCAATAATGGTATAAAAAATAGATTTTGATATCATAGAAATCCCTCAGTGGAGAATGCCCATTCAGACATGGTCTCCCTACTATAAAGAGAGTCTCTAATACTATGAAATTCATCATCAAGATGTTGTTGTTGAAGAATCATCTTGAGAAGAGTGTATGTCAACTGAATGTTGGAAAAGTAAACCTCATCCCTTGATTATTGGACTCTAATATGAAACTATACAAAATGATCCATCAAGTTACACTCTTATGAAGATTCTTTCATAGACCGGGTTAGAATTTTATTTTTCAAAGAATCTGAAAAGACATTACCTTTCCCCTGGGTATAGGCGATGTCAATGTTGAAATATTGTAGGTATTCCACCCAATGCCTCTGGAGTATATTCAAATATTTTTGAGAGAAGATACAACTCAAGTACTTGTGGTATGAAAACATGGTAAACCTTTCTCCAAAAGGTAACACCTCTAACTCTTAAGTGTGTGCGTCATAACTACAAGTTAAATGTCATTGTTCAGATAATTATTCTCATATGGATTAATATGATGATATCCATAAGCAATAAAACAATCACCTTGTATAAGAATGCAACCCAAAACTAAACCCTTTGAATCACAGAATACCACATAGCCCTACCTGGCCTATAGAAGATTCAACATCGACACAGTAGTCAAAAGTCATTTCAACTCAAAAAAATAAATCTAACATTTTTCATCCCAATAAACCTTTACTCCATTCCGAGTAAGTTAAGTAATTGGAGAAGACAATTTTGAGAATTCCTTAACAAAATGGAGATAATACCTAGCTAGACCTAAGAATATTCAAATATTGAAAACATTTTGAGGTTTCTCCCATGTCATAAAAACTTTAACCTTTTCAAGATCAACTAAAATACCATGTTTTGACAACATGTGTCCCAATAAATTCAATTCCTAAATATAGAAATCAAATTTCAAAATCTTGGAATAAAGTTGATGATGTATCAAAAATTCCAAAACTCCTCTTAGATGATGCACATGATCCTCTAAGGACTTAGAGTAAATAAAGATGTTATCCACAAAACCACCAAAAAAGTATCAAGATACTCATAGAAGATACTATTAATCAAATCCATGAATACTATAGGAACATTGGTTAAACCAAATGGCATGAAAAGGTACTCATAATGGTTGTACTTTCTCCTAAAGGTGGTTTTCTGAATGTCAAAATATTTTATTCTCAAATGATGGTAATGAGATCAAAGATAAATATTCAAGAAACACTTAATCTCTTTCAACTATCCAAACAGATCATCAATCCATGAAATTAGATACTTGTTCTTTATCGTGAATCGATTGAGTTTTTTGTAATCGATACAAAGGTGAAGTGAACCATCATATTTCTATCAAAGAGAATTGTTGCTACCCTAGGTGACACACTTAGGAATATAAATACTTTATATAGAACATCATCCAACTGATTATGCAACTCTTTCATTTCAACTGGTTCCATATAGTAATAAGGAATAAATACTAGTTGATTAATAGGCACTAAATTGATAAAAAACTCTACCACACTTATCGGTAGAAAACTAGAGAAGTTTGAAGGAAAAACATTGGGAAACTCAATGACTACTGGAAGGATATCACCACTTAAAGATTACCACTACATATCAAAAGAAAACACATATATTACTTTCCACAACTCTGGATAAGAAGGTATAACTCTACTTGACCTTGGGTCCCATTCTCCTTGAAAGGTTTGGAAAACCCCATCAGGTGCAGTACAGGAGACCCATTGAATATTACAATCAATCCAAGCTTTATTAGTAATGATCCAATCCATACCAAATATTACATCTAAAGGTTTCATGTTGAGAACTAGAAAATAAAAGTAAGCTTGACATATGATAAAGAGAAAAGACAAGTGAGACTACAAAGATCCTACTCTCTCTTCATTTTGAGGGGTGTAGTAATATCCATCACATAAGATAAAAGATCTATAGGAAGATTAAGAAGATTGAAAACATAGTTTGAATTAAATTAATGAGATTCACCATATCAAATAAAGTAATCACTAATGATGAATCTATATTTATGGTACCTCTCACAGTCACCAAACCCATATCTACTTCATCTGGAGACTCTTCCACAACATGAAGAAGTTTCGTTCCAGATTCCTATGTCTAGATCCCCTTTGTATGTGAATCATCTGACTGTACTGTATTTTTAACAAGAATTGATGATTCTATGCCAGTACAGGGAGTATAAAAGCCATTTCAGAACTTCTTCAAGTGACCTGATCATCTTCATGAAAAACATATCTTGGGTGCATCAGTGCAATCCTGCTTAGAATGCTCAGGCTTTCCACACTGGTAGAAAATCAAAGGGCCTCGACCAGGAACTGCATGGGGTCCAGAAAAACCCTTCTATTGAGGAACACCATGAGAATCATCATGCTTCCTTTTTTTCTTTAGAGGAACTCACACTACCATTGGGTTAAAAAGGAACTCCCATCAACCCTTACTTACCATCCATGTATATTTCAACCATCAATGCTCTATCCAGTACATCATCATAAGAAGGTAGATTCAATAAGAAAATATAAGAACATATTTCATATTGAATTCCTAAATTGAACCGTTGAGACTTAATCTTTTCATTTGAAACTATATCAGGTTTGAAACTGCACAAGCTCAAAAAAATAGTTTTCATGATCTGTCACTGTCTTGTTAGACTGATCAAGTATGAAAAACTCAATATCCTTGGCCAATAACATCGAATATGGATAGAAATGGTTAGTGAAAATAACTTTAAAATATTTACACTCTAATCCATTGTGCTTCTTCACTATCACCATCATGCCCCACCATCTCCTGTTCAGTCCTTCCAGCATGATGGTGGAACACTTCACCTTAATTTCATCAGGTGTCTTTAATAACTCAAAAAAATGTTCCATCCTACTCAGCAATTACTCAGACTCTTGAGGATAATTTGATCATTTTAATACTTGTGGATTCTGGGGAAGGAATTTCTGATAATGATTCTATAAACCATCTCTCTAAGGTTCCATAGTTGGAGCCTGAATAGGGACCAGTGAAGGTGCCTTTCTTAGAGCCTGGACAGTACGCACAATCACCTCAATTATACTTGGGTCCATGAGAGGATTTTCTCACTGTGGTTCACCAGCATCTTCCTCCTGGATCCAATTTACATTTCTTATCAGATGTATGATGATACAAAACATCATCAAACAACATTGAAGATATTAGATTTACACTCAAACAGAGCAACATGGAAAATTAATCCCAATAGATATACAAATGATATTTGGATTTCAATCTACCCAAATCAAAATTAGGGAAAAGACTAGAACTAATCCTCAAGACATCATTCCCAGACCACCCTTGGTGACTTAAGGTTCATTTAAGTGAGATATGTCTAGACACTCAATTGTAACTACCTCCTAAGTCCCGACAATATTACACACTACATACTAACATCAAGACAAAAAGTTGAACCTAGAGCTCAGATTCCCCTTTTTTCATGAACCATTTCAGGTAACCTGGTAACCCAATAACCGAGCCTATTGTGAAATAGACCTAAGGATATTCCCAATACCCATAGGTTTTAGAATAGCATCTAGCATCATACAAAATGAAAGTGGGAATTAATTTTCCCCAAAAATTGTAGAAGAAAGATAAACAAGTCAGTATGAATACAAGAAAAACTCCACAAGGAGAACTGTACCATAAGTCAAAAAAGTACAAACAACCCAAAGTACTATAGAAAGTACTAGAAAATAGAACAACTCTACCCCCAATGGACACAACTCTCTAACCCCAAGGATCAACAGCTACTACCACCTCCAAGTGGCAGCTTACCCTTTCTCAAACCTGGTGAAGATAATCTACAAACACTCCAAGAAATAGGTAGTGTGTGATATAAAATCCCAGCAGGGTCTCACCAAGGATTATATAATAATATTCCACATTTAATTAACTAAATAAATCTTTAAATTTTAAATAAATAGGTTTTTCATTTCAATAAAATACTTTAAAAAATCATTTTTTACACTTCAAATGATGGAAATACTTTAAATAAATGGATTAAATAATTTTTTTATATAAAATAGTTTATATAAATCATAAATAATGGTAAAATATATTAAAAACACTGGAATATATATATATATATATACTTTTAAAATATAAACAATGAGAAACATGGTCATCTACCAAAAGGTATGATAGTTCCAGGCTATGGGATCCTCACACACTCAAAGGAGAATCATGAAAATATGTGTATACCCAAGTCCCTTTGGCACTAGTCAAATAGGATTCATCACCATCCCATCAGGGATGTAACCTACTGCACTAGGTTTTTTTCTACTGTAAAGCATCAAAAGAGTGTTATCCCAATAAATCACTAACTACCTAGGATTGAATGTTCTCTAATAACAATCAATGATGGAAAATTTATTTTAAGACTACTTAAAATAAAATACATCCCATTCTCTATTTTAATATTCCAATTTCCATTTAAAAACCAATACATGGGTTTTTAATCAAATCATGCCTTTACCAAGATAAAACCAATGGGTTTATATCAAAACTATTCTTTATCAATTTTCCAAAATACCAATTTGAAATATTTTTCATAAAATAAATTTCAAAATTTACATTCCCCAATTAAACCCCCCAATTTGATTTGAATAATTTCCATATAATTTCATAATCAATTCCAAATTCAATGAAATTAGGGTTTTTCCTAAATTCATGCCAATTACAATTTCAAATCCAGAATTCAATGGAATTTTATTTTTAATAAACTAATTGAATCAATTTCATTTAAATCAATAATTGAACTTAAATCAATCAATTTAGGGTCAATCAAATTGGCCAATCAAAATAGAACCACCTACCTCAGGATCATGAGATCTCAAAACACAATTCCATAAATCGTAATCTCTAATAAATAATGTATACAAAAAAGATCCAAGAATAAACCCTAGATTCAAAATCTAAAATAGAGGATATTAGATTATCCAGAAATATATATATCCATAAAACCATAGGGAGGAAAGAGGAGAAAATGAGAGAAAGAGAACGAGAAGAGGAAACTTATCAGGAAGAGATCGAATGTCATTCTCCTAGATTCAATTTGCTTCTAGAGGGGTGTATAGGGGCCAAAATTACCTCTTAGGAGCCTCTAAGGAGGAATAAAACAACATAGGGTCATATTGGCCCATTGGGAACCTAAAAAGAGGGTTTTGAGATTTTAGGAAATAATTTTTAGATTAAAAAATCCTGTACGTATGGTTAGATGGGCAGGGCTGAATGGTTAGAAAAACTAAGCACCCTAGTAATGTGACCCTATTAATGGGGTTTCATAGTTTCTCCTTGGTGGGTGAATGGTTTTTGAAACTATGCACCAACCATGAAAACCCTCATTGTCTGGGTTTTCACAGTTTGCACTAACAAGGCACACAATTTGGAAAAACCGTGCACCAACCATGCATAACCCAAAATCTTTTCAAAATTTCCAAAACACCACCTAAATAACCTTTAAAACAAACCAAACCAAATAATTATAAAAATATGGGTTTCTGAATACCTAAAAATAGTAACAGGATGTTACACTTTTTCCAATTCACAAACTCCCTACAAACCATTATGAAGTGATTAAATATATTATTAGGTTAGAAAACTTATCAGGGAAGTCAAAATGGATGATATAGATTTAAATATCGAGATTCATAATTTAGGATATAATTTTCAATTATAATTTATTCCTTCTAAGCTCATAGTTTCCTTTTTTATATGTTTATTTTTTAAATTATTCTTATCCCATTTTCCCTTTATTTTAGTTAATGGAAAGAAATACGAGGAACCATGAAAAAAAAATGTAGTAGGAAATGTGATTATTTACATAATTATATGTTTAAAATTATGGGAGTGGGAGCTCATAAATTCATGGAAGTACTAGTTTAGTTGACTCAAGTTATGAATAATAACTTGAATCGTGTGGTACACTTCTACTACTAATAAAGAGAAAGTTGTAGTTGTGTACTTTATGAAACAAAGGCCTCCTACCTTTAGTGGATCTTTTGATCCTATAATCATGGAATAATGGATTAAATTCATTGAGAAGATATTATATGTCCTCCAATGCTCAGATTAAGAGAAAGACATGCTGGTTTTCTATCATCTTGAAGGGGAAGCTGATCAGTGGTGGAAACTGATCAAGAAAATAAATCCTAAAGAGGAAATTAATTCCATGGAATGGGAAAAATTCAAGAAAATGTTTTTCATTTTTTTTTCTCTCAGACTATCTATCTTAAAATAGAGAGGGAGTTACTCAAACTGAAGCAAAAATAATATGAGTCTATCACAGTGTATAAGGAAAAATTTGTAAGGCTTTCATGGTATGCCTCTATATTTTTTATCAGTATCAAATGTAAGGTGGACTATTTCCTTAGAGGGTTAAAGATAAGTCTATGGAAAGATTTATAAATTTGAGAATTTGAAAACTATGAATAGATTTTTCATTATTCCCTCAAGGTCAAGATATAGATCAGATACTCTCAATGGTCTCATGGGTCTGGAGAAAAAAGTGTAAAATAAAGTTTTCTTTAGGAGGAAAAATTGATAAAAATATCACAGAGGTAAGAAAACTCAACCGCCCACATGTCAAAATTGTGGGAATAAGCATCCCAAAAACCATCTCAAGAGAACCTAAAGATGCATCAATTTTCAAAAAGAGGGGAAATAGTCCAATAAATTATAAAGATATATGAATAAACCTACTAATACAATATAAGAAAAGAAGGTTAAAGTCAATGATCAGCCTATGGTCCAGTGTTTAATAGAAATGAATATGAGCATTGTGAAAACAAATGCCCTAAGATAAGGGTTTTCAAGGATAATCAATGATAACAATCCCTAAGGCCTAGATATTAATGAAATTAATTTACTATCACTACTACTGAGGTGGATCCCAACAACGATGTGGCAATATGTATGATAGTTATTCATTCTAGAATAGTGAGCATACTTTTTGATTTTGGTTCTAGATATTCTTTTATATCTTTCATGTTTAGTAGAACTATTCAAAAACCACCTCAAAACATGGGTGTTTAGATATCTATGAAAATATCAAATAGATAATTATTTCATCCAAAGTATATAAATCATCATTAGTTAATTTATGTGAACTAAAACTACTAGAAAAAACTTTATTAATAACTTTAGTAGAGTTTGATGTTATATTGGGAATGTATTGGTTTCCTTTATATAAATACAAAATCAATTATTAGGAGAGGTAGATCACTCTTATCATCTTTAGTCATCCTACAATTCTGTATAAGCGTAAGGAGGAGGATGAATATACTTTTTTAATCTTATTCTCAAGTGTGTATAGTATTTATTTATGGTCAAGTATATCTATGTAAAATGATTTAAGAAAAGGATATAATTATTCTTGAAGATATTCTCATTATGATGGATTATACTAATTTATTCTATGAAGAGTTTTCTAATCTTCCTTCTGAATGAGAGGTTGACTTCTCAATTGAACTTATACTTGGATCTCTACCTATATCCAAGACTCCCTAAAAAATTTCCCCTATTGAGTTGGAATAACTAAAAAAATAGTTATAAGAGAATCTAGAAAAGGGTTTTATATGATTGAGTGATTCATCATGGGGTGTTATAGTCCTATTCACTAAGAAGAAGGATGGGTCAATGCACCTTTGAATTGATTATCATGAACTCAAAAAAAATCATGATAAAGAACAAGTATCCACTACCATATATAGATGACTTGTTCGATCAACTATATGGGTCCCAGTATTTATATAAGGTTGAACTTTGGCCAGGATATCACCAATTAAAGCTGAATAAGGAATATATCTCCAAGAATGCCTTTTGAATAAGGTACAAACACTCTGAGTTCAAAGTGATTCCCTTCATACTCACTAATTCTATAGCAATATTTATATACTTAATGAATATATTTTTTTAGAGATCACCTCAATAAATTTTTGGCTGTCTTTATAGATGATATTTTGATATACTAAAAAATTAAGGAGTAACATTTGAATAATATGATAATAAATTTGTGAAAGTATAATATATATGAAATATATAATAAATGTGAGTTTTTAATGGAGGAATTATCATTCCTATGGTATGTTATAACCAATAAAGTGATATCCAAGGACCCTTATAGAAAAAATTCAATTAAGGAGTGGCCCAAACCAATATCTATAATTTAGATATATAGTTTACTTAGTATATCTAGGTATTAATAATGATTTTGAGGAACTTCTCATGATTATAAAACCAATTAACCAAGATAACTTAGAAGGTTGTAAAGTTTTTCTAGACTGATAAATGTGAATAGATATTTATGGTATTGAAAAAGAGTCTTATCATTGCACCAGTACTCATTATAACTTCAAGTGTGAAAACTTTCATGGTATAAAATGATGTTTCAAAGAAGGTCTTGGGATATGTACTAATTTATAATGAAAAATTGATAGCTTACACCTTAAGGAAGTTGAAATAAGATGAGTAGAACTATCCAACACATGACCTGGAGTTAGTTGTAGTGATATTATTATTGAAAATTTAGTGTAATTACCTCCATGGGGATAAGTGTGAAATATATATGGATCATAAGATACAAAAATATATATTCACACAAAATTATATTAATATTCACCAGAGAACATAGTTAGAGATAATCAAGGACTATGACTATTCAATTCACTATCATCTTGGGAAATAAAATAAAGTGGAAGATGATCTAAGTAGAAAGGATCTGATAACCTTATCATTGATGAGAATTGACAAGGATAAAATCTTCTTATACTTGAAAAGGACAGTCATGGGTATTATAAAGGAAAGAACATCATCATTACTTTATCAAATAATTTATCAACCATCCATTCTGGAGATGATAATGGATCTAAAAGAGATTATGTATAAATTTATAAGATAGTGAAAGCTATAAGAATAGGTAAATCCAAAGAGTTCAAAATTGATGAAGGAGTTTTAAGTTTTGGGTCACAACTACGTGTACCATTAAATTATGAGATAATTATATAAATATTCTATGAATGATTCACATAGATTGACCTTCTCCACCCACACAGAGAGTATGAAGTTGTATTAAGATTTTTGAGAGCACTATTGGTGAGGAAATATGAATAAGGAGATCATAGAATATACATAAAAATACTTGGAATGTCAGTAAGTGAAGGATGAAATAAAAAAGGACAATGGGATGATGAAACAATTTTCCACACCTACATGGAAATGGGAAAACATCACCATATACTTTGTCACTGGTCTTCCAAATAAATCAGGAGGAAATAATGATATATGGGTTGTGGTGGATCTTCTTATGAAGATTTATCACTTCATTATAATTCAATAGGACTTATCACTCAATCAACTTTCTAGGATATACATCAAATAAGTGGTGAGGCTGCATGGAAAACCATTACTGATTGTATCCGATCGAGTTTTGATATTTAACTCCAAATTCTAGAAAATTATCCGACATGATCTAAACACTGAGTTAAAATTCAGTACAAATTTTTACCCCCCAAATTATATTCAGCATGAGAAGACTATATTGAATCTTGAGGATATGTTGAGATAATGTTATATGGAATTCAAAGGAGGATGAGATAAAAATCTTCCTCTGGTCGATTTCTCATACAATAATATCTTTCAATCGGAAATATAAATAGATCAATATGAATCCCTTTATATGAAGAGATGTAAAAGATTTTTGTTCTAGGATGAAGTTAGTGAAATCAAGTTGTTATCACCTAAAATGGTTAGGGAAATGGTAGAAAAGGTTAACACTATTTAGTAGTAGATCATGACTGATCGAAGTTGATAGAAGAGAGCTATACTGAATATTGTTGACGAGATTTGGAATTTGATATTGGAGATAAATTTTTCCTATAAATTTCTCCATAGAATAGATTCATGAGATTTGGTATGAAGGTTATGCTAAGTTCTAGGTACATCATCCCCTTTGATATTCTTGATCGCATCGGAGCTGTGTCATATCGACTAGAACTCCCAACATCCCATTATCAAGTATATGATGTATTCCATGTATCCCTCTTGAATAAGTATATAATATATCCATCACATGTAATAAATTTAGAGGTGGTATAGTTGTAAAATGATCCATCTTATGAGGAGAATCCATTTAATATCTTGGATAGTAGAGATAAAGTTCTACGCAATAAGACAACTCACTTAGCCAAAGTACTATGAAAAAACTACAAGTATGAGGAGATGACATGGGAACCAGAAGAATCCATGAAGCAGAAGTACCCTAACCTATTTTCACTTAATTATGTAAAATGAAATTTATAGGGAAAAATTTATTAATGGTATAAGAATTTAATGACCCAAAAATTTATCAATGGAATTTTCATTCTTATAATTGTGTCATATTTAGTAATGTAGTATAAATGACATGCACCAATTTATGAATCCAATTTTTTTATTATATTAGTTTTAGAATTACATTTAGAAAATAAAAATGGCCATAATAATTTAAAGTATTACAATGTGACAAAATATATATAAAAACTATAACTAAAATATGGAAATTTGGATTTTCTTGATCCATTAGAATGAACACACCCATGAATAAAACTATAGAAATGAAGCAGAATGTTAGTAATCCAATATGAATTTTGAAAATGAAAATATATATAACCTTGTGAATATAATATAATTGAATTAAGAATGAATGAAAAGTGAGGTATTTTTAGGAAGTTGGTAACTCATATGACCACTACAAATCTGACCATTAGAATAATAATATGACCATTGGAATAGTAACCTAAACATTGGAATAGTAATCTAACCATTAGTAATAGTAAAATGACAGTTAAAATAATAACAATACTTATGAAAGTGTAAATAATGTTTATGTATCCTACAAAATGAAAATATTATATATCATAGTAAAAGTAAATAAATGTTTTAAAAATGATAAATTAAGTGTTTGTATTTTTGTAAGACATAAATGTTTTAATATCACTTTTATAATAATTATAATGGTTTAAAGTAAAGTTTATTTTCATAAAATGGATTTATAAATTAATATTAAGTTTTATTTCAATGATAAGATAATTTTTTCAAACCATAATTAATTTTTCAAAGGGTCAAAAAATTGATCATAATAATAAAATTTTAATTTTTTGAATAAATGAGGATTTTATTTAAAAATTAAATTTATCATATTTAGAAAATTATTTTCATAAAATTTATTTCATTTTTTTTAATATACACATTGAAAAATGATAAGGGGAAATTTTTTCGTATTTTTCTAAAATAGTTGAATTTTTGGTGAATATTTAAATACTGTAAAATACAGTGTTTAACATTATAAAATAAACACATGAATTTTTGATTCATAAATGATTCAAGAACACAATATTTATAAATAATATTTTTATTTTATATAGTCACAAGAATCAATAATATTGGTAATATTTAGCCAAAATAATAAACTAATGATTATAATATTAAAAAACACCCCTCCTCCACTTATAAATACCACCCCTCACCACCCCTTCTCCTAAAAACTTTTAATCCTTGGATATTACCAAATTGGTATCTAATTTCCTTATTAATTCTCTACTCCACTTCTTAGTGGTTCTGGTATCCCCAAAATACCAATTCCAAGTTCCTTAAGGATCATTTTAAGGAGGCAACATTTAAGAGGCAATATTCTCAATTTACCTCTTTCAAATTATTTTCTTCTTCCACCTTATCCTCACAACCCTTATCCAAAAATAAATAATGATTTAAATATCATAAATATATTTTAATTTTATTCTTTTAATGGAATGTCCATCTTCAACCATCCCTTATTTCATTTCTAAAATGAAAACGTTGTTTACAATATGGTTGGTTCACCGCCTCCATGAATAACACACTATGTTTTCCACCACCACCCTCAAGGATGGTCATAAAATTATTATTATGGTTAAATAAGATTATATAAATATATTATAACTTATTTCATGTTCTATAATGAATATATTTCCATAATATTAATTAAAACATATCTAGTTTGTGATGGTTGCTAAAACCACTTAATTAAACTAACCATGTAACGTTAACATTTTTACTCAATGATTTGTCCCTATTTCGGAACACATATGAATAATTTGGAAGAATTAAAATTTTTAATGTCATTAATACCTTTTCATATCACTTTTGGAGTATTAATTCCATTTTATAAGAACTTCAATAATTATTCACAAGTGATCCGACCTTAGAACCATGAAATGTATTCCCCTAGAACAACAAAATTAAACATTATATATCATTAAAATGGTTATAAATGAACATAATAAAATTATAATAAATAAAATATAGATAGAAAATGTTATTAATTAAGTAGTTAATAAATCTAATTTGATTATCCATGACATTTATTTCAATCACATAATGATTCTATAACATAAGGTAAGGGATCTCTTCAAACGACCACTTTTCTTTGGGTTATGAACCTTCTCTATCTAACTCACATTATTTATCTATTTGATGATACAAAGTACTTCCAAATTCTTTATATATTTATCTTACATATATAAATATATTATTATCACTTCTTTTGATATGGTAATACATTCCTTAAGTTCATTTCACAAATTCCTCATGTCTATGTCTTATGATTGATTACCTTTTGTGACACACATAAGCATGTACATGTTTTGATCAATGTTCCCATATGACACTTTGCTGAATTGGGTAATGTTTTTGTCTCATGAGACATTATTTATGGGATTTGGGAGTGAACCTAATTCATGATGGGACTCTGTCCACTATGTGATGTTGTCTAGGAAGTTATCCTTGACTTATTCTTATGTCATGTTTTATGTTTCTACCACTTTCCTATGTTTCTATGATCATATGATAACATGTTCATTATGTTATTCTTTCATGTAATTATTCATGATAATTCTCTTTTATGATATCATTTCATGCCATTTGACTCACATGTTATGATTCATTATCATGTTTATTTCTTTACTAGGCCTTTTAGCTCACCCCTTTGTTTATGTATTCCTTAGGTTGTCCTATGCAGTTTTAGGATCTCAAAGGGATTTATGATCTCATTATGAAGATTAAAATAAATTCATTTTATTTTAGTTTCACTTTTATGTATTATGAACCTATTATTCCAAATACACTAGTATTTTCGATTCTTTGGTTGTATTTAATAGATATTTGAATTAAAAATCATGTAATAATATGTGTAAAAGGCTTGGGTCGCTATATAAAGTAGGTGAAAGTGAAATCCTTTTATAGGTGAAAAATAGGGACTTTCCTTGGAATTTAAAGTTAATTTAGGGGTAAAGATGAAATAACATGGGAGTTACATGAGTTAGATAAATAAAGGTTAGTGAGACATGTAGGTATTCCTTTCTAACTTAACAAAGGTCTTTGATAATGTCTATGTTTCTTGTAAACTTTAAAAAAATTGAGCCGCTTTAAGTTACTCATTCTTACCCTTATTAACATTGATTAAATTTTTACCATGGTAATTAATACATCATCCATAATATGAATAAAAAGGTGGGTCAATCATGCACATACACAAGAATGGGATGAGAAGACAAATTGGAAACACAAAAATATACAAAAAGAACAAAAAAAGAGAAAAAATTGCTACCCATCTCCATTTGACATGAGGGACCACTTCCACTATGTCACCACCAACATCCCAAGAATTTATAGAAATAAAATCCATTGAATTAAAGAAACATATTTCCCTTACGTATTTGTAAAAAAAATTCTACATACACCCATTGGTTTTATATAGGGTTTGAGCACAACTATCTCAGTAAGATCCTATTAAGTATTCCATGAGTAACATTTTTTAGATAAATCCATTTTTATAGTTTGAAATCAAACCATATAAAAATATGATTATGACATATTGAAATAAAAAAATATATAACAAGTTTTATAACAATTTAAATATGAAAGCAACTTCAATGTGAACACATATTTAAAACAAGCACCATGGGGGAAGCCCTAAGGTAGCTAAGATTGAATCACCCTAAGATCCTCATACTTTATCAATGATTAAACCAATAATATCCAAAACTATGCATGAGCTTCTAATTAAAAAAATCAATCACTAATAGTAAATCACATACATGTCATAGTGTTGTTTAGTTATTGTGGCATAAAATAAGGCTAGGCAGGGTGTGTCATGTCTAGAGTTACTTTTCCTAGTCTTCTCACCTAAGAACCTAAGTTCCCATGTTATATCCCCCTTTTAGTGAATCAAAATTTCATCTATCATACGAATTTATATTCAAATGGGAATTTTACCAAACACATAACATATAGCATACATTTTTCCATGTAAAATTCCCTTTTCAAAATACTATAATTTTCTAGAAATAAGGATAATAATTTTAAAAAATAGGGAACATATAATTAGTCTTAAAGAATACTATAACATTATTTAAAACATTTTAAAATCATCTAAAAATAAAGTAAGAATAATTTTTTTCACCTAAAAAAGGCACCTCATGAAATTTCCTAGCTTTTCTAATGAATACACTTGGTAACAAAGCGAATAAACTTATAAATAAAGGAAACAATCCTTTAAATCCATGTGAATTCACAAAAAAACCCATTACTTAGAATTCAAGTAACATAAGACCTAGGCCACCATGGCCATAGGGGATAAGTATAATCATGCAGGAGTGGAGAAAAGAACAAAGAAAGAGAGAAATAACCACATACTTGATTATTTATAAGAGATTCCATGTAAAAAATTCACTTTAAATCAAGTGGGAATGGAGGATTGGAAGGACTTGATGGGTGAAGGACCCATAAAGTTTAAGAATGGGAAAAAATAGGGGTAAATAAAATTAAAATGAATAAGGAAAAAAGATAATTTAATATTTTTTATGAACTAGGAAGAATTGGATGTAACATAATCTACCCAAATCGTAACACAATATAGATCCCAGAAAAAAAAACATATCTATATGGACTGAGTCATAGTGATACCTCCCTTGGTGATGAAAAAATGTGTCATCCCTGAAATCCAACCCCAATTCCTAGGTTGAGTCATGACACAACATCCCCTACCATGACATGACCTATTTATCTAGATTTTGACCAACTCTAATACTTATGTATCACATATACCCACTTAGATATAATATATTTAACTCCACCAAAAATATGGGGGAATAGGTCATGCCACAATAGAGGAGGTCGTGATGCAACTCAACCCTGATAGTGGGGTTAATTTTTGGGGAAAGTGAATCACACCATGACTAAGGGTGATCTTACTATGACTCAACCCATGTGTTATGCCTTTAAAATTATTTCGTTTTAATGATCATAAAAACTCTTTAAAGTGTATAATGATTTCTTTTAGTTTTTAGTAGTTATATATTTCATGTGTTAATCTTGGTTATTGGAAGATCACGATGAAATTAATTTAGAATATTGAAACAAAATTGAATAAGTATTTAAATACTTTTTGAATTTATAAAACGGTGTTGGATGATCTACTGAAGGTAATATAAGGTTTCTTGATAGCCTCATAGTGCTTGGATAGTATAAATTAGCATCGGCTAGCCAGTGTAGGGAACTGACTTACCAGTTCCATGTGGGTAACATTCCTTTTACAGTAAAATTCCACTGCCAAGTTGATGGAGGAGCACCAACCATCTGATAGTGATGGATAGATCCACCCTTGAATATTTTTTCCACCGGCCATCCACTGGGATCTCACCAGCCATCCAGTGAGTTCTAGAGCTTCCTGAACAGTAGAAATAGCTCCACCAACTACCTGATGTAGGATACTAACCATCCAAGGGAATTGGGATAGCATATCCATGGTAGTATTTAATGTTGGTCAAAAACCCATAATTTTATTCTTCTTCAACTTCATTACCCACCATGAATTCCAAAAATGTTCCTAAATATTTTTAAGGCTATAAATTGAACTCTTAATGTCCTTATAAACGAACCTTCTTATCATTTCTCCAATTAAAACATGCTATAGTCACCAAATTACTTTCAAGTGCTATCATTTTATAAGTTTTATCTCATCTTATTACGAGTTTGATCTTATTGTAATTCTCTTATCACTCAACCTTATTTCTCATTATCTCATAGTTCTTCTTCTTACACTTTTGAGATAACTGAGACCATGCTTAAAGTAGATTTATTCTGAGAATCCTCTTTCCTTATATATTTCTTTTATCAGTGCTCACTTCCTTTAAAGTTATGGATATGAGTTTTTACCACAATTATTAAAAGGAAAGGTATTTTTTTTCTTTGTGTTTTCTAGCTAGACACATTAAAAATATAAGGTCGATTGTATTTCAGTTTCTTGATATAACTTAAAAATAAAAGGATTTTTGGTATCTTCCCTATCATTAAATCCAAGAGACTAATATATTAAATCCTCAAGATATTGAGGTGGTAGACGTAGGGGTTTTTCCTGAGCTATTTCTGAACTTCCTTAAAAAATTACATGCCTTATTTAATTTTGTATTTTTATTTATTATTCATTTTCATTAATTAATTTAATCAATTGTATCATCCATCAATACACTTAATCGTTTACTTTATGAATCAAACATTGTTATATGTTTCCACTTATATAAATATATATAATTATATCACTTTGATTTAAACTTTGTTTTATTTGTTTCATTGTTTATCTTTAAAGTCTTTAAAAGGTTTTAATAATATTCAATCATTTAAAAAATAAGTTTTTAGACTTTCTTTTCTTTAATTATTTCCTTTTATTTTTAAAGGGAAACTCACCCCCATTTTCTATTTTAACTTAATATGACCTAAATTTTCTATCAAAGGAGTACATGATTTCCTTTTTCAAAATATTTTACAACTTATTTTTCTTTAAAAATATTTAACTATTTTTTCAAGAAATGTTCATTTTCTAAATGGATTTTTCAAACACCTAAGGTTATCCCAAAGGACACTATATGATCCATGATCCATTTTTTTATGGTAATACTTATGGTTATTTGAAAACTAATATGTATAAATTTATTAGTTCTATTGGTTATCCCATATATAAGATAATTATGCATTGTTATATTCTTACCACCGAAACTGAAGATAAATAAACTCTAGATGATATTTCTTTTTTTAATTAGATAGTAAAGGAATGAATGCATTGTATTTTGGTTTTGATGAAAACAAATTTAATCAAATTTCTACATGAAAAATGGATCATCAAATATGGAAACTCTTATAAGTAACACATTAAGAAACAAACAAAGTCAAAGAAACCATATTATATATATTTAGATAAGTCTTTGAAAGTTTCTATATGCATACTAATTAATCTATAACTAAAATTTTTACTTGATTAAACTAAATATTTAATAGTCCAAAGGCTCTTAGTTATTATATTTATATAAAGAATTTAGTAAATAAAATACTTTAGGTTTTACCAAGCAAATTGGGAACCTAAATTCACCATGATCCAAGAAGTTAAAGACATAAAGAACATGTAGGTTGAATAAATCATCAGATATATCATGACATATGAGATAATAATGAAAATAAAAGCTGAAAAGGAAGAAAAATAGGGAAAATAAAATAAAAATAAAATTTATTTCAAGGAAATAAATGAAGAATAATCCAAAAGGTAATCATACATTGCTCATATTTATAGGAGGATAAATAAGTAAATGAAAAAGAAAATATTTTCTCATTGCTCCAAAAAATAAAATCAAGAAATGGGAGTTACATACTTTGGATATAAATATAAGGGTTATATTAATCTATATTTTCTCTTAAAAAAGTTTAAAGATAAGAAGAAAAGTAAGAAGGTGCTAAAATTTCCAACTTGGAGTACTAGAAAGGAAAAACTTTAAACACGAATCAAGTGATGAAATTATTAAGTGCCTCATGAATGATATCAAGGTATACAATGAAGTAAATTCTACATGTTCTAGTTCATAACCTTATACTTCTTAAATATCTTTTTTAAGTTATGAAGATCTTATTTTCGCTATATATCAAATTCATAATGGATTTTGGGAAATTGTCTCAAAATTTAAAGATATTTAAAATAATTAAAATCTTTTTGTTTTTGAAAACGATCAAATTTTAAATGAAAGAGATGATTTGGTTTTAAAAATAAAAGAACAATTAAATGTTGAGAATTTATAATCTCAAATTAAAGATCTTAAAAAATAATATTTCTCAATTTACCCATGGTGATAAATATTTTAATATGATTTTGGTATCTCAATGTATTATTAAAATTAATTTTGGAATTAGTTTTTCATATAAATACAGTTTTTCCAAATATGCTAAAAATTCTATTTTTGAAAAGGGAACTTTCTAAAATAAAATTTGAAATTATTTTAAAAAATTTGGGAATATTGTTTATGAATGAAATTGTAAAAATTATAGATATGGTAGAATGAAGAGAATTCATATTTTATATCATATTTCTAATTAAAAACTTGTTCTAAGAAATTTTAGATTCCAAATCCTTTATTACTAACTTAAGTGGACCCAAGATATAGGTACTAAAATAATTAATCTCTTAATATTTTTTAGGAGAAGGGTCTCATGAGAAAAACCTGAGAATATACTTGTTATATGGATAGAGGGAGCTTGAGGCATATGTGTGGTGATACTTTTGAATTCAATCATTTGAAAACTTTTATGGAGGACAATTCACACTTGGAGATGATTCAAAATGCAAAATCACTGGTATTGGTATGATAGATTTATCTTTTTCTACTTTGATTAATTATGTATTATTTTTAAATGGATTGTAGTATAATTTACTAAGTATTAATATGTTTTGTGATAGTGGTTTTAAAATTAATTTTGAAAATTAATTTTGTAATGTTTTTAATTTTAAAGAAAAACTTTTCTCTACTAGATATTATTTTAAAAATGTTATTATCATAGTTTTAAAATCTCTTACAAGTCAAAATATTAAGTGTTTAAGTGTACATGGCAATGAATCATGGATTTGGAATTAGTACATAGGTCATTGTTAAATTCAATATCATATAAATTATTTATAAAATTTTCAAGGAAAGTTGAAAATGAAAAAGTCTGAAAAATATTTTCCCTTAGAAGTGACCATGATAGAGATTTTAATAAAAATAATTTGATGAGTTTTGTGCTTCTAAAGAATATCATCACTACATTTCTCCTAGAAAACTTCAATAAAATGGGGTTTTAAAAATAAAAAAAATAAGACCCTCAAAGAAATGGCTATGAATATATTAAATGATCTTAATCTTCCAAAATTCTTTTGGGATAAGGTGGTTAATACTACTGGCTTTATCCTTAAACACATTCTCACAAAATGAATCTTTAGTTAAACTCCCTATAAACCATAGAAAGGAAAATTCCTAAAGTTGTCTTCTTTAAAGTTTTCAGTTGTAAATTCTTTATCCTTAATACCAAGGATAATCTAGGAAATTTTGACCCCAAATTTTATGAAGGTATATTTATTGGGTACTCAAACTCAAGAAAAGCCTACTGAGTCTTCAACAAGAGGGCCAAGACCTTATAAAAGTAAATTCACATCATATTTGATGAGAATATTCCTAAATTACATCCTTAAATCAATGATGATGTTGAACAACCTAGTATAACCTTATAACTAAACCTCAATATTATAAAGAAATTGAATATGTTCAATAACCCTCTTCTACACCTTTATCTAAGGCATGGGTTAAATCCAAATACCATCCTCTTGATAATGTTATCAGTGAATTATAATCCACGACTCATACTAGAAGTTTAGTCTTAAATAAGTTTGAAGATCAATATTTCATCTCTCACCTTGAACCTCATTCCCTTGATGATTATACTAATTATGAGAGTTGGATACTTTACATACAATAGAAGTTGAACCAATTTCAAAGGAAAAATGTTTGGACTCTCGTGGAATGAATCAATAATAATCATATTATTGTCACCAAATAGGGTTTTCATAAAAAACTTGATGATAATGGAAATATTATCCATAAAAAGGATTTACTTGTTGATAAAGTCTATAATCAAGAAGAATACATTGATTACAGTGAAACATTTACACCCATTTCTTGAATACAATCTATTAAAAACTTGTCAGTATTCATCGATCATTTTGATTTTAAATTTTTTCAACTGGATTCAAAAAGTTATTTTCAAAATGGTTTTCTTTCTAATTTTTTTTCTGGATCAACCACCTAGTTTTGAAAATCTCAAATTTCTAAATTCTATTTTCAAGTTAACTGATGATCCTTATGGTTTAAAAAAAATCCCCTCATGCTTGGTATGAAAGGTTAATTAAATTAATTTTATCAAATTATCTTAAAATGGGAAGATAGGATTATAATCTTTTTCTATTTTTTTTCAAATTATATATTAATTATTCAAATTTATGTTAATGATTTTATTTTTGGTTTAACTAAATAATCTCTTTGCAATTAATTTTTTAATTTAATGAATAAAAAGTTTGAAATGAGTTTTATGGGAGAACTCAAATTCTTCCTTATTTTTTAAATTTCCCAAAATTCTGATGGAATTTTTTTAAACCAAATTAAATGCGCTAACAAAATTTTAAATAATTTTGGAATGTATCATTCTAATGAAATTATAACACCCTGAGTACAACTTGCAAGCTAATGTTAGATTAAGTGGGTGAACCAGTGATAACAAGATTTATAGAAGTATGATTGAAAGTCTACTTTACCTTACTAAGATTAAATTAGACATCATGTTTATTGTATTAAATTTTTTTAATTTTCAATAAAATAATAAGGAATCTAATTTAAAATATATCAAAATGATTTTTCAATATTTTAAAGGAACTAAAAATCTTGTATTATATTACCCCAAGGAAACTTATTTTGAACTAACTTATTTTTTCAATGCTGATTTTGGAGGATTAAAAATAGATAGGAAATATAAAATTGGGACATTTAATCTATTAGTAAAACACCTTGTCTCATGTAGTAGTAATAAGAAAACCTCTGTTTCTATTTCTATAACTGAAGCAGAATACCTATTGCACCCAAATTATATGGATGAAACATACTCTCTTAGACTTTGGGATTACATATTTTTATGTAACTATTAATTTTGAAAAAACTAGTGTGATTAGTATCAATAATAACCACATGAAACAATCTCACACTAATTAAATTGAAATGATACACCACTTTCTTCAAGATCAATTCTAAAAAGGTGATATCGTTCTTGACTTTGTTTGCACCAACCTTCAACTTACTAATACATTTACTAAACCCCTTCCTATTAATCTATTTAATTTTTTATAGGCGAGTCTAGTATAATTATCTTGTGATACTTATATCTTAACATTGGAAGAATTGATAAATTTTAAAATTATTTTACAAATTTTAAATATTTATTTTTCAAAATAGTTTTTAATAAAAAATATTTTCAAACTTTTGATAATCTTGGTAATGTTAAGTGAGTGTGATAATCTAAGAAAAATATTTCTTATTAAGTGGATGTGATTATGGTTTAGATGTACCTAGAGTTTATCACCTTGAAAATGGATGTTTTAATTTTTAATATGATCTGTCACACCTGGATTTTTAATTTCATGATTTGTTTCAAATCCGCTTTTGGTTCTTAGCTTTCTCTTGGTTTCCATGTGTTTCGGGTTTAAAGTTTTGGTTTTTCTTGTGTTCTAGATCTAATTAATTAGTCTTGGGAGTCTTGGGTAGTACTTGTACATGTATTTTTTCAAGGGAATGGCATGAGGTTGAGGTTTCTTGGAGATGAAATAGTGACACTCCTAGTGACACCTCTTGTGTGGTATGTTGTTGAGGTGGTTTGTACCCTTGAGTTCGATGAGTTTTGGGGTGAAAAGAGTGATTTGTTTTGGGAATTGTCTCCCCTATACTTGGAATATTTTTACCCCTAGGTTTCCTCATTGGAACCCCCTAAAATTGGATTAGAATAGAAGGTTTTTGGGTGGTCATAATATGCCACACGGTTTGTCCGCACAATTTACTAAACTGTGCCGCCAAACCGTGCAAGGTGTCAAGAACATTAAAATTTTATGTGTTTTGACCATTTTAACCTTCCGGAAATAAACCAAATCTACCCATTTCTTCCCCATTTCGTTACCTACCACCATGTACAGCCTCCAAGCTCTCTCACCCTCCCTTGGAACTCAATATTGAAGGGAGATTTGATGGGGGAAACTTAAAAATCATGCAAGTAAGTCTTTCTCTCTTTGATTTTGTCCTTCTCCTTAGGGTTTCTTCTACCCTTTCATGAAGTTATAAAATGTCCAGAAGCTAGGGTTTGTACCTAGGGTTTAACATTGTGTCTTTTTGGTAAATTATTGTTAATTAGGGCTTGATTTCACTTCCTTGTGGTGCAGCGGTGGTGCGATTGAAATTTCTCACAATGGTTTGGAGTTTTTGGCACAAACAATAAGTGATTACATGTGTAAGAATGATTGAATGAGTTAGTTTTTCTTGATTTATATTTTTATTATGATTCTCTTCCATTGCATTTGGTGCAAAAATTATATTTGGTAGAATTTGTTAAGCGGTTGGTTTTTAAGTGGATTTTTTGTGAAAAAATGAATATTTTTGGTGTGTATTCCATGTTGTGTTCATTGGGGTTGTTTTATGATTCATGGAATAGTTTTATTAAATGATGTTATGGATAAAAATTCTGGTTTGATGTTATATTGGTATGATTTTTGTCTTCAAAGAGGGTTTTTAGGAGGGTTTTATGTGAAAATCTTGGTTACACTCCTTGGAATTGTTTTAAGAAGGTTTTAAATGGTTTCTTTATTTATGTAAGAGGTGAAACTATGTTTCCAAACTATTTTGGCAGGAGTGTAATTTTTAAATGGTTTATTTTAATTTTAATGGGCTGTTGTGTGATGTGTAATATATTGTAATGTTTTTATAAAATTGTTTAATGTATTTATTGAAGTGTGAAGGAGGTGCAAAACGTGTTTTGGGCTGTTTTGGTGTGAGTATGGATTCAAAATAAATTTGAATGAAAAATGGGATCATGTGATATGTGTGTGGGATTTTTGGTGTGTTTGTGTCTTGGAAGTGTTATTTTCATGTGATAATTATATTTCATGGTTTTTGTAACTTATTTGAGCACAAGAGGGAAAACCCGAGTGTCTAGGTGGGTGGACGTGTACTAGTATGCTAGTGATCCGGTGAGGGTTTGGCCCCACATGGAAAATTTTATGAGACAACACTAAATAAAATATGATGATGATGATGTTGGGTAACCACTAGGTTATGGTAATTCTCCCTACTAGTCACTCATGTGCACGAGAATGGATATTGTGATGGTTACTTTCACTGAGATACGAAGTACCTGGGACCCACAATGAGCTAGTGCCTAGGGTTATTTCCCATTGTTTGTGCTCATTGTATATTTTAAACTTACCTTCAGCATATGGTATGTTTTGCTAAAAAAATTCAATATCATTTTCATTTTATTTAAAAGTGTCAATTCTTTAAATTAGCCCACTTTAAAACTATTTTTATTTAAAGTTGCATCTCTTTAATATTCTTATTAGCATTTCATGTTTATGAAAACTTGAAATATTTTTGTATTTGAATGTTTATCACATAGATTATTCTTGTGGTGGAATCCTACTAGGAATTTTATCACACCCTACTTACACCTTTGGGTGTAAGTATACTTGGTTATTTTGTCGCAGTTTTGGGTAAAGTTTTTAGTGCCATTTGTTCAGGTTTCTAACGGTCCTTCTTGGTGGAGTGTTGTGAAGATGGCTTGAGGGTATTTCCCCTTGCCATGAGGAGGTTCTTGACCTATCATTTTTAGTTTTTTCCCTTTTTAATAGTCTTTAAAAATTGTTTTAAATTGTGTAATTCAATTATGAAATTTAGTAAAATATGTTTTGGTTTGAAAAATCTAGATTTGTTTTATGGGATTCACTTATTGTTTTATGTTTATAAACATGAGTAAATCATTACCAAATTTAATTTTATGATACTAAGGAACTTGTGATAGCCCATGGGGATCAGGAACACCCTTCGGGTCTTTCCACGGGTCAAGTTTGCTGTCAGTTTTGATGGTGACCAGATCTAGTTCGTGACAAAATAGTATCAGAGGAGGTTCAGGTTAACTCTTTGGGTCATGTTATTTGGGGAAGAGTTGGGATAACCCGAAGTTAGGATTTTTGGGGCTTGAAATTATGATTATGAGTAGGGTTATTGTCTATCACACCTCATGACATGATTCAAGTCTCCAGGGGAAGTCAGGTTTTATCTTAGTCCTTTGGTTTTCTTGGTTTGATAATGATTAGGGGAAATGAAAATAAAGTTGGGTTAATGGTCTCAGTGAACTCATAGGGCCTAGAAAGCCATGTGGAGCCGAGGATATTTCCCTAGAACACTCTCCGCGATGGTGAAGTGATTTCCGTATATCCGCCAACCATATGTCCATGTCACCCACCAAAACTAGTTTCCTCTCTCATTTTCTTATGTCCTTTTGTTTTGGAATCTTAGAAGCTTGGTTTTAAAATTATAAATAAGATTAGATTTAAGAAATGTGAACTTTTATGAAATTATTTTTCAATAAAGTGAAAGTGGATTAATTTCTAAAATGGTGGAAATTATTTTTTAGAACTATTTTTAAATGGTAAATGGTGTGTTTACACATCTTTTAAAAGTATGAAAAATGTTAGAGTGGGTTTTGAAAATCTTTTCCAATTAGGCTTTGCTGAATTTTTGACAAGTGTTTTGAGTTGAATGAAGTCTTTTGGGAATTTATGTTTGGGGTTTTAAGATAAATTTTTTTGTTGGTAATTATTAATAATTTTAAAAGTTTTACTAACCATTGAAATCTTGTTTTAAATAAGAAGATATGGGTTTTTAAATGGATGGGTGTTTATGAAAGGAAGTTTTTTCATAAAACCAAGAGTGTTTTGAAACAGATTGAAATATTTTGAAATTAATGTATGGATTGAAAGTGAATTTTTATTTTAATTATTAAGGCTTTATAAAATATTTTTTTAGATTTAAATTAATCTTTTATTCTATGGTTAGTAGTTTTGAGAAAAAGGGAAGTGTTAGTTGAATTTTTTGGTTTTGTAAAGTAGAAGGAATTTTTTATTTTAACCTTTGGTATTTCTATGAGAAACCACATGAATGGGGTTATATGGGATGATAGATAGTTAATGGCATGATTGGATGAGTTCCAAGATAGATATGAGGAGGGTGCCCAGTGTGGAACAGAAACATGCATGTGTGAGGCCCATGGGGTTCTATTGGTAGATATGCTATCTGCTGAACAATTTGTTTTCGAAGAGATGATTTTAAAGGAAACATTGATGTCTTAATTACTGGTTTGTGATGTTATGTATTTTGTGTTTTTATAAATGTTTTTGTTGTGGTATGTTTCTATTCCAAGAGACTCTCTTGTTTGAACGGTGTTTTGGGTTTGTGTTTCTTCGGTAAGTTGGGTTAAAGGGCTGGTTAGTGGCCTCTTATGAGAAAAGTTCAGGAAGCCTTTATGGTGGTTCCCCTCATGTGTTTGGTTCTGGTTTGTGGTACATTTTGACCAATTGACCAACTTGGTTGGGTCCTTGGGTTCTCTCTTTGGATAAAGTATGCCCCCATTAAGAGTTAATGCATGATTGAAGTGCAACCCATATTGTTTTACCATTGGAAGATCCTCCAGTTGATCAATATATGGAATATTTTTCTCAAGATTTGGAGATTTATTCTACACCATTTTCTTTCTTGGTTTTTCGGATCCTCTTATAGTGGGAGAGTTCTCGTGGAAGGTTGAAATATACCTTAGTTTCTTAAGTTACCTGATTCATTGAAGGTGAAAGTAGTCTGGGGTTGTTAGTATGGATGGTGTCTAAGAGGGCCTATGGGTCCTTCATAGTCTCTTTGAAGCAGGGGTTCATGTTAAACCACCAGTGCAGAAAATCTGGTCATGAGAGGCTGTTATGGATACTTGTTGGAGTTGTGTGTTGTTTGGGGACTTGGCATAAGGTCCCTTTCCATGTATTGTTTCTATCAGTTACAATGGTTATGTTCGGTGGTGCCTTGTGATGCCATGTGATCATTTGACTATAAAGGTGAAGTTATATAATATTTTGTCGGTATTTTTTTTCATAAGAGTGTTGCCTTTCAGGAAATCTCTAAATCCTTTATTTAGAGGAAGGTGTTTCTATATATCCTTTCCTCTTTCAGTTTCTCATCCGAAGAAACAAGGGGTGATGTGTGTGTGTCTTCTAAGCACTTGTTTCAGTGAAATGTCAGGTTAGGGTAAAGTGATTTTAGAATGTGTTATGTCTTGGTGAACCCATCTAGTATTAGGGTATAGTTTTCATAGCACCTAAAGGAGAAGTTCTGTTCGGGGGGTTTCCAAAGCCAAACTGCGAGGCCAAAGATGCTTCAATCATTTGAGCTCCAGCCATAGGTCCCAGAGTGAAGCTTACACATTGTTAGGGGAAATCACAAAGTCATTCAAACCCTTGTACAAATTCCTATCCTCATTATGAATGATAAGAAAATTTTAAACCTCTGGTGTCATCATCTTACTTCTGTTGTTCCCGTTCGGTGGAAAGAGGTGGAGGGCCTTGTGCCCATGTTATCGCCCAATGTCATTCTTTCCCCCTTTTATTTCCATTTAGTTTTTAGAGAAAGGTTTGAAATTTGTCCAGACAAGTTTAGTGCACAGTTTTTGCATGGTTAGTAGTAATTATTCCCTATAAAACCATATAGATAGAAGGATACCCATAGTTAGCGCATAGTTTCCCAAACCGTGCAGACTAACCATGCAGTAATCCCAACTCTTTAAATTTTGGGGAATTTTTGTGCTAGCCCATGATGGTTAGTTAATATGGTTGGTTCTCATGGTGAGGAGACCCACTATGAGTCTCATTTACGTTATTTTGGAAAATTCTAATAGTATTATACCCCTTGTATCGGGGAGTCCGTTCGGTCCTCCCCCTATTAGTGTCATGATTCCATCTCAGAAAAAATTTTAGCTGTCTATTTTGGTGGGGAGCCCATTTGTATCTCCCCATACCAGTAACTCATATTTTTCTATGGTCTTGGATTATTGATAGGTAGACTCGTTCAGAGATATCTAACTACCAACATCTTCCTTGGGTAAATGTTGGGATTAGAGAGCACCCAACAGTTTAATTAAAGTAAGATAGTGGTAAACCTGTTTGATATTGTTGCTCGTTCAGGTAAATTTCTTGAGTCTTGTTTGGATAGTGTTTGAGGAGTTTTATTTTGGGATAAAGTCTAAATGTGCTTGATCGTTTTAGGAAAGTGTTGTAAGTTTTGGTTTGTGAGAGTATTCCTTCCTTAATTGATCACTGAAGGTGTTTTGGCCTTTGGGGGAGAAACTTGGAAAAGGAGTACATATTTGTTTATCGGTTGGGTTTGGTTTTTACTTTTGGCCTTGATATGGCTTTATGAGGGTGGAAATATTTATGGTGGGGAGAATTTTTCACACCTGTATTTTCAATTTCATTCTTTTTTTCAAATCCTCTTTTGGTTCTTAGGATTCTCTTGGTTTCCAGGTGTTCCAGGTTTAAAGTTTTGGTGTCACTTGTGTTCTCAATCTAAGTAATTAGTATTGGGAGTATTGGGTAGTACTTGGCCATATATTTGGTCAAGGTTATGGTATGAGGATGAGGTTTCTTGGAGATGAAATAGTGACACTCCTAGAGACACCTCTTGCGGGGTATGTTGTTGAGGTGGTTTGTACCCTTGAGTTGGATGAGTTTTGGAGTGAAAAGAGTGATTTGTTTTTGGAATTTTTCTCCCATATCCTTGGACAATATTTCACCCTAGGTTTCCCCCTTAGACCACCTTAAAATTGGAGGAGAATGGAAGGTTCTTGGGTGTTTATAACAGGCCGCACAGTTTGGCCGTAAGGTTTACTAAATCGTGTAGCCAAACTGTGTAAGGTGTCCAGCACATTAAAATTTTATGTGTTTTGACCATTTTTCCCTTATGTAAATAAACAAAATCTGACCCTTTCTTCCAAATTTCGTGCCATACCTCTATTTACAGCCTCCAATCTATCTCACCCTCCCTTGGAACTCAATATTGAAGGGATATTTGATGGGGAAAACTTTAAAATCATGCAAGTAAGTATTTCTCTCTATAATTTCTTCCTTCTCCTTAGGGTTTCTTCCACCCTTTAATGAAGTTATAAAATGTACAGAATCTAGGGTTAGTACCTAGGGTTTAAACTTGTGTCTTTTTGGTGAAAAATTGTTGATTAGGTCTTGATTTAACTTCCTTGTGGTGCGACAGTGGTGTAATTGAAGTTTTGCACAACGATTTAGAGTTTTTGGCACAAACGGTTGGTGATTCTATGTGTAAGAATTATTGGATGAGTTAGTTTTCTTGATTTATATTTTTACCATGATTCTCTTCCATTGTGTTTACTTCTAAAATTATATTTGGTAGAATTTGTTAAGTGGTTGGTTTTTATGGGGTATTTTTGTGCAAAAATAAATATTTTTGGTGTGTATTCTATGTTGTGTTCATTGGTGTTGTTTTATAATTCATGTAATAGTTTTATTAAATGATTTTATGGCTGAAAATTCTTTTTTGATGTTATATTGGTATGATTTTGGTCTTAAAAGAGGGTTTTTAGAAGGATTTTATGTGAAAATATTGGTTACACTCCTTGGAATTGTTTTAAGAAGGTTTTAAATGGTTTCTTAATTTATGTAAGAGGTGCAACTATGTTGCCAAACTGTTTTTGTAGGATTGTAATTTTGAAATGGTTTATTTTAATGTGAAAGGTCTATTGTGTGATGCGTACTATCTTGGAATGTTTTTATAAAATTATTTAATGTATTTATTGAAGTGTGAAGGAGGTGTGAAATGTGTTGTGGGCTGTTTTGGTGTGAGTATGGTTTCAAAATAAATTTGAATGAAAAAGGGGATCATGTGACATGTGTGTGGGATTTTTGGTGTGTGTGTGACTTAGAATTTTTATTTTCATGTTAAAATTGTATTTCATGTCTTGTGGAACTTGTTTGAGCACAAGAGGGAAAACTTGGGTATCTAGGTGGGTGGACATGTACTAGTATGCTAGTGATCCTGTGGGGTTTAGACCCTGTTTTACATAACAAGTTTTATGAGACAACACTAGCTAAAATATAATGATGATGATGTTTGGGAACCACTAGGTTATGGATATGCTCCATACTAGTGGCTCATGTGCATGAGAATGGATATTGTGATGGTTACTTTCACCGAGATATGAGGTACCTGGGACCCACAATGAGCCAGTTCCTAAAGTTATTTCCCATTATTAGTGCTCATTGGATATTTTAAACTTACCATTAGAATAAGGTATGTTTAGCTGAAAAAATTCAGTATCTTTTTCATTCTATTTTAAAGTGTTGATTCTTTAAAGTATCCCACTTGAAAACTATTTTTATTTAAAGTTCAATCGCTTTAAAATTCTTATTAGCATTTTATGTTTATGAAAACTTGCAAGATATTTATCTTTGAATTTTTATCACACAAAATCTTATTTTGATAGAATAATACTGGGTTTTGGCTCACAACCTACTTACACCTTTGGGTGTAAGTCGACTTGGTTATTTTTTCACAGGTTTGGGTAATGATTTTAGTGCCAGTGGTTCAGGTTCCTAGCGGTCCTTATTGGTGCAGTGTCATGGAGATGGCTTGAGGGAGGTTCCCCTTACCATGAAAAGGTTCTTGGTCTATCCTTTTTTGGTTTTGTTCCCTTATAATATTCTTTAAACATTGTTTTAAGTTATGTAATTCAATTATGAAATTTAGTAAAATATGTTTTGGTTTGAAAAATCCAGATTTGTTTTATGGGATTAACTTGTTGTTTTATGTTTATAAACTCAGGTAAATTGTTCCCAAATTTCATTTTATGATACTCAGGAACTTGTGCCAGCCCGTGGGGATTGAGAATGCCATTCAGGTCTTGTCAGGGGCCGGGTTTGGTGTTAGTTTTGATGGCGACTAGATCTGGTTCGTGACATGATCACTACCCTAGGAACAATTAGTTGTCCTTTACTACACACTGGGTTTGACCCTCACAGAGAATTTTCTTCAATTTATTAACAAAATATCTATGAAACCCTAATCATGAAATGAATTTTATTTATTTTATTTTATTTTATTGGATTATCATATTTATAATTAATTATTTGAGAGGGATATAATCTTGTTAATTTTTAAATGGACCTAAAAACGATACCCTATTTCAAAATTGTTTTCCAAAAATTCATTTAAGACTTGAGTTTTTTCAAAAATTATTTTTTCAATGTTTTTTTCTTATAATAATTTTTTCCTCTTTTATCTTGATATTTATTGAAGATATATCTTTCAATATTTTAGTTTTATGAATTTTTAAATTTTTTTTCTCACAAGAAAGGTTATTGATGATGATAAACATTGTTTTTTTAATTTTTATTTATTTTATATACTCTAACACCTCCTATGAATCCTTTTGGATAATCTCAAATGGGGATAAATATTTGGAATATTGGTATTGAGAGAAACCTTGATATCTCTAATCACTGGTAAATTGTTTTATGCTATTTATTTTAGGGGACAAATTAATGTAATTATGGGGTATAAATCTTGTTGTTATGTTGATAAAAATTAGGTTGATTGACTTTTTTTGGGATTTTTTAAATGTTTCTATTTCTAAAACACATATTTTATAAATATTATCTTATTATATTATTGTTTTATTCAATTATTATTCAAGTGTTTGTGATCATCAAACTGGGGGAGATTGTTGTGCTTCTCACCATATTTAGTTTTAATTATCATAAACAATTTTTAAAGTTTATAATGATTTATTTGAGTTGTTGGTAGTTATATATTTCATGTGTTAATCTTGTTTATTGGAATATCATGATGAAAAGCCTTTAGAACTTTGAAAGAGCATTAAAGAAGTCTTAATGAACATGTTGAATTCATCAAATGGTTGTCACGACCTGTCCTCGGGACCCGTGCCGTGACTACCCCAAGCCCGCATTCCATAGGCCAGGGGCTGGCGACTAGCACCAAGGCATAAATCCCGGTAAAAAGGGAAGGCATTGACTTTGTAAATTAAAAAAACACCACAAAGCAAGCAAGCAGTAGAAGTAAACACTACGTAGAAACTGAGTACAACAGTAAGTGCGGAAAAGTAATGAGCCAGAATAAAAACCCAAACTGAAAGTAAAGTACAACTCGAAAGGGAAAACAACAACTGAAAAGTAAAGCCGCAGCCTCGATCCATCCACTGGACTTCCACCTGAAGGGTGGGTACAGATAACCTCCTCTACTCCTCGGGTCCAGCCAACCGCTCCGAGTACGGTCCGCCCAGTGGTCCACCTCCATGTACCGTCCTACTCCACAAGCCTCCACCACGATTAGCGCTGTCCATCGTCTGCAACCAACACAATGTAGTGCAGGCATAGCCCATGTAGGGGTGAGTATAAGCTACTCAGTAGGGACCCTGAGACCCCCGAAGGTCTCCCAGAATCCACAAAGGATAATCCACAAAGGAATGATACAATCATGAAGTAACATTCGACACTGATTAGGTATATGCCCATACATATACCTAAGTCATCAATTCTCGTTCGGCTCCAAAATCCGAGCCCAAGTACAACCCAGTCCACACAGGAAAGCAAAACGTAAATCCACACAGGATAGCTCAACACAATCCACATAGGAAAGCAAAATAGGATTCATCTCACACATGTATACTTCTTCGTATGACGATAGAGATGATCAGATATATCCACTGATTCATCTAAGTCGTCGGACCCACAAAGGATCGACAGGTACTAACCCCCGCAATGACCCAGGAAAGGTCTGACCCACACAGGATCGATAGGTAACTAACCCTTGCAAAGACCCACACAGGATCGGACCCACACAGGATCTGTAGGCGCTGACTCACACAGAACCGCTGAGCGCTGACCCACACAGGATCGGACCCACACAGGATCGGACCCACACAGGATCGGTAGCACTGATCCACATAGGATCGCAGAGTGCTGTAGTCATCGCCGTCAAATCCACTGAGGATCTCTGTACAGTCATCGTCATCGTCACAGTCACAAACGCAGCCAGCTCTAGGGTTCCCGCACATAGCAAGCTCGTTCGGGAGGGTCCGCTCCACGAGCCGAGAGGCTGATACATCAACTGACACATAGTCCAAACCTCGGGCGGAGTAAGCCAAAAGATCCGTCTCACTAAGAAGAATCCAAAAAAGTCAACGGCACGTTAATCGGACGTCCAGAGCTTAAGATATTAGCGTTTCCGCTCTGAGGGCCCGGTTGGTTTCGTGTACAAACCAACCCAGCCGAACCCAAAGTATTCCGAAACCTTGAGTGCGATATACCAAAACGACCGTCTCGATCCAAGGATCACATCGCAACTAACGGTGCATCGATCGGAGGCCCGTAGCACAAGTTATGGGTGTACGACCGGAAAAGATTCGGTATTAAGGGGTTCGGGCCCAATCCGACTCGGCCCGATACCCCTAGGGTCGGCCCGAACCAGGTCGACCCGAACCGGGTCCATGTCCGGCTGGCTTGGGCGTGGCCTGGCCCAGCCGGCGTGGCCCGGTCCAGCCTGGGCGCGGTCCGGCTCTGTCCGGCCCGGCCTGGCGGATCGGCCAGGCAGCGGGCTCGGCCTGGGTGCAGCCCGCCCAGCGCGCTGGCCAGGTGCTCGGCCAAATGGCCGAGCCGTTTGGAGTGGGGGGCGCCAGCCCCCCTGGTTTGTAACCACAGCCCCCATTAAGGGGGCCGTTGTGCTGGCCGACCGGGGGTTTGAACCCCCGACTTCCTCTTGTCTGACCGGCCCGCCCTGGCTGGCCGGTTTCTGCCACCACAGGACCGGCGTTGGCCGGTCCCCTCCCTGCTCCGACACCGGCGGCCCGGTTTCTGGCCGTCGATTCTCACGCACCACCGTGGCCCAGTACCGACCGCGGCCTTCATTCATCCGTTGCGGCACGACGGCGCCGCACCCCTCTGCCGCGGCCCTGCTCCGGCCGCGGTGCTTTTGCGGTTCTCCGGCACGGCGCAATGACGTCATGTCCTTGTTCGATTTCACGGCGCGGCGCAACGGCTTCGCGCATTCCTTGCCGCACGATTCTGCATGGTGCGACGACACCACGCCATTTCTTTACAACCACATTAGAAACAACATCAATAATGGAGGAGGGTCGGTCGTGTTTGTGCGGTCCGGCCCCCTCTCGTTAGTCGTTAGCAATTGGTCGTATTTTCACGAAGAACGACAAGATAGTATTCATGAAAAAAATAAATAAATAAATCCCTTACCTCCAGCGTAGCTTGAACGGAGGTTCGTCGAATGAGGATTCGTTGCAGAAAAAGATGTCGCGGAAGGAGACGTCGCGGAAGAAGACGTCGCGGAAGAACCGTCGCGGTCTACGGCGCCGCGTAGTCGGTCTCCGAGGACTCAGTGTTCTTCGACGGAGTCCGATGTGTTCTTCGCGTTCTTCATCGAAGATGAAGACATTCCTCAATCCTTAGCCTTTTCCTCCCCAAGACTCCACCACAAGAAACTAACCCCAAAATAAATTAAGCCCTCACTTAATTTATTAACTAGACATGAGTTTGAAATTCAAACCTACAAACACATTAAACTCAAACCATTAATAAAATAAGTTATTAATACTTAAGTTATCAAAAATTAAAAGGTGAGTTGAGGGGGGTTGAAGAATATGAAGGGTTGGGGTTCGTGTGGTCCCCACCACCCTCATAAACTCCCTTGGGAAGTTGGGTAGTTACCCAACTTCCACCCAAAGCCTTAAACCACTTAAAGAAAATAAAAATTGTAGTTTAATTATAAAATAAACTTCCACAATTTTTATCATCCTCTCTCGTGAAAACTCAACTCCGGAAATGGCATTCATAAGTAATTACCGGAGCTATGGTTCCATCGGTGCCCTCAGAATTCGATTCCGAGCACCGGTTCAAAATTTAGAAATTCCCGCTCGTTCGTTCACTGAACGTACCCCAACTAAACTTCGGATAGAAATTCCGGGCACACCGGGCCTCAGAATCGAGTGCCGTCAGAAACTGCGTTCTTGTAAAATGCCAAAGAAAATTAAGAAAAAAATTTCCTTGAATTTTACGAGTCTTTACATTACTCCCACCTCATGACTTTACGTCCCCGTAAAGATACATCATAAGCTAGGGAAACAAATGTGGGTACTGCGCACGCATCTGGGCCTCCCGCTCCCAAGTGCTCTCCTGGAGATTCCCGTGCTGCCATCTGATGCGCACTAGAGGAATCAACCATCCACGCAGGACCCGCTCCTGTCGATCCTCGATCTCCACTGGGACCTCCGCAAAAGTCGCCCCATCATCAACGTCTAGCTCCCCATGGTCAATGATGTGCGTCGGGTCATGCACGTATCTCCTCAGCTGAGATACGTGGAAGACTTCGTGCACCCGGTGCAACTGAGGTGGTAGATCCAGGCGATAATACACCTCGTCGATCCTTCTGAGGACCTGGAATGGTCTGATGAAGCATGGAGACAACTTTCCACCTCGGCCAAACCTCCGAAAACCACGTCGAGGTGAGACACGCAAGAAGACGTGGTTGCCATCCTCGAACTCTAGTGGCCTCCGCCTCCTGTCAGCATATGACTTCTACCAGCTCTGAGCTGTCCTCATCCGCTCCTGGATTACCTGGACCTTTTCTGTCGTGGCCTGAAACATCTCCGGTCCCACAAGTGCTGAATCTCCAGGGTCTGTCCAGAACAAAGGAGATCTACAAGGTCGGCTGTACAACGCCTCGTATGGTGCCATCCCGATGGTGGAGTGGTAGCTGTTGTTGTACGCAAACTCCACCAAGGGTAGGTGGTCCTCCCAACTGCGACCAAAGTCGAGGACACATGTGCGGAGCATGTCCTCAAGAGTTTGAATGGTCCTCTCCGTCTGACCATCCGTCTGAGGGTGAAAGGCGGTGCTCAGACGTAGCTGCATCCCGAACGCCTCCTGCAACCCCTTCCAAAGCCAGGAAGTAAAGAAAGCATCTCGATTAGAGACGATAGATGATGGAACACCGTGAAGCCGTACAATCTTCTGAACGTAGAGACGTCCCAAGCTCTCCACTGAGCCCTGCTCTCTGATGGGTAAGAAGTGTGCCGACTTGGTGAGTCGGTCGACAATCACCCAAATGGAGTCATGACCTCTGGAAGTGCGTGGAAGTCCAGTCACGAAGTCCATATATATCCCATCCCACTTCCACTCCGGGACCTCCAAGGGTTGTACCAAGCCTGCTAGTACCTGATGCTCTGCCTTCACCTGCTGGCAGGTGAGGCATCGAGAAACGAACTCTGCCATAGCCTTCTTCATGCCCAGCCACCAGTGCTGTCATCTGAGATCCTGGTATATCTTCGCCACTCTAGGATATACTGCCAAAGGGGAAGTGTAAAACTCTCTCAGCACCTCCTCTCGTAAAGTGACTGGTACCAAGGTACGTCCTCTGAAAAGGATGTCGTGCTCTGCTCCAAAGGAGAAACCATCAGGTACCTGTCCTGAGGATATCTGTGCACGCCGTGTCTCACAGTCAGTGTCCCCATACTGTGCCTCTCTGACCCGCTGTAGTAGTGGAGGAGAGACTGTGAGAGACTGAAGGAAGGCTGCGCCATCTCTATCCACAAAGGATATCTGCAAGGTGGCTAGCTGCTCTGTCGCCTCCTCAAGTAGCTGAATACCCGTCCTCCTACTGAGGGCATCGGCTACCACGTTACCCTTCCCAGGAGTATAGAATATCTCAAAGTCATAGTCCTGGAGGAACTCGAGCCATCGCCACTATCTCAGGTTCAGGTCCTTCTGAGAGAAGATGTACCTGAGACTCTGATGGTCAGAAAAGATTGTAAAGCTCTCGCCCATCAAATAGTGTCGCCATGTCTTCAGAGCGAAGACCACTGCTGCTAACTCCAGGTCATGGGTAGTGTATTTCTTCTCATGCGACCTCAACTGACGTGATCCATAGGCGATCACGGCCTTCTCCTGCATCAGAACACATCCGAGTCCAGTCCCTGATGCATCGCAGTAGACTACGTACTCTACTCCCTCCTCAGGCAACCTCAAGATAGGTGCACTGGTCAATCTCTGTCTCAGCTCCTGCAAGCTCTGCTGACATCTATCTGACTACACAAATGGTTTCCCCTTCTTTTTCAAAGCTGAGAGTGGTTCCGAAACTCTGGAGAAGTCTGGCACAAATCTTCGGTAGTATCCAGCTAGTCCCAAGAAACTCCGCACCTCCATCACGCTCCTGGGTGGCTCCCAAGATTGCACTGCCTTGATCTTCATAGGATCCACTGCAACTACCGCCTCAGAGATGACGTGTCCCAAGAAGTGGACCTCGCGTATCCAAAACTGACACTTCAATGGCTTTCCATAAAGCTGGTGCTCTCGGAGTGTGTCTAGCACAACCCGCAAGTGGTAGGCGTGCTCCTCCTCAGTCGTCGAGTAAATCAAAATGTCGTCGATGAAGACCACGACAAATCGATCGAGGTATGGCTGAAAGATCCTGTTCATGAGGGCCATGAACACTACTGGAGAATTGGTTATGCCGAATGGCATAACCAAGAACTCATAGTGGCCATACCGACACTTGAAGGCCGTCTTCTGCACGTCCTCGTCTCGAACTCTGAGCTGATGATAGCCTGACCTGAGGTCTATCTTTGAGAACCACCGTGCTCCATTGAGCTGATCGAAGAGGTCATCAATCCTAGGTAGCGGATACTTATTCCTCACTATCACTTGGTTCAGGTGACGATAGTCGACACAAAGTTGTAAGCTCATGTACGCCTTCTTAGCGAACAAAATCAGGGAAGCCCAGGGTGAAACACTGGGTCAGATGAATCCCTTGCCCTAAAAGTACTCCAACTGTACCCGTAGCTCTCGAAGCTCAGCGGGGTCCATCCAATACGCTGGAGTCGATATCAGGGCTATCCCGGGGTATAGGTCGAAATAAAAGTCTACCTCTCTATGAGGAGGTAGCCCTGAAACGTCGTCGGGAAAGACGTCCGCATACTGATCCACCACTGCAGGAAAATCAGGACACCGTACGTCAACTACTCCTAGGATGAGGCTAGCCAACTGATGAGTGATGGGCTGTACTCTCCTCTACAAGAGTCCATCCTGTACTGCAAAGGCTCCCTTCTCGCCGGTGAAGGTGACCCTGCTCCCGTCGGTGCGTACACATCACACCTTGCACCTAATACAGTCAATCTGTGCATGGACTGTGGAAAACCAATTCATGCCCAAGATGACGTCGTAAGGCCTCGACGCCGCTACAAGAAGATACCAGCCGAAGCTCTCACCTCCTAGAGTAAGCTCACACTTCCGGCACCAGTGCGTAATCGTCGAGTCTACTCTCGTAGGAGTCTCTAGCCGTAAGGATCGAGCCAACGACTCTTTCAGAATCTCCGAGCTCCGAACAAGGGTAGTGGCTATGAAAAAATGACTCGCTCATGTGTCTTTAAGTACTGCAGCAAGGGTGGAATAGACACAGATAGTACCTCGAATCATCTCGGGCGTGCTGTGGTCATAGGCCTCCCCTGCCTGGAGCTGTGTCTGTCTCTGCCCGCCAGCTCCCTATGGTCGGGGTGGACCTCCTGGTGGTGGTGGTGGTAGAGCCTCAAATCGTCTCCCACCACCTACTGCTCGGCCAGCTCCTCTGCCTCGTCTTCCTGCTCCCTGCGGACCGCCACGGTCGACCCTCTACCTCTGCCTAGGTGGTCCCCCAACCGTCTACTGCTCCTCGGCACGACGGGTCAGGCAGTCACGAGCCATGTGGCCCTACCCGCCGCATGAGTAGCACTGCCTGCCTCTTGAAAGACTGGCTCCGCGCTGTGTGCCCCGCACTGCTGAGCCAGTGTCCTGATGTCGTCTGCCTGAGGGTCTGGTCTGCCTGGACCCATGAGTCATCCGTCGACTGCCTGCTGCAGAAGACTCTGCTACGTGCCGCCCCGTGGTAGGTCTCGCCGCTGAAGAAGGCTCAGCAAGAAAGCTCTCGATCAAAAGGGCTCGCTCCAGTACTCCTGCCTGGGTCGGAATGCTGAGGGAGATCAGCGATGCCCTGATCTCATGTCTCAATCCCTGCTCAAAGGTCCGATCCTGGAAGAATGGGTCCCGTACCATGTCTGTCGAGTAGCGCGAGAGATCGGTAAATCTCGCCGAGTACTGGGCGACCGTCAAGCTGCCCTGCCGTAGCTGAAGAAGCTCTTGGATGCGCACCACACGGAGGGTGTCTAGGATGAACTCTGAGCGGAAGAGGCTCTCAAAGTCTGTCCAGAGGAGAGATGCCTCATCGTGCACCTGGAGCATCAAGCTCCACCATCGGCCCGCTGCCGCGTGCAGTAGGCTCGCCGCGAGGATCACCATGAGGTCTGCTGGTGTCCTCACTAACCTGAAAACTCTCACCACTACCTCCAACCAGTCCTCGGCTGCCTGGGGGTCCGTCTCCCTGCGGAACCTGGGTAGTCGCTGGCACTGGAACTCATGCAGTGCACTAAGGTGACGTGCATTGTCAGCGGCTGGGGCTGGAAGCATCGGTGGCTCGGCGGGTAAAGGTACCGCCAGTGCCTCAGCTGTCAAAGGGCCCTACACCGAGGCCTCGTCGCTCGGCAGGCTGTCGTCACGCTCAACTCTCAGAACGCTAGCTGACTGCTGTTGTGGGGCCATCCTGAAAAGGAAACAGGTGCGCCACGGTCAGAACAGTATACCTGGTGAGCTGACACAAAGTAATCACATAGAAAACTTGAAACACATGAAATCAATGTTTTTGTGCATTAAGTCAGAAATCAGAAGTCAGGGTCCTGGTGTACGGATACGTTGGCCGCCGCACTAACACTAGACTCCCTGGACTGATAACCACACCCAATACGCTTAACACTATTGCTTCACATAGAAAAAGATCAGAGTCCCAAGTTCTGTGGTAGAACCAAACTCCTCTGATACCAATTTGTCACGACCCGTCCTCGGGACCCGTGCCGTGACTACCCCAAGCCCGCCTTCAATAGGCCAGGGGCTGGCGACTAGCACCAAGGCATAAATCCCGGTAAAAAGGGAAGGCATTGCCTTTGTAAAGTAAACAAACACCACAGAGCAAGCAAGCAGTAGAAGTAAACACTATGTAGAAACTAAGTACAACAGTAAGTGCAGAAAAGTAATGGGCCAGAATACAAACCCAAACTGAAAGTAAAGTACAACTCGAAAGGGAAAACAACAACTGAAAAGTAAAGCCGCAGCCTCGATCCGTCCACTGGACTTCCACCTGAAGGGTGGGTACAGATAACCTCCTCTGCTCCTCGGGTCCAGCCAACCGCTCCGAGTACATCCCGCCCAGTGGTCCACCTCCAAGTACCGTCCTGCTCCGCAAGCCTCAACCACGATCAACGCTGTCCATCGTCTGCAACCAACACAACGTAGTGCGGGCATAGCCCGTGCAGGGGTGAGTATAAGCTACTCAGTAGGGACCCCGAGACCCCCGAAGGTCTCCCAGAATCCACAAAAGATAATCCACAAAGGAAAGATACAATCACGAAGTAAAATTCGACACTGCTTAGGTATATGCCCATACATATACCTAAGTCATCAATTCTCGTTCGGCTCCAACATCTGAGCCCAAGTACAACCCAGTCCACACAGGAAAGCAAAACGTAAATCCACACAGGATATCTCAACACAATCCACATAGGAAAGAAAAACAGGATTCAACTCACACATGTATACTTCTTCGTATGACGATAGAGATGATCATATATATCCACTGATTCATCTAAGTCATCAGACCCACAAAGGATCGATAGGTACTAACCCCCGAAATGACCCAGGAAGGGTCTGACCCACACAGGATCGATAGGTAACTAACCCCCGCAAAGACCCACACAGGATCAGACCCACACAGGATTTGTAGGCGCTGGCTCACACAGAACCGTTGAGCGCTGACCCACACAGGATCGGACCCACACAGGATCGGTAGCACTGATCCACGTAGGATCGCTGAGTGCTGTAGTCGTCGCCTTCGAATCCACTGAGGATCTCTATACAGTCGTCGTCGTCGTCACAGTCGCAAATGCAACCAGCTCTAGGGTTCCCGCACACAGCAAGCTCGTTCGGGAGGGTCCGCTCCACGAGCTAAGAGGCTGATACGTCAAATGACACATAGTCAAGAGTTGATGTATGCAAAAATTCCGTATCGTCAATAGGAACTCAACGTCGCAGACGACGCGTCAATCGAACGCCCGGTCTGAGAGTTATTGGCTTTTTCGTCCCAGGGGCCCGGTTGGTTTTTAAGGCAAAACCAACTCGAACGTACTCCACCTGCGTCCAAACCTCGGGCAGAGTAAGCCAAAATATCCATCTCACTAAGAGGAATACAACAAAGTCGATGGAACGTCAATCGGACGTCCGGAGCTTAAGATATGAGCGTTTCCACTCTGAGGGCCCTGTTGGTTTTGTGTACGAACCAACCCGGAAGAACCCAAAGTATTCAAAAACCTTGAGTGCAATATACCGAAACGACCGTCTCGATCCAAGGATCGCATCGCAACTGACGGTGCATCTATCGGAGGCCCGTAGCACAAGTTATGGGCGTCTGACCAAAAAAGATTCGGTATTAAGGGGTTCGGGCCCGGTCCGACCCGGCCCGATACCCCCAGGGTCGGCCTGAACCGGGTCGACCCAAACTGGGTCTGGGTCCAGCTCACTTGGGCGTGGCCTGGCCCAGCCGGCGCGGCGCGGCCCGGCCTGGGCGGAACGCGCCCAGCGCGCTGGCCAGGTGCTCATCCAAACGGCCGAGTCGTTTGGAGTTGGGGGTGCCTGCCCCCTGGTTTGTAACCGCGGCCCCCATTAAGGGGGCCATTGTGCTGGCCGGCCGAGGGTTTGAACCCCCGACTTCCTCTTGTCCGGATGGCCCGCCCCGACCAGTCGGTTTCTGCCACCACGGGACCGGCGTCTGCCGGTCCCCTCCCTGATCCGACACCGGGGGCCCGATTTCCGGCTGCCGGTTCTCACGCACCGCCGCGGCCCGGTACCGGCCGCGACGTTCATTCATCCGTTGCGGTGCGACGGCGCCACACCCCTCCTCCGCGGCCCCACTCCGGTCATGGTGCTTTTGCGGTTCTCCGGCGCGGCGCGACGGCGTCGCGTCCTTGTTCGATTTCACGGCGCGGCGCGACGGCGCCATGCATTCCTTTCCGCACGATTCCTCGTGGTGTGACGACACCATGCCATTTCTTTCCAACCACATTAGAAACAACATGAATAATGGAGGAGGGTCGGCCGTGTTTGTGCGGTCCAGCCCCCTCTCGTTAGTCGTTAGCAATTGGTCGTATTTTCACGAAGAACGACAAGATAGTATTCACGAAAAAAATAAATAAATAAATCCCCTACCTCCAGTGTAGCTTGAACGGAGGTTCGTCGAACGAGGATTCATCGCGGAAAAAGACGTCGCAGAAGGATATGTCACGGAAGAATACGTTGCGGAAGAACCATCGCGGTCTACGACGTCGCGTAGTCAGTCTCCGAGGACTCAGTGTTCTTCGAAGGAGTCCGATGTGTTCTTCGCATTCTTTGTCAAAGATGAAGAAGTGTTGTACCCCACTCTCTTGGAATTTAATGATCACAATCACTCTCATAGTGATCTAATGTGGTTTCAAGTGTTCTTGTTAATAGGCATGATTTCAGGAGCAAGAAGTGGCAAAAAAAAGGAAAAGTGACCTTTTTTCAAGTCCACCGGCCAGCCGGTGTAGGACCACCGGCCAGCCGGTAAGGGCACCGGCCAGCCGGATCCAGCCCATCGGCCAGCTGGTGGACAAGGCAGAAGGGCTTTCCCTCTGCCAGGTGCCACCGGTCAGCCGGTGTCTGGCCACCGGCCAACCGGTGGGTCCAGACAGAATGGGATGCCTTCTGTCCAGACCACCGGCCAGCCGGTGGACTCCTCACCGGCCAGCCGGTGGAACTCCTTGGAATAGTGAGACCTACTGTCTCACCACCGGCCAGCCGGTGGCCTTCTCACCGGCCAGCCGGTGGCTCCTGGACAGAAGCTCTCTCCACCTTCCAATGCACCGGCCAGCCGGTGGATCAGCACCGGCCAGCCGGTATGCTCAGTCAAACTAGCCGTTAGGCTTTGACCAGGCTGGCCCACTTGATCCCCAACGGCTCCGAAAGCCCTCCAACGGCCATATTGAAGTATTTGGGAGTATTTCTCCTATAAATAGACGTCCATGGATGCCGGGAAGACCACCGATCATATACCAAAGCATACCAAAGCTATTTTGATCATTTGAGGCTCCTACGACAATTCTCAAAGGCCACTTGGGATCCAATTGCCACCCTTGAAGCTTGGGCTGCCTCTACATCAACTACACTCACTTCTTGGCGCTCAAGGCTTCCTCTAGTTTGTTCTAACTTATTTACTTCAATTGTTTAGCTCTTAATTGGGTTTGTATTAAAACAAACCACCCGTTTTCTTTCTTCTTTCAATTTGGGTTTCTTGCTACAACCAATATAAAAAAGCAAGCTGTAAGAGGGTGATCTAGCCTACCTTAAAACGGCTAGTGGGTTTCTTGCTATAACCATTAAAAAGCAAGCGGTCGTATAAATCTCCCAACGGTTGAGTTGGGAGCGGAGACGTAGGCTTGGGTTTAAAGCCGAACTCCGTTATCAATTGTGTTTTGCCATTTTACTTTCCGCTGCATTTAAATTTGTTTTAAATTGTTAATTAATTTTAAAAAGGCAATTCACCCCCCCTCTTGCCATCACCTCCGACCCAACATTTGGTATCAGAGGGAGCGTTTGTGTAATACCTTAACCGGTTACAAACGAAAAATCCTTAGTGATGGCTTCTTTCTCACAAGCACCCGAAGGGTATTCCATGACTCGGGCTCCATACTTCGATGGAACCGATTACACATATTGGAAAACAAGAATGATTACTTTTCTTAGAAGCATTGGCTATCCTATATATAGAATTGTTATGCAAGGCTACACTCTTTCTAGTAAGGATGAATCTAAATGGACCCCCGAAGATATTGCCAATTTTGAGCTTGATGGCAAAGCCATGAACGCTCTTCATTGTGGGTTAGACCGTAATGAGTTTAATCGTATTTCTACTTGCACCACCTCACACGAAATTTGGAAACTTTTGGAAGTGACCCATGAGGGAACTAACAAAGTCAAAGACACTAGGTTAGATATGTATCGTCAAGACTTTGAGAGTTTCACAATGCACCCACACGAGTCAATCACCGAAATGTTTACTCGTTTTACTGATGTTTGCAATGGGAGAAAGTCCCTTGGTGATGATGTTTCAGCAGAAACAATGGTGAAGAAAATTCTTTGGGTCCTACCAAGCTCTTGGGCACCAAAGGTGACGGCAATCCAAGAAGCGAAAGATGTGAAGAAGATGCCGGTTGAAGAACTCATAGGGTCACTCATGACTTATGAGATTACCATGAAAAGACAAGCCGATAAAGAAGGAAAGATCTTCAAGGAGAAAAAGAACATTGCTTTCAAGGCAAAGGAAGAAAGCTCCTCCGATGATAGTGAATCCGAGATGGCTCAACTAGCAAGGAAAATGAGTAAGTTCATGAAGAAGAAGAAGAAATTTCAAAAGGCACGAAAGGAAGAGCCAAAGGCGGAGAAAGAAATCACCTGCTTTGAATGTGGAAAGAGAGGCCACATCAAACCGGAGTGCCACATTTTCAAGAAAAGGTTAAAAGAAAAGAAAGACAAGAAAGCCTTCAAAGCATCAACATGGAGTGCAAGTGATGACTCCATGTCATCAAGCGACTCAAGTGATGAAGGTGGAAAATGCCTAATGGCATTTGATGAGGTATCCTCTTCTCACTCTTCTTCCTCATCTTCTTCTTTTAATAATGATATGTCTTATGAAGAACTCCAAAATGCAAGAGATCAATTAGAGGAAGGTTTTCACGAACTTACCTCTAAATTTTTGACCTTGAAAAAGAAAAACAAAACTCTTATTTCCGAAAAAGAAAAACTTCTCAAAGAAAATGAGGAGCTTGCCCTTAAAGTCAAAAACATTCCAAATGTAGATTCTTTAAATTCTACTATTAAGGATTTGAAGGAATCTCTTGCCAAGTTCACCCAAGGTGAACAAAACTTAACTAAATTGCTAGGTTCTCAGCGTTCGGCTAGAACCTCACATGGACTTGGCTATAACAAGCAATCCACTTTTTCTAGGGCACCCACTACTTTTGTAAGGGGGAGCTCTCAATACAAATTTTGTAATTATTGTAAAAAGACTGGTCACATGATTTATGAATGTGATTGTAAAAATGCTAGGTATGGAAGACCCAAATCCATTACCTACTCGGATGAGTATCATAGAAGGAATCCCTCTAGAACATTATGGGTTCAAAAGTCTCTTTTTGCTAATCTTTCCGGACCCAAACTTATATGGGTACCAAAATCTCTTCTTTCTTGATTTTGTAGGATAAACGCCAAAAGAGTAGGATCTCTAAAGGCTCATGGTATCTTGACAGCGGTTTCTCAAGGCACATGTGTGGCGATCCCTCCGAGTTCAACTCACTTGAAGAATTCGATGGAGGATATGTCACCTTTGGTGATAACTCAAAAAGCAAGATCGTCGGAATAGGTACCATTGGTTTTGGTAGCTCCTCTTTTATTAAAGATGTTTTATTAGTTAAAGGTTTAAAGCATAATTTAATTAGCATTAGTCAACTTTGTGATAGTGGTTTTTCAGTCAATTTTCAAAATGATTTATGCAATGTGTTTGATTTTCAAAACAAGTTGATATTTTCTGCTTCCCGTTTTCAAAATGTTTACATTATTGATTTAAAATCTCTAGCTAGCCAAAATGTTAAATGTTTAAGTGCTCTTGACAATGAGTCTTGGCTTTGGCATAGAAGATTGGGGCATTGTAGCTCTCATTCACTTCTAAAGCTTAATAAGAACAAGCTCATTCGTGACCTTCCTAAACTTAAATTTAAGAAAGATTTGATTTGTGAGCCATGCCAACTTGGTAAGCAACACAAGTCTTCTTTCAAATCTAAGAAGGAAGTGTCCACCTCAAAATCTCTTGAACTCCTTCATCTTGATCTTTTTGGTCCTACTCCCGTAGCAAGCTTAGGTGGAAAATCCTATACCTTAGTTATTGTTGATGACTTTTCTCGTTTTACTTGGGTTTTCTTTTTAGCCCATAAGAGTGATGCTTGTAAAACCTTCTTGAAATTCTCTAGGAAAGTAGAAAACGAAAAAGGATATAAAATCATATCTCTTCGTAGTGATCATGGTGGTGAATTCGAGAACAAAGAATTCGATGAATTGTGTTCCTCTCAAGGATACAATCACACCTTCTCTGCCCCTAGGACTCCTCAACAAAATGGAGTGGTTGAAAGGAGAAACCGAACTCTCCAAGAAATCGCTCGAACCCTCCTTAGTGAATTCGACCTCCCTCAATATTTTTGGGCCGAGGCGGTAAACACTGCTTGTTATACTATTAATAGAGTCCTTGTAAGACCCCTTCTTAAGAAAACCCCCTATGAACTTTGGAAAGGCAAATTGCCCAAAGTTGGTTATTTCAAAGTGTTTGGGTGTAAATGCTTCATCCTTAACACAAAAGATAACCTAGGGAAATTTGATGCCAAATCCGATGAAGGTATTTTTCTTGGGTACTCCAACTCAAGCAAAGCCTATCGTGTCTTCAATAAACGTTCAAAAACCATCGAAGAATCATCTCATGTCAAATTTGATGAAACTCTTCCAAAACCTCACCCGGTCATTGAGGATGTTGAAGATAAGATTGGTAAGCTTCATTTGAATGATTCCTCTTTTCCTCTCAAGGAGGATGACCATCAAGAACCCTCTTCACCTTCTTCGCCTTCCACCTTGCCTAAGGTTTGGAAACCTTCTAGAGACCATCCTTTAGAAAATGTCATAGGTGACCTTCAAGCCGGTACTCGAACTAGAAGATCTATCCTCAATGAAGTTGAACATCAAGCCTTCATTTCTCACCTAGAACCTCAAACCGTTAATGATGCCATTAATGATGAGAATTGGGTTCTTGCAATGAAAGAGGAACTAAATCAATTCTCTCGAAATAATGTTTGGACTCTTTGTGAAAGACCCAATGATCATCCAATTATTGGCACTAAATGGGTTTTTAGGAACAAACTTGATGATCAAGGAAACATAACCCGGAACAAGGCTCGCCTAGTAGCTAAGGGCTATAATCAAGAAGAAGGAATCGATTATGGTGAAACCTTTGCCCCCGTTGTAGGTTAGAATCCATTAGGATCTTGTTGGCATTCGCCGCCCACTTAAATTTTAAGCTTTTTCAAATGGATGTTAAAAGTGCTTTTTTAAATGGTTTTATTTCTGAAAAAATCTTTGTTGAACAACCTCCCGGTTTTGAAGATCCAAAATTTCCAAATCATGTTTTTAAGTTAACCAAGGCTCTTTATGGTTTAAAGCAAGCCCCTCGGGCTTGGTATGAGCGGTTAACAAAATTTCTTTTAGAAAATGATTTTAAAATGGGTCAAGCCGATTGTACCCTCTTTTTAAAACGCACTTCAAAAGATCTTTTAATAGTCCAAATTTATGTTGATGATGTTATCTTTGGTTCTACCAAAGAATCTCTTTGTACTGATTTTTCAGATTTAATGAGAAAAGAATTTGAAATGAGTTTTATGGGAGAATTGAAATTTTTTCTTGGTTTTCAAATCTTTCAAAATTCAAATGGTATTTCTCTAAGCCAAAGCAAATACACAAACGAGCTTCTAAGTCGTTTTGGTATGGATCAAGTAAAGGAAATTAGTACACCCATGAGTACTTCATGTAAGCTTACGTTAGACGAAGCCGGGAAACCGGTGGATAACAAGCTTTATAGGAGTATGATCGGGAGTCTACTTTACCTAACTGCGACCCGTCCAGACATCATGTTTAGTGTTTGCCTTTGTGCTCGTTTTCAAGCCAATCCTAAAGAATCCCATCTTAAATCGGTCAAAAGAATTTTTAAGTATTTAAAAGGATCCAAAAATCTTGGTTTATTTTATCCCTCAAATACTTCTTTTGAACTATCTTCTTATTCGGATGCTGATTTTGGCGGATGTCAATTAGATCGTAAGAGTACTAGTGGAACCTGTCATCTGCTAGGCAAGTCCCTTGTTTCGTGGAGTAGCAAGAAGCAAAATTGTGTTTCTCTTTCTACTGCCGAGGCCGAGTATGTAGCCGCTGGCAATTGTTGTGCCCAAATTATTTGGATGCAACACACTCTCTTGGATTATGGTCTTTCCTATGATCATGTCCCTATTCGGTGTGACAACACTAGTGCCATTAGTATCTCTAAGAATCCAATACAACATTCTAGGACAAAACACATAGACTTAAGGCATCATTTCCTTCGTGACCATTTTCAAAAAGGAGATATCACTTTGGACTTCATTTCCACTGATTTCCAATTAGCTGATATTTTTACCAAACCGCTCCCAGTTGACCGTTTTGATTTTATTAAAGGGGAGTTAGGAATGATTCGTCAATGAGCACTAATAAATATTTGACTTTCTTGGCTTGCCTATATTTTATTTTTATTAGAAATTTTTAAACTTTTTTTAATTCTGTTTTTCTTTATATGTTTTATGACTTTTAGTACCACCGGTCAACCGGTGGTACATCACCGGTTAACCGGTGGTGTCGGGTTTTGCTTTTTGGGCCGACCCGAGGAAGGGTTAAAATCAATTTTAAAACCCTTCCTCCCTCATTTCTCTCCTCTATCTCGGGCAGCTCCTCCCAAAACCGAAGCTCCTCCTGACCCTAGCCTCCCTTCTTGATTTTTGACCTCTCAAAACTCCTCTATTCTCTCAATCTCTCTCTTTTTAGCTCCTTTTGCCATCATGGGACCTCGATCTTCACGCAAAGGCAAGGGAATCGCTCAAGAAGCTCCTCCTCCTCCTTCCATCCCTCAACTCCCGGACATTTGGCATGACAAAGTTATTCTGCCGGGTAGAGTTATTGACTATCCTTGGCTGTCTACTGCTCGTCTTGAGCTTTTCTCGATTATTGAGTATCAACATTGGCATTCTTTCTTTGAACCCCCTGAGAAGGATGTCATTTATCCTCTTCTAGTCAAAGAGTTCTATGCTCATTTGACATGGTCCGTTTCTGATGACATTGATACCATCTCCTCCACTGCTCTTGGGCAACCCATCACTATCACTTCGTTGGAGATTGCCCGGATGTTGGGGGTTCCTCATGTTGGACCCCATGCTTTTGCTCAGGGGGAGTTTCCACGGGACCGTGAGTTTGATGTAGCCATAGCCCTTGAGCATCTCACAGGGCAGCCCTCAAATCCCATTGTCAAGCTCTCCCAGCTTTCTCCTAATCATCGTATTGTTGAGCGCCTCATTCAAACTTCTCTTGCGCCCCGTATCGGGGATCATGACAATGTCAAATTCATTGACATTTATCTTCTCTCATTTATCACCCGAGGCATACATTTCAATTTGATCCGGTTTCTGTTCCGGGCCATGACATATGTGGCTGAGCACCCACGCCGGTCCAAAACTCTACCCTACGGACGCCTCTTGACTAAAATCTTTTCATTTCTTGATGTGCCTCTTCATGCTACTTCCTTCGAGCAGCCAACGAAGGATAGCATAGTGAATTTTATGATGGTGCAACGAATGAACATCCGTTGGCACCCTTGGCGTCAGGAATGGATTGTGGACAAGGACGGTCTTCTCAAGGCCTATTCTCCTCAGACTCATTCCCATCCTCCTGCCAATGCCATGCCTCCTGCTATCGCCGATGCCTATCCCCTTTCAGACAGTGAGGATAGTGATGATGATGAAGAGGAAGGAAGTGGTGACAGCGAAGATGAGGCTGATGCTGCTACTGATGAGGAGGCTGGAGAGGGTGATGATGCACCTGAGCCTGCTGAGGCTGTGCCCCCTCCTGCTGATGCTGGTGGCTTGCCGGTGACGGCTGACCAGTTCCTACGCTTCCAGGATCAGATTGAGAACCGGCTGGACTTACAGTTCTCCTACATCAGCTCTCAGTTTGATCAGCTTCACTCACGGATTGATTCTCTAGATCGTCGCTTTGAGGCGGTCCAGGCTCCTCCGGCTCCTCCGACCTTCAGGCGCCGCCGTCACTCTCGGCCCTCTAGGAGTGAATAGAGCCGTTCCTGTTTTTTGGCTTGTATTTGTATTTGTATTTGTTTTCTGAACTTCCTTTGTATCGTTTCATCTTTTATGGAATTCAAGTTATCTTATCTTTCCATCCTTCTTTGTCATTCCTTATTAGTATTTTTCTTTCCTAATTTTTCTCCTATTTTGATAATCCCAAAGGGGGAGAAAACCTCTCTATTACATAGTTTTTTATTAAAATGCTCTTTTTACAAGTTCCATTTTAAATTATTGATGTCATCAAAATCTGTTTTAAATGATTAAGTTATTGTTTTCAATTGATTTCTTTAAAAAATGGCTTTTGGTTGCAATTTCAAAAAAAAGCTCCTTTTTCAGTATTTCAATGCTTTCAAGATCATTATATTTGGCACGTCTCTAAGTTTTCCAAGTTCAAATTGTTTATTTAAAGTTTTCAATTGACATACCTTTTTTTAAAGCTTTCATACCCTTTTTTAAAGATTTCTTTTTTGTGATTGTGATCATCAAAATAGGGGGAGATTGTTGTACCCCACTCTCTTGGATTTTAATGATCACAATCACTCTCATAGTGATCTAATGTGGTTTCAAGTGTTCTTGTTAATAGGCATGATTTCAGGAGCAAGAAGTGGCAAAAAAAAGGAAAAGTGACCTTTTTTCAAGTCCACCGGCCAGCCGGTGTAGGACCACCGGCCAGCCGGTAAGGGCACCGGCCAGCCGGATCCAGCCCATCGGCCAGCCGGTGGACAAGGCAGAAGGGCTTGCCCTCTGCCAGGTGCCACCGGTCAGCCGGTGTCTGGCCACCGGCCAACCGGTGGGTCCAGACAGAATGGGATGCCTTCTGTCCAGACCACCGGCCAGCCGGTGGACTCCTCACCGGCCAGCCGGTGGAACTCCTTGGAATAGTGAGACCTACTGTCTCACCACCGGCCAGCCGGTGGCCTTCTCACCGGCCAGCCGGTGGCTCCTGGACAGAAGCTCTCTCCACCTTCCAATGCACCGGCCAGCCGGTGGATCAGCACCGGCCAGCCGGTATGCTCAGTCAAACTAGCCGTTAGGCTTTGACCAGGCTGGCCCACTTGATCCCCAACGGCTCCGAAAGCCCTCCAACGGCCATATTGAAGTATTTGGGAGTATTTCTCCTATAAATAGACGTCCATGGATGCCGGGAAGACCACCGATCATATACCAAAGCATACCAAAGCTATTTTGATCATTTGAGGCTCCTACGACAATTCTCAAAGGCCACTTGGGATCCAATTGCCACCCTTGAAGCTTGGGCTGCCTCTACATCAACTACACTCACTTCTTGGCGCTCAAGGCTTCCTCTAGTTTGTTCTAACTTATTTACTTCAATTGTTTAGCTCTTAATTGGGTTTGTATTAAAACAAACCATCCGTTTTCTTTCTTCTTTCAATTTGGGTTTCTTGCTACAACCAATATAAAAAAGCAAGCTGTAAGAGGGTGATCTAGCCTACCTTAAAACGGCTAGTGGGTTTCTTGCTATAACCATTAAAAAGCAAGCGGTCGTATAAATCTCCCAACGGTTGAGTTGGGAGCGGAGACGTAGGCTTGGGTTTAAAGCCGAACTCCGTTATCAATTGTGTTTTGCCATTTTACTTTCCGCTGCATTTAAATTTGTTTTAAATTGTTAATTAATTTTAAAAAGGCAATTCACCCCCCCTCTTGCCATCACCTCCGACCCAACAAGAAGTTCCTCAATCCTTAGCCTTTTCCTCCCCAAGACTCCACCACAAGAAACTAACCCCAAAATAAATTAATCCCTCACTTAATTTATTAACTAGACATGAGTTTGAAATTCAAACCTACACACACATTAAACTCACACCATTAATAACATAAGTTATTAATACTTAAGTTATCAAAAATTAAAAGGTGAGTTGAGGGGGGTTGAAGAATATGAAGGGTTGGGGTTCGTGTGGGCCCCACCACCCTCATAACCTCCCTTGGGAAGTTGGGTAGTTACCCAACTTCCACCCAAAGCCTTAAACCACTTAAAGAAAATAAAAATTGTAGTTTAATTATAAAATAAACTTCCACAATTTTTATCATCCTCTCTCGTGCAAACGCAACTCCGGAAATGATGTTCATAAGCAATTACTGGTGCTACGGTTCCATCAGTGCCCTCAGAATTCGATTCTGAGCACCAGTTCAAAAGTTAGAAATTCCCGCTCATTCGTTCACTGAACGTACCGGAACTAAACTTCCGATAGAAATTCCGGGCACACCGGGCCTCGGAATCGAGTGCCGTTAGAAACTGCGTTCTTGTAAAATCCCAAAGAAAATTAAGAAAAAATTTTCCTTGAATTTTACGGGTCTTTACAATGGTTCTAGAAGATCTATTGAAGGTCATAGAGAGTTTCTTGAAGACCACAGAGTTCTTGGACAGTAGCATCAAACACCGACCAGTCAGTGTAGTCTACTGAATAGCCGGTTCCATGTGGCCATCACTCCTCTTGTAGTAGAAGTCCACTGACTAATCAGTGGAGGAGAACTAGAAATCCTATGATGATAAACATATCCACACGTGAAGATATTTCCCATCGGCTAGCCACTAGGATCTCATCAGCCATCTAGTGAGTTTTGCAGCTTCCTGGACAGCAAAAATAGCTCCACTGGCTACCCAGTGGGGGATACTGGTCATTTAGTGGTGTGGGGACTACAAGTATGAGGTAGCATTTAATGTTGGTCAAAATTCTATAATTTTTATCTTCTATGACTTAATTACACTCCTCAATATTTTTGAGGCTATAAATAGACCTCTTGGTGGCCTTGGTAACTAACCTTCTCCACATTTCTCCAATGCTAATGTGTTATGATTTCCAAATTTCTCTAAGTGATCTCATTTTCTAAGTGTTGTATCATCCGATCCAGAGTGTCATTTTATTTTAAATCTCTTCCCACTCCACCTTATTTTTCATTCTCTCCCAGTGATTATTTTTATTCTTCTGAGAGAATCGAGATCATAATTAAAGTATATTACTTCTATCTATCCTCCCTACTTCTATCTTTATTTTATTAGTGCTCACTACCTTTATAGTGAGGGACTTAGGTTTTCATTCCATAACTATTAAAAGTAAAGGGGATTTTTCTCATTGATGTTTCTAGATATACATGTTAAAAATATAGGGTCGATTGTATTCTAGTTTCTTACTATAATTTAAAAGGAAAGAGAGTTTTAGTGTCTTGGATACCGTTAAAATCAAATTAATAGTACATTAAGTCCTCATGTGATTGAGGTGGTAGATGCATGAGATCTTCTTGAGCTATTTTTTAAAATTCTTTCCAAATTTCATGCCTTGTTTACTTTCTGCATTTTTTATTTTTTATTCTCTTTCACTCATTTATTTAATCAATCATATCATCCATCAATGTGATTGATTTCTTACTTTATGAATTTTTCATTCTTATAAGCTTACACTTATATAAACATATATATTTATATAATTATTCTTTCAAATTTGTTTTATTTGTTTCAATTTTTCTCTTTAAAGTCTTCAAAAGGTTTTAATTATCTTTAATTTTTCAAAAATAAGTTTTTAGTATTTATTTTCTATAATTATTTCCTTTGATTTTTAAAGGGAAATTCAGCCACTTCTTTCCATTTTCACTACACTAAAAGACCATATATCTGTAGTTTTCCAAAACCTTCATGAAATGCAGTGTTGCAGAACATTTTTCAGTGGTTTTTAGAACCGTTGTAGATCATTTAGAAGTGGTTTTGGACCATATTGTTTCGTTTCTTACTACTGATGGGATCTCTTGTGTGTTTTAGGGGGAGTGGGACCCGAGGTCAAGTTGTGTAGGACCTTCCCACCCAAAGATCAAGAGTTTTTTGGTTTTTTTTCATTTGAGAAATATGAAATCTCTCCTTTCATTTATTTTCCCATTATTGTTTGAGACTTTCTTGACGTTTTACCATACGATTTCTCTGATCTTCCTCCTGAGAGAGAGGTAGAGTTTACGATTGATCTGGTGCTAGGTACGCAACCGATATCAATACCTTCTTATCATATGGAACCAGTAGAGCTGAAAGATCTCAAGATTTAGTTGGAAGAACTATTATAAAAAGGTTTCATTCACCATAGTGTTTTGCCTTGGGAATCCCCAATGCTCTTTGCAAAGAAATCAGATTGTTCACTTCGTTTATGTGTGGACTATCAAAAGTTGAACCGGGTAACGGTTAAGAAAAAATATCCTTTGCCTCATGTGGATGATATATTTGACCAGTTAAAGGGGGAAAAGTGGTTTTCAAAGATAGATATTCAGTTGGTTTATCATCAGCTCAGATTTCGGGAGTATGATATACCAAAGACAACATTTAGGAGAAGGTATAAACTTTATGAATATCTTGTGATTCGTTTTGGTCTGACTAATTCCCCTACAATTTTTACATCTTTTATTAATAAGATATTCTATCAATATCTTGAAACTTTTGTGGTAGTGATCATGGATGATATTCTGGTTTATTCAAAATCTAAGAGTGAGCATGAGAACTATATGAGTTTGTGTCAAGAAATGTTGGGAAGTCACCGTTTGTATGGAAATATTTCAAAATGTAGTTTCTGGATTCAATAAGTGAAGTTCTTAGGGCATAGAATTTCTGATCATGGCTTATCATTTGATCCAAAGAAGGTAAAAGCTATTTTTTCATGGAAGGAACCATAGAATGTATTTGAGATATGAAGCTTCCTTGGTCTTGCTGGATACTACTGATGGTTCATCAAGGATTTATATAAGATGGAATTACCTTTGACTAATCTTACTAGGAAAATGATGAAATTTACCTAGTATTAAAAGTGTTAGACTTATTTCGATGAACTTAAAAGGCTTCTGAAATCAGATCCTATTCTGATCTTACCTGAGCCTGGTAAGGGATACGTGGTTTTTTTTGATTCTTTGAGTGCTGGTTTTATGAAGGTTGAACATGTGGTAGCTTATGAATCTCTTTATCTTTGACTGCATGAGAAGAATTACCCCACTCATGATTTAAATATTATTGCAGTCATGCATGAGATTAAATGTTGGTGACACTATATTTTTGGGGAAAGGTTCAAGGTCTTTTCTGATCATAAGAGTCTAAGTTACATCTTTTATCAGAATGACTGGAATCTCAGGTAGAGACAAGGGGTAGAATGACATCAAACGTTTGAATTCAACATTTTATACACCCTAAGAAAGGAAAACATTGTTTTAGATGCTCTTATAAGGAATGTACCATCAAAGGTTGTTCTAGAATCGAAGGAAGAGTGGAACCTTATAGGTATTTTCGCTCAGTTCCACTTAGATGCTTAGGACAATGCTTCAGGCATGGTTCTGGTCATTGTTCAGTTATCATCATCTCTTCTGGAGTCTGTCTTACAGAGTCAGCTGCATGATGATGAGTTTCAGAAGACTTGATAAAGTCTTTATAGTGGGGATACCGTTTTGGGTTGGTGTCTTTCTTCAGATGTTATGCTTCACTTCAGAAAGATGATTGTTGTCCAAAAATTTGTGAGAAGTTTAGTCTTGTTTGATTGTCAAAACTCTTCATGGGTCATACATATAAGCACTAGAAAGATATATTATGACATGGGAAGAAGATTTTGGTAGCTGGGTATGAATTGTGACATCACAAAGTTTGTGTCTTTCTGTTACACCTACCAATGGATAAAGGTAGAGAACTTGAAACCCTCTAGTTTTCTTCAGCCTCTTACAGTACTAGTTTGGAAATGGGATGAGGTATCCATGGATTTTTTTTGATTTACATGGAAAGCCCAAGGGAATAATTCTATCTGAGTGTTTGTTGATCATTTGATGAAGTATACTCATTTTATTCTAGTCAGAGACACCACTAAGGTTGAATATATGGGTAAGTTTTATGTGTATAAGATCATGAGGTTATGTGGGAGTCTTTCTGCCGTTGTTTCATATAGGGATCCTAGGTTTACATAAAGGTTTTGTAGGAGTCTTTAAGAGGAAATGGGAACTTATATCAAGTTGATTATAGCTTACCATCCATAGACAAATGTTCATATAGAGTGTGTAATTCAGATCCTAAAGGATATTCTTCTCGCTTGTGACTTGGATTTTAGTGGGTCACAAGATAGTAATTTGAGACTGGTTGAGTATTTTTATAAAAACAGTTATCATTCATCGATCATAATGGATCCCTTTGAGGTGTTGTATGGTTTCCCATGCAGATCACCTCTTTGTTGGGCAGATGTGGGTGACATATCTTTAGTTGGACCAAGTTTGGTTCAAGAAACGTGCATCATAATTTGTAGTTTTCCATAGGTGATTGGGTCTTCCTAAAAGTTTCTCCTCATTTGGGTCACCATTGAATTGGAAAATAGGGAAAGTTGGCTCTGAGATATGTTGGACCATTTGAGATCACTAAATAGATCAAACAGGTTGCTTATCGGTTAGAATTACTGGTTCAGTTGATGAACATTAATGATGTTTTCCATATATCTCAGCTTAGGAAGTATCACCCTGACCCCACTCACATTCTATGTTGAGAAGAAATTGATTTGGAGATAGATTCCTCTATTTTGGAGGAACCAGTTGATATCATTGACTCTCAGATGAAAGTCTTGCGTGGGAAGTCGATTTTGTTGGTCAGATTTCTATGGAAAAAAGGATCAGATTATCATGAGACTTGAGAATGAGAATCGTTGATGAGAAAGCAGTGGCCTCATATTTTTCCAAGGTTTACATCTTCCACATGACTTCCCGAGGACATAAAGTCTTTATGGTGGGGAATTTTTAACATCTTTTTACCTTGATCAGGTAACTTTTTCCCTCCCTCCAAGTTACCTTTTGGTTCAAGTCTTTAGAAGTTATTTACTGGATTTTCTACAGGTTGTAGAATAGTTACACACTATATAGTGGTTACTAGATACAAGTCATGAATGGGGAGATCATGTTGTGAAGAGTTACACATCTTGACTTACTAAAAGGTCAGTTTTTAATCCAAGGTGATAGGTTTTTCGGTATACTTATCCATCGTGGACTTCACGACATGACTAGGGGTTACATATCATGACTCATCCCACACCCAGTTTTAAATCATGCGTTTTTATATTTTGGTTTAGTCCCTTCTCTGACTCTTTATTTCTCTTGACTCAAGGCTATTCCTAGGAAATTTTTATAGGTGCCTTTCCTCTTAAATCGATCCATTCAGCATCTGATCTCCATTATGGTTGTGGTACGTCTCTCTAGGTACATGATATTTCTACTTCTTCATTTCAAGTGATCATGGTAGTGCCCAAGCTTTGTGGTACCAGATCTATTGATCTAATTTGGATGTTTCTTCTTGGTTTCTTCTAGATCCGTTTCATGATCTCATTCTAAAGACCTTTTCTTCCATTGGTCATGGTGCGGCGGGTGGTTGTCTTTGAGGTATGTGGGTTCCTCTATTCCACTGACCCCTCATCTTCTAAATTGATCCAATATTGATTTGTATTTGATTCTTGGGATTTCGTTGACATTGTTGGTTTTTTTATTTTGGATTCAGTTACAGGTGTGTGTGACCCATGTTTTGAAGTAGGTGGTTCCGTATCTAGCCTACATTGATGAACCTGATTGTTTTTATTTATAAACTATTTTGTCTGTGTTGAAAAAGTATTTTTAATGAAAAATGGTTTTTCCTTGGTTATTGATAAATGGAGAGAAAATGGGTACTTTCAAGCATTGAAATAGAAATTTTGAAATGGTTTTTAAATGGTTTTAAAGCATTGAAATGATTTTTTAAAAAGAGAACATGGGTTACCATAGGTACTTAGGTGTAAGGTTTAGCTTGGGACCATCGTCCATTGTTTTGTAATTATCAAGGGGGTTTGTCTTAAGGCTTTCCTCTATTTCCTAGGCCTATTGTTCTAGGGGACTGATATTGAAATTTTGGGGGGTTTACTCATAGGGTATTACTTTGCTTCCTAGGCATGTGTTCTAGGATCATATTTGTGCACTTGATTATTGTGGTATGAGTAGTCTGCATCCAGGAGCTGTAGTATTCCTTGGTGTTGTGATACCTATGATTTTATTTTTAATTTCTTGGATTTCTAATTTAGCCTTGATATGCATGTTTATTCATGAAAAATGATATGGAAAATGTGCTTTGAAATTGAAATACCCACTTTTGTTTATAACTATGGAAAAAGATAAATGTTTACCATGTTTTATATAAAATGGATTTACTTCTTATCATGCCATGTTTTTACTTAAAATGAGCATACGATATTTTTTATACAGAGACTAGTTATGGAACACCTGGGCGGGATCATACTGATCCTATTAGCTCACACCTTGTGCACCTCTTCAGTGGTGCATAAACCTTTGTTTATCTTTCAGTGCAGGGAAAGGTAGGGTGCCACAGTGAGGCGGAAATTTTCGTGTTAACTAGTTGGGTAGCTGGTGGTGAGATAGTGGGAGTCCGTCCCTAACATCATTTGGTGTAGTTATTTGGTTTTTAGTATTTTATATTTGGACTTGTCTCTTAGTTTTTGGCTAGTTTTGTTGTTGTTTGTTTCTACTGTTTCCTTACAGTTATGGTCTATATATTCTCTAGTCTTCCGCTGTTTTTTTCTTTATTTATATATGTATTCCATGTGGTTATTTATGTTGGGGAAATCATTCCCTCTATTGTGTTGTTTGATGCCCGGGTGCTTATCGTTAGCCTGTGGGGATTGGGAACGCCCTTTGGGTATGTAACAAAATGGGTCGAGTGCCGAGTTTGAGGGAAACTCGGGTCGGGTTTTCACACTACCCTACCACACTAGTGATACAACACATAGCCATTGGTATGTGTCATATGGTTGGTGTTTCTCCTACATGAACCCTTGAAACAATGTTTCCCACCACTAAAAAACCATCTCCCTATCTCAAAGATGAACCACCCTAGATCTCATTAATGTATTCCCTCAGGTTTTTCTCTGTGATAAGGGCTTGGTTCAATACCTTAGAATTTCCTGTCATCCTAAAAACATTCACATACAAACATATGGTGTATGCAAGGCCATCCTCAAAATTTCTTTCAATTTTCAACTCATCACCGATCAGTGTTGATGCAAAATTATGAAGCTTGGTAAAATTATTTGAATACTTTATCACTAACATAGTGAACTACTTAAGGTGTATAAACTCTCTAGAATAGTACTATCTAAACATATATAGAAAGAAATAATCACATAAGGCTTCCTAGAAGTCATCCCAGAGAAAACCCTAATGAAGACCAGCCTGAGTGATAACATCACTACTACAAATTGGGCCTTTAATAGCACTATTAAAAGGTCTTTATCAGAGCTATATAAGTGATTAAAATATAAGCGATATTAAAGGTCTGAATATAGTAGTGTTCATGAAAAAGAACTGATAAAGGGGGCCTTTATCATCACTTTTTTATCACTGATAAAGGTGTCCTTTAATAGAGCATTATTATCACTGTTAAATCTTCTTTTATCAGTGTTTTTTAGCACTATTAAAGCCCCCATTTGTCCGTGCAAAAAAAGTGTTGTTAAAGGCCCCGTTGATAAAGGGATAAATTTTTTTATTCTCAACCCACCTTTTATCATCACTTCCCATCCCCCTTTATCAGTGATTCCCCTCCCTTTTATTGTCACTTTAGATAATCCCACCCTCCTGTGGATGCCCCTTCCTCCGGTGAGTTTTGAACTTGAGACCTCCAGCTTATACACTAACACCTTTTACACTCCCCTATATTGTTTTGTTTTAAATTTTATGATATATCTATATATTTATATATTTTTTGTTACATTTTTTATCTATATATATATATATAAATTTTTAAATAAATATATAAAATATATTTTGTGTGTGTGTGATTATAAATACATGCATACATACATATATTTATATATATCTATAGATGTGCATCTATAAATATAATTATACATGTTTATATTTATTTACATATATTATATATTAATATTTATATACATATAATAGAATATATAGATAAATATATATCTATTTATCAATACACACACACAAATATATATATATATATATAAACATTATATATACATTAATTTTATAGGCATATAATATTCATAAATTTTTATTTTAAATAAAATGGATATTATTATTTATTTAGATAGGGTTTATATATTGAGAAATATATTTTATATGTAAATATGTTAAAATATTTGTTTATAAAATTAAAATTTTATGTGTGAATATATAAAAAATATGTATATATTGTTATATTTTTGATTATAAATAACAATACATTATGAAAAACAATAAAATTTAAAATCCATAATATCAATATGAATGTAAGTCCTGAGAATAAATTGAGTCCTCACTAGAAAATGGAAAAAATACCTCCTTAAATGAGGCCGATAATCCATCAAATTTTAACAAATTGGGGTACCCTGAATAAAAACTTAGTTTTGGAGGCCTTTTGGGACTTTTTGGCCTCTAAATACATAACCAGGGTCCCCTTGGGACGATAGGGAATAAATCTTGTTGAAATATTCAATTTAATATGTGGTAGAGTCCAAATGGACACCCATATCAAAAGTTGTGGTTGTTTGATGTTCGAGTTACGTTTTCAACTTATTTTAGATCTTTTATTAATTTTTTGAGTTTTTATCTTCAAATTGTTATTAAATTACTATTACTTGACAATAATTAGAAAATTATTAATTAAAAATATTTTTTTAATTATTTTTTAATCTATTTTTACTAAATATCTTATAAATTAAGTGTAAATTTAAATTTATCCTTATCTAAAACACATTTAAAAAATATATATTATATTTATATCAATATAAATAGATTTATAGATTTATATATAATTTTTAATGGTTTTTTTTTAAATTTATCCTTTATCAGTGCTAGTGAAAATACACTAATATGGGGGGTCTTTATCAGCATTGATAAAGGGCCCACTTTAATAGTTCTTTTTTTAGCGTAGTTAAATACCCACTTTAACAATTCTAAAAAAGTGTTGTTAAAGACCCCCTTTAACAGTGAATTTTCTAGTGTTTTAAAATGGTGTTTTTAAAAACACTTTTTTTAGTGCTGATATAGGGTCTTTTTAATAGTACTTTTATCTAGCTCTATTAAAGACGTAACACTGGATAAACCTAGTTTTTTAGTAGTGCATCCCTCCAACTCTTGGCAAAGTCATAGAGAATATAGGTGGTGAGATTAAACCTCCACTCCAAAGACATCTCTATATTCCCAAAGACTGATAACATGACCTCTAGACAAGATTTAATAGCCTGAGAACCTCCATCCCCCAAGATGGTGGGAGGATGCTTCTGCTAGAATTCCCACATCAATTCTTCCATAGTAGGGGAATGTCGCAGAGCTCCCTATATGAAATTTATGAAGTATACAATGATTTTCCAAAACTGATCATTGGTTCATAGTGTAATATCAACATGGGATTCCTTAAGTGGAACTACATGAGGTAATACTAGTGGCTCAGGTCCCACCACCTCCGGAGCGTGGTCATTGCCACCCTCATGGCGTATGACTTGAGTATGTCATGGCAGAATAGCTCTACAATTTCCAAATGTATGCCTTAGATAAGATTTAACAATAGATAAGGTTAACCAAGGCCTTCCTATAAATGAGTCACAGTTCTTTTCCTGCTCTTAAAGCAAGGTCTAGGTGATAATAAGGATCACAAAGTAACATAGGACAATTTCCTACTACCTAATATTAAGGTCATGTTAGGGTCAAGGTCTCACATAACATAGTAGAGGTCCTAATATATGGAGTTTCAATTGAAAGGTATAAAGGACAACACCCTCTATTTTGAAATTGGTATCCCTATTTAGTAGTGACCATTTTATTAAAATATTAATATTTTATTTAAGCATATACTTATTTATATTGTAGATACCCGACCCTAGAAGCCCGAAGCTAGTGTCTACTTCCATTACATTGGCATGATTACAAGGAATCAAATCCCATAGGACCAAAGAGTTTAATAGTCTTAATAAACTAGATACATACATGAGTCTTGTATTAAAAAATAATACACTAATTACAACATAATTTTTTTTTTCTTTTGAGGATAACCTTATTCCATATACACTATCCTTATATATCTTTCTTAGTACACTACTTGGATTCCTAGGGAATAAAACAAAATAAGGTTAATCTCAAATGCTCAGTAAGGGTAAAATATAGTAGAAGAAATAAAAAATCAATGAGAATAATAATTATGTCATGGTAAATAACGAAATAGACATACCATGTAATTAATAAACCCATAAGGAAGTGCATAAACAATATGAAAAGGTAAATAACTAAAAACACATTCCATTTAAATAACTAGATAATACATAATAAATATGGAAAGGTAAGAAACCGAAACACATGACATTTAATCAATACATTGATAATTAAATGAATCCATATATTTTATCATATGAAAATGTCATGGATAATAATAATAATAATTGAAATATCTATTATGGAAATGCTTAATTATTAGACATCATGTCTAATTCACATGAAAACCTATATCGTCAAGACCTTTCACAAGACGGCTTAAAACTACATGTATAAACTTATTAATTTTCACAACTAATTTGTCACATGGGAACCCATCAATGCATCAATGGGATATATAAAGTCTAGGCCCCACCCATCATTTCCAATCCAAATCATTCCTCATATAAAATAATTTAAATAAAATAGATTCCTTTTCGAATATCCATATTTAATAAATAATATGTATTTATCAATATTTCCCCAGATAATCAAATAACTATCATAGTAAACACCATATGTAAAAATGGTATATGGTTTAGGAAATAATAATATCCATGATAAATTATATGGATAATTAGGGTAAATTTAATGTCTAATAATCATAGTAAATTAAATATTTCAAGTAGACTAACAAAGGAATCAAGGAAGTGAGTATCAATACTATCCTTGGCCAAATCAATAAAAAACCATATAGAGGAAGGATAAGGATGAAATCAATAAAACATATCCCAAGTGGATTAATAATAAAGTGTGGTTATCATTGATGAATATAAATACTATAAAAAGAGACAAAAATATCCTTTTAATTTTGAAAAACATTTTGAAATTCCTTTTATTTGGAAATAAATTTTGAAAAAAAAATCTTTTAAAAAATTAAACTTTTAATCCTAGAAAGGAATCTTCAAAGAAATGACATCAGGTAATTCTGTACATGACATATGAGGTAAAAAGAACATTCCTTTTGTAAGGTAAAAGGTTAGTAAAGTGCCTTGTTCAGAAATTGAAAAAAAAGATTTCGTTAAAAAAAATTTAAAATACAAAAAGGGTAAAAATTACATTAATAAATCATTTTGGAAAGGTAAAAATATTTTTAAAACCTTTTTAGAAAACATGATTTTTAGAAGAAAACATGTTCTCTGATTAAAGAGAGAAATGAAGTCGGGTTTTCTTATAAACATTTTATAAAACATTTTGAGTACAAAAGAGTGAAAAAATGGTATTATTACTAGAAAAGGTTATAATAACTATAATAGAATAAAATTAAAGGGTTTATTAAATAATTATCTACTAATTTCCTCTGATTTAAATTCCAGTGTAAACAATCTCAAACAAGATGAGAGATTGTGAAGTAAATCCTTGAAAATACCATAACATTGATGTGAGAGTCAATTAAGGAATATATTATGTGTTTCACATATAAATACACATAAAATAATTTTAAACACAAAAATATATAGTAAAAAATTTATTACACATATAACCTTATAATATCAATGATAGCAAGGAAGTAATATAACCCAAAGAAAAAAAATTGGGTTATGAAATTATTTTCAACTTGGTAACGCATAATTAAAATCCCTTTAGATTAAATAATTCAAATTAAAACTCAAAATATCATGAATAATTAATTAATCAGGATATTACAAGTCAAAATGGTAGCATGTACACCATATATATGAAATTAGGTTCACAACAACAAAGTATATCTCAAAGAATGGAGTTTGAGACGAAGTCCCTTACTACTTGGTAACTTTAAAATTATAATCCCCAAGAAATAAATGACTTCAAATGAAACTATAAATACCATTAATATAAAATAATTCATGAAATGATATATCAAAATGGTAATTAGTTACACCATAAAAAATAATTAGGTGGTGGATATGACATTTATCTCACAGATGTAAAAAGTGAGAAGAAAATCCCTTACATTGTATTTCTATTTTGGGGGAACATACTTTAACTTCTCTTATAGTAGTTTAAAACATTTAAAAAACTTATAAAAGAACCATAACCATATTTATAATATCATATATTATCTTCTTATAATATATTATTACCCGTTTTTTAATAATCTTTCATTATTTTCACTATTTCATGTGTTAATTGCCTAGTTTTTTCAAGTATGTTTTGACTTGTTACTTGTTATTCCTACTAATTAGATCATGATTTCATAATATAAAGAATTTAAAACATTATTTAAATATAATATATATTATTTATTTATTCATTTATAATAATTCATAATATTTTGAGATATGAAATGAAATGCACCATTCACAGAGACGATAGGTCGTACGTATGCATGAATGTTACTTTCATTTATTTTCCATATTTAAAAGAATGAAAAGTAAATGATATATATGTATATTATAATTAAATTATAATATATATTTCATATATGTACCATATGGTTATTAAAATCATCCTTTATACATTCCATGTATAGTGTGAATGAATCACATCGCTTTGAGTAGACGGTAGTCCACACTTCCACAAATAATGGTATCATATTTACACAAAATGGAAAGCATAAAATTATGTGTTATATAAAAATTAAATAATCATAAATACATTATAAATATCATATATATCATATATAAACATATTTACCTTCATAATTCGTACCATGAGAGGTGGTAAAGGAAGAACGAACAATCATCGTTTTGCGAGGTGGTAGTTCTTTGTACACGAATCGGTAAGTTCGTTACCCATTTGATAAAAGTGTGTGTAGGTGTAGATAAAAACTTAACATAACAACATATTAGTATGTAATATATTGGTGTTATTATATAATCATGATATATAAATAATTTAAGGGGTGGAGAGTTAAATGAAACAAAAGATGATTGTTGGATAATGTTACCTCTTATTTGGGTCACTCCTTTTGGTTTAAACAAAATGACTTCATTGATTTAATTTATTCTAAAGGTGAAGAATCTACGATTATTTGAGGGATTTTGGGATATTATTTGGAAGATTTTTTTGAGAAAAAGTTTCTTGATAGGTGTGAGGAAGTGGGAGGGGTGAGTGCCTTTTTATGGAGGAGGAGTGGCATTCTTTTAAATATAAAAAGGTAAATACTATTGAGAGGTTTACATTACATAATGTGCCTAAAATAATGATACAAATTATAGATAAGGTATTATATGGTTGTAATATGTCTATAAAATGGATTTTTGACAAGTTTATAGGTCATTTTGGTCTTTATGTTTAAGGTTTCGTCCCTTGTTAAGCTAATTTTCCTTTTAATCGCTGGAATTAATTTTAATCACTTTCACTAATAGTTTAGGAAAAAAACTAAATTGAAATTATTATAAATTATAAATTATTATTATTAAAAACATTAAATCCATTTTTCCAAATTAAAATCATATAATTGGCAGAAATTAATTTAAATTTAATCCCGCATACGAGACGACAAAGCAGGTTTTTAAAAGTAAAAATGTTCAAAGGTTTGAGATGTTTTTATATCCAATTTCAATGATAAATCGATTAAAATAACATAAATTGTATTAAATTATGTAAAATAAATCTAATTTTACTTTAAAACCAATTGAAAATATAATTTATCCTTATAAATAAATTAGATGAAAAATCAAGTTTGAATTAAAATTCATTATTTTTCATTATTCATCAAAAAATGAAACTTCATAGAAAAATACCAAAAATTCACCCTAATATAATTTCTATATTCCTATTTCAAAAATGAAGTTTATTTTGACATATAAAACATATAAAAGTTTCAAAAATTTTATTTAAAATAGGTTCTCCATTAAAAGGTAATAAAATTTCCTTTATAAAAATATAGGTTTTTTTGTTTAAAATTGAGTTTGTTCTCATATTATTTTTATAAAATCAATTAGATAAATATAAATAATATTTTATTGGATATATAATATATATTATCATAATTTAGTTAATACTATTCATAACCATTAATTTAACTACTAAATTATATCTTATTAAATTAAATAATAATATTTTAATAATATATTGTTGTTTGATAAAACACAGTCTTGCGTGTAATGAAAGATAATGAACAAGGTCATTATTTATTATAAATAAATTTAACATAGTTTTTTTTATATAGAATATATTATAAATAGAAAATATAATATAATGTCTCAGGATATTATATTTCCTTACATGCTTGGTGTTGTGTGTCATACACACTATCAAATACAATGTTCTTATTTTAGAATTTAGGGGTGTTAAATTCTCCCCAAATTAATTAAATTTCATCCTTGAAATTTAAACTCAACCTTGGTAATAAATTTTTTTATATTTTCTATGTCTAAATCCCACATTGTGAGAAGGGTTTGTAAAACATTCTCTAGAAAAGAGAGAATATGAAGTAAAAAGGTCACATGGAATAACATATAAATAGGTCTCTAAGTTAGATAACATTAATATAAAGTGGAGATACATACATGGAGGAAAAGCATTAATATTTATAGTGATAGATTAAGGTCCTAAATAAAAAACAAGTGAATGATAAATGGATAGTTGAGGGCCTCAAATCCATAAATCTGTGATGATTTAAAAGACCATTGTTTCAACAAAAATTAATGAATTAGGACAATTGTTTTTATCATTTTCCTAATGTTGAGTGATTATTTTACTGCCTAGAAATATAAGGAAATTTACTTACTTAATACATTTCAATTTCATATGAACAATTCCATATTTTTGTTGTGCTTTGATCAAATTATAATTCATCCCTTAATTTAATAAATGGATATCCAAAAAATTAACTTTGATGCTTAAAGTACTAAAATTTTCTTTTAATGGATCATAATAACCATAAAAAGTCATTATATTTTTCTCTAACTATTTTCCAAAACCAATATGGTTAATAAATTAATCTCTAAAACTAAAAAGTAACACTATTAGTTCATCATTAATATTTATTCATTAAATTGTTTAACAAAAAACAATGAAATATTAACTAGGAAATCATATAGACCAGTGGTTGGAATTAAACCCTTATCATCATTTGGTTATTGGTTCAAGTCCTGCGACCTTGCCAGACTTGATGGGTTATCACCCAAAATACAAGTTGTCATATTCTAAAACCATATTAATTTAATTTCCAAAATAAATATGATGTAAATCCTTCAAATTTAGTCATTAAATAACCTTTTAACTAAGGTTTTCAATACAACCTCAATACATAAATACTTCATCCATTTATTTCAACATAGGTCTCTCCTTGGTCTAGATATTATCCTTTAGAAGAGGGCATTGAATCAGGTAATTCCCAGGTTCCCCAAATTTAAGGAATTGAACCATAAATGGATCCTTAGGATGAGTTTAATTTCCATCCATAATACTATTCATTTTTCCTTGTAAATTATTTTCTTTATTTCCTTCTTTTCCACACATAAAGAATTTACCTCTTCCACTGTGACACTTTTTTGGGTTCCTCCTTCCACATTCCTTGTATGATGGAAGTCAAGCCTTCTTTTCTCTATGGTCTCCACCACTCAAGCTCTTAGAAACCTCCATCCTTCTCTTCTTTGGTGAGTTCAAGAGTTGGTTATAGTATATGTTGTTAATCATATTTCGAGAAAAATGATTAGTTATAAACAAGATATATTTAACTCCTATCGACACCTCATTTGGTTTCTCTTTATCACCACATTTTCCTTCATGTTCGTTGTTAAATTGACTCCTTCGGGTTCCATCCATTGACTAAAACTAGAAAGTATAGTGTGAGTAACAATAATCATAGAGAGATAAATGTATAATCATTTATAGGATATCTAAATCATGACACCTTATTTTCAATATAAAAAGCCTTAGGTTTAACCTAGAATATTCATTATCATTATCTATTCAAATCCTTTATAATGGTTTGTAAATAAAATGTGAATTATCCTAAGAATATCCCTCAGGAGTGTCAAACCAGGTGCACACCAAGGCTTGTTGTTGTGTACCAAGTTACACCAAGTCATCCCTGATGCACTTTGTCAGATTTATTACACCTAGGTACATACCATAACCACATCCAATTTTAGTATCTAGATAGATATGTATTTCTAGGAAGACCCACATAATCTCTACCTTACCAAAATTCTAGGATGTTCTTCTATAATTATCCTCAAATTCTACCTTAAGGATATGTTCTCTAATCTATCTTTTCCTAAATCTAGTTCCGGAGGTTTATACTAAACTTTATTTGATACAAAATGTAGAGACTCAACCCCAGAAGCCTAGAGCTGGTGTCTATTACCATTACATTGGAATGATTACAAGGAATCAAATCACTAAGGATTGAAGAGTTTAGTAGTCTTGGTAAACTAGATACATACATGAGTCTTTTATTATAAATGAATACATTAATTACTAAGTAATTTTTTTCTTTTGAGGATAACTGAAAAGAAATTCCATGTAATTAATAAACCTATAAGGAAGTTTATAAAAAATATAGAAAGGTAAATAACTAAAAACAAATTTCATTTAAATAAATTGATAAGGAATAATAAATATATAAAGGTAAAAAACTGAGACACATGAAATTTAATCAATAAAATGTGTATGAAATACATACATATATTTTATCATATGAAAATATCATGGATAATAAAAATAATAACAGAAATATCTATGAAGGAAATGCTTAATTATTGGACATCATGTCCAAGGCACATGAAAATCTATACCATAAAGACCTTTCACAATAAGGTTTAAAACTACATGTAGAAACATGATTAATTTTTTCAACTAATTTGACTCATGAGAACCTATCAATGCATTGAGGGTCTATATAAATTCCAATCCCCACCCATCATTTTTAGTCTAAAGCATTCCTCATATCGAATAATCGAAATAATATATATGCCTTATCAAATATCCATATTTAATAAAGAATAAAGATTTATCAATATTTCCCTAGATAATAAAATAACTATAAAAGTAATCACTTTATATTAAAATGGTATACGATTTAGGAAATAGTAAAATCTGTGATAAACGATATGGATAATTAGGGGAAATTCAATGTATAATGATTATAAGAAATTGAATATTTCACGGGGACTAACAAAGGAATCAGGGAAGTGAATATAAATATTATCCTTGGCCAAATCAATCAAAAACCATAAAAAGGAAGGATTATGATGGTATTAATACAACATATCCCAAGTGGAGTAAGAATAATGGGTTGTTTTCATTGGTGAATAGAAATATCGTAAAAAGAGACAAAAATATCCTTTTCATTTTGATTTTTTTGAAAATAATTTTCTATTTAAATCACTTTTGAAAACATTTTATTTAAAAAATTAACCTTCTAAAATTACAAAGGAAGATTCAAATAAATGATGACAGGTAATTTCGTACAAGCCGTACGTGGTAAAAAGAACATTTATTTTATAAAGTAAAAGTTTAATAAAGTGACTTTTTCTAAAAGCAATAAGAATAATCCTTTAAAAAAATTTGTAAAAGAAAAAAGCGTAAACATTTATTTAATAAATAATTTTTTAAAGGGTAAAAAAAGTTTGAATTTTTTTTTAGAAAACATGATTTTAAGAAGAAAATAAGTTCTTCGACTAAATAGAGAAATGAAGTCGAGTTTTATTAAAAACATTTTATAAAAAATTTTGAGTACCAAAGAGTGACAAAATGGTACTATTACTTGGAAAAGGTTATGAAAAACCATATTAGAGGAAAATGAAAGGGTTTATTAAATAATTATCCAATAATTTTCTCTGATGGAAATTTAAGTGTAAAAATACTGAACAAAATGAAATTATGAAGTAAACCATTGGAAAGACCATAAAATTTATGTGAGGGTCAATTAATGAATAAATTATGTGTTTCGAATGTAAATCCACAAAAAATAAGTTTAAATAAAAAATATATAGTAAAAAGTGATTACACACATAATCTTAGAATATTAATGAAAACTAGGAAGTAATATAACCCAAAGAAAATAAATTGGGTTATAGAATTATTTTCCCCTTGATAACGATTAATTCAAATTCCATTAGATAAAATAATTCAAATTAAAAAAAAATATCATGAAAAATTAATTAATCATGATATTACATGTTAAAGTGGTAGTATGTACACCATATATAAGAAATTAGGTTCACAAAAACAAATTATTTCTCAAAGAATGGAGTTTGAGACGAAGTCCCTTACTACTTGGTAACTTTATAATTATAATCCCCATGAAAGAAATAACTTAAAATTAAAATATAAATACCATGAATATAAAATAATTCATGATATAATATATAAAAAGGGGAAGTAGGTACACCACATAGAAGAAGTAGGTGGGGGATGTGACATTTATCTCAGTGATGTAAAAAGTGAGATGAAAATATCTTTCCTTACATTTTATTTTTGGGTGAAAATACTTTAAAATCATGTATAGTGGTTTAAAACAAGTCAAAACTTATAACATAACCATAATAAAATTTATAATATCATATATTATCTTATTATAATATCTTATTACCTGTTTGTTAATGATCTTTTTTTTATTTTCAATATTTCGGGTTTTAATTGCCTAGTTTTTCGAGTATGTTTTGACTTATTACTTGTTGTTCATATTAATTATATAATGATTTAATCATATAAATAATTTAAACCATGATTTAAATATAATATATATTCATTTATAATAATAAATAATATTTTTAGATAGGAAATGAAATGCACCGTTCATAGAGACGGTATGTCGTATGTATGCATAAACTCTACTTTCATTTCTTTTACGTATTTAAAAGAATGAAAATTAAATTATATAAATTCATATTATAATTACATTATCATATCTATTTAATATATTTCACATATTTTTATTAAAACCATCCTTTATACATTCCTTGTATAGCGTGAACAAATCACATCGCTTTGAAGAGGCGGTAGTCCACACTTCGACAAACGATGTGATCATATTTACACAAAATGGAAAGCATAAAGGTATGTGTTATATAAAAATTAAAGAAGCATAAAGAAATTATAAATATCATATATATCATATATAAACAACATTTCCATCATAATACCCTCCATGATCAGTGGTAAAGGAAGAATAAACAATCATCGTTTCGTGAGGCGGTAGTTCGTCGTACACGAATCAGTAACTTCATTACCCATTTGATGGAAGTGTGTGTAGGTGCAGGTATAACCTCAAACATAAAAAAATATCAGTATATTTATTATATATTTTTTATTATATAATAATTATATATAAATAATTTAAGGGGTGGATAAGTAAATGAAACAAAATATGATCGTTGAAGAATGTTACCTCTTATTCGGGTAACACCTTTTGGTTTACAACAAAATACTTCATTAGATTGATATTTTACCAATGTTAGTATTATAGGATTAGGTGAGGGATTTGGGGAGATTATTTTTGAATAGTTTTATTGAGAAAAAGTTTCTTTATAGGTGTGAGGAAGTGGGAGTGGTGAGTGACTTATTTTACTGGAGGAGTGACATTCTTGTAAATATAAAAAGGTAAACACTATTGAGAGGTCTACCTTATGTCATGTGCCTCCAATAATGATAAAAATTATATAAAAGGGAGTATATGGTAGAAATATCACCATAAAATGGATTTTGGACAAGTTTATAGGTCATTTTGGCCTTTAAGTTTAAGGTTTATTCCCATATTAATCTAATTTTCCTCTTAATCGCTATAATTAATTTTAATCACTTTCACCAATATATTTGGTCAAAAACTGAGTTGAACCTATTAGAAATTATAAATTATGATTATTACAAATATTTAATCCATTTTTACAATTTCAAATCACATAAGTGGTATAAATTAATTTAAATTTAATCCCACAGACGGGATGAAAAAGCGTGTTTTTTAAAAGTAAAAATGTTCAAAAGTTTGAGATGTTTTTATTTCAAAATTCAATGAGAGATTGATTTGATTGAAATAAATTGGATTAATTTATGTAAAATTTATCTTATTTAACTTTAATACCAATTTAAAATATAATTTAACATTATAAATAATTTAGACAAAAAAGCAGTTTTGAATTAAAATTCAATATTTTTCACTATTCATCAAAAAATGAATCTTCACAGAAAAATACCAAAAATTCACACTAAACTGATTTTTATGTTTTTATTTAAAAAATTAAGTTAATTTTGAAATATAAAATATATAAAATTTCCAAAATTTTTATTTAAAAAAGGTTCTCCATTAAAAGGTGGTAAAAGTGCCTTTATAAAAATATAGGTTTTTATGCATAAAATTAGATTTGTTATCATATTATGCCAATAAAAATCAATTGGATGAATATAAAAAATATTTTATTGGATATATAATATATATATATATATACTCACATAAGTTTTTTAATGCTATTCATAACTGCTAATTTAATGGCTATGTTATATCTTATTATATTAAATAATAATATTTTAATAATATATTTTTGTTAGGTAAAACTCTGTCTTGTGTGTAATGAAAGCTATCAAATAAGGTCATTATTGTTTTTAAATAAATATAACTTAGTTTTTCATATATATAATATATTGGAAATAGTAAATATATTGTAAAGTCTCAGGATATTATATTCCCTTACACGCTTGGTGTTGTATGTCATACATGTTATCAAATACAATGTTCTTATTTTAGAATTTAGGGGTGTTACATATATGCATATAGATATCTCTATCCAATAAAATGAATTTTTGTTCCAAATTTATAAATGACCATACTCTTTATAAATTTCAATTGGTATGCCAAGTAACTTCGACCTAACTTTTATGTTTGGTATCAGGATGTAACAAGTAATTTATAATGTATTGATTAAATGAATCATCATTACCAATTTATCAAAGTACATGCCTCATAAATAGAAATTGGAATTACAAAATCAAATCACATAAAGTTTTAGTCCATAGAACCAGTGGTTCATGGCTCAAACGTGGAATAATTGGTTAATTAATGTGTCATCATCAATCTATATAAAAAACACCATTGAGATTTATATAGTCACTTTAATTAATCCAATTATTTTATTCCTCCAATAAATGTTAGCACATTTCCACATATAAAAATTAAGCCACTCATAAAAATGACATAAAATATGGGAAATGCACACAGAAAGTAAATATGGCATTGTGAAATGAATGGAAAATAAGTCTTAAAGTGACTATAATGATGCATAAGATTATACCTCATTTCCATACTAGTCTAAGGAAAAAGTAAATCCATATTAATAATGGCAGTAATAATAATAATGTCACAAAACATGTGCATCACCTTGCAGTGAATTCAATACAATTATAATAGACATAAACCCATAATAAAAATAACCCATCCCAGGTAATTTGGGTTTCCCATATATGTGGGTTATTTACTACCAAGAACTGGATCATTACCAAATTACGATATATCTTAGTCTCCTGTCTAATACCCAAATAGAAAGACAAATGGGAAAAGAAAGCTCTGATACCACTTCGTAGTGTATCTCCCTAGAAGCCACATAGTGGTGCCTTGAGACGGTTATCCACACAACTTAAATCACACCTCCCTATGTTCCAGAGGCTTCCAACTATCAATGAGGGCCTAGGGTGTGTTCGTGGGGAGACTATGACCTCACGAGTCAGAGTGTAGAATAACAGTAAATAATAATTGGGAAACAATAGAAGCAGTAATAAACAAGAAATATTGGAATAATAAATAAGTATCCAATAAATAAATAGGTGGAATATGAATCATAAATTGGTACAAAATAATGATATTGATCCTGCTATATAGCTATACAAAAATAAATTACATAAAATAGAGGAGAAATAAGAATATACCAAATTATAAAAAAAATAAAAAAAGGAAAGAATCTATCTTTACTAGCATCAGTAGAATAGGATCAGTACTCTGATCCCATACTTCTTCCTTGTATTGAAAATCAAGAATTATAAGCTGAATGCTTCCCTTTACCTACACCTACAGTCATGAAGTCTGCTTGAGAACCAAGGGAATCCCGAGTAGGGTGTGAGATATACTTAATAGGATACCACCAACAATGTCTAGATCAATTCAGTATGTGCATATAAAATGAGCAGTGTAAAGGTACATAATAAATGAAAGGCAATAAATAAATAAAACATGTCATCTCAGGTTCCTTATGGTTACCTAATTGAAACTACCTACTTTGGCCTAAGATAGATGTCTCTAAACCAGGAGAAACTATAAAAGTATAATGTGGGTGTATAAATGGGTCATCATAAATAAAGCATCAAGATTAGAATGTGCCCAAGCATGTGATTTGGATTGGAAAATGTGTCCTTTAATTTAATAAATTGGAAGTTATATAATCTTATACAGAGCATTTCTAGAATTCAAATATGCAACATCCTGGGCTTGTCCAAGGCGAACCGTGTTAAGGAACCCAAGTACACCGTAATAACCCATCTGAGGTAGTCTATAAATGGAATACCAAGTATCAATCTCGGTATGTAATGAAGAAATAACCATCTAATCCAGTGCTTGGTATCACACATAGGGGATCGAGTATTACTTATGGATTGTTATAACCATCTATCCACTGATCTCATCCATGGTGACTCCCTTAGGGAATTTTTATCACTCATGCAGAGGTAAGTAAAATGCATGATGATCTAGTTCAAGGTATTCCTACTATCTATCCTGGTATATTTATAATTCATAAAAAATTCTAATTATAAAGCATGATGAGCCTATCCAAGGTGTCCTCAAGTTGGGACCCTTGTATCTCCCTCACCATAACATTAAAGGATGGTTTAGCTATTGAGATCTCATACCATTCATGAAGGCATTATAACAATTATACTTTATTCAATTCGGATAATTATTTTAATTTAAGTAAAAAACTATATCCTAAAGCATAAGGGCCTAAAAACCAGGCCGATTATTTCTCATTTCTATTTCATTTATTACAAGGTCAAACACACATCTCTAAAGGTGGATTAATTATTTAAGGAAAAAGGTACATTTATTCCTTTGAGGAAAGGCACACCCATGGGGGTGGCTCACATCAAGGTGATCAACCATAGGTGTTGATTCACAGGTAGCTAGGGTCCCGTTACACATAATAATAACATTTAATTTAATTAATTTTAAAATATGAAGGAATCACTAGAAAGTTTGGCATGTAGAATATGGAACATGGTAAAATAAAACTAAAATTTGAGGGAAAGGAATTATACCACCTATCTTAGGTTCGTAGATGACCACTCATCCATTATTGACCTTTGATTTGAGCTAAAATGGAAGAAAATGGAATAACGGGAAAAACCCTGAAAATAGGATATATGATCTCATACCAAAATAGTAAAAAATATGGCAAGATAAAAGATGGAAGGAAAGAAGAGTATTGAGGATATTACCATTGCAGATCCAATGCACCTGAAGATGAATAAAAAAGATCTTGGATAAAGGAGAAGTGGAAGAACCTAGCTTAGGCGTGGAGGGTGATCTCTTTCATGGCTCCTTCTGGAGAAAATGAGGGCTCTGTAAAAAACAATCCCCTTCCACCGTTTTAAAAAAAATGATCAGGGAATTTACATGGCATGTAAATTTTACACACCTAGTAAATCTTGGGTTTCTTCCTCCTAGAAAAAACCTAGTTCACGATGTGTAGGGCCCATGACAAATCCATTACACATCGTGTATCTAATACACACCATGTATTCTAATTACACACCATGTATTTGTCCTTTAGCCTACCTCTACACCATATGATACCTATTTTTATGAAATGAAACGACCAATCCAGAAGCGTGGTTTCTAGGTAAAATGAAAACCAAAAAGAAAACATACCTCTTTGAAAATTTGGGATGTTATAGGTGAAGTTCTTGGTGATCATCAACACATGTTATGATGGTAGAATCTCATTTCCAACTTCTTGGGATAAAAATTTCCTGATTTGGCGGTTCATAGAATGTTGGGTTTGAGTTATTTTCTATAGTATTGGGAAATTTATATTTTATCCCCATGAATATAGGAATATGAATCATACTATAAAGATTATTATAGTGTTGAAACTCATCAAAACCAATATCTAATGGTGAGGCATGAAAAATTATGAATATCTAATTATATAAAAATAAGAGATTAATTTATAAATTTAGAAACTGTGAGATAAATAAACTATAACTCTTACCCTAGGATCAATAACTAATACATCCTCTTGATAATTTATCTAACAGTTTTACTCCTTTCACTTGCTCATAGATCAAACAAAACTAACCCTATTAAAACTTAACATTGTGACACTAAAATTTCACCCTTCCTTCAAGACAATTTGAGTTTCCACTACATTACATGACTTGGATTTAAAAACGTGTTCAACAAACTCATGATAAGGTTGAAAGAAAATTCATGTTGAATCACTAGATACTATTTCCAAGGAAGTGGTTCCAATTTTATAAAACTCATCCACACACATTTCATGAACAAATCTAACACTGAGCACCAATTCACTCTTGATATAAATATTGAGAGGAACATGTGGTATATAGTTAGATAACTAAGAAACCTTGATAATATTCCAATTTAATTTTAGAAAATTACATTAATATACTCAATTGAAACCAATAATTTTCACTATGAATACGAAACTATGGATAAAAATCTTGGCCAAACATTGATAGATTTTTGTTTACCTTATTACATGAATCAAAATCATTAGAATTTTCTACCATGCTTTATAATCTGAGTTTAAATAAAAGGTAAGGTTAATCCAATTATCTGTCTAAGTTCCATGGAATTATAGGATAGGATTCAAATGAGAAAATAATAGAGTTATCCATGGTATGTGGTGACTTTAATTCAATAGGAGTGGTATAATAATAGGTAAAGTGGAGAGAATTTCTATTATACCTTGAAGGAGTGGCCAAGGAGTGGTTGTATAACCTTTATCTAAGAGAATTAAAAAGTTGAAATGAGCTTTAGAGGCATTTACTTTAAGGATTATTCCAAAACTCAAGGATAACAACCTTAAAGAAGGAAATCTATTACACTATACAAGTAATAAGAGAAAAAATCTATGAGTTCTAGGAAATATTGAATTTATTTTGTGTGAAAAGTCTACACCAATACATATAGGAACACAACTTCTTAGTTTTATTCCACCAAGGATTATTAGAAAGTGATAGAAAACTACTAGATTCATCATTCAGATGAGCACTAATTGAAAAATCACTAGTTGGATATCAAGGTTTTAAAGAGATGATTACATAGAAATCACAATAATTTGGAATAATAGGTATTTCTATAAGAGGATTTCATGAGGTAAAGTTCACTAAATTGCCTTTATTTGAATCAAAATATGAAGATATTACCACTTTAGTAAGGAAAATAGATCTTGAAAAATCCATTAAACAACCAACTTCTATTAAGATATATGATATTTTCTCTTCACCCAATCATTTCATTGATAAATATAGTAAAGCGAAGGATACGTCACATTGTGTTGCTTCCTATAAATAGATTCAATTTCAATAGCCAAAATAAGGATGGGTAGAAAATTACCAAGTCTATTATGGATTTGAAAATCAATAGAAGTAATCCAGAATACCTTATCAACAACAGTTTTATCAACCTCCTTCATTGAAATAGAATTTCAAGTAAGGATACCAATAAAATTATCAACCTCCATAATTTTAATATATGAAACTCATTGATAAAATATCCTCAAACTCTCAACATCAATCTCATTCTCAAACAGACCCAAATATTAAGGAAATAAAAATGAAGTAAATAAATTTAAAAATTAGTTAGGGAGTTTAGTGGAAATGATGACTAAGAACCTTAGAAAACTACTAGCTCAAACAATTTACAATCCAAAAAGTAATGTGATTTTAGAAATAATGATGAGTGTTAATGATATTCATCATAACTCAAAACCTAAATTGGGATAGTCAATGGAAACCAATGAAAAAGATGAATTAATTTCTAAAAAACAAGGGAAGGAAACAAGTACTTAAACTAAGAAAATTTTAAAAGATAAAGAGAACATTTCCTTACCCATTCTATAAAGGATGATTAAATATAAGAAAATATATGAAGAAGTAATCCAAAGAGATAATATAGAAACCTTTAAAAAGGTTTAAATCAATATACCACTTTTTGAAGCCTTGAATTAGATTTCCAAATATTCAATGTTCCTTTATGAACTATTCACTAAGGAGAAATGGCTACAAGGGAATGAGAGGATTAGCTTACAAAGGAACATGTCAGCCTTAATGTCATGAATAATTATATATTTTTTTCTTTATAGATTGGAGAAATTAAGCCAATAAGAGTGGGGGTTTAAATTAAAAACCAAGATACCATATTCCCAGATGGAGTCTTAGAAGATATGATTATATGAGTTCAATACATGATATTCCTAACTAAATTATATATCCTCAACATAGAGTAATAAAGATAACCTGATCAATCACTCATGATCTTAGGTAATATATCTTTTGGAACTTCTTGAACCATCATCAATGCTTATGAAGGAAATATAACTATGAAGTTAGATAAAAACATAGTTTGTTTCAATATTTTTGATTCTATGAAATTTCCTTAAGCATTCACTTTCACACTCACACATTTTGAAGAACCATTTTCCCATGAGGAAGATAATCTATTGAAATAAATTATAAATACGGTTAATAAATTTAGATTTGAAAAAACTATGAGAAATTTCTATGAATAACCTCTTCTCAATACATAATAAATCAAGGATGAGTCACATTCTAATTTATTTGATGGATTTGAGTTCTTATTCTCACTTGATGAAATTGGAAATTTTCCTTCTGTACAAAAACTCAAAAATAACTGAAATAAGTAAACTTGAACTTTTTACATCACTTTTCAACAACTTAAAATGTAATTAAAACCACCTCCACTTGAATTGAATATTTATAATTAATGGGTGATGATAAGTTACTAGTTATAATTTCTAACTTTTCAATTAACTGACAAATTAAAATCATTGATCTTTTAAGGGAAAATATGAAGGCTATAGGATGGAGTCTAGGAGACATACCTGGACTTAGTCGTAGATTTTTTATGCATAGAATATATATCTAATATTACATAAAACCTTTCAAATTACCAAAAATAAAATTAAATCCAACCATGATGGAATATTTTAAAAATTAAATTGAGAAATTGTTATAAGTATACATAATTTACCCTATTTCTGACTCACAGTGGGTAAGTCCCACCTATATTTTTCCAAAAAGGCTAGAATCAAAATTTTTATGAATGAAAAGAATGAACTCATCCATGTTAGAGAAAATTATAGTTGTAGAGTGTGCATTAACTTTATGAAAGTAAACCAAGTTACTAAGAAATACTACATTCCAACACCCTCCATAGAAAATTTGTTATAAAAACTTATAGGAAACACTCATTATTTCTTTATGTATATGTTTTTATGATATTTACAAGTGATCATTACTCTTGATCATAAGAAGAAACTCAATTTAACATACATATATGGAACCTTTACCTACTATAGGATAGAATTAAGACTATGTAATTTACCTGGCACATTTGAAAGATATATGATAATCCCTTTCTCTGAGTTGATAAAATAATGCCTTGAAGTGTTCTTAGATGGATTCATTATTTTTTAGAAATTCATATGACAACCCATATCTTTAATACACCTTAATTAATGTTTTATTAAATAAATATATGATTAATACAGTCCCAAGAGATCATGAGGTCTAGTTTCTTTGGGTAATTAGATACATATCATAATAACTTGAAACATGGGTATAACAAAATTATTTAAAAACTCCAAAACATTCCCTTATATTCCATCAATCTTCTAGTATTTCACGATATAACCTCTGAATATACATAAGAAAGGGGTGAGATTTAAATACTATTAAGTGAATAATCATAGAATAACATGATTAAAGTAATACATTTTAGTCAAGAGGAATATCAAGGTGACATAAAAGGGGTGATAATCATAAACATGAACATTGAATCAAGATATAAGATGCTAACATCAATGCAAGATAAGAGTGTGGAAATAAAATAAAACATAAAATCATAAGCATAATTCAAGTTTAAAAACCAAGAAATCGTAACATAGCATGCTTATGGTAACCTCACATTCACCATGCATGGTATCTTATGTGATAAAAACATCACCTAATGCATTTGAGGGATATATAATTTTGAGCACACCCATCACATTCATATCATGTACATGCATTTGTGTGCCACATACATCCTAAAAAATAAGAATGTATGATTAATGAGTGTAGGTTACATAAATGGGATTATAAAATAAATTAAGTATAGATACATCTAGGTGGATACCCTTGAGTGGAAATGGGGATGGGTATTCACAACGCAGATGTTTGGCATGGGAAAATTGTAGAATAGTTCTGGTAGCATAACATGTGCACATAAAGTTTCATGGAAGGATTAAATGAGATTGAAAGGTGTTCTATCATTACTTAAAAATAAAAAGGATAGTAAAGATATGATTAAAAAAACATTCCAACATGAACAATTGGGAATCAAATGGTATAATACAAAAAAAGTGATTCAATAAAGAGGAGAGAACCCCCTCACCTTGAGAGGGTGCTTCTAAAATCTTTTGAGGTGCTTATTAATGGATTATGAAAAAATTGGTAGGGATTTAAAGAGGGATATAGAGATTAAATTATTTCTCAATGGGTTTTTAGTGAATAGTAGTGGGAGGTTGGGTGGGTATTTATAGAAAAAGAGGGGAGGATCCTTTATTAATTTCTAAACTTAGGTTTTAGACTCTATATGATAAAATAATAAAAAACACAAACCTTAACATGGTTTTTTTCCATGTTATAACAAATATGAGTGTTTTTAAATATTTTATAAGTTAAATAACCAAAAATATTAAAATAATACCATTGGTTATGTGTAAGTGAGTCATGTTCATAAAGAATTGATTTTAAAATCTTAAAATATAATGTAAGTTTTGGAGGATTCATTAATAGTTTATAAAATTAATAAAACAACTTAAAAAACAAATTATTCTAAAGGGGAAATATATATTTTGTTACATATTCTTTTTATATAATTTATTTCATCACTTTTGGTCCATTATAATTTCATAATACAAACCATATATTTATACCGTATTTAATTTTTACCAAAAAAATTGTTTCTTTTAGAAAATTATGAAAAAATTACCATTAGATAATTTTGATGTTATAATTTAAAAAATAATAATAATTTTATAAAAATAATAATTATTTTATAAAAATAATTCATAAATATGACAATTTACACTTTAAAATAAAAATCCTTATTTACTAGAAAATACCCTTTTTGCGATAATACTAATTTTCTAACCCTTATAAAGATTAAATTGGACTTAATTAAATTTTATTATCATTTGTATATAAATAAAAATTATATAACATTGAAAATAATATTTATCTTAAAATTATTGAATTTATTAAAAAGAGTGTTAAAACTATATATTTTCCCAAAATACAATTTTGGTTACTTCATATCAAAATCTAATTTTCATCAACTCATATATAATTGTATATATAAAGTAATAATGAAAAGTGATAAACATAATAATTATTTTATTAAAAATAAATAATATAAACTCATATCACTAGGGTCTAGATACAAAACCACTTCTTACACCAGCATAAATCCCAATGGTAAGGTGTGAAATGGTGGCAGTTTCTTGGGGTGGTTCATCAAACATAGTTTGGGCCATGATATTGATAATCTTGAACTTATCCTATAAATGGTTCCATCTCTATTTTAATTGTTGGATTCTATCTTGGTATTTTTTAAGGGAAAATCCCAGGGACACTACCCCCTCACAAACTCTAAAAAATGGGCTTTATACAGTATGATCTTATTGGTTGTGGCCATCACTTCTTCCATATGTGTCAATTAGAATTTATTATAAACCTTAATATATACTAATATTAATGGTCACTATACAAAGGCTATATTATAAATGGTTAAGTTGGGTAAAGTTATTTTAAATCTAACATACTATATTTTATAATGATCCAAAATAACCAAAGTAGTTAATGTGTTTCCTCTAACTAAAAGTAATTTATTCATTCAAAAAGGGAAATGAATTTATAAAGTTGGGGTTATTACATTCTACCCCCTTAAAAATTTATCCATAAAAATTTCATTTCATGCACTAAAATAGATGAGGGTACTTCGGTTTTATTTCCACTTATGGTTCCCATGTTGCTTCCTTGAACTTGTGGTTCTACCAAAACACTTTGACCAAGTGAGTTGTAGTGTTTCATATAACTTTGTCTCTATGATATAAGATCTTCACCAAATGATCATCATATAAAATATCATTCTTAAAGTGTACCACTTATGTATTCTGTACATGTGAGGTTTCTAGTATGTACTTCCTCTAGAGGGATACATGGAACACATCATATACTTGGGATAAGTTATGAACAATTCTAGTTGATAGGCCACAACTCTGATACAATCAAGGATCTCAATAGGTTTGATATACCTTGGAATAATATTTTTATTCTTCCAAAACCTCATGAATTTATTCCATGGTGATATATGAAGGAACACCTTATATCTGACCTCAAACTCCAGGCCTCATTGATGATTGTCTGCAGAGACATTATATCAAATTTTTATGGATTTTAAATGAATTTGAATGGTTTGAACCTTCTATGTAATATACAAGATAAAATTAGTATCCATAATCTTCCACTCTCTAACTTTATCCCAATATGTTGGATTCTGAAACTTATTCCCATATAGATCTTTATAAGGTTCCATTTGAATGCTAGAATGGAAATTGTTGTTATATGAGAACTCCACTAGGTGAAGGCGATGATCCCAAAATCCTTGGAAATCTATTGAACATGATCTCATCATATACTATAGAGTTTTAATGGTCATTTCATAATGTCCATCCATCTAAGTGTGATAAGAAGTTCTAAATTTTAGCTATGTATCCAATACTCATGGAAGGATTCTACAGAACCTTGGGGTAAACCATATATTTTGATCAGATATAATGGAGAGTGGTACTCCATGCAATATTATCACTTCCCTTTAATATATCTTAGGAAAATTTTCAAGATAGAAGTATTCCTTGACAAAAATTAAATTCACTAAATTTTTATGGCAATCAACTACCACCCAGATGACATTATTTCCATTAGATATCCTAGTGATTCCTACAATGAAATCCATGGTTATATTTTCTCATATCCATACTAAAATGGTAAATGGTTTCATCATACTCTCAGACATATGTCATTTAGCTTTGAATTTCTGGCATACCAAGCATCGAGATACAAATTCAAAGTCTCCCTCTTTATGTTATCCCACTAGGATTTTTTCTTTATATCTTTATACATCTTAGAGATTCCTGGATGAATATAGAAGGATGAGCTATGCATATTATCCAAAATTTCCCTCTTCATTTATAGTTTTGATGGGACACATATCCAGGTTCCAAAATTTACAAATCCCTCTTTAGAAAATTTAAACTCTGGAATATTCAATACCTTTCTATGTAGCTCCTCCTCATATTTTTGAGCCTCCTTTATCCTCTTAATAATGGATGGCTGAATTTTTATTTTATAAATGTAGGATTAAAATACTTTTATTATTACAATGTATATCCTTTAGATTTTCAAGAATATTGGATCCCTTTTAGTTCTCATTATAGATAGGGTTTCAGGATCCTTTATAATCAGAGCATCGTACACTTTTTTCACCTTCCCGAGATGGTAATAGATCAAACAATCATAATACATGATCAGATATAACCACATTTTTTGGTTCATATTGGAATTATTTTGTGTTAATATATATACTTGAGCCTTTTATGATCCATGTATATGTCACACTTCTCTTCATAGAGATAATGACACCAAACATTTAATGAAAATATCATTATATCTAGTTCTAGATAATGAATTGGATAATTCTTCTCATGGATCATTAATTTTAAAGAGTTATATGCTATGAATTTTTCATCTTGATGAGTACACAACCCAATCCCCTTTTGGATTCATCACTATAGATATGAAATCCTTTCTAACTTGTGAGTAATGTGATTAAAGATATATTGATCATCCTATTAACTATTTAGAGCTATCCTCACATTTCTCAATATATAAAAAATTCACCCCCTTTAGATTTATCTTAGTTAATGGGATTGAAAATCATGAAAAGTTTCTCACAAATTAATGATAATACCCATATAATCCAAGGAAACTATAGATTTATATCACAAATGTTGGTTTGGGACATCCTTTAATTGCATCTATTTTTGAAGGTTCCATTGATATATTTTTTTAGTGATAAAATTCCCCATTAATGTTACTTAATCCACCCATAACTTTCATTTACTATACTTAGCATATAAATTTTCCTTTTTTAAGGTCTTCAATACAACATTTAAATGCTGCTCATTTTTATCCTTTCTTTTGGAGTAGATAATAATATCATCTATAAATACTAATTTTTTTAAGGTAGTCCCTAAATAATCTATTCATTATGACCATGAAGATAGGTAGATCATTAATAAATATACATGGCACAACTAAAAACTCATAATTCTTGTACCTTATACAAAAATTAGTCTTGGGGATATCCACATTCTTCACCTTTACTTGATAATATCTCGACTGAATATCCACCTTAGAGAATTACTAGTCTTCTTTTAGATGATCGAATAAGTCATCAATATATGGTAGAGGATACTTGTTCTTTATCATGATATTATTTAGTTCATGATAATCAATGTAAAAGCACATTATCCCATCCTTCTTATTGACTAAAAGGATTAGTGCTACCCATGGTGAATCACTTGGGTGTATAAACCGTTTATCCAAATTCTCTTATAGTTACTTCTTCATCTCCTCAAGTTCATCAATGGCCATTCTATATGGAGTATTGGATATTGGAAAATTTCTAAGTATAATATCAATTGATAAATCAACCTAAAATCTTGGAATAAGTCTATAAAATTCTTCAGGAAACACATCAACATATTCTCTTACAGTAGGCATGTCATCAAGGATGATATTTTCCTTAGTATCAATAATTTGAGCTAGATAAAATTGATCATAAGAAAATAATATCCATTATTGAGATGATTATTCAAAAGGAGATCCATCATCCTCCTTTCACTTATATAGAATCATAGGGAGATTCATGATATGAAGGGTGATTTACTTCTCTCGACAATTTAAATTGGATCTATATAAGGAAATCCAATCCATACCAATAATTGTATTTAATTCCACTAATAGAAGTATCAAAAGGTTCATTGGGAATTTCAACCTAAAAATATAGACAAGGGAGGAGTTATATACTTGGGATGTAATAATTTCCCAATTTTCGGTTTTCACCGATAGCCCCACTTCCATATTTTGACGTGGTGTTTGAATAGTTCTGTCAAACTTTCATGATATGAAAGAACGTGTATAACTATAATAAAAGAGTATGTTTTCTATTATTGAATGAATAACTATAATACCTATTAACACACCATCTTTGGGATACATCTTAGAAATTTTGATATAAAAAGATCACCCTTACTCTCTTGGCCTTGGAAGTTGTTGTCATTGGTTATCATCAATAGCCCTTAGTTTAGTTCAATGATTAATATATTTTACTTATTAGTCACAGTTGAAACATTAGACAAAGTATAAGGGTTTATTAGAGGATTCATTTCATCCATAACATTGTTGGGTTTCTCTTGTCAACATTAACTAGATAAGGTTCCCTTCCTTCCCACACATAATGAATTTCCTTGTCCCCTTTGGAAATTTTTTGGGATACTTTTTCTTTCACTTTTTATAAGTGGGATTTTGGAATTTTTTTTGCACCATGAGATTTTTCCATAACTCCATAATAATTAAAATCCATTCTCTATTTCCTATCGCTAGACCCATGAGACCCTTAAGATTCACTGATCTCAATTTCTACTTTGAGGAAAGATCAGACAATTTCCTCATTGTTATCAAAGTCTCAAATTTCCGAATATTTTCATAGACTCATATTTATCACATCAAAAAAGTGGTAAAATTTAATTTTAGGGTAAAAAAAGAGATAGATGAATATCATGAAAATATTGTGATGTTTTCCTCATACACCATGATCTATTCATTATCATTTTTATTAAGGAAAAATAAATCCATCTCTATTTTAATTTGTAGAGTATGAGAAAAATATTTATCTAAAAGCATTCCCCAGAATTCTATCCACTCCATCACTTTGATCTCCTCCCCATATTTGTATTTTTGATCAACTTCCACCATTTATCAGCTTCTCCCTCTATATGATAAATAGAAAACATGAACTTCTCTTACTTAGATCATTTAATTATAGAGAAGAACTTTTAAATTGAGTTGATCCATTGTTCTATGATTAAGGGATCAGAAGATCCACTGAAATATGTATTCCTTTGTTACATAAATGTATCCATTGAAACTTTATCATTCTTAGGGAGGATGTGGTTTTCCCCCTTGGTTCAAGTTATTATTAAAAACATGAGGTAAATGATTAATTATTTTCATGATGTTCTATAATCTGGCTCCCATCTAGTTGAGAATCTCATTTGGACAATCATTACATTTCCTATAAAATTGGTTATTAGCTTGGTTCCTCGTATTTCTAGCCATTGACTAAAATAAAGGGAAAATTAGGGATGATAATTTTTAAAATATTAATCATATAAAAGTTAAATTATGAACATTGAAGAGATAACTCATAAATAACATAAATTCCTTAACCTATAAAATTCTAGGTTTCAATGTAATTTATCTATAGTCTATTTCCAAACATAAAATTTTATGGGATTTTTTTCCCTTCATTATGGTTCATAAGGATCTTGTGAATTTACAAAATAATATCCACTGAGAGTTTCAAACAAGGTGTGCATCAAGGCCTCTTTTTATACACTAGGTGATGATCAAGTTAATTCCCAATGCACCATTTTTTGGGGTTATTACCCCTAGATACAATTGTACCAGAGTCACATCCACCTGTAGTATCCAAAAATGGATTTTATTGCTTATAAATAACTTACTCAATACTTTAACATAATTTAGAGATGTTTTACTATGTATAGACTTATCCTTAAGGATTTTACTAAGGTTTTCTAATCCTAATCCCCAAAAATAATTAGACCTTTCTCTAATACTAACAATGACAACCCATATCTTTAATAAACCTTAATTCACAATTCATTACATAAATATACACTTAATACAATCCCAAGATATCATGAGGACTAATGTCTTTGGGTAATTAGAGCATATCATAATAAATTGAAACATGGGTGCAAAAACATTATTTAAAAAATCAAAAACTTTCCCTTATATTCCATCGCTATTTTGATACTACATGGGATAACTTGGGGACATACATGAGAAAGGGGTGAACTATAAATCCCAATAAGGGAATAATGAAATAATAACATGATGAATGAAATACATGTTAGTCAAGAGGCATATCAAGATGACATTGTTCCTTCTGAAAATGAGGATGACCTTGTTTGTTTTAAGGTTCAAACTTTCCAATCAGTTTCAAATGGGTTTATTCGTAGAACCAAAAACATCCAATGATTCTATATCCATTTGGACCTACTTTCCAAAGGTAGGTGCCCATTAGTTGTGGACTGATGAGACTTAATAATTTTCATTAGTCGAGAGGATGGGAGTTCAGACTCATCACACCTTTTTGGGGAGAATTATTGTTTACCCTGGGACTCTCTTATAGATTTAAGTTATGTTCATGAATCCTTATTAATTTACCAAGCATGAAAATGAGTTTTTCCTTTAGATCTTTCAATAAATTATTGATATGTAGGGAATTTAGATAGTCTTTTATATGTATTTGAGGTTCTTCATCAATAGAGAATCATCCATATGAATTAGAGATTCTTATTCAATGGTATCATTCCATACATTATATAGAAATATATTGGTCATTATGATGACCATACTGGTTTTAAAGTCACTCAGTGGGGCACTTGAAGTTTATTGTCATTCATAAAGATAGGATTATTTCAGAGTTGGGATCATACCCGCAGATGGGCTACCTACGTATCCTTATTAGAAAATGAATCAGAACCCACATAGTTCGAGTGGAGAAGTATGAGGTTTATGCATGATTAATGGCCCAAAGAGAGATGTCATAATTACTTTTACACTCTAAGATCACATGAGTCATGCTCGGTGTGAGAAACAAGAGGTATTAGTAAAACCTGACGATTATGCCATGAAAGATGCAGTCATAAGAAATGATGTAGGGCTTAAGTATGTACGACTACCCAAGTAAATGAAGATAAAGAATTTTAGGAAAGAAGCCAAAGAGAAGGGTCCATAAAGGTATTTTTACATTATGGAGATTTGGGATTTTAACCCAGGACTTACTCCTGAAAAGGAAGCCCAAATTAAGGACTTATGATTGGGTTTTATTCCTGAGAAGGAAGCCCAAATCAAAAGAAAAGAAGAACGGGGCTTACTCCTGAGGAGGATGCCTGAATTAAGGGAAATTATGATTGGTACTTACTCCTGAGAAGGAGGCCCAATGAATTCCTCTCAGATAAGTAAGCCAATGAAGGAACCATGCCATAAATGTCTTTGATGATGGTTTTAATGGCTATCTTTGAAGAGGAGAGGTGGATTTGAGGAAAGGGGTGACTAGGAAGGAGGCGCACAAGTATTGTTCTGGCACACAAGTCCTAGTCACGCAAGTATACTTGCATGACATGAGTCACCTTGGGCGAAGAAGAATCCATAAGGTAATACTTGGGAGACTTTGAACTCAAGCCCTTAGTATCATCCCTAGAGGCTTACAGAAGGGTGGCACGCAAGTTCCCTTGAGAGGGAAAGGCGGCGTGCAAGTGTATTCACTTCCCTTAAGGGCTGGACACTTAAGCACGCAAGTATTGACGAGTTCTAATACTTAGGACTTATTCTTCCTCTTTAGAGCTTCCATTCTAGGTAAAGAATTACCTTATAAGTGTTCGGAAGACGTCAGACAAAGAATTGGGTGACCAGAGCTTGAATCTAAGTTTTGGAAAATTTGTCCCTGAAATGGGGGGCCCATAGGGGCTATTTATAGGCCACTGGGAACCTTGGACGACAAAAGGAATAGGGCATGCAAGTGACTTGCATGACCCATATGTGGCACACAAGTGACTTGCACGACTTCTTCTTAAAGGGTTCCTTGTTCATGCCTTTGTCAATTTTTGATGTTCTTCAAAGGATGACTCTTCTTGTGCTTAAGGTATTCCCCTATTCCATTCGTATAGACATTGTGACAGAAAGGAGCATCAACAAAAAGTCCCCCTCAGAGTTGGATCAGAAAATGGAAAGAGAATTTGAGTCTGAGGAAAACGAGAAACAAGGATTCGGAGGCGCACAGGTGGTAGGCGCGCAGGTTCTGGCACACAGGTTCCGGAACGTAGGGTTGTGAGATCGCCTATATATATGGGTGTCACTTCGTGCAAACCATATTGCCTTCTGAGGATGAACTTGTTTGTTTTAAGGTTCAAACATTCCAATCGGTTTCTAACGGGTTTATTCATAGAATCAGAAACATCCAATGATTCTATATCCATTTGGACCTACTTTCCAAAGGTAGGTTCCCATTAGTTGTGGACTGATGAGACTTAAGAATTTGCATTGTTCGAGAGGATGGGAGTTCAGACTCATCACACCTTTTTGGGGGGAATTGTTGCTTACTCCAGGACTCTCTTATAGATTTAAGTTATGTTCATGAATCCTTATTAATTTACCAAGCATGAAAATGAGTTTTTACTTTAGATCTTGCAATCAATGATTGATATGTAGGGAATTTAGAGAGTCTTTTATATGTATTTTATGTTCTTCATCAATAGAGAATCATCCATATGAATTATAGATTCTTAGCCAATGGTATCCTTCCATACATTATATAGAAATCTCTTGGTCATTATGATGAACATACAGGTTTTAAAGCGACTCAGTGGGGCACTTGAAGTTTATTTTCATTCAAAAATATAGGATTATTTCAGAGTTGGGATCATACCCGCAGATGGGCTACCTACGTATCCTTGTTAGAAAAGGAATGAGAACCCACGTAGTTTGAGTGGATAAGTATGAGGTTTATTCATGATTAATGGCCCAAAAAGAGATGTCATAATTAATTTTACACTCTAAGCTCACATGAGTCATGCTCAGTGTGAGAAACAAGAGGTATCAGTAAAACCTGATGATTGTGCAACGAAAGATGTAGTCATAAGAAATGATGTGGGGATTATGTATGTTCAACTACCCAAGTAAATGAAGATAAATACTTTTAATAAAGAAGCCAAAGATCAGGGTCCATAAAGGTATTTGTACTTTATGGAGATTTGGGATTTTAACCTGGGACTTACTCCTGAAAAGGAATCCCAAATTAAGAAGGACTTATGATTGGGTTATATTTCTAAGAAGGAAGCCCAAATCAAAAGAAAATAAGAATGGGGCTTACTCCTGAGGAGGATGCCTTAATTAAGGGAAATTATGGTTGGGACGTACTCTTGAGAAGGAGGCCTAATGAATTACTCTCAGATAAGGAAGACAATGAGGGAAACATGCCATAAATGGATTTGAAGAGGGTTTTGAAGGCTATCTTTGAAGAAGAGAGGTGGATTTGAGGAAAGGAGGTGACTAGGAAGGAGGCGTGCAAGTATTGTTCTAGCGCGCAAGTCCTAGTCGCGCAAGTATACTTGCACGACATGAGTCACCTTGGGTGATAAAGAATCCATAAGGTAATACTTGGGAGACTTTTTACTCAAGCTCTTAGTATCATCCCTAGAGGCTTCTAGAATGGTGGCGCGCAAGTTCCCTTGAGAGGGAAAGGCGGCGCGCAAGTGTCTTCACTTCCATTAAGGGCTGGACACTTAGGCACGAAAGTATTGATGAGTTCTAATACTTAGGCCTTATTCTTCCTCTTTAGAGCTTCCATTCTAGGTAAAGAATTACCTTAGAAGTGTTTAGAAGATGTTAGAAAAAGAGTTGGACGACCAGAGCTTGAATATGAGTTTTGGAAAATTCATCCCTGAAATGGGGGGCCCACAGGGGCTATTTATAGGCCACTGGGCACCTTGGGCGACAAAAGGAATAGGGCGCGCAAGTGACTTGCGTGACCCATATGTGGAATGTAAGTGACTTGCGTGACCAGAAGGAAACTTGCACGACCTCTTCTTAAAGGGTTCCTTGTTCATGCCTTTGTCAATTTTTGATGTTCTTCAAAGGATGACTCTTCTTGTGCTTAAGGTATTCCCCTTTTCCATTCGTTTAGACTCTGTGAGGGAAAAGAGAATAAAAAAAAGTCCCCCCTTAGAGTTGGATCCAAGGAAGGAAAGAGGATTTGACTCTAAGGAAAACGTGAAACAAGGGTTCAGCGGCACACAGGTGGTAGGCGCGCAGGTTCTGGCGTGCAGGTTCCGGCGCGCAGGGTTGCGGGATCGCCTATATATATGGGTGTCACTTCGCACAAACCATCCCGCCTTCTGAGTTTTTGAGCTCTTTTCGCACAAGTGTCTGCATCTCTGTGGTCGCTCGCTTTTTTCCTGTGTCGTACTTCTCCAGTAAGATTTTGACTTGCGTGAAAGTACTTACGCAACCACACTTGCATGAACACACTTGCGCACCTTAATGCCTTAGCCATTTTTTTGTTTTCTTCACAAGTATTTCATAAAGAAATATACTTATTTAAAAGTTAACTGTTAGATCTTTGTGCAGATTCAATGGCTCCCAAAAGAATTGGATCGGCTGATGAGTTGGCTAACAAGATAATTGATGATATGATGAACATCATTGGCCATGAATATTATGATATCTGCGATAGTACTCTCCCAGATTTGGCCAGGCACTTGAAGAAATATCACGTCAATTTCCCAAAGAGTAATTACTTGCCTTTATATGGCCATGGTCATCTACAAGGAGTCAACGTTCTAGATGCAAAGAACTATATTCCTCATTCTTGGTTTCAGACTTACAACAATTTTTCTTTAGAAAATTTCTTAGTTGGAGGATCATTTGTTAATGCTGGAACAGTGGAGAAGGCATACATAATGCATCATAGCCCATGTACTCCAGATCTGAAACCTCACAAGCTTGAGCTGTAGCTGCATTACTATCCCTACATTTTCCGAAATTCTCAAATGGATCAATCCAAGGGATAGAAAAAGAGTTGGGATTTTAGTCCCGGAGGAGGTGTGAAGCCGACTTGGATGTGGGAATATTGGGTGCGATTAACCTATGTAGAGTTTTTCAAGGATCTAAAAGGAGCTGCAATATATGAAGTTGTCTGGGCTGGACAAACATATGTCTACAGGAATGATAATTTTGTACTGGAGCTAATCAACCGCTGGAGCCCAGAAACCAATTATTTCCATCTGACTCATAGAGAAGTAGGCATCAGTTTGTGGGATGTCTACAAGATCTCAGGGGCTCCAATTTTGGGCGATATGTATGATGAATTCATTCCCACCAAGGTGACCTGGAATGATTCGGAGAAGACTTTGGATTTGGATCGAGAGTTATTGAAAATTTTCCACAAGATCAAGAATTCAAAGTCTACCAAAACTCATTATAGAAACGATATTCATTCAGAGGAATGGATGGATATGTTTCTTATCAAGAAGAAGGAGAAGGGGCCCACCCGTACTCGTCCTACCAGCTGCCCCAGAATAGAGAAGAGGGGTGCTCTTGGAACATTCTGGCCAACTCTGGAAGTGGGAGAGTTTTAAAATTGGTGGTATGAAGTGGACCAAACAATCCTAGAGAAGACCCGTCTGGTGGGTTTTTTAGCTTTGTGGCTCGTTTTTATCTTCTGCCAGTTAGGGATTCGAAGGGAGGCATTAGGCCAGGGACCTTCGTTGTTGCAGCCAAGCTGGATGAGAGGAAAATGTTTGGGTTGGCCACCCCGATTTTGGCGAAGATTCACATGAGCTTACTCCATGTCTATATGGGTAAGTCTCCTTTGATAATAGTGGGACCATTCCAAGTTTTGTGGGGATGGATCTCCACTCACTTTAGGACTTATTCTATACAGAGTGGAGTACAGGTTCTTAGAAGTTATTTTAGGCCATCAGTGCAGGCCTTTTCTGGAATTTCTCTATTGTCCCTCAATCCTTATGATCTGAATGTGAGGTTGAGCATGTTCAAGGAATTTCATTTCTTTCCTTATGGAAACCCGCCAACCGGGTGGTTTGTTGATGATGGAACAGATATTCTGGAGTTGAGGCCGTATATGATAGCTTGCAGAGATAGTGTATTGGCCACCAGAATTGACAGAGAGATTATATGCGAGGCCTATGCTCCATATAGATTTTCATGCCAATTCAAGTGTTTGCAGCAGATTGTTGTATCCCCTCCTGTGCATGTCAGGTTAGAGCAACATCTAATGGTTTCTAGACAACTATGGTTGCTGACAACTATGGAGAAGATAGGGGCAATGTTTGATCTACCAGTTGTTGGAGCGGTGAGTCAATTGACTACATGGTATGCCGAGAACTGGGTAGCATCATACCCTAAAGGGGTACTGAATCATCCAATTCCTTGGGTGGGGACAAAAAAGAGAACTGTCAGGAAAGAAACCCTTCTTCTAAAAGGTGAATCTTCCTCACCCAGAGCTGATTCACCGGGTTCCTCATCCGGGGCTGATTCACCGGATTCCCAGTATGGGGATGATGAGGCACGACATGCTTCAAAGCGGCCTCGTGACAGATATAATTCTCCTTCCAGAGTCAAGAGACCTACTCCATCGACTCCTGGTGAGTTATATCATTGAGGTAATTTAGTCGTCATTATTTTATAGAGCCACAAGTTTCATTTTCTTATCCTTTATCTGTGATTGCAGGAGCTGGGAAGAAGTTGAAGTCCCAGATTGTAGGACCCTCCTCACGACCTTCTAGTGCAAATGCTGAATATTTATGACCAGAGGCTGTCCAGACATGGTGGAGTCTATATTGTGATGCTGAAACCTCCTGGATAGACTTATGCTAAGGGATACATATCCTTGGAGTGGGGAATCTATAGGCTTCTATTGGTATCTGCTTCGAGGATAACCCCGGTGAAGTGTAGGCTTACATCAGAGAGCTGGAAATGCTCATATATTCCACTAATTATTCCATTCCTATTACCAAGCGGGTGAAGGAAATGATGAATCATGGAACCACTGATGGTATTGGTTATTCAGTAGATGATGAGTGGCACGATTACGTGGCTTCTGAAGATGTAAGTTTCTTTCCTTATTTTCTTTGCAAATTGATTTTAGTCAAAGATTTATTACTCAAGGAAATTACTTTCTTCATCCTTCAGCTTGTTAATAAAGGAACTACTGAGGTTCCTTCACCACAGTACAACCCTGGTAGCACCGCTCTTGGAGCTGCTGAATCTCCTCGTGAGCCAAGCGAGGCATCTTCAGGCCAGCAAGCCATGGACGAGGAGTTAGAAAGGGCTTTTCACTCTCCAATACCTATATTTGGAGGTGAAAATGTCAACACACCCAAAAAGTCAAAGAAGCAAAGGTATCGAAGGAAGAATTCCACAGATAAACGCATCATCAGTAGTGGTAAGTCCTTCGGATAGTCATGAATCCTAACTCATGAAAATATTGATCATATTTCTTAGGATTGCAGGAGATTCCTCAGTTTCTCCTCTAAGGGAGAGGACTGGCCCTCCTTTGAGGATGACAGAGGGTGTTGGTGAATAGTCGTAAATTAATGCTGACCTGGCTGCTCCTGAAGAAACAGTGAGATAAGAAGAGCTAGCATCTGTTCCCAGTACTGCTCTTGTTGCTACTGCAAGGGGAGAAGAGCCTGCTTCTGGTAAATTAACAATATTTCATAGAATATTGAATGAAAACATCAACTGACTTCCATTATGTGATGATTTAGGTTCAACACCTGCACCAGAACATTTGGAGACCACTACAACTAACTCCATAATTTTCTCTAAGGAAGTTGTTCAGGATTTGAGGTCGTAGGAGGAGGGTCGCCAAGAAGACACATCAAATGCTCCCACTGGTGAGACTAACTAGGAATATGATATATCGCTGGATGAAATGATGAAACTTGGCGCGTCTTTTGAAGAAATTTTAGATCATGTTAAATTACCATGTAATTTAGAATATTTTGGATGTGAGTGTTATCCTTCATTCTGTTAAAAAATTCTTATTACATCTCTGACCATGATTGGTTGAAATGTACAGTTCTGTCTGAGCAAGCTGCTGATCTATCGATGCCTGAAGGGGGTAGAGACAACCCTATCATTGCAGAGATGCTAGCTCAAGTGGAGCTTAACCTGGCCAAGCTTCCTAAAATCCATCCTGAAAATCCTGTTGAATCTAGGAAAGATGGGGAGGAGCCTTCTCATGTTGCTGATCTACCATTAGGTAAAAGATGATAATATTTGTGGCTGTACTTAAATTGTAAAACAACTAAAAAACTTTTTTTATCCTTTGGAACTAACCAAAGCTTTCAATTGACTATGCAAGGCTGTCAATTTCAGTGGCTAAATCCGGAGGTGAAGCCTCAGCCTCCACCCCAATGGGAGTAGAAAGTGAAGTACCAAGGGGCAGGGGGAAGGAGCAGAACATGTCACTTATTTAAGTGCATTAATCCCGGACTATATTCCCCCCAGTGATAGTGATGTTGAGTCAGATCCAGAGGTGTAGAAGGCACTCCAATTCTCACTTCGCAAGGCATGGCAGAATATATGGAAGATCATATCTGAAGTTCCTCTTGAAGAGCTATCTTTGAAGATCCCGCGACTATCATCCTTGTTCGTCATGTTAGGACTTGGTGGTTTTGGATATCAAGAGATCCATGCTGTGGTGAAATAAGTCATCTTAATGAGGGATTAGGAGCAAAATCACCATCAAGATCTGACCAGAGCGAGGTTGTTGACCAATATTGGAGAATTCGAGGTTGCGGTGTCCCGAGCTGAGGCTGATCATGCTGCAAATTTGAAGGATCTAAAGCATAAGATCAAGAAGAAAGTTGTCCAGCAGATGCACCTTCAGTAATAGTTATATGTTGTTACTAGGGAACTTGACCAGCTTAACAATTCACTGGAAAGAGTCCAAACTAATGGTATGAAAGCCATTGAAGATGCCAAGAAATCACTCCATCAAGCTAAAAAGAGTGAAGCTGGATGAGTGAATGAACTTGAAGTGGATGCTGATGAAGCTCGGGATTCCATAAATCAAATGAAGAGTTATGTTGAAAGCCTCTTATAATTCTTGAAAAAAGAAGATACTCCAATCTGTGGATGTTCTTCTAATATTGTGCATCAATGAAAAAGACATTTCATCTTCAATAATTTGTACCTGTATTCTATTTCTAATTACTTATATTATTACTATATATATATATATATATATTTTACCTAAGTCAATGGGCTTTAGTAAGCATAGTTTGATTTTTGATAGGATTATACAAACAACCCTTCAAACTTTCCATCTTTTGTTGCTCAATATTGCCTAAATCATACAATATGTACGTTTAGTGAGTCGGGACTCGACTTTTGTTAAGAAATCCTTTTACAAGTTCCCAATTTAATGAGTACCCTATCTTTGTTGGAAGTTTAAAGTCATGCATGTCAGACATAAAAAGGCTAATGTTTAAGGTCGAATAGCTTTGACCAAATGGATTAAAATTGACTCAATTCCTTGATAATCTGTTTGAAAACATATTAACACATTCAAGTATGGGGGAAAACATGTAAACTAAGACTTAAGAAATTTTGAATCTGAGGGATGATATGAAAAAAAAGGGCTAAAAGGTATTAGAGGAAGTATTTCCTAAGAGTGAAGTTACCACTATTTGACAAACCCATTAGGTGGTTGAAGTATACAGGCCACTTAAGGGCATTGGCTGCATAGTCAAATAATAGCATCCTTTGGCTAACAGGTCCATTATGTAGACTACTTATTCAAGGACACCTAGTGGCACGTGCTACATAGTCAGAAAAAATAACTCTCAGAAATTTTACTTTTCTATTGCTAAAAGCGAGTGGAATTTTATGGAGATTCAAATTTTCCAAAGCATAGAGTCTGTTGTATAGAGATAGGTACTTGGATATAGAGAGGATATTACCAATCAAGATTGTCAAAGAATTGGATGAATGTCACTCCTGTGAAGGTATAAACCAAACGTAGGGAAGGGAAATATAAACCATAGACTTGAATACCTTTAGATAATGAAAAAGAGTATGGGATAAATATGTTAAGGATGACTGTTTTTGTAGATCCCTACATATCATTGTTACGACCAATAAGGAAAAAAGAGGTTTTCCCCCCAATAATGAAGTTACCACTATTTGAAAAACTCTTTAGGGGTTTGAATTATACAGGTCCACTTAAGGGCATAGGCTGCATCATCAAATAATAGCATCTTTTGGCTGACAAGTCCATTATGTAGACTACTTATGCAAGGCCTCCTAAGAGCACGTGCTACATAGTCAGGCAAAAGAATTCTTGGGTATCAGACATTTTGTAACCAGAAGTCAAGAAAAGGGTTATAGAGATCTAGAAGTATTTAAGGTTAGGAGTATGACACATGAAAATGGGTATTGTCCAATGCATTAAGGAGATACATAGACCAATGCTAACCATAATCATATTGTGGCTGGTTCCTGAATTGAGATGTTGGACTTCACTACATATCTCATTAGGATGAGAATCAAACCATACGTAGTTCTTGAAATACAGTTTAACGTCATGTGGGAAGAGAGCGTATGATATCTTAGTTTAAGGTCGTAGAGTTCGGACCATAATGAGGGAGACACATTGTGTGTTTGTTATAAACCTGATGTGAATAAAGAACAGGGTTTTCATACCACATTCATGTGCTCGCAGGGGGACTTTTCAGCCAAGGGACTGAAAGTGGAATTTGGGGTTAGACCCAAAGACTTGGGGCTAGGTTCGAGGGATGCTCGAACGTTCCTACATATCCCATAAATATGGGAATCAATCCATACATAGTTCTTGAAATACCCTCTATACAGATTTGGTTCGTACATGTGAAGGGTGAAAGGGGACTTTAGTGCAATGATGGTTGGATCCAAGATTAAAGGTTTGGGCATTACCATGTATGCACGTAGTCTTTGGAATATAACATGATTGAAGATCAATTTCAATAATGATTCCCTCTCAGGTGAGGGTGTCAAAGAATGTTGTAGTTTACTGTCATACAGGACAAAAGTGCGAATAGTTTAAGGTCATATGCATGGACTGGTGCTGCACAGTTTAGCGTCATGTAGATAGGACATATGGCTATGTAGTTTAATGTCTTGTAGTGAGGACAATGGGGGACTGTATAGTTTAATGTCATATAGCAAGGATGACGGTGAACCAATGTGAAGATATTGGTTTTGTGCTTGAACCTCAGGAGTTTTCCTACATACCCAGCCTAGAAGGCAAGGATCAAAGTCCGCGTAGTTCGATTGAAGAATGAATTGGTGATCAAGTTGTACTTGAGGACAACTACCTAAAGATGGTGTTGGGACTTGCATGTGGTTAGTGGCCCAGAGAGGGTGTTATGATTGAATCTTACTCTAAGCTCACGTGAGTCATGATCGGTGTGAGAAACAAGAGGTAGCAACAACCCTAACGATGCATAGTTTAACATCATGTAGGACATATAAGGGACTGGACAAAATTTAATGTCATGTTGGACATTGGAGGGAGCTATGCAGTTTAATGTCCTGCAGCAAGGAAAAAAGGAACCATGCAATTTAAAGTCTTATAGTAAGGACTATGAGGTGTATTTGTGTTACACAAAATAATTCTTCAGAAATCTGGCATTGGTTAGAGTCGCGATGAGTTCTCCATCCATTGAAATTAAAGAATAAGTTCCATTGGAGTAGACCTTATGTATTGAGTAAGGTCCTTCCCACTTTTACTCAAGCTTTGGAGGTTTCTTTCCTAGTATCATTGGAGTTATGAGGACCAATTCCAATTCTCCTTGAATGAATGAACTAAGATGAAATTTTTTGTTGAAAGCCTGTGCTATTCGATTTTGATAGACTTCCAGGTGGTTCAGGGTGCACAATATTTTTTCATCTAATCATTCCAATTAATCCAATATCTTTTGATATTGTTCATTTGTAGATGACTGATCACAAATGGATACTCTGAGTGAATGTAATTGAACCTCAATGGGCAAGACTGCTTCTCTTCCAAATACCAATGAATATGGAGTTGACCGCGTAGCAGTGCGGGTGGTGGTCCGATAAGCCCATAAAGCATGAAATTTTTTATCAGACCATGATTTATTATCTTTATCCAACATCTTTTGCAGTATGATTTAAAGAGTCTTATTAAAGGATTCTATTTGGACATTGGCTGCTGCATGATACCGAGATGAATGGTTGGATTTGTTGTTGTATTCTTGATAAAACTTTCTCATCTCGGATGAACAAAAGTTGGTGCCATTGTCTATCAATATAGTATGAGGGACACAAAATATGGTAATGATGTTAGACTTGAAGAAGCTAATAATGACTTTAGAACTAACTTCATTGAGAGGTATTACCTCTTCCTATTTGAAAAAGAAGTCAGTAGAAGTAAGAATATACTTAAACTGCTTGGATGTAGCTGGAGGATAAGGCCCTACTACATCCATTCCTCATGTGGAAAATGGCCATGAGTATTTAGCTGTATGAAGAAACTCTGGGGGTTGTTGAATGAAATTGTCATATACATGTCAAGAATGACACTTCTTAGTGAAATCAACACAATCTTGTATCATTGAAGGCTAGAAGTATCCAAGCCTTCGAATTTGATCAGATGGTCTATGTCCAGACTGGTGGGCACCACAAACTCCTGCATGTACTTCATTAATGATAGCCATTGTCTCTTCACCATCAATACATCTGAAGAGAATTCCATCAAAACCTCTCTTGTAGAGATTTTTTTGGTGATCTGGTCTATCATAAAGAGTAAAATTTACCACGCGTCGCCAGACTTGTTCTTTCCCGGCTCTATCAGGTGGGAGTGTTCCATTTTGAAGGTATTCCATGATAGGTGTCATCCATCCTGTAGTATGACCATATGGTTCAGAAATGGGACTTATTTAATTGATTTCCTCTGTCATGATTTGAACATAAGGTGAAACTGTACGACAGTGGGCAATACTGATGATTTTTTCATCCCGATTTGGATCTTTTAGGGCTGTGGATACATTAGCCAGTGCATCAGCTTGGGCATTTTGTGATCGCAGTACATAAGAAAATGCCGGTTCCGAAGGAAATTCTGCCATTAACTCTCTGATGTAATCATAAAAAGGGATTAACTCTTATTTTCTGATGGCATAGTCCCCATTGATTTGTTTGATTACCAAATCTGAATCACCTTTTACCTTTAAGTGATTTACCTGTGCCTGAAGTGCCAACTCCAATCCTGCGATGAGAGCTTGATATTCTGCTTCATTGTTTGTACAACCTTCCAACAATAAGAAGGAATAGGGTAGCACTATCTTTTCTAGGGAAATAAGTACAATTCCTAACCCAAATTTTTTGAATTTAGGATCTTCTATTTTCTTCCCCATTGAACTTCTGGAAGCACCATCAAAGTACATTTCCCATGTTTGAGGATTATCTTGAATAGAGAAGACTTCCTCATCAGGAATTTCAATATCTAAAGATGTATCTTCTACTGAAGGGTGTTCAGCAAGGAAAACAACCAGAGCTTGGTCCTTTATTTCCTTTTGAGATACATACTGGATATCAAACTACTGCAAAATAACTTCCCACCTTTCCAGACATCCTGTAAGCATTGGACGACTAAGGATAAATTTGAGTGGGTTATTGTTAGATACCAATTGAACCTCATGATGTTGCAGGTAGTGTCTCAATTTATGAATTGAAAAGATTAATGCTAGGCAACACTTTTCAATACTTGAATATCGAGTTTCTGCCTCAAGCATAGTCTGAATAAGATAGTAAAGGCTGTTTTCATTCCCAACATCATTCTTTTGGGCAAGGAAGGCACCTAATGATCACTCTAAAGCTGTTACATAGAGAATAAGTGGTCTTACTTCAACGGGTGACATTAATACCGGTGGACTCAAGAGATATTTCTAGAGAATATTGAATGCTTCTTGACATTCTTCAGTTCACTAGTAAGTGACTCCCTTCTTCATTAATTTGGTGAAGGGTAAACATTTTCCTACCAGATTGGCGATGAAATTCCAAATATAGGAAAAGTGTCCTTGAAGTTATCTTAATTATTTCAAATTTTGAGGAGGTGACATACCAATGATTGATTTTGTCTTCTCAGGATCAACTTCGATACCACGATGGCATACAAAAAAGCCGAGAAATTTTCCTAAGGTTACCCCAAAAGAACATTTCAAGGGGTTTATCTTCAAATTGTGTTGCCAAAGTTTGTGGAATATGATTTCCAGATCGGCCAAGTGATCATAATGTTGTCTATATTTAACCACCAAATCATCCACATAACATTCAACAAATTTCCCTAAAAAGGGTTTTAATATATGGTGTATGGCACGTTGATACGTTGCACCTTCATTTTTCAGGCCAAAGGGAATTACCTGATAGAAAAAACACCTTAAGGGGAACGAAAAGCTGTAGAATACTCATCCTCTATGGCCATTAGTATTTTATTGTACCCAAAATAACCATCCATGAAGGAAAGAGCTTTGTGTCCAGTTGTTGCATCAATTAAGAGTTTTGTGATCGGAACTAAAAAATCATCCTTGGGACAATGCCGATTAAGATCTCTGAAGTCAATGCAAACTCTAATTTTTCCATTCTTCTTTTTCACAGGGACAATATTAGCTAGCCATTTGGGATATTGAACTTCTATGACGAAGTTAGCCTTGATAAGCTTATCCACTTAAACTTAAATTTTAGAGGCATAAGTTGGGTGTGTTCTTCTTGCGGCTTTCTTGAATCCTTGATGTTCTTCTGGCAAACCCAAACGATGAGTAGCAATATCAGGATCAAGCCATGGCATTCCTGTATAATTTCAAGAAAATACATCTCGATTTTTCTTTAGAAATGAAATATACATTTCTTTCTCTTCAAGATTCATGACCGCACTAATTAAAGTAGGGCATGGATCTTCTTTTGTACCTAGATTTATTTCTCTAAGTTCATCCATAGTGGTAGAGATAACTTCTTCAAATGTTGGAGAAGCATCCCTGAGATCTTCCTCTTCTTCTTAAATATGTGTTACTTCTTTTGTTTCTACTTGCATAGTATATGATGAAGTAGAATTTTCATGACCAGGGGAGAAGTTAAATTTTGAACATCTTGAAGAAGAGACTACCATTTCTGACCCTATTGATGATGAAGGGTCTTACTTGGGTAATAAAGAGGAGATGATGGATTGAGAATGGACATCATTGTTCACCTCTAACATTGCTATAACTTCTTCTAGCCTGTTTGATGAAGTATATAATTGATATATATCAGCGGATGAAATGAAGACATCTCCATTTAAACTTTCATCATTTCTTGGTGAATCAATAATTTCTCCCATGATGTCTAGCTAAATTTCCGTAATTGACATTATGGAAGTTTCCATAAGAGTGTTTGGATTTGGGTCTATCCCATCAATTTGACTTATAGGCAACACATAATCTGTACTCACATGTATGAATGGGTTTACTGGAATCTTTTCCAAACCATTTGGAGCATTAATTTTGGTAACCTCCTTTATCGTGGATTTCTCCTTTCCCTCCATGTGATAGAATTATGCCTCAATGTATTGAGATTCACATGTTTTGAATGGGGATTTATCACCATACAATGTCCCAATTTGACCATTGAAACAATATTTTAGAAATTGATGGTATGATGAAGGTATAGCCGCATGTTGATGTAGCCAAGGTCTTCCAAGAAAAATGTTGAAGGCTGTTTCATGAAGAACAACCATGAAATCTGAATTAGACACAAGTTCTCCAAACTGAGTTCTGAGTGTAATCTCGACAATAGGTTTTTTTTCATTTTTATCATATCCATGCATCATCAAAGTAGAAGGAGATAAATCAGATTCGGTGAGGCCCAATCGATGAAGTGTACGAATAGGGATGAGGTTGACTCCTGAACCATTATCAATGAAATCTCGTCGGATATCTACATCATTGACCTTGCCAGATAAATACAAAAGTCTAATATGTCCATGTACAACATCATCTTCATCTTCATCTGTAAAAAATATCACTACAAGGCATTCTGCAAGATCATTCTCTATATGGTAGACCTCAGCCACAACAATTTTAGTTTCAAATTCCTGAGAACTTGACAAAGCCTCAATAAGCACCTCCCGAAGATCTTTTGATAGATTCAAGGCATCCATAATTGATAACTTGGCTTGTACTTGGGCAAAATTTTTCAAGACATCATACTTTTGATCCAAAGGTCTGCGTTTCCCAACAGGAAACTGTGGTTTTGTAGGTTCCTTAGAAGTTGATGCTTTGGAAGTAGATGCATCTTGTATCGGGGTAGGAGTTGGAAATACTCCTGGATTCGGTAGATTAGACAGACTAGGTCTATTTATTTTTTGAGAGAAAGAAGGTCTAACCCCTAACCGATTCTCTAAAATAATTGTGCTAGGACTGAATCTACCATGTGTGGAAGAACTTTCTTATTCCTGTTGAGTCCACTAAAGGGCTTTTCCACGAGTTTCTGCCGCATATACAGTTCTAGTAGGGGTAGGATTGAAATAGTGGCTTCTGGAATATCCACATCTTCCCCTGTATCCTAGACCTTTGTCTCTTCCTATAATCCCTCTGTTTGATATTGGGAACTCATGCTCATCAATATCTAAACTATGGCTGGCATACAGATCTGTTAAGTGAATCATGTTAACAGAACCAAAGATCAACTCTTTATCTGATGAAGATTCTTCTTGATTATCCAGTTCAGGCTGTGCCGTTTGGTAGGGCGGTTCCTGTGCTTTTGAAGCAGATGACATAAAATCTTCCAGAGTCAAAGATAATTTAGGCTTTGATACAAACTCATCTTCTTCTGACTGCTCTTCTTTCTTTGAATTATGCCACCTCTTTGAGGATTTTCCTTCTAATGGAGGGGTCTTTTCTGTGGCATTCATAGAAGAAGACACAATTGGTTGATTCAATTGTGTTCGTAAAATGGAATGAGTTTGGTTGATAATTTTCCTGACCATCCAATCATCATATTTTTGTGCATTTTTACTTTTGACTTCATGCCACTTTCCTTCTTCCTTTGGATCAGTAGCAGTAACACATGCTACCTAGGATGAAGAACCTTTCAGTTTTACCTATCCAGAGTCCACCATATTTTGCAGGAGGTTTTTGAATACAATACACTCCTGAATGGGATGCCCCAATATCTGATGAAATGGGAAATAGTAGGATAGGTTTTCATCTCCTTCCTTATTCGGCCTTTTGGGCCTTGGAAACTGAACCAGATTGTTTTCTAGAGCCGAGATGAAGTATCCAGGAACTTGTTCATTCTGGAAAGAATAAACTTTGTTCTTAAAATATTCAAACTTTTTCCTCCTTTGATCTCTTCGATCATCTTGATGAGGTGTCTATTTTTGTTGATGCTCAGAAGGTGGAGCCCTTCGATATGATGAAGGTTTTGAAGTGGAAGTAGGTACAGGTGCTTGTTTAAGTGTAACTATAGCAGTCTCTTCTTTCCCTATTCTCCTTCCTAGAACTGATGGAATTACATGAGTTTTAGCCTTAATCTTTGTAAGAGAGTCTTCGATCTGCTGAGTGATTGATGTAAGGTCTCGAAACCCTCCTGTGTATTTCACAGGGATCAACGGTGTGCGTAATTAATCACATAGATTTTCCACACATATTAGCAACAATTCTTCTTGAGGGAGTGCTAAACTTAAGGAATATGTTAATCCCTTCCATCGAGTTATGAAATATGAAACTCTTTCATTTTCTATTTTCTTACAATTGTTAAGATAAAAAAATATCATCTTTGGCAATGTTGGGCTAAATTGAAGAGGAAATATTTGACAGAGATCTTCCCACTTAGTAATTGACCGAGATTACAAACTTGTATACTAAACAAAAGTAGGCCCTTGTAATGACTGCACAAAACACCTGAGCTTAACTACTTCTTGTTTTTGAGGAGTTCCAATAATATGATCACAACGAGAAACATAATGTGTTAAGTGTTGTTCTGGATCTCCCAAAACATTAAAAATTGGGAATGTGGTATTTGAAAAATTTTATGGGGGAGGAATTGCATCAACCTATTCAGGGTAAGATTTGTTTTCTGGTTGAACTTGTGCATGTTTTCCTTCCATAGCTTCCAACTGAGCTATTAATGACTCAATGGTAGTTATTAATTTTTGAGAAACATCTGGTTGAGCTTGGACCTAAGCAGGTGCAATAACTGGAGTTTGGATGGGTGTGGTGATTGGTACTGCAACTGATGGTAGTACTATCGGTTGTTGTCGTGCATGACCCATAGGATTGGACCTATGAGGGTGTACTTGTAAAGGAGGATATTGTTGATCCATCTTAGTAGCTGCAACAAATTCTCTTGACTGACTAACTACAGCACGCTTAGGAGGAAGACTACCTTGAAGTAGTTCTTCATTTAACCTCCTTAACTCCTTCATTTTTTCTTCCTACTATGCAAACCTTTCCTCTAATGAGAGTGATTGACCTTCTCCAGAGGTAGGGTGGGATGTAACCTAAATTTTACCCTTTTCCTTGGTATGTATCTTTCTGGAGTATGGAAGGGAATTACTTGAAGGAATATCTTGTCTCTGGGCAGTCCTCTGGATTCTGGTACGCACACCTTCTTCATTTATTTCTATGTGTACAACCTCTTGAATAAGAACTTCTTCATCTGATTCCTCTGAGTGAACCTCATGTTCTTGGGGATCAGTGACAATGGAATTGATGATATTTATCGATTCATAACGCATTGCATCCCTTCTGTCGTCATTTCTGCGATACTGTCTTCTTCCATGTCCTTGATGAGACATTGCCTTTTGTTTGGTTGATCCCTCAGGAACTTCTTGATGAATCATAATTTGGATGGAATCTCCTGATAATTCAGCTATGCATTTTTCTTATGGCTTCTTCCCCAATCGAGAGAAGACTAAATTTAGCTGAGGGAGAGATTGAGAATTTGAAAAAGTCCCCATTCCGATGGATTGGGGATGTTCTTATTGTTCCTTCTCAACTCCTTGAATCCTATATGTTGATCCCAAGGGTTGGATTAAAAGAGTCCCCAGTCTGGCAAGCTAAGGTGGCTCTTGAGCTGCTACATCTGAAACTTTCTTAAAATCTCTCCTGATTTTGTAAACTTTATTCCAGAAATTAGCCGGATGCATCATCCAACATCTACTAAAATCACCTGGTTCAGATAACCTTTGGATTATTTCTGACACTTCTGTCACCTGATGATGTGAATGCTCTAAATGAGAATCCTATTCGATATTCTCATTTGATTGATGCAAGAGTAATTCGACAACATGTTCTTTATATGCCTGACTTTGGGAAGAACTAGTTGAGGCATGTTCTTAGGTAAGCCTTTGATTATGCACAAAACCAGCTAGATGTGGCCAGCCATGGGAAATAACATTTCATGAGACCACCTTTGGTGGGATTTGTTGACTGGAGAGTATAGTGAAATGCAGTGCTCCATGAACACCCCATCCCTTGATATGAATACCAGATGGGGAATTGGTAATTAACTGGTGCAACCTTTTTAATGCGCCAAGGCATGAACGCTGAAGGGATCTCTACTGCTTTTCAACCTTTGGATGTTGGGAAACTGAGAGAGATGACAAATCAATTTGGCATTATAACCCTTCTATTATCTTGACATGATTTTTTATATTCATCATAAGATAATATTTTATCTTTTAAGTGACAAAGATTTTTCCACATTTTGAGACGAATATCATGAATACAATATTCAGTCAACATTTCTGGAATTTCATACTGAGAGTTATCCAAAGGCCAAAACATGACTGGTACTTCACCTTTCGCCAGTTGTTTTCTCATATTCATTACTTACTCCTTATCATTTGATGAAGATTATTCTACCTGATTGGACCAAAGCTGGTGCTTCTTTGTTGCTTCATTAGATTCAACAAGAATGGTAGAGAATTCATTTGTCAAATTAGAAGATGAATGACCCAAGGGTGGTTCGGAGAATGACCTACACCCCGGGATATCTTCTGATTGAGAAAGTATTTCACCCACTAGTGGTAAGGCATCATACATGACTAGCTTCACATTTGTGAGTGCGTCAAGATAAGAGGGCTTTCTCATTACTGCATTGTACATTGAAGAATTTTCCAAGCAATGTGAATTACTACTGTAGAGAGGACTTTTGCAGCTAAATTCATCATCATGGGGAGGACCACCATGGTGGGTTACAACAAAAGATGAAACCTCTTGATCCTTAGTCTTCTGGCCACACAGAGGGTTATTGTGGCTCTCATCTGAGGATGATACTTCGAGATCAACAGAATTTTCATGAAGCAAGCCTTCATGAGGAAATGCCTGATGAAGACCTTTGGAATTATTGTTGTTACTTACAGAATCTGGAAATGAGATAGTAGAATCTTGAGTTGTAACAGACAATTGTCTGAGCACATCAAGAACTCTAGTATCAAGCAGGGCCTTATTGCAGATTGGCTCTTGATTTCTCGACTGTGCTGGATGGGTCTTTTTCTTAGACACCTTCTTAGTAACTTCGGAAACCACTTGTTGATGAAATTGGTTATTAGGGGTAGGTGTATGTGCCTGCTCAAGAGAAATGGTTAGGTTAGGCTGATTGTCTCCATTCAAATCGGGTGTATGTGCCTGACTTGATTGTCCATATGACATGGGGGAGTATGCCCCACAACCCTCCTGGACTGGGACAAAGTTTTGTATATGCTTCGGAGTGATATGTTGATGAGTCAATCCACTGATAAGGATAAATTTATGATTCTTTCCCTGTGATGCTGTTGGAATTTTTATAATATTTTGACAGGTATCCAGAATATGGGCAGGGATTTGTTTCGCTCTTTCACCATTTTCAGAATGTGCTTGGTGACTTCAGCTGCCGGAATGAGAATATACGTCCATTCCGTGTCTGGAGTAGGTGTATGTTCCTGCTCCTGTCCTCCTTTTCCTATCAATGAATTCTGACAGTACTCATATGTGGGGGCATAAAACTGTGTTTGCCTTATGCTTGTCATTGGAGCTTTCCAATTTACATCTTCAGGTGCTACCAAATGAGACTGTTGGTTAGCCTAATGAATTGCAAGTGTATGTGCCTGCTGATTGTTCTCCACCATATTTAATTGTCCAGTTTCTTTGGTTGCAGTCAGACAAGCCTGGTGACTAGCTGATGAATTATAAACAGGTGTATATGCATGCCTATAATACTCCGCCGGAATTGCCTGGCGGGATTGGCATGTTACTGCCAGACGATTCTGCTGGGTAGTAAAATCAGGATGGACGGGTGTATATGCCCACTCTTTGTTTGCCATCAAGTTATCTTGATGGACTTCTACGGAGGGGTTAGAAGTAAGGACCTACTCCCTGTTGTCCGAATTTCACCTCTGGCGGTTCGTCTTGCGTGCTTGGTCTTAAGGAACCTGAGCTGAACCCCTAAAGGCGATACCCTCATCATGTTGAGGGTGCACTACCGCATGAGTCTGGTGGCGATTGTTGATGGGAGCCCTTGGAAAGGACTCCTGTATTCTTGAATTGATGCCTTGGGTGACCTCTTCATTCACCTCCCTATAATATGGGAGAGACTGGTGATTGCGTTCTGGGGATAACAACCCAAAACGGTTAGAGATGGTGGTTGGCACCACCTGCTTCTTGACCACTGGTCATCATTGTCTGGACAACCAGGGTGAGTTATTAACTTGGAGGGCTTGTCGAGTGGTCTCTAGAGTAGGGATGGTACCATGTTGATGGTATTCCCTCACCAACGCATTTGAGACCCAGCGTTGAAGACGCTGAGTAGGTGATGTTGTCTTAAGAGCAAACAAGGATCCAGTAGGAGTAATAGCTGAGGCATTCATAGGTGTGAACTTTAAAGAAGCCATTTTTGTATTATAGAGAGATCTTGGAAAAGAGTTCATGTTTGATATAACAGACATAATAAAGATAAGCTTGGCTAGACTACATCTTTTGGATGAACATATATGTGATTGATTTCTTTTTTGGCCCTCACATTGAGTTAAATAGGGGCCTAACAAATAAGTAAAACATCATTTAACTTGGTTAAGGATTCACGTCGGGTTCACCATTTTTTGTTCCTTCTAGAAATGAGGATGACCTTGTTTGTTTTAAGGTTCAAACTTTCTAATCGGTTTCTAACGGGTTTATTCATAGAACCAAAAACATATAATGACTCAATATTCATTTGGACCTACTTTCCAAAGGTAGGTTCCCATTAGTTATAGACTGATGAGACTTAAGAATTTTCATTAGTCGAGAGGATGGGAGTTTAGACTCATCACACCTTTTTAGGGGGAATTATTGTCTACTCTGGGACTCTCTTATAGATTTAAGTTATGTTCATGAATACTTATTAATTTACTAAGCATGAAAATGAGTTTTTCCTTTAGATATTATAATCAATGATTGATATGTAGGGAATTTAGAGAGTCTTTTATATGTATTTTAGGTTCTTAATCAATAGAGAATCATCCACATAAATTAGATATTCTTAGTTAATGGTATCCTTCCATACATTATATAGAAATCTCTTGGTCATTATGATGACCATACTGGTTTTAAAGCCACTCATTGGGGCACTTGAAGTTTATTGTCATTCAGAAAGACAGGATTAGTTCAGAGTTGGGATCATACCCGCAGATGGGCTACCTACGTATCCTTGTCAGAAAAGGAATCATAACCCACATAGTTATAGTGGAGAAGTATGAGGTTTATGCATGATTAATGGCCCAAAGAGAGATGTCATAATTACTTTTACACTCTAAGATCACGTGAGTCATGCTCGGTGTGAGAAACAAGAGGTATCAGTAAAACCTGACGATTGTGCCATGAAAGATGCAGTCATAAGAAATGATGTAGGGCTTACATATGTAAGACTGCCCAAGTAAATGAAGATAAAGACTTTTAGGAAATAATCCAAAGAGAAGGGTCCATAAAGGTATTTTTACTTTATGGAGATTTGGGATTTTAACCCAGGACTTACTCCTGAAAAGGAATCCCAAATTAAGAAGGACTTATGATTGGGTTATATTCCTGAGAAGGAATCCCAAATCAAAAGAAAATAAGACTGGGTATTACTCCTGAGGAGGATGCCTGAATTAAGGGAAATTATGATTGGGACTTACTCCTGAGAAGGAGGCCCAATGAATTCCTCCCAGATAAGGAAGCCAATGAAGGATCCATGCCATAAATGGCTTTGATGAGGTTTTTGAGGGATATCTTTGAAGAGGAGAGGTGGATTTGAGGAAAGTAGGTGACTAGGAAGGAGGTGAACAAGTATTGTTCTAGCACACAAGTCCCGGTCACGCAAGTATACTTGCGCGACATGAGTCACCTTGGGCGACAGAGAATCCATAAGGTAATACTTGGGAAACTTTGAACTCAAGCCCTTAGTATCATCCCTGGAGGCTTCCAGAAGGGTGGCGTGCAAGTTCCCTTGAGAGGGAAAGGCGGCGCCCAAGTGTCTTCACTTCCCTTAAGGGATAGACACTTAGGCGTGCAAGTATTGATGAGTTCTAATACTTAGGCCTTATTCTTCCTCTTTAGAGATTCCATTCTAGGTAAAGAATTACCTTAGATGTGTTCAGAAGACGTCATACAAAGACTTGTGCGACCAGAGCTTGAATATGAGTTTTGGAAAATTTGTCCCCGAAATGGGGGACCTAGAGGGGCTATTTATAGGCCACTGGGAACCTTGGGTGACAAAAGGAATAGGGCGCGCAAGTGACTTGCGTGACCCATATGTGGCACGCAAGTGACCTGTGCGACCAGAAGAAAACTTGTGTGACCTCTTCTTTAAGGGTTCCTTGTTCTTGCCTTTGTCAATTTTTGATGTTCTTAAAAGGATGACTCTTCTTGTGCTTAAGGTATTCCCTTTTTCCATTCGTTTAGACTCTGTGATAGAAAGGAGCGTCAACATACATAAAATGGGTTATAATCATAAACATGAACATATAATCATGATATAAGATGATAACATCAAGGAAACATAATTATGTGGAAAGATCATAAAACATGACATCATAATAATAAGTTAAGGATAAACAATAAGACATCATAACATAGTGTTCTTAGTATAACATCTCATTGACCATACATGGTATCTCATGAGATAAAAATATTACCCAATTCATTGGAGGGATATATAATTTTGGGCCCACCTGTCACATTTATATAATATACACATATTTGTGTTCCATATAGATCATACAACATAATAATTCATTTCATCACCTTTAATCCAATGATTAAAGAGTGTTATTTATATAAATGGAAATCCTTAATCAATTAAGGATAGGTACATAATGGTGGATACCCATGAGTAGAAATGTGGATGGGTATTCACAACATAAATGTTTGGCATGGAAAATCATAAGATAATTTCAGTAGCATAACATGTGTACATAAAGTTTCATGGAAGGTTATAGTAAAGTGATGGATAAAAAAATAGTATAACATGAACAATTGGAAACCAGATGGATAATATAAAGAAAGTTCTTTAATAAAGAGGAGGATAGAATCCCATTATCTTGAGAGGGAGCTTCTAAAAGTTTGGGAGGAGATTCTTAAGAGACCGGGAACACTTTATGAGGGTTTTAGAGAGGTATAGGGAGATGAAATTCATGATAAATGGGTTTTTAGTGAAGAGGAGTGGGATGATAGGTGGGTATTTATAGAAAAAGATAGGGGAAATATTTATTAATTTCTAAACATAGGTTTTTGACTCTATATGATAAAATAATCAAAACCAAAAACATTACCATGGTTTTTCCCATGGTTTTTTCAAAATAGGTATAGTTTTAAATATTTTATAAGTCCAAGAATCTAAAATATTAAAATAATACCATTGTTTATGTGTAAGTGAGTTAGGTTCATAAAGAATTGATTTTAAAACCTTAAAATATAATATAGGTTTCTGGGGATTCATTAAAATTTTATAAAATTAATAAAATAAATATAGAAACACATTATTTTAAAGGTGAAATATTTATTTGGTCGTGTATGAATTTTATATCATTTATCTCATCACTTTTGGTCCTTATGATGTCATAATACAAACCATATATTTATACCATATTTAATTTTTACCCAAAAATTCACCTGTCTTAGAAAATTATGAAAAATTCACGATTATAAAATTTTGATGTGATGGTTTCAGAAATAATATTTATTTTATAAAAATAATTCTTTAAATATGATAATTTAAACTTGTAAATAAAAATCCTTATTTATTATAAAATACTTTTTTATGACAATAAAAATTTTCACTAACTTATAAAGATTACATTGGTATTAATTAAATTATATTATCATTTGTATATAAATAAAAATTATATAACAATGAAAATAATATTTATTTAAAAATTATTGAATTTAAAAAATAATGTTAAAATCATATATTTTCCAAAAATACAATTTTAGTTTCTTTGTATCAAAATCCATTTTTTATCAACTCATATATAATTGTATATATAAAGTAATAATGAAAAGGGATAAACATAATAATTATTTTATTACAAATAAAACATAAAAATTCATATAACTAGGGTCTAGATACACACACCCTTTTTACACTAGTGTACGCCCTAAGGGTAAGGTGTGTGATGATGACACTTTCTTGGGGTAGTTCTATGAACATCATTTGGGCCATGATCTCGATAAGCTTAAGCTACTCTTGTAAGTATTTCCATTCATGTTTATATAATTTTATTTCAACTTGGTCTTAGTCAATGTAAAATACTTGTGATGCCATCTCCCTTTTAGGATCCAATAAATGGGCCTCATAGGGTACGGTCATACAAGTCTAGGTCATCGCATCTTCCATCTGCGTCAATTAGACTTTATCATAACCCTTGATAAATAATAATATTAACATTCACTATAAAATATATATATTATCAATGATTAAGATGATTAATGATCTTTTAAATATGACTATCTATAATTTCTAGTGTTCTAAAATAACCAAAGTAGAGAATGTATTTTTTATAAGTACATTACTTAATAAGGAATTTATTCATTCAAAAATGGAATTTTATTTATAAAATTTCAGGCCATTAAAATTATATTGATAATTTATTTTAAAATTTGGAAAAATTATTGAAAAAATACATTGAAAATGATCTTGTTCTCAATTTAATTTTTTTTGTTCATGGTGGAAAAAAGAAATGTTCTGGGACATGTGATTTCAAATAATTAAATTGATGCTGATAAAGAAAAGATTGAAATTATTAATGCCTTTATTTAACATACATGTGTAAAAATGTTCGATAATTTATAGAGTATATAGGTTTTTAAAAGAGATTTAAAAAGGATTTTAGTAATATAGATTTTCTATCATATACTAAAAAAGAACACTGAGTTTGTTTTTAATGATTCATGAAGGATAACTTTTGATTAGTAGAAGAGAGAGTTGACTTCACCACCAGTGATGAAACCACTACATTGGTAACACTATTTTGAAATAATTTGCGATTATTTAAATTATGGAATGGGAGAATTCCTAACATAGAGTATTGAAGTAAAAATTCATAGTCATAGCTTATGCCTAAAATACATTGGAATCTTCTTAAAAAACTTTATAACCATTGAGAATGAATTTATATAAATTTTTTATTACTTATAGAAATTAAAATAATATATGTTATGCCACGGACTAGGCCGGAGTTCCAACCAACCCATCACCCGACCTAGCCCATGACATGTCCCGAAGGGTATTCCCAATCTCCATGGGATGGAAACAGGTTCCTGGGTATCACAATATTCTTTGGGAATTATTTCAACCATTTACATAATTATAAACAACCAAAAATAATAAACAAAACATAACTAGATAATCACAACCAAACATGGTATAATAATTTTCAGATTTAAATTTTAAAACTTAAAAAAACTCAATAGGACTACAATGAAAAGGGAACAACAACACTATCCTAAAAACCTCCATGTAACAATAGGAGCATAATCCTAAATCCACCACCACCCACACCTACAAAGAGAGACCACTAGCAACCCGAACCACCATCATGATACATCTTTCCTTTACTTGAGTCAAACTTAACTAAGTATACATATACTCAAATGTGTATGCATGGTGTGAGCCAAAGCCCAGTAAAATGACACCCAATAAAAGATATTCTATGCCAAAAAATTATAATAAAAATTAACATGCATGTTTTATAAAAATAAAATATAGAAATGTTTTTATAGAAAACATTTTAAAGAAAAACATGATTTTTTTATATAACCAACAAAGTGTACTATATTCCAAAAGTAGGTATGATGTCACAAAAGAGAACTGATTCACGGGAAAACCCTATAGTCACTAGCTAAAATGGGACAGTAGAAACCTCGTATCTCAATGAAATATGGTATAGAAACCATAACCCATAATGTCCCCATGAACGAACCACTAGAGGGGAACAAATCCCAAGGTATAGTGGTCTCCAATCATCATCATAATTTAGTTAGTGTTGTAGTTGTCAATCCTACTAGATGAATCCGGGCCAATACACTTCTGAGACAACTAGTATACTAGTTCTAGTCCACCCACCTAGTTACCTAGGCTTCCCATCATGATCAATTTTCATTTCACATATCACATATACAACTACACTCACATTCAAACTTTCCAATCAATATAAACACACTTGATAAATCACTATTTCCACAACCAAAATCACTTTCAAATCCAAACACACACCAAAAAAAATTCAAAATATGTTTCTCACCACTTACACATTTTATCAAACACCTTTAAGGAGAAAAATAATCAAGTACACATGAAAGAAACATGAATTATAACCCATTCCCTTTGAAAATCCACTTTTAAACACAAAGCACCTTGAATCCTTTTGAAAAAAATTCAAACCTCATACTCAATACATAGAACATAACAAAGAATCAAATAAATCATATCAAAGTCACCAAATAATGTTTAAACATGGAACCACCTACCTCAAGTGTAGAAATTTCTAGAAATCGGTTCTAAACAACAAATGCACCACTAAGGGACCCTATAAAGGTAATATAGAACCAAAAACATATATATTGAACCCTAAAGAACAATATCCAACCCGAAATAGTTCAACCAATCTATTTGAGAACAAAAACCCAAAGAAGGAGGAAGATAAACCACAGAAAAGAGGAGAATTAAAGGAAGAAATTCACTTACTTGAAGAATATTGGAAAAACCGCATGAAAATCACCACCAAAATTGAGGTCAAAGGGAAAAAGGGGTCGAGGGGAAGAGAATAGGGCTTAGAATCCTAAGTGGGGAATAAAATGGGTGATTTGGGGTTAAATACTGAGAGGACACAAATGAAAATTTCAAATTTTTAATGACCTGGACAAGTCCTACGATTTTCCTACATGGTTTTTCAAACCATATGGAAACTGCACACCCCTCACTACCCAATATAAACACACCACACGATTATCCCTTATGGTTTACAAACTGTGCACTAACCGTGTGGTTATCCACTATCCAAAAAATTCCAAATGGTCGCATGGTTTCTTTGGAAAGAGTGCACAGTTTGGAAAACCATGCGCCAACTGTGCACCACCTAATGTCATTAAAAAATTATCTATTTTCACCCAAAATTGATGTGAAAATCAAAGGATAAATGAAAGACCAAAATAAACAAAATAAATAACTCAAAATAAAAACATGGATGTGGTAATTCTCCCCACAATGAAGGATTTCTGCCCCTGAAAAGTCAACTTAACATTTGATCAAAGAATAAAAACAAATATTCTTCTTCAAACCAAGAATTACACTTATAAGTATCATGTACATAATTTACATGTTGAAAAATAATTTGGACCAATGGAATGTAATTCTCATGAAGCACATTCTCTTGGTACCCCACAATTCGTACCGGCCGCTCAAACAAAGATAAATTAGGCTCCAACTCTAGCTCTTCCCAATTTAACAGGTCTGGATTATATTTCTTCAACTAAGAAACATGGAAAATTTCATTAATTGACATCAAATACAAATGAAAATCCACCCTTTATCCCACCTTACCAATAAAATTAGTAATCTCTAAAGGTCTAACATACTTTAATGTTAGCTTCCCATTCCTACCCAAGCGGTGATGACCCAAGTGAGGTTCCACTTTCAGGAACACCTAGTCACCCACATAAAAATCCATATCCCAGTGCCTATAATAAACATAATACTTATAGTGACTCTGAGATATTAAAAAAAATTGCATAATCACATTGAATTTATCATAAGTCTCTTGTACAAGGCTCGGTCCCAACAACAAGGTCTCACCCACCTCATCCAAATACAAAGGAGACTGACACGACTGGACATAACTCTCCTAAAAAAGATCCATTCGAATAAAGTATTGGTAGATATTTTCAAATAATAAATCAATAAATCCCAAATGAATATCCCAAACACCATCAAAATCCAACACACTTGGCCAGAGCATGTCTTCCAAGATCTTATTCACCCGCTCCATCAGACCATCCGTTTTGAGGATGGTATGTCGTGCTTAACTAGAACCACGACCCCATTTCCTTCTGAATTCCTTCCCAAAACTATGAGGTAAAATGGGGTCCCTATTAGAAATGATTGATGATAGAACACCATGAAGCCTCACTATCTCCCGGATATACAAATGGCCCAACTCATCCACTTTGGATGAATCCTTGATTGGGATGAAATGGGACATTTTGGTTAGACGATCGACCACTACCCAAATAGAATTAATACCCCAGGGCATATTAGGTAAGCCAATGATAAAATCCATAGTGATATTGTCCCAATTCTAGGTAGGAATAGGCAATGGTTGGAGCAAACTGAAGGGACTTTAGTGCTCTTCTTTAACCTACTACCATGTATAATACTGAAATATGAAGTCAACTGTATCTCACCTCATACCTAGAAACCAGAATGGCTGACACACATTATAAAACATCTTGGTGGAACTAATATGAATAGACCACTAAGACAGATGTATATCCTTCATTACCACATTACTCATAGATAACAGCACTGTAAAGTGACCCTTGAAGCACACAACTCCCTCTAGAGATAATGACCAATCACAAGGTGTCCCCCCACCATTAAGAAGCTGCATAGAATGCTAGCACAAATCATCACATGTATTATCTCGCTAAATTGAATCTATAAGATAAGGTGCTAGTTGTATGCTGGACAAGAACACACTTCCACTATGCTCTCTGGTCTCTAGGTTCATTTGAGAAAAAAGGCCCATCAACGTCCACTCATTACTGGACTTTATTAATTATTGAATTGGCACTTTTCTACTCAAAGAATCTTCCACAACATTTACTTTTCTTAGGGTATACATGATATCAAAATAGAATCCCTGAGGATACTTAACCTAATGCCTCTGCCTCAAATTTAGATCTTTCTAGTAGAAAATATAGGCTAAGATATTATGATCTGAATAAACTACAAAATTCTCCTTGAAAAGATAATAGATCCATGTCTTTAAGGAATGTATCACCACTACTAAGTCTAGGTCATGGGTTGGGTAATTCTTTTCATGTGGTCAGAGTTGGCAAGAACCATATTCCACCACATGGTCATTCTTCATAAGCAAACACCCAAGACCCATACTTGAGGAATCATAATAAACCACATACCCCTTTCTATATTATGGAAAGATCAAAATAGGGGTGATGGTCAACCACCACTTAATATCCTAAAAGGATGCCTGAAACTCTAGGTTCTATTCAAACCTCACCCATTTTTTGGTAAGAGTGGTCATGGATGAAGCAAGTTGAGAGAAATCATGAACAAACCGCCAATAATACTTTTCCTTAACTAAAAATATTCTGATCCCAAAAACATTATTCGGATTCTACCAATGAATTACTACTATAATCTTCTTAGAGTCCAGTAAAACCCCTCATTCTAAGATCATATGACCCAAAAACTTCACCTACCTAATCCATAAGGTTCACTTATAATGCTTCACATATAGATAATGATTTTGATGAGTTCTTAACACAATTCTCAAATGCCTATCATGCTCCTCCTCATCCCATGAATAACTAGGATGTCTTCTATGAATACCACAACAAAAGAGTCGAGATAATAATGGAAAACCCTATTCATAAGCACCATAAATACCGCTGGAGAATTTTTCAACCCGAAAGGCATGACCAAATACTCAAAATGGTCATACCTACTTTGGAAGGCTGTTTTCAGAAGATCTTCCTCTCTAACCCTAACTTGGTGATACCCATAATGCAAATAAATTTTTAAATACCATCTCTCCCCATTAAGATGATCAAAAAGGTCATCAATACGGGTGAAAGGGTACTTGTTCTTGATGGTCACCTTATTCAACTTTTGGTAATCAATGCATAACCAGAGAGATCCATTAGCCTTTTCACAAATAGAACTGGGGTGGCCCAAGGTGAGATGATCAAAAAAATGAATACTTTGGATTCCAAATCATCTAGATTTACCTTTAATTCCCTCAAATCAATGGGGGATATATGTTATGAGGGAAGAGATATCAGTTGTGTTCCCGACACCAAATAAATGGTGAACTCCACATCCCACTTGGGAGTCAAACTCGAAAAATCATATGAAAAAACTATACAAAATCATCCTTAATAGGAGGAAATCCACCCCTGAGAGCACCAACATCAACCTATAATGCAAGAGAAAAGATTTGAAAAATGAGGTTACCCAATTCCAGAATTGGAGGTCCAACATAACCCAAAATAGGATCTCATTCTACCTGAAAGACTTGGGTACTTCCATTAGGTTACAAAAAAACTCACTCGCTGCCTATAAAAATTAATATGCGACTGAAAAGGAACCATCCAATTCACACCAAGGATCACATCAAAGAGTTATATCTCCAAAACAAGAAAATCCCATTCCATATCGATCCCTAACATGGTGAGTGCATAATAAGAACACTTGAAACCCTAATCTCACTTCTTACCAAGTGACGTTACCAACTCCATTATATACAACATAAGCTCAGATATTAATTTTAACACATGAAAAAGACAAGTAGAGACAAATGAAATAGATGAACTAGTGTCAAAAAAAATGACAACTAATGATGATTAACTAAGAATAGTGCCTATAAATATCGTAGGTCACACATTTGATCTCGTTAGTGCATGGTCCACATCATGAATATGTTTTTACTCAACCTTAGCTTGAGAACAACCACTAGCTTTCAGTTCGTCCCTAAACTGAATCTTCCCAGAAGATGATCCTTCCCTACCGCCACAACCACCAAACTGAGAACCCACTATCCTAGATGATTCTAACTAGGATAACATACCCCTAGAAGCCATTGATCCTATACCATTATGATATGGTCACTTCAATTTTTTTAAAAAATGCTAGAATTGTACCATAAGTCCACATTGATAAAAAGGTCTGGGAGGAGATGTGCACATAGTTTGTATGTGCCCTGCCTTACAACACTAGTGGCACATGACTAACCCAACATCAGAATCCATAGATGAAGATAACTAGGAAGGATGACCTAAACTACTACCACCCTTCTTACCTTGCTTGTACTACTTCCTCTTCTTCTCTGATGAACTTCCACTGACCAAAGTTGGCACTGATCCATAGAGGCCAAGTTGGTTAGTATGATTGATCTATACCATCATAGTATGATTTACCACCTCAGTGTAGGTATTTAGCTTGAAGAAAAAGACATGAGATTGTACTTAAAACTACAACCCCATTTCAAACCTTTGAGCCTTCATTTATTCATTGGAAATAGGCACAAGTGTGTATTGAACTAGCTATAAAAAGTGATTATCATACTCTATAAAAAATAAATATCCCTATATAAGCTCCATAAACTCTTGGGATCTGGTATAATACAAGACCTCAGGACAATACTAATTTTTGAAAGTGACCTTTAAGTTCTTATAGCCCATATGATAGTGTTTCCCAACTAGAAACACATATTCCCACCACCTCCGACTGAGACCTTCCAACAAGAATGAAGCACATTTCACTTGAACTGCCTCAAGAATATCGATAAACTCAAACATTCACTCTATTTTCTTAAGGCACACCTCTGCTTCCTGAGGCTCCGTGATGCCTTGGAAATAATGAGTATTATTCTTAATAAACTCATGATCTTTGTCCATTATAGGACATGCTTCAACTTCCCTAACCTGAGAAGGACCAAATCCCAATCATTAAACCAAAGATTGGATAGCCAAAACCACATCTTTTACTAATATATAATCAATTGATGTGGGAGATCTATCTCTAGCCTCTTCCCGTAGCTCCACAGGAAGTCTTTAGGGATTCATCTTGCTAAAAGAAGAAACAATCACAAGGAAGAACCGTAAATATAACCATTATGAAAATTTTTAGTAATAAAAACAATTACCAATATTCTATAAATCAAACATAACCAAATCCATCACACTAACATGACAACCAAACCAATTCACCCCCACCTGATTTCTATATACAATTTTCAGCCTGTACGTCTTATCTAGAGGAGAATCCAAACAAAATCCCAACATCCCTTGGCGACTCGAGTCCTGTCACGAGGTGTGATGACCATGCACCTTACTTGTAACCAGAACTTCATGCCCTGAAAATCCTATCTATGGTCTATCCAAACAATTTCCCCAAATAACTTAACCCAAAAAGAGTGTGACCTACTATGATACAATTTTTTCACAAACTAGGCTGGAGTTCCATCCAACCTGTCAGCCGACTCGACCCATGGAATAGACCGAAGGGTGTTACCAATCCCCACAAGATGACAACAAGTTATTAGGTATCACAATATTCTTTGTTAATGATTTCACCCATTTTCATAATCATAAACAACCAACAATAATAAAACAAACATAACTAGATAATCACAACCAAACATGGTAGAAATATTTTCAGATTTAAAGTTTACAAATTTAAACAAAAATAACAAGGACTAAAATGAAAAGGTAATAATGACACTGTCCCAAAAATCTCCATGTAACAAAAGGAACATCATTCTCAAGCCACCACCACCACCACCTATAAGGAGATACCACTATCAACCTGAACCACCATCATGATACATCTTTCCTTTAACCAAATCAAACATAACTAAGTTTACATACACCCAAAGGTGAATGAAGGGTGTGAGACAAATCCTAGTAGGATGCCACCAAATAAAAGAGATTCCATTCCAAAACATTGTAAGAAAAATTAACATGAAAGTTTAAAAGAAATCTAGAAACATTTTTATAGAAAACATTTTAAAGAAAAGCATTATTAGCTTTTGATATAACAACAAAAGTTCACTATATGATGACAGTATATATGATGTCACAAAAGAGCACTAAGTCATGGGAAAACCCTATATTCACTGGCTAAAATGGAACAATAGGAACCTTGTATCTTGGTGAAACATGGTATAGTAACCATAACCCAAAGCATCCTCATACATGAGCCACTAGAGTGGAACACATCCCAAGGTCTAGTGGTCTCCAATCATCATCATAATTTAGTTATCATTGTAGTCATCAATCCTGCTAGATGAATTCGATCCAAGCCACTTCTGGGTCAACTAGAATACTAGTCCAATTCCATCCACCTAGTTACCTAGGCTTCCCCTTCTGCTCTATTTTCATTTCACATATCACATAGATCACTTCATTCAAATACACACTTTCTAATAAATATAAACACACATAATAAATCACCATTTCCACAACCAAAATTGCTTTCAAATCTAAATTCATGCCAAAATAATTTCAAAATATGTTTTTCACCACTTAAACATTTTATCAAACACCTTTAAGGATATAAACAAGCAAACACACCTGAAACACACATGAATTATAACCCATTCCCTTTAAAAAGACACTTTTTAACACAACATATCTTTAATCCTTTTTAAAACACATTTCAAACCTCATACACAATACATAGAACATATCTAAGAAGAAAATAAAGAATATCAAAGTCACAAAATAATGTTTAAGCATGGAACCACCTACCTCAAGTGTAGAAATTTATGGAAATAAGTGTTAAACCACAACTACATGACCAATGGACCCTATAAATGCATGATCGAATCGGAAACATGAATATTGAAACCTAAAGAACAAGATCCAACCCAAAATATGTCACCTAACCCACTATAGAACAAAACCCAAAGGAAGTAGGAATACAAACCCTAGAAAAGAGGATAAATCAAGGAATAAACTCACTTTCTTGAATATTTTTAGAGAAACCACACCGAAATCACCACCAAAATGGAGGTCCTAGGAAACAAGGGGGATGAGGGGAGGATATATGGGTTGAGAATTCCAACTGGAGAAGAAAATAGGTGATTTGGGGTTAAATCCCAAGAGGACAAAAATAAAATTTTCAAATTTTTAATGACCTGCAAAAATTGCACATTTTTCCAAAATGTGCGGCAACTGTGCACACCTCATTGCCCAAGTGGAACACACTGCATGGTTAGCCCACATAGTTTGAAAAACAATCACTAACTGTATGGTTATCCACTTTCCAAAAATTCTAAATGGTTGTACGATTTCTTGGGAAAGGGTGCACAATTTTGAAAACTATATTCCAACCATGCACCACATACTTATATTCCAAAATTATCCATTTTCAACCAAAAATCAAGGGAAACTCAAAGGATAAATGAAAGACCAAAAAACAATTTACCTCAAAATTAAAACATGGATGTGACATGTTAGTAACTAAAGTAAGTATATTTTCTGATCATGTATCTATTAGATACCTTCTGAAGAAAGATAAAGGTAAAATAAGTATGGGAAGATAGATTCAATTCCTACAATAATTAAATTTAAAAATTAAAGACAAATAAAGAATTGAGAATTGAGTAGCATATCACATGACTAGACTACCTACAAATTTAGAGGTAGGAATCTCAAATTAGTAAGCTATTAATGATCACATTATAGGTGAGAAAATATTTTTAATTGATGGCGATGTTCAATAGTATGCTAACATGGTAAACCTTTTTTTCTTGATCAAATACCTTCACATATAATACACACCAAATTGTAAGTATTAATTCCAAATAAATGTTTTATGTTTGGGATGATCCATACCTTTATATAATTTATAGTGATCAAGTAATTAGTTGGACTTTTCCTAAGAGTAAAGTACCATATGTAATAAAATTTTACCACACACTATCTTGTGGAGGACACTTCTGACCCAAAAGAACCTCTAAAAAGGTGATATAATCTAGATTATACTATAAAATTATTTTCAAATATTCTCATGAATTTTGTAAATAGTTTCAATAATTACAATTCACCATTATTTTTTTCAAAAGACAAGAAATACCTTTAAGACCCATGAATTTATATGAAAAATTTGATGTATGTGGATTGGACTTTATGGGACCCTTTACCATGACTTTTGGATATTATTATATATTGTTAGATATTTATTATGTTTCTATGTGTGAGTAAGTATAAGGCCCCAACCTTAAACATTACTTAATCTTGAGTTAATTCAATAATTCACATTGAGTATCATTTTAGGTTTAGAGTTTTAGAGAATTAGGCCATAACTATTACATTGCATATAAAATATTACAAAGTAGACACTTTTACTCTATCCAATTTTTTCACAATAATAAAACTCCTTAAATAAAACAATAATCTTTTCTTGACAAAAATCTTCTTGAATTATTTATTTCTCTTACCCTTCCTTATACCCTATGAAAAACATTTCAAAAACATGGGATGAGCATAAAAATATCAGTAAGGGATGTAAAATAAGGGAAAAAACATTAGTCCATGAATACATACAAATCAAGAAATCATAATCTTTAATCCTAAAACATAATCTCTTTAACATACCTCATGAAATCATAAGATTTATGAATAACACATAGAAATCATAAATCATAAAGGCAACTTGTGGCATCCATAACATAATTACATTGTAGCTTTCACAGCTACATATAGAGTTACTTTTGGAATACCAATCATAGTATATTCCCAAAATATCTTAGTAGAAACATTAATATTTACCTACGTCATGTTACCCAGTGCATTGGAGAGCTATATCGGCCTCACCCACCCAGGGTTTATCATGGAACCACCTGTATTTGGTATATCACATAACCACCCATCAAATTTTCAAGTAACATTACATAATCATAACACATAAAATATTTAAATTATCAACATTTCACTCATCAATCAAAAGAAATCAATTCAAGATATTGAAATATTCAATCAATTTCTAAAACCTTTTAAAACATTTAAAAAGAATATTTTTTAATCAATGTTTTCCATACCACTTTGAAACTTTTAAAAGAAATTAACAATTTAAAACATTAATGTCTATATAATAAATCATTAAAACCATTTTGAAAACATGGACATTAATGAGAAATATTTAAAAGAATAAATCTTTAAAACATTTAAATTGATGTTTTAGTTAAATAGTTACTTACCACTTGAGAAAATACTTAAATAAAAATAATTAAAGAATAACATTAAACAAAGATTATAACATCATGAGAATAAGTATATTCATGATATAATATATCAAAGGTTAGTATATATACCATAAAATATAATTGGTGCATAAAAACAAATAAGTCTCAAAGAAATGTAAATTGATATGAAATCCCTTAAAAATATTGTATCCTTAGATTAAAGATAAATCAATGACATAATTATGTATGGAAAATATAAATACACCCAATATAAATGGATATTTAGTGTAAAAAATTATAGGTCATTCTCACATATTCTTGGAAAAACAAAACCAATGACATGGATATTTAGCTCAATAAAATGAGATTGAGTTAATTTTTCACTAACAAAGTTCATATAATTGACATAACAATTTATCAATGAGATGATTATGTGTAGCAATAACATATAGAAACAAATAAAAGTAGAAATTATGACATAAATAAATAAACAGTGATTCCATAAATAATCTTGGAATAATATAATCAATTAATTATGCATAAAACCCAATGAGAGGAAATTGAGTTTAGAAATTCCCTTGCAAAAATTCAGCAGCCTAACCATGTCACTTAAAAATTAGGAAAATGAGTTTATGAGAGAAATAAGGGTATCTCATAATTTTTACATAATATGTATAGTAATAAGGATATATAAGAACATATCCCAACATTTGAAAATTTAAATTAAAAGACACAGAATAAAATAAGTATTTGATTAAAAGAGGAGGGTGAAAGGTTCCCTTACAAATATGATTTTGTAAATAAAATAGATAGATCATTTGTATTCAATAAAAGTACACATAAATCAATTATAAATACAATATTGGATATCAAAAGTTATTTCTTACATAATCATTTCATGACATATTCAAGAAGTAAAATTTTAACCCAAATAATGGAAATTGGGTTAAGAAGTTCCCTTACCTTGAGTCTGACTTGTCTCGTTCATTCTTTATATTAATGAATAATAAATTCAGGTTAATTTATAATTTATTCAAAATATTTTTCAATTTTATTATTAATTTTATATTACTTATCATCATGTTATAAAAATTATATAATTATTTAAGTTCACATTGGTCTTTTTGTCGATATTCGGTACTTGAGTTGAAAATGAACTTGTTTTGATGTAAATTGTCCATGTAGTCAAAAGTAATAATCTATGGAGTGATATTCATATTTTAAATATCATATATATCTATTATATATGTATTTATAATATTCCATAACATTTGGAGATAAAAAATGAAATGTACCGTTCATGGAGACGGCAGGTCGTATGTACACATGAACACTAATTTCATTTATTTTTCATATTAAAATAATAATATTAAAATGATATATTATAATACTGGTATTATATTTATGTCATTTATGTCTCATAGTTTTAATAAAACCATCCTTTATATGTTCTATGTATATCATGAACGATTCATATCACTTTGAGGGGACGGTAGTCCACACTTCCTCAAATGAATTTATTGTATTTATACATCATGGAAAGCATAAAGGTATATTATAAATAAAAATTATAGAAGTATAGGGAAAATATAAATATAATATATATAATATATAAATACAGTTCCATCATAATTTCCACCATGATAGGTGGTAGGGAAAAATCTAACAATCATCGTTTCGTGAGACAACATTTCACCGTACACAGAAACAATATGTTCGTATCCATTAGATGGAGGTGTGTGTAAGTGTAGTTAGAATAATTATCATAAAAACATACAAGTATATTGAGTATACTGTTGTTTTTATGTAATAAAATAATAATAATATCATAGGTAGTGGAGAAGGAAAATAAAATAAAAGAAGTTGAGAGAAGACGTTACCTCTAAATCGGGTAACTTCTTTTGATTTGAGCCAAAATGATTTCTTGAATTGTCTTCTGTCCAAGGTAAGGCTTATATGAGGAAGGGAGGGATTTGGGGAGATTATTTTGTCATATTTTTTATGATCCAAGGGTCTTTAGAGGTGTGAGTAATGTGGGTAGAGGTGATGCCCTTTTATAAGAGGGAGGAGGGGCAATTTAGGAATGTTTTAAAATATTATTTTATTATAAAATGATTTTCGGTTTCAAATGGTAAAAAAATCATTTATTTAAAATATAATATACTTTTGGGTCTAAAATATCTCAACCAATAGGTTTTATACAAGTTTAAGTCACAAAATCAACCTTATCTTTTAGCTTTAACCCTTAGTTAAAAACATTAACTCTTACCCTGTCTTATTTTATTTTCATAATATATGGTAACTATATTTACTATAAAATTACAAGAGAACCATAAGTGGATAATTAATGACATTTGTAATATTATATAATTTAGTCGGATGAATCTTATATTTTTATGACTATTATATCATTTAATAAAATAGTATTTTTTTAAAAACTCATTTATGCCAATTTTGACAATATAAAGTAATTGATTTTTGTTAAATTCATAACAACTTGATTCCTTTGAAAAAAAGGAATTAAATACAATATAATATGTCAATATCATCCATAAAATTCATTTATGTCATCAAACTATTCAAATTATATTTATTTTAATATTTATAATATCATTTATTTGAATCTTTCATTAATGAAGCAATCACAACATCATCATTATGTCATAATTAAATTTATTTATATAATGTCTAAGAATTATAAATAAAATACCATGATGTAGGAAATATTTTTATCTTTATAATTAATATTTATATTCAATAATATCACTTATATAACCCCATATAATTTTTTTAGTAAAACAATATATGTTTATGTTATTTTTCTCTTTACTTTAAATTAGTTATTATAAAGTGTCATTATCACTCCAAAGTGGATCCATGAGGTCCCAAAATCGACCCAAGTATGCCCATGGTCAGACACATCTCATCCAATAGGATTATTACATGTGTTAGGGTATTTTTATATTATTATAATATTATTTTTTTACCCTTATTTACTAGATTTACCCTTTAACCATGGTAAATAAAATAATTACTGAAGTTACTATTCATAATGTCAAAAAATAAAAGGTACCTATTTACAAAATTTAAACCTTATAATTCGAAATATGGAATCCATTTTTTCAAATTAAAAAACAAATAAGTTTAAGTAATTAATTTAAAATTATTTCCCGTTGCCAAAACTAAAAAGTGGGTTTTTAAGAAATAATAACTATCAAAAGATTGACATGTGTTTATGTCCAATTTCAATGGGAGATTACTTACAATTACCAAAATTGGATTAAATTATAAAAATATATTCCATTTATACTTTAAAACCATTAAATAATATGATTTAACCATATAAATTTTCTTGATGGAAAAAGTTGATTTCAATTAAAATTTAGCATATTTTTACTATTCATCAAAACATGATAGTTATCAGAAAAATATCAAAAATTCATCCAAAGTAATTTTTTTGTCTTTATTATAAATAATAAGTTTATTTTTTCAAATAGAAAATATAAAGGTTTCAAAAACTAAATTTAAAAATGGTCCGCCATCAAAAGGTGGTAAAACTGCATTTTTAGAAAAATACTTTTTTTATCCAAAAAATTGAATTTGTTCTTATATCATATCTAGAAAACATATAAGATTAATTTAAAACATTACATTGAATATATAAAATATATTTTTCATTAAATAAAAATCCATAAATAGTGATATGATTTAATAAAGACAATTATTCTCTTTTAAATAAGCTTTCATAAAAACACATCCTTTATATTCAATTGGGTTTTATTTTCATTTATAATAAATTTGGTAACCAACTAATCATTATTTTAACATGTGTAAACCATATTTCAAAATTCAGTTGATAATATTCATTCTCACCATTCCAAAGGCTAGTAATTAACTACCATTTAAAATAATAATATTATTATTGTATTGTATTTCGATATAACTCAATGTTGTGTGAAACATAATATTTCAGAGAAACCCATTGTTGTGTGTTGAGTATGCTACCAGAAAAATCATCCCCTTTAACGTAAAATTAATATCTTATTCATAAATATTAATAGTAATGAAAAAGTATTATTATATAAATACTTGGGTCGTTACATCATTCCCCCCTTTTGGAAATTGCGTCCTCGTAATTTTAAAATTGAGTCCGGAAACTTCATTGAAAATCCCACATCAGAAAAAGAGTCAACAGAACTATCACTTTAAAAGAAATAAATAGAAGTACAAAGGTCACCCTTGATAACACATACTTAAATTCCATGTAGGAAAACATGTATATGGCAGAGAAACTAAGTGTCAAGTTCTGATGGAGAGTGATAGAAAACATGATTAGGATAAAGTTAACAACCAAAAAACCATAAACTTATGATGGGTTAAACGGTCTTTGATTTCCTAGTAGGAAAAGTAAAAAGAAATTTTTTTTGTTTTAAGGTCTATTTCATAAAATTGAGGAATTTATTTAAGAGATTGACTAAGAACATAAGAAAACATACTTGTCAAGTAGAGTTTCATACTTTAATAAATTTCTACCTCAAACTCATATTTTCGCCAAATGATGAGTATTCAAGATGACTTGGTCACAACTGAAGCGCTAGAATTAACTTTTAGAGAATCACATAATCCAAAAAATATGAACTATATATTTTCTATATCTTTATACATTAACCAAAACCAAAATGATTAGTACAAGATCATATAATCCCCAAAAGAATATTTCTTTATAAAAAGAAATACTACTCTTAATCTCCAAAATTCAACAAACAATGACCAAAGTTAAACAAATACCATTCAATCCACAATTGTCCTTAAAATTATTCAAAGTAATCAAAACTAATATTGAAACCCAAAAATTAAGAAGGATTTGATCACCTAGTCTTCCACGATAAATGTTAACATTTATCTCCAAATAACATCAACTACTCTTAAATTATCATTCTTAAAAGTAATTAACCTGATAACATATTCTCCATGATAGGTTAATCATTTCCATCAATAACCCAAATCTCCATATGTACACAATAAAAACATAGATTCTTCAAAAATGATATTTCAACCATTACTCTACAAATGAAATCCCATAGTACTCTCTTAGGCATATAGTGTTCCCAAAAAAGAGAATGTCTTCCAAAATAACATTTATGACTTAATCAAAAAATCATTTTCTTATACTGAGTATATCCATTTGATAAAACATAAGTTCCAAAAATCAACTTATTATTGATCCATAAATTCAATTAACTAAAAATAATAAGTCATACTAACCAAGTACTTCATGTAGGCCAGTGATAGGTGATAAATCCTCGTCTCACTTTGGTTTTTGGTTCGATTCCCACAACTTTGTCCAACACGACAAGTTTTCACATGGTCTGCATGTTGTTCTTTTTCAAAAACTGTATAATTTTAATAAAATAGAAAAATGAGATAAAATCCTCAAAAATAATCATAACATGTTTTAACCTCAAAGGTTATTTCATACCTCACATATTTCATCCCAAAAACTAATAACCCATAATTTCCTCAAAGGTGAATGTCTCCAAAAATATTGTTAATCACCTTGAAATAACATAATCCTCAAAAGGGGTTTCTAATTAAATGAACATATAGTATACTTTAAAATTATAAACCAATGATAATATCCCTAACCCTTTAGAAAACATCCTAAACTCCAAATTTTTCTAAACCTTTCCTTTGATACCAACTATAAGGCCCCAACCTTAAACATTACTTAATCTTGAGTTAAGTCAAGAATTCACATTGATAATCTTTTCAGGTTTAGAGTTTTAGAGAATTATTCCATAACTATTACATTACATATCAAATATTACAAAGTAGACACTTATACTCTATCAAATTTTTTCACAATAATAAAACTCCTTAAATAAAACAAAAAATATTTTCTTGATAAAAATCTTCTTGAATTCTTCCTTTATCTTACCCTTACTTATACCCTATGAAAAAACATTTCAAAAACATGGGATGAGCATAAAAATATCATTAAGGGATATAAAATAAGGGAAGAAAACATTATTCCATGAACACATACAAATCAAGAAATTATACTCTTTAATCATAAAACATAATCTCTTTATCATACCTCATGAAATCATAAGATTTATGAATAACACATATAAATCATAAATCATAAAGGAAACTTTTGGAATCCATAACATACTTACATTGTAGATTTCACATCTACATGGGTAGTTACATTTGGAATACCCAACATAGTATATTTCCTAAATCTCTTAGGATAAACATTAATGTTTACCTCCATCATGTTACCCAATGCATTGGAGAGATATCCCGGGCTCACCCGCCCTAGGTTTATCATGGAAGCACCCATATTTGGTTTATTATGTAACCAACCATCAAATTTACAAGTACCATTACATAATCATAACACATAAAAGATTGAAATTATCAACATTTCGCTCATCAATCACAAGAAATCAATTCAAGATATTTAAATATTCAATCAATTTCCAAAACCTTTCAAAACATTAAAAAAAAGACTTTTGAATCAAAGTGTCCCATACCAATTTGAACCTTTTAAAATAAATTGATGTTTTAAAACAATAATGTATATATAATAAATCCTTAAAACTATTTTGAAAACATGGACATTAATGAGAAATATTTATAAGAATAAATCTTTAAAACATTTAAAATGTTGTTCTAGTTAAATAGTTACTTACCACTTGAGAAAATACTTGAATAAAAATAATTAAAAAATAACATTAAACAAAACTTATAATATCATGAGAATAATTATATTCATGATATAATATGTTAAAGGGAATTATATACACCATAAAAGTGAATTGGTGCATAACAAAAAATAAGTCTCAAAGGAATGTAAATTGAGATGAAATACCTTACAAAGATCATATCCTTAGATTAAGGATAAATCAATGACATAATTATGTGTGAAAAATATAAATACACCCAATATAAGTGGATATTTATTGTAAATCAATAACAGTCCATTCACACATATTCTGGGAAAAACAAAACCAAAGACATGGATATTTAACTTAATGAAATGAGATTGAGTTAAGATTTCACTTACAAGGTTTTTATAATTGACATAAATTTTTATCAATGGGGTGATTATGTGTCGTAATAGTATATACACATAAATGGAAGTGTAAATTCTGACATAAATAAATAAACAGTGATTCCATGCATAATCTTGGCATAATATAATCAATGAAGTATGCATAAAACCCAATGAGAGAAAATTGAGTTTAGAAATTCCCTTACGAAAATTCGGCAACCTAACGACGTCACTTAAAAATTTAGAAAATGATTTGATGAGATAGAAAAGGTTCTATAATTATTTGTACATAAAATGGCCAACAATAAGGATATATAAAAACATATCCCAACATTTGAAAACTGAAATTAAAAGACATAACATAAAAGAAGTCTTTCATTAAAAGAGGAGGGTGAAAGGTTTCCTTACAAAGATCATTTTGTAAATAAAATAGATTAATAATGTGTATTCATTAAAAGTACAGATAAATCAAGTATAAATACAATATAGGATATCAAAAGTTATTTCTCACATAATCATATCATGACATAATCAAGAAGTAAAAGTTTAACCCAAATAATGGAAATTAGGTTAAGAAGTTCTGTTACCTTGAGTCCGACTTGTCTCATTCATTATTTATATTCTTGAATAATAAAATTAGGTTAATTTATACATTATTCAGAAAAACTTTCAATTTTATTATTCATTTTATACTACTTATCATCATTTTATAAAAATTACATGATTATTTAAGTTCATATCGGTCATTTTGTCGACATTCGGTACTTGAGTCGAAAATGAACTTGTTTTGATGTAAATTGTTCATGGAGTCAAAAGTAAATCATATCCTAAATTATATTAATGTTTTAAATATTATATATATCCAGTATAAATGTATTTATAATAGTCCATGATATTTGGAGATAATAAATGAAATGCACCGTTCATGGAGACGTCAGGTCGAACGTATGCATGAACACTACTTTCATTTCTTTGTCATATTAAAATAATAATATTAAAATGATATATTATAATACCAGTATTATATTTATTTCATGTATTTATCATAGGTTTAATAAAACCATCCTTTATACGTTTCATGTATAGCATGAACGATTCATATCACTTTGAGGGGGCGATAGTCCACACTTCATCAAATGAAATTATCGTATATACACATCATGTAAAGAATAAAGGTATGTTGTAAATTAAATTAATAGAAGAATAGGGAAAATATAAATATAATATATATCATATATAGATAAAGTTCCATCATAATTTCCACCATGAGAGGAGGTAGGGGAAAATTGAACAATCATCATTTCGTGAGGCAGCAGTTCGTCGTACATAGAAACAATATGTTCGTATCCATTAAATGGAGGTGTGTGTAAGTGTAGTTTGAATACTTCTCATAAAAAAATCCTAGTATATTGAGGATACTGGTGTTGTTATTTAATCAAAGAATAAGAATATCATAGGGATTGGAGAAGAAAAATAAAAGAAAAGAAGTTGACAAAAGACGTTGCCTCTAAATCAGGTAACTTCTTTTGATTTGAGCCAAAATGATTTATTGAATTGCCTTATTCCCAAGGTAAGGATTCTATGAGTAAGGGAGGTTTTTGGGAGATTATTTTATCATAATTTTTATGGGCCAAGTGGATTTAGAGATGTGATTAATGTGGGTAGATGTGATTCCCTTTTATAAGAGGGAGGAGGGGTACTTTAGGAATGTTTTGAAATATTATTTTATTATAAAATTATTTTCGGTTTCAAATAGTCAAAAAGACATTTATTTCAAAGATAAGATTATTTTGGGTTGAAAAAATCTCAACCAATAGGTTTTATACAAGTTTAGTTCACAAAATTAACCTTATCTTTTAGCTTTAACCCTTAGTTAAAAACATTAACTCTTACCATGTCTTCTTTCATTTTCATAATATATGGTAACTATATTTACTATAAAATGCCAAGAGAACCATAAGAGTACCATTAATAACATTTTTAACATTATATAAGTCAATTGGACAACTATTTTATTTTTATTACTATTATATCATTTAATAAAATGGTAATTTTTTTAAAAACTCATTTATGTCAATTTTGACACTATAAAGTAATTGATTTTTATTAAAGTCATAAAAACTTTATTACTTTGAAAAAAAGTCATTAAATCAAAGATAATATGTAAATATCATCTAGAAAAGTCGTTTATGGAATCAAAATATTCAAAATATATTTATTTTAATATTTATAATACCATTTGTTTGAATGTTTCATTAATAAAGCAATCACTGCATCATCATTGTGTCATAATTAAATTTATCTATATAATGTCTAAAAATTTTAAATAAAATAACATGATGTAGGAAATATTTTTATATTTTTAATTAATATTTATAGTCAAAGATATCACTTATATTACCCCATATAATTTTTTTGTAAAACGATACATGTTTATGTTATTTTTCTCTTTACTTTAAATTAATTATTATAAAATGTCATTATCACTCCCAAGTGAATCCATGGGGTCCCAAAATAAACCTGAGGATGCCCATGTTCAGAAATATCTCATAAAATAGGATTATTACATGTGTTAGGGTAGTTTTATATCATTATAATATTATTTTTTACCTTTATTTACCATATTTACCCTTTAACCATAGTAAATAAAATAATTAATGAAGTTACTATTCATAATGTCTAAAAAAAGGTACCTATTTAAAAAATTTGAAAATTATGATTTAAAACATGGAATCAATTTTTTCAAATTCAAAACACATAAGTTGCATTAATTAATTTAAAATTAATTCTCATTGTCAAAACTAAAAAGCAGATTTTTAAGAAGTAATAACTATCAAAAGATTGACATGTGTTTATATCCAATTTCAATGGAAAATTACTTCTAATGTCCAAAATTAGATTAAATGATAAAAATATATTCCGTTTATACTTTTAAACCATTAAATAATATTATTTAACTATATAAATTATCTTGATGGAAAAAGTTGATTTCAATTAAAATTTAGCGTATTTTTACTATTCATTAAAACATGATAGTTATCAGAAAAATATCAAAAATTCACCCAAATTAAATTTTGATGTCCCGATTCTAAAGAAGAATTTTATTTTTTCAAATAGAACATATAAAGGTGTCAAAAAATAAATTTAAAATTGGATCTCCATCAAAAGTTGGTAAAACTGCATTTTTAGAAAAATACTTCTTTTATCCAAAAAATTGAATTTGTTCTTATATCATATCTAGAAAACATATAAGATGAATTTAAAATATTAAATTGAATATATAACATATATTTTTGTATTAAATAAAAATTCATAAATAGTGATATGATTTTATAAAGACAATTATTCTCTTTTAAATAGGTTTTTATAAAAACACATCATTTATATTCAATTGGTTTTTATTTTCATTTATAAAAATTTTAGTAACCAATTAATCATTATTTTAACATGTGTAATCCATATTTTAAAATTCAGTTGATACTATTCATTACCTCCATTCCAACGGAAATGCGTTAACTATCATTTAAAATAATAATAATATTATTGTATTATATTTCAGTATAACTCAATGTGTGTGCAACATAAGATTTCAGAGAAACCCATTATTGTGTGTTGAGTACGCTATCGGATAAAGAGTCCCCTTTAATGTAAAATTAATATCTTATTCATAAATATTAATAGAAATGAAAAAGTATTATTCTATAAATACCTGGGTCATTACAGTAAGAAAAGGCCACGAAGATTGATGATTCGTCTATTATTTTTGTTTTTCTCTGATCTAAAATATTATATAGATTTGGGATACCCAAATAAATCATTAATGACCAATATACACACTTATGGAATAAAATCATGGAATATTTGATGAAAATATATAGAGTGAACCATATAACATCAACACCATTACATCCCCAAACCAATGGTCATGTTGAGATAACCAATAAAGAAGTTAAAGTGAGTCTTAAAAATGATGTCAACCTGAATAGAAAATATTGGATCCAAATGATGGAAGATACCTTATGGGATTATAGAATATCTTATAAGACACCCATAAGAATATTTCCATACAGACTGGTATATGAGAATTCCACATTCATATAGAGTTGGTACATAAATCTTATGGTGTGGTGAAGAAGATAAATTTGGGCTTGAATGAATATGAATATCTAAGGAAGTTATAAATATAGAGATGGATGAAATTTGAAAATTAGACTTTGATAATTATATAATTTTCAAGGGAAAATATATCATGAAACATGATAAGATGATACAAAATAGGGACTTACATCCTAGAGATATAGTTTTTCTTTACAACTCTAGGTTTTAATATGTTCAAGGTAATATTCATTCCATAGGGGAAGAACTTATTTAGTTACTAATGTTATACCTAATAGGGAAGTTGAACTAACTATAGGAGGATCAATGAAACTTTTCGCTGTGATTGGTAAAAGAGTGAAGATATACTATGATAATTATTCATATGTGTCTCTCAAGGATATTAAACCCCTTTAGCAATTCTAAAAATTCACCCACAAATTATTCCCTCTCCTTCACTTAGTTGAATTTTCCCTATCTCATAATTTCTTAGAATTATCACATATAGTATAATACAATGTGGAAATTGCATAAAATAAGTGTGGGGAGAAAGTAACTTTATATAGTTTTATGATTTTTGTGTGTTTTTCATTTTTGTGTCTTTGTCTTATGTTTTCCATGTAATCTTGTTAGTGTTTTATGTTTTTTGAAAAAATTAAGATAAAATGAGTTTACTTTTAAGAATTAAAAGAAATTACACATTTGAGAATGAAATATTTTGTTCAAATTAGGGTAAAGAAACTCTAAATGAAAAGTTTTATGCTGAATTAAGTTTTAACATTAACTCACTATAAATTTGTAATCAATCATTTTTGAATTGTCTATTAAACGAAATTAACACCTTAGGGAGCCTTCGTAAATGAAATTATCATATATTCTATAAACTAAGTAAAGTGAGAAGATGAAAAATGATCTATAAATCTTCCTATGATAACATAGAAAAATATGTGTGTGAGTTTAAGCTATCTATAAGAGTTAGAGTAAACTAAATACCAATTTCCCAACCATTTCTTCCACACCTTAACTATCAAAAATAGAATTAGAGGTTGAGTTATAATTAGGATGGTCTAGTTTTGGTTATCTGAACTCATTCAAAAAATTCTTTTCATAAACACAGATGGGGAAAAATTAAATAAGTGTTTAGTTATCAATGAAGCATGGATATATTTATATAATTATGAAATCAAATAAATAAGAGTTATATGATATATAAGAATTTATTATAAGAAGTATCAAAAAAGTGTGGAATTGAATATTGGATGAGGAGATTGAGAGAGGGGTATTTTTTGAGGTATATATTATTGGAGATTTTATTTAATTAATCCATTTGTTTTACTTACCTTCATTTACCTGGGGTTGAAACTTAAGGGGAGATGGAACCCTTGTGAATATGTTGAAGGTGTTTACTTGGGGACATGTAATAGATAAAATGTAGGGGAAGTGATTCATGTGAATTATTCATCATATTTCATTAATTATACATTCATTTTATTCCCTTTCACATTGTGGGAATAAGGAATCTGGGATGTTTTTACCATTATCATTCATTTTATTAGATTAGATAAATATTTCTTAAATTAGAAAATATGTGAAAATACTTGACTAAATAAGTTTTGAGAATAAAATAAATTGTTCATTATACATAATCCTTTGATTTGATTCAGGAAGAGTGTGAACCATTGGGGAAAATGAGAAGAATATAGGAGAATGAGATCCATATCCAAGATAGCTATGTTTGAATAAAAGGTAATTTTCCTTAGTTATATAATAATAAATTGGGTGATAATTGATATACCTGTGATTAAATGGAAAGATACATTATATTAAATGTTTACCACACCAAATTTTAGGAGTATGTCAAGAGGATAACATAACTGCATAATGGGCCCCAAGGAACTATCAATCAAATGGAAATAATCTTGAATCCATATGTCACATTACATCCAAAATACATTTCTTACTCATGTTGATATTTTATTTTACACTAGGGATAATGGAAACTCATGTATGATCCTGATAAAACATTATCACCTCAAAGCAGTATTTTATTCTCCATTCTGTGGTTGTATATGCTTCCCAACAGACACTACATCAAATTATTGGGACTACAACAACTCCAATGTAATATGGGGGAAATTCTCAAAGTGTATTCACTGCCAATGGTGTCTCATGGAACCCAATTTAGAATACATATGTGATCCAAAATAGTGTGGATGGATAATGTAGAATACAAACTCTAGGAAATGTAATCATAATTACGATCTCTTGTTTTGTGGAAATAGAAATATAGAGCTTGTTGAACCCACTTTGTATGAGTTGTATTTGTTTCCAAGGAATTATTATAAATAGATGTCAATATTATTAAGAACAATTGAAGTAGCTTAAAAGAATATTGTTAAAAAATAAGGTATCTGAAGAAGTTGTTTCATGGCTATCAATTATCTTGGAAAATTATGTTTGAAGGAGTTACATCCATGTTGTTTAAGTGGCTTAAAAATAAATATGGATGAAGTATAATATTTTAAGATAATATCATGAAAAAATATTTATATTTTTTTAGGGGGAAATTCAAGGTTTCATTGAATTATGTTGAAATATTTACTAACTATTTTTACCAAGAGTTTAGTAAAAATATTAGCCAACCCTAAACCAGCCAAGGGGAAAACTCAACCGAACATCTGAGAGTAGAGATCACTACATGAGAGAAATCCCACATGGAAAGAAAAAGGAAACATAGAATAGAGTGCCTACATATGAAGGAATAATCATGAACTAGGTGCACAAATAAGTGGTAGAGATCCACCATGTGGGGTGGCATGACGATGGAGGAAGAGGAATCCTAAATCAAACTTGGATACTCACAACTAAGCATCTGAAGATGAGGGATGGGTTAAATATGAGAGCTCCACATGTCACTCCTAATGACGTTGTTCAAGAATTACCATGTCATATTCCTCCTTGATTATCCCTAAAACTGGATCGACTATGGGATACCAGGATTCAGCCACAAAGGTGAACTTCTATAAATATAGGTATATTTCATTAGATATAGATATTCTATGTATATGAGGTTAAACCATGAAGAAGTCATGCTACCATAAGAGGTATACGACTGTAAGGAAGGAAGCTACATTTGTGCGATGGGATGTGAACCCATGAAATGGATTGTAAAATCATGTGATTGATTGTGAATATGTTCACTATATGGTGATACCATGGATTATATCTTAGTCTAATATGTGATGATCATTGTTTGTGACATTGTACACTTATTATCAAATTGTAAATCTGGATGGTAATGGAACTAGATTTATGTATGGGGTGGGATCAAAATGTTGAAAAATGCATGCAGTAACAATTTCATACATGTTCATTTAAGGATAAACTGTGATAAAATATAAATTTAGTGGAATAAAAGTTTCATCATGATTTTTTCATTTTCTATGGAATCCATGTACATATGAAAATCTGAAGAAATCATGTTTCATGTGACATACATGCAACTACCGTGCATGAGGAGAAAATTTCATGGGAATTTATCTTTATACCACATAAATTTTAATGATGATTACATGAATACATTATAAAATAAAAAATATTGGGTAATTACAAACCACATGAAAAAATATATGGAAGAATACTTGAGTCCTTTGAGTAGTTAAATGAGTTAAAAAAGAATTAATTATGATGATGTAATTAAGTCAAGATTTCAATGAATAATACCATGATATATAGATCATGCTTCATGTAGAATTGATGAAGAATAATTCTAGTATATTTAATAGAAAATAATATCCAAAATTAATGGGAAGATAATTTGAGTTTTATTAGGATTGAACTAAAATAGAAATAATTTCTTTGTAGTTATATACAGTTATGAAGAAGAAATCATAGAGGATTATATGGCAGAGAAGAACATGTGAAAAAGTAACTAATTATGTTATTATTATTCTTATTTTCACACACACACACACACACATATATATATATATAAATAATAACATTCCAAAATTTAAGTTTAAAATAATAGTAAACTTGATATATTTCTTAACATGCAACACTAAGCTCTAAACTAATTACGATATACTAAAAATATTATTATTTAAAAGTAACTATTATAAACTAGAAATTAAATTAATAGGTATGAATAGAAATAACCACATTATAAAAAATATGTATAAATATTTTAAATAATTATTTTTTTATTAATTCATAATAAATTAGAACTCAATTTTTTAGTAAATTCATTTCATTCTTCAAAAATATATTTCTTTAAAAATGGGTTTTATTGCATTTTTTATGCTGATATAATAATTAATTTATTCAAATTTTATAAATTTTATTTTATAAAATTAATATCATTTTTGAAATCATCATTTCGATGTTATTTTAAGCTAATTTTTTTGGATTTTTCTAAAAAGATTTATTTTTTAGTGAATCATAAAAAAACCATTTTTTGTAAAACTATCATTTCATTTCGCTAAATCAAGTAATTTAAAAATTATATTATGTTTTGGATTTTATTTTAAAGTAAAAAAAGAGCAAATTTACTAAACATAATATATATAATTAAATAGGAATCAACATTATATTTGAGTTTTTTATAAGTTTATTTTTTATACTTAAAAACACATTTTTCAGAAAACTATTTTTAAGAGAATAATATTTTTCCACTTTAATTAATTAAAATAAACCATAATGATGAAATATTTAATTTAAATTTATATATTATATAACTATATATAAATTTAAATTCATTTAATGATGATTACTAGTCATATAGTTAATTTAATATCATCTTATGCTTGAAAAATGTATTTTCCTCAAAAACAGTTTTTCATAACATTTTATAAGTTTATTTTTAAGTTAATTTCTGCCTATTATAGAAATTTAATTTGATAAAATTTATTAAATATTTATAATCTTTTGGTTTAAATCTGGTAAATAGTTCCCTTTTATTTTTAGGCATTATGAATAGCAATCGTGTTAAATATTTGTCAGGTCAATAAGGGTAAATCTGGTAATTAAAGTTAACAATAATGTGATAAGGCTTTAAAAATTTATCTAAAACATACCTTATTTCTATTTTATTATCCTTATACATTATTATAAAATATGTAAATTTACTTCCATTTTCCTTTAATAATGATCTTAATATTAGTTTAAGTTAAAGAAAATTCCAAAATGTCACTCTCTTTCTTTTAACTTATATTATATGTTCATATAGGGATAAAAAATAAGATATGAATGAAAATAAATATTTATTTTTATCATAATTAATTTTTTTTGGTAATTTATTATTAATGTTTAGGGATGGTATAATTACCTTCAATTCTTACACAACACTGACACTATACTTATGCAAGCAGTAGTAAAATCAAATTAAATGATTTTAAAAACATGAAAAGTGATATTGTTTGGATGAATTTTGGAATCACATTAATTTTATGGTTAATAATAATATATAATTTATGGTTAAAGATTTTATATTCTAATTTCATTTATATCATGATGTCTTTAAATTCAAAATATGTGAATAGTTCTTAAAATGACTTCAATGGTATTTTATGTTAAATAATATATTATTAAATGATTTAAAAATAATAAAAATATTGAAAGAGGGAAATTGGTATTTTATATGGTGTAAAATTTCATCCCTTATCCATTTATGATCTAATAGTTGCATTATAAGTAAAATTAAAACCCTTTAATACTAACAAAATTTGTTACCATGGTTAAGGTAAAAAATGGTTAACAAAGAATTTAATCAAAATAATAAGGTTTAAAATGATATTTAAAACTGTATAAAATTTATTTTATGATTATAATTACACCATATACTCATTATATTATAATCCATGTCATTTTGGATCCATTTTACTTGAGTTAGAAAAATATTATATTATAATATTTCATGTATTTTCAAAAAATCCCCTCCCCTCAGTTATAAAAGGGTGACAATCCTTTCTATTATTTACCCAAATTTCAGCCATATAAATAAAAAAACTATAAAATTATATTCTCAACTCAAATATTCATTAATTATAGGTTATTTTATTCTTAAAATATCATTCTATGTGTTTTTACAAAGGGATTTAAAGGAAGTCTACCAAAGAATAGGTAATCATCTTTACCAACTCTTTCAAATTTATTTCTTCTACTACTTCCTCTAAATCAGTTGTAAACATCCTAAAATAATAAATAGAGCATAATTAATATACTTATATTTTTTTTATGATTATGGTATAACCATTTTTTATCTCTTTTTAATCCTATAAAAAGGGAAAACATCGCTCCTACGTACGTACGACTTACCGTCTCCATATAGCAGTGTAATTTTTTTCACCACCATTTTAATTGGATGTTAATAAATATTGAAATAATTAATATATAGTATTTTTATGAAATAATTATTATTATGTAAATATAATATATAATTTACTTTCTTACTATTTAATTCATTAAAAAAAGACAATGTCGCTTATGCGTACATGTGGACTACCACCTCTACGAAGCGATGTGATTAATTTTTCATGTATTACTTTAAAAAATTATTATATATATAATGAATATATATTTGATATTAATATCATTATTAAAATTATGAATATTATGGGTAACGTCCTGGATCCGAGTGTCACCCAAATGTTCCCCATATCTGGTTGGTCACATGGCCTCAAGCGCATTTCCCTGAACGCCAGAGGCTGCCGACTAGCATTGAGGGACTTAGGTGTGATAGTAGGGAAACTATTCCCTCATTGGCAGAGTAATACAGTGGAAACAAACAGTAAATAGTAGTGGAAGTAGTAATGCCATACAATATAAGTAAACAACGGAAGACTTATAGTATAAAAAACTGCAGCATATATATATATATATATAAATAAATGATGCATGCCACATGTATCTAGGAAGGTATCCAAACAAGTCACAAGGTTAGAAATATGATACTAGAACCAAAGTATATAAAACTGTATCTCCAATAGCATCGCAAGCCTTAGCTTGGCCCCATGCTCTCTAGCTCCATCAACAATCAAGTACCTGATGTAGAAGGGCGCTTGACCTTATCTATACCTACAACCATATAATCTATTTGGACCCAAAAGCATTACCTAAATAGGGTGTGAGATGAATCCTATTAGGAAACTACCAAAATATCTATGCCTAACTATCAGTGAATATATATATATAGCAGGCAATATACAAAATGAAGCAATAAACAAGGAAGTACTCAAAAGTAAACAATCGTACAGTTTCCAATTACATCATTTACATTTATTAATTATTCAAACTATTGAATAATGAAATATTTTGATCTAGACTAAGCTCTGTATCCCCTATGTAATAGAAAAACAGATGTCTCATAAGACTATCTAACAATCTAGTAAGACTAAGTCCAAGATTGTGCTTTGGCTTGGTAGACTTGTCACAATCAACATTAAAAATATCACATTGAACCTATGGGTGTCTCACACAATCTAACCCCTATGATCACATGTTCCAAAAAAAACAAATACTTTATAAGGAATCACTCATTTTCAATTCCCCTTGTGGTCTTTTAATGATAAACTATAGACTCTCTAAGGAAGCACTCAACGTCCATTCCCTCTATGGTCTCGTAACGGTATACTATAGACACTCTGAGGGAGCACTCACCATCAATACCCCCTATGGTATCATAACATAAAATATAACAGAAACTTTGGGGAAGCCCTCAATGTCAATTTCCCCTATGATCTCACAATGTAAAATATAACAGACACTCTTAGGAATCCCTCAACTTCAATTCCCCCTATAGTCAAACTACACCAGGTTCTCACAGCCCTATGTAATACAATCTTATACAAACGATATCCAGTATCCCATGTAATCTCAAATACTATAAAGCTAAGCAGCTACAATGCATAACACATGCATTTAACAAGCATCAATTAAGAAATCAATTCCAACCTAACAAGCAAGGCAAGGAAACAAGTTCTACCTCATAGAAAACCTGGACCAAACGACCATAAACATTCAAACAAGTAAACACACCCATAGAGTGTCCCCTAAACATGAAATTTAGAATAATATATCAATGAAACCCCTCAATATATCAATAAATCTAAGGAATATGATAACAGGGTTCAATTCCTTAACAAAAAATACGTGAATCATGGGTAATTTGAACTTAGGAATATATAACTCAAAGAAAAACATTGAAAGGTAACAAACCACCTACCTCAGTGTCTTACGATGAACACTCTCGAATGTCGGCTCTTGAGTCAGCCTAGAACGTCATATATCTACAAAAATTTCAAAAATGTTCAACCTTGGATAACTCAAGAAAGAGGATAAATTAGGAGGAGAGACTCTAGGGAAAGAGAGAACTCGCCAATGGGAATCCAACGCACCCATCGACGTCTCAATCAAAGCTCAGAAGGAGGAAAGGGAGACGCTCAAAGATTATTAGTCATACATTGCTCTCTTGTATGAGACATGGGAGGAAGAAACGAGTTCTGGTGATGAGATGCGACCCCGGTCCGATTAATAAAATAAAAATAAAATTACATGGCATGTTCATTTAATGTAAATTCCATGTACTAGCCTCAACTATCCCCCGCTTTAGGTGGTCCACATGGCCATATACTCGGCCGTTACATGTCTAGTACACGGCTACATGCAGCAATCGGGTGCACGATGTGTACTCAATAGTACACAATGTATACTTAGAAAATTTTCAAAATCTTCCTTTTTCATCAAAAATTCCCAAAATCAAGATTCATACCTAAAAAGAAGATCCGGGTTCTTACAAACATCCCCCCTTAAAGAAAATTTTCCCCGAATTTCCCTTCAAATGGTGTCGAAGAATAAAATTCAAACAACTCTGGACATTGTGATTGTACGTCGGCCTCCCTCTCCCAAGTATCGTCCTATACTCACTCGTGTTGCCATAGAACCAATACTAGAGGAACAGACCATCCACGGAGAACCATCGAGCTCCGATCCACAATCCGAATAGGGTGCTCCTTGAAGGATGCATCCACCTCCAACTCAACCTCCCCATGTTGAAAAATGTGTTACGGGTCTAAAAAGTAATTTCGTAGCTAAGAAACATAGAAGATGTCGTGCATAGGCCGATACCGATGAGGTAACTGCAACCGATAGGCAACTGGACCGACTCTATCCAAAATATCAAATGGTCCAATGTATATTGTTGAAGGCTTCCCCTGTCTCTTAATCCTCTTGTGTCCCAACCTCAGTGTGACACATAAGAAAACCTGATCTCTGACCTCAAACTTTAAAGGTCGTCTCTATCGATCAGCATAAGACTTCTGGTGAGATTGTGAAGTAGCCATCCTCTTCTGAATCAACTCCACCTACTCAGTGGTCTCTTGGACAAGATGAGGTCCCAGCATAGCTGCCTCTCTTGTCTCTATCCAACATAGGGGTGCTCGGCATGGCCTACCATACAAAGCCTCATAAGGTGCCATCTGAATTGTCACCTGGAAATTGTTACTGTAGGAAAACTCCACTAGGGGTATATGTCTCTCCCAAGAGCCCCTAAAATCTATGACGCATGATCAAATCATGTCCTCCAAGACCTGAATCGTGCGCTTGGACTGGCCATTTGTCTGGGGATGGTAAGATTTACTTAGAAGTACCTGTGTACCCAAAGCCCTCTATAGTCCCTTCCAGACATGAGAATTAAAACGGGAACCCTATCTGAAATGATAGAGTATAGAACCCCATGAAACTGTATAATATCTTGGATGTACAAACTTCCAAGCTCATCAATTCTAAAGGTCTCCTTGATCAGTAAAATTGTGAAACCTTCATAAATCTGTCAATGACAACCCAAACTACATAATTCCTTCGAGGAGACCTCGATAAACCTGTCACAAAATCCATCACGACATCTTTCCACTTCCACTTTGGAATGGGTGACTATTGTAAAATCCATGCCGGTCTTTGATGATCCACCTTCACCTACTGATAGGTGGAACACTTCATAACAAAACCAGCAACATCTCTCTTCATACCTGGCCACCAATATTGAAGGTGTAGATCTCGATACATCTTGGTGACATTATGATGAATTGCCTAAACTAAGGAATGAAAATCTTGCAAAATATCTTTGCGTATGTTTTCCGAAACCAATATGCATCCATGAAAATGTAAGACCTCATCGTCGCCTTTGGTCCACCTAGGAGTATGGTCCTCTCCTGACACACTTTCCCGTAAGACTAGGTCTTCTGAATCTGATAGCTACCTCATTCGCACTCGAGCCAGAAGGGTAGAGGTAATACATACAGAAGAAAGAAACTTCTACCCCTATTTTTCATGCACCTCCAAATGTATCTTAGAGAATAGATCCATAATATTCCATTCACTTATGGACTCCTGAACTACCTGTATTTGGATCCTCCTACTCAATGCATTAACCACTGCATTGACTTTCCTAGGCATGTAGGAAAGCTCAAAGTCAAAATACTAAAGGTACTCAACCCAACTTCATTGTCTCAAATTCAGATCAAGCTGAGTAAAGATATACTTGAGACTTTTGTGGTCAGTGAAAACAACAAAATGACCTCCCAACAGATAATGTCTCCAATAGATGAAATCATACAAAACTACAGATAACTCGAGATCATGCGTCAGGTAAATCCTCTCATGTGGGCTCAACTGCTGAGACTCGTACACAATAGCTCCTTCCCCCTGCATAAGCACTACTCCCAGCCTGATACCTGATGCATCGTAGTAAATGATGTAAATCTTGCTCAGTGATGAAAAAACTAGTATCAGTGCTGATGTTAATCTCCCTTTCAGCTCATGAAAGGCTGAATCATAGGAATCTGTCCACAAGTACTTCACACCCTTCTTAGTCAGTCCCTTCGGTGGAACTGTTAAGCGTGAAAAGTATTGTATAAAGCATTTTTAGTATCTAGCCATCCCTAGAAAACTTAGTACCTCAAATGAATTCATCGGGTACTCCCAGGAAACTAATTCTCCCACTTTCTCTGGGTCTATTGATACTTCTGTCTCTGAGATAACATGACCCAAGAAGTGAATATGATCCATCCAAAACTTTCATTTTGAGATCTTATCATATAACTGAACCTCTCTCAGTGTACTCAAAATGATCTCAAGATAAGTGGCATGGTCATGTCGAGTGTGACAATACACCAATATATTTTCCATGAATACTACCAAAAAAGAATCCAAGTAAGGATGGAACACTCAGTTCATTAATGACATAAAAATTGCAGGCGTGTTCATGAGACCAAACAGCATAACCACATAATTTTATAGACTATACCTACTCCGAAAGTCTATAAAAGGTGTATCTGATGGTCTAATGCACAACTGATGATAATCAGATCTTAATTAAATCTTCAAGAACACCGAATCTCCTCAAATTTGATCAAAGAGATCATAAATCCTCAATAAGGGATATCAATTATTAACCGCCAACTGGTTCAGCTTCCAATAATCTACACAAAGTCAAAGGGTACTATCCGCCTTCTTCGCGAAAAGAACAGGTTAATCCCAAGGAGAAGTACTAGGTTGGATGAAACCCTTTGTCTGTAACTCCTCTAACTACTTCTTGATCTCTTGTAACTCTGGTGTAGCCATCCTATAAGGAGGAATGGACACCGGTTCCACTCCTGGAACAAGATCAATAGAGAAATCTACCTCTTGCTCTGGAGGTAAACCTAAAAATTCATCTATAAATACATCTTTGAAATGATCCAGAACTGGAGGAAAGTACATTTTTGAATTCCCCTGGTCATCCAAATATAAAATAGAAATCTAGGCTGTAATTCATCCCAACCCATAATGCTTGGGTCCCACTCTGATTTCCTAGACATCCCATTCACCTTTGTGTAGAAAAAACCCACCCTATGGTGACATGAAACTCACCATGTGGTGATAGTAGTCAATAAAGTCCTAGAAAGAGACTAACCAGTCCATCTCGAGAATGAAATCAAATCCTATAATCTATAAGACATAGAGGTCCCATAAGAAGTGACACCCACAAACCTCGATACGGAACTCCTTACACTGATGTACAATAGCTGTTATAATCCCAAACGGAGTTTCTAGCATCATAACATCCTCATAAGTGAAGATACAGAGCCCAAGGCTCTCTAAAACAGCAAAAAATATGAAACTATGGGAAGCCCCTACATCAAAAGGAGAAGAAGCTAAAATTGAGGCAAATATAATCATACCTCTAATTGTAGAGGGTCCAGGATCCTACTCGTACTGGGTCTACTCCACTAAAAAATTCTGACCTATACCGCGACCCTAAAACCCTGCCTGACTATGCTAAGCTGGTCCACCCTGCGATCACTGAAAACCTATAGCCTGAATCCCACAGCCATGACCACCTCCTCGACCATAATGACCTGACGAACTTCAGTTCCCTAACTGATGAGAAACTGGTGGTCCTGCTCCTAAATTTGGAGTCATAGAAGAACCCCTATCACTAGCTGTTGGTGATAAAAACTGACAAAAACACTGAAGATGGACCATATTTCCACAAGATTGGCACTCAAATGGGTCTCTTGGGAAATGTGGCCTTGTATTCCTGCTCTTCCTGCACGAGTATCGTACCACCTGGCTTCCTGAAGGAGTATCCCATCTACTCAGATCTCCACATGTAGACTCTCTATGGAACTTCCTACTATCAGTCAGAGGAGTATCAACTCTGGATGCCGAACCACCCTAGATCACAACTCTAGACTCCCTCATATTACGCTCAGTGATCAGTGACTGGTTGACTATAGAAGATATGGAAGTTAACCTGAATATTTTCACCTAGGATCGGTTGTATGTATTAGACCATCCTCAAACTTCCTGGCCAGAAATAACTCATCATCCTCCGGAATGGGTGTGAAGCACTACAACTCTGTGAAGCAAGAAGAATACTCCATGAATAAAAGATTATCATGTTCCATACCCATGAACTCTTATGGTCAGTCAGCCCTCAAGGTCTCTAGGTATAAATATTCACAGAAGGTATGCTAGAACTCATCCCAAGCCATAAATCATTGGTTTCCCGCCTGTGATATCACATCCCACCATCTCTTGGCAGAATCTCGAAGCATGTAAGTTGTGAGCTTCATCCTCCTCCCAATAGGTGTCTCGAGATGCTCGAAGATAGATATCATGGATTCTGACCATGACTCTACAGCCTGAGGTCCTCCATCCCCTGAGAAAGTGGGAGGATGATTTTTCTGAAAAACCCTCATCAACTCTGCCATAGATGGGGAAAGATGCGGTGCTTCCTGGTAGGTCTGCATGAACCTCATGAATCCTTCTCAAAAATGTGCATCAGCACCTATGTCTGGTATAATAGCTAGTGCCAAGACATGCACGGAGGGAGGATCTTCCGGTAGTCCCTGATCTACCATTTCTGGTGATGGATAATTTCCCTATAATTGACGTAAAACTGAAGGACGTCTCGGTGGAATGACTCTGCAAGGTCAAGCGCACACCTCAGTTAAAGATTATTAAGGACTAAAACTTAGAAGTGAAAGGAAAGAATGGTAGAATAGAAAATTAAAGTTTATCAAAATAGGGTTACATGGCGTGTATATCCTCCACACGGTGTGTTCCCTCAGGTTTTAACATGGGTGTGTACCTCTTCCCAACCTGTTCATGTAACACCCATACACACGGAGTGTTCATTCTATGACACGACGTGTACTTGATCTTTCCCTCATGTCTGAGTTATTCTACATAGATAAACCACATGGTTCTGTCTTGGGTAACACTACAAAACATGTTAACCCTAGACACAAAGTGTACTACCTAATCCTTAACCACCCGTGCCGTTAGTCACACAGTAAGAGACACGATCAACTTCCACATGGCATGTTCAAGCTGGACACGAAGTGCACTATCTGAAATTTATCCACCTGTGTCGTTAATCACACGGCCGGATACATGGCCTCTATAACAGGGCATGTACTCTTAGTACACGGCATGTTCTACCAAACATTTACCAACCCGTGTCTCTACTCACACAGTCAGTCACACGATTAAAGACTACATGGCGTGTACATACAGTACATGGTGTGTACTTCAGAAAAGTTGTTTCTTTCAGGACAGAAGAACACATGACGTGTGTTCATAACATCACACACTGTGTTGTCTAGGTTTCTAAAAATTAGGCCTCTAAAACTTCTCCAAACCCCTTAAAAACTTATCATTTTGTCCAAGGAATTATAAATTCCTACCTATGAGAGCCCATACTATCGCGAATCAAAGTTTGGAATCCTTACTCACATCACAACTTGACAAAATTAAATTAAAGTTCATATATGATCCCCCAAATTCCGATCCAAGAGGGCCCATAACACCTCAGGGACCAAATTTTGGCATCCATCTAAATTAAACTTTACATATAAGAAATACTCTATCAATATTAAGTATTATATCAAGGAATCTATCGCAACAACATGCATATCTAGCACAACATCTATCACAACAACATGCAATCAGTAATGTGCCCTAAATGGAATGACAAGAATGCATGACATGTGATCTATATTAAGTGACTATATGATGCATGAGATGGAATACCCTTGTCTCATTGGGTTTCAATAGATATAGAACCTCAATAATATCAATGATAAAAGTACAATACAAGTATATCACCCAACTGTGAAATCAAATCAACTGTAAAAATTGCAAAACCAATTTTTTTCAATATTCAAGGTAACTTGGATTTTACCTATACACGGGTTATCTACTCCTAGAAACAACTTATTACCAACTAACTATTCCTTCCTATCCCCATCTATAGGATCCAATTAGTAAGACAAAATAGAAAATAAACCTGCCCTGATACCAGTTTGTAATATCCCAGATCCGGGTGTCGCCCAAAGGTGCCCCGTACCTGGTTGGTCACATAGCCTCAAGCAAATTTCCCCGAACACCATAGGCTGTTGACTAGAAGTGAGGGCCTTGGGTGTGATAGTGGGGAAACTATGTTGTCATTGGCAGAGTAACACAACAAAAAAACAGTAAACAGTAGCAGAAGTAGTAATGCCATACAACAGAATTAAACAGTGGAAGAATGATAGTATAAACAATTGAAATACACACAAATATATATATATATATATATATATATATGATGCATGTCACATGTATCTAGGAAAGCATCTAAACAAGTCACAATGCTGGAAATACAATAATAGAACCAAAGTATAGAAAATAGTATCTCCAACAGCATCGCAATCCTTAGCTTGGTTCAATGCTCTCCAACTCCATCAACAATCAAGTACCTGATGTAGAAGGGAACTTTCCCTTATCTATACCTGCAACCATATAATCTATTTGGGCCTAAAAGAATGACCCAAACAGGGTGTGAGACAAATCCCAGTAAGAAACCACCAAAAGATCTATGCCTAACTGCCAGTGAATATATATATATATATATATATAAGGAAATATATAAAATGAAACAATAAACAAGGAAGTACTCAAAAGTAAACAATATTATAGTTTCCAATTATATTAATTTACATTTATTAATTATTCAAACTCTTGAATAATGAAATACTAGGATCTAGCCTAAGATCTGTATCCCCTGTGTAATATAAAAACAGATGTCTTAGAAGACCATCTAATAATCAGGTAAGACAGAGTCCAAGCTTGTGCTTTGGTTTGGAAGTCACATCACAATCAACATTCAAAATATCACATTGACCCTCTGGGTGGCTCACACAATCTAACCCCTATGATCACATGTTCTAACAAAAACAAATAATCTATAAGGAATCACTCACCATCAATTCCCCCTATGGTCTGTTAATGATAAAATACAGACTCTCTAAGGAAGCACTCAATGTCCATTCCCCTATGGTCTCATAATGGTATAATATAGACACTCTGAGGGATCACTCACCATCAATACCCTCTATGGTTTCATAATGTAAAATATTATAGACACTATGGGTAATCCCACAATGTCAATTCCCCATATGGTATCGTAATGTAAAATATAAAAAAACTTTGGGGAAGCCCTCAATGTCAATTCCCCCTATGGTATAACTACACCAGGTTCTCACAGACTTGTGTAATACAATCATACAAAAATGATATCTAGAAACCCATTTAATCTCAACAAGTACAAGGATAAGCATCTAAAATACATAACACAAACATTTAACAAGCAACAATTAAGTAATTGATTCCAACCTAACAAGCAAGGCAAGGAAACAAGGTCTGCCTCATAGACAACTTGGACCAAACAACCATAAACGTTCAAACAAGTAAACTCACCCATGGGGTGTCCCCTAAAAATGAAATTTAGTATAATATATCAATAAAAACCCTTAATCTATCAATCAATCTAAGGCAGATGATAACATGGTTCAATTCCTTAACACGAAATACCCGAATCATGGGTAATCGACACTTAGGCATATATAACTCAAATAAAAACACCTAAAGGCAACAAACCACCTACCTCAGTGTCGTACGATGAACACTCTCAAACTTCGACCCTTGATTTAGCCTAGAACGTTGTATATTAACAAAAAATTCAAAAATGTTCAACCTTGGATAAATCAAGAAAGAAGATAAATTAGGAAGAGAGACTCTAGGGAAAGAGAGAAATCATTGGTGGTAATCCAACACACCTAGTGACATCTCAATCGGATCTTGGATGGAGGAACTTGAGGTGCTTGAATATTCTCAGTTGTATGTCACTCTCCTATACAAGACATGGGAAGAACAAATGAGTTCTGGAGATGAGTCACGACCCCGGTCCAATTAATCAAATAAAAATAAAAGTACATGGCATGTTCATTTAATGTACACACCATGTACTAGCCTCAACTAGACCCCACTTTAGGTGGCCCACACATCCATTTACTCATCCATTACACGACCAGTACACGACTACATGCGGCAACCGGGTACATGGCGTGTACTCAAGAGTACACGGCGTGTACTTAGAAAATTTCCAAAATCTTTCTTTTTCATCAAAAATACCCAAAATCAAGATACATATCTAAAAAATATTTGGGTTATTACATTATGTATCCATGACCAAGGTTCAATTACCAAAACCATCAAATTGAATCATTCATGAAAAATGGACCAGTTTTCACCTGATTGTCCATTTAAGGATGATTTATTAATAAAAGGATAATAGAAAAATATAAAATAATGGTACATATAAAGTTGTTTATGAATATGGTTCTAGAATATATTTATAATAAATATATATTTTTTATACATGAGGTTTTAATGTGTATGAAATAAGATGACACTTTTGCTGAGGTTTTATTTCACAATCTTATCCTTATTGGAGATTATTTGTGTTTTAAGTTTCCATTGAGGGAATTATATGATCTTTACATCTTAAACCCAATATATTTTATTATTCTCTAGTAATTTCTTTAAATTAAAATTTATCTTGCATTTTTATATCTTTAATTACTCAATATATCGAAATATTTTTTTTAAGGAAAACTTATTATGTTTTCTATTATATTGGGAATCTTTTTCTTCCATGTCCATGTTTCCTTAAAAATGTTTTCAATAATGTTTTTATTATTATCCAATGATTGTTTAAAGTAATTTTAACCATTTTTTACTCACTATTTTTTTAAAGGTTATATTCTTTTTTCTCATAATGAGTTATTTTTGAGTTTTTACCAAAAATGTGAAAGGATTATTTGTTTTAACATACTTAACATGAATATAATTTCCTAACATCATAACCAACCAATTTTTTGAAGCTTAATTAAAAAGTTTCCATATCTGTTTCAAAATATATTTTTTCTAATATTTTTTAATTTTTTATATTTTGAATAAGTGATTTCAAAATGAAAAAGGTTATTTTCCTCAAGAAACTATCCCAAGATATTTTTAAATAATTTTCATCTATGTCAACATCCTTTTATGAATATTATGATTTATTGAGGATACAATATAATGATACCAACCGCCATATTTGTTTGAATGGTTTATGATTATTTTAAATGGGGTAAGTATTGATATTCTGTATTCTAGTTCTTCTAAAACATACAATTATTAATTATTATGGCATATTGATTAAGTTTTAATGTTTATTAACATGATGAATGCGTTGAATTTATTAGGTTATGGGTGGTTTTTAGAATTATATATCCACTTGATGTATCAAAATTTATCATGAGAAAAAATTGGTTAGGTATTTGGATGAGGCCTTACCTATTTATGTAAGATGTATTTGTATGAGGCATTCAATATATGTTTATAATTTTTAGGCATGATGCCTCGATGGTAATTTTAAGATGTCCGAAATTATGCATCCCATCATTATAAAATTAGTTATTATTATCCATGTGATTATTTGAAAAATTTTGTCATCCATGGAAAATTTTCAATCTCAAGTGATTATTTATATAACATTATTTGATCAACATTTATTCCTTCTATATTATTCATGATTTTTTATAATATTATATCTTGTGTTGTTTTCATTCCCTTACTGAGAATCTGATCTCATCCATTTCTTATTATTCTTCTCCCCAAGATTCTAGGTAGTGAAATATGATTGATATTAAAGTACATGATAAAGAGAATAATTATATTCTCAAAGAAAACACTATGTTGTCTTTTATGTTTTCAGATTTATTGTGAGATTTAAGTATGTATCTAGTTTTACAAGACTACTAAATTAATAGATCCTCTGGGTTATGATCACATGTATTTAGTACCAATGTAATAAAGCAATCACCAAATTTATGCTACTAGGCTCAGGGTCTTAATAGTTAGTATCAGATCATGTTTAATAGAAACCTTGGGAACTAGATTTAGAAAAAAAAATATTAGTGAACATAATATTATGATAGATTTTGAGGATATTTCTAATTATAGGATAATATCATAATTTTTTTTGGTAAGGTGGATATTATGTGGTTTTATTATAAATATATCTATGTCAGGATAATCTAAGTGGATATAGTTTTGACCCAGTTTCATATAGGGGTAATAACTCTGAAAAGAGTTGGTCGAGTATATCTCAACTATCATTCTCATTCATGGAGAATGATCCCTTACTGAACACTTGGTTTGACACTCCTAAGGGATATGGTTGTTTTAATACAAATTTTCTTTATAAACCATTATGAGATATTTGAATATATATATTTTTGAATATATTCTCCAAAATATCAAACTTATGATTCTAAGATTAGGTGTGCATAAAATTTTAATTTATGTTAAGTTTTTCATGGGTTTTGGAATCATATATTATGATTAATAATTTTATTATCTAATATAGTGTATTCCATTATTTATAAATGTAATATAGAAGAAGGAATATAAAATGTTTCAACACTCATAATCAATGTAGGGATTTCCCTCATGAGGAATTTAACACAAATTATGACTGTACTAGGATAGTCGACTTAGGTTATAACCAATAAAATCACTTTTATAGAACAACATGTTGCATCAAAACATGATTCATTGATGTTGGACCACTTTATATGGTAGAAAATTCCATCCTTTAAGGGAACTATATATCCATTTATAGCTGAACAATGGATCAACTCTATGGAAAAGATATTTCTGGATTTGAGGAGTTATTAAAGAGAGAAGGTTATTATGGAAGTATATTTTTTAAGGGAAGAGATGATCAATTTTGGTCATTAATTCAAAATAAAAAGGAGGATGATGAGATATATAAAATATAATGGAATATTTTAAAGGATATATTCTTCAATAAATACTTTCCTTGTGAGAAATGATCTAATATAGAATTTAAATTCCATAATCTAAGATAGAAGGAGTGGGAAGGTGTTGCTGAGTATGATGAAAGATTTATAATATTAGAAATGAAAGATATGGAATATATATGTGATCTATAAAGTAAGATTAAAAAATTATTTAATTGGATTAATCCAAGCCTCTATAGGGAACTAGTCTCTCAGACATTTTAATCATATGATGATATGGTATCAAGTGCCATCAAGATGGAGAAATAATCATCTAAGTAATATATTTTCAAAGGAAACCAAGAAAATAAGAGGATGACTGACCACTAAGAAAAAATAAATGAGGTGGAGGAAAAGAATGGAAGGATAGAACTTCCCACATGTGATAATTGTGGAAATAAACACTTTGGTACTTTATTGAAGGGAAAGAGAGTTTCTTTCAAGTGTGGAGAGAAAGGCCATCAGGCATGCGAGTGTAAGAAAAATAAAAAATCCTCTAATGTTTAATGTTTCAATTTTAATGATATGGGTCACTATAAAAATTAATTCCACAAGTTTCAAGATAATTTATATTATAAAAGGCTAATGGAGAAATGTAAAGCTTATGAAATTACTAAAACTAAAGTTGAAATCCCTTAAGTATAGATAATAGGTACTTTGATCATAAAATGATACTATATTTGATTCTATATCTATGAGCACTTTTAATATTTTTCACAGATATCAAATCATTCCTTGACACTCTAAAGAAAGAATTATCAATCAAGATGTAATGAAATGACTCTGGATGACCCAACCTATCACCCAAACTAGCATGCCACAAGGCTTGAAGTGTGTTCATGATCACCATGGGATGATGATAAGTAGTTATCATAATAACTATCCCCTTAGGAATGGTTTCACCCATGGTAAACTATCATGAACCATCCATGAAATGAGACAACCACACCAATATCAGTAGAGATGAAAGAGTAATAAATTGACATCCAGAGTAATACAACAAAGACTAAACATATACCATAAGAAATGACATATATCATATTCCAAATGTGTCATGATAAGACATATACATGGTATATATGGTCAAAATTTCAAAATTCAAAATAAGGGGAGGGCCAAACATATCCTGAACGTACATCCCAAATAATCAACTCCAAAATGGATCTACACAATCCAACCCAGTGATACCATGTTTCATTCATCAAAAAAATATACAAAGGTAATCAAGAAGATAATCTAATGTGAATAGTTCCCTTAACTTTACTTGTGTACTATAAAATAAATCTACATATGCCCAATGTAATATATAGGGTGTGAGGTATAAAGCCTTGTAGGATACCACCATGAATCTATTTAAGGATTTAAAAAAAAATAAAGCCACTAAACTAGTTTGAAAAAAGTATTTTCAAAACTATACCACTTCGAAACATTTCACTTTAACATAGGACTTTGAAATCCCCTTTAGTTTTCTTTAAATAAAATGAGTATTCCAAAAATAATTACTAACATGGATAAAACAAGGAAACAAGGTTATTCAGCAAAACATGCTTAATATACCCTATAAAGTACAATAAGGGTAATAAAAAACATCATCATCATATAACCAAATAAATGTAAATGGGCATAACACATGATATAGCATCAAACAAAGAACAAACATAATGCATAAAAGCATAAAGATTAACCTGAAATGAGTAAAGTGCACCAAGGGATCTAACCATAAGGTTCTAATGTGAGTGAGACTAAAATAGTGTTTTATAACTGGATAAACAAAGTGGAAGTTCTCACAGACTTCCTTGGGTCTAACTCCAATATTTCTTACTATATCCTAGCTAAAAAAGTGGAAGTTATCACGATATTCTTACCAAATACTTTATCTGTCCCTTAGAAAACCAATGAATTCTCTCTCAGTCTCCCCACCAAAGGGTCTCATGGTTCCTTGGACAACCCCCACTCACACCCTAGGTATTCCCATGTGATACTCAATGCCAATCAAAATTATTGTTGTAAGTGGGTTCCCTAGACCCAAATCGTGTATGTACTTTGGTTACCATTACATATATATATATTTTGATATATACATGTGTTTACCTTACCATAATAGTGTTAAAACTTATACATGCGCTATATTTATGGTAATTTCCTTAGATTGCATGTTGTATCAAAAGGTTATAGCAGTTCCTAGGATATAATGAGAGCCTAAAGATACCATGATATTAATATTAAATTTATTACCTATAGTATATATACATCATGATTAAAATACATAGTTTATGTGTAACTATTAGGTGTTAGGGGCTCATAAGCATTGAGTATTACTCTCCTGAAGTTCACACTTAGTGATCTCAAGTAGATGAGAACATGAGGACTGATCCAAAAATAAGAACATCATATGTTTTAGGTGTCATTGGTAGTTCCTATATATGAAAATGTGTAATGGTATCCTGACTAAATATTATTATCAGTGTATACTATTTGATTACATAATTTGATGCAAGATGAAAACCATGGCCTTAATGTCGTAGTGAGGTAGCTTGTATTGAGTTCGTTATTGATGGAATGAAATTGATTGAATAATCAAGATGGAATTTGTTACTTCTGAAAGGAAGTGATATCTTAGGCCTTGTTGATCAGGATGGTAGTACCTTCACTAAATCCATGGCCATGGTAGAAGAGGGTAAGTTCTTCTAGTTAGGTTAATTAATAATAAAGTGAGAAAGTATAATGACATCAAGTATGCATTTTTCTTTATGATATATCATGAGACAAAGATATTATATTACATGACATGCATTAATAGGAAAGGTTATTATTTCTATGACTGTTCCTTATCTCCATAGGGGCCTTGATTGGTATTTAAACTCCAATAATTGACTATGAATAGTATTAACTGCTATCGAGATAGGGTCCTAGAGGGTCTCACACATAGCATATTCAAAATTTTGGCATATTCCGATGAATATGAGTATAGGACATGGGAGGACCAACCATAGGGTTTGAGAGATTATTGAGAATAAATGATTTCCAATGGATAAATTAATTCATTATTATTCAAGTATAGAATAATTAGAGTTAAATTTATTTATTTAATTTATTTACTAGTATTTAAGTGAATACATGGAAAAAAATTATAAGAATGAATATTATTTAAATATTCAAGGTTCATTTAATATTTGTGGGAATAATGAGTAAAGTTAATGACTCAATTTTATTAAATAATATATTTATTATATATTACAAGTAGGTGATAAAAAATATAAATGGAGTTTAGGACATATTTAGTTGTTTTTAATGTGTTATTTATGGATTATTTAGTTGGAATTATTTATATGGGGGTTGGGGATCCCTTTACATGTGTTTTAACCTCAAATATATAAGATAATGGGAGCTCTTTTTTTAGTTACTATTCATCCACTCGAATTTGAGAGCTCATCTCTTATCCTTCACATATCCTTGAGAGAGAATTTCATATTCAAGTGTTCGATTCAAGATATTCTTCACAGATCGAATGAATGAAATCTTGGTGATCATCAAGATGTTGAAGGCTATGTTGAACCTCTATGCCAGCACCCAAATTTCAATAATTAGTATTCTTATGGACTCTTAAATTATGTGTGGATAATCTAGATATATTTTACCTTGTATCCTTTAAGCAATGTTTACTGAAGATGAGTTAAAGTTGAACACACCTTCAATTTAAATAAGGTAATTATTCATTTTAATTTTTTATTAAATTAATTCATGTGTGATACTTGGAATTTTATCAGGGCTCAAATCATCATAGATGACATAGTTATGAAAATTGAGAGATGAAAAGTTTTAAATCCCCAACCCATCTTCTTTCGCTGCACACCCTGGTACCTTTAATCACATCACAAGTACCACTCATCAAAAACCATTTTACAAGACACCTTAATAAAACAACATTTCTATTTGATAAAATACCTTTTTTCAATGTAATTTTTTTCTAAAATATCTTTATTAATACAATTGAAATCATAAAATCCCTTTAATCCATTTTATCAAACATTTTGAATGCACTCAAGCCACCCCCATTTGGAAAAATCACTTTAAACACCCAATTTCCAATCCAAGCCATTGAACACATAAAAATGATATAAAAAACATCCAAATATCAGTTAATTATAAATTATACAAACATAAACTAATGGAGATTTATAATTTAAAAGCAAGCCATGGAAAACTTCATCAAATAGTGACACCTTCCTCAGAAATGATTCCAACCTCATTGACTCTGATGATAACCACCTAGAATAGAAAGGTGGAGGCCTCACACACTAAGACATAATAAATAAAACCAAAACCCCCCATTAAAAAACCCTAGGTTTGGAAAGACACCTTTGATGGTTACACACTTCCTTAGGAATGGAAGGCAAGGCATGAGAAGGTGGAAAGGAGAAAAGGCCTTAAATAAAGGGGCCTAACTCAATAAAAAACCCCTTGAATAAAAGTATATTCATCTAAAAGGAGAGAGTATGGGGGGAAGCTTTAAAGATAAGGAAGAGGTGATACATATGAATGGGAGAAGAAAGGAGGGACAAAGGGGTTAAAATTTAATAGGTGAATTTTGGTAAATTACCAAAATTTTAAGGTGTTGGAAAACTGAATGGTTTGGCCGCATAGTTAAGAAAACCATGTGTCAACCATATAGGAGCTACTACCTTAAAAAAAAAACAGGCCACATAGTGTGTCTTCAACTTTTCACAGTTTTAAAAACCATGCTCAAACCATGAAAAGTGTAATTCCCCAAACCCACTACCCCTTATCTGGTTAGCCAAATAGTTAGACAGACCCTTTGCCAACTGTGCACCTTGGTCTGTTTTATACAAAAACTACAATTTCAACCCATGACACCTAGGAAAACAAAGAATGAAATAAAGGATAAATAAAAACTCAAAAATATACATACAAGTGGCCTAAAAGGTGTCAAAAACTCTACACCATACCACCTTCTTCCCCCTAAAAATTCCTCAGGTATCCTCAGAAGAAAATTGGCAAGGCCACTGCTCTTTCACCAAAGCTTCCTACAATAATGTCTTGTAGATATTGCCACCATGATTCCATATCATGTGGAACAAAATGATATATTTACTGTGAATACCATTATTATGATAATATATGATAAAAACTAGCCACTCCATAATGATGTCATCGGGATCAAACTTCATATCTTCCCACTCTAGTATATGAGATGAGATGGGATCAAATTGTATTTATTTAACTAAGAGACATAAAATACATCATAGATCAAGGTCTACCATGAGTAAAAATTTAACTAATAGGCTACCTTACCAAGACATTCCATAACCCAGAACGACCTAACATAACATGAAGCCGGCTTTCCCTACTTTCCTAAGAGAGAGTTCCAAGCAAAATACATGACCAAAGAATAATCTGATCACCCACCTAAAACTCCAATTATGTCAATCAGTGTATTAATTCTTTTTACTCTAAGCTATCACTAAAAATATCTATATTTTTTGTACTTTCTTGGTTATCAACTTATTGAGACTTGGTGTAATGACCCAATGTTTTTAGTTATATTTGTTTTCTAAATTAATGTGTGTTATATTATATTATATAATATTATACACATACAAAATATAGAAAAAACAAAAAAGATATTGTTTTATTACTAAATACTATTAAATTAATCAGCAATGAAACCAATTTAAATTATAAACATTAAAATTAAAAAAATGTAAAATAAAAAATTCAAAATGGGAAAATATGGATCACCTCAATCTATTAGAATCATCACCCCACTAAAAACACTATAGAAAAGAAGAAAAATATTAGTAAACCAAGAAAAATTATGAAAATATATAACTTTGAGAGAATTTTATTTGAATATTGAGTGAAAGAATAGATTAGTATATATAGGAGGTAATGTGACAATTGGAATAGTAATGTGACCATTAGGAATAGTAACCTGACCATTGGGAATAGTAACATGACCGTTGGAATAGTAATTTTAAACAAAAAACAATATATTTTGATATAAATATTATTTATCATGATTAATTTATATAAATATAAATTTTATAATGCCAAAAAATAAATATCATGATTAAAAAAATCATAGTAAATACAAGCACATTTTTTATAAACAGTATTTTGAAGTATTTTGTAAGTCATGATTTTTATATTAAAAATTAAAATCACATATTTTAGAAATTTATTTCAATAACATTAATATAATTTTTGAAATCATAATTTAAAAATTATCTAAGGGGTTTTTTTGTAATTTTTTGAAATACTTTAATTTTAAAGTGAATGGTAAAAATACAGTTTTTCACTTAACCAACATAACTCAAAATACATCATTCAAGAGGTAATAATGGAATAATCATTTAGATAACTTTATTTTTTTATATGGTATATTTAATTTCATAAATGTTTTATTAAAATACTATAAACTCAATTTCCAAACCTAAAAAAGAACTTTCCAAAACCTAAGTCAAAAGTAATTCCTTAAAATAACAATTTTTCTTTCTTTCCACTTTCCTTTTTAATAAAAAAATGAATTATAATTATAAAGAGAAATTAAAGTCTTAAACTCATTTAATATTAATATATGATTTATATTTTTAAAAAAAATCACTATTGAAATTTTTACCTTTGATATATTATTTTATTCAATATTTTATTCTAAAAATACCCCTCTCCTCAAGTATAAATAACCCCTCTCCCTCCCCATGGAAAACCAATCCTCCCACCCAATCTAAAGAAAAATATATTCCAAAATATTATATCTTAAGACTTTTATAATCCATAGGGATGTTATAGAGCAATACAACTCCAATCAAAAAGGATTTATAGTGTCGTACAAGAGAAGCTACACCAAGGATTAAGTAAGTTTTGATCCACTTCTCTCTTTTTATTTCGTTTTTCCTCTTCTATTTCTTTTTCCACCAACCCTTTCATAACCTAACCTTAAAATAATTAATTAGTATGTATTTTAATATTATAATAATTATTTTAACCTACTGTAATTATCATACTACTATATATATATATATAAATTTTAAACTTCTCTTTCTCGCTCTCCCGACAATGTCTTGTCAAAGGTCAATTAACCACCTATGAAGACATTTCCATGTCAAAAAATATAACCATAATAATGGATAAATATTATAAACTATATATAATATATAAACATATAATTATATTAATTATAATCTTCTGTAAATATTTTTACTAATTTATAAATTATATTTAATAAAATAGAGAAATCAAAGTGAAATGGGAAATTTTTAAGAAATACATGATATCAAAACGCTTCAATTTCATCAATAAAAATTATGAAATATAATACAATGATTATAATTGATAAATATTTGTATAAATTAATATAATTAACTTATGTATCAATGTTTTAATAAATCTAAGTTTATTATTTTGGAGGTAGAAAGATGATGATATAAGGTGGGAATTAAGGTAAGTGGATTCTCGAATTCAAATCCCTTTCTTTGGGTTATCCATATTTGATGACTTCATTGGTAAAAAAATTTCTCTAAAGTTCATTAAATATAATTTCTTTATTCTTTCATTTTTTTTCTAGGATATACATGTTTCCAACTTGATTTTATGATAAATACACAAATTTTACAAAATAAATCTTCTTTCCAAAAACAAATCTTGACTCCTTTTGAGTTATATCTTATTAGCTCAAGAATGATGATTATTATACAAACTATTTTTCTCCATTTTTCATTTTGAAACCTAAATATTATTCGTTAAATCATGGTTGATGAAATCCTTATAAAACCCATTCCTTTACATAAGTTAATTCAAGACTATGATTATAATACATTCTATGTGTCATGCATGATTACGTAAATGTTATGATGTGACAGGTGGGTCCCAAATTATATATCCCTCCAATGCATTGGGTAATGTGACGTGTCTCATGAGATGATGCATATTATTCATGAACATGATTCTATATTTGTTCACAATGATGATGTTTTGATTATGAATATATGTTATGCATGAACATGATGTTATCTTTGTTCAAAAATATGTGTGGTATTTGAACACTAGGACATGATGTTTTATTTTTATACATTTCCAAATTACATGCCTTAATCCATTATTTCACTTGTTATTTTATTGATAATCCTATGCTTATGTGATGATTATTATTATTATTCTCACTCATGTTATTTTGATTCATGTCCCTTATTCATCCACTTACTGGGATTTTATCTTACCCCTTTCTTTGATGTGTATCCTCATGTGATTAATTTTACTAAGGAGAACACTAGGGACACTATAAAGATAGAGAATAAGGAATTAAATAATGTTTATGTTTTATTATGTAAAAGTTATATGTGAGCCTAATTTTACCAAGACACTAAACCATTTGATCCTAGATTTGTAACAATATTATGTATTTATCTTTAAAATGATGTAATAGTAATGTAAGAAAAATAGGGTCACTATACTCAGTCCTACCAAGGAATGCTCACCCACCTCATCCCAACACAGTAGGGATTGGCATGGTCACCTGTGTATGCCTCAAAAAGGGTTATCCTAATCAAGGATTGATAACTATTATTGTTTGAAAACTCATCTAACAATAAGTTCCCTTTCCATGAACATATAAAATAAATAACACACTCTCGCAACATATCCTTGAGTGTATGGATGGTCCACTCATACTAACCATCCATCTACGGGTGATATGCAATGCTCAACTTCATCTCGATTCTCAAAGACTCTTAGATTCTCTTCCAAAACATATAAGTAAAGCGATCATCCTAGTCTGAAACTATCACTGAGGGAAATCCATGAATTATAACAACCTCTCAAACATATAGGAATCTGAGGTCCTCCACCTTAATTGACTCTTTCATGGGAAGAAAGTGGGATGATTTAATCAAATGATCAACAATCATCCAATGTAATATTTTCCACTTAGAGTATTAGTTAGTCTGACAATAAAATCCATTATGATACTATCCCACTTAGAAACTAGAATGGAAAGAGGTTGAAACAAACAAACTGGTCTCATATTCTCTACTTTAATCATCTTTCAGGATAAACATTAGGAAACAAAATCCACCATTTCATGTTGCATTCCGAGCCACTAATACCAACCCATCAATGTATAAAAACTATTGGCAGCTCTAGGGTGCACAACCTAACTAGAATGATGTGCCTATTGAATCACCTATGTTGGACTCCTCATATATTAATCATGTTTTAATGATCACAAATCTTATTTAATCATGTTTTAATGATTCCAAATATTATTCAACCTAGTTAACTTCTATAAATTATATCCAATCATGTGTATTTATGTCTAAAGTTTTCTCATGCTTTAAGAAGAGCCTTGCAAGATCTTAATTGTTCTATTTTCAATTTACCTACTTTATACTATCGTTTATCTACTCTCAAAATACCTTCTTTAACAAATGCTTAAGTTTAATCCTTTCTATTATCATCTTTATTTAAGTATGCAAATAGTTACTTTGGAAAGTCTAAGACACCGTGAGTCTACCACTGGCTATGTATTTCTGGCACCATGAAGCCAGACATTGTGAAGCTAGACACCGTGAAGCCAGACACCGTGAAGCCAGACACCGTGAAGCCAGACACTGTGAAGCGGACACCGTGAACAATACACTGTGAAGCAGACACCGTGAACAAGACATTGTGAATGAGACACTGTGACACTCAAACACCGTGATCAACCTAGACACCATGTAAAGGAGACACTGTTTCCATGACTTACTGTGACACCGTTTCTTAAACTAATTTTTCTTCTTTAAATTTAATTTCTAACAGTCATATTTGATGACTTTAATGAACTCTCATAATTAATGTTTCATTGTATACATATCATTGGATAGTACGGGGTATGAGGAGTAGAACACATGCAACATGTCAGCTCCAACACGTGCATTCAAAGTTAAAAGTGAAGTGTGTCTAAGAATAAAAAAAAGAGAATGATACACAAACAAAAATCAATGGCTGTGAGCACCATAACAAGGAAAATACTTGGAGGAAGTCTCGAAAGAAAGGCACACTGCATGCAACTTGATTCTGCTGAACACACAAAGCATATTTGAAGCTTAAGGAACATCTTCGCTCGATTGAACCTCACGAAGAACACAAGTTGAACCATGACACTATGTTTTTCACACAACTACAAGAGAAGGACTCAAAACTTCATCTGCTTAAATCTAAAGGAGTTCAGAGCTACATTGACATCACACAAGAGCATTCTAAACCTATCTCAATATTATTTCTCTATTGTGATCATTTTATTTACATTACGAGCAGTGTGTGCTTCTATCTGTTTTAACACACACTGTCTCCTAATCTGAATTGGGGGATACTAAAATCCTCACACCATCATTTTTATACATGTGTGTATCCCAAGTAGAACTATGGTAGAGTTCTGAGCACCTGGACAGCCTGTGTGCTATTGTTGCTTCTTTCCCACGTAGAACTATGGTAGAGGTCTGAGGACCTAGACAGTCTGGGTACTATTGTAACCCCGATCCAGGGTGTGGATCAAAGTTTTATATAAACTGTTTGAGAGAACTAAGTCTTAGCTTGAGACTGAACCTCTTGGTTAACGCTATTGTGCATCATATTTTAGTTTAAACTATTTTTCAATATTCCAATGCTATTTACTTTGAAACTCAAATCTGTTTTAAAGTAACTTTGATAGTTGAACTAGCAAGTGTTTATAATTATTATGAACCAGTAAGTTAGTTTCAAATGATAACTTAATCTTCAGATTAAGTTAACTGAGAAATAATCAATCTTTGAAAAACTAATTGAACATTTACAATCTTTATAAATTAACTATAGTTTAACTAGTTTTATGATTTGGGGGATTTCAATACAAATCTTTTAAACAAAATTTTTTAATTGGAACTCAATTCACCCCCCCTTCTTGAGTATCCACTCCGACCAACATTTGGTATCAGAGGTTCAATAAAAGTTTTTCAAAACTCTCTGTTTGTGAAAAGTGTTCAACTGTGATTTTAGTTGTATCTTAAAGATCTAAAAATTTCTGTTAATTCTAAATCTTTATATCTTTATATATCTTTTTAAAACTTAGTTATTATGGATAATAGATTATAAGATGTAGCTACCAATAGGCCACCCTTCTTTAATGGTGTTAATTACACCCAATGGAAAATCAAAATGAAAATTCATTTAGAAAGTATGGGATTTGACATCTGGACTGCTATAGAGACTCAGTATAAGATTCTAGAAACTGTTAGAACTACTTGGGATGAACCAACTAAAGATTCTTACAATAATAATTGTAAATCAATGAATGCCCTGTATTGTTCTTTAGGAGATGAATAATTTAATCGAATATCTGCTTGTAAGACTGCTTATGAAATATGGGATACTCTGGTTGTTTCCCATGAGGGAACGACCAATGTTAAAGAAATGAGACTAAATAAATATACTATTAAGTATGATAATTTTAAAATGAAATCTGATGAATCTATTTCTGATATGTATCTTAGGTTTAATGAGATAGTCAATAAAATGAGATCATTGGGAAAATCTGTTCCAGCAAAGGAGCAAATCATGAGGATACTAAGATGTCTACCAGATAGATAGAGAGGAACCTTTGTCTCTATATGAGAATCATGTGACATTAGCAAGATACCTGTCAAGGAGCTGATTGGTAAGTTGATGATTTATAAAGAATATTTGAAGGTAAACAAAGAAGAAGATGATGAACCAAGAAAGAAATCAATAGCCTTCAAGACCTCTACTTCAAAAATCAAGGATAAAGATAAAATTCAAGCTGCAAGTGATAGTTCAAGTAGTAAAGAGAGTATATCTTAAAGTGATGCTGAAATAGCTCAGATAGCCAGATGATTTAAGAAATTTTATAGGAAAAAGAAGTTTTTCAGAAAATCAAATTATAAGGGTAAGTATGACAATAAAGGTCATTGGAAGAAGGATTGGAAAAGGACTGATAAAAGTGATGACATAGTCTGCTACGAATGCAAGAGGAAAGGACATGTGAAAGCTGACTGCCCGAAGTTAATGTACAAAATGAAATATGAGTACAAGGACAACAAATATAAGAAAGATATGAAAGAAACCTGGAGTGCTTCAGAAGATAGTTCAAGTGATTCTAATTCCACTCAGGATAAAAAATCTCAAAAATTCAATATGTTTTTTATGACAAACACATCTGAGGTAACATTGGATACTCCTGCTTTAAACTCTTATTATTCTAGAGATGATTCTGATTCTGATGTTGAAAACATATCTCGTGAAGAATTATTTGAATACTGTAATATGTTAGAAGATACATGTAATGAACTAAAAGATAAGTAAAAATCATTAAAGAAACAACATGCTTTAACTAGCACTGTCAAATCTGCACTAGAAGTAGAAAAGGAAAAGAATGACAAAATACTCAAAGAGAATAATGAACTAAAATTTTCTAATGAGAAACTCAGAAAATATTTAGAAAAAATTACTAATGGAAAGAATACTCTAACTCAAATGCTTGAAAAAAAAGTTGTACCAAGGTATACTACTGGTTTAGGATACCAACCTAGACAGAGACAGATTGTTAAGAATAAATTTATTCCAAAATCTGGATAGTATGCTGCTAATTCAAGTTCTGGAAACTCTTATGCTTCATCTAGATATTCAAATTCTTATAGACCAAACATAGCTTACTTATCAAAATCATTTGAATCTGTTAATTATAGGAAACCCATTAGACAAATATGGGTACCTAGAGTTTTACTTGCTAACCTTTCTGGACCTAAGAAAATCTGGGTACCAAAATTATCTTCTGTCTAAATCTGTTTTGTAGGAAACATGCTTGAAAAGTTATTGTAGGAAGATATGGTATTTGGACAGTATATGTTCAAGGAATATGATAGGATACTACTCATGATTTAAGAGCTTAATCAAATTTGATGGAGGACATGTCACCTTTGGGGATAAATCAAAAGGAAAAATCATCAGCTTAGGCCGGATTGGTAACACTGATTCAGTTTTAATTTATAAAGTACTATTTGTTGATGGATTAAAATACAACCTGCTAAGCATTTCTCAGTTGTGTGATTATGGATTTAATGTTATGTTTGAAAATTATTCATGCAATTTTTTTAATTCTAAAAATGTTTTGGTATTTACTGCATTACGAAATGAAAATTTTTATGCTGTAGATTTGAATTCTTTAGCTAAAAAAATGTTACTTATTTAAATTATTTTCATAAAGAATCTTGGTTATGGCACAGAAGGCTAGGACACTGCAATGTGCACTCACTTAGTAAACTGACTATGAAAAGTTTAGTTAGAGACTTACCTAAATTGGAATTCCCACTCAAAAAAGTGTGTAATCCTTGTCAAAAGGGAAAACAACACAAAGTTTCTTTCAAATAAAAGAAAGAAGTTTCTACTTCTCAACCTCTCGAGTTGGTTCACACGGATTTGTTTGGACCATCAATAGTTTCAAGTCTAAATGGGAAACACTATGTTTATGTTCTTGTAGATGATTTTTCTAGGTACACTTGGGTATACTTTCTTGCTCACAAAAGTGAAGCCTGCTCTTATTTTATCAAATATTGCGAGTCTATAGAAAACCTTAGTGGACTTAGGATCAAGACCTTGAGAAGTGATCATGACCATGAGTTTGAAAATAAAGAGTTTGAATCTTATTGCTCACATAATGGATATAGTCACAACTTCTCTACTATTTAAACACCTCAACAGAATGGTGTAGTAGAAAGAAGAAATAGGACTCTTCAAGAGATTGCTAGAACAATGCTCAATGAATATGATTTACCTGTTTACTTTTGGGCTGAAGCTGTTAATACAGCTTGTTACATTATCAATAGAGTCTTGATTAGACCAATTCTTAAAAAGACCCCTTATGAGCTTTGGAACAATAGGAAGCCTAAGGTTAATTAATTTAGAGTTTTTGGTTGCAAAGTTTTTATCCTTAACACTAAAGATAATCTTGACAAATTTTCTTCCAAAAGTGATGAAGGAATTTTCCTAGGTTACTCTACAACTAGTAAAGCCTATAGAGTATTCAGTAATGAAACCAAATGTGTGGAAGAATCTGTACACATCAAATTTGATGAAACTAATCCACATGAACCTAAGACTCCTCTTGAAAATCTTGAAGAAGATATGTCCATTCTAGACCTTAATGAAAAAAACAATGAACCTATTGTTAAGACAACCAGTTCTGGAAATTTTCCAGAACCTGCTTCTGTATAACCCAAACCTGTAAATGAACCTAAAATTTCTAGCCCTATCTTTTCTAAACCAACTAGGACTCTTAAAAATCACCCTTTATATGTTATAGTAGGATATTTAGATAGAGGGACACAAACTAGAGATTCTCTGAGAAACCAAGTTAAACATCAAGCTTTTCTTTCATAGCTTGAACCTAAAAATAACAATGATGCAATCAATGATGAATTTTTGGTGATGGATATGCAAGAAGAATTAAATCCATTTGAAAGAAATAAATTCTGAGAATTAGTAGACAGACCTAAGGACACTTTGACCATAGGCACTAAATGGGTTTTTAGGAATAAATTTGATGAAGCTGGTAACATAGTTAGAAACAAGGCTAGACTTTTTGCACAAGGTTATAGTAAAGAAGAAGGAATTGACTATGAAGAGACCTTTACACCATTGTCCAGCCTTGAAGCCATCAAAATCCTGCTTTCCTATGCTGCACATTTGAATTTCAAACTATATCAAATGGATGTCAAGAGTGCATTCTTAAATGGGTATATAGCTGAGGATGTTTTTGTTGAAAAACCCCCTAGATTTACAAACCCCCATTTTCCAAATCATATTTTTAAATTATCAAAAGCTTTATATGGTTTAAAGAAAGCTCCATAATCTTGGTATGATAGATTGAGTACTTTTCGTATTTCCAAAGGATTTACAAAAGGAATAGCTGATCCTACTCTTTTTATAAAATGAATTTCTAATGATGTTTTAGTTGTTCATATTTATGTAGATGAAATTATTTTTAGATATTCGAAGAATTATTTATGTGTTGATTTTTCTAAAATGATGCAAAATGAATTTGAAATGAGTTTAATGGGAGAACTCAAATATTTTCTTGGATTTCAAGTTTTTCAAAATGAAAATGGCATTATTTTAAATCAAAGTAAATATACAAAGGATCTTCTAAAACATTTTGGATTGGATAGCACTAAAAGTAGTGACACTCCCATTAGTACCACTTGTAAGTTGGATCTTGATGAAGATGGAAAATTTGTTGATCAAACCACTTATAGAGGAATGATTGAAAGTTTACTCTACTTAACTGCTAGTCATCTTGAAATTATGTTTAGTGTGTGTATGTGTGCTTGTTTTCAAGAAAATCATAAGGAATATCATTTAAATGCTATAAAGATAATTTCCAAATACCTCAAGAAAACACCCAATCTAGGACTATTTTATCCTAAAGGAAAATCATTTGAATTAGTTAGTTATTATGATGTTGAATTCAGTGGCTGTAAGTTAGATAGAAAAATCACCTCTGGAACATGTCACCTTTTAGGAAAGTCACTAGTATCATGGTGTAGTAAGAAACAAAATTATGTTGCATTATCTATTGCAGAAGCTGAATACATAGCTACTGGTAGTTGTTGTGCACAAATTTTGTGGATGAAACACGCATGACTAGATTATGGATATCAATTCAGACATGTACCTATAAATTGTGACAACACAAGTACTATTAACATCTCAAAGAATCCTGTTTCACATTCTAGGACAAATCATATTAATTTAAGACATCACATTTTGAGATATCATTATCAAAAAGGTGATATCACTTTGAAATTCATTGGTACTGAATATCAACTTGCTGATATATTCACTAAACCATTAAATTCTGAGAGAACAGACTACATCATACATGAACTAGGAATGATAAATATCAAATAGATACCTTACTAATTACTATTTCAGGTCTTACTGTTTGATATCTTACTATGTTATACTTTACTATTTCATGATTACGGTTTCTTAGTTACTTTCTCTCATGATTACTATCTCACCGTAAATCTTTATGTTTACGGTCTCACCGTTAGAATTTTGTACTTACGGCCTGACGTTTACTGTCTCACCGTAACATGCACTGAAAAGTTCACTCACGGTCTCACCGTGAAACTTGTTTATTGTCTCACCATAATGACCACTTACAGTCTCACTGTAAAAATTATTTATGTTTTTTTTAAATCCTTATTGCAATAATTATTATTTCACCTCTTTTATTTTTCCCGCATTTTTATTTTAGCGACGTTTGGTATTCCTAAATGATAAAACAAAGCAAGTATCACTTAATTCTTCACTCAAGGTTTCTTCTACCTACTATTTTCGAACCTTTATTCATCCCTACAACCCTTCTCTCACTCGAACCTTCAGTGAATGCCAAGAATGAAATATCTGTCATCATCCACACCTGAGAAGCATAACTTGAAGAATAAGAATATTGCACCTAAGCTGACACCCGAATGACCATTAAATCCAAATCTGGTAAACCGCGTTGTTGTACCTGAGAAAGAGATTTGAACCAAGTGGATTCTATCTAGTAAGTCGCTGGTATTGAAAGTGTTATAACAACAAGGCTGGTAAGAATGGTTCTCGAAGGAGGATAGACCCATCTATCCTAGGTTAGTAGCTCAGTTTTACCAATACGTACAGTTCTCATTTGATTCTGGTGAGAGTTATGTCATGAGGAGTTGGGTCAATGGCCATAGATACTCATTCCCTTCAAGGTTATGGGCTGAATTCCTTAGGATACCTCATGAAGGAATATGTGAGGATTATCAGAGAGGACCTCCACCTTCAACCAATTTCTTTGATCTAGAAGATGCCCTGAAAACCCTAACTGGAAATGGAACCCAGGGGAGATCCATTGCTACTGAATTAGATGAAGAAAACTGTTTAAGTTTTTATAGAATTTGGAATGTACAATAAAAGGTGATTTTTCTGTGTTAAAATATCAAGATGTTTTTTTGATTCACCTCATGAAAAATGGACATAAGATCAACCTGTGCAAGTATATCATTCACTATATGTGTGAGTTGATTAAAGTAACATCCATGTCAACTTATCTTTTTTACTCTCAGCTAATATTAGTCATGATTCTTTAAAAAGGTGTAGTTGGACCTAATGAGGAAGTAATTATGGACTATGAGTACTGCCTCTCAAAAGCTACTATCAAAATAATGAAGATAAACGGGAATCCTTGGAAAAAGGAATGGGTGGAAGACGATGATAAAGTTTATGAGAAATTAAATCCAGTGGATTATCCCTCAAGACCAAAAGACATTTCTGATCCTATTTTGGAACTAGATGATATTTTTGAGTATCCTGAAGAAGAGGAAGAAGAGGCTGAAGTTCCACCTAGGGAAGCAGTTATTGTTGAGGAAGACTGGACTACTGTTCCTCATGCAGTTCTTGAAGATGAAGTCCATACTCCTAAAGAAGCTGAAAATTTGGAAATTCAACCCAAAGTTGTAAAATAATAAATTACCAAAGAATATGAAAAGCATTCCATGGAAGATCATATACTAGAAGAGCCTATAGTGGGAGAGCTACCTATTTTGCAAGAGGTCAATCTTGAGGAACTCTCTGTGGAAAAATCTGTTCCTGAAATCATACCTTATTCTAAAGAACGGATGGAGCTAGCTTTTCAGCTGGCTAGAAAAGAAATGAGTGAGGAACTCAGAACTAAGTCTGTGGAATTATACCAAGATCCTAAGCCTCTTAGTCCTGAGAAGGAGGCACCTATTGAGGTGGAGAAAACCCCAAATATTGAGTTTGTTGAAGCCTCACATCCAACTGAGTCAAGTCCTATAGACACTCAGTACAAATTTCCTAGTTTCTATGATGTGAATGGTTCTCAGCATGTTACAACAACCTGGCTTGATATTTCCTCCCTATTTCAGTTGAAATCAGTCTCCAATTTTGCACCTGAGAAGGAACCTAAGCCTGTACCAGTCCCTACTCCCGAACCCTTATCTGAACAACCATCCTTTGTGAGTAAGGATGATCTGAAGGAATTTGGTGATACTCTCTTATCCGGAGTTGAGAAACTCATGAATACCCAACCTCTTCCTATGAAAAATTTAAGTGAGAGAGATTCCTCACTATTATTGGAGAAGATTATCTGGAAAATACAACCTAAGATGCTCCATGAAATTCAAGAAGTGAGAGTTGAAAATAAGTTGCTCAGTAATGAAGTAAAGACTCTAAGAAGTATGGTTGAAGACATGAAGAGAGAGCAGTATTCGAGATCTGAATCTATTGTTACTCCTGTAGAACATGTTTCTTCTCAAATACCACAAGTTAGTGTGTCTCAGATTTAACCTTATCTAGAATCCTTAGATGAAAATATTGCTGAAAGGAACGAACAAATTGTGAATGAAATGAAAGATCTTATTTCCAATATTAATAAACTCACTGATGAGTATACAGGGTGTCTTCAAAATATATTGAATCAACTAAAATCTCTGACCACAGCCGTCAAAGCATCTGGTCAATCCTCTAAAACCTCCTTGGATAGTGATTTTATTAGAACTGTAATCAAAGAAGATCTTCATAATGTCTTCAGTGGTTTCAATGTGGCTTCTTTATCTGAAGTGGTCAAAAATAGTGATAGAGTTCTTGACTTAGTACAAATCCATTCCAAAATTGCTAATGATTCTCAGCAAGCGATTTCCAAGAAAGTGGATTTCTACTTCAACATAATATTATCAAAGAATGATATGACAAACCATTTAAGGTACCTTGTAGAAAATATGTGGATTCCTCTTGTGACTCAAGCTTTCAAGAACCAAGTCTAGAAGCTCACAGAGTTTACTCATTTTTTGGGCAAGTTTATGGAGAACAAGGACGATTTTGATAAAGCCATGTAGTATGGTGGAGAGATTATTACAGATTTCATCAAACTCTTGAGTCCCTATCTTCATGTCCAGAGTACAACCATTATTGCTCCAGTGGCTACACATCTTAGACCCGGGCTGCCTACCTTCACCTATACTATAGCCTCAACCACCATGTTTGTTGGTCAATCACTTAGTCAGATCAGGTCTGTGATTCTTGATCAGCAACTGCCTAGATCTTCTACTACTTCTACCTTGGCTCCCTCAGTCTTTGAAGGCATTCCCTTACCCTCTTTATCAACCACATCTCTACCTTATTATACCTGAGCCTCTACCCCTATGGCTTCCTCTTATGCTACTGAAACAGGCAAAGAGAAGGCCAGCTCTTGAGGAAGAATAATGATCACTCTTTTTGATAGGGATGCTATTGTTTTTGTATTGTTTTTTTGTTGTACTGTCACTTATTTTCTATTAATGGACTGTGAACCTTTTTGACCTCTCTTATTTCATCTTTTTTGATAATCCCAAAATGGGGAGAAGTTTCTATATACGATGTTAGAAATTTATCTTTATAGTTTAATCTAATATACACCTTAATTGTATATGATTTGTGATCATAAAAAAGGGGGAGATTGTTGGACTCCTCATGTATTAATCATGTTTTAATGATCACAAATCTTATTTAATAATGTGTTAATGATTCCAAATCTTATTCAACCTAGTTAACTTCTATAAATTATATCCAATCATGTGTATTTATGTCTAAAGTTTTCTCATGATTTAAGAAGAGCCTTGAAAGATCTTAATTATTCTATTCTCAATTTACCTTCTTTATACTATCATTTATCTACTCTCAAAATACCTTATTTAAAAAATGCTTAAGTCTAATAATTTATATTATAATCTTTATTTAAGTCTGAAAATAGTTACTTTGGAAAGTCTAAGACACCGTGAGTCAGCCACTGGCTATGTATTTCTGGCATCGTGAAGCCAGACACCGTCAAGCCAGACACTGTGAAGCCAGACACCATGAAGCCAGACACCGTGAAGCCAGACACCGTGAAGCTAGACACCGTGAAGCCAGACACCGTGAAGCCAGACACCGTGAAGCTAGACACCATGAAGCCAGACACCATAAATCTAGACACCCTAAAGAAGTCACTGTGAACAAGACACTGTGAAGTATACACTGTGAACAAGACACCATGAATGAGACACCGTGACACTCAGACACTGTGATTAGCCTAAACATCATGTGAAGGAGACACTGTTTCCATGACTTACTATGACACTGTTTCTTAAAATAATTTGTCGTCTTTCAATTTAATATCTAATGGTCATATTTGATGACTTTAATGCACTAACATAATTAATGTTTCATTGTAGACATATCATCGAACAGTACGAGGTACGAGGAGCAGAACACATGCAACTTGTCAACTCTAACATGTGCATTCAAAGTTAAAAGCGAAGTGTGTCCAAGAATAAAAAAAGAGCATGATACAAAAACAAAAATCAAGGGCCACGAGCACCATAATGAGGAAAAATACTTGGAGGAAGTCTCTAAAGAAAGGCACACTACATGAAACTTGATGCTGCTGAACACACGAAGCATATTTGAAGCTTAAGGAACATCTTCGCTCGATTGAACCTCACAAAGAACACAAGCTGAACCACGACACTCTGTTTTTTACACAACTACCAGAGAAGGAATCAAAACATCATCTGCTTCAATCCAAATGAGTTCAGAGCTGCATTGACATCACACAAGAGCATTCTAAACCTATATACATATTATTGCTCTGTTGTGATCATTTTCTTTACATTATGAGTAGTGTGAGCTTCTATCTGTTTTAACACACACTGTCTACTAAGATGAACTGGAGGATACTGAAATACTCACACCATAATTTTTATACTTGTGTGTATCCCACGTAGAACTATGGTAGACGTATGAGGACCTAGATAGCATGTGTACTGTTGTTGCTGCTTTCCCACATAGAACTATGGTAGAGGTCTGAGGACCTGGACAGTCTGAGTAATGTTGTAACCCCGATCTAGGGTGTGGATCAAAGTTTTATATAAATTGTTTGAGAGGACTAAGTCTCAACTTGAGACTAAACCTCTTTTTTAACTCTGTTGTGCATCGTATTTTAGGTTAAACTATTTTTCAATATTTCGCTGCTATTTACTTTGAAACTCAAATCTGTTTTAAAGTAACTTTGATAGTTGTACCAGCAAGTGTTTATAATTATTGTGAACCAGTAAGTTAGTTTCAAAATCTAACTTAATCTTCAGATTATGTTAACTGAGAAATAATTAATCTTTGAGAAACTAATTGAACAGTTACAATCTTTATAAATTCACTACAGTTTAACTTGTTTTATGATTTGGGGGATTTTAATACAAAGCATTTAAACAGAAATTTTTAATTGGAACTCAATTCTTCCCCCCCCCCTTCTTGAGTATCCACTCCGACCAACAAACTCTTACCTCAAGTTCAAAGGAACCCTAAGGCACTACCTAAAGAGGATATAATGATCATGAGATTGAGATGAATCACCCAGGGTATCCCCACCATTAAGATCACTACTAATATACTAGTACTCAGGGTCGGATAATTCTTCACTCCTAACCCAACAAATAAGAGAGGGTGTGACATGAACACTAGCCAATAAAATCAAATATCCACTCCCCTACACCCCTAAACTCAAATCAGTAAAGAGACTCATCAGAACCCACTTATCTTTTGATTCCCAAATTGCTTATACCAAAAGCTTCCTTATCAATGCATTTGTGACCAAATTTCCATTAACAAGCATATAAGAATTATTTAAATAAAAATTAAGAATATATTTTAACTATAATATCTACTTGAGGTTTAATTACCTATGGGTAAATATATACTTTTGTATTTTATGATTTAATTAAACAATAAAATTTTCCCAAAGAGATAATGTCGTCACATTTTCAATGCATGAATCATAGATACCAATTCCAAGTTGTTAGTGGGATAATTCCTCTCATGTGGGAATATATACTACAATCCATAAGCCACCACATAGTTATCAAACATTATCACACTTCCCAAACCTATACTGAAAGTATCAAAAACACTATAGAGGATATCCCAAGCTCGATAAAAATTGAAACTTGTGAAGAAATCATATGGTCCTATAACTACTTAAATGAATTCTAAAACTTCACATCCCATTAAAAATTAACCCCATTCATAGTCTAATACATCAAGGGATAATCTATCTAGAATAATTCCTAGATGAAACATATATAATACAAGACCAAGACAAAAAATAGTTTGATCTCGATCAAATTCTTGAGATGATCCCAATACATGACTACTCAAACCTTCTTAGGATCCATTGAAACTCCTCTATTGAAAATCACATGGCCCAAGAACTTCAATTATATAAAAATATAATATTTGGATAGATTGGAAAATGGAAATCCCTGAAAAAACCCCAAAAAACCACCATATAGTGAGCATGATCCTCCTATTTTTTGAAATTCACCAAGATTTTCTCAATAGACATGAATAAAAATGAGTCAAAAAAGTAGTGTAAGATATTTTTCATCAAGTATATAATGAATGTGTGAGCATTTCTAATCCTGAAAGAAATAACCAAATACTCAAAGTGTCTATACTGTCTTTGAAAGTTAGTCTTTAGAACATCCTCCTCCCGTACCCTCAACTAGTGGTATGAAGATATCAAGTCGATATTTGAAAACCAATAGACTCCCCTTAAGATAATCAAAATCATCAATTTTTGGAAACAAGTATTTATTATTTATAGTCGCCTAATTGAGCTTATGATGGTTTATGCATTATCAAAGGATTTCATCCCCATTCTTTAAAAATATAACTAATAAATCTCATAGTGACGTTATAGTATGGATAAATACCTTTCCCTCAAGGTCCTCAATCTAAACATTCAGATACTTTATCTTAGCTAGATCCATTCGGTAATATGGTAAAGAGATGGGGATCATCCCAGGGAGTATTGATGGTAAAATAGACCTCTCACTGGGGTAGAAACCCTAAAAAATACTCCAGAAAAACTTTAGGGTACCAATCCATGACCACTGAAAGTCCACCCACTAAAATCTGATTTGAATCATTAAAAATAGCATGGAAAAATGGCATGAAATCATACCTATATCAGAAGAAACTGGTCCTAATCTCCTTGACTTTAGATCCCACTCACTTTGGAATACGTGAATGCTCCTTTTAGGATTAAGGAGATAGACCCTACATTGATAATTGTTGATATTCACCTTAAAGATGATCAAATAATCTATGCTGATGATAAGGTCAAAAACATCTAGGTTTCAAAATAAGGAAATCCCAAATTATTTCCACATCAGCAACCAAAAAATGACATTATGGGCACTTAAAACATTGCTCCTTCTTTTTACCCAATGGGATCATAAAATCCATAATTTTTTTTATAAAATATGACCTTATACCCAAAGAATCAAGAAATTTCAATGAGATAAAAGAATGGTTGCTCCTAAATCAAATATAACATATGGCATGGAAGAAGAAATAAACACCATACCTCTCATAGTGGCTGACCTAGAATCCAATTATTCTAGCATGACCATAACTGCAAGAAGATGAGTAGACTATGGCTAGCCTTAAGCCTTCTTCCCCTAGTTAGAATCCCCCTTTCCCAGAGGATGATATCCTCTACCCTTAGTAGCATCATACTATGCCTAATAACCCTTCAATAATGTGGGGCCTACAACACTCCCCCATGGAAAAAGATGACAAAAGCGTTGATGATTCCCCAAAAATCCAAACCAGTGTAATTCCCTCAGAGTTTCTAAGTTTTTAGGCCTGGTGTGGACACCTTTCCCATACTAATAGAATAAAACCAAATTATTCCCTATAAAACCACTATATCCATACCCTATTATTACTAATAACTCTTGCTACTACCCTTGTGAGACCCTTACCACTTCCGCTTCTAACTTAATGAAGAGATTAAGATACCAACCACTAAAGCAACACCACTGAGACCTATTTTCCATGTCACATCTTCCTCTACCATAGACTCCTTATCAACCCGCCCTAAATAGGTTGGTAGAGAGTGAATAATGATCATGTACTTAGTCTCTATCTTCAAGTTTATATCAAAATGTCGAGCCATGAGGTAATCATTCATGAGTAGAACTATAGAAACATGAACTAACTCAATAAAATGAGCAATATAATCCATCATCAAATAGTATTGTTACTCCAACTTTAAGAACTCATGGGCCTTCACCACCCTTAGGGTATTTGAGTATAATTTTTGATTAAAGGATTCTTTAAAATTGTCCCATGTGTGATCATCATACTTCCTTGTAAGCACCATTGATTCCCACCACTTAATACCTAGTCCTTTTAACATATAAGTGAAAACAAATACCTTTGATGTCTCAGGTGTTTTCAAGAACTCAAAGATCCATTCAATCTAAACCAACCACTCCTAAAACTTATTGGTTCTCTATTATCCATAGAAGATAGGTGGATTCTTCTTAGTAAACTCTTGGGCATGGTACACCATCTGTGTTTTCTCTTGATTTCCCACCTGAAATTAGGATTGGATCATCTAAATCACTAACTCCACTAGAGTTATATCAATAGGAGGGTTTTCTTATGGGGTATTCTCCACAAAAACCTCTCTAAGTTTGTATGAGGTCCTTCTAGGGGGAATTTTATACAAGACACAAAACACAATCTTGATAAATTGCAATTTAATATCAAATAATAGTAAATGAACTAAAATAAACCCTCATCATAGGCCTCAACAAGAAGCATAAACATCAAGAGTGAATAAAAATGAAAAAGGAGAGAAAAATAAAAAATTACAAGCATTTACCAATGTGCATGTTTTGGACACACAATGAGGTAAACCATGTGCCAACCATGTAGGTGTTATTGGTGCTGGAAAATAAGGCCATACATGCTTCATAATATTACTACTAACCATGTGCTTTAACAACATGCCTACTCTAGATCTCCCCATTTCAACCCAAAACGTCAAACATCCCCCAGCTCACTTGGTACCCAACACCAATAGGAAGATACCTCAAAACATCATCAAATTTTTTCATGACTAGGATTAAAATGTAAATAAAATTCCAAAACACCCCTGAAAACTCATGACTCGACATAAAGAAATTATGTCCAAGAACTCCTCTACTCCTACCTCTCGAATCCCAATGTTCTTATATTCAGTATACTAATGGATCCAAAATAATAACTTTATTTGATACGATTTTGTAATGAACCAAATCGTTTTGACCCAACCTATCACCCAAACTGGTATTCCGCAAGACCCAAAATGCCTTTCCAATTTCCATGAGTTGGCGACAAGCATTAGGCATAATAATTATCCACTTGGGAATGGTTTTTTTCCATGGTAAACTGACATGACTCATACGTGAAATTGGATAGAAATACAAAGACTAATAAACATCAAGAGAAACGTAACAAAGACTAAATAGATACCATAAGAAAAAACATACATCATATTCCAAATTCAACATTACATGACATATACATGGTATCTATGATCCAAATATCAAAACTCAAAATAAGGGGGAGGTCCAAAAATGGATTGAACATACATCCCAAATAATCAAATCCAAAAAGTCTCTACACGATCCAACATGGTGAGACTACGTCTCCTCCATCAAAATAATGGATGATCATAATTATGAAGAGCCTCCAATGTGCATAGTTCCCTTGCCTTTACATGTGTCCTGAAAAATAAATTCCATGTGCACCCAAAGGAATATATAGGGTATGGGACAAAAAGTATAGTATTAAAAAACACGAATCTATTAAAGTATTTGAAAACCATGAAAACCAATAAACTAGTTTTTTTCAAAACTATATCACTTTTAAACCTTTATCTTAACATAAGACTTTTAAATCCCTTTAGTTTAATTTAAATCAGATGAGTTTTCCAAATCAGTTACTAACATGTCTCAAAAAAGGAAACAAGTCCATTCATCACCACATGCTCAATATACCCTAAAAATCAAAATAAGGGTAAGTAAAAAAATCTTATTCATACAACTAAATAAATGGAAATCATCATAACACATGATATCACATCCAACAAGGAACTAACATAATTCATAAAATCATAAATATCAAACCATCATAAGTAAAGTGCACCAAGGGATCTAACAATAAGTTTCTAATGTGATTGGGTATAAAATAATGTTTTTTAGCTGGCTAAACAAAGTGTAAGCTCTCATGATCTTCCCCAGGACCAAATTCAAGAGCTCTCATGGTATTCCTACCAAAGGCTCTCTTGATCCCTTATAAAACCAATAAAATCTCTCATAGTCTTCCCAAAAAATTCTCTCATGGTCTATTGAACTGCCCCTACTTACACCTTATCCATTCCCATGTGTTACTCAATGCTAATCACAATCACATCACAAGTGTCATACATTGAAATCCATTTCATAGGCCACCTTAATTAAATAACATACCCATTTTATAAAACAACTTTACATGTGGTAAAACCATTTCTAAAATGTCTTTATAAATCCATTTGAAATCATAAAATACCTTTCATCCATTTTATCAACCATTTGGAGTGCACTCGGGCCACCCCCATTTCAAAAAATCAGTATAAACATCCAATTACCAATCAAAACCATTGAACACATAAATACAGTATAAAAAATATCCATAAATAATTTAATTTGTGAATAAAAAAAATATAAACCAAAGAAAATTTATAATTTAAAGTAAATCCATGGAAATTGACCTTAAATAGAGAAACTTACCTTGAAAATGGTTACAACCTCATAAACTTAAATGATAACCACCTAGAATAGGAAAGGGGGACTTACAAACCTAAGAAATAATAAATAAAACAAAAAACCAATTATAAACCCTAGGTTTAGACAACCCACCATCTAGGGTTACACACTTCCTTGGGAATAAAATACAAGGCTTGAGATGGTGTAAATGAGAAGAAACCTTAAATAAAGGGGCATACCTCAAGCAATAACACCTTGAATCCAAGTAGATTCTAGAAAATGGGGAGGAGATAATCTTCCAATCCAAGGAATAGAGGTTGTGCATGAATCGAAGAATAAAGGAGTGCTAAAGGGTTTAAAATTCAATTGGGTAATTTTGGTAAAAAGATATAATTTTAAGGTGCTGGAAAAACTACATGACGTGGCTGTACGGATAGAAAAACCATGTGCCAACCATGTGGGAGATAATTAATCCACAAAAATAGGCCACATGGTTTATATTGGTCTTTTAAAAGTTTGAAAAACTATGATCAAACCATAAAAGAGTTCACTATCCCAAACCAAACACTCCTTGAATGATTAGCAGTATAGTTAGGCGAACCACGGGACAACCGTGTGCCTTGGTCTATTTTCCCCCCAAACCCCAATTTCGATCCCCAGACTTGACAGACCCAAGAATAAAATATAAATATAAATAAAAACTACAAAATATACAAACTAGTGACCTAATGGGTGTCACACAATATACCTATTAGGAAACTATTTATCGAGTGGTTTTTATTATAAGATGAATAATCATTTCCTAGTTACAAACATGGTTGTTATACTTATGTCTAGCTTTGAAATAATCATGATTTTATGGTTTATTTTAGTTTTGAGGATTTAATAATTAGTATATGACGCAAAATATAATCTAGCAATGGGATCTTAAAATAAAAATGTTATCTTATTACCATCATTTCTGATGAATTTGTGGTATTCTTTATCCCTTACTGATTTAAGGTTTCGTTGTCATTAACTTTATCATAACCATGTTATCTATCAATAAATATTATTATATGAAAATTATTTTTCTACTATATATATATATATTATCACTTACTGCTAATTTTTTACTTATCTGGGAACCTGATTATGTATTATTTTAGGAAACTTTTATATTTTCCACTTTCCCATTTTAAAGAAACATTTATTCCTCCTTTATATTATGTGGGTTTTCAAAAATGGTATTTTCAAATAATTAACCCTCAAGATAATGAGATAAAAATTATTAGGATTTAATTTATTTAATGGGGGAGGTAATACTTTAACACCCCAAAATTTTAGTTTAAAATAATAATAAACTCAATAGCTTACTTAACACACAACACTAAGCTTTAAGTGAACTACGATATACTATAAAAATATTATTATTGAAATGTGAAAATTATAACCTATATATTAAATTGAAAGGAATGAATAGTTATAAAAACTTTATAAAAAATATGTGTAGGTTTTTAAATAATTATTTTTTATTAATTCATAATAAATAAGTACTCAATTTTTAGTAAATTCATTTTATTCTCAAAAATATGTTTTCTTAAAAAATGGTTTTATTACATTTTGTGCATATATATTATAAATAATCTCTTCCAATTTATAAATAGTATTTGAAAAAATGAATTTCATTTTTGAAATCATCATTTAAATGTTATTTTAGAGCGAATTTTTGGTATTTTTCTAAGAAGATTTATGTTTTAGTGAATAGTTAAATATAACAATTTTTGTAAAACTGTCAATTATTTTATTTAAATAAAATAATTTAAAGCCTTATTCTATTTTTATTTGGTTTTAAATTAAAATAATATCCATTTTAATAAATATAATCTAAATAATTTCATATTAATCTATATTATATTTAATTTTGGTATAAGTATATTTTTATGCTTAAAAATACATTTTTCAAAAAATTATTTTTAAGTGAATAATATTTTTCCATTTTAATTAATTAAAATAATCCATAATTATGAATGATTTAAATTAAACTTATAAATTATATATCTATATATATGAATTGAAATTTATATAATGAATATTACTAGTCATAAAGTTAATGTAAGATCATCTTATGGGTAAATTATGTAATTAAGGTTAAAAATAATGTGATAAGGATTTAAAAATTTATGTAAAACCAGAATTATTTATATTGAATGATCTTAGTTCAAAAATAATTATAAAATATTCTAATATATGAAAATTTTAGGCCATTTTTTTTGATAATGGCCTTAATATTGGTTTAAGTAAAGGAAAATTATAAAATGTCACTCTCTTGATTTTAATTTCTCTTTTATGTTCACATAAGGATAAGAAGATGATATAAATGAATATAAATGTATATTTTTATCATAATTAATTTATTTTTAATATGGTAATTTATTTTAAATGTGTTGGTATGGAATAATTACCTTAAATTCATACACAATGCTAACATAGTGTGTGTGCAAGGAGTAGTAAAATCGAAGTAAATGATTTCAAAAACATCAAAAGTAATATTGTTTGGATGAATTTTTGAGTAAAACGGTTATGGTTAATAATAATATATAATTTATTGTGAAATATTTTCTATTCTAATTTCATTCCTATCAAGATGCCTTTAAAGTCAAAATGTGTGAATAGTTCTTAAAATGAATTTATTAATATTTTATTTAAAATAATATATTATTAATTGATTTAAAAATCATAAAAGTCTTAAAATATAGAAAGGGGGTGGTATGTGGTATAAAAATTAATCCATTTCCAATTTATGAGCCAATTTTTACCTTATAAGTAAAATTATAACCATTTAATGTTGAAAAATTTGCAACCACAATTGAGGTTAAAAATGGTTAACTAAGGGGTTAATATAAAATATAAGGTTTAAAATGATATGTAAACTAGTCTAAATTATATTTTATGATTATATTAGTAACATATATTCCTTATCTTTAAATACATGTTATTTTTAACTATTTTACATGAGTTTGACATATATTATATTATACTATTTTTTGTATTTCTAAAAGTGCCCCTCCCCTCACTTAAAAAAGGATACCCATCCTATATCTTCTTTACACCATTTTGAGCCACAAATCTCAAAAAAACCATTAAAGAGTATCTTATTAACTTCAATATACATGAATCACAGGTTATTGTAATCTTAAAATACCATTCTAAAGGTTCTTAAGAGGGTATATAAAGGATGTCTACCAAAGAAGAGGTAATCATCTGTATAGAATCTTTCAAATTTATTCCTTCTTCTACTCCATATAAATCAATTGTAACCATACTAAAATAATAAATAAAGTTTCATAAATATACTTATTTGTTATTATGATTATGTTAAAATAATTTTCCATATATTTTACATCCTATGAAAAGTTAAAACATCACTTGTGCATATGTACAACTTACCGTCTCCACTTAACGATATAATTCATTTTTCACTGCCATATTAATTGGATGGTCATAAAGATGGAAATAATGAATATATATGAAATTTATTTCATAATTATTATTCTATAAATATAATATATCATTTAATTTCTTACCCTTCTACTCGTTAAAAAAATTTAATGTCGCCTGTGTGTACTTATAGACTATCAGCTCCACGAAGCGATGTGATTCATTTTTCTTATACACCTTTCAAGGCTGATTAAAAATATGTATATAATAAATAAAAATTATATTTATATAATTTTTAACATTATTATAATTATGTAACCTTGACCAATTTTCAATTATTGGAAACATCAAATTGAAACTTTCATAGAAAATTGATAAAATTTCACCTGAATGTATATTTAAGGATGAGTTGTTAATAAAAGGATAATGGTAAATTATAAAGGAATGTTACATAGAAAGTTATTTATGAATATTATTATTTAATATATTTATAATAAATATATATTTATTATACAATTTTTTAGAAAATTTATGATGAAAGGAGATACTTAAGGTAAGGGTTTATTTGAAAATCTCATCCTTATTCAGGATTGTTTATATTTTAAGTTTATATTGAGGGAATTATATGTTTTTTCAATCTTAAAACCATTATATTTTATTATAATATAGTTATTTATAGAAAATATAATCTTTTATTTCATTTTAATCTCTTTAATTGCTCAAAATATTGAAATAATGTTTTTAAGGAAACCTGATTTTGTCTTATATTTAGTTGGGAATATTTTGACTTTTTACTGGAAATTCGAAAGAAATATTTGTTTTATAACCATAATGAACATAATTTCCCACCACCATGACCACTTATTGTTTTTAATATTCCTTTAAAATTTTAATATTTATTTCCAAATAAAAAAATCCATTTTTTTTAATTTTAGATTTTGAATACGTGATTTCAAAATTAATAGGTTATTATCCTCAAGAAATTTTCCAGTGATCTTTTTAAATTATTTTCATATATTTCAAAATCCATTAATGAATCCTATACTTTACTTAGGATATAATATAATTATACCAACCACCATATTTCTCTATATGGTTTATAATCAGTTTGAATGGGGAAATTATTGGCATATTGTATCCTAGTTCATCCAATATGGATAGTTTTTTATTATTTAGGTATGTTGATTAAGTTTTACTATTTATTAATATGATTAATTAATTATAATTCTTAAGTTATGGGTGGGCTATATAATTATATATCCCTTAAATTAATTTTTAGGTACCATGATACAAATTATGTTGGGTATTTGGCTGAGTCCTTGCCTATTTATGTGAGATGTATTAGTATGAGGCCATGATGATATGTTTATGATTTCTTGGCACAAAACATCAATGGTAAGTTTAAGATATATTAAATTATGTATTCCATAATTATAAAATTAGTTATTAATATCTATGTGATTATTTGAATAATTATGTCACCCATGGATAATTTTCAAGCTTATGTGATTATTTATATGGAATTATTTGATCAATATTTATTCCTACTATATTATTCATGAATTTTTTATTCTATATTAGTTTCCACCCTACACATTCTCTTATTGAGCATATGATATCACCCCTTTCTTATGTTTCCTTTCCCCTGGATGCCAATAAGTGTACTATGATTGATATTAAAGGATATTATATAGAGAATATTGACGTTTTAAAAGAAAAATACTATATTGTATTTTATGTTTACAAATGTAATGTGATATTTAATTATGTATCTAGTTTTCCAAGATGAATAAACTAATAAAACCTTTGGGATAAATTAGTTGTATATAGTTCCAAAGTAATAAACATACCAATGGATCTGGGCTAGTATGGTTAGGGTAATTACATATATATTGTAGGTAGTCGATGTGTTGTTATTGTTGGTCATCCAATACAAAAATAAAATAGAATATTTTTTGGTATCAAAGAAGAAGAGAGAGACCCAAATATATTATTTTCATCCCCATATACATACTTTGATTTTAATAGAAGAGGAAGATCCCATGTATATTATTTTCACCAAATAATAATAGAAATAAATAAGAGTGGAAAGAGATCTAGTGCAATTCAATTGCACTGAAGAAAGAAGAGAGAATAAGATATACGAGTAAAAAGTGCTATGCATGTCTATTTTCATTGGAAGAATAAAATGATGAACATGAAGGAGGTTGTGTGTACTACTATTCATACTTGGGAAGAATATTATAGGTTTTCCTCAATATACTATTCAAGTAACATTAGAATAATAAGTAAGATAAGAACAAGACAACACTACAATATTAAAAAAAAGTCACATCTGTTATAAGAATTTATAGATACTAAAAAGAACTTGAATAAGCTCATGAATTTCTACACCGGTAGTATAAAGACCTAGAAAGAGGTTGTAGTTGGACCAGGTTATCACTAATCCAAGGATTTGATATTACTTTTTATCCCCATATTAAAGTACAAAAAACAATTCTTCATCTCAAGATTGTTTTGCAGCCAAACCACTATAATTAGTACATCATTATAGTGATGAATATGTGTATTGTTCATCATCATACAAAATGATGACTGATTAATATTATTAGTAGTGAAACTTGTGAAAACATCTTTTTATAACCTTGTAACACCCTATGATTTTATGATATATAATTTTTTTCAAATAAATTTATTTTTTTCAATAGATTACTATACATCTAACCCTAAGTCTAAATAAACCTTAATGAAGTATATAGTTATTTCCTAGCCATTGTATTACTGGGTATGAATAGGAATAAATATATTATTAAAAATCTATGACTGACTCATTTATAAAATGAATTCATGGGTTATCAATTTATTAGAAATTAAAATAAAAAACATTTGAAATTAAAAGAGTTATTTTTTGAAAAACTATTTTTATACGCTCAATATGTGTTTGTATTAATAAATTAAATTGATCACCATTGGAGAAAGATTTTAATGAAATTTATATATTATATATTCAAAAAAGTTTTGTAAGATTCATCTAACATTTTTTTAGTCATGAGATAAGAATATATATCCAACTTTATGCTTAAAAAGTATTTTTTCTAAAAAACGATTTCAATCCATTTTAGGCACTTATTTTAAAATGAATTTATACCACTTGTAGAAATTGAATCTTGAAAAATGGATTCAATATTTGGAATAAATATGATAAAATTTTGTAAATAAGTCCCTTATATATTTTGGTCAATATGAATAGTAACCATAGTAATTTTGGTGTCACCTCAGTAAGGGTAAAACTAGTAAAATAGGTTTTAAACATTGGGATAAGGCATTACAATTTATACAACACTTACCTTTATCATATTTTAAGGGTGTAATTAATACATGTACATAAAATTTTCTGATATATGCCCACTTTTTTCCATATTTATTTGATTATGACCATTATATAAATTTAAGAAAATAATAAATACAAAATGTCACTCTCTTGAATTTGATATCTCTAATATTTTATCATAAGAGACAAATTAGGTTATGCTTGATTATTAATATTTATTTTTAATATAAACTAATTTTATTTATTATATTATTTTTTTAATTTTTAGTGATTTAATAATTTCCCTAAATTCTTATGAAATGTGAATAGTTTATTTATTCAATTAATATAAAAATAAAATAAATAATTTTAAAAAAAATTAAAAGTAATACAATTTGGATGAATTATTATTTTTGATGATTTTTGTATATAAATATGACATTATAATGTTGTTTTAAAGGATTATATTTTAATTCCATCTTTGTATGTGCATCTTTACTATCAAATTAAATGAATAGTGTAAAAACAACATTAATGATATTTTATGTAAAATAATATTTTTTTTAATTAATTAGAAATCATAAAAATATTTAAATAGAAAAAGTTGGATGATAAATGGTCTAAATTTTTATACCTTGGTCATTTACGATCTAATTTTTAACTTATAAGTAAAACTACAACCCTTTATGAGAGGAAAAAGTTGTTAACGTGGTTAAGGTTAGAATTGGATAACTAAGGTGTTAAACCAAAATATATGGTTTAAAAAACCAAATAATCCTATCAAATTTTTTATTATTGATGGGATTTAAGTCTAATCCAACCTTATCTTCAAATATCTATCCATTTGGAAGCATGTGGTAAGAGAATTACTTTATTATATTTTAATATTTTATAAAATTCCAAGAGTGCCTCTCTCCTTACTTATAAAATGGAACCCTTACTTTCTATTATTTACACTACTTTTAGCCATATATATTGACCAAAATCTACCAAAATATCTTATAAAATTACATATATACAAATTATAGGTGATTTTATTCTTAAAATACCATTACAAGGGCCCTTAAGAAGGGATCTAAAGGAGGCCTACCAAAGAAGAGGTAATCCTCTTACTCGACCTCTTTCAATTTTTTTTATTATAACTCTTATAAATATTTTATAATATTCATAAAATAATAAATTCAGTATCCTAAAAAAATTAGATTTTATTATGAATATTAAACCACCTTTATTCACCCTCTTTTCCATCAAATGGGATGTGGAAGTATCACTCATGCGTACGTACGACTTACCGTCTCCACAAAGCGGTACAATTAATTTTTCATTACCATATTTCATGGATGGATATAATAATTGGTTTAATATTCATATATGATATTTATGAAATAATTATACTTATTTAATTATAATATATTATCTATATTATTATCTTTCTATCCTTCAGAAAATGTTAATGTCGCTCATGTGTACATATGGACTACCACCTTCACGAAGTGACACAATCCCTTTTTTTTTATTTGGAAATGGATGGTAATATGGACATATTTAGTGAATATACATATGATATATATAATATACTAATAATTCTTGAAAGTTTAATTGTTATTTACCTTTATTTTGTTCCATCTATCGAAAAATGGAAACAATGTCCACACATACATACGACTTACCGTCTGCATGAATGATGCAATTTGTTTTTCTATCTATACCTTTTATTGATGAATATATATATATATATATAATGAATATATATTATATTTATATAATTATTAAAAAAAATTAGATGATGGAATCATGATTAATGTACAAGAAACATGACTACCAAACTGAAAATTACATGAAAAATAAAGCAGTTATCACCCAGAACAGTGATTTTAATAACATATTGTTAATAAAATAGTGATGAGATATCACAAGTAAATCATAAATTGTATTATAGATATTATTATGGTTTTATAATATATGTAAAATAAGTATATATTTATTATAAAAAATTTTAGAATATATATAAAGAAAAATGAGACTTGAGGTAAGGGATTTATATTTTAATCCTATTTTAAGGAGGAGCATTTATGCTTGAATTTCCATCGAGGAAATTATATGATCCTTATTTGATAATTAAATTAAATTTTCTTATAAAATGGTTATTTTTATAGAATACTTTTTTCCTTTAATTTTCTTCAATTTAAGTACTCAAGAGTTTAAAAGAATGTTTTTAATGAAAACCAATTATGTTTTACTATTCAATCAAAAATACTTTTTCTTCCATGTCTATATTTATTTTAAAATGTATTTCAGGAATTATTATTATTATTATTATATGATTGTTAAAATTAATTTTACCCTTGTTTTTTATATAAATTTTTTCAAAGGAATATTTTTTTCTCTTTCCAAATGAGGTACATTGGACTTTTTATCAAAAATGTGAATTAAATATTTGTTTTAACATATACAAAATGAATATAATTTCTTACCTCTATGACCCTTAAAATATTTGAAGTCTCTTTTATAAGTTTCCAAGGTTATTTTCAAGGAATTTTTTTTTCATAATATTTTAGAAATATTTGGATTTTAAATAAGTGATTTCAAAATGAAAAGGGTATTTTCCACAAGAAATATATCAATGATCATTTAAATTAATTTATATTTATGATAATATCTAGTGAAGTTAATTATGATTTTATGATGATATTATCTAATTAAAACATCCTTATTATCTTTGGAAGGTTTATTATTTTTATGATGATATTTTTATGAATTTTTTTTAATTTTTATGTGTTATGTTATGATGAAATGATGAAATGTTTATGTAACCCATTTTCTTTCCATTAGGTATAATATGATGATATGATGAATGCTTTATGATCTAATTGAACAAATATGTATGGTTTTCATTATGTGACGGGTGGTCCAAGAATTATATATCCCTCTAATACATTGGGTAAGGGTTTAGATGTCATGATATAACTATATAAAACTAGTTGAAGTGTTTGATCTACTATTGAAAATAAGTTCATACGATTGATCCACTATAGAAAACAGGTAGGGATGGATGATCCAATATGGGAAACATGTGATGATTTTTGATCTACTATGATTTGATGGAATCGATAATTAACCATGAAATATGAAATGGCTTCTATACCTATGATGGTTCTACACTTTTATGACACAAAATTATGGTTCATGATTGATTTGTGATGATTTATCACTCTTGTGATTCATTCCTTTGAAATGATAAAGATTTATACCATGAATCATGATTATGATCTATGAAATATTATATATGAACTTTGTAATTTATGTTAATGTTCTCATTCTCTTATGTTTATCTTATGTTTTTATATGATCATCAATTGATATTTCCCATGTTTATCCTTAATAATAATCTAATCTCATCCTTTATTAAGTTTCATTTACCCTGGTTATGAAGAAAGGTTTAAGTAGGGAATGTCTATAAAGAGTACTATGTGGAAAGATCTTTATTGGATATGTTGATGATATTTCATGAAATAATAATATTGTGTATCTAGTCTCCAAATAAACTAATCCTTTATGATCCATGAGTGTGTATTTGTGAAATTTATTTAATATTCATCTAAAAAGATGTAATATTTATGTATGAAAGGAATGGATCGCTATAGTTGGAATCAAAGAATAGTTTTAATCAATATTTGGATATTAGGATTTGAAAAGTTTAGTGAAAACCCTGGGGATAATTCTAAGAATAGGATAACATTATAAAGTTTTGGTAATGACCATGGATAACCTAGGTTAAACCTAAGGTTCCCTAGATTTATAAGAAGGTTTCATGATTTAAATATCTTATGAATGATATCTCATGATTATTTTATAGCTCATTATGATTATTATAGTTTGATTCTTAAAAATTTATTTTTGGTTTTAGTCAATGGCTTGGACCATAATACATTATGCTTACAGTAACTGTGAAGGAAAATGCAATGATTTTACACTTAATAAAATAAATGTTATAGGAGCTATAATGAATAATATTGCTGCTATTATCATACCACTTTATCAAGAGATAAATCATTTTGAGATTTCAAACAGTCAAAGGAGGGAACAATATACTATTGAGTCTTTCATGAGGAAACATACACCTTGTTTTAGTATATCTTCTAATCCACTAGTGGATTAGTGATATATCAACATGATTGAGAAAATAGTTTATATTATCTAGTGCTTGGAATATGAAAAAGCTGTCCCATTCATTTATCATTTAGAAGGTGATGCATATCAATGATGGAATCTTAATGATAATATGATTCAAGTGGAGGAAATCGAATCCATTGAATATGATGAGTTTAAGAGGATATTTTTAGTAAGTAATTTCCTAGTATTATACATACAAATATGGAGAAGTAATTACTTGAACTTAATAAAAAGGAGGATTAATCCATTGGAACTAAAGAGGAAAATTTTACAAAACTTTAAATGTACGATTCTAGTCTAATCATTAGCTATAAAAACAAAATTTATTGATTCTTTGGCAGCTTAAAACCAAGTCTCCAAAAGGTGTTATCTATAAGAGAATTCAGTGTCTATGAAGAAATAATTCATTGTGACCTCAAGGTAAAAATAGAAATTAGATATTCCCACCATTACCATGGACTTGATAATAAAAATAATATTGAGTCTCATGAAAACTTGAATAAATAAAATAGTGTAAATAAATCCTAGCCATCTACAGGCCATAGATTTCAGAAGAAACATCAAGGTAATTTCTTGAATGGAAGTAAGAGGTTCTTTAACTATGTAAAGGCAGGATATAAATCCTATTAATTTCAAAATTCTATTAATAGGACGGTTAATTAAATAGAGGAAAATATGTTTTGAACTAATACACCACCCTTGTTCCAATGCTTCAAATGCAAAGAGTATTGGAATAATGCCAACCAGTGCAAAAATGTGTAGTTTTTTTTCTAATGACCAACATCAGAAACCTATTAAGCTCTAAGAAAAATGTAAATCTCATGCAAACACAACTGCCGATGTGGGTTATAAGAATGACGTGGTGAAATTTTCACTTATCATACACTTTATAACAACTAATTAATTATTTAATTCTATATCTACCCATTATTATATATTTAAGTAATTTCCTAAGGATATCGAATTACCACCCCAATGAATGGATGTTGAGTTAGTGGTGAAAACTACTAATGGTATAATAGACACATATCAGTCTATAGTTCCTCTATGATTGAAGGTTGTTGAAAATTGATTCCTGCAAATCTTGTGATTCTTCCTTTCGTTGGATTTGATGAGATACTAGGCATAAATTTATTTGCTTAAATGAATCCCATATCAATTTTTAAGGAAGGGAAGTCGTATTTCATATTCTGAATAAACCATTGATCATTTATCAATATGAGGATGAATACAAAATTCCAATGAAAATTACTTCTATCTTGTGGGTCTTAATTCCTATGCATGAAAGGTATACATCTCAGATGGTTGGGAAGAAACTCAACATTAAAGATATTCATATTTTATGGGATTTTGTTGATGTTTGTTATAGAATATTTTCCCATTATTCCTTCGAATCATGATTTGTAGTTTTCAATATAACTCATATATGGTGTTACACCTATTTTAATGAATCTTTTTATAATGGACTCAATTGAGTTTCTAGAGCCCAGGTGGACTTTGCAGTGACACTAAGAGGGAGGGGGTGAACTATTGTGCCCAAATTTTTACTAAATATAATTTATTTTCAATTATCCCCTCTTACTCTTGAACTCCTACCCTAGTTAAGAGGAATGAATATGATGTTCACTATCAAAAATTATATACACATGAAATACATATAATAAAAGAAACAGTAACACATAAAGATTTTTACAAGGTTTGGTTAAAATACCTACTCTTTTATGTGATCAACCTATGGTTATTTCATGGATTCTATTATCACTATAACTTTGTAGTGATTACAAATGATTATAATTGGCATACAATTTTCAATTAGAAAACAATTAATCTTCCTGATTTAGTGGTATTATTTATATTGGTACCACCTTTATTAAATGGATTTGTTTATACTAGAACCAATGGTTCTTTAAAGATATTCAAAAAACACTCTAAACAAGATCTATCTAATGTACTGGATGAATTTTCATCAACTATATAATATTGTTCCTCAACTGAGGTCTTCTAATGCTACTGTATCAAAAAAATCTATATATGTTTCCCCAGTACTCTTCAACAAGTGTAAGATGCAAATTCCACTCCAATTCAATGTCTTTTCAAAATGATGAACTGAAGAATCTATCAAAATTCTACAAGATGTATTCTTTCTCAAATATCAAATGATCATACATATAATCCTTCTTTCAATGAAGTTCCCATCCTCAATTAAATGTGTGCAAGTGGTGCACACAACATTATTCAATATTTTATGAAAGAGTAATACTTGAACAATCTCAATTCAATTCCACTTCATTCATGAGTTTCATGGAATCCAAAATCCTAGAACATTCATTTGTGTTCTTTATTATTATGTTCTTCACAATTATGTTTCAGTTATATTCTCACTTTGGTTATTTCTTAACCAACTCAAGTGCTCCACATGTGTATGAATACACTAGATAAAACATTCACTTTCTATCTTTTATATTCTTTTATGAATGAGACCATGAAAATACTTTGTGCAAGGGTGTGGTTGTGCAGACAATGTCCACTTATTCTTTTTAGACAAAATTTCACGTACTTCTTGAAACTAATCATTGTCTATATGTAAATTTTGTTCTAAGTGGAACTTCTCCTTTAATAAATGCAGTGCAGGTCACATTGTCTTGTGGTTGTCCTAGTTCACATAAACTAGGGAAAATAACACATGATATTATCACACTTTAATGAATTTATTAGTGGAAATAAGTTATTAATGAATCCATTGAGTGTGTTAGACACAAGTTGAAAGACCCACAAAATTCCTCTCCTTCATGTAATCAATAACTGTGTGGAAACCTATCCTCATGAAATTGTGTTTTTCAGTGTGTTGTTTCTACAAAAATGAGATATTCTCAATCTTTCATCCCTTATCTTTAGGTTCATGGTTTGGTATTTATAGTAAAAAATCCTTTCCTTTCACCACCTTATATTTGTATTTTATTTTGCATCGAGATGCAGTGAAATATTTCATATCAATGAATACATCATCTCACCTAGGTCATTTAGGTTTATTTGAATATACTCCAAGTTTTATAGAGTATTTTCTTATGTGAGTTCTCAGTATTCATCATGTTTAATTCCTCTCATGCATGGAATAAGGATCACAGGAATCTTTTATGCATGAGATTATACATGTATCTTAATGTTCATATGCAACTGAGTTTTTCATTTTTCTAATATGAATTCTTTGAGTTATCCTCATGCATGAAAGATGGAGATTTCATGCATAGAGGTTCATGGCTTCATCTCTTAAAATTATTGATCTCGAAATTATCATGGCAGGCTCAGTCTTGATCAATAGAGGTTCAGTCTAAGCTTTAGAGAACTTGAATGCTTGGTTGATGGATAAGGATGAAGACAAAGGCTCTAGATTGATCAAATAGACCAGATCAATCTGATCAAGAAACTATAGTAATGTCTATTATTTCAATGATGAAGGAATAGTGTTAGAAGATTGTATGTCCCACATCATACTTTAAATTTTCCTCATACTTACTTTATTATAAATCCCATGTCACAACACTCTGAAGATGGCTATAGGGGATTAGAACCTCTCACACTATACACCCATGCCTTATGAGCCACGTCACACCTGTACTGGCCCACTGGAACCCTACAGTCCCCTATAATTGGGCCCATATACTCCTTCGGGTGCATTCTCCTATGGGAATTACACATGGTACCACTCAAAATATGTGGGTACTATTCATCCATTGTCTCCCATGGGGTGGCCTAGGTTTCTCCCTTGGGCGTCGTTGACCTTTAGGTCCTACAATACTGAGTTTGAACTTGGCCTAGGTTGGATAGTGGGTTGGCCCAATTTTTTATATTGACCCATACAAATATACTTAGTAAATACTAAGTAAAAAAATATAATTCCAACATTGATCCATATAAATCCCATGACCAAATCCCAATCCCTCAAAATATATTATTCAAATATTCAAGAAAACTAATATTTGAAATGGCCTTCAATTTTTTCTCTTCAAAAAATTTCTTCATGCGTATTAATATTTACATTATCTTCATCTATTAGAAACTAATCATGAAAAAATATTAATATTGTATGGACTTCATTTAACTTCCTCATTAATTTAAATATTTTCATGACCTTAACTTCTTTCTTCAAATGTTGTAACAATGTGCAATCTCCAACCATCTCTTGCACATAGATTAGGAAATATGAACTGTTCAGACTTAACATGGAAAATTTCTCAAGCATGACATTCAATTACATAATGTGAATCCATAAAATTTTTCCAAGCATCACCAATTCATCATGGAGAATTGTCTTCCAAAATGAAAACCAATGAGTCCAAAAAAAAATCTTTAAGAATGATCACATCAAGTATGGAGAATTTTCTTAGTGAATGTGTAACACCCCGAGATTTTTTGAATTTTTTTGAGTTAATTTATCCTTTTTTATATTTTACATTTCATGTAACACTGAAGATGGATTATTTTATATTAAATCACTATTTTTTTCTTATGTTATAAGCAACAATGACTTTCCTTGATGACTTGCATAACACGTAAGACCGAGGTTTACCGAACAATAATATATTATTAAAGTATGATTATTTAATATAATAAGATAAAATATTGATATTAAATTAGAGGTTATTAATAGTATTAACTAATTTATGAAATTATATGGTTTACACAACATAATATGAATTTATAGCTTACCAATTGATATAAATGAATATGAAAACTGATTTAATATAAAAGAAAATATTATTATTCTCATAAAGTTGTTTTACCCTATTAAGTTAAATTTTCGTTTATTTCTAGAAATGCACTAAGTAAAAAAATTACTTCTACATGGAACTTAATTGGCATACGTTACACACAACACCGACTTGGCATGTGACTTGGTGTACGTTACACACAACACCGACTTGGCGTACGATGCACACAACATTGAGTTTCTATGAAACATATTTTTTTATATAATTATCTAAATGATATAATTATAACATATACAATAAAATTAGTTATATGAATAGTAATAAATACTTTTCAAATATTTTTTTTATAATTTTTTATATAAATAAAACATATTTATAATGAAAGATATGATTTTTGGTAGTCTTTCTATGTTAAAAATATTATTTTCTTGAATGAACAGATTTAATAATAAAATTAATTTTAGACACATTTATAAATTTAATTTTATAAAATAAACATTATTTTTGAATTCATAATTTCAAAATTATCCTAGGTTTATTTTTTGGTATTTTTCTAAGAAACTTCATTTTTTGATGAATAGTGAAAATACTGCTTTTTAGTTAAAAACTGCCTTTTTTTAATTAATTATTAATGTTAAATGATATTATAAATTTGTTTTAAGGTAAAATTAGATAAAATTATATCAATTAATAAAATTTAATTCATTATAATCAATTTTACTTTGAAATTTAATGTAAAATCTTAACAAACTTTTGAACATTTTTCTACTTTAAAAATCTGTTATTTTGTCCCATCTGCGGGATTAACATTAATCTCAATTTTTACACTTCTGGGATTTGAATTTATAAAAAATAAAATACACCATTTTATTCAGTATAATATATATATTATAATTATACCATGTTAATTTTTGACCAAAATGATTAGTAAAAGTGATTAACATTAATCACAACGATTAAGGCCAAATTAAGCTTAATTAGGGACTAAACCTTAAAATTAAGGTACAAAATGATATATCCACTTGTAAAAAACCCATTTATGTCCATATTCCATACATAAACATTAAATTATTGAGTTTTTTTGGTTTTTTATTACTTTTTTTAGGTAATAACATGTGTACACCTAACTTGTTTCTAAAAATTCCAAGTGAGTCATTTTCCTTCCCTACAAAAAGCCACAACCTCTCCCACTTCCTCATACCTCTAAAACCTATTAATTTTGGGAAATACCTACCAAATAAAATTCCCATAAATCCTAAATTTCTATTAGAAACATTCTCTTGGGCATAAGGAAATCCAATGAAGCCTTTTGGTACAAACAAAAAGGAGTTACCCGATTAAGAGGTAACATCTTCTCTCAAGTCCTTTCTTTTATTTTCCTTCTCCACCCACTACAACTCTCTTTATTCTATTATTATATAACAAAATCATTATAATGAATTTACTAGTATGTTTTTATGTAAATGGTTCTACCTAAACTTACACAAACCCCATCTAATGGGTAATGAACATACTGTTTCTATGTACGGCGAACTACTGCCTCATAGAACGATGATTGTTCATTTTTCCATTACCAACTATCATGGTGGCCATTATTATGGAAAATTTATTTATATATAATATATATTATATTTATAATGTCTTTATTCTTCTGTAATTTTTATTTGGAACATACCTTTATTCTTTCCATCTTATGTAAATATGATAATTTCGTTTGAGAAAGTGTGGACCACCGCCCCTCAAAGCGGTATGATTCGTTCATTAACTACATAGATTGTATTAAGGATGTTTTAGTGAATATAAATGATATATATTATATCATAAGGCTACTATAATAATTATATATATATATATCTATGTGTGTGTGTGTGTCTTTTACTTTCTTTCTCTCGACACAACGATTAAACGGAAATAGCATTTATGTGTACGTACGACCTACCATATCCATGAATGGTGTATTATATTTCATACTTATATATTATATATATTATTATAATACACATATAATGTATATAAATGATATTTTTATCATTTTTTACATTATGGAATCATGATATAAGTATAAGTACCAACAATATAACAAATTAAGATATATATGAAAAATAAAGCAAATATTACCCGAAGTGAAACCATAACATAGGATGGTTAAAAAGCGGGTAATATAAGGTCATAATAAAACCATATATGGTATTAGATATAATAATATGTTTATTTAAAATATTTATAATAATTATATATTTATTATATAGGTGGTCTGAATGAGTACGATGGGAGTTAAGACACAAGGTAAGGGGATTTCATCTCACTTGTTATTTCTCTGAGATACATGCTATGTTTGCCACTTTTTTACTTTTGTGTGGTGTATGTACTTAATATTATTGTATTATATGTATATAATACCTAAATTTATGGGTATTAACATATCCTTTTTATTAACTTTCATTCATGGGGTTTAAGTTTCAAAAGTTACCAAATCGGTAAAAATGTTTTGTCTCAATTTTCCTTCTTTGAGACTCATGTTTTGTTATGCACCTAAAATATTTTTTAAGGTGTATATACTTTCCTTTTACATGTTATATCATGAATCTAATTATTTTAATTATATTTTAAGATTAATTTAATTTTATTTTCTTACATGGAGAGTATGATCCCAAGTTACCAAGTTATAATATTTTATTGAGACAACCACATTACTTATCGAGATTGTTTACATTTACGCTTCCTTTGATGAATTATTATGTTCCATCTCTCAATAAATTCATTAATTTTCTTATACTTTGGTTTTTAATTCTATATTCATGTATTGTTACCATTTTCTACTCTTTGGTACAAAATATAGTTAATAAATTGTTTTAAATAAATCCAGACTTTACCCTCTCTTCGGTCGGAAATCTATGTTCCTTCAAAACCATGTTTTCTAGAAAGGGGTTATAAGAATATTATAATATTCTCCTGTGATAATTAAAAGAAAATTTTACCCTTTTTTTCTTTTATTAATGTTTTCAAAGTAATCTTCTTATCGATTTCAAAACGAGGAAATTTTCTATCCTTTTTACTGTGAAAAAATAAATGTACTTTTTACCTCATACAACATGTATAGATTTATCCACCATCAATCCTTTGAAGATTTATTTTAATGTTTAAAGGTTATTTTTTAAGAATTTTTTTCAATTAAAATGTTTTTCAAAACATTTTCATAATTATTTTATAATTTTTCAAGGAAAGTGGTTTTCAAAACATTTTCAAACTTCCTTTATAAGTTTTCAAGGAAAACAGTTTTCAAAACATTTTCAAAATTCTTTTATAATTTTTCATTGAAAATGGATTTCAAAACATTTTCATTATTTATTTATAATTTTTCAAATTATTTTCAAGGAAAATGGTTTTCAAAATGTTTTCAAGCTTTATTTATAAGTTTTAAAATTATTTTCAAAGAAATGATTTTAAAAACGTTTCAAACTTTATTTATAAGTTTTAAAAGTGTTTTCATAGAAAAAATTTTTTAAAATTTTTTGAGTCTTATTTTATAAGTTTTCAAGTAAAAAAGTTTTCAAATGATTTCAAGTCTTATTTATAAGTTTTAAAGGTATTTTCTATGAAAATTATTATCAAATGGTTTTATGTATTAAAAATACTTTTTCAAATAAGAAAGGATATTTTCCTCAAGAATTTTTTTTGAAAGACACTTCAAAATTATTTTCCATATAATATGAAATATTTCAATGTTAATCATACTTTTCTAGGAAATGATCTAAAGGATCCATTCATATAATTTCTATGAATGGGTTATGCTTAATTTCATGGTCTTTATGAAGCCCATTTCACTTTCACAGGTTATATGTTTATGAAATCTATTTCTCTTTCATGGGTTGTGCTTTTGATGAATTGATTATGAAACCTGTAAATTTTTCCACAGGTTATGATATGTTTACATGATTATAATACCCATTTTATTTCATGGGTTATGATATTATTATTTTTATCTTGTGGCACATGTATGTATGGTTTCATTATGAGATGGGTGGGACCTATATCTCCCTCCAATACATTGGGTAAATATTTATATCTCATGAGATAGACTAAGATGGTTTTAGAAGTGAACCTTGACTATCAAGATGGTATGAGAAGTGAACTTGTGCTACTAATATGGCCATGAGAGTGAACCATGACTGCCAAGATGGTATAAATAGTGAACTAATGCTACTAAGATGGCCATGGTAGTGAACCATTACTAACAAGATGGTATGGGGAGTGAAACCATACTACCAAGATGGCCTTGGAAGTGATTCCTTGACTAATATGAATGAACCTAATTACATGTTCACAATGTTATGCATGGACTTGGTTGTATGTCTATAAGTTTATGTGAGGGCATGATCTCACACACTTAACCTAATGAGTGAACCTGTTTCTACTTATACATGTTCACAATACTATATGCTTATGTGTTATCCATAATTTCATGTTTTATTCCTATGATATGATTTCATGGATTATGTTCTCTATTTCCTTATTATTCGTGTCTTATGAATTTAAAATCTTTATTATGATCTATGATATGTAGGGTATGATCTTCAAATGTTATTCTCAAGTCCCATACCATTTTTTTCATGTTATGCTTACACATTTTCTTTATTTACCCTTACTGGGAATCTGAGATCACCCATTTCTTATGTTTCCTTTATCCAGGTTATAAAGAAAGGTTTTAGATATAAGTACTAAAGGTGTAGATCTTTATGGTAGATTTTTAAGATATTTCACTAGGATAGAATATTTTATTTCTAAGTTTCCAAAGACAGTAAACTATTATGGTCCTCATGAGTATATTTTTGAAATATACTAAATATTCATCTAAAATGATATAATATCCATGTATGTTAAGCATGGGTATCTATAAAAAGAGATCCAATAAATCCATAACAATTATATAAGAATCATAACCATCCTTTTTTATGATTTTATCAAACTCTTTCCATCTTTTGATTTCCATTATTAAGAACTTATCATGGAGGAATTAATCAAACATTGACTTTTCATTCCTTCTTATATATTGACAACATATACAACCATACTCATTAACCATCCACATGGTCTTTTCAATATACCCCTTTGTATTTGTTTTCAATACCATTTCCCTAAATAAATTCAATGTTCCTTACCCTCTTATTGATAATAAATACAAAGTATTAATGTTGGGTTTTTATTTTTCCTTTCATGGAATTTGAGAATCAATTATCTTTTTTATGAAGGAAGGATAATATTGCATGGTTCTCTTAGCCAAGAGCATTTAGGTGGTATACTCTAAGTATTCATGGGATAAACTGGTATATAAAATAAGAGGGGTACAACTAAGGTTATCTATGTTATCCATTAACAACCATGCATGTGATATCATGCTCAGAACTTACTTATTTTTTGAAATGGGGGATATATTTTTTATCAAGAAACATATTCTCCTACACACTTCAACAAACACATTAGAAATTTCAAGTGAAATAATAATTTTCTACTTATTTCTATGAGCTTACTTAGAAACCAATACTCCCCCATTATGCGTATATTTGAAACAATCATGACAAGGAAAAAAAGTGTTATTAGGATACCTCCATTTTCAAATTCTATAAAGATGACCTGATCTTTTAGATACATATGAAACAAGTATTAATAACATATTATTTATATTTTCTCCCCATTAAGGTAAGAACTATCTTAATTTTACCTAATGTATAGTTTCATAAAATAATATTCAAGATGATCATATTGATAATCTAAAATTGTGGAACAATTCAACAATTTATCAGATCTTTAATAATCATTTAAAAATTTTGTCTTCCACTTTTCATTCATTTTTTCTCTTGAGTATGAACTTCACCTTTATTTACATGAAATGTAGCCATAAAAACTACACAAGAAGTAAAGTAATAAGTTTAAACACTTATGAGCTTTGCAATAAGTGTAACAAGGTTGAGAATTTTCTCTCGACCCAGAGACTCTTCTCATTATACCTATAAAGTATCTAAAACTATTAATTCTTGTGTCTACTCTAAATTTCAAATTTTGATAATTTTATACTTTAAGGACTCATTACTTACATTAAAATTTTTCCTGTATAGATTTTTATCTTCACATCTTATAGTAATGAGATAGCTTCCCCTGATGCTTGTTTTTTTATCTTTAGCATATTCTTTTGAACAAGAAAAATAGGCATATAATTTATTTAATTTTTTGAAGTCTTCTTGAACCTTCCACATGATTTTTGTGAGATACTAGAGTTCTCATTTATTTAAAACCTCTCATGAAGTTCAAATTCTTATTCTTGTGGAACTATCTATTTTCCCTTTTTCTTTTCTATAGCTAGTGATTCAACTTCAGATTTTTTTCATTTCTCTAGTAGCTTCCACTTGTTCAGGAAAAATGATTATGAATTCTTTGTTAACATATTCTATTTTATAGTTTTCACATGTATTATTCAATTATTTATATTTACCTTTCCAAGGTGAATTATAAAAATATTCTTCAAGAATGTCATCAATAAATCTTATCTTTTGGTTTCTCTCATGGATTGATTCTATTCTTGATATTAGCTTGCTTCCATTCATTTTGATGACCTGTTTGTAGTGGTACATGGTATGAACTCTATTTACATATTATAATAATTTTTTCATGGTTGAGATGAAATTCCTGGAATCTATATTATCATTCTTCTTAGGAGTACCTTGATTCATAGTTTTCTTGACTTCCTTTTTTGCTTGTTCCCCAAGGAAAACTTTTAATATTTTTTTATTTTCTTCTGAATTTGTTGTGGTGTTTTCTTCTAATGAAGATATTCATAGTGCATGGTTGTCATTTTCTAGAAATAATCATTAATATGAGCATATGTGTTGTCATTTTGATAGAAATCTCTAAGACATTTGAATATATTTTTAGTGTACAGATTCATTTTCTTATGTGGAATTTTCTTCTATTTAGAAATTTTATTTATTTGTTACCATATAATCCATTTGAATGTTGTCATTATATAATCCACATACATTCTATATTTTTTTCAATATTCAATAGCCTGATGTCCAAACTTAATGTATCACTAACTATATCCAATTAATATCCTTATTTTTCTAGTAGTACAGGTCTGGATAGATTTGGCACTGTGCTGTTTTTGGGTTTTTATTTACTTATTTAGAGAATAAATTTGAGAGTTATTTTTATTTATATTTTTAGTATCCACCCTTTGAGTTTTGGTGTATTTATCATAAATCCTATCAACCCATATCTTCTCAAATTTTACTTTATATCTGCACTAGCGGATAAGACTGCATTAGTAGAAACCGAAATAATTGGGTTATGAGTTACCTTCTTCCAGGAGATTATTGAAGTTTGATCAAGAGATTATTTGAGTTCTTATTACCACCAATACAAGTATCTTTAGAGACATTAATCTCAATAATATTTTTTATAGAAATATCCCTTTTGAGGTTTTACTCTCTTTATATGTTTGGGTGGAAGAGTTCTTCTTTTGAACAACTTGGGAAGTTCCGACATGTTTCTCCTTCAAATTTATAAAATTACATCTATAGTTCTAGAAATTTCATGTTGAAGGAAAACTTCTCATTTTCAACTGATTTCAGCCTACCTTCTCATTCAATTTTTATTTTATTAATCCAATTATCATGTTGTTTTCTACCTTCATTCAAAGAGTTGTCAAGGTATTTGATTTTTCTAGCCTTGAATTCCAATTGGTCTTACTTGACACTAATAGTATCTTCATGTGATTATTATAGAGCATAGATCTTATAAATATACTCTTTATGCATATTTTTATTTTTTTCCACTAACATGTCAAGATCTTTGACCTTACATGTTTTATATTTAAGCTGACCATAAATGAAATTTATTGAATCATTAAACTATATTTCAAGTGCATGAATTTCTTCACAAAAAAAATATTGACTAATATTTCTCTCATAATCATTCCATTTCAATTATTTTTAGTTATTGAAATCTTTTTATTGAAAAGAGTCCCATATTCTTCCTTTGCTTAAACAAGGTCTGTGAGAAAAGTGCACCTTTTGAATATCTTACCAAGTGAATCCTCCTGTTTATTGATTTCCTCTTCAAGATGTGATCTCTCATCAAAAATTTCTTTGAAAGAAAAAATTATATATGAAATAACTTCTTTAGGAAAATTATTTATATATCTTTAAAATTGAGAGTAAAAGTTTTCAATAATATTGAAAGACTCATATTCCTAATATTATCCATAGCTTGAACTAGTTTCTTCAAAATGATTATTGTCAACTGATTTGATAAAGGATCCATGATCCTTATCTTATCTCTTTGATATTTTTCACAATTTATTTGCTTACCTCTTATTATTGTTTTTTAGATTCTTGGAAGATATATTCATGTCTTCTTCAAGAGGAGTGGAAATAAATTTTTCCACTTGAGGTACATCAATATCAAATTCAAATATATATTTCATATAAACATTGTAAAATCAACCTAGGATTTAAAACTTGATATATAATAGGTAAAACTACCCTTTGATACAACTTTTATAGATAGACTATACTAGAACATTGAGAATGGGGGGGTGAATCCATGTGACCGATTTTTTACAGAATTTAAATTCTTTTCAATTAGCCACTCTTAATCTCGAGCCTCTTACCTTGTTAAGGGGAATGGATCTGTTGTGTAATGTCAAAAAATATATAGAAATTAAATATAGTTAATAAAATAAATAGTAACACAAAAATATTTTTACAAGGCTCGGTAAAAATACTTACTCCTTACTGTGATCAACCTGTGGTTGTTTCACTGATTCTCTTATCGCTACAGCTTTATTGTGATTACAAATTCCTAGAATTGGAATACAATGTTCTAAAAGGATAAAATTAATATTCCTAATTTAGTGGCATTATTTATACTGGTACCACTAGTATAAAATGGAATTTCTTATACAGGCACCACCAATTATTCAAATATATTCAATAAACACTTTGAACAAGATCTCTTTACTACACTGGATGACTTTGAATTAACTCAATAATCTTGTTCCTCAACTGAGATCTTCAACTACTACTATATCAACAATATTCTATAAAATTCTCCCCAATACTCTTCAATAAGTATAAGATACCACTTCTACTCCAATTTAATGTATTTTCAGAATGATCTAATGAATAATCTATCAACACACTTCAAGTTGTCTTCTTCCTTAAATATCAAATGCTCAGGTAGATACACCTTATATCAATGAAGTTACCAACCTAAATTAAATGTTTGAAAGTGGTGTATACAACCTTATTTAGTATTTTATAAAAGAGAAATACTTTAAAAAACTCAATTCAATTCTACTTCATGCATGAGTTTCATGGCATGAGAAACCCTAGTGAATTCATTTATGTTATTTATTATTATCTTTATCTCAATTATGTTTTAGGTATCATATCACTTTGGTTATTTTCTCAACCAACTCAAGTGCTTTATGTGTGCATTCATACACTAGATAATACATTAAATTTTTACCTTTTATATTTATATAAGCATGAGCCCATGAAAATACTTCGTACAAGGGTGTGGGTGTGAAAACTCTACCCACTTATTCTTTACACAAAAAAATTCATGTACTGTATGCAATGAAGCATGCACTATTTTTGTCTAAACCTTTCATTCAAATGGAACTTCTCCTTTATGAAATACAGTGTGGGTGACATTGTCTTTCAATTTCCATAGTTCATTAAAATTAGGGAAAATAACACATGAGGGTATCATGATTCACAAAATAGATTCACATGACTGAGTTCTTCATGAATCCTTATAGTGTGTTAGACACAAATCAAAAGTACCATGTCCTTACTCACATTCACGTAAGCAGTAGCTATGTGGAAACCTCTCTTCAAAAAACTATGTTTCGTAGTGATTTTTTTCTTTGGAAAATAGAGTTTATCAATCATAAAAAACATATCCTTAGGTTCATTACATGGAATTGATAAGAAAAGAATCCTTTCCTTACACTACCTCATTTATATATTTTATGTCATTTCAAGATCCCAAAAAATATATCGTGTCAAGGAATATCTCATCTCACCTGATTCATTCGGGTTTATTCAAATATACACTGAGTTTGATGGAATATTTTCTTACATGAGTTTGTGTTATTACTCACAGTGAATTCCTCCCTTTCATGTGGTAAGGATCACATGAATCCTTTCTTCTCTAGCTTATACATGAATCTAAATGTACTTCTGTAACTGAAGTTTTCATTTGGATGAAATTCATTGTTCAAGTTGTCCTCAGGCATGCAAGATGAAGATTGTATGCATTGAGTTTCATGGCATCATCTCCTCAAAATATTAATATTAAAATGATCCTGGAAGTCTTGGGTTTGATTGAGGGAGGTTCATTCTAAGATCTAGTGAACTGGAATGTACAGACAAGGGCTAAGGATGAAGACGAAGGTACTGGCTTGATCGAATGGTCCATATCAATATAATTGAGCAGTTGTGGTAATTTTTTTTATTTTAATGATAGAGGAATTGTCACGACCCGTCCCCTGGGACCCGTGCCGTGACTACCCCAAGCCCGCCTTCCATAGGCCAGGGGCTGGCGACTAGAACCAAAGGCGTATTCCCTAAAACCGAGAAGGCATTGCCTTTATAACCTATAACACACACAACCAAGCACACAGAAAGATAAGAACTCAAGTAAACTGAATAGTAAACAGTGCGAGTACAGTAAGTAAAAGAGAACAAAATACAAGCCCAACTAGAAAGTAAAAGGAAAACTGGAATGTACAAGATGGATGATAGGTGAAAAGCATCTCCTGGATCGTCCGTCATGAATCCTACCTAAAGGGTAGGTACAACTCACGAACGGTCATCTCTACGGTTCGCCTCATCTAACGTCCACCTCCAAGCCACCTCCAGTCCTAGTACTCTCGTCCTCAGTTAACACTGTCTGTCGTCTGCACAAAACACAACAGGGTGCGGGCATAAACCATGCAGGGGTGAGTATAGCGATACTCAGTAGGGACCCTGAGAACCTCAAGGTATCACAAATCCACCAAGGATATTCCACAAAGTATGAAATCAACTGAAAACCCAACTTAGGTATATGCCCATACATATACCTAAGTTATCAAGTATACCCATCTCAATCAAGAGGAAACACAGGGTCCAACCCAAAATCACAAAGCTTAACTGTTCCACAAAGGAAGGAATACCACGAAGGTAAGTACGACACTGGTACGCCACACAGAAGAATACCACCAAGGTATTACCACAAAGGAAAGTGTCACTCAAGTATGAACTTAGCTCACACCAGGTATAACTTAGGTACAGTAGTAGAGATGATTAGATGTTACTACTGAATCATATTACTCTATTAAGAGGCAAACCCATGAAGTATCGCTAATCATCATCAGACCCACATATGACCTCTAGGTGCTGACCCACACAGGATCGCTTGGTGCTGACCCACACAATATTGCTAGGTGTTGACCCACACAGGATCGCTAGGTGCTGACCCACACAGGATCACTCAGGTAGTCCCACATGGAATCCTAGAGCGGTTCCATGTGGGACCCTCAATCACAGACCCACGAAGGATCTCTTCCTCAAGTCACAGCCAACTACTGGGTTTTCGTGCTAATCTTGTTCGTCTCCGGGTGGGACCGCTCCTCAAGCCACTGGTTGATACTCCAACTGCCACGAAGTCCCAAGAAGAAGTATCCCAAAGGAATTCCATGTCAAATAGGTCTCAACGCAATAGATGGCACGTCAATCGGACGCCCGGTTTGTAAGTTATTAGCCTTTTAGTCCCGAGGGCCCGGTTGGATTCGTGCTCGATCCAACCCGACCATATCCCAACTTTATCCAAATCTAAAGTGTGGTATACCGAAGGGGCCATCTCACTCCAAGGTTTACAGTGTCATTGATGGTTTTTCAAACGGACATCTAGTGCCAAAGTTATGGCCAAAAGAGCGTAAAGGAGTCGAAGTGGGTCTGGGTCTGGTCCGACCCGGTCGGACCGACCCAACCCGACCCTCTGGGTCTGGCCCGGACCAACCTGTGCTAGGTTTGGGCCGACCCGTGCTGGGTGGCCCGGCCCTGTAAGAACCCGGATCTTTGTTTTCAGGTATGTCTTAACTTTTTTTGAAGTTTTTGAGAAAAGTGGAATTTATAGAAATTTTTGAAGTACACACCATGTACTTTCTAAGTACACGCTATGTACTCCCTTTCCACACCAGGCCGTGTGTTGGCCATGTTCGGGCCACACACATGGTGTGTAGGGATGAAGTGGAGGCCTATTAAAGTAGAGTATGGAGAAATAGAGTACACGTCGTGTATTTTCTTTTTTTCATTAAATGGACCGGGGTTATGCCTAATCGACAGAAACGTCTTCTTCTAGGTCTTGTTCGGCCGAGAGAAGTTGTACGGCTGCGGATCTTCTCTGAGCCTCTGAGCCTCCATTCGTTCTCTGATTCGATCATCGTCAATTGCGTTGGAACCACAACAGTGAGTTCTTCCTTCTCCTAGAGCCTTGTTTTCCAATTCCTCTTCTTTCTCAAGTTATCGTCAGTTGAACGTTTTGGACATTTTCCCAGATCTTTGACGTTCTAAGGAGAATCAATCTTCGTGGCTCAAGTATATTGATCTCCTAGCATCCAGGTAGGTGGTTTGTGCGTTACCTTTTGATGTCTTTGAGTTTTATGTGCAAATTCCACCAATACCCATGAACGGGGTATTGCGTGTTTACCGTTTTGCCCTTGTGGTTATTCCTGCCTTGCTTGCATGCTTGTATAGAGGTAAATTGATCATGTTTGTGGATAATTGTTGTGCTTGGATGATTTTCCCATGCATTTTTCTATTTAAAACCTTCGGGTCTTTATTAGCCTTGGTCGTTTTGCCTATTTCCATGCCTAGTGACCGTAGGATGGAGTAATGATGATAACATGCTTGTTTGCTATAGACTGTTAGCCAAGTAGCTCTATAGGTGTAATTTTTCCTTATAGCATTATTATGCACTGACTGGAATGGGGCTGTGAGAACCTAGTGCTATAGACTATAAGGGATAGACCGAGTGATCTTCCCAGAGATTCTTTGACATTATAGGCTACAGAGGATAGATCGAGTGAGCTTTCGAGAGTGCCTTTGGACATTATAGGCTATAGGGGATAGACTGAGTGAGCTTCCCAGAGTTCCTTGGATCTTATAGACTACAGGAGGGTAGACTGAGTGAGCTTCCTCAGAGAGTTTTTACTTGTTGAATTGCTTTAAAACCTTTTCTAGGCTAGAGAAGGAATTGACTGAGTGAGCTTCCTTAGAGAGTTTGTGATAGACCTGAAACTATATGAGGAATTGACTGAGTGAGATTCCTCACAGAGTTTCTAGACCTTGGGGCCATGAGGGTTAGACCATGTGATCTTACTCAGAGAGTCCCTGACTACCCTAGAATATAAGGAGAATTGACCGAGTGAGCTTCCCCAGAGAGTCTTATAAATTCGTACGACCAAACCAGAGGGTTTAGGCTGAGTGCACTACCCATAGGGTTGTGGTACTTCTTGGTTAGGACCAGAGGGGATGGTTGAGAGTACTTCACAGAGGGTTCCTGTTAGTTGTTAGCTATTTGTTTCACTACTGATTATTTTTCTGTGGACTGATTACTGTTGTATATCTTCCTGTAACTGGCTGTTGTTTACTGTTACTATTACTGCTTACTGTACTATTACCTTCCATATACTCACTGACTGTTAGGAACAAATATTCAGGTGGTTGCCTATTGGGATTTAGTCTCACACCCTGTTTGGTCCATGCTTTTGGGCCCAAGCAGACTTTGTTGTTACAGGTATAGACAAGGGCAAGTGCCCTTCGACTTCTGGTACTTGATTTCTTGGAGCAGGAGAGAATGGGACCAATATTTGTCTTGCGATGCTGAGGAGATGATTACTTTCTTTTGTACTTGTTTTGGTACTGTGGTGTTTTCTAGCATTGTGACTTATTTGGCTGTTTTCCTAGATATGTAACATGCATCATTTTATATATACATATGTGCTTCAGTTTGTTGATTTAGTCTTCCGTTGTTTACTACTGTTGGTTATTTACTACTTCCGCTATTGCGTGTTTATTTACTTCCACTGTGTACTCTACCAATGAGGGAATAGTTTCTCTACTATCACACCCAAGGCCCTCATTGCTATTTGGCAGCCCCTGGCATTTGGGGAAATACACTTGAGGCCATGTGACCAACCGGGTACGGGGTGCCTCTGGGTGGCTTCCGGAACCGGGACATTACAAAGTGGTATCAGAGGAGTTATTTTCTCTTGACTTACTATTTGGAGCCTTAGCCAGGGATAGGACAGATTTAGTACTTGGTTTTAATCTTTACTCAGGAGTAGCTAATCAGTGTACAGAGAAAAGCCAATATACGTCGCCTATTGTAGTTTTCTAGTTTTGCGATGTTACATTTGATATGATTTCACCTAGAGTGATTCACATGACTTGTGTTGTTATTTTTGTTGCTATTATGGTTCTATTTCTGTCGTAACCCGATGAGATGAGGGTATGCCATCTCATGCATTATATAGGAACTTGTTAGAAATCACATGCCATCCATTCTTTCCATGCCATCTATGGAGCATTAGTGATTGCATGTTGTTGTGATATACTTTGTGTAGATTATGCATGCTGTTGTGATAGAGGCTTATTTGAATCCCTGCTATTTATTAGAGGACTTTTTGTATTGTACTTGCTTAGATGAATGCCAAATTTTGGTTCTTGAGGTGTTATGGGCCCTCTTGAATCGGAAATTGGTGGATCATTGACCTGTTATTCCTTTTATATGACTGTATTGGATGCCAAGCTTTGATTCGCGGGGAGTATGGGCCCTCACGGATCAGAATTTGGAAACCTTCATGCCTTATTTCTATGTTTTCTGGACTTCGGTGCAGTTTCTAAGCTACTACCTGGAAAAACCTAGAATACACGGTGTGTAATTTATATATACACGCCTTGTAGTTTTTAAAGCGTGTCACTGACTGCGTGAGAAGGAACACAGTGTTATGGAAAATCTTCTGGAACACGCCATGTACGGTAGGTATACGCCGTGTAGTGGCGATCCGTGTACCCGACCGTGTCACTAACAACACGGTTCGGGGAAGCTCGAGTAGAAAACGTCGTGTTTGGTAGGAATACGCCATGTAGTTATGTTCCAGGTACCCGACCGTGTCACGAACAACATGGGTCGATGTTATCTTCTCCTATACACGCCATGTTTGTTCGGAACACGCCGTGTAAGGTTCAGCCGTGTAGTCGGCTGTGTAACTAATAACACTGGTTGCTGAAACCTTATTTAGTACACGCCGTGTCCATGGGGAACACGCCATGTAGTCTAAGTTTAAGTAGACCGTGTGGGTTAGCCGTGTAAGGAGACTCTGGTAGGGGAGTAGAGTTCAAGTTCACGCTGTGTAGTTTGGGTTGTTACATGACCAGTGTGGCAGGAATACACGCCCATGTGAATGGTTTAAGAGAACACGCCGTATAGTTTTTATACACACCATGTAGTCGTGTTTTGTAAAACTTGAATGTTTCCTTCTCCTGTTCCCATTTTTTACTCTTGTGTTCTAAGTCTTTATAATCCTAATCTGAGGTGTGCTTTTGATCTTTTAGAGCTATGCCTCCGAGACGTCCTCCGGTTGTACGTCAGTTTCCAGACGGTGATCAGACACCGGATATGGCTGATCAGGATCCTCCTACAGATCCTCCAACTGTGCCAGCCTTGGCACCAACAGTTATACCCGCCGCGGGGGCCGATATGCAGTTCAGGGAGGACTTCCTGAGGATGATGCGGACTTTTCAGGGAGTGCCGCCTCCTGCCCTGTTGATAGCCAAATTGACGCGGGTCTTTCAGCAACAACATCCTCCTACTTTCTCATGGGATGGAGGACCCCAGGCCGTCGAATTGTGGTTAGAGGCCACACTGAATATCTTCAAGCATCTTGAGATACTGCCATAGAAGAGGGTAAAGTTGGCCACTTATATGCTCTGAGACACCACCAAGAGGTGGTGGGAGGTGATCTCACAGTTAGGGCGCCAACAGAGTATGTCTTGGGATGAGTTTCGACATACCTTCTATGAATACTTCTATCCGGAGACCCTGAGGGCCGATCGAGCCTGGGATTTTATGAGTCTACAGTAGGGTACTCTTTCCGTTATGGAGTACTCGTCTTGATTTACTGAGCTACAACGTTTCACACCGATCCCAGCAGGTGATGAGTTGTTCCTTGCTAGGAAGTTCGAGGATGGTCTCAGGCAGGAGATCCGTTCCCAGGTGAATATCTTCATGTTGAATTCGATATCCTCTATCGTCAACCAAGAACTTATCACTGAGCGCAATTTAAGGGATTCTAGAGCAGTGAGCTAGGGAGGTTCGACATCCAGAGCTGGTTTTCCTCCTATGGATAGTAGGAAGCATTGCAGAGAGTCTTCTCGAGGAGATCAAGGTTTGCGGGATGTATCTTCTGGCAGCCAGGTTGTATGATACCAGTGCGGTAGGAGTGGGAATACTAGGCCTCAATGCCAGAGAGATCTGATGGAGTGCTGATCGTGAGGAAAGATGGGCCATCTTTAGTGATTTTGTCTGATATTTTCACCTTCAGCCAGTGGTAGGAGTTCTTCTATCACTCCGCGTTCTGGGGATGCTTCGCCAGTTTCTCACCAGTCCGGGAACTGGAGTTCTTCCAGCCGTTCGGGCCGAGGTGGAGGTCGCGAACGTGGTGGTTAGTCACCCGATCATCAATGACAGTAGAGTGGATCAGCTCAGAGTGGTAAGGCAGGGTCACAGGGCCACGGGGCATGCCATACTTTTGCTGTGGAGTAGATTTATTAGGAGTAGGATCCCGGACCTTCTACAGTTCGAGGTACGATCTTAGTAGCCTCAGTTTTATCTTCAACTCTTTTCGATACTGGTGCTTTGCATAGTTTTATCTCTGTTGCTGTTGTGGAGAGTCTTGGGCTCTGTATCTTTTTGTCTGCCGACATGTTGACTCTTGACACGTCGTTGGGATCAAGGAATTCTAGCGTACTTCAGTGCAGAGAGTGCCCTCTCGAGGTTGCAGGGTATCATTTCTTATGGGATCTCTATGTCCTAGAGATGACAGGCTATGATGTCATTCTTAGGATGGACTGGTTGGTTCCCTTCCAGGTGATCGTCGACTGTTATCGCCGCAGAGTGAGTTTTGTATCACTAGAGGGTGAATCCCTTCTTCATAGAGGTGAATGGGATGTTCAGGCGAGTCGAGCAGGACTCGAGCATCTTGGGCTAGGAGGAGTTACAGCCTAGGTTGCTAGTCTTTATCTGGATGACCAGGGGACTTCATATTTAGACTTTCCCCCAGTGGTGGATTGTTTCAAGGATGTATTTCTAGAGGAATTTTTAGTTTTACCTCTGGAGTGTGAGGTAGACTTCTCAATTGAGCTCATGCCTGGAGTGACACCTATGTCCATTCCTCTCTATAGGATGGCTACACTTGAGTTGCAGGAGCTCAAGAAGCAGTTGGAGGAGTTGCAGGCCAAGGTTTTCATCCGACCTAGTACTTCTCCTTGGGGTTCTCCTATCCTTTTTGCAAAGAAGGCAGACGGTACCCTTAGGCTTTGCGTGGATTATTGGAAGTTAAACCAGTTGATGGTAAAGAACCGATATCCCTTGCTGAGGATTGATGATCTCTTCGATCAGCTTCGAGGTGCCAGAGTGTTCTCGAAGATTGAATTGAGATCCGGTTATCATCAGTTACACGTTAGACCATCAAATATACCTCTTACATCCTTCAGGAGCAGGTATGTTCTATATGAGTATACGGTTATGCCGTTCGGTCTCACGAATGTGCCAACAGTTTTCATGGCGCTGATGAATCGAGTGTTCCATCCGTACTTGGATTCCATCGTCGTGGTCTTCGTGAATGATATCTTGGTGTACTCTCACACTTGACACGACCATGCTACCCATCTTAAGATCATTTTGATTACACTGAGAGAGCATCGACTTTATGATAAACTCTCAAAGTGCCACTTTTTGGTGGATTATATTCACTTCTTGGGTCACGTCATCTCAGAGGCAAGAGTATCTATGGACCCAGAGAAAGTGAGAGCTATAGTTTCCTGGGAGTAGCTAAAGAACGTTTTTGAGGTACGAAGTTTCCTAGGGATGGCTGGATACTACAGACGCTTCATACAGGACTTCTCATGCCTAGCAGCACCGTTGACAAGTCTAACCCAAAAGGGGGCGAAGTTCTTATGGTTAGATTCTTGTGAGTCATCCTTTCAGGAGATGAAGGGAAGGTTGATGTCAACACCGATACTAGTCTTTCCAGGGCTAGGAAAGAGCAATACTGTTTATTATGATGCTTCAGATGTCGTACTGGGTGTTGTTCTTATGCAGGGAGATGCAGTCGCCGCGTACGGGTCTCGACAGTTGAGGCCACGTGAGAGGAATTACCCGACGCACGATCTAGAGTTGGTAGCTGTTGTTCATGACTTGCGCTGTTGGAGACACTACCTTCTGGTAGATCACTTTTTGGTTTTCACCGACCACAAGAGTCTCAAGTATATCTTCACTCAGTGTGATCTGAATATGAGATAGTGCAGGTGGGTCGAGTATCTTTAGTCTTTCAACTTTGAGCTCACCTATACACCGGGAAAGGGAAACGTAGTGGTGGATACGTTGAGCAGAAGAACTCAGATTCAGGCAGTTCAAGAGGCTAGCAGTGAGTGGAATCTTATGGATCTATTCTCTGAGATGCACTTGGAGATTCACGACAGACAGGGACATACTTTCCTTTCTTCTGTAGCTGTTACCTCTACTCTTCTTGATCGGGTACGGATGAGGCAGCTATCAGACTCAGAAGGCTTATTCCTGCGGGAGAGTGTGTCAGGAGAGGACCCTCTTTCTGGATGGAAATTGGGTGAGGATGAGATCCTGTGTTTCCAGGGACACGTGTGGGTGCCAGAAAAAATACACGACGAGTTGTTACGGGATTTTCATTCCTCATTTTGGGTAGTTCATCCTGGCGTCACCAAGATGTATCGTGATCTACACCACCAGTACTGGTGTCCTGGTATAAAGAGAGATGTTCCTGGTTTTGTCATGATATGTTCTACTTGTCAGCAGGTGAAAGCAAAGCATCAGAGACTAGCAGGCCTTTTATAGCAGTTACCCATTCTTGAGTGGAAGTGTAACAATGTCGCGATGGACTTCATGACTGGGTTGCCGAGGTCACCCCGAGGGAACGATGTTGTTTGGGTTGTCGTTGACAGACTTACGAAGGTTGCTCACTTCTTTCTGATTAAGTAGACCTTCAATGTTGATGAGTTGGGGCGGTTGTACATCTGAGAGATTGTACGTCTACATGGAGTTCCACACTCCATTGTTTCAGACAGGGATTCACACTTTACTTCTCGGTTCTAGAAGGGACTTCAGAAGGCTTTGGGTACACAGGTGCTTTTGAGTACAACATACCATCCCCAGACTGATGGCCAGTCCGAGCGCACGATCCAGGTGCTTGAGGATATGCTATGAGCTTTCATTATAGACTTTGGTGGTTCTTGGGAGAAGCATATTCCTCTTGTTCAGTTCACCTACAACAACAGTTTCCAGGCGACTATTCAGATGACACCTTATGAGGCTTTGTACGATAGGCTATGCCGATCACCCTTATGCTGGCTAGAGGTAGGAGAGGAAACTTTTCTAAGACCTCGTCTTGTTCAGGAGACCTCAGAGCAGTTAGAGTTGATTCAGAAGAGGATGGATACAACACAGTCTCAGCAGAAGTCTTATACTGATCAGCGGAGACGACCTCTAGAGTTTGAGGTCGGGGATCGGGTCTTCCTACGCGTCGCACTGAGGTTGGGACACAAGAGGATTCAGAGACAGGGTAAGCTTTCACCGTAGTATGTCAGTCCGTTTTAGGTATTGGAGAGAGTTGGGCCAGTTGCCTATCGGTTGCAGTTACCTCAGAGGTACCGAGACATGCATGACGTCTTCCACATCTCTCAACTCCGACATTACTTTTCAGACCCATCTCATGTCTTTTAGTCTGAGGAGGTTGAGCTCAAAGTGGATGCATCGTTTGAGGAGCATCCTATCCGGATTGTCCATCGTAGTATGAAGGTTCTCCGAGGCTGGTCTGTTCCTCTGGTACGGGTGTTATGGCAGCACAGGCGAGTACAGGACGGGACTTGGGAGAGGGAGGTCAAGGTACGATCGCAGTGGCCAGATCTGTTCGGGGTTTCTTCTTCTATGCCTCGCTAGGGATATTCGAGGAAGAATTTCTTTAAAGGGGGAAGTTTGTAAGAAACCAGATCTTTGTTTTCAGGTTTGTCTTAACTTTTTCTGAAGTTTTTGAGAAAAGAGGAATTTATGGAAATTTTTGAAGTACATGCTATGTACTTTCTTAGGACATGCCGTGTACTCCCTTATCGCGCCAGGCCGTGTGCTGGCTGTGTCCAGGACACACACATGGTGTGTAGGGATGAAGTGGAGTCCGCTTAAAGTGGAGTACGAAAAAATAGAGTACACACCGTGTACTCAAGAAGTACACGCCGTGTATTTTTTTTTTCATTAAACGGATTAGGGTCGCGCCTAATTGACAGAAACATCTTCATCTAGGTCTCGTTCGACCGATAGAAGCCGTACGGCCGTAGATCTTCTCTGATCCTATGTCCGTTCTTCGATTCGATCATTGTCGATTACGTTGGAACCGCAGAGGTGAGTCTTTCCTTCTCCTAGAGCCTTGTTTTCCAATTCCTCTTCTTTCTCAAGTTATCTTCGGTTGAACGTTTTGGACAGTTTCTCAGGTCTTCGACGTTATAAGGAGAATAAATCTTCATGGCTCAAGTATATTGATCTCCTAGCATCCAGGTAGGTGGTTTGTGCCTTAACTTTCGACGTCTTTGAGTTTTATGTGCAAATTCCACCAATACCTGTGAACGGGGTATTGCGTGTTTACCGTTTTGACCTTGTGGTTATTCCTACCTTACTTGCATGCTTGTGTAGAGGTAAATTGATCATATTTGTGGATAATTTTTGTGCTTGGATGTTTTTACCATGAATTGTTCTGTTTACGACCTTTGGGTCTTTGTTATCCTTGGTCGTTTTTCCTATTTCCATGCCTAGTGACCGTAGGATGGAGTAATGATGATAACATGCTTGTTTGCTTTAGACTGTTAGCGAAGTAGCTCTATAGGTGTACTTTGGACTTATAGAATTATTATGCACTGATTGGCACGTGGCTGTGAGAACCTGGTGCTATAGACTATAAGGGATAGACCGAGTGAGCTTCCCAGAGAGTCTGACATTATAGGCTGTAGGGGATAGACCGAGTGAGCTTCCCAGAGTGCCTTTGGACATTATAAGCTATAGGGGATAGACCGAGTGAGCTTCCCAGAGTGCCTTGGATCTTATAGACTATAGCAGGGTGGACCAAGTGAGCTTCCTCAAATAGTCTTTACTTGTTGAATTTATTTAAAACCTTTTCCAGGCTAGAGAAGGAATTGACTGAGTGAGCTTCCTTAGAGAGTTTGTGATAGACCTGAAACTATAGGAGGAATTGACCGAGTGAGATTCCTCAGAGAGTTTCTAGACCTTGGGACCATGAGGGTTAGACCACGTGATCTTCCTCAGAGAGTCCCTGACTACCCTAGACTATAAGGGGAATTGACCAAGTGAGCTTCCCCAGAGAGTCTTATAAATCCGTACGACCAAACCAGAGAGGTTAGGCTGAGTGCACTGCCCAGAGGGTTGTGGTACATCTTGGTTAGGACCAGAGGGGATGGCTGCGAGTACTTCTCAAAGGGTTCCTATTAGTGGTTAGCTATTTTCTTCACTACTACTTGTTGTTCTATGGACTGATTATTGTTGTATATCTTCCTGTTACTTCATGTTGTTTACTTTTACTGTTACTGCTTACTGTACTATTACCTACCATATACTCACTAACTGTTAGGCATAGATCTTCGGGTGGTTGTCTACTGGGATTTAGTCTCACACCCTATTTGGGCCATTCTTTTTGGCCCAAGTAGACTTTTTTGTTGTAGGTATAGACAAGGGAAAGAGCCCTTCGACATCTGGTACTTGATTTCTTGGAGCAGGATAGCATGGGACTAATCTTTGGCTTGTGATGCTGAGGAGCTGTTTACTTTGTTTTGTACTTGTTTTGGTACTGTGGTGTTTTCCATCATTGTGACTTGTTTGGATGTTTTCCTAGATATGTAACATGTATCATTTTATATATACATATGTGCTCTAGTTTGTTGATTTAGTCTTCCGCTGTTTACTACTGTTGGTTATTTACTGCTTCCGCTATTGCATGTTTATTTACTTCCACTGTGTACTCTGACAATGAGGGTATAGTTTCCCCACTATCACACCTAAGGCCCTAGCTGCTATTTGGTAGCCTCTGGCGTTTGGGGAAATGCACTTGAGTCCATTTGACCAACCGGGTACGGGGCGCCTTTGGGTGGCTTTCGGAACCAGGACGTTACAGGTCCGCACTGGGCGGTCTGGTCTGGGCGGTGCGAAGGCCGCATGGGCCGTGAAGGCCACAGGTGGCCGCGGATGTCATGGGGCAGCAGAGGCCATGGGTGCCATGGGACAGTGTGAGGCTGTGGGTGTCACGGGGCGGCGGAGGTCATGGGTGCGGCGGGGCGGCGCGAGTTCGCGGGTGCCCCGGGGTGGTGGAGGCCATGGGGGCCGCAGGGCAGAGGAGGCTGCGGGTGCCACGGGGCTGCGGAGGCCAAGGGTGCCGCGGGGCGTAGAGGCCTCGGGGAAGCGGAGCCCGTGGGCGGTGGAGCGCTGCGGGGTGAGGAGGCCGAAGGGCGGTGGAGGCCGCGGGCGTCGGAGCGGTGCGGGGTGCGGAGGCCGCGGTGCGGCAGAGTCCTTGGGCGGCAGAGCGCAGCGGGGTGCGGAGGCCACGGTGCGGAGGCGGCGGCAGGCGGCGGAGTGTCATGCCTTCACCGGTGGCCGGCTTGACCTACCACCCTTCATTCATCACCTTCGTCATGGTTCTCGAGTTCCACCGGTTCCAATCACCGGTACCGGTAACCGTCACCATCACAAAGATCACACAAAATATCCACAAGATTTGCGGTGGGGTTGGGCCATGTTTGTTTGGCCCGTACCCTCCGCATTAGGGCGGTAGTATACGACTCAAGGAAGATGATTCAATGTGATAGGGGATTTGACATTGATCAAATTAAAACATAACCCTACCTCGTTTGGTTGTTAATGTCGATGAGAGAAGTCAAAGTTGTCGACATTCATCACGCCTACCACATGCCTCTAATCCTGAGATCATTCGTCAGATAAACACTCTTTGATAGAGGTGGTTCTTCACTGTTGAAGATGTCCACCATTAGAGGATGTCTTGAGGAAGAAGTCTAAGTCGTGCGTCGTCATTCTTCGTTGGAGGATGTGTTCTTCCAGGTTCTCCTCTTGCCAACCCTTTCCTCTCAATTCCACCAAAATGAAAATTAGCCCACATAATAGAACAAGTTATCTATTATGTTTTTTGTCATAATTTCAAATTATCTTAATTAATTAATTGATGAGTTGGTATAATTAATTAAAGGGGTGATACAAATGAAGTGGGGGAGTTCAAGAGGTTTTTCTCCCATAAAGAGGGGAGTTCAAGGGGGTTTTAGCCTTGGGTGGTCCCCACCACCATAACCCACATGGGAGGTCTGGTGGTCCCCACCTCCATAACCTCACATGGGAGGTTTAGTTCTGGTGGTCGTCACCTCTCAACATCCACATGGTAGTTCCAAATAAAATAAAATGTTACACAATTTTATTTTATTTTATTCTTTCACAAAAAACCAAATTCTAACTTTCACCCTTGACCTACTATGGTCGAGGTGAAGGTCTCCTTAGGTGAATATCAGCACTGCAAGTTCAACGGTTCCCTCATATTTCAATTCCAAGCACCGGTTCAAAAGTTACAAAAACCCACTCACACGTTTACTGAACGTACCTGAAAAAAAGTTCAAAAATTCATTCCAGGCACAACGGACCTCATAATCACACACTGTCAATTTTCATGGACTCGTAAAATTTCCATATATTTAAAAAAAATTACATGGAAATTCTGGGTCTTTACATTCTCTCCACCTCAGGGATTTGCATCCCTGTAAGCCACAACTCAAACTAAGGGAACAAGTGGGGGTATTGAGTGCGAATCTAAGCCTCCCACTCCCATGTGCTCTCTTGGAGGTTCTCATGCTTCCAAAAAACGCGCACCAGAGGTATCGAATGCCCACGAAGGACCCACTCCTGTGAATCCTCAATCTCAACTGAAACCTCTGAAAACGTCGCCCCATCATCGATGTCCAGCTCGCCGTGGTCGATGACGTGGGAAGGGTCATTCATGGATCTGCTCAGCTGGCATACATGGAAAACGTCATGCACCTGGTGCAACTGAGGGGGAAGATCTAAGTGGTATTCCACCTCGCCAACTCTACCGAGGACCTGAAAAGGTTTGATGAATCTCTGAGATAACTTGTCGCCTCAACCAAATCTCCATAAACCTCGTCAGGGTGAGACCCATAGAAAGACATGGTCGCCATCCTCAAACTCCAAAGGTCTCCGTCTCCTATCAGCATAAGACTTATGATTGCTCTGTGCAGTCTTCATCCACTCCTGGATGATTTTCACTTTCTCTATGGTAGCCCATACCATCTTTGGTCCCACTAGTGTTGAATCCCCTGGTTCAGTCCAGTACAAAGGTGATCTGCAAGGTCGCCCGTACAATGCCTCAATAGGTGTCATCCTAATGGTGGAGTGATAGTTGTTGTTGTATGCAAACTCCACCAAAGGTAAGTGATCCTCCTAACAACGACCAAAGTTGAGGATGCAAGCATGTAGCATGTCCTAGAGGGTCTGAATGATCTGCTCAGTCTGGCCATCCATCTGAGGATGGAAGGTGGTGCTCAAACGAAGCTACATCATGAAAGCCTCCTGCAACCCCCTCCATAGCCGAGAAGTAAAACATGCATCACATTCAAAGACAATCGTCGAAGGTACTCCATGTAACCGTGAAATCTTCTATACATAGAGGCGTCCCAAGCTCTCTACTAAACCCTGCTCTTTGATCGGTAGGAAGTGGGCCGAGTTGGTGAGTCGGTCGACGATTACCCAAATCGAGTCATGTACCCTGGATGTACATGGAAGTCCTATCACGAAGTCCATGGATATCTCATCTCACTTCCACTCTGGGACCTCTAAAGGCTGAACCAAGCCTGCTGGTACCTGATGCTCCGCCTTCACTTACTGATAAGTGAGGCAGCGAGAGACAAACTCTGCAACTGATTTCTTCATTACCAACCACCAGTGTTGTCTTTGGATATCCTGGTACATCTTCGCCACTCCTAGATGTACCGCTAGAGGGGATGTGTGGAACTCCCTAAACACTTCCTCCCAAAGTGACACCAGTATAATGGTACGTCCTCTAAAGAGGATGATGTGCTCCCCACCTTTAGAAAATCCATTAGGTACCTGCCCTGTGGATATCTGAGCACGTCGAACCTCGCAGTCAGCATCCCCATGCTACGCCTCCCTAACTCGCTGAAGAAGTGGGGGAGTGACTGTAAGAGACTGAAGAAAAGTTACTCCATCCCAATCCACAAAGGATATCTGTAAAGCAGCCAACTACTTCATCGCCTCACCTAGCAGCTGTATACCTGACCTATTCCTGAGTGCATCTACTACAATGTTCTCCTTCCTAGGAGTATAGACTATCTCAAAGTCATAGTCCTAGAGGAACTCAAGCCAACTTCGCTATATCAGGTTCAGGTCCTTCTGAGAGAGAAGATATACCTGAGACTCTTGTGATCAGAGTACACCGTAAAACGCTTGCCCATCAAGTAATGTCACCACATCTTCAAAGAGAAGACCACTGCTGCTAACTCAAGTTCATGGGTAGCGTAGTTCTGCTCATGCTATCTCAGATGTCGAGAACCATAAGCGATCAATACTCGATCCTGCATCAGGAAACATCCGATTCCAGTCCCTGATGCGTCGCAGTAGACTATGTACCTTACGCCCTCCTCTGGAAGCCTCAAGATGGGGGCACTAGTCATCCTCTGCCTCAACTTTTGAAAACTCTACTAGCATCTTTCTGACCACACGAAGGTTTGTACCTTGTTTTTCAACACTGATAAAGGTGCTGAAACTCTAGAGAAATATGGCACAAATCTCCGGTAGTATTTGGCCAAACCCAGGAAACTCCGTATCTCTGTCACACTCCTGGGTTACTCCCAAGTAAGTATCGCCTCAATATTCACTGGATCTACTGCAACTCTAGCCTCCGATATGAAATGTCCCATAAAGTGCACCTCTCAGATTTAGAACTGGAACTTTGAGAGCTTACCATAAAGATGGTTCTCTCGGATTGTGTCCAGTACTACCTGTAAATGATAGGCATGCTCATCCTCAGTAGCCGAGTAGATAAAAATGTCATTAATGAAGATTACTACAAAGCGATCAAGGTATGGCTGAAAGATCTTGTTCATGATTCCCATGAACACTGTTGAAGTGTTGGTTACACTGAATGGAATAACCAAGAACTCATAATGGTCGTATCGACATCTGAAAGTCATATTATGCACATCCTCATCTCATACTCTGAGCTAGTGATAGCCTGATCTGAGGTCTATCTTTGAGAACCACCATACTTCATTTAGCTAATCAAAGAGGTCGTCAATCCTTGGAAGTGGGTACTTGTTCTTCATGGTCACCTAGCTCAGGCGCCAATATTCAACACAAATTCTCAAGATCCCATCTGTCTTCTTGGCAAACAAAATTAGGGCTGCCCAAGGAGAAACACTGGGTCAGATGAATCCCTTCCCTTGCAAGTCCTCTAGCTGTACCCATAGCTCAAAAAGCTCTACGAGAGCCATCTGATACGCTGGTGTAGATATCGGTGTCGTCCCAAGGTACAAATCAATGTAAAAGTCCACCTCGCTGCAAGGAGGTAGACCTGGAACATCATCAGGGAAAACATCCGCGTACTGGTCCACCACTATAGGATAGCTTGGACTCTCCACATCAATTTCTATGAGGGTAAGGCTAGCCAACTGATGAGTGATCGGTTGCACTCTCCTATGGGTAAGTTCATCTTATGCTGCAAAGGCTCCCTTCTCACCGGTGAAGGTAAACCTGATCCCATCCATATGGACACACTGCACTTTGTGCCTAATACATTCAATCTAAGCATGGACTGTAGATAACCAGTCCATACCCAAGATGACGTCGTAAGGCCTCAACGCTGCTACTAGGAGATCCCAGCCGAAGCTCTCGCCTCCTAGAGTAAGCTCATACTGCCGGCACTGGTGCGTAATCATTGAATCTGCTCTCGTAGGATTCTCTAGCCGTAAGGATCGAGCCAACAACACCATCATAATCTCCGATCTCTGAACGAGGGTAGTGGAAATAAAAGAATGACTGGAACATGTGTCTATAAGCACTACAGCTAAGGTGGAGTAGACACATATCGTACCTCATATCATCTCCGGAGCACCGTGATCGTAGGCCTCAACTGCCTGGAGATGAGCTCGCCCCTGTCCTCCTGCTCCCTATGGTCGGGGTGGACCACTTGGTGGTGGTGGTGGTAAAATCTCGAATCGTCGCTCACCGCCAGCTGCACGACTAACTCCTCTTCCACGTCTACCTGCTCCCTGTGGACCTCCTTGGTCAAACCTCTGTCTCTTCCTAGGTGGTCCTTTGACCATCTGATGATCATCTGTATGGTGGGTCGGACAGTCACAAGCCATGTGACCCTGCCCGCCGCATGTGTAACACTTCCCGCTCTTGGCATGACTGGTTCTGCCTCAGGTGCCCCACACAACCGACCCTAAATCCTGTGGTCGTCCACCTATAGGTCTGGTCATTTTGGACCTCTGTGTCATCTGTCTACTACTAGCTGCAGAAGACTCCGCTACGTGATGACTAGTAGTGGGTCTCACTATCGGTGAATGCTCATCAAGAAAAATCTCCACTAAAAGGGATCGCTCTAACACCCCCACCTACGTCAGGATGCTGAGTGAGATCATCGCAACCCTGATCTCCTACATGAGTCCCTGCTCAAAGGTATGGGCCCTGAAGAATGGATCTCACACCATATCTGTGGAGTGGCATGAGAGGTTAGTGAACCTCACTGAGTACTGAGCTACAGTCATGTTGCCCTGCTGTAGATGAAGAACCTCCTGTATGCACACTGCACGAAGAGTCGATGGGACAAACTTTTCCCGAAACATGCTCTCGAAGTTTTCTCAGAGAAGCATCACCTCGTCATGAACTTGGAGCATCAAGCTCTACTATCTGCCTACTGATTCCTGTAGAAGGCTGGCAACAAGGATCACCATGAGATCGGATGGTGTCCCTACTAGTCAGAAGACTCTCACCACGGCCTCCAGCCAATCCTCAGCCGCCTGTGGGTCCGTCTCTCCCCTGAACTGGGGTGTCCTCTGGAACTGGAACTCGTGCAATGTGCTCAAGCAGTGTGCACCCTATGCTACTGGGGCTAGTGGCATCGGTGGACCAATGGTTAATGGTACTGCTGGTGCCTCTACTGGTGCACCGTCTCTCAGTGGGCTATCAGTGCGTACTATACCCGGAACCCTGGATGGCTGTCTATATGGAGTCATCCTAAAAAGAAAAAAGTGCACCACAATCAATAAGTTATACCTAGCGAGCTGACTCAAAGAGTTCACAAAGAAGACTCTTGTAAACACACACACAATCAGTGTTTTCGTGCACTGAGTCAGAAATCAGAAGTCAAGGTCCTGGTGTATGGATACATCGACTTTCACACCAACACTGGATTCCTTAAATTGATAACCACACTCACTACAATTAACATTATTTTAATTATAAAGATCAAAGTCTTATGTTCTACGATAGAACCGACTCCTCAGATACCAATTTGTCACGACCCATCCCTCAGGGCCTGTGTTGTGACTACCCGAAGCCCGCCTTCCATAGGTCAAGGGCTGGGGACTTGCACTGAAGGAATATTCTCTAAAACTAGGAATAAATTGCCTTTATAACCTGAAACACACACAACCAAGCACACAACAAGATACAAATTCAAGTAAACTGAATAGTAAATAGTGCGAGTACAGTAAGTAAAAGGGGCCAGAATACAAGCCCAACTGGAAAGTACAAGGAAAATTGGAATTTACAAGATGATTGATAGGTGAAAAGAAGCTCCTGGATCATCCACCACTAATCCAACATGAAGGGTAGGTACAGCTCACGAATGACCATCTTTGCGGTTCGCCTCATCTAACGTCCACCTCCGAGCCACCTTCAGTCCTGGTACTCTCTTCCTCAGTCAGCGTTGTCTGTCTTCTGCACCAAACACAACAGGGTGCGGGCATAGCCCGTGCAGGGGTGAGTATAACGATACTCAATAGGGACCTGAGACCCTCAAGGTCTCACAAATCAACCAAGGATAATCCACAAAGCATGAAATCAACTGAAAACCCAACTTAGGTATATGCCCACACATATACCTAAGTTATCAAGTATACCGATATCAATCAAGAGGAAACATAGGGTCCAACCCAAAATCCCAAAGCTCAATTATTCCAAAAAGGAAGGAATATCACGAAGGTAAATACCACACTAGTATTCAACACAGAAGAATATCACCAAGGTATTACCACAAAGGAAAGTATCACTCAGGTATAAACTCAGCTCACACCAGGTATAACTTAGGTACAATAGTAGAGATGATTAGATGTAACTAATGAATCATATTACTCTGTTAATAGGAATACCCAAGAAGGGTCACTAATCATCATCAGACCCACATAGGATCTCTAGGTGCTAACCCACACAGGATCGCTCGGTGCTGACCCACACAGGATCGCACGGTGCTGACCCACACAGGATCGCGCGGTGCTGACCCACACATGATCGCTAGGTGATGACCCGCACAAGATCGCTTGGGTAGTCCCGTATGGAATCCTAGAGCAGTTCCATATGGGACCCTCAATCACAGACCCACAAAGGATCTCTTCCTCAAGTCACAGTCAGCTACTGGGTTCCCGCGCTAAGGTTGCTCATCTTCCAGAGGGCTCGCTCCTCGATCCACTATTCGATACTCCAACTACCATTAAGTCCCAAGAAGAAGTATCCCAAAGGACTGGCACATCAAAGGGGTCTCAACGCAATAGACGGTGTGTCAATCAGACGCCCGGTCTGTAAGTTATTATCCTTTTAGTCCCGAGGGCCTGGTTGGATTTATGCTCAATCCAACCCGACCATATCCCAACTTTATCCAAATCTCAAATGGGGTATACCAAAGGGACCGTCTCTCTCAAAGGTTTACAACGACGTTGACAGTTTTTCAAATAGATGCCTGGTGCCAAAGTTATGTCCGAAAGATCGTAAATGAGTCGAAGTGGGTCCGGGTCTGGTCCGACTCGGTCGGTCCGACCCGGCCCGACCCGCTGGGTCTGGCCCAGCCCACGCTGGGCGGTCCATCCTAAGTGACATGAAGGCCACATGGGCCGCGAAGGTCGTAGGTGTTGTGGGGTGGCAGAGGTTGCAGGTGCCGCGGGGCGGCAGAGGTCGCGGGTGCCATGGGGCGGCGGAGGTCGCGGGTGCTGCGGGGCGGCGAAGGCCACAGGAACTACGAGGCAGTGGAGGCTACGAGTGTCGTGGGGAGGCGGAGGCCACGGGTGCTGTGGGGTGGTGTGAGGCCATGGGCAGCGGAGCGCCACGGGGCGTGGAGGCCTCAGGGCGGCTGAGGCCGCGGGAACCGCGGGGCGTCGAAGGCCGTGGGTGTCGCGAGGTGGCGGAGGCCGCAGGTGTCGTGGGGAGGCAGAGGGCCGCGGGGCGTGGAGGCCTCAGGGCAGCGGAGCACCGTGGGGCACGGAGGCCGGGGGCGGCGGAGCGCCACGGGGCGCGGAGGCCGCGTGGTGGCGGAGGCCACGAGGCGTGGAGGCCGCGTGGTGGCGGAGGCCATGGGGCGCGGAGGCCACGTGGCGGCGGAGGCCACAGGCGGCGGAGCACCGCAAGGCGTGGAGGCCACGATGCGGCAGAGGCCTTAAGTAGCGGAGCACTACTGGGCACGGAGGATGTGGTGCGGCGGATGCCGAGGGCGGAGGAGCATCATGCCTTCGCCGGCGGCCGGCTTGACCGACCACCCTTCGTTCATCTCCTTCATCATGGTTCTCGAGTTCCACTAGTGTCAACCGCCAACACCGGTCGCCATCACCATATCAAAGATCACACAAAAGATCCACAAGATTTGTGGAGGGGTCGGGTCATGTTTGTTTGGCCTGTACCCTCCGTTTTAGGGCAGTAGCATAAGAATCAAGGAAGATGATTCAATGTGAGAGGGAATTTTACATTGATCAAATTAAAACACACCTCGACCTCATTTGATTGTTAACGTCAATTAGAGAAATAGAAGTTGTCGACGTCCATCACGCCCGCCACATGTATCCAATCCCGAGATCATTCGTCGGATAAATTCTCTTTGATGGAGGTGGTTCTTCGTTGTTGAATATTTCCATCGTTGGAGGATGTCTTGAGGAAGAATTCGAAGTCGTGCATCAGCTTTCTTCGTTGAAGGAGCTCTTCATTGGAGGATGTGTTCTTCCAAGTTCTCCTCTTGCCAACTCTTTCCTCTCAATTCCACCAAAATGAAAAGTAGCTCACATAATAGAACAAGTTATCTATTATGATTTTTGGCATAATTTCAAATTAGCTTAATTAATTAATTGATGAGTTGGTATAATTAATTAAGGGGGTGGCACAAATAAAGTGGTGGAGTTCAAGAGGTTTTTCTCCCATAAAGAGGGGAGTTCAAGGGGGTTTTAGCCTCGAGTGGTCCTCACCACCATAACCCACCTGAGAGGTTAATCCTGGTTGTCCCCACCTCCATAACCTCACATGGAAGGTTTAGTTCTGGTGGTCCCCACCTCTCAACATCCACATAGGAGTTCCAAATAAAATAAAATGTTACACAATTTTATTTTATTTTATTCTTTCACGAAAAAACCAAATTCTAACTTTCACCCTCAACCTACTGCGGTCAAGGTGAAGGTCTCCTTAAGTGAATACTGGCGCTACGAGTTCAACGGTGCCCTCAGATTTCAATTCCGAGCACCGGCTCAAAAGTTACAAAAACCCACTCGCATGTTTACTGAACGTACCTGAAAAAAAGTTCAAAAATTCATTTCGGGTACACCGGGCCTCGGAATCATGCGTCGTCAATTTTCTCGGACTCGTAAAATTACCATATATTTAAAAAAAATGTAAATTCTGGGTCGTTATAGGAATAGTGTCAGCGGCTCATTCATCCCACATTAGTCTTCATCTTATCCTCAAACTTCCTTTATTAATAATCACATTCCACAATACTCCTAAGATGAAAATGGGGTATCATCACCTATCACACTATTCAACCACACCTCATGGGTCATGCCACACCCATGTAGGCCCACTGGCACCCTACAGTCCCCTATACATGGGCACATTCATGACTTTGGTCACACACTCTTATAGGACTTATACACAGGCCAGCCCACAATATATAGGTATTATCCTTCCTCTTCCACCCTTGACCTAGCTTGGGCTTCTCCATTCAGCATAATTGACCTCTAGGTCCTACAATGTTGAGTTTGATCTTATCCTAGGCTGGCTAGTGGGTTAGCCCCATTTTTTATAAATACCCATACAAATATACTTTTTAAATACTTAGTATAAAATAGAATTACAACCTTGAGATATATAAATCCCATCATCAAATTCCTATCCATAAAAAACTCTTCTTTAATAATCAAGCAAACTAATATTTACAATGACCTTCAAATCTTCCTCTTTAAAAAATTTCTTCATGAAAATTAATATTTTCATTATCTTCATATATTAAGAACACCTCATGAAATAATATTCATATTGTATGGTCTTCATTTAACATCCTCAATATTTTTGAGATTTTCATAACTATCACTTATTTCTTCAAATTTTTTAACAATGTAAAATCTCCAAATATCTCCTACACATATCTTAGGAAATAGGAATAGTTCAAAAACAATCAAAATTAACATGGAAAGTTTCTTGATCATGAAATCCAATGTCATCAAGTGAATCCATAAAAATTTTCTAATAATCACCACTTAATCATGGAGAATTATCTTACCAAACAACAACCAATGAGTCCATAACAATTCTAGAATCATGATCACATTAAGCATGGATAATTTTCTTAGTGAATGAGATCTAAGGAATCCATAAAAATTCTCTAAGAATTATCACTATCCTTCTTGAAAATTTTCTCAAAAATATTTCCATATTTCAATTTCCATGATTAATCACTAATAATATAGGACTTAATCATATATTTACTTTTGATTCCTTCTTATATATTTACAAAAAATACAACCATACTCATCAACCATCTACATGGGATTTTCAGAGTTGAAAGAATTGAAGAATAAACTCCAGGAGAATACTAATAAGGGGTTCATACTCCCTAGTGTATCACTATGGGGTGAACCTATTCTTTTTGTTAAGAATAAATATGTGTCAATGCATCTTTTGGTTTAAGTAATATGAAAAATCTATACCAACAGTTCCATAAAACCGTTGGTATATGTATTTCAAAAAAGAAGCATTCTGTTGGTTTTGATCCCAGTACCTCCAGTTTATGATTGAACAACCTAACCACTAACCTAACTTGACTTTTGTGAACATAATTTCATAAATATAAATATATATATATATTATCATAAATATTTTAAATTTTGATTTATTTAATGTTCTTTGTAAGAGGATTCCATAAAAAATACATGTAACTATACCAACGGTTTTGAGAACTATTGGTATAGATTCTTTGATTTTGGGACCTATACCAACGGTTTTCGACAAACCGTTGGTATAGGGGGGATCAATACCAACGGTTTGGGGAAAACCATTGGTATAGGGTCTCTATTATGGACCTATACCAACGGTTTGGCCAAAACCATTGGCATAAGTCCATATAATTGACTTATACCAACGATTTTCCCCAAACCGTTGGTATAGGTCCATATAAGTGAAATATACCAACAGTTTTCCCAAAACCATTGGTATAGATCTTATTTCCACTAGTGAAGGTAATAGAGAATAAAAGAATCAATATCCTAACAGGCCTAAGAGGTTAATGGATAAAAAGATTAAATTTTAATAAAAAGTCTCCAACACTGATTCACCCCTATCATTATTGAGCATATCCCAAGTAGTCCTATAAAAGATAAATAGGGTTACATTATCAAGTGATGTGAGCAACATCACATTCTATGGATATGTTTGAGACCACATATTCCCATGTTACATCTCTAGGATAAATTTTCACACCAAATCTATATTAGGAGGAAACACATAATCCACTTGCACTCCAATGTACTCGAGAAATCTAGCCCAAGATTACATTGCCAACATAACATAATGCCAGAAGTAAACATTGGATATATTATAGTCAACATATCTTAGGTATCAATTTAAAAAATTTCTATAGTTTTACCATACCAACACTAGTATTAATGCAAGAATATTTGTCCCCCCAAACACTCTTGAAGGGTCTTTTAGGATCAAAGGAAGCGGATTAAAGCATTAAAATCGCTTGATTGAGATTGTGTCCATATGGAGAACATGCATAGGATATAGGGAACAATTCAATATTCCATTCACCATATATAACCAAATTAGGAAATTTAGTAACAAATTGGAAAGGTAGGATACGATCCTTATAAGAGAGGGGTCTATTTAGATCATGGATGTCAACCTTCAGTCATGCATTCAAGGAATAAATGAACATGTCATATAGAGGTAATCTTGATAACCTCTATGATATGTGAAAATGTTAATTAATTGGAATAAAATTACAAATATAATATGGATATATGCATTTAGGGGTTGTTCTAGTTAGCTTTTTATACTCTATAATTTCCTTGATTGGAAGCTTGATGTACATGGTTGTGATCTCTCACATGGAGGGATAAACCCTCTCATTAGTACTTAATCTAGTGTGGGAGAGCCTTTTATTTTTATGAGATCTAATACATAACTAATTCCTATTATACTTTCAATATTAGTTTCAATTGTGTATGCTTGGTTATTTGTGATAGTAATAAATCTGTATGATATTTTTTGTTTCAACCATGGTTGTTAATTTATACTCCCCCTACACTCAATCAACCATGTATACGATGAAACATGGGTGATTTAGTAGTGAAGTTATTGGAAATCATAAAAATGTGTGTGGATGGTATAATCTCATCACTAACTACCTGGGATCAATATTTCTCATTTGGGAGGTTCCCATATAGTTAGGGTTGAGTTCTTTGCTGCTGGATTGGGAGATTTTCCTTTTATCCCCCATACACATAGGAAGGAGAATAAACCTACAATGATGATTTAATTGTTAAAAATCACCAAAACTAACTTCCATGGGTTTGTTATAAAATATTTTATATATATCATTGGTGAAAAATAGAAGATGGATTCATTAATTTAGGAACTGTGAAAGAAATATACTTGAACTCCTACCCTAGGATCAACCATTGATCCATTATCTTGATAAGTTATCTAATTATTTTTATCCTTTCACCAATATATAGATTATATATAAAAACCCAATTTTGATAATTACCACCATGAAATTGAAATTTTATACTTCATTGGATATAATTTTAGTTTCCACTACCCTATATTAACTTGGATTTAAAATAGTGTTTGACCACTTTGTGACAAGGTTCAGATTTAAATCTCATTGAATTAGTGATGGATATAGAAATTATATGGTGGATTGAGGAGTAGTATCATTGAATTTTACATTTTGACACATTCTATTTTAAATTATGTTGTTCATATACCTTCCATGAGAATGAATTTGATCACAGTTTCATCTTTGGATTGTTTTCACTATGGTTTTAAGTTTAATAATGAAAAACTTGAAATCACTTTTAATTTTATTTTTACTAATTCTTGGGACCATAACTTATATTATAAATTTTTTATCAATTAGGTTTTGATTTCAAATGGAGTTTTTGAAAAGTAAAAAATAATTATATAAGAATTCATGGTGTCACATTGGAAGATATAGTGCCATGGATGAAGGAATAAAGGAGGAGACAATGATCATATACATTGAACACACATTCATAAGTTATGAAGAAGTACATGATGTGATTAGGAAAAATTTTATGAGAAGAGATGGACTATGTATATTATGTTTTATTATAAAGGTTGTAGTAGTTTTTATTTTGTTTGGATTATTTGTGATTGAATATATCTTTGAGCAGAATTTAAAGAATATGGAAAAGTCTAATTTCATATGGTTTTTTGGATTTTGGATAACTTATTTAGATTTCATATGGCTTTTAGTTGATTTTTCAATATTTTATGATCTCATAATGTTTTTTAGGTAAAGGAATATTTTTAAGACTTATTTAGATTTCATAAGGCTCATTCTAGATTTTGCAGGGCTTTTAGATTTCATAAGGATTTTTTGAGGAAAAGACAAATTTTATAAGACTTATCAAGATTTCATATGGGTTTTTACATATTTTGTAAGATTTTTGAATTTTGTAAGAATTTTCCAAGATAAAGGAATATTTTGTAAGGATTTTCTAGATTATGTAAGACTTATTAACATTTTATAAGATTCATTGGACCATTTTATAAAAGTCAGTCACTTGGAGATTTCATCCAGTTACATATAATGACTCTAGTGATCATTCCATGATAGATAAGATCATACTAAGATTAAAGGAGTATTATGCTATAATATTGTTAGTGAATAAAAATGAAAGATTTATATAGATTATTTTCTTGATAGATATCACATCACAACTCACAACTTCAAGTAGTGTGTCTATATACTTGGAAATATTATTAATTATAATACATGACTAATAATTCATTTAGGATGAAGAAATAGACTCTTAGATTTTATGGAGAAGAATAAAGATAATGATTTATTAGGAAAATTTCAAGGATTATGAAGCATTATAAATAAGGATTACCTAGTTCTATCTTCATAGAATTTTCATATTAATAATATATAAATCATCATGTGAAAAATAAAGAAGGAAATAGAGAGAATATCATTGCATATTTCATCGTGTTTCCATATTTTAAAATATGAGAAACATTTATTATGATATTATTGGATAGGTTGGACCAATGATGAAGGAGGATTTATAAATTCAAAATATGAAAAAAAATATCATATGTGATTATTCAGTGAATTTATAAGGAGGGAATAATAAGAATATAGACTTGAAAGCTATTACCAAAATATCTATGAATCAAAGAAGAAAAGAGTAAGATCCATATTTAAGATCTAGTTATGAAAATAGAATGAGAGTTATTATATGAATTTTCATATATAGTCCCATAGAAGAAGAAATATGTAACTATAGAATAATCATTGTGATCATTTCTGGTTTAATTTAAGTGAATAAGGATCGAAGGAAGTAAGATTACTACTGTTAATCTTGTCATTGAAGAAGACTAAAATAGGATAATTCCAGTGAGTAACTATCCTTATCTAAATGTAGAGTCCCGACTGATGTGATTGGAGGAATACATATTGTAATCCTTCACAATAAGAGGAAACTCCCATCCAACTTAAATAAAAAGAGAATAGTGAACTTAGAAGATCAACCACACATATATATGGAGATGAGATTCAAAAATTTATTCTCTCATTGATGATCATGAGGAGACATACATGTCTTTAAACTATTGATTCCCTTCACAGAATTAGAGTGTGGAGTAGAAGAAGCGAGTGTGTCCCTAGGACTAGCTTTGTGCCTTTCCAAAAAAAATCAACATATACTGTGAAAATGTATTACCTCCTAGTACATTGACACACCATTAGTTCATTATCCTTGGATTATACATTTGTGGTTCACCTAGTAAAATCCATGAATCCTTTAATGCTTTAAATTTCTGCTAATGTTCTTGAGATTTTGTGAGGAGTGCAGAAAGAATTAAGTGTTAGGCTGAAAAAACTTCCTACCAACATAGGACCAAGATCCTAAAGGGAACAAATAAAAGTAAAAGAAAAATTTTAATTTTTCATATACCATGATTCACCTACCCTCTTAGAGTGTCTCAAATTGTAATAAGTGGTATCAGAGTGAAAATGTTCTGACTTGGTGTTCAACCTCATTATTTTATAGATTTGTAGCATATATGGATTCAATGGTGAAGCCTCCATTTTTCTAAGGAACTAAATTTGTTGTTTGTCAAAAAGTAATGATTATGTTCCTTTAGGCTTGTGGCAAGGAGGTATTATATTATGTGCTTCAAGATGAAAATTTGAAAATGAATAGTGAATGACTTAGTGATGCTAGGAAAGAGAAGAACCTGGTTAGATCATTATACAATGTAATTTATAATAACACTACTCATTGTGCTACTACCTTTGAAATGTGAAATAGAATTTTTTTATGGAAAATATATAGAGGCAAAAAAGGTCATGATGTATACCTTGAGAGAAGATTGAAAAATTGGCATGGATGAGAAACTGGTGAACAATCTTGGTGAAGAATGCATTAGAGAAATAAGAAGAATGCTCCTGAAAAGATAGACTCTCTAAATATGGTGGCCAATTCTAAACTTATAGTAAAATCGAGTTCTAACAGTTTTTTGAATGATTCTTTCAAATCATAAAATTTAGAATCATCCCTGTAGATTGATGGAAGAAGAGATCTCAATGATGATAAGGAAAGTACATCATGTTTCTAGTGTGGAGGTTGTTCAGGCTGTAACCAAAAGGGGATCCAAGCCTTACATGAAAAGGTGGGTCAATGGGAGATCATGCATGAAGTAGACCATGATCTCATAAAATATCCGTTAAAGGAGAATAAGTGGTTAAAGAGAGTACACATTTTTTGAATTTAATGCTCCAAGATTTTATTAGAAATTTCAGGTTAAATAAATATTATATGTAATAGGTTACTTCACACGTAACACTAAACTAAAAAAACTGTGATACATTTTATTGAGAAAAATCACTAAAACAAAAGTACATGAAACCATTCATTACATACCATGGTTGGTTACATCCATTAAAAGTGCATAAATTAAAATTTGATGATAAGTAAAAATGAATAATATATTTAAAATTAATAGATCCTCAAGATTATCTGAACCCTTGAGTATCACTATTTGTAGAACTAAACTTATAATGAGAATGAAAACCATAAAAGGAGAAAGAATTATGAAAAACTCGTACTCGCCCGTGCTATTGCATGACATATTCGATTAATGGTTTTTCTTTTAATAAGAGATTAATATTTATAAATGTTTAGAAGAAACAGTAATATTGAATAAATTTTATTTAGAAAGTAATGGTGTGTGATAATGAAATAATAGTGCATAGAATATGAAGACACCATTCAAATAGTTGAAAAAGAAAAGAGTAAAAGTATATGAATTTTTAAATTTTGAGGAAGAATATTTGAATTCATTTTCAATTTCAATCATAATAACTATAATGCGGGCACTAAAATAAATAGTGAAAGATAAATCAAAGACAAGAAAGTGGTTATAATAATAAAAAAGTGAAATGTCAAAATAAATGAAATAATAATATATTGAATGAGTGGCCTATTTGGGAAAAATGAAAACAGAGTGAAAGTATTCATCATGAAATTGAATCAAAGAAATAGATAAAGACAAATTGAATTTGGTTGTTTCTTCACTATTTAGAAATAGTCTCGGCTTGTTGTTTTAGAAGCAGAACCACTGTCAATTAGGGGCATTTTTTTTAATAACCAGTAATCTGATTCAGAATATTTTATAGTTGAAATAAATTTATAGAATCTTATTTGGTTTCTAACGTTATAAGAAACACTTAATCTAGACACTTGAAACTCCAGAAATAGTCAAAAACAGTACGTATGTAAAATTGGATCACCATAGAACAATACACAATAGCTTACAAAATTTTATGATTATCCCTAATAATTTTGATACAGAACTTAATCCAATTATATATCATGTAATTCATGATATATAAGTGATATAAAATTTAATATAAAGAATGTAAGAACCATTTCAGTACATCATATTTAAAAACATGAGCAGAATATTTTCTAAAATCACAAAACATAAACTAAATAAACAATATGGAATATAAGTTCTAACATTAGGGCATGAAGTATTGAGAGATCATCTACAAAAAATAGAAAACTTGTTAATGGTAGACTATTTATTTTAGTATGCACTAAATATTGAACTAAACAATAATTCAATCAAATTTACATTTTGTGGCTAACCAGTGGAACTGTAAATGCATAAGACTGAAATGAGAAAATCGTTTTTGTAGAGGCATTAGTCAATACGTATAGTGAAACAGAAATAATAAAATAACTATTACTAAATTTATCTTAAGAAAAAATATGAACAAAACAACATTGGTGGTTTGTTACCAATACTTTAGGATCCAACATAATCTAGATACTGGAGCCAACATAATATATTTCTAAATCTAAAATCCAGAAAACAGATGATGGATTACAATAGAGATAGAATGGGATGGATTTCTTAAACATGATACCACGAAATGATCCAAATGTGCAGATGGACTTCACCAACACCTCATATTTTTCCAGTGTGATACCCCCTTTTTTATTTTATGATTCAGTAGTCTTCTGTTGTGGTATGAAATTGATATAGACTTCATTTTAAATAGAAGAAACCACACTGCAATGTAAACACAAGAACCAACACTATAGGTCAACTTGTATTTTTTCTTTAATGGGAACCTAAAATCACAGATAGGAAAAATAAGGGAACACATAGAAGGAAATGAGGAATAAATGTTGCTAGCTAGGTAGGAAGATCAATAAAAAATGAGAAGATAATAAAAATATTAAATTAGATATTATCCCATTACCTAGGATTTGTGTTGTTCTTTCATATCTTTATCCAGCAAAAATACATCTGAAATCAACAGAACTGAAAACTCTTTTAGTGGAAAAAACACTTCAAAAAAATATGGATAATTAGTTTAACCAGAAACATAGATAATAATTCAGAATATTGGAATTATGTTATTCAGGAAACACACATCAAAATTCAGATAATGAGTAATATGTTTAAATAGATGGATACTTTAAAACTCAATAAATGGGAAATTTGTTTTACTGAAAAAAATAGTGACAATTCCATAGATGGGAAAACTAAATTACTGGAAAACATCATTAGATATTATAACATGGATTATATATTTTAATTTATTTAATATTCTCATTATGTTGAGAAAATATTAAACACAATAACCATTTGTAATTTCATTAAACAGATATCAGTACACATACATTGTTAAATAGAAATTGAGAAACATTAATTAGTAAACATAAATTAATAACAATTTTTATTAAAATAAATACACATCTGTTTTAAGAAAATAAACATCTGTTTTAATTTTTATAATTTAATTAAACACAAATTATTAAAACTAAAATTGAACAGAAATTATTAAACATAAATTAAACACAAAATATTAAATAGAATAACCATCTGTTTTAATGTATATCATTTTCCCATCATGTGGATAAATTATTAAACAGAATAATCATTTCTAATTTCATTAAACAGAATTTAATAAACAGAAATGGTTTAAAAAAATTGTTAAAATAATTTAGTTAACAGAAATTATTAAATAGTATTTATTAAAACAAATAAGAATCTGTTTTAAACAAATAACCATCTATTTTAAACACAAAATCCATCAGTTTTAATGTTTATATTTCAATAAACATAAACCATTAAATACAAATTATTAAACAGAAAATGGATTATCTATTTTATGATTATAAAAATTTCATTACAGTGTATTACTAAAATACAGTATAGGTAGAAATAATAGTGGATAAATTATTTGAAATAGGCTTTTTGAAACATAAAGACTGCAGAAAATGTGTTTTAAAAATGGATAAGTACTGCAAGTCATACATGTAGTCCACTTTTTATGTGTGTATTTATAGTTATCCTTTCTCTGAATATGAAGATCAGTGGCATCAGTTGATGGTGGTGTGGAGTCATTAGTTAGTGAGACATTGTGTCTGAATGCATAATTAGCATCGAAGTCAGTCAACAGATAACTCTACAAGTGAAATAAACAATGAACTTAATCAAAATAAAATCACCCACTGCTCAGTTGGTAAACTTTATAATTATAAATCACATTCCTTAAACCAATAGATGAGAACCAGCTTCATGTTAATATAATTCAATTCATATATGTTATGAAATAGTAAATTAACACCTTATGCATGTCACTAATACTGTAGGTTATCAACTCCGTGAAGGCATTGTCTTCACTTAGACTTGCAGTGTTAACCAAAGAATCAATTTCACAGACTAAGACATTATATATGCTCCCCTCAACATTATAGATCACAGTTAAATTGTACAACCGATTTTTAATAATAAAAACTGTAGGAATTAAGGTATGAAACATTATATTGAATTTACAAATATTGTCGTCTAAAATGTTGTAGGTTTAATATAATTTCCCACAGCAGTGACATACATGAGAAAATAGTGAAAATAACAGTCATTTAAAACACATCAACTATGGGTTCACTGGATCATGGATACTGAAGGTATAAAGACTTACCAGTCCTGAAGTCATTAAATGTTTCCATAGAGATGGGATGAGGAAAATAGTACGAAGAACCTTAAAACTTGTTTTGAAGACAACAGAAGTAGACCCTGGAAGCATTTTATGAGCAAAGTTCGTCGAAGAAAAAATATAGCCAGGAATTAAAGTACAGATACCCTAGATGGAAAAAGATATATATCATACCTTGGATAGAAAATCATGAAAAAAATGTCATTGGATGTGTCCATGGGTTTTACAATGATCCATAGGATGTTTCTCTAGAGGGCATATTTCAGTTTTGCCTTTTACAAATGTGAAACCAGAATCCACAAGTCAGTCCTAAAATTGTTTAATTACAATGAACATATGAGAAATGAACAAAAAATTACAAAAGTATCAATTACTTTATACGAATTTAAGGAAACAAAAATGCCACTATCTTGAATTTTCATACTAAATTCAGAAACATTTATGCAGAAATTACCTACAAGCAGATGAGGGTCGAAACAGAGGTTCACTTCCCAGCTTTATGACACAATACAGGCAGTCATTACCTATTCCTATTATCATATTCACGAATACTCATAAAACAATTAGATAATAGTGAAACAACACAGTAAAAATTTAATGATGAGTACAAGGGGAAAAATGTGATTCTATGCGTAACGTCCATACAAGAAAATATTGAGATTTTAGCAAGAATCTTAAATGTCAGACAGAGTGGATAGTTTTATATGTTTTTTGTAATTTTTTTTGCATAATTGAAGCAAACATAATGCATTGGACATTGCGAGAAGAAGTTACCATCACTGGGTATATTTGATAATGTTGTGCGTGCTCCTGTTTGTGTGCTTCCTATTAGTGTTAGTCATTCAGGTGCATTATTATTTTCAAAAGATCCAGAGTATGCAGAAGTGTAAATATTGAAAATATGTATGTAAGTTGAATGATAGAAACCAGAATAGTTTAAGGTAAACATAATAAAAATAAGAAAACCCATTTGTCATTGTTCCCTGAGTAGTATTCTTTGAAACCTCGCCTCTTTACACGTCAATGTGGATTTCATGTTGATATTTTTTATCTTTTTAATTAATTTTCAAGGAGTTCAACATAATAATGTTATACATTACCACAATCCATTACATACGATCTATCTTATAAACTCAAGAAATTATTATACAGTTCATGTAGTCAATGAAAATGATACTGGTATCAATGTAAGCTATATTAAATCAACAGGAATAACAATGGAAGATTTATATATTAAATTGAAGAAGGAATACTTACCTGACTATGCAGCAAACTTTGATGCAATGCGGAAATCAATATGAAATCTCCTAAGAATGATAATTGAAGAGACAATGGCTGGGCCGATGAATGAAAGAGGTTGTTTGAGTGACAGAATTGGAGCACTGAAGGAAAAATGTTTCATTAACTCATCTTTAGCTGCACATAAAGAAATATGGTTTGAAGGAACTAAATTTCAACGACAATAGAATAACATAGCTTGTTGAGAAGTGTACAGTTGTAGGTTCTATGAATATATGGTCGATGATGGTAAGTGGTTAATAGAAAACTTGGCGGGCCTCGTTAGCAACATCAGATGTGGATGCATAAATTTAAAGGGAGTGGGGTAAGGGAACCAAAGGAGATGGTAACGATAGTTAGAAGTTCGAGAAAATGAAAATTGTTTGGAGAAGTATACCTGCAATGAGCTGTTAGAGTGTGAAGTTGAAGGGGATCCTTGGTGAAGGAACTGTCTGAGGTGAGCACACAGGAGTACACCGTCACCTATAATCCGAGAATTTTGGTAGAAATATGTGAAGATGGAGGTGAGAGATTTACTAGTATCCCGCAGCCTTGATGGTGTTGTCGACTATGACAAGAAACTCGATAGAGATGGTCGACGGAATAGTGGAAGCTTCTCGATGTTCAAGATCTTGTTGCTCGAAATACATCCAGAATCGAAATGTAGCGATAACCGGACATCGATAGTAGAGGAGGAAGAACTCGGTGACCAAATAAAATGGGAGAAGTGGAGCAGAGTTGGTTGGTTTTGCAAATCAGTGGAATCCCTAGATTTGCGAGAGGGAAACCAAAGAGGGAGAGGGAATGTTGAACGTGTGAGGGAATAGGTAGACATGAGTGAATGGAGAGGGTAATTAGTGGGACAATGAACACGATGGAGAGGTATGGTGAACCGAGATAAGGAGGAAGGCGAAGTACGAGCATGACAAACTACAAGGAAACTGGGAGGACGATGAGGCCATCATCAGGAGCTTGCGGGAACCTAGGTTGTGAAGAGCTGATTCCCGACCGCGACCGAGAGAAGCAAAAATGTGAAGAGTATAGCTGAAACCGAGAGAAGGAGGAGGTCAGATACGGAGGGCTACGGACTACAGGTTGATCGGGAGAGGGAAGACGATGAAGGCGGGGGTTCGAGGGTAGTATAGGTCGCAACCCGCGATAACCTCAGTGGTAGATGAGGCGGAGGAAAATTGAGATACCTCGGGGTGGGGCGACGTGGAGAATTGGAGGGGAGATAGGTTTTGAGAGAAATGATGTGGATGAATGTGGCTTTGACACGTGTCAGCTGGAAATCCAGGATTAGTATATATAGTAGATAGTGAATGTGGAATAAAAAGGATGCCTTGTTATCGGTTCCAGCTGCCTTGCCATGCACTCCCCCTAGGGTCTGTTTCCTTTAGATGTGCGGATAGGGTGGATGTTCGGTGGAGTATTTCTCGATGGGTGAACTTGGTGAAGCTGTAGAATACCACAACATATCAATCTTTGTTGGCGACGTTTGGTCGAGATAAAACCCCTATTGCTTTCTTTAGGAATTTTGTTGACTCCTGGGGTCTTTAACTGCGGGATGCCATGTCGGTAATCGTCAGATCTTCCTTCTTCACACACCTATTCTCCTGGGATGGTTTCGTCAAAGCTTGGTCAAGGGAATCCCACCGTTTTGGCTCCTGGAGATTCTCGTTGTCTAGGTGGTCATGTAACTTGCATCTTGGTTTAGAATCCAGCCATGAAGCAGTTTGGGTTAGACCCCGAGGTCTTCCTCTCCCACTCTATAATCCTTCTATGCTTCTTTCAGTTGGTAATGGTATTCGGAAATTCCTCTGTGCCGAAGAGGACACCCTTTTCCGACAGTCGGCATCGTCCCCCAATATCTGTGTGGAGTTAGACATGGCGGAGCCTCTACCGCCAAGGGTACTGATTCAGGCTGAGTTGGATTTCCACTATTGGAAAAAGGTTTTTTATCAGGCGCCTACCCGTTTCGATGTTTATTTCTGCTGGAAAGGCCATTTTGTGGATGTATGCAGGTGCAAGATTTCAGCTATTTGGAAGGGTGAATCGCCCTTGGATCAGTCTGAGGATTCTATTGTGGGAAAGGGTGCATTAGTGCTTCAGTAGGCCGCTCTACCGGAGCCGGTTCCAGCAGCACCTTCCTCGGTTCCCCAGGAGGATAAGAACAGGGAACCAAATTTGAATTTGGCATCTAAGATCCACACGCTAGGTATTCCTTCCATAAAGGCTCCTGTGGTGTCGGACATGGTTCAGTCCTCAACCGTTAGTTCGCTGGCGCTGTCTATTATGAAGATTCTTGATGATGGGTTAAAGATTATGAAATTCTCATACTTAGAGGCACCTGATTTTTGTCCTCTGCTTGTTTCCTCTTCTGTTTGCGATTATTTTTCATCTTATTCTGGTTTTTGTTAGTGTGGGTGGTGTCTTGGTTGATTTTCCGTTGAGTTCAGCTCCCCCTCTCGAGATCAAGATGATCACGGAGGATGCCTCTGGATCGGTTCAGTTACTCTTGAAGGTAGATAATACCCCTAGATCACCTCAGATGGATAAGTCAGAAGATCCGAGCTTGGTAGGATCGATGTTCAAGCCTACATATACCAGTGATTCTACGATGTTGGTGGTTCCCTCCTGCTCCAAAGTGGTCGAAGTATCCAAGGCATGCTCAACAACTTAAACTTTTGGGCCTATTACTCGGTCTAGAACGAAAGAATCCCTCATTTCCAACTTGTTGAACAAATCTATTTCCTTCTCAGGGATCTCTTCCTCAGGCTGCAAGGCCACTAATATCACTATTTAATGTTTTCGGGTTTGATTTGGAATGATAGAGGTTTGGGTGTTTGAGCTAAAAGGGCGTTCATCTTCAATGATTATCGCCATCAAAAGGTGGCTATTTTTTCAATTCTCGAGCCAAAGAAAAGGATGGATCAGCTCCCGGTTCTTGTAAAGCATCTCGGTTTCCCAGAATTCATGCATGCAAGTGAATGCAGTGAGTAAATTTGGGTCTTCTGGAATCATGCTGTCTCGGTGGATTATATGGATTTTTCAGATCATAATCTTACTAAAAAGGTGTCATCGGGAGATAATTCATTTATTTTTACATTTTTATGCCAAATGCGACCTTTCTTTGAGGGATTCTCTCCAGCAGAACCTGTCTAACTTCAATGCAGGAGGATATCCCTAGTTTCTTGGAGGAGATTTTAATACCATTGCAGATGTAACTGAGAAAAAAGGTGGGGGAGCTCATTCTAGGCCAACCATGCAGTAGTTCAAAGATTTCATATCCGATTCGGGTTATATGGTTCTCGTATTCTTTGGTTCTAGATAAACTTGGTGTAATATCTGAAAGGATACTAGTAGCTCTAAGTTCTTTTTCTTCTCTTGTAATTAGACATGAATGGATGGTTTCCTACAGATGGTCGAGGACTCTTGGAACCAACCCATCTCTGGGACCCCCTGGACTGGATTAATAATGCGACTCAAGTGGTTGAGGAAGGAGATGCATCAGTGGGTCTTGAACAGGCCTGATAATAATGCTAGCTTAGATGGGATCCCAAAGGGGATCGATAGACTAGATGAAAGGCTACAACAATCTTGAGATGAATACACCTTCATCGATCTGTCTAGAAAACAAAATGAATTTGCAGAAAAAATGCCAGAGTTTGAAAGGTCCTTCCGAGAGAGATCAGTAGATTTGTTGCTAAAAGAGGGTGACGGCAATACGGCCTTTTTCCAGGCGCTCATTAAGGAAAATAAGGCTTCATGGAAAAATAATCTAAAGCTTCAATATTGATCGTAGGTACAAGTCCCTGGAATAAGAAGGTTTTATGAAAATCATACCTAGTATGGTTGATATTGAAAGTAATGAGATGCTTGAGATAGTTCCGGGAGAGGAGGAGATAAGAGAGACTATTTTTAGCATGAACCCAGATAGTGTGGTAGGTCCTGATGGGTTCTATAGTTCCTTCTTCATGGCTATCTCGAACATCACCAAGGACCAAATCAGGGAATAAATTTGTGACTTCTTTAAAGGTGGGTTTCTACCAAGGGCGATCTGTGCTTCAAGAGTGATTCTTATACCAAAGGCGAATCAACCCAATGCAATTAATCAGTATCGACCCATATATTTGTGAAATTTTTTCTATAAAATTCTTTATGGACTTATAAACTGGAGGTTAAGCCGTCTCATTCCAAGACTTGCCTATGAAGAACATCATGTGTTCATCAAAAGAAGAAACATCCAAGGCGTGGTGGGGATTGAGAATGAATTGGTAGTGGATCTTAATAGAAAGGTTATTGGTTCTAATATCATTATTAAAGTTGATATTGAAAAAGCCTATGATAAACTTGAATGGAAATTTATTATCCATACTATGAGGAAGCTTGGTTTCAAAGAATGGGTTTGGAACTTGCTCTTCAGATGTTACTCCTCTCCATGGATATCCATTTCACTGATGGGGAAGTGTTTTGGTTTTTTTATGACAGTTCGTGGCCTCAGAAAAGGTGACCCGATATCTCCCAACTTGTTCATACTATCTCAAGCGGCTCTCACTAGGAATCTTAAATGTAGTCTGTAGGAGGGGGCCATCCAATCTTACAGGGACAGATCAGGTAACAGTCTCATATCACACTTGATGTTTGTTGGTGATTTTTTCTTTTTTATGAATGGAAGGAAAAGTTCCATTCGGGGATTGAACAGGTTATTGGAGATCTATGGAAAGCTAAGCGGACAAAGACTTAATAAGGACAAGAGCTATGTTTATATTTCTAAAAAATTCTTAAATAGGCATTGTCATTCTATTCAAAGTAAACTTGGTATACAGAGACGTGATCTCCCTATGGTCTACCTGGGAGCTCCCCTATCAAATGAAAAAATTAGGAAGACCTTGTTTGAGTACATATTTAACCGCATCATGGGGTGAATTATTAATTGGAAAAACCACTTTTTTTCATTCGAAGGTTGTATCACACTGGTTGATACCATGCTAACCTCGATCCCCATGCACATTTTGTCCATAATTAAGGCTCCTAAAGGGAACATTGAGTATTTTGAAAGACTTTTAATAGGTTTTATATTGGATTCTAATCATAATTTAAAATTCTACTGGGCTTATTGGAAGAGTCTGGCTAAGCCCATTACTGAAGACGGTGTCAACATACGTAATATGGAGGAAACCATGCAAAGTTTGCAAGCTAAATTTGCCTGAGAGATCCTTTAAGGGACCTCGATTTGGGAAAGATTTATGAGGAAATGTTATGGGGATGAATGAAGTAAGTGGGATGGAACCTCAGTGAGAGCTTCAATTATTGCAAGGAACATGTTTTCTCATCTGGAGGATTTAGAAGGTGTGGTCAGGTGGGTGGTGGGTGATGGTGCTATCAACTATTGGAAGGAAAACTGGGTTTGTAAGCCTCTTTACTCTCCAGGGTGTCTAGTTACTGAAATATCCTTCAGATAAGCAAGATTATTTCCTGACTTCATCCATACTGTCCTTGACCCTCAACAAAGGCTTATCTTTGATAATATCACCCTGAATAATGAGCCTGATAAATGTTTTTTTGGGATCCTCCTAAGGGCACTTTAACTCTAGGGAATTTCGGGAGATGAAACATGAGAGCAATGGGAATGATGATTGGGCTCCGAATATCTGGTTTAAAGTCATCTCATCCAAAATGAATTTCTTAGTGTGGAGCCTGAGGAATTGTTCGTTGCCTACTTACGATAACATACAAAAGAAGGGGATTTGGCTGGTGTCTCGATGCTGGTGCTACTCTGCTCCAAGCTATGAAACTGTTTTGCATCTGTTCATCAGAGGAGACTGGACTCGATGTATCTGGGATATAATTGTCCACTGCATGGGTCTTGCTATCTGTAGGGATGTGATTTCTGAATTCATTGAGACCTGGTTTCAAGGTAGCTATCTTAGCGGTATTGAGGTGAAGGCTAATAACATGGCCCTCGCTGTGGGTTGCTGGATCATCTAGGAGGGCAGGAAAAAAGCTAGAGAAGGGTGTGCTTACTCCATTCATTTCATAAAGATGCGGGTGAAATCACTAGTGTCAGAGTTAGGGGCTCTCATCTTTGGCGGGGAATCCTTGACCTCGCTGTGCAGAATCATACCAAGGGTGGTGTTGATAATGGGGATAGATGAAAGGAATAATCTAGGGGTGTGGATTAAATGGAAGGATCCATCATTCGGGTTGAAACTTAATTTGGATGATAGAGGTTCTGTACTATTTGGATTCACCTCTTTCTGCTGCACAGGTAGCTAGATCCCTAGAAGCGGAAGTAAGGACCATGGATAGCAGTCTCTATCTGTGTAGCCACTTAAATTTCAGCATAACAGAGGTAGAGTCAGATTCGAAAATTTTAGTTGGGTTGATTAAGGGAAAATCTATCCCGCCTTGGGAATTGACTTATTTAATCAGGAAGTGTAGTGATTTTTTGAATCAGGGCATTATGGTCCGCCATACTTGGAGAGAGGGTAACTTTGATGCTGATGCGCTAACCAACATGGCGGATCCTAATGAGGGTAACATCTTATATCTATGTCCCGATTCCCTTCCAAATGATTGTAAGCTCATTTTTAGGCATGATGATTTATGTCTTCACCATTACCGGCCCCCACGACTTGTTTCCTTGTTTTTTTGGGATTTTTGTTCCTTTTTTCTCAATAAAAATTTACTTTTCAGACTTATATATAGGAATAAAATCTGGTCTTTATAAATATTTAGGAATAATGAAGTTGTGTATTTCTTGTAGTAAATTTATAATAATAAAATCCACAAATAATAAATAACGAAATAAAAATACAATATTAAAATATAATATATGTTTATGTGTTATTTATTATTAATAAATTATTAGAGGTTCTGTACTATTTGGATTCAACTCTTTCTACTGCATAGGTAGCTCCCGAGAAGCGGAACTTAGGACCATGGATAGGAGTCTATCTGTGTAGCCACTTAAATTTCAGCATAACAGATTCGAAAATTTTAGTTGGGTTGATTAAGGTAAAATCTAACCTGCCTTGGGAATTGACTTATTTAATTAGGAAGTGTAGTGCTTTTTTGAACCAGAGCATTATGGTCTGCCATACTTGGAGAGAGGGTAACTTTGTTGCTGATGCGTTGACCAACATGGCGGATCCTAATGAGGGTAACATCTTATATCTATGTCCCGATTCCCTTCCAAATGATTGTAAGCTCATTTTTAGGCATGATGATTTAGGTCTTCACCATTACCGGCCCCCACGACTTGTTTCCTTGTTTTTTTGGGATTTTTGTTCCCTTTTTCTCAATAAAAATTTACTTTTCAGACTTATATATAGGAATAAAATATGGTCTTTATAAATATTTAGGAATAATGATGTTGTGTATTTATAGTAGTAAATTTATAATAATACAATCCACAAATAATAAATAACGAAATAAAAACATAATATTAAAGTATAATATATCTTTATGTGTTATTTATTATTAATAAATTATTATAGAGGTTCTGTACTATTTGGATTCAACTCTTTCTACTGCACAGGTGGCTCCCTAGAAGGGGAAGTAAGGACTATGGATAGTAGTCTCTATCTGTCTAGCCACTAAATTTCAGCATAACAGAGGCAGAGTCAGATTTGAAAATTTTAGTTGGGTTGATTAAGGGAAAATCTAACCCGCATTGAGAATTGACTTATTTAATCAGGAAGTGTAGTGCTTTTTTGAACCAGGGCATTATGGTCCACCATACTTGGAGAGAGGGTAACTTTGATGTTGATGTGCTGACCAATATGGGCGATCCTAATGAGGGTAACATCTTATATCTATGTCCTAATTCCCTTCCAAATGATTGTAAGCTCATTTTTAGGCATGATGATTTAGGTCTTCACCATTACCACCCCCATGAGTTGTTTCCTTGTTTTTTTTGGGAATTTTGTTCCCTTTTTCTCAATAAAAATTTACTTTTCAGACTTATATATAGGAATAAAATCTGGTCTTTATAAATATTTAGGAATAATGAAGCTGTGTATTTCTAGTAGTAAATTTATAATAATACAATCCACAAATAATAAATAACGAAATAAAAATATAATATTAAAATATAATATATATTTATGTGTTATTTATTATTAATAAATTATTATAGAGGTTCTGTACTATTTGGATTCAACTCTTTCTACTGCACATGTAGCTCCCTAGAAGCGGAACTTAGGACCATGGATAGCAGTCTCTATCTGTGTAGCCACTTAAATTTCAGCATAAAAGAGGCAGAGTCAGATTTGAAAATTTTAGTTCGGTTGATTAAGGGAAAATCTAACCCGCCTTGGGATTTGACTTATTTAATCCGAAAGTGTAGTGCTTTTTTGAACCAGGGCATTATGGTCCGCTATACTTGGAGAGAGGGTAACTTTGATGCTGATGCGCTGACCAACATGGAAGATCCTAATGAGGGTAACATCTTATATCTATGTCCCGATTCCCTTCCAATGATTGTATGCTCATTTTTAGGCATGATGATTTAGGTCTTCACTATTACCGCCCCCACGACTTGTTTCCTTGTTTTTTTTGGGATTTTTGTTCCCTTTTTCTCAATAAAAATTTACTTTTCAGACTTATATATAGGAATAAAATATGGTCTTTATAAATATTTAGGAATAATGAAGTTGTGTATTTCTAGTAGTAAATTTATAATAATACAATCCACAAATAATAAATAACGAAATAAAAATATAATATTAAAATATAATATATATTTATGTGTTATTTATTATTAATAAATTGTTATAGAGGTTCTGTACTATTTGGATTCAACTCTTTCTACTGCACAGGTAGCTCCCTAGAAGGGGAAGGACCATGGATAGCAGTTTATCTGTGTAGCCACTTAAATTTCAGTATAACAGAGTCAGATTCAGAAATTTTAGTTGGGTTGATTAAGGGAAAATCTAACCCACCTTGGGAATTGACTTATTTAATCAGGAAGTGTAGTGTTTTTTTTAACCGGGGCGTTGTGGTCCGCTATACTTGGAGAGAGGGTAACTTTGGTGCTGATGCGCTGACCAACATGGCAGATCCTAATGAGGGTAACATCTTATATCTATGTCCCGATTCCCTTCCAAATGATTGTATGCTCATTTTTAGGCATGATGATTTAGGTCTTCAGTATTACCGACACCCACCGGCTCCCATGATTTGTTTCCTTGTTTTTTGGGGATTTTTGTTCCCCTTTTTTCAATATAAATATTCTTTTCAGACTTATATATAGGAATAAAATTTGGTCTTTATAAATATTTAGGAATAATGAAGTTGTGTATTTATAGTAGTAAATTTATAATAATATAATCCACAAATAATAAATAATGAAATAAAAATATAATATTAAAATATTATATATATTTATGTGTTATTTATTGTTAATAAATTATTATATAATGTATTTATAAAATTAAAAGAAATATTTTAATATCAATGGATTAGTAAAATTAAAATTTTAAAATATAAATAAATGTTTTTTTATAGTTTTTGGTGAAGATTATTTAATATAAAAGTATTATTTTCAAAGGGTTTTTAAAAAAATTTAGTGTATTTTCAATTACTTTTAACTAAAGAATGATTTTAATGAAATATTTTAATAATAATTACAATAAAATAAATTAATATCCATCCAGTAGTTAAAACAAGGCTGGTAATAAAAAGAAATGAATTTTATACTTAAAAATATTTTTACTAAAAATTTTCTTTTTCATGCGTTATGAACTTTTATTTTAAAAAAGGAAACATATTATGGTTAAATGATGCTAAAAATAGTCGATATTAAAAATATATTAACACAAATTTAATTAGTAATTGATAGGAAATAAGAATAAGAAAATTTTATATTTGAAAATATCATTTTCTATAAAAAAATTCATTATAATTTATTTTTCCAATTAAAAGTTAAATTATTAAATATTAGAATTTTAGTTTGAAAAAAATGAATTTCATTTTAGTAATCATCATAAAAATATTATCTTATGATGAATTTTTTAGTTTTTTTTCCAAAGAGATTTATTTTCAGGAGAATAGTACAAAATACCGTTTGTACAAATAATGTAATTTTTATGACATTATTAGGATATAAGAATTTATCAAAAGTTTATGAAACCTTTTTTCATGAATGAATATTTTATAAGTAAAAATATACATTTAAAAATATTAATTTTAATTCACAAACCTAAATTTTATATTTTATAACTTTAGTTATATTTTTCTCTGAAACTGTATTTAATGCGTTATACATTTATTATTTTTGAATTAATTTTTACAACCTTTTGAAATTGTATATAATAAAATGTATTTAATATTCCGAATTATAATAAAATGTATTTACTTTTAGGAATAGAAGATAAATTTCTTAGTTAAAAATTAATTACCATGATAAAATCCAGAATGGCGAAAGGGTTAAATATAAGGGGTAAAAGACATAAAACAAGTTAAAAAACATATATACAAATGATTTTTTGTGGGATTTATCAACCCATACTCATCCCATATCTATTTTTTCTACTTTTGGAACCTCTTTTCATGAATAGTGCATCTCTTTTTGAGAGGACCATTTAGGGATATGCTTATAACTGAGAGGGGGAGGGTTAATTAGTATTGTAGTTTTTTTTACACCAATTTATAAATTTTATCCCTTTAACTCTTAGACCTATTGTGATCTAAATTCTCATTTTCTATTTTCATCCTCATATCTAATTAGGTGAAAGTAAAGAATAGAACAAGATTTTTTTACAAGGTCAATTACTCAATAAGAGTAGTTAGTATTTGGAATGGTTTGAAAATAATATAAGACCACACAACCACTAGAGAATTTTTTTTGTTGGTTTACAAAAATCAGTGAATATCCATCACTTTCATAGAAGTATAGTCATTTAGAAATTCATGTTCTCCTCGCACAGATATAATGATGTAACAATTTTTGCAATAACAAAACAACCTTCACAAATATGCTTGAATGTTGTCCCTGATGCTTGAAATTTCTTCACACTTTCCTTGTTGCAAGAACTTATTCTTCACTTTATCTGGTAGACTTTATATTGGTATTTATGGTAACCATGTAAGTTTATTCTTTGCTTGATCACACTCTATTCGATAGACTTCATATTTTTCAGTATGGTAACATCATAAGATTATTCTTTGTCCAATTATCCTTCATTGATAACCTTCATATTTTTTTCATCCACGAAACATCTCATGTTTCCTTCGTTGAGAGCTATTCTTGGTACGTTGTTCGATGAGTCTGTCTGGTGACTTCTCTCTATAAACTCTTGTGATAATTTCTCTTGGAAACATATATCTATTGGCCTTGATTGAAATTCTCTATCCAATGAATGTGTTCTGAAACCTTTGTTCGATCAATTGAAACTCTATGCCTGATAGAGTATGTATGATGACCTTGAGTCCCTCTTTTCGATGGATTTCACTCAGAATATTTTGTTTGATAAACTGACTTGGAAACGTCTATTTGACACCCTTGAGATTCTCTGTCCGATGGAGTTCATAAAATTTTTTCTGAAGGAATTCATTTCACTATATCAAATGGACTTCCAATGTTTGATCAGAATACTTCATACCCCTCTCCATTTGATTCAACTTCATCCAAAACTTCCACAACTCTTCTATCTGCTGGTCTTACAAACATTCTTGCTTTAAACAACTAAATCTATAATCATGAATAACTTCATATAATTTTTTTTGATTATTTTTAAGATCATCAAATTATCAATTGATTTGACTCCATTTCACATAGGCTTTTCTTTTTTCAATATTCAACTTGAATCATATCCACAATTTTTTAATGTTTAAACAATGAGGAATAAATCACTAATAAATATCTAATATTGTTTGTTTGGAACACTCAGTTTGATGAACTTGCAAATTCTTTAGAACAAACACTTTATCTGATCTCATTGTTCATCTATAAAAAGTTCACTAGAATCTATCCAATTACCTCGATCTATTAGACTCTTATTTCTCTATCTGAAACAATTTGTTTGAAAATTTATTTTTATTTGATCACATCAGTTTGGAAGCCTTAGTCTGCTAGCCTCTTTCCAATTATCTCCATCCACTAGACTTTTATTTCTTTGTCTGAAGCACTTTGTTTGGAAACTTCATGCGATGGATTAAAATTCATTATGTTGGAAATAGATATGTTTTCTCAAAAAACAAAGAACTTGTTTTGAGACATTAATACCTGATTATCAATTGTCTTAAGTAAATCAAATATTCAAGAGATTTTTTTCCTTCAAGTAGTGAGTATATAAAGTAATGACCATATTCCAAATCTTTTAAAGGAAATAACAAAACTTATCTTCTTCCAAGAAAAAATGACTTGGGAACTTGTTCTCCTTTTCAATGAACTTGGATTCTTCATCATTCGTTATATTTATTCAACATCCAAGAATCATCTTCCACATTAGATGGACTGAATACCTCAACCAAACTTCTAAGAAACTTCTTCTTTACAACCTATTAAACATATTGACATCAATTAAATATTTATAATTCATTTAAAACCACTGAAAAACATTTAAAACCATTGAAAGAAAATACAACACACACAAAGTGGGCTCTTTAATCTCCCCTTTGTATTTGTTGAAAATACCTTTAAAATAAATATATAAATATTTTAATTTTTATCTTTTCTCTCTCCCCCTTTATTTTCCAATCTTCCAATATTTCATTTCACTTTATCTTTCCCTTATTGATGTGAAATACAAAAGTTCCTGGGAAAGGGGCATCAATTCCTTCTTAAACATTGTGTCATCAATCATCTCACTTTGAGTCTATGTGAGCCAGTATCGATGTAGAAATTAAGTGGATTTTATTTGAAAAAATAGTTATCCATTTTAAATTGAACTTGATACCAAATGAGATGAGAACACAAAGTCTTGTCTTCAATGGTTGTACACTTGTATTCCAGGCTAAAGATACCAATTGTGATATAAAATAATTATAAAATAAATCCTCCTGAAACTTCTGCACTCACTTTGATATAACCAATATTTTTAATAATTATACTTTGAATTTCAATGTTTCAATCCAAACAAAGTGTTATTTTATGGGGAATTGTTATATTTTTAGGATTTATAAGTATTTAGATCTTAATTGTAAATATGACCTAATTTTGGAATTTAATTGTTTAAATTTTCTTCTATATTTCAGACATAAATTTTTCTACATTGATTAAAATTGTGAAATTAATTTTTTAGGCTTGCATAAATGTTGGGATTAAATTCATTCAATTAGAGCAAGAGATGAATCCAATATTTTTAGGCCCAAAAGAAGCTCACAAATTAGACCTAGAAATCTGTGCCCAGATCTAGTGAATTTTGAAGACATGCATATATCTCACAAAGTACAGGCCCAATGGAGCTAAAATATCACATGGAACAAGAGTAAATCTTGAGGAAAAACATTAATTACTTTTTACACATGTCATTCCTTCTATTTGATGGTCATAAATTCATTTTAACTTGGTACGTTAGAATATGAATAGTCATCCAGGCCAAAATAAACATCCAGAGTAAATAGTTTTTAACTTTTTATTCATTTATCAAATGATGCTTAAATTTTTTGGATCGATAGAGGAGATATATTGAAAAAACTTTATAAAAGTTTTTTCCCAATTCATCCATTTATTATGTGCAACACATGAAATATTTCAGAGTAATATTTTTGAGTTAAAATTAGTTACCCCGCTCACTATAAATTTTTATTTCCATAACCTTTCAAGGGATCCACCGCTACAATGAATATTTGGACAAAGTAACGGTGTAATTTAGTTTCATATTTTATTTTATTTTCATTCTGTAATTGAATTTCATATTTTAATTTATGTGTTCTCCATTTCAATCTTATTTTATCACTCTTTAGTTATCTCTCCCATTTCTATTCTCACTATGAACTCTTTTTCTCATGATAATGAGTATCTTACTCATGGAATTTACTTGGGGAGAAATCCTATTCCAATCCCAAGTATTTGAAAATTAATGCTTAATGTTTCTTATTTTATTTGAGTTAGGCTAAGGGGGTCTTATTGGGAAATCCGCCTTTGTGTATCCACTTTCCACCCGATTCTTAGCTCTTTCTTCTGCATTATTTCCCTTAACCAAGGAGGTGGATGTGAGGTGTCTTGGATATCGTTAAGATCACAAAAATATTCAAAACATGGGAAGGAGAGTATTTTGACACATACAATGGAGTGTGTTAATTAAGCATGTAACTAATAATAATATAATGAAGGTTTACTCTAGGTAATTCTCACAGGAATGTCTCCTTTTTTTTCTGACTTCATTTTGTCTCCATTCATTCTATTTGCATCTTCATGTTTATTTTTTATTTTTCATTCCATTCTAAAACCCCCAATGATTTTTAATTTTATATAATAAAATGAAAATAAAAAATACATAAAATAAAAAGTGAATTAGATGTAGTGAGTGTTTGAACCATAATAGCTCCTCAAGAGAATGACCTAGGTCAACCCTTGAGATGCACTTAGTTAAAATCATAAATATTTTGAGAGTTTGAATGGAAATTACTATCAAATTTCAATAAATAGGTTAAAAAAATTCACCTATAGTCAGCAGGATAAGAAACTTTGTTATACCTTCATTATTTCAGTTTTCTTATTTCACTGATTAATTCAATTTCTACCCCTTCGTGTTAATATTTTTTATAGTAAGAAAGTATGATAGATTAATAAAGACATAACCTTCAAGACATTACAAAAAAAATCAAATTTGTGTGAAATAATGATCATACAAGATTTTTTTATCATACTCCACTTATCTCCCCTTTTCTCATGATTTTCATAATGATGAATCTATTTAATAGATATGCTTCAGGATATCTATGTTAAGAATACAAAAAGATGGATCTTCTTTATAAGGTTGTATAGATTTGAGAATTTCTTCATCTTCACCAAGGATGATATCCTTCAATATGTTCCTTTAGAATTCCAAAAACTAGATCAAATAAGGATGGAATCCACTTCACTTTATTATCAAGAGTTGATAGTAACCAATTCCTTCAACTGTATCAAAGATGATCCTTTCTTGAATTTTTTATAATATCAAGGAGATATCTATCTGATATGGTTAATAATTTATCTTAGATACCCAAAATTGGCAACCATTATTCGTACTCTGAGGTTCTACCCCTGAGTTCTTACCTCATCCTCAATTACCTACATTATGAGTAAAATACAATACATAAATAGTAAGTGAATAAGTTTTCTTTTCCTTGATTCTTCAATGTGAACGATAAGGATGATATGGTTTTCTCAACCAAGTTTCTCCATCTCCTCTAGTATTCATGCTTCCAAATATATTTGTTAAAAATGAATTTTTAGTAGAATTGATCTTCTCACATTCTCTTCTACATTGTGTGGAGAATTTTTCTTCTTAAGAGGATTCATAGATAATGTGTTCTAGATTTTTCTTGAGGCCTCTTCTTGTTATGAAATAATGGTTACACGAAGTCCTATAATATGTCTATCCTTATTTCATCTATCACATAGAGATTCTTTAATACAAGAGTTGTATGGTGTTGAAGACCTCTTATGAGATTCATATTATTCTTAAGGAATATTTTATTTTTCTCTTGCACCTACCTTTGTTTGTTCTTCCTCTATTTTTCTTAATATCTCCAAGTATTCTAACCAAATTACAAAAAATATCATTGGGTACATTGGTAGAAAATATAGGGTTTCCAAAAGGTTTCTTTATAGTTCCCTTCTTCTTTCAACTATTTTAGATAATGCACTCTTCTTCAACTTCTTGGATTTGGAATACAAGGAATTATCACCTATCCTTCTTGATATATTCTTAGGAAAATTCTTGTTTGCAACATTATTCTTCTTACTTTCCAAGGTTGCTTCTTTTTTCTTCACCAACTTCTATGGTCTTATTTTCTTATTTTATTTTAATAAATCTCGAGATGGTCATGCATCAATATTGTTACCACCATTATTGCATACATCACAAATATTTTCAATCATTCCAAATATGTTTGAAGCATACAAATTTTTCTTAATTTATAGAATTTTCATCTTCATCCCCAACTTGTTCCACCTTGTAATGGGCCATCCACGAGCTTTAAAATTTAGAGGATTTCACCAAAAATCGAATGCAAAATTATTGGATGGGAATGATCTTTTTGGGTTTTCTTTAAAACTTGTTGGTCTTTTCATGGGGAACCATCATACACACTTCTTATTCTATCCACCATGGACATAGTTCTAGGCTTCTTATCACCCTTCTTCATCTATAATTATACAAATTTTATTTTGATACCTATACAATTCATGAAACTAGATTAAGAAACAAAAATTATATGAAGGTATGAATGATTCCTCTTTCATCAGAGATGCTTGAGATAGATCATTAAATGATGTCATGATCTTCTTGTCACATGTTAAAGGTCTTTTAAAATCAAAATCCTCTATTGAGCATTATATGGTAATGAGAAATTTATCCTTATTTTGTGAAGAATCAATATGTTCCTTTTCAAGATTGACTAATTTGACTTCAAATTCTAAACAACTCATTTTGAGGGTGTTCTTCTGATAATCAATCAAACTCAATCTCTCTTCACAATACAACTTCATTCTATTAACCTCTTCATCATGTATCTTAATTTTTTTTAATAGTGATTCAGGTTCCTTAATATTTTTGGAATTCATTTACAATTAAAAATAATTGAAATTAATGCATTTTCAACTTTTCTTCAAGTAAATAAATCTTCTCTTAAAGATTATTTTTGAATAATTATTTCCATGAAATTTTTTTAAGACATTTATTTTCAAAATTTGGTGAACTTATATCAATATCCACATTTATTTTCTCAAAGGATCTATCCTTATTGGATATATTTATACCTTCTAGAACCATTTCCTAAAAATCCTTCTCCATATTATCTATTTCTTATTCTAGCTAGGTAATTTATTCCATCATGTTTTGAATGACTCCACAAACAAAACAAAGTGTTTTTATAGGAATTTTTTTAGCATATATTTTAATCAACTAAATGATATATCTTGAGAAGTTATAGATAGATAATAATCACCACTTATGATAGGTTATTCTTCTTGAGGAAAATTCATACAAGAATTTTCAGCATAATAGAGGCAGAGTCAACTCTTTCTGCTGCACAGGTAGCTCCCTAGAAGTGGAAGTAAGGACCATGGATAACAATCTCTATCTGTATAGCCACATAAATTTCAGCATAACTAAGGCAGAGTCAGATTCGAAAATTTTAGTTGGGTTGATTAAGGGAAAATCTAACCCGCCTTGGGAATTGACTTATTTAATCAGGAAGTGTAGTGCTTTTTTGAAATAGGGGATTATGGTCTGCCATACTTGGAGAGAGGGTAGCTTTGCTGCTGATACGCTGACCAACATGGAAGATTCTAATGAGGCTAACATCTTATATCTATGTCCCGATTCCCTTCTAAATGATTGTAAGCTCATTTTTAGGCATGATGATTTAGGTCTTCACCATTAACGCCCCCACGACTTGTTTCCTTGTTTTTTTGGGATTTTTGTTCCCTTTTTCTCAATAAAAATTTACTTTTGAGACTTATATATAGGAATAAAATCTGGTCTTTATAAATATTTAGGAATAATGAAGTTGTGTATTTCTTGTAGTAAATTTATAATAATACAATCCACAAATAATAAATAATGAAATAAAAATACAATATTAAAATACAATATATATTTATGAGTTATTTATTATTAATAAATTATTATAGAGGTTCTGTACTATTTTGATTCAACTCTTTATACTACACAGGTAGCTCCCTAGAAGCGGAACTTAGGACCATGGATAGCAGTCTATCTGTGTAGCCACTTAAATTTCTGCATAACAGATTCGAAAATTTTAGTTGGGTCGATTAACGGAAAATCTAACCCGCCTTGGGAATTGACTTATTTAATCAGGAAGTGTAGTGCTTTTTTGAACCAGGGCATTATGGTCCGCCATACTTGGAGAGAGGGTAACTTTGTTGCTAATGCGTTGACCAACATGGCAGATCCTAATGAGGGTAACATCTTATATCTATGTCCCAATTCCCTTCCAAATGATTGTAAGCTCATTTTTAGGCATGATGATTTAGGTCTTCACCATTACCGGCCCCCACGACTTGTTTCCTTGTTTTTTATGGGATTTTTGTTCCCTTTTTCTCAATAAAAATTTACTTTTCAGACTTATATAAAGGAATAAAATATGGTCTTTATAAATATTTAGGACTAATGAAGTTGTGTATTTCTAGTAGTAAATTTATAATAATACAATCCACAAATAATAAACAACGAAATAAAAAATATAATATTAAAATATAATATATATTTATGTGTTATTTATTATTAATAAATTATTATAGAGGTTCTATACTATTTGGATTCAACTCTTTCTACTGCACAGGTGGATCCCTATAAGGGGAAGTAAGGACTATGGATAATAGTCTCTATCTGTGTAGCCACTTAAATTTCAGCATAACAGAGCCAGAGTCAGATTTGAAAATTTTAGTTGGGTTGATTAAGGGAAAATCTAACCCGCCTTGAGAATTGACTTATTTAATCAGGAAGTGTAGTGCTTTTTTGAACCAGGGCATTATGGTCCTCCATTCTTGGAGAGAAGGTAACTAAGCTGCTGATGCGCTGACCAACATGGCAGATCCTAAGGAGGGTAACATCTTATATCTATGTCTTAATTCCCTTCCAAATGAGTGTAAGCTCATTTTAGGCATGATGATTTAGGTCTTCACCATTACCGACCCCCACGACTTGTTTCCTTGTTTTTTGGGGAATTTTGTTCCCTTTTTCTCAATAAAAATTTACTTTCCAGAATTATATATAAGAATAAAATCTGGTCTTTATAAATATTTAGGAATAATGAAGTTGTGTACTTCTAGTAGTAAATTTATAATAATACAATCCAAAAATAATAAATAACGAAATAAAAATATAATATTAAAATATAATATATATTTATATGTTATTTATTATTAATAAATTATTATAGAGGTTCTGTACTATTTGGATTCAACTCTTTCTACTATACAGGTAGCTCCCTAGAAGTGGAACTTAGGACCATGGATAACAGTCTCTATCTGTGTAGCCACTTAAATTTCAGCATAACAGAGGCAGAGTCAGATTTGAAAATTTTAGTTGGGTTGATTAAGGGAAAATCTAACCCCGCCATGGGATTTGACTTATTTAATCTGGAAGTGTAGTGCTTTTTTGAACCAGGGAATTATGGTCCACCATACTTGGAGAGAGGGTAACTTTGCTACTGATGCGCTGACCAACATGGAAAATCCTAATGAGGGTAACATCTTATATCTATGTCCCTATTCCCTTCCAAATGATTGTAAGCTCATTTTTAGGCATGATGATTTTGGTCTTCACCATTATCGGCCCCGATGACTTGTTTCCTTGTTTTTTTGGGATTTTTGTTCTCTATTTCTCAATAAAAATTTACTTTTCAGACTTATATATAGGAATAAAATATGGTCTTTATAAATATTTAGGAATAATGAAGTTGTGTATTTCTAGTAGTACATTTATAATAATACAATCCACAAATAATAAATAACAAAATAAAAATATAATATTAAAATATAATATACATTTATGTGTTATTTATTATTAATAAATTATTATAGAGGTTCTGTACTATTTGGATTCAACTCTTGCTACTGCACAGGTAGCTCCCTAGAAGGGGAAGTAAGGACCATGGATAGCAGTCTATCTATGTAGCCACTTAAATTTCAGCATAATAGAGGCAGAGTCAAATTTGAAAATTTATTTGGGTTGATTAAGGGAAAAGCTAACCCACCTTGGGAATTGACTTATTTAATCAGGAAGTGTAGTGTTTTTTTTGAACCAGGGCATTATGGTCCGCTATACTTGGAGAGAGGGTAACTTTGGTGCTGATGCGCTGACCAACATGGGAGATCCTAATGAGGGTAACATCTTATATCTATATCCTGATTCCCTTCCAAATGATTGTAAGCTCATTTTTAGGCATGATGATTTTGGTCTTCACCATTACCGGCCCCCACCGGCTCCCACGACTTGTTTCCTTCTTTTTTGGGGATTTTTGCTCCCCTTTTTTCAATAAAAATATACTTTTCATACTTATATATAGGAATAAAATTTGGTCTTTATAAATATTTAGGAATAATGAAGTTGTATATTTATAGTAGTAAATTTATAATAATATAATTTACAAATAATAAATAATGAAATAAAAATATAATATTAATATATTATATATATTTATGTGTTATTTATTGTTAATAAATTATTATATAATGTATTTATAAAATTAAAAGAAATAATTTAATATCAATGGATTAGTAAAATTAAATTTTAGAATATAAATAATTGTTTTTTTAGAGTTTTTGGTGAAGATTATTTAATATAAAAGTATTATTTTCAAAGGGTTTTTAAAACATTTTAGTGTATTTTCAATTACTCTTGACTAAAGAATGATTTTAATGAAATATCTTGATAATAATTACAAGAAAATAAATTAATATCCATCCAGTAGTTAAAACTTGGAACGTAATAAAAATAAATGAAATTTATACTTAAAAATATTTTTACTAAGAATTTCCTTTTTCACACGTTATGAACTTTTATTTTAAAAAAGGAAACATATCATGCTTAAATGATTCTAAAAATAGTCGATATTAAAAATATATTAACACAAATTTAATTAGTAATTGATAGGAAATAAGAATAAGAAAATTTTATATTTGAAAATATCATTTTCTATAAAAAAATTTAATTAAAATTTATTTTTCCAATTAAAAGTTAAATTATTAAATATTAGAATTTTAATTTGAAAAAAATGAATTTCATTTTAGTAATCATCATAAAAATATTATCTTATGATGAATTTTTTAGATTTTTTTCCAAAGAGATTTATTTTCAGGAGAATAGTACAAAATACCATTTGTACAAATAATGTAATTTCTATGACATTATTAGGATATAAGAATATATCAAAAATTTATGAAACCTTTTTTCATGACTGAATATTTTATATGTAAAAATATACATTTAAAAATATTAATTTTAATTTACAAACCTAGATTTTATATTTTATAACTTTAGTTATATTTTTCTCTAAAACTGTATTTAATGTGTTATACATTTATTATTTTTGAATTAATTTTTACAACCTTTTGAAATTGTATATAATAAAATGTATTTAATATTTGGAATGATAAGATTAATGTTATTTAATAAGGTCCATTTTACTTTTAGGAATAAAAGATAAATATCTTAGGTAAAAATTAATTACCATGATAAAATCCAGAACGGAGAAACGGTTAAATATAAGGGGTAAAAGACATAAAACAAGTTAAGAAACATATATACAAATGATTTTTTGTGGGATTTATCAACCCATACTCATCCCATATCTATTTTTTTCTACTTTTGGAACCTCTTTTCATGAATAGTGCATCTCTTTTTGAGAGGACCATTTAGGGATATGCTTATAACTGAGAGGGGGGAGGGTTAATTAGTATAGTAGTTTTTTTACACCAATTTATAAATTTTATCCCTTTAACTCTTAGACCTATTGTGATCTAAATTCTCATTTTATATTTTCATCCTCATATCTAATTATATGAAAGTAAAGAATAGAACAAGATGTTTTTACAAGGTCAATTACTCAATAAGAGTAGCTAGTATTTGGAATGGTTTGAAAATAATATAAGACCACACAACCACTAGAGAAAAAATCTTTTTGGTGGTTTACAAAAATCAGTGAATATCCAGCACTTTCATAGAAGTATAGTCATTTATAAATTCATGTTCTCCTCGCATAGATATAACGATGTAACAATTTTTGCAACAACAAAAAGACCTTCACAAATATTCTTGAATGTTGTCACTGATGCTTGAAATTTATCCACACTTTTCTTGTTGCAAGAACTTATTCTTCACTTTCTTTCACAACAAAGAGTAATAACTTCTCCATCCAATCATATTCCATCTATTAAACTCCATCTATAATACTCGGTCTAGTCCACCTATGTCTGATACCCTCGGTCCGATACACCACTATATGATATCCTCAGTCCAATGACCTATTCATCTATTACTTCTTCACTTTATTCGTCCGATACCAAATGATAGGAAAATTGTTTCCAAAATCTCTCTATCTGGTGTTACTATGTTTTATTCTTCAATAAACAATATTTTTTAAGCTCTAACATTGACACCTCATTTTTTTTTCAATTCGCTCAGTAACAAAAACAAACCCTCTTTTCTTAGTGCACTTGATCCCCTTTATATAATAAATGATTATCTAAAATCCGAGGGAGTAGTGTGGACTTTAAATTCAAAATTTAAACTCAAACATTGATCATTATGCTCAAATATTTCTATGTTTTACCACCTTCACATATCTATATAAACTGGAGTCAATAATCCTCGTAAAGACTGACTTAAAACTCAGTGTCAATGTTCTTAACACTTTCCTTATATCTTGGATGGAATGATGAACTTTCCCTAATGATTATTAAATAATTGAATTCCTAGTTCAACATCATCACATTTAACAACTTTATAAAACCTTTTGTAAATCTCCAAAAAACTTCATCTGATACACCTTCATAAAAACTCCTCTACCCAATGAACTCATAAGGTTCTTCTCTGTCCGGTCAGACTATATCTTGTAGAATTCATATTTTTCTACCCAGTAACCTTCTAATGTTCTTATTTTTCCAGTCTCACTCTATCTGGTAGACTTTATATTGGTATTTATGGTAACCATGTAAGTTTATTCTTTGCTTGATCACACTCTATTCAGTAGACTTCATATTTTTTAGTATGGTGACCTCATAAGATTCTTCTTTGTCCAGTTATCCTTCACTGATAACCTTCATATTTTTTTCATCCACGAAACATTTCATGTTTCCTTCGTTGATAGCTATTATTGGTACGCTATTCGATGAGTCTGTCTGGTGACTTCTCTCTATAAACTCTTGTGATAATCTCTCTTGGAAACATATATCTATTGGCCTTGCTCGAAATCCTCTATCCAATGAATGTGTTCTAAAACCTTTGTTCGATCAATTGAAACTATATGCCTGATAGTGTATGTATGATGACCTTGAGTCCCTATTTTCGATGGATTTCACTCAGAATATTTTATTCTATAAACTGACTTGGAAACGTCTATTTGACACCCTTGAGTTTCTCTCTCTGATGGAGTTCATGAAAATTTTTCTGAAGGAATTCATTTAACTATATCAAATGGACTTCTAATGTTTGATCAGATTACTTCATACCCCTCTCCATTTGATTCAACTTCATCTAAAACATCCACAACTCTTATATCTGCTAGTCTTACAAACATTCTTGCTTTAAACAACTAAATATATAATCATGAATTACTTCATATAAAAAAGTTTTTTGATTACACTGAAGATCATCGAATTATCATTTGATTTGCCTCCATTTCACAGAGGCTTTTTTTCAATATTCAACTTGAATCATATCCACAATTTTTTTAATGTTTAAACAATGAGGAATAAATCACTAAGAAATATCTAATATTGTTTGTTTGGAACACTCAGTTTGATGAACTTGAAAATTCTTTAGAACAAACACTTTTTTTGATCTCATTTTTTAGCTATACAAAGTTCACTAGACTCTATCCAATTACCTCGATCTACTAGACTCTTATTTCTCTATCTAAAACACTTTGTTTGAAAAATTATTTTTATTTGATCACATCAGTTTGCAAGCCTTAGTCTGCTAGCCTCTTTCCAATTATCTCTATAACTACCCATACTTTACATACATTGTTAATACTTCAAAATTGAAGCACACTTATTACAACATATGACAAAACCACAAAGGACCGTATAGGTATAGTGTCTTTAGAAACTGGGAAACATAAATAACTGGTTCATAAATCTTCTACAGTGTCTCCCATTTATTTCATCATATCTAGGGTCCCTTTTAGCATATTCTACTTAATATCCATCTTCCTGACCTGGGGAAAAGAAAACATAAAAGGGTGTGCTCAAATGCTCAGCAAGGGAAAATAAAGAAAATAAAAATCATATCATATCTTTTTGAAAATCATAACCTGCAAAAGAGATCATAATATCTTAACATGGAATAAATCATAGAAGTGAAAATGAGATCCCCATAATCATAACATAAAACTTGAAACTTTGTGGAATGTACACATAATCATGGAAAATCATTTCTTGTTAGTCATGACTCATTGCCAAGACTATCTTAGCGGACAAAGTCCATTTCTGAACCGAGTTCACTCCTCATTTCAGTCCTATATCACTGAACCGAAATAACCTTCCGTTCCAGCCATGTCTATCTCATGAGATATAAATCTTTACCCAATGCATTGGAGAGAGATATAGGTCCCACCCATCTTATAATTAATCCTTTCTTATGTGTGCCACATAATCATAAATCATACATCATCGCATAACACATGTAACAAAAATGGGATTCTTGAAACATCATGACATCATAAAACAAATCATATAAGGTAAATGACTTCATAAAAATAATTCCCTCACAACATAATCAAATCAATGTAATAATAGGGATAAAAACAGAACCCTATATTATCTTAGATGGAAAATAATTTTGATAAAACATTTGAACTTCCATTCTTGAGGAAAATATCCTTTCTACTTCGAAAACACTTTTCTTTTCATAACATGTCATAAAATTATAAAATAAAAGAAGTTGATTAAAAATAAAATTGAAAACTTATAAAGGAATATTCTTGGAAATAATGTTTTAAAAATCCATTCTTGCCGTATAAGTTAAAAAAAACATTCTTCTCGTACTTTTATCGGAAAAGTCAAAAAGTACCTCATACGAAAAATGACAAAAGATTCCTTTCTTATCCTTTACTAAAAACTCACCGAAGGGTAAAGATGGATTTAAACAATTGTAGGTGTATTGAAATAATATCACATATTTATGAAACATGGATGTGGATGATAAAATACACCCCAGTAAATACCAAAGTATAAACAATCTCGGATAAAAATGAGATTGTGATATTTTCCCTTACCTTAGGTCCAATTTGCTTTGTACGTGTACGAAGCTCCTGTATAATGGTTTAAATAATGTTATTGACTTATTCCAGAATCATACATATTTATATGATATCATATATGGTCATATTCTTAGATTCTTGTTAGTAATATTTCATTGTTACTTGTTCCTCGGGTCCTTATTGCCTTTTGTTCTTATGCGTGTTTTGCCGAATAAATTCTTATTCTTATTTTAAGGTTATAGATACCTTATATCCAGAATGGTATTAGTGTAACATATATCATATTTATTCATTCAATTAATTTATATAATTACTATGTAATGATGATCATGTAGAACGAGTCGCATCACATCGTGGAGACGGTATTCCGTACGTACGCACGAGTGATGATATCGTTCCTATGATCGTGGAACTCTATTGGAGTATATATATATTATTTCAGTATCAATATTACTTTATAATAATCATAAATAGTTACTCATTACACCATTATACCCATCCTTGTAAGGTGATGGTGGAAAATAGATTACACCACGGCGTGGAGACGGTATTCTGTACGTACGCACGCGTGGTGATTTCATTTTTCCGTAGGATGGATAGAAGGTGAATTAGGGTTGTTTCATATTTATAATAACATATCAGTATGTAAGTAATACTGATGTTATTACTTTATCATGAAACAACTAAAGAAGAAGAAGTTAAAGAAGAAAGAAATTGAAAAGATCGGTAATGGATATTACCTCTTCTTTGGAATGCCTCTTTGAATCCTCCACTTAGGGAACTAAGATTGGTCTTTGAAGAAAACTAGGACCTCTAGGATTATTCTAGGGAAGTGGAGAGGAGAAAATGGCAGGGGTTGGCCGAGCTTGAGTGCTCAAATTGGTGTGAGGAGGAGGGGGAGGAGGTGCCCTTTTATAAGGGAGGAGAGGGGCACCTTAGGAATATCTCAAAATATTATTTTATATTAAAGTCAAAATCGGTTTATAATGATTCCAAAGGGTCTTATTTTAACCTTATCAATTAGATTTAACTCTAAGTTAAATAATTTAACTTTTACCGTGTCTTTTTGTTTTCTTTCACTATATGGTTAATACACTTACTATAACATGCCAAACGAACCCCAAATTGTTTATTATTAATATATATATCCTTATCTAAGTCATTTGGCCGAACCTTAGATTTTTAGGAATAAAATAACAATTAGTAATATAATATTTTATTTAAAAACTATTTTGTGTCAATTTTGACACTATTTGATATATGATTTTTGTGAAAGTCATAAAAGAATTATATGTTCGAACCAAGTTGATTAAATCAACACTAATATATCATAGTAACCTAGAAAATTAGTGGAATTCATAAAAAGTCTCAAATTAAATTTATTTTGGTGTTTATAACATCAATTATGTTAATATTTCATTAATAAGATAATTAATGCATCATCATTGTGTCATAAATAAATTAACTTATTTAATGTCTAAAAATTACAAATAAAATACCATTATGTAGGAAATCTTTTTAGCTTTCTAATGAATATTTATAGTCGAATTTATCTTATGTATAACCCCATATTAAAAATGATTTACTTATTAAACTTTGATTTTAACTATTTTAACCCTTCTTTAAATAAATTAATAATAAATGTCCTAATCTAACCCATGTGGGCCTAAATGGTCATATTTTATTCCTAAGTTTGTTTTTGGTCGAATTAAACTTATCCAATAGAATTAGGACATGTGTTAGGGTAATAGTAATATCATATTTACCCCTATTTACTATTAACCGCGGTAAAAAAAGTAAAAAGTTACTATTCACCAAAAAATTATTTTTATCTCATTGAACCACATTTTACTTACTGATATCAACCGTGTCTGTCGGATTTTCGAAATTCTATTCACAGAAGCGGTAAAATTAAGTTTTATGCAAAAATTCAGTTTTTAACCTACCACTTAGTGGTTTCACTATTCATCAAAAATTGAAAGTTTTCAGAAAAATATCAAAATATCACCCTAGGCTAATTTCGGTATTCCGAATCCAAAAATGAAGTCCATTTTGAAAAATAAAATTTATAAAATTTCAAAAAGTGGTTATTACTATTCATAACGGCTAGTTTTAATAATATTTTAATAGTATATCGTTGTTTAGTGAAACTCGGTATTGCGTACGACGCAAGCTATCGAGGAAGGTCGGGATTGCGTGTAAAGTAAGCCAAGCAAGTGTGTAGTGAAAGATTCCTTTGATGATATATAAAAACAAAATATTACTCATAAAAATCTCGGGTGTTACATTCTACCCCCCTTAAAAAGAATTTCGCCCTCGAAATTCGTCACTTTGTAACAAACAGATGAGGATACTTCTCCCTCATCATATCCTCAAGCTCCCATGTAGCTTCTTCAAGTTGGTGGTTCCTCCATAAAACTTTCACCAAGCGAGTGGTCTTGTTTCGTAGGACTTTTTCGCTACGATCCAGAATCTCTATCGGCTGTTCTTCATAAGAAAGATCTTGCTCCAGCGGTACAACTTCTGAGCTGAGTACATGTGAAGGATCTGGTATGTACTTTCTCAGGAGAGATACATGGAACACATCGTGAACTTGAGAGAGATTCGGTGGAAGCGCCAATCGGTAAGCTACCTTCCCAACACGATCCAGTATTTCGAAAGGACCGATATATCTAGGGCTCAACTTCCCCTTCTTTCCAAATCTCATAACCCTCTTCCAGGGAGATATTCGTAAGAACACTTTATCACCCACTTCAAACTCTAGGTCTTTTCTTCGGTTGTCGGCATAACTTTTCTGTCGACTCTGAGCTGCTCTTATGTGTTGTTGAATAGATCTGACCTTTTCTTCCATTTCATCAACGAGATCAGGTCCTAATAGCTTTCTTTCCCCAACTTCATCCCAGCAAGTTGGAGTCCTGCATTTCTTTCCATAGAGAGCTTCATAAGGATCCATATGAATACTGGAGTGAAAGCTATTATTATAAGAAAATTCCACCAAAGGTAGGTGTTGATCCCAACCTCCTTTGAAATCCATAGAGCAAGCTCTCAACATATCTTCTAGGGTTTGAATTGTTCTCTCAGACTGACCATCTGTCTGGGGATGATAAGCAGTGCTGAAACTCAACTCTGTATCCAGAGTATGCTGAAGACTTCGCCAGAACTTCGAGGTAAATCTCGGATCCCGATCAGATATAATAGAAAGTGGTACTCCATGCAATCTTACCACTTCCTTTACATATATCCTGGAAAGCTGATCTAGAGAGAAATCCTCTCTAATAGCAATGAAGTGTGTAGACTTTGTAAGACGATCAACTATGACCCAAATAGCATTATTGCCTTTGGATGTTTTAGGAAGTCCTGTGACAAAGTCCATAGTGATGTTTTCCCATTTCCATTCGGGTATGGGTAATGGTTGTAACATCCCCTTAGACTTCTGTCTCTCAGCTTTAACTTGTTGAAAAACCAAGCATCGAGAGACATATTCAGCAATATCTCTTTTCATGCCATCCCACCAGAAGTACTCTTTCAGGTCCCTATACATCTTCGTGCTTCTAGGATGAATAGAGAATGATGAACTATGAGCCTCATCCAGCAGCTCCTTCTTTAATTCGGGGATGGGAGGAACACAAACCCGATTCCTAAACTTTATTATCCCATCACAATCAAGGTTTAATTCAGGAACATTTCTCACCTTCTTTTGTAACTCGACATCTTCTTTCTGTGCCTCTTTAATCTTCACATGTATAGATGGTTGAACATTCATTTGAGAAAGATAAGATTTTTCCCCTTCCATTATAATTCCAAGATCCATCCTTTGTAAATCCATAAATATTGGATCTTTTGTGATCCTCATCATGGATAAACTAGCATGGTCTTGTTGACTTAATGCATCTGCCACCTTGTTTGCTTTCCCAGGGTGGTAATGGATTGAGCAGTCGTAATCCTTAATCAGCTCCAACCATCTTCTTTGACGCATATTCAACTCCTTTTGTGTGAAAATATACTTTAAACTTTTATGATCAGTATAAATATAACACCTTTCACCATAAAGGTAATGCCTCCAAATCTTTAATGCAAAGATTACCGCAGACAACTCCAAATCATGTGTTGGGTAATTTTTCTCATGTATTTTCAACTGTCGTGAGGCATAAGCTATCACCATATCATTTTGCATAAGAACACACCCCAATCCCTTCTTGGATGCATCACTGTAGATCACAAACCTTTCTCCGCTACAAGACAGTGTGAGCACAGGTGCACTGGATAACCTTCTTTTCAACTCCTTGAAATTATCTTCACATTCCTCTGTCCAAACAAACTTAACTCCTTTCCGAGTCAACTTGGTGAGTGGATTAGATAATCGTGAAAAATCTTTTACAAAACGTCGATAATATCCAGACAAACCAAGAAAACTTCGGATCTCAGTTACTGTTGTTGGTCTTGACCATCTTTCGATAACCTCTGTTTTTGCTGGATCCACAGATATCCCCTCTTTTGAGATTATGTGACCCAAAAATGCAACTTTTTGAATCCAAAATTCACACTTGGTAAATTTGGCATAAAGCTTCTCCTTTCTCAGGGTCTTCAATAAAATTCTCAAGTGATCTTCATTCTCTTCCTTGCTCTTTGAATAGACAAGAATATAATCTATAAAGACTACCACAAATTGATCAAGATAGTCTCTAAAGACTCTATTCATTAGATCCATGAAGATAGCAGGGGCATTAGTAAGACCAAATGGCATCACTATAAATTCATAGTGTCCATACCTTGTACGGAAAGCTATCTTTGTTATATCCTCCCTTTTGAACCTTAATTGATGATACCCTGAACGAAGATCAATCTTGGAAAAGTATTGAGCTCCGTGTAGTTGGTTAAATAAGTCATCAATGCGTGGGAGAGGATATTTGTTCTTGATAGTGATCTTGTTAATTTCTCGATAATCAATGAAGAGTCTCATTGATCCATCTTTCTTCTTAACAAATAGAACAGGTGCTCCCCAAGGTGACGCACTAGGGCGTATGAATCCCTTATCAAGATTCTCTTGGAGTTGCTTCTTCAATTCCTGCAACTCAATTGGGGCCATTCTATAAGGTGTATTTGAAATTGGCAAAGCACCCGGTACGAGTTCTATTGAAAACTCAACTTCACGATTTGGTGGAAGACCCGGTAATTCCTCCGGAAAGACATCATCAAACTCCCGTACAATGGTCATATTCTTAATCGTGAGTTTCTCACCAACCATTTGAGATAAATAACCTTCATTTAGTGGAATCAATACCCATAAGATGGAAGAAATTTCCACTGGAAGGTTATGTTCATCCTTGCATTGATAGACGATCGTAGATTGATCTGGAATATGAAATGTGACTTCCCTTCTTTGGAAATTGATATGAGCTCCATGTAGAGAAAGACAATCCATGCCAAGAATCACATCAAATTACACTAAAGGAAGGATCACAAGATTTGCAGGAAGCACTTTCCCACAAACTTCGATCAGAGAAGAATTATAAACTTTTGATGCGACTGTTGTGCCATTAGGTGTTGTCACAGCTAACTCAACATCTAATTGTTGAGGTAGTACGGTGATACCCTTAGAAAATTTTTCAGAAATAAAAGAGTGGGTGGATCCAGAATCAAATAAAACATTTTCTACTTTAGATTGGATGGTAAGTGTACCTTTCACCACTTCGTTATCATACTCCACATCGCTGATAGAAATTGCATGTGACTTTCCTTTGTCTTTAGCCTTAAGATTTTGTTGACGTCGACCATCATCATCAACCCTTGGATTTGGGAATTGATTGGCATAATGCCCCATCTCCTTGCACTTGAAACATTGAAGTCTAGTAGGTTCATTCTGTGTATCCCTTCCTTTGTTTGCATCATTAGACATCTTCTTCCCATTATCGCGGCATTCAAATGCCCGATGACCTTCCTTTCCACATTTAAAACATTTACTTGTCCCTTTAAGAAAACTCCCCCCATGTTTCTTTCCACACTTTGAGCATAAGGGAAAGCTCATCTTCTTTTCAGTGTGCTCTTTAGATTTTCCTTTGAATTCCATCTTCCTCTTCTTATCAAACCCATGTGACTGATGGGTTACTCCAATCTCCATATCGACTTTGAGAGCACATCAAACGATTTCCTCATAGCTATTGAAGTCCCTTATGGCTAACGCCCTTCGAAGACTTGGTTTTAAGCCACTAAATAATCGATCGATCTTACTCTCAGGTTGGATAATAATACCAGAAGCATACCTTGAAAGTCTTGTAAAATTTTCTTCATAGCTATCAACAGATTCATCATCCCTTTGCTTCAGTTCAGGAAACTCTTTCTCCATCTTTGTTCGGAGAATACGAGGGAAGTGCTTATTGAAAAATAAGTTCTTGAACTCTTCCCATTCCATAGACTCAATTTCATCCCTTTGCCTCATATTCTTAATAAGATTCCACCATTGATCAACATCTCATTCCAAACGATACACTGCTAGGATGACTTTATCATGTTCAGAACATTGAAGAACTGAAAATATATTTTCAGTAGTACTAATCCATTATTCAACAACTAATAGATCAGTAGACCCGCTGAAAGAAGGTGGACGCTGCCTCATGAAGTATTCAACAGAATGTTGCTCCTTCCTTTGCTCGTTTGGAAGTCTTGCATGATTCATAGCTTGAGAAAGTTGTGTGATCATGGCTATAAGATTTTTCATTCCAGCTCCCATATCGTTTGGTTGCTCAGGGGGACAATCATTGCATTGCCCATCGCATTCCGCATTAACACGGTTCCTTCGGGTTCCAGCCATTGACTAAAACCAAGAAGAATAGTGTGAGCAACACTAATTATAATAGGAAAACCACATAATTCAAGAATAAAATTTTCATGCTTAAGGTCTTATCCTAGGTTATTCATGGCCATTTCTAAAACACTAAGATTGTGTTCTATGCTTAGACATATCCTTAGGGTTCTTACTAAGGCTTTCACATCCTAGTTTCCAAAGGTTGAATATACCTTTCCTCTGATACCAACTATAACGACCCATACTTTACATACATTGTTAATACTTCAAAATTGAAGCACACTTATTACAACATATGACAAAACCACAAAGGACCGTATAGGTATAGTGTCTTTAGAAACTGGGAATCATAAACAACTGGTTCATAAATCTTCTACAGTGTCTCCCATTTATTTCATCATATCTAGGGTCCCTTTTAAAATATTCTACTTAATATCCATCTTCCTGACCTGGGGAAAAGAAAACATAAAAGGGTGAGCTCAAATGCTCAGCAAGGGCAAATAAAGGAAATAAAAATCATATCATATCTTTTTGAAAATCATAACCTGCAAAAGAGATCATAATATCTTAACATGGAATAAATCATAGAAGTGAAAATGAGATCCCCATAATCATAACATAAAACTTGAAACTTTGTGGAATGCACACATAATCATGGAAAATCATTTCTTGTTAGTCATGACTCATTGCCAAGACTATCTTAGCGGACAAAGTCCATTTCTGAACCGAGTTCACTCCTCATTTCAGTCCTATATCACTGAACCGAAATAACCTTCCGTTCCATCCATGTCTATCTCATGAGATATAAATCTTTATCCAATGCATTGGAGATAGATATAGGTCCCACCCATCTTATAATGAATCCTTTCTTATGTGTGCCACATAATCATAAATCATACATCATCGCATAACACATGTAACAAAAATGGGATTCTTGAAACATCATGACATCATAAAACAAATCATATAAGGTAAATGACTTCATAAAAATAATTCCCTCACAAAATAATCAAATCAATGTAATAATAGGGATAAAAATAGAACCCTATATTATCTTAGATGGAAAATAATTTTGATAAAACATTTGAACTTCCATTCTTGAGGAAAATATCCTTTCTACTTCAAAAACACTTTTCTTTTCATAACATGTCATCAAATTATAAACTAAAAGAAGTTGATTAAAAATAAACATGAAAACTTATAAAGGAATATTCTTGGAAATAATGTTTTAAAAATCCATTCTTGCCGTATAAGTTAAAAAAACATTCTTCTCATACTTTTATTGGAAAAGTCAAAATGTACCTCATACGAAAAATGACAAAAGATTCCTTTCTTATCCTTTACTAAAAACTCACTGAAGGGTAAAGATGGATTTAATTTTGTAGGTGTATTGAAATAATATCACATATTTATGAAACATGGATGTGGATGATAAAATACACCCCAGTAAATACCAAAGTATAAACAATCTCGGATAAAAATGAGATTGTGATATTTTCCCTTACCTTAGGTTCAATTTGCTTTGTACATGTCCGAAGCTCCTGTATAATGGTTTAAATAATGTTATTGACTTATTCCAGAATCATACATATTGATATGATATCATATATGGTCATATTCTTAGCTTCTTGTTAGTAATATTTCATTGTTACTTGTTACTCGGGTCCTTATTGCCTTTTGTTCTTATGCGTGTTTTGCCAAATAAATTCTTATTCTTATTTTAAGGTTATAGATACCTTATATCCAGAATGGTATTAGTGTAACATATATCATATTTATTCATTCAATTCATTTATATAATTACTATGTAATGATGATCATGTAGAACGAGTCGCATCACATCATGGAGATGGTATTCCGTACGTACGCACGAGTGATGATATCGTTCCTATGATCGTGGAACTGTATTGGAGTATATATATATTATTTTAGTATCAATATTACTTTATAATAATCATAAATAGTTACTCATTACACCATTATACCCATCCTTGTAAGGTGATGGTGGAAAATAGATTACACCACGGCGTGGAGACGATATTCCGTACGTACGCACACGTGGTGATTTCATTTTTCCGTAGGATGGATAGAAGGTGAATTAGGGTTGTTTCATATTTATAATAACATATCAGTATGTAAGTAATACTGATGTTATTACTTTATCATGAAACAACTAAAGAAGACGAAGTTGAAGAAGAAAGAAATTGAAAAGATCGGTAATGGATATTACCTCTTCTTTGGAACGCCTCTTTGAATCCTCCACTTAGGGAACTAAGATTGGTCTTTGAAGAAGACCAGGACCTCTAGGATTATTCTAGGGAAGTGGAGATGAGAAAATGACAGGGGTTGGCCGATCTTGAGTGCTCAAATTGGTGTGAGGAGGAGGGGGAGGAGGTTCCCTTTTATAAGGGAGGAGAGGGGCACCTTAGGAATATCTCAAAATATTATTTTATATTAAAGTCAAAATCGGTTTATAATGGTTCCAAAGGGTCTTATTTTAACCTTATCAATTAGATTTAACTCTAAGTTAAATAATTTAACTTTTACCGTGTCTTTTTGTTTTCTTTCACTATATGGTTAATACACTTACTATAACATGCCAAACGAACCCCAAATTGTTTATTATTAATATATATATCCTTATCTAAGTAATTTGGCCGAACCTTAGATTTTTAGGAATAAAATAACAATTAGTAATATAATATTTTATTTAAAAACTATTTTGTGTCAATTTTGACACTATTTGATATATGATTTTTGTGAAAGTCATAACAGAATTATATGTTCTAACCATGTTGATTAAATCAACACTAATATATCATAGTAACCTAGAAAATTAGTGGAATTCATAAAAAGTCTCAAATTACATTTATTTTGGTGTTTATAACATCAATTATGTCAATATTTCATTAATAAAATAATTACTGCATCATCATTGTGTCATAAATAAATTAAATTATTTAATGTCTAAAAATTACAAATAAAATACCATTATGTAGAAAAGCTTTTTAGCTTTCTAATGAATATTTATTGTCGAATTTATCTTATGTATAACCCCATATTAAAAATGATTTACTTATTAAACTTTGATTTTAACTATTTTAACCCTTCTTTAAATAAATTAATAATAAATGTCCTAATCTAACCCAAGTGGGCCTAAATGGTCATATTTTATTCCTAAGTTTGTTTTTGGTCGAATTAAACTTATCCAATAGAATTAGGACACGTGTTAGGGTAATAGTAATATCATATTTACCCCTATTTACTATTAACCGCGGTAAAAAAAGTAAAAAGTTACTATTCACCAAAAAATTATTTTTATCTCATTGAACCACATTTTACTTACTGATATCAACCGTGTCTGTCGGATTTTCGAAATACCATTCACAGAAGAGGTAAAATTAAGTTTTATGCAAAAATTTAGTTTTTAACCTACCACTTAGTTGTTTCACTATTCATCAAAAATTGAAAGTTTTCAGACAAATACCAAAATTTCACCCTAGGCTAATTTCGGTATTCTGAATCCAAAAATGAAGTCCATTTTGAGAAATAAAATTTATAAAATTTCAAAAAGTGGTTATTACTATTCATAACGGCTAGTTTTAATAATATTTTAATAGCATATCGTTGTTTAGTGAAACTCGGTATTGCGTACGACGCAAGCTATCGAGGAAGGTCATGATTGCGTGTAAAGTAAGCCAAGCAAGTGTGTAGTGAAAGATTCCTTTGATGATATATAAAAACAAAATGTTACTCATAAAAATCTCGGGTGTTACAATCTCCATCCACTAGACTTGTATTTCTTTGTCTGAAGCACTTTGTCTGGAAACTTCATGCGATGGATTAAAATTCATTATGTTGGAAATAGATATGTTTTCCCAAAAAACAAAGAACTTGTTTTGAGACATTAATATCTGATCATCAATTGTCTTAAGTAAATCAAATATTCAAATGATTTTTCCCTTCAAGTAGCGAGTATATAAAGTAATGACCATATTCCAAATCTTTTAAAGGAAAGAACAAAACTTATCTTCTTCCAAGAAAAAATGACATGGGAACTTGTTCTCCTTTTAAATGAACTTGGATTCTTTATCATTCGTTATATTTATTCGACATCCAAGAATCATCTTCCACATTAGATGGACTGAATACCTCAACCAAACTTCTAAGAGACTTCTTCTTTATAACCTATTCAACATATTGACATCAATTAAATATTTATAATTCATTTACAACCACTGAAAAACATTTAAAACCATTGATAGAAAATACAACACACACAAAGTGGGATATTCAATCTCCCCCTTTTTATTTTTTGAAAATACCTTTAAAACAAATATATAAATATTTTAATCTTTATCTTTTCTCTGTCCCCATTTATTTTCCAATCTTCCAATATTTCATTTCACTTTATCCTTCCCTTATTGACATGAAATAAAAAGTTCTTGGGAAAGGGGTATCAATTCCTTCTTAAGCTTTGTGTCATCAATCATCTCACTTTGAGTCTATGTGAGCCATTATTGATGTAGAAATTAAGTGGATTTTATTTGAAAAAATAGCTATCCATTTTAAATTGAACTTGATACCAAATGAGATGAGAACACAAAGTCTTGTCTTTAATGGTTGTATACTTGTTTTCCAGGCTAAAGATACCAATTGTGATATAAAATAATTATAAAATAAATCCTCTGGAAACTCATAAACTCACTTTGATATTGCCAATATTTTTAATAATTATACTTTGAAATTCAATGTTGCAATCCAAAAAAAGTTTTATTTTACGGGAAATTATTATATTTTAAGAATTTTGAAGTATTTAGATCTTAATTGTAAATATGGCCTAATTTTGGAATTTAATTGTTTAAATTTTCTTCTATATTTCAGAAATAAATTTTTCTGCATTGATTAAAATTGTGAAATTAATTTTTTAGGATTACATAAATGTTGGGATTAAATTCATTCAATTAGAGCAAGAGATAAATCCAATATTTTTAGGCCCAAAAGAATCTCACAAACTAGACCTAGAAATCTGTTCCCAGATCTAGTGAATTTTGAAGACATGCTTATATCTCACAAAGTACATGCCCAATGGAGCTAAAATATCACATGGAATAAGAGTAAATCTTGAGGAAAAACATTAATTACTGTTTACACATGTCATTCCTTCTATTTGATGGTCATAAATTCATTTTAACTTGATACGTTAGAATATGAAGAGTCATCCAGGCCAAAATAAACATCTAGAGTAAATAGTTTTTAACTTTTTATTCATTTATCAAATGATGCTTAAATTTTTTGGATCGATAGAGGAGATATATTGAAAAACTTTATTAAAGTTTTTTCCCAATTCTTCTATTTATTATGTGTAACACATGAAATATTTCAGAGTAATATTTTTGAGTTAAAATTAGCTACCCCGCTCACTATAAATTTTTATTTCCATAACCTTTCAAGGGATCCACTTTTACAATGAATATTTGGACAAAGTAATGGTGTAATTTAGTTTCATGTTTTATTTTATTTTCATTCTGTAATTGAATTTCATATTTTAATTTATGTGTTCTCCATTTCAATCTTATTTTATCACTCTTTAGTTAGCTCTCCCATTTCTATTCTCACTATGAAATCTTTTTCTCATGATAATTAGTATATTAATCATGGAATTTAATTGGGGAGAAATCCTTTTCCAATCCAAATTATTTGAAAATTAATGCTTAATGCTTCTTATTTTATTTGAGTTAGGCTAAGGGGGTCTTATTGGGAAATCTGCCTTTGTGTATCCACTTTCCACCAGATTCTTAGCTATTTCTTCTGCATTATTTCCCTTAACGAAGGAGGTGGATATGAGGTGTCTTGGAGATTGTTAAGATCAAAAAATATTAAAAACATGGGAAGGAGATTATTTTGACACATACAATGGAGTGTGTTAATTAAGCATGTAACTAATAATAATATAATGAAGGTTCACTATGGGTGATTCTCACAGGAATGTCTCCTTTTTTTTTCTAACTTCATTTTGTCTCCATTCATTTTGTTTGCATCTTCATGTTTATTTTTCATTTTTCATTCCATTCTAAAACCCGTAATGATTTTTAATTTTATATCATAAAATGAAAATAAAAAATACATAAAATAAAAATTGAATTAGATATAGTGAGTGTTTGAACCATAATAGATCCTCAAGAGAATGACCTAGGTCAACCCTTGAGATGAACTTAGTTAAAATCATAAATATTTTGAGAGTTTGAATGGAAATTCCTATCAAATTTCAATAAATAGGTTAAAAAAATTCACCTATAGTCAGTAGGATAAGAAACTTTGTTATACCTTCATTATTTCAGTTTTCTTATTTCACTGATTAATTCAATTTCTACCCCTTTGTGTTAATATTTTTTATAGTAAGAAGGTATGACAGATTAATAAAGGCATAACCTTAAAGACATTACAAAAAAATAAAATTTGTGTGAAATAATTATCATACAAGATTTTTTATCATACTCCACTTATCTCCCCTTTTCTCATGATTTTCATAATGATGAATCTATTTAATAGATATACTTCAGAATATCTATGTTAAGAATACAAAAAGATGGATCTTCTTCATAAGGTTGTATAGATTTGAGAATTTTTTCATCTTCACAAAGGATGATATCCTTCAATATGTTCCTTTAGAATTCCAAAAGCTAGATCAAATAAGGAAGGAATCCACTTCAATTTATTATCAAGAGTTGATAGTAACCAATTCCTTCAACTTTATCAAAGATGATCCTTTCTTGAATTTTTTATAATATCAAAGAGATATCTATCTGATATGGTTACTAATTTATCTTAGATACCCAAAGTTGGAAACTATTATTCGTACTGAGGTTCTCCCTCTAAGTTCTTACCTCATCCTCAATTACCAAATTATGAGTAAAATACAATACATAAATAGTAAGTGAATAAGTTGTTACTTCCTTGATTCTTCAATGTGAGAAATAAGGTTGAGATGGTTTTCTAAACTAAGTTTCTCCATCTCTTCTAGTATTCATGCTTCCAAATATATTTGTCAAAAATGAATTTGTAGTAGAATCGATCTTCTCACATTCTCTTCTATATTGTGTGGAGAATTTTTCCTCTTAAGATGATTCATAGATAATGTATTCTAGATTTTTTTGAGGCCTCTTCTTGTTATGAAATAATGGTTACAAAAAGTACTATAGTATATCTATCCTTATTTCATCTATCACATAGAGATTCTTTAATACAAGATTTTTATGGTGTTGAAGACCTCTTATGAGATTCATATTATTCTTGAGGAATATTTTATTTTTCTCTTGCACCTACCTTTATTTGTTCTTCCTCTATTTTTCTTATTATCTCCCAATATTCTAACCAGATTACAAAAATATCATTGGGTACATTGGTAGAAAATATCGGGTTTCCACAAGGTTTTTTATAGTTCCCTTCTTCTTATTATCTATTTTAGATAATGCACTCTTCTTCAACTTCTTGGATTTGGAATCCAAGGAATTCTCACATATCCTTATTGATATATTCTTAGGAAAATTCGTGTTTGCAACATTATTCTTCTTACTTTCCAAGGTTGCTTCTTTTTTCTTCACCAACTTCTATGGTCTTATTTTCTTATTTTATTTTAATAAATCTTGAGATGGTCATGCACCAATATTGTGACCACCATTATTGCATACATCACAAATATTTTCAATCATTCCAAATATGTGTGAAGCATACAAATTTTTCTTAATTTATATAATTTTCATCTTCATCCCCAGCTTGTTCCACCTTGTAATGGGCCATCCACGAGCTTTAAAATTTAGAGGATTGTACCAAAATTATAATGCAAAATTCTTGTATGGGAATGATATTTTTGGGTTTTCTTTAAAACTTATTGGTCTTTTCATGGGGAACCATCATACACAATTCTTCTTTTATCCACCATGGACATAGTTCTAGGCTTCTCATCACCCTTCTTCATCTATAATTATACAAATTTTGTTTTTATACCTATACAATTCATGAAACTATATTTAGAAACAAAAATTATATGAAGGTATGAATGATTCCTCTTTCATCAGAGATGCTTGAGATAGATCATTAAATGATGTCATGATCTTCTTGTCACATGTTAAAGGTCTTTTTAAATTAAAATCCTCTATTGAGCATTATATAGCAACGATAAATTTATCCTTACTTTGTGGAGACTCAATATGTTCCTTTTCAAGATTGAATAATTTGACTTCAAATTCTAAACACCTCATTTTGAGGATGTTCATTTGATCATCAATCAAACTCAATCTCTATTCACAATACAACTTCATTCTATTAACCTCTTCATCATGTATCTTAAATTTTTTAATAGTGATTCAGGTTCCTTAATATTTTTGGAATTCATTTACAATTAAAAATAATTGACATTAATGCATTTTCAACTTTTCTTCAAGTGAATAGATCTTCTCTTAAAGAGTATTCTTGAATAATTATTTACATTAATATTCTTTAAGATATTTATTTTCAAAATTTGATGAACTTATATCAATATCCACATTTATTTTCTCAAAGGCTCCATCCTTATTGAATATATTTATACCTTCTAGAACCATTTACAAAAAATCCTTCTCCATATTATCTATTTCTTATTCTAGCTAGGTAATTTATTCCATCATGTTTTGAATGACTCCACAAAAAAAACAAAGTGTTTTTATAGGAATTATTTTTAGAATATATTTTAATCAACTAAATGATATATCTTGAGAAGTTATAGATAGATAATAATCACCACTTATGATAGGTTATTCTTATTAAGGAAAATTCATACAAGAATGTTCACATACCTCATGATCACTTGATCTTGAACTACATGGGGTTGGAATGTTTTCCTTCTCCTTTGTGGTAACTTGAACCACATGTTTTTCAATTTCTAAGTTATATTTGTCTACTTTTTTATCATGACATGGAGATATTGATATTTCCTCTTCCTATTGACTTAAGAGGGATATCTGCTTCAGTTTTTTCACTTTATTTCTCCTTTATCATAGTATTTCTAGAAACAGAATCTTTCTCAGAGATAAATGAAAGTTCACCAAAACCACACTTCATGGTAAATACCCAAAAGAAACTCAAATATTTAAAATAGAATAAATTCAAAGAATAGAACCCAATATTGGTGAAACTTCCCTTTAATACCAATTGAGAGAACCACTTTAGGATATGATAAACACTAAGAGGGGGTAGGGGGTGAATCTATGTTGGAGACTTTTTACACAAATTTATACTTTTATCCCTTTAACTCTTAGTCATATTAGGATATCAATTCTCTTGTTCTATTTTCATTATCATATAAAAGGAGATGAAAGAAATTAAATGATAGTACATGATGCATTTCAATGTTCACTACTAAATAAGATTAGCAAGTCCTTTACATGGTTTGTAAAAAATACAAGGTCATATAACCACAAGAAAAAAAATTCTTTTGGTGTTTTACAGGAAGAAGGGAATATCCATCACTTGAATAACACTATTGTCCTTCAATAGTGCATGTTCTCCTCACATAGATAACATGATATAAAAAATTTTTATAATAACAAAAGAAACTTCACTAATATACTTGAATGTTGTCATTATGCTACTTGAACTTTCTTCACACTTTCCTTATTTCAAGAACTTATTCTTCCTCTTCACTTTATTACACAATAGTGAATAAGAACATATCCATCTAATAGCAACCCACCTGGTAAACTCTATCCAGTATACTTAGACTGGCCCGCCTCTTTCTGATTTCCTCAGTCTAATCCACCTAAGTCCAATGTCCTCAGTAATATGATATATTCATCCATTACTTATTCACTCCATTCGTCCCATACCGAATGATATAATAAATTTATTTTTTATATCTTTGTCTGGTGCTACTATTTATGATTCTTTGAAAAATAATATTTATTAAGGTCTGTCATTTTCATCTAAATTCGTTATCAATTATCCCAGACAAAAAAATAAACCCTATGTTTTCAACATACTTTCTCCTCATTATACAGGCATTGATTATCCAAAATCCTTGGGAGTAAAGTGGACTTGAAATTAAAAGTTCCCACTAAAAATTTGAACAACCCCCCTCAAATATTTTTATATTTAACCACCTTTACATCTCCATAAAAATAGGAGTCAACGGTCTTTGTAAATCCTTAGAACTTGGTGTCAATGTTATTCATACTTTCTTGATATATTAGCTAGAATCACAAACTCTCCTTCATGATTATTTAAGAATTGAATACCTAAATCAACATCATCACATTTAATGACATTAAATTTTTTTTAAAGATCCAAAAAACTTCTTATCATTACCTTTTCATAAAAAATCCTCCATTGGGTGACCTCATATGGTTTTTATTTATCTAATTTCACTCTGTTTGGTAGGGTTTATATTTTCATGTCTGGTAACCTCATAAGGTTCTTCTTTATCTATTCACACTATGTTCGGTAGAATTATTATTTGTCTATATATTAATCTTATAAGTTTCTTATTTCTAAAGTCACACTCTATCCAACATACATCATATTTGTTTGTCTAGTAACATCATAATATTCATCATTATCTGATATCCCTTCATCGAACAACATTTAAATTTCTCCAACTGCCAATAATTTCATGTTTAATTTTTCCAAAGCACTTAGAGTTACATTGTCTGATGAGTTTTTATGATGAATTCTCTTGGAAAAATCTATTTGATAATTACTCTTGGAAACATCTGTCCATTGGCCTATATCTAAATCCTTAGTCAACTGAATGTTCTCAAAAACCTTTATTTGGTTAATCGATACTCTATATCCAATAGAGTATGTAAGATGACCTTGAGCCTATATGTTTGCAGACTTCACTCAGATTTTTTTGATGAACTCACATGGAAACATATGTCAGATCCCATTGAGTTTCTCTATCTAATAGACACCATAAAACTCTATTTTTTGTATGTTGTAAATCTTTGTTCTATGGACTTCAAAAAACTCTTTCTGATGGAATTGGAACATTATAAAAAAATACTTATTACTCCTCTCCATCTAATCCAAATTCATATAAAGTTTCCATAACTCTTCAATCCGTGTCCTGAGGTGGTTCGCTGACCACATTTTTGAATTTTAAATCAAATGTGAATTTCTTCTCCGCGGTTTTTGGATTTCAGTGAATTGGTAATCTCGTGTATGTTCCGGTTCCCGCTCACCCAAAAAGTGGTTTTCAAAAATCAAATAAAAATATAATTTTCAGCCAGTCAGTCAGTACTGGACTCTTCATTCTCTATTCAAAACACTAATTTTGTAAACTTATTTATATTTGATCACCTTAGTCAACTATCCTTAGTTATATACATTTTTTCTTAGTACCTTTATCTTATAGAATTTTATTTCATTATATGGAACACTTTATTATAAAACTTCATGCGCTGGATTCAACTTCATTATGTTGTAAAAAAATATGCGTTTTCAAACACTAAAGAACATGTTTTAAGACATTAATACCATCTCATAAATCATCTTAAGTAAATAAAATATTCAAATAATATTTTCCATTGAAGTAGTGAATTTATAAAGTAATTAATATATTCCAAATATTCCAAAGGAAAGAACACAAATTATCTTCTTCCAAGATAACATGACATAGAAACTTCTTCTCCTTTTATGTGAACTTGGATTCTTCACCATTTATTACCTCTATTCAACATCCAAGCATCGTCTTACTCTTTAACTATCTTAGAAACTTTAACCAAACATCCAAGAAACCTATTCTTTACAAACTATTCAATTTATTTACATTAATTAAATATTTTTAATTCATTAAAAACTATTAAAAACCATTGAAAATCATTAACAACAAATACAATACACACAATAAGGGATATTTAATTATTAAAAAAATGTAACTCCTCTCACTTAAAAAAGGATCCATTCACCACCCCACTTCTCTTCAAACCACAAGACCCATAGATTAACCAAAATCATAAAAAATCCTTCTCAAAAACTTTTAGAGGCGTCCTATAGGTTCTGTTCTCTTCAAAATACCACCACTCAAAGGATCAATCCAATTTATAAAAGAGTTATTCTAACGAGTAAGTTAAAAGTTCCCAAGTTACTCATTTTCATTTCTATTTAAGTATTCATCTTTAACCTCAAAGTATATTATACCATCCTAAAATAATAACATTAGTATAATTAGTATATTCAAGTTTCATTATATTAATAGAACAATCATTATCTACCTTCCTCCATTATCTTTATAAAAATGTAAATGCCATCGATGGGTACGTGTAGTGTAATGAACCAGGATTTTTAAATGATATTTGTTTCTTCAGAAAATGTATTTTATATTATATTATATTATACATGTACAAAATATAGAGGAACCAAAAAAATATTATATGATTAACAATTATCATTACATTAGTCATATATGAAACTAATTAATATACAAAAACAATCAAATTGGACAAAAAATATAAAATAGAAAATAAAAAATGAGAAAATATGGACCGCCCCAATCTGTTAGAATCATTCCCCCTAAAGCCAACACTACATAAATGAAAAAAAATATTATTCAACCAATAAAAATATTAGGAAATGAAAATATATAACTATTGGAGTAATTGTAGTTAATATTGAGTGAAATAATGAATTGGTATTTATAGGGTATAAAGGGAAATGTGACCGTTGGGATTCGACCGTTATATGACCATTGGTCAAATATGACTATTGATAAATATAACCGTTGGACAATTTGATTTTTGGAAACTATTCCCATGGGTGATTTTTACTATTATAATTAGTGTTTATAAGTAGTAATGAAAAAGGATAATTGATGAAAAAAGATAAATGGTGGCCTCAATTAGTGGAGTCATGCCGTTTAAAGCCCATTTTTCAGAACTTGGAAGGGATTTAGTGTCACTGGGGTTCAACCTTGACCAAGATGAAGTCGAGATTCAACAAGTGAAGCTTGAATGAAATCAACTACAAGAGAAGTTCAAGATATTAGACATTACCTCTCGGTCAATGTTATCTAATCCACCCCATGAAACTACCACCATCAGACACCTTACCCTTAGGTTGTATGCATGTGTTATAAGGGGATACATATCCAATAATTAGTTACTTAAAGTGTAATTAATTTGTCTGAATAAAATTATTATTCCATAAATTCCATTTAAATAATAGTTTTTCATAATAAAATATATGTTTAATTGAGAAGAATTTGATAAACTGATTTCTGGACATAAATACAACATAATTGTATTTTTTAGAAAATATATACATTTTTATAATAAAATAATGTATTTTGAATAATATTTTTTTAAATTAAATATCCCTATAAAAGGCTCTTATTTAAATATAAATGGTAAAATAATTTTAAAATTTCTTAGGAAATTTTTATAAGTGTCATACATTTGTCTGTGCCTTAAAACTGCTAATTTTCAATAAATAAGGATTTTTATATTTAAAAGTTAAAATTATCATATTTTAGGTATTATTGTGATAAAATAAAAATTAATTTATAAATCATAACATTGAAATTATGTTAGGTTGAATTTATGATAATGTTCTAAAATACTTTATTTTTCCATGAATAGTAAAAATACAGTTTGGGTTTTCTGTATGTTTTATAACTTCATCTTTATGTCATAATGATGTAATAATTAATTAACCACAATACACAACCTAAAATATTTTATTTTATTAATATTAATAATTTTATTATATTTTTATCAATTTCCAAACCTATAAGTGACTTTCCAAAGTCTAAAATTAAAAATTTGTTTTAAAAAAAATTACTTTTTGTAAAATTTACTTTTCAATGCCAAAAGAAGTATTAAAAAATAGTGTTAGGTTATAGTGGATTAAAATATCATAAAATGTGACTCAAATTTCTAAAAAATGGACAAAAAAATGGCTCTACCAATTATTTTTCATTTTCCACAACCTAGATTTCCAAGACCCATATTTGGAAATTATGAAACAAATCCTCTACTTTTTCTATGAATACACACCCATTTCACCTTTTCGATTCACTCAAAATCCATCAAACATGAATTTATGATGCTTTTTTCTTCTAATTATCCCCCAAGGTTTCCTCAATCCCCTAAGGTTCCAATCCTCAAGTTTTAGGAATAACTCTTCAAGGTAAGAGAATTCTGCTCCGTCTCTATTCAATTCAAGAACACCTTTTTTGTATATTTCTTAAAAATGTTACGTTACTCTTTTTTATTACCTTTTTTACATTACCCTTATTTAAAAATTATGTTTTATCAATGGGATACTTTCATTTTATCTCATTTTACCCTTTTCTAAAACCATGTTTTATACCCGTCATGATATCGAATATACTTCCAAATTTCTCTCTTTTACTTGAGAAATTCTCATTTATTTTATTTTTTATGGATACCGAAACCTCTTAAATTTCCATGGGTATTCACCTAGATGTAAAAATTATTTATTTATTTTAGAATTTACATATATAAAACCCACATTCCCTTTTTTATGGGGCAGTAATGATGTAATGTTCATATGTTTAAGCACTTTTGTACGCCATGATTTTGATAAGAAACCAATTCTTTATTATCCATGGGTTATTAATGAAATGATTTATTATGATCTATGTGGATCACATTAATTAATAAATATAAAGGGTGCTCCATGATAGAGCTCCAATGTATTGGGTAAATAATTTAATCTCTAGAGATTACATGTTGGATGATACCTTGGTGAATAACCCTCATAATTTTGATTTATGACACCTTATTAATTAACCTTGGTAATATTCTTATTAATGTATCATTTGAATGTTGTAGAAACATTTCCATGTTATTATTCATGTTCATATTATTATGATATTCTATTTTTTCATGTCTTATTATTATGCCTCATGTTTTATTGATATGTCTCATGATCACATGCTATATGTCACTTTTGATTATTCCCTTTAAGATCACCCCTTTCCTTTGATGCATGTCCCAAAGATATGAGATGCAGTAAAAGTAACTAAGGGTGAACCCATGAAGATTCCATTCATGTGTATTAGAATAATGATTTATGTTTTCATGTATTAAGTTTTTAATTTCCAAGAAACTAAACTTTAAAGGATCCCATGTTTTGTTCCATGTAATTAAAAGTTTATATAATAAAAAAAACATAATGCTATAGTCAGTATCATAGAACGATTTAGTTATTTGTGGAAATTAGGACTTGAAAACTTTAGTATGAACCATAGGGACAAGTCTAAATATAGAAAAACATCCTGGTATTTTTCTATGTATTAAGTAAGTGGTTTTCAATAAAATAATTCCTTGTCTAGATACTACAAGTTGATGTGGCTCTGACACAGATGTACCTATGGGTAACAACCAAAAACACTTTATCGATATAGAATTGATCAGGAAATGATGCATGATAATGGGACTTGTTGCACACGTATTTTGACACTTCTGAGGGATATGTTTTGTTAATCACAAGTTTTTATGAACCTTTATGAAGGATATATATAAAATTTAATTATTATTAGAGGATATTAATGAATAACATATTTAAACATGATATTTTAAGACATAAACTCCCTTAATAATTATAATATTCTTAAAATTTACACGTTTCCCACTAAGGTTTTATTATTTTTGAAAAATAGTGGGAAATAAGAGGAACCACATAAATGATGAGAGGAACAGATGATGAATTGGTAGCCTTCCAATGGAAGATAGGATGTAAAATTTCATGAGGATGGTGGATCAACTATATTGAGTTATGAATAATAACTTGAATCATGTCGAGATACTATATTCACCTCAAAGGGAACAATTTTCTATTGAGTCCTTCATGCATCAATGATCACATTATTTTAGTGGATCTAATGACCCATTGATTGATGAAAAATGGATTATCTCAATAGAAAATATCTTTTATGTACTCCGTTGTTCAGAGCTAGAGAAAGTAAACCTAATAGTATATATCTTAGAAGGAGAATATAATTAGTGATGGGGACTGATTAAAAACATGAATCCAAGAAGTGATATTGATGCTATAGAGTGGGACGAGTTTAGGGGAATATTTTTCAATAAATATTTTCCCAGTTCAATTAGAAAAAATTGAAAGAGTTTCTAGAGATGAAGTAGAAGGAAAATGAATCAGTAGGAAGCTATGAGATGAAAATTAAAAGAATTGATTGATACACCTCTTGCTTTGTTATGGATCCTAAAGGAAATTTTGAAAGATTATTCAGTGTAATGAGACCCCATATATGGAGGAATTTAGAAAATTGAGACTATGAAATATATGAGTAGACAGTTTGGAGTGATATGAAGGTTGAATTGGAGTTTGGAGAGATGTAGTGGTCACATAGGTTGAATGAAAAGAAGAGATAAATGAAGCCAAACTTAGGGAAGAATTTTTACCTTGGAAGAGGAGGAAAGAAATCACAACTTCCCACATGAAAAAAATATGGTGAAAAGAATTTGGGGAAATTTCTGATTAGGAGTGGAAAGTGCTACCAGTGTGGATGAGATTTCAATATACATCATAACTCTCATTGTGAGGTGAATCCTCACCTTATCAATACTAACAACAAAGGAAAGATGGTTCCGGCCCAACCTGAAGTCCAATGCTTCAAGTGTGGGAAGCTTGGGAACTATACCAATAAATTTACAAATCATAAGACAATAGAGGGAAACCACCATTAACCTCATCATAAGACAAGGGATCAAGGTTGGGAATTTTCTATCATGGAAGTTGAAGTAGAGGCTCTAAATGATGTGGTGTCCGATACACTCGTTGTGCTCTCAAAGATAGCAAGCACTTTGTTTGATTCTGGTTCTACAAATTCCTTTATTTCATCTAGGTTTGTAAAGAATATAGAATAAATCCTTGAGATTATATAAGTATATTTATCTATAAAGAATCCTAGAGGGATTATTCTAGCATCAATAATGTATTGAAACTCTAGTATTAGATTTGGAGAGTACAATCTCATCAAAAATATTGTAGTCATTCCCATGGTGGAATTAAACACTACACTAGGGATAGACTAGCTCTCAAAGTACAATGCTAAGATCAACTATAGGAGGAAGGAAATTTCAGTATTCTTGAATGGATAACTTATAATTATTTTTAAAGGAGAGATATACTAGCCTGAAATTTTTCTCGAGTCACCTTCCATAGACTTCTTTATGGAAGTGATCGGTGTTAGGGGAGAAAGAAGTGAAATTATAAGAATATAAAATATTCCCATTATCCAGGAATTCACTAATGTATTCCCTGAATAATTACCTGGAAATCCCCTATAAATAGAGGTAGAGTTCTCCAATGAACTCATACCTAGATCCAAGTCGATATCGAAGACCCCATATAGAATAGAAAATGTGGAGTTAGAGGAATTAAATAAGAAACTTAAATATCATTTGGAGAAGGGATTTATCCAACCAAGTGTGTCTCCTCAGAGAGCATATTTTCTATTTGTAAATAGGAAGGATGAATCAATGTAGCTATGAATTGATTATAGAGAACATAAAGGGATCATAATGAAGAACAAGTAGCCTTTCCCAAGGATTGATGATTTATTTGACCAGCTTCATGGGGATCAATTTTTCTCCATGATTGACCTATGATTTGGGTACAATCAATTGAGGGTGAATAAAAAAGATATTTCAAAGACTTCCTTCTGAATAATATAAGATAATTATGAGTATTTTTATGCCCTTCGTCTTGAATAATTCTCATGAAATATTTATGGATTTTATGAATAGACTCTTTAAGGACTACCCTGATTTTTTTTGTAGTTTTAATTGATGATATTATGATATATTTCAAAAGTTGCAAGGATCATGAGTATTATGTAAGGGTTATATTGAAAACTATGAAGAAGGAGAATCTATTTGGATAGTTCAAAAAATTTGAATTATGGTTACAATAAGTTGCATTCTTGGATCACATTATAACCAATGAATAAATATAAGTTGACCCTTCCAAGACAAAGTTACTTGAGGAGAGGCCTCATCCTACAACAGTAACTACCTGAATGGTCCGAAGGCCTTAATTTTTATTGATTTTTGATAATCCCCCTTTCAAGGGATGAGGGGGAACCCTTAAAAGGCCCGTAGGCTCAGAGATTACATGGCCCACAAGCTTAGGAGATTACATGACCCAAAGGTCTTAGGGAATTCAACCAAACTATCTACAAGGAACTGCACCTCCCCAGCATCTGCATCTTGATAGTATCTCTCCACCTTTGCATGACCGTCTGGTTAGGATTCCCATGCAAGCACAGGCTGGTACCGATGGCATAGTCATTCCCTCTCATTCTGACAATCCATTTGGATCTGCTCTGGTGAGTGCATCTGCTCTGAATCTTCTTCTGGGGATGCTCTTTTTTTTGTAGTGTGTTTGGGGCCTGCATTCATGTGGCCCGAAGGACTTGGGGTGTCCCTAAGTCCTTAAGGTGGCCTGGAGGCCTTGAGAATCAACTGGCCCGAAGGCATTGGGTGGCCCGAAAGCCTTGCAGGACCCGAGGACCAAACTGGTGGCCCGAAGGCCCAGATGGATGAATAGTTCTAGCAACTATAGTACTGAATAGTGCCTGCTACAGTAATGCTATAGTACTGTTACAGTAACCCAAAAATATTCCTCCACCCAGATTTGATCTCGGGTCTCTTGGATGCACCTAGCGAGTCCTCACCATCTGGAATGAGGCTCATGTGCTCCTACAATAGTAACTGAGATTCATAGTTTTCTTGGTATAGTGGGATATTATAGAAGGTTTGTGAAAAACTTTTCATAACTTTCTAATCCACTAACCCAGTTAAATTGAAAAGAAGATAAGTTTACATGGACAAAAGAGTGTAATGAAAGTTTCCAAGAACTGAATAAGATACTAGTTACTGCACCTATGTTAACTCTACCCTCTGTTAGAGAATGATTTTTTATTTATAGTAATTAATCTCTAAAATGGGTTGGGTGCATCCTCATGAAAAATGACAGGGGTGATTGCTTATGAATCTTGATAGTTAAAGCCTCATGAGAAGAATTATCCTACATATATCATAGAGTTTGCTGCAATTATTTTTTCTATGAATATATAGAGGCACTATCTTTATGGGGAGAAATGTGATATATACCCTGACCACCAAATTCTGAAGTATATATTCACACAAAAGGAATTGATAATGATATAAATTATATTGTTGTAACTTCTTAAAGACTATGGATGTTCAATTCATTATCACCCTAGAAGAGAAAACAAAGTTACTGCTGTAGTAATTAGGAAAGACCATGTTCTGCTGGAAATGATGAGGATTCAAGGAGATCTATTGATCAATAACCTAGTAAGGTTGGACATGGGAATAATAAGGGAATGAACATCATCAATCCTATTATAAATGATTTTTTGACCATCATTACTAGAGAAGATCAAGAGATCTCAAAGATAAGATACTTTGATACAAAATAATAGCGAGGATGTGAATAATGAGAAGTTTCCCGAGTTCAATATTGATCAAGAAGGTTCACTGAAATTTCCTACAAGGTTATGTGACCCTTTTATTCCAAAGATAAAGAAGGAGTTGATGGATGAAGAACATACATATATATTCTCTATACATCCTAGAAGAAATAAGATATATAGGGACCTTCACGATCATTATTGGTGGGATAATATGAAAAGAGAGATTGCTAACTACACCCTAAGGTGCTTGGTTTTTTAGAAAGTGAAGGCAAAGAAATAAATTCATAAAGAGGTATTACAATCACTACCCATACCAATATAAAAGTGGGAAAAAATCACTATGGACTTCATTACTAGTATCCCAAGAAAATCAAAAGGAAACAATGAGATATGGGTTATAGTGGATTAACTCACCAAGAATTCCCATTTCATCACTGTAAAGACCCGGAAATTTTCCTTGAAATTTCCGGGTCTTTACATTACTCCCACCTCAGGGATTTACGTCCCCATAAAGCTTTAACACAAACTAGGGATTCAAAAGCGGTACTGAGTACGCATCTGAGCCTTCCGCTCCCATGTGCTCACCTGGAGGTTCCCGTGCTGCCTAGGAAAGTGCACAAGAGGAATCGACCATCCTCATAGGACCCGTTCCTGTCGATCCTCAACCTCTAATGGAATCTCGCAAAAGTCACCCCATCACCAATGTCTAGCTCCCCATGGTCGATGATATGCGTCAGGTCAAGCACATATCTCCCCAATTGAGATACGTGGAAGTCGTCATGCACCTGGTGCAACTGAGGTGGATGGGTCAAGCGGTAAACCACCTCGCCTACCCTGCTGAGGACCTAGAAAGGTCCATTGAACCTTGAAGATAACTTGCCGCCTTGGCCACATCTCTGTAAACCTCGTCGAGGTGAGACCCATATAAGGATGTGGTCATCATCCTCGAACTCAAGAGGCCTCTATTTCTGGATTAGAACAAAAACTCAAAACTCCCGCTGCCATGAGGGTAAGGTTGACTGAATCAAGAGTGATCGACCGCACCCTCCTGTGCATGAGTTTATCCTGTGATACCTGGGGTTTCCTTTTCGCCGACCAAGGAAAACCCATCTCGATGTTGTAGTTAGACCACAACCTTTTTGCCTAATATGGTCAACCTGAGCATGAACTGTGAATCCAATCCATACCGAGACCAACGTCGTAAGGCCCCGACACTGCCACCAAGAGATTCCAACTGAAAGTCTCACCTCAAGGGTCAGATCACACTGTCGGTATAAGTGTGATTATCGAGTCTCCTCCTAAAGGTATCTCCAGACGTGAGGGTCAAGTCCACGGCTTACCGGAAACTCTAGGTCTGGGACAAGGTTCGTGGAAGGAAGGAATGATTCATATCAACGTCTGTTACTATGGTAGCTAGTAGTGGACACAGACTATCCCTTGAATCATTTTTAGAGCCATTGGGTCACACTCCTTGACTGCATGCAGCCGCACTCTTCCCCTGCCCTCCAGATCCCTGAGCCTGGCGGGGACAACTAAGGCGAGTGGTTGTAGCATGTTGAAATGTACACCACCTCATGCTGCTCTCCTAGCTCTTCCTCCACGTCTGATGCTCTACAGATTTATCTGTCCTTAACATTTCCTATTTTTGAAACATTCGCACGCCCAAGTCTCTGATACTGGCACCAGTTTCCTGTTTCTACTGCACTGTGCGGTCTTCATCCTCTCCTGGATGATTTGCACCTTCTTTGCCTACAATCTGTAAGAGCTGCTAAGATTTCTCCTTTTCCAAAAATAGAAAATCGGTCTCATCCCCTGGATGAACCACTCCCATTGCCTAATATAGTCAATCCTAACATGAATGATGCATTCATGCCATGGATGATGTCGTAAGGCCTCAACGTTACTACCAAGAGATCCAACCGTCACTCTCACCTCCAAGGGTCGAGTCACACTGTCGGCATCAGTGTGAGGTCACTAGGTCTCCTCTAGTAGAAATCTTGAAAGTGAGGGTCAAGTTAACAGTTTTAACCAGGACCTCTCAGTATCAAACGAACAAAAGGACAGGAAAACAAACATCACAAAGAAAAGTGTCTTTTATTACTGCAACTCATAGTACAAAGACACAAATACAACAACAACATGGAACTAGAAGTACCAAGAACAAAAGTAATCCACTAGTTCCGATCCTGTCCAATTGCTTCCAGATCTCTACTGGATTGTCCACTGCTCGACTGTTGCTCAAGCACCCGCCGTTGCTTCTACCTCGGTGGATCCTCCAATGCCTGCGGATCAACTGTGTGGGGGGTCGGACAGTCACGTGCCAGGTGACCCTTCCTGCCACATTCATAACACTTCCTGCTCCTCATATAGCTGGCTCTGTTCCTCTTGGACCTTTGGATCATCTGTATACTACCTACAGATGACTCATCTACTGATGGAAAATCCTGCGGAAAAGGCAGCAACTCCTAAACATGCTCGGGGTGTAGAGATACTAGTACAAACTCCACCCTGAAGAAGGTCTTGAAGTCTCCCCAGGTGAAGGTCATCCCATCGCAAAACTGGAACAAGTGGCTCCACCATCTCTCAGCTGCTACCTGAAGGAGGATGGCAACAAAGATCACCATGAAGTCTGCTAGAGTACCCACTATCCTGAAAACTCTCACCACAACCTCCAGCCAATCCTCAGCTGCCTATGGGTCCGTCTCTCCCCAGAACCTGGGAGGCCTCTGGCGCTGGAACTCGTGCAGCGCACTCAAGCGGCGTGCATCACCTGCTGCTGGGGCTGGTGGAATTGGTGGCCCAACGTATGGTAGTACCGCTGGTGCCTCCGCTGGTGCCTCAACTGTAAGAGGGCCCTGTACCGAAGCCTCGTCGCTCGGCAGGCTGTCAGTACGTACATATCTCAGAGCTCTAGCTAGTCGTTCGTGATAAGGCATCCTGAAAGAGACAAACACGACACGGTCAAACGATTATACCTGGTGAGCTGACCTGGTTTGAGCTGACTTTTAAAAACTTTTGGAAACACACATGCAATCAGTGTTTTCATGCACAAAGTTGGAAATCAGTTGTCAGGGTCCTGGTTTATGGATACGTCGGCCGCCCGCACCAACACTGGACTCCCTGAACTGAAAACCACACTCGGTACCCTTAACACTATTTCTTCACAGAAAGAAAATATTAGAGTTATAAGTTCTGCGATAGAACCGAATCCTCTGATACCAATTTGTCACGACCCGTCCTTGGGGCCCGTGCCGTGACTACCCCAAGCCCGCCTTCCATAGGCCAGGGGATGGCGACTAGCACCAAAGGCGTAAATCCCGATAACTGGGAAGGCATTACTTTTATAAAAGTAAACAAAACACCACAGAGTACAAGCCGAAGTAATACACTAAGTACAAAAGAAAGTGCTGAAAAGTAAATGGGCCAGAATACAAACCCAACTGGAAGTACAGCTACAACTGAATGAAGTACAACAGAAAATACAAGCAGCTGGAAGAATAAAAGCAGCTCCTGGGTCGTCCACCTCGGATCCTACCTGAAGGGCAGGTATAGATAGCGCAACTCTTGGATCGTCCACCACAAATCCTACCTGAAGGGTAGGTAAAAATATCCTCCACAACGCTCTCGCTCGTCTACCTCCTCTGAGTATCGTCTCGTCGTGAAGTCCACCTCCGGATACTGACTCATCGTGAGGTACACCTCCGGGTACCGTCCAGTCCTCGAACACTCGGCCTTTTTTAGTGATGCCCGTCGTCTGCAACCAACACAATAGGGTGCGGGCATAGCCCATGCAGGGGTGAGTATACAATACTCAGTAGGGACCCCGAGACCCTCAAGGTCTCACTAAATCCAACAAGGATAACCAAAAAGAAGGATCTCAACAGATAACCCTTACTTAGGTATAAGCCCATACTTATAACTAAGTTATCAAGTAACCCATCTCAATCATGAGGAAACACAATGGTTATGAAAATAAACGGATAACCACTACCTAGGTATATGCCCATACATATACCTAAGTTATCAAGTGACCTATCTCAATCATGAGGTAAACACAAAGGTCATAGACTCAGCTCAAACCAGTATTTTCATTATCGAAACCGTAACTGCTGAAGATCCCCGTCTCTGACGAGTACAGTGATCATGTCATGACTCCAAGGTACTGCTCACTAACCTAAGACTACCGAGGTACTCCTCTTGTCGAGTACCGCAGGTCTGCCACCTCACAAAGTAGTGCTCCTCCACCATGGTTCTGCCACCTCACACAGTAGTGCTCCCACTCATAGCCTACCGAGGTACTCCTCTCGTCGAGTACCGCGGGTCTGCTGCCTGCTACCAGGTGCTCCATCCGCCATGGGTCTGCACCCAAACACAGTAGTGCTCCATCCACTGGGCTAGTCTACTCACTCCAAGTCGAGTCAGTCAAGCAGTCGTCAGGTCTCAGCTGGCTACACAGTCTCCGTACTCCGTATGCTCGTCTCGAGGAGGGTTTGCTCCAAGAGCTACAGGTCGATACTCCAAGTATCAAAAAGTTCCACGAAGAAGTATCTCAAAGGACCGCCTCGTCATAGGGGTCTCAACGCAACAGACGACGCATCAATCGGACGCCCGGTCTGTGAGTTATTAGCCTTTTTGTCCCAGGGGCCCGGTTGGTTTCGTGTGCGAACCAACCCGGCCATATCTCAACTATACCCCAAACTATCATAGGATATAATCATAGGGACCGTTTCTCAACGTGATCACCAATGCCGCTGACGGTTCGTCAAACGGACGTCCGGTCTGAAAGTTATCAGCTTTTCCGTTCTAGGGGCCCGGCTGGATTTCAGGTTCAATCCAACCCGACCACTATCCAACCATGTCTAAACCTCATGCGAAGTATGCCAAAAGTTCCGTCTCATCAAGAGGAATCCAAAAAATTCGACGGCACGTCAATCGGACGTCCGGAGCTCGAGTTATAAGCGTTTCCGCTCCGAGGGCCCGGTTGGTTTTGTGTTCGAACCAATCCGGCCTTACCCAAAGTTCTCTTAAACCTTGAGTGTAATATACTGAAACGAACGTCTCGATCTGAGGATCGTATCGCAATTGACGGTACGTCGATCGGAGGTCCGTAACCCAAGTTATGGACGTTTGAACAAAAACTGCTCGAAAATAGGGGGTTCGGGCCCGGTCCGACCCAGCCCGAGACCCCCCTGGGTCGGCCCAAACCAGGTCGACCTGACCCAAGTCCGGGTCCATCCCGGCCGGCCCAGCCCAGCCCGGCCGGCGCGGCCCGGCTCGGCCTGTGCGGGCGCAACCCGCGTGGTCGGACAGCTCGGCTCGGCCGAGCTTTCGTGGAAGGGGGGGGGGGAGGCGCCGCCCCCCTGATTGAAGCTATGGCCCCCCCACGTGGGGGCTGCTCCCTTTGACCACCAGGGGTTACGATCCCCGGTCTCCCCCTGGTCCCGCGCGGCCGCGGGACCACCGCCTGCCTCCGCGGCTGAAGTCGCGGCGGACCCTCTTGGCGGCGCGCCGAGCGCCGCCACCTCCTGGCGGTCGTCCGGTGCCGGCTGCCGGCACCGCCGTGCCGGCGTGGTGCACCGACAGGATCTTCCGCGGACCACCGGGCATGCTCAGGTGGTCCGTTTTCCCTGTGGTCTTCGCCAGCGGTCCTCCCGAGACTGGCTCTTCACTGCGAAGTCTTCAAAACGCCCATGTGGCCCGTTCCATCATCGCTCGTCGATTCTCATGTCAAATAAACAAACCGCGGCCTCTTCGTGGTTTTCCGGCGCGGCGTGACGGCGCTGCGGCTTTGTTCGACCTCCACGGAGCGGCGCGACGACACCACGCTTCTTTGCCCGTTCTTCTTGTTTTTGCGCGGTGTCATTGCACTGCGCGCCTTTGTTCATGCCGCGACAAACACAACATCGAAGGGGGGAGGAGAGTTGGCCTTGTTCGTGCGGTCCGACCTCCTCCCGTTATAATGATAACAGGCGGGGCAAGAATAATACGTTGAACGACAAGGAAAATATTCACGAACAAGAAAATAAACCCCAACCATGAAAATGGTTCGTTCGTCGAAGACGCAGAAGCGAAGTTGCTCCGTCAACACCGGAAAAGAACTGTCGGCGTCACGGGAGAAGGCGTTGCGGGACATGGTTCCGTATGCGTCGTCTGCGTCTTAGAGAAGAGAACCGTTGGTGTCGCGGTACATGGCGTCGCGTCGTCGATCTCCGAGGATTCGGCGTTCTTCGTCAGCGACGGTGCATTCTTCGCATTCTTCAAGGAAAATTTTCATAATTTCTTTGGGATTTTACAAGAACACAGTTTCTGACGGCGCCTGATTCCAAGGTCCGGTGTGCCCAGAATCAATTTCTTGAAGTTTAGCTCGGGTACGTTCAGTGAACGAACAAGCAGGGTTTTTTTTAACTTTTGAACCGGTGCTCAGAATGGAAATTCGAGGGCACCGATGAACTCGCAGCGCTGGTTTTCGCTTAAGGGGACCTTTTCCGCAGTTGCGATTTATGCGGGTTTGAAGTTATATTTTGGAGTTTAACCTTTAATTAAATAAAAATTGTGTTGCACACATTTTTATTTGAGTTGTTTATATCCTACAAGGGGGAGGTTGTTGGTGGGGTCCACACCCACATAACCTCCCATGAGAGGATATTTGTGAGGTGGGGCCCACACGAGTCCCCACCTATTCAATTTCTCTAACCTTCCACAAACCCCCCATTAATTGCGTAACACACCCGCACCCCCCTTAAATGAAAAGTCAACTCATTAATTATTTAACTTCAATGTAATTAATGAGGGAATTCATTTTGAATTTCAGTTTTTAAAGTTGTCTTATGTGTATCAATTAAATAAGACAAGGTCTTACTTCTTTAAGTTTGAGTTTCGTTGTGCGAGAAGGGTTAAGAGAGGTTTCGCTCTAAGTCGTGAAGAACATTCTTCCTCCTTGAAGAACGCGAAGAACACAACGTCGCCGATGAAGAACGCCGAATCCTTGGAGATCGATGACGCGACACCATGTACCTCGATGCTGACGGTTCTCTTCTCTAAGATGCCGACAACGCTTACAGAACCTTGTCCCGCAACGCCGTCTCCCGCGACGCTGACGGTTCTTTTCCAGTGTTGACGGAGCGACTTCGCTTCCGCGTCTTCGACGAATGAACCATTTTCAAGGTAGGGGTTTATTTTCTTGTTCTTGAATATTTTCCTTGCCGTTCAACGTATTATTCTTGCACCACCTGTTATCATTATAACGGGAGGATGTCGGACCGCATGAACACGACCGAATCTCCTCCCCCCTTTGATGTTGTGTTTATTGCGGCATGAACAAAGGCGTGCGGTGCAACGACACCGCGCGGAAACAAGAAGAATGGGCAAAGTAGTGCGGAGCCATCGCGCCGCGCCGTGGAGGTCGAACAAAGCCGCGGCGCCGTCGCGCCGTGCCGGAAAACCATGAAGAGGCCGCAGTTTGTTTATCTGACGTGCAGATCGACGAGCGATGACGGAATGGGCCGCAGGGGCGTTTTAAAGACTTTGCAGTGAAGAGCCGGTCCCAGGAGGACCGCTGGCAAAGACCGCAGGCAAAATGGACCACCGGAGCACGTTCGGTGGTCCGCGGAAGATCATGCCGGCGTGCCACGCCGGCACGAGGGTGCTTGCGGCCGGAAGCGGCGGCCGGCAGGAGGTGGCGGCGCCCGGTGCGCCGCTAGGAGGGTCCGCCGCGGCTTCAGCCTCGGCGGTAGGTGGTGGTCCCGTAGCCGCGTGAGACCAGGGGGAGACTTGGGGTCGTAACCCCAGCGGTCAAAGGGAGCAGCCCCCACGTGGGGGGGGGGGGGGGGGGGGGGGGCGACTTCAATCACGGGGGCAACGCCGCCCCCCCTTTCCACGACAGCTCGGCCGAGCCGAGCTGTCGGGCCACGCGGTCCGCACTGGCTGGGTCGGGCTGTGCCCTAGTGGGCTGGACCCAGACCTGTGTCGGGTCGACCCGGTTCGGGCCGACCCAGGGGGGTCTCGGGCCGGGTCGGACCGGGCCCGAACCCCCTATTTTCGAGCAGTTTTTGTTCAAACATCCATAACATGGGCTACAGACCTCCGATCGACGCACCGTTAGTTGTGATACGATCCTCGGATCGAGATGGTCGTTTCGGTATATTACACTCAAGGTTTCGGAGAAATTTGGGTATGGCCAGGTTGGTTCGAACACGAAACCAACCAGGCCCTCAGAGCGGAAACACTTATAACTCGAGCTTCGGACGTCCGATTGACATGCCGTCAACTTTGTTGGATTCCTCTTGATTAGAAGACACTTTTGAAATACTTCTCCCGAGGTTTGGATGTAGTTGGATAGTGGCCAGGTTGGATTGAACCCGAAATCCAACTGGGCCCCTGGAACGAAAAAACTGATAAATTTCAGACCGGACGTCCGTTTGACGAACCATCAGCAGCGTTGGTGATCACATTGAGAAATGGTCTCTATGAGTATACCCTATGAGAGTTTGGGGTACATTTGAGATATGGCCGGGTTGGTTCGCACACGAAACCAACCGGGCCCCTGGGACGAAAAGGCTAATAACTCACAGACCGGGCGTCCGATTGATGCGCCGTCTATTGCATTGAGACCCCTATGACGAGGCAGTACTTTGAGATACTTCTTCATGGAACTTTGTGATACTTGGAGTATCGAACTGTAGCTCATGGAGTGGACCCTCCTAGAGATTAGCGTACAGAGTACAGAGACCGTGTAGCCAGCTGAGACCTGACGACTGCTTGACCGACTCGACTTGGAGTGAGTCGACTAGCCTAGTGGATGGAGAACTACTGTGTTTGGGTGAAGAACCATGGCGGACGGAGCGCCTGGTAGCAGGCAGCAGACCCGCGATACTCTATAGGAGGAGTACCTCTATAGGCTATGAGGGGGAGCACTACTGTGTGAGGTGGCAGACCCATGGCGGAGGAGCACTACTTTGTGAGGTGGCAGACTCGTGGTACTCGACAGGAGGAGTACCTCAGTAGTCTTAGGTTAGTGAGAAGTACCTCAGAGTCATGACAGGATCACTGTACTCATCAGAGACGGGGCTCTTCAGCAGTTACGGTTTCGATAATGAAAATCCTGGTTTGAGTTGAGTTCATGACCTTTGTGTTTACCTCATGATTGAGATGGGTCACTTGATAACTTAGGTATATGTATGGGCATATACCTAGGTAGTGGTTATCTTTTGATTTTCATAACCTTTGTCTTTCCTCGTGATTGAGATGGGTTACTTGATAACTTAGGTATAAGTATGGGCTTATACTTAAGTAAGGGTTATCTGTTGAGATCCTTCTTTGTGGTTATCCTTGTTGGATTTAGTGTAACCTTGAGGGTCTTGAGGTCCCTACTGAGTATCGTATACTCACCCCTGCACGGGCTATGCCCTCACCTCGTTGTATTGGTTGCAGACGACGGGCAGTGCTGACAGAGGCCGAGTGTTCGAGGACTGGACGGTACCTGGAGGTGGACCTCACGACGAGTCAGTATCCGGAGGTGGACTTCATGACAAGACGATACTCGAAGGAGGTAGACGGGTGAGAGCGTTGTGGAGGCTATATGTACCTACCCTTCAGGTAGGATCACTACTAGAAAATGGACCTATCCCCATGGTTTTCCTCAAAACCGTGGGGATAGGTACCCCCTATACCCACGGTTTTGGAAAACCGTGGGTATAGGTCAATTTTCAAGACCGATACCCACGGTTTTCAAAAACCGTGGGTATGGGGGGGTCTATCCCCACGGTTTTCCAAAACCGTGGGGATAGGTCTTGAAAATTGACCTATACCCACGGTTTTTAAGAACCCTGGGTATAGGGGTACCTATCGCCACGGTTTTGAGGAAAACCGTGGGGATAGGTCTAGGATAAAAAACCTATACCCACGGTTTTGAAAAACCGTGGGTATAGGTTTCCCATGTGTGCACGGGAAAAAAAATTTTACCGCGGGAAAGATTTTTTTTGGCGGGAGTCCTATACCTACGGTTCTTCCCTCTATACCCACGGTTTATATAACTATATTTAACTAAATATAAATATATATATACATAATTGATGGTAGGGTAGTGGTTAGACGTGGTACTTTGCAGCGAAGAGGTCGTGGGATCGAAACCCGCCTGCAGCTTTATTTTAGGATCTATACCCACGGTTTTGAAACCGTGGGTAAAATCCATTGACACCGTGGAAATTGGGAATGTTTTGTTGACACGGTGGCAGAACACCTATACCCACGGTTTTGGAAAACCGTGGGTATAGGCTGGGGACCTATCCCGACGCCGTTCCAGCCCACGGTTTCCAAAACCGTGGGTATAGCCTATACCCACGGTTTTGGGGGATATACCCATGGTTTTGAACCGTGGGTATAGGCCTTTTTTCCAGTAGTGGATCCGTGGTGGATAATCCAGGAGATATGCTATCTGTACCTACCCTTCAGGTAGGATCCGAGGTGGATGGCCCAAGAGCTGATTCTATTCTTCCAGCTACTTGTCTTTTCTGTTGTACTTCGTTCAGTTGTAGTTGTAATTCTAGTTGGGTTTGTATTCTGGCCCATTTACTTTTCATCACTTTCTTTTGTACTTAGTGTATTACTTCCGCTTTTACTCTGTCGTTTTTTGTTTACTTTTATAAAGGCAATTCCTTCCCAGTTATCAGGATTTACGCCTTTGGTGCTAGTTGCCAGCCCCTGGCCTATGGAAGGCGGGCTTGGGGTAGTCACGACACAGGCCCCGAGGACGGGTCGTGACAATCACTATTCTAGAAGATTTATTTCTTGATCAACTTTCCATGATATACATAAAGGAATTGGTGATGCTACATGGTGTTCCACTTTATATTATTTCTAATTGTGATCCAAGGTTCACATATAACTTCTAGAGAAGTCTTCAATATACTATGAATACTGAATTGAATTTCAGAAGGGACTATCATCCCCAAAATTATGGCTAATCTGAAAGGTCTATTTATACACTTGAGGATATGTTGAGAATATTCTCAATGAAATTTTAAGGGGTATGAGATCAACACCTCATATTACTTGATTTATCATAGAATAAAAACTTCCAATCGAGTATTAAAATGGAACCATATGAATCCCTATATGGGAAGTGATGTAGAACTCCTAAATGCTGGGAAAAAGTTGGTGAGAGAAAGTTTCTTGGGCCCAATCTTGTTCAAGAGATGATAGAAAAGGTTCATTCTATCCAATAACACATTAAAGATGCTCAGAGTTAGAAGAAGGGATATGCTAAAAATCATCAATGGTACTTGTATTTTTTTGTTATATACAATGTTTTATTTTAGATATCACCATGGAAGAGAGTCAAATGATTTGGAGAGAAAGGAAATCTTATCCATAGGTATATTGGCTCCTATGAAATGATTGATCACATAGGAAAAACGGATTTTCAGTTAGCACTTACACCAAATTTGCCTCAATTTCATGATGTATTCTATATATCTCTCTTGAGGAAGTACATACCTGATCCCTCATGTTTACTGAATCCGAAGGTGGTATAACTAGAACATTACCTCTCTTATAAGGAGAAACCAGTGGAGATCTTGGACCGTAGAGACAAATATCCACATAACAAGACTACCCACATTATAAAAGTCTTGTGGAGGAACCATAAGTATAAAGAGGGAACATGTGAACCTCAGGAATCAATGAAATATAAGTACCTTCACCTATTATCAATAAGGAATTTGAGTTGAAATTTCAGGGATAATATTTCTAAATGGGGGAAGAATGTAATGACCCAAAACTTTTAAATTATATTTATTTCCTAATTAAATGTTTTTCATATTATATTATATTATACTGGTAAAAAATACACAAGAACCAAAAAAAAACTTATCTCATTAACAATAATCATTACATTATCTAGTTATGAAACCAATTAAAATTCCAAACATTACAGCTCAATAAAAAAATATAAAATATATATGCTAAAATGGGAAAATATAGATTATCCAATCTATTAAAATAATTTCGACCATGAACAACACTATAGAAATGAATCAAAATATTATTAAACCAATCAAAATATTCGAAAATTAAAATATATAACCTTGAGAGGAATTTTAATGAATATTGATTGAAATAATAGTGTGATATTAATAGGGTAGAAAGAAAAATGTGACCATTGAGATTTGACCGTTATATGATAGTAGGTCAAATATGACTGTTGGTTAACATAACTGTTGGTCAATTTGACCATTGGAAAGTATACCCATGGTTGATAATTTTACCATTATAATTAGTATTTATAAGTATTAATGAAAAAGGATAATTGATGTAGAAAAGGATAAATGATGGCCTCAGCTAGTAAAGTCATGCTATTTGAATCACATTTGTTAGAACTCGGGAGGGAGGTAGCAATAATGGGGTTCTCCCTTGACCAATCCCAATCTAAGCTTCAATAAGTAAAGCTTGAACAATATCACTTATGTGATAAGTTCAAGTTATTAGAGATTACCACTCAGTCAATGTTAGAAGAACCACCCCATGAAACTACCACCATCACACACCTTACACTACAACAAAACTGACGTTTAGTGGCGGTTTATAATAAACCGCCGCGAAACGTTGGTTTTTTTAACACCCGACCCTCCTTCCCCCGCGACCCCGCCCCCCCGCTTCCCCCACGACCCCAGCCCCCCGCTTCCCCCGGCGACCCTGTGACCCCAACCCCGGTGACCCCGCGCGACCCCGACGACCCTGGAAACCCTGCGACCCCGCGACCCCCGGCCCCCCCCCCCGCGACCCCAGAAGCTATACCATCTTCCCCTCTAGGTAGGGTTTTGTTTCTCCTTCTTTAGGTTTTTTTTGGTTTTCCAGTAAGTAGGTTTTTAGTATATAGTTTAATATGGGATTCATATGCATGTATATCCTAGAATCCTTTCTTATTGTGGATTGATTCATCCATATCTGCTTTAATTTCATATATTTTTGATAGGTTAATATCGAAAGGAGTGTGAGATTAGAGCACCTTCAATTTTATTTCAATGATAAAACACTTTTTATTAGGATGATAAAATTTGGAATCTCTAAACATTTAATGTTTTCTTGCCACATGGGGAATATCCTCCTGTATCAGGGTCATCGACCATCCAGCTATCTCGATTCACATCATCACATTCATTTTATTTGTCAACAAATATCTCAAATGTTGAGTATTTAACATGTTTTAGTCTCTTTAAACCATAGGTAGTTTTGAAAATAATGGGGTAATATCTAAGGTATAATGTCTCAAGTGAGAGATATAGAAAGTTGGAATAAATTAGTCCATTCACCCAAACCCATGAAATGGTCTAGTTGTTCAGCAATAAAGGTGTTGATCATGTTCCCTCAGAACCAAGTCTAGGGAATATCTGCATGTCCCATATCAGTAATCCCTACCCTCATTGTTGTATGATAGAAATACATCATGGAGGTGTGGAATGTACTATAACCCTGTTTCTTTTTAGAATAGAACATAATTTTTAATGTCCCCTACGTACCAAACCGTTCCAAGAAAATTGTCCCATAGGCTTGAAGAAGATTCCATGAATTCTATTTGTCACTATGAGAAAGACATCTATGAAGACCAGGAAAGTACCAAGAAGGGGTGTTCTAATGGTGAATAGAGGTGACAATGTGGTCTGAAAATAATGATTAGATTCTATCATTAATGTATTCATTTAAAATAAGTAAAGGGACACCAGAGTAGCCATTGAAATGGATATGTAAGAACCCATGAAAGTTATCTAAGTTCCCAATACCAATCATGTACTTGAATTCAAATATGGATTCAGACTACAAAACCATATCATGGTGGCTTGAAGTGAAACTATGCTAGATAATTTGAACTGATCCTGTGTTTCCAAGACCATGATATTTATAGTATAAGGTTTTCATTATGATTGGTGGGGATGGTTAATGATAGCCTCCACAATTATAATTTAATGAATGGTTCCATCCTCTACCACATTACACATTTTGGATGGTCTCTCATTAACCAATGGATACCCCATACACTTTTTTGAACCATTTCTTTGTGTTGAGTTTTGTTCACACCCTATAGCCCCTCTCACTCTCCTTTTCCACATCTTTTATTTTAAATTACACTTAAATGATTATTTTACAGGTTTTTTTCATTATAGGGCGGTTTGTAAAGGTGTAATGAGGCCTTGCGGGATAAACCTATATAGTGGGTTTGTAGGGATCTTCTAAAAATTGGTTTTGGATGTTGATTTATTTGGAGCTAACCTATTAGGATTTGATACTGAATATCACACCTTTCCTTGAAGCATATAAAGTTATCCCTATGGGATATTTCAGTCATGGAAGATAGTTCAACCTAAACCACATAATCAATCAATGGACTTATTGAGAAAATATCCAACCTACTACCATTAGATTCTATTGAATGATAATGGTATTAGTATTCCACTATTTGTAATGGTCATTCTTCACCAGTTGGTCTCTATTTCTTATTAAATCAGGCATTCATAATGTATGTTTTAAACCTTCCAAAATCATTCTATTCAATGTGATTGTTGTACCTTAAAGGTTAAACATTTGAGAATCATTTTAACAGTTAACTAAATTATGAAATTATATTCTTCTACACCTTCCAATTTGGGTATGAATCTCTTTTGGATACCCCAAATACATAACATTAGATTCTCCTTTTGTAATGTCTTATCAAAACCATGGTTATTTTCATAGGATATTAAACTTTGTGACACAATGGTATAAACATCATGACCATAAAATTAATGTCCCCCTCCAAGGTATTATATGATACTAATAATCCTTAATTTACATTAGGTTGTGTTTTGGAATATCTATGAAGACTAACCAATCATTGATTCTATGTTTTTATATATAAAAATGTTAGCAGCTGCAGGCCTGAGAACCATGACCATAAAATATCTGAGTCATCCCCTACAGATATATGCATATGTGTGTCATGATATACATCCATATCATATTTTTATTCCTCTCTTATATCGCTATATATATCACATAATTTCTTTCAAGGATACATTCCCTTAAACTCTATACATAGATTGGTCTATGAATAATGAAATTAAACATAGTGTGAATATCCATGAGATTTTTTATATGATCATTGGGATCACAATTCATGTAATTCTCTCATTTCCATTGTTTTATAATATTCCACACCCACCTATTATATCCATGATATATGAGATTAAAAGACAATAATATTTTTTCAATACATCTAATCCTAAAATAGAATAAAAATATTTTTATTTTTTTACATTAAAATATGTTCACAACACCTCATGGTTTTCTGCAATAATGAAATTCGGCACCAAAATCACATCATTTTATTCAACACATTTCAAAATTACAACCACCTCACATTCGATTAAAAATGAATTTCCATAAAAATATAAAAATTGGACTAACATTCAATAATTTAAAATACTAATTGAAAGATACATAGCACTAACTATGTTAGAAAAATACAATAAGAACCTAGGGAAATATTTGAGTCTCCCCTGCTATGAATTCACATTAAAAAACATATGAAAATTATGATAATTCAATAAAAATGGTAAATCCATAAAAAGTTTCAAGTTAAACCCCTAAAAAGTGTACCTTTCTATAAATTCGTTTTTATTCCCACTAGAAACCACATTTAATGTCTCATGAAAAATTTACAGTGAAAATAAATAATAAAAATCACACAGGGACAACCATTAAACCATAGAAAAATAGGTATATAGTCACTAGGCCACTCAAACATGGATAGTGTTAGATCACAAATTTTATACTCATGAACAACCTAAGGGTACTGTTTCCTCATTGCATGGGAAAAAATTGCTTGATATATAGTAAATTCTACATGACCTCAATCTGGTTATTGTATAATAACTTTATTAGCTATAAATATGTACATGAGAGTCAGATAAATAAAATATCCCAATATAAACATGTTCCCCTACCCATGAATCCATGGTATGTTAATGATGTCCCCTATAATACATAGGATATATTTCTACATGATATATTTCACCAGAGGCTTAGTCATCAATGTACTTATATTTAAAATTCAGTCCTTTAATGATTGAGCATGATCTATATAGTAGTCCCTTTATCATAACTACAAAGAGAATGATTCCTACTCTTATAGTATACATAGATAAATCTAGATATCCTATCTTGTATCAACCTATAAATCTAATTTAAGTATTTAGTTGATATAGTTCATTTAGATGTTATTGTTGTCTACTGTAATTTTCAAAAAGGATTATTTAGTTCTTATTCCGACCTAGAATATGTGTTGATTTGTTGATGTTAAATCATTTTCAATCTCAGACACCATCATAGGATTCCTGAATCACTATCTTCCTTCATTAAGTGTTTTTCAAGGGTCAATGGAAGCAGTTAGGTAGTTGGAACAAATTGAGGGGATCCTCAATTATCTTAGGGAACCTGATACTTTGTGTGTGAGAATTTTTTAGAACTGGATTTATAGTTTCAGTAGAGTCTTGTGGGAGTCAGTGGTACCTTCTTAACTTCATGAATGTATGAATTGGAATCTCATCAAGATTGATTTTTTAATGGTTATTTCATAAGGGAATGAATGTAGATAAATAGACTGAGCTCATGAGACTTTTTATTGGTGATAGATCAGTATGGGAGTATGTCAATAAACTTTCAAGGTTTGTTATATATTCTCCAAAGATAGGGGTCATCAATTATGAGAAAGATCATTTCTTTGGTGATGGTCTTCACCCAGACCTTGGTACATCTCTACTTTCTTTGGGCATAACATCCATTTTGGAGGTTGTCACTAGGGACATGTGAATGGAAGCTAAATATTCTTGGAAATTGATGGTTGTTCATTCCTTAGTTTTATCAGGTATGCAACAAATTAATAGTGTGAATAAAGATAATCCAATGTGCAAGGAGTAGAGGCAGGATGAACCATAACATGATGAAAAATCCCATTTTTATTGAAATAGTTCATCCATTTTGTGCTTCCAGTTTAGGGACTTTGAGGAATTTTGAGACCCATTTCTTGATATATCATTGAATTTTTCTCTATTATGGAAATTTTGTTCATCATTATTTGTTTTTGATGATGGGGTTATAGAAGATGTCTCATGTTTGATTCCTTGTTTTTTGTGTAGGCACATTGTGATATACATGGATAAAAGCTGGATCACATTACCGAGGAACACACCTCAGTATGTTAAGGGTTTGAATGAGTTTTTAGATTTTTCAATTTCTAATCGATCTGTTGAAGGGAGAATAAAATGTCCATGTCCTAAATTTAAATTTAGAACATGGTTGAAGAGAGATGAGGTTTATGAACATTTAATACTGAAGCAATTCCCTGCTCAATATTTTTGTTGTATTTGGCATGGAGAATCGAACGTTACAGAAAGATTGAGCACTGATGTTAATCTGCATAATGAGGTCCCAAGTTCGTTGACGATGGAAAATGAAATGTAAAACCTAATAAATGATGCATTCGGTACTGCAAGACACTACTATCAGCATCAAAACATATCAGAACAACCAGTACAGGGTGCTACAAATTGCAACATGACAAGTGATGTTTTTGAGACTATAAAACATGCAGATCAAGATTGTCACATATCATTGGATCCTCCTCTTGATTATGTGGATCCAAATGTAAGAGAAAAATTCACTGAGGAAAATGTGTTTCATGATTTAGTTGATGATGGAAATCAAGAGTTGTATAGTGGGTGTTTGAAATATTCAAAGCTTTCATTTTTTCTGAAGTTTTACCATATCAAATGTCTACGTGGAATTACAAATAAGGCAATGTCCATGATATTGGAATTGATTCGTGATGCATTTCCTGAAGCAAAAATCTCAAAATCTTTTTATGATTTGAAAAAAGTTATTAACAAGCTTGGTCTGAATTATAAAGAAATACATGCGTGTCCCAATGATTGTATGCTTTATTGGGGAGAGGATTCAAGTAAACAGAATTGGAAGAAATGTTATTCTTCTAGATGGCAGGCAAAGGGTGATGTTGGAAGTCTGAATGAACATTATTTCATAGAGAAGAAGAAAAGGAGCACACTTGCAAAGGTTTTGCGTTACTTTCCTTTGAATCCTTGATTGCAAAGATTATTCATGTCATCAAAAACCGCCGAACACATGAAGTGGCATTCTGTAGATAATAACAATGATGGGTTAATGAGACATCCACAAGATTCCCAATTGTGGAAGAAATTTGATTCATTACAACTCGATTTCTCAGCTGATCCTAGGAATGTTTGATTGGGATTGGCTGCCGATGGATTCAACCCATTTGGGACTTTGAGTACCAATTATAGCATTTTTCCAGTTGTTTTGATCCCTTATAATCTGCCTCTGTGGATGTGTATGCAACAAAAATCTTTTATCCTTTTGATGATTATTCCTGGAAAACAAATGCCTTGAAATGATATTGATGTATACTTGCAGCCTTTGATTGAATAATTGCAGGAGTTATGGAGCAACGGTGTTGAGACATTTGATGCTTCTTCTAAAACAATGTTGAAAATGCATGCTGCTTTAATGTGGACCATTAGTGACTTCTTTGGGCTTGGTAATTTATCTGGTTGGAACACTTACACGGGTTTGGCTTGTCCCGTTTGTAACTTTGATTTTGAGCCCAAACGGCTACCTCACAGTAGAAAATGGTTCTTCTTGTGTCATCGAATATTTCTCGATGCATCTCATAGATTTCGGCTGAACATATCAAAATTTAATGGTTCCATTGATCGTAGACCACCTCCAAAGTTGTTAAATGGTTTTCAAATATTGGTACAGCTTGAAAATGTTGAAACAGAATTTAGGAAGGTTCATCATTTGAATGATAGCGGAAAACGGGTCCGAAGTGTATCATCAAGCGAAACTGGAACGCAACAATGAAAGAAAAAAAGTATATTCTTCAAACTTCCGTATTGGGAATTTAAGTTTTTGCGGCATAATCTTGATGTAATGCATATTGAGAAGAATGTATGTGACAATTTGATTTTCACATTGCTTAATGAGCATGGAAAGTCGAAGGATCATCTCAATGCTTGCAAAGACTTACAAGAAATGAACATAAAATGCGATCTCTGGCCAGATGAGAATGGAAAGTATCCTCCGACAATTTTTGCAATGAAAAATAGGGATAAAGATACATTATTTCGAATGTTAAAGAATGTTAAGGTATCTGATGGGTATTCAAGTAACATCTCAAGGTGTGTTGACTTGAAGAATCGTAAGTTACATGGATTGAAAAGCCACGATTCAAATATTTTGTTACAACAGTTACTACCATTGGCATTGCGTACAATATTACCTGAAAAAATACTACTGTTGTACTTCAGTTCTGCACATTTTTCAGAAAACTATGTGAGAAATATCTACATCCATTTCAGCTTGACAACATTCAGGAGAGGTTTGTATTGACCTTTTGCGCAATGGAGATGATCTTTCCTCCATCCTTTTTTACTGTAATGATGCATTTAACTGTGCATTTGGTTGAGGAAGCTAAATTAGGAGGCCCCGTTCATTATCGATGGATGCATCCAATTGAGAGGTAATTTATTTATATGTTTTCCAGTTAAGTAAAAAAAATTTGGTACTTAATTAAATGCATAATTATGTTTATTTTATTTCACAGATATCTTGGGCATTTGAAATCATACGTGAGAAATAAAGCTAAACCAGAAGGCTCAATTGATGAAGGCTATGTGGCTGAAGAGTGTCTTACCTTTTGTTCTCGATACTTGGATGATATTGAGACAAGATTTAATCGAGTTGGATGTGTTGACGACACATCGACTCAATCTAAAATACATCAGAAATCCAAAATATTTCCTGTTATTGGCCGATTATTTGGGAGGACCTCAAATGTGACACTGACTGAATTGGAATTATTACAGGCACATAGATATGTGCTGCAGAATAGTGAAATTACAGATCCATTTATTGAAGAGTTGAGGATACAAAAAAAGAGACGAATGAGAGGCTGAACACAAAATGAGAAAGATATAATGAAAGCTGTTAATAAAGAGCTTTTAGAATGGTTTTCATGACGTGTAAGTTCATAAATATTAAAATAAATATGAATATTAGTTTGACACATACATTTTGTAAATCTAATAAATTATATTTCTTTTTTCAGATCATGAATACTGATACTCGAGGAGAGGTATCAGAAGATTTGAAGTTTCTTGCTAGAGGTCCTCTAAAAGAAGTTAGAAAGTTCGATGCTTATAATGAGAATGGCTTTAGATTTCGTATAGTTGATCGAGAAGTGGGTTTGAGAACATAGAATAGTGGTATATTTACATTTTCTGAAGTGGAATACTATGGAAAGCTGCATGATATTATTGAATTAAAATACCACAGACATTTTTCGGTTGTTTTATTCAAATGTAAATGGGTTGATATTATCAGAGGCATTAAAAAAGATTCCTTGCAATTTACTTCTATAAACTTATCTCGCTTGATGGATGTTGGTGATCGTGAACTGCATGATTCATATATCTTATCATCACAAGCGAAAATGGTATATTATGTGAATGATGTTGCCGATGAAGGATGGAGTGTAGTTGCTCACATAATACAAAGAGATTTGTATGATATGGGTGATGACGTTGAAAATTTGACCTCTTAAATTGAATTTAATCAGCAACATGAAGAAGAATTATTTGTCCATCATGATATTGAAAATATTAGTCTATTAAGGATGAATGAAGTGGATGAAGCAATGGAGCAGGAAACCAACATGATTGAAGGGGAAAATGATTGTATGTACAATTATTTATTTATTTAGAAACCACTTGTTTCATTTCTGCAGTCATTCATTATCATTGTTATATATATTTTGTCTGTTAGTACTCCATCTGTTATCTTTTTTAATTTTTTTTTCTGCATAATTTTTTTGAAATATATATTCTGAACTTAATTTTATTTGATTAAATGACAGGAATTCCAAGGAAGAAGTGTTACATTATTTCATCCAGTTCTGCAACAAATGACTATCCATCTGGCTCCCTCCCCAAGACATCTGATGCACCAGCTGCCGAAACCCCTGCACCATCTCTCACACCATCTGTGGATTTCCCAGTAGAGGCTGAGTCGTCGACTCCCCCTTCAGGAGCCTCAGTAGTGGGGTAGCGACGCGCCCCTTCTAGTTCATCCCGGACATACTGGAGTGTCACTATCATAGGTACAAATTTTAATTAAATAAATTTATTGCATTTTGTTTATACTAATTGTTTTATCATTGAAGATGACAAAGATGCAACCGTGGAGAAAAAAATAAAAAGCTCAGATGTTTGGAATCTGAATGGCGAGAAGATTGTTGTGCCATTTGATTCTTACGGGGTCCTTACGGATGATGTTGCGGGGTTGCTTTGCCAGATTCTAGGCCAGCTGGCAGCGGAGCCCATTTCCCTTCCCATTTCATATGACGATTGGAGACAATTCCTCCAAGCTGAAAAAATGAAGTGTTTGATTCTCAAATCAAGGTAAATTTATTACATTATGGTTTAATTTAATGTCATTTTACTAATATGTTCAAAATGAATTTCTGTATACAGATGTTCTTCTACTTTACCATTGCTGATGTGATAGTACGAAAGTGGACATTGAAAAATCTAGGTAAGAAGTGGAAAGATTTTAAATGGATATTGTGGTGTGATGTCAACGATTCTTCATTGACCATGCTGCAAATGTATGAGAAGCTACCCAGTGGGGTACCAAAAGAGCAGTGTAAAGTGTTTGTTGACAGGCATTAGGATCAGAAGCGGATAGTATTAAAATATATATATTATTATATTATCCTCATTTTACATTTATACATGTATATGAAAAAGAAACGACATTCAATACATCAGTATTAAATTTCATTTTATTTATTTCAGGATCTATCAAGACAAAATGCGTCAAACCAAGCAAAGCAAGTCATCCCGCACACTGCGGGCTCGAAAAGTTTTTCTAGAAATCAAAGTTCATTGGTAATCTTTTAATTAGTTTAAATATTTATAAGGCAATATTATCTGTTTAATATATTGAATTGTTGATTTATCTTTTATTAATGCAGTCACAGAGTTTAGGCCATGAAGCATCCAGAACTGAACTGTGGTTGGATGTTCACAAGAAATAAGATGGATGTTTTGTTAATGAGCCTGCTAAAGAAGTTGGGGTATGAAGTCAATTTTTTATCATAATAACTTCTTATCAATTTTTTCTGTGTTAATATATATTGATATTTTATTTATAGGTCAAAATTAAAGAACTATGGGATGCCAATCCTGCGCATTCCTACTCTCTCTCCCAGGATGACCCGGTTGCTAAAGTCCTTGGGAAGGAGTATCCTGGGAGAGTGCGCGGGATGGGTTTGGGACCCGTGCCATCTAAAGTTTTTAGAAAGCCACCAGAGATAACTGCTACATCTACTCTTGACTTTAGTCAGCCCGGAGATGCTAAGAAAGAGATTGTTTCTTTAAGAAACACAGTTCACCAGTAGAGGGATTAGATATCTGCATTGCAGAAAGAGTTGACTGAACTACGTCAGCAGATGAGCAGATATGCCCCCGGTGGGAGTGCATCGATTGGTGGTATGTGGGTAAATCACAGAAAATCAGAATCATTTAGTTTTCTAAATTTCATTTGTTTTAAGTTTTAATATAAATATGTAACCGTATTTAATTTTCAATATAATGTTCTTACGGTGACAACACAAAGTGGAAATGAAGGTGGAGAGGGTGACGATGCATCATCGGACACTGAGTAGTTGTACTGTTTATGTGTTGAACAAAAATGAAAACAGTTGGTTTGTATATGTAACATTTGTGGCACATATTTGCCACCACACATTTTCATGTCCTAAAATTTCCTCGATTTCTCACGTTTCTTTTTATGCATTTTATTGATTTCTGATGTTTGTTTTTATGTCTTCATTTCTAGAGTGTGGTATACATCATTCCATTTAGGTCTGTGTTTGGATTGGTAGTCAAGATTTTGGATGACTAGGAGTTAAACCCATTGTTGATGTGTTGAACAAATTGGGTCATTTCATAGTGATCAAGGGGATAGTGTTGTGGTCACTTTGGTGAGGACCATTCTTGAAAATGTCTTATTTAAGTGTCAAAAGTATCTAAACAAGCTCTAGCTCTTCTAAAATGTCATGAGAATGTTCTAAATCAAGGGTGGTTCACTAAGATATAGGTGTGACTGAGGGGTGATAAATTAGCATAAGTCCATGAATATAGGCAATAATACTTTATAAATTAAAATATAATCTCAAAGATGGATGTCGACTTGACGCACAATTGGTATGTCTTATAAAAACATGAATTTTAAGAAAATAATTTCTACCAAATACTTCAATATTAGGATGGTTACAATGGACCATTTCCAACCATAACTGTTTTGATCACTAAACTGTTACTACATGACTTGAACTGCATTCCCAACACAATTTCCACTTAATCATGGTCTGTCTGGTAATTATTACCTATCATTATATCCCTGAATTATTTATATTATGATTCTTAATTCCATTTTTTGATTCATTACAAGCTATCCGGTCATGAAACTTTAATTACTGGAATTCCAGAACTTTCTTCTTTACCATTCATGACTATTCTTTCTACAACCACTCTCCCAAAGGTTACATTTTCCATGACCTGTGTGATTCTCCCCACCATAGGATTTTAATATTCATCATTTTAATAGAAATAGGAATCTAATTCCCATGAAAAACACTTCGTCCACCACTAAACATGGTTTCTGGATGTGAGTCAACATAATTATACCATGTTCCATCACGAAAATCCATCCTTGGCATACGCTGAAGCCTCATCTGGAACTAATATTCCATCCTTGAACAACCTGCGGTTCACTTCCTACCACATAGATTTACATCATCCACTTAATAATAAATAGAAATGGTCTATTCATAATCACATGTATTATGCAATCCTTATTCCATGCACACACATTCAATCAACATCAATAACTACATCTTGAACTTTAACCCAGATTGATGATGTTATAAAACTCGATCCTCTTACATAGTCATCCATAGAACTAGGATAACTTAGCTTTTCTACTAATAACTCTGGTCTACATCACTCACCACAATGTAGTTAATACCTAGGTAACCTCACTTAGGGAGTGATCGGTTAACACAACCTTTTTAGATCCCACAACCCTAAACCAAGTAGTTATGTGATAATACCCCTCAAGGTGTTACCTGTGATTTCATCCCTCAAACTCTCAGAGACTAGAATTTTTTTCACAAAACACCACACAACTCTCTCCACCAAACCTTAGTTAAATAGGAAATTTATATGATAATGAATACTAAATTGATGTTACATCAATGAAATGGGAACACCCATTTAATATAATTCATAGGACCAATGACACTGTGCATTATTGGTATTTTCTAGCCTACTCAAAAAATCAAACCCAAGGGTCACGTTATCCTACATAACCATTTAACATGGATGATGAATTCTTGAGTCATACACCTTTGAAATTAAACTCACACAACTAACTAAACTAAATAAAATTATATTGGCATGTCAGTCCCACTAATCTCAAGCATTAAAGATGCTCATAACACCTAGAAGTTTTACTTATCTCATGATCGCCTACCAACTTGGGGAATCATTCCACAACTAGAGTCCTACTCAATCCCAAAATACATAAAAAACACATTCTATGACCAAAAACTAAAAATATGCATCCAATGATGCTTAATATCTCCAAGGATGCTAGAAAAACTAGGTTAACCCCTCACATAACATGAGGAATCAACTCTAATTCTAGGTTTATTCCTAAAAGGTCACTAGAATCTCCCACCTAACCTATATTCCAACATAAAAAGATGTCAACTAAGAATTACTGGAAATATACACATTCCTATAAAAGCTATATCCCAATGTAACTCTAAAACTATTCCACAGTAGGATTTTTTATAACAATATATTTCTAATGTGTTATTTAAGATATTTCATCAGTTCAAATTTATTATAAGTATTAAGGATGGTTTCTAGGCCACAAAACCAAAAAACATCGTTATATAAATGGGTTGGTACTAATATAACTACTAATTCATCAATTATCAATTTTTATAAGTAGAGTGGAATCGCTATGGATGATCTATCCTAAGAAAGTGAAGTTATAAGATTTAGTGGAACCCAGTTTGGGATGTTACAATGTTGTATCAATGGAGTTTTATCTTACTATTATTTACTATTTAGGATATTGTATACATGAGTATGAGGAATGTGTTGGAACCTTTGATTGTTTTTTCTGGTTTTATTTGGTTTTCAGGGCAGTGATGTAGCAGAATCCAAGATTTTTTTTTATTTTGGGTAGCTTTTCACGGCGGTTTTAACCGTCGCGAAATGTATACTGGTGGCGGTTTAAACTGCCGCTAAACGTAAAATAAAATTTACTTTTAGCGGCGGTTATAACTGCCGCTAAATAGGAGCATCGTGGCTGCCTCATTCCGCGGCGGTTTACCTAAATTTAGCGGCTGTTTTACTGCCACTGGAAATTGAGTTTATTCATGGCGGTTATAACCGCTGTGAATAAAGCGATATCCAGGGCTCGTAAAAACGCCGCTAAATTCATGAAAACTGCCGCGAAATGAGGCACCTACGACGCTTTCCTAAAACCGCTGCTAAACGTTAAAAACCGCCGCTAATAGATTGTCGATGTCCTATTAGGCGTTGGTTTCTGTAAACCACCGCCAAACAGTTTAGTGGCAGTTTAAACCGCCGCTAAACGCAAAAAAAAACCCGCCACTAAACGGCGATTCTATTGTAGTGTTACCCTTAGGGCATACACAGGTCTTATAAGGGGATATGTGTTTAGGACTTAGTTAATTAAAGTATAATTCCTTTTAGGAATAAAATTTTTATTCCATCAATTCTATTTTAAGAATATTTTTTCTTAATAAAATATATTTTTAACTGAGATGAATTTGATAAATTGATTTCTGGAAACAAATAAAACATCATTGTATTTTTTAGAAAAGTTATAATTTTTTATAATAAAATAAGGTATTTTGAATAATATTTTTTATTGAAATAGTATTTTAAAGAACTCTTATTTAAATATAAATGATAAAATAATTTTATAATTTCCTAGAAATTTTTTATAAGTGATAGAAATTTTACTTTTCCTTAAAAACTATTAATTTTAAATAAATAATGATTTTTATATTTAAAATTTAAAATTATAATATTTAGAGAATTATTATAATAAAATAAAAATTATTTTTAAATCATTAAAACGAAATTAGGTTAGGGTGAATTTAAGAGAAATTTCTAAAATACTTTATTTTTCTTTGAATAGAAAAAATATAGTTTTGGGTTTTTGGTATGTTTTTTCACTTCATATTTATGTCATAATGATATAACAATTAATTAACCACAATCCATGACCTAAAATATTTTATTTTATTAATATAAATTAATTTAATATATTTCAATCAATTTAAAAACATATAAGTGACTTTCTAAAATCTAAAATTGATTTTTTTTAAAACATTACTTTGTGGAAAATCTACTTTTCCATGCCAAATGAAGTATTAAAAAATGGTTTTTGGTTCTTTTGGATTAAAATATAATAAAATGTGACTCAAATTTCCAAAACCATGCACAAAAACCATGGGTAAGAAAATGGTTTTTTATTTTTTACAACGTAGATTTCCAAGACTTATATTTGGAAATTATTAAATAAATCCTCCACTTTTTCTATAAATTCCCACCCATTTCACCCTTAATCTTCACTCAAAATCCATCCTCCATGAATTTATGGTGATTTTTATTCCTAATTATTCACCCAAGGTGTTCTCAAACCCCAAGGTTCCAATCCTCAATTTTTTTGGCACAACTCTTCTTGGTAGGGGAATTCTCCTCCCTTTCTCTTTAATTCGAGAACCACTTTTTGTATATGTATTCTAAATGTTATGTTACTCTCTTTTATTACCCTTTTGATCATACCCTCACTTCTAAATTAAGTTTTATAAATGCGGTAAATTTCTCTCTCTCATTTTACCCTTTTCTAAAACCATGTTCTATACCCATCATGCCACCAAATTTACTTCTCAAATTTATCTCTTTCACTTGAGAAATTCTCATTTATTTTAATTTTGTCGATACCTAAAACTCTTAATTGTACATGGGTATTCACCTGGATGTAAAAACCATTTATTGGTTCAGTTATTTACATATATGAAACCCACATTAAATTTTTGTGGTTTAGGAATGATGTAATGATCATGTCTATAAGCACTTTTTGTACTGTATGATTTTAGTAAGAAATCCGTTCTTCATTCTCCAAGGGTTATTAATGAAATGATATATTATGAACTATGTGTCTCACATTAATTAAGATATATGAATGGTGAATCCCAATAGTGATCCAATGTATTTGTTAAATAATTTAATATCTAGATATGACATGTTATATGATACCTTGGTGAATAACCTTGGTAATTTTGATTTATGACACCTTAGAGAAAAACCTTAGTGATTTGCTTATGAATATCTCAATTAAATTTTTTAGCCACATTTCCATGTTATGATTCATGTTATTATTATTATTATATGAATATTTTTCATGCCTTATTTTTATGCCTCATTTTCTTATTAATATGTCTCATGATCATATGCTATATGTCTCTCTTACATATTCCCTTACACGCTTCATGCTCACCCATTTCCTTTGATGTATGTCCCCAGAACATGAGATACAGTAAAAGTAACTTAGGGTGAACCCATGAAGAATAATCTCACATGTATTAGAAGAATGTTTTATATTTTCATGTATTATTTTTCTAATTTCTAAGAAACTAAACGTTAAAAGATCCTACGTCTTGTTCAATGTAATGAAAAGTTTATGTAATAAAAAGGCGGGATGCCATTTGCGGACTATTGCTTCTATACTCCCTCACATTTCTAGTTCAAAAGGGTTAATTAACGAATAAATATTATATTTATAATATGATTAATATTCTAAAAATATTAATTAATTTTTACATTCTTTCTATTCTATGAAAAACAAAAATGTCCTCCGTGTGTATGTGTGAATTACCATCTCCATGAAACGACATATTTCATTTTTCATCACCACCCCAGTTACATGATTATAAGAATTTATTAAATGAATTAAAATTATTTCAATATAATTATTAAGGTTATATAAATATTATAGTAATATCTAACTCATTATTAATGTACCAACTTTTTTTGGTAAAACATTACCGAAATAAGCTCGTCACCGATTTCGTCTTCACAAATCACGAATAAAATTACAATGGAATTAAATTAGAAATTTATTAATAATTATATAGAAACTATTAAATTACCTTTTATAATATATGAATTATGAACTTGGTATCAATGGATGAGGATCAACATATACATTTTAAAGTAAGTATGAAACAATTAAAATCAATGATATACGATGATGAAAATAGACTATAACCAACTAATAAATATATAATAAATGATTATAAACGAATATTATATATGGTAATAGATATGTATAATATTATTAAATAAGTTATTAAAATTTTTATGTTTATTATACATGAGTTTAAATCAATTTCGTGGAATTTAAGAGTAAATATAAGAGTTTTTCTCATCTCAATTTTCATTCTTGTGACATATGCCGTATTCACCATTTTTTTATTATGTGTAGTGTATATAATATACTATGTATTCAATTATAATAACTTTTATGAATTTAAATTGATTTACACATCCATTTTAAGTTATATTTTTTAAGGTCTTTCAATTTAGAAGTTAATCCTTAATTTCTATGTAATTACATTTTCACATTAAATAAATATTCTTTGATGAATTTCTTTCTTCCTAAAATTTAATGATGTTAAGAATAATTACCGTCCTCTCCATGTGAGTAGTTTATCTTCGATTTCCATATTAAATATTCCTACCAATGTTCTCCTTTTATAATTCATATCAATATAGGTATTATTTTTGGTTATCTTAAAATTTATATTTACCCCTTTTCAATTGTAAGATTTATCACTCTTTTTTAGGATGTTCGTTTCAATAAAATTATTTTTAATATTGAAATTGTTTTCCCTTTAATGATAATTTATTTCTTATTTTACTCCACATTTCTTTTAGAAAATCATTTTGAACTTTTCAATGATTATTTTTTTAATTTTTTTTCTAAATATTTTTTGAAAAAATTATTTATTTTAATTTCTCTAAAAATAATGTTTTTAAAAGTAACTCATAACTTCTTATATTTACAATTATGTTAATAAGTATTTTTAATGATTTTTTCTAAGTTTTTATTCCATTTTACTGCAAATAAAAAGTATCTATCACCTAGGGAGTCATGTATTAGAAATCATCCTATAAATACCTTTATGAAATACTTCTTTTGGGTGATTAAATTTTTGGTACCAAATGATATAATTCTTGAAGTAATTTTTTTTTATACCATTTGGAAATGTTATGAAACCCATTTTACTTCCATTTGTTTCATGATATGATAAATAATTTATATCTAACGGAACACACAAACATATATATGGATGTTGATGGGTGGGGTCATATATCTCCCTCCAATGAATTTTTAAGGTTTTATATCTCGTGAGATAATGATGTGAATCATTGACATTTTGATATATTCATAATCTGATGTGTGGGAATGTTGATTTTATCACTACCTGAGTCATGGGAATTTTATTTTGGTAATAACTTTATGTGTGGAAATTTTGGTTTTCTAAAAGACAATTCATGGGAATCATGGGTTTTCTAATAGTTTAATTATTTCCTGTACCTATGTTTGTTCTAAAATTATAATATATCCCACTTTCTTATGTTATCCTCCCATGATTCAAGATTATTTTTATATTCTTCTAAGACATGTTATAATTTTTATGCTTCCTTGTTGACCTTTTTGCAGTCTTGTGTTATTTTATCATGATCCTTAATTTTTGATTTTTTTATGATTTTTATTTTATGATCCCATGATCGTTTAATTAGATATTTATAACCTATATATGTTTTCTCTCATGTTTATGATCTAAAAATTATGGTTTATTAATAATTTTTCCTTTACCGAGTATTTTACATCACCCCTTTCTTATAACTACTAGATCTACAGGGATCACCTAGCTGATGGAAGGCCAAGCCATCATAACCCCAAGTTCACCTGTAATATGATAATGGTTGGCGACACATGTTAAGAAGGTATAAATGAAATGAGAGGCCTTTTACTAATGTACATGTATTCATTAAACCAACTGTATCCATGAAAACCCATAGAGGAATATAAAATATAGTAACATATAGAGTGTAATCATGTGTGAAATAAACTATATGAAAATACAACATATTTGACAGCATAATACAAATTATATAAAAGAAAAAAGCACATGCCCAACCAAAAATATAGGGGGAAACCTAAAATAATAATAACTATAAAGGGTATAGAAGGATATATCTTGGACAAAGATCCCAGAGTCTGATCACCGAACATAGTCAACATCACCATGTACTGATAAGCTCCACTAATACCAAGTCCACCATAGTCACTATTAGTCTGTATGTCATCTTTATAAGACACAACACATGTGGGAAAATCCCATGAAGGGGTGATCATATACATACCCAGTAGGTTACCCTAAAATCACCAAATATAAGTATCAATAGATAGTAGTATGATCATCACAATTAAGTAATTCCAATACAAATATAATAAAAAAACCACAATGATAATAACCTAGATATGCTCAACAAGAATCCCAAACAAAGAGGTAAAGGGAATCCCAATATATACTACCCAAATAAGAATGAAAAGTCATCATGTAGCTCCAAAGGTCCATCTTTGATGCCTAGTATCATACTCAACCATATGAGAAACCTTGTGAGGGGGCCCACACCTCTCCACTGTACTCCACAGCAAAGGGATCCACTATCTCCCAGCTATGCATATTTAATAACCTCTCAGTAATATGTGTGGAGGGGCCTGTACCTTGACACTACACTCCATAACTGAGGGATCCAAAACCCTATTTGAGTATCAACTCCCTACTGAAACTCAAAGATGGAGGATTACCACTTCATAGATAGATGACACACACCTAGTGTAAGGGAGTACCAAATCTACCTATATAATGTGTAAGGGGGACCTTCTCCCTAGTGCGACATGGGAGTACCAACCTCGAAATATCTCTAATGATCTTTCCCAATCACTTCCATCATTAAGAATCACCCAAAGAAGCTTCATGCTTATAACACCTCACATCATAGCTTACAAGGAACAATGAAGGATACAATCACGTCCTTCATGGAAAACTACTCAAGATAGGATACTCATAGCCAAAATATGAGTCTAGAAAAAGCTTTATCAATGCATGAGACTCATTATCCTTCCACTTGGATAAATACAAATACACTAATGTGGCATTGAAAATGGCCATGAATGGGAAAAAAATTACACCATTGTGATTCTCATGGAGAAAGATGCGAGATATGATATTTAATTTCCCAAATTGGACACTTGGTAAAAAAAATTTCATTATAACATGTATGTACATTGCTTCATGGGCCCAAGAACTAATTTGGAAAAAAATATACAACATTGGTGTTGAATTGATCGCCTTAATATCAGGATCACTATACCACAAACAAATCATCAATCCGACACTATATGAAGAAGTTACATCAGATTCAAGGTTTAATAATAATAATAACAATATAATAATATTATTATTATTATAATACATAATAATACAAAAGGAGAGAGAGAATCACTCCAAGTATCATTCCTGGAGGTCCTCATAACACCTCAAATCCCTTATCCATTCATTTATAATAATATTTTAATTATTATTATTATTATAAAATATATATGATAATTCATATACATAAAAAGTAGAAAAGGGAAGGGAATTATCTCCCCATTCCCATGCCCATAATGTGTTGTGTATAGAAGGTGGAACCCCTCATATCTTCATGTGCATCCCCATTATCTCCCATATTATCAATTCATTTTATAATAATAATAATAAAATGATAAAGGGTAAGAGGCAATGAATCTCCCCTAATCGCATACTGGGTCATGCATACAGGTCTCCCTCACAAGCTGGCTGTGGTGCCTCACTCTCTTAAAACATGAGATCCCACTTTATTATTTTAAGTAAAAAATTATTATTATTATTATTATTAAAAATAATTACTACTCCTCACACTTCCAACCACCCATCTACCACCTCATCACACCATAGTTTTCTTCTGCCTCAACTATTATGGCCGACTACTCCCATGCAACACAAACCACTAGGATGACTAACCTATATTGGTCTATTATGTTCTCTATGTGTCAATGAGATTGATCTATCATGAGATCTTCTCAATCCGGATATAAAATCCTCCATCATCTGATTCATCATCAGGATCCTGTTATCATTTTCATGCCTCTATCACATCTCCAAAACCCAAAACCAAACTCGTGATCATGATATATTGTTCCAAATAATGAAAAAACAATTATTATTAATTTTTGGTATCATTGAATCTTTGGTTAGCCGATTATCAATGATGAATTCTAAGAATAGAGGGAGAAAGGCATATAACACACAATGAGCCTCAATTTATGGCTGTGTTTTTTTGTCCATCTTCAATAGAATCCAATGAATGAGGGATTATTAAATCACAAAAATCAACAAGGATAAATGAATCTAAAATTAATAGATCTAGGAATAGAATTATTTTTTAGAAATTCAACAAAGAGTGACTCATGAATTAATATAGGATGAATTAATTCATGTTTATCTAAAATTACAATTCAGGATTAAACATCAAAAATAAAGATTCCAACCTTGGTTTGGATCAATCGTTGATGAAGAACAAATCAACATTTCTGTTCTTAGAAAGATACATGATCTCTATTGTTTAATTGATTCTTGGGAAACTGATCATGAGCCTCGATCCATCATCATCCGCCAAAGATCTCCTCCAATGGTTCCTCTCTCAGTTCCAGGGTTGTGAGGTTAACCCTTGGAATTACGTATAACCATATATTTATAGGTTAAAGGGTTAGGAAATTTAAATTAAACAAATTAATTAATTAATTTAATTAATTAATTTATTAATCTGCCCCTAACTGCTCTCGACCTGAATTCCTGACGTTCTCTAAGATTATGTCATGCCTAGGGTAAAATCTATATTCTAGACTCTACGATAGTCTCATATTTTCAATATGAGTCTATATTTTGAAGTGATTATATTATTTTAGAAAAAATGAATACACATGATATAATATATTTATTATTTTTATTATATCTATAACGGACTCACATGGCCTCTGAATTTCACACCGTCTTTGTCTCTGGATCTATAAATATTTCTAAAAATATTCAAAATTCTTACATAGAAAAAAAGAGTCATTACACTCTCCTCGCCTTAAAGTATTTTCATCCTAAAAAGCGAAATCCTACTCAGAAAGGTGATGATACTGATCTCACAATTGTGTTTTCCATTCCCACAAACTCTTATAAAGTTTCCATGTTCTCAAAAACATACACACCAGAGGGAAAATCTTTCCCATGAAGGGTTTTATCTGGATGGTTCTAAAATTCCACAAGGGTCCTTAAACTTATTGAAGAGTTAACTCCACCCTATTTGTCCAGATCACACTGATTGAAATCATGAAATGTGTCATGCACTTATCTCAGCAACTACAACACATGAAAACTCTAAGAACAATACATAACTAAATTCATAGGGTAAATAGGTATACCAATTCACTAACCCAACATAGTAACTGGAAGAAAGGGCTTACGAACCTCATAGATAGCCTATCTTCCCATCTAAAACTCTATAATCCACATTGAGGATATATATATCAGAATAAAAGATCTCATCCTTAAACTCCAAAGGCCACCATCATCAGTCTTCAATAGACCCCTGATGTTTTCATAAATTCCTCATCAACCCCTAGATAAACCACACCTTTCAAAACACTCACTATAAAAAACTCTAGGCCCACAAGCATTGTCTACCACTAGATACAACCAATACGATGGTGAATAACAAGGTCTACCTTATGTAGACTCAAATGGAGCTACACCAATTGTAAATGATCCTCCATTATATAGACCACAACTGATATGAAAACTTGAAACATGTTCTCTAGTGCCTAAAAGGTACACTTTTCTTGGACATTTTTTGGGGTAAAAAAATTGTTCTCAACTAAAAATGAGTCCCAAATTACTCCTTTATCCTATCCATAATCATGATGTGAGGTGAGAATCATGGCATGAAATGATCATCAAGGTAATTCCATGAAGCCATATTATAACCTGTGTAAGAAGGCATCCCAACTATCAACTAAGATCAATGCTAAGGGATTCTGGTACATCGTCACCTATTTCAGATGTATTGATTAGGTAAAAAAACCTTCTTAACACCTCCTCTTGTAACATGGATCAGTTTCATCATCCTTTTATGAATAAGGATGATGTGATCCTCACCTTCATAAAATCCATTAGGAACATATAAAATGGATATTTCATCATGTAAGATCTCACTGTCGGTATATACAAGACGAGACTACCTAACACACTAAATAATAAGTGAGGTGAAAACCATCGATAGTAGATATGTTGCACCATCCTCAACCATAAGGTCTAACTACAAAGTGTTCAACTGCTCAGTCACCTCGTTCTACAAAAGTGGATGAAAAGCTTTACTGTGAGATTGTCCAGAACCATCTTTAAGTGTCTCACATGCTCCTCCTCAAACACTAAACACACTTGGTTATTATAAATAATACTTTCAAGAACTAATCCAAGAAGGGTTAAATATCTGATTCATAAGTCTCACAAGTTTTTATGGGGTGTTTAATGCACCAAATGGTATCATCATGGACTCAAAGAAACCCCAATGGATTTTTAAATCCACCTTCAGTATAAAATCCTCACAAACCCAAAGCTGGTGATATCCCAAACTGATGTCAAACTCCAAGAACCACTTTCCCTCAATCCATGATTGAATAAGTCATCGATTATTGGGGGTGAATAATCCTCCCTAATAGTCACCTGATTCAGGAGAGGTTAGTTTACACACATTTCTCAAGATATCATCTACTTATTTGGTGAAAAATATTGGGCTATATAGGGGGAAACACATTGGGTCTAAAAAATAACCTTATATATATATATCTCCAAAGACAACTCTAGATCTCACACCTACATGGGTTCATTTGATATACAGGTGTATATATCAGTTCGTCCCAAGTGAATGTCTATGTAGATGTCAAACTTATGATGGAGGAAACCCTGATACATCATTAGAGAAGAATGTTCTCATACTTCTCCACCATCATAGTTAAATGGAAGCTCATATAATCCACTACTCCAAGGGTCATACATGAAATTTAATAAAATCATATGTATCCTCCTTGACATGAGCTCATCCTTCTCTTCCTGAGATTTATTTTCACCCAATAAGGAAACTCTCATTTCACTACCATGAGTACATTGTAACCCTCACTAGTGATAATCATTTGGTTATAGACAATATAAAACACATATATACCGAGGAACACATCATAGGGAATCACCATAGACTTTGAAAATATTTCACACCAGGATCTCTCTCCTCCCAGAGTAAGGTCACACTATTAGATGTGTGAGATCATTGATCCTATTTTCAGAAACCTATGAACACAAGGTTCAATAAAAAGTATATAAAAGTATTTCTAGACTTTTAATGATGGTTACATACATGGAAAAAGTATCTTGAAACCAAAAACCAAAACTAAAAGTGAAGTAGAGAAGACACATGTCATACCTTGATCACAATTGGAGTGTTAGGGTCACAAGCCCCTACTACTTGAAACCATCTTTAAACTTTCCCACGTATCCTCATTAACCAAGTTAGTCTCTGAAACCTTATCACATAAAAATTACATCAAACTCACAAGTATAAGGAAACCATCCTCCACACCTTGACAATATCCACTTTTGGTGGAACTAACTCGCCCACAAAATTTTGAATCGCATCACAAAAACTCATCTTGGTGGGGGAAGTGTACTTATTTCATATTCATCTAAATCTATGTCAAACACCACCAATATAAGACTCTATCTATGCCTCATATTACTCTAAATAATTATCACCATTAGAACCACCATCAAGAGGGGTCTTATCCAAGAAGGAATTTCACACCACATTCTCACGTCGGTCCTTTACTACCTGATAAAAGGTCTATATTACTATGAAAACTAGGTGGTTTATATATCTACAACCTATGATGAATAAGGAAGATAGGTGCATCATCCACCGGTACTGTCAAAACAAACTGACAATCCATGATGAATACTAGTCGTAAGAGAAACCATCTATTCTGTTAGGTTTCAAACAAGTGGTAAAATCTGGACCATCACCTCAAGAAAATAATTTACTCTATGATGGTAAGGGAAAATATGAAAACATAGTGGTCTCTATTTCTATAACTCACATAATGTGATAAACCAATACATACCATCATTAGATTCTATTAGAGCCATCCATTGCTGAACATGTGGACAATCACCTTCCTTAACCACTAGAGGAGTGTCCATGCACTACTCAACATGTGGTATCACTAATTTGTGATCATATAGAAGAAACACCTCATGTATGGGTCCTTGAAATAAGGACTCATCACTCAACTAGTCATCATCATAAAAATTTCTCAAAATCCTAGCTAGTTATCATTGTGGAGGAATCTTGAAAATTATCAAGATGTACCATGGTCAAAGAGTATATCTGGGGATCTGACCCAATAAGGAAAATGAAATCACTTGATCTTATATGATGCATGTAACAATTGTTCCCTACAATTAATGTCTCAGTATGTCAAGTCAAAAAGTAGGTAGTCAGAGTACTAGAGAATGGATACATCAACTTCCACACCAACAATGGGTTCCCTAGCTTGAAAGCCACAATTGAGATGCTATTACATCATTTCATTAATTTCATGTCCAATCCTCACCATGGGTCCCACTCCAACACCGTCCCTGAGGATGAAATTATCTGATAACACTTTATTATGACCCAACCTACCAAGGCCCACCTTGACAGTATAAGGTCAAGACATCACAACACCAATCCCACCTTCAATAGGCTAGGGAATAGAGATAAGTGATGAGAAGGTAACAATGAATTGGAATGCCTTTTCCTAATGTACCTATAGGCATGTACCCAAACATCTCCATGAGAAAGTGCAGAGTAATATAAAACTTAATAACATCTTTAGTGTAATCATGCATGAAATAACCTCTAGGAAAGTATGATTGAGTATGACAGCGTAATCAAAATGATATAAATGGGTAAAATACATGCACAACCAGAAATAGAGGGGGAAACCTGAAATGATGATAATTGTAAAGAATAGAGGAAGGGAGATTTCATCTCAAGATCCCAGAGTCTAAACACTGAACATAGATAGTGTAACCATGTACTTATAATCTCCACTGATACTGCTTCTATTCATAATAATTACTCATTCAGCAATAATGTAGGTCAGATACAGATCCTCATTGACATACATGAAACTGCATCGATACAAGAGGGATATTGTAACAAGACTTTCGATGACTTTGGCAGCCTGCGACATCTTCAAATTGATGGAAATTTTTTCAAACCTCATCTCACTTTTGAATTGTTATGGAGATCTCCTTTTATTGGTTGGATTAAATTAAATGTGGATGGTGCCACTAAAGGCAATCCGAGTCCCACGAGTTGTAGTGCTATCTTCAGGAATAACCTTGGTTATATCCTGAGATGTTTTATTGGTAACTACAATATTTCCTCTTCTATGGAGGCCGAAATAATGAGTATTATACATTCTATTTATTTCTCAAAGTGCTATGGTTTGAAAAATCTTTGGATTGAAAGTGATTCCACTACCATTGTGAAAGAAATTTGGAATGGTGTGACACATCTTGCATGGACGATTACTACCCTTTGGATGGATTTGACCTACTCGATTCTCGACATTAACTACATTATCACTCATATTTACCATGAAGCAAATATGGTTACAGATGGACTTGCTAACAAGGGAGTAAACAAAGACATTACCTGGCTCAATGATCTCCTCAATGATCTACTCCCTCTCCATAATAAATACAGTAACATGATTCCATATTTTAGACTCATGTAACCACTTTATTTTATAATAATTGTTCTTTGTTATTTTTGGACAAGGTACCATCCTACCAAAAAAAATAAGACACAAAAGATGTGGGGAAATCCCATGAAAGGTTGAAACTACTGTAAAAACACACTATACTTGTGGTTTAGAATCGTGGGTATAGCCCCTAAAACCATGTGTATAGGATATACCCACAATTTTAAGAACTGTGGTGTTAGGAGTCACTAATATAGTTCTATACCCATGGTTTTTATAGAAATTGTGGGTATAGCCTTAGTGGATTTTATCATGCCACAATTTAACCCAAGTAGTGGGTATATATCTATAGTTATGTTTCTGAGAACTATGGGTATAAATTTTCCCAATAGAAAACATATATCCACGGTTCTCCAAACTGTGGGTATAGGTAATTGTCCCAATATGGCTACAACAACATCTCTTCGAGCCCTTGAACCTCTGAATAAAATAAAAAAACATAGTACATATTCAATGTAATACAAAAATTATATATTTAACATTCAACCAAATTCTTGTAATAATTTTCAAACCATTTAGAATATGATAACATACATATACATCCATATATCCAATCAATTCAAGTCATTAAAAAACATCCACATGTCTCTTTACTACTAATTCAAAAATAAAGGGGATCAATATCCTACCCATTGCCAACATCCTCATACTCATCACCGTTAGTAACATCCTCATCACTAACAACATCATCTAGATCATCATCATCATAATCATCATCATCATCATCATAATTACTGCCACCATCAACTATACCACCACTAGGACCCTCATTGGAATCAATCAGGTCATCATTTAAAGAGTAAATTGATGTAATAAATGAATCAACAATAGTAGAATCCTCTCATGGAAGTGATTGACTTATAACTGACATAGATTTCAGGAAGTGTTTGATGATCAGTTTACTTCTTTCACACTCCAGTAAAGATAGTTTTTTCCTCAGCTACTTATGCACAAATTCTTTGTAGCTCAGTGGTTTGAGAGGTTTTAGATGAGGTTGATGAGGAAAAATACCTAATGGGGATGATTTTTTTCATGGGCCGACATCAGAATCTCCCCTAGTGCTCCTCACCTAATACCTGACTCAAATGATCATTTGGATCAAAGTTATCATCATCTTTATCATTGAGGGACTCCAAGGTAGACTGTTAAAAAATAAACAAGATATTTAATTATGAATTTTATATAAATATTTTAAATATAAATAAACAAACTTAGAATCTTTTCACGTGCTTGTGAATTTAATGCACTTTTATCCTTTTCATTCCCACTCAAGAAAAATAATTTTTCTCAAGGCACACAACCTTTAATGCCCAATACAACTTTCTTCAAATGACATTAATTACTATACACATATTCACAATATAAAATTTTATAATATTTAATAATATTAAAAGGGAATAACTTTTAAATGAATGAATTATTCCTAAATTTAAACATGTGATAAACATTGATGAAACATTCATAAATAAAAGCTAACCATAAACACTTTATAATTTTATCTACTTGTTATGAACATTCCATAATCTTGAATATGATTTATTTATATTCATTTCATAGTATTAACTCCATATTATTTATTATATGGAATTTCCGTTATATATATGAAAATTATATTAAATATAAAGATATAATATTTTAGTTTAATATAAAAACTATTTAGACAATTTAAATTTAACAAAGTTAATAAAATTTAATTCTTGATCAAATCAATCATAAAAAATCTTTTGATGTGGTTTAAATAATATCAAATTAAGACCCCTAATTTGAATAATTAAAATTATGTATTTATGAAATATTCATAATCTTTAAATATAAATACTTTATTTTTAAGTCATAAGAAATACTAATTTGCTAACTGCCTAATGGTCATTAGGCCAATTGGCCAATTGTCCGTTAGCCTGTTAGACTATTCGACCAATTTTCTAATTTCCCATTAGACTGTTATTCCAATTAGTCCAATTGGTGATTAGACTATTAGGACAACTGTACAATTGGACATTAGGACATTAATAAAAATTTCCATTAGACTATGAGACTATTAGACCAATTTTACATTAGGTCATTAGGTCAATTATCCAATTAGTCCATTAGGATAATTGCTCATTAGGCCATTAGGCCAATTTTCCAATTAGGCCATTACTCCAATTAGTTGTTAGGCCATTAGGCCATTAGTCCATTAGACCATTAGGCCAATTTTCCAATTATCCAATTAGCCATTAGGCCATTATTCCAATTGTCCAATTGTCCATTAGAACATTATGCCAATTTTCTAATTTTTCATTAGGCCATTAGGCCAATTTTCCAATTTTCCATTAGTCCGTTTGGTCGTTAGGAAAATTGGAAAATAGGCCTTTAGTCTAATTAGAAATTAGGTTGTTAGGCCATTTGGCCATTAGGCTATTTGGATGAATTTTCATTAGGCCAATTTTCTATTAGGTTGTTTTCCCAATTGGGTATTAGGATGTTAGGCCAATTTTCCATTAGGCCATTAGGCCAATTGGCCATTAGGATGTTAATCCAATTGGCCAATTGGCCATTAGTCTATTTTTCCATTATTCCATTAATCCAATTTTCCATTATGCCAATTGATTATTAGGACTTTAGACTAATTGGTTATTAGGATATTAGGACATTAGGTCAATTTGTCATTAGGAAAATTGGAATTAGGCCATTAGGCTATTAGGCTAATTGATCCTTAGGCTATTAGGCCAATTGGGTGTTGGGCCATTAGGCCAATCAACCAATTGGACATTATTCCATTAGGCAGATTGGCCAATTAAACATTATGACATTAGGCCAATTGGATAATTTTCCATTATACCATTAGTCTAATTAGTGAATTAACCATTAATATATTAGGGTATTAGGCCATTAGGCCATTAGGCTAATTGGTCAATTGTCCATTGGGCCATTAGGTCATTAGGCCATTGGAAAATTGGTCCATTAGGATAATTAGGCCATTAGGACAATTGGAAATTAGGCTATTATGCCAATTTTCTCGTTGGCCATTAGGCCATTTGACCATCAGACTGTTAGGCTAATTGGTCATCATTAGGCTATTTGGTTGTTAGGCCAATTGGCCATTAGGCCAATTGGCTATTAGGACATTTGGAAATTATTCCAATTTTCCAATTGGCCATTAGGACATTAAGACAACTAGGCATTAGGACATTAGGCCAATTGGACATTATGCCATTAGGCCATATAGGTAATTAGACCATTAGGACAATTTCCCATTAGTCCATTTGAAAGGGGTATTTTCAGCCTTATATTAAAGGGATTAATGACAATAAAACTTAAATTTCAGCATGAAAAGATAACTAAGTAAAAATAAAAATATAAAAATTATTTCTATTCATATTAAAGTACCTGAAGATTCTCAAGCTTGGGAATTGTAGTTCACCCCAATGTGTATAGATACATCAATGAATATTTTTTCATTTTGTTTTTTTCTTGACGCATCATAAAAAAATCCAATATAAGTAATAATAATTAAATTTCATATGGAAACCATGAATGATTGGGAATATCTTAAACTCTTCAGTATTCCAATATGAAATAATTTTTTGATATTGTGATGTTGGACAGTCAGGGAATATGGTTAAACCCTCTAAAGTAGAACTAACTCTACTCCTCCAACCAACATATATCTCATGATTATATGATCGAAATAACTCCTCATGATTTATTAACCTTACAAACTTAGCTTCTTCACTATTGAGAAAGTTAAACTGATGTTGCAATGAACATATTAATTCATATAAATAAAAAAATAATATAGATTTAAATTTAAAATTTTTTCTTACCATATCTCCACCAACACTTTTTCTTTGATGTAATTATTGATATGTATCCATGAGATTGATTCCATCAGAATGATATTGTGGCACATGGATAATGTTGACATGAAACTTCAACACTACCTTTAATTTTTACCTATCATATAATTTTATTCATTATAATCCACTATTTATTTTTGTTTTGATATTCCTAGCTTCTCATATATAGGTGCACCCATGTCACCTGCTAGAATATACCACTGAATATGATTAAAGGTAAAAAATAAGAATTATGTCATGGTACAATAAAAAAAGTGATGTGATATAATTTGACACACTTATAATAGAAAAACATAATAAAGGATTCTTAATAGGATCTGATGAATTCATGGGATATCCTGGATCAGTATCCTCTGATGGATGTGGTTGTTCCAATGCATGCTCTAGGTGATCTGCATGCACTAGAGTTGAAGTTGAAGGAACAAAATCATCAGATCCTAGATGGATAGTAGGAAATGGAGGTGGCATAGCATGGTATAATATGGGTAGTATGGTTGGATATACAATAAAGTATATGGATATGGTAAAGGTAGAAACATCCCTAGTGGTGGAATATACATGGTATGGGTAGAAGATGCTAAATGAGATGATGATTGAGACATTGGTGGGGACATCCCTGGAGGCTCAAGCAGAGGATGGAAAGGTGTGGTAGATGGGGTGTCCACTGGTGGGTTAGGGTGGTAACTGTGTATCAAGGGTGATCCATCTAGGTCCAGAAGCATCCCTACTTGGACCCATACTAGTAGTATGAGGAAGAGTCAACTCTGGTGAAACTAAATGTCAATAAAAAAATTTGACAAAGAATATGAATATGACATTATATGTAATGTAGAAGAAAAATATTACAATTATTATACTCACTAAGGGATGTATAGGAGGCAAACCACATTTGCGTATCTGTTGATCAACATCAAATAATCTCTTCCTTTGAACTTCTGTAGTATTTTTCACAATCTTCATAATAATGAAATGTACATTTTTTAGATTTTTAAAAAAAATCATTGATACAACTTAGAAGTCAAAGAAGTCAGAAAAATTTTCACAACATGTTTTTGTAACAATAATTTAGAACCATGTCAGACATTTTTAAAAAACCCATTTTAAACCCAATTTTATGAATTTAAAAATATCTAATTAAATGCAATGAAACCAAATAATAATAAAAATATATATTTAAAAGTTGAAACTAAAATAATGTAATTATAGTAATACTAACCTGAGAAACCCATGTCAAGGTAAACTGAATGAACTATGGACATATGTGGTTACTGTAATATATTACCCACCACTACTTTAGTTTCAACATTAACTCTCATAATGGGACAATTTGAGTCATCAAATGAAATATTTTTTTCAACACCAATGGAGGAATCAATGGTGTATATTTAATCCCCAAAATCATGAATTTTTTTCTTGGGATTACTTTATAAATGAAATAGTAATTTGGTCTAAGATGATCTTTCACATAAACACTTTTTTTTCCATTGATACCAAAATGTAAGGTTCATCAGTATCCAAGAATCAACTCACGCTCATAACTCTAAATACACAATCATCATTTAATGTATCATGATGCATCATTGAATCAAACCATTTACATTTAATCATAGTGAATTGACCTTTAGAGCAATAATGCAATTAGGGGTGTCCAGACCCAGCCCGACCCGAATAACCCGACCCAACCCGAGTGGGTTGGATTGGGTTTAAGGCTCCATATTCATGGGTTGGGTCATTTCGGGTTGACCCATGACTGGGTTGGTTTGGGTCACTGGTTGAGAGAAACATTACCCAACCTGACCCAACCAACCTGTCACTACCCTTGCACATCGCGTGGACATGCGAGCTGCCTCGCTCTACCACCCATCATCATCACCACTCCCGTGTAATCCCTCTTCCTTAAGCCTCCATGCTGTGAGTTTCATCCTCAACTACCTCTGCAGCACGGTGTGACCACTGCAGACCCGCACACCACCTTCGCCTCCACCTACATCTCCATCACAACCATTATCTATGAACCTAAAATCCACCACATAAAACCTATATATGAGAAAAATATGAATCCCACTGTCGATATCGCTACTGACTGCCACCTTTTAGGGTCGATTTGTTCATTGCTAAGGTCCTCCTATCCTACTGTGGTGAGGATGACAAAGCGCTGAAGCCTGTGAACCAAGCACTATTGTCCCATGTCACCCACTGGTTGAATGAAATCTCAAATCAAATGTCAGCATCTGCCTGAGGTCACTGAAGGAAAAATTGAGCGCCGCCTTAGTGGAGTAGATTCTCTGATGCACACCTCCTCCTCAATGAAGCCGACCAAACCAACACTGATGAAGAACAAGGGTGGCGACTTGAGATCAAAATGTCATGGGCGACAGCTTGAGATCAAAATTAAATTGTCAGGAGGAGATCATGACTAAACTAGCATGCTAATGAACGGGATCACGATTGGCCTGGGATGAAGGAGATCACCCATCTCAAACCCTCGATGGCCGTCAAGGGAAGAATAGATTGAGCTGTAAGGAGGAGAATGTGAAGGAGGCGTGCAGTGGTGGGATAATAATATGGGGCTATGGCATTTTTTTACATAACCTAATTGACCCTTAGATCCGATCAACCCAACCCTATGTGATACTGGTTGGTTCAAGTTGGGTTCGAGAAAAAAATGACTATGACTCGACCCGACCCAACCCGACCTATTTTTTGTTGGGTCGGGTCCAAAAACACCTCAAACTCGACCCAACCCGACCCATGGACACCCCTAAATGAAATAATAATATTTTATCAATAAGTCTATAATAAGACACATTTTCATATCAGGTATAACTATATGATATATTGGAATAATATTCCTTTGCAATAGTTAACATAATTCCATCATTCTGTGTTCTCATTTTCACTACTCGACCAGCTGTAAAAAATTTATACCTATTTATTATTAAATATTTTCATTCATGAATAAAATAATTGGGACTAAAAATCTAACACTCTTAATTCTTGAGAAACAGAATCAAAATGTAAACTTAATATATAAAATATATATGAATAATAAAATAAAATTAACATATATATTTTATGTTAATTAAAGTAATGGTCATACCTTTTATTTCAACCAAGTAGGAATCTCTGGGCTATGAAAAGCCTCTCCCATTCTCAATGAAAAATATTAATAAAATCTACTTATAATTTTTTTTTGTTACCTAAATAAAATGATAATAAAATATTAAGGTATATGTGAAATGACATCATATGAGATTACATATAAATATTCAAATTACTTGATATAGTCATCGAACAAACCACATTTAAACAAGACTGTGTGATATGCCATATCACACTCTTTATGGCTCAATTTAGACAATTCATATGACATAGGAATTCCTCCTATTTGGGGAAGAGTTGAAAACAAGGGCTCAATTTCCCCATACTTCTCATATTTTTTTCACATTGGCCGGTTATATCTTGTGCTCACATCAGAAAAATACATTGAACACAAATCCACTCATTCTTGAGCTATATAACCTCTCACAATGGAACCTTCATGATGATTCTTGTTTTGAACATAAGATTTCCTTGTGCACATATTTTTTTCAATAGGATACATCTACAAAAAATAAATGGGTCCCACAATAAGTGTTTTAGTTGGAAGATGAACTGTTAAATGTAGTATGTAGGTAAAAAATTATGGAGAGAATTTTTTTTCCAACTCACACAAAATTAATGGTGCCTCTTGAAACATTTTTATCAATAAAGACTTTGATAACCTTTTATTCCAAAGGTCTATAAAAAATTGGTACAATAAAATCACTATCACCCTTAAATTATTGGATAGAAAATGTTGGATTTCTATTGGAATCAATTCATGAAGAAGGATGTGATAATCATGAGTTTTTAAAGATGTTAGTTTCAAATACCTTTAGTTGAATAATTTAAATATGTTTCTCGAATATCCATCATGTACCTTGATATTATTCAATAATTATAGAAATTGATTTTTCTCTAAAGGTTTTATCACATAAGAAGCACAATAAACTTTCCATTTGTTTTCAATGATACACATAGAATGGAGTTCTAGTCGAATACCCCAATCCAACAAGTCCCGGTAAGATTATAAGTCATATTTGGTCTTCCCCTTGATATTTAAAATAATGAAAAATAACATTTCACATATATTTTTCTCAATTTTTATTACATCTAAATAATTACATAACAAATTTGTAGACCAATATGAAAAATCAAAAAAGATACTTCCATTTTTCCAATTTTAAGGGAGTGTCAACATTTTTACTCTGTTTATATTTCATCAAATATTTCCCTAATAAAAAATGATATCTTTAAATTAATTAATAACATCAGTTACTAAAATATGTTAAGGTGGATATTCAATGTCGATAGTATTATCAAACCTACGGTGATTCTTCCTATATTGAAGATCTATTGGAAAGAATCATCGATGCCCCATAAAGCTTAAACTACGACAAATTAAATCCTTATAGATCATTTATCCTTCATAAAATCGGAAATTATTGTTTTCCCTTTGTTCTCCTAGCAGACATAATTGCGTAAGTAGAGAAATCATTTGTAGTCCACAGAAGGGTAGCACACATCTGAAATATTATTTTTAAAGAAGCATCAAAAGTGTGAACATCCATATTCCAAAGCTGCATGAACTATATTATTAAAGGTTTCAAGTAGATGCCTCTATCAGTACAAAGATTAGATGGTCCAAATATTAGTATACTCAAGAAATATAAAGGTCTTTTCATATAAATCCATATAGGAATATTATAAACATGAATAAAAACTTTCTATGTACTATAATCAGTAAGGATTTGAACAAACAAATTAAAACCATCATATAATAGGCCCAACCTGACATTACACACCTCACCTGCAAAATCAGAATGTTTTGTATCAAATTCCCACCATGATAATCTATCTGAAGGATGAAGCAACTCATCATTACCTTTAAATATCTTAGAATAATTTCATTTCATATTGGATAATATTTCTGCAGACATGAATATATTTTGAAGCCTGAGAATCAATGTAATGTTCCACATGACTTTCCGTGGCAGATGAGATAGCATTCCATCTAAATTTTCCTTCCATAAATATGTAATACATTATTCATAGTCATTAAGGTTAGTTGTTTCATCACAAAATAAACTACAATCTTTCATACAAGAATAAAGTTTATTAGTAGAAAACCTGAGATGATTAATTAACCTCCATTCTATATAATGATTCAAGGGAATATCTGCACCATGAGGAAGAAATTATATAAAAAAGGTAAGAATACAATCAATGTTAGTATTAGAAATTCCATACATGGGTTTTCCATGACATAACCACATTAAAAATTTCAACTTTTTGTTTTAGTACATTCCTGGTATACAAGAGTTCTGGCCTCATCCATTAAAATATTCACTCTCTCAATATCATTATCTTTAGTCTTTTCCTCATGCTCACAAATATCATTTTATTCTTACACTGGCATACTATATCTCTCAAAATGATGTAAAAATTTAAATTGATCAAATATCAAATTATCTACATCACTTATTTATTTCCATTCATGAATAGTAGAATATTGTCTTCTCTCTCTATTATGATACCAAATATAATAGTTTTTTTAAATCCAGCTTTCATTACATAGTAGCTAACTTCTTCCTAGCTTAATCATGGTATTCCAAAATAATTATAACACATACACTATATATGGCCTCCATCTAAAGCATTATTAAATGAAAATACTAAAAAACTTTCCAAACACTCTTGACACTCGATTGAAATCTGATCAGTATGATACATCCAGCTTTTATCCATTCTATTATAGGGTAAAAATTTATGTTCTAATCAACAATTTAAACCATAATTAAAATGATATCCAAATTCAAATACAAATTAAAAGTATAGTTTAGAGTAAATTAAAGAGCACTAATAGGAAACTAAATTTAATACAATGCATGATGTAAGTGACCATTATAGAATACTTTAATAACCATACCAATAAAGAATAAGGAATATCATAAGAATAAAAAATGACATAATCATAGAAATTAAAATAAGGTGAATGTATTTAAATAATTAACAATTATGGAATACTATAAGAAAAAATGTGCATTTCTTATCCATATATGTCCTTTCATTTGAAAACATAATTGAGAATAACATTTAGTCATGAAAGGATTTTATTTAATGTTAACATCACTTATATTATTAAAACTAACTAGATTATGAAATTAAGATGACCCCAAAAAATATATTATAATATCCCCCATACATGAATGATATTATCTCCTTTATCTTTAAAAATTCATTATGAAAAATTAATCAGATGAAATATGGGATATAATTATACCAAATAAAGAATAGATATAACTAGATACTGAGTTTTAATGGATATCATGGATGACTCCTTCTATATATGTTCAAGTTTATTTAAGTTCCTATTGAAAAATAAAATATTAGTTTGATGAGTAATGAATTAAAACTATGAAAACTAAAATAATAAATCAAAAATTAAGAAGATCTCCTAAATTTGGGTTACCTTCCAAAATTGATCAATTTAGTGTATTTAACCTGACTTATTTCTCAATTAATTATTTTAAAGACAAGGTTTTCAGCTCCTCTATAGAGTAACCTTTAATATATGGGTTCCATTTGATCTATCAATTTAAAAATAACTATTATCTGGTACATTCACAATATAAAATAGCCTTGTATATAATAAATGAGTTTGGGGAACCAAGTCTCGAGACTTAAACTAGGTTATCATATAGGCTAAATCACACTAACCTCTTAACTAGTGTTTGAGAACTAGGGTTTAATGATAAAATAAACCATTTTGAAATTATGTTCACACAAAAGACATAAAATAAAATTGGAAATCATGCTTATTTAATGTAAAACACTTAAAAAAATTAAAAAAATATAGTGAAAACAAATGAATTTTTACAATATCTAAGAAAAGCACAAAGTCACATGTCAAATCAAATTATATTTATAAAAGTGAATAATTCCCATGAAAATGGAGTAATATAAGATAAAAATAATATTAATGAAGGAAATATCACCTCTCAAATATTGAAATAAAGAAACTTCTACAAATAGAGGAAGAACACCTGGACAATGGGTACAATGTCTCCCAAAATCACCTGAGGAGGGGAGGGAGGATTCTAAAATTACCTAAGGGGAGGGGATATTCTGAGGATAGTGGGAGAATTAGGGTTATAATGATGAGGAGGGGAGGGGGATCTCAAGAGATCCTGCCTATGTAAAGGTCTATACCCATAATTTTTAAAAAACTATAGGTATAGCTCAACATATACCAATGGGTTTTTATAGCCGTGGGTATAGGGTTGGGTAAAAAATATATACCCACAATCTCTCTAAACCATGTTTATAGATCCATGGGGATAGAGGTAGTTTTATTAGTGATGAGTATATACATACCCATTAGTACTACCTGAAATCACCAAACACAAGCATCAAGAGAGAGTAGTCATCTCATCATAACGAAGGAATGAAAATAAAGATATGAGATAATAACCATAATGATAATAACCTAGATATGATCAATAAGAAGCCTAAATAAATAGAGAGAGGGGATCTCCATCTCCACTGCCTAGCTAAGAATGATGAGTCTTCCTGCATCTCTAAAGGTCTATCTATGATACCTAAAATTATGAAAAACCATATGAGAAACTATTTGTAGAGGCCCTAACCATGCCAATATATTCCACAACTGAGGGATTTACTATGTTCTAGCCATGAATCTCATGTAATATCTCAATAATCTATGTGTATGGGCCCACACATCACTATTGTGCTCTACAGCCAAGGGTGCCACAACCCCATTGGAGGACTCGCTCCCCGCCGAAGATCGAAGATGGGTGAGTACCACTTCATAGATAAAAGATCCATTCCCAGTGTAATGGAGTACTTACTATACCTGTATAAAGAGCATTGGGGACCCACGTCCTAGTGTGATAGGGGAGTACCAACCCCAACATCTCTTTGATGATCCTTCTCGATCACTATCATCATCAATCATCTCTTGAAAAAGCGTCATGCTCAAAACACCCCACATCATATCTCTTAAGCCACAATAAAGACTATTATCTTGTTTTATGTGGAAATCTAATCAAGATAGGATACTCATGGAAAAAATATGATTCTAGAAAATACCTAATGAACACACAAGGCTCATCATTTTTCTAATAAGATAAATCATAAATCCTATGATATTTCATTAAAAATAGACATGAATGGAAAAACATATCATTCTATTAGGATCCTTGCAGAATGACACTTGGGATAGGATATTTACTTTTCCAAATTTAATCCCTAGTGAAAAAACACATTTCATCATAATACACACATATGTAACTTCATGGTACCAATCCACAAGTCAAAATAAAATATCCAATATTAGTCTTGAATAAACCGCCTCAATGTCTGGGTCACAATGCCACATACAGATCATCAATCTGACATTATCTGAAAGAGTTAAGTTGGAAACAAGGTTTACTAATAATAATAATAATAATAATAATAATAATAATATACACAATAATAGAAAATTGAGGTGGGAATCACTCCCATTCTTATGCCTAGAGGTCCTCATGGCACCTCAACTCCCTTATCTCTTCATTTATAATAACAATTTAATTATTATTATTATAAAATATATATAATAATTCATATACATTAAAATTGGTAAGGGGAAGGTATTTCTACCCCCATTACTATGACCATGGTGTGGTGCGTATAGGAGGTGGCACCCCTCATCTCTTCAAGAACATCCCCTACCTCCAATATTATCAGTTCCTTATATTATTATTTTTATTATTATAATAATAAAGTGATAAAGGTGAGTAGGAAATGAATCTCCCCCATTCCCATGCTGGGTCACGCGTATAGGTCTCCCTCAAAATATGGAAGTGGAACCTCCCCCTCTTGAAGCATGCAACCCCACTTTATTATATGAATAAAACATTATTATTATTATTAAAAAATAATTACTACTCCTCATGTCCCCAACCTCTTGGCCATTGCCTCCTCATGCCACAGGCTGCTACTGCCTCTACTAATGAAGAGAAATACTCAAGTACAACACCATATAATAAGATGAATAACCTTTCTTGGTCCACCCCATTTACTGCATGCTAATGATCCTGAGAAGTCGCAAGATCTACTCAATACAGGTCACAGATCCTCCATTACCTGATCCATCATTGGGATCCCATTATCATCATCATAAGTTTTTAATGACTCTAAAACCAAAAAAAACTCATAACTCTAGTTATTTGTGCCAAGGAATACAAACACAATTATCATTCCTTTCAAGTATCTCCTAATCAGAGATCAACCGATTATCAATAATGAATTCCAATAATAAAGGTATAAATACACATAATATAAAGCAAGCCTCGATTGATGTCCATGTTCATTTTTCCATCATCGAGGGAGTACAATGAATGAGTGATTATTAAATCACAAAAATCAATAAGGATAAAAAACTATCAAATTCATAGATCCATGAAGAGAAAAAAATCATTGGAAATTCAATGAAGAGTGATTCACAAATTAATTTTGGAGGAATTAATTCAAATTCATATCAAATTATAAATGAGGAATAAATAACAAAAATAAAATGTCCTACCTTATATTAGATCAATAATTGACAAATAAAAATTCAGTGTTTTCATTTTTTGTAAAAATCCAAAAGCTCTACTAATGAATTGGTCCTTGGTAAATATATCATGAACCTCAATCCATCATCATCCACCAATAATTTCATCAAATGGTTCCTCTCTTAATCCCAAGGTTATACAGGTAACCCTTGATATTATTCATAACCATATATTTATAGGTTAAGGGGGTTGGTCATTGAAATTAAAAAAATAAATAAAATAAATAAATTTATTTATTTATTAATCTGCCTATGAATGATCCCAACATAAATTCCCGACGCACTCCAAGGTTATGTCGTGCCTAGGGTAAAAACATATTTTAGACTCAACGATGGTCTCATACTTATGATCTGAGACTCAATTTGGGATTTATTTCATTTTTTTAGAAGAACTTCATGCATGTTGTATAATATATGCAATATTTTTATTATATATGTATTGAATCATCAGTTCTCAAAATTTCATGTCATCTCAGCACCTAACTCTAAAAATATCTGTAAAAATATTCCAAGGAATTACATGGAAAAAATAGAGTTGTTTTATTTATTATTTTTCCATTCTCTAGGTTATGAAGATGCATATAACTTATGAAAAGTCTATAAGGGGGTTCGATGTGGTCTGATTATGGAGAAATGTTCACATGTATTTTTAAAATAAGTTGCGTATGTATCTATTCCTCAGAGAAACTAAACATTCAGTTCTTTGTATTATAAGATTTTTTGTGAGATGTAATGTTTAACTTATAAAAATGATGTAAAATAAATATATGTTTATCTTGGTCCACCCTATTTGGTGTCAAAGATGATATGTAAATAATGTGCTTTTAGCATGAAACTAAGAGTATGGGTTTAAGATATCTCAGTTGGTATCAAAGTGAGGTTTAGTTATTTTTGGGGATTATTGTAGTTATTTTTTGTGGATTAGGAGTATAAAATATTAGTAAAAACCATAGGGATAATCTTAAATATAGTAAATGATCCTAAAATTATGGTAAAGTATAAATTTCACAGTTTCATAAAAATGAAATTTATATCTACTTACAGACAAGTGGATGCAATACCTAGAACATATTCATCTTGGGGTAATAACTTTAAAAAGGATTTTAGGTATTAACTCATTGTTTACTTGATTCATAATAGGTGGTTCTAACTACACACTTGGTTTAACACTCCTAGGGGAGACACTTTGGTGATTTATATACTCTTTACAAACCATTATGAGGGATTCATATATATTTATTTTATTAAACCTAATAAAAAAAATACGACAAAAAACTTAGATTAAAACTTATAGATTCATAAGTAAGGTATGAATTTCACTTATGAGTTACTTATTATATGTTTATAGTTTCTTTTTTTACATCTATTAATTTAGTATTATCATTCCATAACCATAATTTATTTAATAATTGGATGGAGCAATGGGAAATTGATTTAACAAGGGATATAATGGGAAATTTGGTGACTGTCCCAATGATCGACCAAGTGGGATGGAAGTTGGTGTTTAAAATATTATGGTTATGCTCACCCATGCATCCTGAGTTATTATTTTATATATTAAAATCAATAAACACCTGTACTCACTAAAGAAGATAAGAATGAAGTTTTATAGATTTTTAGTGAAAATGACCATGGAGGAAGAAGATTTAACGTTCTTTGTGTCAAGAATGTGGTAAAAATCACCTAAGGTAATGCGTCAAAGGAATGAGAAAATGTTCTTAGTGTATAATTTTTGGTCATCATGCTTGTAATTTTTTAAGAGAGATAAGAAGGTCCGCCCATATAGTGTAAGGTATAAGGGTCCCAACTAATTATATATACACACTACAATGATTCAAATGTGAGGAGTTTGGGTGTTACAAAAATCAATCTCCCAATTCAAGGGATAATGAGGATAATCGACCCCAGTAACCTCCAAGAATAAGTAAACAAGGTAGATCCTATAAAATAACCACTATTGAAATGGATCATGATAACTAAGGCACACTTATCCTATACTCTAATGTTGTGGATGTCTTGTTGAATTTTGATTCCTAAAACCCTAGTATATCTATGAAATTTTATAAGAATATTAAATAACTACCATGATGATTTTATTATCAAAGAAAATTTATAGTTTTATGATTATTGTATCCCAAGTTTATGTTTATGGGAATGTGCTTCATGTAAATATTATTTATCATTCTTTTAAATTAATTTTATGTGATTTGGGAAATGGATTATCTATATTCACATATACTAGATATTAATTATTAAAATAATGAAATAAAATTTCATATTTAAAATCAATATATGATCATCTATTAGTGAAAGGATGATTATGAACTCTCTAGAAAAAATTAAATTCAATTAAATGAGTCTTAATACCCAATCATGAGGGGTGTTTAACTCAAGATATTAGAGTGAAAATAAATAATGGGGATACTACTCTTATGTATCCTAGTCTTACTAATGTTATTAAGGCTTATATCTCATTAAAAGTTTTATCTCGAGTCATGTATATATTATGGATACCCTTAGATATTTTTCTTATCAAGTGATAACCAAAATTGCAAGAGTAAAATTTATTTAGAGGGGGGGGTGTAACACCCCAAGATTTTAGTATTAGAACAAACCGCGATACATTTTATTATGATAAAACACTAAAACAAAGTATACGAAATCATGCATTACATACCATGGTTAATCACATACCTTAAAAGTGAATAAATTAAAAGGGACAAATAAATATAAACAGATTATATATTTAAAAATAAGAGACCCCCTATATCATTTTCACCCATGAGTATCACTATCAGTAAAACAAACCCACAATAAAAAAGATAACTGTAAAAGGTTAAATCATTATAAAAAATCCTTAATATGGAATAAGAACCGTACCTTGTGATGTGAGAATAGAATGAATGAATGATTGAGTAAGTCTATATATATGAAAAAAATCATTCCAATTTAAATATGGTCATTGAGAATATATTCATTTGAAATATGTTCATTGGATGTACATGTATCCAATAGGTATATTGAAGTTTTATATTGATAGTAGTAAATTTAAAATAATATAATTCACAAATAATATATATTGAAATAAAAATATATATATTTATGTATGAAATATTGTTATTAATAGATATTTTATTAAAGTATGATATGATGTATTTATAAAATTTAAATAAATACTTTAATATCAATGGATTAGTAAAATTAAATTTTTAGAATATAAATAATTAATTTTAATGGTATTTGGTGATGATTATTTAATATCAAAGTAATATTTTTCAAGGGTTTTTTAAAAGTGTAGTTTATTTTCACTTACTATTAAATAAATAATTATTTTAATGAAATTTATTAATAAAATTTATAATAAAATAAATTAATATTCATCCATTAGTTCAAACAAGGCAGGTAATAAGAATAAATCCATTTTATACTTAAAAATGCATTTTACTAAAAATTGTCTTTTTGTTGTCCTATGAATTTTTATTTAAAAAAAGTAAATATATTAAGGTTAGATGATAATAAAAAATATTTTCGATATTAACTATATATTAACACTCATTTAATTAGTAATTAATAGAAAATAATAATATAAAGGTTAATATTTGAAATGTTATTTTTTCTATAGAAACAAATTTTCATTATATTTTATATTTCTTATTAAAATTTAAATTATTTAATATTATAATTTTAATTTTATAAAATTAAATTCATTTTAGGATTCATCATAAAAATATTATCTTAGGATTATTTTTTTGGATTTTTTCAATAAGATTGATTTTTAGGTGAATAGTATAAAATACCATTTTTACACACAACATAACTTTTATGAAATAATTAGGAAAAAAGAATTGTCTTAAAAACATTATGGAAACTTTTTTCATGACTAAATATTTATTTTATGAGAAAAACTATACATTCAAAAAAATTATGATTAATTTTAAAACATATATTTTACATTTCAGAACCACAGTTATATTTTTCTCTAAAACTGTATTTAATGCATTATACATTTATTGTTTTTAAATTAATTTTAACCACTATTTTGAAATTGTATATAATAAATTGGATTTAATATTTGGAATCGGAAGGTTAAAATTATTTAATAAGGTTTATTATATTTTTAGGTGAAAAAAATAAATTACTTAAGTAAAAACTAATTACCACGATAAAATACAAAATGGTTAAAGGGTTAAATATAAGGGGTAAACGACCCAAAAAAGATAAAAAAATATATCAAAATGATTTTTAAGGTATTTATCAACCAATTCTCATACCCTCTCTATGTTTTTCAACATTTGGAGGAACTTTTCATTGATAGTGAATGTCTTATTGAGAAGAACACTTCTTGATATGCTCAACACTGAGTGGGTAGATGGGGGTGAATCAGTTTTTCAGACTTTTTACACCAATTTATACATTTTATCCCTTTAACAATTAGAAATTTTATGATATCAATTTTCTTTTTATATTATTCAAGTATATGAATGAAATTAAATGATACAACAAGATATTTTTATAAGGTTCACTAGTCAATAAGAGTATCTAGTCCTTGGAATGGTTTAAAAATAATCCAAGGCCACACAACTACTAGAAAACAAAAAATTTAATGGTTTACAAAAATAATGGAAAATCCATCACTTTCATAACAATATATTTATTCAACAGTTCATGTGCTCATTGCACATATAATATGATATAATGATTTTTTGAAAAATAAAAGATCCTTCACTAATAGGCTTTAATGTCACTATACTACTTGAAATTTTGTTACAATTTCCTTTATTGTAAGAACTTCTTCTTCTTATTCACTTTTAGTAATAATAGAGACCAATAACTTCTCCATCCTATTGTATTCTATCTGTTAAATTATTTCTAGTATACTTGGTCTAGTTCACCTTTTTCTGGTACCCTTGGTATGATCTACCTTTATCTAATTTCCTCAGTCCGATGACATGTTCATATGTTACTTCTTTACATTGTTTGTTCTATACCAAATGATAGTGACTTTTTTCTATAATCTCTTTATAGTTCTACTATGTATGATTCTTCAACAAACAATATTTCTTAATCTCTCTCATCAATACCTCAATTTTTCAGTAATTCACCCATCATAAAAATCGCTCTCTTCTCAGAACACTTCATCCCCTTTATATAGGCAAGGATTATCCTAAATCTTATGGAGTAGCATGGAAATTAAATTTAAAGTTATTGATAAAAATTTGAAATTCATGCTCAAATATATCTATGTTTAACCCCGTAAATATCTATATATAAATATGAGTCTACAATCTTTATGAAGGCTTCCTTAAAACTTAGTGTCAATATTCTTTAAACTTTATTAATATATTAGTTAGAATCATAAAATTTCCTTAATAATTATTAAATCATTTAATGACTCATTAAATGACTAGATCAATATCAACAAATTTCATGACTTTAAAAAAACTTATATAAATATCTAACAAATTTCATATGATGCAACTTCATAACAACCCCTCTTCCCACTAACCTCATAAGGTTCTTCTTTTTACATTTACACTCTATCCTGTAGGATTTATATTTGTATGTCTAATAACTTTGTAAGGTTATTATTTTTCCAGTCTCAATATATTTGGTAGTCTTTATATTTTTCTATCCTATCACCATGTAAGTTTTTTATTTGCTCGGTTTTATTCTATCTGGTAGAATTCACATTTTTCTATCCAGTAACCTTGTAAGTTTCTTCTTTGTCCAGTTTCCCTTCATTTGAAAAACATCATATTTTTCCATCCACAAAAATATCATGTTTCCTTTATCCAAATCTATTTGGGGAATATTGTTTGATGAGTATGTTTGATTAATTATTTTAGTAAACTCTATCTGAAAATTGATATTGGAATGATATTTCCATTGGACACACTCAGAATTCTCTATTTGGTTAATGTGATTAAAAACCTATATCCAATAAATAAAAACTCTATATCTGATTGAGTCTATCTGATGAACTTGAGTCTCTTTGTTTTATGGATTTCACTCAAAATATTTTGTTTGATAAGATCTCTTGGAAACATCTGTTCGATACCCTTGAGTTTCTATATCTTTTGGTATTTTTAAAACTATTTCTGATGGACTTCATAAAACTATATTCTATGGACTTTCAAAATTTTATCAGAAGAAATCATACTCCTTTCCATCCAATCCAACTTCATCCATAGCTTCGACAACCATTCTTTTATATGGTGTTAAAAACATTCTTTCATCAAATAAATAAAGATAAAATCATGAATACTTTTATATAAACATGATGTTTGATTAATTTGAATATCACTAAAGAATCACCTTTTTTACCTCCATTTCATAGAGGCTATTATTATTATAATATTAAACTTGAATCATAGTCACAAGGAATTTTGATGTTTAAAAAATAAGGAATACAACACTAAAAAATGTCTTATATTGTTTGTTTATAATACTCAGTCTAATGTCCCTATGAATTATTCCAATCAAGCACTTTATTCAATATCATTGTCCCACTAGAATTAGTCCACTAGACCCTATTCAATTACCTCGATCCGCTGGACTCTTCTTTCTCTATATGAAATAATCTATCTTGAAACTTTTTTTTATCACCTTAGTCTTATATAATGAGTCTACTATCCTCTGTTTGATTACCTCAGTCTATTAGACTTGTATTTATTTTTCTAAAACACTTTTTCTATAAAATTAATGTGTTGGATACAATTTTATTATGTTGTAAATGGATATGTTTTTCTAAACTATAAATAACATTTTTTGAGCCATTAAAATCCAGTCATGAACAATCTTAAGTAAATAATGTATTCAAATAATAATTTTCTTTAAATTAGTGAAAATATCAAATAATGACTATATTCCAAATCTTCTAAAGTAAAAAACAGAACATATCTTTTTCTAAGGAAATAGAACATGAGAACTTATTATATTTTTTAACAAACTTGGATTCTTCATCATTCATTATCTTTGTTCAACATCCAAGAGTTATCTTCCTCATTAACTAGATTGGATACTTCAAGCAAACTTCTAAAAATACTTATTTCTTATAAAAATTTAAACATATTCATATTAAGGAAATATTTATAATTCATTAAAAAACACTGAAAAAATTAAAAACCATTGAAAAAAATACAACACATATAAAGTGGGATCTTCAATATCCCTCATTTTATTTGTTGAAAATAACTTTAAAATGAAGATATAAATATGTGAATCTTTATCTTCCTTCACTCCCCCTTTTCCACAAATATCCAATCTTTCATTTCACATCTCCCCTTATTGACAATAAATACATAGTTATTTGGAAAAGGGTATCAATTCATTCTTAATCAAATTTTCATCAATCATATCACTGTATGACTATGAGATCCATGCCTGGTGTTGAAAATAAGAGCATTTTATTTAAATAAAAAAGATGTCAATTTTTAATTGAATATGATATCAAATGAGATGAGAACACACTGTCTTGTCTTTAATGTTTGTCCACCTGTATTCTAGGCTAAAGATACCAATTATAAAATAAAAAAATGTAAAATAAATCCACTTGAAACTCCTGAACACACTTCAATAAATAGGATAAACAATTCACTTAAAATCAGTAGGATACAAAGCTTTTGTACACCATCACTATTCAACTTTTCTTATGTCATTGATTAGTTAAATTTCACCACTTTTTGTTAGGTTTTTTTATTTTAGTAACTAAGGATAAGATATTAATAAAACCATAACCTTCAAGACCATTCCATAAAAATAAGATTCATATAAAATAATGATTATCGAAGATTTTTTTTATCAAAATTCACTAGACTTCCTATTTCTCATGATTTTCATAATGATGAATATCTTTAGTATATATGATTTAGGAACTCCATGTTAAGAATAAAAAAAATGCACCTTATTCATGTGGATGTACAGATTTTAAAATTTCCACATCTTCACCAAGGATGATCTTCATCAATATTTTTTTAGAATTACAAAAACAATACAAAACTATGATGGTATGTGATTTACTTTTTTATCAAGAGTTTATAGAAACAACTTCCTTAAACTTTATAAATGATGACACTTACTTAGATTTTTTATAATATGAATGAGTGATCTATCTAAGATGTTTATTAAATTATCTAGGATATACTAAGATGGAAACCATTAGTCCTACTTAGGTTCTCCCCCTGTGTTCATGTGTCACCTACAATTACCTGAATTGTTAGCAAAAATATAATACATAAATAGTAAGTGAATAGGTTGAACCTTCTTTGATTATTCAATGTGATCAGAAAGGTTGATATAGTTTTCTCAATGAATTTTTACCATCTCCTCCAGCCTTCATACTTCCACATATATTTTTCAAAAATATTTTGTTTGGTAGAATAGATCTTCTAATACAATCTTCTTCTTTTTGTGGAGAAGTTTTCTTCTTAATAGGATTCATAGATAAAAAATTCTTTATTTTTCTTAAGGCATCTTCTTTTTTAGTAATAATGGTTGTACAAACTATGGCATTATTTCCATACTTACTTCATCTATCACATAGAGATTATTTAACACAATAGTTTTATGGTGTTGAAATCCTCTTATGAGATCCATATTCTTGATTTAGAAGATTTTATTTTCCCTTTTCACCTTCCTTTTCTTCTACTTATTTTATTTTCCTTTATCTCTCCAATTCTTCTGGTATGTTTACTAAAATATCATTAGGTACATTGATAGAAATTTTGGTTTTTCCACAAGGGTCCTTATGAGTGACTTCCTTATTATTATTATTTTTAGATAAATTAATATTTTTAAACTTATTGTATCTATAATCCTTGGACTTCTCACCTATAATTCTTGGTATCTTATTGGATGAATTATTGTTTGCAACATTCATCTACTTACTCCCAAAGGTTGATTCTTTTTTTTCACCAACTTATATGGTATTTTTTTCTTATATAATCTTGATACTTGTTGAGATGAGCATGCACCAATGTTGTGACCACCATTATTGAATACATCAAAAATATTTTCAATCATTCCAAATTTATTTAAAGTATATATATTTATTAATTTATGGATATTTTATCATCGTATATGGATTTTTCCCACTTGGAATGGGATTCTTATGCACTTTAACATTTAGAGGAATATAAAAAAAATAAAAAACAAGATTCAATAGCCTATAAAAACACCAATATTGACCCACAATCCTTGAACTTCTTATATCCACTATATGCAGTTCATAATTTACAGTAGAATGGACATTATATTTTTGGGTCTTTCATGAATTTTTGGGCTCTTCATTTGGAACCAACTTCTTTACTTATTCTTCTATCTAAAATGGAAATGGTACTAGGATTATCATCACTATTCTTCATATATACTTATACAGATTGTTTTTGAAACATGTACTATTCATGACACTAGATTTAAGAAAAAAATTATAAGAAAGTATGAATGATACCTATTTAATCACATATACTTGATATATATCATTAAATAAAGTCACAATATTCTTGTATCATGTTAGAAATATTTTAACATCAAATCCATTATTTATCATTATATACCAGGAATAAATTTATTCTTAATTTGGGAAGACTCAATATATTCCTTCTCAAGATTGACTAATTTAACTTCTAATTATAGACACATCATATTGAGGGTGTTCTTATGATCATCAATCAAACTCACCTTTTATTCATAATACATCTTAATTCTATTAACCTATCCATCATGCATCTTACCTTAATAATGATTCAAATTCCTTGATCTTCTTAGTCATCAATTATAATTTAAAATCTATGACATCAATAATATTTTTAAAATTTTCTTCAAGTGAATAAATATTCTCTTCAATAGTATTCTTGACTCAATATTTATATTCAACTTCTTTGAGCCATTTATTTTTAAAATTTGAGGAATTTATTTAAACTTCCATATTTCCAATATTAAAGGATCCAAACTTCTTGGATAACTTTATAAATTCTAGAACATTTTCCTACAAATCCTTCTCTATATTATTTTTTTCTTATTCTAGCTAGGAGATTTATTCATACATGGTTTGAAAGACTCCACAAAAAAGGGATATTTTTTCTCTATTAATGATTTATAGAATATATTTTATTATTATTAATATATATTGAGAAGTTGTAGAAATAAAATCATCACCACTTATTATAGGTTCTTCTTCTCAAGGATAGTTCATCTATAAATTTTCATATACCTTATGATTACTTTATCTTGATCTACTTGAGGTAGGAATGATTTAATTCCCATTAGTCATAACTTGAAATTCTTATTCTTCACATTCAATCACATATGTTTCTTCTTTTTTATCATTGTAATGAGAAACTAATATTTGTTATTCCTCCTGACTGAAGAGGGACATATTTTTCATCTTTCTTTTCTCTTCATTTCTCATGTTCATCATAGTATTGGTAGAAATATAATTCCGCTCAGAGATAAATAAATCTTCACTAAAAACTCACTTCAATGTAAATAAAATAAAAAATAAAAATATTCAAAATAGAAAAAATTAAATGTAGATAATCCGATATAGGTGAGCCTTCCCTTTGATACCAATTTATAGGACAACTTTCAAATATGAACAACACTTGGGGGTGTGAATTAGTGAAGGGTATTTTTTACACTAATTAAATATGTTTATCCCTTTAACTTTTACTAATGTTAGGATATAAATTCTATTTTTCTATTTTCATTATCATATAATTGAAGATGAAACAAAATTAATGTATAGAACATGATGTTTTTATAAGGTTCACTTCTCAATAAGAGAATCTTTTACTTGGAAAGTTTTGGAAATAATCCAAGACCAAAATACTCATAGAAAAAAATTCTTTTGGTGGTTTAAATGAAGTGGGGAATATCCTTCACTTGAATAGAAATATATTAATTCAATAGTGAATGTTCTACTCATATAGATAATACAATATAAAAGTTTTTACAAAAAAATAACCTACACCAATAGGCTTCAACATTATCACTGTGCTGATTGAAATTTCTTCACACTTTCCTTGTTGTAATAACTTATTTTTCCTATTCAATTTATTTCAAGATAGAAAGAAATAACTTCCCCATATGATAGTATCACATCTAGTAAACTCTATCTAGTATACTTGGAAATGTCCACCTCTATCTGATACCCTTGGTCCAATCCACATATGTTTGATGTCCTTATTCTAATGACATATTCATCCATTAATTATTCCCATGTTCATTAGATACCAAATGATAGAAAATTGTTACAGTATCTCTTTGTCTACTTCTAATATATATAATGCTTTGAAAAAATTAAATACTGGAAAGATTTATCAATTAACATGTATAAAAAAATTATTTATACTAAAATTATCATTCAAAATATTTATCTTTCAATTATTTAAGCATTGAATACCCAAATCAACATTTTCACATTTAATAACTTTACAATTTTTTTTGTAAATCTCCACAAAAAGTTTTCTAATACACCTTCATAACAACTCTTCCACCCGATGACCACATAAGGTTTTTCATTGTCTAGTCATACATTGTTTAGAAGAATTTATATTTTTATATATGGAACCCTCATAAGGTTAGTCTTTACCCTTTTAAACTATGTCTAGTAGAATTATTTTTTTTGTCTGACAACCTTATAAGGTTTTTCTTTTTCCAATAAAACTATGTCCGATAGACTTTATATTTTTTTATTTGGTAGACTCATAAGATTTATCTTTTTTTGGTATCCATTTAACCAAAAACATTCATTTTTTTTCATCCACCAATAATATCATGTTTCATTTGTATGGATATCTTTGAGGTACACTATATAATGAGTCTATCTGATGAATTACCTTGGTAAAATTCGTATGATATTTGATATTTAAAATATTTATCCACTTTCCTTGCTCAGAATCCAATATTTAATGAATTTTCTTATGAACCTCTATTTGATCAATCAAAAATATATATCTGATAGTGTATTTATAATGATGTTAAGTATCTATGTGTGATAAAATTCACTAATAATTTTTTTTTAGATAAACTTGGTTAGAAACATATAATATATTACCCTTATTTTCTCTATCTGATGGAAATCATAACACTCTATTTGATATACCTCATACAACTTTGTTTGATGGATTTTTTAGATCTATCTGATGGAATTTCAATATTACAACATAATAATTCATACTCCTCTCTATCTAATCCAAATTTATCCATATAATCCACAAATATTCGATCCACTAGTCTTATAAACAAAATTCCTTAAAAAAAATAGGTAAAATCTTGAATAACCTTATACAAACATGATGTTTGAGTACTTTGAAGATCAAAAAATCATCTCCTAATTTTCTAAAAATTCATAGAGGCTATTATTCTTATAATACCCATATTTAATAATGGATTCAAGAGACTATGATATTCATACAATGGGGAATTCATCACTTGGAAAAATTTGATATTGTTTGTTTAAAACACCCAGTTTGATGTGACCATGAATTATTTTAAACAAACAATTTGTTTGATATCCTCAATATAAAAAACTCAGTCTACTAGAATCTATATTATTACCTTGATCCATTAGACTCTTCAGTCTCTATCCAAAGCACTCCATATGGATGTTTCTTTCAATTTTTTCACCTTAGTCAACTAGCATCATTTCTTTAGACTATGTCTGATTACCATTGTCTACTAGTCCTGCATTTCATTATATAGAATTTTTTTTATGAATCATAATTAGGTGGATAAAAATTCATCTTGTTTTAAATATATATGATTTTAAAAACCCCAAAGAAAAAAGTTTTAGACTTTAAGATTGGATAAAAAATCATCTTAAGTAAATAAAATATTCAAATAATATTTTTCCATAAAGTAGTGAATATATTAAGTAATGAATATATTCCAAATACTATAATAAAAAAAATTATATTTTTAAAATATAATAAGACATGGAGGATATTTTTAAATAACTTCGATTCTTCCTTATTCATTTTCTATATTCAATATCCAATTGTCATCTTCCTCATTAATTGTCTTAGAAACTTCAACCAAACTTCCAAGAAAATTATTATTTAGAAAATAATAAATATATTTAAATCAATGAAATATTATAATTCATTAGAAACCACTGAAAACCAATTAACACCATTGAAAACAAATACAACAAACATAAATAAGGCTCTTCACTTATTACAAAAAATGGAGAACCTCTCACTTATAAAAGGATCCCTTCAACACCCAACTTATCCTGACACAAAACTCCCATTAGTTCAACCAAAATCTACCTAAATACATCCTTAAAACTCTTATACATGTACTATAAGTTATTTTCTCCTCAAAAGTCCATGACTCAAAGGTTGAATCCAATTTATAAATGATTTACTCTAATGGTTAAGTTAAAAATTACAAAAGTACTCTTTTTCAATTCTATTTCTTAATGTATTACTCTTTAACTTCAAAGTATATTATACCATCCTAAAATAATAACATAAATATCATTATTTTAGTTATGTGTTATTACATTAATGGTAAAATCATTATCTATATTCCTCCCTTCTTTTTATAAAAATTTATATGTCATCCATGTGTACGTGCAGACTACCACCTCTATGAACGATGTGTTTTTGTTTTAATCACCACCTAATATTTATATTTAAAATGGGTATTTGAGTAATAAATCTGATATTTATTACATGATTAATATTCTAAAAATGTTAATTAATTTTTTCATTCTATTCTATGGAAAACAAAAAATGTTCTATGCGTGTTTGTATGAATTATCACCTCCACGAAACGATATATTTAATTTTTTATCAATAACATACTTGGATGATTCTAAGAATGTATTTAATGAGTATAAATTATTTTAATTTAATGATTAATTTTATTAAAATTTTATATTATTATTTAACACTTTATTAATATACCAATTTGTTTCCTAAAGAATTACTCAAAGAAGTTTGAAACTAATTCTGTCTTCATGAATTAGGAATATAATTATCATGGAATGAAATTATAAATTTATTAATAATTATAAAGAAAATATTTAATTACAATTTATAATATATTAATGATTAAAATTTTACTAATGAATGAGGATCAACATCAAAATTTTAAATTTTACTAGAAATATTTAAAAACACTGGAATATGATGTTGAAAATAAAATATAACCAACCAATAAATATATGATAAATTATTTTAAGAGAAATTTTATAGGTTAATAGATATGAATAGGTTTATTAAATAAGTTTTTAATATGTTTATTTTTATTATATAGTATTTTAAAATTCTTTTGTAGAATTTTAGAGTAAAGATAATAGTTTTTCTCATCTCAATTTTCATTCTTGAGACATATGCCATATTCACTAGCTATTTTATTTTGTATAGTATATATAATATCCTATAGATGAAATTTTCATAACTATTATTAATTTAAATGTATTTAAACATCAATTTAAAGTTACATTTTTCAAGGGATTTTGATTAATAAGTTATGAAATTTATAAGTGGGTTTTCTTGGATCAACTTTATTTCTGAAGCCATAATTATTCCTCTTTGAATATGGTTATAATTTTTTTTATTATATCATATGATGATATTATCTTAACTTTAATTTTTATTTTCTATGTAAATAATTTTTCACATCAAATAAATATTATTTTATGAATTTCTTTCTTTATAAAATTTGACGATGTTAAAAATAATCCCCATCCTCTCCAAATGAGCTCTGTATTTTCCATGTCCACATTCACTATTCCCACCAAAGTTTTACTTTATTAATTGAAATAAAAACCGGTATTAATTTTGGTGATATTCAAATTTCTATTTACCTCTTATATTGTAATATTTACCACTCTTTTTATAAAGTGGGTTTTAATAAAGGTATTTTTAATATCGAAAAGGTTTTCCATTCCATGATCATATATATTTTTTTCAATCAACATATTATTTTGAAAACTAATATGTTTTTTCAAAGATTAACTATTTAAATATATTTCAAAATAATTTTTAAAAAAGGATTCATTTTAATTTCTCTAAAAATGATACTGTTAAAAGTAACTCATAACTTTTTCTCTTTATGATTATGTTAAGAAATATTTTCTTAATTTTTTTTATGTTTTGATTCTATCTTCCTCTAACTCGAAATGATATATCACACAAGTAGTAATTTTTTATAAATCATCTTATAGATTCCTACATGAAATACTCTTTTTGGGTGTTTTAATTTTTAGTATCAATAGATCTAATTATTGATTTCATTTCATGTGATACCATTTTGAAATGTTATAAAACCCATTTTATTTCCATGGGTTTGATGATATGATAAATGATTCATATATAATAGAATACATATGTATGGTTGTTAATGGGTGCGGTCCTATAACTAACTCCAATTAATTAGTTAATATTATATGTATCACAAGATAATGATGTGAATCATGGAAATTTTGAGATGTTTATAATCTGATGTGAGGGCATGTTGCTTTGCTCACAACCTGAGTCATGGGAATTTTGGTTTGTTCATAACTTGATGGGTGTAAATTTTATTTTTTTAGAAGATAATTCATAGTAATCAGGGGGTTTCTTATAGTTTAATGATTTACTTTTTTAATTTTGATTGCAAATTTATAAGATGTTCCACTTTCTTATGTTATCCTCCCCTAATTCAAGATTATTGTTATATGCTTCTAAGAAATGTTATAATTGTTATTTATTTTTGTTGATATTTTTTTGTTTTATTATACTATATCATGATCCTTAATTTTTTTTAACAATGTTTATGATTTCCATTTATGATCCCATGATATTCTAATTAGATATTTATCCCCCATTTATTTTTTCTATCATGTTTATTATCTAACCATTTTTTTCATTAATATTTTTTCCCTTACTGAGTATTTGTGCTCAACCCATTCCTATGTTACCATTCTATAGGTTATGAAGATGACTATAAATTATTGGAAGTCTAGAAGGGGGTTCAATGTTCCATAATAGAGAAATGTTTACATGTTTTGTAAAATAAGTTGTGTACGTAGATGATCCTCAGAGACACTAAACCTTCATTTCTTAGAATAAAATAAAGATATATTTAGCTTGGGTTTTGTCAGTTATAATAGAATTTAGTATGTAAAGTATGTGTTTTTACCATCAAATCTGGGAGTTCAGGTTTAATGTGACTCATTTGGTATCAAAGTGAGGTTTAGTTATTTTTATAGATTATTATTGTTATTTTTTGGTATCAGGAGTAGAAAATATTAGTGAAAATACTTGGGATAAGCCTAAATATAGGAAAATATCATAAATGTTTGGTAAATTATGGAGTGTGTTGTTTCCTAGAAATGAAATTTGTATCTGGATATAGACATGCTGATACAGGATCTAGAACATAAGCATCTTGGGGTGATAACCTCAAAAATTCTAGTTAGGTTTTAACTCATCCTTTACTTGATGAAAAAAAGTGTACTTAATAATGAAATTGGTTTAACACTCCCATAGGATATGCTTTAGGGATTCACACACTCTTTAAGAAGAATTATATAGGATTCATATCTATTTTTGTTATAAAACCTAATAAGGAAAACAATATGGATAAATTATATTACAACCTAGGGATTCATAAGTTAGGTATGCACATCATTTATAAGTTACATATTCTATGTTTATAGTTTAATTTTTTACATCTATTAATTTATTTATTCTCATACCTTGACTTTCCTTTATTTATATAATGGATAGATAAAGGGAAAATAAAGTTAACAAGGGATATAACAGGCAATGTGGTGATTGTACCAATGAGAAACCAAGTGTGATGGGTGTTGGTGTTGAAAACCATAAGGTTATTCTCACCTAGCCATCATATGTTATGATTATCCCCATGAAGCTTATAAAAAATATAGACTCACTAAAGAAGAGAAGGATAAAGTTTCATAGATGTATAGTTGAAAATGAGCATAGAGGAAATAAGATTAAACTTCCCATGTTTCAAGAATATAGTTAAAATTAACTAAGGTAATATATAAAAGGAATGAGAAAATGTTACAATTATAGAAGTAATTATAATCAAGCACATAATTTTCAAAAGATATATAAAAGGTTAGAAAATATAATGGAAGGTATAAAGGTCCCAAATATTTCCCCATCCACACCCCACTGATTCAGATGCAAGGAGTTTGAGAATTATACAAATCGATTTCCTAATTTGAGGGATAATAAGGATATTAGACCCTAGTAACCTATAAGATAAAGGGAACAAGGAAGTGACTATTAAATAACCACTATTGAAATGTATCATGATAATTAAGGCACACTTATCCTCTACTCTAGAGCTATGGATGTGTTGTTGTATTTTGATTCATGAAACCCAAGTATATCTAGGATTTTTTCTAAAAACATTAAATCATCACACAGATGATTTTATTATCAAATAAAATTTCTAGATGAAATATTACTGTATCCCAAGATTATGTTTATGGGAATGTTCTTCAGGTAAATATTATTAATTCATCCCTTAAATGAATCTAATATTATTTTGGAAATGGATTATCTATCTTCACATATACTCCATATTAGTTAATGAAATAAGGAAATAATATTTAATATTTCAAATCAAACTATAATTATATATATGTGAAAGGATGACTATGAAATCTCTATAAAAAATTAAATTCCATTACATGAGTCTTAATTCCTAATCATGATGGGTGTTTAACTCAAACTATTAGAGTGAAAATAAATAATGGGGATATTCCTATTATATATCCTTGTCTTACTCAAGTTAGTATGTTTTATATATTATTAAAATTTTTCTCTTGAGTCATTTATATATTATTGATACCCCTATATATTTTTCTTAGTAAATGATAACTAAAATTTAAATGGTGCAATTTATTTAGTGTGTGTGTGGGGGGGGGGGGGGGGGGTTGTAATGAAACAATATTTTAGTATTAAAACAAACCATGATACATTTAATTAAGATAAAAAACTATAAAAAGTACATGAAACCGTGTATTAAATAACATGGATTATCAAATCCATTAAAAGTGCATAAATTAAAGGGGTACAATAAATATAAATAAATAATATGTTTAAAAATAAGAGATCCACTAGTTTATCTTCACAATTGAGAATAAACCTTAGTAGAACTAAACCTAAAATGATAAATACAACCATGAAAGAAGAAATAATTATTAAATATCCTTAATATGAAATATGAACTGTTCCTTGTGATGTGAGAATATACTAAATGAATGATTTAGTAAGTTTATATTTAACAACAAAATCTTACCGTTATAAATATAGTCATTAGAAATATAGTCATTTAAAATATGCTCATTGAATATAAATGTATCAAATAGGTATACTAAATTTTTATATTTCTTACAGTAATTTAAAAAAAATATAATTCACAAATAATAAATGTTGAAATAAAAATACAATATTAAAATATTATAAAAATATATATTTATGCATTAAAAATTAATAATAATAATAACATTATTAAACTATGTTTTTATATATTTATAAAAATCAAATAAATTTTATAATATTACTGAATTAGTAAAATTAAAATTTTAGAATATAAAAAATTAATTTTAATGATATTTGATAAAGATTATTTAATATAAAAGTAATATTTTTCAAAAAAAAATTATTAAAATTTTTGTGTATTTTTAGTTATTATTGACTAAAGAATGATTTCAATAAAAATTATTGACAATATTTACTATAAAATAAATTAACATCTATCCAATTATTAAAATTCAGGAGGTGATAAGAATAATTTCATTTTATACTTAAAAATGTATTTTACCAAAAGTTTATTTTTTCATGTGCTATGGTTATTTATTTTAAGAAGGTAAATATATTATGGTGATATGATGAAACCATATTTTATTTATATGGATAATATATTAAAACCCATTTAACTATTAATTAATAGAGAATAGGAATAAGAATAATTAAGATTTGAAAAATTCATTTTCTTATATATTTTTTTCATTATATTTTATTTTCCATTTAAAAGTAAAATTCAAGAATTTTATAATTTTATTTTGAAAAAATAAACTTCACTTTTGGATTCATAATTACAATATTACCTTAAAATCAATTTTTGGGATTTTTTCCAAATTTTTTTTGAGGTGAATAGTACAAAATATAGTTTTTTACAAATATTGTAACTTTTATGGCATCATTAAAGCTTAAGTTATGTTTTCATATAAAACTGTATTTTATGAATTATAAACATATTATTTTAGAATTAACTTTTACTAATTTTAAAATTTTATATAATAAAATTTATTTCCTATTTGGAAACATAAGTTTCAAAATGTTTAATAAGGCCCGTTTTATTTTTTGGTATAAAACATAGATTACTTATGTAAAAATTAAACACCATGATAATAGTTAAAATGGTAAAATGGTTAAATATAAGGGTTAAAATATATAAAACATGTCTCTAAATGCTTGGTTGTGTGATTTATTGATTGATACTCATCTCCTCTCCATTATTTACCACTTTTGGAGCAACTTACCTTGAACAATGCACCTCTTATTACAAAAATGTCACTACTCTCACTTATTAAAGGATCCATTCATAACCGTATTTCTACTTATACAAAAAGTAGTTTAGTTCAACCAAAATATACCCAAATAAATCCAAAAAGAAACAATCCACATCCTATAGTTTATGGTCTCCTCAAAATAACACCCCTCAAAGGATTAATCCAATTTTTAAATGATTTATTCTGAGGAGTAATTTAAAAATTCAAAAATTACTTATTTTCACTTATATTTCATTAATTATTCTTCTCATACAAAAAAATCTATTATAAAATCCAGAAATAATAACATAATTATCATTAATATATTGATTTTTTATTATATTGATGGAAAAATAATTATCTACTTCCCCCCCTCTCCTTATAAAAATGAATATATTGTCAATGTGTACGTGAAAAATACCACCTCAATGAATGAAATATTATATTTTTCATCATTTCCTTTCATGGATGTTTATAAATAGTAATTAAATGAATAAATATAATATTTATATCATGACCCACATTCTTAAAATTTAAATCAATTTCTACCTTCATTTCGTTCTATAGAAAAAGAAAATGTAGTTTGTGTATATGTGCATACTACCACCTCTGTAGAATGATGTATTTAATTTTTCATCAAAACCATAATAGGATGATTATAATAATGTATTTTCTGAATTTAAATATTTTTGATAAAATTATTATGGTTTTATAAAGGTTATATTAATATTTAAATTGTTATTAATATACTGGCCTTTCATCATAAAAAATCACCAAAATAAGATCTTCACCAATTCTTTCTTCATGAATCATGACTAAAATTCTCATGGAATTTAATTAAAACTTTATAAATAATTATAAATAAACTATTCAATTAACTTTTATAATATAAAATGTATGAACTTGGTATCCAATAATGGGTATTGACATGAAAATTTTAAATCATGCATGAAACAATCAAAATTGATAACATCCGGTCACGAAAATAAACTACAACTAACTAATAAATCTATAATAAATTATTATAAATGAATATTATATAGGGTATTGATTTTGAATAAGTTTATTAAATAAGTTATTAATATTTTTATGTTTATTAAACATAAGGTTAAATCAGTTCCATGGAAGTCGAGAATAGAGGTAATGGTTTTTCTCGTCTCAATTTTCATTCTTGAGAAATATGCCATATTCACTACTTGTTTTATTTTGTGTGGTATGTATACTATCCTATGAATTAAATTTTCATAAATTTCATTAATTTAAATTAATTTAAACATCCATTTAAAATTATCATTTTCAAGGGATTTTGATTAAAAAGTTACTAAAGTTATATGAGGGCTTTCATGAATCAACTCGAAGAGAGGAAAAAATAAAACCATAAAGATATCTTAAGGATGAAATAGATGTATACCCAATTAAAGGATAAAGATTTAAATATTAAATATCTTGAGTCAAATACTGGTTCCTATAAGATTAAATATAAGTAGGATATTATATCCTTATCAGTATAATCAATTAGAGTGAGTAAGATTCCAAATCAGGAATCCATTTATAAGAGAAACATACATGATAAAAATGTAAGAGAGGACTCCCAAAGGAAATTAGCTATGAAGTGATATTTTTATAGAATATTAGAACACAGGTGACTTTAGGTTATTACATTATTGGTAACTTACAACCAAGAAGGAGTATATAATTCTTGAGGAGAAACAACAATGATCATGGTTTTAATGATTATTTTTTTATTATACCAACAAATATGGTATCTATAATGATTTAATATTTCACTATATATTATCCTTAAATAAATAATATATTAAACCGCATGTTTGTAACGACCAAAAGTTTTCCAATGGAAATTTCCTTCTTATATTTATGTTATAAAATAACATGAAATCACAACATAATGAACTACTAAGTGATAAGTGACCTTTAAAAATAAGTTTGTCACTTCTGTGTTTGGAATTTTGAAAATCTGACATACACGATTGTGTTCAAGATGATTTTTGGAGTCTAATGAAACAAAAATAATTTTTGGTGAATAGTGAACTACCCTTATGAATAGTAATATGACCCTTATGAATATTAAATCATCCAACATAAGAGTAACATTACCTATGAATAATTAAATAAAATTTAGACATCTTAGAAAGTGACAATTTGACCTTAGTAAACGTTTTGGTATTTTGTAAGTCATAAATAAATAATTATAATTAATTAATTAATTTAAAATAATATTTATTTACCTAGAATGTATTCATGAATTATTGAATCAATGTATTATAGTTTTTAGATATTTTTATAAGACCCTGCGTAATTTTTGAAAGCACTATAAAATCAGTTTTAATCTTAAAAACTGTTTTTTAAGTAAATTAAAATTTTAATTAAATATTAAATTAAAAATATTTATAAAATTATTTTTGAAAAATTAACTTCATTTTTGGATTCTACATATCGAAAAATGGTTAGGGTAAATTTTTGGGATTTTTTTGAGATACTTGAATTTTTGATGAATAGTAGAATCCGATAATTTACAATAAATGCTAAATAATGGATTAATTGAGTCATCGATGATGCTCTACTGATGTAAGCTCACTTGGTTCAGGATCACATGATAAAATTACTATTCTTGGTCATTCAAGACTCACTATTCCTTGTCTTAGGGGAAATTAATAAACTAATGAATTTTATATTAAGGAACCCCCTCTCCCCTCCACTATAAAAGCCACCCTTCACACCATCATTTCCTCACACCTCTCAAGCTCCAATCCCTCTCAAAAATCTTCCCAAACACCTTCCCTAGCCCCTAACCCACGTCCAAGAGCTTCTGGTATCATCAAAAGACCAATCTTAGGCCCTTAAGGAGGTTATCAAGAGAAGGATTCAAGAGGTAATTTCCCTCCCTCTTCTCCTTTAATTCCCCTTCAAGTTTAAGTTCATTTCTTGATCTCTCCCCACCTATCTTCATCCAAATTATATTTTAACTCCAGTATTATAAATATAATATAATTTTATGATTCTAATGACATATTATATCATCCAACCCCCTTTCCCTCTTACTTTTATTTTATTAAAGAGAACATTGTTTGTGAGGTGTTAATTTGTCACCTTCAAGAACGACATGCTTTCTTCTTCCATTTCTACCTTCAGATCTGTTCATGAAACCAATTTTATGGTTGAACCAGAATATTTTACATGTATTATTTTCTATTAAAAGTTATTAGAATAACCTATGGCCATATTACTAAGTGATTAGTTAAAACAAGTTCATTGTGATCCAAAAACCGCCCAAATTGACCCAAATAACCATCATTTAATTATTATCTAATGATTCATCTAGATGGATCTAATATAATTCATTATAAGGTCATTAAATCTCCTGTAATATCATTAATGACATGTAATATCATTTCTGGTTGTTTAATCATGTTCTACCCAAACTTCAATTTAAGAATACAAGTGAACCACCCAAGAAAAACCATAAAAACGAACATCCCCAAACAATGTTTCTAAAAACTATAAGTCATCCAAAGGAACATAATATGAAATAATGAAACCAGAATGAACCCTATTAATGAACAAATGGTTCTGTATTTCTAATTAATGAATATAATGTCATTATATAGTACATTAAAGAGAAGGAAATATTCAGGTAAAAGGTAAGGGGAAATTCTCGAACCCAGCTTTCATCCTTCGGGTTCTCCCTCTTTCACTAAATTTTTGATATGGTTACTCCTTAAAGATCATTTGTTCATAATTATCTTACCTTTTCTGGGATATAAATGTTGTCTACTAAGGTTTATTTCAATCTAAATTTTTTCCAAAAGAACTATTCTTTTAAGAACTCACCTTTTACCTCTCATTCAAGGTTGATGGTTATTGTATCAAGTATGGTGTTCCCTCTTTATTTTGGGAACCCAAAGTTTATGAATGTGTTCTTATGAAATGAAACCAGTTACTTTTCATGGGTTATTTATGTTCATCTATGTTATATTTTCATTATGGCATGCATGATAAATGATAATGTTATGATGTGACGGGTGCACCTGGAATTATATAGCGCAATATGAATGTTTAAATGTGACGGGTGTGCCCAAAATTATATAGCACTCAAATTCATTGGGTAAAGTGATGAATCTCATGAGTAAATGTGAAATGATGTGTGAAAAGGATGCTATCTTGGTTCACAAGTATGTATGGTAGTTAACCACTGAGACATGATGTTTCATTTTTATACATTTCCATATTTCAATTCTTTTATATATGCTCCTCTCATATTCATGATATTTTGCCTATGTTATGATTATGCTCACCCCATGATATATTGTTCTTATCTATCCTATTACTAGGATTCTAGATCACCCCTTTTACTATATATCCTTATGTGGCTACATGTACTAAGAAGAGGAAAAGTTCCAATAAGAAGATATAGAAGAAGAAATTAAATAAATGTTTATGTTAGATGTTGTATTTTTTTATGTGTCGTCATAGTTTTCCCAAGACACTAAACCTTTGGATCCTCAATGTGTAATACTATTATGTTGTTTATCTTTGAAATTATGTAATAGTAATTTAAGAAAAGGCTGGGTCTCTATAGTTGGTATTAGAGGCAATGTTTAGTTAATTTGGGAATTAGGATTAGTGAACCCTAGGGAAAACCAACAACATGAGACTAAGTACAAATATGCACACAAGAATATTTACCTAGGGATACCATATGTTATGTTTTTGGTATAATTTTTTTAAATTAATAAGTTATTCATGAATTGTTTACTTATGTTTTGTTCTAACCTTTTCTATTTTAGAACATGGTGGGAACCAGGAGAAATAAGGCCAAAAACTCATGTGAGGGCCAATGAAACGATTGCTCGAATGACATCCCCAATGATTTGGGAGGTGGAGTTCAAAAATTCATGGCGATGCTTACCCAATTATCTCAGGTTATGAATAATAACCATAATAATGGGGAATGTCCTCCTTCACCAAAGAGGGAGAAACTGAATATTGAATGTTTTATACAGAAATGACCACTGACATTTTTTGGATCTTCCGATCCACTAGTCGCGGAATAGTGGGTCAACTCCAGGGAGAAGATATTTTCTATTCATCACTGTTCTGAGATGGAGAAGGTGACTCTAGCAGTTTATCGTCTAGATGGAGAAGCCGATCAATGGTGGGATTTGATTAAGAACACCAAGACAAGGGAGGAAATTAAAGAGATAGAATGGGAATACTTTAAAATAATGTTTGTTAATAAGTACTTCCCACGAACTCTTCGCACGAAGATGAAGAGAGAATTTATAGAGCTTAAGAAAAAAGAAGGTGAATTTGTCACAACCTATGAAGCGAATTTCACAAGGCTTGTAAGGTACGATTTGGGTTTTGTTATCAACAATGATAGCAAAATTGATTGATTCTTTAGTGGATTAAAACCACACCTTCGAAAGGCTCTTAAAATTCAAGAATTTGGGAGTTATGAAGAAGTTGTTCGGTTTGATCTCAAAGTGGAGATAGAGTTTGGAGAATAGTCCCATGGATATGGTGGTAAGAAAATAAAGATGGAGTTTCAAGCTAGTAGATATAATGATAAAGGTTGGAAGAAAAATCAATGACCCACATGCCAAAAATGTGGGAAGTTGCACAATGGGAACTGACTCAAAGGGACGGGGAAATGCTTCAAGTGTGGGAAAGAAGGACACCATACTCAAGAGTGTCAAAAATAAATAAAAAGGAAGGATAATGTAGCTGATTAAAGGAGAGAACCACTCATGGTTCAATGCTACAACTGTAGGGAGCTATGGAACTATGCAAACCAGTGCACTAAACCTTGAGTTCTCGAGGGTAATCAGCGTCAGCATACACCAAAGCCAAAGGAACAAGGGAAGGCATATGCCATCACTACTGCGGAGGCAAAGAATGATAATGAATTCGTATAAGGTACACTTTCTATTCACTCAATAATGGAAAAAGTCTTATTTGATTATGGTTCTACGCATTCATTTATATCTTGCAAGTTTGCAAGAACTATAGAATCGAAGCCCTGAAACCTTGAAGTAGAGATATCTATAAATACAACGAGTGGTGCAATCATTGAAACCCAAGTCTTTGACTCTTCTCCCATTGGCGTATGTGGGAAGATTCTTCCAGAAAATCTCATAATACTTCCCTTGGTGTAATTCGATGCTATAATGGGAATGGATTGGCTCTCGTTATATAGAGAACATATCAACTGTCAGGAAAAGTAAATATCCTTTCATATTTTGAACCATCCCATGATCCTCTAAAAATGCAAGGAAGATCATAAATCTCCTTTGAAAAATCCTTAAATGGTGTGGGTGTTGATTCCCTATGAAGAAGCATACCTCGCCCAAATGGTTGAGTCGAAGGAAAGTTACAACCTTTAGGAAATTCCCATCGTGAGGGAATAAGACGATGTATTTCCTGAAGAGTTACCCAGAATTTCCTCAGATCATGAGGTAGAGTTCTCAATTGAACTCATACCCAGAGTTACTCCTATCTCGAAGTGCCCCTATAGGATAGCTTCTATCGAACTGTAGGAGTTAAAGAAGCAGATGCAAGAGCATCTGGAAAAAGGGTTCATACATCCTAGTGAATCACCTTGGGGTGTGCCGGTGCTCTTTGTGAAGAAGAAGTATGAAACAATGCGGCTATGTATCGATTATTGGGAACTCAACAAGACCGACATAAAGAACAAGTATCCTCTCCCAAGGATTGATGACTTGTTCGACCAATTAAGGGGAGCTCAATACTTCTCAAAGGTGGATCTTTATTTTGGATATCATCAAGTAAAGGTAAATAAGGAATATATTTATAAGACTACCTTCGAAACAAGGTATGGGCACTATGATTTTTTGGTAATGCCCTTTGGACTTAATAATGCCCCTGAAATCTTCAAGGATTTGATGAATAGAGTCTTTAGACATTACCTTGACAAATTTGTGGTAGTGTTTATCGATGATATTCTCATCTACTCCAAGTGAAAGGAGGAACATGAATAACATCTAAGACTTGTGTTGGTGACATTAAGAAAGGAGAAGTTGTAGGCCAAGTTCAGCAAGTGTGAATTTTGGATGAATCATGTCACATTCGTGGGACATGTGATCACAAGTGAGGGAATTTCTGTGGATCCTTCAAAGAAAAATGCGATTGAGGAATGGCCCAGGCCCTCTAGTGTCACAGAAATCCATAGTTTTCTTGGATTAGTTGGGTACTACCGACGTTTTGTGAGAAACTTATCACGATTATCAAGCCCGCTAACTAAGTTAACAAGGAAAGGGGTAAAGTATGTCTGGATAGAAGAATGTGAGGGAATATTCAAGGAGCTAAAGAGAAGGCTGATCACTGCACCTATACTCACACTATTGAAAAGTGGAGAAAGTTTTGTGATATATAGTGATGCTTCAAAGAAAGGCTTGGGTTGTGTACTCATGCAAAATGATAATGTGATACCCTACACCTCACGACAGTTGAAGATCCATGAGTAAAACTACCTGACACATGATCTAGAGCTGGAGGCCATGATTTTTTCCTTGAAAATATGGCGGCACTACCTTTATGGCGAGAAGTGTGACATATACACCGACCAAAAGAGCCTAAAATATATATTCACACAAAAGGAGTTCAACATGTGTCAAAGGAGATGGTTAAAGCTAATAAAGAATTATGATTTCTCTATTCACTATCATCCTATAAAGGTGAACAAGGTAGCTGATTCTCTAAGCAGAAAAGAACCTGCTACTCTATCCATGTTGCGGATTGAGAAAGACCCTATCTTCTTGGATATGAAAATAATGGATTTAGAAATCATATGGGCAGGGGATAAATCCTACCTTGCCCAAATGATTGTGCAACCATCCATATAAGAGAAGATTAAGGAAGCACAAAGGGATGATGTGGAGATATAAAAGAGGGTGTATTCAGTAAAAGAAGGGAAGCTGCAAGAGTTCCATATCGACAATGATGGTGTGATTCGGTTTGGAACGCGGCTTTGTGTGCCTTCATCACCCGGGATAAAGAAGGAGCTATTGGAAAATGCACATAGCTTAACTTTCTCTATCCATCCTGGGAGTACCAAGATATACCGTAATCTCTGAGAACACTTCTGGTGGGATAACATGAAGAAGGAGATTGCGAAATATATATCAAGGTGCTTTGTATGTCAGCATATTAAAGCTGAGCAACAAAAGTCCAAGGGTATGATGCAACCATTGCCTATACCCATGTGGAAATGGGAAAATGTTACTATGGACTTTGTCATGGGTCTCCCAAAGACCATAAAGGGAAATAATGCGATATGGGTTATGGTTGACCAACTCACCAAGACTGCCCATTTTATTGCTATTCGGGAAGACCTCTCGCTTGAAAAAATTGCAAAGATATATGTGAAGGAATTGGTGAGACTGCACGGTGTTCTACTCTCAATTGTGTCTGATCGTGATCCAAGGTTCACATCTAAATTCTGGAGGATCCTTCAACATACTTTCAGTACTAAATTAAATTTTAGCACGACCTATCACCCCAAACTGATGTCCAATCTGAAAGGACTATTCAGACGCTCAAAGATATTCTAAGAGCATGATCTCTAGAATTCAAAGGTGGATGGGATCAAAATCTCCCATTGGTTGAGTTCTCATACAACAATAGCTTCCACTCAAGTATTCAGATGGCTCTGTGTGAAGCTCTTTATGGGAAGCGATGTAGAACTCCAACCTATTGGGATGAATTTGGAGAAAGAAAGCTACTTGGGCCCGATCTTGTTCAAGAGATGATAGAGAAGGTTCAAGTCATCCAGAAACACATCAAAGATGCTCAAAGTTGGCAAAAGAGCTATGCTGAAAATCGTCGAAGGGACTTAGAGTTTGACGTTGGAGATAAAGTCTTCCTTCAAATATCTCCCTGGAAGAGAGTCATGTGATTCAGGAAGAAAGGGAAGCTAAGCCCAAGTTATATTGGCCCCTTTGAGATCCTTGACTGCATAGGAGCCGTGGCCTATCATCTTGCACTTCCACCGAATATGGATCAAGTTCATGATATGTTTCATGTATCACTACTGAGGAAGTACATACCAGACCCCTCACATGTACTAAAATCAGAGGTGGTGCAGTTGGAAGATGATCTCTCCTATGAGGAGCATTCAGTAAAGATTCTGGATTAGAGAGATAAGGTTATAAGGAACAAGAAAACCCATATTTTCAAAGTGTTGTGGAGGAACCATATGTTTGAGGAAGCAACTTGGGAACTAGAAGAGGCAATGAAGGAGAAACACCCTCACCTGTTTGTGTAAAGTGAAATTTTGGGCGCGAAATTTCTTAAGGGGGGAAGAATGTAACGACCCAAAGTTTTTCAATGGAAATTATATTCTTATATTTATGTCATAAAATAACATGAAATCACAAAATAATGAACTACTAAGTGACAAGTGACCTTTAAACATAAGTATTTCACTTCTGTGTTTGGAATTTTAAAATTCTGACATACACGGTTGTGTTCAAGATGATTTTTGGAGTCTAATGAAACAAAAATAATTTTTGGTGAATAGTGAACTACCCTTATGAATAGTAATAAGACCCTTATGAATAGTAAATCATACAACATAAGAGTAACATTACCTATGAATAATTAAATAAATTTTATACATCTTAGAAAGTGACAATTTGACCTTAGTAAACGTTTTGGTATTTTGTAAGTCATAAATAATTAATTATAATTAATTAATTAGTTTAAAAGAATATTTATTTCCCTAGAATGTATTCATGAATTATTTAATCAATGTATTATAGTTTTTAGATAATTTTATAAGACCCTGCGTAATTTTTGAAAGCACTATAAAATCAGTTTTAATCTTAAAAATTGTTTTTTAAGTAAATTATAATTTTAATTAAATATTAAATTATTAATATTTATAAAATTATTTTTGAAAAATGGACTTCATTTTTTTGATTCTACACGTCGAAAAATGGCTGGCGTAAATTTTTGGGATTTTTCTGAGATACTTGAATTTTTGATGAAAAGTAGAATCCGATAATTTACAATAAATGCTAAATAATGGATTAATTGAGTCATTGATGATGCTCTGCTGATGTAAGCCCACTTGGTTTAGGATCACATGATAAAATTACTATTCTTGGTCATTCAAGACTCACTATTACTTGTCTTAGGGGAAATTAATAAACTAATGAATTTTATATTAAGGAACCCCCTCTCCCCTCTACTATAAAATCCACCCTTCACACCCTCATTTCCTCACACCTCTCAAGTTCCAAGCCTTCTCTAAACTCTTCAAAAACACCTTCCCTATCCCCTAAACCACGTCCAAGAGCTTCTAGTCTCATCAAAATACCAAGATTAGGCCCTTAAGGAGGTTCTCAAGAGAAGGATTCAAGAGGTAATTTCCCTCCCTCTTCTTCTTTAATTTTCTTTCAAGTTCAAGTTCATTTCTTGATCTCTCCCCACCCATCTTCATCAAAATTTTATTTTAACTCCAGTATTATACATATAATGTAATTTTATGATTCTAATGGGATATTACATCATCCAAACCCCTTTCCCTCTTCCTTTTATTTTATTAAAGAGAACGTTGTTCGTGAGGTGTTAATTTATCACCTTCAAGAACGACATGCTTTCTTCTTCCATTTCTACCTTAATATCTGGTCATGAAACTAATTTTATGGTTGAAACATAATATTTTATTTGTATTATGTTCTATTTAAAGTTCTGGAAATAACCTATGGCCATATTACTAAGTGATAAGTTAAAACAAGTTCATTGTGATCCAAAAACCGCCCAAATTGACCCAAATAACCATCATTTAATTCTTATCTAATGATTCATCCACATGGATATAATATAATTCATTATAAGGTAATTAAATCTACTGTAATATAATTAATGAAATTTAATATCATTTCTGGATGTTTACTCATGTTCTACCCAAACTTGAATTTAAGAATACAAGTGAACTACCCAAAAAAACCATAAAAACGAACATCCCCAAACAATGTTTTTAAATTCTATAAATCATCCAAAGGAAAATAATATGACTTAATGAAACCAGAATGAACCCTATTAATGTAAACATGGTTCTGTATTTCTAATTAATTAATACAATTTCATTATACAGGATATTAAAGAGAAGGAAGCATTTGGGTACAAGGTAAGGGGAAATTCTCGAACCCAACATTCATCCTTCGGGTTCTCCCTATTTCACTCCATTTTTGATATGTTTACTCTTTAAAGACAATTTGTTCATAATAATATTACCTTTTCTGGGATATTAATGTTTTCCACTAAGGTTTATGTCAATCAAAATGTTTTCCAAAAGAACTATTCTTTTAAGAACTCACCTTTTACCTCTCATTCAAGGTTGATGGTTCTTGTATCAAGTATGTTGTTCCCTCTTTCTTTTGGGAACCCAAAGTTTACGAATGTGTTCTTATGAGATTAAACCCATTCATTTTCATGGGTTAGTTATGTTAATTTTTTTATATGTTCATTGTGGAATGCATGATAAATGATAATGTTATGATGTGACGGGTGCACCCGAAATTATATAGCACAATATGAATGTTTAAATGTGACGGGTGTGCCCGGAATTATATAGTGCACCAATGCATTGGGTAAAGTGATGAATCTCATGAGTAAATTTGAAATGATGTGTGAACAATATGATATCTTTGTTCACAAGTATGTGTGGTAGTTAACCACTAAGACATGATGTTTCATTTTTATGCATTTCTACATTTCAAGTCTTTTATTTATGCTCCTCTCATGTTCATGATCTTTTGCCTATGTTATGATTATTCTCACCCCATGATATTTTGTTCTTATCTATCCTCTTACTGGGCTTCTAGATCACCCCTTTTTATGTATATCCTCAGGTGGCAACATGTACTAAGGAGAGGACAAGTTCCAATAAGAAGCTAGAGAAGAAGAAATTAAATAAATGTTTATGTTAGATGTTGTATTTTTTTATGTGTGGTCCTAGTTTTCCCAAGACACTAAACCATTGGATCCTCTATGTGTAATACTATTATGTTGTTTATCTTTGAAATGATTTAATAGTAATGTAAGAAAAGGCTAGGTCTCTATAATGTTTCACACACAAAACCAAACTAAAAAAATAAAAAATGATATATTTTGAATATTAAATATAACTATTGATACTTGGATATTAAATTTATAAGGTCCCAACACTAAAAATTACATAATATTGAGTTTTAAGTGAAGAATTAAATCTCTTATATTTTATAATCTTATTAGGTTTAGAGTTTTAGATAATTAGTCTATAACTGTTAAAAAAGAAACCCATACATTACAAAGTTTATGCTTCTACTTAGTATCCATTTTATATAAAAAATAATATTTTTAAAATATTTTCATGAAAATTATTCATGACATTCTACTTTAATTCTTATTTTACCTAATTTTTCATTAATATAAAATCCCAAGTTTTTAAAAAATGAATACTATATTCGATAGCGTACATGATACACCACATCAAGCTTAAGCAAACAACTTAATATTATTAGTAAATGTTATCATTATAACCTAGCTGTTAGAATGATGTGTATGAAAGATATTAACTAAATTATGAAAATTTGGTTTACACATGTATATAATTCTTTTACCAATTAATTATAAATGAATGTAAAACCCTTTTTTAAAGTAAAAGGAAATGTTTTTCTAAAACAGTATTTAAGTGTGAACACGTGTGTTTATAAAATAATAAAGTCAATCTTGTTGGATTCCATTAATGATATATATATATATATATAATATTTAATCTATTTTTTAACATTAATTTTATATGTTTTATATGCATGTTATAAAAACAAATTCAATTTTATGTATAAAAGAAGTATTTTTCAAAAAAATAAAGTTTTGCTGCCTTTTGAAGGTGTAGTTTTTTAAATATATTTTTTGAAACTTTTATAAATTATATTTGAAAAAATTAATTTTTTATTTGAAAAAGGAATATCAAAATTTACTTTAGTTTATTTTTTGGTATTTTCTGTTAAGTTTCATTTTTTGATGAATAGTAAAAAATACGGAATTTTAATTGAAAACTGATATTCATTAAACTTATTTATAGTGGTAAATGATATTTTGAGTTGTTTTAAATTATATTTAGATCAATTTTTTATCATTTAATATAATACAGTTCATTTGAATGAATTTCACTTTGAATTTGGATATAAAAACATTTCAATATTTTGAATGTTTTTACTTTAAAAACCCGTTATCTTGTTTTGTCAATGAGATTAATTTTTGATTAATTTATACAATTTATATGTTTCAAATTTTGTAAAATGGAATCCATATTTAGAATCAGATATTATAAATTTATTAAATAGGTCTCTTTTAGTTTTGGACATTATGAATAGTCACTTTAATAACTTTTCTATTAACACAGTTAAAGGTAAATCATGTAATTAAAGGTAAAAATGATATTATAAATATTATATAATTACCCTAAAACTTTTCCTAATTTATTTGGATGAGTGGGTATCTACTAAAAGTATCATTCAACATAAATTATAACCATTGGAATCAACTTGACTGAGTGTATGACATTTATAATATTTTATATAAAGAAAAGTCAATGATGTCATACTCATGATTTTTATAACAATAAAAATTTTAATATGGGGTTATATAGGGGATATTTTAGACTATAAAAAGTTATATGAAATATAATTTTTTTTATCTTAATCATTATTATTATTATTTAAATTTTTTGTAATGAATAATTAAATTAAAGGCTTGCACAATGAGATGCAATAATTGTTTAATTAATGGAAATACCAAATAAATGTTATTAAAAATATTGAAATAAATATAATTTTACATAATTAATGTCATAAATTAATTTTATAGATTCATTTGTCATGTTATCGGTTAGTTAAAAGAGTTTTTTGAATATATTATGTTTTTTTTGATATTTTTAAAAAGTCAAGTAATGAGTAGTGCCAAAATTGTCATTAATGATATTTTAATGTAAATAATATTTTATTAAATGATATAAAATTTATAAAAATATAAAATTCATCCAAAGGATATATATAAGGATTATAATTTCATAAAATATCTATTTTGGATTCTTTAAGAATTTTACAGTAACAATATTAACCCTTAAGAAGTAAAAACAAATGTTGTTAAGGTAAGAATTAAAGAGGTTAAATAAGGGTTAAAACAAATAGATAAGGATTATAACATATTCAAAACTTGTATAATTTTTATTGGATGAATGGATTTAGACCCATAATTATCCTATATTTGAAATAAACCAATTTGGATATATTTGGAATATAAAATTAATTTATACCAATTTAATAATTTTAAGTATTCCAGGAGTACACCTCCTCTATCCTATAAAATGACACGCATTACTTTCTATTACTCAAATTTGAAATTCTAATTATTTTAGAAATGATCTACACAAATAAATTACTAGAATAACTACCCATATTATTGATTTATTATTTTAGGAAAACACCGTCCTTAGTGGTCTTAAGGTGTTATGAAAAAGAGGTGGTCTGAAAAATATGTTTCATTTTTAATCAAGTATTTATATTTTATTTCATATTCCACATCCTTAAAATATTAATCCATGATAAAATAATAACTCTCATATAATAAATATACTGATATTTTATTATGTTAATATCATAATCTAAATCCATCACCAATCCCATCAAATGGGAAATGAATTAATCATTAGTGTGTACGGAGAAATACCTCCTCACAAACTGATATAATTCATTTCCCATCACTATAGGGTCCTGAAATTTTTTCAAAGGGAAGAAAATACCACCACAAGAACTTTTCAGAAGAAATAAAACATTCCTAAAATTCCAAAAAGGCAAATGGGTGAAAATTGAATTAAAAATTTGAGAAGAAACTTGAAGAAATCAATTTTATTTCAAGAGTTTTAGTGACCCACATACTATCATTGGGAAAGGTTCATGGAGTGCATTAAACATGAACCAATGGTACGAGGAAGGATTCATGAGGTGCTGACCCATGGGGTGATGGCCGACAAACCCAGGATGCCCTAAACCATGTCGTTGGTGGAATAAATCATAGAAATTCCATCCGTATAACATCCTATGAACTTAGCATTTTGTGAACGAAGATAGTTGAAAAGAATATGCGAACCACGACTCATGAACTATAGTCTCCACAAACCCTGGTTGACCGAGTCTTCCATAGGTTGAGATATTTCTTCATGGGATTCTGAAAATGATGTCACATGCTCACAAATATGATTTCCCCAATGCTCTATAAAAGGAGCACATGAGAAATTGAAGAACGATGGATGAAGAGAGAGTGGAGACGGGTGGAAGAGATTATGAAGGAGACCCTAGAGACTCAAAGAAGGAATTAAGATATAGGGAAGATTCTGACTTTGATTTTGAATCATCGAAGAAGTGAAAATTGTGATCCACTTTTCTATAGGTATAACCATTCGTGAACCATAAAAAGAAGGAACTTAATAATAATAGGAGATCCATGAACCTAATTGGTGTAATCACCAACCAAAAATTCCTTGTGGATTAACTACTTGAAAACCACAGGTTTTAGGACCCTCCTTCAATACGACACTCCTCTTAGTGCATCACTATATGGATCAAAACCTGCACCACGCACTGCAACAATATGTTGATGGAACCCAAAATAGCGTGGTAAACCACATCCAAGACCACATACCACTTTGGTACGCAGGGGTTCATACCCACGACCGCATAATTATTCTATACACGGATAACCACTCTACCCGCATAGCATTATGATATGCAGGTATGCCCCCATCCCACATAAGAAAATAGTACGCGGAATGGGGTGTCTTTGGGTGTCCTTCTCTCTAGTTCCAATCATTCCCCTCTATTATCGTCCAGTCCTCCATAGTTACTCTGCAAACCAGTCCACCGACATTAGGCCAAAACCTCCTCCAAATCCACCGGACCTGTAACATCAGATCATCAGGTGCATCAGCATGCCTTTCTGAGTTCACATACCCAAGGTAAGCAGAGTCATAAAGGCTGTCCCCATAACAGTTCAGACCCCTGAAACGTCTCTAAGTCTACATTCCCATGTTAACCCGAAGTCCAACCTTGGGATACTGACGTGAACCTCCCCATTCTACGGATTAAAGATGATCAATTTCTTTTCCATTCAATGCAGAACAGTGATTAGTCTAAGAAATCATGCTCACTTTTCCTTTTAACAAGTGGAGACATTCCGCCCCTTTCATAGAATACATTTTAGGTAATCCCTCCTAGATTAAGTCCCTAGTATTTCAGGTAGGACCCAATGACCTTCACTTTAATTTCACATTTAAGGGTTCATTGCTCTGCTCCCTCGCACATCATTGCCTCAGATTCTTCCATTGTAGGCTTGGCCTCTTATATCGGTGGAAGAGAAGGTGTGTGGTTTATTGAATCTCTCAAATTCTCTTGTTTTTCACATCGATTGTGACTCATGTGGGATTATAGATTTTTGATGATCACAAAATCCACAAAATCAACTTTTCTCTTGAACTAAGAGAGCTATGATTCCTATTCAAACTAGGATATGTACGATGAATACTTGATGGCCTGTGCTCAAAGGGATGCCCTTAAAAAAGGGTTCACCAAATCCTGTCCTCCCAAATGGGAAGCTTCCATTCATAATCCCCACCCAAAATGAACTATGAGAACTCTGATTCCCAACAAAACTAGGATATGTAGGAAGCCTTTTTCTAGGCTTGATCTCCACATCATCTCATCCACAAAATGAGAAATCATGCCCCCTTCAAGTGGGAAGCTTCCATGCGTAAGCCCCACCCAAAAGGAACTACGAAAACTCTAATTTCTGTTCAAACTGGGATACGTAGGATGCCTTCTTGAATGCATGAGCTCAAAATTCTACCCTTCCAAAAAGGGTTCACCCAATCATGCCCCTGAAAAATGGATCCCAGGTATAATACCCAAGCTAACTGAACTACGTGGGCTCTGATTCGTCTCACGAGGATACGTAGTTAGCTCATATTATGGGTTCGACCCCAACATGAAACCATCTTCCATATCTCTTAGATGATGATAGACTCTAGAGTGCCTCAACATATGGATTAAGTTAGCATTGCCTCTATAGCATCAAATCCATATACATCCATGATGATCCTGCAACCAATGAGTAGCCCGCAGATACACTCTTCAACAAAGAATTGAGGATTCATGAAGATATGAACATGGTTTAAATCTATAAGAGAGTCCAAGAGTAGGAAATAATCCCTCCCAAAAGGGTGTGATGATCTCAACCACCCATCCTCTTGACTAATGGAGTACGAAAGCATCGTTGGCCAAATCGTCATCTAATGAGTGCCTACCTTTGGAAAGAAGGTCCATGAATCACGGATACTAGGGCCGTTGGGTGTTTTTGGCTGCACGAATAAACCCATTTAGACCATCTGAGGATATCGTACCCATTATTGGATGATTTCATGAACACATAACCCCTTTGCAATCATCCAATGGGATCATGCAAATGCGACACCTACTTAATAACACAAAAAATAAGGATACACTTCCCAATCCTGATGGGATCATCTCTCCCTATCAATACATGATGCGACCCGAATCAGGTTGAAATAACCCTAAAAACCCCTAAGAAAAATATAAAAACCTAAAAATAATTAAAACCTATAAAAAACAAAAAAAACACTAAAAATACTAAACACTGTAAAACCCCTAAAAACCTTAAAATCCATAAAAACCCGTAAAACATTAAAAACCCTAAAAACCCATAAAAACAAAACAACTTAAAACTATAAAAACCCTTTAAATCCCTAAAATCGTTAAAAACTCTAAAAATATTAAAACATTAAAAAATTAAAACAATCATCTAAAATCCCAAAAAACCATAAAAACCATAAAAACACTAAAACCCTAAAACCCTAAAATCCCTCAAAATTCCTAAAACCCCAAAAAACTTTAAAAATCCAATTTTTTTTTGAAAAATCCCTAAAAACATAAAAACGCATGAAAACCCTAAAATCCCCCTAAAACCCTCAAAAATCCCCTTAAAACCCTCAAAAATCATAATGCCTAAAATTCCATAAAAATCCAAAAAAATAACTAAGAATATTTAAAAAAAACCCTAAAAACCTTGAAAAATCATAAGAAAACTTTAAAAACCTAAAAACACTTAAAACCCATAAAAACCTAAAAATACTAAAAACCCTAAAAGATCCTATAACATTAAACTCCCCCCCAAAACCCCCAAAACCCCCTATCAACCTTAAAAATCCCAATACACCATAAAAACTAAAAAAACCTACTAAAAACTCTAAAAACCCTTTAAACCCCTAAAAACATTAAAAACTATAAAATACTACAAAAAACTCAAAAACCCCTAAAAACATAAAAAACCATAAACCCCAAAAAACCCTATAAAACCCAAAAAATATTCAGAATCCATAAATCCCAAAAAAATTGAAAGTCTAAAATAATCACTAAAAATCCCTAAAAATGTAAAAAAAATCTAAAACCCTAAAAACCCTAAGAAAAAAATAAAACGTAAACACACTTAAAACCCCCAAAAAACCTAAAATGCTAAAAACCCTAAATAAACCAAAAAAATACTAAAAAGACATAAAAACCATAAAACCCATAAAATCCATAGAAAACCCTAAAACTTAAAAAATCAAAAAAATTGTAAAGACCCTTTAAACACATAAAAATGTTAAAAAACTCTAAAAACCCTGAAAACCTTAAAAAACTAAAAAATAAACCTGAAACCCATAAAAATGAAAAAACCTTAAAATATCCTAAAACCCCTCAAAATACCTAAAACCTCTAAAAATATAAAAATACTAAAAATACATAAAGTCCCTAAAAATGTAAAAACCCTAAAACCCTGAAAACCATAAAAAAACTGAAAAACCTAAAAACACTAAATACACCTAAAAACCTAAAAACCTTAAAAAAATCATAGAAACCATAAAAACCTAAAAAACCTCTGAAACCCCTCATAATGATTAAAAACACTAAAAAACATAAAAATCCTAAAAAATCCCTAAAATCACTAAAGAGGTAAATAACCGAAATACCCTAAAAAACCCTAAGAAAACTATAAAATTCAAAAAAGACATAATACCCCTAAAAAACCAAAAAAAATCAAAAAATCCATAAAACACAATAAAACCATAAAAACCCATAAAAATACCATAAAACATAAAAATATTAAAATACCTAAAAAACCTAAAAACTATAAAATGCTAAAAATGCTAAAACCCTAAAAACCTTGAACCCTAAAAATCCACAAACAACCAGATAGGCCATAAAAATCATAAAAAGCCATAAAATAAAAAAAATGTAACCCCACCTAAAAACCTTCAGAAACCCTAAGAAAACCTAAAAACCCTAAAAACACTTAAAACCACTAAGAACCTAAAAACGCTAAAATCCTAAAACTCCCTAAAACCCATAAAAAACCCTAGAAACCTTTAAAAAACCAATAAACGCCCAAAAAACCACTAAAAACTCTAAAAACCCTTTAAACCCATAAAAATTATAAAAAACTCTAAAAAACCCTAAAACCCCTAAAAACTAAAAAAATTTCCTAATCAAAAAAACAAAAAAAAACACTCAAAACCCTAGAATTACCTACAATACTTTAAAAACCATATAAACCAAAAAATCCCAAAAAATCCCAAAAAAGATAAAAAATCAAAAACCTTAAAAAAACCTAATAAGTATTTAAAAATCTAAAAATACTTAATATTGCTAAAAACCTAAAAAAATTCTAACAGCCCTAAAAAATCCCTAAAACCCTAAAAAACCCTAACAATCATCCAATTCTATAATAAATATAAAAAATCATAAAAATCATAAAAAAAATGTCAAAATCCCTAAAATGTTTAAAACCAAAAAAACCCATAAAACCCCTAATAAAAACCTAAAAACACTTAAACCCCTAAAAAACCTAAAAATCCTAAAATCCATAAAACCCCTAAATACCCTAAAACACCCTTAAAATCCCTAAAACCCCTAAAAAAATCTAAAAATCACTCAAAATTACTTAAAACATAAACAACCCTAATAATTGTGAAAAAAACTAAGAAAAACTAATAAAATATAAAAATCCTTAAGGCCCCTAAAATATCTAAAAACATTTAAAACCCTAAAAGACCCTTAAAATCCTAAAACCCACTAAAACCATAAAACCCCCTAAAATCCTTTAAAAACCCTAAGAACCCATAAATACCACAAACACATAGTAAAATCTTTAAAAACCCTTTAAACCACTAAAAACTTTAAAAAACTATAAACAAACTTTAAACCCCTAAAAAATCAAAAAAACCCTATAAACCCAAAAAACCAAAAAACCCAAAAAGGCGTCAAAATATCTAAAATCCCTAAAAAAGAATAAAAATCATAAACAAGCCCTAAATATCCAAAAAAAACTTAAAAAACTCTTAAAAACCATAAAACCCCTAAGAAAACCTTAAAAAAAATTTAAACCCCTAAGAACCCTAAAAATGCTAAAAACCTAAAAAACCCTAAAACCCTAAAAAACTCAAGATCCAAAAAAATCTTAAAAGCCATAAAAACCACAAAAAACCCTGAAATCCCTAAAAATGTAAAATAACCTAAAAACATGAATAACCTTATGAAAACCTTAAAAACTAAAAACCATTTAAAACCCTTTAAAAACCTAAAAAATGATAAAAACCGTAAAAACTATAAAACCCATAAAACCCTCAAACTCCATAAAAACCATATATAACTATAAAAAATCCTAATAAATCATTAGAAATCCCTAAAAACTAAAAAAAACACAAAAAAACCTAAAAACCCCAAAGATAACCTTAAATACCTAAATAATTTAAAACCCCTAAAAACCAAAAAATGATAAAACCCCTAAAAGACTCTAAAAACCCTAAAAACTCATAAAACCCATAAACACCCCTAAAAACATAAAAAACCATAAAAACCCATAAAAACCCATAAAACACTAAAAACACAATAAAATATCTAAAACCATTTAAACCCATAAAAATGATAAAAAAACTCAAATAATCATAAAACCCTAAAAAACTCAAAAAACCCCCAAAACCCCAAGAAACTCACAAAAAACACTAAAACCCCTCAAAATACATAAAAACCCTAAAAACCATAAAAATCATACAAAATCTATAGAAACATAAAACCTCCAAAAAACATTCAAATACCCTAAGTAAACATTAAAAACATAAAAACACTTATAACCACAAAAAAACCTTAAAAAAACCTAAAACCCATAAAAATTGAAAAATCCCTAAAAACCCTTAAATTCCTTAAACACAAAAAAAATCCATAAAAGCATTAAAATCCCTAAAAATCCATAAAAAAACAAAAACCACTTTAAACCCATAAAAACCCTCAACAAATATTTGAAACCAAAAAATAGTTAAAACCTTTAAAAACAAAACAAAAATTCAAAAAACTAAAATACCCTAAGAACAAGAAAACCTTTAAAAACCATAAAACCCATAAAATCCTTAAAAACCCTAAATCTCATAGAAACCCTTAGATACTAATAAAAACTCTAAAAACCCTTTAAAAACATAAAACATTAAAAGATATTAAAAATTCTAAAAAACTCAAAACCCCTTAAAACCCCAAAAAACCATAAAACACTTTAAAACCCTAAAGCCATAAAAACCCTAATAATCATTAAAAACCCAAAAACATTATAAAAAATGACTAAAAATACCTAAAAATTAAAAAAATCTAAAACCTTGAAAAACCTAAAAGAAACCTAAAAAACCAAAAAACACATAAAACTCCTAGAAACCTTAAAAAATAAAAACTATAGAAAACCCTAAAAACCCAAAAACCAACCCCCCCTCAAAATCCCTAAAAACACTGAAAACTCTAAAAATCCTTAAAAATATATAAAAATCCCTAAAAACATTAAAAAACTTGAAAACCCTTTTAAAAACTATAAAAACCCAAAAAAACTTAAATCCTATAATAAAACTAAAACTATAAAAACCCTAAAAAACATTAAATCCCTAAAGATCCTAAGAACCCATAAAATTCTAAAAAAACCATAATAATCCCCACAAACGTAAAAAAACACTAAAATACTAGAAAATTGCAAGGAAAATATTAAAACCAAAAACCACATAAAAGAAAAAAAACTTAAAAATTCTAGAAAATGTATAAGACCCTAAAAACATCAAACAACAACAAAAACCTTAAAAACACTAAAAACCCATAAAAACCCTAAAAACATACTAAAAACTCTAAAAACCCTTTAAATCGATAAAATGTTAAAAGACTCTAAAAAATATTAAAACTCCTAAAAACCCAAAAAAACCATGAGAAAACCATAAAACCCAAAAAAACCAAAAAAACCCTAAAAACTTGAGAACCCTAAAAATTTCTAAAACCCCCAAAAGGAAATAAAAATCCTTATAAACCTAAAAATCCCTAAAAAAAAACCCAAAAAACCCAGAAGACCCTAAAAAAAACATAAATACTTAAAAACACTAAAAATCTGTAAAAAATAAATTTTTTTAAAAAACATAAAAACATGTAAAAACCCAGAAACCCAAAAAATATTTAAAAACCATAAAACCCATAAAAATCCTTAAAAGCACAAAAAATCCCTAAAAACATAATAACAAAAAATTCCTAAAAAACCCTAAAAACCCTAAAAACCCTAAAAACCCTAAAAATAATTAAAAACCATAAAAATCTAAAAAATGCTAAAAACCCAAAAAAACCCCTTAAAACCCAAAAAATCATAAACCACGAAAATCTCGAAAAATGATAAATACTATAAAAATCCTAAAAAAGACCTAAAATCCCTAAAAACATAAAAAAACATAAAACCCTTAAAACCCTAGGAAAGTCATAAAAACATAAAACACATAGAACCCCTAAAATTCTAAAAATGATAAAATACCTAAAAACCATAAAAAACCTCAAAATATCTAATATACCTAATAAACAATAAAACTCATGAAAATCCCTAAAACCCCTAAAAAACAAAAAAACCATAAAATCATTAAAAACCCTAAAAAACCATAAAACCCTAAAAAACATAAAGCCCTAAGTAAACCTAAAAATTGATACAATCCAAAAATTACCATAAAACCCTAAAAAATTCCAAACCCCCTAAAAATATTAAAACCCCCAATGCATTGGGGTGCTATTAGGGCGCACCATTCCTAATCATTTAATTTCATGCATAATTATGCCACATGGATCATATAACATGGATTCATTAAACATCATAATTTATTCCATGATAAAGGAATGTGGAATTCATAAATGAAACTATATAATCAATAATTAAATGTTCATAAAGGTGAATACCCTGATAAAGAAATGGTCATGGTATTCAGTACACAATGACTTTGGCTTGGAAAATCATTGTGTAATTTTGGCAGCGTAATGACGTGACATAAGAATTCGTAAAAATGGTTAATGAGAGTAGAAAGGGTGTCTCATAATATTTAAATGAAAGTTATATTAATGTGTTTATATGGATAAATTTTCCTACATATTTATTGGAGTTCAGATTCATAAAAAAAAATAATTTCATGGATGTAAATGAGGTGAGAGAGATCCCTTACATAATTTTTGTATGGTAATGGGTGTACATAGAAGGAATTAATGAGAGATAAAAGGGCATCTAATCATTAAAAAATAAGAACGGTAGTATGGGAGAGGTTATAAATCATACCTCAACATTTTTAATTAAATGTAAATTGGTATAACAATATAATGAAATTGAGACAAAAATGAGAAATGAAGAAATCCCTTACTTGGAGGTATGATCCAAAAGGATTGGGAGGGGATTGAAAGATCCTTAATGGGAGCTTGAGGATCCTTGTAAGGATTATATAGAGATATTAGGTTAGAGGTTTGTCTATCTCCAAAGGTTTTTGAGTGAAGATGAAGTGGAATCTTGTGTGAGTTTATATAGGAAAAGAGAGGGAATTCTTTATTATTTAGGGTTTGGGCACTAAAAAATAAACTAATCAAAACCACAAACCAAACCATGTGTTTTTCCATGTTTTTTCCAAAGGGGAGTTTAAAAAATATTTTATAAGGAAAATGACCGAAATTCTTAAAATAACAGGGTCACTTATGTATAGGTGAGTCACACTCTAAAGGAAATCAATTAAAAAAGTTAAAATGTTTTATAAGTCTTGGAGGGTCCACTAAATATTTGTAAAATAAATAAAAAAACTAAAATAACATTATTTTAATGTTAAAACATATATTGGACAAACATCCCATTTATAGTATTTTATTACATCACTATTAGGTCATTATAATGTCATAAAACACATTATAGAGTTAAACGATATTTAATTTTTACCCAAAAAATACGATTGCCTCAGAAAATTATGAAACATTCACAATTAGATAATTTAGTCATCCTAATTACAAAAATAATATTAATTTTATATAAATAATTTTATAAACATGTGAATTTTTACTTTTAAAATAAAAACTGGCATTTATTGAAAATTCACGAGTTTTGATAAAAACAGCTTTCAAACCTTAATAAAAATCAAATTTGTATTCATACAAATTACATGATCATTTATATTTAATAAAATGTAATTTAGTAATAATATTTTGTTAAAATATTATTTAATTAAAAAATCCATTAATTCATCAAAATAAATTTCTTAATTGAATATTAACTAAAAAAATAATATTTGTTCTTTAAAAACTATTTATAAAGTAACAATAATAAAATGAATGTATATTATTTATTCTATAAAAAAATAATTTACATAATAATAGTGCTAAGGTCTTGTTACATAACCCCTTATAACACCCACATAATACCTAAGGGTAAGGTGTGCGATGGTGATAGACTCTTGGGGTGACTTTGATAACAACGCTCATGTGGTAATCTCTATCAACTTCCAATTCTCACACAGGTAGTTATGTTCAAGCTTAACTTGTTAAATATTAGCTTGGGCTTGGTCAAGAGAGAATCCCAATGACGCCACCTCCTTTCCAAGCTCCGACAAATGGGCTTCGTATGGAGCAATTCTACTGGATGAGGCCATCGCTTCCTTTGTCTGAGTAAATTAGATTTTTTAAATACCTATATTTATATTAATCATGTGATCACTGTTCAATGTATATATTAGCAATGGTAACAATTATTAATGGTATTTTTGAAATCCAAATATAGAAAACCAAAGAAGTGCATATTTTATATAACCATTTTACATAAAAAGACATCTAATTAGATCAATATGACTTTTCATTAATAAAAGTTTGGGTTGTTACAATCTTCCCCCCTTAAGAAATTTCATCCTCAAATTTTTTTTCCTACACTAAAATAGATGTGGGTAACTCTGCTTCATCACTTCCTCCGATTACCATGTTGCTTCTTCAAACTTGTGGTTTCACCACAACACCTTGACGAGGGGCATTATATTATTTTGTAGAACTTTTTCTCTATGATATAATATCTTCAATGAATTCTCTTCATAGGAGAGGTCATTATCCAATGGTACCACCTCTAGATTGAGTACATGCGATGGGTCAGGTATTTTCTTCCTCAAGAGTGATACATGGAATACATCATGTACTTGAGATAGGTTAGGTGGGAGTGCTAGTAGATATGCCACTACTCTAATGTGATCAAGGATATCAAAAGGGCCAGTGTACCTTGGAATAAACTTTACCTTCTTCCCAAATCTCATAACACTCTTCTATGGTGATATGTAGAGGAATACCATGTCTCTGACATCAAACTCTAGGTCTCATCGATGATTATCAACATAGATCTTTTTTCGACTCTGAGCAGCTTTAATGTTCTGCTAGATGGTCTTAACCTTCTCCACCATTTCTTTAACCATTTATAAACCAAGGAGTTTTTTCTCCCCAACTTCATCCCAACATACCAGTGTTCTTCACCTCTTCACATAAAGGGATTCATAAAGATCCATTTAGATGCTTGAGTGAAAACTGTTATTGTAAGAGAACTCAATAAGTGGAGGATGTTGATCCCATCCTCCTTTGAAGTTCATTGAGCATGATATCAACATGTCCTTGAGTGTTTGGATAGTCCACTCAGATTGGCCATTAGTTTGAGGATGATAAACCATACTGAAGTTCAGATCAGTATCCAGAGAATATTGAAGAATCTTCCAAAATTTCTAGGTTAATCTTGGATCTCAATCGGATATAATCGATAGTGGTACTCCATACAGCCTTACCACATCTTTGATGTATATTCATGCCAGTTGATCCAATTAGAAATACTCCTAAATTGTAATGAAGTGTTCAGTCTTTGTAAGACAATCTACAATAACCCATATAGAATTGTTTCCTTTAGATTTCTTTGGAAGACCGGTGATAAAGTCCATGGTGATGTTTTTCCATTTCCATGTTGGTATGGGTAATGGTTTCATTATACCATTAATTATACCTCTCATCCTTCAGTTGTTGACATACCGGGAATTTTTATGTATACTTAGCGATCTAATTCTTCATGTTATCCCACCAATAATGCTCTCATACATCTTGATACATTTTTGTGTTTCCTGGGTGAATGGATAAATTTGAACTATGTGCATCATCCAAAATTTCATTCTTTAACTCTATATTTTATGGAACACATAGTCTTGTCCGAAATCTTAAAATTCCTTCTACATTTACATTTAACTCCAAAGATTTCCCTTTTCTGATAGTTTTCAATTTCTTTTGAATTCCTATATCATCCTTTTGATCACCCTTTATCTTTACTAAAAGAAACAATTGAGCAATCATTTGTGATGGGATTGATGATGTTACCTTCTTTATGATTCCCATGTCCATCTTCATTAAATCTAAGAAGATTGCATCCTTTTCAATTCTTATCAATGATATAATTTCTAGGTCCTTTCTACTTAGAGCATCCACCACCTTGTTCGCTTTCCCATGGTGGTAATGGATTGAGGAGTCATAGTATTTGATCATCTCTAACCATATTTTTTGGCTCATGTTTAAATATTTATATGTGAATATATAGTTGAGGCTTTTGTGATCTGTATATATTTCACACTTCTCCCCAAAGAGGTAATGCCTCTAAATTTACAACATAAAGATTACTACAACCCACTCCAGATCATGTGTTGGATAGTTTTACTCATGGAATTTAAATTTCCTTGAATAATAGGCAATTAATTTGTCATTTTGAATTAACAAAAAACCTTAGACCTCCTTCGAAGCATCACTGAATACCACAAAAATTTCTCCACTTGAGGGTAATGTGAGAACAGGTGCAGTGATAAGACTTTTTTCAAATCCTTGAATCAATCTTCATATTAATCACTCCAATAAAACTTTAATACATTTTGATTTAGCTTAGTAAGAGGGTTGGGCAATCTTGAGAAATTTCTCAAAAATTAGCGATAATATCTAGCTAACCCTAGGAAGCTATGGATATCCATTACCAATATTGGCCTCAAACATCCCTTAATTCCAGCTGTCTTGGAGGGATCCATAGATATACCATTACTTGTGATGATATGACCCAATAATGAGACCTCCTTCAACCAGAAATCACACTTACTATAATTTTTGTAAAGTTTCTCCTTTCGCAAGGTCTTTAGTACAATTATTATATGCTCCTCATGATCCTCCTTGGTTTTGGAGTATATTAGAATATCATCTATAAAGACTACCACAAATTTGTCATGGGAATATCTAAAAACTCTATTCGTCAAGTCCATGAAGAATTTTGGAGCATTAGTTAGTTAGAAAGGCATTACTATGAATTCATAGTGCCCATATCTTGTATGAAAAAAAAATCTTGGGGATATCATCTTTCTTTAACCTTACTTGATAATATACCAACCACAGATCCACCTTGGAGAAGTATTTTGCTCCATTCAGCTGATCTAATAAGTCATCAATTAATGTATAAGGATACTTGTTCTTTATCGTGATTTTTTAAGCTCATTATAATCAATGTGAAGGCGCATTGACCCATCCTTATTCTTGACAAAGAGGACTGGTGCAACCCATAGTGAAGACCTTAGGCGTATAAACCCTTTATCGAGATTCTCCTATAGTTGTTTATTTAGCTCTTCAAGCTCCAAAAAACCATTCTATATGAAGTCTTGGATATTAGAAATGCCCCAAGTATAAGATCTATTGATAATTAAACATCTATTCTAGGAGGAAGACTAGGAAATTCCTCAGGAAACACTTCAGCAAATTCCCTCACAATAGGAATGTCTTCAAGGATGGTTGCTTCCTTAGACTCAATCATCTGAGCCAGATATACGTGATCATAGGGAAGTAATATTCATGTTTGAGATTATGGTGCTAAAGAAGATTCATCCTCCTCCTTGCACTTGTACATAATCAGGGGTCAATTTCCCATATGGAGAGTGATTTCCCTCTCACGGAAATTTATGTTGGCTATATATAAGAAAAGCCACTCTATGCCAGGAATTGCATCAAATTACACCAAAGGGAGTATGAAGAGGTTCTTTGGAAAGTTCAATCCACAAATTATGATAGTGGAGGAGTTATATTTATGGGTTACAATGATTGCCCCATTTTCCATTATCACTGACATCTTTACTTCTATGATTTGTGGTGGTGTTGGGATTATTCTACTAAACTTTTGAGATATAAAAGAATCTATAGAACCAGAATAAAAAAGTACGTTCACTATTATTGAATGAATAACTAGTGTAACTATCACCACTTAGTTTTTTGGGTTCACTTTAGCGATAGTGATGGAAAAATCTCTCTCTTTCTGTCTTGTAGGTTGTTGGTTGCCTCCAAAAACCCTTGGCTTAGAGAACTGGTTTGAAAAGTGCCCAGGTTCTTTGCAGGTGAAACAATGAACAATGCATTGAGTGTCTAATAGAGTGTTCCTCTCTTCTGTTGTAGTTGCATGTTTTTATTTTCAGTAGTTAATAACCATGTGACCTTCTCTTCCACACCTAAATCATTTCCTCAGCCCCTTCAGAAAATTTATGGGGTGCTTCTTTCTACACCTTTAGCAAGTGGGGTGCTAGATTTTCATAGCACCATTGGATTTATCCATCATAATTCCATAATTAAATTAGAACTTATGATTCTTATCCCCATGATACTCCTAAGATTCACTGATCTCCATTTTTAATTTGAGGTCACATTGGAAAATTTCCTCATAGCTCTCAAAGTCACGAATCTCTGGGGATTTCTATAGTCTAGATTTTAGCCCACCAAAGATGCAGTCAAACTTGCATTCGAGGGTAATGAAAAAGATAGAGGCATATCATGAAAGCCTTGTAAGGTTTTACTTGTACACTCTGATGGATTCTTCATCTTTTTTGCTTAAGGGAAAGGAAGACTCTTTCCATGTTAAGTCAGAGGGTGCAAGGAAAATATTTATCAAATTTTTTTTTCTGGAAATCCTTCCATTCCAACACCTTGATCTCCCACTTAGGCTTTTTATTTTTGATCAATGTATAACATTGATCAGATTCACCCTCCATATGATAAGGCATTACTATGAAAGGCATTACTATGAATTCATAGTGCCCATATCTTGTACGAAAAACAATCTTGGGGATATCCTCTTTCTTTAACCTTTCTTGACAATATCCCAACCACAGATCCACCTTGGAGAAGTATTTTTCTCCATGCAGCTGATATAATAAGTCATCAATTCATGTATAAGGATACTTGTTCTTTATCGTGATTTCTTAAGCTCATGATAATCAATGCGAAGGCGCATTGACCCATCCTTATTCTTGACGAAGAGGACTGGTTCAACCCATAGTGAAGAACTTAGGCGTATAAACCCTTTATCTAGATTCTCCTATAGTTGTTTCTTTCGCTCTTAAAGCTCCAAAACAACCATTCTATATGAATTCTTGGATATTGGAAATTCCCCAAGTATAAGATCAATTGATAATTAAACATCTCTTCTAGGAGGAAAACTAGGCAATTCCTCAGGAAACACTTCAGCAAATTCCCTCACAATAGAAATGTATCCAAGGATGGTTGCTTCCTTAGACTCAATCATCTGATCCAGATATACATGATCATAGGGCAGTAACATTCATGCTTGAGATTATGGTGCTAAAGAAGATTCATCCTCCTCCTTGCACTTGTACAGAATCGAGGGTCGATTCGCCATATGGAGAGTGATTTCCCTCTCACGACAATTTATGTTGGATCTATATAAGAAAAGCCACTCCATGCCAATAATTGCATCAAATTACACCAAAGGGAGTACGAAGAGGTTCTTAGGGAAGTTAAATCCAAAAATTATGATAGGGGAGGAGTTATATTTATGAGTTATAATGATTTCCCCATTTTCCATTCTCACTGAAATATTTAATTCTATGATTTGTGGTGGTTTTGGGATTGTTATACTAAACTTTTTCTATATAAAAGAATCTGTAGAACCAGAATAAAAAAGTACGTTCACTATTCTTGAATGAATAACTAGTGTACCTATCACCACTTGGTTTTTTGGGTTCACTTTAGTGGTAGTGATGGAAAAAGCTCTCCCTTTCTGCCTTGTAGGTTGTTGGTTGCCTCCGAAAACCCTTGGCTTAGGGAACTATTTTGAAAAGTGCCCAGGTTCTTTACAGGTGAAACAATGAACAATGCATTGAGTGTCAAACAGAGTGTTCCTATCCTTTGTCATAGTTGCAGGTTTTTCTTTTCAACAGTTAATAACCCGGTGACCTTCTCTTCCACACCTAAAGCATTTCCTCATCCCCTTCAGGAAATTTATGGGGTGCTTCTTTCTTCACCTTTATCAAGTGGGGTGCTAGAGTTTCTTAGCACCATTGGATTTATCCATCAGACTTCCATAATTAAGGTACACCTTATGCTTCTTATCCCCATGATACTCTTGAGATTTGCTGATCTCCATTTTGAATCTGAGGGCACATTGGAAAATTTCCCCATAGCTCTCGAAGTCATGGATCTCTAGGGATTTCTGTAGTCTAGGTTTTAGCCCACAGAAGATGCGGTCAACCTTGCATTCGAGGGTAATGAAAAAGTGGTGGCATATCATGCAAGCCTTGTAAAGTTTTCCTCATACACTCCGATGGATTCTTCATCTTTTTTCTTAAGGGAAAGGAAGACTCTTTCCATCTTAAGTCAAAAGGTGTGAGCAAAATATTTATCAAAAAACATTTTTTGGAAATCCTTCCATTCCAACACCTCATTCTCCTCCTCAGGCTTTGTATTTTTGATCAATGTCCAACATTGATCAGATTCACCCTCTTGTGTGATGGTGACAGACTCTTGGGGTGGCTTAGATAACATTGCTCAGGTGGTAATCTCTATCAAATTCCACTTCTCACGTAGGCAGTTCTGTTTTATCTTAAAGTGTTGAAGATCAGATTGGTCTTGGTCAAGAGAGAAGCCCAATGACGCCACTTCCTTTCCAAGATCTAAAAAATGGGCTTTGTACGGAGAAATTCTACTAGATGATTCCATCGCTTCCTTTGTCTTATTAAATTTGAGTTATTAAAGCCATATATTTATACTAATCATGTTATCACTGTTTAGTGACTATATTAGCAATGGTAACAATTCCTAATGGTATTTTGAAATCCAAAAACAAAAAACCAAAGAAGTACATATGCTATATAACCATTTTAAATATTAAGAAATTTAATTAAATCAAGAGGAATTTTCATTAAAAAAAGTTTGGGTCATTACAATAGATACCCTAAATCCCCCTAAAAACCATAACAACAAAACCACCCTAAAAATCCACTAAAAGAATTAAAAACCCATTAAACCTCTAAAAACGTTAAAAAAATACTAAAAACCATAAAAATAGTAAAATATATTAGAAAAACCAAAAAACCCATACAAACCCTAAATACTCTAAAACCCCTCAAAATCCCTAAAAACCTAAAAACCTAAAAACCATAAAAATCCAAGAAAATCCCTAGAAATGCCTAAATAAATAAAAACCCCTAAAACACTGAAAAAAACTAAGAAAATATTAAAAACCTAATATCAATTAGAACCCTAAATCACTTAAAAAATGGTAAAATCCCCTAAAAACCATTAAAAACTATAAAAACCCTAAAACAATAAAATCTCCAATACCTATGAAATACCTAAAAACCCTAGAAACCATAAAATAATAAAAATCCATAAAAAAAAATAAAAAGACTAAAAACCATGAAAACCCCTAAGGAAACCATAAAAACCATAAGAACACTTAAAACACCTAGAAAACCTAAAAAAGATAAAAAACCTAAATGACCCTAAAACCCCTTAAAACTATAAAACCCCTAAAACCATAATATTCCCTAAATCTCCATAAAAACCCTAAAACCACTAAAAACTCTAAAAACACTATAAACCCCTAAAAACGCTGATAAACTCTAAAAATCCTTACAAAACACTAAAAACTCAAAGAAAAACCTAAAATCAAAAAAACCATACAACCACTAAAATCTTAAAAAACCTTTAAACCATCAAAATCCATAAAAACCCTAAGAACCATAAAAACCCAAAAGGCCCAAAATCCCAAAAATATAAAAGTCCCCCAAACCCCAAGAAAATATTAAATACCTAAAAAAACTTAAAACCCTTAAAACACCTAAAAACAAAAAAATCCTAAAAATCCTAAGAAACACTAAAACCCTTAAAATCTCAAAAACTGTAAAAAAATTCCACATTTCCCTAAAAATCCTAAAAAATGTAAAAAACCCTAAAAACCCTTAAGAAAGGCTAATAAAACCATTAAAATCTAAAATCACTTAAAACCCATAAAAACCTAAAAAAGTTAAAAACCTTAAAAGATAATAAAATCCATAAAACCCCTAAAACCATAAAAAACCCTAAAAACCTTAAAAACACTAAAACCAATAAAAACACTAAAAAAATAAAAACAATTTAAACCCTTAAAAATGTTAAAAAACTCTAATAAACTATAAATAGCCTAAAAACTCAAAAACACCCTAAAAATGAAAAAAGCCACAAAACCCTAAAACCATAAAAATTTATAAAAACCTAAAATAGAAAAAAATCATAGAAACCCTAAAGTGACCAAAAAATAAAAAAACCTGAAAACCCTGAAAACCCCCAAGAAAACCTTAAAAGTCCATAAAAACTTAAAACCCCCAAAAACCTAAAAAATTATAAAATCCCCAAAACCCCAAAACCCTAAAACCTTCAAAATCCCAAAAAACCCAAAAAATAAAAAGAATCCTAAAAATGACCTAAAAATCCCTAAAAACATAAAAAAACCTAAAAACCCTGGAAAATTTAAGAAGAAATTAAAAAACTAAAAATAATTAATTCCCTTAAAACCCTAAAAATTACTAAAAACACTAAAAGACCCTAAAAATACTTTAAACAATAAAACCCTAAGAAGAATAAAAACCCTAAAACCATTAAAAAAAATAAAACCTATAAAACCCCTAAAACATTAAAAAATATAAAAAATATGAAACAGTAAAATACTCAAAAAAATCCTAAAAACTTGATAAGACCCATAAAAACCCTAAAAAACCTAAAAAACTCTAAAACCCTCAAAATCTCTAAGAACCCAAAAAACCCATTAAAATACTAAAATATTTCTAAAAATACCCAAAAAAATAAAAAAACCTAAAAACCTAAAACACCTAAGAAATCCATGAGAGCTCTTGATGACTCCTTCTCTCTCGATGGCCCCTTGACGGCTCCAATAGTGATCCTTCCTCCCACCCTATGGGGGAGGTTTTTTCCTTGATGGAAATCAGGACTTTGCCTTCATCTCTTCTCTTGTGCCTAATTTTCTTCCCCCTTCCCACGAATTGATCTTTCTCCGAAGGTTCATTACTTATATGAATGCTACCCTAACTATCCTTATTAGACTCGGAGTTCCATGTGGCCTCTACACTTCATGGCTTGACCCTAGTTCCCTGGTTCATGGAGCACCGACCCTTGGTGGAGTCTTTTGATAGATTCATTTTTGGATGTTGGAATCTTCAAGATCTGGTGGCAATAGGGTTATTGGATGGATGCCATTTTATGATCCGATTATCAACGGAGGAAGATATGATCCGAACTTGGTCCATGGACCCTTGAAGCCTCAATGGAATTAGATGCTTCCTCTTCTGATAGAGGTTTGACCTGCACATGAACCGGGACTCGCCGATGATTGCTTTATGGGTTAAGTTCCCGGAACTCCCTCTTCTGTTTTAGAATCCATCCATTATTTGTATACTCGGAAATCTTGTGGGCTGGTATTTTTGTTTGGATAACCAGACTCAAGCGAAATTCCACCCAATTGCCCCAAGAGTATGTGTTGAATTGGATGTCTCAAAACCTCTGATTGAATTTGTGTGGATTACTATTGGAAAGGAGTTTCGTTACAAATACCTGGTAGTTGTGGATTCCTTTGTTGCATTATTCTCTATATGCAGGCGACTGGGTCATTTTAGCTCTCTTCTTGTAGAAGAGGGGGTAGTAGTGCAGGAGTTATGGAGGGTGAACGACTAGTAATGGAAGATGATAAAAGTAATGTAGTGATCGGGACTCCTATGATAAAGGAAATTCTGAGACAATCTAATGGGTCGAAGGTCTCTTAGGTGTATGAGAGATTGAAGCAGGATCTAGTGAGTGTGCGTGAGAAGGGAGTAATGGAGACTAAAGAAGGTGTGAGGTCCCCTAGGTTGTGATGTGAAGACTTTCAGGAATAGGGGCAGGCTGGAAGAGTGGAGGAACATGTTTCGGGTGGACAGTGTGTGAAGGTGAAGGCTTTAGATGATGTTTCATTGTGCCATGGGTTTGGATCACTATCCTTGGAGGGGTAGGCTACTGTATAGGGGCTGGTGATGGTGTCACCATTTAGTGGTATGGATGTGAAGGCTTCTCAGAATGGTAGCGGGCATGAAGAGGCTGGTGATAGGGTGGAACAACTTTTGGGGAATCTGGGGGATTCTACTTGCTTGGAAGGAGTGGATGAGGGTCAAGAGGCCATGTTCTCTTATAGTGGGCATGCTTGACATAGGGAGGTGTTGGGCTTAGATGGTTCCCCCTTGTGTAACAGGTTTGATTGTCTTAGTTCTGGGGAGTCGGAGGACAAGGATGATATAGAGGGGGATGCAGAGGAGCAGGGGGTGGTGGAGGAACAAGGGGAGGTAGCTGATACCAGGGTCGTGACTACTGTTAGGCCTGGTTCCATTGAGGATGAAAATGGTCCCTTGGTGGAGTCTATGCCTAGTGATGTTTTCCATATGTGTGATGTACTATATTTTCCCCTGTTTAAGGATCATGGAGATGGTTTGGGGGATGAGGATGGTTGAATTAGTGAGGCTTCACTAGTCCCTAGAGGTGACATACAAGATGTGGCTTTGGAATTGCGTGGTGGAGAAAGGGTGACATAGATGGCTAGTGACATCATTTCAAATAGTGATGGTGAGCAGGCAAAAAGGGTGATGCAAGTGATCATACACAATAATGATGGGTTTGTTGAGAATGATCCTTATTTCCATAGAAAAAAGATGACTGGTAAGGAGGGGAAATTTCCTGAAGTGGAGGTGTATACCTCTGTTTGTGACATGGGGTGTCCTACTTTGAAAGAGGATAAGGGCCTGTAGCTAGTGATGGCTGATGTGGTGTCTTCTCCCTATCTATCTCTCGAGGTACCTGACCTAGTGGTCCCTTGCGTGTCGCAGTGTGGAGTCCTTCCTGACTGTGCCCTTAATAAGGAATCCTTATTCATCCCTGAATTCTATGAAGATGGTAAAAGGATGAATCACAATAAAGATATGATTATTAAAGAGTGGGATAAAAAGCTAGATGATGGTTCCTACCTGGGCCCCTTGAAGAGAAGGATGAAGCGGGATTACTCCACTCTTCCCAGACCCATGGCTACCTGAGCATCATCAAAGGTAGTCAAACTGAAAGTCAAAGTTAACAAATTGGAGCATCAATACACACCGGAGCAAGATAAACGTAGGGAGAAGCTCCTAATGCTCCTCAAAATTCATGAGGATTATGAGTCAGGATGGGAATAAATGGACAAATGGGAAAACTCTGACTTCTACTCTAACAATGAGACTCCTAGATATGGATCTGAGGGTGATCCTTATGGCACAAATTCATTTTCTAACTTTGGTGGTGATGTTGATTGACTTGTTTTTTCTTTTTGGGTTTTCTATTTGGGTTTGTTGGGGGTTGTTAGGGGTTTTGTGTGTGGGTAATTTGATCCCTCCCCTCCCTTGTCTACAGTGCCTTCTTTCTAATATATTTTGGGAGGTCAGGAATAGTCTGGCCTCACACCTTCCTTTCCCTAGGAAAACCATAAAAACCTAAAATACTTAAAACCACTAAAAAACCTAAAAAATTAAAAACTCCCTAAAACTCCCTAAAATCCATAAATCCCTTCAAAATCACTAAAAACATAAAAAAACATAAAATCCTAAAAAATCTCTAAAATACAAGAAAATATAAAAACCCTAAAAACTCTTAAAAGCTAAAAAAACCATAAAAACCTAAAACACATAAAACCCCCAAAAACAGAAAAAACATTAGGAACCATAATAGACCATAAAAAACCTAAAACCCCTAAAACCATAAAAACCCATAAACCCCTAAAAAATCTAAAAACACAAAAAACCATAAAACATAAAAACTCTATAAAACCCTAAAACCCTTTAAAAACCCAAAAAAACCATAAAAAACCCTAAAACACCATAAAAATCCTAAAAATCCCCAAAGAACCCTACAAACATAAAAATCCCTAAAAGCCTCGGAAACTGAATGAAAACAATAAAAACAAAAAAACTTGAGACCACTAAAAAACATAAAAAACACTAAAATCCGTAAAAACCATAAAAACCATAAGAAACCCCAAAGACCTTAAAAATGCCTAAAAACCTAAAACCCTAAAAATCATTACAAACTGTAAAAAACTATAAAAACCTAAAATATCCTTAAGAATCCATAAAATCTTAAGAAAACCCTAAAACCCCTAAAAACACAAAGAAAACCTTAACAATATAAAACACATAAAACCCTGAGAACCTAAAAACTATAAAAAACATAAAAGACCCTAAAAGACTAAAACCCCTAAAAACTATAAAAACCCTTAAACCCCTTAAAAAACACTAAAAACCTATAAAACCCTAAAATACAATTAAAAACTCTAAAACCACTTTAAACCCCTAAAATATTAAAATCTAAAAAAAACTTAAAACCCCTAAAAACTCAAAAGAAACCCTGAAAACACAAAAAACCATACAACCCTAAAACCCTAAAACCCCTCAAAATCGATAAAATCCCAAAAAACTATAAAAATTATAATAAATATTAAAATCATAAAAAAAATTCAACAACCATACAAACCATAAGAAAACCTAAAAATCCTATAAGTTCTTCAACCCATTAAAAAACCAATTTTTTTTTTTTAAAACTCTAAAAGTACCTAAAAATCCCGAAAACACCTAAAAATCATAAAAACCACTAAAAACATAAAAACCTAAAATCCCATAAGAATCTTAAAAACCAAATTAAAACTCTAAAAACTGTTTAAACTTCTAAAAATGTTACAAAAATCCAAACAAACTTAAAAAACTTAAAAAAATATAAAAAAACCATAAACCCCTAAAAAACCATAAAAACCCTAAATCCCTAAAAATCCCTAAAAATTTAAAAATTCCAAAGAAATAAAAACCTAATGAAAATATCAAAAAATTTAAAATGATTAAAACCCCTAAAAATCTAAAAATACGAAAAACACTAAAAACCCTAAAAACTCTAATTCCCACAAAACCATAAATTTTTTTAAAAATCCTAGAAATGACTAAAATATCTATAAAAACATCAAAACCCTAAAACCCCCCAAAAAACCTTAAAAACCTAAAGAAAATTAAAATATCTAGAAAAAAAAATCCCTAAAAACCCCAAAAGACCCTAAAAACCCTATAACCCCTAAAAACATAAAAACCTATAAAAACATTAAAAAACTCAAAAAATCCTTAGATCCCTAAAAGACCACTAAAAGCCCAAAAATCTCTTTAAACCTCTAAAAATGTTAAAAACTTCTAACAATCATGAAAAAAGACTAAAAACTAAAAAAACCCTAAAATAAAATATAATAGCATAAAAAACATAAAAAAATGCAAAAAACATTACAAAACCCTTAAAATCCCTAAAACCCCTAAAACCCCATAAAAATATTAAAAAATCTATTAAACTCCCTAAAAACAAAAAAAAAACCACTTAAAACCATGAAAAACCTTTATAAAACCTTAGAAACCTAAAAACACTTAAATACCTAAAAAATCTAAAAGCTCTAATAAATCTGAAAACCATAAAATCACATATAAACCCTTAAAATCCCTAAGAACCCTAAAAACCTCTAAATATAAAAAAATCCTTAAAAACACAAAAAATATAAAAAACGATAAAACCCTGAAAAACCCTTACGAAAAACCTAAAAACCTAAAAAATAGAAAAACCCTAAAATATGATAATAACCATAAAATCACCTTAAAAACATAAAACCCCTAAAAACCTATAAAAACTCTAAAAACCATTTTAAAATCTAAAAACACTTTAACCCCATAATGTTAAAAAAGTATAAAAATATTAAAACCCTAAAAAAATTAAAAATACCAAAAACCTAAAAAAATAAAAAAACCCTAAAACCCCTCAACATCCCTAAAAACACTAAAATACCATAAAAATCAAAAAAACCCTAAAATCCAAAAAAAAACATTAAAACCCCTAAATACCGTAAAAACCCTGAATAAAACCTTAGAAACCTAAAAACACTTAAAATCCCTAAAAACCAAAAAAGGATAAAAACCATAAAAATTCCTAATAAAACTTAAAAACTCTAACAACCATCAAAACCACTAAAAAACACGAAATCCACAAAAAACATAACAAATCAGTAGAAATAAATAAAAATTTAAAACAACCAAAAAACCCAAAACACCCTAAGAAAACTTTACAAACATAAAGACACTTAAAATCCCTAAAAACCTAAAAACTGATAAAACCCCTAAAAGATCCAAGATTAAAGGCGATAGTTCTAATCCTTCTCTCTCTCTTGCGATGCCGTTTCTCGGATCCCTTGAAGATGACATTGCCGTATTTGATGGTTGTGTTGGTGTCGCCCCTCCCTGGGATTGGAGGGGCGGTGGATGGGGTTCCCCTACAAGCTGAGTAGAAGATTTCCCCCCATTTTATAGAGATTATGATTTGGCCGAAAGTCCCTCATTTCCAGAACAGTATGCCCTCGGTCCCGATTTCTTCTCAAGAGTTTTATTTGGCCTCTTCTCTTCTGGATATGACGCTGGTAGTTCAGTTTGGGAGGAATCGGACCTCTATCGACGAATTTGATAGGTTTGTTGCCTCTTCTTGGAATCTCCGTGAAAGTGCTGTTGTAGGGTTACTTGATGTCCTCCATTTTTTGGTTTGTTTTGGGAATGAGGATGATTTGATCTCAGCATGGGCTGTGGCTCCATGGATTGTCATCGGTTTTCAGTTCTACTTGTTCCGGTAGAGCTTTGATTTCCACTTGAATCGTGACCCTCTGAGCACGGCGTTGTGGGTAACTCTTCCTGGACTTGCACACCCCTTCTAGAATCTATCCATCCTTCTTTTCATTGGTAATCTCATTGGGAGATTTCTTTATATGGATACACGGATGAGCTTTGCATGTCACCCCTTTGAGCCACAGATTTTCATAGTGGTGAATGTGTCCAATCCCCCTGTCAATTTGTTTTGTGTCGAGATTGAAGGTGAAATCTGGTGGCAACAACATGTCTGATTTGAATCCTGGGTCTTCTTCTGCTCGAATTGCTACAGGTTAGTTCACGCTGCATCTGTGTGCTGGCATGGAAGCAGCTCCTCCTCTTCTGTGCCTGGGCCATCTTCTACAGCTCCCTCAATGTTTGCTGAGATTGTGGGTGCTCACAGTGTTGGGAAAGTGGCTATCTAGTTCCAACCGGAATATAAAGTGTGTGATATCTTCAAGCACTTGAGGAGTGATTTGAAGTTTCCGGATTATGGAAGTTCTCTTGGCATGGAGTTTGCTGCTGGTGGGATGCCTATTTCCTCTAACAGTAGTCTGAAGCAGAGGAAGGAATTGGTTCCAACTTCTAACCATTTTGAAGGGATGGACTTTGAGGAGGAGGTGCAAGGGTCCTCGATTGTTAATGCGGGATGTGAGATTCCTGCTGAACAAACATAAAGGAAGGTGCAGGCCGCTGCCACTGGGCATGGTGGAGGAAACGTTCAGAATGATTCTCCGGTGGTTGATTCTACTATGCTAGAATTGAGCTGTGATGAAAATGGTAGTGATAAGGTGCAGGTTATTTTGGTTGAGAGTAATGTGGAGGCTGGGGAAGACAGTTTCGAAGCTGGGCAGGGGAAGGTGGATGAGTGGGGGGTGCTGGACATAAAAGAGGGGGTGGCGGATCAGGTGGGGGAGTCTGTGGAAGGGAAGGTTCTTGAACAAGAGGAGGGGAATGAACAAGTTGATGTGTCCTCTCTCAGCCATGTTTTGGGGAAGGAGGCTGAGCAGGGGGAAGTCCCTCGGCATGGGGATCTTTCAGAGAAGCGTTCTGTTGTGTTGGAGGGATCTCTGTGGCCTGGGCAGGGGTCCTTGGTTTTTTTAGTGCACGAGGGTGCTTCTTCTAGTGAGGCTCTCCAGGGGGATTCAGCTCGACTTGATCTTGAGCAGGGGAGGCTACTGAACATAGGGAGGTGATGGAGCTAGCTACAGAGGTTTTCATGCTGCCTAGGGAGGAGAGGCAGTTATAGTCGGCCCTTGCTGGTGTGGTATCCCCATCATGCATTGATTTTGATGATTATGCCTTAGGGGTCCCTTATATGCCACAGTGTGCGACTCTTGCTGCTTGCTCCCTAAATCAAGAAGACCCATTTGTCCCTGGTCAATATTTTTTCCAGGAAGAAGGTAGAAGGATGCATCATAATATGGATTTGATCATCAAGGAGAGGTCTTTGCTCGAGGCGGCCACTCATCATGGGAAAGAAAAAAATTCTGCAGGGGTTTCCTTAGATCCCCGGAAGAGGAAACCAAGGAAGGACTATTCTAATCTGCCAAGGACTGTGTCCACGAGGGCTTCTTGCAAATTCAATTCCTCTACCAAGGGAGGTCGGTCCATCAAGGTGCAGCTTGATGAAAAGCAGCAACGTCTCAGAGATTACTACACCACCTTCCTAAAGCAACATGATCTGAATGGGAGTCAGTGGAGTCAGATGCTTCCACTGGTTATGGTGTTGATGGGGACCCATATGGGGATGGAGATTTTTGATTTTTTGTTCCTGTTTCTTTCTTTTCTGCTTTTTGGGTCTTTTGGGGTTTTGGTGTCTTGGGGGGTTCAGGGCTTTTCAGTGTGGACTGTTTGGCCCCACACTGCCCTTGTCTTCTATGCTCTTTTCTTTATAAAATTGTGGGGGGGGGGTCGGGAATAGCCTGATCCTCGCATCTTCCTTGCCCTAAAAGATCCAAAACCACCCAAAACCCCTAAATACGATAAATACCATTATGAATATAAAAAACCATAAAATCCCATAATGACCAAAAAACCAACTAATTACTCTAAAAACCCTATAAACCCCAAAAAACTTTTAAAAAATATAAAAACCATAAAAACCCTAAAAAATAAAAAAAACCTAAAACCCCTAAAAAAAATACAAAAAATCCTAAAAAAACTAAACACCCTAAAAATCTTGAAAAACCCAAGAAAGAAATTAAAATCCTAAAAAATACCTAAACATAACTAATAATGTAAAAAAACCATAAAAACCCTGACAACCATAAAAACAAAAAAAAACTTAAAAACCCTTAATGACCTAATAAATTAAAAAACACCTAAAAACCATAAAATTCCCTAAAACTCCAAAGATCCCTAAACACCATAAAAACCATAAAAACCAAAAAAACCCTACAAATATAAAAAATAATAAAATCCTTGAAAAACCGTAAGTAAATTTTACAAACATAAAAAACTTAAAACCCCTAAAAAACCTAAAAAACACTAAAAATCCTAAACTACCCTAAAACCCCTAAAAATTTCTAAAAAAAATAAACCCCTAAAAATATTAAAAATCCTTAAAATACCATAAAAAACCTAAAAAACACCAAAAACCCAAAAACCCTTTAAACCCCTAAAAAATTTAGAAAACCCTAAAAACCAAAAAAAAACTCAAAAAATCCCTAAAATCTCATAAAACCATAAAAACCCTAAACCCCATAAAACTCCACAAAATAACTAAAAACTCTAAAACCCATAAATTTTTTAAAAAATCTGTAAAAATACCTAAAAATATAAAAAAACCTTAAACCCTAGAAAACCCCTAAGAAACACTTCAAAACAAAAAAACAATTAAAACCCCTAAAAAATAAAACACACGAAAAACCCTAAAACCACTAAAAATCCCTATATACCCTCAAATTCTCTAAAAACCCATAAAAGCTAACAAATCCCTACAAATAATTAAAAATGTAAAAAAATTAATAACCCTAAAAAACCCTATAAAAAATGTAAAAACCTAAATATAATTAAAATCCCCAAAAAACCTAAAAATGCTAAAAACACTAAAATACCGTAAAATCAATAAAAATCCTAAACCCATAAAAACCATAAAAAATTTAAATACACCTAAAAACCCATAAAAACCCTATAAACCCACTAAAAACTCTTAAAACCCTTCAAACCCATAAAAATTATAATAACACAAAAAAACCTTAAAACCTTAAAAACTCAAACCCCTACTAAAAACCAAAAAACCCTTAAAAACTATTAAAACCCCCAAACCCCTAAAAACCTTCAAAACCCATAAAATCCCCTTAAAACCCATAAAAATCCTAAAAAAGTCCTAAAATAACTAATAAGGTAAAAAACCCCCAAAAATTCTGAAAACCTCTAAGAAAACATTTAAACCTTAAATACACTTAAAACCCTTGAAATCATAAAAACTGTAAAAACTATAAAATCCTTAAAACCCTTAAAAATCACTAAAAATATTCAAAATCTCTCAAAACCCCAAATACCATAAAAATACTAAAAAATCCATAAAATCCCTAAAAACATAAAAAACATTAAAACCCTGAAAAACACTATGAAAACCTTTAAAACCTAAAAACACTTACAACCACTAAAAACCCAAAAAATGCTAAAACCCATGATAACCATTTAAAAAATAAAACCCCTAAAACCCTTAATAATCATAAGAACCCATAAAACATTGAAAACCAACTAAAAAATCTAAAAAATCATTAAACCCCTCATAAAATAAAAAAAATCTAAAAACCTAAAAACCCTAAAAGATTCAGAAAAACCATAAACATTCAAAAAAGACCATTAAAACCATAAAATCCTCAAAAAAACCTAAAATCCATCAAAATCCATAAAAAACCTAAAAATGCTTAAAAATCCTAATAATATCCCTAAAAATTCCAAAAACAATGTAAAAAACCATAAAACATTAAAAAACCCTAAGAAAATCTTAAAACCCTAAAAATAATAAAAACACATAAAAACAATGAAAAAAATAAAGACCCCCCCAAAAAAATGAAAACCATAAAATCACTCAAAATCTATAAAAATCCAAAAAACAAATAAAAATCCAAAAAAATACCTAAAAATGTAAAAACCCTAAAAACCTTGAAAAGCCCTAAGAAAACCTTAAAAACCTAAAAAACTTAAAATCGCTAAAAACCGAAAAAATTTAGAAACCCTAAAAGAACCTAAATAACTAAAAACCATTAAAAATTAAAAACCCCATAAAAACCATAAAGACCCATAAAAACCCTAAACACCATTAAAATATCTAAAAACACTTTAAAATTCAAAAATGTTAAAAAAGTGTAAAAAATATTAAAAACCCTAAAACACTAAAAAATCCATAAAAAACAAAAAAACAAAAAAACCCATAAACCAATCAAAATCCATAAACACCCTAAAAACCATCCTAATCATAAAAAATCTCTAAAAATTTATAAAATTGTAAGAAAACTCAAAACCCCGAAAACCCCTAAAAAACATTAAAATCCTAAAATACTCAAGACCCCCTAAAAAACCTAAAAAATAAAAAACACTAAAAACATAAAAATACATAAGAAAAAAATAGAACCTAAAACCACTTAAAACCCCTGAATCACCTATAAAATGATTAAAAATATAAGAGACCCTAAAATTGTAGAAAACCCATAAATTCATAAAATCCACAAAAACATTAAAACCCCTAAAAACCCATAAAAATCAAAAATACCACTAAAAACCCTAAAATCCCATTAAACCCCTCAAAACCTTACAAACTCTAAAAAACCTAAAAAACCCAAAAAAAATTAAAAAAAACCTAAATACCAAAACACTATAAAAACCATAAAAACTCTAAACACCCTAAAAACCTCTAAAAACTATAAAAACTCATAAAAATCTTTAAAATCCTTAAAAATCCAAAAAAAGAAAAAAACCCAAAAAACCCAAAAAACCCAAAAAACCCAAAAAACCCAAAAAACTCTGAACACCCCTAAGAAAATCTTAAAAACATAAAAAAAATTAAAACCTATAAAAATAAAAAGAACCTTAAAGAACCTAAAAAATCCTAAAAACCCATAAAAAATTCTTAAAACCACAAAAATCGAAAAAAGAAATAAAAGAATAAAAACTAAAAAAATACCTGAAAATCCAAAAAAATGTAAAAAAACCCAGAAGCACTGAAAACCCTAAGAAAACATTAAAAACTAAAAAATCACATTAAACCCCTAAAAAATCTAAAAATTCTAAAAACCCTAAAATCCCATAAAATCCCTAAAAACCCTAAACCCCTAAACCCCTAAAAAAATGAAAAAATACCCATAAGAACCCTAAAATACTAAAAACTCTAAAAACCCTTTAAACCCCTAAAAATGTTAAAAAACACTAAAAAACCCTAAAAACCTTAAAAACCTAAAAAATTTAAAAAATACCTAAAAATACTAAAAACCATTAAAACCCTAAAAACCAAAAAAAAAACAGTAAAAACCTCGAAGTCCCTAAAACCCCAAAAAACAATAAAAATACTAAAATATCCCTAAAAATCTAAAAAATGTAAGAAACCCTAAAAAACATAAAAAACGATAAGAAAACCTTGAAAACCTATAAACTATTGAAACCCATAAAAACCTAAAAACACTAAAATCCCTAAACCCCTTAAAACAATAAAATTCCCAACCCCCCAAATATCTATAATCCCTAAAATCAATAAAAAACCCAAAAGGCCCTAAAACGTAAGAACCCTTAAAAACCTTTTAAAACCCTAATAAAACCTTAAAAAGATAAAGACACTTAAAACCCTTAAAAAAACAACCATAAAACCCCTAAACCCTCTAAAAACCATAAACCCATAAAAATATTAAAAAACCATAAAAACCCACTAAAAAATCTAAAAAAACCTTTAAACCAATAAAAATGTTTTAAAACTCAGAATATCCTTAAAAAGCATTTTTTTTAGAAACCCTAAATACACAAAAAACAATAAATCCCTTAAAACTATAAAAACCCTAAAAACTTTCAAAATCCATGAAACCCTAAAATCCATAAAAATCCTTAAAATGCCTAAAAATCCCAAAAAAAAACCATTAACACCTTGAAACCCTATAAGATAACATTAAAAAACTGAAGCACTTAAACCCCTAAAAACCTAAAAAATGGTAAAAACCCTAAAACCCTCAGAATCCCTAAAAACCATAAAATCCTAAAAATCCCTAAAAACGTAATAACTTCTAAAAGCCTTGAAAAACCTTAATAAAACATAAAAATCTAAAAACATTAAAATACCCCCAAAACCATTAAACACATAAATGATCCTAAAAACACTTAAAAACATAAAACCACAAAAAACCTTTAAAAACACTACCCCCAAAAAATACTCCAAAAACACTAAAAACTATAAAAACCCTTTAAACACCTAAAAATGTTAGAAAAAACTCTAAAAAAATTTGAAACCCATAAATGAACCTAAAACCACTAAATGAACCTAAAAATTCAAAACAAAACTAAAATCCCTAAAAATATAAAACCCCTAAAAATATAAGAAAAACCTAAAACCCATAAAAACCCCAAAACAAGGTGGTCTTTGACATCATAATCAGCTCTCTTCGCAGTGGTGTGGTGGCTCTTCATAAAGCCATTTTCACGACATCTCATATCCACACTGGTGCAATGGATAATTACATGAATGAATTTATTATATTGTAAACTCTTGGTGTTTCTAGAAGGTAAAAAAACCATTGGATCTAAAATTCATTTAGTGGATCCATCCAATTATTGATTGTATCAAAGTCAACATGGATAGTGTGGGATTAGGTGTGCCTAGTCTCTCATGATGTGGAGGTGTGTTTCGTATGTATAGAGGCTTCGTTAAAGTATGCTTTTATCATTTCATTGGGATTGGATGTACCTATAAGGTGGATCTTTGTGCCATTATCAAAGCATTCTAGTTTTTGACACACTTCAAGTGGAAGCATCTCTCAATTAAATCTGACTCAATATTGGCGGTGGAGGCTCTTAAAAGAAAAAGTAGATGAATACCATGGAGTCTTCTCTCGTAATGTCTTGAATGCCTCAAGGCACCTCAGTACTTAATTATGAATGTCACACAAGCATTTTGGGAGGCGAACACGATGACAGATGCTCTCTATAAAAAAGAAATTGAGGATGGGATCTCCATGTGGTATTTTGTTGTGACATCTTTTGGTACATCCATTGTGGACTCGGACATGAAGGGTGACATGCACACCCGGTTGTGCAAGCACTCACTATAAATCCTTGTACACTTTTGTTTAATAAATTTTGCGGGACCAGGCATGCTTGGTCCCTATCCCTCTTTACATAATAATCCACTAAAAAATCTAAAAACCCTTTAAACCCCTAAAAACATTAAAAAATTGTAAAAAACCTTAAAACCCCTAAAAAATCAGAAAAACCCCAAACCAAAAAAACCCATAAAAACCATAAAAAAATTAAAAGAAATCCTATAATGCTCAAAATTATTAAAAACCCCAAACCCATAAAAATCCTAAAAATTCCCTAAAAAACCACAAAAACATAAAAACAATAAAAAATTGAAAAAACCATATGAAAACCTAAAAAAACAAAAAACCCTTAAGAATCTAAAAAACGCTAAAACCCCTAAAAACACTAATACCCTTAAAAATCCATATAATCCCTCAATATCACAAAAACCACAAAAAAAATACAAAAATACTAAAAACCATCAAAATCCATAAAACATAAAATACACTAAAAACCATAAAAAACATAAGTAAACCTTAAAAAACTAAAAAAACATAAAACTCCTAAAATATAAAAAATTACAAAAACCCTAAAATACCATAGAAAACCTAAATACCCATAAAAACCATAAAACCACTAGAAACCTTTAAAAACCATAAAACCCCATAAAAACCATACAAACCACTAAAAACTCTAAACCCCTTTAAACCATTCAAAATATTAAAAATTCTAAAAAACCTTAAAGCCTCTAAAAAACTCAGAAAACCCTAAAACTGTAAATAACTAAAAATACCCTAAAACCCCCAAAAATAACCTTAAAACCCAAAAAATCCCTATAAACCCCAAAAAACCATAAAAATAAAAAAAATCCCTAAAAATCCAAAAAATCATAAAAAACAAGAAAACCCCCCTAAAAACCCCTATGAAAACCTTTAAAACCTTAAAATAATTAAATCCCCTGAGAACCTAAAAAATGATAAAAACTCTATAAAACATAAAATACCTAAAATATCCTTAAAACCTCAAAACCACTAAATGGAATAACACCCTATAACAATCCAAAAAGAGACCATAAAATCACTAAAAATGTAAAAACCCCTAAAAATCCTGAAAAACCTTAAGAAAACCATGAAAATTAAAAACACGAAAAACAATTAAAAAAATTAAAAAATGATAAAAACCCTAAAAATACTCAAAATCCTAAACACACTTAAAACCCACAAACCCATAAAAACCATAAAACCCATAAAAATCCATAAAAAATGTAATAATCACAAAAGAAAATTAAACCCTTAGGACCCCTAAAAACATTACAAAACTATAAAATACCTTCAAACCCACAAAAACTAAAAAAATCCTGAAAACCCAAAAACTATAAAAACTATAAAAAACCTTAAACACCCCTAAAAACTCTAAAAATACATATAAAACCTATAAATAACTAAAAATTCCTGAACACATAAAAACCATAGAACCCTAAAAACACATAAAAAATTAATAAATAAAATCACTTGAAACTTCTAAAAACCTAAAAAAATGAAAAATATACTAGAAAATCCTAAATCCTAAAAAAACCTAAAAACCCAAAAAATCCCTAAAAGCATAAGAATTGGTAACCATAAAAAATACCTAAAGACACATAAAAACAAAAAAACCCCTAATAACCATGAAAAACCCTAATAAAACCCTAAAAACCTTAAAATACTCTAACCACTAAAACCCAAAAATGCTAAAAAACTAAATATCCCTAAATCCCCAAAAAACCTCTAAAAACCAAAATACCTCAAAAAACCTTAAAAACACGAAAAACACATAAAACCCTAAAAACCCCACTAAAAACTCTAAAAACCCTTAACCCCATAAATACATTAAAAATAAAAAAACATTAAAACCACTAGAAACACAAAAAACACAAAAATATACAAAAAACGATAAAAACAATAAAAACCCTAAGACCCTAAAAATTACTAAACACCCTAAAAACTATAAAAATCATATAAAATCCCTTAAAATCCCTAGAAACTTAAAAAAACATAAAAACCTAGAAAAAACCAAAGAAAACCTTAAAAACCTAAAAACACATAAACCCTTAAAAACCAAAATAATGCTAAAAACAAAAAAAAACACACTTAACAACCCTAAAACACAAAAAACTCTAAAAACCCCTCAAAATCTTAAAAAACATAAAACCACACAAAAATCCTAAAAGACCTAAAATCAATAATAAAATAAAAAACCATAAAAAACCTGAAAAATAATAACAACACCTTAAAAATCTAAATTCACAAAAAACCACTAAAAATAGAAAAACACTGAAAACCATAAAAGAAGATAAAACCCTAAAAACCCCTAAAAACCATAAAATCACCTAAAACCATTAAAAACCATAAAACCGTAAGAACCAATAAAAAGTCTAAAAATCCTTTAAACCTTGAAAATGTTAAAAAAACTCAAAAAAACATAAATCCTAGAAAATTAAAAAATACCCAGAAAATCCAAAAAAACCTAAAATCCCTAAAAACACTAAAAAAAATGAAACCCTCAAAACCCCTAAAACACTAAAAACTATAAAAATATTAAAAATAACTAAAAATCCATAAAAGGTGAAAAATTTAAAAACCTCAAAATAAATAACAAAACCTTAAAAATATAATTACATTTTAAAGCACTAAAAATAGAAAAAAACTAAAAACCATAAAATACCCTAAGACCATAAAAATCCCTAAAACCCATAAAATTCCTTAAATCCATTAAAAATATTAAAACCCATAAAAACCCTAAAAAGAAAATAAGAAGTATAAAACCCATTTAAACCTCGAAAATGTTAAAAAAACTCAGAAAACCCATAAAATCCTAGAAAAATAAAAAAACCAAAAAAACCAATAAAACACCATAAGAACCCTAAAAACACTAAAAAACATAAAACCCTCAAAATCCATAAAAACACTAAAAACCCATAAAAATATTAAAAATAAATAAAAAACCTTAAAAAAGTAAAAAACACTGAAATCCCAAATAACCATCATACTCCCTAAAAACCAAAAAAACCTAAAATAATAAAAAAAGAAATAAATACCGAAAAACCATAAATACCTAAAGAACCTATAAAAACACTCAAACACCATAAAAATATTAAAAACCTATAAAAATCACTAAAAATGTAAAACACCCTAAAAAACTTGAAAACCACAAGGAAAACCATAAACAATTAAAAGAATTAAAACCTCTAAAAAATCTAAAAGACAACAAAAACCCTAAAAATTCCCAAAAACCAAAAAACTGACTTAAAACCTTAAAAATCCCAAAAACACTAAAGAATAATTAAAATCATAAAAAAATCCCTAAAAATATGAAAAAAATGTATAAAAACCCTAAAAACTAAGAAAACCCCTATGAAAACATTAAAAACCTGAAAACACTTAAAACACCTAAATAATCAAAAAATGATAAAACCCTAAAAGTCCCTAAAACCCCTAAAACCCCATAAAAACCATAAACCCCCTAAAATATTTTAAACCCCCAAACCCCCTAAAAACCATGAAAACACTAAAAAATATAAAAACCATTTAAACCCATAAAATAATTAAAAACTCCAAAAAATAATATAACCCCTAAAAAACTAAAAAAATCCTAAAACCCCAAAAAATCCACAAAAGCCATAAAAACCCATAAAACCCTTCAAAATCAAAAAAACCCTAAAAACCCATAAAAATATTAGAAGAAACCTTAAAATGTAAAATACCCATAAAAAAATCTGAAAAACCCTAAGATAGCCTTGAAAACTTAAAAACACATAAAACCAATAAAAAACCCAAAAATGATAAAAATCCTAAAAGACTCTTAAAATCTGTAAAAACCCTATAATCCCTAGGACCAAAAAATCCTAAAAAATCCCTAAAATTATAAAAAACTATAAAAACCCATCAAACCCCTAATAATACCTTAAAAACCAAAAAAATGATAAAAAAATGAACATAAAACCCTTAAAACCACAAAACACCCAAATTTTTTAAAAACCCCTAAAAACCCATAAAACCCCTAAAAATAAAAAAAATCTAAAAAACCCTTAAACCCTAAAAAATGTTAAAAAACTCTAAAATTACTTAAAAACCCTAAAAAACGATAAATCCCCTAAAACGCTAAAAACCACTAAAAACCATCAAAATCCTTAAAAACCCAAACAACAAAGAAATCCAAAAAATCCCCAAAAAACCCTAAAAATGATAAAAATCCTTGAAACCCTAAAAAAAAAGAAAAACTTAAAAACCTAAAACCCCAAGACCCTAAAAATTCATAAACCCTAAATAACTAAAAAATATTGAAAATCCATAAAAATCCATAAAAATGTAAAAAACCCCTAAAAACATTTAAAAACCCTAAGAAAACATTACCAATATAAAAACACTTAAACCCCTAAAAACATAAAAAACACTAAAAACCATAAAATACCCTAAAAACCTAAAAAAACCACTAAAAACATTAATAAACCATAAAAACCTAAGAAACCCTAAAACTAGTTAAAGGTCTAAAAACCCTTTATACCCCAAAAAATGTTAAATAACTCTAAAAAATCATAAACCCCTAATTGACCCCAAAAACCCTAAGCAACCCTAAAACCCCAAAAGACCCTAAAAATCCTAAAACCCATAAAAACAAAAAAAAAACCCTTAATTTTTTAAATTACCCTAAGAACCCATAAAAACCATAAAGTCGAAATAAAAACTCTAAAACCCTTTAAAATTTTAAAAACTTTTAAAAACTCTTAAAATTATTTAAATGAGAAAAAATAAAAAAAACGCTAAAAACCCAAAAAATAATAAAACCCTCAAAACCCTAAAAAACCATAAAACCCATCAAAATCCATAAAAACCATAAAAACACTAAAAACCATAATGATCCTAAAAATCCCAAAAATTCCTAAAAACATAAAAACCTGTAAAACTATAAAAACCCATAAGAAAACCATAAAAACCTAAAATCAATTAAACCCCCTAAAAAACTGAAAAAGCTAAAAAACCAAAAAATCCTGAAAAAAACTAAAAACCCTCAAAATCCCTAAAAAACCTAAAATATATAAAAGTCTTAAAAAGTCACTAAAAATCCATGAAAATGTAAGAACCCCCTAAAAACCCTAACAACTCTAAGAAAATATTAAAACCTAAACACACCTAAAACGTCAAGAAAACCTAAAAACACTAATAATACTAAAAGTCCCTAAAAATTCAAAAACCCTTAAAACCCATAGAGACCCTAAAAATATTAAAAAAACCTAAACACCCATAAAACCCTAAAAATGATAAAAACTATCAAAACACATAAACCCTCTAAAAAGCCAAAAAAACCCCTAAAAACCCAAAACCCAAAACCCTAAAACACTAAAAACCCTAAAACATCAAAATAACTAAAAACCCTAACAACCATAATAATCCTAAAGAAATCCTAAAATACCAAAAAATGAAAAAACTATAAAATCTAGAAAAAAACCTAAAAACCTAAAAAAAAGCACAAAAAATCTTAAAAACCTAAAAACACTAAACCCCCCTAAAAATATACAAATTATAAAAACCATATAAAACCATAAAACCCATAAAAACCATAAAACTCCTCAAAATTATTAAAACCCTAAAACCCCATAAAAATCTCAAAATTCACTAAATATCCCTAAAAAAATGCTAAAACCCTAAACCCCATACAAAAACCTTAAGAACCTAAAAATAAGTAAAACCCCTGAAAACATAAAAAACCTAAAAACCCTAAAAGACATAAAAAACCCAGAAACCCCTAAAAACATAAAACCCTAAAAACCTTAATAACCATAGAAACCCATAAAACCATAAAAACCACTAAAGACTCTGAAAACCTGTTAAACCCTCCAAAACATTAAAAAACTATAAACATAATTTAAAACTATAAAAAACTCAAAAAACACTAATATAAAAAATACTATAAAAACCATAAAAACCCTAAAAACCCTAGAAACCCTAAAACCCCACATAATCACTAAAAAACCCAAAAACCATAAAAATCAAAAAAATCCCTAAAAATGTAAAAACCCTAAAAACACTAAAGGCTCCTAGGAAAACCATAAAAAACTAAAACCATATAACAACCACCAAAACCTAAAAAAATGATAACAACCCTAAAAACAATAAAACACCTAAAAGACCCTAAAAACCTAAAAATCCTTAAAAACCATTAAAAACCAAAAAAAATACTAAAAAATACCTAAAATCCATATAAACCTAAAAAACCATAAAATCATGAAAAACCTTAAGAAAACCCTTAAAATATAAAAACTCATAAAACCTCAAAAAACCTAGAAAATATTTAAACCCCTAAAATTCCATAGAACCCCTAAAACAATATAAGAACCCCTACAAACTATAAAACCACTTAAAGATCACAAAAAAATTATAAAACCACTCACACCACTAAAAATGTTAAGAACCTTTTAAAAAATTTTAAACCCATAAAAACCCAAAACCACTAAAAATATCAAAATCCCAAAAAAACCTAAAAAACCATAAATACTCATAAATACCCACAAAATTCCTAAAAAACCTAAAAACCCATAAAAATTCTATAAAGCCTTAGAAATATTTAAACACATTAAAACCCCTAAAAACCTTGAAAACCCTTATGAAAACCTTAAAAAGATAAAAACACTTAAAATATATCAAAACCTAAAAAATGATAAATACCCTAGAAAATCATAAAACAAAGAAACCCCTAAAAACCCACAAAATCACTAAAACCGTAAAAAATAATAAATATCCAAAACAATCCTTGAAAATCCCTAAAAACATAAAAACCCTAATAACTCTAAAAACTCCTAAGAAAACAATAAAAATCTAAAAACACTTAAAACCCCTTAAAATCAAAAAATCACTAAAACCATAAAAGACCATAAACACCCTAAAAAACCTAGAACCCATAAAACCCCATAAAACTATAAAAATACAAAAAACCCCTAAAACCATAAAAACCCATTAAAAGATCTAAAAACCCTTTAAAACCTATTTTTTATTTAAAAACTCAAAAAGACACAAAAAAACCTAAAAACACAAAAAACCCCTAAAACCCATAAAACACTAAAAAACCAAAAAAAAACTATAAAACCCTAAAAAACCATAAAACATTAAAAATATTTAAAAACCCTAAAAACCATACAAATCCTAGAAAATTCCTGAAAATACCAAAAAATGTAAAAAACTAAAAACCTAGAAAAACCCTAAGAAAACCATAGAAACCTAAAAACCCCATAAAACCATAATAAAATATAATTTTTTTTAAAAACATGAAATAAACCCTAAAATCACTAAAAACCCCAAGAACCCTCAAAACCATAAAATTCCATAAAAATATAAAAAACCAAAAAAAAACGAGACACACTAACAAAATCTTAAAAACATAAACAAACTTAAAACCCCTAAAAACCTAAAAAACATAAAAGCAAAAAAGAACCTAAAACCCTAAAACCCCTAAAATTATAAAAACCCTAAAAACATTTAAAACCCTAAAATCCCATAAAACCCCTAAAAAAAATAAAAACTGTAAACCCCTTTAAACCCCTAAAATTTTAAAAACAAAAAAAAACCTTAAAACGCCTAAAAACTCCAAAAATACCCAAAGAGACCATAAAACTATAAAAACCATAAAAACCCATAAAACTCTCAAAATACCTAAAATAATAAAAACCCATAAAATACTAAAAATATTTAAAAATACCTAAAAATTTTAAAAACCCTGAAAAACCTAAGAAAAGTTTAAAAACCTAATATCACTTGAAACCCCTAAAAACCTAAAAAATGCTTACACCCTAAGAAACCCTAAAAACCCTCACACTCCCTAAAACCCAAAAAACCATAAAAATAATAAAAAATCCTAAAAAATACATAAAAATATAAAAAACCATAAAAACAATGAAAATCCATAAGAAAAACTTAGAACCCTAAAAACATTAAAATCTCTGAAAACTAAAAAATGCTAAAAGCCCAAAAAAGCCCTAAAAACCTCAAAACCAATAAAAACCATAAAACCACTAAAACCTTAAAATACCCTAAAATTCCATTTAAACCTTAAAAACACATAAAAATCTAAAAACACTTTCAACCCCTAAATATGTTAAAAAACTCTAAAAACCCCCAAAAAATAAACCAATCACTAAAAATCCAAACAAACCATAAAACCTTAAAACCATCAAAATCCCTAAAAACCCTGAAAACATATAAATCATAAGAAATTCCTAAAAATATGTAAAAATTTAAAACCATAAAATCCCTAAAACACCAGATGAAAACCTTAAGAAACACTTAAAAACCCTAAAAATATAAAAATTGTAAAAACCCAAAAAACTAGAAAAACAAAAAAACCCTAAAACCCCTCAAAATCCCTAGAAAACCCAAAAATCATAAATATCCTAAAAACTTCTGAAAATCCCTAAAAATGTAAAAATCCCTAAAAACCTAAGAGAATCCCAAGATGGCGGCTCGACTCTCTCGCGATGGAGACCTTCTGCGGAATCCTGGAAGATGATGACTGCTCTTACACCTCACCTTCCCCCCCGAGGGGGAGGGGCCTCCGCTGGTTCTTGATGATGAGCGTCCTTTTGTCCCTTTCTCAATTCCTGACCTTCTGACTCCTTTTTCTCCGATTGAGATATGCCCTAAGGTGCCTGACTTACATGAAGGATTTCCACAGCTCTGGTTATCGATTGCGGAATTCAATGAGGCCTCTACTCTGCATAGGCTAAACTTGGTTGCCAATTTCTTAAACTGGCAGCCTCCGGTGGATGTTTTCGACAGATTTGTGTTTGAACAGTGGGACCTCCAGGATCGTGCTATGGTAGGTCTTCTTGATAGTAGTCACATTTTGATTCGCATTTCTTTAGAAGAGGATCTGGTTCATGCCTGGTCAGCGGCCCCAAGAAGATGCAACAGTGCCCGATTTTCCCTCTCCCGGTGGAGATTTGATCGACACTTAAAATGTGATTCACCACTTGTGGCAACATGGGTTAGATTTCTGGATCTTCCCCTTCCTTTTCAAAATTTCTCCATTATTTCTATGTTGGGGAATTTTGTGGGAAGGTTCTTATGCGTTGACAGCCGAACAAGGGCTCTTTGTCACCCGATTACCCCAAGGGACTTTGTGGAGATTGATGCCTCTAAAGGACCGATTGACTTTGTTTGGATTGCTGTTGGTGAGGAGCTTCGGTGGAAACAACCTGTGATCTTTGAATTGTGGACAGATTTCTGCTCATCTTGCTGGATTCTGGGTCATAGTGTTCGGGAATGTAGGTATAGTGGAGGTAATTTTTGTGTTTTGGACCAATCTCAGGAGGTGTTAGGTGAAGAGATGCAGATTCAGGGCGAGGTGCGAAAGGTTGTTCACAAGGATCCTGAAGTTCTGAATGAGCCTGCTGAAGAAGGTCAGGCTCAGGTGGAGATGAATTTGGTGGAGGTTACAGCGGATGTTTCAATCAAGCTTAAAAGGAATGCTACTAAGGGGGTGGAGACTGCTTCTGGGAGTGGTTCTGAATCTTTGGGTCAGATTTTTGTGTAGGAGGGACCTCCGGGTGTGCGGGGGGGGGATAGATATTTAGTTGATGGAGGTAAAGTGGGTATTGAGTGCCAACCTAAGGTGGCCAACATCTTCAAGCGTTTGAGGAGTGACCTAAAGCTCTTGGATGCTGGGAATTCCTTATGCAAGGAGGTTGATAATGGTGGGAAGTCACAATCATCTGATAGTAGGGAGGCCATCCCAACCTTCAATCACTTTGAAGGCCTGGAGCTTGAGGAGGAGGTGCAAGGGTCTCCACTTGTAGATTATGGGAGTGAGAAGTCCGATGCTCAGGAGAGAGGGGTGCAGGCTGGTGTTGCTAAGAGGGATAGAGGGGGTGTGGCCTTATGCAGGGAGGTTGCTAATGGTGGGAAGTCACAATCATCTGATAGTAGGGAGGATATTCCAACCTTCAATCGCTTTGAAGGGCTTGAGCTTGAGGAGGAGGTGAAAGGGTCTCCACTTGTTAATGCTGGGAGTGAGAAGTCCGAGGCTCAGGAGAGAGGGGTGCAGGCTGGTGTTGCTAAGAAGGATGGAGGGGGTGTGGCCCAGCAGGCTATTGAGCCACTGTTGGACAACACTAGGCACTCAGGTGGTGTTTATGAGTAGTAGATAAGGGAGTTAAAGGCTCTTGGACACAACTGTGATGTTTTTGATATTGAAAAGGGAAAGGTAAGCAATATTCATGGAGAGGAGGGGAAAGGGGCTCCGATTGCTGATGATGGGAGTGTAAGGCCTGCTGTACAGATGCTAAGTGAGAAGCAGGATGTTATTCTAAATGTTGAGTGAATTCTAGACATTATCGGCCCCTTGAATGATGTTGGAGAGCAGGGGAAAAGGGAGAAGCATGGTTTGGCGCCTCCATTGGATAAGGGGAATTTGCATCTGGTCTTGGCTGGTGTGGTGTCCCCTCTTTGTATGGCTTCTGATGAACCTGTTCTTACTGGATATTCCCTGAATCAGGAGGCCCCCTTCATCCCGGATCACCTAGGTCCTTGGAAGGGAAACCCTGCACATACTCATGAGATGACTTTGACGATGGTGGACTACCCATGTCCTTGTGGGGATCTTGCGGGCTATCCACTTAACCAGGAATCCTACTTCATTCCCGATCAAGTTCAGGAGGATAATAGTAGGATAGATCACAACATGGATATGGTCATTAAGGAGAGGTCCATGCTTGAGGAGGCCACTGGGAAGGAAAACAAGCATGTTGGGATCGCTATTGATCCAAAAAGGAGGAAGCCGAGGAAGGACTACTCTTCCTTGATAAAGACTGTGTCCACAAGAGCATCCTGCAAAGCTAAGGAAAATGCCTCTGGAAGAGGTGAAATGGCTGACAGGAAACAGCTAAATGTGGAGCAAGTGAGGTTAAGTGAGTATTATGCCAATTTCTTGAAGCAATATGACTACTATGAATGGGAAATAGTAGTCTCTAATGCAGACTCCGATTATGGTGCTGAGGGAGACCCCCTTGGTGCGGACTTTGAGGATGATGAAGGCTGGTAGGTCCTGTGAAGGGGTGGGTTGCTGATGGAAGCTTGGTGCTTCTTTTGGGTTTTATTTCTTTTTTGCGGTCTTTGGGTGTGTGTTTGTGAAGGGATTTTGGGTGTGGGTTGATTGACCCCGCACCTCCCTTGTCTGTAGTGTCTTTCTTTTATTTTATAAACTTTGGGGGGTGTTAGTAATAGCCTGGCCCCAAGCCTTCCTTGCCTAAAACCCTAAGAAAATTATTAAAACCAAAAAGCACGTAAAACACTTAAAAACCTAAAAAACTCTGAAAAAACTTAAAAACCTTACAAACAGTAATATAAAAAAAACCATAAAAATCCTTAAAACAATAAAAAACCTTCAAACTTCATAAAAATCATAAAACAACTAAAATCTCTAAAAACTAATAAAAACCCAAAAAACCAAAAAACCAAAAAACCACCAAAAACACTAAAAAATATCAAAATACCTAAAAAACAACCATAAAAATTCTTATAAAATAATAAAAAAATGTATAACCCCAAAAAATATTGAAAAACCTTACAGAAACCTTAAAAACCTAAGAAAACTTGACACCTCCAATAAACCTAAAAACGCTAAAACAATAAAATCCTAAAAGACCCCAAAACTCCCAAAAATCCATAAAATCCTATAAATTCCTAAAAAATACCTAAAATTTAAAAAACACCAAAAACATGGAAAACCCCTATAAAAACATTAATAAAATTTAAACCCCTAAAAAATAAAAAATTCTAAAAACCCTAAAAGACTCAAAAAATATAGAAACATATAAACCCCATAAATCCCCTAAAAATGTGGAAAACCTTAAAAACCACAAATCCCTAAAAACCATTAAAAACTCTAAAAGCACATTAAACCCCTAAAATATTAAAAAAATACTTAAATCCATAAAAAATAAAAAACCCCTAAAATCCAAAAGGGAGCTCTCCCTTCCCCTTTAGCGGATCCTTAAGGGCGATGACCACCATACCTCTCCCTTCCCCCTTTATGGGGAAGGGATCTTCACTACTTCTCATTTGATATTGGGATGAATTCATTCCCTTCTCTATTCCTTATTTTCTACCCCCTTTTCTTCAGATTAATCTTTGACCTAAAGTCCTTGATCTGTATGAGGGTCATCCGCAACTCCCACTCTCGTTTTCGGAGTTCAAAAATTCTTCATCTCTTCATAGTTTGACCCTAGTGGTCTGCTTAATTACTCAATGAGTTTATGTAGATTCTTTTTTAAGATTTATATTTGGATCTTGGGGTCTGCAAGACCATGCTACAATGGAGTTTCTTGATGGTCTCCATATCATGATATGCTTCACAATAAAGGAGTATCTAATTCATGCTTTGTCTATGGCTCCTCGAAGCTTCAACAAAGTCAGGTTCTTCCTCTTTAGGTGGAGCTTTGATCTTTATATGGATCAGCATTTACCATTGGTTTCTACATGGGTGAGATTTCTTGAGATACATATTCCATTCCAAAATCCACATATAATTTGTATTCCTAGGAATCTTGTAGGGTGATATATTTGTTTGGACTACATGACATGGGTAGATTTCCATATATTTCTCCTCGTGTCTAGGTTGAGGTTGATGAATCTGGGGAATCAGTTGAGTTTTTTGGTTTTCTATTGGTGAGGAATTTTGTTACATGTAATTAGTGATCTTTTAATTGTGGGTTGATTTCTGTTCTACTTTCAAGAAGATGGGTCACTTCAGATCAGTTTTTAGGCGTGAGAGTAGGAGGTCTAGAGGTGTGAGGATGGATTTTGGGGTATCTGATGTTGGTGCAAGTTTGTAGTTGAGGAGAGAGATATTTCTATATAAAGGGATCATTTACCCATTGTGCTAAAGGTTGATTCAGTTTATGAAAGTAGAAATCAAGAATTGAGGTTTGGGCATGATAAGGTGGTGGTAGAATATGAAGAATACAATATGAACAGGGATGCGGTACTGATTTGTGGTGAGGGTGATGTGGCTGGTTCAGAGGATGTGCAGGCCTCTATAGGTGTATTGGATATGTCTCTTCATGTGGAGGAGATGGAGGTTGGATGGAATCCCATATTGGAAATCACCCTTGGGTCTTTGGGTGAGGGTGTGATGCAGGCACAAGTTGGCAACACTTTGTACAAATTTTTTTCTTGTTTGGAATCTGAGGAGTTGGGTTCTCAGTAGCAAGGGATGAATTTTCCGGATGGGATTAGGTTGAATGGGAATGTTGAAGGGAATGAGGAAGGGATTTTTGACTTTATCTCTAGCTTTGGGAATGATGAATGATATCCAAGTTCTAGACATGAGGAGAGGTGGTCAGAATGTAGAAATTCAGATCAGGTTTCTACTGGGCATTTGTTGAAGTCCGGGATTAGGTGTAGGTTTTGTCTCCTGTTGAGGAGAGGAGCGAGGTGCATATGATGATTTCATATGGTTGTGATGGGCTTTAGAGGTCTTCTAGTGATGGGCATAAAATAGTCACAACAAAAATGTTGAGTATGTTGATAGTCAAGTTGATCAGACTGATTGTTATGGGAGTGAGAGCAGGAAGCTTGGGGGGGGGGGGTTCAGGGCTTGCAGATGATACTTTACGTTGGGTAGGATGGACAGATACTAAGCAAGAATACCTTTGATGGGTATGAAGAAAGGCACTGTCTAGTTCTAGGGGAAATGGACTAAGAGGACACCAACGTGCAACCCCAGTTCATGGGATGCAGTTTTGTCTAGTCCAGTGCCCCAATTGCTGGGATTCTAAGAAATGGACAGATTATGAAGCTCCAGGAAAGAAGTTGGGCGAATGTTGTTGCTGATGATGACAATAAATACGATGGCAGAAAAACTAAGGTTTCGAGCCTGGTTAGTGACGACTTGTTTCATGGAAAGGATAATGTGCCTACAGGATTAATCTGTTCTCCCCTAAAGAGGAGGAAATGGAGGGATTACTCCAATTTTCCAAATACCATGGCTACCAGGGAATCTTATAAGGCCACTAAAAATAATTTTAATGATACCAAGAAAGGGTGGGATAACAAGTCTTCTCAAGATCAACATTATTTGGAGAAGAAAATATTCAGGGAAATGTATTTGGTGCTCTTCAAGTTGCAGGAATACTTGGAGTCTGGATGGGAGATAGTGGATGATGGTGCGGGTTTTGATTTTGGCTACTAAGCTTTTGACCCCTTTGACATGTAGCTTTTGGATTTGGGTTGTTTTGGCCCAAGCTCTTTTTTTGGGTGTGGGTTGTTTGAACCCACCCCTATCTTATTTTCATTTATTTTTTTCTTATAAATTTTTGGGGTCCATGATTACCCTACTTCTGTTCCTTCTTTTCCATAAAAAATCAAAACAAAATCACAAAAAACCTAAAAACACTAAAAACACTAAAAACACTAAAACCCACAAAATCCCTCAAAACCCTAAATAAGCATAAAAATCCTAAAAAGCCCTAAAAATCCATAAAAACATAATAACCCCCAAAAAATATGAAAAAATTATAGGAAAACCTCCAAAATCTAAAAACACTTAAAACCCTTAAAACATTAAAAAAACACTAAAAATCCTACAAACCCCTTAAAACCCCCCAAAACCCAAGAACCATAAAATTCCTTAAAACCATAAAAAATGATAAAAATCATAAAAAATCCTTAAAATCCATAAATAATTATAAAATCCATGAAAACATATAAGTAAACCTTAAAACCCTAGAAACACTTAAAACCCCTAAAAACCTAAAAAATGTTAAAAACCGTAAAAGTCCATAAAGACCCTGAAACCCCTAAAAATCATACCGACCACTAAAACCCTTAAATACCATAAAAATAAAACAAAAAAATCTAATAACCTTTTAAACTCCTAAAAATTTTAAAAGAATAAAAAAACATAAGAACTCAAGAAAAAACATAACACTCTAAAAACCCTAAAAACCGTAAAACCCCAAAAAATCCTTAAAAACCCTAAAAACCATAAAAACCATAAAAACCCAAAGAAATAATTAAAAACCCATAAAAACATAAAATACCCTTAAAAATATGAAATCCTTTTAGAAATCATTGCTATAGAGGATTTGGAGCTCTCAATGAGGGCTCTCTCGCAGACCTCTTGACGGTACCGACATTCGCACCCCTCCTACCCCCTCTACGGGGGAGGGATCTTTGTGATTGTCTAATGGTGCTTGGGATCCGGCCTTTGTTCCTTTATTATTACCTAAATTTCTACCTCAATTACATTAGATTAATATCTTCTCGAAGGTTCTTGACCTCTACTAAGGGAATTTGTATTTATCCATCTCAGATTCTAAATTCAGTGAGGCTTCCTTGCTCCATAACTTTCCATTGGTTTCCTGATTTGTGAATCAACAACCCTCAGTGGATTCCTTTGAAAAATTAATTTTATGATATTTTAATTTATAGGATCGAAATATGGTTGGGTTACTCAATGGACACCACATCATGATTAGATTTTTAACAGAAGAAGATTTGATCTGTTCCTGGTCTTCAGCCCCTCGAAGCATCAATGATGCCAAATTCTTTCTCTTTATGTGGAGCTTTGATCTCTATATGAATCATGAATCACCATTTATTTCTTAATGGGATAGGTTTCTATAACTTCCTCCCCCTTTTAAAAAACCATCTATCATCTGTATTCTTGGGAATATTGTGGGTCAGTATTTGTGTTCGGATAGCTGGACTCAGGCAGTTTGTCATACAATAGATCCAAGGGTCTGTGTTGAAGTGGATGTCTTGAATCCACTAATTTAATTTGTATGGATCACTATTGGTAAGGAATTATGGTATAGATAGCTAGGGGTTTTTGAATCTTTTGTTGAGTTCTTTTTCTCTTGTAAGACACTAGGCCATTCCAGCACAACTTACTGTCAAAGGGGAAGGAGTGAAAGGGATGCGGTGTTGGTTCATGGAGTGTCGAGTGCTAGTACCAAACAGGTTGAATGATTGTATATACCTTTGGTGGATGAACCAAGAATAGTTGTGACATATATAGTTCCTTCTATGAAAATGGTGCAACTTAATAAGGGTTTAATTGAAGCCAAGGAATGATTTTTTAGTTTGAGGGTAGCCCCTAGTAGCCTCGAGGTTCTGGCCAATGCAGGGGTTTTATAGGATGGTTCTGGTGTCTTAGATGATATGTATCAAGTGGGTGAATCACATTAGGATTAAAGGATTAAATCATTTTTTTCTAGGAAACCATATGCTGATGGGTCATGCGCAGGAGGGTAATTAGGATGGGATGTATGATCCTGTGCATAATGGTAGTGCGATGCAGCTACATGATGGAATCTCTTTGTACTGAAAAATGTCCAATTTTGTTGTTTTTATGAGCATGGGGATGGAGGTTTCTGTTGAAAATAAATTACGGAATACCATACAGGTTATATAACTTAATATACTGAACTCTATTGTCTTTCAGAGACTTAAATCTAACTTGGGTATTTCTACACCTCTTGAGACCACAATTATGTTGAATAAATCTATGCTTGTGTGTGGTTCTGTTCCCATTCTATTGGGTGATATTTTTGTGGGTAATATGAGGGTAATGCTAAGTGATAACGTGGTCTAGGATCTACCCATGAATCAATTTTTTCAAGATGCTTCTGCTGGTCACGAGAGAAGGAATGTGGTTCAGATGGATCATTTTGAGATTTAGTAGAGGGAGGTATAAGACTTTCCATATAGATGTGCTTGGCATGTGCAGTACAAATTTCTTGTTGTGGCTTTGGATTTATGTACTAGGATAGTGAAGAGTGTTTGTGTTGAGACAGATCAAAATGAAGTGTAGGTCATTTATTCGAATGGTGGTGATGAGAATGGACTGAGTGAGGGGCATGTGTTGAGGGAGGTACATGCCTTATAGATGATCACTTCTGCTGGGCAAGATGGAAGGAAACTATGCAAACATACCACTGATGGGCTTGATGATTGTTCTGGGTATGAGGATAACATAACAGATTAGAGGAGATCAGAACATAAAGGAGTGTATGAAGGAGATTCTCGGGATAACACTTGCTGTTCAGTTCTGGGAGAGATGGCCCTGGAGGACACCAATGTGCAGTCATAGAGATGGATGGATGTTGTTGGGGATGACAACAAGGATGGTGGCAAAAACGCATATAGTGATGTTTTTTTACACGGGAAAGATAATGTGATCGAGGGTTTCATCTCTACTCCCCTGAAGAGGAGGCTAAGGAAGGACTACTCAGATTTTCCAAAGCCCATGGAAACTAGAGCCTCCTATAAGGCCTCCAAAAAGAATGTTGATCATACCAATTGAGGTAAGAGTTCTATAGAGAAAAAAGGCCAGGAACACATATTTAGCACTTTTCAAGAAGCATGAATCTGAATGGGAGTTGGTGGATGATGATATAACTTATGGATACGGTGCTGATGGTGACCCGTATAGCTATAGTGGAGATGTTGATCCCTATGACATGTAGCTCGTTTTGGGTGAAGGTTGTTTGACTCTTCCCCTTTCTTGTTTTCTTTTCTTTTTTTTTTCTAATAAATTTTGGGGGGTTAGGAATAGCCTGGTCCTGCACCTTATTTTCCCTTAGAGATCATTAAAAACCTAAAACACTTAAAACCCCTAAAAATATAAAAATTTCTAAAACCCCTAAGCCCCCTAAACCCCTAATGAACCCCTAAAAAAAGTAAAAAACAATAAAAACCATAAAAACCCAAAAATAATATAAAACCATAAAAAACCTGAAAACCCTAAGAAAAACATAAAAACCAAAAAACACTTTAAACCCATACAATCCTAGAAAACATTAAAAACCCTCTATACCATAAAACCCTAAAAACCATAAAAAACCTCAAAATACATAGAACCCTACTAAATCATAAAAATTATAAAAAAGATATAAAAATACCTAAAAGCGTAACAAACCCTACAAACCTAGAAAAAACCTAAGAAAAAATTAAAAACCTAAAACACTTAAAACCATAAAAAACAATGATAAAAACCATAAAAGACCCTAAAACCCCCTAAAAACCATAAAACCCCCTAAAAAACAATAAAACCTCTATAACCAAGAAAAAACCGAAAACCCACTTAAAACTCTAAATACCCCTTAGACTCCTAAAATTATTAAAAAACACTAAAATAATAAAAACCCTAAAGACTAAAAAAAACCATAAAATCTCAAGAAACCATAAAAACCCTAAAAACCCTAAATAGCTTAAAACCATTAAAATCCCTAAAACAATAAAAACCATAAAATACAAAAAAATCCCTAAACACGTAAAAAACTCTAGAAAACCTAAAAACCCCTAATAAATTATTAAAAACCAAAAAACACTTAAAACCACTAAAAGAATAAAAAATTATAATAACCCTAAAAAACCCTAGAACCCAAAAAAATTATAAAAAACCCTTAAAACCCCTAAAAATCCTAAAAAACATAAAAATCCTAAAAAACTATAAAAATACATACAAACATAAAAGTCCCAGAAAACCCTGAAAACCCTAAGTAGATCTTAAAAACTTAAAAACACTTAAAACCCCTAAAAACATAAAAAACGCCAAAACCCAAAAGACACTAAAACCCAAAAACCCCTAAATACCATAAAAACTATTAAAAACCTTAAAAGAACAAAAAAACATAAAATACCTAAAAACTATTAAAAACTATAAAAACCCTCCAAACCCTTGAAAACATTAAAACAGTAAAAAATATTAAAAACACTAAAACACTAAAAAACCTATAAAAACAAAAAAAAAACACTAAAACCCCCAAAAACCCAAAAAACCACCAAAATCCTTATAAACCCTAAAAACCCATAAAATCCTAAAAAATACCTAAAAATATAAAAACCATAAAAAACTGGAAAAACTATATGAAAACACAAAAAAGAAAAAAAACTTAAAACTCCTTAAATAAGTAAAAATTATAAATACCCTAATAACCCTAAAACACAAAAAACCATAAAAACACTCAAAACACTAAGAAAACTAAGAAAAATAAAAAATCTAATTAAACCCTAAAAATCACTAAAAATCTCTAAAATGTAAAAAATCCAAAACAACCCAAAAACTCGTATGAAAAATTTAAAAACCAAAAAACACTTTAAAACCCTAAAATGTACTAAAAACCATAAAACACACTAAAAACCCATAAAAACTAAAAAACTTGAAAAAAAACCTAAAACCCATAAAAAACCTAAAAAACTAAAAACTCTAAAAAATAGTTAAACCTCTAAAATGATTAAAAAAATATAAAAAACATTAAAACCACTTAATCCACAAATGAAGATTTTCCATAAGGTTCCATAACTCTTTAAAGGATGTTCGCAGCTCCCACTCTAAATCTAGGAGTTCAATGAAGCCTCGACACTGCATCGTCTAACTCTGATTGTGAGATTCATGAAGTGGTGCACCCTGGTGGACACTTTTGATAGATCTCATTCTTTCTTGTTCTGCGGATCCCCGAAGCTGTAATGGAACCCACTTCTCCCTCTCCTAGTGCAATTTTGACCTTAATATATAGCAAAACTCCCCGATGTTTGGGACATGGGTTAGATTCCCCAAACTCCCCATCCCTTTCCAAAATATCTCTATAATTTCAATGATAGGGAATTTTAATGGGAGGTTTCTTTGTGTGGATAGCTGGACAAGGGCTCTCAGCCATCCAGTTTCTCCGAGGGATTTTGTTGAGGTTGATGCTTCTAAAGATCTGTCAGATTTTGTGTGTATTTCTGTGGGTGAGTAGCTCCACTGGAAGAAACAAGTGGTGTTTGAATCATGGGATGAATTCTCTTCTTCTTAATGGATGTTTGGGCATAGTAAGAAGACTTGTGGTTGTGGAACCAATGATAAGGGTGGTGTACATATGGAATAGGCAGGCTATGGTGAGTTCATCCAAAAAATGGTGGAGGTGAAAGAGAGCATGAGTTTTCCTGGGACTCTGCCCACCCAACCAATAGTTGCTATGGTTTTTGAGCATCTTATAAAGGATTTGAAGGTCGGTAGGGATACTGGAGTTTTAGTAGTGTTTTTAGATTGAATGAGTTTGAATATGTCTGGGAATTCTTGTGGTATGGGAGGTGATGTTGTTGATATGGTGCCCATGTATGAAGGGGTGGCTCTGATTTGCAGTGGTGTGCAAGATGAAAGTGGTGAGATGATAGGGGGGACATATGTAGGGGGCGTATGCTAGCAGGGTGGAATGACTGGGCCAAGACACAAGGGAATCCTTCTGATGAAATCCTTAGATGGCATTGTAGTGGACTAGAAGAGGGGTAGTGTGCAGGCAAGCGATAGCCAGTTGCTAGTTTTGAAAAATGTTTCTTTGAATAATAGGCTTGAAGAGTTGGCCTCGGCTGAGTTAGATAGTGATGAGGCTGAGTCGGGGGGGGGGGTGCCCGAACAATGGAAGGTGGCTGGGCAGGTGGAGATAGCTATGACTGGGTAAGAGATGTTTATGGTTGGGAAAGAGCTGATTTTGGTGGGGCAGCAGTTCAAGGAGGGACCCCCTGGTCGGAGCATGGATAGCCTAGTGGTGATTCATGCTGAGATTGGTGATTTTGGGAGGGATGGCAGGGGGTTTCGTCACTTTCCCACAGTGAGGAGGCTATTGCAGACTGTGCGGAGGACCTGGCCGGATGTCCACTATTAGGGATGAATAACAGAAATGGTGAAGGAGGCCTGGTCCCAGCTTTGCAGAAGGTCATGGTGGTTCAAGAAGTCCCTTTTTCTAAAGACCATTGTGTTGTACTTCATGTCAAGGAGATGGTGGAATGGACAAGGTTCCCTATAGAGGATGATCCTCAAAGATTAGGGGATCACTTTGTTGAGGATGACCACATGATAAATGCCAATATGTTCTAGTTCAAGAGTGAAAGGGTTCAACATGTGGATACCTCTAGTGCATCCTCTAAAGGGTATAGGGATGGTGTGGCTAGCAACAGAGTCTTATATGAGAGAGCATCTCCTGGTATTGTTTCATCTATGCCCCAAAAAAACAGAGGCAGATGAGAGACTATTCATCTCTCTCAAGGCCCATAGTTACTAGGGAGACCTCTAGGGTGGTGAAGTAGAAATTGAAAGTCAATAGGAGGGAGAGGCCATTGCACTCTACCGATTAGGAGAGCCTCAGGTAGAAATACTTGTCACTGCTTGGACTGCAGGAGGATTTTGAGTCGGGATGGGAATCCATGGACATGAGGGTAGACTCTGACTACTGTTTTGCTGATGTGGCTGCTAGACTTTATTCAGATGATGATCCTTATGGTGTGGGCATGGTGCACAACTTTGGCGGCGAGATTGACTGATTTTTCTCTTTTTGTGCCCCTTTTTGTTTTTTGGGTGATATTGGGAACTGGGTTTGTGGGAGGGGGGGGGGGGGCTGTTGGGGATTTTGGGTGTGGGTAATTTTACCCTACCACTCTTTTTTTAGGTTGTCTTTCTTTTCTATACATTTTGGAGGGACCAAGAGTGGTTTGGTCCTATATCTTCCTTTCCCTAAAAAACCTAGAACCTTACAACCCCTAAAAACCCATAAAAATCCTAAAAATCCCTAGAAAATCTTAAAAACATAAAAAATCCTAGAAAACCCTAATAAATACTTAAAAACATAAAAAAATTAAAACCCTTGAAAAACCTAAAAAATCCTAAAACCATAAAGAACCTAAAAACCTTAAATACAGAAAGAATCCCTAAAAAACATAAAAAATCAAAATAATCATAAAAGCCTAAAAACCCTAAAAATCCTTAAAAATGTTAAAAACCTAAAAAACCCTAAAAAAACCCTTATAATGCCTAAAACACAAAAAAATTATAAAAAACCCTAAAAACAATAAAAAAAACTCAAAAACCCCTAAAAACCCCAAAAAACCATAAAAAAATAGAACAATAAAAACTAAAAAAAACACTCAACATCCCTAAACCCCTAAAAACCATAAAAATTATAAAGAGTCATAATAATACCTAATAAAATAAAAACACTAAAACCTTGAAAAATCCTAAGAAAACCTTAAAAACTGAAAAAAAACCTGAAACCCACAAAAAACATAAAAAATATAAAAAACCCTAAAACCCCTAAAAGACCTAAAACATTAAAAACCATAAAACAAATAAATTTCATAAAAACCCTAAAAAACCCATTAAAACCCTTTAAACCCCTAAATCATTAAATGACCCTAAAAAACCTTCAAAACCCCAAAATAACTCAACAAAAGCCCTAAAACCCCAGAAAATGATAAAAACACTAAAACAGAAAAAACCCTAAAAACTCTCAATATCCCAAAAAGAAATAAAAACTATAAAAATCATAAAATCCCTAGAAATCATAAAAAATACAAAGATGCATAAAACCCTTGAAAACCCTGAGGAGAAACTTAAAAACACAACACACCTAAAACCCCTAAAATCCTAATTTTTTTAAAAACCATAAATAACACTAAAACACACTAAAATATCTAAAAACATGAAAACCTTAAAAAACCTAAAAACCTCTAAAATCCCTAAAAACCCACTAAAAACTATAAAAAACCCTTTAAACCCCTAAAACTATTAAAAACTCCAAAAACCTTAAAAACCTTAAAAATTAAAAAATCCCCCTAAAAACTAAAAAACCCCCTAAAAACTAAAAAAACCATAAAACCATAAAACCCCAAATACCTCTAAAACCATCAAGATCTCTAAAAACCCTAAAAACCACAATAAATCCTTAAAAGGCATAAAAATCCTTTAAATTGTAAAAACCCTAAAAACCCTAAAATACACAAAGAAACCCTTAAAACCCACAAAACACATAAAACCCATTAAAACCCTAAAAATTCTAAAACCATAAAAAACCCTAAAAACCATAAAACTCCTACAAAATGAAAAACCCTAAAAACCCAAAACACACTAAAAACTATAAAAATCCATTAAGCCCCTACAAATTTTAAAAAACTCTAAAAAACCACAAAACCATAAAAAACTAAAAAAAAATAAATATTAAAACCCCAAAAAAAAACCTTAACCCCCCCAAAAACTCTAAAAAACCCTAAAAACCCTCAAAATCCCAAAACCACCTAAAAACCATGAAACTCCATAAAAATCTATAAAAATACCTAAAAATGAAAAAAACCTAAAAACCATGAAAACACATAAGTAAATCATAAAAACCTAAAAACACTTAAAACCTCTAAAAACCTAAAAATACAAAAAACCATAAAATCATTAAAAAGACTAAAATCCCTAAAAAACATAAAAAACCCGAAAATCATAAAAAACATCTAAGCAACTAAGAAAATTAAAAACCCTTTAAAACCCTAAAAATATTAAAAACTATAAAAAAACATAAAAACTTAAAAAAACTCAAAAAACCCCCAACAAATAAAAAAACATAAAAACCATAAAAATCTAAAAAACCTAAACACCCTCAAAATCTATAATAACCCTAAAACCCCTAAAAATCCTAAAAAATCCCAAAAAATGTAAAAAACCCTAAAAAACTAAAAACTCCAAGAAATATATAAAACATAAAAACCCTAAAACCCCCTAAAAACCTAAAATACACTAAAAACATTATAAACTATAACAAACCCACAAAAACCCTATAAACATAAAAAACCAATAAAAACCACAAAAAACATTACAGACCCTAAAAACCCCATAAACACTGAAAAACACTAAAAATCCTTACAACCCTTAAAAACTCAAAAAAACCCTAAACCCCCCAAAAAAACCAAAAAATCCCTAAAATATTTCAAAATCTCTAAAAACCCTAAAACCCTAAAAAATCACAAAAATCCATAAAAGTTATAAAAATTGTAAAAAACCTTAAAATCCTAGAGAAACCCTAAGAAAAAAATTTAAAACTTAAAAACACGTAAGACCCCTAAAAACCTAAAAATGATAAAAAACTAAAAAACGTAAAAGTCACAAAACCCCTAAAAACCCCTATAACCATAAAACACCAAAAAACTATAAAAACACATAAAACCCTAAAAACCCACTAAAACTCTAAAAACCTTTTAAACGACTAAAAAATTTTAAATCTCTAAAAAATAATAAACCCCTAAAAACTAAAAAACCCCTAAAAACCCAAAAAACATAAAACCCTAAAAACCCACAAATCCCTAAAAACCCTAAAAATCCATAAAAATTCTAAAAAATCCTTAAAATGTAAAAAAACTGTAAAAACCCTTAAAAGGCCTATGAAAACATTAAAACCTAAAAGAACATAAAACCCTTAAAACCAAAAAATGTTAAAAACACTGAAAACCATAAAAACTATTAAAACCATAAAAAACCTTAAAACCCCATAAATCTTTAAAAACCACTAAAAAATATAAAACCCCTTTATAACCCTAAAAACATTAAAAAACATTTAAAAAAACATAAAAAACCAAAAAAATTATAAAAACCCCCAAACCCCAAAAAACCCTAAATATCCTAAAAAACCCTAAAACCCCTCAAAATCCTTAAAATCATTAAAATATATAAAAACCATAAAACCATAAAACCATAAAACCATAAAACCATAAAAACCATAAAATCCTTAAAAATCCCAAAAAAAACTCTGAAAGCCAAGAAAATCCTTAAGAAAACCTTTAAAACCTAAAAACACTTAAAACCCCCAAAAAACATAAAAAAGACTAAAAATTATAATCACCCCTAAAAGACCCTAAAACCCACAAACCCCCCTAACACCAATAAAAACCTCTAAAAACCAATAAAAACCTAAAAACCTAAAACCCCATAAACCCCCTAAAAACTATAAAAATAATTTAAAACCTTATAAATGTTAAAAACTTTAAAAAACCATAAAATTCTAAATAACTCAGAAAAAAACTAAAACCCAAAAAACCCATTACAATCCTAAAAATCCCTAAAATTGTAAGATCCCTAAAACAACTAAAAATACTTAAGAAACCCTTAAAAACCAAAAAACACATAAAACCCCAAAACATCTAAAAATGCAAAAAGACTAAAAAACACTAAAAACCCAAAAAAACAAAACCCCCTATAAACCTTAAAAATCCATAAAAACCCTAAAACCACTAAAAACTATTAAAAATATTTTGACCCTTTAAAACATTAAAAAACTCTAAACCTTAAAACAATGAATAAAATGAAAAAAATATAAAAACCCAAAAAAATTATAAAAACAATAAAACCCTTAAAACCCCTAAAAAACCTAAAAACCATAAAAACCCTAAAAATATCTAAAAATATAAAAAACCCTACAAAACTAGAAAACCCATAAGAAAACCATAAAAACCTAACAACACTTACAAATCTTAAAAACCAATAAATGCTAAAAACCCAAAAAAACCAAAACAACAAAAAACCTGAAACCCACTAGATACCATAAAACTCTAAGAACCTTTTTTTTTTTGAAGAAGATTGATGACATGGATTGGTTTCCAACTCCATGTCACTGATGGACTTTATTAAAATATAAAGAGTAACAGTACAAGATCGAGGTGTAAAACACTTACACTAGCAGGGATTTAATGACCATAAAACAAAACTGAGAAACAAACAACTCAGATCTGAAAACATCAAAATATAAGATCACCATAGAGATTTCACGGTCCATCCATCATCCCAGAGAGTCATCATGCTGCTCCCTTGAATATATAGAGTCAAAAGAGAAAACACAAATTTCATAACATCATAACTGAATAACATTCAAGTACCTGACTGTCACAAAAAATAGATCATCAGTGACAGTAATCAGAAAATAGAACATGACAGTGAGCAGGTGTGTATCATGAAGATTAATCTGTCCATTGACAGAGCCAAGAACATCAGAATATGTTCTCAAAAAAGGATGATTTCCTCAAAATGCATCTTATCCAGAAAAAAATCCTCAACTCAGAATCAGAAGCCATATGAAGAGAGGTAAAAAACCGACCAGCCAGAAATCTAGTTCTGAGTAGTAAGGAATGTAAAACAGGTAGAAACCAGAGGTCTGACCAAAAAATGAAACATTGATAACTATATTATAGAAACCAATGCACATCCAACCAAGAAGATCAATTGAGTTGAGTAGAAGCAATGAAACATAATCACCAGACAGGATCATCATAGTCCACCTGCTTTTTCTGCATCTCCAGAATAAAAACTTCAGACAGATCTTCAAGCCATCAAAAGGTCATCAACAATAGGAGAATGTAGTCAATCAGACACAACAGAGGTCGGGAAAACAGCATCTTCACCAGAAACCTTTAGACAAAAAATGGACATAAGAGAAAAGGAAGTAAAGACTATAACAACCATCACCATCAACCGATCCATATCAAAGAAAGATCACGATATGTATATCTAAAATCAAAGAAATCCAATAACCAAAAGGATCAAACCCAAGGGATATCCCTAAAGTTAAAGTTGGGATTTTTCTTGAATTCCTCAATCATCCTCATATACATTGTTTTCCTGATATCCAGATATGTATCAGCAGAAATCTGGCGATGATGGTACTTCCAATATATCAATTGATCTTGCTCGGCCATCCAAGCACAAACCTCATCACTCACATCTTCATCTTCAGGTATCTGGAAAGAATCCTTGTATGCAGGATCCTTCTTTCTGTCATAGTTCTCTTCCATATGAATTGGAACCATTTCAGCCAACTCCTTAGAAGACTCAATGCGAGAGGCTTGAAAGGAGCAGGTAACAACTATCCTTTCTAATTCAGAGTAATCCCTATGCTTCCTAGTATTTTTAGAGTTGGGGGTAATAAAACCATCCTCATCAACGATAGGCTTTTTTCCTTTTCGATAACTTGATTTGAGGTATTCCTCCTCAATTCCAACTGATGAGTCATCCTCCATTTGAATATTATCAACATTGTTATCATCATCAGCCTTATCACTAACATCTTGTGGTTCAAGGATCATCCTTTGATCCGTTTCTATAGGAACATCATGCTATAAATCTTTATCTTGGTTTTCCATAAAGGGTTCTAGGTGTAAATTTGAGCCGTCAACTGTTGTTAAATTCTCCTTAGGTGAGACTGACAAAGGGGACTTTTCCTCATTAGCCTCCCCAATTGGATGAGAGGTGGAGGAATCAACATTTCTCTGAATAGCCAAAGATGGCTGGGAATTTTTGGGTATGTCTTTCTAAATCCAAATTGGTTTGTATTTGGGGAGGGGGTGTGATATTTTCTACTGCTCACACTCATCAATAAAATTCCCAACTCTAGAACACCTCTTACAAAAAGAAGGGACATTTTCAGAGACAACTTCCTGGACATTACCTTCTGAACCAATTCGCAACCAGAATTTCGTGGGCAATGTTTGTGAAATGTCAACTTCAGTACACACACGAGCAACAAAATGTCTAGTCAAATTTTGAGTGGCAAAGATAAAACTCTAAGAACCTTAAAAATACTAAACCTTTAAAAACCCTAAACCCACTAAAAACAATAAAAGAACATGAAACACCCAAAAACATTAAAAACTATAAAAAACCATAAATACCTTAAAATAATCAAAAACTCAAAAAACCCAAAAAACACTAATAAGCCTTAGACCCATAATACCCCTAAAAACTGATAAAACTTATAAATAAAACTATAAAACCCCTAATATGTATAAAAAATAAAAACCCTGAATAATACTAAGAAAACATTAAAAACCCAAAAACTGTTAAAACCACAAAACCCAAAAAATACGAAAAACTCTAAAACCCATAAAGACCATGGAAAAAATAAAAAACTTCTAAAACCTTAAAACCCCATAAAAACCCTAAAAACTACTAAAAATATAAAAACACTTTAAACCCTTGAAAACATAAAAAAATCTTAAAAACCTTAAAAAGAGTAATAGGTCAAGAAACCCTAAAACTCAAAAAACCCATAAAATCATTAAAAACCCTAAAGAGACAAAAAATTTAAAAAAGTGGTAAATTTCCAAAAAAATGTAAAAAACCCTAAAAAACCTAAGAAAAAATTAAAAAATTAAAAACACTTAAAATTCTTAAAAAACTAAAAAATCATAAAACCCCAAAAATTTTATAAAAATAACCTGAAACCCCTAAAAACCCTAAAGCCCCCTAAAAATCCTTTAAAACCATAACATTCATAAAAACCCTAAAACTAATAAAAATGTTAAAAATATTTTAAACCGACAAAAATTTTAAAAACTATAAAAAACCTTAAAATCCATAAAATTCATAAAACATTTACTAAAAAACAGAAAAAACCCATAAAATCCAAAAAAAACAAAAAACCCTAAAAACCATTAAATCCCTAAAAACCATAAAAATCCTAAAAAATCCCAAAAGATCCCTAAAAAAATAAAATCTCCCAAAAGCCATGAAAAACCATAAGAAAACCTTAAAACCCAAAACCCTTAAATCCAATGACAAACCCAAAAATTCTCTAATCACTAAAAAACCATAAAAATTCGACAAAATCGTAAAACTACTCAGAATCCCTAAAAACTCAAAAAACCACAAAAATCCTTAAAAATAAATGAAAAAAATAAAAAAACCAAAACCTCTGAAAAACACCAAGAAAACCTTAAAAGTTTAAAAACACTTAAAAATCCTAAAACATAAAAAATGATAAAACCCAATAGACCCTAAAAACCCTAAACACCCCTAAAACTATAAAACCCCATAAAAACCATTAAAACCCCATACAACCATAAAAACCACTAAAAACTATAAAAAATATTTAAACCCCTAAAAATTTATAAAACTCTAAAAAATGATAAAAACCCTAAAAACTCAGATAATACCTAAAAACCCAAAAAATAAATAAAACCTTAATAACCCTAAAAAATCCTAAAAAATATAAAAACCCCAAAAAACCATAAAAACCCAGAAAAATTGTAAAAATACCTAAAAATCACTAAAAATGTAAAAACCCCAAAAAACCTGGAAAACCCTTATAAAAACATTAAAAACCTAAAAACACTAAAACCCCTCTAAAAACCTAAAAAAATATAAAAACCCTAAAAAACCCTAAAAGACATTAAAACCCTAAGACCCCTAAACCCCATAAAAACCCATAAAAAACTTAAAAAACCTTAAAAAACCACAGAAACAACAAAAACAACTAAAAATTAAAAAAATCATTTAAACACCTAAAAACCATAAAAATTATATAAAGATTAAAAAACTTAAAAACTAAAAAATATCTAAAAACCATAAAAACCATAAAAACCCTAAAAACCACAAAACCCCAAGCCCCTCCAAACACCTAAAAATCCTAAAAAATTAAAATATAAAAAATTCCTATAAATTAATAAAAACATGATAAACACATTAAACAAGAAAAACCTTAAGAAAACCTTAAAACATAAAAACTCTTTAACCACCTAAAAAATCTCTAAAAATTCTAAAAACCCTAAAAATCCAAAAACCCCAAAAAATCCTAAAACTCGTAAAAACCTTAAAACCCCCAAACCAATAAAAACTCTAAAACCCTTTTAAACCAATAAAAATGTTAAAATAACCAAAAAACCCAAAAAACCTAAAAAACATAAAAACCCTAAAACCAAAGAACCCACTAAAATGCTAAAATACCCTAAAACCCCACAAAATGTCTAAAAATACTAAAAACACAAAACTCCTAAAAAATAACTAAACATCCCTAAAAGTGTAAAATCCTATAAAACCCTGAAAACCCTAGGAAAATCTTATTATCCTAAAGATACTAACAACCCTAATAATATAAAAAAACCCTTAAAACCCTAAAGACACTAATAAACCCAAAAATACCTAAATATCCTATAAATAATAAACAACATAAAAATACCCTAAAATGCGTAAAATGTAAAGAACCCTAATATCTAAAAAAACATAAGGAACCCTTAAAACCTAAAAAACACTTAAACCCCTAAAAAATCTAAAACCTATAAACCCCTAAAATACCCTAAAACACTAAATATCCTAAAACCCCTAAAATACCCTAAAAACATTAAATAAACCGTAAAACACCATAAAAACTCTAAAAACGACTAAATACTCTAATAACACTTTAACCATATAAAAATGTTGAAAAACTCAAGAAAAGCCTTAAACCCCAAAAAATCATGAAAACCCTAAAAACCTAAGAAACCCTAAAATATAAAAATCCCTGAGAAACCTAAAAACCATTAAAATCCTAAAAAATCCCTTAAAGTCCCTAAATATGTAGAAAATTATAAAAACCTAGAAAATCCATTAGGAAACCTTAGAAAATAAAAACACATAAACCCCTAAAAAACTAAAAGACACTAAAAACCTAAAAACCAAAAACCCCTAAAACCATAAACCCCTAAAAACCTAAAAACCCCTAAAACACTAAAAACTCACTAAGATCTCTAAAAAAATTCTAAAACCCTAAAATAATAAAAATTTATAAAATATTAAAATCCTAAAAAACTAAAAAAACCCCTAAAAACCCAAAAAACTACAAAATCCCTAAGAAACCAAAAAATCCCAAAAATCCCTAAAAATACCTAAAAATATAAAAACCCTTAAAGTATTGAAAATATCAAAGAAAACATTAAAACCTAAAAACACTTCAAACCCCTAAAAACATAAAAAATGATAAAAACCCTATGAAACCCAAAAAATTTTATATAACACAAAAACCCTAAAGACCTTTAAAATGCTAAAAACCCATAAAACCCCCAAAACCACTAAAAACTCTAAAAACTATTTAAAAACCAAGAAATGTTAAAAAAATCTAAGAAAACGTTTAATCCCTTAAAAATAATAAAAAACCTTAAAATACCAAAAAAAACCCTAAACCCCCTAAAATCTATCAAAATCTCTAGAAACCCTAAAAATAAAAAAATCACTAAAAATCACTAATTTTTTTAAAAAAAAATCCTAAAATCTACAAAGAATCCAATGAATACCTACAAAACTAAAAACAATTAAAACCCTTAAATTCCTACAAAATTTAAATAACCATAAAAACCCTAAAAACCTATCTAAACCATAATAACCCTTAACAACCTTAAAAATACTTAAAACCCAAACACCACTAAAGATTAACTGAAAACTCTAAATACCCTTCAAAATCCTAAAACTATTAAAAACACAAAAAAAACTTAAAAACCCTAAAAACTAAAATAACTCTAAAGCCTAAAAAACCAAAAAACCAAAAAACCAAAAAACCAAAAAAACCCTAAAAAAACCCTAAAAACCGATAAAAATCATAAAAACATAGTAAAAATTAATAAAAACATAAAACCCCCTAAAAACCCTGAAAACCTATAAGAAAAATTTAAAACCTTAAAAACACTTAAACCCCCTAAAAACTAAGAACACTAAAAACACAAAACAGTAAAATACCCTAAAAACGATAAAACTATAAAAACTATAAAAACCATAAAAACCTTAAAAACCCATAAAAACCTTAAGACCATGAAAAAAATCTAAAAATCCTTCAAACCCCTAAAACTTTTAAAAAATATAAAAAACCCTAAAACCCTAAAAGTCTCTAAAAACCCTAAAAACCCAAATAATCTAAAACCCTCTAAAACCTAAAAACCCTCAAAATCTTAAAAAAACCAAAAATAATAGAAATCCTAAATCTTTCTCAAAATGTTGAAAAACAAAAAAAAACTTTAAAACAATTGAAAACCATTAATAAAACCCTAAAACCTAAAAAAAACATAAAACCCATAAAAACCTAAAAATATTCTAAAAACCTTAAAATCCTTAAAAACTATAAAAACCTAGAAACAATTAAAATCCCTAAAAATCTTGAAAACTAATGTAACCATAAACCCATAAAAATCCTCTAAAAACTCTAAAATCACATTAAACCCATAAAAATGATAAAAACTCTAAAAAACTTTAAAACCCAAAATAACTCAAAAAACCCCTAAAAACCCTGTAAACCATAACAACCCTAAAAACCCTAAAAACCCGAAAAACCAAAAAAAATCATAAACCCCTTAAAAACCTAAAAATATTACGTCTTTAAAAATATATTAAAACATAAAACCCTTAAAAACCATAAATACCATAATAAAACCTTAAAAACCTTAAAAACATTATAAACCTAGAATGGAAAAAATGCTAAAAACCGTTAAAAAACCTCAAACTCCCTAAAACCCCTAAAACCATAAAACCCCTAAAAACCCTAAAACCCTAAAACCCCATGTAGACCTATAAAAACCCTAAATACAACTAAAATATTTAAAAACCGTTTCAACCCCTAAAAATATAAAATTTTTAAAAACCCTTAAAACCACTAAATTTAAAAAAAATCATAAAAACCCAACAAACCAAAAAACCCTCAAAACCAAAAAAAAATCCCTCAAAATTCCTAAAAAACATAACAACAGATAAGAATACAAAAAAATCAGTAAAAATCTATAAAAATGTAAAAATCCCTTAAAACTAAAAAATAACTTTAAGAAAACATTAAAAACTAAAAACACTTAAACCCATAGAAAACCTAAAATAAGATAAAACCCTAAAAACCATATAACACCATTGAAACCCTAAAAACAATAAAATCTTATAAAACCCTAAAAACCCATAAAAACTCTAAAAATCACTAAAATAATAAAAAACCTTAAACCCTTAAAAATTTTAAGATCTCTAAAAAATCATAAAAGCCCTAAAAATCTCAAAAAACACTAAAAACTCAAATAACACTAAAAACCCAAAAAACCAAAAAACCCTAAAATCCTAAAACCCTAAAAAATCATATAACCCCTCAAAATCTCTAAAAACCCTCAAACTATAAAAATCCTAAAAAAGACCAAAAAATCACAAAAAATATAAGAACCCCTGAAAACCCTAAAAAACCCTAAGAAAGTATTAAAAATAAAAATACACTTAAAACCCCTAAAAACATTAAAAATCTAAAAACACAAAAAATGTAAAAAGACAATAAAATCCAGTAAATCCCATAAAAATCCTTAAATGTCTTAAAAATCCTAAATACACATTAAAACCCAAAAAACCCACTAAATACTCTAAAAACCCTTTAAACCCCAAAAAACATTAAAAACTATAAAAACTCTTAAAACCCAAAAAAACTCAAAACCCCCCTAAAAGACCAAGAAACCATAAAAGCTCTAAAAACTCTAAAAACTTCTAGAAACATTAAAAATCCAAAAAAACCTAAAAAACTAAAAAAATTCTAAAAACTCTAAAAACTTCTAGAAACATTAAAACCCCCAAAAAACCTAAAAAACAATTTAAATCCTAAAAAGCGATTAAAAATCCCAACAAACACCAAAACCCTAAAAACCCTTACAACCCTAATAAAATCTTGATAACCTAAAAACACATAAAACCCCTAAAAACCTAAAAATGATAAAAACCATAAAAATAATAAAACACTAAATACCATAAAAACCCATAAAAACCTTTAAACCACTAAAATAAATAAAAACCATAAAACAAAAAAAAATTCTAAAAACATAAAAAAATAAAAAAATGTGAAAACCCTTAATAACTGTAAAAACACAAAAAAACATAATGTTTTTAAGAAAATTAAAACTGTAAAAACAATAACCCCCCAAATCCCTAAAACCTTTAAAAAACTATAAAATACTATAAATGTTAAAAAAACCTAAAAAGGTAAAAACTGTAAAAAGCCTGAAAAACCCTAAGAAAATCTTGAAAAACTATAAAAACTAAACACTACTAAAAACATAAAAACACCAAAAGCCCTAAAACCCCAAAAGATACACTAAAACCCAAAAACCCCAAAAACCCTAAAAACTTTAAAATCCATAAAATTACAAAAAACCAATAAAAACTATAAAAAACCCTTTAAACCGCTAAAATATTTAAAAACTATTAAAAACCATAAACCCAATAAAAAAATATAAAAAACTCTAAAAAAACAAAAACCATAAAACCCTAAAACGATAAAACCATCAAATCCCTACAAAACCTAAAAAAACTTGAAAAATCCTAAAACACCCCTAAAAATCCTTTAAAACACAACGACTCTTAAAAACCCTAGAAACCCATAATAAATCCTTAGTAACCAAAAATCTCTTAAAACCTATTAAAAACCCAAAAATTCTAAAAACCCTAAACCCCTTTAAAATCCTAAAAAACATAAAAAAATCTTTAAAAAAAATCATAAAACCCATAAAAACCTTAAGAAACAACTAAAAAAATATAAAGATTATTTTAACACCTAAAAATGTTCCAGAAATTCTAAAAACCTAAAAACCCATAGAAAACACAAGAAAACCCTAAAACCCCACAAAAACCACAAAATCCTTAAAAACACTTGAAACCCTAAATCCCTAAAAATACCTAAACCCCCAAAAAACTATAAAAATATAAAAAAAACCAAAAAATGTAACCCCCCAAAACTCTGAAAAAACCCTAAGAAAACCTTAAGGACCTAAAAACACTTTAAACCTCTAAAAAACCTATGTAACACTAAAAACTAGAAAAAAATCTATAAAACCCTAAAAACCCTAAAACCCCTAAAAACATAAAAAACTCTAAAAACGCATAAAAACTATAAAAACAAATAAAAAATCTAAAAAACCTTTAAACCCCTAAAATATTAAGAACTGAAAAAAAAAATAAAACACTAAATAACCCCTAAAAACCCAAACAACAATAAAACCCCTCAAAATTCATAAAACCCATAAAAACCATAAAAATCCTAAAAATATACAAAAATTGTTAAAATCCTAAAAAACTTAAATATGTAGAAAAAAACATAATACGACCTTAAAAACCTAAAAGGATATAAAATCATTAAAAAACATAAGAAATTGTAAAAATTATAAAACCATAGAAAACACTAAGACCCCTAAAACAAAAAAACCTGTAAAAACCTAAACATGCCTAAAAACCCTAAAACCACAATAAAAACTCTAAAAACCTTTTAAACCCATACAAAGTTAAATAACTCTATAAACCTTAAAAACCCTAAAAATAAAAAGAACCCTAAAACCCAAAAAACCAAAAAACACTAAAAACCCTAAAACCATAAAAATCCATAAAAAACATAAAAAATAAAAAAAACATAAAAACACAAAAAACCATAAAAAACCATGGAACCTTGAAACACTATAAGAAAACATTAAAACACTTAAAACACTAAAATCCTTTAAAAACCTAAAAAAGGCTAAAAACCAAAAAAACCCAAACCCCCTATAAACCGTCCAAATATCAGAAACCCCTAAAAACCATAAAAAACACTAGAAAATCCTAAATAATATATAAAAACATAAAAACCCATAAAACTCTGAAAAATGATAAGAAAACCTTAAAAAAAGAAACACTTAAAACCCTTTATAACCTACAAATACAAAAAACTCTAAAGGACTTTAACAAACCCCCTAAAAACCTAAAAACCATAGAAACCCCTAAAAACCTTAACAAACCATAAAACCAATAAATACCTAAAAATTTAACAAAACCCCTTTAATTCCCTACAAAGATTAAAAAATACTAAAAACTCAAAACCCCCAAAAAACCCAAAAAACCAAAAAAACCAAAAAACCCCTAAAATCCTAAAAATCCCTAAAACAGTTAAATATCCTTAAAAATACTTAAAGATCCTTAAAAATGTAAAAAACCAAAAAACCATTAAAATTTTTAAGAAAATATTAAAAACCTAAAACACTTTGAACCCCTAAAATCCTAAAAAATGTTAAAAAATCTTACAGCCCTAAAAGGGCAAAAAAAAGCCTCTAAGAACCATAAAAACCCCTAAACCCATAAAAAATTTAAAACCCATATAAAACTAATAAACCAATAAAAACTATAAAAACCCTTTAAACTATGCAAACATAAAAAACATCTAAAAACCATAAAAACCATAAAAATTAAAAAATCACTAAAATCCCAAAGAAACCATAAAACCCAAAAAAACCCTAAAAACACTTTAAATCCCTAAAACCCTAAAAACCTGTAAAATTTCTAAAAAATTCCTAAAATCCATCATAATGTAAAAAAACCCTAAAATTCATAAGAAAAACATAAAAACCACAAAACACTTAAAAACCCTAAAACCTATAAATGAAAAAAATAAAAAACCTTACAAAATAAAAAAAATTATTATAACCATAAAACCCACTAAACACCTTAAAAACCCTAAAACCAAAAAATACCCACTAAAAACTCTAAAAAACATTTAAACTCTAAAACATGTCATTTAAAAAAAACCTTAAAATCCCTAAAATCTCAAAAAACCCTAAAAACTAAAAAAAACAATAAAAACCAAAACAATCCTTAAAATCCATAAAAAACCCCAAAAATCCTAAAATTGTCATAAAAATAAATTTAAAAAACCTAAAATGCTGAAAAACCTTATAACCCCTAGAAAGTTCCTAAAATCCCAAACCTCCTAAATCCCATAAAAGTATATGGAAACCTTAAAACCCTTAAAAATCCATAAAAATTCTAAAAAACCATTAAAAATTCTAAAAACCCTTTAAACACCAAAAAACATTAAAAAACTCTAAAAACCATAAAGTCCCTAGAAAACCATAAAAACCCTAAAACCCAAAAAAACGATAAACCCCCTAAACCCTAATAAACATAAGAACCCTCAAAATCCCTAAAAACCCTACAAAACAAGAACCATCCTAAAAAATCCCTAAAAATCCCTAAAAAAACCCTAAAACCCTGAAAACCCCTAATAAAACCTTCAAAACATAAAACCACTTAAAACCCCTAAAAAACCAAAAAATTCTATAAACCCTAGAACCCTGAAAAACATAAAGAACCATAAAACCTTAAAAATCCCTAAAAAACCTATAAAATACCTTAAAACCAATAAGAACTTCAAAAAACCTTTAAATCCCAAAAAATGTTAAAAACTCTAAAAAACCAGACCAACCCTAAAAATATCAAAAAGTCCTAAAACCCCGAAAAAACCATTAATCATTTAAAAACCCTAAAAACCCTTAAAAACAAAAAAAAACATAAAAATCATAAAAATCCTTAAAATTGTAAAAATAAAATAAAAATGAAGAAAATAGATAAGAAAAACATAAAAATTTTAAAAAAATAAAACCTCTAATAACCTAAAAAACACTAAAAACCCTAAAATCCCAAAAAATGCACTACAAACCCCTAAAACCTTAAAAATCATAGAGAACCCCATAAAAACTATAAAATCCAATAAAAACTATAAAAACCCATTAAACCCCTAAAATTATAAAAACACTAAAAACCCTCAAAACCCCATAAAACTAAAATTAAACCCTAAAAACCCAAAAAACATAAAAACTATAAAAAAAAATAAATCTCTCAAATTCTCTAAAATCTGTAAAAAATGGTAAAAATCCTCAAAATCCCTAAAATCCCTAAAAACAAAAAATCCTTAAAAAAACCTAAAAACCCTAAGAAAAATTCAAAAATATAAAATCACTTAAAACCCATAAAATACCTAAAAATACTAAAAACAAAAAAACCCTAAAACCCTAAAACCCCATAAAACCCCACAAAATTCATAAAAATCCAAAAAAAACACAAAAAACCCCTAAAAACAGAAAAAAAATCTTACATCTTAAAAACCTCCTAAAAACTAAAAATAAATAAAAACCCTATAAATATATAAAACAATAAAAACCATAAAAGACACTTAACCCCCTAAAACCCCGAACCACCCCTAAAAACCCTAAAACCCAAAAAACTCACAAAACACTTTAAACGCTATTTTTAAAAAAAAATAAAAATGGCCTTAAAAAAAAAACCCATAAAAACCCTAAAACCCATAAAAATATCTAAAAACACTAGAAACAATAAAAAATCTAAAAAATCCCTAAAAATCCTATAAAACATAAAAATTCCTAAAAATCTTGAAGACCCCTAGTAAATCCTTAAAACCTAAAAACATTAAACCCCATAAAAAATATAAAAATGTTAAAACACTTAAAATCCCAATAAAGACCCTAAAAATCCTAAATGACCCCAACAACCATAAAAACACCTAAGAAAGTAAAACCCCATAAAAACATTAAAAATACTAAAAACTATAAAAACCCTTTAAGAACCTAAAAATTCTAAAAACTCTAAAAATAATTAAAATACAAAAAAAACAAAACAAAAACACTAAAAACCTAAATAAAATCATAAAACACCAAAAAACCATAAAAATCTTGAGAATCAAAAAAACCCCAAAAAACATAAAAATAAAGAAAAGCACCCAAAATACTCAAAAAATTAAAAACCCCATATGAAAAACTTAAATACTAAAAATTATTTAAACCCCCAAACCATTAAAGACATCAAAAATCTTAAAAAACCCTAAAACCCATAAAGACCATTAAAAACCTTAAACCCCTTAAAAACCCCAAAACCACTAAAAACTCTAAAAAACCTTTAAACCTCTAAAAATGATCAAAAAACACTAAAGTGCCTTTAAAAACTAAAAATTCAAAATAAAACCTAAAAACCTAAAAAAACCCTAAAAACCCTAATACCCCTCCAAATCCCTAAAATCCTTCAAAACCATAAAAATTCTAAAGAATCCCTAAAAAACTAAAAATCTAAAGAACACTAAAATCCTGAAAACCCATAAGGAAACCTTTAAAACCAAAAAACATTTAAAACCCTTAAAAGACATAAAAATGATAAAAAAATAGAAAACCCTAAAAGACCTTAAAAGCCCTAAGACCCCTAAAAACCATAAAATCCATAAAAACCTTAAAAATCCTTTAAATCCATAAAAACCCTAAAAAGAACTAAAAACTCTTAAATCCTTTAAACCCTTGAAAGCATTAAAATCACTAAAAATATTAAAAAAGAAAAAAATTACAAAAAACATAAAACCCCAAAAAATATATAAATACCCCAAAAACCCAAAAAATAATGAAAATCCCTCAAACCCCCCAAAAACTATAAAAATCCTTAAAAATCACTAAAAATCATTGAAAAAGTAAAAACCCTAAAATCCTTGAGAATACTTAAGAAACCCTTAAAAACCAAAAAACTCTTAAAACCCCTAAAATCACTAAAAACCATAAAAACCCTAAAAACCATTAAAAACCCTAAAACCCCATAAAACCCCTAAAAACCCACTAAAACTCTAAAAAACCATTATTTTTTTAAAAAACTCTAAGAAGCGTTAAAATCCATAAGAAAAATCAAATAAAACCTAAAAACTAAGAAAACCATAAAAACCTATAAAAACCATTAAAATCCCTAAAACCCTTAAAAATACTTAAAAACATATAAAAATTTTAAAAATCCCAAAAAATCCCCAAAAACATAAAAAACCTAAAACCCATAAGAAACCCTTAAAACCTAAAAAAACCGAAAACCCTAAAACACTAAAAAATGATAAAAATCCAAAAAGGACCATAAACCCCTAAAAGACCTAAAAACCATAAAAATCATTAAAAATATTAGAAACCATAAAAACCCTAAAATCCCACAAAAAACTCCAAAATCCCACTAAACCCCTAAAAACATTAAAAAAATCAAAAAAAATCCAAACAAAATAAAAAAACCCCCTAAAAACCTTAAAAAATCATAAAACCATGAACTCTATAAAAACATTAAAAATACTCAAAATATCTAAGACCCTTAGAAAAATAAAATATACCTAATAATACAAAATAACATAAAAACCCTAAAAACCAAGAAAACCACTAATAAAACCATAAAACCCATAAAACCCCTAAAAACCTAAAAAATGCACAACACCCTAAAAGACTCAAAAAACCCAAAAACCCTAAAAACTATAAAAAAGCCTTAAAATCCTAAAAAACTATACAAAAATTAAATCCACTAAAAACACCAAAAACACTTAAACTCCCTAAATCATTAAAAACTATAAAAACCTTAAAGCCCCCCAAAACACAAAAAACCCTATAACCACAAATAAAACCATAAAACACTAATACCTCTAAAAAAACCTCAAAAACCCTTTACAAATTTTAAAAAACACAAAAAACCTAAAAACCTAAAAATACATAAAACCCCTAAAAACCTAAAAATGATAAAAACCCTAAAAAACCCCAAAATACCTTAAAAACCCTAAAAAAACCTAAAATGACCAAAATTCCCAAAAAGACAACAAACCATAGAAAGCACAAACACCCTTAAAATCCCAAAAAACCCTAAAACCCTAAAACTTCTAAAAACTTTTATATACATAAAAAACCACAAAAAGCGTGAAAACCCTAATAAAAACATAAAGAAATACCTAAACCACCCAAAAACCTAAAAAATGCTACACACCCTAAAAACCTTAAGGCCCTAAAAACCATTAAAATCTCTAAAAACCTTAAAAATCCATAAAATCATAAAACCCACTAAAACGTATAATACCCCATTAAACCCCTAAAATATTAATAACCTCTAAAAAATATTTAAACAAAAAAAACTGAAAAGTACTTAAAATATAAAAAACCTTAAAAAATCTAAAAAATCTTAAATCCTGTATAATCCATAAAAACCCTAAAAACCTAAAAATCCTAAAAATTCCCTGAAAATCCCAAAAAGAAAAAAAACCTATATCCCTTAAAAAACCTAAGAAAAATTTAAAAACCTAAAACCAATTAAAATCCCTAAAAACCTAAAAAATTCTGAAAACCAGAAAATCACTAAAAACCCTAAAAGAACAAAAACCATTAAAATCCTTAAAAAACATTAAGAAACCATAAAACCCCCCAAAAAAACTCTAAACACCACTAAAATCACTAAAAACCCGTTAGACCCTTAAAAATTTAAAAAACACTAAAAACAAAAAATTTTGTAAAAATAAAAAAAATCATAAATAACCCCAAAACAATAAAACCCATAAAAACCCCAAAAACCCAAAAAATCTAGAAATTATCTAATAAATACTTAGAAATATAAAGACACTTAAAACCCATAAAAACCTAAAAAACACTACAAAACATATGAACCATAAAAGACCCTAAAACCCCTAAAAATCATTAAAACCCATAAAAACCCTTAAAACCCATAAAAAACCCGAAAACCCATACAAACACAAAAAAACACTAAAAAATATAAAAAACCATTTGAACCCCTAAAAAATTATAAAATATATAAAAAACTTATAAAACTTAAAAAACTCAAAAATTTCTAAAAACCAAAAAAAACGATAAAACCCCTAAAAACCCTAAAAAACCTAAAAACCCTCAAAATCCCTAAAAACCCTAAAAACTAATAAAATAAGAGAAAACCCATAAAAATCCCTAAAAATATAAAAAATCTAAAAAACATAAAAATATAATAAAATCTTAAAAACATAGAAATACTTAAAACACATAAAAAACCTAAAAACCCCTAAAAACCTCTAAAACTAAAAAAAATACTAAAAACAACTAAAATTTTTAAAACAATTTAAACCCCTAGAAAAATTAAAAAATTATAAAAAATATTAAAATCCATAAATACTAGAAAACCCAAAAAATAAAAAAATTATAAAACACTAAAACCCCCAAAACCCATAAAATTTGTAAAACCCCTAAAAATAGTAAAAATAAAAAAATACCCAAAAATTATTTAAAACATAAAAAACCCCATAACACAAAAAACAATAGGAAAACTTAAAAACATAAATACTCTCAACACCCCTAAAAACCTAAAAAGTGATTAAAACCATTAAACCTATAAAAACCTCAAAAACTCTTAAAAAACCCTTACAACCCCTAAAAACTCATGAAAACCATAAAAACCCAAAAAACCAAAACACCCTAGAAACCATAAAAACCCCAAAACATTGAAAATCCCTAAAACCCTAAAATCTATAAAAAACATAAAAAATCCCTACAATTCCCCAAAAACTTAAAAAACCATAAAAAGAGAAAAACATAAATAAAAAATTATAAACCTAAAAATATTTTAAACCAATTAAAACCCTAAAAACCCCAACACCCCCAATCTTAAAAACCATAAAAACCTTGAAACCCATAAAACCATAAAAACCATAAAAACCATAAAACCCATAAAACCCTAAGAACCCACTAAAAAATATGAAAACAATTTAAACACCCCCAAACCATTAAAAAACTCTAAGAAACACTAAAAACCCAAAAAAACTCTAAAGCCCAAAAAATCCATAAAACCCAAAAAACCCAAAAAACCCTCGAAATCTCTTAAAACCCATAAAATATTAAAAATCATAAAAATACCTAAAATCACTAAAATAAAAAATTACACTAAATACCCTAAAAAACCCTAATAAACTATAAAATCTTAGAACACAACATATACATAAAAAACTAAAAATATCAAAAACCCTAAAATCTTAAAAAACCCATAAAACCATAGAAACAACTAAAAACAAAAAAAAAACTAAAACCCATAAAACCCTAAAAACGAAGAAAAACTTTAAAAGCACTTCAAACCCTTGAAATCATTAAAAAACTCAAAAAATGCTTTAAAACACTAAAAACCTCAAAAAATCGTAAAACCTCAAAAAAAAAACAAACTACTGAAAACCCAAAAGACCCTTAAAATCCATAAAGATTCTAAAAACCCATAGGAATATTAAAAATTCCCTACAAAAAATAAGAACATAAAATCCCTAAAAACTCGTAAGAAATGTTTAAAACCTAAAAACACTAACCCCCCCCCCCCAAAAAAACATAAAATGGTAAAAATCCCAAAATACCCTTAAAACCATAAAAATCTTTAAACCCTAAAAACCCCTAAAACCCCTATAAACCATAAAAATCATACAAAACACAAAAATATTTAAAAAATTAAAAACTCTAAAAACCAAAAAACTACTAAGAGAACCATAAAAACCTTAGAAACCTAAAACACTTAAAACCCATAAAAACCTAAAAAATACTAAAAACCGTAAAAAATACCCTACAACACATAAAACCCCTAAAACCATAAAACTATACAAATCCTTGAAAACTCTAAACCACATAAAAATTCTAAAAGCAGATAAAAATATTGAAAATCATTTAAACCGATAAAAATGTTAATACAATCTAAAAAACATTAAAACCATAAAAACTCAAAAATACCCTAAAACCCACCAAAAAATTAAAATCCTAAAACACTAAAGACCCCGAAAAATCATTAAAATCCATAAAAACCCTAAAAAAATACTAAAAAAACCTCAAAATCTATAAAAATTTAGAAAACCCTAAAACCCTTGAAATCCCCTAAGAAAACCCTAAAAACCTAAAAAAACTTAAGACCCTATAGGATGATAAAAAACCTAAAACCCCCATAGCCCTAAAAACTCTAAAAACACTAAAAAACAATAAATACACCGATAAACCTTAAAAACATTAAAATACACTGAAAACTCTATAAAACCTAAAACCCTACAACAATTGAAATCTATAAAAAATACCCTTAGAAACTAGAAAACACAAACCCCCAAAAAATCTAAAACCCTTAAAAACACTAAAAACCCATCAAAATTCTTGAAACCCCTAACAACCATAAAAATCATAAAAAAACCCAAAAAATTATAAAAACCTAATGAAACTAGTAAAATAAAAAATCATAAGAAAAATATAAACACTTAAAAACATTTAAGACTCCTAAAAAAATATAAAATGATAAAAGTTGTAAAAATACCCAGATCAAGTGCATTGAATGGAAGTGGAGGAGCGCTCATTTGAGATCAATAAGGTGAAAGGGATGGATGGTAGTCCCGCATCGAACTCCTCAAAGAGGAGGAGGAAGCGGGATTACTCCACTCTACCCAGACCCATGGTTACTCGGGCGTCTTCAAAGGCAGTTAAGCTGAAAGTCAAGTTTAATAATTAGGATCAGCCGCATTCCCCGTAATAAAGAAAACATAGGGAGAAGTTTCTGAAGCTCCTTAAACTTAATGAGGATTATGAGTCAGGATGGGATGAATCTAACTCCTGCTTTGATGATGCAAACTTTAGATATGGTGCGGATGGTGACCCTTATGGTGTGGCTTCTGTTTCAGATTTTGGTGGTGATATTGACTGATCTGTTTTCTTTTCCTTCTTTGTTTTCCTTTTGATTTTTCTTTTTTTGGGGTCTTTGGGTTGGGGTTGTAAAGGGTTTTTTGGGTGTGGGTCATTTGACCCCTCCCCTCCCTTGTCTGCTATGTCTTTTCTTTAATAAATTTGGGGGGGGGATAGCCTGACCCTCAAATCTTCCTTGTCCTAATAACCCATAAAAATCCTCAATATCCCTAAAATACCTAAAAACCAAAAAATCCAAAAAATCCCAAAAAATCCATAAAAATGAAAAAACCCATTAAACCCATGAAAAACCATAAGAAAACCTGAAAATACCCAAAACACATAAATCCCCTAAATCCACATAAAAATGCTTTAACCACTAAAAACGTAAAGACCCTAAAAACACTAAAAACCCCTAAGAGACATAAAAACCCCTAAAACCCCTAAAAACCAAAAAAATCAAAAAACCCCCCCAAGCCCACTAAAAACTATAAAAACCATTTAAACCCATAAAATGTTAAAAACAATAAAAACCCTTAAGAAAACAAAAAACTCAACAAAACCTTAAAAACCCAAAAAACATTAAAAACACCAAAAACCCTAAAAACCCCGAGAACCCCTAAGAAAACCTTAAGAACCTAAAAACACATAAAACCCCTAAAAACACTTAAAAATCCTAAAAATACAAAAAACACTAAAAATCTAAAAACACCCTAAAAACCATAAAAATATTTAAAAAGCTCTAAAAATCTATAAAAACATAAAAACCCCTAAAAACCTTGAAAACATTAAGAAAACATTAAAAAATAATAACACATAAAACCATTAAAATTCCTAAAAAATGTTTAAAACCCAAAAAAACCATAAAAATGGAAATCCCTAAATACCCTAAAAAACCATAAAAATCAAAAAAATCATAAAAATGTCCCTAAAAATCCTAAGATACCATAAGAAAACATTAAAAAACAGAAAAAACTTAACACCCGTAAAAACCTAAAAAATGTTAAAAACCGTAAAAGACCCCCAAAACACTAAACCCCCTAAAAACCATAAAAAACCATAGAAACATTTAAAACACCTAAAAATTGATAAAACCAAAAAATCACTAAATACTCTAAAAACCCTTTAAATCTTTAAAAATGTTAAAAAACTCTAAGAAACCTTAAAACACCGAAAAACACAAAAAAATCCACCAAAACCCTAAAAAAATATAAAAAATATAAACCCCTAAAAGGTCTTAAAATCCTCAAAATCCATGAAATCCATAAAAAAAATAAAAATTCTAAAAAAGAACTAAAAATCCTTATAAATGAAAAAAACCCTAAAAACCCGGAAAACCAATAACAAAACCTTAAAAAACTAGAAACACTTAAGACCCCTAAAATTTATAAAAACCATAACACCCTAAAACACTAGAAACCCTAAACCCCAGAAAATCCTAAAAAAACATAATGACCATAAAAATCCTAAAAAACCCTTAAAATCCCTAAAATGTAAAAAACCCCAAAAACCCTTAAAAACATAAGAAAACCATAAAAACCTTAAAAACATAAAACCCTAAAAAACATAAAAAAACACTATAAACCCTAAAAAAATCCTAAAACACCCTAAATACCCTAAAACCCCTAAAAATAATAAAATCCGTTAAAACCATAAAAAATACTAAAAGCCCATAAAACCCCAAAACAACTAAAATTTGTAAATAAAATTAACACACACAAAAATTAACAAATTATAAAATCCATTAAAATCCCTAGAAAAATCAACCCCCCTAAAATACAAAAAACCATAAAAACCCAAAAAACCCCTCAAAATATCTGAAAACACTAAAAAATTCTTAAAATATTAAAAATCCCTAAAAATCCTATAAACATAAATACCCTATAAACCCTATAGAACACTAAAAAACCAATAAAAAAACTAAAAACATTTAAAACCCTTAAAAACATAAAAAAACTAAAATCCTTAAAAAAGTCTAAAAAATCTAAAACCCCTAAAACCCTCACACTCATTAAAACCATAAAAACCATAAAAATTATTAAAAATACATAAGAATTCCTAAAAAAATAAATACACCAAAAACCCTAAGAAAAACCTTAAAACCAAAAAAAATTTAATACACCTAAAAACTTGAAAAATACTAAAAACCATAAAAACCCTAAAAGACCTTAAACCCCTAAAACCCACAAAAAACCGTGAAAACACCTAAAAACCCTAAAAACCAATAAAAACCATAAACCCCACAAAAATATCTAAAAACCCTTAAAATCCATAAAAATAATAAAAATGATAAAACCTTAAAATGATAATAAAATTAAAAAACCCATAAGAGATGAAAAATTCACAAAATCTCTAGAAACCTTAAAGAACCGAAAACTTCTAAAAATAGAAAAAACCCCAAAACCCTATAAAATCCTAAAAATTTAAAAATAAATACCTAAAAACATAAAAAAACCTAAAATTGCTAAAACCCCCTATGAAAACTATGAAGACCAAGAAACACATAAAACACCAAAAAAAAACTAAAAACACAAAAACCCTAAAAAACCCCGAAAACCCTAAATAACCATATAATTCACATGAACCCTAAAAACCATAAAAATCATAAAAATGTAGTAAAAATCACTAAAAACATAAAAAACACTAAAAACCTAAAAACCCATTAGAAAACCTTAAAATCTCAACACATTAAAACCCCTAAATTTAAAAAATGCAAAAAACACTAAAAAATTATAAAAGAGCCTTAAATTATGAAAAAAATACTAAAAACCAAAATAAACCCTAAAACCTTAAAAAATACCAAAACACCATAAAAATCCTTAAAACCAATCAAAACTGCAAAAAAACTTTAAACACTTAAAAACACTAAAAAAATCTAAAAACTCATAACAAAACTAACAAGCTAAAAACCCCTAAAACCCCAAAGAAAAACAATAAAAACCCTAAAACCATAAAAACCATAAAATCCCTATAACCCCTAAAATCTCTAAAAACCTAAAAAAATCTTAAAAAGAACAAAAAAATCATAAAAATATGTAAAAGCATAAAAAACCTAAATACCCTGAAATGCACTAAGAAAAACCTAAAAACACTAAAACCCCTAACAAACATAAACACACAAAACCCCGTAAAATGAATAAAAACCCTATGGAACCCTAAAAACTCCCAAAATCTATTAAACCCATAAAATTCTAAAAATATAAAAAAATAACTAAAAATTACAAAAAATGTAAAAAATCCCAAAATCCATAAAAACCCCTAAGAAACACTTAAAAACCTAGAAAAACATAAAACCACTAAAAAAATATAAAATTCCTAAAAACCATAAAAGAACCTAAAACCCTAAAACCCCTAAAAACCATAAAAGCCCTAAAATCCACAAAAAATTGCAAAGACCCTTTAAACCCATATTATTTTTAAGAAACTCAAGAAAACCATAAAACACTTAAAAACTAAAAAAACCCTAAAAACAAAAAAAACATAAAAACTCAGAAAACCAAAAAACCACTAAAACTACACAAATCACTAAAAACCATAAATATCATAATCAATCCCTAACACTCCTTAAAATTATAAAAAAACATAAAAACCATGTAAAACCCAAAGAAAACCTTAAAACCTAAAAACAATTAAAACCTCTAAAAACTAAAATATGTTAAAGCCCCTAAAACCCCCAAAAGCTAAAGAAACCTACAAACCCTCAAAATCCTTGAAAACCTTAAAAACCATAAATCGTAAAAAATACATAAAAATTCCAAAAAACATAAAAAACCCTATAAATCATAAGAAATCCCTAAAAACCCATAAAACACTTTAAACCCCTAAAAACTAATAAAGCCCCAAAAAAGACCCTAAAACCCTACCCCCCCCCCAAAATCATTAAAACCATAAAAACATTAAGATGACCATAAAATCCATTAAACCACTAATTACACTCTAAATCCCTGAAAACACTAAAAAACCCCTTAAAATCCTAAAAATAAAAAAAAACATAAATTCCCCAAAAGACATAAAAATTATAAAAAACCTAAAATCCCTCAAAAAAACCTAAGAACCCTAAAAATAATAAAATCCAAAAAGACCCAAAACTTTCTAAATATGTAAAAAAACCTACAAACCTTGAAAATACCTAAGAAAACCATTAAAATCTCAAAACTCATAAAACCCCAAAAAACATAAAAGATGCTAAAAACTCTAAAACCCCTAATAAAACCCAAGAAACAATAAAAATCCATAATAATACTAAATACCATAAAAATCATTAAAAATTCCTAAAAATCCCTAAAAACATAAAAGATGCTAAAAACCCAAAAAAACTGTATGAAAACCTTAAAATCCCAAAAACATTAAAACCAAAAAAAACATGAAAATCTAAAAACCCAAGAAAACCTAAAAAAACTCTATAACCCATTTAAACACCCAAAATTTTTAACAACTATTAAAAACCTTTAAGCCCCTAAATAACTCAAAAAACCCTAAAAACCCAAAAAAAACATCAAAAACTTTAAATCGCTAAAAAACCTTACCCCCCCAAATCTCTAAAAACCCTAAATACCATAAAAATTCTAAAAATACTTAAAGTTAATAAAAGCATAGAACTTCCTAAAATCCTTGAAAAAACCTTAGAAAAAAATAAAGAACTAAAAACACTTAAAACCCCTAAAACATAAAAAATTCTAAAATGCATAGAAACCTTAAAAACCCAAAAAACCCTCAAAAACCCGAAAACCCGTAAAAAATATAAAAATATTAAAAAATTATAAAAAATACCATAAAACATAAAAAACTGAAAAACACTAAAAACCCTAAGAAAAACTTTGAAAAATAAAAACACTAAAACCCCTAAAAACTTAAAAAATCCCCAAAACACTAAAAAACATTAAAAACCCCTAAGAAATCTAAAAATCATAAAAATTATAAAAACACCTAAAAACCTTTACTCTCCTATAAACCCACAAAATTCTTAGAAAAATACTAAAAAATATAAAGGCTCCTTAAACCCCTATAAACAATAAACAACACTAAAACCCTTAGAATCCCTAAAAACTAAAAAAAGTTCCTAAAACCCAAAAGGCCATAAAAACCTAAAAACCCTAAAACCATTAAAATCTCTAAAAACCCTAAAAATCCATAAAATTCCAAAAATCCCTAAAAATATATAGAATCATAAAAAACCTGAGAAAAATTTGAAAACTATGAAAACCCTAAGAAACCCTTAAAATATTAAAAAAACTTACCCATGAAACAAAAAAACCCTAAAAACCCTAAAAGAAGAAAAAAATTATCAAACCCTTAAAAAACATAAAGCCCACTAAAATAATTCAAAAACCATAAAAAAATAAAACCTAGAAATCCTCTAAAACCTATAAAAACCCTTTAAACCCCTAAAAATATAACAAACTTTTAAAAACCTAATAACCCATTAAAATTAACTAAAACCCCCCAAAATCACTAAAAAATCTAAAAATCATAAAATACTAAAAACAGTACAATCCCTAACATTTTGAAAAACCTAGAAACCTTGAAAACCCATAATAAAACCATAAAAACCTAAAAATAAATAAAACACTAAAAAACCTAAAAATACTAAAACCGCCTAAAAATCCAAATACCCATCAAAATATCCGAAAACCAAAAAACCCATAAAAATCCAAACAAATCCCTAAAAATTACAAAAATGGTAAAAAATCCTAAAAATCCTGACACCCCCTAAGAAATCCTTTAATACCTAAAAACAAATAAAACCCCTAAAAACATTAAAAATACTAAAAACCATGAAATAACATAAAACCCAAAAAACCCCTAAAAAACATAAAAACCATAATACCAATAGAAACCCCTAAAATTTGTAAAAAAACTAGAAACCTATAAAAACCTAGAAAACCACTAAAACTCTAAAGGCCCTTTAAACCATTATAAGGTTAAAAAACTCTAAAAACCATTAAACCCATAAATATATAAAAAAAACCTAAACCCCCAAAACCATAAAAACCCTAAAACCTAAAAAACTTTAAATCCACCAAAATCCCAATAAACCATAACAACAATAAAAATCCTAAAAAATTCCTAAAAATCCATAAAAACATAAAATCCCATAAAGACCTAAAAACATTTTAAACCCCAAAATATGTAAAATACCTTAAAACCATAAAACCCATTAAAACCTTAAAAACCCTAAAACACATGAAAACCCTAAAAACCACTAAAAACACCAAAACCCCTTTAAACCCACAAAACATTAAAAAATATATTAAAAACCCAAAAAACGCAAAAAACTCAAAAAAAAACCCTTAAAAAAATCCCTAAAAAACACTAAAAATATATAAAAACTAACAATTCTAAATACATTAAAAACCCTAAAACTCATAAAACCCATAAAAACTTAAAACATAAAAACTCATAAAAAACTAAAAATAAACTAAAAAAATTCAAAGAACCCATTAAACCCTTAAAACGTTAAAAAAATATAAAAGACCTTAAAACCCCTAAAAACAAAAAAAACCAATAAACCCCCCCAAAACCATAAAACCCATAAAACCCCTCAAAATGCTGAAAACATAAAAAAACCATAAAACTCCAAAAAATCCCTACAAATACCAAAAATGTGAAAAACCCTAAAAAACATGAAAACCCATGAATAAAACTTAAAAAACTAATAACACATAAAACCACTTAAAAACATAAAAATTCCAAAACTTAAAAATACCCTAAATACCTAGAAAACCTTGAAAATCACTAAAAACCCTAAATACAAAAAAAATCAAAAAATATCCCTAAAAATCTGTAAAAACATAAAAAACCTAAAAATCTTAAACACCCAATGGAAAACCATAAAATCCTAAAAACAATTAAAACTCATTAAAACCTAAAAAATGCTAAAACCACTAAAACCCTAAAAATACCATATATATCAAAAACTCCCTAAAAACTATAAAACCTCTAAAAACATTTAAAAAACAAAAAACCAATATAAAATCTAATAACCCTTCAAACTAATTAAAATTTTAAAAAACTGTAGAAACGTTAAACACCTAAAAACTCAAAAAACCACTAAAAACCCAAAAAGCCAAAAAACCTTACTACCACTAAAAACCCTAAAATTCTTCCAATCCCTAAAACCCATAAAAACCATAAAAATCTTAGAAATCTATAGAAATACCTAAAAAAACAAAACAAAAAACAATAAAGAACCTGAAAAACCCTAAAAAGGCCTTAAAAACAAAGAAAAAACACTTTAAACTATTAAAACCCCTAAACAATGCTAAATACATAAGAACCCTAAAAACATCCAAATCCCTAAAATCCATAAAAAAATAAAAATACTAAAAATCCATAAAACCTAAAAACATAAAAACCCTAAAAACTTTGAAAAAATCCTATGAAAACCATAAAAACCTAAAAACACTTAAAACCCCTAAAAAACTCAAAAACCATAACAACCCTAAAACCATATAAAAGATAAAAAACATAAAACCCTTATAAACTTTTAAAAACCCTTAAAACCCAAAAAAACCACTAAAAACCCAATAATAACTCTAAAAACCCATTAAACCTCTAAAAAATTTTAAAAACTAAAAACAACCCTAAAACCCCAAAAAACCCTAAAACACCAAAAAACATAAAAAGCCTAAAAATCTACAATACACGTAAAACCCATAAAAATACTAAAAATAAATAATTAATCCCTAAAAATGTAGAAACCCTAATATCGTGGAAGACACCAAAAAAAATCTTAAAAACCTAAAAACACTTAAAACACCAAAAAATAAAAACACAAAAAATATTAAAAACCATAAAACTCCCTAAAACCCATTCAAAATATTTAAAAAATTCCTACAATATATAGAAATGTAAAAACACTAAACACCCTGAATACCCCAAAGAAAACCTTAAAAACTAAAAAAAACTTAAAACCTATAAGAAACCCAAAAATTTTAAAAACTATAAAAACCATGAGAGGCCCTTAAATACTATCACCACTAAAAACCATAAAACCCGTAAAATCATAAAACCACCCTAGAAACCCTAAAAACCCACTAAAAAAAATACTAAAATACCTTTAAACCCATATAAAAGTAAAAAGTCTCTAAAAAAATTAACAACACTGAATAACTCAAAAAGCCTAAAAAACTATAACAACCTAACAAACCCTCAAAATCCATAAAAACCCCAAAACCCAAAATCCTAAAAAATCCTTAAAAATAATTACTAACGTAAAAAACCCAAAAAAACCTAAAAAACATGAAGAAACCCTTAAATAACTAAAAACACTTATAACTCCTAATAAACCTACAAAACGATATAAACCCTGAAAAACCCTAAAAACCATAAAAACACTACAACCCTTAAAAATCCTAAAACACAAAAAAACCCTAAAAACCAATAAAAAATATAAAACCTTTTAATCCACTAAAAAACATAAAAAACTCTAAAAAACCTTTAAACCATTGCAAAGTCAAAAAAACCCTTAAAACCCCATAAAAAACCTAAAAACCCTCAAAATCTATAAAACCATTAAAACCATAAAAATACAAAAAAATCACTAAAAATCCCTAAAAAGATAAAGACACTAAAACCCTTATAAACACTAAGAAACCCTTAAATACGTAAAATATTAAATCCCCGAAATCGCCTAAAAAGGGAAAGAAACCATAAAAATTCTAAAAACTATTAAAATCCATAAAAACCATAAAAATACTTAAAAAATCCAAAAAATCCATAAAAATATAAAATAAACCCATAGAACCCTGATAAATCCTATGAATTCCTTAAAAAACTAAAAACACTTAAACCCCCTAACAAACCTAAAAAATGATAAAACCCTTGAAAACCCCTTAAAAGACCCTAAAACCCCTAAACCCCCTAAAAACCATAGGACCCCTAAAAACCTTAAAAACCCTAAAAACCCATAATTTAATGACCCAAACCTTTATTAATAGAATTTAATCTTAATCTAATTAAATGTATTATTATGTGAAATGGGTATATAATATATTAACTTCTTTGGTTTAAAGTTTTTGGATTTCAAAATACCGTTAAGAATTGTAACCGTTTCTAATATAGTCATTGAACATTGATCACGTGATTAGTATAAATATAGGGCTTTAAAAAATTCAATTTACTCAAACAAAGAAAGAGATGGCCTCACCCAGTAGAATTTCCCAAAATGAAACCCATTTTTTTGATCTTGGAAATGAAGTGGCATCATTGGGATTCGCTCTTGACCAAGCCCAAGCCAAGATTCAACACGTTAAGCTCGAATGGAACTGCCTACGTGAGAAGTGGAAGTTGATAGAGATTACCAACCGAGTGATATTTTCCAAGCCACCCCAAGAGTCTGTCACCCTCAAACACCTTTCCCTTAGGTCATATATGGGTGTTATAAGTGGTTATGTAATAAGACCTTATCACTATGATTATATGCATTATTATTGTATATAATAAAGAATATAGATTCATTTTATTATTGTTACTTTTTAAATAATTTTTAAATAACAAATAGTATTTTTAGTTAATATTCAATTAAGAAATCTATTTTGACGAATTAATGGATTTTTTTGTTAAATAATATTTTAATAAAATATTATTAATAAATTTATTTTTTATTAAATATAAATGATCGTATAATTTTTATGAATACAATTGTAATTTTTATTAAGGTTTGAATTCCATTTTTTGTCAAAACCCATGAATTTTTTATAAATATCAGTTAGTAAAAATTCAAATATTTAGAAAATTATTTAGATAAAATGAATATTATTTTTGGAATCAGGATGTCCAAATTATCCAATGGTTATTTTTTTCATAATTTTTCAGGACAGTCGAATTTTTGGGTAAAAATTAAATACCATTTAATTATATATTTTGTTTTATAACATCATAATGAACCAATAGTGATGTAATAAAATACGATAAATGGGATGTTCTGACAATATAATTTTTACCATTAAAATAATGTTATTTTAGGTTTTTTTATTTATTTTAAAAAGCCTTAGCTGACACTCCAGGACATATAAAACATTTTTTCATTTTAAAATGATTTCCTTGAGAGTGCGACTCACCTCCACATAAGCAAGCCTGATATTTTAAGATGTTCAGCCATTGGACTAATAAAATAGTGATTTCCACTCCCCTTTGAAAAAAATTATGGTAAAAAAACATAGGTTGGTTTATGGTTTTGATTAGTTTAATGTGTGGTGTACAAAACCTAAATAATATGTAATTCCCTCTCCTTTCCTATATAAACCCCCCATGATCACACTTCCTCTTCACTCAAAGATCTTAGAGATAAACCAACCTCTTCCACACTATATATATAACCCTCCCAAGTCACCCAAATATCTTTAGAAGCCTATCTCAATCCCCTCCCAATCCTTTGGTATCACACTTTCAAGTAAGGGATTTCTTTTTTTCTCATTTTCTCCCAATTTATTTATATTGTTATAACCTTTTGTTTTTAATTAAAAATATTGAGGTATGATTATGAACCTCCACCATACTATCCTACTTATGTTTTAATGATTATAGACCTATTTATCTCTCATTAATGCATCCCATGTACACAAATTACTATTCTTAAATTCCGTAAGGGATTTCTCTCTTCTCATTTACATTCAAGAAATTATTTTGTATTATAAATCTAAATTCCATTACAGATGTTGGGATATGTATCTATATGAACCCCTATTGTCTATTTCATATACATATTATGAGACACCCCTTCCTCTATCATAAACCATTTTTATGAATTCTTATGTCACACCATTATGCAGCCGAAATTGCACCACAATTTTCCAAGCCAAAGTCATTGTGTAGTAAATACCATGCCCATTTCTCTATCAAGGGTATTCACCTTTATGAAGATTTACTTATTTATTATAAATTTTCATGTATGTATTAAAAATTCCTTTTTCATGGAATAAATTATGTTGTTTAATGAATCCATGCTGTATGATCCATGTGGCACACTTATACATGAAAGTAACTGATTAAGAAGGGTGCGACCTGAGAGTGCCCTAATGCATTGGGTAGATAATAATATCATGATATATCAAGTTCAATGAGGTTTTACTCATTATAATTCATGCTAAATGAAGGTTTACTCATGCTCTATGTGCAATGAACCTTAGATCATGATAAAATCATGTTAAATATTGTTGTAAAATTTCCATGTTATGATAATAATGCTTGTTGACGCTCCGTTCCATCATAGAGACCAAATATTGACTAAGGGTAATACCTCAAGCACAGAAGAGGGAAGATTCATCAAATATTGCAAAGGCATTAGGGCACACAAGTATACCTGCATGCTAGCCTTGTGCGTGCAAGTCACTTGCGTGCCAGATATGAGGTGCGCAAGTCACTTGCACGCCCTAAGTGAAATCTCTGCCAAACCATAGGTGGCCTATAAATATCCCCTGTGGGCCCCCCATTTCAAGGACGAAAAAAATCCAAAACACAGATTCAAGCTCTGGTCACCCTAGTCTCTGTCTGAAGTTTTCCAAACACTTCTAAGGTAATCCTTTGCCTAGAATAGAAGCTGTAAAGAGGAAGAATAAGAACTAAGTCTTAGAACTCATCAATACTTGTGCGACTAAGTGTCCAACCCTTAAGGGAAATGAGGAAACTTGCACAATGCCTTGTACACTCATGGGAACTTGCGTGCCGCCCTTCTGGAAGCATCTTGGGATAATAATAAGGGTTTGAGCCAAGTCTCGCCCAAGTATTACCCTACAGTTTCTCCGTCTCCCAAGTGAACTCATGTCGCGCAAGTATACTTGTGGGACCAGGACTTGTGTGCCAGAATAATACTTACATGCCTCCTTCCAATTCACTTCCTTTCCTCAAATTCACCTCTCCTTGTCAAGATTTAGCCTTCAAAACCCTCTTCAAAGCCATTTACAGCATGGTTCCTTTGTCAGATTCCTTATCTAAAATGAATTCTGTGGAACATCTCTCAAAACCTCATGATATATATAACCTTATATCACTAAAGTTAAATATTTCCTCCATTAAACCTCATCCTTTAAGATGAGAAGATATTTAATTTTGGCATCCTCCTTAGGAGTAAAACCCAAGTTCCCTGTTCATGGGTATCCTCCTTAGGATTAAGCCCCAAGTTCCTTAATTTGGGAATCCTCCTTCTCAGGATTAAGTCCCAATCATAATTTCCTTTAACTTTGGGAATCCTCCTTAGGAGTAAGCCCCAGTCTTAATTTATTTTGATTTGGGCTTCCTTTTTAGGAATGAAACCCAATCATATGTTCCTCTTAATTTGGACCTCCTTCTCAGGAGAATGTCCCGAGTTAAAATTCCAAATCTCTATAAAGTACAAATACCTTTATAGACCCTGCTCCTGGGATTCTTTCTAGAACAAAGTATTGATCTTCATTTACTTGGACTGTTATAAATACGTAAGCCCCACATCATTTCTTATGACTGTATCGTTTTGTAGCACAATCTTCAAATTTACTGATACCTCTTGTTTCTCACACCGATCTTGACTCACATGATCTTAGAGTGTAAAAGTAATCATGAAATCTCTTTTTGGGAAATTAACCATGCATAAGCCCCATATTTATTCCCTAAACTATGTGGACATTGACCTTTTCCTTTAAAGTAGATTACGTAGGAAGACTTTATAAGGTCCAAGACCATATTTAATTAATTCCTTTTTTCGTTCCATATGAAGTTAAATTACATCCTTCCTATTGAACTACGTGGGTTATGATTCCTTTATTTTTAACAAGGATATGTAGGTATCCCATCTATAGGTATGATCCTAACTCTGAAATAATCCCTATCTTTCTGAACGACAATAAACTTCAAGTGCCCCACTGAGTGGCTTTAAAACCAGTATGGTTATCATAATGACCAAGAGATTTCTATATAATGTGTTGAAGGATAGCATTGAATAAGAATCTCTAATAAATATGGATGATTCTCTATCAATGAAGAACCTCAAATACATATAAAAGATTTTCTAAATTTCATATATATCAATCATTTATTTCTAAATCTAAAGGAAAAATTATTTTCATACCTGGTGAATTAATAAGGATTCGTGAACATAACTTAAATCTATAAGAGAGTCCCAGAGTAGGTAATAATTCCCCTAAAAAAGGTGTGATGAGTCTGACCTCCCATCCTCTCAACCAATGCAAATTATTAAGCCTCATCTGTCCACAACTATTGAGAACATACCTTTGGAAAGTAGGTTCAAATGGATATAGAATCATTGGATGTTTCCGGTTCTACAAATAAACTCATTAGAAACCGATTGGAAGTTGGGTAATTTGCGCGAGAGTGGAACACATATTTATAAGAGAAGTAGTACCCCTGTACGCCATAACATGCACGCCTCGCACCTGCACGCCGATACCTGCGCGCTCAAAATCTACGTGCCCAAAATCCTAGGTTTTCTTTTTTACCTCAGAGTCAAATCCTCTTTCCTTTTTCGGATCCAACTCTGATGGTGGAATTTTTTTTATGCTCCGTTCTGTCACAGTGTCCAAAGATTAACTAAGGGGAATACCTCGAGCAAAGAAGAGGGAAGATTCATTAAATATTGCAAAGGAATTAAGCCGCACAAGTATACCTACATGCCAACCTTAGGTGTGCAAGTCACTTGTGTTCCAGATATGAGGCGCACAAGTCACTTGCGCACCCTAAGTGAAATTTCTCCCAAACCTTAGGTGGCCTATAAATACCCCCTATGGGCCCCCCATTTGAAGACAAAAAAAATCCAAAACTCAGATTCAATATTTGGTCACCCAAGTCTCTGTTTGAAGTCTTCTGAACACTTCTAAGGTAATCCTTTGCCTAGAATGGAATCTCTAAAGAGGAAGAATAAGGCCTAAGTGTTAGTACTCATCAATACTTGTGCGCCTAAGTATCAAACCCTGAAGGAAAATTAAGACACTTGCGCGCCGCATTTTCCTCTCATGGAAACCTGTGCGCCTCCCTTTTGGAAGCATCTAGGGATAATTCTAAGGGCATGAGCCATGTCTCGCCCAAGTATTACCCTATACGTTCTCCATCACCCAAGTGAACTCATGTCGCGCAAGTATACTTGCATGACCAAGACTTGCACGCCAGAACTGTACTTGTGCGCCTCCTTCCAATTCATTTCCTTTCCTCAAATCCACCTCTCCTCTTCAATATTTAGCTTTGAAAACCCTCTTCAAATCCATTTATAGTATGGTTCCTTTTTCGGATTACTTATTTGAAAGGAATTCTATGAAACATATCTCAAAACCTCGTGATCTATATAAATTTATGTCACTAAGGTTATCAATTTTCTCCATTCAACCTCATCCTTTAAGATGAAAAGATTTTAATTTGGGCATCCTCCTTAGGAGTAAGCCCTAGGTTCCCTGTTAATGGGCATCCTCCTTAGGATTAAGCCCCAAGTTCCCTATTCTTGGGAATCCTCCCTAGGAGTAAGCCCCAAGTTCCCTGTTCATGGGCATCCTCCTTAGGAGTAAGCCCAAAGTTCCCTATTCATGGGAATCCTCCTTATGAGTAATCCCCAAGTTCTCTGTTTATAGGCATCCTCCTTAGGAGTAAGCCCCAAGTTCCCTATTCATGGGAATCCTCCTTAGGAGTAAGCCCCAAGTTCTGTAATCTGGGCATCCTCCTTCTCAGGATTAAGTCCCAATCATAATTTCCTTTAACTTTGGGCATCCTCCTTAGGAGTAATCCCCAGCCTTAATTTCTTTTGATTTGGGATTCCTTTTTAGGAATGAAACCCAATCATAAATTCCTCTTAATTTGGGGCTCCTTCTTAGAAGTAAGTTTCGAGTTAAAATTCCAAATCTCCTTAAAGTACAAATACATTTATGGACCCTACTCCTGTGCTTCTTTCCCAAACTAAGTCCTAATCTTCATTTAATTGGGCCATCATACATATGTGAGACCCACATCATTTCTTATGACTGCATCTTTCATGGAATAATCGTCATATTTTCTGATACCTCTTGTTTCTCACATTGAGTATGACTCACGTGAGATTAGAGTGTAAAATTAATCATGACATCTCTTTTTGGGCCATTAACCATGCATAAGCCCCATATTTCTTCCCCGAACTATGTGGAATTTGATCTCTTCCTTTAAAGTAGAGTACATACGAAGCCTTTATAAGGTCCAATCCCATCTTTCATTAATTATTTTCCTGTCCCATATGATGTTAAAGTACATCCTTAGTATCAAACTACGTGGGTTTTTATTCCTTTCTTTTTAACAAGGATACATATGTAGCCCATCTGTGTGTACGATCCCAACTCTGAAACAATCCCTGTCTTTTTAAATGTCATTAAACTTCAAGTGCCCCACTGAGTGGCTTTAAAACTAGTATGGTTAACATAATGACCAAGATATTTCTATATTATGTGTTGAAGGATACCATTGACTAAGAAAATCTAATAAATATGGATGATTATCTATCAATGAAGAACCTCAAATACATATAGAAGATTCTCTAAATCTCATACATATCAATCATTGATTGCCAAATCTAATGGAAAACTTATTTTCATACTTGGGGAATTAATAAGGATTTATGAACATAACTTAAATCTATAAGAGATTCCCGGAGTAGGTAATAATTCCCCTAACTAAGGTGTGATGAACCTGACCTCCCATCCTCTCAACCAATGCAAATTCTTAAGCCTCATCGGTCCACAAATAATGAGAACCTACCTTTATAAAGTAGATCCAAATGGATATAGAATCATTGGATGTTTCTGGTTCTATGAATAACCCCATTTGAAACCGATTGGAAAGTTTGAACCTTAAAACAACCAGGTCATCCCCATTTCCAGAAGAAACAGTTAAACTTTGAAAAATGAGGGAATAGTTTCCCCACTATCAGACCTAGGCACTCACTGATAGTCAGCAACCTCTAGCTTTTGGGAAAATGCACTTGATGTCATGTGACCAACTAGGTTCAAGGCACCCGTTGAGTGGCACACAGATCCAGGACGTTACAAATATAGTAGTTGGGAATCATTTTTCCAAATAAGATAACCAAAGGAAGACAATGAAATAAAAGAAAAAACCAAAATAAAAATGATTTCTATATTTTATATAATTTTAATTTACAAATAAAGAAACAAAAAAATGAGAATGAAACAAGAACAAAACAACCAAGCTAAACCTGACATTGAATATCATATCCATTTGACCCTGAGGGTCACTCCCCAACCAAACACTAACCATATCTTATGTTGAACAAAACCAAAAATAGAACATATATGAAAAACTAAGAAAAATGAAAACACTATAGGGATGAGTATTATAACTCAGTATATGGTCCCAACTAATTCTATTCCCAATTCATATCTTTTAAATAATGAAAAAAATTATTTTCAATTTTGAAATAAAAACAATAAACATTGGTTTATCAACAATTTTCATTTCAAAATAAACAAAAATCAATCCAATTCCCTCACATTTTAAGACAATGGTCATTTAAGGAAGTGAATCAAGGTTTATAGGGGAGATGGGAAAAACAGGAACCAAATAAGGAAAATTCATTTTTCAATATTATTTTTTCAAAAAAACATTCATAAACCATTTTTAACAAAAATACATATTTATGATTTACCAAGAAATTTAAAAAAACATGAACAAGGGAAAGAGTCTCACAAATAGGGAAATAGAAAAAAATTATAGTTTTGGATTATCATGAGAATACACAGGAACTATATGGATAACTATAACATATTATACATGTGAATCATCTAGGAGGCATGCCATGCTCAATGAATTCATAACTCCTTAATGCCTGACTGTCTCCCTACCTGTCCTGGTTTAGGGGCTCAATCCCATAGTAACAAATCCATGTATCCACCAGCAATAGCCACTATCTAGTACAATAAACCAAATAGTGCATCATTAATTCTCATTAAACCTCTTTTTTAGGCTAGGATCTCATGTTACGTTTCTAAGGGGGTGTTCCAACCAATGCAAAAAACATGTCACACACATATATACTATCACACACCACCACAATGTGTACCACCCCAACCTCCTAAATGAGCATCCCAAGGCTTAAAACATGTATAACATGGGTGGAGTCCCCTAACAATGAAATACCTACCGATTTAGCAACCAACTATGCAAAGGATACCTCTTAGAGGGGGTTTCCAAGAAAACTAATTTAAGATGCCGAATGGTCCTTACCCATTTTCACAAAAAAATCTATTTTATAAATAACCACACACTTACCAATTTTACAACTAAACACACCTTTGGAAACAAATTTCATTGCAACCTCCCACTATTCAAATCAAAACACACTTACATGCGATAAAGGGGCATATCCCATTAAGCACTTAATATGGAAAACTCATTCAAAAGATATAAATTGTGACATTGAACTTCACAAACGTTTTTATGCATATCAGACCATACCATTATAAAACATTGGTCTATTTAAAGAGCCAACCGTTCTATTTTCAAAGCACATGGCATAAAAAAATCTTTTCCAATTACTCTAAAACCATAAAAAATCAAGATATTTCATAAAATATAATTATCCTAACAACATAAAATGTATATTTAGAAATTACTAGTGGTGAAAATTTCATGAAATAAAACTAAAACTAAATTAAAGGGAAATATGAAATGGGGTCTGACCTCAATGATAGATAAAATTCTGAAATATGATGTGAAACATCATTCTCACCACCACTGCACCCTAGGGAGACTTGAACTAACTTAAAACCACATGATTGAACCTAAAATTTAAGGAGCTAACCTTAAAAATTGAGTCTCAACTAGTAGAGAAGAGGAAACCCAAGAAAGGGGAGAGATAAAACTAGAAAAAGGGATGAGAGCAATGGAGAAAGAACTTACATGGAGATTTCTTGAAGAAATTGGGCAAAAACACCTAGGGAGAGGAGACCCATGGGGCCAAGAGAGGGGGGGGGTGAACCACCAAGGTTGAACGAACCCAAATGGGAGATAGAGGGCTGATATTGTATTATAATATAGTTTAAGAAAGGAAAATTAATATTTTTTTAAAAACCTGGTTAGGCCACATGGTTATTCTATATGGTTTTCAAGACTGTGAAGAGGTCGTGTGATTGGTACTACCGAGTGAACAAGGTACCACACTACTACCTGTAACTTACTACAGGGTTTGACATACCATATGGTAATCATGCGGTATCCATGATCAGGGTACTATATACCCAAATTCCACCCCAATTTACCCATAACAAAAAGAAGAACCCAAGGAGGAAAGCTAGGCCCAAGATAGAAGAAAATAACATTGTGAAAACCCAAACCCGTCACACCCGTTTCCCAAGAAATGAGAAAAAAACTAAATCTAACTGGAATCAAAGATGAATTTAAAAATTATGTTGTGATAATAATTATCATATATCCCTTTTAAATAAATTTAAATAACCATAACTTATGGGTGGGGATTATAAAAAACTGATCATTTGTGGAGGCAGGAGTCCACCATATGAATGCTTAACGATCTCGTATCTCATTGAATGCTAAAAATTATTTTATAAGAGAAATATTAATTTTTATAATTTTGTATATGATATTGAAATAATATATATTCATAAAATCCAACCCTAATACCATCATTGAGAGGATATGTTAAGACATGAACAACTTCACTTTAGGGATGTCATAGTATGAGCACACGCATTATTGATGTAACATTATTTTTATAAGTTCTCATAAAAGAATAAATTTTTATTTTTAAAAAATATGACAAAATATAGTATAATAATAATAGCTATTTTATATTATTATTATTGTTATATTATATTTGTGGGAGTAATATTTTGAAGAAACGTTTAAGAAGAAGACAATTATTTTATTGGATACTTGATGAATACTTGGAAAAAACCTTGTAATTAATGGAATGAGGATATCATAGTGTGACCATGGAATTTTCTATTTAGTATTCAGTTATAATGGAAGAAAAATATTATATTTTCAAGTATTAATTAAAAGTTGAATTGTAACATTGAAAGGGTGGATCCACTATCCTTTTATAAAAAATTAAATGGTATCTTTTGGAAACACACATATTGTTTCAATAATATAATGAAACTATTAAAGGGAAATTTGATTGAAATTTGAAAATAAGAGAGTATAGAAAAATATATGGTTTAAAATATCTAATTAATTCATATTTATTATAGGTACGAGTGATTTTATTATTTTATTTCTTAACCTTTTACCCAAATTAAATTTTAATATGATAAATAATTTTTAACTAAGTTAATTTATATATTATTAAATAAATGATGTAACTTCTCATATCTAATTTTTTTATTCTGAAAATAAATTCAAAATCCATTAAGATGAATTAAATTTCTAAATTAGTGAAATTTATAATATAAATTAAATCATATTTTTATAGATATTTCTTTTCAAAGAATAATATTTTTACAGTTACAAGTTATTAATCTTTTTTAATACTAATCAACCATTAAATGTGTGTTGTATATGTAGACGCCGGAAAAGTCCGTTGTTCCCAAACGAAGCTCCGGATGCGGAAATCGAGGTCATATTTGGAGTCGGAAGCATGTTTCGGAGGGCCCGGAGGCCTTGCGCGGAATTTTAGGAGACCACGCGCAAAGTTGGAGCGCCGCGCGCAAACCTCCCGGGATGCGCGCAATGCGCTGGGCCGGCGCGCAATTTTGCGCGCCCGTGGCCCGCGCGACTCCCTTGCGCGCCAGGCCCGATTCCGCGCCCGCGAAGAGGATTTCGCGCCCGCGAACCGGATTCCGCGCCCGGGGTTGCCTATAAATACAAGGCGACCCCGACGTTTTAAGGGTTGCCGGAATTCGAAGAGTCGCTCGTTCGCGCAATCCAATCCACTCCGCGCGCAATATCGATCTTCAGGTAACCTCTTTTCTTTCGCGCAAGAAAGCCTCGGGGTTCGCCTTCGCGCGCAATCCCCTTGGCTCCTTTCCTTTGAAACAACTCTTAACCCAAAGGCCTTCGCGCACAAAAGAAGCCTCTTGCGCGCAATTGCCCCCGGGTGCGCGCAATCCAGCCCGATTGCGCGCACCCCCCTTACTAAGAGGCCATTCGTTAAAGAATGAGCCGTTGCCCCCGTGCACTATCCGAAGCCCAGTGCGCGCAATCTCTATCTCCCGCGCGCAAAGCGCTGGCCCAATTGCGCGCCAGCCTGCCCATTTGCGCGCCGAGTCGCGGTATTGCGCGCCAAGCTTCTCTTTTGCGCGCAATCCGCCGGGGTCTCCCCTTTGACCCCCTGAGGGTACCCGCCTGCGTGGCGCCCGATGATCTTCATCCTGGGTGCCCGCACCGTGCGTTGTCTTCCCGTGCGGCCCTCCAGGCTCGCGCGAAGTGACACGGACCCATCGGCGGCAGCATCCTCGTCCGCGCGACAAGACGTTAAACTGCCAAGCATCCTCGTCCGCGCGACAAGACGTTAAACTGCCAAGCATCCTCGTCCGCGCGACAAGACGTTAAACTGCCAAGCATCCTCGTCCGCGCGACAAGACGTTAAACTGCCAAGCATCGTCGTCCGCGCGACAAGACGTTAAACTGCCAAGCATCCTCGTCCGAGCTACAAGACGTTAAACTGTATAGCATCCGTCCCGCATGACGTTAAACTGCACTTTCGTCCCGCATGACGCTAAAATGCACCACGTCCGCGCTGCAAGACGTTAAACTGCCAAGCATCTTCGTCCTCAACACACGATGTTAAACTGTACTTCGTCCGGCGAGACGTTAAACCATCCGCATCTCACGATCCCGTGCCTCGCACGCAGGGTCCCCCTCCCGATTTGGATGTGGCCCCCACCCGCTCGTCTCTGCAGGGATGTCGGGATGGGAGTGGCCTTCGCCCACGGGGGCAGAGTATTACGAACAGAGTGAACTACGTGGACTTTGATCCCTGTCTCCTAAACAGGGTACGTAGGAAGCCTCCCAGAGGTTCAAGCCCACCACCTGGTCGTCCCGGTCGTATTCACGTCGGTTCGTCCATCAGTGGACCCCTTCCGGGTTCACATTCGCGTCGATTCACCTATGAATCCGCTCTTGTGGGGGAATGCACATGTGTATCTCCATTGCGCTTCCCCACTGCCTCTTTCTATCTCTCTCTTCAACGTCCAACATGACTTGAAACTGTGATCCACCCGGCCGTTCCATCCCCCTCTGTGCGAGGTGGTTCGCTTCAATCCTCCGCCCGGCAACCTCGACCTCCTCGTGAGTCGGCTTGCCAACGTCCAGCATGACGTTAAACTGTATATCCGAACTACGCTGACTTTGATCCGCGCTAACGCGCGGTACGTAGGAAGCCCCTACGGGGTCCAATCTCTTCACTCCATCATCCATCCTGATCCTTACCCGGGCCGCCACATCCCGGTGGGGTCATGCCATTTCATTCCACTCCACTTCACTCGGGAATCCGCCCATGTGCTGGCCCCAGCGTCGGAGGTTCCTCGCAAGGGGTTCTGTCGTCTGATCCACTTCTCGTGTTGATCAGTCCGATGTCGTCCCCGCTGGACGTTAAACTCGCGGCATACCCCGTGTTAAACATGGGAAGCTGAGGAAAACCTCAGGCAACGCAGTTCCCCGTACCCAGCATAGGATGCCTCAGGCCATCATGCCTTCGAGAAGCCCTATTAGGGACAGAAGGCAGATATGCAGAGCCGCAGTGTCAAGACACGCCCCCAGCACCCAGAGCTACCCGGTCTCCTCACCGCAGGTTGTTGCCCCGACAAGACCCCTTGGAGCGTCTGGGCGGAAGCAGCGTCATTAACCGGTGTCCATGAAGATATGGCGCCAGGAACGAGATTCACGAACATTCTTAAATCTATGAGGGAGACCCGGATTAGGCGACGAGTTCCGAGGAGACGTCCACGGAAGGAGGAGCCGACATCCCATCATCCCGGTTTCGATCAAGGAGCAGACGCCCCTGAATAAGGGACGGATGCCGCCCGCCTTTGGAAAGCGGGACTACGGGGCCACAAGCCGCGCGCCCCTCCCCTCGGGTCGACGGGCGCACGCGCGAACGCGTCCTGGCGGAACAGCGTCGGAACAGAAACCCGACGCACATCCGCACCGAAACAGTATAATTATATATATATATATATAATACTTCAGTCATTATTTATATTACATTCTAAATTTCCCTGAATCCAGTATCCTAGAGTTAGTGGTTACATTATTACATTGGGATAATATAATTGAGAGTGTATCCTAAATGATAGAATAGTTTATTTATCTATGTTAACATGATACATACATCAATATACATTTAATTTTGGATGTATAAACTGAAATATAATTAAATCAATTAATCTTCACCATTGAACTCTTTTAAGGTCCCCTTTGTTATATCATTTGAATGGAATTAAACTAAATGTAAATCTCAAATGATCATTAGGGGTTATATACATGAGAATCTATCACGAATAAAAGCGCCATAGAAAATTGAAATATAAGAAACTAAAAACACATAAAATTTAATCAATAATATGAGAAAAAATGCATCCAATGATAAAATTAATGTATAAATATAATGGATAATCATGAATGAATTCTTAATGAAGGAAATTCTTAATATTTTACATCATTATCTCACACATCATGATATCTATAATGTTATGATCATGTTCCAAGACACATTAATTGACAGTTAGATATACATTAAAACCTTATTTAATGCGTGATTACTAATTTTCATAATGAGAACTATCAATGTGATGAGGGGTTATATAATTTTGGGGACACCCAAAGATACATGTATAATGAATTTCTCATATATTAATTTATTTATTTAATTCTTTGGACAATATTCCTTATAAATAAATAGCAATATTTAGTAAATAAAAAAGATTATCATTAATTACTTGTCAATAAAATAACATTCATTATAAACGAATGAATGTATAAAAAGTAAATAGTTTATGAAATAATCCTATCCATTATTTAATGAATATATATATTAAAGGGAAATGCGATCACTAATGATAACAATAATGTGAATGTTTGAAGGGAAAGATATTGACTACACAATTAATCAATAAATTGAAATTAAATATATTCCCTTGTAAAAATGATCACAAACCATGTAGAGAAATAATAAGAATTGTATAAATATATTATATCCTTAGTATAGTAGTGAGGGGAATTGTCTCGTGTATCCGAGATACAGTCTAAAACCATGATGGTTGCGGCAAAGACTTATTCTACTGTGGCTGTCATGATAGGTACAGGAAACCCTAGGAAGTACCATGTAGGGATGGAAGGAAATTCTACTCGACATCATTTCAAATCTGTGCGTGATGGTGCTACTGAAAAAATTGTGAAAAGAGGTGTTACTGCCCGTGTGGTTGCAAATAGAGAATTTATAATTGATAGATTTAAAATTGGTGAGCATTCAATCATTACCAGACTTGTTATCCCCCATTGAGGAAATCTTTGGAAGATTGATGATTTGGTCAGGAAGTTGACTGTTGTTTGGGGTTTCTCTGATTGGAAATGTGTATCCATTGGTCGAGCATTATTTCACATTATTTTCCCATATGAGGATCTGAAGCGACGTGCTTGGGGGTTTGGATCTATTGCACTAAATCCAAGTATGATTTTTTTTCAAGAATGGGACTTCCATTTCAATCCTTTCTAAGTTAAAAACACCAGGGTTCAAGTTTGGATTAATTTTTTTGGTCTTCATTGGATTTTGTGGCATCCTAAGATTCTTTTTGACATTGCCTCTGCTATGGGAATTCTAATGAAAATGGATAGAACCACTAAATATGCGAAGTTTGGTCATTATGCTAGGGTCCTTGTTGAAGTCGATATAAGTTCATGTCTGATTCATAATATTGTTTTGTCTGCATTGGATGATGACATTTCCCTAAAAATTGATTATGAGAGATTACCAGATTTCTGCTTAGACTGTAAAGTGATTGGTCATGTCAAAGATAAGTTCTTCAAGAACATCATATGTTCTTTTTTCTCGTGAAAAGGGCTCCATGAGGCCTCTTGTAAGAAGAAGTTGACGAAACATACAATGCAAAATAGTGGGCTCAACAATGAAAAAAGTTTTACTGATGTTGGTGTTCCACAACCTATAGAAGATATTCCTTGTGAATTAGCACAAGGGCCTCAGGTGGCTCAGGAGGCTGAATCAAGTGTGCCTATGCATGCAGGGGAAGGTAGGGCTAACTTGACAAAATCTAATCCAGTTTTGGCCCTGGAATTGGTTTTTGAGTAGGGTGCTGAGGGCGGCATGATCTCAGAAATGGAGCGGCAAGACTTTGGTCCTACATCCGAGGAGAAACAAAATACAAGCGGAGTTTCAAAATTTCAAGAGGAAATTACCAAATTAAGGGAAGAACATGGCATCCGTAGGAGGTGGGATGATGATGAAGATGATTCCCCAAGAAGGTTAACTTATAGTCAGACTCTATCCAAAGGAAAAATGGTTGTGGACCAACCTGTTCCTCCTAAGAAAGCAATACCGAGGAAATACTACTCACATCTGAATCCAACTATGGTTACTCGATCCCATGGTTCGTTTGATTATGAGTCTGATTGGGATGACGATTATGATGCTGCCTACTGTGGCTATGATTATTTATGTCCTTTCTTTTGCTTTGCATGAGGGCATTTTTCTTGTATGACCCCACCCATCCTCTCTTAGTTTTTCTTTTAATCTTAATAAAAAGGGATCTGCCCTAACTTTTCGATATTATATCCTCAGGGGGGTACAACTAAAATAAAATTTTAATTTCCTTGATGAATATAAATACAGTAAAAAAAATATTATGAAAATACCCTTTGACATTAAAAATAACTTTTTTAAATCATAAAATTTCATAAAAAATTATGGACAATATATTTCATTGAAAATAACCTAATAGCCACATAATTAGATATTCAAAGTAATGATTAGTCTTAATGGTTGGATAATTCTATTCATGACATGTATATTGAAAAAATGAATAATTTCACATTATCAGTTCAAAGTCAACTTATAACTTATTTGGGTAATGATATGAAGATCAATTGTGAAAAAAATAAAGAAATCATAAATGTGTAAATAGGACCTTAAAAAAAAATTTATAATAATAAAAATATACCTTAAATCATTTCTGGGAAAATATTGATATAGGAGAAAAAAATTTATGATTGAAACGTTAAATAAAGTTTTCATTTCAATAAAAAAAAATTCATAATCATTTTATATACTTGAGAAATGAAAATGGTATTATGAAATGAAAATTAAATTAATAAAAAAATTGGATAAAAATTAAATGGTTATAATAGAAAATGGTAAAATAATATCCTTTAATGGAAGATCAGGCATAAAAAATCCCCCTTAAAATATGATTGAGTCATAAATTCTAACCACTTTGGTATCATTTGAATCATAACACCCCTGAATGATATAAATTCAAATGAAACATTAAATAGAATTTATATAAAGATAATGCTGATAAAAAATATAATAAATAGTGTATAAACATTATAAAAATAAATAGGATCATAATACCCAATATATATCAATTGATTGGAATTTTTTAAAAAAATATCTTATAAAGACCGTACTGTTGAAGTGAGAAATAATCAGAGATATGATTATGTGTGTCATAATTGTATACACATAAAACAATTAAAAATAAAGAATAAAATAATTGAAATTCATTTCAAACATAACCATAGAACATCAATGACAATGAATAAGTTATATAATCTGACAAAAATAAAATGAGTACTGAAACCCCTTACTATTTGGAAACATTCATGTCAAATCCCTCAAGATGTAATAATATTTTTGATACTTATAATAAAATTAATTATGAATAAATAATGATATAAAATTAAAATGGTTCATTATATACATCATATTAAATAAATTGGTCCATAATTTTAAAATATGCCTCATTGTTTGAAAATTATGTCAGAATCCTTCAAATTCAGAAATATTTTTTTACTGTTCATAAAGCCAGTTTGGGATAACTGGTAACCTCACAAACCAGCAGCAAAACATCCAAAAGAAAAACAACTTCAGAAATTCAAAATTTAGAAAACCACACGAACCACGTGGCCACCTCAAGCCGCACAATCACCTCAAAGAGCATGTCAATGCAAACTCCATCCTCGCCTCCATTCATACCACCGGCGAGACAAGATAGATCGCCACATGCCACCATTGACGACAGCAGAGATGTCGTTAGATCACGTCGGCAGAAGGACTGGCCCCCATCGTCACAATCATCAGAACAAAGAAACCCGAACAATATTCCTCGCACTGCTTCTCTGCCACCATTATCAATGTCGATCCATCGATCACAGACCACAACAGGTGATGAACATTTCCCTTTAGATGAACATTTTAAAACATCTTTTATAATATTTCAAAATATTTTATTAATTTATACTTGAAGAATATTCAAGATTATAATATTATATATATTATTCGTCTAAAATATTATCAAATATTCGTTAATGATATTCCATTATTATATTCATTTATATGTTAATTTATTTGTTTTCTCATGCATGTTTTTTAATAGAAGTTTTAGTTATTTTGTATATGATATAGTTCCATCATATAAATAATTATTTTACTAATAAAAATATAATATTATTTTTTAGAGCATTTTTATAATCCTTATTTAAATTTATGCATGAAAAAATAAATCACATTGATTCTTGGAGATGGTAGGTCATACGTATGAACGTGTGACATTATTGTTTCAGAAATGAGGGAAATGCTAAAACATTGAATGGGATAATAAATTTATGTGATCAAAGTTATGTTATATATATATCCTATTTATTCATTATTTCTATCTCTATGACTATCCATGTGATTATATGATAGAAATATAATAACAGTGATTCACAAAGAGGATGTTCACCGTTCTTATGAATGATGGCATTGCTTCCCATTTTATGGGGAAAGAGATTGATAAATTTTATGAAATAGATATAAAATTATGTAAGAGTATTAGATATACTGGTATTATTATATAAATTTTATTTTAAAAATTGAAGGTGGAAGAAGAATAATATGTAAAAAAGACTGATCTGTGTGAAGATGAATAACATCACTCAAAAAAATGTCACTTATATCCCTTATTAAGGACCCTAGGGTTTTTATTTTAGGAATAAGAAAATATATAGAGCTTGTATAAGGATGTTGGGGGAGATATTTTTATGGTTTTCTCTGGTTAATTTATTGGGATGTGTGAATTGATTTGGTGAGGAGGTACACATTTATAATTGAGGAGGAGTCACATTTTAAAAATAATAATAATAATAAATTGAAGTGAATATCATCCCATGTTAACCTATAATTAATAATTAATTTTCTTTGGTAATATAAATATGAGAAACACCTCTATCACAAAAAAGAAATATTTTTAGATATTTTATTCATCTTACCCATATAGTTACTTTAACTATTTCAGTTTTTACCATGGTAACTTTTTTTAAAATAAGTAATTTCTTAATTAAGGAGAAAATAATATGAGAAATAATAGATTATTTTTGAAAAATTATTCATAATATGAAATAAAAAATTTCAAATAAAAACTCATTGATTTTGGGAAATTAATTTTAACACAAATTCATGAAACAAGCAGTTCCCTATTTTAACCTTAATCATGGTAATTAAATTTTTTATATTTAAAATTATTCTATATGAATAAAATATGTCATTTTATTAACTAATATAAATTAATGTTATTAGAAATATTAAATCCATTAAATAATATTCAATTAATAAAAGTGGAAAATTTTAATTTAAAAATGAATATGCCAAATGTCTTAAAAATACATATTTCCAAATAAAAGTGTACTTCCATAATAGGTTGATTTTAAATTTACTATATGAGTAGTGATCATAATTATTTGGATCTAAATTCATATATTTAGATATATAAAATATATTCAACTAATTTAAATAATAATTATTAGTATTCATTTTAATTATTTAATATGTAGAAATAGTATCCACATAAAACCAATTTTTATAAAATTCAATTTTATGGCTAATGATAATGATATATCAAAAAATGCTTTAAAAATTATACTAATGTAAATAATTAGTTTTGAAATTATTAGAAAATAATTATGTAACTCTTAAATCTTATTCAATTCCAAAAGGTACATTTAAATTATGTAATTTATATGAACGAAATGACATTTTAAAATATTTATTATTCACTATATCTTAGAAAATTACGCTTTTAGAAAAATACCAAATTTTCACTCTATGATAATTTTATGATGATGATTTCAAAATCTAAGTTCAGTTTAAGAAATAAATTTTCTTAAATAGAGATAAAATATTCATAATATATTATCACACAAATCAATAAAAACATTTTTGATGAAAAATATATTTTTTTTGTATGTAAGATATTAAAAAAATTGATTCAATATTTTACAATATATATTATTTATCTAAAATATTCATACATAAATAAAAAAATATTCCTATTCATAATAATAATATTAACTATTAGATCATAAAAATCATGTTTAAATAATATATTGGTGTTTTTAGACACATTTTTGCATGTCGTATATTCTATCAAACATAGTCTTCACTTACAAAAAATGTGGTATTACATTCCCCACACATTCGTTAATTGTTTCAACAATTTGAACTAACACTTAGCAAACCATGGGTAACAGATTTAAAAATCCATTACAGACAACCCACAAAGTAATTGGTTTAATAAAACTTCCTTATAAATAAGGGAAATGGAAATATGGTTATCATATAGAATAACAAAAAACAATGTTTCCAAATAAGAGATAGTTAATGTGAATTGAAAATGTTGACAAGGAGGAGAAAACTAAAGACCACAAAAAAAAAGAGTGATAGAGAAAATTTTCAACAAAAAGTGAACCACCATAAAACCATATATGTAGAGACCCTTATCCCATTATGATGGAGATATTCTTTTCATTGTGAAATTATAATAATTTATAAAGAATTACATCCCGAAGGACTAAATAGTTTATTAGAATTGGTAAACAAGACACATACATAGAATTAAAATTATATTTTATAACATAATGTACACAAAAATATTCATTTATAATTCTATTATTCCCCTTACTATAGAACTACATATTAATCAAAAAAACCTATTAGTATCCAAGGGAAAATGAAACATGATAAATGGGTGAGCTTAGATGTCCGGTATGGGTAATCATACAATAAGAGATGTGAATATATATGGCATAAAAATATGGAATGGAAAATAACTAAACCACCATCCATTTAATCAATAACATGAGCATAATATGGATGGAATAAAAAATGATCAAATAATTCCATATAAATAATCACTTGATACTGAATCCAAAACATTGATATTTTAACAAACTGAATAATCACCTGAAATATCAAAAATTTAATGCATAATGAGGGAATTAATAATGTTTTACATATAAAATATTCAATTGAGGATTGATACAATACATCTAATATCGTCAATGATTGTTCCAATATATATGATACCTTATATACATTATATGAAGTCATATTAATAAATGGGTTAGTCTTTTGTTAAAACTATATCTAGTTTTTCTCATGAGACCTAATGATGCATTAAGAAGCTATAGTGCTCCCCTCATGTCACATGTAATGTCTAATGCATTCCACATATAAAAGTGGATAAATATAATCAATAAAAAAAATTATATTTAAATAGTCATACAAAATGTAAATACTTTCCCCAATAATTTAACACAATCATGAACCATTGTGCGTAAAATGAATGGTATCAATATTTTTTACACCAAGTCAAATATATCATAAACCATACAATGAAATAATAAGGATGATATCATTTATGTATATCCCCATTAAAAAAATGAAAAATAAAATAACTTATTCATATATAGATAATTATATTGAATTTCCACTTGGAACATTTCTTGAGGAAAATAACATTTCATTCAAAATAGCCCATTTTGTTTTAAAATTAGAAAAAAATACATTTTCAAATTCATATTCATTGAAAATAATTTTCATAAACTATGAATTTCTAAAATAATAAGAAAAAAATATTACATTAAAAAGAAAACTTTAAACATGAAAAATAAATCTAAAAAAAATAATGTTCATGATGCTATGTAATTTTATTCATACTGTATAAGTTAAAAAGAACATTCCTTTTCCAATATAAAAAGGTTAGAAAATATCTTCATTTAGAAAGAAAAATTTTATTACATTTGACCATTTTTTAGAGTGAAAAATTGAATTTTTTATTATAAATAATTTTGATAATGCTAAAAAAATTTGTAAACATTTAATGAAATCATGTTTTTGGAAGAAAAAATATTTTCCACAAAAAGGAAAATAATTTAAGATTATATTAAAAAAAATTATTAATAATTTTAAGTACCAAATAGATTAAAATGGAACTGTTACAAGAAATATTTCATGAATAACCATGGGATAAATAAATATATTCATTTTGTGGTATAAATATAAAATAATCCCCTTATAAGAGAATTAATAAAAAAATCAATACTTAATGATGATAAACTACTAAAATAAACTTTTACCACATTGGTAAATTTTGTTTAAAAATCCACAATGATGAGATAAATGTAAATAAAACATTAAATATAATTAATATAAACTAATTCATGATTTAAAATTGAAAAATCACTGTATATACACCATAGAAATGACATAATCGGTGAATATGAAAAAATATCTCACAATAGGAAATGTGAGATTAGAAACCCTTAACTCAGGATTCCTTTTTGTTTAACATACATTAAACTACTATATTTTTTGTTTCAAATGTTTCATAAACTTATTAAAAACCCATTTTAACATTTATAATATTATATATGATCCATTTATAATAGAGTGTCACCTATTATTTAATAATGTTTCATTATTCACACTATGTTATGTGTTAATTTTCTTATTTTATCACGAGTAAGTATTTAATTAAATATCAATTTATTGAACATATTATATAGTTACATTATCTAAATAATAATAATAATAAATTAATTCTCATATTTACACATGAATATTAATTTGTAAACCAATCATGATAGATGATTATGAAAAATGAACTACATTAAAATCATGTCGATGCTAGGTTATACGTAACCAGTAGTGTTGATTTAATTTTTCAAAGATCATTATGGAAAAAGATAAGTAATATTTTATATTTAAATAATGATAATATTTTCATAAATACAATATTATTTATCTAAATATACTTATATATTTTATCAATATGGTGAGATGATTAAATGGATTCTCATTACTTCATTAATGATGATGTCTACAGGTATAGAAATAATGTTATCATTTTTTAGTGTAAAAGAGAAAATGATATTATAAAATTTTATATTTATAAATATTTCATTAATATTTTAGTTATTTCATTTATATCACAAAAAAATAATCCAAATTTTCATCATTATCTTCCATGTGAAGTGTTAGTGAAAAACGAATCACAACACTTTAGAATGAGGTAGCCCACTCTAGACGCGGGAAACATTACTATATTCCCTATAGAATGGAATGTAAAAAATTTATGTATGAAATAATTACTAAATTAGTATAATTATATTATAAATATAATATATATACTTTTTATCCATTATAATACCCAATTGTTTGAGGTTGTAATGGAAAAATGATGGATATTGGTTCATGAGACGGTAGTCCACTGTACATGCGAATGATAATTTTGTAACCCATTTGATGGAAGTGGGGGTGGATGTTGGTAATGAAAATATTATAAAAAAATATAATTAAATGTTATATTATGGGGATAAAATATAATCATGGATAAATAATAATTAAATAGGTGAAGTATGAAATTAAACTGAAATTCTCATTTTTGAACATTACCTCTTCTTTAAGTAATCTCCTTAGGTTTGCATCAAATACTACCAAGGTTAAAGTTATGCCACAAATATGGATTATATGATGAGGAAAGTGATTTTGAGAAGTTATTTTGGTAGGTATTAGATAATCATTATTGGTGTGATTGTGTGAAGAAGAGTGTAGAGGGGTGGACTTTTATATGTGTTGTGATTGGCACACTTGAAATTTTTAGAATGAAAAAGTTGTACCAACATTTCTCATATGAGAAATGGATCTAAAATAGAGATTTATATATATTTTTAATTTATAGGGTCTTAATATTTATTTAAAATTTAATTTAGACACGACTTTCAGTAAATTTAAAACTTATCATTTTAGATTAACCCTCAGTAAATCCATTTTTACCATAACCACTGCAATTAATTTTTATTATTCTCACAATTATTTTTATCTAATATTAATGTGAAAATAATATAAAATATAAATTATTATAATTAAAAAAGGGATATAATTTTCTAAATTCTATTGATATATACAGAATATTTTAATTTAAAAGTAATTACACAGATGTGATGAGAAAGTGGGTTTTACCTAAAAAATGTTTTTTCATCAATCATCAATATGAAAATGATTAAAATTACCTAAATTTTATTAATATATATATCATTGATCAAATTTTATATTAAAAACAAATAAAAATATAATTTAACTTCTTAAATAATTTAATCGAAAAGGATGTTTACAATTTAAATTTGACATTTTTCAATATTCATCTTAAAAATGAAGCGTTTTAGACAAATACAAAAAATTTAACTTATGCTAATTTTGATATTTTGATTTCAAAAATGAGTTATATATTTTCATATAAATTTTAAATTATTTTTAAAAAAACATTAAATTATAGGTGCAAATCCTGACTAAACAATATTTTAGAAACAAAAGTATAATTTTTCAAAAACACTCCTTTTTCATTTAAATGATTCAAATTATATTTATAATAAATATTAAAACTTAATTTTCATAATTTATTGAGTAATATTTTTCCCACCAATGTAACTTCTTGGTTATAATGGTATAATATATTATGGATAATTTGAAATTGGGGTTGTGTGTTCTAATATCTATCGAAGATATTACATTTATCCAAAAATAAATCTTTCATAAATTCTCATGTTTTAACATTTATTATAAGCTTGGTGTCACATGTCATAAATAATACCCAAAATAATGTTTTTATTTTATAATATCAAGTTGTTACATCCTCTCCACCATAAATAAATTGGGTCCTTTCAATTTAATCTTCATCTCGGTAATCAAGTGTTTGAAATTTTTAAATTACTTTATTGAAAATACCATATAATAAAATGGTTAATAAAAAATAATGTTAATAATTAGAAGAAGGATCTTTGCATATCATCCATAATAGAAAATAACTATGCTTTCATGTATAATAATATTTATGGGAAATGGAAACATTAAAATAAATAAAAGGCATAAATAATTATGAAGATTGATAGAGGTCCATAGACAGAAGAATATGAATGATTAATGGAAAGTTAAAGACCCAAAACCATAAATCTATAATAATTTAAAATACCATATGATTCATTATATATTAAGTGAATAAGATGATTTTGTTTATTTAATGGCCTTTTTTTAATGTTGATGAAATATTGTACTATCAAATATTCTAATGAAATTTACATACTTGAATCATTTCAATTTCAAAAGAACAATTTCATCCCTTTTTATGATATCATCAATATAAAATTAATCTCTTACTCCCTAAAATGGATATGAAAAAATAAATTACTTAAACATGTTAAACTAAAATTATTTTTTTAATTTATTGTAAAATCCATAAAATAAAGATAATTCATTTATTCACTCTCTAGTTGTTATATAGGAAAAATGGTTGGAATAGATTATCCAATATGAATGACTCTCTATACGGTGAAGTAATAAATTAATATTTGAAACCTCATCCAATGTTAAACAAAAAAAATTCATAAAATGTTAACATTATGTCCCTTATTGAAGATTAATTTCCATAACTTCATAACGATGTTCACTTAATTTCAAAAATGAACTTTTTAATAATTAGTTCCTAGGTGGTTATTACTATCTAATTTACAATATACATATCAATCATATCTTTATTATTACATCATCATCTCAAAATTATGAAGAAATTAATGGTTAGCTTTCCCTCAATCAAGTGTTTTACTGGAATTTTTACTTTCCACTAAATTGTTTTTCTTGGTCATTGGTACAGTTCAACCAATTATTTCAAATTCATGAATAAAAATCACTATAGTAAAATACTAATATATTTTTTGATTATTTCATTAATAAAATACATTTATAAAATATTTCATGGAACCAAATAAAATAGAATAAAAACGATTCTACAACATTTATAGTAACTGATAAAGCATAACCTTGACCCCTTGTCACCATTTGAGGAATATCCTCTTCACTCCTATTGAATTCATTTGGTTATTACCCTATAAACTTACATTGGAAGCATTTCAAATTTGGAGATTCATTATTTCCGTTGAAATCATGAGCATAGTGAAAATTTTATCCCCACATGAAGAAAACACATTTTATATTAAATAATATACCAAAGTGTTTCATTCAAAATGTATCACATGTTGGGAAGTCCTTGTATCCCTTCTTCCATATATCTTTTTTTTTCTGACATCATTATCTTCTATTACTTCCCTTTAGAGCTAGAACATAAGTAGAAATTTTCTATGACTCAATTTCACAATATATTATTTCCCCTTATAATTATGAGATTAGTGAAATTTTTAGAATCATAATAATACTATCAAATAAATGGGTAATCATTTTTTTGGATTACGTATGTAGCTCAAAACATGCATGGATAAACTATAAAGACAGATTCATAGATAGAAACATTTTCTTATTCATTTTTTCATATAGTGAAGAGATATAATTTTATAACTAATCATCCCTCATAAAGAAAATATTTCTCCAGGAATTATAATTTGAAATACTTATATTCCATTTTTTCAATTTATTATTCGTCCATAGTGATTAGAATAAATGAATATCATTGATTTTAATCACAAAATAGATGATAAATATCCTTGAAAACTTTCTCCCTTTCACTTAATACCATGAAAATAAATATCTTCTCTTATTATAGAGGTTATTGATTCATTAAGTGGTATAACATTGTTACAACTTGTAATATATAACTAATTCTCACATTCTTGAGAGGGAATTAAGACATTAATAGGACATAAAAAACATCCCCAAGATTCTCATGGATGGAAAAAATTATCGAAGGTAATTAATAATTTTTGCAGATGATTTCTCCTTTAATAATGAAATGATTATTCAAAAGATCCATAACCAAACAAACCATTATATGATCCATGATAAAAATGAAAGGAAATTCAAATTTCATTAATCAAAATCCTAATAGAATCATATACCATAGTGTAAGACTATAATATCAAAGTAAAAAAATGTAAGACAAACTAATAAAAATACAATAAAACCACAAGATTCCATACACCACAATCTATATGCTCCAAAATCACCAAAAAACTCATGTTTCACGATGCATTGATAAAGAAATGTGATATATTACATGTTCCCATGGACCAGTACAAGTCATCTGCAAAATAACCAATTTTCCCATTTAGGGGTGTGTAATGTAACTCGGTATATTTTCCCCAATGACATTCCTACTTATTCCACAAGGATAGAAAAGACTGAAACATGTATATAAAAGAATTAATATAAGAAATGTTCTAAAAAATTTTATAAATAAATATAAATAAATACCAGTTCAATACATTTTCATACAAAATCCATTTTTTATTGAGTAAAACCAAACAATGGTTTAAACCACTTCACAAGTTCACTTTGGAATAAACATTCAATTAAACATGTCCACACCCCCAACCATGTATGCATCATTATAAAACTTTTATAATCATGATCAGTGTATCATAAATATACAAATTCATTAAATGTTAATTATATTCCATGTATCATTACACCATTATCACTGAGAACAAGGTCATATTTCAACCAATCCTCAAAAATGAAATATGAACATACACACTATGTATGAATAAAACCCATTCCAATACATACATTCCAAAACCATTTCAATAAGAAACCATTTTTTAAAAACCCTTTTTCCCACAATAGATTTCAAAAATCCAGTGAATCCATATTTTAAAATCAACATTTTAAAATCAAGAAACTAAATAAAATTGCACAACAAATCACCGCAATTATAGAATTTCTCCAAAAATAATAAATCATCCCTAAATTGGATTTATATCATGATTTGTCCAAAAATATAACAATAAATTTTAAACAATATAATACATTTTAAACTAAGACAATCAGTTCAAGTAGGAGGAGTTGACAGGTAAGCCACTAACCTTGAGTGTTTTGGGGAAAATGATAAATGTTACGAAAATGTCACAAAACGGGTTGAAAATCCCTGATCCAAAATTATATCTCCTCCCCTATCATTTATAAGTCCACATACAATCATATTTGGTATTTAAATCTTTATATCTTCACATAGTTGTCATATATCTAAGAAACCAAGAGATAGGGATTAGTATATCTAATAAAAACATCAAGAGATATTGATAACAATCAAAAACTGCAAGAATATGGCTTCAAATCACCAGTAGAAGGTTTCATATTGACTCGATATTGATGTGAGAACCTTCCTTGTACTTTGAGAGAGGAAAATCATATGTTAGGGATATTATGGAAAACAACAAGGCACTAAAACACAAGGCTAACCTAGATTGATATTTTAGGATCTAATTTTTTAACTATGCATAGTTTAGTCAGACAATTAGGAAAATAGTGCATTATCCACTTCCTTAATGATAAACATTTCATGGTTTCTTTGCACAGTCCCCAAACCATGTGCCAACCATACCAATTCTACTACCTTAAAATTACTAATTCCATCTATCAAACTGCATAGTTTCAACTAGGAAATAATTCAGTTTGGATAAACCATGAGTCACTAAAGTGTTTTCTCTTTTTTCATAGTCTCACTGCGATTGGTTTAATTAAAGTGTTTCACATTTTCCAAAAAATTGTGCCCCAACCATGCACCAATAGAAAATGACAAAAACACTTTAAAAGTTCCCCATACTATCCCAAATTTTCCATAACCACTATATTTACCTAAAAACCATAATTTATGGGTTACTTAAATGAACCAGGGGTGCTACATTCTTCAAACCATTAGCCTTTTCATCCTTAGAATATAGAAAACCATATGACTTCTACAAGAGCTATGTACATTTCTCTTTCATATCTGTATATGGTTCTCAAGCCTCTTCTTTAATCTGACCATGTTTCCAAAAAACCCACACTACAGATATGATTTTTCAATGCATGAATTTATATTACCTATCCACAGACAACACTAAGATATGTACGAATGGAGAATCAGGGTCTAGGTAAACATGATCCCATATGATCACATGTTTAGGATCAGGATGATACTTTTTCTACTGAGATTCATGGAACAAATTATCAACCACACTGAACAATGGTGGAAATTATAAATGATAAGCCTCCTCACTAAATCATTCTATTATCTCAAAAGGGCCTATCTATCAAGGATATTTTATTCCTTACTATCCAAAAAAATGAATTCCAAGACTTGGATAAATCATTAAGAACACAATATCTCTAACTTTGAAGGAAAACAATTGTCAATAATAGTCATTATGTGATTTATGATGAGTTTAAGCCATCTCCATCTATTTCATAATCAATTGAATATTCTCTATAGTTTCTAGAACAAGGATTGGCCCAAAAAGTGAAGTCTCACCTATTTACACCCAACAAAGTGGATAATAACAAGTACACTTATAAAAATCCTTTAATAGATCCATATGTATTAAGTAATGTTAGATATTGTTATATAAGAACTTCAATAAGAGTATGCTATCTTCTAATGAGCCACCCAAATTCATTTCACAAGTCCTCAACATGTCATCCAATTTTTTTATCATCCATTTTGATTTCCTATACAACTATTGATGTTATTCCATACTCATAGTCTACTGAATCATATGGGATTTCTATAAGGATTTCAAAAAATGATATTTAAACCTCATATACCTATCTGATATGATTAAGAGGGGTAGGCCATGTTTCATTACCACTTCTCAGTAATAGAATCTAGATAGATACTGCAACATCTTTTTTTCAATAAAATGGATGAAAGAGGATGACTTTGTGATTTGATCCACAATCTCCCATGTGGAATCATGTTTCTGAACAATTTTTGGGGGACCTGTTATAAAATCCATAACTATCTACTCCTATTTATACACTAAAATAGGTAATGAATATAACATAACAATCAATCATTGATGTTATGCCTTATCATTTTGATATGTTAAGAATCTTGATAAAAACTCAACAAATTTATTTTTCATGAAAACACACCAAAAATGAATTTTCAATGCCTTATCCATATTTTATAATCCCGTATTAACAGTTCTTTTTGGAATGTTGGTAAGAATGGAGAATTTGTTATTGACAATCCATAGGTACAACCATCCAATTTCGAAACCACAAAACTAATCTTCCATCTAGATTATAGCCCTCAATGGTCTCCCATATTTTATTTTTGAGCTCATAAACACGCATTATGCATCGTATGTTTGTGACTCATTATCCATCCTTACCAAATCTGGAACCACAAAAACTAAGAATAAAACTGCAACAATACAGCGGTCTTCAAATTCAACATGCATGTTAGTGAAGACTGACATCAATTGCCACTCATCTGAACCCTCTTTCACCAACTAAGAATAAGTCTTTATTCTTAATGTATCTTCCAAAAAATTTCCATTACCCAGTTTATAAATAAATTAAAATTCGTGAATTCCAAGATACTTCGTCCATCTTATTTTCCTCAGATTCAAATACTATTTTTTGAAAATACTTTTTAAGATTTTATGATCTGTAAAAACAGTAAATTTCTTTCCAAAGAAGCAGTGATGAAAATTAATTAAATCCCAGAAGACTATAGCTAAATCAAAATTATTTGTTGGGTAATATATTTCATGAAATCTTTACTTACTTGAGACATAAGGAAAAACATTTTATCAGTGTATGAAAACACACCCCAACCTAGATTCCAAAGCATCACAATACACCACGTACCCTTGTCCTGATTCTGGATAAATCAATATTTTTACGGATGTATAGAAATATTTTAGATATTTAAATATTTATGGAATTACATAGTCCATTGGAAAGGAACATTCTTATTTTCAAAATCATCCCTAGGTAATTATAGTGAGGAAAATTCACGAACAAAGAGTTAGTAATAACCTGGGAGACCAAGAAATCTTTTTATCTCAAAGAAATTATTTACTGGTTTAGAAGATATAATAGGCTCTATCTTTGTTGGATCCATAAAAAGACCTCTTTCCGATTTTACATTTACAAGAAATCATACCTCTTGTATCCAAATATCACACTTTGATAATTTGGAATACGAACGATGGTCACTCAATATTTTCAACAATATCACCAAGTGTTTCTCATTCTCATCCCTTGTCATTCAATACATCAATATGTCATCCACAGACACCACAACCAAAGAATCCAGAAATCTCTAAAATATCTGATTCATCAATTCTGTAAATATTTTTAGATCACTCGTAATTATGAAAGGCATTACCAAATATTCATAGTGGACATATCTTCCTATGAATGTTTTCATCATAATATCATCATTCCAAACCAGTAATTAGTGATATCCCAACTGACATTAAATTTTGGAGAACCATTGAACTCACATACATTGATCGAATAGATAATAAATGTGTGGAAATTTAAATCTATTATTTATAAAAACTTGGTTAAGATTATGATAATCAACACAATGATGAATAGTTCTATATTCCTTTTTAGAAAAAAACCATTCCTGCCCATAGAGATGTGCTCAGTCGAATGAATACATTTATTTTCAATTCTTCCAAATGCATATTCAAATCGCTTAATTTAGTTGGTTCGATCCTATAAGATGATATTTAGATAAGATTGGTCCCTAATAGGGGATCAATAATAAAATAAACATCCCTTCATGATGAAAACCTTGATAAGTTTTCGGGAAACACGTCCGAAAACTGATGCACCACTGCAAGAAAATAATTATTATTGATCTATTCCATCGATGCTAAATAAAACAATGTAAACTAGTATTAAATTATTCCAGTTGATGGTTCCATTAATAATATTGTACATATCATTACATTATGCTCTCCTCAAAATAGATTCTCGATGACAGACTCAGTTGTAAAACTGAACTTCTGAGAATTAAAATCGATGTGAGTCTTGTACATTATCAACCAGTCCATACCCAAGATTATATAAATGATATCCATCTTAAGTAAAGAGATATCCAATTTCAACTCAACTACATCAACAAGTATAGAACATGCTATACAACAAAAGGACCCACATTCTCTATATCAGAAATGAGTTTGATTTTTAATCACATAAGTCATCATCACAATTTTTATGCTCAGCTAGTCAATAACATAATAAGAAATAAAATAATTTGATGCTCCAGTATCAAGAATCACTTGCATAATATTATAATTTAAATGATAAAACCTATCACTATAGATGGTCCAGCCTGATCATCCATTATCACTTACTAAGATCCATATAATTACTTCACCACTGTAGTTTTTTATTTAATCTAATGATGCAATTTTCATTTTTATGGAGTCTTGGAATTCCTAGAATCACCATTTATAGCTATGATCTGCTAATGATATTGATTCTACTTCCCTCACTGCATCGAAGCATATGACTGTCGTGATACAATAGAAATTCCTCAAACACACGACCTTGGAGCACTGCGACAATAATGCTGAAGATGCCCCATATTGTTCCAATTATGGAATGAGCTTGGTAGCTCTATACACTCTCTCATAATGTGATTGAAATAACCACACTAAAAACACCCTACATGGATCTTTGATCATGAAAAAAAAATTCTTGATCCAGTTGTTTCATTTTTATTTACACACCGACCATGGATGTAGGTGTCCCTCTTCCACTTTCCCCTAGGATTAGAGTTACCATCAGTTCTTGTGGGTATCAATATAATTTTTCCTTCCATAGCTCTTGATATGTACTGTTCATCCAATGTAACTCTATTCACAATCTTTGTATAAGTTTTAATACAAATCAAAACTATCTTTGAGAGAATCTCTAGTATCATCCCCAATTCAATGTTTCATGCCTTGAAGGATACAATAACTCCAATATTAGGTAAAAAGTGAACTAAATTCCTAAATTTATTTATATAATCAAGGAAATAGAGGATTTCCTACTTCACGATGAGGAATTTTTTCATTCTCTAAATCATGAATGTGTACGGTTATAATTCCTATTTGAAAAATTATTCAAAATCCTCCAAACAGGGTCCTTTATGTACTTTAGCCTATACTTCTAGATCCCACCACTAGCATGCCTGATGCTTGAGAATATATGTTTCCAGTTTCACTATCATCTCTTCTTGCTTTCTAATGAAATTGAAGATATGATTCATCCTATTCAACCACACCTCTAACTTTTATAGTTCATATTTATCAATAATGATGGGTGGATTAGGTTTTAGGACCTGGAGCAAAAGATACACATTTATTAGATCATACCTATTGTTTTCTGTGTCCATATCCTATAATTCTTGGATGATACTATGAACAAGCTATTGGCTCAATGGTAGATTTGGGGCAGCCACATTCACCACATCTTGTTTCGGTTGGTTTCTATGATGCCTACCAGGTTCCAGTTTCCAAAAAACCAACAAAAGCCATAAGTATCACTCTCTATAAACTAATGTATTTTCATTTCAAATTCTATCACATAAAATATCATAACATTGTTTTCCAAAATCATTATTTCCCATATTCACCCATTTTTTAGAACATTCTTATATCTTTAAAAATCAAGACATTTTCAATATACCACAACCATTATCTTTTCAAATTCATTAATTTTAAAACAATTTAAATTTATTCATAAATCAATACATTTCAAAAAATTATAAATCAATAATAAAAATGATGTATTTTATCCTAGTGGGAAGTCATTCATATAATACATTTCATGCTCATCTCATTGGATAAACCCATGAAAAAGAGATTCTTAATTCTATTAGTTTCTCAAAAAAATTATATTCCCAATTCCCTTGTAACATAAAGTTAAAAATAAAAAGTTTAGCTATATCTTTTTATTCTATACAGATCAGGTTCTGAAAAGCCTACTACTTTATATAATCCCAACTAAAGGAATAAATAAGAAAGAAACTCTACTTCATGAATGATAGAAGTGATGTCTACTTATTTTAAATTGAAAGAAACATGTTGATACCATTTTACTCAAACTGACTTTTAGACTGAATAAAACTGATAATGTTTTACTCAAATTGACTTTTTGACAAAACAAAAATGATACCATTTGTAATATCCAACTTATTATCACTAGCATGAGAGGTTAGTGATCAATTAATAGGCATAAAGTGACATTCCAAAGACATTAATGGATGGACAAAATTGTCGATGGTCTTCAATAGATTTGGGGAAACATTTTCCCATTAAAAATAAAATAGTTAACAAAAAATACATAACAAAAAATACATTATATAACCCATGATAACAATGAAAATCAACTCAAATTTTATTTATCAAAACCATATTGGAGTCATGTAACATAGAAGGAGACTAAAATATAAAAGTAAATATAAGATGAAAAACTAATAAAACTCCAATACAACAATAAGACTCCAAGCTCTGCAAACTCCATGCTCCATTTTCACCGAACATCCTAATTATCATGAATTATTTCTAAATATGTGTTAAAAATTATCTCTTCCCTTGTCTGAATAGATGAAATCTACAAAAGAACCATAGTGAAAAGGCAGGGGAGTAATGAAACTCAGTAATTTTCTCCCTAATGACATCCCTACTCACACCACTAAAATAGAAAAGTTAGAAAAAATTATATATAACAATTTATAAAAATTAATTTCCAAAATAAATTATAACTAAATATAAACCAGTACCATTTCAACACATTTTGCAACAAAATACATCTATCAATGAGATAAACCAAACAATAATTTATATCCATTTCACATGTTCCCTTGGGCATAACTATTCCATTACACAAATCCACACCACCAATCATGAATGAATCATTATGAAATTTCTGTACTCAAGAGATGTTTCTCATAAATCTAACAAGTCATCACGAGGTAATTATATCCTATGCGACATTACATCTTTGACACCAAGAAAAATTCATATTTTTAACAAGCCTCATAAATTTAATATGAACACACTCACCACGTATTCAAAAAAACCATGCTAATAAAAACATTGTAAAAACATTTAAAAAATAATTTTATAGAATTTTTTTCCCATAAGAGATTTCAAAAATACAACAATGAGATATTTTATAATCATTATTTAAAATCTCAAAACCAAATCGCTATACCCAAAAATCACCACAATTCTATAATTTCACAATAAAATATAAATCGCCACTAATGGGGATTTGTATCAGGCATTGTACCAGAATTCCACTGTAAATTTCTATCTATTAAATCAATTTGAAACTAATCCAATCAGTTCTCAGTAGAGAAGTTGAGATCAAAGCCACATGTGTTAAGAGTTTTGGAGAAAATAATAAACAACATGAAAAAGTAACACACTCATGTCGAAAATCTATGATCCCAACTTAGATCTCTACCCCTATCACCAAAAAAGTCAAATATAATAAAAAATGGAATCAGAAACATTAGAACTACTTGTGGTGGCTGTATATCTTTGAAACTGAGAGAGGGGGAGAAGTAGATCTATGAAAAACATTAAGAACAATCAAGAACAATCACATACCAAAAGAATCTGACCTCAAATCACTAAGGGAATCATTTATATCATTTGTAGATCAATAGAAGAACCTTCATTGACCTTTGAGAGAGAAAATTCATGAGTTATAGATGTTTTTGGGGAAATAAGGCATTAAAACCCAAGGTCTGCCAAGATGTAATTTTCTATGATCTAGTTTTTATCGTGCATGGTTTAGTCACACAGTTAGGAAAAATGTGTGTTAACTATGTTCCATACATTTTTTTAAGGACGAACCTCGTATGTTTTCCCCACACAGTTTCTCCACATGATACCCAAACCACGAACCCACCCTGCTAACTCCACTCCCTCAATATGACCAAATCCACACATCAAATCCCACTGTTTTTACTAGGAAGCCACACAATTTGGACAAGTCGTATGTCACCCATGAACCATATCATTTCCCTTGCCTATCTATATATAGTCTCATAAAAATTTTCATGGTTTCAAAAAACTGTGAACCACCCGTGCACCTCTAGAAATAGCTAAAACACATTAAAAGTTTCCCAAACACTCCCAAACATCACCCAACCACATTATATAAAAAAAATCATAATTAAAGGGTTGATTACATGAATATGGGGGTGCTACACACATAATTGTGGATCAACAAACTGTTCTATAGGGGAATGTTTTTAACTCAAAACCCAAGTCATTAGTGCCTATATTATTATAACATGATGAGATCTAGATAAAGATTCAGCTACATTTCCCTTGCTATAAAGTAAATAACTATATGGGGTATGTGAATTGATATGTCTCCAATTCCTTACATTTTGTGCATTTTCTAGTGAAATTGTATACACTAGATTAGATCATAACATCAGTAAGCTTAAATTATAATAAATAAACTATTGAAATAGATAACATAGATCATAATCATAAACGTGTTTTTATAGGGAATACTAGTATTTTAAACACTTTTATAATTTTTTACAAAAAAATTTGAATTATCCTAAACATATACCCTAGGAGTGTCAAACTAGGGGCATAGTAAGGCCTGTTTTCATACACCGGGTGATGATCGGGTAAATCCCAATACACTATTTTTAGAGTTATTACCCCTAGGTAAATCTATATAAGAACCACATATAATTTTATTTTCTATACTAGGATATATTACTAGGAAAACCACATAATCTATACCCTACAAAAAATTAGGATTTTCTTCAACACACATCCTTATTATCTATAATAAATTTATGATATGTAATCTATGTCTTCTTAAATCCAGTTCCAAAGGAGTCAACTATATTTAATTTTATACCAATATTAATTACCCCAACCTAAAAATCATGTTTCAATTTTCTACATTACTAAATTTTCAAAAGATACAAGGAATTTAATCCCAAAGGATGGATTAGTTTTGTAGTCATGGTAAACTAGATACATAAAAGAAGTTTACATTACATTTTAAATCATAAAAAAGAAGAATAGTTTTATATTATAATTACAATATTCTACTTAGTGTATCCATTCATATAAATCACCAAATAACTCCTTGTATCCTAGATAATTTAAAACATAAGAAACTGGTGGGCTCAGATACATAGTAAGTGTAAGCCTACAACTAAATATTTGAATAAATTATGATTAATCAATATAGAAAGATTAATAATTGAAACACATTCCATTTAATTGATAGAATTAGAATAATATGGTAGAAAAATAAGACGATCAAATAATAACTAATAAATAATCACATGTGATTAAAACTTGACCACAAATATTATAACTAATCAAATAATCCTATGGAATATCAATAACTAGAATAATAATAATAGAATGAATATTGTTGGACATCTAAAACATATTATGAAGTCCTTTTATAAGAAATATGATGCCTTTGAGGTTTGTTCTAAGAAATATAATACCATCAAAGGCCTTTTCCAATTAGGTATTTCAAAATTTGTGAGAGCATAGCCAAAAGCATATTCAGTTTGTCTCGTGACACCTATAGACACATCGAGGGGCTATACCATGCCCCTCCCTTCACATTAAAAGGCCAACACTTTACTCATATTAAAAGGGTAACATATAACCAGTATAAATATTGGTAGTAAATATATAATATGAAATTTAATTAATTTCCCCTATCAATAAAATCAATCATAATCCATCTATAGTAAAATTAAAGGTATCAACATTGTACATCCCTAGTCAAACTGATTATAAACCATCTGAAAAAATAATATGGATAATATCATTGGACACTATCAATGTTAAGTGATAATTAACATAAATAAATATCATATTATATAGAAAATTATTTTAAAATATAAATTGGAAGATATGTTGAGAAAAAATATCCTTTATAGAAAACTCCACTATTTTATTTAAAACTAGTGAAATCCTAAAATATTGTGAAAATCAATTTCTTTTAAAATAACATAAAAATTATAATTTCAAGATTATTAAGGATTTTTTTCATTTAAATGAATATTGTAATATTTAAATGGAATTATAATTGAAATTTTTTCTATGACAATGGTTATTTTTGTACATATATTACATGTTAAAAATCACATTCCATTTCCCCAGTAAAAGGGTTATAAGAGTGCCTCATTAAGAAAAGGAAAAAGTGTAGTCCATTCAAAATATTTTATGATGTTAAAAAATAGGGAAAAAATTATTTAATAAATATTTTTTAGAATAAAAAAGGGAAAACTTCTTTTGAAAACATGGTTTTCGATAAAAAGTATATTAAAAAAAAGGGAAATATATATGGAAGTAACTTAAAATGATTTTTTAATTTTTTTCTAAAAATGAAAGTGAAATCATAATATTATATGAAATAGTTAATGAATAAACTTAATATATGAAAATAAATTTATTTTATGATAGAAATAGAAGATAACCCCCCTAATATTGTCTTAAATAAAGACAATCCCAAATAATGATATGATTATAAAATAAAACATCACCAATTTGTTAAATTTCGTTTAATTAGCCCCAAAGATGAGATAAATATTAATAATAAATTAAATACCCTGAATATAAATGTATTAGTGATGTTATATTAAAAAATTTAAGTATTTACCCCATGAATAAGATATAAATGGTGAAAATGGAGAATGTCTCACAGAAGTAAAAGTGAGATGATAAACATTTACATCACGCTTCATTTTGATATAATGTACTTTACCCTCCTATATAGAAGTTTTAATCATGTTATTGACTTATTATATAATAATATTAATATTTATAATGTCATATAGTATCCTTTTATATCATCTTATCACGTGGTCATAAATAGTCTTTCATTATTGTCATTATTTCATATGTTACTTGTCTTCTTTTATTATGCATGTTTTTTCATGAATGATACAGTTATTGAATGGATTATATAGTTATGTGGTCACTAGAATAATAATAATTAAACAATTATCATATTTATAAATTAATTGTAATTTTAATTCCAGTGATTAATTATTTTAATTAAAAATTAACTATATTGCAATCATGTAGATTGTTTGTGATAAATTCACATGTGTAACAATTTTATTTGTCAATAATCAATATGGAAAGAATTAAAAAAATATTTTATCATAATACAATGAAAATAATATCTTGTATAACAAATAATTTCATTAAATATACATATAGAAATTATCCATGTGGTGTGGTAATGAAATAATGTCACATCTCTTTTTGATTTCAGTACTCTAGATGTACATGAACAAGGGAATACTTTTTCTATTTTAAAATGAAAAAGATTCATTATATATTCATAATAATAAATACTTAATTAATTTTAAAATTAATTAATATATATCTCTTATATTAACTAATATTTATCTCCTTCATTGTAGATAGTAACTGAAAAATGAATCACATATGTTCATTAGGAAATAATTTGTTGTAGACATAAGCAACATTATCGTATCCCCTATGGAATGGATGGTAAAAAGGGTTATATTATATAATTATTACATAGGTATAATTATTTTAATTATATAATATATAATTTTTATATACATTATCCTACCTAAAATGATATATTTTAATTGAAAAACAAACGACATTGGTTAATGAGGCTATAGCCTACCAGACACATGAATGATGATTTTATAACCCACTTGATGGAAGGGGGTATGTCTATAGATAATTAAAATATTATTAAAACATATAATTATATTTTATATAATGAAGATATTATATCACCATGGTTTAATAATAATTATAACAGTTCGATGAATATATAAAATGAAAATGCTTGTTGAAAAACCATACCTCTACTCTGGGTAACCACATTAGGTTTCCACTAAAGAATTCCATGATTGGATTTATGAAAAAAATGATAATAGTATGATTATTGAGATTTATTTACGTGTTTTTTATCTTATTTACCAAAAAATTGTCTTATATTTTGAATAAGAGTAGAAAGGATGGGGCCTTTATAAGTGAGGTGAGTGGAAAACATGTAAATTTTTAAAGAAAAAGGTGTACCCATGTTCTTGACATTAAAATAGTGTAAAAAATTAATTATTCATGTTTTTTATAAATGATATGGTAAATTTTTTTCAAGATAATATATTTAATATAAGTATTTATTTCAATTTATCAATTATTTATTTGTTTAACCCCACTTGTAAATCAATTTTTACCGTAACTATGGTAAATAATTTTTCATGTTTTCATAATGAATTTTGTTAAAAATATAAGTTCCAAGAATTAAAAATATAAATTATGATTATTGAAAATAAGGATTCATTTTTTCTATATTCTATTCACATAGCTGTAAATATGTCATTTAAAATTAATCCTACCGACATTATGAGAAAGCGCACTTTCAATGAGAAAATGTTAAAAAGGGTACAATGTTTTTATATAAAAATTAAATTTGAATATTATTCAAACGAACAAAATGGGAATAATAGATATATAATTGAACCAAATTATCTTTAAAACCAATTTCTAATGTTTTTCATATTTTTATATAATTTAATAAAAAATTTAGTTTTCAATAAAAATTCAGTGTTTCTCACTATTCATCGAAATTTGTAGCATTTTTGAAAGAACCAAAAAACTTCACCATAATATAAATTTGATTATATTATATTATAAAATTATTTTTCAAATAAAATTTATAACTAGGATAAAAAATTTTAAATTATATCATAAAATCATGACTAAACCGTATTTTAGAAGAAAAAAATATATTCATAAAACATTTCATTATAATATAATTGATACTAAATTTATTTCTTATTAATATATAACAATACTTTTAACACAATTGTTTTTACTACGAATATATTCCATTATAGAGTCTAGGTCAAAATGTTATACTATTTTATGGTTTATTTCTTCTCATGTTTTCTCTTTTAGTAAACTGTTAAAGAGATTAAATTTATTTTTTAAGAATTATTTAGTAATGTCTTGGTTGTTAGATTTTATTTTATAAATTGTTATGTGTTTTATATAAACATAAAATAAAATGTTCTTATTTTAATATATCGGGGTTTTACAATATATATATGATGTGTTAAAATTTCATCGATTCATCATATATATTGGAAATAGAATATCATTTTTGTTTTAAGATCCATTCCCTAGAGTTTTCAAATTTATTAACCATATAAACTATTAATATTAATAAATATAACTATTTTAAATGTATAAGTTTATCGTTTAATCAATTTAAAGTACAATATCTTTTATTTCTCTAATTTATTTATATTTCAAATGATTTTTTTCAGGTCTGAAGTAGTAAAATCATATTTTAACAGATCACGTGATTTCAAAAAATAATATCAACAAATATCCAATTCCATTATAAATTAAGAAAAACCAAAAATAGTTATCATAATATAAGATAATTTCCAAAATGAATATACATTCATATTATTCTCCAAATCCCAATCCCAACATACTTCATTCCATCACTAAATAACCCAACATAAAAAAAACCTCAACATTCATTTTTTTTTTATTTCAAGGTAATTTTTTATGTTATACCATTTTTAGACATAAGGGTAAAATATAAATAAACCAAAAGAATGATTTCCAGAAATTTTATTAATCAAATTAAAATAATTAAAATTATAATAACAATTGGTCAAATAATATATTCCCAAAAGTTAACATAGTATTTATCTGTAAAATCATATATGTAATGTCATATTATTATAAAAATCACATATTTCATTGATATTCTCAATATTATTATAACACATTAGTTATGGGTTCAAGCCCCATACCCTTTCCATATGAAATGTGTTTCACCTTACTTGTAGTTTTTTTATTTATTGTTTACTATTATTATGTAATTTCCATAACATTTCCAAAAAATATGATGAGCTCCCTAGAAATAATTTTAATATGAAAATAAATTATTTATCACAAAGTTTATATATATATATTTCTTTAAATATAATCAAATAATCATAAATATCTATTTTCAATTTATTATTGATACTCATATTAACCCTAATGTTTATTAATAAATTTAAACTCATATCCACAAAATAAGAAAAATTCCTAAAATTGACTTTTAAATAAAACATATACTAAATAGAATGGTAATATTATCATAAATTCTTCCAAAATTATCATCAATAATATTAATCTTTCATCATATAAAACCCAAAATGGGCATCTAAACAACTAAATTAATGAGAAACCTTAGACTTTTTAACTTAATACACATCAGTTTTATCTAATATCATTATGTCATATCACAAGTTTTCATAGGTTTAATTATATCATTCATCTTAGTGGTTTATACAAAATATGTGCATTAACTAAAGAATATCCCCTGGGAGGTTCAAACAGGGTGTTCAGTAAGGTCACACTCACTATCCGTCAATATGATGGACAGAATATACATGAAAAAATATTTTTGGGTTAATTAAAACTATATTTATTTATTGTAAAACCATTTCAAATAATTTTTTATTCATTTTCAAAAGCCGGTTTATGGGTTCCCGATACCCAAACCGGTTTAAGGGTTACCGGTAACCATACAGACCATTAACCAAAATTCAAACAGAATTCATCCAAATTTCAAAATTCAAATTTCAAATCCAAACCACGGCCCACCATATGCCACGCGCAACACCTCGATCTGTGAGCCCATCATCACGTGTCACCATCATTCCAGGTCATCGGAGAGACTATTAGATCGTCATTGCTGGAGCAACCTCATTGCCTCAGCATCAAACAACACCGGCGACAACCATTTGCCACTGATCATCATTATCCAAGGATAGAAACATCACCAAAGACATCTAAACAAGACATCGATTCCACAGAAAAAATCGCCAAACACAGCAACAAGCATTCAACACCACAAAAACCCCAACATTGAACATCCACCATCCAGAAATCAAACCAGATTTCATATTTACCTATGCGTTCGTAGGACTCGCCGTCGGGATACCGTCATTCTTATCCCGAGAAGAACCCTCTAAACACCCAAATCTCCAAATATCACCACAAAACATGAAGACACACTGAAATAACCACAAAAAAACCACTAAATCATGAGGGGGAAGATCCCGTAGCCTAATCAAATCCATCGCCGCAACCTGAAGACGACTCTAAACAACCATGCCGGAGCAGAAAAACAAGTCGCACACCCAAAAATGGACCAAAGAAAAGCAAGATCACCTGAATCGCAAGTCCACCGCCACCTTCAAGCCCTCAAACAGTGACTAGATCCACCACACACACCCACAAAAGACACAGGAATGTGATGAAACCGTCACCGCAACAGCTGAAAACTCGAGGAAGGACACTAACGACACTTCCAATTGAGCACTGAGAAGATCGATCCCATAGATTCTATGACACCGCCAGAGGAATACCGCACGCCATGAACTCACCGACTGAGGCGACGAGGAGGGGAGAGCCGAACTGCAGAGGAAAGGAGGCGGCGACGGGGGGAGAACCCCTAACGCGGAGCCCCTTAAGGGCCCTTCCTACTCTAGTATTTCTTATTGTAAAACCATTTCCACATGTATTATATAGAAATTAATGTATTTCTATAAAAACCACATAATTTTAACCAAAAAAAATGTTATGATTTTATCATTTATAGAGTTCTGTCTTCATAATCAATTATATAATTTTTTACCAAAATATTTTCTATACTAATTATTGTTTATAAATATTAAACTAAAATTTATCTCTTAGAAAAGGTATTGACCCCAAATCTAGTAGTCTTATGCTAATGTATACTTTTTAATATTGCAATAAGATACAAGAGATCATATGCAATTGACTGAATAGTTTAGTAGTCTAAGTAATATATATACATAACTCAATCTAATGTTATATTTAATAACATAATTTCAATATAGAAAAAGTAAATATAATGCATATGATAACTCAATTAAAGGTTCCTTTTATATACCATGGGTAATAGAAATAAAATAATGGGTGTGATCAGATTCCCAGTAAGGTTATGTAAACAAAAATCTATCATGAATAGATATGGCATAGAGAATTTTCTATTGTAACTGATTGAAAATACATTCCATTTATTCTATAACAAGTGGATGAAATACATCAAAGGATGATATTACTTTAGTAATCACATGAATAATAAAATCCAAATTCTCAATAATGGAAACATATCATATTATATGTCATGATGTTAGAAAAAATTATATCTTTAGTGTTATGATCTTAGTCAAGGATAGTTTAATAGATTGGTAGGTATACAATAAAAACCAATTTAATAATATATAATGGATTTGTCCCATGAAACTTTTTGATGTATAATAGTGATATATAAATCTATGACCACCCTTCATAGTGTGTTCAGTGAATTATATATATATCAAAAAATAAATTTAATTAATAAAAAATATATTATATCAATAAATATTGGTATTTAGTAAAGAATACTAAATATAAATTATTAAAAATAAATAAAATTAAATTATTTTTATGAAAAAATAGGTAGAAATGTTATACAGTTTAAGAAATACTCATATCCATGATACAAAGAATATAGAAATTTAATGGAAATGTAATTTCTAATGATCTCAATGAACTGAATTTTTCATTGGATAGATAATGGATAAAAAATTAATCAACAAACTAAATGTAAATAAATTCCCTAGTCAACATAATTTTAAACTGTATAGAGTAATAATAAGGATAATATCACTAAAAAATATCCCTCATAGTGTATATGGAAAATAAAATTTTATTATCTTTGATGAATATAAATACCTTAAAAAATCATTAGATAATTTCATGGGGATAATAATATTTTCTATTTAAAAATCACTTTTATAGACTAATTGTTTTTTGAATTTTAGGGAATTTTTTTAAATAAAAAATGTAATGGAATCTTCAAATCAATGATTGGTTATGATGGTGTTAAAATGTTTTCATGTTGAGTTTGTTAAGTCAAATATTCCGTTCACATTTTTAGTAAACTGACAAAAGATTCCATATTGAGTAAATTAAATGAAGATCCATTTTAAAAAATTTCTCAAAAAATGAATGATATGGTTAATAATTAAATCAATAATAAATTTGAGAATAATTAAAAAAAATTAAACATATTAAGGAAAATATGTTTCAAATCTGATTTTATTAATTTTCAAGAAGACCACATTTGGTTGAGTGGGAACCCGAAACATGACATCTCATAAAGAAGAAACACAATAATAGAAATAAAGATGCATAAGAAATACCTACTCTCTGGAAAGAGGGAGAATGTTGATATTTCTTATGGGATATTAGAGTTGATAAGATCATTCTTCATCTAATCAGAAAAATTATTGTGTAATTCTATGTGTCGTAGTTCAATTACTTCAAGAGCTATCAAGTCCTGTTTATCTATTAGTTCTGGTTGTATAGGAATAACAGTAGGAGCATTTTCATGACCTTCAACATTTTTTTGGTTTGTTAGGAAGAACCTGAATTTTTTATATAATATAAATTTTATTCAAAAATATCTTGAGTTTCAAAAATAGTAGAATGATACACTTCTTGCACCCATTCTCCTTTTTAGGGCATCCTTCATGAGTATTGGCTCTAAATTCTCTCCACGAATATCTAGCGGTCATTGACTTTGGATAATAGTAACATTCTTTTAGAGGAATAAATTGATTCCTATGAGACATTGGAAAATCCCATAATTCTATGATTCATTTCTTCCCTCTGCTTGAACACATTCTAAGGTAATCATACACTACCTAAAGAACATCAAGGCTTGGTAAAATAATTTTATACACCTATTCCTCCTTATAATATGCAGAATAAATCTCAAAGATCTCAACAATTAGCCTATTTGGTTCTTCTCTAAAAGAGTCATGTAGTGATTCCATCGTGGTTACCTCACTATATTTCTTTATTTCAAAAGATTTATCAAAATTATTATTTTTCTTGGCCCCAACTATAGTATAACCACACATAAAGGGAATACAATAGATATCACACAAGAAGAAAAATTGATACATTAAATGTAATTCCTCCCCTTTTTCCTAGTTAATGCTACCCTACCTGAGCTCGCCCTGTATCAATTGGGATCTAGATAAATATAGAACTCAATTGGTTAGAGGCTTTGAAAGACCCACTAGAAACATCACAGGGACCACTATGAATTCTTGATTCCTTACATAAATATATAAAATAGGTACACCTTTAGTAGGAAAAATAATGTATACCTTATTTTCATATCACTGCTCCCAATTGGGATTACCAACTTTAACCATCAAAATCAAGTTACAATATCAATCTCGGTCTACCTCAATATCCTTAATTGTTGCAATCATAGGATATATTACCTGAAGAACCCTTTAAGGTATAGACTCATAATCTTCTATGATAATATCAGAAAAACCAATCCACTCGTCATAAAAACCTCACAATGAATTAGGATTTAAAGCGATAGGGTATCCCTCAAGATGATTACAATATATACCCCCATCGATAATGGTGAACCAGATGACTGAGACAACAATATCTTACACGAAAATCGTTCAATGATTCATAAGAACCCTTTGCATGAATCAGTATTACCCTTTTATTTCAATCAAGATGAAATCCACTAGTGATTTTTCAACATCAACCTCCATAAAAATCTAAGGTGAAACCAGATGGAATATAACACGAGTTTGGGAATCCACACAAGGAAAACTCATAATAACGTTTCCTATCAACATTATGATAAAGAGATTCTAAAACGAGAGGGGTAAGCTAAGAAGACATACCCAAAAACCAATGAGGGACGGTCATGATGAAGGTGAGAATCCATCAACCACCAAAATAGGTATAAATTCATAGAATCAAAATATCGGGGATCCACAAACCATTCTCTAGCCATGTCATCTTCATCCATATAAAGAATGAGGAGTGTCGTGATTCGAGGAAGCCTACAACCCCCAGACTCAATAAACTAAAAAATTATTGATTAAGCTCTTGAAAGCACCTATCAGAGGATACCAAATAACAAATTAGGCCACCAAGGAGTAGTTTATTAGAGAACAAGTTGCAGAAAATTAAAGGTATAAAGAAATAATGACAAAGCTCCATTGTGAAAACCTAATACCCTGGGACAAAAGAGAATATTGAGAAGCAGAAGCATATACAAATTAGTATGCTAAACCGAATTTGGGATGGAGGAATAGGGACCCTACCCCATTAGAGGGAAATGGTCTAGGAGATCGTCGATGTCTGATTTGGTCATTGGAAGTGTCATGGATATAGAAGAAGAAACATTTTTTTATTAAAAATAGAGATTATTTAATCTTTTCTTATTAAAATTTACTCAAATATTTTATGTTCAAAAGAGGATAAACTTATATTATTAAAATAAAATATCAATAATAAAATAAGGATAAGAAAATAAAAAAGGTTTTCTAGAAAATGATTCGTTAATTGTATTTAATGGAATTTAATGTATAATAAATCCCAATTAAAATTAAAATTAATCATATAACCTTACCGATTTGGTAACTATTGAAACATTACACCATAAAATAAATTACATAAAATGAATCATTGAATACATATAAATTTAATGATATTCATGATATAAAATATCATAGAAGTATTAGAAACACCTCATAAATATAAATAGATGTATAATACCATATATATCTCATTGAAGTGGAAACATAAATTGAAATCACTTACCAAGATCATACCATTGAATTGAGAATTTATAAATTAATTTAGCATGTTTATCAAAATTAAATAAAAATAAAACAAGTGGAAATAAAACATAATATTATTAAAAGTAATTACCTTGAAAATCATAGCATATCAATGAATATGAAGTTGTTATATAATATATTGAAAATAAAATTAGTTATGAAACAAATTAAAACTTGGTAACATTGATTTCTAATCCTCGTAGATAGAATAATTTTAATTAAAACATAAAATAACTCTATTTTTAAATTTTTAACAATATATGATGATAAATGGATTGTATATATACAATATAACATAAACTGGGGCATGATATTAAAATATTCCTTAATTAATTGAAATTGAGATTGAATACCTTACCTTACATTTCCATTTAGTTGATTATGATTTCACCCATTATATAAGAGTTTTAAAGATTTTATTAATTTATAGTATAAATATATTAAAATTAAAAATATTATATATGGTATTTTATATTATCTTATTAATCATTCATTAAGAAAAAATTATTATCACTATTATTTCATATGATAACTACATTGATTTATCTTGCATGTTTTTACATGGAAGTTTCAGTTATTGTGAATTTTATTTTTTCAAATCACCTTTATAATTATATTAATTTTATAATTATCATATTCAATGAAGGGATAAATTTTTATAATCAATAATAAAATATAAACTGAGTAAATAATTTACATTTATTTATTATTATGATAGTCGATACATATTCACTAACACCATTATTATTTCTATAATGGGTCAATGGGTTTGAAAGTGGATGTTAAAATAATTCTAAAAAATCAATATAATTCGATAGTTACCATATTTATTCATTAATTCCAAAAATATGATAGTCCATGTGAGTTAGTCAAGAATAATAAAATATATTGGTTCATAAGGAGGTAGTCTATAATACACTTGAGCGATGATGTTGTTTCCTATTTTATAGAGAAAAAGGATAATTATTATCAGAGAAATATAATAAAAGCACATCATATCAAGGATAATGGTTTTATTGTATTGAAAATTTTAATAAACAGATTATGGTGATAAATTAAGATGCAGAAAAGGATGAGTTTATTGATGAATATTACATTTTATTTGAAAAATATCCTTGGTTCTCTTTTCAAGGAACTTAAGGATTGTATTTGGGAAATATTTGTAACTATATTCTTTAGATAAAAACATTAATGAGATATTTGGGTATTTATTTACTAATATTAATGTCTTTATAGTTGTGAATACATGAGGAGAGAGGGTGACCATTTATAATTGAGGAGGATTGGAATTATTGTAAATAAAAAAATAGTCAATAATGGGAACTCAATCTGGCTAAATGTGTAAAAAAAGTTGATAAATAATATAGTTTATGGAATATATTTTCAATCCACATCCCAACTACTAAAATGAAAAATTATTAAACTTTTCATTACCTTTACCTTTATGTTTGCTCACTTTTTCTATTTTACATTTCACTATAGTAAATAATTCTTTGACCTAGGTAATTTATCCATTAATTCAAAAAATTCTATATAATATAATTTGGAACATAAAATTATTAATATGAATTATAATTAATTTAAAAATACTTATGGATAAAAATTATACTGAATTTATTACCTAATATTAATTAACCTAATTCAAAATATATCATCCATTTTATTAAAATACATTAAAATAAGTGGATATATTTATTTTAAAAATTAACCAGTAAAATGCATAAAAAATGGGTTTTGAAGAAATTCATTTTTGAATCAAAATATGATATTTGATTTACAATATTAATAGTTATCATTATTATATGTATTTAAATATATATATATATAGATATATAATCAAAACATTTCATTTAAATATTTTCCAATAAATATTTATTTTATATATTTAAAATGGAAAAACATTATTCACATAATAAAATTTGGAAAATTTCATTGTAAGCCTAAATATACACTAACACCAAAATCCTATATAAAAATATTTCAGTTTTTATTAGATTAAATAAATATTAAATAATTAATACCAATAAAACAATGATAAAAAATAAAATGAATAGTGGGTCTTTTATGTTACTTAATAGAATTGAATGATATAATTGGTTTACAAATAGCAGTATTTGTCACTATTCACCAGTAATTTAATCTTTTAAGAAAAATATCATATTTACCCCAAAAATAAATTTTCCATAATGATTTAAGAAATAAATTTAATTTTTTTATATTCATTTCATACAATTGGATGATATTAATTATATTATTTTCTCCAACAAAGAAATAATTTTTTAAAAGACTTTATTTTTTGAAGTATTTAGAAACATTACTAATAATTAACTAATTATTTACCAATATTTTTTCTTTATCTATAATATATATAAATAAATTTTAAAATATTTTAATTCCTATTCCTATGACCAATATTAATTTTCATGTCCTAAAGGTCACATTTAATTGGTATCTTATAGTATTTTAGGTTCGATGATGCATGTCATAATTTATATCGAACATTATCTTCATTTTAAATTCATAGGGTGTTACAATATTTATGTAATTTATAATAACAAAAAATCACATGGCGTTATTAAAATAATTCAAAATTAACCCTTTCAACATTAACATGGTAATTATCAATATTCATGGGTGTAAAAGCTTTTATTCTTATAAATGAAATTATCCTTTTTAAATAATATTAAAATGTTGATATAAAAAATTGTATAATTTTTTATATATTTTAGTTTATATAGTTGGTAAAACAATATTAATGGTAGTTCCGGAAATGATTAAAACCCCATTTATAGAAAATATATTTTTTAACCACAATGTTTATTTACAAAAAAATACAAATGTTATTAATTCTAATTATATTCATAAGATTAATTTTAATTAACCAATAGTTATTTTAAATTTATATAAATATAAAACATAATTTCCAAATACATGAATTTAAAAAATAAACATTAGAAAATTAATTTTTATAAAATACTATATTTTTTAAAATTAAAAACAGGAGTTTATAAAATAATAAATGTATTTTTATTTGATTTTTTTTAATTTATAAATATAAAATTTTATATTTAAAAAGTGATTTAAAAAATATTTGCACTATAAAAATGAGGATATTAGAAAAATCATATTTTTCATTTTTCAAATATGAATATATTATTATAAGAGAAATCTCTACAATTCATCCAAATAATATTTTGAAATGGAAATTTTAAAAAGAGAATTTTATTTTCAAAATTCATATTAAAAAGTTCATAACATTATCTTATATATAAAAAATATAAATAATATGGAAACATACTTTTATTAATACAATTTTAGAATAATAAAACATTCTAAATTTTTACCATTAAAACAAAATAATTTTTAATTGTTTACCATCCTAGAGTTCATTTTATCATTAGTTTTAAAAAATTTTATAATATTTTTATTTCATTTACATTTTGCGTACCATGTTACATATTTTATTTAATATAATATGTATTTTAAATGATATAAAATCATCTGTCATTACTATATTCTAAAACAATAAATCTTGATTAAAATTTTCAACTTCCCAATCTTGATCATGATTCCCCCCAATGGTTGAGTAAGGATAATGATTATTTAACACTTTGGGTTTTTTATTTTGGTACACACAACTAAATTGGGTCATATCCACAATATTTAAAATGATTCTAAATGTCCCAAAATTATTGAGATTTTATAGAACGAAATCATTTTTTACATGTTTGTGAAATAATGGTAAATATTCCATATGAAAATGTAATTACATATGTAAAAAAACTATAGCATATATTTAAAATAGATAATAATACTATATCAGGTTAGAACTAATCCAAAATAGCTATCTCATCTTTATATTCTATATGCTGCAACTGTAGTCATGATAAGTGGTTAACTAAGACAATCTATGTTTCCTTATTATCCATGATTGGGAAATAGAGTTCATATTGTGTGAGGATAAAAAACATGATTCTTTACATTGAATTATTCTTCCTTAGTAAGAACTTTAATATACCCTGATCGGTGTTCAAAACCACATAAAGGGGAACAAGATAAGATAAATTTTGTAAAATAAATAATGACATCTATATAAAACTTCTCTATTGTTTTTTTTATTTTTTCATCATTTAGTGTGTGGATAACATACATAACTTTAATAAAATTATGTTACAACCTATAATAGAGTACAATTATAAACCAAATATCATGCATCACATGGTAGCATCACATCTAAATCCAAATTTGGAGATATTATGAATGGATATGAAAATAAATTGTCACAAAACATTGAAAAGGAATAATTTATAGATTTATTAAAATATATTTTTGATATAATTGAAAAAAGTATATGTTAACGGTCGATCTTGTAAGCACCTAAACCTGCATATCCAGATTCAATACAAAAACACATTGCGAATATGTGTTTTATAAAAGATAACTAAAAATTATACGATACATTATTCAAAAGACGACTTTTCTAGTACAGGTTTCAAAGATATTGACCAAACCATATAAATCATCAGTGTTGTTGAAAATTTATCAAATTATAATCATTTTTCTACATCATTATAAAAAACTAATCACCATTATAATTTATACTCAACCTGGAAAAAATATTTTAAAACATGGAATGAGAAGAAACATTTCCTAGTAGTGGTTTTTAAACCAATTATAAAAACTTTGAAAATTACATTTACTAAATTGTATATCAAATAAAAAAATTTGAATGTAAATAATTTTTTCAATATCGTAATAAAAGGTGTTTATGGAAAACACTTTTTAGAAACTTTTCAAAATATTTTTCATTTTGAAAACCGTTCCAAAATAAATTTTGAAAAATACACGGATTTCTCCTTTAAAATTAATCTGGAATAATTACTCTTTTATCCATTAAAATGATACATTGAAGAACAAATAAAAACCATGTGGCCAATACTAGTAGTACTTATTTTATATTTTCATATTTTGTGTATGGGTTCATTACCTATTCCTCATCATCTTGTATCATTTGATACCCAAGTGCCAAATTTTACGAAAACAATTTTAGAAAATATTCCATTTTCATTACTAAACTATTAAGAACCATTAAAATTTTGTACATATATTATTTTCATAAAATAAAATAATTTAATAAATTCTATTAATTTGAAAATTATCAATTTTTTAGATATCTCTATTTATATAAAATAATTTGTTACATTTATTACAAATGAAAATAAACAATTTGGACATAAAATAAATGATTGTATAAAAATGTATGAAATGTAAAAAAAAATTAGATTATGGTCATATCAATAATCATGAATTAAAATAAAATATTTATTGGAAAATATAAAATTATATTATATAAATAATACTTTCAAAATAATCCACTTACCTTGAGTCTAATATGTCACATATATTTCATTATATTCCACTCATTTGGAAAATTTTGTTTCTTAACACATTCATACCTCTATGGATGGTTTTATGTGTAAATTAAGACCTCTAAAATGTGTATAAGAAAGTGGTATTGAAAATTAGGAAGATTCTGGATGATATATAAATCTTTAGTTGTGGAAATGAGGTTAAGTAAGTTGCACACTTTTATAATTTTGGTAAGAGGAACTTTTGGAATTTCTTAAAATATTAAAATATAATTAGAATATTGTTGAACCCAAAAGAAACCAATTAATAAATAAATTCATTGTTAATTACTTTTTTACCCATATATTATCCCATTTAGAATTATATAATATTTTTCCAATTTTTAAATAATCAAATTAAATATAATATTCCTGAAATTTAATTTTTGTCAATTTTATTACTATTAATTTCTATGATATTTACAACATCATTATAAAATTTAAAAATTTAAACCAACTATTCAATTATATATTGGACATATAATAGTTATATATAGAATTTGTTGATCAACATGAAAATCTAAAATTTAATTTAATTTAATATCTGTAATGTCATTGATTTGAATTTTCAATTAATTAAATAATTATTTGATCATCATTTTCATTAGATTAAGGTTATTATTTATTCCCTGAAAACTATAAATATACAAAATTGTTGATGATAAATATTTTATCATTAAATAATCTATTTGTTGACTAATTAATATTTTGGATGATAGTTTACTAAAATGTTATTCCTATTAAAAACCATAGCATGAACATTTGACATTCTTCTAAATATATTGTTATAAGGGATTTAATGTCATGAAGGTGGATCTAAAAGGTCAAAAAATTTACACATCATAAATTATAGACTAAAACTATATATTTAATAATATTTAGTTAAACTTTTGTGTCATTTTAGTGTTTTTTATAATTTTAATTAAAATCATTTTATGGATATTTTTTTGTATTCACAAGCACAACATCAATGTTTCATAAGAATTAACAATACTTTTTTGATATATAATAATTTAAAAAAATTAATATCACAAAAATATATAAATTAGGATCAATATAAATTTCTTGATTCATTCATTATGTACATTTACTCAAATATTTGTCAAGAAAAATTATTTAATTTGATAATTTGACTTTTCAATCTGTAAACAAGCACTGCACCATAATTTGGATAATATTATTTTATACAAGTAAAAAATTGAAACTATATGCAAAAATAATCATTAATTCATGATATTTAAAAATAAATTCATGAATATAAGTGTTACCTCTCAATTAATATCTAAAAGCCCCAAAATTTTACTTTTCCAGTGCTATACGAGTTCTGCATCAACACTGAAAATGATTTTAATATTTATTAGAAAATATATTATTATTAAATTTTAATGAATTGTGTTGATTATATAATTATATTATAATATCACACATGAGTAATTAAATAATTCTAATGAATTTTTAAATCATAATTATTTATTAACAATATCACAAAAGATATCGTATTTTATGGGAAACCACATTTCATAAAATTCATCAAACATTTATCCTTCCAGAAAATTTAGAAACTCCACTATAGAATAATATTGATATGTTGATATCAAAAATTGAGTTACTATTTTTAATTAAATTTATATAATTTTAAAATTAGTATGTTTGATATAACAATATAAAAATTAATTTAATAAACTATTTATGTTTTAATTTAAATACCACATAACATATTTATAATGAATTATTATATTTATTTTAATAATACTATTGAATATTAAAAAATTAATTATATTAGTACAGGAGTTTTATACAACTGAGGACATTTTCTGTTATCCATTTTAGAGGATTAGATGAAAAAATAAAAATTATATAAATTTCACCAAATTTAACTAATTTCCTTGAATTTTTCTTCAACTTTTTAAGAAACACGATCCATTAGATTTTATATTAAACCTATGAAAAATATTTTAAAACACGGTATGAACACAAAAATTTCCAAGTAAGAGGTTTTACAATACGTGAAAAATAATTTTAAAATAAAATTGGAAACATTTTATGTCATATAAAGAATTTTTAATATTACATATATCAATTCAAAACAATCATGTTGGGTTTTTAATGAAATATAATTTTTAAAACCTTTTATAAATACTTATCATTTTTAAAAATAGTCAAAATTACTCTTTGAAAAGTACTTGGATTTCTTCATTAAAAATAATTTTAAAATAAAAAATATTTAATGGATTAAAACAATATTTGGTAGATCTTATGAAAACCATGTGTCCACAAGCAGTATCACTTATAAGATAAAATCTTATTGAGTCCAAGGGATCACTCTTAATTCCTCATAATTTCATTTCATTTGATACCCATGTTTATAATTTTATGACTTTTTTAGAAAATATTCATTTATAATTCACATCCCATTAAATCCTAATAAAGAATCTTACATAAACTATTTTCATGGAATGAAAAAATTTAATAAATTATAATCTTCTAAAAAATAAAAATTTAAGAGAAAAAAATTTATTAAAAAAATTACATACATTAATATGACATGAACAAAAGCAATTTGAAATTAAAATAAAATATTATTTAAAAATACATAAAATGTGAACCAGAATAATTGATTATCAATATATTTATAATAATTAATGAAAATTTTGTGTTTTAATTTGAAATAAAATACGACCTTATATATATAATACATTTAAATAAATCCCTTTACCTTGAGTCTGACTCGTTACATATTTTTCTCTTTGTTTAACATGTTAAGATCACATCACATTATGGTCTTCCTAAAATAATATATCTGTAATATGCATAGGGAAGTGAAGAAGATAAATCGGTTTATTATGGTCGATCTAGATGGGTAAATGTGGTGAAACAATGTGAATGAATGAGTTACCTTTTATAATGTCGATCACATGCTCTTTTATAATTCCATTAAATATTACAATATAATAACACTATTGTAGATCTCAAATTATTCCAAATAGCATCTAAATTTTTAGGGGATGATATTTTATTCAATATATTATTCTATTTGGCATTATTTAATTTTCTAATGATTTATAAATAATTTCATATAATATTTTATTCATTATATATCCATGTTTTCAATTTTAATAGTAGTCATTACTATGAAATTAAAAACATAAAAACAAAATTAAAAATTCTATTCAAATATTATAATATATCCTATAAATGTCATAATTGTATTTATAATTTTTATATCAACTTGAAAATATAAAAATAAATTTTTATTATATTCAACATAATTTAATTAATTTTACATTAATTTAATATTTACCAATTTATCATTGTGCATGCATTTATTGAAGTTTTTTATTCCCCAACAAATAAAATAAAAAATAGAAAATAATAATAAAAAAATTTAATTTTCAAAATACTCTATATGGTCAAACATATAATCTAGATGTCTATATATTAAAATGTTATACTTATTAGAACTATAGTGTTTTCATTTTGACTTTTTTAACTACAATACTGTGAAGAACTTATTGTTAAAGAAGTGGGTCCAAAAAGTCCTAAATTTGACTCATGGATGATTATGGAAGAAACATAAACATACAGTAAGATTTATTAAACTTTTTGGTCATTTTTTTATTCACATAATTTTAATTAAAATAATAATATTGAGTTTTCTTCAGCTTTCGAAAGAACTAAGATATAGTTACATATACCTCAAAAGTAATTTTTGGATTTATATAAATTAAAAATAAAATATTATATTGAAAATAAATTAAATGAGATCATTAGAGACATTTATATCTACTCATTATGTATATTTACTAATATATATTTCATGATTACTAATTTAATTTTTTTATTTTACTTTTTTATCCCTGTGAAATCATTGCATAAGAACTTGGATAATAATTTTGTTTTAGAAGTCAAACATTCTAAGAAATGAGTAAATATCACCCTTTATACATGATATTTAAAAAGAAATTACTGAAAATACTTATTTCCTCACCATTATTATCTAAAATACTTATAATTGGACCTTTTGAGTACAATGCAAGCACGATTTCAACACTAAAAATGATTATCATATTAATTAGAAAATATATTTTAATTTACATGTTATGAATAATTTTTTTAATATTTATATTATAATATCAGATGTTAGTGATTAAATAATTTTAATTAATTTTTATATCATAATTAAGTCTCAACTATAAAACAAAAGATAAAGTGTTTTATAAAATAATTATAGTTTCTACTATTAAAAAACATTACATTTTCAGAAAATTTAAAAAAATCACCAAAAATTAATTTTTTATTATTATATTTTTTAAAAAATTACAACAAATATATATAATTTGAAAATAAATATTTTATATATATCCATATAAGAGATTAGTTTAACTAAACTTTTTACTTTTTAATTTTAAGAATTACTTAACATATTTATATTGAGTTTAACTATATAATTCAAGAATACTAATAAATATAAAAAAATATCTATATTATTACATGTGTTTTTTAATTCTGCCACCCCCTAAATTAAATGATCCTTTATAATTCATCCATATGTCTTAAGAAAATTCCAAATTTATATTTTATAATTAGTAATGACTATATTCTTAATGGTACTTAATTACATAGAAGTTCAAAATTAAATTATATCACTTAAATTTCTCCCAAAATCACATAACTTAACATCCAATGTTACTTAAAACATTCATTTTTATACCAAATGTAATGACATGAATCCACACTTTTGGATTCAGTACTAAACCATAATGTCTGTTTTTTTAGAAAAGATAACTGAAAAATATAAACTATATTATACAACCTAAGACCTTTTCCAGTCAGGGTTTTAGAGGATTAGACAAAAAAATAAAAAAATATCAGATTTCTAAAAACCTTAACTAATTTTTTTTCACATTTCCTACCTGTTAATATGATATAATAACCTTTTAAATTTATACTAAACACGTGAAGAATATTTTTAATCATGGTATGAGAACAAAAATCTCACAGTAAGGGGTTTTTAAAACCAATGAAAAGTAATATATAAATTTCTTTGAAAAAATTTATTATCAAATTTAAAATATTTGATAATATATATATTAAAAAAATAAAAACAAATGGTTTTAGGAAAATTACATTTCAATACCATTTAAAAATACCTATCACATTAGAAAACCATTCAGAAAATCCTTTGTAAAATACATAGATTTATCGTTTAAAAATAATTTTAAAATAATAACTCATTTATGGATTTAAATGATATTTAAATTATCTTATAAACCCATGTGATGAATTATAGTATCACAAGTAGTAAAATTACCCATTAATATCATGGTATCCCACCACATTCTTCCTTATCTAATATCATTAGATACTTGATGTCCAATTTTAAGAATTTTTTTGAGAACTTTTCTCTTACTAATTCATAACCCATTTAAAACCATTCAAAAAATCATACATATATTATTTTAAATGAAAAAAATAATTCATTGAATTACATTCAAGTAAAGAAATATAATTTTTAGAAGAAATAAATTTCTACATAAATGAATTACTTATGTTTATATGACATTCAAATAAACTCATTGAAATTTAACAAAATATCATATTGAAATTTATAAAATATAAAAAATAAATATATATCATGACAATATCTAAAATAATTAATGTGAATAAAATATTTTCCTTGAAAATATAATATACCCAAGGAATTTAAATGATGTAATGGAAGTGGTTCCCTTCAATAATTAAGTTTAGGGGATGTTTTGGAATTTTTTAAAATATTAAAATATAATAATTCCATTATAGGGATAAAAAACATCCAAATTTACTTGAAATTTATAGGGGCTTATAGTTTTTACTATATAATACCCTCCCTTTCTTTATTAGTAATTTTTATGATTTTAAAATAATTTCTTAGAATAGTATATTCATGAAATTTGATTAATATGAATTTTAATACTATTCATTTCCATGTCTTTAAAAACAAAATAAAAATAAAAAAATTATATTTTTCATATTATAACCTAAACATGTTATATTTATCAATAGAATTTTTGGATCAGATAGAAAATATAAAATGATATATATTTTAATATTTTTAATATCATTTATTTGATTTTCCATTAATTTAATAATTGATACATCATGAATGTCCAAGAAATTATGGAAACAATTTATTCCCTTAGATTTATAAAAAAGTAAAATGATGAGGATAAATATTTTATCTTTAAAAATAATATTCTTGCTCAAAACTAGCTTTTATATGATCATATATTAAAAATTTGTACTTATTTAGATCCAAAGTGTGAACAATTTTACATACTTTTAAATAAAATACTATAAGAACAAAATGTCAACCAAGTGAAAATTAAAGGTACTTTATATGACCCAAGTATGATTATGGAAGAAAAATTCATATCTAATTATATTTATAAACAAATTTTGGCAATTTAGTTGTTCTTATAATTTTAATTATAAAAATTGTGTTTATTTTTCTTCTGCATTTAGAAGTACTTCTTTACTATTTCTTAAGCATTAAATGTTAGTATTTGATATATAAAAATTAAAAATAAATTACAACCATTACAATAATTTAATTATTCTCAATATATTCCTTTGCATTATTTTTTATGTATATTTACTCATATCCATGTCAATACCACATATTTAAATTGTTATTTTGATTTTTTTAGCCACTACTGGAAATAAGATCAATACTAACAGTTTTGGGAAAACTGTTGGTATAGTTCACTAATTTGCACCTATACCAAGGGTTTTGGGCATATCGTTATTATAGTTCACTAATTTGGACTTATACCAATGGTTTTTGGAAAATCGTTGGTATAGGTCTATTATATAGACTCTATACAAACATTTTGACCTCAAACTATTGGTATAGGTCCCCCCTATACCAACAGTTTGTCCAAAACCATTGGTATAGGTCCCAAAATCAAAGAATCCATACCAATGATTCCCAAAAACTGTTGGTATAGGTACATGTATTTTTAATGGAATCCTCTTATACATGATATTACATAAATCAAAATTTAAACTACTTATGATAATACATATATATATATATATTTATAAAATTATGTTAAAAAAAGTAAGTTAGGTTAGTGGTTAGGTCGTTCAATCACAAACTGGAGGTGCTGGGATCAAAACCAACAGAATAATTCTTTTTTGAATTATATATAAAAACGATTTTATGGAACCGTTGGTGTAAATTTTCATATTACTTATACCAACGATTTTGAAAACCATTGGTATAGGTCTATACCAACGGTTTTCCCAAAACTGTGTGTATAGACCTATCCCCACATCTTACTAGCCAACGGTTCTCCAAACCATTGGTATAACTTATTTTTTCAGTAGTGATCCATACACATGCCGTGCACAAGAATTTGGATAAGATTCTTATTATACAAGTAACAAATCCTAAAATATAAGTAAAAATAACCATTTATGAATTATATTAAACTATAAATTCGTTAATATACTTGTTAATTCTTAGTTAATATATAAAAGAGACCGAATTTTAATTTTCCTGTGTTGCATAAGTATTGCATCAACATTGAAAATGATTTTCATATTAATCATTTAATAAATTATAAATTACTTGTTATGAATCATTTCTATTTTATATTTATATTATAATATAATATATATGTCTGTCCATATGTTTAATTTATTTTAATATAATAATTATTCCTTAAAGATATCATAGAAGATATTATATTATATAAAAACTAATTTTTTAACTATTAACGAAAAATATAAATTTTTTAGAAAAATCTCAAAACATAGAAAAATGTTAAATTTGATTTGGTGTTTTCAAAAATAAAATTAATTTTATAAAATTAATTTTATATAATTTTGACCTTAATATTATAAATACTACTATATAAAAAATAAGTTTAATAAAAAAATTAAATTTTTGATCCTAAAAATTACTTAACATATTTATAATTAATTTACCTCTTTAATTCATGAATACTAATAAATATGAAAAAAATATTCTATCCATAACTGGGTTGTTACAGAACATGTTATAAAAATTCATTAAAAAACCTTCCATAAAACATTTCATTGACATCGAATCCCTTATTTTATTGAAATTATTCAATTATGGCATCTCCTTTATTAATTTTTTTAGTAGAATCTAATATAATTACATTAATTGATATGAAATGTCCAATTATAATCCCTACAAATATAATCATGTTGATATAATCCCAATTATACTTTGATTTGTTTTATTCTATATATATAGTAATACATTCTAATTGAGTATGATTTCCTCAAAGGACCTTCTATAGACTCAGAAATCATAGATGGATTTAAGAATAAATTTTTATATCATATAATGAAATATATTTTTTATAACACTATTATATGATTTTCTCATTAAAAATACAAAATACGGGGAGTGGTATGAAAATACCCCATATGTGTAGGAAAATGTAGTCATAGATTAATTAGCTTAGTCTATAGGTATATTATTATTATAAAAATACCCATCAAGAAATAAATATACATAATTACAATCAATTCTATACTATTTATGAACAATTATTTTCAGTATTCCCCTGTCCTTCATAGTATCTATATTCTACGAACAAAATTCTTCCAACAATATCCTAAAAATGACCATTCTCACCAGAATCACTACATTCAAATTATTTTTCACCACTTTTCGTCCCCCCTATATTGGAAGCATTTTCAATGGTCTAACCCACTCACTTACTGATACTAAAAACATAATCCATGAAACTAGTAATATTACAACATGTTTAAATAAATATTTATTTGGAGATGTGAATCATAAACGAGGCTGAAAACATATATTTTCTAATAATTATAGGAACAAATTATTTAAAAATTATAAAGGATTTTTCATTTGATTTTTTTATTACATGTAAAATCATGTGTTTCCTAATTCTAAATAATAAAAATCGCTTCCCAAAATAATATTTTTATGATTCATAACATTCATTTATAGATCGGTTCTCTCTATGTCAATGGAATGAGAACCTTAGTGTACTCGGTAATGGATTTTCTTATCTCCCAACTATTCAATGATTTATGGAATAAAATATAAATATAAATTTATAAATATATTTTCTTTATTATTAATTACCACGAGGATGTTTTTTTCCAATATATCTTGATGATCTTATAGTTTCAAAAACATTTTATTAATGAGATCAACCATATTATCCTCATAAACATCATTTAGACACATTTCTTCATCAATAAATGTATCCTATAATCCCTTTAATAGGGTTCTTTGTTTTACATCATTAAATATATAAAACACAACATTCATCACACAAAATCTAAATAAGAGTAATAGCTAGATAAAATAAAAAAATCCCTTTCATATTTCAAGGATTAGTCTACCCTATATGATGGAAAATCAAATTATTTTTAAATATATATCACTTGAAAATTAGTGGAAAAAATATATTTCCGTACTATTTTAACAACATCCTCTAGGATTAAATTTAGAAACATCACTAATCAGTTTGTAAGTTGCAATAACACATTTTTTAACTTCAAAGTATCAAATAGTAAATTCCAAAAAAACAATTTGACCTTATATTAACTCTTGTGATTAAACAAATAAATTCCATAACCAATTTAAATGAGCTAATAGTATAAGGGTTCGAACATGTTGTATTATCATTCATTTTCATTAGAATCAATTTCAAAACCAATACTAAGAACTCCCCACCGAGGGAGATAAAAACCAATTAATAAATCAACATCTTATTTGATTGATACTCATTAAGAAATAGTTTTTATCCTTATAAATGTGAAATTTTATATACAAAATATATGACAATGTAGACCCCTAATGACGTATAAAAATTATTATATTTTGATTCGACATTATCTTGTCACAAACTAACTAGAAATAAGATATTGGATAATAGGTTGATGGAGAATTATTAATTTCAACCTTTTAAATTCCTAATTATATGGTGTGACTCTTCATTCATCATTAATATATACTTCTTTCTGTAAAATCAACCATCCTTCAACATCAAAATTTATTTTAGATAATAATTCATCATGAACATACTTCTTTATTCCTCACATTTACACTATTATTTTTATTCTTCTTCATCATTATCTAAGAATAATGTGGCTACTTTTCTACTAGTTCATACCAAATTTGTAATGACATAGTCATATACTCATTTGATGACTATTTTTCAGTGTTTCTTAGTAGTTTACCTTATTTCTAGGTTGAGAATGTTTTTTAAATCATCCAACATTATGTTCATTATTGTAGAGATTGTCCCTTTGATTATTTATTTGAATTACTAGAGTATTTACCCATTGATCCACTTTGTGAATAATATGTTGCAAGTATATCATTGAGTGTTTTTTAAGGATTCGATAGTATACAATAATTTCTATAGGAAATACAACTAGAATTTTGGTTTGGACTTATATTTATAACTCATGTATGTGGGTATGGATTTTAATATATATGGGGTTATTACATCCCACCATTATATTACAAAACTTTTCATTACTTGGAATAAATAACATGATATTTTAAATTTCTGTCTCAATGAAGTTAGGAATATAATCATTTAAAACATAACAAATTCATCTAATCCACTTAAAATATTTCATCATGGGTTTATCCTATGTTACCTTTACTACATCACATACATATGGTACATACATAAATGGAATGTGGTGAGTGTGAAGCCGAGTAAGGTAATAATTGGGGGAGGATTTTTTCATGTAATCATAAGGCATATCAACAAGAAAATGAGGAAAACAATTATAAAATAAACTATAGATTCTTGTGTATATTATATTAAAAATAATAGGTGTCATAAAAGTGAAATATTGATATACCATTAAATTTCAACATTGATTAGAATATCATAGTATTTTATCACCAAAGTGTCAGAATTGAAAACCACTATGGTATTTCCCCATGGTATTATAAAAAATTTCTTATCTAGATATTAAATTGTATAAAAATGAATTGGATAACTATCAGGGAAAACTCCTCATATAACCTAATTATTATTATCTATATTAATCATAATAAATAGTTTCATCAATAACCTAAGTATAATAAATCATTGTCAATGCATAAAAGCATTGAGTATGTAAGTATGTAGAAAATGAACATTATTACATTTTATTCCAAAGTAAAGGGAATTTGGGTTTTTTGTATGTAAATCTATGAATCAATAAATTATATTTACATTTAAATGAATAAAAACGTAAAAGGATTTGTATGGGTATTCAAAATATTATAATTTCTCATGAAAAATGGATAAATTAAAGAAATGACTTAGATAAAACGATGGGTACAAATTTTTGTTTTGGGGAATGTAAAATATTGTGGAAAATAAGTTATACAACTGATAAAAGTATATTTTTATGTAATTGGATAAAAAAAATTTGATGAAAAAATATATTAATGATTAGAAAACAAACTATTGGTAAGGAGACCAGAAATAAAAAGATAAGTGGAGAATTCCTTTACAATGAATAGTTTCTCAAAAAACATGAGGATACAATTTTTGGGATTAAATATTGTGTGGTGATGATTTTGGAGGTAAACTGAAAAGAGTTTTTTTTGTATGGATCTTTATTTAAGTGGAAGGGAAAATGTGTTTGTATTTATATAATTAGAGGGAAAATTATTTAATATTGTGCAAATATAGGTTATAGAAATATGTGTTATCAAAAAATAAAAAATCACTATCATACCAAGGGGTATTATCAAGTTTTTGGACATTTTAATCATATTTTATTTATTCATTAATCCATTATAACCAAAAAAATATTACTTTAATGATTTATTGAACATGTAAATGTTAATTTTTGAAAAATTAATTTTTTTAAAATAAAAAATTTCATTTTAGAAATTGGAAAGTCTCGTATAGTTTTAGAAATTGATTAAAATATATTAAAATTAATAATACCAGTAAAATAAAATAAATTAGTTCCTGGATTGATTTTAAATAATTTTTAAATCATTATGAAATAAATTTGAGGTCATAAAGCATTTATGAAAACCAAAATTTTATTTTTACTATTCATTGAGAAGTAATGTATTTTATTATAATATCGAAAATTAAATATAAATTAATTTATAGGTTTTTATTAAAAATAAAATATTTATTTTTTATTAGAAATTCTATAAAAATTATAATTTTGAATTTTCAATGTAAACAACCTAATTTATTAAAAAAATATGTGTGTTAATGACTCTGTAATATTTTTGACCCTTATAAAATTTTTCTCTAACATTATAATTTTTTTTTGAAATATTTATTTAATGAAAAGTGTTATAAATGACAATTTCACTAAATAAAATATTTTGAATACCTTTTTTACTATAATACCAAGAAGATCTAAGATTCAGATGCATTTGTTTTCAAAAATTATTAATGAATATAAAGTCATATAGTGTTAGAATGAAAAAGGGAGCATGAAAAGGCGAGAGTGAACTACTCCTCATATATTATCATCAGTAAGTGAAATACAATAGTCAGGGTCCCAAAAGGAGCACATTGAGTCAGTTTCAATTATTCTTTATTTAAAAGGATGTCTTCTACTTGGTTATCCTCCCTATATACATGTTAAACAGAGAGGTCTGAATTCGCAACATGTGTGAGGGATCATACCTATTATAATGGTGTATATATTTTCTTACAATATAATTATGTTTTTTAGGACAAACAATTATTTATAAAATTCATCTTATATAAACATATATTTTATTAAATAAAAATTATTATAAAAAAGGTATTCTAGAAAAATTATTTTATTTATAAAATGGTCATTAATCATTAAGAAATTATGTCCAATACAAATAACCCCTTATTGTGATCATATATACCCTTTGGGTAAAGTGTGAAATAATGGTAGATTCATGAGTTGGAGCATCTAACATTTACCAGTGGTAATATCCCAAAATATAAAATTAACCTGTAGGATATTTCATTCAAGACTTTTTATATCTCGACTTGGGCTTAGTATGAGTGAACCCTGGTTATTTTTCCTCTATCGAATGTTCTAAAAATGGGCTTCTAATGGTGTTACTCTACTAGTTTAGGCCATCATTTCTCCTTCCATCATTAGATTTTCTTTTTCATTACTAAGAAACACTAATTATAATGGTAAAATTATTACCAATGAGTATAGATCCCAAAAGTCAAATTTTCCGAAAAATATATTGACAAATAGTCATATAATAGTTGAATAGCTATTATTAGATTTCCCTTTAAAACCTATACATACTTTACCATTATTCAAAATTTAATACCTCATCCTGATAGATAATTACAGTTAACTCAATAATTTCAAATTCATTGTAAATTTTTATTTTTCCCTCAACAATTTTTGTGGTTGGTTTAAATCACTTTTCTATTTTTTAACCTATGGAGAATGCAACTTTTTTCCTCAATATTATTCTATTTTTATAATCATAATATATGAATAGTTATAGTAAATGGTATCATTACATGATCTGTACTATTTACATTATAACTGTATATCTATTTTCATCTATTGATAAATAAAAAATAAATATACTTCATAATATATTTTTTTTATTAATCATAGATGGAATTTTCATGGTGTCACATTCTTCCCTATTAAGAAAATTCATACACATAATTTAAAATAATTATCTCGGTTGGTAAAAATTGGGTGTATTTGTATATAATTGTCTATACTAGTCCATATATCACTTATTCATATTTTTGATTACCCCTAAATACTTATACAATGTGTGTTGTCTTGTTTTTTAGAACATTGTATCTATGACCTATAATCTCCACTTGATTCTCCTAATAAGAGAGGTCATGATGCAGTAGTACCACCTATGGATTCAGTACATGTGAGGGATAAGTTATGTACTTACATAAGACATATATATGGAATAAATCATGAACATTATACATATTTTTTTGCATTTCCTAGATAATAAAACACTATATGTATAAAATAAAATATTTCAAGTGGTCCAATATGCTAAGGGAGAATATTACTATTCATTCCAAATAGTTATGATCTATTATATAGTGATATCTGAAGGAAAATTTTTCCCCTAAAATTCAAAATCAAACTACCTTTGGGGATGTTCATCATAGGTCTTCTACTAAATCTAAGAATAATTTGTATCTGGTTTTGTGACATTAACAATTTCTATCATATATTATAAAAAATCAGGCAGTAGAATCATTATCATATGAAATTATTCTAAAAATGTAATTTATCAACATTTCTTCCTATATAGATCTTCATATGCTTCCATTTTAGTACTATAATGGATGATTTTTTTGTATGAAAACTCAAATAATGATATGTTTTCATCCTATACACCTAAAAATCCAATTGAAGATGTACTCAAAAATCAAGTTTTAAATAAATAATTCAAATTAGAAATCACTTTGGGGTGATAGGTGATATTGAATTTCAATTATATATTCATATCATGTTAAAGGATTCACCATAATTCATATATGAACATTGGATCATGATCAGAAATTATTGAATGTTTCAACCCATATAAGTTGACCACATCCTTTACACATATCTTGGCTAGTATTTTAATGGATTAATCTACATGTATAGTGTTGAGATGAAATTTTTATGTGTGTCGATCCACTATCACCCATGTCACATTGGTTTTTTTGTATTTCCATGGTAGACCAATGATTAATTCCATAGTGATATTTTCCCACTTCCATTTTCATATAGGTAGCAGTTTCCACATTCCATTAGGAATTTTTTGTTATTCCTTAAATTTTTGAGAAACCTATAACTTGTAGTATAGTCATCAGTATCAATTTTAATTTTATTCCAAAAATAAAGATCACAAATGTCCCTAAACATATTATCACTTTTGGGATATATAGAGAATTCAGATATATGAGATATTTCCATCATATCCATCCTTATATCTTTGATATATGGGACACATAGAATTGTATGGAATTTTAGATCAACATCAATATTAATACTAATCTATAGAAACAACCCATCTTTAATATCCTCTATCTTAATTTAAATTAATGGATCTACTATTTGAGATATATTGATCTTCTGTAGTATTGATGATTTATAAATCAATTGGGATACAGTTAATGATATCCCTTCTATTATGATTCCCATGTCCAACCTTACTAGGTACATAACCAACTAATCTCATTGAATCCCTATAATTTCCATCAAAATAGGTTCTTTTATACTTAATGCACCATTAATTGTTTTTTCTATTACAATGGTGATAATGAATTGAATATTAATAGACATTAGGAAACTCCAACAAACTTATTTGTATGATGTTAAATTAATATTGTGTGAATACATACTTATATATTTTGTGGTATAATAATGTATCTTGATTCTCCCCATAATGATAACAACTCAATATATTAAAATTTGAAACAATTAATGTTAACTCCATGTCATTATAAGGACAATTCTTATGAGGATTTAACTATTGATAAGAATAGGTGATCTCCTTGAAATTATCATGAGGATAACCCATGAAATTTCAAAAATGAATCAATATAGATAACAAATACTTTATTTATAGAGGGAATAAATAATATAGGATCAATAATAGTTATCTTCTTTATTTCTTGGATACATTCTTCACACTCCATCATCATATTAACTAAATACTTGATAGGTTAACTATGTTAATGTAATATAAAGTTGTAATTTTCTTTACACAAAACTCCTATAATATCCTTTTAATCAAAGGAAACTAATAATATTAGATACTGTTGTAGGATAAGGAATCTCCTCCACATCATTTTCCTTGGAAGGGTCAACTATAATTCCTTCACTTCTTAAAATATTCACTAATAATGAAACATTATGTAAACAGAATTAAGATTTACTAAATTTTACGAACATATTATCCTTCCTCGGTGCTCAAAATATAACCCATAGATGTTACTCACACTGCTCAGGAATATTGGAATATATCATAATATAATTAATAATAACTACCATAGATTTCTCAAGGTTTTTCTTAAATAAATTATTTATCAAATACAAAAATATTTTATGGGAAATATTCAAGATGCGGGGAATAAAAAAATTCAGGTTTCCCATATATTATTTTGAAGTAAATATTTAGAATATTATCTTTCTTCAATGTCAATTAATGATACCCATATCAGAGGCCAATCATTGAGAAGAATTGAGCCCCACAAAGCTAGTCTTGTGAATCATCAATACATGTGATATGATATTTTTTCTTCACTGTTATCCTATTATGTTCTCTGTAATAATTCCACAACCACATTTATCATTCCTTATTCATTATAAAGAGAATATGTTCCCACCAAATAAACACACTTGGTTGGATAAAATCCTTCGCCAAAATTTCATGAAATTGTTTATTCAATTCCTCTATTTCCACATTCTCTATTTTATATGATGACATTGATATCATTTTAGATCTAGGAATGATTTTAGTAGGGAACTCAACCACTCTTTATAGGGTATGTACATGTAAATCCTATATAAATACATTTATTTATTCTAGAAAATGGGGAAATTTTTTATATATACACTTTTATTTCTATCTCCCTCTTAAAATATCATATTTATATATAAGTTTATGGGAGGTGATTATAAATAATACAAGGTAAATGATATATGTGCTTTTAAGATAACTATATGTTTTCCATTAAAGTATACTCCAATATCCCAGAATCTGTAGTAGATATTTTAATTATTCATTGAGATCCAGTCTATCCCTAGTATAGTTTCAAATTAAACTATTTGAATGAGTAAAAGATTTATGGTTATATTGTACGAATCAAAAATAATAATTTAGTTTCTATAAAAATTTTATTCTCAAATAATACTTTAATGTTTAATGATGGATAACTACACTTCTTGAATCATATATATTGATTCTACATTCATTGTAAACATGGATGAAATAGAGGAATTCATTGAACTTTAATCAAACAAGGCACATGCTACAGTTGACTGCACATCGATGTACCTTCAACAATATAATTTAGATATATACATATGTAGTCATCATTTAACATGTATGATCATTCTCTTTTGTCTTATGTTACGGTTGATGGTGGTTTCCTACAATTATCTTCATATATGGACATTAATTTGAAACGTTACCAATATATCCAAACATGAAGAAATGATATTTAGTATCAGAATGCACACTCCACCCATAATCATTAGTAATCAAAAGTAGTGTCTTCACCTCACTAAAATACTTAAATGTTATATTGACATTTCTTCCGCACTTATATCACTCCCGCAATTACTGTGTGTGGCAAGTCAAGATTTTATTTATCTTCTTCTATGATCCAAATTAATTCTTGATTTTGGAACTATTTCTCTCAAATTTTCATTAGATTAATATAACAACTACATCTCACCATTCTCTAATTGAACATTTATGACACTCCACGCTATCACCTCATTGATTTGAGAGACTTATTTTTCTAATTTCATCCACAGATGGGGCCTTTTTGCACCAAAGAATATATTATCCATTCCAATAGGAACCATAAAAAAGATAGAGGTGTATCAAGAATTCCTTATAAAGGATCATTTTATTAATTCACATGGATTCATTTTCCTTTTACTTATTCTCAATTTATTCCTTTTCAATTTTTTCACATTAAAATTGATAAATATTCATTAATAAAAATTCTATAGAAAACAACACAATCCATTGCATTAATGAGAAATCTTGGATTTATGTTTTAAATTTTAGTCCCCCAATGATCAACATCTCTATATAATTAGTATATTACAATGTTTACTTTCTCTAGATCATAAAAATAGAGTAAAAAATATATCTTCTATATTGAGGTATTACAATGTTTAGTAATAAATAGATCAATATGTGAACTAAAATAGGGTCATCACTAATACATGAAGGGAATAATGGAATGTTATTACATATGAGGTGAATGAGGTCACTAACATGTTTAATTTTATTATTCACTACTTCAGTTAATTTACTCATCATCCTTAGGTTTTTATCCATTCTAGTATCCATAATTATAGGGAGTTTGTTGTTGCATTGTCCATTGTTCTCATCATATAAGAGTGTGCTATTATATCCCATAATGTTTATAAAACAACAAAACCTTAGTGAGGAATGTGTCATATTTAGGAATATAATAGTTAAAAATAAAATTTATTTATTGACATTGATATATCCTTGCACGAAATTGGATATATCATGGAATATTTTTGTTTTTATGCACTTAGATGACTTGTTATTCTGAAGCTCGGTGTTCTCAGAATTATTTTTTTAAAAATAGTAAATATATTTTATATCAAGTGTGTATGTTTTCTTAATGAAAATGTGATATAACCTAAATAAAATTTCATATTAGAAATATGATAAGATTTTTGAGTATGGAATGTGAGGTTTACCCTATGAATGGCCTAAAATTTCTTGGCACATGGTGTTGGATAAAATAGGTCATGGGCGGTTTCATTTAGTTAAATAAATAAATAATTTTATTTATCCAATTAAACAACCAAGATGAAATTTAATCTTAAAATATATTATTATTTTAGGATCACAAGGGTTATACACTTTACCACGAGATAGTTGAGAGGAATTCTTCCAACCTATCACTGGTGAATCAAAAACCGACTACGACAAAATTATGGATCTAGGAAGATTGAGGCGTAGTGAACACTGTAAACCCTATTCATTGATAGAGATAATTTTATTATTTATTAAACTATACAAATTGAGGTAGGAATTGTAAATTTGTTGATATTTCCATATTTTTTAATCTTTTTTTGCATACCCAATTCTATTTCTTATCTAGCATCAATTGAAAACCATTATATGTACCAATGTACCAATTTATAATTTTTTATTCAATTGTTTCCCTCACTAGATTTCTCATATTATTTTTGTTATCCATGATCTCTTATTCAATGATTATACTCAATTGTTTTGGTGATTCTAAGGAAATTTTTCTTTACAGTATTTTTTGATTTGCATATGGGTTCTCAGTTCAACATTTTTGGGCGTGATCGAGACTGATTAGACCCCCGAATTCATGGAGGATTCTTGTACGATGAATAGAATGACGAATCATGAATAGAATTAGATGATCTGTGGGGATCATGTGACAATTGAGGAAAATAACATCAATGATGAATTTCAGGGTATGTGTGATACACACTATTCATGAAGGTGTTGAAAGAACCATTTGGAATCTAATTTCCGACCACTGGTGGGCCATAAATGATTAATAGAGTCTTATTACACTGATTTAAAGAGGCTAGGTGGTGATATCAAAATCATCAATGGATGGAACTAGAATACCAAATGAATATCTGGGATTTTATTAAAATCATAACCACATGTAGATTAGTTTGAATAACACATTCCATGTAGTTCCCCTTTAGCTGCGACATTAGGGATTTGAGAAATTTAAGGATTACACACCATATGGATGTGCCATACACGGTGTATCCCACCCTAGGTAGACAAGACATTATAAGAGAACATAGGAGGATCCACATGCATAATGACACACCATGTACCAATATATTAATACACAAGAAGATTTACATTCACATGGATATGAGCACGGACAAGAACCCAGGGGGGTTGAGGCATGAAGTGTAGTGCACCTATACACCATGTAGTTCTACATAATCAATGCGATATGTTGTAGTATATTAATGGAGAAGAAGTGGAGTGGGACCACATACTGGGTATGACTATTACACACTATGATCCCCAACATTTCATTTGAGTAAAATTCTATCTCTCCTATCTCCTTTGTCTTGACTATGATTTTGGCCTGTGAGTAGCCTATCGAAGGTTCCTTTCCGCACTAAACATCATCGAGCACACTATAGTAGATTTTTAAATAATATGTGAGATATTTTATGTGTGATTCATATTTAGGAGAATCTCAATGATGATAGTGATCAAGAAGAATCACCATAGCTATATAGAGTTACACCCTGTAGATTGGATGGGTGTCAATACTCTACCGATTAATAGCGTGTCACTATTATAATGGGTAGGGGATGGTTCCTCTATCCTCTATCAAAGTAGAACCATCCTATTGAGATAGGAATTGGGTCCTCTAATTATCTACTGAGTGGAACCCCTTACAGGTAAGGGTATGTGTCCACTTCCACTAGAGTGTCACCCTAATTTTAGGCTAGGCATGGGTATTCTACCGATTACCAGAGTGGAACAATCCTGTACAGAAATGCCATGGGATCTCTATTGAAAATAATATTTTCACCCTATTTTGGAGTCATGTAATGGTTCCAATAGATATATATTTAGTGGCATACTATTGTTTGGCACAACATGGTATTTCTGTCGACAACTTGATTGGAACCCTCCTCTTGTTCTAATGTATGAGTACTATACCAAGATATTTTGGACCATTGACTATATGGCACAATGTAGAGGTATGTCTTGACTTGGATTTTTATTTGAATAAATTCTATAGATTATGGGAATAAAAGGTGGAATTTTGGAATTGATCTCATGCTTATCATGGGTTGGGCTACGATATGGGTATCCCAATTTTTATATCATTTGTGCATATTTTGTTTTGAGAATTTATATATCAAGGTCTATTTCATTAGATTTTTTCCTAACTTTATTTGGGTTGTGATGTCTATTATATATCACTATCATGTATCTTACTAGTCCCCTTATTATTTTTTAGGCATCTTATAGGGTGTGTATATACCCTCTACTAGATGAGATTTTCTTATATGTGTCATGTCTTATGAAGAGGATGGATATGTTAGAAAAGATAACAAAGTTTAATAGGGATATATAGTTTATATCAAATTCCATGGTGGTGTAGTTGGGGTTTGTCTTAGTGGTAAACACCCCTTAAATCTACATTAAAAATGGGGGTTCAAAACCCATTGGGTGTAGCTTACTGTAGAAGTTTTGTTGCATACTATTGCAGTGGCGACACTGTAGCAACGACAAGAACTGTAGTGGCGACATGTCACTATAGCGGTAGCAGAGTACTGTATCAGTGGTGGGTACTGTGCAGTAGAGTAGCAGCGTGGGTACAATAGTAGTACTATTCATAGAATGGGGTTTGGGCTTAAAAAATGTGCCTATAGGTAATGAAATGGGCTAAATGACCACTGGGCCTTCGAGATATGTAATGGGTCTCCCTCTACCCAATTAAATAGGTCTTTGCTTTGCCTTAATAATAAATGAGGCTTCGACCCCAAACATTAAAAAAAATCAAATTCCATAGTGTTCTGAGAGTGATGATTATGAGTTGTTACTTCTTAGTATTTAATTTTCCATTTTTAGGTTGAGGTATCTTTCTATTAGGGCATGTATTTTTCCCCTTTATTTTTTAGTTTACACTATCAAAGTATTGTACACCCTAGAGGTTTCATATGTATAGTTTATATTCTATCTATTGAATTTTTTACCATTCCTCTACACTTCTACATTGATATGGTTGGGTGTTTTCATAAAGGTACATTTTGAAAATACCTCCCATAATATTTTTAATTTCAAAAATTATCTATAGCCCCTTGATTATGGAGGTAGGCTTGGAGAAGTTTCAATCTGAGCCTCATTAGGTTGGGTCATGAAAGATTACTATCAGAAGATAATTTAATCCTTGGGATGGTGGTTGTAGTGTTCCAATTATGAGGATTTTGTAGACATAAAGAAATAGTTTTAAAGTGTATTGAGTGTAACTTTTAGGCTAGTCAACCAAGTGATGGTGTGGGTGTATGACATATCCATTCACCTGGACTCTAACCACATGGATTTCGAATAATAATATAGAGACATTGTATTAAGTGATAAATAGAAAATGAATCATATATGATGGACTCATTTTACTATATTTATTATGCCAGATCAATATTACATATATATAATCAATTGACTGTTGTATATCCTTATTAAATTTTCAGGATGCCTGAGTAAAAATAGGGAGACCAGTCACCAATTTTAGATCATGAAGATGATATGAGGAATGATGAGGTCTCAGTTCAAGGTTCATCCCGCAAGTTCATTATTCCATGTGGAAAAGTAGTAGAATCCCCACCTCATAAATATTATCTCATCCCAGTAGTAAAGAATGAAGATACACACATGAATAATAGAAACCAGATGCTATAGTGCCACAGGATGCTAAGGTTTTAGGAAGATACAATCACTGGGTAGAAGAAGACATACTAGAGTATATGTTATGAGATTTCCGGATTATCTAGACACTGAAAAATTAATTGGTTATGCTGGAAGCTATCCTTTTTCAATGAGCTGTTGGGATCTTGTAGAGTCTGTTTATACAGACTCAAGATGAGTTGACACACACTTGTTCTGGAATCAAGAATCACTTTAGTGATGAGTATACACATCCTCCATGCACACAGATCATACTCTAGATCTTGTAGTGTTAAATAATAGAGAGATAACAATGGCTAAGTATGTTGTGAGGTTTATAGACCTTATGCGGTACTCCCTATCCATGACCAGGGATGTATACATTCAAGCGTGGATGTTTGAGTTGGGAAACCACAATGATATCCCTTATAGTGTAGTTACCTTTAAATTATTGTTAATACCTTCCCTAATGGTTCTAGATCCTAAACTACCAAAAGCCCACCTCCATAGGTCAGGAGTAGGAGACAAGAACTGAAAGGCATAACTAGTATGGGAGGTTGTTCTCTAATGTACATGTACAAACACACGTGACCATATACATGATTAAGTGTAGAGGAATAATAAAATAAAAATATGAAATATATAGAATACAAACCATGTAAGAAAAACGTCTATGGTATACAAGAGTATGACAAAGTAAACTGAAAATTAAAGGTGAAAAATACATTCCTAACCCAAAAGATTTCCCGACCTTAAAAACTTGAAATTTAAATATTTGGAGAGTCTAGCACCAAATCTACAAGCATCAACCACCATATATAGATAATGGGTTCCCTAAGTTCTATTTTAATCTCTTCCGAACTATCAGATATATACATGATACCTGATATGTATGGTAAAATAACAAGTAGTGGTGATCATATACATACCATGTCATATTCCCAAAAAACTGATGTGGGAGTAGTAAAAGACACAATATAAATAGATAGTAGATATATTAACCTAAATAAATAGTGAAAACAAATAAAATTACATGGACACACAAATATAAATATGCTTAGACATAAGAATCATGCACAAGAGGTAAAGGGAATCTACATCTCACATCCTAGCCTAAGAATTGAGTTCCATCATTTCTATAAGTCCATCATTGATTCCAATCATCTCACGCTTCTGTCTAAAGAGACATCCAAGTCAAGAAACACCTCACCACTATTCTGAATAGTGATGGGGAAACAATATCTATGTAGAGGACCCATTCCATGGTAAAATTGGAACATGACACTCAGGTAGTTGACAGAGGACTCATCCTTTGCCCAGCCAATGGGTGGCACTCAGTTGATACTTCAAGGACTCAGGACCAGACTCTATAGGATGTTTCCATACTGGTGGTCGATAGAGGACCCATTCCCTATCCCGTTAGGAAGTTTCCAATATAGTAATTGATAGATGGCCCATGACCACCCTAGCTGGAGGTCACGACTCTAGTGGTCAGGGAACCATGCCTAGCCCAACAGTAGGGTTCCACTCAATGGATATATAGGGGAACCACTCCCTATCTTAGATAGAGGGTTATAATTTCACTATAGATAGAGGAGCCATTCTCTTCATATAAGGTATGTTCAACTCTTGTAATCAATATAGGGCACATTCCAAAACGATATACAGGATTTTACTCTAGATAGCTCTGGTGATCCATCCTGGTCACTACCTTCATTATCTATTTCCAAAATAAAAATCATGCTCAAAACACATCTTAACTAGTATCAAAACCCAATATAGAGTCCACTATCGCATTATACATGGATGAAAACTCATGATATGCTATTCACAAGCCGAAATATGATTTTAAACAATGGAGACACGATGGTTGTTATTTTCTTCAAAAGGTATGTAGTGAAACACCATGTGTAAGGGACCCAGACGACATGTTGTCCCACTCTACTACTTGGTTGTGTCCCTTCTGGTATAGGGATCACTGATCATGTAGAACTACATGGAATGCCTTAGTAACTTGAGATCTTTCCCATGTTATTAGTCATTACATTTTAAATTTTCTAGACTCCATGTACTTTTGTACATGGAATTTACTTTCTCATGGGGGTCAAACCATGCGCTCTACCAGATGGATTATCTACTAAGGGAGTGATACTCAGTGTGTGTCCCATTCACACAACTTTTCATCCATAACATTTTTAATACCCTAGTACCATATAAAAAGTGTAAATAAAAATTATGTATTTTTATTTTTCAAATAATCTAAGATATGATTCTGGTTTTCCATTTATATCTTCCAATGATTTAGATCCCACCTCTATACCTCTCTAAATTGGATGAAAAGGAATATGTTCAACATTTTTGGCCCACATATGGTTTGAAATCTGTTTTCAAATGGTTATATCAACTCTTAAAATCACTGACCACATTCCCAATTACCTTAAATTCCATATTGGTATAATGAATCTATGTGGAATCACACATTTCCAACGAATCATCTGAATCCAGACTTGATTCATTATTCCATTCGACTCACATGATTTCAACACTAATATTGGGGTCCTGTTGGTCTCGGTACCACCTGAAAATGACCAACTAATACCTTATAGGTAAATTTTTGAAGAATGAAAATAAATATTTGGAGAGAACACTAAAAAAAATGTGTATGATTGTTTCCCATGTTTTCTGGGCCATTGAACATAATCAAGGACATCCATGGTGATATACAATTCAATGAACAAATATAATTGATATACTGGTAAAAGATATGTTTTTCAATTGAAGAAGACAATGAAATGGAATTGACCTTGCTCAAAAACATTAATAAATATGTGAAGAATCCAAAAATTCAATATTCCTATCACAATTTGGATTATATGAAAATGAAGAATGGAATTTCTATGAAGAAGATGAGTTTTTGGTTTTTTTGATTCTTAGTCTTCTTGGATCTAGAGTATGATCATCATTGGATTTTGATTCGACAATGATAAGGTAGAATAATGCCTCTCAATAATCCTAGTTTTATGTTCCTAACCCTAGAGATCCTTATATAATGATATATATAAATAAGAAAATAGGACTATACAATTTAATTAAATAAATAAAATTATTTATTTATTTTACTAATTACCCCCTCCCATGACCACTTTTATCTGAATTCCCCATACTGACCAGTTTTTTCACAATTATAAGGTAATTTCTACATTCCAGACTCATCCATGGTGTCAAATTTAAAATACAAGATTCAATTGAGATGATATACCATTTTCTTTATGAAAACATGAAAAAATGATATAAAATACAATTAATGTTTTCATAAAACTAATTCTGGGATCACTAGGCATTAGAATCGCACGTAGTCTCAACACTGAGCACTAAAAATATATATACATATATTTCAATGTGTTATAATGGGAAAATAGGTTTCTAAATTATTCAATCATGTAATAATTTCATCCCTAAAAAGACAAAATAAACTTGAAGCATGGGATACTAAGAAAAAATCCGGCTATCCCACTCCCAAGATCTCTCATTCATGATCCCATGATACCATAATACTTGAACCAAGGGGATACTCAATACTTGATGGTTCATCTCTTGTCAATTCTCAAATAGAACTCGGTGCTAACAACTGGCACCATTTTCTTCAATTTACAGCACAACCCCGCCAATAATGTTCATAGGTTCAAGAATGAATATCCCCAACTGTGAAATATGGAAGATGTCATACAGCCTCTCTAACTACGGTTGTAAGTCAGGGCCCTATGAAACCTTTTTGACCCTCTACTTAATCTAGAATGTCCTAATGAAACTCAAGTGTATCTTTCTTCCATATTCATATCTCAACGATCCTCATCCGAGGGATACTCTCAGGAAAACATGGCATCCATTCTAGTACTCCATTGGCATATGATATCAATTTTAAAAAGATTTATTCATATTATGGGCTCTCCTCATTTTCTCAAGGATGAATTGGGCCATCTCTATTTCCACATACACCATCTCTAGATGCACAATAGATGCCACACTGATCTATATACAACATAAGGGTGACCTTTGGGGTCCCCTATATAGGGCCTCAAAAGGATAAATATCGATAGTAGGGTTGTAGATATCATGTTACATAAACTCTACAAATGGAATGTTCACCTCCCATATCTTTAAGTATTATGACATAAAACCCCTTAATATATTCTCCTGCACCTAGATTGTGAGATCATTTATTCCATCGTTCATGGGGAAGGTTGTACTCATCCTTATCAGGGTATATAATTCCTCATCCTATCCTCTCAATCATCAAGATGTGAACCATGAATCCCAGTTGGATACAATAGTTAAGGACACCCCATGTTGTTGAAAAATATCACATACATACAGCTTCCATAAACAAGAAATACATCCCATTCCAGGATTGAGATCTCATAGGGATGCAACAAATCTAATGGAACACGGTTCTCAACATTCATATATCAACATGTGAGGAACCGAGAGATAACTCAACCAAACTCTATCTCATGTTGGTCTATAGGAACTATGGATAAAGGTCTTTGTACATATTTCCTAACATTATATTTAATAGCATGGTTCATGTATGAAACTTTATCATCGCATCCACCTGCATTAAGACTTGGAACATCATCAATCCCTAGAAAAGGATGACATGATTCCAACTTTCAAGATTTATATCTATTGAATCTGATAAGGGTATCAGGTAATAAAAAAACACTAAGTTGATGAATACAAACTACAACTCTCACATGCACTGAAGTAATGGGGGATTCAACACCATTTATTAAAGAAAATCATCACCCCATTCTCAACCAGGGTAATCTTTAAAGAATTAAAAATATTCAAAAACCTTATAAACCAAACATGTCTATGAAATCCTACTAAGGGAATATACCACCACATTTACCTTCCCAAAAATTTATACTATATTTAATTCATAATCCTATAGGAACTATAAAAGGTGGCACTATCTCAGGTTTAATTAACTCCGTGTAAATACATTCTTAAGACTCTAATGGGTTGGTTACACAAAAAAGATCTCTCCAAGAAGGTTGTGCCTCAACATCAAGAGAGTTCAGACTATTGATTCCATCTCTGTGTTGTGAGTTGCATAGTACTACATATGGATTCTCAAAATTCTCAACCATTATATGATAACTTCTTGCATCTCCATCTGCATGTAGCGAATCTTACCTTTATAGGAATCAAAACACACTACATACTTCATTCCCTCATACAATAGTCTCAAAACATGATCAATATTCATCCTCAGCCTCAACTCCTTGAAGGGTCTCTAACACTGCTCAGTCTAGGTAAATGGATTTCCTTTCTGTGTTTGGGTAGTCAAATTAGATTCAATCTTAGAGAAGTTTACCACAATCATCTTTTAGTACCCCTCTAAGGAAAGGAATCTATGAACCTATGAAATTCTTTTGGAAAGCACCCATGAAAATACAAATTCAATCTTCATTGGGTCTATGGATAAGCCATGCTGTGAAATGAGATTATCTAGAAAGGGAATCTAAGGAATATAGAAATTGAAATTCAAGATATTATGGTAAATATGGAACTCTAGAAGAAAATATAGGACTATCCAAAAGTGATATGCATGATCATCCTCTAACATAGTGTATATATGTATATCATTAATGTATAAAACCAATAACTGATCAAATTACTGTGCGAATATCCTTTTAATAAAATTAATATTCACTACGGGGGAAGATTTCATGCCAAAGAGAATAACTAAGAACTCATAGTGTATGTAGAAAAATCATAATGCTATCCTCATACTATTATCCTTGCAAACTTTCCACTGGTGGTAGCCATACTTGATATTGATCTTTGAGAATCATATCTAGCCTTGAATCTTTTCAAATGGGCCATCCATAATTTGGATGGGGTACTTTTTATTTATCTTTTTTTGTTTCAGGAAATGATAATCCACACAAACCCATAATCCCACATCTGCCTTTTCTAGGAATAATACTGGATCATCTTGAGGAGATACACCGTGTTTGATAAAAATGTTCTCTCAAAGGGCATATACCTTTATTTATTTCTCATGGAACATCGTAGGGGCCATCTGATATTCCATAGAAGACATCAAAGTAGTCTCGTGGTTGATATTATTACAAAAATCCATCTCATGCCTCATTGGAAGTCCTAGAACATTATAGCGGAGGACATCCATATAATCCTTCATGACTAGAGTAATCCAGATTCTAGAATAAAATGATACACCAAATTATAAACTTTCTAACTATTTGGTAATGGGATGCAACCTTCATCTCAAAAACTTGCTGGCTCGACCATATAATCTGTCTCATCCATTAAATTGAATCCCATCCCATCAGTGAAAAGGTTTCAGAATCAGCTATGGTGAAATTCAACCTCGACATAGACAATAGATAACCAATCCATACCCAATATGATATCATATGGACCATCATTTCAAACAAAAGGTCCCATGATTACCTCTCTCCACTAGGTGATTTTTTTTAAAATACATTTTCTTAAAAATTTATTTTATAAAAAATGCTTAGGTAATTTTTAAAAAAAATATTCTCTAAAGGTGGAAAGACAGTTGCCACCTTTAGGATTCGGGGGGAAGGTGGCTGCGGTGTTTCCACCTCTCTACTAAATTTTTTTAGTTTTTTTAGTTTTAATTTTTTTGTTTTGTTGTGTTTATATATTTATATAAACAAAACAAAACAAAAATAAAAACAAAAATAAAATTTTCAACATAATTTATCCGCTATTTAAAATCCTGTAGTTTTGCCATAACAGCAGTCTGGATTATGATAGAAGCTCTGACTTATGGCTCTCTTTTATAAGAGAGCATACTCTGGAAATCATTATGCATTTATGATGTGGGATTCTGGTTCTCCCATTCCTGCGCAGAACATTCTGCATTTCTGATGTGGTATTTTGTTTCAAGTACGTGACTTTAAAAGACTATAAAATATAAACCATAAAACTGATATAAATGAAACATAAAACATGGATTAAACATATGAAAAATAGTTTAAAATAAAATAATTTCATAGAAAATGATGATAAAATATAATTTATAAGGTTTCAAAATCACCTATTTGAATCTTAAAAAGTTTTAAGTACGTTACTTTGAAAGCCTATAAAATATAAACTACTAGGCCAATATAAATGAAACTTAATAAATGGATTAAACATATAAAAAATAGTTGAAAATAAAAATAATTTCATAAAAAATATTGATGGAAACTAATTTATAAGTTTTCAAAGACACCTACATGAAACTTAAAAATGTTTCAAGTTTGTGACTTTAAAAGCCTAAAAAATATAAACTATAAGATTGATATAAATGAAACATAAAACATGGATTAAACATATAAAAAATAGTTGGAAATAAAAATAATTTTGTAAAAAATTTCACAAAAAATAATTTATAAGATTTCAAAACCACCTACTTGAAACTTAAAAATGATTCAAGTATGTGGCTTTGAAAGACTATAAAATATAAACTATAAGACTGATATAATTTAAAGTTAAAACATGGATTAAACATATAATAAATTATTAAATTATTAAATTAATATTATTAATAATTAATAATATAATAATAAATTTTTAATTATTAATAATTAATTAATAATTATTAATAATTAATTAGTAATTATTAATAATTAATTAGTAATTATTAATAATTAATTATATAATAATTAACCAATTAATTAGTGATATAAAGATTTTTAATAATTACAATTTAATAATTAAAATGAAAAATTATAATTTATAACTATATTACTAATAAACTAATTAACTATTATATAATTAACTATTATATTACCAATTAACTAATTAATAATTATATAATAATTTTTAATAAATACTAATTAATAATTATAATAAATAATTATAATTTATAAATATATCACTAATTAACTAATTATAAAAGGGCATCATCTCTATCTTTCAAAAAAAATTAACTAATTAACTATTATATATTTACTAATTATATTACTAATTAATTAATTAATTATTAAATAATTAATGGTTAATAATTAAAAATTAACTAACTATAAATTATATAATTAATAATTATATTTTTAAGTAACTAAATAATTATTAAATAATTAATAATTATATTACAAATTAACTAATTATATTATTAATTACCTGATTATATTACCAATTAAATAATTAATTATTAAATAATTAATTATTAATAACTACTAATTAACTAACTGATTATTATACAATTAATAGTACTATAACTAATAATTATATTAGCAATTAAAAATTAAAAATTAAAAATTAATAATTACAATGAATAATTATAATGAATAATTATAATGATCACTTATAAAGAATAATTATATTACAAATTAAAAAATTAATTATTATATAATAGTTTTTAATAATTACTAATTAATTATTATAATGAATAATTATATTACTAATTAAATAATTAACAATTATATAATTAATAATTATATTACCATTTAACTAATTACTTATTATATAATTATTTTTAATAAATACTAATGAATAATTATATTGAATAATTACAATTTATAATTATATTACAAATTAACTAATTATAAAAAGGGTCTTGGATCTATCATTCTCAAAAAATTAACTAATTAACTATTATATAATTAATAATTATATTACTAATTAACCAATTAGTTACTATATAATTTAATGATTAATAATTACTGATTAACTAATTAAAAATTATATAATTAATAATTATATTACTAATTAACAAATTCATTATTATATAATTAATAATTATATTACTAAGTAACTAATTAATTATTAAATAATTAATAATTATATTACTAATTAAATAATTAATTAGTATATAATTAATTATTAATAAATATTAATTAACTAACTAATTATTATACAATTAATAGTTATATAACTAATAATTATATTTGTAATTAATAATTAATAAATAAAAATTATAATGAATAATTAATATGAATAATTATAGAGAATAATTATAATGAATAATTATAAAGAATAATTATATTACTAATTAAATAATTAAATATTATATTATTAATTAACTAATTAATAGTTAATAATTAATAATTATAATTAATGATTATAATGAATAATTATAGTTAGTAATTATAAGGAATAATTAGAATTAATAATTAAAATTTATAATTATATTACTTATTAAGAAATTAAATATTATATAATTAATAATTATATTACCAATTAACTAATTAATTATCATATAATAATGACTAATTAGTAAGTATAACGAATAAATATATTTAATAATTATATTAATAATTAACTAATTAACCATTATATACTGAATAATTATATTACAAATTAATTTGTTAATTATTATATAATTAATTATTAATAATTACTAATTAATTATTTATAATTACAAATTAATTATTATATAATTAATTATTAATAATATTAATTTAATAATTTAATAATTTATTATATGTAATCCATGTTTTAACTTTAAATTATATTGGTCTTATAGTTTATATTTTATAGTCTTTCAAAGCCACATACATGAATCATTTTTATGTTTCAAGTAGATGGTTTTGAAAGATTAAGAATTATTTTTGATGAACATTTTTTACGAAATTCTTTTTATTTTAAAATATTTGTTATATGTTTAATCCATGTTTTATGTTTCATTTATATTGGTCTTGTAGTTTATATTTTATCAGATTTCAAAGTCACGTGCTTGAAACATTTTTAAGTTTCCTGTAGGTTTCTTTGAACACATATAAATTATTTTCCATCAACATTTTTTATGAAATTATATTTATTTTAAACTATATGTTATATGTTTAGTATATGTATTATGTTTCAATTATATTGGTCTTGTAGTTTATATTTTAAAGGCTTTCAAAGGAACATACGTGAAACTTTTTAAGTTTCAAGTAGGTGGTTTTCAAATCTTATAAATTATTTTTTATCATCATTTTTTATAAAAAAAACTTCATTTTCAACTATTTTTTATATGTTTAATCCATGATTTAGGTTTCATTTATATTGGTATTATAGTTTATATTTTATAGTCTTTCGAAGTCACATACTTGAAACAAAATCCCACATCGGAAATGCAGAATGTTCTGTGCAGGATATGGAGAAAAAGTATCCCACATCAAAAATGTAGAATGATTTCCAGTGTAAGCTCTCTTATAAAAGGGAGCCCTCGGTGAGAGATTCTATCAGAATCTAGACTGTTGTAATAGAAGTACTGCTGGATTTTAAATAACAGATAAATTCTCCTGAAAAAATTATTTTTATTTTTATTTCTATTTTGGATATATATATATAAACAAAACAAAACAAAACAAATAAAAATAAAAATTAAAAAAACATAATTAAATTTTTTGGTTTTAGTGGAAAGGCCTCATCGCAGATGCCGCCTTTCACCTGACACCAAAAGAGGCATTTGTGATGCCACCTTTGGGGTGCAATTTTGAAAATATTTTAAACCAAGCTGTTTTTAACAAAATATTTTTTTATAACGTATTAAAAAACTCACTAGGTGATTTCTCACACTTTTAGTAGATAAATGATATAGAATAAGTGTTTAATATAGGAACCTCAATACAAATCTAATCTTATAACACCTAATATCAGAACTCTTTCTCTTACAACATGAGTAATGAGTGGATGGAATTAATTATAACTATGCCTACTAATATTCAATTTTGAGTATAATAAACACTTATCATACCTCTAATCATCTTGTGTGCTCTTGGGTTATACAATCTATATATTACAATTGTCTGCAACCCCAACTACTAGATCCTTAAGCCTGACTTGGGCACATGGTTGTGGTGGTGGAATGATCTCTTAGAGTTTTCCACTAGCTATATCTTTTCCTCCTATATCCCACACACTTCTTTTCTACCTCCACCTCTTGAGGTTCCACACTTCTCCCACATCATAGATCCCTAATCATGGTTTTGACTCTACCGTGGTAGTTCATCTACAATACTCTAGACCTTCTCCACACAACAGGTCAGTAAATCATGGCCAATGTGACCTCTTCCATTAGATTCATATAACTACCTCTCTATGAGATACCATGGTCCTTTTTCCTATGACCACTTACCTGATCATGATATTGGAAAGATCTCCTACACTGAGATCCTATAAGCTACCATCCGCTAGCTAGTTTAGGTTACAGAGCTCTATAATTCCCACTATCATCTGTATTTCTATGAATGGAATATCCCCATCTCTAGTGCTTCCTCCAACACCCCAAAATTGGTGGGAATACACAAGTTCACTACACTAGCATATATATCACTACAGAGAGCTTGGTCAAACATCCATTCTCAGACGTAGCCATCCCAGATCATGTCAAGGGAGTACCGTGTAAGGTATATAAACCTTACAGTGTATGCAAAAACTATAAAACCTCCCTCCTACAACTATAGAATCTCATGAATCATATTAGAGAGCAAGAAGGATGAGTAGTGATCATCCACAAAATGCTACTAGAAGAAAATACATGAGTGTGTTGAATCATCATGAATCTATATAAAAAGACTCCAACAATTCCCAAATTCTTCTTGGAAAAGAATAATAACTAGAGTAACCCTATAATAGAATGGTTTCCAAATAATCCAAAATACATAGACAACTAAATCTGACCAAGCCTGTGAGACTTGGATATCTGGCTCATCATGGATCCTTAATGGCCTTTAGAAATGGAACTCAAAGAGTGTGCTAAGACTACGCACATCCTCATCCCTATATTCTAGTATGATATTCTTCTAAATTGGTGGGGTGATAATAACTATCATTCTAAAGGAAGGGTATTTGAAAATGGAACCAAAAATAAGTCCTCATCACTCATTGGATCGTCTTCATGATCCATAGCTGGTAACCCCATAGGTTGTCTCTACAGAAAAATCCATTAAATTTAATCAGACATACCATATTCAAATGAGAGTTTATATATATATATATATTGTGGAGTATACTCAATAATTAAAGTCAAAAGAATCAATCATATATGGTGAATTTATCATTTTTCCCTATAACCAATGTATTAGTAAGACAATTGAAAAGCCCGTACTCATGATCCTAGTGAATGGATATGTTGTCCACCCACTGTACTACTAGGTTCCCTAGCAAAAAATCCACACTCGAGAAACATTAAAACTAGTTCATTGACTCACAAACAAATCCTCATAAAGGGACTACACAAAACACCATTCTAAGTAATGAACTACATTGATACCAATCTGTCAAGACCAGACCCAATGTGGCTCGATACAAAACTACCCCAAGCCTTCCCACATAGGCCTATGACAAGAGACATTATATTAAAATCATAAATATTATGGGAGATCACTTCATAATGTACATGAATGAACACTATTGAAATTATCTTTGAAAAAGAGACAAGGATGAATATAAAAAAGATGTAACAACTAGAATAAAAACCATGCATTAAATATCTCTATGGTGTAAAATAGTAACACGATGTATGCTAAAAATTGAAGCGGACAAATACAGTCCCTACCAAAAGTATATCCCCACTGAATAAATTTTGAAATGTAAATTCTTAGAGATGGAATCTTCAAATATCCAACTCTAACCACTATTTTTAGCCAAATGAACAATCTATCCCTATGCTCCTTTGTAATCGCAATCGACCAGTCTTTCATACTCATAAGACATGAAATTTGTAGAAGGATCCCACATCGGTGTGAAAATATGCTTAACAACTATGACACCTCAAAAGAAGAAGGGGGATAATTAAGATACATGATTGGAAAATAAAGTTGACATCGTTTCACAAAGAAAGATATTAAAAAAATCCAATGACATTGACACACACACACACACATATATATATGATCAATCAAAATTATACTATATGATATATATTGGAGATCTACATCTCACAAGTCATCCTAGTAAAATAGTTTAATTAGTTATACAATTCCATCATCGATGACCATCATCTCGTTAATCTGTTCAAAGATACATACATGTAAATACACTCCTTCCCATTATTCTACCTAGTTGAGTGTTCAAAATCTATAGGTAGAAGAAACATTTCGTGAAAAAAGAGGTTTACACTTAATTAGTCGATAAAGGACCCAATCCCTCCTCAACAAGATGGTTCCAATCAATATATATCCAAATGAACCAAATTGTGAAACCATTATAGGGTTACATTCAGATAGTTGATAAAGGACCCATTCCCTATCCCAATAGAATAGTGAAACTCTATTAATCAGTAGAGGAAACATTCCCAGCCCAACTGGAGTGTTCCACTGTAGTGGTGAAGTTCCCATTCCCTTCCCATTTGGAGTATTCCAAATAGTGGATAACTAGAGATCCCATTCCATGTATTGATAAGAGGGTTAAAGTATAATAGAGTATAGAGGACCCATTCCCTACCTAGAAGTTGGTTTACACTCTAGTAATTGGTATAGGAACCATGAGTAGCCCAACTGGAGGGTGAAACTCTAGATAAATCAAGTTATCCTACCTGGTCACTTTTTTCCTTGAGCATAACCTAAATAATGATCATTCCTAGAACATATTGTGTCATATCTCGACAACCACTATGGATACCACCATTGAATTCAATATGGATGAAAACATAAGATGTGATACTCGTTGGCTAAAATACATGTCCAAACAAAGGAGATATGAGAAATAGATGATTACTAAAAAAAAGTCAGGCTATAAGGAATGTAAGGGGACCACACAAAATTTGGTCCTGGTACGCTACTTGGTCATGTCCCTACTGGTACATGGATCAACAATATTATTTCACTAAACAGTATGTAGGAGGACTACAAAACATGCCTCCACAACCAGGGGTCATTCCCATGCTCTTTGATGTGTTCTTTTAAATATACATATGTCCATTTACATCAGTACATGAAATGTACTTCCACACAGGGTTATTTTAGTTTCATCCACCACACGATATTTCTACTCAGGGTGGGATACATGACATTTGTCCCAGATAATCAATGTGTCATAATTAATGTTCTCAATCACCTAGTAGTGTATCCAATGTGGAATTAAACATGGTATGTTCTTCAAAATTCACTGAAAAATCTTATATCAGTATATGAAATTCATAATACAAACTTTGATGCTTTAGATATCACCTCTAGGACTCCCAAAATCAATGGAAAAGAAATCAAATAATCATTTATAGCCCTCTAGTGGCTAGATATTGGATTCCAAATGGAACTTTTAACACTTACCTAAACTGTTCATATCCACTGTCTTCTAAAAAACCTCAATATTATTAAAATACATAGTTGAATCATCCATATCTTTAAAATCATCCAAATACAACACTGATTCATCATTCCATTTTTCAAACATGGTTTCTCTAAGAATCTCAGGTCCAAGTGGTTTCGATCTTGGCTGACATTGTCAAACTATGACCCCATTGGCCAATCAGTAATGTGTGTCCAATATTATTGGGATATAAGTACAAAAAAAGTGTATGATCATTGGAGAACATTTATTGGCAAATAAACTTAATTATGGATATCAAGGGTGATGGAAAATTGAATAAACAATTGAAATTGAAATATGGGAACATACAATGGTATAAAAATGATGTAGATCAAGAAAGATAATAAAAAATGATCAAGAGGTATAATAAATAAGGTAAGTGACATCATATTGAATATTAATACCTCAATTTGTATCATTTTTTGATGAATAAAATAATCTCTAATGAATAATATGATTCATTTAATTAATTGTGCCCCAACCATCATGGATAAAGAGTTTCTTCATCATGAGATCTGATTATCCAATGAGAGGCTCAAAGAGAATCTCCAAATGTTTTGAGGTTAATAAGGGTAAACATAGAGATCCTTCCATAATGATATATTTAATGATGAGATTAGGTATAGATAATTTAATTAACTACATAAAATTATTTATTTATTTAATAAAATACACTCTCCCACGACAACTTTTATCGAACACCCTGAGTTGGAATATTTTTTTTCATGCCTAGGGTTAGCCTCATGTTTTGAACTCATCAATGGTCTCAAATTTATGATTATAGAATAAATTTTCTATAATATCCCACATTAATTACCAAAATATTAATGTATGATATAATATATATTTAATATTTGTATAATATTAATTATTCGCATGAATGGCCTTGAAATCACACATCATCGCAATACATGGATCCAAAAATATTTCCTGAAATATTACAAAGTATTATAAAGAGAAAATGGTCTTTACAATTCCCACCTATTCAGTTGTGTTGGAGTAGGTGATGGTGTGGGAGAGCTTCATGTCAGATGGATTCCATGTACCAAGACATGGAAGTGGTAATTTTTCCATTAAGGCATCTACAATTTCAAGGAGTAAGATGAAATGATAATGAAATATGAGATTTTCTCATGATTTGGCTTAGGATCATGTTATGGGTAAGCATAGAGGACTAGTGTAGCCCTAAGAGGAATGGTGATATGCATGTGTGCTTGAGGTTACATGGCATGCGATTACTATACATGATGTGTTATTGAGTGCATGAATATATAATATTAACCACCACAATAGAGGTTTAACAATAATTAAGGACCTACCATGTAAGGGCATGGTGGACCCTTAGGATGTAGAGCTATAAGTAGAGTTGGTGGAACTGTAGAAGGAGGATCTATGGGTTTTGGACTATATAATGAGATCCTTTCACCACCACCAACAGGCTAGGTTGGGGTGGAAAACAACCATAGGCAGTGGAGGCATATGACCCAGTAACACATGAGATGATTAGAGGTACAATTTCTGTTTATTATACTCTTTATTCGGTATTAATAGACATATGTGTTATTAATTCCATCATATCATTATGCATGTTGTGAGAGTTGGATCTCCCAGTTGATGATTTAGCCCAACATTTGTGTCTATAGGTTTCTATGGGGAACACTTATTCAATATATTTTATCTTCTTACAATGTTAGATATCCATTAGTGGAGAGAGTTTATCATTGAAATTTTTGTTCATCATGATGGAACACTATGATGTCATCTTTGGTATGTTTTTGTAATCCTTGGGCTAATCAAATATTCACTATAGCCGTATATTAGTCATATTCCTTCATACTAATGGGCCTATATTCTCCTTTGTGCATTAGATATATATATCATGGTATGGTGGGAGGGTATTGTGAGCTGAAGTCTATAACATATTACCAATCAATTAAAGAGTATAACTATTGGTACATCAGTCTCATAAAATATTTGGATTCCTTTAGTGATTGAGGAATATAGAGATGCCTTACCCAAGGAAGTTCTAGTACTACCTTAGAGGTATAATATGATGTTTTCCATTGACTTGCATATGGAAACAACTATGATATCTTCTAAGGCATATCATATGTCTTCTAATGAGATCTCAGAGTTGTCGTCATAGTTGGATGACCTTTGAGAGAATTGTTTTAATAGACCTAGTGTGCCCTCCAGGGATGAACAAGTGATTTTCGTGAAAAAGGAGGATAGTAGCATTCATTTTTTCAAGTATTATAATATCTTGAAAAAGGAAATGATAAATAACATGTACCCTTTACTAAGAATTGACAACCACTTTGACTAGTTCACAAGCACAATATGGTTCTCAAATATCATTATCAAGTCAAGATATTATCCATTGAGATTTCTTGGAGATGATATTCTAAAGCTATAATTCTGCCATTACAATAGAATATATGAGTTATTGGTGATTACAATTGGTGTAAATAATTCATACATTAGGTTTTTGGATTTGATGAACCATATTTTCAAGCTGTACATGGATTAGTTTTTGGTTTTATTTTTTGAAAACATACTCATATATATTGCATTAGAGAAGGTGCATTCATATCACATGATGATGGTCTAAGATTTATATTTGGAGAAATAACATAATGGTATTCTCTTGACACATCACATTTGAATTCACGAGGTTCTTTTCCTTGCAGATGTCATTTCTGAGCATGGATTAGTTTTAGACCAACAAAGACTGAGGTTATTATTTCATGGGATCCACCAATGATCATGTTAGAAGAATAGAGTTTTATTCCTGTTGAATGGTACTACAAGAGATTTCTGGAAGAATTATCAAGAATTTAATCCCCCTTGACCACCCCAAAGTAGAATGGAAATTCTTTTACCTGGACTAAGCAGTGATATAGGGTCTTTGAGGAATTGATGACATGGATTATGACTACCCCTATTTTGATTTTAATTGAAAAGGGAATGGAGTACATACTTTATTGTGATGCCTCATGATCTACAATTTGTTGTGTGATAATGAAGAGTAAGGTAGTTATCACACAGTGGACGTGGATATTGATACCCTATAAGAAGAACTATGTGACTCACAAATAGAGATGGAAGTAGTAGTGTTTGATTTGACAATATAGAGACACTATCTTCTAAGAGAGAACCTGATGAACTCATAAAATTAGAGTATCAAGTATATATTCCCAGAGGGAGACTTGAACTTGATATAGAGGTGACGGTAAGAATTACTATAGGGATATTAATTTTATATAGTCTATAAACCTTGTAAAGTAAACACAATCTTCAATTCCCTTAGCAGGATGTCCCATACTCATTGGTGGAGTGGGCTTCTGAGTAGTTACCTTCTATGAAATTGATAATGGTTGACTAAGAGGGTGAAATGTTTCATCAGCCAGTGGTGCTGAATCATACACTCATTTATCATGTGGGAGAGTCCTAGTTGGTAGGCATCAATAATGAGGTATTTCATGACAAGATGTCATTGTAGATTCTGCATAAGGATTGTCTAATAAAGGTAATGACATCATCGTTTTCCATAGATGAATGGTACTCCCAATAATGATGTCAGAGGAGTTGATGGTTGAGATAAAAACATCTCATTTGGATGTACATCATGGTATGGAGAAGATGTATAGAGAAATAATGTTTTATTTTTTGTGGTCCAACAAGATATGGAGCATGGTTGAGTTTCTATCTTGGTGCCTCCAAAATCAGTAAGTGAATGCATCACACTAGGTTCTGAAGGGTCTTGTACAAACTAAAGAGATCCCAAAGGGGTATAAATAGATGATAATAATAATCAATGTGTGTATTTGATACGGATAATATAATTTCCTCAAATGAAATTGTAGCATAATCTATCCCCATTAAAATATATTTTTTGAAATAAATAGCGAACCTCAAGTATGATATTGGTTTGTACTAGTTAAAATCTCTAAAAAATAGAATTATTAAAATATATTTTCAAAACAAAAATAATATATTTAATACCATATTTTATTTACTTTTAAAATATAAAAACCTGTTTATTATCAATTATTTATAAAAAATATTGTTATGGGTGATAGATGCTTCAATTTTCATGCATATTTTTATTTAGAAGTCCTAATACATGTGCATTAATCCTGGTTCCATCATCTCCAAAATTCATATTTTGATATAAATATCACACACACACAGATATATATATATATATATATATATATGTGTGTGTGTGTGTGTATGTGTGTGTATATATATATTTAGAGTCATCCATAAGACGTTGTTTTGCAAATATTAAATTCAATGTTCAAGAAGACGACAGGTCAAACGTTTGTATGAATGCTATTTTCACCTTTTAAAGATATAATGAAATAAATATCAAAGAAATTATCAATACAGATCAATATTACATAAAATATATAATTTATATCCATTAAACTAATTCTAATTACTATCCATAAAAAAATAACATGAGAAAATAATTATATATCTTTATGGAGGTGGTAGACCAAATGTATGGACTACAGACATTGTCATTTTCCAAATTGATGGGAAGAAGGTGGAAAGTATTAGTTACATAATCATAATAACAATTAAGTATATTTAATGTGATTATTTAATTAATTTTGATTGGATACATTAGATTTAGTGTATATATAATATTAATTAAAATTGAGAATGCTTCTTTAAGATTTGTACATCTTCATTGAGAACCCACTTTTGGGTTACAAATTAGGCCTCGATAGGATTGTATTTCGGAAAACCCAAAAGTACATGAATGTTTTTAAGGATTCTAGAATGGTGTTATGATAATGAATTACCATTATAGAAGGCTCTTTATTTTTGGAAAATATAAGAGAGGTGGTATCATTTTATAGGGGAGGGAAAGGACAAATTTGGAATTACATTAAAGATTAAATTATATATATATATATATATCATAATCAAGTAATGTAGAACCATGGAACACAAATATTTTTGATAGAATGTGATATGGTTGAAATAAAATCATCAAAACAAATTTATATAAGTATTTGATAAAATATATGTATTATATTCTATGTAAAAAAATTTAATCCCATTTTAAAGTTAACCATGGTTGTATACATTTTTGGCCTTGATAAATTATTTATATGAAAAAATAAAATAGGAATTCTATATTTTTTTAGATTCCAATTTATAAATTTTATTTTATTTTTCTGATGTAATTTTTATTGGAATTAAAAATTACAATTAATATATTAGCCCAAAATGCATACATAACATTTTTTAGGAAAATACCTGACTATAGAGTAAAAACCAATTAACCATGAAATAATGTAATAAATTAGTTTGTATGAATTATTCTAGTAAAATAAAAATAATATTAGTGTTTTTATACTTATTATTTATTCAAAAAATATATATTATATTTCAAACATTATATTAAATGAAAAGACTAAAAATTTGTCATAAATATGAATAAAATAATACTTATCTTACCAAAATTCATCCCGGGGTTCCAAAATATTAATTAATTACTTAAAATAAATAAATAAATATATAATTATAAAATTGGTCTAAAACAACACATAAAATAGTTTAATCTAAATTTATATAAATATTTTAATGTTTTACCCCCTGTTTAAACTGAATTTTACTCTTTTACTGAGGTGACATGTATTTTCTATGATTACTATTCATAAAGAACAAAAAATTAATTTTTCTCTATTAAATTATATTTATTATTATTATTTTAAATATAGAATTAATCTTATCAAATTCAATTCATAGGAGAGGTGAAATTTAATTTAAAATCACATAAGTAAAACATGGTGAAAAGATTTTTTCAGAATAAACGACTTCTTAAGTATATATTTTTTTATCACAATATACAACGAAAAATTTATTCCACTCACCCTAATTGAATTATTAAAATTATTAATGAATATATTATAAATTTAAGTTATTATAAAAAATTAAATTTTTAAAATTCAACATATTACATGGTCAATATAAATCTGTATTTTTCACTTGTTACCAAAAAATAAATATTTTAAGAATATTCTAAAATATTCTCTCTAAGTTAATATCCACATATTGAATTAAAAAATTGAATTTATATTTTAATATGATATTTTATAAAATTTTTATAAATTAATTATTTATTAAAAAAATAAATAAATAAGTTGTGATGAAAAAATTATTTCTTATACACATAAAGACATTACTAAAAATTTGGTATATAATTATTATTATGTTTTCTTTGTATAAAAAATATTCATATTTTCAATAATTTGGTAATTCCTTTCCATATTATAATTTTTCATTTCTATGTCATAATGGCCACATTTAAATAATAATATAGTATATTAGGGTTCACATAAATGAGATGTTAAATTTAATTCATGATATAAATGAAAAAAATTTATTAAATCAGAAATATATTATAAAATTTCTTAATATTAAATAATACCCCTAATAATTAAAATGTTTCCATAAAAATTCCAACAATTTAAGATAAAAATTCAGATATCAGTTTTTCATTCAACCATAATGTTCCCATGTAGATTTTTAAAATTTTTGATTCCTCCTAAAACATGAAGCATTTTATTAGTGTTTTTCCATATAGATTTATCTCCATCATCTAATATTTGTTCTACTTTTTATTTATTGGGTGGATTATGTTCTATTTGTATAGCCTCTAACTATAGTATGTATGATGAATTAGGTATGTACTTTCTTGAGAGAGATACATAGACACAACTTGATTTTGAGGTTCATTTGGTGGAAGCATAATGTTATAAGAAAACATCCATACTCGATAAAGAATCTCAAAGAGGGGAATGTACAGTGAGATCAAATTTAATTTATTATTGAACCACATAACCTTGTTCCATTGTGAAATTCATAGGAATTCCTTATCTCCAATTCAATATTTTATATCTCATTGATGGTGGTCAGTATAATATTTATATCAACACTGAGTTGTATTAATTTATTACTAAATGGTTCTAAACTTCTTATTTATTTCCTTAGAAAAATAGGAACTAGGAGATTTATTTCTCCAACATTATCTATGAAAAATAAAGGCATGAACTTCCTTTCATAAAGGTAATTATATAGATGCATGTAAAATATTGAGTGAGGGATATTTTTCAATAAAAAATTTATTATTAGATGGTGTTAAATCCGAAAAAACATTGAAATATAAAAAACAAGTTCTCTGTAAATCATATAGGATTTTAATTGTTCTCTAAGACTTACAATTTTTTTGAGGATGATAAGTACAAATAAAAACCTATATCTCAATCTCAATCCTATTAAAGGAACCTCCATTACATGGATGTACACCTTGGATCAATAACAGATATAGGAGAATGATACACTCAATTAAACTAAATAACATCATTAATATATATATCCTAGTAATCTGATAAAAATATAAATTTTCTCTGATATTAATTATTTTAACTCACCTTATAAGGTGATTGATGATAACCAGAATATCATTGTGGAATTTTTATTTTTGTTGAGTCTAATGAAAAAATCCAATATACTATTTTCCATGTTCTATTTCATTATGGGAAATGGTTGCACAATCCCCTTAGACTTCTGTCTCCCAAACATAACTTACTATAATACCAAGACCTGATGTATAGACTTTGTAATAAATATATTCATGTTTTCCCACCATAAATAATCATTAATATCTCTATATATTTTCATACATGATGGATGAAAGGATAAAATTGATCTATGAGATTTATCAAACAATTCCCTTTACAAATGTTGTATTTACAGTACACAAACTTGGTTTTGGAATCTTATCATTCCCAAAAAAATCATACTTGAACTCTAAAATATATCACAAAATATTTTGCAGCTATATATATTCCTTTTATGCCTCTTTTTTCCTTCTCATAGATAGATTATTGAACCTGTATTGGATAAATATAATATTGCACTCATTCCTTCAATACATCATGGTCCACACTTTTCAAATCTTAAAATATTGAATCATTTATAATCCTCAAAAATATTAAACTATAATAATACATGGAATTAAAGAATAATCCACTATTTTTTCTTTCCCTTTGTAGTAATATATTGAGAAGTCCAAATAATTAATCAACTCTGTTCATATTCTCTATAGAATATTCAACTCTTCTAGCTGAGGACGATCGGCGCACAGGTGGTGAATGGGGCACAAAATAATCATGGTGTGACTATCACCTATAACTCGTTACCCACAACTCGTTCGGGCACTGTACCGGCGGCGATACTGTGTGGTACTGTAGCAATAGGTTACTATTCACAGAATGTGAATTGGCCTTAGAATTTGGGCCTACGGGCTATGTAATGGGATACAAGCCCACTGGGACTTCGGGCTATGTAATGGGTTTCCCTCTACCCTGTTAAAAGAGGTCTTTTCTTCAATTTAATAGTAAAAATGAGGCTTTGGCCCTACCCTTTTTAAAAAAAATATTTCGCACTATTTTCCATAATGACAATTCCTCTATATCATTAGTGATAAAATTATTTTTAGCTACCAACAAATAATTAGTGGGTTTATTGTACTCAGGAAACATTTATTTTAATTATGTATAACCTATAACCATAACATTATATATTTGGAAACCAATCAGTACCTTCTCTAAATAACCCTAAACATCACTAACCCTTCTTTACTATAAGGTAGTGTAATCAATCATGGATTAATAAGAATGTTCACTAGCTTCATGACATTTTATTTTTATTTATCAGTCCATTTGATCACAGAACCCTTATATGTTAACATGGGATTATTTTATAAAACCATGATAACTTTTCGAAAAAATCCTTGAAAATATTCTAAACAATATAAAAACTATATATAGAAGTCACATTTTTTAGTCTGGGCTAATATTCATGAAATTCCTTTTGTGTTGGATCCACTGATATACCCTATATTTATGTTATATGACCCAAAATGAATCTTTCTATAGACAAAATTTTTACTTTTTATATTTTTCATTTAACTTCTCTTTTATATGTGTCTTTTTTACATTTCTCAATTTACCTTATTGCTCATCCTTTATTTATATAAATTTTATAACAACATCTATAAATAAATGAAAAAACTGATCAATTTAATCTCTAAGGACACAATTATGTAAATCCATAAAGATATAATTTGAATTATTAGGTTTAAATATAATCAATATAAATTAATAATTATCTTACCTTTCATGGAAATATGAATTTATCATATTCTCCTTATTAACCCTCAATATAGGATATATATGTTCATGTTAATTTTTGAAATGTATTGATCTCATTGTAATTGATCAAAAAAATTATCAATATAGGTATTTTGATACTTTTTATAATAGTGATATTTTTTTATTCCTGATAATCAATAAAAGGATTCATTGATCCATTATTATTCATAATGGCAATAACATATTCACAACATGGTGTTGCACTACGGAATATGAAACCCTAATCATGATTGTATTAGAGCCTTTTCATCAAATCCTACTTCTCAAAAAAGTCTATTCTTTAATGATTATTTGAAAATGGTGTATGAACAGGTATGAGTACTATTAAAAACCCAATATCATGACTTGGGAGAAGGATATCAAAGAAATTTGATAATACATCAGTATAATCGTGAATAAGAAGAATGAATTCTATTTAGAGTTTCTCCCTAGCCATTTTAGATAAAAAAACCTCATGAATAATAAGTAAGACTTGAACAGTGGATCTATTTTGCATTAAAAGCTAATATTCATCCTCACAATGAAAAAAAAATCATGGTTTAGTTTTCATTTTTATATGAAACTTCCCTTCCACAAAAATGTATATTGACTCTATATATTTGAAACCAATCCATTCGAAAAAACTTATCAAATTCAATAATAGGGTGCATCAAATTGTTTTAAACAATTATATTCCCATAAGAATTTATCAAAAATAATTTATAAAAATTAGATCTAATATTCATACTATTTAAAATTTTTACAATTTTCTAAATATATAATATTAAGGATATTCCATGATACATCTTTCATTTTCATAAGACATAAAATAGTGGTTATATCCAAAATAAAACAAAACATTAAGATTTACATATTTGGGTGTATGTGTACCTTCAAAAATGTCATTATTCAATCCCACATCAGTAATGATATCAATATCCACCCCTTTATCTATTTTCATTGGGGGTTATTAAGGCCCACCAACCTCGCTAGGTCTTGGATTGGGGTACTGATTAATATAATGATAGATTTATATTCATCCAAAATATAAAACATTATTGGTTGAATCATTCTTCCTCAATGTTTCATTTGGTATACTTTTCATCCCTTGTATGAAAGGACTAGAAAGATGGATACACTTTTCAAAATTGAATAATTTCAATGTTCCTATAAGAAAACATTCAAAATGTATTACCATATAATATGAAATCTTATTAATTGGAATTTATATCAACAATGTGATATTCCATTAATGGTATTTATAAAAATCCATTTATCACTTATCGTCACTAAAAATATAGGAATAATTAGAGTTCACACTATATATTTTCTCCCTTATATAAAATTGAATTATCTTTGAATAGTCATTAATGTTTTCCATTTCAAGTTCCATTCCAGAAATTAAATTAATGTAACTAAATAATAGATAAATTTTACATCCACAGTATATTATAAACATACCATTAATTTCATGTAAGGTTTTTTCATTGGTATTAATGGATTTAGCAACCCCCAGTTTCAGCTCTATAAAGTTCCATTCAACCATAACATGGTGGGTTAGAGGCAAATATTTATTAATATATACCCTCATAAAAAATACCCATCCCATAGATTTTATTTATCACTCAATCCTTGTGTTCTTGATAAGTTTCTACCATTTAAATTATTAAAATTATATATGACATACTACAATGAAAACATTCGCATGCTCTAAGTACATAAGAGTGAAATATATATTTTCCATCATAAGATCCATTACACAGACACCAATGGATCAACATACACATAAATAGAGGGAGGATTTTGATTTATAAATGAATAAGTTGAATGATTATACCTCATTAGTTTATTAAAGATCTAAAAAACATTTTCATCAGTATTCATATATTTAGAGAGTTTAGTGATCATAGACACATGATATTAAACCCAATATCCCACTCCATTTTTTTTTTGACAATAGAAGACGGATCCATTAATGATGGAGATCAGCAGAAATACAGGAGCATAACCACGAGGGAAAATGATTGAACCAAAGAAAATCCTCGTAAGGAGGGCCAATGCCTGCCATCTTGTGAGCGGCTTCATTCGCTTCCCTTCTAATAAATGAGAAATTGCAGGAATTGAAGCCTTGTCTCCGCGAGTGAATACACCGGATAATGGGGCCGAAAGGTTGAAGCCCACCGTCAGTGAGATTGATGACATTGATAACAGTGAGACAGTCGGATTCGATGTGAATGGAATCCCAACCGCGATCTTTGGAAAAGTTTAACCCAGCAAGGATGGCGGCGGCCTCCGCGACTGAGGGCTCCCAACGTGCATAACGTGCTTCGTATTTGGCAGCGATGAGATTTCCCAGGTTGTCTCGGGCTAGTAAACCAAGTCCAACTGGGCCATTCCTAGGGAGAGAGGCATCCACATTGATTTTAAATATCCCTTCCGGTGGGGGGCACCAATGTTGGGGAAGAGGAGGGGGGGTGAAAAGTCTTTGTTGTTCAGGGTAGTTCTTCCAGACCGCAATCCATGACAAAGCCCGGTCAATCCAAAATCTGGGGGGCCTCCGGAAATGATTGAAAATGGCCTCGTTCCACCTATTCCAGATAATCCAAGTCAAAATGCACAGGGCGCCTGCTTTAGCTGGCGAAAAGGAGGAACACCATCGCATCAGGAGAGATGTAAGATCTGAGGCGGCGTCCAGGCACAACTCTAAAGTTGATCCCCAGCCATTCCAAACCTCCTGAGCCCCGGGACATTGGATAAGGGCATGAAGAGGAGATTCAATCACAGCGGGGCAGAAAGGGCATGAGTTGTCATTTGAAAAGTGTCTGTAGACAAGGAGGCTCTTATTTGGGAGGATACCAGTACACACCTGCCACCAGAAAAAGCGAACTTTAGGGGGAACATTAAGCTTCCAAATTGATGTCCAGGGCCTCGCATCTCCTTCTGTAATTTGAGAAGTAAGAGCTCGCCAGTAGCCAGCTTTCACTGTATACTCTCCTGAGCTATCGTTTGTCCAGAAGAGATGATCAGGTACTGCGTCTGACACACAGGGAATACTCAGTATAATTCTCCTATCCCTCTCATTAAACCGGGAGAATAGTTTTTCCAGACACCATCCCGCCCCTTGATCATCAAAAAGACAACAGACTGTGGCATGTTCGGATCCTGGATAACAAGGGGATGACGCCTTCGTGCCTGTCTGATCAATAAGCCAGGGATCAAACCAAATCTTGACCATACAACCATTCCCAATCCTCCAGCCTAGGCCTTTCCTCAGCAGATTACGACCACCCCAAATGCTTCTCCAGAGAAAACTGGGTCGATAGCCAAGATGGGAATCCAAGAAATTCTTATGTGGGAAATATTTAGCCCGGAGAACTCGCGTGCATAGGGATGATGGGTAATTAAGTATACGCCAACCTTGTTTCGCCAGCAAAGCATCATTAAAAAGAGAAAGGTCCCGGAATCCCATTCCGCCTTCATATTTTGGTTGACAGAGGGCAGACCATGCGATCCAATGGACTTTATTTTTTCCGTCCTTTCGTCCCCACCATAAGTTAGATGTGCTGGATTGAATCTTTGAGAGCACCACATCAGGAAGTTTAAAAATAGACATCAAATAGCTGGGGATAGATTGAAGTGCTGCCTTGATGAGGATTTCCTTCCCGGCCTTGGAGATTTTTTTAGGGGTCCAACCTTGTATTTTTCTTTCAATTCGATCCACAATAGCTGAACAGATTTCTTTATTTGACCGTCCAACCACCGTCGGGAGCCCAAGATACTTCTGGTGCTTATCGACCCCAGGAATGCGTGCTAAAGAGCAGAGATCTTCTCTTTTCGGCTGGGGAACTCCAGAGCTGAAAGAAATTTCTGATTTACTTTGATTGATCATTTTTCCTGAAGCCCGTTCATACTGTTGTATCGCCTGGCAGATTGCAGTACACTCATTAAGGGTATCTCGGGAAAAAAGAAGGCAATCATCAGCGAAGAAGAGGTGGGATATCGGAGGGCCCTTGCGACACGCTTTCGCCCCATGAATTATGGAAAGCGAAGCTGCCCTGGAGAGGAGGTTAGAGAACACATCAGCCACTAAAATAAAGAGGAAGGGTGAAAGAGGATCTCCCTGACGAAGCCCACGGGCTGGGGAAAATCCTCGGGTGAGCGTCCCGTTGACATTAATACAGAAGGAAACTGACGAGACGCATTTCATGATCATGTCAATCCATTTGGTACAGAAACCCATCTTGAGCATCACAAATTCGAGGAAGTTCCATTCCACTCTATCATAGGCCTTAGCCATATCCAATTTCCACGCCATGATCCCTCTCTTCGCCAGTGTACGTGTTTTCATGGAATGGAAAATTTCATGAGCAATAATGGCATTATCAGTGATTAACCTTTTTGCTACAAAAGCGCTTTGGTTCTCTGAAATGATGTCGGGTAGCCAAGGACGCAGCCGATTCGCCAGGATCTTCGAAAAGATCTTATACGAAACATTACACAGACTGATAGGTCGAAAGTCCGACACCCCTTGCGGATTTTTCATCTTGGGAATGAGTGTAAGAATAGTTTCATTAAGAGAAGACAGATCCATTTTCCCTGCCCAAATATCCCGCATCAGATTGCAAATGTCTGGACCAATGATGTGCCAGTAATTCTTGAAAAAGAGGGCGTGGAATCCGTCTGGTCCCGGGGCTTTCGTAGAGTGGATTTGCTTTAAGGCCTGAAGAGTCTCGTCATTCGTTACATCTTTAGAAAGCTGTCTATTCATATCGTCAGAAATCACAGGTTTGATGCAGTCCTCAATCTCAGGAGAAATGTAAGAATGGCCTGCAGAGAAGAGTTTCTGAAAATAGTTCAGGAATGCTTCTTGGATTCCTCCTGTGTCAGACACTTTACTACCGTCTGAATTAAGAATGCCAGAAATAAAGTTTTTTCGGCGTCTTGCTGAGGCCTTCTGGTGGAAATAACGGGTATTAGCATCCCCTTCTGCTATATGAATATCACGCGCTCGCATAGCCCAAAAACCTTCCTTATTGCGCAGGGCAACATCCAGCTCTCGTTGGGTTTCACTTATTTTGGAGAGAATGCTGCTAGACGGGGGTTTGCTAAGGAGATAGCCAATCTTCCTTTCAAGGAAATTGCATTGCCGGTCCGGATGAAGAAATTTAGAGTATCTCCAAGTCTTCAGATCAGATTCCACTCGGAGAAGGTTGGTTCTCAGATCAGCTTGCCCATTCTTCCAGCCTGAACGGATAACCGCCTCGCACTCGGGATCTTTTGACCAGAAGCTTTCGAATCTGAATGGTTTCCTGGAATTAGAAACGTGCGCATTATGGGTGCAGTTAATGACAATTGGGCAGTGATCTGAGCATTTGAACGTGAGATGTCTGATATGGTACATTTCGAAGAGGCTCATCCAGTCCATTGAGCCAAAGAATCTATCCAGACGTTCAGCGATTCGATTTCCATCATATCTGCCTCGAAACCATGTGAAGGGATTACCCGTGAAACCCAGGTCCATCAGCTCTGCCTCAAGGATAGCATCCTTAAAAGCAGACATAGACGTGGAGGAGTGCATAGCTCCACCTATTTTCTCCTTCTGGAAAAGGATCTCGTTAAAGTCCCCTCCAAACAGAATGGGGCTTGGCAGATCACGACGGAGTTTGCAAAGAAGATCCCAAGATTTCCATTTTTCAGTCTGGGAGGCCCAGCCATAGAAGCCCACAAAAGTCCAGGTGGGGTTGTGGGAATCACAAATGGATGCAGCCACGTGGTGCTGGGAAAAAGACAAGAGCCTCACATCGACATTATCCTTCCAGAGAAGACATAATCCCCCTGAATGACCCTGTCGGGGAACCGGGAAACAACCCTGGAAACCGCATTTTAGGGAAAGATTTGTGATGTCCTTGTTTTCCAATATGGTTTCGGACAGGAAAACCATATCAGGGCGACTTTGAGCGCAATGGCGCTGGAACATGCGAACCGTTCGTGGGTTGCCAAGCCCACGACATTTCCAGCATAAAGCAATCATTGCTCTAGGCGGGGCCGGGCCTGACCCGCCTCCGCCTTTGTCTCTTGTGGGGTTAATGACGTTCCTGATGCTTTCCTCCTTTTGGGAATACTGGTGTGCATACCACTAGACTCGCTTTGTCGTTTCAGGTCTCCTGGTTTGGGATTCCCTGGGCAATCGCCTTTACCACCGTCACGTGCCCTTCTCCATGTTCTACGAGTAACATGTCCAGAAGGTGAGGCTTCTGTCGTCCCAGAATCGTCTTGCAGAAGGGCACCAGTTGGGATTTGATTTGGACTCTGCTCAGCTTCAGGCGGATCCAAAGAAACATGTTTCTGCCTCAGCAATTTCTCTGGAGGTTCTTTTGGTTTAGGTAGCGGCCCAGTTGAAGTAAGGAACGTTAAGTTCGGTGCAGTTAGAGCGAAGTTGGATTTTGTGATACCCTGAATCAGGTGACTGTCTTGCCGAGCCCCATCATTGCATCTGACGATAATCTCTTGGGAGGCGTTTCCATTTCCCCTAAGCTCAGCCGGGGGTTCTTTAGGGAAGACGGGTGGTCCCATCCTTATGATAGAAGGTTGTTCAGATTCCGGGCGCCTTCGATGGGCTGCAATGAGACGGTCCCGATCAATTTGTCTCTCCGCCTCAGGGATATATGCCTCTCTGTGTGTTTTGGCCCGGAGCCACGGACCGTATTGTAGGGTAATATTTTCGGTGAAATTCTCTGGCTTTTCCCCACACGCTTTCTCCATGTGGCCGATACGTCCGCAAAGGAAGCAGAAGATTGGTAGTTTTTCAAATTCGAACGAGATCCAGGTGTTGGAATCATCAATTTTCAGGAACATACCTCTCATTAAGGGTTCAGACACCTCGATCTCAGTCTTTATTCGAACACAGGGGCCCCATTGTATTGGGTCCGAGCAATCCCACTCTAGGAAGTGTCCGATCCGGTCTCCAATTTCTTTCATCACATGTGTTGATCTCCCATGGAACGGTATTCCTTTAATTCTTATCCAGAACGTGGATCGGGTAAGTGTGCAATTCTGAATCTCGTCTCCCCCTTTAAATTCCTCCATCAGGATGAGATGATTGTCAAAGGACCAAGGTCGTCCTCTGAGGAATTTATCTTTGTCTTTATCACTGAAGAACTCAAAAACAAGGAGTTTGTTCTCAATTTCCCGGATGGCTACTCCAGCTTCCAATTTCCAAAGATTTTGAAGAGTGGTCCTGAGGGCCTTTAGATTAAAAGGTGCCTCGGTCGCCAGTCTTCCGACAACCAATAAAGTCATACGTTTTGTCAAAATATTGTCTTCGTTTCTACAGGTTGCAAGTGGTTCTTTTTCTTTGTCAGTCAAAGTGAGGTTCTTCCATTGGTTCAGCAGATCCGTCTCCATCTTGAGAGCCACGAAGTCTCCTAGGGGGGGATTGACCTATCAGAGGTCCCCTATCCAAGGGGTGTCAAGCCCAGAGGGAGTCCCCGACCCAGGGATTCCGGCCCAATCCGCACCAACGCACGCTAGTTCTTCACGACCGAAGCTTCGCGGTCAGGAAGAACACAAATTTACCAAGCCTCTAGGAATCTACAAAAAAAGTATCACAGACCAGATTTAAACGGCAATTTACATAGGTCAGGCCCAACCCAAAGATTTCTCTGTTCAGTCACCACCCGATAAAAGTCCTCCAAACACAGGCCGCGCCAAAACCTGCGCGGCCAAAGCTGCGCGCTGGGAGCAATCACACTTCACAACCAGACCTACACAGCCCAATCCGTCAAGCTGGAGAAGACCACAGGCCGCACCAAGACCTGCGCGGTCAAAGCAGCGCGCTGGGAGCAGTCGTACTTCACAACCAGCCCTGCGCGAAGATTTCCTTCGCGCAAAGATCCCTCGCGCAAGTCCCCTCGCGCAAGTCCCCTATCCAGGTGGAGAGTTAGGAAACACAGACAGGTCTCGCGCAGGTCCCCTCACGCTTCGAGAAAACGGCCAGGCTGCGAGGCGCTCCCACTTGCGCGCCGAAGGATTCTTCTTCACATCCACGTCCTCCGCGCCCCGGGGAACCACCGCACCTTCGGAAATTGGGGGAACCTTCACGAAATGTGCTTCACGATTCACCGCGTTGCAGTGAGAGCTCCGGAACTGCCTTCCCCTTCCCAGATCTGGTACAGATGTAGAACCAAGGGGGATGAAACACCGCAGAAGGAGCTTCGGGTCTTAACCACGTCGCGGCGGAAACTTCGTGAAACAGGGAAAAAAACTTCCACCAGCAGACCACCGCCAGAATTCTCGGAAGTCAGGGAAACCAAAATAGGAAAAGGGATCCTCGAACTCAAGTGAGCTTCGAGCCACAAAGGCCTCAGATATGAAGGGAATCTGACGAGCCGAAGAAGAAGGAGAAAAAAAGGAGAACTCAGGCCTGGCGCTGCGTTCCTTCACCTAGATCTGACGACGATGGGGGCTGGTGATGCCGGAAGGACCTTCAAGACCCCAGAGGAGCAAGGAACAACGCCTGTCGTCGAGGTCGATCGAAAAGAATAAGAAAACACGACTCAACCGGAACACAGCAGACCTGATTCGGGAACTGGGGACGAAAAAATAGGAGGTGGAGAATGTGGATTCTTCACTGCGAAGGATTGGGGAGTGACACAGGGAAGAGAATGACAAACCCCAGGCGCCAGATCTGAGGAAGGGCGTAAAGCGGGGACCTGGAGCAGGGGGTGGAGGGAGATGGCATCGCCAGAAATCCGACAGACACTGAGACTGAAACCTAGGACACCCTATAAGAGAAATGCTCTCACGCTGGAGAGAAATTCTTTGGTCAATTCAATATCCCACTCCATTTGGTTTCCCTTGAATATGTTCATTTTATTGACCATCAGATTCATTGAGATTTGGATTTCTTCCTTTTATAACCCTGGACCTAAACAAAAAACATTTTGTAACCATAAATTGATAAAAAAATTTAAATAAACATATCATCATGAAAATAAACTCTTATGATGCATTAAATTAGGACATCTTCTTATCATCCTATGACACTTTTAGTTTAACCAATTCCATCAACGGTGAAAACCTATTTAAATAATTCATAATAGTTCAAAATGAAAATGTGAAATAACCTATGATTATTCAATTAGAGTATCAAACTAGGTTCATAGTAAAGGAACACTAACCATGAACTAGAATTATGGTCAATATATACACATCATAATCTTTTAAGGATTATTACACCAAGATAAATCTATACAAAAACCACATCCACTTATATTATAAAAATTGATGTATTTCTTTGAAAACAACATAATCTCTCCCTTAAAAAAACATTAGGATGATATCATGTATGTTAAATTATCCCTAGTGGTTTCAAAAAAGTTTTCTAACCATAATCTAAATAGATTAGATGAACCCTTATCTAGTATTAATTATTTATACTTTAGTAAAACATAAATCCAAATTGAATAATTTAAGATGAATATTCATTAAATTTCACTATAATAAACACCCAATGAACATTAATGTTTTGTGAAATTTGAAAATAGAAATATAATCTTCCCAATTAATTATTTATATTTAATATATATATATATAAAGATATTCCCATTTTGTACTCCTAGAAGATATAACCTACATAAAACATTTCTTCAAAACATCGGGAAAGAAAAAATAATAATGGGTTAGCTTAGATTCTCAGAAATTAAAATTGGGGAGAATATTAACAATTATAGCATTATATTATATTATGTGTATGAAAAAATATTTTGTTTCACATTCTCAATATAAAATATTCATAACCAAAAAAATAAGTTGTACAATCATTTAATTTCTAGAATTAAGTTCAATAAGGGTTTCAAAGTAGTAATACTTATTCAAGAATCAAAACATATTCATGATGCATCATAGAAATATGAAATCATAGTCCTACGAATATATAAAAATAATATAATGTTCACACATAATATTATTACTTTACCTTAAAATATTCATACTCACACATAAAAATGTGAATAATTCTTTTATTAATCATATATATATATATTTATGCGAGCATAGATAAAATAAATCATACTCACATATCAATATATGAGAAAATATATTAAAAATAATGTAAAATATTATAATCCTCATCTAATGAGATATCAATATCACTCTACACAGTAAATTTGACATTTATTACATACCCAACTATCTTATAATCACATTCCTATCATTTAAATGTCATAATATCATAAAATATTCTATTATCACTAAAGAATGACCCATGTAATGTAAATGGGTTTTGTTAACATCTCATTTTTATAATCATAGACTATCTTATGAATGAATAAGGACTCTATAATTGGATTATATCCACAGTAAAGAACAACCATCTATTATGATTGGTCGTGAGTGTGGGAAATTCATTTCATGTTTTATATTTTATACAATCAATATAATCATATTTTTTGTAAAAAAATCAAAATAAACTCACTATGAAAATGATAAGAATATTATATTTAATTTATTTTGTAAAAACACATATATGTGTTAAAATTAATTTTAGAGTTTATAGGGTAATAGAAATAAAAATCTTCAAATCATTTTATAAAAATGTATGTAAGAAATTGATTTCTCACCAAAGAGGAAATAATGTCCTTTTTTATAAAATGATTTCATAAATATATATTAGAACTAAAGAGAGAATAATTTAACTTTTAAATAAAAATAATGTGAACAACCCGAGGTGAATATCAATTAAAATTTTTTATATGGTAAGTATCTTATAATATTTTTATATAAATTCATGTGTAAATAATTCCCATTAATATAGGACTAAAACATATATCTGTAACCTAAAGTCTCTTCTTTATTGGTACTCACAAAATCACATGTACAATAAATATATATTTATTATAAATAAATTAACTCAAAAAATATTAATATATCAAACCATAAAAGATTTAATAACGATTTTTTTTCTATAATTTTAATAATTTGTTACTAAAATCATTATTCTGGGTGATAACTGATTAGTTTTTCATACATGATTTAGTTAGAGAAGCCTGATACTTGTACACAAATAATTATTCCATAATTTATAGAATTATAAATAGGATATATATATATATATAATTTATATTCATTTTATATATTAAGATTCATCGATAAGAGATAGAGATTAATAATTTAATTATACTATTTATGGAGAAATAAAGAATGTACGTACTCATGTGTGTTGCTTTCACTTTTTTATAGATGGAAAAAAATAAAGCTAAAAAATAATTAACCATTAAAAAATCAATATATTATATTATATATAATATATATTCACTATATTAATCCTTCCATTTAAAATATTATAGAAAAAATAATCACATTTCTTTGTGGAGTTTACAATTCACTTGCACACACTAAGACGTTACATTTTTCTAATGGATATGAAGAAGGTGAATAATGTTTATTAGATCATATTATAAACAATAAAATATATTTATAATACTATATTAGTTATTTAAAAATGGATACCATATATTTAATAAAGGTGTAATAAGAAAAACAATTAAAATTATCAGTTATGGGTTAGACTACTTTTTTGGGAAACAATATTTGGATTACAATTCAAACATTGTTTTATGGTATTTCAGAATGATAAATATTATAAAATGTGTTTTATGGAGTTAATAAAGTATTATGATATGAATTTTAGGATCTATAAGGATAATTAAGCGTGGATTGAAGCAGATACGTGGTATCATTTTATACGGGGTGGAATGGACTTAATTAGAACTTAAAAGATGAAATAATATAATATATATTTTAAAATAAAATAAACTAAAACAAATGAACCCAAAACCTAAATATAATTTGTGTTAGGGTTGAAATAAACTCATCTAATAACATTTAAGTAAATATTTGATACCTTTTATGCCTTATATTATAGTAAAACCACATTAATCCCATTTTAACCATTAATATTATTACATTCATTTTTACTATGATAACATATTTATATAAAAAAATATAACTTGTCCTTTGAAAAAAATCACCGTTCTGATTCAAAATAATTAATCAATTTAGTCAAATTTTACTTCTATTTTTATAGTTATTACATTAAATATAGAAAATAAATCTATGAAAATAGTTTACAAGATATACCACATTTATGAGTAAAAGTCATTTAACTATAAAAATGTAATAAATTAGTTTAAAAAATATTAGTTGGATAAATAATAAAAAAATAAATTCATTTTTACCTTTATTAAAATATAAAACTAAATGGAATGTTGAAACCATTCCATTCAATGAAAATACACAAATTTAGTTCTATTTTGAATAAAATATAACTTATCTCAATACAAGAAGATATAGAGTTCAAAAAATAAAAATAATGATATGAAATACAATATTTAAATGCATTAGGATATATTTTTCCAAAATATATTCTTAAAATATGATAAATTATAGGGTTAATGTAATTTTAATATTTTACCCCACAGTTTATAGAAAATTTTTCAATAATTATCATCGTGAAAGATATTTACTATGGGTACTATTCATAATGATCCAAAATTATGTTATACATATTATATTATATACATTATGATGATTCATAAAATTTAATCCATTTTACCAATTTCAATTCTTAGATGTCATAGGATTTATTGATAATTAAACTTGGAAATCCCATTGAAAAATGGTTATCTGGAAAAAAGTCTCATTTTGTATAATATTTTTATAAAAAACCCCCAAAAATATTTATTTCTATGATTATAATTTGATAATTCATAATAATAATGACAATGTTTTTATTTTTAATTAAATTATAATGGAAATTTAAATTTTTTAAATTCATGATATGAAATGGACGTTTTTAAAAAGATTCAATAATTTTCACTATTTATCAAAATATAACTCTCTTCAGAATGTTATTAAAAAATAAATATAACTTAATTTTGACATTATTTTGGAATAAATATTTTCATTTATTCATAAAATTTTCTTAAAGTGTCATAAATTAAATAATTTATTTTTATAAAATAGAAAATAGAAATGTTTTTTGAGGGAGATGTATTTCTAAATCGTATAAAAACATTAATGATAGTTTTTTAATTAATTATCAACATATTTTAATTTTATAAAAGAATTATAAATATTTTTATATTTTTTCTTCTATTTATAACTCAAATTTTAAATGTTATTTTATAATGGTCATAATTAAATAATAATATAGTATATTGCAGTTTATTTAAACTTACTATTGTGTAGAAATTAAGATATCATAAAAGTATAATTTAGTTGTTGAGAAACATATTATAAAATCATTTCATGATACACCATCTCCCAATTTTCACATGGAAGGGTATTATATTGATGTGATTTTTTTGAGATGATGCTAGATTTTAACTTCACAAACTCCAGTCCTTTTCCTCTATATCAACTCTATTACATAAAAAGGTCAATTTCAATTGAAACGAAGCTGGTATTCCACTAGATTATCACATTGATTCCAACCCAAGAGATCTAGGACCATCTATCTCATCTCTTAGACCTCTAAATAATGGTTTTTTATTTGTTGTCTAGACCTATTTGATTTTTCTTATAGATGGATAATTGGGTTCAAGTTTTTAGTGCCATGTCATATCCTCCCAGTGGTGTCTTCACTAGATGTCAATCAAAACATAATTAAACATATAAAAAATAACATAAAATGGTCATATTAAAAATATTTCTTCAATAATTATATTCCTTTCATAAAATTATTTATAACAATATTTTGAATTCTTGTATTCTATGAGTCCATGATAATTTTTATTTCCTATCCAATGAGTTTCATCTTAATAAATTATATATCATGTTGGTTCACGAACCAATGTAGGATATCTAATGTAATATGTAGTAATATCAAAGAATTGTTGTATGTGATTTATTTCACAGTGATGTTTAAAATCACTATATAAGCGTTTTTGAAAAAATAACCTTAAAATGGAGAAGTTAATGTTTTTTGACCAATATATCACAACAAATTTTACGTGGAAAAATAATATGAAAGGATTAAATTACAATTTATTCTCAAGTTTATATATTTCATTGGATTATTTCTCCTTGTGATTTATTTATTCTTTAGATTTTATTATTCCACTATGATCTCCATTACCTTTATAGGGGTAAAAATGTCACATTTATAATGTCTCTCTAGGGTAAGAGTAAGGGGACCCATTATCACTAATTAAATTTATCCAAGTTTTGGATTCTATCATTAGATAAGTCTCCATATAGTTCCAAAATGGAAGTATTCATCCATTTCATTATAGGTAACCCTTTAATGGAGTCTCCCATGAAATATGTGCAGATGATATATATTTTTTGTTAACCTATGTTTCTAATCCACCAGATTCATCAATAAGATCATTAAAGAATATTTCAAATTTGGTGGTCAACACATTAACCAATAGAAGAGAATTATTTTATTTACAAAATACTATTTAGAGAGGTGTAATAATATTATTGGGGCCAACTGGAAAATTCACTGAAGGTTCATCATCATTGAATACTTGGGAGCTATAATTTATTCTTTTAAGTTCCACATCATGAATTTATATGGGGGTGGTCAATATAATTTCACACTATATTAATAAAATATTATATATTTTCATCTATTTTGGAGAAATAATCTCCCTTATAATTTGTATCCTCACCTCTAAAACCATGAATGATTAATTTACCTATGTAGTATGAAATGATGTTTTGAGATACTTTGAAAATATATTGTATTACTTTAACTAGGATGTTAACTTTAATGGGATATTCCACCAGGATTCTTTATATATAATAAATAGATAAGTTTATTAAGTTGGTATTTACCTAAGAGATTCTCAAGCACGATGAATTTCGTGAAATACAATATGGAATGGGTGGTTATTGAACACTGACCCCTATACAAATGCTTCATCATGGTAAAATATAAGACAATATTACAAAAAATGAAATGGGGGAGTCTCCAGATTATGAAAAATATCCATGAGATTATCTCTAACCATCAATTCAATTCACAATAGATATTTTTTAGAAATATTTTATTTTATGGAATCGTAAATGGGTAGGACTCATTCATTGATTCCTAAGGATCCCAAATATAGACATACAATTTAGGAAAAGTTGAAATTTCCTTATTTTATTATGATACTATTGAACTAGTATCCACATGATAATTTTTATATTATCACTATGTTAAATGGAAATGACTTTTTCATGTTTGGAGTGCCTCATTGGGTGACTTGTGGGCTAAGGTATATCTCTGTGTACTATATGAAAACAATGTGAAATATGATTGGAATCATCAACAATGGTTTAAGGATATTCTTATAAAATACTACTTCTTATTAAGTAGATTTCATAATCATGAAATATCCATGGATAATGATGTTCTGCATAAGGGGATCAAGTTCTATAACAAGTGACACTTTTATAGGAATTATTGATAGGAATAATCCGATAATATTTTTTTATAGCCATTAGTTTCCTATATTTTGGATCTATATTGTTTTTTTCACTAGGTTTTATCTTCGTAGTATATAATTTTTTTTATCTATGTCTCATTTAATGTTTCTCAACAAAACTATTATGAAATGAAGGTGAGTGTGATTCTCTTTGAAGTCAGTTGTTGGTTCATTTCAAATGCATGGAATAAGACTTTCCATAAAGGCTCCACTATCACGATATAAAGTCTATTATTTAGTCCAAACATATGAATATCGACCTAGATCTTCATTTAAAATAGTTCGAGAGAGATAAATAATTTTGGAATATCATGAAAAATGGGGGTTCATGCTTATATTCAGAAAAATATTCATAGAGGCTCATGGATTTGTTGGCTTCCTCCTCCTAGTGTTCTTAATATCAATATTTATGTGTATAGTAATAATTTTTTATGTGTTTGGAGGTATATTTTGTGATCCTAAGGGATTTGTTTTCATCCCATATAGTGCATTCAGTGTGAGATGTGTCTCTCTTCACATCGAGGCCTGAAGCAACATATTCTTTCATGAGCTATGTCACTATAACAACATTTAATTATCCTAGATGTAAACTAACTCCCATGTTACCCTCAACTCCCTCCATGTTCAAATTACCACCCCATGGTCTATAGCTTAAAAAATGTATAGATTCATGGACCTGATCAATAATCATACAGAACTACATCACACAATTATAAGTGTTAACAATTCAAGTGATTTTATAACTTTTATGGATACATATGTCAATATGTTTCAATGCTATACTAGTATTGGTTTCCTTCCTCATGGGGTCTTAATAGTTTTTGAGGTGTTTCTAGGAGTTTAAATTGAAATTTACCTCTTAACACTCACGATCCATTTATCGATAATAAACATTTGTATATTTGTTATTAGTAGATACTAATAATAATTGCATTATCCCATGATGAGGTTATAATGTGAGTACATCGAGTCAATTATTTTTTTTTTACTCAAAATATTTATATATTAATAAATAAAAATATTACTTATCTTTCTATGATGAAAAAAATTATGTAAACAAGGGTATACTATAGGATTGATGGATTACAATTAATGATGTTACCTAATCACTAATGGAATAGTCAGTCTAATTGGTCAAAAATCCATTCAAAATTCCTCAAATTTTTTTCTTTTAATTAATTTAATTCAAAAATTAAAATTAAAATACATTTATGACGGAATTATACCACCATATAAAGATTATGTTAAGGACTTATTCTAAAAATAAAATACAATAAACTATGAAAAGCACTGTTTTTATCAATCCACATGTATTTTATCCCTCTTTACACCTATATATCATATTTATATATATAGATATGATTTGATTAATTGGAGAAATAATTCCAAAAAAAAGAAACTATGTATAATTTTGACAAAAAAAACTTTATAAATTATAATCCCTCTACTCTTGATCCATCAACCTATATGTGATTAGAAAATAATGATAGTGAGAAGCCCCATCATTCAAGTTAAAATTATAATGAGTGATAATCATAATAAAATAAATTTTAATTGATGTAAAAGGACAATACAAATCTATAAAAACATGTATGGATTAATGTAACAATAATAAAATCATTGTTATATATAGAATATAAATTATTCAATGGATTAGAATAAAACTAACACATGTATCAATTCTTGTTGTAAATTAGAATAACTTGAGATTCAAAAGAAAATCTATATATATCAATATATATATATATATTCATAACTGTTGGTGTCATGGATTAACCCATTCATGCAAAACTAATTCAATTCCTTTAATCGATGGTGTTTAAGTGCAGTGACACTTTATAGAACATGTAATTGTTTTATTTTAAAATATATGAAATATTTATAAAGTCTGTGGTGATATATTTTAATTTTTTAGAGTATTTTCCTTTTATGCACTGACCATACATAATGTAATGGTGATGATATGATCATGATGAAATTAATGCATTGTTTTATATATCCAATTAACACATTTTATCTCTTGGAATGGATTTCATTGGTCCCCTTGTGGGCTCACATATGCTTCAACCATGTTCCCTGGTCAAATTCAATGTGATGTGGCAACTTAGACCTCATATTGTGGTTGAAAACCATTAGTATTACTTTGAGTTCTTAAGGATTATATTATTTTATCATTTCAAAATCCTTTAAAACTTTTTGGAATTTCCCTTGGGTATATTTTCAAATAATATCTATCTGATTAGACATAAAAATATTCACAAGGTTTCATTTCATGGAATAACACAACATATCATGATTAAAGGAGACCTTGATTTATAGAATAACTCTATTATTATTATTGGGATGTGTTAGAAAATTTTAAATTCTTCTTTAATTCTCATGTCATAGTGAATTCTTTCATAGAATGAAAAAACTCCCTTTAATAAAAAATTATTTTCATGTTCCCTTCTTGTTATTTCAAATAGAGATTCCATCATATTATAATTTATAGTAGCATCTTTTGTTATTAGTAATAACCATTTTACCGCCATGTACCATGTCTAAGTCTTGTCAGGTGATACATTGAATCAAATCATTCATACACATGGAGTAAATGTACACTAAATAATTTCTTTCCATCATCCTCACTACCCTTATTAGATGTGGTCGAGATTGTTCATTTTCTCATAGTGGTAGAATTTAGAACCTATTAATATCTAAGGGAAAACTTAATTTTCATTTTCTAAAAATCACATTCTATTACATAATATATACACCACAACATGAAGACCATTATATCATAAATTTATCATCTATTAGGGTGTATTTACTATAGGCAACATTGGATTATATCCAAAATATTTCTTTTGAAGGGGATAAATTAGAATACTCATAGATAATGATGTGATTATATTCATATGGGAAGGAACAATATCAAATGTTATGAAAATCACTTCAATTTCATAGTTTTCATCAGTTTTTTAAAATAATAGAAATTTTTATTATGGTTTCATCACATTGGAAAGTATTATATAACAAAATCCTTAATAATAAGAGAAAAAGCATATGCATGAATTTAATTTATCATTAACTCATGAGAATATCGAATAATCCATATCTTTAATCTAATCACTTTAAACTATATTCAATATGTTAAAATAAGATGAATTCCATAACTAGAATAAACTTTATAAAACCATATAGTATCTCCATATCATTAGAAAACATGAAATATGTTGTATCATTGACACACACAACCATATTGAATATATGAAACTAAAATTATGTAAGACTTTTAAAATATAAAGCCTTTGAAGATATAATTAGATTGTTATATGATTCATAATAATCGATATTCGTCTACTGAAAAACATTGAAACTTTGAAATTTGTGATGGTATTAATCAAACGCAAAAAAATCCTTTGAGATAATAACATTTCAAAAAGATTTAGTTTATGAAATTTTTTCAATTAATCAATAAATTTATAAGGATTAGTATATTAGTAATTCTTTATGGTGGTTATGAGGTTTTTAATTAATATACAATCTTTTATTAGACATATATAATGTGTTAAATATTGTTAAAAATAAATTTTATTAATGGTATTCCCTTTTAAACAATTACCCATTTAAAACTCATCATATTTATTACTAGGAAAGGAGTAATAATTCATTAATAAAAGTGTATAATTATTCATTACAAATGAAAAATATGGTATCATGTTAATCATATCACATATAACTCTAGTAATTTATTGTAGAAAGCTTCTTGTATAATACACATTGTGACTAAACCCAACAATATTTCTACAATATCTAAATTTTTGGGATTTTCAATATATGATAATCCAATGAAAACATCATGAATATGATTTCAGAATAAACCCTATAGTAAAATTTCATGGGAGGATCGAATACATTTATGATCCACTATCACATAATACAATCATTCAATTCAAAATATAATTCATAGATACCCATTTTAGAATAACCTACATATTTGAATGATCGAGTCCATATTTAGCTCTAATTTTGAAAGATTATAACAAATTGTATATATAATGAAATTTATCATCATATTTATTCAAATTAATTCCACTAATGTATAAAAGAGTATAATGATTTTATATGGAATCCAATTCCATCAACCAAACCAGAATGGGGAGACCATATTAATTTTAAATACTTTGTAAAACCCACAATCCATGTTTCACACCAAATGTAGAATCCAAATATATTCTTATGTATCTAAATGTATCTCATCTATTTCTTACACGAACCCTTCATATAAAGTTCAAAATTTATATTATTTTGTAAATCACTATATTATATTGACCAGAGTGATAAATAAACATCCCCACCTTTATATTATAAGGAAAATGCTTTTGGACCAATGGGAAATCAATCCCCAAGAGCCTCCCACTATGAGAATTTTCAGAATTTATAGTATATAATACAATTTAATTGAAAATAAATATATATTAATTGTATTGAAAACAAAAATTTAGGATAATAATACCATCCAAAAAATTATTTCATAACATCCGAATAAAAGGTCATTACAAATCATACCATGTACCTCCTTATATAAATGTATTAAAATTTCAACAAGTAAAAAAAATCAATTTATAATACTATTTGGTTAGAATTTATGTGTCGTATAAAATTAATATAAATGAAAAATTTATGTTCCCTCTATAATTTATTATTTGTTATATATATATGTATTCTTATAAACCATTCATTTCTAGAAAATTTTGATGTTATATATGTAAGGAACCGTTCATAAATAGTATAAATAAAATTTAACTCGATGCATGAAGACTTATGGGATCATCAATTATGTCTAATGTAAAAACAATGTTATACACGCACTCTTTATGTTTGATTCACATAATAAATGTATTAAATTTTAATAATGTAAGTTGTTGTGCATTATATCTTACATGACTGATTTCATTATTGTAAAGAAAAAATTGTTTTTACAGTTTTACTTTTCAAAATTACACTAAAATCAAATGTCAAATGTGTAGAGTGAATTTTATATGTGATACATCAATTTCATTTTATCATTTTCAATTTAATATAAACACATTTTCAGTGGCTTAAAAATTAAAACAAAATTCACAAATCACTTCAAAACCTTATTAACTATATCAAAGGCCTTCTTAAACACATAATGTATAATATAAATCTAATACAATGTTACTATTTCACTTCATATATAAATTGGCATTATTGGTTCTCTATGGATATGTTCTAAATCACATATATGTTTCTTTATAGATCAAATATACCCTCATACATTCATGATATTAAATCCATAATCTCACCTTAATCAATGTTCATTTGAAATAAATCATACCTTTTGTTGATATTATTACTCCTCATTCATTTGAAACATTAATAATATTTATGATCAAAAAAAAAATCATCTCAAGTAAAATATTGTTTTATAATATCATTCCAAATGATATCTCAATGTAATAGCCTCATGTTACATTTTTATTCAATCATGGAATCAACTTTACATTATTTCAACCAATATCAAAAATATTTTTATGTCATTACGATTAGAAAATAATCATTCCTTTTTAATAACTAATTAAATACACATGTGGGATACTCATATATGATACTTCACTAAGTAAAATAGTTAACTATTTAATTATAAGACACTAGTTAATGTTTTTATGAATCATCAATAAGTATCATTTGGGATTATTGAATACCAATTCCTTATAATGGAAGTGTAGCATGATATTGAATTGACATAATCATTAGTATATAGGAACCAAAATATATCTTTTATTAATTTCATACTAAAGTTTTAGAACATTGTAAAATTAAGGTAAATTCCACATGTATGACCAATTATTTTTAATAACAAGGATAAAAAATGAAATAGGGTCAATTTATCTTCTAATGTGATAATTATCAAGAATCTGTAAAGGTGATGTTGGTTCTATTTTTTTATGGGTATATACAATAAATTCTTCTTTATTTTCATTTTATTTTTAATCAAATTTCAGACATTTTATAAAATCTGGAGATTAATGGTTTTTATATTCCTTTGAAATTATATTAAGTATTAGTCTATAAAAATATAAATTTCAATGTGTTGTATCAATTCTATATCATAAGGTTTGATGCATGAAAATATATCAGAAATAAAGAGTATTAAAATATATATCCATATTTTATTTATACTAGTTTTATATGATAATATTTGATAACTGGTTGATAAAATTATGGTATAGATACCAAGATATTGTATCAAGGCATACAGTAAAATTCCATGAAATTTTAACATTTATATAATAGAATATTATGAAACTAAAATATATGATTGAAGATAAAATTTTCAAAATTATAGTGTTGAACCACCTTATTGATATTTATGTGATTCAAAAGTTAGGATTAGAAATTTCACTATGGATGAATGAAATTGACACCATTAAATATGTTTTTCATACAATGTGGAATTATTATTCAACATATTGTAAAAATGGATGATAGTGCATCTTATCTTTCACATAAATCCATATCCATTTATTTTATAATATTATCCATGTCACCTCTTAAAATATAAAGTCAATTTTTTAATATGATTAGTGAGAAAAAATTATTTTCCATATATTTATATAATGAATTCATTTTACTTAATTATATAGACATTAATAAAGATGTGGTAAGAATGTTTTGGAAATTTATTCATTTATAAAATCTATTTAAATAATTATTCATTAGGAAGTGTTTATGGTTAATGAAATATTTCATCAAAATAATTATTTTTAAAATTAATTTAATATTATTATTTAATATTAAGCATATCATTTTTAAATATATGTGTTCATAATTATAATTTCAATATAAAGGTTTCAGTTAAAGAAATTATATAATTTTATATGAAATTTACAGAAATAATAAAGTATGATCCAAATAAAAATAAAATATATTTATTCATGAGTTTTTCATAATTAATTTTTAATAATAAAATTAAGAGGATTCCATTTTTTTAAATATTATAGTATCTTCATTCAATGTGTGTTGATGATTTATTATTTCAAAGAATTAAAATTTTTATGTATATGATAATTTTGTTCAATAAAATGTTATAAAAATATTTATTGAATTATAAAACGACTATAATTCATATAATATAAAATATACATTATTGAAAATTTCATATAATTAATTTTATGGGAGATTTAAAATTATAAAATTAATTTAATTTTATTATTTAATAATTATATATGTTCAAAAATAAATGAAATTCAAATTATATTTTTTATAAAAATATATGTTTGTTAATTTTTCATAATTATTATCTCTTTTTTTTTGTTTTATTAGGTGTCCATTTATGTAAAAGTAATTCCTTTGGTTTATTCAAGATTACAAATTGATCATATTATTAATATGAGCAATATTTTTTTAAAGTCTTTTCAAATTTATGGGATTCATTGGATATTCATGGGATATATATAATTCATATCTGATAAAAAGCTTACTAAAATATAATAATTCTTAGAATAAATATTTTTTTAATGAAAATTTGATCAGAAATGATTCGAAATTTTTTTAATACTTTTAGGAATATCACATTCAATTTTAAATAATTATGATTCATAAATATATTGATGGAGAAAACAACTGAGTAAGAAGCTTCTGTTGAGATGAGTTCTACACCACATTATAATACATTCTTTCAATCTAAATAATTTCATCCATAATATAATGGAGATTTCATAATATAAAAATGAAGTATATTTCATATAGAATTAATAAATAGAATGAATCAGGGTATTTTGGGAAAATTGAATTTAGATTTATATTTTTTTGAATTTTTCTCCAAATATTAAAATATTTTATAGATTTGAATCAATAATTATATTTTCTAAATAATAAAGATATTCTAAATTAAATATTTGAACATAAATATTATATTTTTTTAATTTTGAAATAAAATATTTCTATAAATATAAAATAACATATCAATACTATTTTCTAATTATATGCATCTATTAAATGATGTTAGAGAGAATAATACTATACATAGAAGAATATCACCTTCTATCATTGAGGAAAATGAAGTTAAAAAATAATATAGATGTCAATGATAATGTATTGTCATAAAAGGTGATAAAATTATATATTACAATGTGCACTTAGAGGGAGATCATGGTTGAATTGTTCCATTCATTTAAGCTAGTGAAATTAATTTCCTACATTATAGTCAGTTAAAAGACCCTTTAATGGATTGTTTGATGATGTCAATAGTATAATTTTTGGGATAGAATAGTGGGATATAATATTAACTAGTGGGTGACTAGTAAATATTTTATTTAGTATAATGAACCTATTATTTTAATCTACCGCACATGTTGGGATATCATGTAATCAAGGGAGGAGACTATGTCATGTAACCAATCTTATGAATATGGGAATATTCCTTGGTTATTATGACTATACAATCACTACATGGAGTATAAATTTATAGGCAAATTATGTTATATAATTTTCTTCTTATGATTTTACTAACTGTATCAGTTTTGTAAGGCTAAGAGATAAAATAATGAAAGGATCATGAATTTAACCATATATGAGTATAAAAAAATGAATAATTCATGAAAATAAAAATATATACATGATTAACTCCATCCCATCCCAGTTATCCAATAAATCTAGGCACTTAAATTTGCATTAGAGCGGCAAGGTACCCTCTGAGTTGATCCATATTAAAATATATTTTAATACCTCTATATAGTGTTTAAAATTATAGTAATATATTTAGATTCATCATATTTGTTACTCTATCTCTATCATTGTTGATGCGAACATGGTGGTGCCATCCAAAATACTAAAGAATTATAAAAATTGATAAGAATGAATATAAAATAAGATATTAATTTAAATTAATGATCTATCACTACTTGATGATTTTATATGTGGTATATTTTAATGAAAAAAATTTGTTTAGAATGATATAATAGAACAAGAATGTTTATAGTGAAGAGATTATATGGATTATGAGTCTACCAATACAATTGAACTCTTCAACACATAAATCAATTACAATTAAAATAATGCTACAAAAAAGTTTTCAGGTTTATAAAATGATTTATAATTTCAATTCCTTATTAAAATAAATAGTTTAAAGGGGTTCTCATAGAAATTAATAATTCACTGAGTATAAAGCTTTAAAATAGAATTTGTATCCCAAGTCTTATTGAAGAAAGGGAATAACTGAAAACCCATTTTATTTGAATTTATAACCTTGTTAAAGAGGACATTCATATGATTTTTTGTGAGAAATTAATGGGTAAAATTATTTTCATGTATATTATCTATTCATCTTAAAAATAACACAATAATCGATCAATGTTAAATATTATCAATTTGATGATAAGTTAGAAATAACAATAAAAAATATGAAAACACCTTTATAAAAAAATGGAAAAAATAATGAATAAAAAATAATTATGTGGAGTAAGTGTTTATAATATTTCATTCAGTTATATGGGAATGAGAATAATAATCATGACATGAAGTGTCTTGTGCTTTAAAGGAGAATATGAAATATAGAACTGTCACAAGCTGTAACATCACGAAGTATTGAAATGTCTGTTTCATCTACAGAAAATTCTAATGAGATACATTGATCCATGAATACTTTTATTGGAAATTTTAAGAGATTTTTAACATCATCCAATCAATCTATAATAATATATATAATGCGTATAACCCTTTTACCAAAGTTATTTTATTGCAATAATATGTTTTTAATTACTATACAAAATAAAATTCAAAATATAGGAATATTTAATATATAGAAATGATGAAAAATTAAGCATCCAATCATAGGGGATAATAAGAACATCCATGAAAATCACCACCCCATGAAGAGACTAAATCATTATTAATTTCACATTGAATATTCAAGAAAATAAATCTTAATATATTATATGAATAAGAAAATGAAGGGTGTATTGGGGGAATTCATTATGTTTAAAGGGATTAATGAATAAGAAAATTGAGCGCTACAAATATTAGTGAATATATGAAAATTATATAAGCCTTGAAGATAAGGTAATGTTGAATAAAAGAGAAGAACTACTGTAAAATAAATTTTTTTTGAGAAAAAATTCTTTACACAATAAACTAATAATCATAAGGAGTTATTGTATAAAACCATTATTTATTAGTAATTTTTTTATATGGAGTAATGTAATAAATAAAAATTATATTTGGTGATAAATGAGGAGAATTCTTCCTTGGATAAAAATTAGGCAATGAATAGAGGTCAATTTAGAAAAGAGAAAAAATACTATACTATTTAGGGAGAGTAAATAGTATTCAAAATAAAATATTCTAAATAACCATTACTAATAAAAAAATATCCCTAATAAAAATCATTGATTTTTTTTTATATTTATTAAAATTTATGTATTAATCTGGAATTAGAAAATAGAATTAATTTAGGATTGCAACAAAAAGTGTGGCTTAATTCCTAAAATCCTAGAGAAAGATATAAGGTATATGACTACAAATGGTTACAAAAACATTTTGAATGTACAATTTAGAAACTCCAATACGCATGCCATGTGGGAGTACATTAATATATTTCAATATTAGTTAATAATGGCTATAAATATAGGGATATAATAGGATATTTTATAATTTAAGAAGATTACTTAGAATAAATAATGGAACAAATTTCATTATAGCATATCCATGTATAATGACTAATAGAGGAAAAAGACTTGTGTGTATAGTGATATAAATGATACATTTGATAATTATATTAATCATATTGCATCTCAAAATTAAATGTTTTGGATGATTAAGGAAATATACAACACAACCTTGGTATATAGTTTTGTGTTTGAAGTGGGGAAAAAGAAAATTTCACATAGTGAGGAAGCATATAACTTAATAAAGACAATTTTTTCCAATGGAATTATTAATTAAATAAAAAAAATTTTAATTTCCCCGATTCTCTCTCATAATAAAATAGATGAAAAGAATAAAGAAATTAATATTTTGTGATAATTCTCTATATTACTATAATTAATGATGAGTATTGAAAACCCATCAATATAGATTAACATTTTTTTGAACAAACTTATAGGGGATTTAAGGAGTAATGATTATAAGAATATTTTTAGGGTTATAAAATTTATCTGAAGAATGTAACGATGTCCATATTGGTGTCATACTATCGAAAATAAACCATGGTGATGAGATATGTAAATTCAATAAGAAGGACCCACAATGGGGAAGAGGTTATCCAAAGGAATATTTTTAAAAAATCTAGATATTGGAAGAGGTATAAAAAATAAAATTATTCTCATATGAGTCTTATTTTTTTCAATGATATATTCATTAACATGTTTTTAATATTTGTTTTGTGAAGTTCGATTTTACTTTTAAAAGGTTCGGTTAGTTATATTTATTTCACATAAATATTTTCTACAGGATTTTTAGAAGAGTGTATATTATATTTCATAAATTATATTTTAGAACTACCGAAGACATGAAAATGTGAATCTATTATCAAATTCTTGAGAAATTTATTGATAAAAATGAGGGATTTGTGAAATCACCATTAATTTATACATAGTAATACCCCATATAATAATCATGTAACTTTCTAAAGTCATATTTATGATAAATAATATTAATTAATAATTCAATCAAATGATATAGAAAGTGTTTTTGAAATGGAGTGTGAGAATAATGTTTTTTGAAATAATTCTGTTGATATGGTGACAATACATCATATAATTATTTTTTATTAACTATAATGGGGAGAAGAACATATGACCAACAAAATTATTAAAAAAGAGGTTGATAGAATATCCCAAATATAAATATCAAGATATTTGAGTGTCATTATGTAGATTTAATTTTTTGCTAATTGGAATAGATACCAATGTAATAATGAAGTTATATATATGCTTCATATATTTATGAAAATGGAATTTATGGTAATACCTTTAATAAATTGAAAACAAAAAATAAGATGTTTCTTGGAAATATAATTTGGAATGATTTAGAATAAGAAAATTACCTGTGATGATTTATGTGAAAATAGTTAAGATTTTTTGATGTGATAATGTATATAGTTTCGTACAACTAAGAATAAGATCTTTTATTTTTGATGAATCTATCTTAAGTAGAGATAAAAGAGTTCTTATAATTAATGGTAAATATTGGATTATAATTTTAAGGAAACGTCAATTTAATAGAGAAATCATCGATGATCACTAAGAAAACTAAATTTTATTTTAGAAGAAGGAATATCAATTGATGATGTCTTGAGAATGTTTCATGTTTTTGTGATGGATATTGAAGGATTTCAAGATATTTTGATGAGAATTTAGTGATTTCTAAAATTTCATAAGATTATTAAAAACACCATAAATGGATTTTATAGTGAACATATAATATTGATTCATCATATAAGACATTCAGGATATATTTAATTCATTTGTATTTTATCGAATTTGGAAGAGGTGATCATATTACATGTTATATTGGTGTAAGATGTTTGTTGCCTGATACATTATGTCTAAGATATTTCTTCAAGGGAATGTATATGTTTGATCTGTCCTGGTATAATTCATGAATTTATTTATCACTTATTCTTGGAGTAATAAATTCATTAAGAGTTTAATAAGTTTCCATGTATCACATTATGATCTCTAGCTATCATATATGCCTTTTTTATTTTCCTATTAAACTTAAAAATGTTCATAATTGTTTCACATAGTCTATTCTAATGTACTATGTGTTGGTTATTAATGAATTTATATAAAATTTAATACTATTTTTAGTTTTTAACACTTGTAAAATTAAATGAAATGCTTTCTTTGACTAAAATATATTGGAATCTATTTGTTTCATTTATATTTTTTAAGAATTAAAATACATTAGAGAGAAGAAGGCACCAAAATATATGGAAAATCATAGAATAATTATTCATAATAAATTAATTCTAGTTTATATAATTTATTAAATAAGTCAAAATAGATTAAAATTTCATAATCAAGTTTAAAAAATTATTTTTCCATGAAATATTTAAGGATAATCTATTAAAATATAAAGTTAGTGATGACATGAGTTCCACACTTCAAGAAAATAATGAACCATCGTCTACATGAGTATATGAAAATTTATATAGTGATTTTAATAGATATAAATGGGTGATATTTCATTTATAATTATTAAACATAAACAACCATATTTTTTTGTAAAAAATAGACAGTGATTTAAATGGGGTTGAATGAGATTTAAGAAAAGAAACAATCTTCTATTTTTTAATGAAAATAACATTTATTTTTAAATATTTAAGATACAATAAATACTATATAGGAAAAAAGGTTTCATTATTTTTTGTGAATATAGAAATCATATTTGGGATATATGATAAAAAACATTACCATAGTAATATTTTAATATATAGTTCATTTTGAAGAAGTGAGAACCCATAATATTGGACTTATGAGAAACAAATACTTGTTTTTATGAATTAGGAAGTGTAGGAGGATGACGAGGAGGAGTCATATGATACATCATTATTAAATAACTTCATTAAATGAGTGTTTTTGATGAAAAATTAGTGTAATAGAAAAATCAAAAAAGTTATTTAATAATCAAAGGGAGTTGTAGAAGTCCTAATTGATGGGTGAAAACATACATTTATGAAAATTTTATGGTAGTCTCATTTCATAATGAAATGAAAATAATTTATATGTTATAAATAACTATTGATAATCTGGTAACTATTTAATTCAATATGAAATACATATATAGGTACTCTAGAGAACATGATGGGATTTCATGTAAACGTGGTTGGTGATAATGATGTGTAACCACTGATGTGAATGATTAAAAAATATATTGTTTGGGTATTTACGAATCATGATAAGATTAAGATGTTAATGCATACACTTAATACCACAGTTTTCCATGGATTTTTTATAATATTCAAATAATGTTAAGAGACACATGAAGGAGATGATTTAGACATTAAATTGTTGAAAAAATTTAATTAAAATGAAAATCATAAAATTTAAAAAGTGTCAGAAAATTTCGATATATCCTAGTAGGTGATTCACTAAACCTAGGTACATTAGTATGTGTGAAATATCCAATGTGGTTCATCAAATGTAACAATTAATTAATTTATTAATGTTCTACATAGAATGTTCTAAAAAAACAAGAATTATATTAGAGTTTAGTTTTTCATAGCCATGTGAAATAAATCGTAATATATTATTTTCTTAAAATCAATACTTGTGATTCATTAGGTAGTTTCCATTGTCCATGTAGTTTCATGCACTACAGTTCTCTCAATTTTATATAAGGATTTGTTATTGATAATGTTATATATATATATATATATATATTCTAATCCTTATGATAATCTTCACAATTTTAAAATATAATTTCAATTATATGCATATAAAATACCCTTTTATAGAATATGTTTCATATATCACACTTATATATTACCATTAAATATATAATATATAATATATATCTATGTGTTTTTAGAATATACCATCTCATGTGCTAATCAATCATTTATGTTATATTATACATATGATTCATGGGGTCACTATCTTCATTACTATAGGATATAGATTTGTTCCCAGTGGGTCTGGGTTATGAAATCATTATTTTTATTTTTGATGTGTACTAAATAGTAAAATGAATTTATTTTTTATGATTCCTATACAGAAGTTTCTTAAATTTATATCATTAATATATTTTTTATAATTATGGCTTAAAGGAGATAGTGGATCATTAAAATGGATGTCATTCCATCATTTTTAAATGGTAAGTTGGATGAGGTTAGTTTCTATAAGAAAATGGATGGTTTGTATCATTGAATATTTAAAGGATATATTTTCTAGTTGAAGATGGGTCTATATGGTTTAACTCAATACCCATGATCATGTGATTACATGTAAATGGATTTTTTTGATAAAGAAGTTAATGGGGGAAAACAAACATTATAATAAGAATCTAGATGTGGAATCAATTATTATTATTTTCAATTTTAATTATATTATTGTTTAAATAATATTTTAGGTTGTTGAATGTAGTTTGTTATTTTTCTGAAGAAGTTTAGAGATTTTGGGTTTTTTGGAAATGAAAATAAAATTTGGTAATGTCCTTACTAAAAAAGTAACATAGTTTAATAAGTAATTATTAATTTTAAAATATGGAGAAAAATAAAAAAGTCTTTATGTAATAGTATCATTTTTTTAAAATGTAAATTTTCAATTGAGTACATTTTTGAGAAACAGAAATGATAATATGTAAATATAAAATTTCTCAATTAGTAATGCCACCATATTTATAATATAGGAATAATATTAAATTAGTTAAGTTCTCAATATGTAAATATAATATTTATCCACTATTAGGGCCAATAATCAATACATTAAAATAAATTTATTGTTATATAACATTTTTCATGAGGTAAATGAGATACATAAAATAAACTTTTTTATTACATATTAGATAATCCATGGAAAAGAAAATATATGAGTGACATTCAAATTACCTATAAGGGTTATATGATGTTTTAGTAGGTCACATATGGATCCCTATAAAACTATAATAGATAAATAAGGATTATGGACTATGAAGAAAGTAGAAATAAAGAAATTGAAGTTGTTATATTATTGGATATATATGATGAATATAAATCAGGATATGTGTAAATAGATAATAAAGGTCATGTCGTAATGATGATATTTCCCCATTATCTTATAAACCAAATAGAATAATATATTTATTGATACATATAAATGCTTCTCATAAATAAAAGGATAGAAAATTTTTAGTAGTTTCTATAAGACATATTTTTTTGTGTTGTGAGAAATGAAATCATGTGGTGATTTATGTGATATTATACTAGGAAAGATCCAATTGGTGATGTAATTTTGAAATCATTAAATAAATTGAAGATATATTATTTACTGGTTTTTCAATATTAATTTCAAATTTCAAGATCAATATCAATTTTTCTTCTATTCAAGATTCATGCTTCTATTTAGTAAATATTAGAAAATGTTGAAAAAATATATAAAATATGGATAGGAATAAAATAGGAATTTTGGCTATACATGTATAAGATAAAGGTAATGAAGAATAAAGACATGTATTGTAAAAACCATGACACCATGATTTAAGTCCTACATGGTTGGAGGCTCTATTTTTTTAAATAGATTATATTACTTTTTTATAGTAGGGAAAATTACAAAAGACCTGAGAAATTAATTATATTATGAGTTCATGGATAAACCATGTTCGATGTGTCCAACTTGATGAATTTAGTAGATCCTATAATCAATTGTTTTACCAGATCACACCATGGATGTGGTAACTTGTTTTGATTTGTGAACCATGTAAAGGTTTACTCTGATTTCCATGTTTTTTCATTTCATTTTGTTATAATGATCTAGTCATTGACTTTAATAAATGTTGAGAAATTCTATTAATGAACCATTGAATATGATTTAACTTATTTGTCCCACATATATGTGAATTCCCATTAACTGTGTAGGAAATTTAAATAAAAATATGATAATATAGTTTTTGACATTTCTACACTGATAATAAGGATTAATATATAATTTAAAATTTTCATTTTTTTAATAGTAATTAATCATTTTAACATAGTTTAGTATTATTTATATAATTTAAATTATCAAATTTATATAGCAGTAAATTTTCATATTCTAACTCTGTATATGTATATATATATATATCACATTTTATTAATGTGTTTCCATTATATATTTATATATTATTCATTATTATTAGAAATTAATATTTATTAATTTTATTAAAATTAATATAATATTCACCATTTTGTTAATAAATAATATGTATTTACTTTATTCATCATGGTTGGAAAAACATTTTTCTTGAATGTGAGTCCACAATTTTTTTCCTTACTATTAGGACTGGATCTGCTCATTTATCATGGAATATTTATAATCATTTTATCAAATTTTTGGGTTACAATCCATCCTATAATCATATCATCAATCAAATATATTGAAAATATAACTTAGTGGAAGATGGAATTTGATATAAAGGCATTAATAGTATTGATTTTCTATGGTCTAATGAGGTTCTTGATGACCCTCATCCTCTTATTTAGAGGGATCAATGTCATTTTTCTAATTTCAAACTTCTTTATGATTATATTTTTTAAATAAAAGTGTATTTACCTTTTGAGAAAGGTATCATCATATAATTTAAAAAATATTTTTTTTTATAAAATTAGCTTTAATATATAGAAATATTTATTTAACATTATAATATTTTTAGTTTAATCTTTAATTAAATTTATACACCCTTGGTGTACTTGGGCATGAAGTGGAAAACTATTATAGAATCCATGTTTTTAATGAATTCTAATTTAATATTGGTGAGATGTTGCCCAAAATAACAGTATTACACGATAGAAAAATTAACAATGTCACATCTTAGTTATTGAGGGATATCATAAATTTTGTGGGACAATTAAAACAAAACTATGGTCTTATTTTCTACCATATAGAAGGGAAATATAGATAAATATTTCACCTCTAATAAAAGGAATGTCCCATGGGGTTGACAGACCTATTTAATAGTGAAAAATTCAACCATAATTGTTTATATGTTACTTATTATGTATGGAAATACATGATTTTATAGTAATTTGAAACAATTCATACATGTGATTCTATCCTAAACCAAAATATAGTTTATAATGTACGAAACATATAACACAATACAATGAACATATAAATTGTAAAAAAAATGTTTCCATTATAAATTAGTTGGAGACCCATAGTTGAAATCTCAGAAGAAACCAATATTTATAACTCCATTATAAATGTGTTGTATGTCCAGAAACTTTTTTTATAAGAAACCCCTCATGATTAGACATAATTTTTATCCAACAAAAATTAGTATTGAAATATAAAGTGTTATATAGATTCCTTCATTATACCGATACATGAAATGATAATAACTAACCATCGTATCCACTAGGTTTTGAATAAAATTTATTAGAATATATATACTCAATAGGGAAACATCAACATTCTTTTACACAATAATGAATAATCCAGTTTATAAAATTACATGTAAACTCATTAATTTGCAAGTTTAAAAAAATGGATTAATTAAAAATAAAATAAAATAAAATATAAATGGATGGAAATAAACATTAAATATATATATATAATGTTTTGACAAATTAACTCCCTAAATAAAAAGGGTGTATACCTAATAATCCTTGATCTATCCCGAACACGATATTTGAGATGATTTTATTATTCCATCCCCAATATTAGGCAATGTCCCTTATTAATACATAAAAATTAAATATATATATATATATATATACGTACAAACATATATTTATATGACTGTATACTATGATGAGGCCCAAAGGTACATCCTAGATAAATGATAATATTGTATTACAATTTATGGATCGATCACATCTCAAGGAATAAGGGAAGTCGTATACATAGTCTAGGAACTATAAACCCATCAAATCTATGAAAATCAAACCCATGTTGAACCTTATTGAAAAGTATATTGAAAATGACTTCCCCTTATATCATGGTTTCTATATCAATGAAATATTGAATATTAAAAAAATATTAAAAAAATTATCATGATCTTAACATAAAAGAGAAAATCATGGTCAATGGGTAAAAAAATTTTACAATCAGAAAATATATAAAAATTAAAATTCTATATAAATATATATAATATAATTACTATTTTATTTACATGGTACATGAAATTTCAAGACAATAATTACAATATCTTAAATGATAAATAGGTGTAAAAGATGAAACTCAAGGATGAAAGAAGAAAATAAAAATGTAATGGAATCCATAATACTAAAAATAACTTGTGGTGTGATTTCTATTCTGATTTTAGTTTCCCTTATAAAAATATAAAACAAAGTAGAAAAATGAAGAAAAGAGTGTGTAATATGGTAAAAAGTGAAGATGAATAATTATGGAATTTTTCCATGATCCACACCACTCGAGGTGGCCACAAATATTGTTAAAACATTTTATAATAGTTTAACTAAAAATGATTTTATTATAAATGATATTTTTTTTAATATTTAGTCAATATTTAAAATAATGTTTAAGGAATTTAGACATTTCACATGAAATAATTCTTAGTAATTAAGGTTTTCATCAATATTTTATACTATATAAAAGAGGCATGTTCATTAAAATAGTTACACTATAATTATCAAAACTATAACATTAACATTAATTATTTTATTAAAATTAAAATAATTATCATTGAAAGTTAGTTCTTTATTTAATCGGGAATGTGTTTTAAATGTTTAATATTAGTTAATTTAACAAATCCGAGACAATTATAATGGGGTAGGAATAATTCATCCTATAAAATTAATGAAGATGGGTCATTAATTAAATATTGAAATATTTTATTCTTTTTAGCTAACAGTATGGTTGAGGGAAAAAGTTTGTATAAATGTCGGTCACATAGTTCCACCTAACTAGATAGACTATTACATTTCCAATAATAAAAATTTGAACTATTTTTATTTTTTTATTGATGAATTATAACTCATTCTTGATATGGTATAAGTAGGAGAACATTTAAGTAAACATAATTGAGGAAATACCTCAACAACCTCACAAAACATTATTATGAAAACATAGTTATAAATATATGGAATGTTATGTTATCCTTTTTAAATTTATTTGATATTATTATGGTCATCATCATTTATATTTTTTCACACTTTAGATTCAAATAACATCTTATGACATAGAATCATTTTAAAATTAACATTAAAAATCATGATAAATAGTTTGTTTGTTATATATATATATATATATATCTATTACTAATTCTATGAACCCGTCTTATGATAACTGTTAATGAATTAAGGGAAGCACTCTAATGTGAACTAGGAAGGATTAAATAATACTATTTTATTTGAATCCCATTTTATACAATAATATAAAAAATAGATTTCAGGATATGTTTGGATGAATCTTTTAAATATATATATATAGATTTCCATAAATGATTACGACATGAGTTATCAAAATATATGGATATCAATATATTATAATTTCAAATTTGTGTTATAATTTTATTAATAACTTGAATAATCTTAATGGAATTTATATCATAGTAATATAATTTTTTTTCTAATTTCATGATAACACTAAAAAATAGTGTTAGGAGAACATTAGTATTCCATTAGTTACAAAACAATGCACCAAGTACCACAACAAAAAAATGTTCATTATGAAAAACCCATTAATAAAACACTTTAATAAATTAATTAAAATAATATAATATAGTTAAAAATTATAGAAAATATAGGTGTAATTATTCAAAAATACATTAAATATCATAAAAGGACAATGTGATAGATTGATTCATCAAAGAAAAAAATTTACATCTATAATAAATAAAATCTATTGAATAAATCAAGGAAAAAAGTATACATATGAAAAATATTATTAAGGAAAATAAAAACATTGAAATGGTATTCCTTTAGATTATGAAAGATAAATACCCTTCATTGGATGTCTCTTTTCCATGTGATAATGAAATTAGAACATTTTTCAAAAACAACAAATGAAGAATACAAAACAAAATTACAGATAGGGATAGGTAATACGATTAGGTGAAGATCACTATCAATTTTTAAAAATATTGATCACATGGAAAAGAATATATTGAAGAATTTTGTAGGATATGATGGAAGAAATAATTGAGAGAAAAAAGTGGAAATCTCAATTAGACAACAAGATCAATATTACCTGGGAATCCAATTTATTGTAATAAACCAATAATGAAAATACTAATTTATTATTTTAAAAAAAGTAAAATTAAACCATGAAAAATAGGTTACGTATTGGATAGACCCAAGGAACCTAATTGTATCCCTAGGTGACCGTATAGACATCTCTACCCCATGAAACCTTGTAAGAACGCATAATTTTATTGTTGTCATATGTATCAATTTTTTTGTACCTTAATCCTCTATATTTCCCTTTGTAATCCTCATTTTAATTAATAAAAATTAATCCTAATAAAAAATCACCCACTATTTCATCATGAAGAATAAAAATCAATGAAAAAATCCTACAATGAAAGCCTACAACTTACTAGGAATTTAAAATTCAAAAATATTCATTCTCTCATAAAACATATACTTAAAATTACACATTCAATATAATAATTAAAGTCTAAGAGGTTACAAATCTCACTATCTCAAAACATTCATCCCTAAAATGCTAATATAACTATCTTGTAAAAATTACTTGAATCTTCGGATATGTGGCTCTAATTCCCGTCCCAAAGGACACTATTTCATAGAATATACATTTTAAAAATAAATAAATATTATTAATATGAAAATTTTGTTACTCAAAAATACAATTAAAATTGTCAAATCTATTATTTTTTAATGAATATCATACCAACTATTGGATCTCTAACACATATCCAAAAAATCAACATGCATTCACAAATAACAATTACAAATCAATGTAGGTTCTCATACTAAGAAGTAATTCCAACAATATGCAATAAAATATATTCTAAATGATTACCTAAGATCCCAATATGAAATACCAAACGAAAATACATACAAAAATATATCATAATATTTTAAAAAACTAATTGTTTACCAAAATTTCAAAATTATTCAATATATTACTAAAAAAACTAATCTTAAGTTAATTATATAATCATAAAATGAAATTTAACATTTTATAGATTATCTACATTCCACATATTTTTACTTTATTGAAACATCCTAATGTAAAAACTTTTTTATTAAAAATTAATTCCAAATTCAAAATCATGTCAATACACATTCTTAAAAATTCAATAATTTAAGAAAAAATAATGTTGGTAAAAAAATTAAAGAAAAAATATCATAGTTGAATTTAAAAAAACATTCCCACATTCCAACAAACCCATTTCGTTTTCCTAATAACAATTGAATATAAGTTGAATATAATTTAAAAGAATCAACTTATATTTTTATAAATTAAACCCTACTCACAAAATCATTATGTCTTGAAACAAATTTTACATTTAAACAAGAGATTTTAATTTAGTATTTATACCAAGAGAAAAAACTTAATGGGATTTAAAAACTACTCATGGGATATACAATCAATAAATGAATAATTTTATAAATTAAATATAACAATAATTCATATCATAAAAAATTAAGATAGTAACTTGAAAATTTTTATACAATATTGTATGTAGCACTATTTGAAATGGAACACAATTAGAATTGTAGATAACATACCCAAGTACTATTCATATACCATCTTAACAATACGATAAAAATTATTAAGTAATTGAGAATATTATATTTACAACTCTAAAATAATCATATAACAATATTATCAAAGAATAATTATTCAAATGGTAAAAAAATAGTCATAAAACCAAAATGGGAACCTAAGAAAATATCACTTGATGAGTAATATTCTAATAGATTATACATGGAAGGAATGAAATAAATTTATTTAGATTATAAACTCTACATTATATTTATGAAAAAGTTAAAAAAAGTTATTCTTGACACATGAACACATATGTGTGATTTTACATAATTATCATCTATTAATATTTATATGAAAGACTAATTTTACATAATTTATTCTTCTTTTATTAATTAATTTCGTTCAAATATAAATACAAAAAAATTCTCCTGGAATATACATGGTCTACTGTGCTAATACATATTATGATCCATGGATGAATAAATAGTATTGATCTAAAAAACCTATATTTTCCATCATAAACTATCCTAATTTTTTTAAACCCATATAATAAGACATCGCGTTTAAATATAATTCTATGATATCACAAACCAAACATCCTAGAAAAAACAATCTTCATAAATAAATACTTTATAGACATTTACATGATATACCATCATGAGTATTGATTTCATTTCTCTTGTCTGAACCACAAAATTAAAAATCCCATATAACCTCAAAAGATACATTGGTATCATTATATAAAACCCATGAATTGATCATTAAAAGGGACAAACATATCCCAAGGTTCGCCATAAAGTGTCCATGTGCTTGTGTAATAATTGAGTTCACAATAAAACTCATGATATATGAGGTTTTCCCACCTGTATAATTAAAATAAAAAAATTATAGCCCTCTACAAACCCATGGGATCAAAAAACCTACATACCTAAGAAAGTAATCATTTGATATTGATATCATGTTTGTTTAAACGAAATGAAAATACAAGATGTTTCTTTTATATGAAGAGTTTCATAAATTTTAATTAGCCCCAAACCATCCATATATTTAAAAAATTATGAAATGTTGACTGAAATTCAATTGTAAAAATACATTTAAACCAGACAATTCATTATGTAATAAAATTAGTGACCCGCAACATTGACACATAATAAAAAAAAAATGGAATGAATCAGTAAAAAAATATTGAATTCTAATATAAAATATTAATAATACCATAACATTACTCTAGAAACATGGAGAATATTATTTATATGATTCATCATTCCATATGGTCTATATGTTTCCCTTCAAAAATAGGTACTAGACATTGAATTCCTGAAACAACATATCCACTATGTTGTTTCCATAAAGTGTGATCTTATTTATATTTAATTGTGAGATTCCAATGTTTATTGACACAAAAATAAATAACTAGGTGCAGTCATGTATAGTTTCACTCATTTATATATATCAAGATTATAATATATTAGCATGATACTAGTTAACATTGCATAAAAATGTATATTATCAAATATTTAATTTATATATCAATAGACGATCAATGTAACACTCTATGTTAGGATGGTAAATACATAAAATAATTTCAATGAGGAATAAATCATTATCTGAATGGTTATTATAGATCCATCATTAAGTGGGGTTTTCCATACCTTTTAATACCTAATGATCATATATACATGAAAACACACATAAATATATATAAGCGTATATAATTTCAACACCAAAATACCAATCCAAAAGGGGTGGATAATTTTTTATTATATGTCAGAGAATATTCCCTTTTTTAGGAATATATAAAGAGACACTAAAAAAAATATATATACATTAATAAATCAAGGAAAATGTTTTTATTAGTGCATAAAAAACATTGATATTGTGAGAGATGTTTAAACTAATCATAGACCACGATAAAAAATCACTAGTAATGTGTTCCTCTAATAGGGATAAAAAAGATCTAATAATTTTTCCCTTTATCAGTGCTTGTTTAGAACTACTAACATATATTTTAAAAAATATATTGTTTTAACACATCCTAATAACCTTTTACTATGCTTAGAGTCCCCATTCATAGTGATTTCCTCTCCCTCCACCATTCCTTAACACTCACAAACACCCATCCCCATCCTTGATTCTTAACTACTACCAAAAATAACTATGTAGGATCGATTTGATCCATTAACCACTCTTATATGGCTGGATTCCCTTTATCACACTTCTATGTTTATTTTATTTTATTTTTTATGAAATTCTTATTTATTTGTATATATCTAGATGTCTGTAACATAAATATGTAAAATTATATTTATTTAAAAATAATATATATTAATATTAATTTATATGTATTATAATATACATATAAGTATATATATGTTTATTAATGCACACAAAGACACCCATGTTTATATAAAAACATATTTACTTTTATAAGTATATATATAAATACTAATTAATTATTTTACGTTAAATAAGTTTGGAAATTTTTTATGTTAAATGAAATTAATAATAAATATTTATTTCTATATGGTTTATATATTATAAAAACGAACTTTATGTAATTATATATTTATACAATATATTGTTTATATTTAAATATAGGAAAATATCTATATATTTCATTATAAATAAAACTAAGACATTAAAAATGATAAAAACTCAAAAAAATATTATCAATATGAATGAAAATTCTAGTAAAAAATCCTAGATCCACCAAAAATAGACAATAAGACCCTGTTAAACTAGGATGGCATTTTATAGACTATTATAAAATTAAGATACCTCGACTAAAAACATAGGTTTGGAGGTCTTGTTATCCTTTTGGGCCTACAAAACCATTTTAGGGTTCCTTAGGTCATCATGGCATAGATCTCTTTATAGTATTTTATTTGATAATTACTAGATCCCAAAATGACACCCGGATCAATATTTATTTCCATTTGACATTCATGTCATGTTTTCAACTTATTTTTTACCATTAAATTATTTAGTTATTTTTTATGTCATCAAATTTTAATTTAATGATCATTAGTTTATTGTAATTAAAAAATTATTAATTAATACTATATTTTAATTACTATATAAAAAGTTTTAACTAAATATATTACATATTAAGTGTAACTGCATATAAATACTTACATAAATTATATTTTAAAAAATATATTATACTTCTATAAATATAATTATATTAATATATTAATGTATTATTTATCAGGAAACATAATTTATCATTAATTATATCATTTAGAAGGGATAGAAAAGGAACCACTAAAAAAGGGATAATTTATCAGTGCTAATAAAAAGGCACTAATAATTGGTGGGTCTTTATCATTACTTTATTGCAAGAGTTGATAAAGGCCCCCCTTTTTAGTGATTTTTAATTAGAATTATCAAAGGAAAACCCGTTATGAGTGAATTATTATTAGCATTGGTAAAGGGACCCATTTATCATTGATTTCTCAGTATCATGGATAAATCCCCCCCATTATCAGTGCATTTTCATTATTACTAATATTGGTCCCTTTTATTAGTGCTTGTTTAGCATTGATAAAGACCGAATATATCAGTTCTCTTACATTGAGATAATAAATTCTAGAACTGGAAAATCATAGATTTGTAGTAGTGGGACATTCCAATTCATGTTTCTATTATCCAATATAGACAATCAAACTCCAATTAAATCTATACAGATATATATATGCACCAAAAACACATACAAACAGGATTCCCATAGCATAGATATAATCATTAAAAGATAATTTATGTAAGATAATTATAATAATATTATCTTAAATGAAATAATAAATCCCCATGATTAATACCAACATAATAGTAATGATTCTTAATAATGTTTAACATGTATATAAATTTAAATTCTATGATAATTATAATATAAATTTTAAATAAGAAATTGAAATAAAATAATTACAATACAAGGAATTCAAGAAATTTGTACAACTATATATCAATAATTTTGTAAGGAATAAACATATTAAGGATGTAATAACAATAATCCAAACCTATTATGTGATATAAACTATCAATTTAATTTCATACTATCTAGATGTCAAATGGGATTGAATAGAAATGTCACTTGTTTTTTTATAAAATAAAAAACATGAAAATTAATATTAATGTAATGTGTTTTAAGATAGAATAACTCAATGTAACCCCAAAAGAATAGAACATGATATAATATATCAGTTATCTATTGTCTTAAATTTATAGATAATTATGTATTCTATAATACAATTTTCATTTCATAATATTAAACATTTTAATTATAATCAAGGATATAAATTATGGATTTAATCCTTATATTATACCATATAAAATAGGTATATAATTTAGAGAAATTAATTTTCATTTTTTATGACACTTTACATATAATTTAAATTATGTTACATAATGATCCATTATATTCTATGAAATACATACCATTATTTAAGGGGGAATAGATTTTATGTTTTAGAGACTGGTTTCATTGATTAAAACTCAAAAAATAGAAGATGGAATTTTATAATTTTACACCTTGGTTATTACATGGTGGTTAAATGATCATTTTCAAATTATTTAATACATTAGGTTTTGTTAAGATTATAGTCGAGTTTAGGGAACCTCAAATAAATAAAATTAATCACCTACTTCTACATACTTAGACAATGCATTACATTTCCATCAATGTCACTCTTAACAAATTTCATAATATGAGCATTAAATTATATAAATTTTGACTCATGGTGGAATGAATAGACTATTTTCGAAAACATATTAGAGGTATAGTATTTATAAATAAATAAAACTCAGTTAGGGTTATAATTATTTTGATGGAATGTTTTTCGTAATTTTAAAACATAATACGGCCTCACATCGACAAAACCATTTATATGTTACCCCCAATATTTTACCTTATACAATTCAAAGGAATTGAATAATTAGAAAATTAATTTTATAATTATTTATAAATATAAAGACTCATATGGAAATAAAACTCATAAAATATTGTGATGAATCATTCTTAACAACATTATAATGAAATCCTAAAAAGAACTCTTATGTAAAAAAGGAAGTATTACAAAAATAAAATACATATCCATATAATGTTACTACATTATTATCATTATATAATTCGATGTGATTAATTAATCTCTCCACAAATAAAACAAAACTAAAATTAAAATATGATATATTTTGATAAAATAAAAACACATAATAATGAACATTATAAACCAAACTATTGAATTAGTGGGAATGAATACGAGTTATCACTTTATGAAATAATTTTATAAAGAAGATAAATGATACTATTAGAGTTAATTGAATTGATTTGGAATATCTAATATAACTAACAAGATCACGTTATTATTTGAAATGTATTTGAAAATATTAACTTCTTACATGAAATGAATTTATATTATAAGAAAATTTTAAAAAATTATTATATAATGTATTTGACTTTAATATTATGAAAATACTAAATTAATATTTTTTTTGAAAATGGTCATAATGAAGGATAATATTCTAAAAAACAATATTTTTTAAATAAAAATTTTCATTTAATTTTTTTATTGAAAGTAATAGTATCAAATTTTAATATTCAAAATTTTAAAAATAATTATTTTTAGTTTTAACATTTAAACATACTATTGTGATGTATTTTATTTAAATTTTCTTCTGTATTATGTTTTTGTTGAATAGTAAAAAAAATATATTTATAAAACCATCACATTTTTGACATGATCATATTAAAATAATTTATGAAATGATTTTTTAAAATTAATATATATATATATATTGACATTTATTTATAATAAATCATTTTATATTACTATGTTCTATTTTATAAACCCATATATATCATTTTTGGATGATATGTAATATTTTTCTCTAAAAAATAATTTATAGGCCTATTTTAAAAAAAAAGTTTTTTTTCATCACTTGTATAAATTAAATCCAAAAATTAATTTATTTATTATCATAGATCCACATTATCTTATTATGTAATATCTTAAATTTTAGGGTTTTTTGTTATATTTTTATTACATAGATTAATGTTATGGACAATGATAATGGTAAAAGTTATTTTTTTAGAAGAATTATTTTATTAATATTATGTAATTTTTATCTAATTAATTTAATTTATTTATTTTAAATTATTACTATCATATCATGTTTAAACACAAATATAACTATATAAATCCACATTTAATTTTTAACTAGTGATACAAAAAATATTTAGAAAATATAATTGTCAAAAAAATTATTCATTAATATATTTTATTTTCTATTTAAAAATAAATAATTTTAAAGTTATTTTTCTCAAATATAGAAAATTAATTATATTTATTTTATATTTATATTAGGTTTTCAAATGTATATTTGTTAAGATAAGTTAATTTATATTTTTAATAATATATATGATACTAATTTAATAATAAGAAACCAAGGTCAAAATAAATGTAATAATAAAAATCTATAAACTAATGGATTCTAGAACACATAAAACTTATCTTGAAATAAAATTCTGAGAATTTTTAGTCTAAAAATAACCATAAACCCCTTTATATAATAGTTTTTTCATGCTTCACTCTTGAATAGTGTTTTTTTTATCCCTAAAAAGTAACAGGGTATTCAAAATGGGTGTCTTTCTTCAATTATTAATGCGGACACTTCAACACATTCATTGCATAATCATTTCATCAAATTCATTCCAAGAAACCAGAAATATTTCCCCTCTAAGAATCACTTATATTGATCATAATCCTCTATTCACTATATGATATGTAACTCCCTTAATGTTTTAGTACAATTTAATGATAATGGTTAAGGTAAAAATGTGTATATAATTTACTCCTTAACATTTTCTCTTAATCCTTATTTTCTAATCATATATTTACCCTACTTATATAATAATATATATAAAAAATACATAATTATGTGTGATTACATTAAAATTTATAACATGTACTGTTTTATTTCCATACACATATAAATATAATATAATTTTAATCATTTGTTGTGCATACTAGAGCCTCAATGATGTAACGTTTCTCATTTTTCACCTTTATTTAATTTAATTTCATAGAAAAAATAAAAAATTTCTAAAAAAATATATTAAAATCTAAATAATATGATTATTATTCTGTTATAATGATTTTATACACTCCATTTACCTTACATAACCACTACATTGTTGAGTGTTCATGTTTAGTATTGGTTAAACCACCAACTTGAATTATGATGTAAATGTCTTTAATGGATGACTATATGAACATATATACTAAGGTAATTATAAAATAATATGAAAATAAATATTGGTTTTTAGTTATGGAGCAGTCATATTAAATATTTAAGTAATTAATATACTATTCTATTTAACTACTAAAATCATATAAAGAAGATGACACTGATTCAGGTTTCATGAAAGAATAAGAAAAATATTAAAAAATAAACAAGAATATGGAAATAAATGGTGAAAATTAAATGATATATGTATTAATAATATTCATAAGATGGTATATAATAAAAAAATCATTTTTAGAGTTATAATCACATACGTAGAATGAATATAGAAAAATAAAATGGGTTCTTTGTCTCAAATTTGAATTCAACAAGACATTGTTATATTATACAACATGATTTATTTTTCATTGTTAAAATACATCAAAATTTAAGAAAAAATTAATCCTTAATTATTTATATTAAATTATTTTTATAGTTTTATTCTACATGTATCCTCTTATTGGGGATTGAGTTAATGATTTTAAAAATTGTAAGGGTTAATTGTAGTAAATTATCAGTCCATAATACGTAATATTTTTTATACAAAATCTCTACTTTTGAATAGTGTAACTACTACTCATATAATAATTTTTATTATCATTATATGATTATTTATAATATTTATATTTTTATATGTTAGGTTTATGTAGGTATAATTACATAAAACACACACACAGCGCACACACATTATCTTGAAAGGAAGGTCATTTCCCACCAAGTGATAAACCACCCAACCACCAACTTTATTACATTATATATATTTTTCCAGAATGTTTAATGGGCATGTATCATGTTACATGTACCGTAGGCCCAGATTTTTTTTCCTCAAGGACCATTCAGTGAATAGTACTACTACAGTACCCTGACTTCATTAGTATTGTCTACAGTACTTCCACAACAACAATACCCACTACAGTGCCCTCCTCTACAATAGTTCTGACTATTTCTATAGCTACAGTTCCTGCCATCTCTATAGTGTCAACATTTCTACAGTTCCTCAATTGCTATAGTACCACTACATTATTGTTATAGTACTTGATCCCAATGGGTTTTGAGCCCCCATTTGAATTTAGGATTATGAGGTTCTAACCACTAAGACAAACCCCAACTACATACATGTCAACTAGTAATGAGGTATAGGGGGTTTTTATGCCACACCTATCCTAGGCCCCATCCTCCACCTGTGCATTGCATGACCCAAGCTAAATTCGAGCATGGAGATACTTGAACCTACACCAATTCAGTTTCCCTAGAGTGGATGCCTTACATGGAACCACTAAGCCAACCTTTGTCGGAAAACATGTTATTAGGTAACGAGGTATTTGTGGATTCGATTCAATGCCCTTCTAGAGCCCCATCCACCACATATGTGCCGCACACCCCTATTTAAATTCAATAACGGAGAGACTCAAACCTATGCTATTTCCATTTCGAAGGATTGGCCGCATTACATAGTACTAATAAGCCAACCCCTATCAACATTCATACTAAATTCAATCAATTAAGCTCGAACATTAAAACAATCTTAATTTCTTCTAGGATGCATCAAGATAATTTATAACAAATAATTTCATCATCTTTATTAAATTAATATTAATTTAATTATTTCATTTAAACTATATACCCCTATTTTATATGGAAATTAAAATTTTCATCTGGGAAAAATACTTCTCATAATCAAAAAAAAATTCATTGAGGACATTATTTACAAATACATGTATAATGATAGAACAAATAACTCTTAATATTACAAATTAATCATTTATTTGATGTCCATATTTTCATAAAGGATAATTTTATCCTCTCCTTTTTAGAAAGATTAATTGTATTTTTTTCAATGATTCTAATAATTATCTTTAAACCTTTTCAAAATGAGAATATAAAACAATTTTTACAATGTTTTTTTAGCGAATAAGATTTGAAAATATTAAATATGATTTCCCACACTTTTATAATCATTTTCTCTATCTTCAACCACAATTTTTATTTCATAATCATTATTACTATTCAAGTGATTATTTATTGAAAATTAATTTATAATTTTAAATATTTTCTATTTTTTCCCTTAAACCATTTGCAATTAACATTGTAAAATTACTTATTCCTTCTTCATTTTAGGAATTTTTTAAAAATTTCCATTGGAAAAAAACATTATACAAAATTTCATATTTTATTAGGAACCATCTCTATATATATTCATGGTTTCTAAAATATATTAATCTTCACATATAATTTATAATTTATATCTTTTAAAATGATTTTAAAATTCCAAGGATATTAATTCTTTCCAAATTATTTTTTTCCAAAACACATAATTTTTTTTTTCAAAGTCATTTTCCATTGACATATATTATGCTTAGTTAATGTTATTATCTATTTTATCCCTCCAAATTACAAAATTATATATATTTTATAATTTAAATATATTTTTTTTATAAATAACCCATCATTTACTTTTCCCTTCTAAGTCATTTTAAAAAAATATAATAATAATATATGATCTAATACCATCACCTATGAATATAACTTTTTATTATATTGGATGGAGTGTTTTTACAAAGATTCAATATAAATTTTTTAGGTAACTTATTATGTTATAAATACACCCTTTGACTAGATAGTTTAAACACCATATGATTTATTATATTTATTCAATGGTATTGAACTAGAAACTTCGTTTGGTATGAAAAAATTTTCTGATATGTTTTTATATCTTTTTATTATTTTTAATATATGTTTCTATTTATAAAGTTCTTATGTAACATTATTATAGCCTCATTATAATATAATAATCACTTATGATCATTGATTATTATATCATAGGTTTACACATACAAAGTATATGAGATAACAACAATCATGTGTTTTGATTTACCCAGGACATGATGAAATGAAATATGTAAGATGAGTCAATAATGGTTCCTCATATAGGGATTTTTGAGATATATTTATAAAAATTAATGTATTTATTAATTATGTAACATCCCAGGTAAATAAAGAATATGAATTTTTCATATTTATTAATTTTTGAATTAAATATTAATTTTACTTTAAAAGGGTTCCTATGTTTGATAGCGTACCTGAAACACAATAACGAGTTTCTCTGAAATCTTACGTTGCACACAAATAATATAATATTATTATTTTAAATAGTAGTTAAATCATAGCCATTGTATTAGAAGGAATGAACAAAACAAACTATAATATGATTATACATGTTTGTTAAATGTATTTACATTTATCCAATAAATTTTAGAGGCTTAAAATGTGAATGAATCTATTTTTAAGCATAAATTACATTAAAAGGCCGATTTATCACCTTTTAATGGAGAAACATTTTTAAATCTAGTTTTTGTCACTTTAATAAATTATAATTGACCAAATAAAATCCTTCTTTATAATGGGGACATCAAAATTTTCTTTGTGTAAATATTTGGAATTTTTCTGATAAAGTTCATTTTTTTAATGAATAGTGAAAAATATTGTGTTTTTAATTCAAAAGTGCCTTTTAATCTAATTTATTTATATGATTAGATTAGCTTTTTAATTGGATTTAAAGTGAAATTAAAATATATTTTTACAATTTAATCCAATTTTGGTCATTGTAATTAATTTCACTTTGAAATTGGACCTAAACAAGTATCAATCTTTTGATAGTTATTGTTTCTTAAAAACACGCTATTTGTTTTGATAACGGGAATTAATTTTAAAATTAATTAATTCCACTTATATGTTTTGAATTTGAAAAACTAGAAATCATTTTTGAATTCGGAATATCAAATATATCTTACGCTGAATTTTTCATATTTTTCTGAAAAACTTCAATTTTTGATGAATAGTGAAACCACTTAGTGGTAGTTAAAAAAACTGACTTTTTCATTTAAATGAAATTTTACCACTTCTGTGAATTGAATTTAGAAAATAACACATAAATGGTTGTTATCAATAAGTAAAATTTGGTTCAATAAGACGAAAATAATTTTTGGTGAATAGTAACTTTTGACTTTTATTTACTGCTGTTAATGTTAAATAAGGTAATTCAAGTTAAAAGGAATATTATAATAATTCAAAATTATCTTAACACTTGTAAAAATCTTATTGGTTGAGACATTTACGACCATGGGCATCTTTGGGTCTATTTTGGGACCCCATTGAGTCACTTGGTACTGATAATGATAATTTAGATTAATTAACTTAAAGTAAAGGGAAAAATGACAAAAGAAAATATCTTTTAGTAAATTAATTTTTATATGGTGTTACATAAGTAATTTTTTAGACTATAAATATTATTTGGAAAGATAAAAATATTTCCTATATTATAGTATTTTTTTATAATTTTTAGGCATCAAATAAATTAAATTATTTATGACACAAAAATGATGTAGTGTTTACCTCATTAATAAATCATTTAAATAAATAAGATTATATTGATTAAAATATTACCCAAAACCTATCTAATTTCTATTGGATGACTTTATTTAGACCATGAGTCATCTTACCTTCGACTATAATGATTTTTGGACCGTTAGAAACCTAATAATAATATATAATAAAATAATGTTTTCACACTTTCCTAAAGAGCCCCTCCTACCCCATATAAAAGGAGACCACTTCTAACCAATACCTCACACCTCTAAAGCCTTTTGGCTCATCAAAAATCTGCCCAATTAAGCTCCCTACATCCCTCTACTCCTTCTAGAAGCCTTAACTTAGGCTGAAGGCACTCCAATAAGTCCTTTGGTTCAAACTAAAGGGAGTTACCCAAATTAAATGTAATAGTTTCTCTTAATTTGTTTTCTTTTATTTTACTTCTCCAACAACTAAACTCTTTTTATTACATTATTTTGTAACAAAAAAAGTATCCTCAATATACTAGGATATTGTTATGATAATTATTCGAACTAAACTTACACACACCTCCATCTAATGGGTGAAGAACATAATGTTTCTGTGGATGGAAAACTAACGCCTCACGAAACGATGATTGTTCAATTACCTCTTACCACCTCTCATGGTGGCCAATATGATGCAACTATATTTATATATGATATATGATATGTTTATGTTTTCTTTATGCTTCTGTATTTTCCATTTATAGCATTCCTTTATGGTTTCCATTATAGGTAAACGCGATAATCTCATTAGAGGAAGTGCGGACTACAGCCCCCTCAAAGTGACATGACTCATTAATGTCTTATATGGGATGAATAAAGGATATATTTAATGATATTATATATTATATTATACTGTAATTATAATATAACTATCTATTATTATGTTTTAATTCAATTAAAATAAGAAATATAAATGAATGTAGCGTTCATGCGTACGTACGACTTACCATCTCCATGAACGGTGCATTTCATTTCTTACCACCAAATGTTATGTACTATTATAAATACATGTATATAATGGATATATATATGATATATATGATATATAAATTATTAATGTCATTTTGGATATAATGAACTATTGACCACATGGACAGCATGTAAATATAAGGTGTTCATTTTTGACTCAAGTACCAAATATCGACAAAATGGACGTTATTAAATTAAATGATTACATAATGTTTATAACATAGTAATAATTGATATAAAAGGAATAAAAAACTTAAAAAAGATTCTTAATCAAGTATAAATTAAATTTAGTTCATTATTCAGAAGATTAAAGGAATGATCGAGTCAAGTTGGACACGCGGTAAGAGATTTTCTTATCTCACTTTTAATTTTGTGAGATTTCCATTGTTCGCCACTTATTCATTGCATGCGGTGTATTGTGTACTTCCATTTGATGTATATTATCATTATTCTCATTATATTCATGGTATTATGTGATTCATTTGGTGGTTATTAACTTTTGGTCATATGACTTGATTGATTACAATGTGGTAAGGGGGTTTCATCTCACTTTTTATTTCCGTGAGATTCATGCTATATTTTCCACTATTTACTTTTTTTGGTGTATGTACTACCCAATATTGTATTCATTGTGTAATATAATTAGATATATGGGTATTTAAATCTTCATTTATTTTATCATTCTGTAATGGGCTGTATGTTTCGTAAGTTACCAAATCGGTAAGGGATCCTCTTAACCCAATTTCTATTCCTTTGGTTAATCTTCTAATTCTTGATTATGTCATGACATCGTTATGTAGGGAATAACTATTTATTATTTGTGCATTAATTTCTACTCCCCTTTCTGTAGATATAATTTTTATACACATAATCACTCCATTTATAAATTCTCAACTCATTGATATGAACTTGATAGGAGTAATTTTAACTCAATCTATATTTATTGATTTAAACATACAATTCATTGGTGTTGTTTTTACAAGAATATGTGTGAATGTAATCTGATTGATTTACACTGAATATCCAATAATATTGAGTGTATTTATATTTTTCACACATAATTATGTCGTTGATTTATCCTTAACCTAAGGATACGATCTTTATAAGAGATTTCATCTCAATTTACATTCCATTGAGACTTCATTGTTTTTTTGCACCAATTCACTCTTATATGGTGTATATAATATCCTTTGGAATATTATAACATGAATACTTTTATTCTCATGATATTATAAATTTATTATTAAATTTTATTCCTCAATTATTTTTTTTCAAGTGCCTCTCATTTTTTTAAAAACTCTTTAACTAAAATATCGTTTTAAATGTTTTAAAGATTTATTCTTATAAATACTTCTCATTAATTTCCATGTTTTAAAAATGGTTTTGGGATTTATTTATATTGACATTAATTTTTTAAAATGTTAACTCCTTTAAAAGAATCAAATTGGTATGGGACACTTTGATTCAAAAATATCTCTTTAAATGGTTTTGAAAATGATTTGATAAAACATTATTTATTTAAATATCTTAATTTGATATATTGGAATGTGGAAATGTTATCTTTCCTTTAAACATGTGTCATATGTTATGATTATGTTATGTGTTATTATCATGTTATGGTTCATGGGCATTATTTACGTATACGGGTGGTTCTATGATAATTCTAGGTCGGATGAGCCCGAGATAGCTCTCCAATGCATTGGGTAACATGACGGAGGTAAACGTGATGTTTCTCCTAAGAGATTTAGGGAATATACTATGATGGGTATTCCTAGTGTAACTCCCTATGTAGCTGTGATAGCTAAAATGTAAGTTTGATATGGATGCCAAAAGTAGCCTTTATGATTTATGATTTCTGTGTGTTATTTATAAATCTTATGATTTCGTAAGGTAAGTTATGAATGAAAAGTATTGGTTTCATTGATTTTTATTTTATTGATGGGTTAATGTTTCCTTTATTTATTTTATAACCCTTACTGAGCCTTTTGTGCTCATCCCAATTTTTGAAATGTTTTCATAGGACATAAAGATGAATAGGGTCAAGGATGAGATCAAGGAAAAGTCATGTTGTCTAAAACATGGTACTAGACATGTTTCTTTTTAAGAGTTTTTATTTTATGAAAAATGGATACTGAGTAGTAGTGTCTACTTGTAATATTCAAGTTGTAATGTAATAGTTATGTCCTAATTCTCTAAAACTCTAAACCTGAAATGATCCTCAATTTGAATTATTCATTTAATTAAATATTATGTAATTTTTAAGGTCGGGTCCTTATAGATGGTACCAGAGGTTGGTTTAGATAACTTTAGAGGTTAGGTCATTCTTTAAGAATAAGTGACATAACCTTAATGGTTATGATTTTAGAAAGAGTAATTGTTTTATTTAATAAAGTGAACGACTTTAAGATAACTTTAATAAGTATATCTTAGTACTTACCATCCTCATAAGATATTATATAATGATTTTATTGATATACTCACACTTATCTTTTTGGTTTTAGTAAATGGATGGATCAAGTAGGCACCAAAGTAATGGTGGATGTGAAGAAAACTGTGACAGTTTTCTGAACGAGCAACTGAATGATATGGGAGATGCAATGAGAACACTTGTGGTTATTCTCAACCAACTATCTGGAGTCATGATTGACCACCTAAACCTTAGTGATCTTTATAAGGCATCATATATGCGAGAAACAAATCCCTACGGATGTTCAGGTAATAATCATAAAGGTAAGTGTGTTCAAAAACCTATATGTCAAATATGTGGAAAGAAATACCTAGGAAAATGTTTCAAAGGGACAGAAAGATGTTATAGATGTGGAAATGAAGGTTATAAAGAAAGAACCTACCATGAAAAAATGAAGCATATATTTGACTCTAGGAAAGGGAAAGAAGTCCTTTCCAAGGGATCAATTGAATGTTTTAAATATGGTGTGCATGGTCATTATGCAAACACAGATCCTACGAAGAAGTTTTGGGAATTAGATCACCAAAATCATAAAAATATTCATTTTCCAATACTTAATGCCAATCCAATTGAGGATGAAGAAACTGATAATTACCAATGAAAGGTATGGATTATTTCTTAACATATGATTTCCAATTATTGAAATCTTAGGATATGATTCATGATTTTGTTTGTAGAAAATAAGTATTGTAGAAGAAGTTAGAAATGAATGGTTAATGGATCATGAAGAATGTTGAATGAGTAAGAAGTCAACATATATGGGATTCAATAGTTATGATAGAATTTAGGATGGTGAAATACTTAAAAGTATTAAGGATCTTCTGATGATGGGATTACATTAGAAGAATTTTTATAGTATGTGTAACCCTGATGTTTGATATATGGAAATTTTATTCAAGGAATAATTATCTTCTCTTTTTTGGATATAGTTATAAAGAAACATTTGGGTGTATATGATCCTTGAAGTTGAGACAATTACCGTTTAATACATTTTGAGATGCAAAACGAAAGTTATTAGATAACCTTTGTGGTGAAAATATGTTATGGTTATTTTTGATGAATTTATTTATTTTTTGGAATGTTATAAAATTATGTATTTTTTGAAAAGGGACAACACACAAACCGCGTGACAACCCGTCACGTCGGACAAGGCTGCAGGAATCTAAATCACAACCAAAGTGCAAACGGGATTTATCGCCTACCACTAGACTACGTGAAGTCCCCGGTTAGTATGACTAATTATTTTTAGTTAGATGATCTTATGAATCAGGAATAAGTTGATTTTGGGTATTCTATGGAAATTATTAACCTATCATGGAGGATATGTGATTAGGTTTATTACTTTTCAATATGAGACTTTAAGAGTAACTGATGTTATTTGGAGTTAAATGTTAAGATTTACCTTGGAAGACTATGTGATTAAATCCTTCAGAGATTTTTTTTTTCAATCTTAGTTTGGATTACATTGAAAAATTTTAAGGATAACTGTTTATTTAATGATCTGTCTTGAACCTTGGGTTCTTTTTGTTGAATTTTGGAAATTAAGAGTAGTATTTATTTTTATAAAGGATTATCAGTTTGGTGATTATCTGATCATGTACTAATAATTTTGGTTTTATTTGATGTCTAAATATATGGGAAATAATTAGTTTTCCTTTTGTGTATTATGTGATTTTCTAGAATACGATTCTTGTGCTTTTGATGTGACCTAATCTTTTTTAATGATCATCATTTAGAGAAATGATTAGTTTTGGTAGAAACATATTAAAAGATGAAACTCTACTTGAAGGTAAGTATATTTCATTACATTTCTATTCTATGTAGATGATTAATTCCTCAAAATTATGAAAGGTAATGTAAAAAAAACATTTTTGGTTTAAGTTTTCTACTGGGTAATCAAAGACTATTTTCACACATCATAAGTTCATGATTTTCTTGTGGTTAACTTTCTCCTAATCATGTTTCCTATGACTCTCCATCAGAACATGACCCTTTGTTTTCTCCTAAATATCCATGTTTTCATGGAATCTTAGTATGGGTTAACTCAAATGACCATTTTACTTCTCTTTATTTCTTTTAAAGTTATAGTTTTATAGAATATTTTTTTTTTCCGATATGGGGCCTTCAATAAAGTTTCCGAGCCCAAATTTTAAAATTGCAAGGATGAAATTCGAAAAAGGGGGGAAGGATGTAACATTCTAGGTAAATAAAGAATATAACTTTTTCATATTTATTAATTTTTGAATTAAATATTAATTTTACTTTAAAAGGGTTGCTATATTCGATAGCATACCTGATACGCAAAAACGAGTTTCTTTGAAATCTTACATTGCACACAAATAATATAATATTATTATTTTAAATGGGAGTTAACTCCTAGCTGTTGTATTGGCAGGAATGAACAAAACTAACTAAAATATGATTATACATGTTTGTTAAACGTATTTACATTTATCTAATAAATTTTAGAGGCTTAAAATGTGAATGAATCTAATTTTAAGCATAATTTACATTAAAAGGCCGATTTATCGCCTTTTAATGGAGAACCCTTTTTAAATCTAGTTTTGGTCACTTTAATGAATTATATTTTACCAAATAAAATCCTTCTTTAGAATGGGGACATCAATATTTACTTTGTATAAATTTTTGGAATTTTTCCGATAAAGTTCATTTTTTAATGAATAGTGAAAAGTATTGTATTTTTAATTCAAAAGTGCCTTTTAATCTAATTTATTTATATGGTTAGATTATCTTTTTAATTGGTTTTAAAGTGAATTTAAAATATATTTTTACCATTTAATCTAATTTTTATCATTGGAATTAATTTCAATTTGAAATTGGACCTAAACAAGTATCAATCTTTTGATAGTTATTGTTTCTTAAAAACACGCTATTTGTTTTGGTAACAGGAATTAATTTTAAAATTAATTAATTCCACTTATATTTTTTGAATTTGGAAAAATAGACATCATTTTTGAACTAGTAATATCAAATATAGCTTAGGATTAATTTTTGGTATTTTCCTGAAAAACTTCAATTTATGATGAATAGTGAAACAACTTAGTGGGAGTTAAAAAACTGAATTTTTCATTTAAATGAAATTTTACCATTTTTGTGAATTGAATTTCAAAAATTAGACATACATGGTTGTTACCAAGAAGTAAAATGTGGTTCAATAAGATAAAAATAATTTTTGGTGAATAATAACTTTTGACTTTTATTTACAGCGATTAAAGGTAAATAAGGTAATTCAAGGTAAAAAGAATATTATAAGAATTCAAAATTACCTTAAAACTTGTCCAAACATAATTGGTTGAGTCATGTAAGACCATGGTCATCTTTGGGTCGATTTTGGGACCCCATTGAGCCACTTGGGTGTGATAATGACAATTTAGATTAATTAACTTAAAGTAAAGGCCAAAATGACAAAAGCAAATATCTTTTAGTAAATTAATATTTATATAGTGTTATATAAGTAATTATTTAGACTATAAATATTATTTAGAAATATAAAACTATTTACTACATGATAGTATTTTTTTTATAATTTTTAGACATCAAATAAATTAAATTATTTATGACACAATAATGATGTAGCGTTTACGTCATTAATAAATCGTTTTAAAAAATAAGATTATAATGATTAAAATATTATCCAAAACCTGTACAATTCATATTGGATGATTTTATTTCTACCTTTAGGAATATTTTATTTTACTATAATTATTTTTGGACCATTAGAAACCGAATATCAATATATAATAAAATAATGTTTTCACACTTTCCTAAAGAACCCCTCCTCTCCCTTATAAAAGGAGACCACTTCTAACCAATACCTCACACCTCTAAAGCATTTTGGCTAATCCAAACTCTTCCCAATTAAGCTCCCTACATACCTATCCTCCTCCTTAAATCATTACCTTAGGAAGAAGTCACTTCAAGAATTCCTTTGGTTCAAACCAAAGAGAGTTACCCAAATAAAAGGTAACAGTTTCTCTTAATTTGTTTTCATTAATTTTACTTCTCCAACCCCTAAACTCTTTTTATTCCTTTATTTTGTAAAAAAACCAGTATACTAAATATACTAGTATATTTTTATGATATGGATTCTAACTACACTTACACACACCTCCATATAATGGGTGAAGAACATATTGTTTCTGTGGATGGAAAACTAACGCCTCACGAAACGATGATTGTTCAATTACCTATTACCACCTCTCATGGTGGCCATTATGATGGAAATATATTTATATATGATATATATTATGCTTATATTTTCTTTATTACTATGTATTTTCCATTTATAGAATGCCTTTATGGTTTCCATTATGGGTAAACGTGATAATCTCATTAGAGGAAGTGCGGACTACCACCCCCTTAAAGTGACGTGACTCGTTAATGCCTTATGTGGGATGATTAAAGGATATATTTAATGATATTATATATGATATTATACTGTAATTATAATATAACTATGTATCATTATGTTTTAATTCCATTAAAATAAGAAAATAGAAATGAAATTAGCGTTCATGCGTACGTACGACTTACCGTCTCCATGAACAGTGCATTTCATTTCTTACCTCCAAATATTATGTACTATTATAAATACATGTATATAATGGATATATATTATATATATGATATCTTAATGATTAATTTCATTATAGATATAATGATCTATTGACCACATGGACAACATGTAAATATAAGGTGTTCATTTTTGACTCAAGTACCAAATGTCGACAAAATGGACGTTATTAACTTAAATTATTACATAATGTTTATAACATGTAATAATTGATATAAAATGAATAATAAACTTGAAAAATTTTCTTAATCAAGTATAAATTAACTTTAGTTTATTATTTAGGATATTAAAGGAACGATCGAGTCAAGTTGGACACGAGGTAAGAGATTTTCTTATCTCACTTTTAATTCTGTGTGATTTCCATTGTTCGCCACTTATTCATTGAATGTGGTGTATTTTGTACTTAAATTTGATGTATATTATCATTATTCTCATTATATTCATGGTATTATGTTATTTATTTGGTGGTTATTAACTTTTGGTCATACGACTCGATTGATAACAACGCGGTAAGGGGTTTTCATCTCACTTTTTATTCCCATGAGATTCATGCGATATTTGACACTATTTACTTTTGTGTGGTGTATGTACTGCCCAATATTGTATTCATTGTGTAATATAATTCAATATATGGGTATTTTCATCTTCATTTTTTTATTGTTCATTCATGGGTTGTATGTTTCATAAGTTACCAAATCGGTAAGGGAACCTTTTAACCCAATTTTTATTCCTTGGGTTAATCTTATAATTCTTGATTATGTCACGATATGGTTATGTGGGGACTCACTATTTATTATTTGTGTAGTAATTTACACTCTCCTTTCTGTGGATGTACTTTTGATACACATAATCACTCCATTGATAAATTCTCAACTCATTGATATGAACTTGATAAGAGTAATTTTAACTCAATCTCTATTTATTGAGTTAAACATCCAATTCATTGGTGTTGTTTTTACAAGAATATGTGGGAATGTCATTTGATTGATTTACACTGAATATCCAATCATATTGAGTTTATTTATATTTTTCACACATAATTATTTCATTGATTTATCCTCAACCTAAGGATACGGTCTTTATAAGAGACTTCATCTCATTTTACATTCCATTGAGAATTCATTGTTTTTATGCACCAATTCACTCTTATATGGTGTATATACTATCCTTTGGCATATTATATCATGAATCCTTTTATTATCATGATATGATAATGTTATGATTAAATGTTATTCCTCAATTATTTGTATTCAAGTGTCTCTCATTTTGTTAAAAACTATTTGATTAAAATATCGTTTTATATGTTTTAAAGATTTAGTCTTCTAAATATTTCTAATTAATGTCCCTATTTTCATAATGTTTTGGGGATTTATTTATATTGACATTAATGTTTTAATATGTTAATTCCTTTAAAAGATTCAAATTGGTATGGGACACTTTGATTAAAAAATCTCTCTTTAAATGGTTTTGAAAATGATTTGATGTAACATTGTTTATTTCAATATCTTGATTTGATATATTGGAATTTTGAAATGTTATATTTCCTTTATAATTGTGTCATGTGTTATGATTATGTTACGTTTTATGATCATGTTATGGTTCTTGGGCATTATTTACGTATACGGCTGGTTCTGTGATAAACCTAGGGCAGGTGAGCCTGTGATAGCTCTCCAATGCATTTGGTAACGTGATAGAGGTAAACGTGATGTTTCTCCTAAGAGATTTAAAGCATATACTATGATGGGTATTCCAAGTGTAACTATCTACGTAGCTGTGACAGCTACAATGTAAGTTTGATATGGATTCCATAAGTAACCTTTATGATTTATGATTTCTGTGTGTTATTCATAAATATTATGATTTCATAATGTATGTTATGAATAAAAAGTATTGGTTTCATTGATTTTTATTTTATTTATGGGTTAATTTTTGATTTCATTATTTTATAACCCTTACTGAGCCTTTAGTGCTCATACCAAGTTTTGAAATGTTTTCACAGGACTTAAAGATGAATAGGGTCAAGGATGGGATCAAGGAAAAGTCATGTTGTCTAAAACATGGAACTAGACATGTTTCTTTCTAAGAGTTTTTATTTTATGAAAAAATGGATACTAGGTAGTAGTGTCTACTTGTAATATTCAAGTTGTAATGTAATAGTGATGGCCTAATTCTCTAAAACTCTAAACCTGAAAATATCCTCAATGTGAATTATTCATTTAATTCAATATTATGTAATGTTTAAGGCTGGGTCCTTATAAATTCTATATATTTTTTTTGGAAGATTACCATTATTTTAAAAAGAATATGGATTTATTGTCCAATTTATACTTCTAATTTGGTTAATCTCTAATCCTAAATCATCTTAAGAATGTTTGTAATGATATGTATTATTCATCTCATTAAACAAATATGTTCACATATATATATATTCTCTTATAGATTATGTTATAAAAATAATCTTATCAAATTATTAACTATATGATAAATGATTACATTGGGAATTATTTATAGACATGTATGGATTTTTTGACAAAATATTTCCAATGGATTTGGAAAAAATGATTCAAAACTATAATTCATCATTTCAAAATCATGATTAGAATTTATTAATAACTATAAAAAAATTAATGGTAGTCATATCTCAATAATAGCCTATAAATTCCTAAAAAATTATAACTCTATGTATTAGTGTTATGTAGTTATATACCTTCCATCAATCAATGTTGAATACCGTAATAGCCACCTCCCCACCCAAAATGATCAATAGTCAAATACTTATATTTAAATGAATCTAATAATTTAAATACTATACATAATAAATTATTAATATTAAATAATCCCCAAATATGATACTTATAATATCTATGATATAAAATAACATATGAAATCCCCATTTGGATACATAACCCTGAATTTATTTTTGACCCAAATTAATAAAAAAAAATCACACCGAAAATTTCTCATTAAAAAAAAAATGGAGGTATTGAAAATAATTCCCTATCAATTCTGTTACATATAGATTGATGAATCACTTTGATTATAGGTGACTTAACCATTTCATGGTGACATATCAACAGTAATAAAATAACATGAAAGAATAAACAAATAGAAAGGTTATGGGGGATTAGTGATATAAATGCTAATGTTTTACTTTTTTATTTTTTTAGAATTAAACTCCATTAAACCACCCATAATTATAGAAGGAGAATGAGGTAATGAAATAATTCATGGTGAAAAAATAGGGTCTCTAGGTCGACCAAGATGTGAAATTTTGAATAAGAGACCTAATTAGGTTTAATAAAATTTGGAATAAAATAATAATGTACCCATTTAAAAAGATATAATTTACCTTGTACAACATAGTATATAATGGAGGTCCCACTATAAAAATATCACAGCCCAATGCTCCCCAATCCACTACTTAGTCCATAATGCACATGTTGTCATATGAAGCATGTTTAGTAATTATTATATATCTATACTATATTTCTAATCCATTATATTTCCTACCATACATAATAAAATATAAAAAATCACCTATGATCTCATAAAAATACATAAAAATCATTGATCTAATAATTGAATGAAAATATTCCCCACATAGTGAATTAAAAATTCAAAAATGTTGGTGTTTTCATTAAAAAAACCAAACATATCAAACATTAATAAGATCTATATGTGAACCAACATTACATTTATCCTCAACATTAAAACTTTAACCCCTGAAAAGTTCAAATTATCATTCATTAAAAATTTCAAAAATCCTTTCAATGGAAAATAATATTCCAATCCTACTAGAAATTATTCCCCTAAGTACCCAATTTCAAATAACAATACCAATATATATATCTTACTCACTCCTTGAATCTCATTTTTTACTCCAAAATATAGCTTAATGTATGAAAAATTAATTTATATTATATAATGTTATAATTAATCATAGCACTATAACATATATTCCATATTCTTTATGTCTCAGAAAAATATATAAAAAAATATAGGTTTTAATACACTAATGTAACACATATTAGTAAAATTAAAATACATTATATATAAAAACCCATTCTAAGTATATTTTATACACAAATTAAATACATAAAAAAATATATCAAACTATTTTAAAACAATAATACTATTCTAAAACTTATTAAATAACATAAACATAGATAACTAAAAAAATATCAAGTTGATTTTCTTTCCACTATAATAAATCTCCAGATATTAACCAATACTAACAAACCAAGAATATTTAATTCCATAAAATGTCACCCAATCAAAAAAATAGCATAAATCAATTAAACATTTAAAATCAATGTTATAATCCTATAATTAAACACAAAATGATATAAAACTAATAAATTTTATCGGTCGATGTTATACAAATCTTATCCCAATTATAAATTATAAAAGTGTCTTATATTCCAAAAATTCTATTTTTATGAAATTCATTTGATTAGAAATTAGATTTAAGAAAAAAAATTTCCTCTTATATAATTAAATGAAACCAAATTTTAATGAAATTTAAAATTTTTAAAACATAACTTCATTTAAAACATGATATTTTTCAAATATTTGTTTCTCCAAATATAAAAACATTAATGGGTTTTATAAATATAAATTTTTTTATTCATATATTTCAAATAAAACTTCATAAATGCAATATTTCTGGAATGAATATGAAAATAATACCTTTGGTTATATAACATATTACAAAGTAGAAAAATTGGTGTATTTTTTGAAAAAGAAACAGTTTTTATTTGGTATATAACATATCCAAATATAAGTAAAAAAATATTCTAATTTTTCATTACTAATTATGAAACATGTTACAATGTTGAAATTATAAAATAAAAAATAATTTAAAAACATGTTTTCAAAATAACCATTAACCATGAAATGAATAACATGCTCAGAAGAAAAATAGGAACCATATAATATCTATCAAGTCAAGTAATATAATACGAGATAAAAAATTGTATCATTTTTTAAAAATTATAATAACTTATAAATTCATAATTACATTTATAAATGTAGAATACACAATTTATTTTTACATATATGTATTTATATGCTCCTTTAATTAATTAGATAACACCTAATAAGGTATACGATAAATGTCAATTTATATTATTAGTTGTTACCTAATTAATTACATTTGTTCCCATATATAAATAATTATACTATACATATAATTAACATATCCTAATATTCTACTAGAGTTTTTGATACACAAACAAATATAAGAACTGATTGTTTTTGTTGTATTATAAGAGCTCAATGGGGTCAGCTAGATGTATCCTTTATAATATTTTTGTGATCATTTGTAATTTATATAAACTGGAATTCATGACCAAAAAAACGATTCCAACTAATATTTCTATCATTTAAATATATTTAATGTCTAATATAACTATGCTTCTAGGATCCATGTGATAAATCCATCTAGTAGTGATCAGTAAATCGTCCTTTTACCTTCAAAAAATGATAACGAATTTTAGTTTGTTATCATGATAGATAGATTGTGCTACAATGGGTTTCTTGAAATATGTTTCGATCCCTTTTATCTCAAAGTTTTATCTTCTAACTATCCATATTGAGTTGATAGATGAGGGTGGAAAATATGAGGTTGTTTCTACCATATTTGGAGATAGAAATATATTATCTAGTACATAATAATTATCTATTTTAATCAACCCATATATAGTAGACATAATAATCTATTAATAGATTTAGGGTAATGGTTCAGAATTATTTAATTACACAATGGGCCTCAATAATATATTATCTCTTTAAATAACACTAAGCTAATTAAGTAATAATATTATTAACTCATGATGTTAGATAAATTATGCAACTATAATATTATTTAATAAAATTAAAAATTACTTATTATTTTTATACACAATATTTTAATACCAGTTTTCAATGGAATGTATCAAATAAAAAAATATAAATTAAATTGACAATTTACAAATTTAATAAATTAATAAATAACTAAATTTGATATGACTAAATAAGTAAATATTTACCATACAAATATTTTTTTTATTTACATTATTAATGAAAACAGAATATAATTTTACCACAAACATGAGACTAATATTTTTTCAGAAATTAAATTCAAATCGAATTTAATTTAGATTAACTAAAACACATAGTGTTTGACCATCAATGATATTTTTCTCTCAGTATTAGTTAGGAATTTCTAATTATTAAGATTACTATATAGAATTTTTTCATGGGATCTTAGAGAAATAAGTCAATGTTTCAACAAAAAAAATTAAGAGTTCCAAACACAAAATTTAATCACTTAATCATGATATCTAATAAAGAAGGTTGTATATGTGTCATCAACCTATATTCGTGATATATATTTCATTGACTATCTAAACTAAACGCCTCGTTATAATATTCCTACTGAATATGTTTTTATTGATCCATATTATTCAAATGGATGATATAAAAAAATACATAACCATGAAAGATATAAATCCTTCCTCAAAATATTAATTAATAAAACATCATTCAAGAAACACCCAACATACCCAACATCACCATGAATTGTCTCATCGTGGATTATAATAATACATAATTATTTCTGAGTCATGATAGGAAATAATAGTAATATTATCGTCTAAGTAATGTAAGAAATGGTGGAAGATATGAATGTATATTGAAAAATAAACATGCAGATTTACTTCTGGTTTATCTATTCTCATAATATCCAATCATGTAGATTACAATGAGAAAAGAATGGTGAGATAATTTATCTTCTATTTACAAGTACTTTCACATAAAATTCAACATTATATGTGTCTCATAAATGTATTTTAACTGATTTTAATACAAAATTTAATAATATTATCCTCCAATTTAAATGTTCTCATCATTGAGGACAACATCTATGACCTTATCAATACAATAGATACTATAGAACATTATTAAAACAATTCATGTAGAATAATGAATCGTATACTATAATATTCTTTGTAAATATTTTACTATTTTAATATACATAATATACAATATATAAATAATTGGTTTTCACACACCTACTCCAACAGACTCCCACATAAACAAGAAATACTATTAGTTACATTACGTTAAAAAATTCTCACATAATGATCATGAGTGATGAGTTATATATTTATCCTGGGGTCTTACATGTAGTGTTATATAGATAGATTTCACACTATTTGATAAACTCTATGATAAAAAACCCTCATGATATTATATTTCTTTTTATTTTGCGCTTTGTACACTTATGTGATATTGAATATTTTTCAAGGGATGAAGTTTTATTCTTGTCATAACAAGGTCTGATAGGGTCGTTACTCTTAAATAATTGGTACTATTGATAGAAGAAGTATCATTTCTACACCAATTATTTAGTTTCCTTAGAAGGAAAAATATACTTAAAATCTACCATGAAATATATGACCATGTCAAACATTGTGATATTCCTTGTCAAAAAATATCCATTGATAGTGAAAATGTATCCCTACATTGAATTCATATCATCTTAATATTTTTGGAAACTAGAATAGTCATATCCCATTAAGACTATCTCTTTATAACCTCTATATTCCCCTTTAATTTCTATGGTACACATCATATACTAATAGATAATCTCTAATACCATCAAATATAAGTCACGAGGGTTAACTATGAATCTTCCTACCATGGTTAAGGGATATGAAAAATGTATCCTACTAAATTTAATAACGTAAAAGACTGACCCAATCACTGAAAAATATGAAATCCATTATTTTATTTGTATTTCCTCATGCCTCTAAGGAAATATTTTATTCAAAATATGAATACAACGAGAAAATAAAAATATTAAATCATGGATAGTTATATAATTAATATATTCATTGTATTGATAATATATATTCGTTAACATTTCTGGAGTAGCATCTTTGGTCTGTCATTATGAATCCTGATCCCAAGGATATATTATACAAGGAACCAAGATTTTTTAATTATATTTGGTTTCAGATTAATTTTTAGTTATATATAATACAATATTATAATTGTTCAAAATGTGAATAAAGAAAAAAAATTATATCATCAATTAAGATAATTAAATTATTCCACAATTAAAAAAAATGAAATTTCAAAAAATTATAACAAAACCAAAAAATAGAAAATAGAAAATTGGAAAATATTTATCACCCCAATCTACTAGAATCATCACCCCACTACCAAAACTATAGAAATAAAAAATATACAATTAGACTAATCTAAAACCTAGAAAATGAAAATGTATCATAATGGGAGTAATTATAGTGAATATTGAGTGAAATAATGATGTGTTTTTTATAGGGTGTAAAGGGAAATGTTATTTTAGGGATTTTACCATTATATGACCATTTTTCAAATATAACCATCGCCCAACATAACCAATCATCAATTTTACAATTCGAAACTATTACCATGGGTGGTAATTTTTCCTTAATAATTAGTGCTTATAAATAGTAAAGACAAAGGATAATCTATAATGAACGAAAAAATGAAAGGAATCAATGAGTATAGTAATTCTATTTGAATCCATTTTGTCAGAACAGTGAAGAGAGTTATAATATTTTGGGTTCAAACATAACCAAGATGAAAATGATCTTTAACAATTGAGGCTTAACTGAAATCTCCTATGAGATATGTTCATGCTATTGGATATAACAACTTGATAAATGATTAATCAAACACACCATGTATCGACAACCGTCACCCACATTACCATAAGCATGTGTGTGTGGGGGGGTGGGGGTAATACAGGGTTATGCTTCTATTCTCTAGTTTCTTAAAGTATAATCTCCTTTGAATAAATAAATTTTATTTCCTCGTAAGTCAATGAAAAGAATGGTTTTTTTATTAATAAGATATATTTATAATAAGATGATTTTCATAAATTTATTTTTGAGAAAAAATTGAAATATAATTGTACATTTTGATAACATATACACTTTTATAATGTAATAATATATTTTAAAGATTATTTGGAAAAAATTATAAACAGTCGTATTTAAATAAAAATGATCAAATTATTTTATAATGGCCTACGAACTTTTTTTATGTTTCAGATATTTCACCGTGTTTTAAAAAATTATATTTTTCAATACATAAGGAAATTTATATTTAAAATATAAATTATCATATTTCATATTTATTTTAAAATATAAATATTACTTTATAAATCATAATTTACATTTTATGGTTGGGACAATTTTGAGAATTTACTAAAATACATTATATTTGTGTGAAAAGTAAAAACACCATTTTGGGATTTCGGTGTATAAGATCACTTCATATTTATTTCATAATGATATAATAAATATTTCACTGTAAAAAATGATATAAAATATTTTAATTTACAAATATAAATTATATAATTTTATTTTAATTAATTTCTAAACCTATACAGGACATTCCAAAGTTTGTAATGGAATATTTGATTTGAAAAAATTATTGAAAATTTATGTATTAAGGTCTAAATATATATTAAATAATTTTATTGAATAATAAGGGATTAACATTTTGTGAGATATGAACCAAATTTCTAAATCCAAGACTACAAACATGGGTATTTTAATGGTTTTGGAACTTTTAATTACATAGATTTCCTAGGTCTATATTTGGAAATTATTTGACTATTCCTCTGTTTCTTATATAAATTCCCAAAAACATCACCCTTGCCATTCACTATCAATCCATCCTATATGAGTTTAAGGCCTTTTTTTCCTCCCATAGATTCCACCAATGGTATCTTATATCCTTTGTGGTTCTATCCATAGGATATAGGAGAAACACTTCAAGGTAATGTAATTCTTTTCATATTCTTTTAAATTCAAGTAATTTTTTTGTGTATGTCTTCTAAATGGTATTTTTCATTATTTTTTATTACTTTTATCATGCACTTACTGTTAAAATAATATTTCACCAATGTGAAAAAATTATGTCTCATTATCCCCTTTTATAAATCCATGTTCTACACACTTCATGCTACCAAATTTACTTATCAATATATCTCTCATGTATAATAAATGATTATATTGAGAATAATGAAACAATTTCATTATCAATGGGTAATCTCCATGATATTAACATAATTTTTAATTAAGGGATTTACATATACAAATCCCTTATTCTCATTCTATGGGAAAATGATGTTTTTATATTCAGGTATTTATAAAGTTAACTACACAATTATTTTATATAAAACCCATAAATTATTTTCCATGAGTTATAGAAAAACTTTTTTATTATGATAAATGTGGCTCACAAGAAATTAATCCATATTAATGGTGCACCTTGATAGAACTCCAATGTTTTAGTGTCACAACCCATCCTCGGGGCCCGTGCCATTACTACCCCAAGCCCGCCTTCTATAGCCTAGGGTCTGGAGACTAGCACCAAAGGCGTAAATCCCGATAAAAGGGAAGGCATTACCTTTTTATATAGTAAACAAAACACAACAGAGTATGCAAGTGAAGTAAGCACTAAGTAAAACTGGGTACAAGGAAAGTTATGAAAAGTAAATGGGCCAGTATACAAACCCAACTGAAAGTACAGTACAACTAAAAGGAAAGTATAATAGCAGTATGTAAATCAACAAAACCGAGTCGTCCTCCAGAAATCCCACCTGAAGGGTGGGTACAGATAGTCTCCTCAGCTCCTCGGGTCCGGCCGTCCGCTCCGTGTACGTCCCGCCAAGTTGTCCACCTACGAGTACCGCCCAACTCCACAAGCCTCCACCTCGATTAGTGTTGTTCGTCGTCTGCATCCAACACAATGTATTGCAGGCACAGCCCGTGCAGGGGTGAGTATACGATACTCAGTAGGGACCCCGAGACCCCCAAAGGTCTATCAGTATCCACGAAAGATAAAACACAAAGGAAATATACAATCACAAAGTATCAACCGAATTTACTTAGGTATATGCCCATAAATATACCTAAGTCATCAATTAAAAAACAGATCCAAATCTCGAGCCCAAACACAACCCTGTCCACACTGTAAAATACAACCCAGTCCACACAGGAAAGCACAACCCAATTCACACAGGAAATCAAGTCAATCACATCAATGATAATGATTGAAATCAAGACTCATCTCACACAGGTATACACTTTGTAAGGCGATATAGATGATTATATGTAGCCACTGATTCATCTAAGTTGTCAGACCCACAAAGGATACAAGACCAGCTACTCTGCCGGACCCACTCAGGATACAAGTACAGAGGTCAAATACTGCCAGACCCACATTGGATACATGAACAGTAGTCATCGCCATCGAACCCACATAGGATCCTAGTACGGTCTTCATCACTACCGAACCAACGGAGGATCCAAGTATAGTTGTCCTCACTACTGAACCCACGGAGGATCCAAGTGCAGTCGTCATCATCGCAGTCGCAACCAGCTCTAGGGTTCCTGCACACAACATGCTCGATTCTAGGAGGGTCCGCTCCTAGAGAAAGAGATTCGATACATCAACTGTCAAGAAGTCTAGAGTTTATGTATCCCAAATTTTTGTATCATCAATAAAAACCCAACGCGACAGACGGTGCGTCAATCGGACGCCCGATCTGAAAGTTATTGGCTTTTCCGTCCCAGGGGCCCGATTGGTTTCTAAGCTAAAACCAACCCGACCGTACTCTAACTGTGTCGAAACCACAAGTGGAGTAAGCCAAAATAACCTTCTCAATAAAAGGATTCCAACGCAATTGATGACACTTCAAACGGACGTTCGATCCTTATGATATAAGCGAATCTGCTCCAAGGGCCCGGTTGGTTTCGGGTTCGAACCAACCCGTCCATACCCAAAAACTTCTGAAACCTCAAGTGTAATATAACTAAAGGACCGTCTTGATCCAAGTATTCCTATGCAACAGACGGTGCGTCGATCAAAGGTCCGTAGCTCAAGTTATGGTCAAAAGACAAAAAACGGTCCGAAGTGGGGGTCTTGGCCAGGTCTGACCCGACCCAACCCCCAATGGGTTAGCCCGAACCGGGTCGACCCGACCCGGGTCTGGGTCCAGCCCGGCTGGTGCGGCCTAGTCCACGTGACTTGCCCCGGCCTGGCCGGCGGGGCACGCTGGTTCGGTCAGTGAGCTGAGCGGGGGGGGGGGGACCCCTATCTTCCGCGGAGGAGGTGCCATGCTGGCGCCACGGTTTTAACCTCAGCGGGCTTCTATCGACAACACTCCGGGGTGCCGCCACATCCAGGCGGTCGGCCGGTGCTGGCCACCAGAGTCATTCCGGTGGTCTAATTTTATTCCAGTCTGCACCTGCGGTAGTCTCGGGACCCGTACATCACTGTGAAAGCCTCCAATCACCATTGCGGTCCCGCTTCATTGTCGCCAAAAAATCCGCGCGTCAAGAAAAAAATAGAAGTGTATTCAGATTTGTTCGTTAGTCCGCACCCACCGCATTAGTGGTTTCAAAAATCATCCAAGAATTACACGCCATGCCGAGGGGATGAATCACATAATGAAATATAAAAATCCCCTACCTCAACAATTGAAGACGAACATCGGCATCACGGTAGACGGCGTCATGGTAGACGACGTCGCAGGGAAAGGGTTCGTAAGTGTCGTCAGAGTGCGCGAAGGAGGAAGTAGCATCTTCTCTCTTGTCACGGAGAAGAGGATTGGTGGCGCGTCTTTTTTCTTCGAGGAACTGGCTTTCTTCATTTTTCTTCTTCAGAGGCCGGCGTTCTTCCAAAACCTCAAGATTTCTCACGTTCTTCCTTGCACAACAAAGCTCTCCCCCTTAATAAAATACTAGGTTCCTCCGATTATTTTATTATACACGCAAAGTAACTCTCCCAGAATTAATTCACCACATTAAATAAAATGTGTTGACAATCTATTAAGGAAGGGAGAGGGAAGGTCCCCATTTATTAAACGTGCTGGAAATTAATTAAAAAAGGGGGAAAGAGGAAGTATCCTCATTAAATTATAGGTTGACATGAATTAATGGAGTGAGGTGGAGATATTGACATTTAATGGGGGGGGGGCTGCCAATTTAAAGAGGGGTTTTGAAGAGTTTAGAAGAAATTAAATGGTGGGGCCCATGTGGGCCCCACCTCTCTAACATCCACACTTGGGTAGTTAGGTGGTTGTGGGCCCCACCCTTAACTACCTATGGGAGGGAATAACATCCTTATAAAATAAAAATTGTTCCGACAATTTTTATTTACTTCTTAAATAAACCCAAAAAAAATCTTCTCCTCCATTGCGAACGCAACTATGGTAAGGATCACGTTAAGAAATTACCGTCATTGCAAGTTCATCAGTGCCCTCAGATTTTAATTCCAAGCCCCGGTTCAAAATATATAAAAACCCGCTCATTTGTTCACTGAACGTACCCGAGCTAAACTTTGGAAATTGATTCCGGACATACTGGGCCTCAGAATCAAGCGCCGTCAGAAGCTACAGGCTCATAAAATTCAAAAGTATTTAAAAAAAATTCCTTCAAATTTTTGGGTCTTTACATTACTCCCACCTCAGGGATTTGCATCCCTGTATAGCTACAACATAAACTAGGGGAATAAATGAGGATACTGAGCACGCATTTGAGCCTCCTGCTCCAATGTGCTCTCCTGGAGGTTCCTATGCTGCCAAAAAATGCACACAAGAGGACTCGACCACCCAACTAGGACCCGATTATGTCGATCCTCAATCTCCACCGAGACCTCCGCAAATGTCGCCCTGTTATCGATGTCTAGCTCCCCGTGGTCGATGATATATGTCGGGTCATGCACATATCTCCTCAGCTGAGATATGTGGAAGATGTCGTGCACCCGGTGCAGCTGAGGTGGAAGGTCCGGGTGGTAAGCCACATCACCTACTCTACTAAGGACCTAAAAAGTCCTGATGAAGCGTAGAGATAACTTGCCACCCCAACAAAATCTCTGCAGCCCACACTGAGGTGAGACCCGTAAGAAAACGTGGTCCCCATCCTCAAACTCTAGTGGTCTATTCCTCCCATCAACATATGACTTTTTCCTGCTCTGTGTAGTCCTCATCCTCTCTTGGATGTTCTGCACCTTCTTCGTCGTAGCCTGAACCATCTCTTGTCCTACGAGTGCTGACTACCCAGGGTCTGTCCAGCACGGAGGTGATATGAAAGGTCGGACGTACAATGCGACATATGGTGCCATCCTGATGGTGGAGTGGTAGCTGTTGTTTTACACAAACTCCACCAAGGGTTGGTGATCCTCCCAGCTGTGACCAAAGGCAAAGAAACATGCATGGAGCATGTCCTAGAGTGTCTGAATGGTCCTCTCTATATGTCCATCTGTCTGAGGGTGAAAGGCAGTGCTCAGGGGTAGCTGCATCCCAAAAGCCTCCTACAACCCCTTCCAAAGTCGGGAAGTAAAGTGAGCATCTCGATCAGAGATGATAGACGATGACACACCATAAAGTCATATGATCTCCTGAATGTAGAGGCATCCCAAGATCTCTTCTGAGCCCTGCTATCTGATCGGTAGGAAGTGGGCCGACTTGGTGAGTCGGTCTATGACCACCTAGATTGTGCCGTGTCCTCTAGAAGTATGTGGGATCCCCGTTACAAAATATATGGATATCCCGACCCACTTCTACTTTATAACCTCTAAGGGTTGTACCAAGATTACTAGTACCTGATGCTCCGCCTTCACTCACTGGCATGTAAGGCATCGTGAAACGAACTCTACTACAACCCTCTTCATACCTGGCCACCAGTACTATTGTATGAGGTCCTAGTACATCTTCATTACTCTGGGATGTACCGCTAGAGTGGAAGTGTGGAACTCCCTCAGCACCTCCTCCTGTAGTGAAACTGGTACCATGGTACGACCCCTGAAGAGAATGACGTGCTCTTCACCTTTAGAAAATCCATCGGGTGCCACCCCTAAGGATATCTGAGCATGTCACGCCTCACAGTCAACGTCCCCACGCTGTGCCTCTCCGCCCCGCTGATGAAGTAGAGGAGTGACTGTGAGGGACTGTAGATAGGCTGCCCCATCTCTATCCACGAAGGATATCTACAAAGTGGATAACTACTCTGTCGCCTCTCCAAGTAGCTGAATGCCCGATCTCCTACTGAGAGAATCATCCACAACGTTCTCCTTACTCGGAGTATATACAATCTCAAAGTCATAATCCTAGAGGAACTTGAGACATCATCGCTGTCTTAGGTTTAGGTCCTTCTGCGATAAAATGTACCTGAGACTCTGGTGGTCAGAGTAGATTGTAAAGCGATTGCCTATCAGATAGTGCCGCCACATCTTCAGGGTGAAGACCACTGCTGCTAACTCTAAGTCATGGGTACATTGTTCTGCTCATGCTGCCTCAACTACCATGAACAGTAAGTGATCACTGCTCGCTCCTGCATCAGGACACACCTGAGTACGGTCCCTGATGTGTCGTAGTAAACTACGTACCCTACACCCTCCTCTGATAGGCTCAAGATGGGCGTAATGGTCAATCTTCGCCTCAGCTCCTGGAAGCTCTTCTACCATCTGTCCGACCACACGAAGGTTTTCCCCTCTTCTTAAAATATGTAATTGGTGATGAAACTCTAGAGAAGTCTGGCACAAATATCTGATAGTACCCAGCCAGACCTAGGAAACTTCGCACCTCCGTCACGATTCTAGGTGGCTCCCAAGCAAGTACTGCCTCGACCTTCACGAGATCCACTACAACTCCCACCTCTAAGATGATGTGACCCAAGAATTGAACCTCTCAAAGCCAGAACTGGCACTTCGAGAGCTTACCATAAAGCTGGTGGTCTCATAGTGTATCCAGTACAACCCGTAAGTGGTAGGCTTGCTCCTCCACAACGGTCGAGTAAATCAGTATGTCATCAATGAAGACTACGACAAAATGATCGAGGTTGGGATAGAAGATACAGTTCATGAGACTCATAAAATTTTCTGGAGCATTGGTCACACCAAAGGGCATGACCAAGAACTCATAGTGGCCATACCGACACCTAAAGGCCATCTTTTGCACATCCTCATCCCGAACTCAGAGCTGATGATAGCCTGAACTGAGGTCTATCTTCGAGAACCAATGTGATCCCTTGAGCTGGTCAAAGAGGTTTTCAATCCTCAGAAGTGGATACTTGTTCCTCACGGTCACCTGGTTCAGGCTACATTAGTCGACACACAGTCGCAAGCTCCCATCTGCCTTCTTGGTGAACAGATTCAGAGTAGCTCAGGGTGAAACACTGGGTCAGATGAAACCTTTCCCCTATAAGTCCTCCAGCTGTACCCACAGCTCACGAAGCTCGGTGGGAGCCATCCGATATGCTGGAGTAGATATCGGTGATGTCCCAGGGTACAGGTCTATGTAGAAATCTACATCTATGCGAGGAGGTAATCTTGGAACATCTTCAGGGAAAATGTCCGCATACTAATCCACCACAATAGGGAAACTCGGACTCCACACATCAACTGCTCCAAGGATGAGACTAGCTAACTGATGTGTGATCGGCTACCGTCTCCTCTGTGTAAGTCCATACTGTGCTGCAAAGGTTCCCTTCTCGCCGGTGAAGGTGAACCTGGTCCCATCCGTGTGGAAACACTGCACCTTGTGCCTAATACAGTCGACTTGAGCATGGATTGTAGATAACCAGTCCATACCCAAGATGACGTCGTAAGGCATCGACGCCACTACAAGAAGATCCCAGCAGATGCTATCACCTCCTAGAGTAAGCTCACACTACTGGAACCAATGCGTAATCGTCGAGTTTGCTCCCATAGGAGTCTCTAGCAGTAAGGATCGATCCAACAGCTCCGTCAGAATCTCCGAGATCTGAACAAGGGCAGTGGAAATAAAAGAATGACTCACACCTATGTCTATAAGAACTGAAACAAGGGTGGAGTAGACACAGATAGTACCTCGAATCATCTCAGGTGCACCGTGGTCGTAAGCCTCCGCTTCCTGGAGCTGAGACTGCCTCTGCCCGCCAGCTCCCTGTGGTTGGGGTGGACCTCCTGGGGGTGGTGGTGGTAGAGCCTCAAAGCGTCGTCTACCACCCGCTGCTCGGCCAGCCCCTCTACCTTGTTCGACTGCTCCCTGCAGACCACCATGGTCAAAAATCTACCTCTTCCAGGGAGGTCCCTCCACTGCCTTCTGCTCATCTGCATGGCGGGTCAGGCAGTCACGAGCCATGTCTCCCTACCCACCGCATGCATAGCACTGTTTTCTCCTCCTAAGGCTGGCTCTGTGCCATGTGCCCCGCATATCTAAACCTGTATCCTGAGGTCACCCACATGACGGCCTGGTCCGCTTGGAGCCCTGTGACATCCGTCCACTACTGGCTGTAGAAGACTCCGCTATGTGCCATCCTGTGGTGGGTCTCACTGCTGATGGATGCTCGGTGAGAAAGCTCTCCACTAATATGGCTCGCTCCAGCACCCCCTCCTACAACAGGATGATTATGGGAATCATCGAAGCTCTTATCTCATGCCTTATTCCTTTCTTAAAGGTCCGGTCCCAGAAGAATGGGTTTCGTACCATGTCCGTGGAGTAGCGCGAGAGGTCGGTAAATCTCGCCGAGTACTGGGCTACTGACATGCTACCCTGTTGCAGCTGTAGTAACTCCTGGATGCACACTACACGGAGGGTGGCTGGAATAAACTTCGAGCAGAAGAGGCTCTTAAAGTCCGTCCAAAGTAGAGATGCCTCATCGTGCACCTAGAGCATCAGGATCCACCATCTACCTACTGCTGCATGAAAAATACTCACAGCAAGGATCACCATAAGATCTACTGGTGTCCCCACCAGTCTGAAGACTCTAACGATAGCCTCTAGCCAATCCATAACTAACTGAGGATCCGTATCTCCATGGAACCTAGGAGACCGCTATCTCTAAAACTCGTGCAATGTGCTCAGGTGGCATGAACTCTCCGCCACTGGGGCTGGTAGCATCGGTGGCTCAGCGGGTAGTGGTACCACTGGTGCCTCTGCTGTAATGGGGCACTGTACCGAGGCCTCGTCTCTCAGTGGGCTGCCATCCCGTACGTAACTAGGAACCCGGGATGACTGCCTTCATGGGGTGATCCTGAAAAGAAACAGGTGCGCCACGGTCAAACAGTATACCTTGTGAGTTGACACAAATTAATCACAAAGACAACTTTTGAAAGGAAACACACATGCAATCAATGTTTTCATGCACTGAGTTGGAAATCAGAGGTCAGGGTCCTAGTGTATGGATACGTCGGCCGCCGCACCAACACTAGACTCCCTGGACTGAAAACCACACTTAATACTCTTAACACTATTGCTTCACAGAAAGAAAAGATCAGAGTCTTGAGTACTATGGTAGAACTGACTCCTTTGATAATAATTTTTCACAACCTTTCCTCGGGGACCGTGCCATGACTACCCCAAGACCGACTTCCATAGGCCAGGGGCTGGCGACTAGCACCAAAGGCGTAAATCCCGATAAAAGAAAAGGAATTTCCTTTTATATTGTAAACAAAACACAACAGCGTACTCAAGTGAAGTAAGCACTAAGTAAAACTGGGTACAAGGTAAGTGCTGAAAAGTAAATGGGACAGTTTACAAACCTAACTGAAATTACAGTACAACTGAAAGGAAAATACTACAGTAGTAAGTAAAACAGCAACACTGAGTTGTCCTCCAGAAATCCCACCTGAAGGGTGGGAATAGATAGTCTTCTCTGCTCCTCGGGTCTAGCCATCCACTTTATGTATGTCCCGCCAAGTGGTCCACCTCCAAGTACCGCCCGGCTCCACAAGCCTCCACCTCGATCAGTGTTGTCCATCGTCTACATCCAACACAACGTAGTTTGGGCATAGCTCATGCAAGGGTGAGTATAAGATACTCAGTAGGGACCCCGAGACCCCCGAAGGTCTCTCGGAATCCACGAAGGATAAACCATAAAGGAATGATACAATAATAAAGTATCAACTAAATTTAAATAGGCATATTACCATACATATACCTAAGTCATCAATTCAAAAATGGCTCCAACTCATGATCCCAAGCATAACCCAGTCCACACAGGAAAACATAACCCAGTCCACACAGGAAAGCAAGTCAATCACATCGATGATAATGATTGAAATCAAGACTCAGCTCACATAGGTATACACTTCGTAAGGCGATAGATATAATCAGATTTAACCACTGATTCATCTAAGCTGTTGGACCCACATAGAATAAAATACCAGCTAAGCTGTTAGACCCACATAGGATACAAGACCAGCTACTCTACCGGACCCACTCAGGATACAAGTACAGAGGTCAAATACTGTCAGACCCACGTAGGATACAAGAACAGTAATCATCGCCATCGAACCCATAGAGGATCCCAGTATGGTCTTTGTCGCTGCTGAACCCATGAAGGATCCATGTACAGTCGTCCTCGGTGACAAACCCATGGAGGATCTAAGTGAATTCGTGATCTTCGCAGTCGTAACCGGCTCTAGGGTTCCCGCATACAAGATGCTCAATTCCGAGAGGGTTCGATCCTCAAGCAAGAGAGTCGATACATAAACTGTCACAAATTCTAGAGTTGATGTATCCCAAAGTTCCTTCTCGTCAAAAGAAACCCAACGCGACAGACGGTGCGTCAATCGGACGCCCGGTCTGAAAGTTATTGGCTTTTCTGTCCGAGGGGCCTAGTTGGTTTTTAAGCTAAAACCAACCCGACTATACTCCAACTATGTCCAAAACTCAATTGGAGTAAGACAAAAGAACCGTCTCAAAAAAATTATTCCAACGCAATTAATGGCACGTCAAACGGACGTCCGGTCCTTATGATCTAATCGTTTCCGCTTCTAGGGCCTGGTTGGTTTCAGGTTCGAACCAACCTCGATATACCCAAAATTTGCTGAAACCTCATGTGTAATATTCCAAGATGACCACCTCAATCCTAGGATTCCTACACAACTGACAGTGCATCGATTGGAGGTTTGTAGCTCATGTTATGGGAAAAAGTCAGAAAATGGTCCGAAGTGGGGGTCTGGGCCCGGTCCGACCCGGCCAAACCCCCCCAGGTTGGGGACCGGCCCTGCTGGGCGTGGGCCGGCCAGCGTGGCCCGATCTGTGTGACCCACCCCGGCCTGGCCGGTGGGGCACGCTGGCTTGACCAGCGAACCGAGTTGGGGGGGGGGGGGGGGTTCCGCGGATGCGGTGCCAGGCTGGCGCCGCGGTTTCCCCTGGATCCCTCACGACCACAGAATACCACCCTTGCCGCCGCGACTTCAGCTGCGGAGGGCTTCTGCCGGTGGCACATCGGGGCACCGCCGCTTCCAGGCAGCTGGCCAGTGCTCGCTGCTGCGCCAGCGACCCGCGCCACCGGGGGCTTCTGCAGGCCACCAGAGTCATTCTGGTGGTCTTATTTTATTCCCGTCTGCGCCTGTGGTTGTCTCGGGACCCGTACATCACTGTGAAGGCCTTCAATCGCCATTGTGGTCCCACTTCATTGTCGCCAAAATTTCCGTGCATCAAGAACAAAATAGCGGTGGGTTCGGACTTCTTCGTTAGTCTGCACCCACCACGTTAGTGGTTTCAAAAATCATCCAACAATTACACGCCTTGCTGAGAGGATGAATCACATAATGAAATATAAAAATCCCCTACCTCAAAAATTTAAGATGAATGTCAGCGTCGTGGTAGACGACATCCCGGTAGACGATGTCGCAGGGAAAGGGTTCGTAGGCGTCGTCGGAGTGCACCAAGGAGGAAGCAACGTCTCCTCTCTTGTCGCTGGGAAGAGGATTGGTGGCGCATCGTTGTTCTTAGAGGAACTGACATTCTTGATCGTTCTTCATCAGAGGCCGGCATTCTTCCAAAACCTCAAGAGTTCTCTTGTTCTTCCTTACACAAAGAAGCTCTCCACCTTAATAAAATACTAGGTTCCTCCTATTATTTTATTATACCCGCAAAGTAACTCTCCAAAAATTAATTCACCACATTAAATAAAATGTGTTGGCAATCAATTAAGTAAGGGAGAGGGAAGGTCCCCATTTATTAAATGCTTTGTCAATTAATTTAAAAGGGGGGAAAGAGGAAGTATCCTCATTAAATTATGGGTTGACATGAATTAATGGTGTGAGGTGGAGAGTTTGACATTTAATGGGGGGGTTGCAAATTTAAAGAGGGGTTTTGAATAGTTTAGAGGAAATTAAATGGTGGGGCTCATGTGGGACCCACCTCTCTAACATCCACACTTGGGTATTTAAGTGGCTGTGGGCCCACCCTTAACTACCCATGGGAGGGAATAAACTCGTTAGAAAATAAAAATTGTTCCTACAATTTTTATTTACTTTTTAAATAAACCCCCCCCCAAAAAAAATCATCTCCTCAATTACGAACACAACTATGGTAAGGATCACGTTAATCAATTACTAGAGTTGCGAGTTCATCAGTGCCCTCGGATTTTAATTCCGAGCACCGTTTCAAAAGATAGAAAAACCCGATCATTCGTTCACTGAAAGTACCCGAGCAAAACTTTGGAAATTGATTCCGAGCACACCGGGCCTCAGAATCAAGCACCGTCAGAAGCTATAGACTTGTAAAATTCCAAATTATTTAAAAAAATTTCCCTTGAAATTTCCGGGTCTTTACTGTTAGTTAATGGATTTAATATATATGATGAATTTTTTTGTGGTACCTTGGTGAATTACCTTGGTAATATTGATTTTTGACACATTGTTGATAAACCATGGTGATACAATTAGAATGCGTCATTTTTTATATTATATAATCATTTCCATGTTATGAATAATATTTATTTAATTACGATATTCCTCATGTTCTTTTGTTCATTGGGTATTGTTAAAACTTATGTTTTTATTGGAATAACTCATGACTACATGATATATGTATCCCTTTCTTATTCCATTAATGGGATTCATGGTATCCATTTTACTTTAATTTATACAAGTATAATGTGATATGAAATATTAGTAATCTAGGGTGAACCCATGAAGACATATTTTATATGGATTTAAAATAATTTTTTATTTTTATGTATTTTATTTCCAATATTCATGAAATTAAACCTTAAAAGGCCATGGGTTTTATTCCATGTAATTAACAGTTTATGTAAAATAAAAAATTAAGGATGGTACAATTGGTATCAGAGAATAGTTTAGTTATTTGTGGAAATTAGGTCTTTAAAAAATAGAAATGACCCTAGGTAAAGCATTAAATATATGAAAACATATTTATATTTTTGTGAGTTATTAAGTGAGTGGATAGAAAATAATGAAATTCATATATGGATACTAAAATTGGATGTGGATATAGAAAAAATTTACCTAGAGATAAAAAAACCAAAAAACACTACATTAGGAAAGAACTGATCTAGAACTAGTGAATGATAATGGGCCTTTCTTCACACTAGGTTGACACTCCTGGATTATATGTTTTACAAATTACAAGTTTTTTATAATCCATTTTAAAGTGCATAAAGAGTATATAATCATTATTAAAGGATAATAATGAATAAAAATATTTTAGAATGATGTTTTATGATTAAAATATTGTATATAATTATGGGATTCTAAAAACTAACATTTTTTTGACTAAAGTGTTCTGTTATAAAAATGGTGGGAAATATGAAGAACAATTTAAATGGGGATTATAATTCTTGATGCCTTAACATACATCCTAACATTATAGAAGGTGGAATTGGAATCTTCATGAGGATGAAAAATCCACAATATCATCTTATGAATAATAACATCAACCAATTTAATCAACTAGATTCACCTTAAAGGGAATATCTTCCCATTGCATCATTCTTGCATCAATTTCCACATTATTTTAGTGAATTTAAAGACCTATTGATTTTTTGAATAATGGACTACATCTGTAGAAAGGATCATTTCTATATTCCACTGTTTAGAGTTAGAAAATGTCACCCTTACAATATAACTCTTAATAAAAGAAGTTTATCAGTGGGTAAAATGATTAAAAACATGATGATAAAAAAGAGATATTGATGTTATAGAGTGGGTAGAGATTTGTGGTCATGGACCCCTCCGCAAAAGGTGTACCCATCATGGGTTGGAAATGTGAGAAGGTAGATAGTGACCCCCTGAGTCCCAACACTAGTAGAACATAGGTTGGAGACTAGAACTTAGGGTATTGTAAACACACAAAATAGGATGTATTACCCAATAAGAGAACACATGAAAAATAGAGAGATAAGATTGAAACCAACCAAATCCAACTCATATTTCTATATAAAATAAAACCCATGTACACATATCTAATGCAATTAAAGAACTAATACAACTGTAACAGAAAACTTCAAGTACCAAAAGAAAGTAGAAACGACAGCGACCATGAAGCATGGACAACTCCTATAACCCCAATCTAGTAGTAACCATCCTGATCTACAACCTACTCCAAGTGACCTGAAAAATAGTTTATATACATGTAGGGTGAGTTTAAAAGTATAATCAGTAAGATACTCCCTAGATCCTCTCTTGTAAAACTAGAGAAATCATGCTAAAGTACAGTAAACAACAAGTGAAACTACCTCATCATCTAAACAATTATACTAAGTTCCCAGCCTCACCATGGGTACTCTAACCATGTATCGCATACATGAGTATACAATATAAGAAATTATATCAAAGGTACCCTGATACCACTTCCCCATTTGTCTTTATCTTTTCCCCAACGTTGCACGTCTTAAGAATTTCTCCCCAAAAAGTTTTTTACATAGACACCTAGGCGTAGCACCACAACAAGAACCTCATGCAAAAAAACCCCAACATCCACATATCCAATGTTACTAGGTAGTTTTCGAGAGCATCCACATCTCGTATAATGTGTATCATATGCCGGGTATTAAACCTCAAGCCATTATAGCCCATACACCATGTAAGGATCTTTAATCTATCAGAGCCTATACACATTACACCTATAGTATTTCATAGGAAACTATATCCTGGATATATTTTTTGAATAAACATAAGCCATTATAGTCCTCTACACACATATATGGGGAAAACTAACCAATGTTCCTACCAGCAAAAGTAACTACCAAGAAAATAGAGTAGGGCCAAAGGGGGTAGTCAACCATCCAACCTCCCATTAGAATACTAGGGAAAACACACCCCCACCCAAGGATTAAAATCCCCGAGGTTTTAGTTTTCCTAACTGAATGTGTGATGTAGCATATAGAAACACCAAAAGGATAGAGTTTATAATAGCTCACCACCACACTATGGGCATAAACTATTCTTACACTAAACTGCAACCAACATCTCTCAGACTCCTAGTTTCCACTGCTATGTCTAGGTATCCTATATGAACACAACCATTTAAAATGATACATTAAATTTATTTATCCCTTTTATCAGTTTCAATTTACATTAATTAATTCTTTAACCATTAATTAACCATTATCAATTCCACATTACATTTCATTATCATCCCACCCAAATTCAACTGTCCCTTTAAATTTTATCCTCAACATTGCATTACACCAACTACCAACCCCACGGGTTAACATCATTTATTCAATCATTTAGTAACAGCATTATCACTTTCCCATATTCCTCAGCATTCTATAAAAACGTTTTAAGCTACTAAATACAAGGGGGCTCAACACGTTGACTTGATGAACTACCTGAAAATTATTTTCCACCTATATAAGGAGCATAGAACCATCCTCCCTCAAGAAGCTAGACATGGAAATCATGTTGCATACCATGTGTGTGTTCAACCCATTTGGAAGGAGGGTATGAAAGACCAGTTGCCTTGATCAGTGGGAAATGTAAAGCATATAACCAACCAACTAGATTCAGTAAGCATCCAATCATTCACATCCAACCCGTTTCATTATCTCTGTTGTCCTCCCCAACACCCACATGAATAAACTAATGCATCTCACCAGTCTAGGCATCAACTGCTGCCACAACCAATGGGAATATCTTCCCCCACATCTAAAAATATCCATCCAGGCTCACTGCACATCACAAGAAGTAAGAAATATGAAAGGAACTAGGATCTTGTCCCTAAACAAGCCATTCTTCCTTTACACGCAATGAGATCTCACAACTCCAAGCATAAGGCTCATAGCCCTTTCAAGAAATAGGGTAATTCAGAACCATATGAGGCATTATCCTTTATCAAACAAAAATTTCATTAATCAGTCTTGAATTAACCAGTTCATTATTAGAAGGTTCTAACTATGGGAAACCAAAATAGAAATCTATCACATCTATGACAAATAATTAATCATTCTTACGACATCATTTTGATTAACATCAAATTACAATGACAACAACCAGATTCATTTACATTGCTCTTTTTCATTAGATAAATAATTATCAATTCATTCTAAATTTATTTTCTATACCAATTTCATCAAAAATGATATGCTAACATAAAACAGATAGATATAAAACTATCTATAAAAAGAAAGAGGCAATAACATATGATCAAAACCAATTTATTTTTCTAATTAAAATATTTATTATGTCAATTATGTTGTAATCCAATGGGATAAAACATGATAACTCTATAGTAACACATAAAATAATAGATAATCCATGAATCTCTAAACACAAAAGGTTTTCGATACTCTTTGCATGATAATAGTCCAACAAAATAGATCATTATAACCTCTCCTGGAGGATTTCATCCACCCAACAATAAAGAGAAACCACCACACCATCCAACACCCATGAAAACACCATTAGGAACATGGAGATAGCATGAAATAATAGGTAAAGGAGTAACATAAGGAGATGAACCCAGAAGAACGATGGAATATTATACATTATATCAAATATTGGCCTATACTACTTGGCTTCACCAAAATAGGGGGAGTGCTTATAGAAGGAAGAAACTCCAGGGAAGACATGATCCAAGGTTATAACATTATGCACAACTCCTGCAGGAAGGAAGGAATGGGTCGACTATCTCACAATAGGGAACAAGGAGTAAGAAAAAGGGAGGAATATATCTATTCCCTTTAAAATATTTAACTAAACAACAATTTAAGATACACTGGATTTTCTATTAAATTACCATCACATTAAACAATGCGGATTGACCAAGTGAAGACATCCCAAGTCTTAAGAAAATTAATATACGAGTTATGGTATTTAAATTGGCCTTAATTATCTTAAAACAAGGCTTTTGATTCATTTTCTCATCAAAGAAAATGCAAAATGGGTGAAACTGGGAAATCTGGAAATTTGAAAAAGGAAATGAAACAGTTTTGGTAACACTGTTCATGACATATTTTTGGTGCCATAGTTTCGATGCCACCATTTTTGTGCCACCATTTCTATTCTATCGTTTCTATGCCACTATTTCAGTGCCACCATTTCTATGAGACCATTTATGTTCCACTATTTCTATTCCACCATTTATGTGCCACTGTTTATGTGGAAAAAATTCTATGCCACAGTTTCTGTGAATTAGTTTCAGAGATAGCATTTCTATGCTACTGTTTTTGAGCTACTATTTCATTGAAATAGTTTATGTGATACCATTTCTATTCTACTGTTTCTATGAAACCATTTCAGTGAAATAGTTTATATGTTACTATTTCTTTGAAACAGTTTTTATGCTACCATTTCTGTGAAATAGTTTCCATGATACACTTTCTCGACATAGTTTTATGAAACAATTTGGAAATTTGGAAAGAGAAGTGACACCGTTTCATGACACCAATTCATGAAACAGTGGTGATATTCATAAAAGTAAGTGACAACATTTTTCGACACCATTTCGTAACACCGTTTCATCAAACAATTTTTAAATTTGAAAAATTAAATGACACTATTTTGTGACACCATTTCATGAAACAATTTAGAAATTTGGGATGGTAAGTGTCACTATTTCGTGACACCATTTCATGAAATAGTTTGGAAATTTTGCTAAGTGTTGGGCATAAGTCACCTTGACCTCCCAGAACTCTTCAAACACTATATTTCAGCAATATAATGGACCAGATAGGTCTAGGTCATTAAATCATATACTTATCAAAACAATGACGTCCTCAAGAATCCAAAACCAACCCAAATAGAAACAAATAAAGGGGTCTGAACAACCACCCTTTGAGATGCCTCTCAAAGAGAGAAAGCCAAATAATCAACAAAATAATTCCATCTTATAAACATGAAAGGTATACAACCACAAACCAACATTGATACATGAAAAGAGTTAAACAGTAAAAAACTTGTGGTACTAAGCATGTAAATGCGACCCACATTCCCATGTACTCTCCTTCACGCCACTGTGTCACCACAAGACATCAACCAAGGGAATAAAACGCATGCGCAACAACTTATACTTGTGGTTCTAGATCTCTATAGGCCAGTTATCGAAGGTAACATCATCATCAATGTTGATATCACCCCCAATCTATGACATGAGATAGTCATGAAGATAATGACAGAGTTGCGACGCATGAAAATAATCATGTATCTAACTCATTTGAGGGGGAGGTGATACACGATATTCCACAAATCCAACATGAGCCAAAACCTAAAATGGTCCAACAAAAAAGAATTAAAGCTAACTCCCATAACCAAACCTTCACTTCCCATGGTGGGGATTCACCTTCAGAAACACGTCATCCCTGAAATTAAACTCTGAAGGTCTACTCCTTTGATCAACATATGATTTTTAGGATCCTGAACTGCCTTCATTTTTCTCGTGAATTACCTCAACCATCTCTGTCATGTTCTGTACTAGTTCTATATTGAGAATTGATGACTCTCTAACCCCATTCCATCATAATGGAGAACAGAAAGGTTGGCCATACATGTCTTCAAATGGTGTCATACCGATGGTGGAGTGAGAACTATAGTTGTAAGAAAACTCCACAAAGTGTAAGTGCCTCATCAATAGACCTCCAAAATCCAGGACACATTAGTGCAACATGTATTCATGATTCTGGATGGTCCTCTATGTTTGACTATCATTATATGGATGAAAAGAAGTACTAAGTCATAGATGAGAACAAAAATCATGATGGAGACCTCTCTACACCCTAGAGGTAAAACAAGGATCTCGATCAAAAATTATCGTCCTCACCACCTCCTCTAGATTCTACCTTCAAAAAAACTCCACTGAGCTCGACTCCTTGATCACTATGAAGTGGGACGATTTTTTCAAACAATGTAATTCCATCCTTATAGCATCATGGTCTCCCTGAGCTCATGTTAAACCATTCAAAAAAGTCCATTGAGATGTCCTCACACTTCCACTAAGAAAATCTAACGCCTTGAGAAAACCACCGGGGACATGGTGCTCTGCCTTCAGCTTTTGGTAGAAGAAACATTGGGACACATAATCTACAACTACATACTTCAAACCATTCCTTAAAAACATAATCTTTAAGGCTTAGTACATCCTTTTCATGCCAGGATTCACCACTGAAGGTGAACTATGGGACTCTCTGAGAACCATCTCATGTATTGCCAAAGGAAAGAAAATAATTCCCTGATACACAACTAAGTGGTGTTCATCCTCAGACCAACCATCAGGGGAATTATCATAAAAAAATTATTCTCACCAGACCACCACCTCTAGATCCCCCAACTCGGACTCTTCCACTTGATGCAACTGATATGACTGCACCATCATCTGAAAAGAAAATACAACATATACCCCAAACTTCCCCCATATCGAGATGTGCAACTGAATGTTCTTCCATAACTCTACAAGAATCACCAGATTCACACATTGCATCACTATGTGACTTCCTGCTATGCACATCAACTAAAAAATTCAATTTTATAGGTGTATACAAGATTTTGATGTCGTATTCCAATATAAACTCCATCCACTGACGCTACTACTAGTTCAAGTTATGTTGGTAGAAAACATACCTCAAGTTGTTACGAGTGTTGAAAACCACAAAGAGATCACCGATGAGGTAATGTCTCTAAAAATTCAGAGAAAAATACACATATACCAACTTGAGATCATGGGTGAAATGGTTATGTTCATGGGGGTGCAACTACCTCGCCCATAAGAAATGACTAATCTATGTTTCATTAGAAAACAACCTAATCGCATATGAAAAGCATCATATAAAACATCAAACTGAACTCCCTTTGCTGGAAGAAAAAGAATTGGAGCACATACCAACTTCTCCTTCAGATAATTGAATGCTTCCTGACACTGATCAGTCAATATGAATGTCTGATCCTTCATAGCCAATGTTGTCAAATGAGTTGCAAACTAAGAGAAATTGGTTGTGAACCACCAGTTGTATCTTGTGATACCAGGAAACTTCACACATGTACCACATTATTGAGGGCTTACCAAGACCCAATTAATTCTTTCTTCGATAGACAAATAGATAATCCCTAATGGGACACCACATTCCCCATGAAATGAAGTTCTCGAGTCCAAAACTCAGACTTTGACAACATCAAAAATAGATGCTATTGAAAAAGAACTCCCAAAATGGTGTGTAGATACTCTTCATGATCCTCCTCAAATAAAGAGTACACATGGATGTTGTTGATGAAAAACACCAAGAACATATACAGGAACTCATGGAACACAATTCTAATCAACCCCATGAACATAGCTAGATAATTATCCAATCCAAACAACATTATAATGAACTCGTAATGCCCATGATGACAATGGAAAGTAGTCTCCAAGAAATACTCACCCTTCACAAGCATATGATTATATACTGACCACAAGTAGATATTCGAGAACCAACTTTCACCCTTATGTTGATCGAATAAATCATTAATCTATGGAAGAGGAATGAAATTATTCACTGTTACATTGTTTAAACAACGCTAATCGATACACAACCACAAACCGCCCTCAGCCTTCATCCTAAACAGAACTGGTGCACCCGACGGTGACACACTTGGACAAACAAAACCACACTGTAACAGACTATTGAGCTATATAGGTAGCTCCTGTAACTCAGAAGGTTCCATCCAATATAGATACATAGATATAAGAGACTCTCCTAGCTATAGATCGATCCCAAGCTTCATCTATTGTCGAGGGGGTAATGCTACCACCTCTTCTAGAAAGATATTATGGTACTTTTCTATGACCCTAGGAAATGATAACTATTGATCCTCTGAAGAAATCATCATCACCTCAACCATCAAGGATGATAAGGTCAGAATATTCCTCTGACCCATCTAAGGATCTCACTCACCAACGAACACTGCTGGTTCTCCATCACCATCGAAGAACACCACCTGTCTCCTGAAGTAATCCATAATAGCCAACACTGAGTAAAAACAATCCATGCAGAGGATGACATCATATGGTTATATCCATAAATAGTGGATATCTCCCCAAGAGTGGTGCTTCCCCATCACTAGATCACATTCTCAACATACTTCAAACATGTCATCTCGACCTCTAGTTGGCGTAGTCAACACTTGGAAAACTGGAATCCTATCTATCTCAATTCCAAAAGAATTTACAAGGTAAGGTGATATGAAGGAGTACATTTCTCCTGAATTAATAAAATCATACACCCATGTAAAAAATAAGCAAAGGGTTCCCCAAATGACGTCTGGCTCGCCTGGTGCTGGGAATGCTAAATCATGAAGCTGACCACAATCTCCTCCATGACCTCTCAGACCCTGATGAATACCACCACTATGGCCACACTCTTCTCTCTAAGGATGGAAGAATCTTGGGGATGTTCTTTTCCTGCCTTATCTTCTATCTGCTGATCCAATACTGGTGAAACCTACTATTTCTACCTCATGTGGAACTGCCTGAATGGATAAACCTGAAGGAGAACACATGGTACATTTTGACAACTCTGAAAGCTCAGACACTCTCGATACTGATAACGTCGTCATCAATAAGAAAATAGGTGCTTGATCCCTTTGCATAGCTTGAAGATCCACCACTCCAAGAGAAATGAGATGCTGAGGGTTGAGACCTACCCCTGACCAAAGGGAAACACTTCTACCCTAAAAACTGGGAACCCCAGACCACATATCTACTTCATGAGGAATCTTGAAGACTTCCCTATCATGAAGATCTGGTTCTGGCTAACATCCTCTTGCTGACTTCTATCCTCACCCACACTTCAAGATAGGTCTTCTGTAGAAATGAAGTGACTAGGGGATGGATCTTTGGATGAAAAGAATCCTCAAAAGACTCTCCCTAACCTCCTCATATAGAAACAAGTTTGAAACATATTAGAGAAGTTTTTTTAAATGGATCCCAAACTATCGTACACTGGAGCTTCCCTACCAAAGGGTAAGAAGTTCTAGGTGACTGGACACGTTCGTATTCAAAGAAAGGGATGCAATTCTGAACTTGTCTTGGAACTCCTCCCATGAGATCACTAACTCCTTGTGATACCTAAGGAGAAATAAACACCACTGCCTCACTTCCCCATATAGCATCGTCACAACTAAAGAACCCAGATCTCCTTCAAAGAATGGATCAAAATAATGGCTAATTAAACCTCATCCAACCATTATTTTATGGAAGAATATAAAACAGATCCCTTATACTTCTATAGAATCTAGTATTGAAACTTTTAGAGTGCCCTCCTCTAACTATCATCGTTGCCAACCTCCACCCTATGGTGATATGTTGGCATCGCCTACTAGACATCTTCTGTGAAAACCTAATGAGGATGTCAACTTGGAGCCATACCTACAAAATGACAAAAAAATAGATCTACTAAACCTGTAATATGAAAGACTCAACATTAATTAATTGTTTTATTTTATTGATTATAGGTTACCTTATCCCAAGTTCTACACATTCAAACACAGGTGCAAAGAAGAATGATGCATGATCCTTTCATGTGTATCTACCCTGCAACCAGTATCACCTCATTTAGTAGTCACACTAAACATAATTGTCCATGCATTAGATCAAAGTGGGGCCCTAAATGCCTATGTATTAGCCAGTCTCTAGTGTTTACGTCACTTGTTAAACATAACTGACATTGTTTCCCTACCAACCCATACAACCTCAAATGTGACTAACACCAAACTCCATCCTATCCCTCAACAGGAACACTGATACCATTTTGTCACGAACCCCTCCCCACATGTTGTACCCCTCCTGGGCCGGTAATGTGAGAAAGGAGATAGTAGGCCCCAAGACCCGCCTCCAGTAAGTCTCGCGTAGGAGACTAGAACCAAGGGTATAATAAACACACAAAATGGGAGGCATTACCCTATAAGATAATACATGTGAAAGAGAGAGATAAAAAAGACACCCGCCAACACCAAATCAGAATGCAATATAAAAGAAAACAAAAGTAAACATATGTAATTTCATGAAAGAACTAATTCAACTGAAACGGAAAATGCAAGTACCAAAAGAAAGTAAAAATGGCAGTGACCATAAAGCCCAAACAGCTCCTGTAACCCAAAGTTATTAGTAACTAGATTTGTCTCCAACCTGCTCCATATGATCTGAAAAAAAGTTTATATATATGTAGGGATATTTTAACAGTATACTCAGTAGGTTCCTCCTTGAAGCCTCGCGTGAAAAAGTAAAGAAAGCATGATAAAGCATAGAGAACAACAAATGAAACTAACTTGTCACCTAAATAGGTATACTATTTTCCTAACCGCATCATGGTAAATCTCAACAAGTATCACATAAAAGAGTATACAATATAATTAAGAATATCACGGGGACCCTGCTACACTTCCCCACTAGTTTTCTAATTTTCCCCAACATCGCACATCCTATGAATCTCTTTCCAAAAAGGCTTTCCTACACACACCTGAGCGTAGCTGCACAACATGCACCTCGTGTAACCAAAATACCATGTCCTTGTAACCAAAGTATCCTAGTTTTTTCGGGGTCCACCACAGATCCCATAAATAGTATCATACATCTAGTATTAAACCTCAAGCCATTATGTCCCATTCATCGACTAAGGATCCTCAAGCCATCACAACATATACGCGTTACACCTATAGTATTCAATAGGAAACTACATATAGAATATATGTGTGTGAGTAACCACAAACCATTATAGCCCTCTACACATATATATGGGGAAAACCAATCATTTTTCATACCATCACAAGTAACTACCAAGATAAGAGAGTGGGTCCAAAGGGGGTAGTCATCCATCCATCCTCCAATAAGAATGTTAGAGAAATCATCCCTCGGGGCTCAAAATCCCCAGGGTGTTAGTTTCCTAAACTGATGGGGTGTAGTAGCATATAAAAACACAAAAAAATAAAGAATATACAATATCTCAGTACCACACTATGAGAATAACCTATTGTTAGAATCAACTGCAGATAACATCTCTCATACTCCCAACTGTCATTGCTAAGACTAGGTATCCTATAAGAACACACCCATTTAAATAGCTATATTAGATTACTTTATCCATTTTTATTAGTTTCAATTTATGTTAATTGATTATTTAAACATTAATTAACCATTAACAATTATTCATTACATTTTATTAGCATCAAACCCAAATTCCATTATCCCCATTAATTGTAACCTCATCATTGCGTTACAAAAAATTCCAACCCCATGGGTTAACATCATTTATTCAATCATTTATTAATATTTTTTTTACTTTACCATATTCCTAGGCATTCCAGAAAAACATTCTAAGCTACTAAAGATAAGGGGGATCAACACGATGAGTTAATGAACCTCCTGTCAAGTCTTTACCACCTATAGAAGAAGTTATAGACCCATCATCCCTCGAGAAGCTAAACATCGAAATCACATTTTATACATCGTGCCTATTTTTACATTTTAGAAGGAGGTTAGTGATACCATCTACCTTGAGAATTGGGAAAGTAAAGTAGATAACCAACCAAAAAGGTTCAATAGGAAATCAATCATTCACATCCAACATGTTTCATCATCTATGGTTTCCTCCCTAACACCCACATGCATAAACTAATGCATCTCTCCACTCTAGGCATCCACTACTACCACAACCAATGGGCCTCCCTACCCCCAAATCTCACAACATCCATTCATGATCATAAAATATCACAAGAAGTAGTAAATAACAAATAAAATAGTCTCTTGGCCCTATACAAGGCATTCTTCCTTCACACACAACAATATCTCATAGCTCCGAGCATAATGATCTTGGCCTTTACAAGTAAGAGGGTAAGTCGGAATGTTAAGAGTAATTATCAATTATTAAACAAGAAGTTCTTTAATTCATATTGAATTAACCAGTTTATTTTTTTTAGCTTCCTACTATGGGAAATTTAAATAGAAAGATATCATAGCTATCACAAATAATTAAACAAGTTTGCTAGATCAATTTGACTAACATCAAATTACAAGAACAACAAAAACCAGATTCATTTACGTGCCTCTTTATCATTATCCAAAAAATAATTAATTAATTCTATCTTTATGTACTTTAAAAATTTTATCAAGAACAACATGCTAACATGAAAATCATAGATATCATACAATCTAGAAAGAACAAGAGGCAATAACATTTGACTGAAACCAATTTATTTATCCCGTTAAAATATTTATTATGTCAATTCCATTGTGATCTAGTAGGATAAAACATGCTAACTTTATAGTTTCTTTTAAAAGTATAGAAAATCCATGAATCCCCTACATTAGATGGTTTCCAATTCTCTTTGAATGAGAATAGACCAACAAAACAGATCACGATCACCTATCATGTAGGACTGCATCCACCCAACAATGTAGATACACCACCACACCAGCCAACACCCTAGAAAATTTTATTTTGAACACAGAGATAGCATGACATAACACATCAAGAAGAAACAAATATAGACGAACCTATACGAACGGTGGTAGATCATACCTTATAAGAAATATTGATCGATAATTCTTGGTTTCACCAAAATAGGGGGTGCACAAGCAGCAGGAAGAAACTTCTGGGAAGACATGATCCAAGGCTACAACACTACACATGACTCCTATAGGATAGACAGAATGGTTTGAATGCCTCACACTAGGGAACAAAGATAAATAAAAATGGGGGAAGATATACCATCCCATTACAATATTTAACAGAGTAGTGTCTTAAGATACACTAGATTTTCCATTAAAATACAATTGCATTAAACCGTGTGGTTTGAAAGAGGAAAGGCATCACGAGCCTTAGGAACCTTAATATAGGATTTATAGGATTTGAATCGATATTAACTCCTTTAAAATGATCCCTTTAATGCATTTTTCATCATAGAAAATAATAAATGGGTGAAAAATGGATATCTAGAAAAATATTGAAAATTGAAAAAGGAAGTGATGTAGTTCTGCAAACACTATTAATGACACAGTTTCAGGGCCGCAGTTTTGGTGACACCATTTTTGTGACACTGTTTATTTTCCACAATTTTTGTGCCACCATTTATATACCACTATTTATTTACCACTGTTTTTGTGGCACCATTTCGGTGCTACCATTTCTTTGGCACTATTTCTGTGAATATAGTTTCTATTCCATGTTTCTGTTCTACTATTTCTATGCTACTATTTCATTGAAATAGTTTATGTGTTACCATTTCTGTGAAATATTTCTTGTGCTAAAATTTCAGTGAAATAGTTTATGTTCTACCATTTCTGGGGAACATTTTCTATGCTACCATATTGTGATGTAATTTTATGAAATAGTTTGGAAATTTGGAAAGGGTAGTGACACCATTTTGTGACAACATTTCTTGAAAGAGATTGGATATTTAGAAAAGTAAGTAACGCCATTTCGTGACATCATTTCCTAAAATAGTTTGGAAATTTTTAAAATTAAGTGGCACAATATCATTACACTATTTCATGAAATAATTTGGAAATTTGGAAATGTATGTGACACCATTTCATGACACCAGATCATGAACCAATTTGGAAATTTTTCTATGTGTTGGGGATAAGTCACCTTGACCTCCCAGAACATCTCAAACACCAGATTTCATAAAAGAAATAGAATTGATAGGTCTGGGCCATTACATTTTGGGAATATTTTGAATTAATATTTTCCATGTTCAATGAAAAAAATGGGTAAGTAATTAATGGAGCTGAAGAATATTGAATGTGAACTAGTGAAATGATATGAAATGAACTATATGTGAATTTCTTGATAGTCTACTTTCTTTGTTATGGATACTAATGTAATGTCTTATAGATTTTTCAGTGGGTTGAGACCCCATCTGTGGATGTTTCTATAATATTTTGAATATAAAAGCTATGAGTATGTAGTGTAGATTGCTATGAGGGTTGAACATGGGTATGGAGATATGTAGTTGTCACAAAGGTTTAATAAAAGCAAGGTAACAATGGAGACTATCTCATGGAAGAATTTTATTCATGGGAGTAGAGGAAAGAAAGTGAAAATTCTTATGTGAAAAAATATGGGATGTAGCATTCGAGGAACTCTCTTATCTAGAGTGGAAACTAATTCTAGTTTGGAAGATATTTCCTATATCCCAAAAATGATAGGGTGAGGTGAATCCTCAACTTCTCAACACAAACGAAAATGGGAATATTGTGCATGACTATCCAAAAGTTCAATGATTCATGTTTGTATAGCTATAGAACTTTTCCAATCAATTTAGAAATTAGATAAAAATAAATGGATTAATAAATAAGATAAGAATAGGATAGGGGATAAAGGTTAGGTTTTTTCAATCTTTATAGCTAAAGCAGAGGCTTCATATGATATGATGGAATGTACACTCATTGCACCCTCAAAGATAGTTAGTAATTTTTTAACATTGGGTCAACACATTCCATTATTCAATCCACGTTTTCAATGAATATTGAATAAATATCAAAACTTATAGAAGTAGAATTATCATTCAAGATTCATTGATGGATAATCGTAGAATAAATAGTGTATAGGAACTATAATATTTTCTTTGGAGAGAATAATCTCATCAAAAATACAGTATTTATTCCAATGATGGAATTCAAAACTATACTAGTGATGGAATTACTCTCAATGTAAAATCTTAAATCAACATCCTACTGATGTAAATTTTAGTATTATTGAATATAAAACCTAAATTTATATTCAATGGATATATATATCATCTTGATCATTATATAGCATCGTCTCCTATAGTCTTCCTTATAGAGATGATCAGTGAAGAGGGAAATTGAAGGGAAAATATAAAGATAGATAATTTTTTCATCAATCATGAATACATTGATATATTTTCAGAAGAGTTACATGGACCTCCACTATAAAGAGAGTTAGAGTTCTCCATTGAACTCACAGAACCTAGAAAGATAGGTATATCCAAACTAATATCATAGACCCCATACATAACATAAAATGTCGAGTTAGTGGAATTAGTTAAACAAATCCATGATATATTGGAGAATGTATTTATCCGACCATGTAAATCTCCTTCTAGAGTGCATGTTTTATTTGTAAAAAATAAACATCGATTAATGAGAATATTCATTGATTATAGAAAAAATAATGGTATTATAGTTATGATGAAGTACCCTCTCTGATGGATTTATGATTTATTTGACTGGATTAATGGTAATAATTTATTCTTAAAGATTGACCTCTGATATCATCATCCTAAACTATGGGTGAAGAAGGAATATATTCCAAATTTTTATTTCCTAAACATATATGATAATTATGATTTTTTTGTATTTCATTGTGTCTTTTTTAATTCTCATACTTTATTTATTGATTTAAAAAAGGAATATAAATAGACTACCTAGATAAATTAATTTTTGTTTTTATTTTTGATATTCTGATATATTTAAATTTTCATGATGACTATAATAATCATGTTATAGTTATGTTTTCAACTATGGGGATGAATAATATTCTAGTAAAATTAAGATACTGTAAATTTTGCTTACAATGATGTTTTATTATTAGATTACATTGAAAAAATGATGTAATTTAAATTGAAACTAGCAAGAAAAATGTTGTAGGGGAGTGTCCATATCATACCAAAATGATGTAGATTCATAGTTTTCTTAGTATAGTAGGATAATATTGGAGGTTTGTAAGAAATATTTCACTACATTTTAATTAAATGATAAATTTATATTAAAATGGATTTAATTTCATGTATAAAAAAAGTATGAATAATGTTTCCCTGAACTAAAGAAGAAATCAGTTACTGCATCTATATTAAATCTTCCCTTTGTTGAAGAAGGGTTTTTTATTTATAGTGATGAATCTCAGAAATGTCTTGGGTGGATCCTCATGGAAAATGAAAGCGTGATTTCTTATGCATCTCGAAAGTTAAATCCTCATGATAATAATTATCCTAAATGTGAACCTATGTTATCTGTTGTCATTTTTCTGTAATGATGCAAAGGTAGAATATTTATGTCGATTAATGTGATATATAAAATGACCACAATTTTTTAACATATATATTAACACTAAATGAGTTTAACATCGGTAAAATGAGATTCTTGGAGCTTTATAAATACTTTGAGTGTTCAAATCATTATCTCCATTGAATAGATGAAAAATTTACAGATCGATTAAGTAGGAAAGCACCTGTTGTGCTAGAAAAGATGTCAATTCAAGGATGTCTGTTGATAATGGATAAAGTATGGATAGACATGAGAATCATAATGTAAGGGACATAATCTACCCTATCTCTAATGATTTATCAACCATAATTACATGAAATGTAACTTACAGTTTTTGTTTTTAGGTATTCCTAAACACCTTCTTTTAATAATTATTTTTTGGGTTTTATTTTGGGTTTCTTTAGGTGAATTTTTTAAAATTTTGGATGTTTATGAGCTAGTTCACGGTTGGCGAACAGTTTTACCAAACCGTGTGCCCTTTAAGAAAAAATAAATAAACCCAATGTAGTGGAAATTTACCTGATTGGAATATAGATTACAAACCATGAACCCTATTAAGAATAATCATGTAGCCCATTTAAAATATGTGAATGGATTGCAAACATTTTGTCTAATTAATGCGCCCCTTCCCAGGGAAATGTGAAAATGATATTTTAAGTGATAAAAAATATTATTAACATTTCTCAAGACCCTAATTTAGGACACAGATAGACTGGTATGACCTAATATTAGTTTCTCAAATCCTTGGATCTCCCAATATGATTTTTTTCCCTAGGATCCCTCTAGGAAGTGATCTAAAGATTGATGAACGTTCTTTAGCATTATCTCCTTTAGTTTCCTCATTGCAATATCATTCTCCCATGATATCTATTATTCTATCTAGGGTTCCATAGATCCCCATGATTATTTTTGGATATAATTCCTACTATTTTGGATTTAAATCTATTTTTGAATCATAAATCATTTTTTCAATTATTCTCCATTGAATTGTTTTTTCACTAACGGATCTATGATTATGTATCCTTTGATCCAAATGTTGCTGGATCTATTACGATGCCCAATTTATATTAACCCATAATTTCATTGGATAATATAAATTTTCTAATTTAGATTCAATTTTTTTTATTAAATGTAATTCAACTATTTTGTTTAAAAGACCCAATTCCATTGAATTTGGGTTTGAATAAAATGGAGTTTTGTTATGTAATTGTAAAACACCCATTTCCATTAAATTTATGTGTGTTTATATATGTATATGGAAAAATAAAATTTTTAATTTAAATTATGTATTTTAAGGGGAATTTTTTATTTAAATTGTTACATTTAATTGTGAAATTTATTTAATGGATATTTTGTGAAAACCATCAATTCCATTGAATTGGGGTTTTTTATGAAATTGATGGAATTTAATGAAAAATTAAATTGTGAAATTATATTTTGAAATTGATGTGAATTTATTTATAGTACCAATTTTATGAAAATGTATTTAAATGGCTTTGATAAAAATCTTAGGGTCTTATTTTTGTTAAAAAAGAATTTTTTGATTAAAAACATGTTTTGATTTTTAAAATGTAAATGGGAATATTTGAAAAGGTTAATGGGATATAATTGAGTTTTAATATGAATTAAAATAAATTACCCACCATTTATTTATTAGAGCACATTTAAGCCTTATGTAGTTAGCTAGTTATTTGGTTAACACATTATGATTTACAATAATATAAAATCTCATAAAAACACATCAAATCCCTTAGGTGATGTGGATGAGTCTTCTTTATCCATGGTTCAATGGTAAGTATGTAAATACATTCCATTTCATTATTTTGGTTCCATATAGCCTATAACTATTGTACCTTCATTGAAATATGACTATGTTTCTCGCTTTTATTTATTTGAAATAAAAATATGGATTTTTTTAAAATATATTTGATGCCTTATAATTAATCTAAATAGTTTTATATAAAATTATATTTTTATTACATTTGTGAATTATATAATTATTTTAGAAATATTATATCAATTGAAATGTAAAATAATTTCTTAAATTTGTTCCAACTTTTGAAATGTAAATCATGAATTGTTTAAATTATGCCTGTGAAATTCCATAACTATCAATTTTAAATTGAATGAACATTCATTTGTTAATTTAATATTGGAATCTATTATAAAATCATTGGTGAGGACATACTTGGAATTTTATCTCACACCATACTTTTTTCCTTTAGGTATTTGTAGATAATCTCCCTTCAAGTTTGAGTAGTGGTAAAGCACCAGTTAGAAGTGGTTCCAGTTGTTGATCTATGGATTTGGTGAGTTGCATCCTTTTGGGATTTGGATGTTTTCTTATTTTGGTACTTTTTTAGTACATTTGGTTGTTATGCCTATTTTACTTTTGGTAATGTTCTCCCAGTTGATCTTATTTTTGTATTTATTACTAACATGTTTTTTTTTAATTCTATAGTGTTTGGGGAAAATCATTCCCACTAACCATTTGTATGACTTCAGGTGATACTTGTCGACCCATAGGGACTAGGAATACCCTTTAGGCTCTATTAGGACCTGATTAGTTATTAGGTTTCCATGGTACCTAAGCTGGTTCGTGAAAAAGTGGTATCAGATCAAGGTTGATCTTCTTGTCTTGGAGTCAGTATGCATTTTAAAAATCATTTCAGAACATTGGAAGTGGTTTTGATACAATTCTTATAAAGATTTAAACATAATGAAACTTATTTCATAATGAGTGGTTAGGTAAAGGCTTCAGGTGTATTAGTTCTAATCATTTCCATATTTTTATTTGCATTGGTTGAAATCTAAATATAGTTTGTCTATATATTGGGATTAATTTCCCTTGTTTATAGGATTTAGTGTTGGACTATTGTCTTATTTCATTTATGATGATGTTTTGTAGCATCTTTCCTCTAATAAGTCATGAAAATTTGATCTTGGAGGAAGATGTTGCTGAATTGAAATGAGTGAATCCTCTTGTGGACATGATCCTGATCGATGTGATTGTGTGCATTTTCCAAGGTCTATGATGGGAACCACCTCCAGTTCCCCTTCATGATCCATATGTGTAACCTCAGTAGGACATTATCAAGAACTATTCTCAAGAGTTCCTTCTCCAAAATCCAGAACTACACAATTTTTCAAATGATCCTGAAGAGGATGAGGGGTGGTTGAGTGGAATGGAGCATTTGTTTTTGTTTTTGGACATGCTAGATGAAATTAATGTAAACTGTTCAACCTTTGTAATGGAATTACTATGTAGGAAATGGTGGGACATTATGGTAATTAAGAATAATAATGAGGGATTAGAGTGGAAAAACCTCAATGTTCATTTCACTGACCAATTCAATCCAGAGTTGATGATGTTGGAAAAGGTTGTGGATTTTTTCAATCATGATCTTGCTGAATGGACTATGGAAGAGAATTCAAAGAATTTTGTTGAACTCATTCATTTAGAGCCAGAGATAGTATCATATGAGAAGATGAAGAAACAATGTTTCTAGTTGGGTCTTCATCAGGATATTATTTCTCATGTTTTCTTGCTGAAACTGCATTCTTATGCTAATGTATTGGGAAAAGCCTTTATGGTTGAGATGGACCTCGCTAGCATATATAGGTTATCAGAAGTTTAATTTTCCCTTAATGGAAGCATGAGTTATCTCAAAGTAAAGATAATGTGTGATGATTCTTATAGTAGTTCTGGATTGGAGGGTCATTCTATTACCCTGATAGTACTTAGAAGTGGTCATTTGATTTTCTACTAGTGTGTCAAGACAAGGTATTCAAAGAGGGTTTTCACTTAGGCAACCCAAGAATTATGGATTATATGGATGTTAAGGTAACTCAAATAGATTTTTCCATTTTTATTCTACTTTGTTTAGTATATTTTGATCATCATCTCCCCTTAAATTGGGGGAAATTTTGATCAATCGTGTAAAAAATTGTTCTAGCTATAAGTATACAGAATAACGCTTCCTTACATAGTATAAGGAACTCCAAAGGAAGAGTATATGGGTATAGAGACCGTGAGAGGTACCGTTACTATATATTCATCATTAGTTACTACTCTATTTGACACTAGTAAATCTCATTCATTTATTTAAACACATTTTGTTAATATTCATCATCATCATATGGAAATTTTATCTTATTCAATGGATATTACTAAACCCCTTGGTATGAAGGGAGAAAAGGGTATCCATATCCCCTCTAGTGATTTTTCCCTATCAGATGTTGATCTTTCCTAGAGTTTTATAATTATTGACATTAAATATCTTGACACAATTTTTGGGATGGATTGGATCATTTCCAATAAATCCCAGATTGATTGTTATATATGACGAGACTCGTCTATTACACCTAGTGGCGAGTTTCATGTCTTTCAAGGATAATAGGACTTAAGTTCATGTAGAGTAAGACCATATTATATATATTTGGGTAATGTAATATTATATTTTTTAATTTTATTTGATGTGGGAATCATTAAGCAGTGCTCTCCCTCCAATTGTTAATGATTTTCCTTAGGTGTCTCCTTCTAACATCTTTGGATTTCCATTGGTAAGGTAGGTTCAATATTCCATTGAATTAATACAATCAAACAAATTTTATTCCCTATTACCGCATGGAAAAATCCAAAATTAAAGATCTTATGTCCTATTTGGATGATCATATTGATAAAGGCTTCATAAAACCGAGTGAGTAACCCTGGGTGGTGACGGTCACTTTCCTGAGAAGGCTGATGGTTCCTTTTTCCTATGCATTTATTCTCAAAATCTCAATAGAGTTACATTGAAAAAAGTATTTATTGGCACATATTGGTGATATTTTTGATTATTTAAAAGGAACTATGTGGTCTGGAAAGATTGATATTCATACTAGCTTCGTTCAGTCATGGATAATAGAATCTGCCAACCAAAAAAACACCTTTTGGAGAAAGTATGATCATTTTGATTGCCTTGTAATTTATTTTGGTCTAATGAGTGATCATATAATCTTTATGTCCTTAATGACATGATAATCTTTTAGTATCTTGATAATTTCATTTTCGTCATTGTGGGTGAAATTTTTGTTTACTCTATGCCAAATTAAGATCATTTTCATCATTCGGGAAAAGTTTTGAGTCTTATGAGAAATCATACACATTATTCCAAGATTTTATGTTGTGATTTGTGGATTAAATAAGTGAAATTTGTGAAAAATGTGGTTTCAGAAAAAGGAATATCAGTTGATCCTGAGATGGTGAAGGATTTTATGACCTAGGAGAAACCAAGAAATGTATTCGATATTCAGATCTTCTTGGGGTTAGCCGGATATTATTGGCGATTGATGAAGGACTTCTCAGTGATATATTATTTAATGAATACAATAACTCCAAAGGTATTAATGGTTTCCTGATATGCGAAATGTGATAATTATTTTATTGATATGAAACAACATTTGACTAATGCGCTTATGATGAATATTCGTGAAGCTGGGCAGAGTTATGTGGTCTTCTATGATGTATCAGGTTTATTTTTGGGCTGCATTCTTAATAAAGCTTATCATGGGGTTTCATATGGATCTCAATAACTTAGGAAACATGAGAGGAATTATCTATCCAATGACATTGAATATGAAGCTATGACACAAACACTTATAATTTGGTGGAATTACCATTATGAAGAGAGGGTTTTAGTGTTTTTATACCATAAGATCTTGAGGAATATCTTATATTAATAAGATTTAAATCTCAACCATAGGTTTTTGGTGGAATATATATAGTATTTTTATTTCGATATCACCTATACCCTAGGGAAATAGAATGCTGTTGCATATTAATTGAGCTAGAAACATCTAAAATTAGTTGTGAAAGAATCATCAATAGAGTGAAATTTGATTACTCTCTTTATACATTTTCATATCAGAGTACATGAATAAGGGGAAAAGGCTTCCATGGCCAGTTATAAGTTAAAATCAACACTTCTAGAATTCAATCATCTATAAGAAACCAACTCTATAGGAGGTTATGATCAAGGATCATTCAACAAAGAAAAGATATCTGATTTGAAAAAATTAGAGGGTATGTGATTTCCATCAGTATCAGTCTTGTGCATCTCTACACAGGACATCTAGCCAATAAACCATGTGAAGGTGGAGAGATAATAATTATGTAGACTATTGGGAGGGGAGGTTCCACATATTCATAGTCTGGGTTTATTTCTCTATGACCTTTGGGTCATGTAATGTCATGAAAGCTTACAAGCCATGTAAGGGTTCCCTTTCAACCCTTAAATGGGGGATTATAAAAATGAATAAAAATGGGAGGCCTTTAGTACAGTCTGGCCAATGAGGGAATTATATGATATCAAAGGTTCTTCATCATGTATTTATCAATGTTGGAATATAGCATGGGGTTTTCTGTAGTTCCTAGGGGGAAGTGAACCCAGGAACCAAAAAGATGTTATATGAAATCCAGTAGTAGGTTTGGTGGATATGTTTAGGATGGTCAATAAATGAGTTTGTTTCTTATTTTTATACATTCCAATAGATGTTTAGGACAAGAAAAATTCATGGATGATTCATAAAATTCTAGTCCCTTTATAGATATGTGATGATATCCCAATGGACATTGTGTTTGGGTTTCCACATACCAAATAAATGTAGAATGTGACATGGGTTGTGATCGATAGGGTGAAAAAATCAGCTCACTATTTAACCCTTCATGATACAACCATTATTGAGGAGTTATGAAATATATATGTGATAGAGTTTTTTTTTTCAGGGAGCTCCATATTCTATAATTTCTAATAGGGATATTTAATTTATCTCTCATTTTTTGGAGTTGACTTCAGGAGGAACTAGGGTCTGATGTCTATTTCAGTATGACATACCATCTGCAGTTAGCTGTCCATATTGGAACAGTTAAATAGATTCTTGAAGATATGATTTATGTTTATGGTCTTGAATTTGGTGGTGATTGGGATGATAATTTAGTGATGGTTGAATTTTCCTATAATAATAGTTATGAGCCACGATCAGAATGGATCCTTATGAACCATTGTATTATCAGGCTATAAAATCTATATTGTATTGGTCATAGATTACTGAATAATCCTTGGTTGAATAAATATTGATCCAAGAGAAGATTTAAATTATTTATTTGATTAATCATTGAATTTATATGGAAAAAATTTGATATATGTCATATGTTGATCTCCATAACATACCTTTGGAATTTTTAGTTAGTGACTAGGTGTTCTTGAATGTTTCACCCAAAGATTCTCATAGATGGCTTGGGAGGAAGAGGACGCTTTCACCACATTTTGTGTGAAATTTTGAGGTGTTTGAGTAGGTGGGGAAGGTTTCATACGCTTTAGTTTTACCACTGTAGCTAACGTTGATACATAAAATGTTCCATGTATCTCAACTTTGAAAGTATCTATTTGATCTGTCTCATGTTCTGAGTTGGCATGATCAAGATGTTGAAGTGGATTTATCAGTGACTGAAAGAACAGTCTATATAGTTGATTATAAAATAACATAATTCATGGGAGGATGATACCCTTGTTATATGTTCTATGGAAGCATAATTATGATAATCATGAGACATGGGATATGGAGTCACTAATGAGAGAGCAGTGACCTCATTGTTTTGGCATGGAAGCTTCATCATATGATTTTTGGGGACATGAACTTTCTATGGAGGGGAGGATGTAACACCCTATTACTATTTTCAAGTATTTGTAATCCCTTATTTTATATCATGTTGTGTTTGGGTTTTTTTATGATTCCTTGGGTGAATTTTGGAAAATATTGGATGTTTTTGGGATATTGCACGGTTCACACAAATTTTTCCAAAACTGTACACCCTGCTAGTGAAAACCATTAAACACAAGGTTGTGGGATTTTGCAAGATTGATGAATGGTTTACCAACCATGTACCCTCATAGAAAAAATCATTCAACCATTAAAAATAAGTGGACATATTTCACACATTTTTTCAAAAATGTGTGCCTCATATAAAGAAACTATTTGAATGGGATTTTATGTGATTCAAATTTTTATTAAAATCTTCCAAACCTCTCATTTAGGCCCTCGATGGACTGGTATGACCTAGGATTAGTTTTTCGCATCCTTTGAGTTACCAAGTATGGTTTTTCCCCAAATATCCCAAATGGAACTAATCTAAAGATTGAGAAACACCATTCAATCTTCTCTTGGTTATTTTATTCATCACAATGTCATTCTCTCAAGATATTTCCTTTTATTATAGGGTTCCATGGAACCGCATGTTGATTTGTGGATCTAAAACATACATTTTTGGATCTAATACTAGGATTGATTCATATTTACTTGTTATTGTTGTTCTCTATTGTATTTTTTCACTTATGATGGTGTATTTTGATATCTATTTATCCCAAGGTAGGTGGAACTGTTAATATTGCCAATTTATATTAATAGTAAATTACATTATTTAATTTCAATTATATTAGTTAGTTATAATTGCATGGTTTTTATTAAATGTATTTAATTAATTTTGGGAAAAATTTGTTACATTGAATTAGGGTTTTTATGAAAAATGGAGTTTTGGTATGGTTTTAGAAAACCCCCAATTACATTGAATTGGGGTGTGTTTATATAAATTCATTGAAATTTAAATAGTTTAATTTATGTTTTGGAATTTATGGAAATTGTTTAATTATATTGTTTACTTTAATTTTGAAATATATTTGATGTAAAGGTTTTGAAAACCCCTAATATCATTGAATTTGTATTTTTTATGAATTTATAGAATTTTTTGAAAAACAAAACTGTTGTATATAATTGTGAAATTGGATTGTGAAATTGATGTGAATAGATTTCAAGTGCATATTTTTTGAAAATGTTTTAGATTTTTTTTATAAAAACCATAATAATCTATTTTGGTGAAAAGGTATGATTTTGATTAAAAACCACTATTGGTTTCTAAAATAGAAATCAACTAACACATAATGAAGAAAGAGATTTAATGGTAGTTTGAAGAGTATTATTATAAATTTCCCATAGTTTTTTGTTATCATAGAACATGCAATAGTTAAGTAGTTAGTGAGTTATTTGGACATCACATTATGATTTAAAATGTTCTAAAACATCATATCAACACATAACATCCCTTAGGTGATGGTGATGTGTAACATCCTGGATCTAGAAGCCACTAAACTGGTGCCTTGTACCTGGTTGGACACATGGCCTCAAGCACATTTCCCCAAACACTAGAGTTTGAAAACTAGCGGTGAGAGCCTAAGGTATGATAGTGGGGAAAATATTCCCTCACTGGAAGAGTGAAACATAGCAGAATAAACAAAAGTAATATCGGAAGTAGTAAATAACATACAAATAAAGAAAAAAACTGTAGACTGAAAGATAAAGATAACCAGAAGGCATATAATATCAATTGATGAAACATGTCCCATGTTCTAAGAAAATAGATAATCCAAAATACATTAAAAATAAGTACAACACAATACCAAAGTATATTAAATCAAAATGAAACTCAGAAGAATCGCAAGGCAAGGCTTAATCCCATGCTCTACTCTTCCTAAGCAGTAATCATGTACCTGTAGAGGGATCATTGTCCCGATCAACACCTATGGAAATATAGTCTATTTGGGCCAAAAAATGACCCCAAAAAGGATGTGATAAATAAATCTTAGTAGAAAACCATCAAAGGTTGGTGCCAATCTATCAGTGGGTATATGCTACAATAGTTTAAAACAATAAAATTTAGTAACTAGCAGGCAATCAATGGTAAAAAAATCCATAATTAATGGCATTACATTACATTAATTTCATGTTCTTTAATTAATTCAGATTCATTGAATGTTTATAAGTATTGGGATCCAGAAGAAGATCATCAATCACCTATATAATATAAGTACATCTGACACCTCAGCATGCTATCTACGCAGAGAAGTATAGACTGAATCCAAGATTGTGCTTTGGCTTGGAAAACACGTCGTTAGTCATTCTAGTTAAATATTTCATAGGGCGAAGCCCGATGTATAAGAATTTTAGCATATTATAATAGGGTACAAGACCAATTTATCAACATTTCAATATATTATAATCAAGGAAAATCTAGGTGTATCGGAATTTTATCATATTATAATCAAGGACAATCCTGGTGTATCATCATTTCAGCATATTATAATTAGGGACAAGCCCGGTGTATCAACATTTTAGTATATTATAATAAAAAATGTAAATTAATTTGAAACATGATTTTCATCATAGAAACTCATGTGGGAATTTTATATAACAATATATATCATTATAATAAACCCCTAAAAGGGAAAACATTAACAAGCCTCAAAAAAGATCTTTCCAAAAGGCTAAACATAGGAAACAAACCCTTGGCGTGTCCCTAAATCACATATTTAGTAATCACATGATTTAATTTAATATAATAAAATACTTAAGTATCATTAAGAATCAACATATTTCAATTCTATAGTAGACCAATTCTAAATGATGGTCTCAACCTATTTTGGAACATATAATCAATACTATATTTAACGAAAGGCACAAGACCACCTACCTTGATGTCCTATAATTGATATAAGCTGATGCCAACCCTTGAATGGGCCTATAATGATATAGATCAAAGACAATAGGTATACTATTGAACCTTAAATAACTATATCAAGAGACCAAATCACCATGAATATCTCTATAAGAATAAATCCTTTAATGATTATGTTCTAACGTGACCGAAGGCACTTGAATCGGGTCTCATACAACAAAATTAGAGAAGGAAATGATCTTGTGGATATTTTTTCTTCAGCCGGTAGATCTTCTATCTATAAGAAAAGAAAACAAAGAAACTGCCTATTTTAAGATGAAAATTAGGAATACACGGCATGTATATCATTTTACGGATCAAAAATTTTTCGACCTACTTTGTGCTTCCCTCACCGACCTTGCCAACATGACCACACGACGTGTACTAAAAAGTATATGATGTGTAGTGTATTTTTCTTCTCCCCTTGTACAACACAAGAACACACCCTATATCCCCATACTACATGGCCAGGACTCATGGCATGTACATAGGATTTCATGGTGTTTACTACTAAGAGTTATCATTTTTCCAGCTTTCCTCATTTTCTCAAAAACAACTCAAAGGAAAAGAAAAGGAAGAAACCCATAACTCATTAGAAGAACCAGGTTCATACAAATATCCCACTTAAATAAATTTATCACTAAATTTATCTTCCATGGGTTGTGAATGAATATTTGAGAATAACTCATGCCACTCGACACGTACGTCGGCCTCCCTCCCCCAAGTCTCGTCATGTACTCGGCTGTGCTGTCATAGCAGCTGTATGAGAGGAACTGACTATCCTTAGAGAAAATTCATGATCCTTTAAACTATACAAATCAGATTCTCCCCAAAGAATGGATAAAAATGAAGCTCAACCTCCTAGGGATGAAAAACATGATATGTGTCTCCATGATAGAGGCACAACTGAGATACGTGGAAGATGTCGTGTATGGATTGGTACCACTGAGGCAACTGTAACCGATAGGATACCGACCCGACTCACTCCAAAATCTCAAACGGTCCAACATATCATGGTGAAATTTTTCCATGTCTTCGGATTCTCTTATACCTCAATATATGTGCGACATCTAGGAAAACTTGATCCCCAACTTCAAACTTCAACTGTCTTCTACAGTGATGGGCATAAGATTTCTAATGAAACTATGTAGTAGCCATCCACTCCTAAATCAAATGAACACTCTCAGTAGTCTCCTGGAAAAGGTAGGGTCCTAGCATAGTTACCTTTCCTACCTCCAGCCAACACAGGGGTGATCGACATTGCCTCCACTATAAATCCACATGTGGCACCATCTGAATTATAGCATGAAATCTATTATTATAGGAAAAATCAACCAAGGTTATATGATTTTCCCATGATCCCCCAAATTTTAGGATACATACATGCAACATGTCATATAGAACTTTTATTGTATGCTCTGACTGGCCATCATTCTGACGGTGGTATATTGTTCTCAGAATCACCTATATACCTAATGCCCTCTAAAAAACCTTTTAGAAGCAATACGTAAAGCGTCAATCCCTATATGAAATGATATAACGAGGGACCCCCTGAAGTCATACCACCTCTCGGATATCATGATTTCTGAGATCATTAACACCATTGGTCTCATTGATTGGAACAAAGTGAGAGACCTTTGTAAGACTTTCAACTATGACCCACACATCATCATTATCTCTAGGAGACCCCAGTAACCCCATCACGAAATCCACCATGACATCATACCACATACACTTAGAAATGGGTAGCTACTGTAAAAGTCCACCTGGCCACTGATGTTCCGCCTTTACCAGCTGACAGGTGGAACACCACGTAACAAAACTAGATACTTCCTTCTTCATACCTAACCACCAATACTGACGACGCAAGTCATGGTACATCTTGGTGACTCAAGGATGCACTTCCCAAGATTAATCAAGAAACTCTTGCATCATGTCCTCACGTACATGCCCTTTAACCAACAGACATTCATAGACACACATAAATTCATCCTCTCCTATCATAAATCTATGAGGAGGATCCTCACCTGCCACACTCTCCCATTAAACTAGAACTTCGGAATTAGTAGATGCCTCATCCACACTCTATCCAGTAGAGTAGAGGTAATAGTGAAAGAATAAATATTAGTCTGTTCCTAACGGTTGTGAACCTCTAAATGAATCTCTGAGAACAAATCCATAAGCTACCACTCACCACTGGCCTCTTACACTGCCTTTATCTACGTTCTTCTACTTAGTGTGTCAGCCATTAAATTACCTTTTCCAGGTGTATAGGCTTGTTTCAAATCAAAGTACTGAAGGTATTCCACCCACCATTGCTGTCTCATATTCAAATCACTCTAATTAATGATGTATTTGAGACTTTTGTGGTTTGTGTACACCACCTTGTGTTCTCCTAATAAATAATGTCCCCAATAACACAATTAATGATCAACTGTAGCTAACTCGAGATCACGAGTCAGGTAATTCCTCTTATGTGGCCTCATTTTCGAAGACTCATACATTACAAATCGATCACCCTACATAAGCACTTATCCCAGCCCAATACCTGATGCATCATAGTACAAAGTGTAACTCTTGAATGGATCTAGAAATATCATTATCAGTGCCTAAGTCAAACGTCCCTTAAATAGCTAAAAGGCTACATTATAAGAATTTGACCACTCAATCTACACCCCTTTCTTGGTAAAGCCCATCATCAGCACTGCTAATCTTATGAATTCCTTTATAAAACACCTGTAGTAGCCGGATAGCACCAAGAAACATCACACCTCAAAAAAATTCAAGGGATGCTCCCAAGTCACTACTTCATTCACATTATCTTGGTCCACTGATACTCCAGTCTCTGAGATGATGCGGCACAAGAAATTAATCATATCTATCTAGAAGTGGAATTTTTTGATCATAGCCTATAAATGATAATCTCTCAGTGTATTAAAAATTATCTCAAGTTGTTCAGCATGGTTAGGTCGATTTTGAGAATACACCAGGATATCATCCACAAAAACCACCACAACGGAATCTAGGTAAGGATGGAACACTCTGTTCATCAGTGACATGAAAACTACTGACACGTTTTTCTGACCAAATGACATAGCCAAGTACTCATAGAGACTATTACTTCTAATAAAGGATGTACAAGATATTTCAGCTAGTCAAACATGTACATGGCGATATCATGATCTTAATTCAATCTTTGAGAACACCGAAGCTCCTCAAAGTTGATCAAACATGCCATCTATTTGTGGTAAGGGATATCAGTTCATAATTATAAACCTCTTCTGTTTCTGATAATCCACACATAGCCTATGGGTACCATCCACATTTTTCATTAAATGGATAGGAGAACCCCAAGGTGAAGTACTAGGTTGGATAAAACCCTTAACTTCTAGATCTTTCTACTGCATCTCGAACTCTTGCAACTCAGTCGTAGTCATCCTGTAAGGAGGAATGTATACTTGTGAAACTCCCAGAAATATCTCGATAGTGAACTGAACCTCTCTAACCAGAGGTAAGACTGAGAATTTGTCTAGGAAAACATCCCTCAAATGATCAAAAACTAGAGTAAAATCATCCAGGCATGTTCCATGATCATCCAGATATAATCTCACAATCAGGGATATTATTCCACCCAACCCACGATGCTCAGGTCTAGCTCGACTCTCTTGGACATTCCATTCACCCTTATGTAGAAACTCGTCAACCTCTAGTGATGTGAATCTCACCCTGTGGTGATAAAAATCAACAAAGGCTCAAAAATAAACCAACCAGTCTATTCTGAGAATTGCATCAAAGCCCATAATCTCTAAGTCATAGAAGTTCTATAGAAAGTGACACCCACCAATATCAACGAGGAACTCCTTGAACTGATGAACACCTTCCGTTTTAATCCCTAACAGATTTTATAGCATCATAAAGTCAGATGTAGAATAAACACAGAGCCCAAGGCTTTCAAAATAGGCAACAGATATAAAACAATGTGTTGCACCAGTACCAAAAAGTGTAGAAGATAAAATAGAGGTGACTAAAATAGTATCTATGACAATAAAAGGTCCAGGATACTTCTCTTGTTGGGCCTGTAGCACTACATATGTATGACCTATATCACGGCCCTGTGATTCCTCTTGGCTACCCTGAGCTGACCCGCCCTGCTGTCGTTGAGATCTTAGGGCCGGACTACCTAGGCCACGCCCATCGCCTTGCATGCATGGACCAAAATATTCTAGTTTATAGACTAGTGAGAATCTATTGACCCTGGTCCTATACATGGAGTCCGTACAGAACCTCTCTCACTAGCCACAATTGTAAATTTCATATAGAAGTGCTATATATGGCCCATCTTTCCAAAAGCTGGGCACTCAACATGGTCATTCGAGCACTGCGTTTTAGGATTCCCAATCATTCTGCACTGGTAGCACCTCATCTGGCTACTGAAAGATATTTTTTGACTACCCGTATCCCCTTAAGGAAACATCATATGACACTTTGTGGTTCCGATTACGATAGTACCTGATCTCAGTGCCGAACCGCCCCGGATGACACCCCCAGATTCCTGTTGGTTGTGCTCGGTAATTAGTGCCTGATTCATAACGGAATGCGAAGAAGAAAACCTAAAAATGTTCACCTGAGAATGGATTTCGTACTAAAGACCATCCTAAAAGCTCCAAACTTTCAACACCTCATCTCAAATAACAATAGGTGAAAATCAGTAAAGCTCTGTAAAGATGGACTAATAGTCCATCCCTAACATAGTACCCTACTCTAGATTCACGAACTCCTGCGCTCAATCGCCCCTGAGGGTCTTAGAAATTAAGTAGTTCAAGAAGACTCTCTAAAAGTTTCCCCATTCCATGTCCCGATAGTACTCTGTATATGTGATAACTTCCAACCTCATCTTGGAAGAATCTTATATCATATAAGTCACAAGTTTGACCCCCCCCCTCTCAAGAGGTGTCTCTATATGATCGAAGATATTCAGCACTGATTCCTACCATGATTCTGTAGCCTGTGGTCCGCCATCCACTAAAAAATTAAGTTGATGTTACTGCTAGAATATATTAGTCCGCTTTTCCATAGATGTGGTAGCCTGTAGTGCTCCTTGGAAAGTATTCATGAACATCAAAAAACGTTTTCAGAAAACTATGTCAGCACCTGCATCTTGAATAAATGCTGGTGTCATAGTTGGCACAACTAGAGGATCCATTGGTAGCCCATGAACCACCATTTATATAGTATTATCATCACCGCTCTCCTGGTGTACATCTCATGGTCGTCGAGGCGGAATGACTCTACAAATTCTAGAACACATGCCGTAGTATTGACTTAAGGAAAAAAGGAAACTATGATTGAGAAGTGAAAGAACAGAATAGTTTAAGAAAAACATTCAAGTTTTTCAAAAGAGGATTACATGGTGTGTATTACCCATTACATGGAATGTCCTCCAAGTAATTTACATGGGTGTGTACATCTTCCCTACAAGGATATATAACACATTATACACATGACATGTTCCTCCTGAGACATGACATCTACATGAATTTTCCTTCCTGCCCATGTTATTCAACATGACTTGAAATACACGGTTCTTCTAGTGTAAGACTACATGGTGTCTTCACACTATACAAAATGTGTGCATCAAAATTTTTCATCCACCCGTGTCGTTAGTCACACATCCAGATAGACGGTTGATTTTGACACAATGTGTACACAATGTACATGGTGTTCCCTACTTAATGCTGGACAACTCGTGTTCCCTTTTTACATGGCAGGATACATGGTCAAGAACTACACAGCATGTACATAGGATAAATGACATGTTCTTATTAAATTTTGGAACACATTCTTCCTTGAACAAGAAGAAAAAACAGCATGTTATAATAGACTACACACCATGTATACTGAGGTTTTCATGATAGAAACTCCAGATTGCCCAGAAAACCCATGTTCTACAGAAAAACCAACCAGTGGAATGCCAAATTCAGATCTGTGAGGGCACATACTCCCCACGAATCAAATTTTGGCACCAAATCAGAACATATGATAGAAAATTTGTAGATAAAAATTGAATCATGATCTTCCAAATTCTGTTCCAAGAGATCCCATACACCTTTGGAACCAAAGGTAGACATCCATTCAATCCAAACTATAGCATGTACCAATACACCTATCACAAAAGCAGGCGATAACTAATGCATCCTTGATGGAATGACATATTTCATGGAATGTGATTCTAATAAGTGTCTATATGACACATAAAATGGCACACCCTCATCTCATCGGGTTGAAACTAAAATAGAACCCACAATTTCATCAATAGTAATTGAAAAAATCAAGTGCATCACCCAATGGTGAAATCGAATCAATTGTAATCGATCAAAATCTAAAAATCACAAGTCAATTTGAGGTAATTTGGATTTTCCTTGTATGAGAGGTAGCTACTCCTGAGAAAAACTAATTACTAAATACCCATTACTTTCTATACATGTTTATAGGCTCCAAACAGTAAGACAAAGAAGACATGACACCTCATATACCACTTCGTAACATCCAAAATCTGAAAGTCACTCAACTAGTGCCCCGTTCCTAGTTTCCCACATGGCCCTAGGTGCATTTACCTAAACGCAAGAGGCTTCCGACTAGAAGTGAGGGCCTTGGGTGTGATAGTGGAGAAACTATACCCTCATTGGTAGAGTGTAACACATCATAATAAACAATAACAACAACATAAAAAGTAAACAACTTACCACTGATCAAAACAACTGTATAATGAAAGATAAAGATAACCAGAAGGCACATAATACCAAATAATTCAACATATCACATGTTCTAAGAAATCATAAGAAACATGATACATTTCAAGCAATAGAAACACAATACCAAAGTATGGTAATTCAAAATGAAACTCAACAGCATCGCAAGCTAAGGCTTTGTCCCATGCTATCCTTCTCCCAACCAGCAATCATGTACCTGTGGAGGGAGCATTTCCCCTATCAACACCTGTAGAAGTATAGTCTTTTTGGGCCCAAAAACATGACCCAAATAGGGTGTGATAAATACATTCTAGTTGAAAACCACCAAAGTTCGGTGCCAATCTGTCATTGAGTATATGCTACAATAGTGTAAAACAGTAAAATGCAGTAACTAGTAGGCACTCAATATTAAAAAATCCACATGTACTGGCATTCCATTATATTAATTTCATGTTCTTTAATATATTCAAATTCATCGAATTTTTATAAGTCTGGTGATCTAGCCTAAGCCTATCAATCCCCTATATAATGTAACTACAATAGATACCTCGACAGGCTATCTATACAAAGAAGTACAAATCAAATCCAAGCTTCTACTTTGGCTTGGTAGATGCATTTTCATTTATTCAAATTCAATATGTCTCAGGGATAAGATTGATGTCTAATAATTTCAACATATTATAATCAAGGACTAGCCTAGTGTATCTGCATTTTAGTATATTATAATTAGGGACGTGCCCAGTGTATCATCATTTCAACATATTATAATCAGGGACAAGAATGGTGTATCCACATTTCAGCATATTATAATTAGGGGAAATCTTGATGTATTAGTGTTTCAGCAGATTATAATCAGGGAAAAGCTTGGTGTATCAGCATTTCAGCATATTATAATCTGGGACAATCCTGATGTATCAGAATTTCAGTATATTATAATTACAGATGTAAATTGCATTAATAGACGGTTTTCATCATAGAAACTCTCATTGGAATTTCATATAACAATATATGTCATTCTAATCAACCCCTAAAAGTGAAAATTTTCACAAGACTCAATGGAATTATTGAAGAAATTCTAAACAAGGGAAACACACCCTTGAGGTGTCCCTAAATAACATGATGAGTAATCACATGCATTAATTTCATATAATAAAATACCTAACCATCATTAGTAATAAATAAGATTAAATTATATAGTATAACAATACCCAAAGATGATCTCAACACATTTTGGAACATATAATCAACTGGAAATTTAACAAAAGGCACAAGACCACCTACCTCGATATCGTATAACTGATATAATCTGACACTGACCCTTGAATCAGCCTAGAACGACATATATCTAAGAATAGAGGAAAACCATTAAAACATAGATAACTCTATTAAGAGATGAAATCACTAAGAATGTCTCTAGCATAAGAAATCCCTTACCGATCAGTTTCTAACGTGACCGACGATACATGAATCAGGTCCCAAAAGAAAAAACGGGAGAGGACATGATCTCGCGACTCCTTATTCTTGACCCAGTAGTTCTTTTATCCAGAAGAAGAGAAAATGAGGTTACTGCCCATTTTATAATGACAATTAGGATTACATGGAGTCTAAGTTCATATACACAGTATGTATTTCATTTTACTATTCATAAATTCTTCGACCTACTTTGCGTGTCCCGCACTGATCTTGCTGACATGACTACACGACGTGTACTAAGATATACACGACATGAAGTGTCTTTTTCTTCTCTCCTTGGACAACACAATAACACAAAATTTGTTCCCATACTATACAGCTAGACCACACGGTGTGTACACAAGATTACATATAATGTACTACTAAGATGTAACATTTTTTCAGTTTTCCTCATTTTCTCAAAAACAACTCAATGGAAAATAAATGGAAGAAACCCATACCTCTTAAGAAGAACCAGGTTCATGCATGATGAGTCCTTTTTTTTCCACGGTTAAAAGGGACGTATGTACTTACTTTTCATTTCATAGTGTCAAGTCCCTTTATCCTAGAATTATCGTACATTCATAGGCATATTACTATTTTTCTATCTTATTTTTATTTGACATGAATATATTCCCTGGTTGTAAACCAATTTATATTCCTTATAATTTATATAAATATTATGTATAAATATTTTTATTTAAGCTACTTTTTAAAGGTTACATTATTTTATAAATATTCTATAAATTGAAAAGTAAATCCTTTTATTAATGTCTTTACATATTTTGAAATGTAAATCATGATATTTTTAATTATGATTATAAAATGAGATACATATCTGTTTTAAATTGAAACAACTTTATTTGGTTAATTTCATACTAGAACATGTTATGGAATATATGGTGATACCCTACTGTGATTTTTTATCTCACACCCTACATGTTACATCAGGTGTTTTTAGATTATCTTCATCTAGATTTGAGTAGGGTTAAAGCACCACTTAGAGTTGGTTCTAGTTATTGATCCATGGACATAGTGAGTTTCTTCCTTTGGTGCTTGGGTATTTTTTATGTTTTGGTCCTTTTTTTAGTACTTTGGGATGTGATTCCAATTTCAATTCTAGTATAGATCTCGTAGTTGAGTTTATTTTTTATTCATTAATGACTTGTATCTTTTTCTTCCACATTGTTTAAAGAAAAATCATTCTCAATATCTTTTTTTTGTGATTCCAAGAGCTAGTTTCCAATTTTTGGGGATCAAAAATTCCCTTCAGTATATGCTAAGACTCACATGGTAATTGGGTTACCAGGGTACCTAAGTTGGTTTGTGACTTGAGAAGTTCAAGGTATATCAAAAATAACAAACTTTTATAAAAAATATTGTAGATTTTTTGAATAATTGAAAGATTATTATGTTCAATATTGATAAATAAGATGTATAAAAATTCTGTACAAGGATTTGAGTCTCATCTATCTTAGAGATAAAGAAAGATCTGATAGATGAAACTCACAATTGTACATTATCTATACATCTAGGATGTACTAATGTGGTTAGGGACTTCCATGATCATTATTTTTGGGATAATTTGAAATGGGATATTATTGAGTACACTGCAAGGTGTATAGTCTCTCAACAAGTGATGACGAAGTGACAAATCCAAAAGTGGTATTGTAATGACTTCCCATTCAAACATGGAAGTGAGATAATAAAACCATAGGCCTAATCAATGGTCACCCGTGAGAATCCAATGAAAACAATTAGATATTGATTATAGTGGATCCACTCACCAAGACATCACATTTCTTCACAAATAGGGGCGATTTAACTCTAGATCAACTACACATGAAATGTATAAATAATGTGGTGAGAATTTATGGGGTGCCATATTCAATCATTTGTGATCATGTTACAATTTTCAAATTTAAGTTTTATAGAACTATTCAAAATTTTATAAATAATTAATTTAATATCAATAAGACCTATCATCTCTAAACTAAACACAAATCATAAAGGACATTTCATACACATTAGTATATTATTAGAACATGCTAAATGGAATTTAATGGTGTATTGGATGAAAACCTCCCATTGGATGAGTTATCATACAAAATAAACATCAAATCGAGTAGTTAGATAGAACCATATGATGTAATATATTGAAATAGATGTATAACATTACTTATTAGGATGATTTTTTGGGAGAAATATACTTAGGCTAGATATGATACTATAGATGGAAAACAACTTTATTTCATCCAACAACATGTAAAGAATACTCCGTGTTGGAAAAATATATATCCCAAAAACCATGAATGGAACTTTCAGTTTTATATTAGAGAAAAAGTTTTCATTTGGATATCACAAAGGAAGGGAGTCATGCAATTTTAAGGAAAGGAAATCTTATCCCCAGGTACATTTTCCCTTTGAAATCCTCGATCGAATAGGTGTCGGGTCCCATAAGCTATCACTTAAAAAAAATAGTTGATCAATTAATGATATCTCCCATGTATAAATCTTGAGGAAGTACATAACTAACCCATACATGTACTAAATTTTTCTGTGGTAGAACTTCATAATGATCTATCTTATAGGGAGCATCTAGTAGATATCATTCACAGTAGAGACAATGTTATGCACAAATAGATAACTGACCATATCATAGTGTAAAAGAGGAACCCAAATAATTAATATGTGACATGGGAATTATAAAAAATATAATATGGAAGAACCCCATCCTGTTCACAATGAATAATATGTGTTGAAATATCATGGATGAAATTTATAAATTGGGGAATAATGTAACAACCAATGATTTTAAATTGTATTTGTTTCTTAAATAAATTTTTGTTATATAATATATAATTTTATAAACATACTAAATATAGAGAAACCCAAAAAAAATAATCTCATTAATTTATATCATTACATTGGTCTACTAAGAAGCTAATGAAAATTCTTAAAAAAATAACTGATCCAAAAATATAAAATAAAAAATCAAAAATTGGGAAGTATGGATCACCACAATATGATAGATTCACCACCCCCATTCAAAACACTATAGAGATGAATCAAATTTTTAGTAGACCAATGAAAATATTAGAAAATGAAAATATATACCCTTGGGCGGGATTATAGGGGCTATTGAGTTAAATAATGAAGTGGTGTTTATAACTTATAATGGGAAATGTGGTCATTGGGATTTGACTACTATGTTAACACTGGTCAACTATGATTGTTGGTTAATATAACAGATGGTAAACTGAACCATGGGGATCAATAAACATTTGTGATAGTTTTTCCAATATAATTATTGTTTATTACTAGTAATGAAAATGGATGATTAATGTAGAATGTTAAAGTGATGATCTCAACTAGAAGAGTTGTGCCGTTTGAAGCCCATTTATCAGAACATGTGAGGGATGTAGCATCACCAGGGTTTTCCTGTAAATATTCCCAATCTGTGCTCCAACAATTTAGGATTGGAAAAAATCTCTAATGAGATAAGTTCATGTTAGTGAAGATTACCACTTAGTCAATCTCAGTCGATTCACCCCACAAGATTACCACTATCACACACCTTACCTATAGGGTGTACACATGTGTAATAAGAGTTAAATTTATAATAATTAGTTTCTTACTGTTTATTTTCATTTGTATACATAAAATATTTATTCCTTCAGTTACATTTTGTTATGATATTCCACATTATCACTTATTCATCATGTATTGTTATAAATCATGTTATTATTGGTATGCCTTATGATCAGATGATATATTCCCCCATTAACTATTTAATTTATAACATTCATACTCTAATATTTTCATTGATGTATATCCCTTGTATATTAGATTCAGTAGAAGTAACCTATAGTGAACCCATGAAGAATAATTTCAAGTTAATTTAGAATAATGGTTTATGTGTTTATGTATTATGATTTCAATTTCCAAGACACTAAACATTGAAAGATACTATATTTTGTTCAATATAATGAAATGTTTTTATAATATAAAAAGTTTAGATTCTATATATTTTAATTCACATATTCACATAATGTAGAATAATGTGTTTATCCAAACCTCTATGGACTCTAAGACTTGTATTTCAATTCCAAATTGTAGTATGACGTTGATATAAACATTAAAAAAAAATGATTATACTCCCACTAATACATTTCTATGAAGAAGGATCAGAATGATTCAATATGAATCAAAATTTTATTGTGGAATCATTATATGAAATTATCCCTAAAACTAGAATCTTTTATTGATGCATAATTGGTTCTCTACAACTTGTATACCTTCTTGGAATCCTTTGGAATCACAGATTATTTGGGATGTTTCGTAAAGACATCTCCCCAAAGGATACAGTTTTAAAAAGGCTATTAAATCCTTCTACCAAATATCATAGTTTTAAAAATTCTTGAGCTTATGAAATGAATTTCTTAATATAAATTTAATTTCATAGATAACAATCATTACATGCAACAATAATTTTTATGGAAACCGTGAGAAACTATTAATATTATTTTCTAAATGTAATAATTAAAACATATTAACAACATATTCATTAAATACGTATTCATGAATATAAATTAATTTTGTTTGTAATTATGTAAAAAGCTATTATGTAAATAAAATATAAATATTAAAATTATATTTTGGTAATTTTTTTTCAAATTTTCTGAGAAAATTAATTTTTCGAGGAATAGCGAAAAATACAAATTTCTATTAATACTTCCATTTATATAAATGAATTTAACATGAAACCTATTTTAAAAATAACTTATAATAAATTTAATTAAACTATAATATTACTAATAAAATATTGTGTATTTTAATAACATTCATGTAGCATATTGATATGTATCTTTCTATCCATGTGAAAATGTTCTCTTTGGAAAACTACTTCTTTATCATGTCTTTAGGTCTAATTATATATTAATTTTTTACACTTATTTGAATATAATTTTTAAAAATGGATTCTATATTTCAAATAATAATAATAAACCTTTTATAGTAATGTCAAAAAATCTTAGGTCAAAATGAATAGTAAAAACTATTAAAATTAAGTACAGTAGTTATGGTTAAAAAGGGGTTATCAGGTGGTAAACTAAAAATTAAAGCTGTAAAATTAAAAAAAAATGTTCGACTACCATTGAGAGGAAATATTTTTAATTTTTTCATATAAAAATATATAAGGATCCACTTTTAATCTCTCTAGTATTATAAAAACATGGCTAGACATTATCATTTCCAAATATAAAACTGTGTCATCACAAATATTTTTTTAAAGGGAACATCCTCCCCTCTCCTCTTCATAGTTCAAAAAAACATTTTTATAAAATTACAAACCCAAATACATTCCACAAATACCTAATAATATAATATAGTCCTTTTATTGATTTTGAAATATTTATATCGTGGCTTGTAGTACTAACCTATAGAGGTTTTCCGAAGAAGTGGTATCATTATTAACCATGCATTTAATTTTTTTCTTCCACCAAATAAAATATAATTCATATATAATGATATATCAAAATAATTATCTAAAAAATAATTACATTTTTTTATTTAATATCATACATCCATCAAATCTTCCAAAAAATAGGAAACAAATGTAGATCATGTGCACGGTGGGATATTGCCTCATAAACTGCTGTAATTCATTTTCCATCATCAACTCTCAGGGATAGAGATAATGATTTATTAAATTTATATATATGATATTAATTAAATATTAATATTAATAAAATTATAACATCACAACTAAATTTTTATCTTCTAATCCCTTGGTAAATGATAACATCACTCATATGTGTGTGTGTTCTATCACATCAACGAATCAATTTGATATTTGTTTTCATTTTATATTGACATCTATGGTAATAATAATATTTAAAAGGAATATAAATGATAACAAATTTATTTACGTGATTTTTGGAACATTAATTAATATTTACAATTATTTCACTCCTTCTATTGAGATAATAGAAATGGTGTTTAAGCATACATATGTAATATCATCAACATGAATAGTGTAATTCATTATAAATATCTAACATTACATGATAAAATTAAAAATAAAATATTTTATAAACATGATACATATATCATGGATAAAATTTTAGAGAGTATGTACTCAGATGAATGTGAATGAACATAAAATACCAAACCAATATATGTTTGAAAAAGAAGCATTTATTACCCAAAATTATTTTTTTTAAAGGAGTTATAAATAAATGGGTAGTAAAAAATGATAATGATGTCAAATATGGTATGTGATAAATTAATATTGGGTAAGAATATGTTTATATTTGAACAATATTTCTCACACAATATTTTATAAGAGTTCAAATAAAGACAATACTTAAGGTAAGTGGGTTTTTGTCTCACATTTATTTCTATTGGATACATTCATTTTTCACATTTTAATTTATTATTTTGGTATATAGAATTAATGAATTTCTTTTATGGTGAACCATATTAAAATTATACTGATTTACATATCAATAAAAATATTACTCTTTCATTATTCTTGTGATTTAAATATTACCAATGTTGAATATGATTTATGTTATAGTCTCATTGTTTGTCATGATTTTTTTATAATTTTTATTCAAATTATAATGTCTTATTATCTATATTTAAATTAAAAAAAATATTTTTACTCTTCTATTCTTATTTAATGAAAATACATATTTTCCAATCATATTACCCTTTTTATCTAGATATGGGTCAAAAATAATGTTTTGAAAGAAAACTAAATATATTTCTCTCTATGCTTTAAAACCATTTTTTTATATCAATGTTTTTCATAAAAAATTAATGAATATTTTAGATATTCTAATAAAAAAATTAAATAAATTTTACCCATGTTAAGAAAAATTCAAAATGGTTTAAAAGGAAGGCTATTTTCATTTTCAAAACAAGTCCATTCTAGACATTACTAATAATGTGAAAGGAATCATCATTTTAATATATATAACATGAACATTATTTTCTTACATCATGTCCATTAAATTATTAAATATTTCATTAACTTTTTTCAAGGTTTTATTAAATGAAATTTTTTTCATTAATATTTTGATTTTTGAGATTAAAAAATTGTGATTTAAAATATAAAAATAAATATTCTTTAAGAAATGTTTTAAGTGATCTTTCAAAATCATTTTCAAAATTATATGTATTTATTTCATGCCACTTATACATTTTTAGGTATATAATCAAAGTACTCCATATTAATTATTTCTATATATATTTTAAGATTATTATTATAATATTTTTATAAAACCCATTTATTTTATATGGGTTATGATACAGTGAAATGATGAAATGAATATATGACAAGTACCATTTCCAAGGGTTGTACTATGATGAAATATTTATGAAACTATGTTATTTTCATAGGTTCTGATATGATGAATGATAAATGTATGTATGGAACACAATTTTTTGGCTTATGTGATTGGTGGTAACTGTATCTCCCTCATATTAATTGCCTACCAATTGATATCTCATGAAATAAATATGACAAGGATTAGGGGTGAAATGAGTTATATAAGGGACATTGTCCACTATGATAGTCATGAGAGTAAATAGATTCTACTATAATGGTTTTGAGAGGGAACCTAATGAACTATGATAGTATTGGGAGTGAACCTTCTCTAACGTGATGGTTTGGGGAGTGAACCAAATCCATAATGATAGTTTTGTAAAAGATCCTAAACTTATATCAAAAGGATTTTCTGTAATTATGTGTATGGAACAATTGTATGATTTATAATAGTTTTTCTTTTATTACTTATGTTATTTGATTCCATTATGATTCATACCTTATAAACCACCATGAATAATGACATCACTCATGTAGGTGATCTATGAGATGTCGAGTATGGTTTTTAAGTGTCATTTTCATGTTCTTATACTATTATGATGATACGAGGTTGATATATCATTTATTTACCCATACTATGAAACATAGATCACCTTTATTATGTTGCATTTCCCTAGGTAGTGAAGAAATGTAATATTTATTATACCATTAAGAAGGTTTTAATTTATAAATAAAATAGATGCAGATGATATAGTTTACTAATAAAATAGTTTTTTATGTATCCATGTTTCCAATGGCACTAGACCTAAATGATTCTGACATGGATTATTATGATATTTAATGAATATTATTCTAATAATACCTGTCATATATGTATGAAATGTTTTTTTAATTAATGTGGTAATGGTATGATACTATGGAATGTCTAATTCTAATGGTTTATAAGATAAAAAATTGTGAAATTTATTTTCCCTAGTTTATTCCTTGATTATATAGAGAACCCTTTATTACCACCCTTGCATTATAAATACTGACTATTCAATATATTTCCATTTTTTGTTAACCAATATAAAAAAATGTTATTTACATTAACTATTGTATTTAATAAATTATATTCCTGATTTTGATAGATGGGTTCCATTTCATCATTCATATCATGTTCCCACATTCCATCTATTGGGAAACATACTACTTCTTTATAGGTTACCAGACCATTATTATCAACTTAAAATAATTATCCATAAAAGGTAACTAGAAAAACATAAATTTTAGGGACCCTAACATCTATTATATTACTATGTAGTAGTTGTGTTCCATGAACATCCATTTATATAGGGATTCATGGGATTCTTTCTTCTGTTAAGTCTTGTGAATCTTTATACTGGACCTCATAAATGTCTATCTTATTCCCAATATCTCTTTTGTACAAACTATCCCACTCATGGTATATGGGAAATATTTCAATAACAATATTTTTATATAATGTGATGTATATGTATTATCCCATTCTTTCCACAATATATTTTACAAAGATACACATTCTATATTAGGTTTAATGTTTGTTAATTTAAACAAACATAAAAATATATTTCACATTTCAAAAAATGTATATGAAATAATACATTATTATTTCAAAGAAAAAACTCATATAGAAGACTGTTTTTTGATTTAATTTGAACTCACTTCAGAATTTTGTAATCTTTCTTCAACATACATCCCTAAAGTGATTAGGGAATTATTTCCTGAACCATCCTTTTTCTGACAAGGTAAAATAATTTGTGGTTCTTAATTTTACAAAAAATAATCCATTTTTGTTTACATGGAAGATTTAGTTAAGATATAATCAAAAAACCCCATAAATAATTAATGAAGTCATGATTAATTTATTCTCCCTAATTATATGTTTGGATATTAATAATAATTAAACAAAGAATGTTGCCAACATTATTCCTGTATTTATTGAGTTTATGAAAATATCATACTTATACCTCATTATGAGGATATACCCACATCTATAAAAATAATAAATAAAAATTATGATTTTTCATTACTATATAATGGATACAACTAGAAATGGAACACACAAATCCTTAAGAGTTCTTTTGAAATCACTAATTGTTACTATCTTTCTATCATATGATAGAGATCATAGTGATATTGGGGAATACTATAGGAATCCATTTTTCCATATGAATTCATATGTTCATTATAAATGGATGAAATAATTATGCATTAAATACATATATAATCTTTCATGGGTTTAAAATTCACATTGAACTCATTACAAATCCCCTCCATAGAAAATGGACTAATAATTAAGGATTATAACATGTTAAACTGTTTTTTATATTGGAGAACTGCCCATGGATTTCTAAATCATTTATTAATGTTACAACATGTTATTAGAAATTATTTCTCCATAATTGATCAGAAAAATAATGTAGTTGATGAAATTTTCATCATTCTATAATAATAATATAAATGATTATTTTTCCATTTCAAGATTATATTTTTTGAAATGGTATTACGTTTAATTTTTTTATAGTTATAGAAAAATAATTTAATAAATTTTAATTATATATTCAAATCAGAATGTCAAAATTATGTGAGTTATTTTTTTAGAAATTTTTGAAATGATTAATTTTTCAATGGATAGTAAATTTTATTTATTTTTTTAAAATGTATATTTCATTGAAGGAATTAAAATTTTGAATTTTGTTTTAGAATTATTTCAATGTAAAATTTATAAAAATTTATAATTAATAATCCTAACAATTTCATTATAATAAATTTAATGGATGAATTTTGTATAAATTTATATTTATACCTAAATTTAATGTTTCTAAAAAAATAATTTTCATTTATTTCTACAAATTTATCTAATATTAATTTCTACAAATTTTGGTATTTGAATTTGAAAAAAAAATCCATATTTGGAATCAGGAGGTCCCAATTTGGTAAAAATTTCACTTTATATTTGGTCAATATTAGTAGTAACAAGAGTAAATTTCTTTCACCTTGGTAAAAGTAAATGTTTCAAAAAGGGATAAAACATTGGGATACGTATTTAATATTTCCCTAACTCATTCCTTTAAAAAATTGTATGGGTGGATTTTGGCCATGCCCATCCATGTCTCGAATATATAGCCACATGGTACTGTAATTCATTTATTATGACCCTTATAAATATATATCTAAAATAATAGTTTTTTAATGGTAAAATTAATGTATTTTTATTTTTCAATATATAAATAATTACCCTAAATAATGACCCAATGAAGAGACAATACATATTATATTAAAAGAAAAATAAAATTAATTATCATTAAAATATTAAAATTATTACAATTGGATGAATTATTATGGTCCATGAATTTTGAAGATAAATGTAACATATTAGATCTTTGTAACAGTTTTGGATTCAAATTAATTTTCATTCATGTTTTGTTAAATGTAAAATTTGAAGTATAGTGTAAAATTTTAATTAATTATATTTTTTGGAAATTACTTTTTTTGTTAAATTTAAAATTATAAAAAATATTGTATGATTTAAATTAGAATGATTATTTTCTCTAAATTATCACCCCTCTTCCACTTCTAATAAAATTTTTAACTTATATGTAAAATTATAACCCTTTTGGAGTAAAAATAATATTATCATGGTTATGGTTTAAATTGGTTAACAATAATGTTAAAAAATGATTTTGTTTAAAACCCTATTCAAATCGAGACATACTAATTGTATTATAATATTTTGAACACATCCTAAATTATATTCCAATATCAATAAATTTTGAGAATTTATCATGAGAATGACTCTATTAAGTTAAATATTTTATGAATTTCTAAGAGTCTCCCTCTTGTCAACTATAAAAGGGAACAAATATTTTTATTATTTAAAGAACATTTAACCATCTATCTCAACCAAAACCTAAAAAATTATCTTATCAACTTCCCTATCCATGAAGAAGAGGTTCTGATATTCTTAAAAGTAAATTCCTAAAGTCCTTAAGAAGAGATAAAAAGGAAGACTTACCAAGAAAAGATAGTCATCTTACCTAACCTATTTCAATTTTTTACTTCATATAAATATCATAAATCAATTCTATTTATTATAAAATAACTACATAAAAATAATTATTATAAGTAATTTTTTAAATGAATAAGAAAAAAAAATTCTTCAACTTCACTTTTATCAAGTGGAAAGTTAACATAACCCTCGTGCATTTGTATGCCTTGCAGTCTCTACATAAAGATACATTTTATTTTACATTTCCATATTTTAGTAAAGGTTAATTTGAAGAATTTGTTGATTATATATTATTTTTAAAACAAAATTATCATTCTTCAATTATAATTTCATATTATCAAAATTATAATATCATTAATTGGAAATTGATAATGTCACTTGTGCATAGATATAGACTACCACCTCAACGTAGTGATTTAAATTTTTTAATTTCAAATTTACATGGATGATAAAAAGGATATATTAATGAATATATATGTTATATATTGTATGTAAATATTTTTTAAATTTGAATTATATTATATATTCTATTGTGAAATCTATCAAAAAGACAGAACAATGTTGATTTGTACATATAACCTAACGTCTTAGTTAATGCTGTAATGTATTTATCCATATATAAAATTTAGATAGGAGTGAAAATATATATTCAATGAAAATATATTATAATTAATTCAGGATTAAAATACTTCATAGATTGTAACTATGGTCAGTGCATAATGATTGAGATTACTGAACCGAAACATGCAAGAATAAAGGAGCGATTATCACAGAAAATATTGATTTAAAAAAATCATGATTTTTTTATAAAATATTTTTCATATATAAGATATTATATGAAATATATAATTATTTTCCAACAAATTTATTATAATAAATATTTTATTATTATAAGAAAAGATGTAATACATATAATTTGAACCAATACATGAGGAAATGGATTATTCTTTTCACTTTTACTTATGTATGACACATGCCATATTCACCAGTAATTAACTTTATATGGTTCATATAATACCAATTATTGAATTATATATGGATTATTATATAAAAAATGGGGATACAAAAATTCATATTAGGTTATCTATTTCATGAGGTTTTTAATGGAATTTTACTAAAGTGGTGAGATTTTAATCATAATCCAAATTTATTAAAAAATATTTATTTATTGAATTTAAATTGATAATATTATAAGGTTATTATCATATAAATCTATTTTTTAAAAATAATATAGTAATTAATTGATTGAAATGTTTTCCATTCAATTTCTTTATTTGAAATACTGAAGGCGTTGAAAGAATATTTTTAGGGAAAGTAGACTCTATTTTAATATTTAACTGGGAATCTTTTTCTTTTATCTCCTTGAGTTAAAAAAATAATTACAATAATGTTTTAAATATTCTTATATGATTTTAATCTTTTACCCATATTTATATTATTACAATTTTTTAAATTGAATCATCTTAATGTTTTATGAATGATGTTATTTGATCATTAAGGAAATTTAACTGGAATCATTATCTAGAAAACTATTCATGAATAAAATCTCCTACCATTATTACCAATTATTATATAGAAACATCAATTACATGAATCTATGTTTATTTTGGGGGAAACTGGTCCTCATAAAATCTTTTCAAATATTTGGATTTTGAATAAGTGTTTGCAAAATGAATAGTGTATTTTCCTTAAAAATAATATAGTTATCTTTTAAAAGAATTAAATTATTTGATAATATTATATAATGATATTTTTTGTTTACAAGGGATACTACCAAATTATACAATAATTATTCATTCTACTAATGGATTATTATTATGATTTTGGGATGGTTATGAACACCATTTATATTATATGGGTTGTGATGTGATAAATTTATGTAATGTCCGTAAAAACTTTTTTCTATGAATTGTATATGATATAATGAAATGTTTTATGTTTTATGAAATTTTTTAAGACATATTTATCATTTTAATTATGTGATGGGTGGTACTACAATGATATATCTCTCCTAGGAATTCAGTAATTTTTTAGATCCCATGAGAAAACTATGGAATTTTGTTGATGTAATTAATCCACTATGGGAAACATATGCTGATTACTAATATAGTTTGAATATAGAAACATGTTTTGAGGCATGATCCAGTATTATTTTATGGTCTCATTGGTTAAAAATGGAATATGAAATGTTTTATATACTTAAGATTTTGAACATCATGAGTAAGAGGTGAAGATGTCGTACATGGTTGTTTTAAAATAATTTCTGTCTCTAATATTTCATATATTTTGAAGTGGAATTATTTTATAACATGAACATTGTTTATGAAATATGAAATATTTTATATTAACATTTTATGTTATTTTATTCCCATTATGCTTATATTATTCTTTAATATGATCATATTTTGATATATTTCATGTTTACCATTACATAACATCTGATTTGACACATTCATATGTTTATATTCCCCATATTATGAAGAATAATATTAAATATTCCATATTTAAGAAGAATACTATACTGTAATATCATTGGGGTATATTTCAATAAAATTCTTGAAATAAGAATATTGTGGATATTATTTGTGCGCACACTAAACTACTGATGTTCTTGCATGAATCATAATTTCATGTATTAAATATTCATATTCAAATGGTTAATATTTATATATGAATTTTTTTGGTCACTATAGATGGTATTAGTGTAAGATTTATTATATATTTTGATATGATGATTAGAGAAAATTAGTGAAATTCTTCGAGATATGGTAATTTATTGAAAAAAAATCTTAATGTTTTGTTATGATTGGGATTATGTGTATTTAAAAGAAAATACGTCCCATTTCTGATACTAAATGGGGAAGTGGTTTTGGAATAGATGAAAATAGTGGTAATGAAACTAAAGTAATTTAGTTAGGTTTATATTGACCATATTTCAGGACCACCGTGAATAATCCCATACTATAAACCATGTTTTAAATATTGATTGATATTCATAGGTTAATTAACATTTTATTTATAAACCATTATAATGGGATTTAATAGATGTGTGCCTTAAATAACCTATGTTTTCATACAATAATAATAAAGTTTCACTATTTAAGAATCATTTAAATTATTATTTAAAATTATCTTTTATTGCATTAGTATTTTTCACTCTTTGGTTTTTGGTTGTAGTCAATGGTTAGAGCCATGGGTAATTGTGTTAATGTTGAATGTGTTGGAAACTGGAAAAATTAACTATATGGGACAATCTGTGAAACAATAAGTATAATGTGAAACGTTTTGATTATTCCTAATCATCTATTGTGGTATATGATTAATATCATAAAATTTGGCGATTTTCAAATTACATAAAATAAGGGGAATATGGAATTTTCTAAAAAAAATCATGTTTTAATGACTATTGGAGAAATAATTTTAAATTTTATTCATTTACTAATTGTATAAAGTAGAAGCCATGAGAATGTATCAATGTAACATGAAGATATTTGTTCTGTGGGAGAGAAGGACATAAAGGATGAAATTCTATAGGAAAAATTGAATGTTTTGTTAAATCAATGGATTATTATAATGGTGTCACAAAGATATTATCAACCATTACAGGTTATAAATATGTATAATATGGGAGTTATGAAAATAAATTCCACAAGTGAATAACACTAACATCATAGCAGTAAGGTTGTATTGTTTATGGTTTTATAGTTGATTTTTAAGAGGATGTGAATGATATATGAAAGGAAGAAGGTATTGTGATTTACTATCATGATGTGTGGTTAATTTAATAATACATAAGTAGAATGATTATGGTTTTTATATATTATAATTAAATTATTGTGATGAATATTTATTTTTATCAAGGGTATTACTATTATAAAAATCATGAATCATTTAAGGTTTATTCTATTGTTGTTTCTATTTATGGGATTTATAGAAAATTTTAAATGGTATAGATGAAAAATAAATGTTATTTATTATAAAATTAACATTTTATTGAAAAACATTATTGATGGAATGATAACCCATATTATATTCACAATTATGTAATAATAATATTTAGCTAATATAAAGATATTGTTGATAAAGTAAATGAGGTATTATTGATGACTGTGGTACATATTACTAATTTGATATCAAACTGGATTATGTTATTTTTTACAGTTTTTTCAACAATTTATTATTTTCATAATTTATTTGATTATATGTGATATTATTTATTGAATGAGGAGAGTGTTAATTCCTGCAAGAATCTGCCATTTCACATTGATTTTATAGCAATTCATGTTCTTACCATGTTTTAGGAGAATATATGACCAAATTATTCATGTATTTTATATGTTACATTTAAAAGTACATTATGTTGTACGAGGGAGTAATTTTTAGTTTATTTTCTTAATTTAGTGACCATATTTATAAATATATATTTTTTGGATTGGTAAGAATTAACGTGTAAGGTTTTTAATATTAAATACTCATGGAATAATTTAATATTATCATTGGGTATTACGTATTGAGATTAATTTCTGATTAATCATATTTCATATCCTATGATAATATTTATAATTTTTCATAATGTAAGGATTAGAGAAATGAAATTTTATTTTTTAATGGAACTTCTAATCCGTTTAAATATAATTTTTTTCTTTAACAATGAAATAATCATATAAAATATTTATTTAATTGAGTAATAGATGATGTGGAATTTATCTAAGAAATAAAAATTTGTAAAATTTCCTTATAATATGGAAATAAATTAGTATATATACTTTATTGTGTTCTATATCTTGATTATAAATGAATCCATCAACATTAATAAAAGATACTAAAATAAAATGATTTCATTTTACCTTCTTTTTTTATTAATCAATGGATTTTTCACCCATCACAGAATTATGGTTTTATAGTCAATAACATTCCCTTGTACAAGATTTTTATATCTCTATATTAGTCCATGGGTGATAGTTTTCTACTCCATTTGAGTATTTTCACATCCCACTAATGACCTCATAATTGGAAGCCTTCTATTTTTCATTCATGAAACCCTTCATACTTCTCATTCCATATTTTTAAGAGGATGTTTCATTAACCCTTTTTATGATGTGGTTTTTCCATAAAGTAATTATCAAATATATATCCCTTGAAAACCAATTCCAAGGTCCAAATTCATGTATGAAATTTATTAATGTTTTATAGAATATATAACATTGAAATTTTCATAGATTAAAATTTTCTTCAACAGATTATATAATGCACAACAAAATGCTTAAATAATAATGTAATATTTTTATATGAATGTTATAACAAATCCATTGAATTAAAGGGTATGAATAGAAATAAGAACATTATGAAATATATATAAATTCCTCACTCATCATAAATTCTATTATTAACACTTCCGAAATAATTCTTCACTTCATTTATAAACCTCATATTATGTTTTAGTTTTATATTCCCTTTAAACATGTTTTATATTTTTTTTGTTGGGAAAATATTATGTTTAATTATTTAACATTTTAGAAAAAAAGTATTAATTAAATTAATTTTTTATTTAACTTGTATAAATTATCTTCAATATAATTTTTATGTATTTTATAAATATATTAAGTTTTCATTGAAAAAATAAATAAATATTTTTATTTAAAATTGTATTTTTCATTAAAGATATCACAATTTTCCATTATTTATGTAAAATATTTTCTATTATTTTATGAAAAGGAAAAATTTTCATTATAATAAATTTGATTGTTATATTTGGAAGAAAAATTTTAGTATACTTGAAATGTTTATTTCAAAAAAATAGATTATCATTACATTATATATTTTTCATAAATTTATATATTCTAGATAAAAAAATTGAATCATTTAAAATATATAGTATATTTGATCTAATAAAGTTGTAAGTTTTTTAATAGGACCTATTAATTCTTTATAAATATGAGTAGTAACCAATGTAAATTTACATCAAATTGGTATTGGTAATATTGGTAAAATTTGGATAAATTTTTTGGATACGACAATAAAATTTCATTAGAACTTTTATTATTCCTATTTCATATGTTGAATAAATACATTTCCAGCTATGTCTCCAATATATAGACATATGATTCATTATTTATTTTATTATGAACATCATATTTAATTACTAATTATATAATATAAAAAATGATACAATATTGAATTAATAATCCCAAAAATTTATCATAAAAAAATAAAATATGTTATTTTATCTTATAAATGATTATTTGAGAGATTAATTAATTTTATTTACCCTGGGATTTATTATTAATTTCTATTCATTTTATAATTAACCTAAATTCTTTGGAAACACACATGTAATATTAATTCATTTAATAAGGAAATAATGTAAATGCATTTTAAAATATTTAAATTAATTTAATTTTGATGAATTATTAGAACCTAGAAATGTCTAACTTAAAATAAAATATTAGTTATTTTGGAATGGTTTTAAAAATAATTAAATTTGATTCATATAATTTTTAGAGACAAATTATGTGAATTATGTAAAAATTTAAATTAATAATAAGTTTTGAAATATAATATTTAATTAAATTATATTAAAATTTTAAAAATATTTAAATTCGAAAATTTGGATGAGAAATGTTCTAAATCTTCATGCCCTTACCATATATGTAAAATTTTACACGCTTAAAATTGAAATGTATGTTACCCCCATTATGATTAAAAAACACTAACTCATTGGAGAAACCAGAAGATTATGTTTAAAAAACCACATGAACAAGTTCAATGTTTTTCTGGGTGATGGAATTTCATTCTTGTATGAACTTTTCATTCAATATATTCAAATTTTTTATCCATTATTTTTTGAATGAATTGGTTATATTTTAATCATTTATGATATTCTAAAAGTTCATAGTTCCCCACTTATAAAAGGCCACCCTCCCTTTATCTTATTCAAAACACATTGATCATTATATATTAACCAAAACTAGTAAAATTAACTTCTCAACTTCCCTATAAAAGAATAATAGTTTTCATTATTCTAAAGTTTACATTGCAAGGTTACTCATGAATTTGTCACAATTACTCCCACCAAATAATAAGTAATTGTATTACCCCACCTTTTAAATTTATTTACTCTTACACATCCTCCAAAAATTTAATTTTTATTATAAAATTATAAACTTACTATAATAAATATTGTTAAATGATGTTATGTATATTAAAAACCCATTATTAACCATTTTTCCTGTCAAATGAGAATTTAATGTATCACTCATTCATACATATGACTAACCATCCCCATCCAGTGATATTATTAAATTTACATAACTATCTTTCACGTATGACTTTAATTGTGTGTATAATAATTATATTTGATATTTTTTACATAAATATATGTCTATATTTACAATATCATTTCTACCTAGTTACCATTCAATTTGTTTCAAAATAATAATGTTTCTTGTAGATATGTATGGACTACCACCTCCATTAAATTATGTAATGTGTTTTTTCATATTAGGTTTACATGGATGATAATATGATCATATTTTACATATATATATAAATATTATATGATATAATAATTTTATTGTAAAGTTGAATTATTATTTACCTTTACTTCAGTCCATCTGTCCAAAATTGAAAGCTATGTTCATGAATCTGTATAACTTAACATTTCTATTAGCAATGTAATTCCTTTTTTGGACACTACCTTTTTTGGAAAACAATAAATATATAGAAAATGAATAAATATGTAATATATTTCAGGATTATAATACTATATATATTATTATTATGATCAATGTATATGTCGTAGGCTTCCGATTTGAATCATTATTGAAAAGAAAAGTGGTTATCATCTAAAACAGTGATTCTAATAAAACAATATTTAATAAAGGGGTGATAATATGTTATATGAAAATCACATATGGTGTGATATATATGTTTATGGTTAAATAATATTTTTATAATAAATATCTAATTATTTTTCAGGATACTATTGTAGATAACAAGTGAGACATGACACAAGGAATGTATTTTAATTTCACAATAACTTCAGTGAGACACACATTATATTCATAACCTGATTCATTTATGTGGTGTATGTAATACCCATGGATATATTTTAATATTATTATCATGAAAATTATGTTCAAGTAAATTTATATACATATATGGTTCTAGATTTCATGGGATTTTGATACAAATGTACCAATGTGATAAAGGATTTACATCTCAATACCATTTTATTTAAGATTGTCTATGCATGAATTTACACTGAGATAAATAAATGATCCAAATTGGAAAAATACAATTAATATTTTATCTAATATATTTATTTTTGAATAATACATGTTTTTCATTCAATTTCATTACTTTAAATACTCAATTGGAGGAATGAATGTTTTAACTAAAAACATAAATTATTTTACTACATGTTTAGGAATTTTTTTCATATGTGTGATTGTTTTATAAAAATTATTTTGTGAATTTTTCTAATATTATCCAATGATTTTACACATTAATTTTACCCATTATTTACTTATTGTTTTTATAAATGGAATTTCATTGTTATTTTCCAAGTGATGTACTATTTTCTCATTTAAAAAAAGTGTAAATAAACGTTATTTTATTATATACTACATGAATGGAACTTACTACAGTCCTGACCACATAATGATTTGAAACTTCCATTTTTAGTTTTAATGGATCTTCTAATTTAATATTTTATCATTAATATTTTTAAAATATTTGTTTTTGAAATATTTTATTTACAAATGAAATTTTTATTTTCATCCAAAAATAAGGAATTTATCCTTTAAAAGAATTTTAATATATAAAAATATATTTTTTAAATTAATATTAAATGGGTATATAATCTAATTATTCAATACATTTTCTATTGTTTAATTAATTATTATTATTATTATTATAGGTTTATATAGTCCATTTTTTCAATAGGATATTCAATGGTGAATTAATAAAATTAATATCATACATTTTAAATTTGAACAAGTTATGATAAATGACATGTTGAATGTTATATAATATTGTTGAAAATATATTTATTTTTTTCATTATGTGATAGGTATGATGGGATATATGTAGCCATCCAATTGTTTGATTAAAATTTTATATCTCACGAGATAATTGTGGGAAAAATTCAATTTATCGATACACTAATGGAGACCTGTGAGGATGTTTGATCCTTTATGATATGAGAAAGGGATGTTTATTATTGATGAAATATTATTTTATTTCATTTATAATTAACCATAAAATAATACATGGTTTCGAAACTAATGGTGGTACCAAATTTTTATGAAATATTTTTATTCTTTCAAAGTCATCATGTGATTCAAGATTAATTTATGATGACATATTAATCGTATGACTCTTGTATTTTGAAGTGATAATGTATTATTCCATAAATAATTTTTTCATAATTGAGATATTTTTTTATATTTTTATGATTTTTCCATACCATTATACTTATTTCTAGATTTCATAAGATCATCAATAAACATCTCTCTTGTTTTACCGTACTGAGTATCTATGACCCCCCTATATTATGTTTCCTTTCCTTAGGATTAGATTAATGGTATTAATTAGGATATATTAATGAAAATTAATTTGTTGGAAGATAATTATGGGATATATTTAAGAACAGTCATTAAATAATATAATTGTGTATCTAGTCTCAAATTGAGACTAATACTTCACGGTTCTAGTATGAATCATATATTTATGTATTGAATATTAATTTAAAAAGATGTAATACTTATGTATGAATGGTTTAGCTCTACATAGTTAGTATCAAAGAAGGATTTATATAAAAATTGTATGTTAAAATTAGAGAATATTAGTGAAAACAATTGAGATATTATAATGTATAGGATAACATCATATTGTTTTGGAATGATAGTGTTTTTATGTTCATAATAATAATACATACCTATCATGATACTCTATGTGGATGTTGTTTTATAATTCATGCATGTATGGGTAATAACCCTGATAAAGAATTGGTTAAGTATATCTTATACATCATTTTAATTCACGATGATTGTTCCTTACTACACACGTAGTTTGAAACTGTTGCGAGATATGTTTATTTTAATTCAAATATTCATTATGAGCCATTAAGAATGAGTTGAATTGAGGATGACTATGAGTTACATAAGGTGTCTTATATTAAGTATTTGTTTCATGATTTTGATATTATAAAATATATTTTTAATAATTATTTAGTGGTCATTATGCTTATTATTTCTCACACATTGTTTTTTGGTTGTAGTCAACTTCTAGAATCTAAAAGATGTTATTTAATATTGAATGTGATACCAAATGAAATGACTGTCCTTCTTATATTCCTTGTGAAATTGGATGTATAATGCGATAATACGTTTTTATTACTAATCAGATATCAGGATATATAATTAAAAACATAAACCTTTTTTTGTTTCTTAGTCATAAAAATATTATAATGATGTAATTTTATAAATTTTATTATAGAAATGATCGTAGTAGAAATAATGAAAAATTTCCTTCACGTAAATAATGTTGTAAGTAACTCCCGTGATAATTTATCAATGAAACCAGATGTTGTTTAGGGTTTGAAAATGATTGAATCATATCATGCATGTTTTGGGAAAAAATGAATATTTTTTTAACATAATGGATAACACTAGTGGTTTCCCTTATGTATCAACAATGGTTGAATGTATTAAATATAAAAAATATGTGCATAATGATTATTAATATCTGAATGGTAATTATATAATGTAGAACAATAATATTTTATGTGGAAATGTTTTACAGAATACGATTAAGAGGCTATGAGTGACATATGTAGGGGAAAAGGTATTAATGAATAAGTAGGTGACATATATTTAATGGTTTTCCAATGTAGTGGAAATATTGAAGTGCTTTTGTACATGAATTCAAGGATTGTGATGTATATGTATTCTTCTAAATTGTATTCTGGTTATAAGAATCATAAATTATTTATGTTTTTTGTAGTAGTTTGGATATAAGTATTTTCATGAATATGATAAATTATATTGATGGCCTAGAAAATTAATTTGTTTTTAATGTGGTATTTTATAAAAATACACATGAATATTCCAAATATAAACCTTATTGTGTTCCCTATGTTTAAAAAATAGTATTTCATTAATATTATAGAGATTATTCATAAAGAAATTGGGACTTTATTTAGGCCTTTTTAGTAATTATCGATTCATTAAAAAAGTGGTTTATATTAATTTTTAGGTATTTTAGACAATATTATGATTTATGGAATATATTTGATATTTAAGAAAAATATTTATGTAATGTGGAAAAATATATTTTTTGTAAAAAAGTTGGCTCTCCTTGATATTTTTTGTTAATATAGGTTATTAACATGTTTTATAAGAATATAAAATCAAGGTATTTATATATTTGATTTGTCAAATTAAGAGATACATTATTTCATTTTTGAGATCAATGGTTTATAGATTTTTGAAATTTAGAAAACTAATTAATAATTTTATTGATTAATTTTTTTTTGATATATTTTGGAAGGGTTTTAAGGATAAATACTTATGGAATGTTATATGAACTTTTATTATTACTTTTTGAGGTTAATGAATGAGCTATCATTTGTGTTATCCTTTTCTGACCATTTATGTCTTGATGAATATATGCACGTGAGGAATTATTTTCATTATTTTTTGGATATTATGATCCATTAAAATGGAATACTATTATATTCGGAATAAAATAATTCATCATCAATATTATTTTTATGTAGTTTGATATAGAGTGAAATTTATCAATGCACAACTAAAGGACAAATTTTTTTCTTATGGTGTGTAAAAATATTAGGTAATTATATTGTATCATATTCCTTATCATGATAAAAAAATAATACTTCAACATAAAGAATATATAATTTAAATAAGATTTTATAATTTTATATTCATTTTTTATGAATGTATTACCATTTCTTAAATTAAAAATTTATGTTCTTAGGGTCATTAATATTCTTAGGACCAGGTTCTCTATCACTACATATTAGTCTTTGAGATATAGTTTTCAAATACATGTCCAATTTTTTTCTACCCATTAATATTATCCTCATTTTAATACTAGTTGTCTGTTATTCTAGATTACGTGCATATTTTTCATTCCCTTATTTTAAAAATAATTTCCGTTAACCCTTTATATGAGAACGATTTTCCAAAGAGTAATTTTCAAATATCACACACTTTATTATTGAATTAAAATTTTGAGGATTTATTTTATTAAATTGGAGGGAAATTTAAAACCGGAATTTTAATAGAATAAGATTATTATTAAAGTTGTACACGACACATAACAATATGAAAAAATAATCCAAAAGAATTATTATATTTCCACAATAACATGGATCTTAAATTGGCGAGTATTAATAGGAATATACTCATTGTTAAATATACATAATGGTTATATTCAATAATTTTCATGGTTAATTAGTTAGAAATAATCATTAAAAAATTTAATAGAGTATTATTATGACTCAAAACATTTGTTTCTATCAAATATGTTTTTTTTATTCCGAGAGAATATTATATTTTATTATTGAAACTATTTTGAAATGTTTTTGATAATGTACCACCATGAGATTATTATTCCTTGAAGGGAATATCAATTCATTCCCCCTTCCCATGAAGAATTTTATCTCTCTCACTTTATAGGGTTTACTATGGTCTCCTCCAGTAGTGATTGTCCCTCATGTTTCTTGAATTTTCTTCTCTTTCCCCTTCTAAGTGGGTTTCTCTCCTCACTCAGTCATTCACTTCTACATATCCTCTCTTGAGCTCTAGGGTTTCCCTTTATTAATCCTAAATGTATCCTTCTCCATTCATGATTTTTTGGTTGTCTCCCATATCTCTCCCTCTTCATCACTTCTTGTGGGGCCCATTTTCCTTCCCCCTTGTTGCTTCTTACAATGGCTTTCAAAGAAGTTGGATCTATGGGTTGACATTTTCTTTCAAAAGGATTCCATTATTTTTTGGGGTTTTCAGCTCCTTTATTTGATATTTTATTTATATTTTCTTTTATGTTTCTATGATCTTCACTATCATGTTATTTTCATCAATTTTTTATTCCATGATATTATGGTCTGATAAATATTTCATAACCCTCCATATTTTTACTCAAAGGTGATCTGGTGGTTTGGGATTAAATTGGATTTGATGCTCTGTGGGTCTTCCTATTGTCCCTTTCTCCCAACTCTACTGTTTATATGTATTCCATTGTACTGTACTCCATATTTGTCTTGTATGATGGATCATGAATTAGTTTTGGGATGGTGTTGGTGAATGTGCTTGGCGTCAACATGGCATCTCGATTGTGCGGCTCCGGTAGCCTAGTGTGTAACGACCCAAAATTTCCATGTATTTTTTTTAAATAAATGGGAATTTTATAAGTCCGCTAATATTTATGGCGCATGATTCTGAGGCCCAGAGTTCTCAGAATGAATTTATGAACTTTTGTTCTGGTACATTCAGTAAACATGCGATAGGTTTTTTCTAAATTTTGAACTGGTGCTCAGAATTGAAATTCGAGGGTGCCATTGAACTCACAACACCAGTATTTTCTTAAAGAGACTTTCACCTCAACGACAGATGGTCGAGGGTGAATGTTAGTTTTTGGGTTTTTCATGAAATAATAAAATACAAATAAGAATGTGTGACACTTTATTTTTATTTGCAACACCCATGTGGGTGTTGGGAGGTGGGTCCCACCGGAACTAAACCTCCATGTGGAAGTTGAGGTGTGGTGCCCACCAGAACTTCACCTCTCATGAGAGGTTATGGTGGTGGGGACCACCTGACCCATAACCTCCCATGAGATGTTATGGAGGTGGGGATCACCCAGGATTAAACCCCCCTTTAATTGAGAGAAAATATCAACCCCCCTCATTAATGTGGAGGAGCCTCTTGACTTCCTCCACGTTAATTGTGCCAACGAACATACCTTTAATTGTGTCAAATTAGTTAATTGGATTACCCTCTTTTAAATTAAGTAACATCATCATTGGAATTTTGGAAGGTTTCAAATAAATGAACCATCATAAATTCCATGATCATTACCCACCATCCCCCTATCCTATATATATGGAGCTTGGGAGGATGATTTGGGATGGCTTCACCAAGCAATGAAGCATTGGTAAAGTGGCGCAATTCCCAATAGTTGGAGGATTACGCTCTCCAACAAAGAACGATCCACCAACAAAGAACTCCGACCTCCTTCGACCTTCTTCCATGGGACATATTCCGATGAGGGAAGTCCTAATCTATGGAGAATCGACATCCGTACTTCTTCCTACTCCAACGTCAACGAATGAGGTAGGGGGTTTATTTGCGAGATAATAATTTCCATGATTATTTTTACGGTTTGGGAAAGAAATATTTCAAAGGTTGTGACATTTGAAGTTTGTCGTTCTTCTTTCTTGTTGAGCCAAATGCTACCACCCTAACATGGAGGGTGCGGGCCAAACAAATATGGTCTGACCCCTTGGCGTTCTTATTTGTGGGGTTCTTCATAATGAAGGAAGGCGATGAAGATGACAAAGGCAACGAAACTGCCAACCGCGGCCACTATGACCCGCACCGCCCTCGTGGCGCTTCGGCCTCCCGGCTGAATCGACTGTGTGCCCTCGCCACACCGCCCCGGGCTTAACTGGATCCATGCCCTGGCTTGCACCACCCACCGGCCGCGCTGCCCGCCAGCCACACCTCCTGCCGGCCGCACCTCTCGGGCCGCGCAGTCCGCTGACCGAGCCGCCTTGGCCGCACCGCCTGCTGACCATGATACCCTCACCAGCTGCGCCGCCCACCGACCGCGCCGCCCACTGGTCATACCACCTGCGACCCTCCAAGACACCCCGCAGCCTCATGCCCTCACGACACCCTCAATGGAAGAGCCCCCCTCGCAGCTCTTCACAGCCCCTCATGGCCTGCTGGGATGAACCCAATGGGTCATACCAGGTTTTCCTGAACCGGGTCTACCGAGGCTGGGTTTGGTCGGGTCAGTCCGACCGGGTTGGACCGGACCCGAGCTCACTACGACCTTTTTTACGCTTCTTCAGCCATATCTTTGGCACCAGACGTCCATTTGATGAACCGTCAGCGACGCTAGAAATCATGGAGTGAGACAGTTCCTTTGAGTATATTTCCATAGAGTTTTGGATTGATATGGGGAACATTCAGGTTAGATCGAGCACAAATCCAACCGGCCCCCCATGACTAAAAGGATAATAACTAACAGACTGGGCGTCTAATTGACACGCCGTCAGTTACGTTGAGACCCCTATGACATAGTGAATCTTTGTGATAATTCTTTGTGGGACTTTGTTATAGTTGGAGTATTGACCAGTATCTTGTTGAGCAGATCCTCCTGGAGACAAGCGAGTATAGTGCGGAGACCTAGTAGCTAGCTGAGACCTGACGACTGTTGAACATTTTGACTTGGAGTGACTATAATAGCTTAGTGGGGAGCACCTTGGTGTCGCGGAAGACCTACAGTGGGGAGTGCCATGGTGTCGCGACAAACCCATGAGACTTGACAAGAGGAGTACCTCAGTGGGCTACGGGGGGGGGGGGGGGGCATACTTGGTGATGCGGCAGACCCACGGTGGGGAGTGTGCTTGGTGATGTAGCGAATCCACTATACTCGACAGGAGGAGTACCTCAGCAGTCCGAGGTTAGTGGGAAGCGAGCTTGGTGTCGCGCCAGGCCCACTATACTCGATAGAGGAGTTCACTAGCATTCGAGGTTTTGATAATGTGACTGGGGATGTTACTTGATACTACCCCTAGAATAAAATCTTGGTTGAGCTGAGTCAGTTTTTCTATGTTTTCCTCATGATTGAGATGGATCACTTTAAAATTTAGGTATATGTATGGGCATATACATAAGTAAGGTTATCTGTTGATTTCATACTTTTTGGATTATCCTTGATGGAATTTGTGAGACCTTGAGGGTCTTGGGGTCCCTATTTAGTATTGTTATACTCACCCCTGCACGAGCTATGCCCACACCTTGTTTTGTTGGTTACAGAAGATGGACAACGCTGACTGGGGCTAAGAGTACCAAGACTGGATGGTTCCCGGAGGTGGACCATATAACATGTCGGTACCTAGAGGAGACGAATGGACGTAGAGTGGTGATGAGGTGATCTGTACCTAACCTTCAGGTAGGAACCCCAGAGGATGATCCAGTAGCTGTCTTTTCTCCATATTCAATTGTATTCCATTTTAGTTGTACTTGTACCTTTACTATTGGGCTTGTATTCTTTCCCCTTTTACTTTCAACACTCTTTTTTTATATAGTTTTCTTGGTGTTTCATCCAGCTTTGTGCTTCATTGTGTGTGTTTTTATAGATTATAAAGGCAATGCCTTCCCATTTTTTGGGAATTACACCTTTGGTTCTAGTCACCAGCCCCTGGCCTATGGAAGGAGATCTTGGGGTAGTCATGACATGGGCCCCAGGTGATGGGTCATTGAAATTGGTATCAGAGGGATGTGGTTCTACTGCAAAACTTAGGACTCTGATCTTTATTTCCTATGAACCAATAGTGTTAAGTATAGTGAGTGTGATTTTCAGTTCAGGGAGTCCAGTGTTGGTGTGGCGGCCGACATATCCATACACCAGGACCCTGACTTCTGATTTCTGACTTAGTGCATGAAAACACTGATTGTGTCTGTGTTTTCAAAAGTTTTCTTTATCTCAGCTCACCAGGTCAGCTCAACAATTATAACTTTTAACCGCAGCACTCTTGTTTATTTTCAGGATGCCTCCACATAGATAACCGGACAGGTTCCAAGAGTTGTATGCACTGATATCCAACTGAGTGACAAGGCCTCAATGCAGGGCCCTTTTCCAGCAGATGCACCAACTGTACCTTTCCCCATTGGCCCACTGATGCCACCAGCCCTAGAAACAGACAGTGCACGCCGCTTGATCATGTTTCACAAGTTCCAGAGCCATAGGACACCCAGGTTTAGGGGAGAGATGGACCCACATGTGGTAGAGGATTGGATGGAGGCTGTGGGGAGAATTTTATGATTGGTAGGGACACCAGAAAACCTCATGGTTATTCTTGTTACCATCCTTCTATAGGAAGTAGCATGAAGATGGTGGAGCATGATGCTCCAGGTCCATGAGGAGGTGACGCTTCTCTAGGCAGACTTCGAGAGTCTGTTTCAGGCAGAGTTTGTTCCAGTGACTCTTCATGTAGTGTGCATTCAGGAGCTACTTCATCTGCAGGAGAGTAGCATGACTATAGGTTAGTACTCATCGAGGTTCACTAACCCCTCACTCTAATCCACATATATGGTGAGGGACCCATTATTCAGGGCCTAAAGCTTCGAGCAGGGGCTCAAGAAGGAGATCAAGGATTCGGTGATCTCACTTAGAATCCCGATGCAGACGACGATGTTATAGAGATCTCTCTTGGTGGAGAGTTTCCTTACTGAGTAGTAACCAAGGGCCAGACCCACTACCAGTCAACACGTAGTGGAGTCTTCTGTAGCTGGTAGAATATATACGTCACATAGGTCTAAGAGGCCCGTACAAATAGGTGGACAACTACATGACTCAGGATTGGTTGTGCGGAGCACTCAAGGGGGAACCAGTCAAGCCAGGAGTAGGTTGTGTTACGCTAGCGGCGGGCATGGTCACATTACTCGTGACTGTCTGAACCACCGTTCAGATGATTAGCATATGGTCAAAGAAAAACCTTTGAAGAGACAAAGATTCGATCGAGGTGGTCTGTAGGGAGCAAGCAGATGTGGCAGAGGAGTTGGTCGTGCATCTGGGAGTGGGAGATGATTCGAGATATTACGTCCACCACTATCAGAAGTTCCATCCTGACCACCGGGAGCAGGTAGAAAGGGGAGAGCTCAGCTCCCGACAACTGAGGCTTACGATCATGGCACTCCGGAGATGATACGAGGTAAGATATGTGTCTACTCCACCATAGATGTAGTACTTATAGACACAGGTACCAGTCATTATTTTATTTCCACATCCCTTGTTCGAAGCTCAGATATTCCGACGGATCTATTGGCTCAATCCATATGGATAGAGATTCCTACGGGAGTAGATTCAATGATTACACATTAGTTCCATCAGTGTGAGCTTACAATAGGAGGTGAAATTTTTTGCTAGGATCTCCTTGTAGCAGCGTCGAGGCCTTACGACATCATATTTGGTATGGAATGGTTATCTATAGTCCATGCTCAGATTGACTGTATTAGGTGCAAAGTGTCGTGTGTCTGCACGGATGGGACCAAGTTTACCATCACCAGAGATAAGGGAGCCTTTGAAGCCCAGGATGGACATACCTAGAGGAGCGTGCAGCCAATTACTCAACAGTTGTCTAGACTTACCCTCGGAGAAATTAATGTAGAGAGTCTGAGCTATCCTATAGTGGCGGACTAGTACACAAATGTTTTCCCTGATAATGTCCCAAGTCTACCTCCTCGCAGAAAGGTAAACTTTTACAATGACTTGTACCCCGAGACGACACCGATATTTACACCAGCATATCCGATGGCTCCCGTGGAGTTTCGTGAGCTGCGGGTACAGGTGGAGGACTTGCAAGAGAAGGCATTCATTCAGACCAAGGTGTCACCTTGGGTAGCCCCGATTCTATTCTCCAAGAATTTAGATGGGAGCTTAAGACTTTTTGTTGACTATCAGTGCCTGAACCAGGTGACCATGAAGAACAAGTACCTTCTCCTGAGGATTGAAAATCTATTTGATCAGTTGAAGGGAGCACTGTGGTTTTCTAAGATAGACATCAGATCAGGCTATTTCCAGCTCAGAGTACAAGATGAGGATGTGTAGAAGACACCATTCAGGTTTCGGTAAGGCCACTAAGATTTCTTGGTTATGCCATTTGGCATAACCTACTCTACAGTAGTGTTCATGGGACTCATGAACAAGATCTTTCAGCCATACCTTGATCTCTTTGTTGTAGTCTTCATCACCGACATAAGGATATACTCGACTACTGAGGAGGAGCATGCCTATCATTTTCAGTTAGTACTAGACACACTCTGAGAGCACCAGGTTTATGGTAAGATCTCGAAGTTCCAGTTCTGGATCCGAGAGGTTCACTTTCTAGGACATGTCAACTCAGAGGCTAGATTTGTAGTGGATCTGGAAAAGATTGAGGCGTTACTTTCTTGGGATCCACCTAGGAATGTGAGGGAGGTATAAAGTTTCCTAGGTTTGGCTGGGTATTACTGGAGGATAGTACCAGATTTCTCTAGAGTTACAACACCACTATCAGCCTTGGCAAAGAAGGGGAAACCATTTGTGTGGTCATAGATATGCCCACAGAGCTTTCAGGAGTTGAGGCAGAGGCTAACTAGTTCCCCCATATTGAGGCTTCTATAGGAAGGCTAAGGGTACATAGTTTACTGCGATGCATCAGGGACGAGACTGAGATGTGTCTTGATGCAGGAGTGAGCAGTGATCACATATAGCTATCGATAGCTGAGATAGCATGAGTAGAACTACACTACCCATGACCTGTAGTTTCCAACAATGGTCCTCGCCTTGAATATGTGGCGACACTATCTGATGGGCAAATGTTTTAAAGTTTACTCTGATCACACGAGTCTCAGGTATATCTTCTCTCATAAGGACCTGAACCTGGGACAACGACGTTGGCTTGAGTTCCACCAGGACAATGACTTCGAGATAGTATATACTCCTAGGAAAGGGAATGTTGTTGTAGATTAACTCAATAGGAGATCTAGTATACAGCTTCTTGGTGAGGTGACGGAGTAGATGACCGCTTTATATATATCTTTTTTGGATCGGGATAGAGCATATTTTCATCAATCTCTTAAAGTCACTCCCCCACTTATTCAGCGAGTCAGGGAGGTGCAACATGGGTACACTGACTGCGAGACATGACATGCTGAGATATCCACAGGGTAGGCACCTGATGGATTTTTTGAAGGTGGGGAGCACGTCATCCTCTTCAGAGGACGTATCATGGTACCAGTGTCATTTCAGGAGGAAGTGTTGAGGGAGTTCAACACATCCCCTCTAATAGTAAATCCAAGAGTTGATAAGATGTACTATGCCCTCTGATGATAGCACTGGTGGTGGAAAATGAAGAAATTAGTTGCATAGTTTTTCTCTCGATGCCTCACTTTTCAGCAAGTGAAGGCGGAGTATCTGGTACTAGCAGGCTTGGTTCAACCTTTAGAGTTCCTATAGTGGAAGTGGGATGTGATATCCTTGGTCTTCGTGATAGGACTTCCACGTAAAAACATGGGACATGACTCGATTTGTGTGATTGTTGACTGACTCACCAAGTCAGCCCACTTTCTACTGATCAGAGAGCAGGGTTCAATCGAGATCTTGGGATGCCTCTATGTGCAGGGGATTGTGCGGCTACATGGAGTACCTTAAATGATTATCTCCGATCGTGATGTATGATTTACTTCCCAGCTATTAAAGGAGTTTCAGGAGGCTTTTGGGACATAGCTTCGTTTGAGCACAACCTTTCATCCACATATGGATGGTCAGACTGAGTAGACCATTTAGAACATCGAGGACATTCTGCATGCTTATGTCCATGACTTCGGTCGAAGCTAAGAGGATCACTTATGTTTGGTTGAGTTTGAATTCAATAATAGATATCACTCCACCATTGGGATGGCACATTTCGAGGCATTATACGGGCGACCTTACAGATCGCCTTTGTGCTAGACTGACCCATGTGAGTCAGCACTAGTGGGACCAGAGATGGTACAGGCTACCATAAAGAAGGTACAAATCATACAAGAGTAGATAAAGACTATACAGAGCAGGTAGAAGTCATATGCCGATAGGAGATGAAGACCCCTAGAGTTCAAGGATGGAGACCATGTCTTTCTATGGGTCTCACCTTGACGAGGTTTGCGGAGATTTGGCCGATGCAACAAGTTATCTACAAGATTAATTGGACCTTTCTAGGTCCTCAGCAGAGTTGGAGAGGTGTCTTACCGCTTAGCTCTTCCACCTCAGTTGCACCGGGTGCATGACATCTTTTATGTATCCTATATGAGGAGATACTTGCACGAACATTATCACATCATCGACCATGGAGAGCTGGTCGTCGAAGATGGGGAGACTTTTACAAAGGTTCCAGTAGAGATTGAGGATCAACAAGAGAGGGTCCTTTGTGAATGGTCGATACCTCTGGGGCGTGTTCGTTGGCAGCATCAGAACCTCCAGGAGAGCACATGGGAGTGGGAAGATCAGATGCGTGCTCAGTACCCCTACTTGTTCACTTAGTATGATTTGTGGACTACGGGGATGTAAAGCTCTGAGGTGTGGAGAATGTAAAGACCCAGTATTTCCATGAAAATATTTTTTAAATAAATGGGAATTTTATGAGTCTGCGAATATTTATAGTACGTGATTGGGAGGACCGAAGTTCCAAGAATTAATTTCTGAACTTTTGTTCAGGTACGTTCAGTAAACGTGCGAGCAGGTTTTTCTAACTTTTGAAATAGTGCTCATAATAGAAATCAGAGGGCACCGTTGAACTCATTGCACCGGTATTCTCATAAGGAGACTTTCACCACGACGATAGATGGTCAAGGGTGAAAGTTAGTTTTTTGTTTTTTCGTGAAAGAATAAAATAAAAATAAGAGTGTGTGACACTTCATTTTTATTTGCAACACCCATGTGGGTGTTTGGAGGTGGGGTCCACTAGAACTAAAGCTCCATGTGGAAGTTGAAGTGTGGGGACCACCATTCCCCAACCTCTCATGAGAGGTTATGGTGGTTGAGACCACCCGAACCATAACCTCCCTTGAGAGGTTATGGTGGTGGGGACCACCCGGGATTCAACCCCCCCTTTAATTGAGAGAAACTCTCAACACCCTCATTAATTTGGAGGATCCTATTAACTTCCTACACATTAATTGTGACAACACACATAACATTAATTGTGCTAACTTAGTTAATTGGCTTGCCCCTTTTAAAATTAAGTAACAACGTCGTTGTAATTTAAGAAGGTTCCTAATAAATGAACCGTCATAAATTCCAAGATCATTACCTAACTTCCCCCATATACTATATATATGGATCTTGGGAGGAGGATTTTGGATGGCCTCACCAAGCGACTAAGCGCTGGTAAAGTGGTGTGACGCCCAACACTTGGAGGATTACGCTCTCCAACGAAGAATGCTCCGCTGACGAAGAACGTCGACCTCCTTCAACCTTCTTCCTCGAGACTTCTTCTGATGTGGGACATCCTCATCTATGGTGAATCAACGTTTGTACTTCTTCCCACACCAACATCAATGAATGAGGTAGGGGATTTATTTGCAAGATAATACTTTTCTTGATTTCTTTTTCAGTTTGGGAAAGAATGGTTGCAGAGGTTGTAAAATTTGAAGTTCATCGTTATTCTTTCATGTTCAGCCAAATACTACCACCCTAATGTGGAGGTTGTGGGCCAAACCAACATGGCCCAACCCCTCCACCGTTATTCTTTGTGGTGTTTTTTAGAATGAAGGAAGGCAGTGAAGATGACAAAAGCAACGACACCGCCACCCACGACCACCGTGACCCGCGCCGCCCCCGCGACACTCTGGCCTCCCGACCGAACCGGATGTGCACCCTCGCCACACTGCGCTACCCTGGGCCAAATAGGACCCGTGCCCCAGCTCACGCCACCCTCCGGCCGCGCCTTGCGCTGGACGCACCCCCCGGCTGCGCCGCCCGTCGGCCTCGCCCCCCACCGACCGCACCCCCCATTGGCCGCACCCACCGGCCGCGTTGCCCGCTGGTGGAGCCACCCCGTCCGTGCCACCCATGGACCTCTGAGACACCCCATCTCTCACCACCTGTGGCCCTCCAAGCCACCCCACAGCCTCATTCCCTCGCGGACCCTCCGTAGCCGAGCTGCCCTTGCGGCTCTCCATGACCCCTCGTGGTCCGCTGGGCTAGACCTAGCTGGTCTGGCCACCCAATAGGCCGGGACATACCCAACGGGTCGACCAAAACATGGTCGGTCCAGGTCAAGTTGGGATGGGTCAGTTCGACCGGGTCGGACCGAGCCCGGGCCCACTATGACCTTTTTTACGCTCCTTCGGCCATATCTTTGGCACCAGATGTCCGTTTGAAGAACCGTTAGTGGCACTGTAAATCATAGAGCGAGAGGGTCCCTTTGAGTATATTTCCATAGAATTTTGTATTGAGATGGGGAATAGTCAGGTTGGATCGAGCACAAATCCAACTGGGCCCCCGAGACTAAAAGGCTAATAACTAACATATGAGCATCTGATTGACTCGCCTTCTATTACATTGAGACCCCTATGACATGGTGGTCCTTTGTGATACTTCTTTGTGGGACTTCGTGACTGTTGGAGTATCAATCAGTAGCTTGTGGAGCAGATCCTCCCAGAGATGAGCGAGCATAGTGCAAAGACCTAGTAGCTGGTTGAGACCTGACGACTGCTGACTATTTTGACTCGGAGTGACTCTACTGGAACAGTGGAGAGCACCTTGGTGTTGTTTCAGAACCATAGTGGGGAGTGCCTTGATTTCACAGTAGACCCACAGTTCCTGACAGGAGGAGTACCTCATTAGGCTATGAGGGGGAGTGCACTTGGTGATGCAATAGATCCACGGTGGGGAGCGCGCTTGGTTATGCAGAAGATTCATGGAACTTGACTGGAGGAGCACCTCAGTAGTCCAAGGTTAGTGGGAAGAGTGATTGGAGTCATGGAAGGTCCACTGTACTAGATAGGGGAAGATTTCTCTAGCATCTGAGGTTTTGACAATGTGACTGGGGATGTTACTTGATACTACCCCAAGAATAAAATCCTGGTTGAGTTGAGTCAGTTTTTCTGTGTTGTCCTCATGATTGAGATGGTTCACTTGATAACTTAGGTATATGTATGGGCATATACCTAAGTAAGGTTATTTGTTTATTTCATACTTTGTGGTTTATCCTTGTTGTATTTTGTGAGACTATGAGGGTCTCGGGTTCCCTATTGAGTATCGTTATACTCACCCCTGCATGGGCTATGCCCACACCTTGTTGTGTTGGTTACAGACGACGGACAACGCTGACTAAGGCTGAGAGTACTAGGACTGGACGGTGCCCAGAGGTGGACCATATGACATGTCGGTACCTGGAGTAGACGATCGGATGTGGATTGCTGAGTAGGCGATTCGTACCTACGATTCAGGTAGGAAACTCAAAGGATGATCTAGTAGTTATCTTTTATCATTCTTCAGTTGTATTGAATTTCAGTTGTACTTTTACCTTTACTTTTGGGCTTGTATTCTGGCCCTTTTTACTTTCAACACTATTTTGTTATACAATTTACTTGGTGTTTCATCCAGCTACATGGTTGCTTGTGTGTTTATTTACATATTATAAAGGCAGTGCCTTCCCAGTTTTAGGGAATTATGCCTTTGGTGCTAGTCTCTAGCCCCTGGCTTATAGAAGGCATGCTTGGGGTAGTCACGACACAGGCCTTGGGGGATTGATCATGACATAGTGTTTTGCTAATGGATATTCTGATTTATCATGTTCGGCACGTTTTTTTTGTTGAAATAATGATTTTTCCAGTGGTGTATCTAACATTATATTTTTTCCAGGTAAATTGGTTTATTATGATCATTTCTAGTATTGTTTCTAGTTTGTCTTTCTCAGGTTATGCGAAGTCCAATGTTGTAGTGAATGGTCTCACTTGCTCTACAGGTTTAGTGGTTTTTGGTTTTAATTCTCAACAACAACAGTTAGGCGATAGAGGTATGAATCTATGGAGTGGATCCACCTACTCATTATCATCCCTTCTATTATAGAATGTTATAACATGTAGGAACCCATCTCATTCAGGTGCATTGGTTTCAGGAGGGTGGTTTGGGAATTTGGCGGTGGGTGTGTTGGAGTTGTGGTCTTATTCAGTGTGCATTTTCACTATTTGTTTTTTCCATTGAGAATTTTATTCAAGGATGATGAATTTTTGTTTTTATATTTTGGTTCTAGATAATATTTTGATGGTTTCTCAATGGCCCTTTTCCCACATATAGTTCATGGTGGAGTCATTAGTTTTATTAAACAATGTTTCTTCTTCATAGTGGTTGATACTACTCATTATAGTGATCAACGAAGAGGTTCTCATTGTACTACTCTAGGTGGTCTAATGGAACAAGTTTTAATGTTTTTAATTTTAATTTATTGTTATTCTTAGGGTGGTAGTTTTGAATTTTGAAATTTTAATTGGTTTTTGTGTTTTTTTTTAGCTGACTGCAACATGGTTGTAATGGTTCTCACTTAGCCATAAAAAGTGATTATTGAAAAAAATCATTTTAGAGATAACATAAAAACATAATAAATTATTATTAATTTTATTTTAAATTAATTTAAACCATATTATATCTTGTAATTAATAAAACATCTGGTTTAAATAAAATGTGATAATTTATTGAAGTAATATTTTAACAAGGCCATTATAACCTTTCTGCTAAATTTTTAGGTATTAGTAGAAATAATAAATTAAGTTATATATAATATTTATACATGTTTATTTTTTACCAATTTATTATAAATATAAATAAGAATAATTTTAATGTAAATGCAGCATTCTCTGAAAAACATTTTTATTCTCAAAGAAAATAGTTTCATCACTTATTTCGTATCTATGATACAATTAATTTTTGAATATTTTATAAAATATACTTTAGAAAAAAAATTTATTTTCTAAATAATGTTATTAAAATCTTTAGAGGTTGAATTTTTTTAATTTTATTGAAGAGTTCCAGTTTTTGAGGAATAATGAAAATTCTTGTTGTGATTTCAAAACGCCTTTTCATTAAAATTATCTTAAAATTATGATATATTTTTAAATTGTTTTTACAAAAACATTAGTTCATTTATATTATAACGATTAAAATTTAGGATGACCGAATTAATTTCATATTGATTTCTAATATTAAAAGTTTCTACACATATGAAAATCAACTCTTTGGATACATATTTTTTCACCATGTATGCATTTATAATTTTCATTTATGTTATACCAAATTATTTAACTAAATTTGGAAAAATGGATTTCATATTTGGAATCCTCATGAATTAAAACATAAAATTATTTCACATGAACTTTTTACTATTATTAACATCAAAGTAGTATATATTAATTACCGAAGCTAAGGTAAAACAAATTTACCGTGGGTTTAATAAAAATGTATTGGGTTAAAATGAAGAACCAACTTTTCCAACATCGATTGGATGAAAATATTTTGACCATATAACCTATGATGTTTTACAATATACTATTTTTAAGATTATTGGAATGATGAAAATTTCAGTGTAATTTATTCATTCCATAAAATTCATGCATGTCCTCTCCCATAGTTTTAAAAGGTGACCCCAATCCTAGACTCATCACACTTACTAATTCATTTGGTTTTTCCAATGTAATGACCATGATTCCACTAGCTTGGAGATAGTTTCTTCATTATTACATTATCATAGATTAAGGGGTGTCATACTCTAATTTACCTATGGGTTTAATAGTTTTGTAAAACTAGATACCTTTATGATGCATATTTTTGACATGGAATATAATATTAAATATATTAAAATAAAATGATAAGAATCCTTGAAACCCATTAAAAGGGCTCAAATTCATATCATGGGAAAAGGAGATGATATAAGGGTGATATTAGATTATCTTTAAGGGTTAAAACTAGCAGATGTTATCATGAATCAATAAATCCTAATCAATATGGAAACATAAATGACATGACACACATTATATTTAATCAAAAATTATGAACAAAATACATCATGATATATAATCATTGCGATAATATATGGGATAATAATAATTTATTTATTAATTAAGGAAATTTTTAATCATTTTATTCAATGTCCTCATGAAAATGATACCTCAACTATCAATATATTTCATGGTACAATTTTAAAATTGTGGTAGAATCTTATATAATTTATCTAATAAAATTATATCACAAGACATACCGAAACATCTTGGGCATATATAATTATAGGCCTGACCCATCATCATAGATCCAAATTAGTCCTCACATAACAAATGATGAATTTAATTCATGAATCAATCTTTATTATTCTCGAATAACAATATTGAGTATATGATACAAATTCTCCAATATTTTTCCATGTTAATCAAATAACATTAAAAGTAAACACCATATATAAAAGGTTATATATCTTATGAAATAATTATATATGTGATAAAATAATATTTAATGTTTAGAAAAAAGTAATTTCTACTAAAAAATGATCACAAGAATGGGACTATTTTAACAGAAAATTATCAATCGTAAAATAAATTAAGATTGTATAATAACTTTTAACACTTAGTAATTTTCAAGTAAATTACTTTTGGAAGAAATATTTCAATTTGAATCATAAAATAATATAAATTATTATAGAATAACCATATTTCATGTCTATTTGTAATAATATATAACATATAGAAGATATTAGGTTATTTACATTACAATATTCCATAATGAATGAAAATTGAGATCAAGTCCCACACCTTGAGTCAAAATAGTTAGGTACATTCATTATCATCCTGAATAATTACCTTATGTTAATTATTTAATTTCATAAAATCTTTATTCAATATTATTATCCATTTTATCTCACATATTTTCATATTGTATACAATTAAATAATCAATTATGTTTATATCGAGTGTGTCGATGATATTTGGCATATGATTCAAAAATGACATTGATTGGCTTACTATGGGTCTAAGAGGTTATTATTTAAAAATATAAAAATTAATTATCTAGATAAAATTATCATATTTAATGAAAAAGTTCAGTTTTAAGACTAATCTGAAACTATTATTTTCAGAAGTTAATTAATCTATGACTATAGAGATTGTAGGCCATTTGTATCTATAAGTGAATATTCAATTTTCCAATAACAAATATAGAAAGGGTGTATTTAATATATTATATTAAAAATATTATAATAATATATTGAAACATATTATTTTTTAAAATAATCAAACATATAATATTCGTGTGTTGTGATGATGAAAATAGTGTAACATCGCACTGTGAAGGTGGTGGTCTACACATACACGAGCAATGCCATCATATTTTAGGGAGTGAAAAGGTAATAAAGAAAATGATATAATTTCATTTGATAATTATTATTATTTCATTAATATTAAAATTATTTAATTTATATCAAATATATTTATAAAAATAAATATGTATTTACTTCAATGTAAATAATTAATGAAACTTTTATCACATCTCTTCGGGAGGCGGTGGTCCACTGTACACAAGGGAGGCATTATCATATCCCATAAAAATGGAAACTCGGAAATTTTTATAGTTTATAATGACACTAGAGGTATAATTATGTTATAAATTATAAACTTATTCATTATATCCATCATCATTACCAATCGTGATCCGAATTGTTGGAAAATGTGTTACATCGGTTAGTGTGTCGGTAGTCCATCGGTTCCTCGAGAGACATTATAGTATTGAATTTTTTAGAAGAGGATTTTAATATATTTCATTCCCAGAAGATAACAATATAAAATTATGTGTGAGTTATTTGGATTATTATATAATAATAAATAAAGTATACTTGATGCAGGTGGATAATAAATAAAACAATAACACATAGTAAAGAATTTTACCACTTCTCAAACTAGATCATTTGGATTAGTCCTAAAATTTTCATAAAAATTTATTTCAGAAAAAAATGATTCTTTGATGAGGTTATGGAATTTTGGATATGATTTTTCTAGATTATGGACAAACCAAAGGGTTTTCGTAGATTGAAGAAAAGTGTGGAGGGGTGGCCTTTTATAAGTGAGGCGAGTAGAACACTTTTAATTTTTACAATTAAATACATATAACCCCAATTTTCTAATTTGAAAAGTATACTGAATGAGAGATTAAATAAATAATATGTGATAATTTCATTATACTGAATTCCAATGGTGGTTGTAATTTTTTTTCATTTTTAATCATTATATTTTTAGTTTAACTCATAATAAACCCAATTTGACATTAAAAATGACACACAATTTAAATAACTATTGTTATTCAATACGGTATAAAATTATGTTAATATTATATGAAAATATAAATTATTATAATTGTCACAACCCCCTCCAACCAAATATGCCCCTCCTGAGCTTCCAATGGTGAAAGGGAGATAATGACCCCCGAGTCCCACCTCTAGTAGGCTCCAGAGTGGCGAATAGCACCAAGGGTATGAGTTTTCACAAATATGGGAGGCATTACCCTTTTTGTTGATTAAGATCGGGAAATAGGATGAATCAAACACCAAAAGAAAAAGTAACAAGTAAATGAAAATAAACCCAAGGCCAACCCATATGCATGTTTTATACAAAATTGAAACAAAAGTACAAGTACAAGAAAAGATCCAAAGTACGATACCAAAAAGAAACCAAAAACTGCAACAAGAAAAACTCCAACGCCCAACTAGTAGGGTCCCGTACGGTCCCTAAAGTCATCTTGAAGACCAGAAAGTAAACATAGGATGAGCATACAAGTATACTAAATAGGAAAACCTAATGCTATTGTGCACAGGTGAGGAGACATCTTAATGCCCCGTGAGAAAACAGAATGAACCAAAGCCTAGGAAGGAAAACTATCCACCCAAGTCTCACCAAGGCACACTACCAAAATAATGCATGTTAAGTAATGTATAGTAATAGAACATCGATGTTTGGGTACCCCACACAACTTTCCCACTGGTTATTGAAGACATCCTACGCATCGAACCAATCCCCCCATTCTCATCGTAGTCCCACTGCCACACCCCGCCTGCACACACCTAGGTGGAAACCACAAATCTTGCCTGAAAACACCTGGGCCACAACCACACATCTCGCCCATAAAAACCTAGTCCACAACCACCATGCGTAACCACGCCCACAAACACCTGGACTAGAACAAACACTACCACGCCCGAAGACACTTGGGCCTCATCCCGAAGAATCTTGGGAAACAACCTACCTGCACCACCTGAGCCAACTACCACTGCTACCCTGCCTGAAGAATCTTGGGCTATAATGGACCTCAGGTTGTCACAACCTACCCGATGAGTCTTGGGATATTTGGAAAAGGGGGCAGAAAAGGAGCTAATAACTAGCCATTCACAGGAATGTTGGAAAAAATACCCTCCCCCATGAAATGGGGACATTCGGCACTAAGTACTCAACTTGGGTGGGGTGAGAATAAGAAAAATAATAACTAAAATTATATGTATAGGTAACAAGAACTCATCCAAACCTAGGGTTTCTGAATCCAACCAAATAACAAACACCCTTTTACTATTCATTCATAAAAGAAAGGCACATCACTTACGGCCAAGTCACAACTCATTCCCAAAACCAATTCCCCATTTAACTCATTCTTGTTTTCATGTTTTCAAAAGTTATAGTTTATCAATTCCTTAACTACTGAGAAACTAGAAAAAACCAAACCAGATCAATCAATTGTAAAATATATCCCTGCCAACCACAGATATAGTTAGGAAAAAACACAAGCAACACAAAACCATTTTCTTTTACTAGCCAATCAATTCCATTGAATTTCCATATTTAATCAACTACCATTCCCCACAATTCATTAGTTAACTCTTCCAATTTTATTCATATGTACAACCCATCCCTGCAACCTTGTTTCCAACCACCATAACCACAAACACCTCGGTAAAAATACCCATACCACATCATTATCCCTTCGATACCATTTACCGTAGCTCCACTACCCATCACAACCATATCATAAACGCCAATCCAAAAACAAGCCAACCAAATCCTCACTGCTCACCCATTCCACAACAAACCACGAAACACCCCTTCACATAATTAAACCCCAATCGGCACCCACAAAATTCATTTATTCATTCAGTTTAACCAGGGTGATCACACAGGGGTTCCAGGTATTCATTTAATTAGACAACATTACATGATTAACCAATTTACACATTCTATGAGATTCCATTCACAAAACAACCCAGAAAAATAGAGAAACATTTAATTGAATAATAAAAGGCCCCCTACGACCGTGATTTTCAGTAGGCATAAACCTATTCAATTCAAAACATAATCAAAGGATAAACATTGATGGAAATAAAACAACAACATCAACAAAATTTCTCCAAACCATTTATTTATCTAGTTATTATCGTTATTTACTGGTTCAACCATACCTCATGAAAACAAGAGGATACCCACCCCGCATGATGCAGAAGAGATAGAGAGATGAGGGTAAGATCCCTACCTCAATGTTTTTTGACAAAAACCCAACAAACGAAGAATGCACAAGAAAGCTGGGCTGATCCTCCAAGAATCCTCCTTAGATCTCTCCTCATAACACAACCATGAAAAAATCTCATCATATTTGGCATCCACACACTTATATCTACCCATAACGGGCATAGATCAAGGAAACAGAGAAAAGATAAGTAATAGATCTAAGTAGATCGAACAACCAAACAATAATGATCACATACCTTAAGAAACCGACTTTGATTTGCCAAGGGAAGCCTTCAGATCGCCTCCAAAATTCTTGGGAAAGGTTCTCCTATCTTCAAGGGAGGGTAATACCGAGTTATGGCCTCTTAGGGGCTTAAACGAACCATTTAGAGGCAAAACGAGTAAGATCCACAATTTTAGGATCCAGATTTAAGTGCCCGCATGGTTTCACAAACCGTGCGCTAACCGTGCATTAGATTCTACCTCGTCAAAACTCCTCGCACGGTTAGGCCGCCCGATTAGAAAAACCATGAGCTAAATGTGCATTAGCCACTATCACTAAAACCAACCTTGCAAGGTTTGGCCGCACGGTTTAGGCAAACCGTGCACCAACCGTGCAGAAGCTATTTCTCTTTAGATTTCCTTAAAAGTCCACCAAAACGCACCCCCCAAGTCACCTTGACCTCCCAGAACACCTTTATCACCACATTTTACAAAGTAATGGACTGAAGTGGTCCTATCCATTACATCAGATACCTATCAAACTTTTCTCTCCCTCGAGAATTAAAAGTAGACTTGAAGAAAGGAGAGGAGTCTGAAAAACTCCCCCTCAATAGATACCTCTTAGGAGAAAACCTCCTTGTTACTAAGGAGCACCCCCTTCCTCACCTATATCCCGAACAATCACAATCATACCACTCCCCTCCCCCGTGCAACCACACAAAGAAAAAGATTAAACCATCAGGTCATGCATGTTCATGTTAAGATACTATCTGCTTTGGGCGGCACTGACTCGCCTGCACGGGTTTAGACACATCCACTTTAATGCATCTTAACTAGGGATTAGGTCCTCCCCTCCCCAAATATCATGAAACTTTTTACGCACTTGAATCACATTTCTTAGTTAACCAGGTCAAGCATTACATCGAAAATAGGTATGAAACAAAATAGGATAAAATTCAAAACAACTCTGGGTACTGGGCACGCATCTGTGCTTCCCGTTCCTAGGTACTCTCCTCAATCCCACCATGCCTCCATATCACATGAACCAAAGTAATGGTTCATCCAAGAAGCACCTTCTCTTCATGTCCTTTGATCATCATAGGTCGCTCCATGAACGTTGCATCATCCCTGATATATGCTCTCCCCAGTTGAGGACGTGTGAATCGTCATATAGGTAACGACGGAGGTGAGACACATGGAAGATGTTATGCACCCTTTGAAGTGGTGTTGGAAACACCAGTTGATAATCCACCTCGCCAACCCACCACAACACCTCAAAGGGCCCAACAAACCTGGGAGAGAGCTTTTTTTCCTTTCCGAATCTTTTCTGCCCAAGCCGAAGAGAGACCTTCAAGAACACGTAGTCCCTGACCTCGAACTCCAAGGCTCTCCTCCTATTATCGGTGTATGACTTCTCCCTGTCCTAATATTCCTTTATATTCTCTCGTATAAGTTGAAACTTCTCCGTCATGCTCTGTACCAGCCCTGGGCCAATAACACCTTCTTCTTTGACCTCCGTACAGCATACAGGTGAGCAGTATGACCTCCCGTACAAGGCTTCAAAAGGATCCATGCCAATGGTAGAGTGATAACTATTGTTGTAAGAGAACTCTATTAGAGGAAATTGTTGTACCCGTGATCCTACAAGGCCCAAAACACATGCTCGTAGTATATCTCCCAAAGTCTGGATGGTGCGATCTATCTTACCATCAGTCTGGGGGTGGAAAGTAGTGTTGAGGCATAGCCGGGTGCAAAATGAATATTGCAATCTTCTCCAGACCCGCGAGGTAAACTGGGTATCCCGGTAGGAGATTATAGATCTTGGAACTCCATGCAACCACACCACCTCATTCACATACCTCTGAGCTTGGGCCTCAACCGTACTTGACTCCTTGATTTCTAGGAAGTGGGCTGATTTCATCAGCTAGTCCACCACCACCCAAATAGCAACGCAAACCCCTTGAATTATAGGCATCCCCATGATGAAATCCATCAATATTTCATCCCAATTCCACTCGGGGACATATAAAGGATGTAACAGACCTCCTAGGATGTGGTGTTCAGCCTTCACCTGCTGAAACATGATGCACTTTGCAACAAACTCTTCTACTGCCCATTTCACCCCAGGCCACCAAAACTGCCCTCTCAAGCCCTAGTACATCTTGGAAGCTCTCAGGTGTACTAATAGGGGTGAGTTGTGTAACTAACCAAGAACTCTCTCGCGAATTGCCTCTGGAACAAAAAACTTCCCCCCTGAAAAGCATCCGATTCAGACTATCCTCTGACCATCCTTCCGGAGCATTGCCCTGGCTAACCCGATCGTGCATCACTTCACTCTCTATGTCTCCCCACTAAGATTTCTCCACCTGCTGTAGTAGGGAGGACTGCACTGTCATCTGAAATAGACAACCTCTACCACCATATTCCCATACATCGAGGTGCAGTGCAGCCAATTTTTCCATCACCTTCCAGACATCTGCCATCTTTTCAATCGTGTCCTTCCTCCTACTGAAAGCGTCAGCCACCACATTTACCTTGCCTTCGGTGTAGGATATTTTGAAGTCGTTGTCCTGGAGGAACTCCATCCACCTTTGCTGCCGCAAATTCAGGTCCTTCTGGGAGAAGATATACTTCAAACTCTTGGGATCCATGAAGACCACAAAGCCCTCCCCAATGAGGTAATGCCGCCAAAACATCAGTGTGAACACAACTGCCACAAGCTCTAGATCGTGGGTGGAATAGTTATGTTCAAGAAGACATAACTGACTAGACCCATAAGAGATCACCCCTTGATGTTGCATCAGCACACACCCCAAGCCTTGGCCTGAGGCATCACATAATACCTCAAATGTTACTGCCTCCTCTGGTAATCTCAGCACTGGGGCACTAACCAAATTTTCCTTTTGATAACTGAAGGTTGCCTCACACTGCTGATCCCACACAAAAGCTCGATGCTTCTTCATCAAGGTTGTCAAAGGTGCTGCAAATCAGGAGAATTTGGGCACGAACCTCCGATAGTAGCCTGCTAGTCCAAGGAAACTACGAAATTCTTCCACGTTCTTGGGCGCTGCCCAAAAAACAACCGCCTCGACCTTCAATGTGTCCACTGTTATTCCCTGCTCGAACACCACATGTCCAAGGAAGAGTACTTATCGCATCCATAACTTTCACTTGGACAATTTCCCATAGAGTTGGTGCTGTCGGAGGACGTCTAAAACGGTTCTCAGGTGCTCAGCGTGATCCTCCTTTGATCTTGAGTAGATCAGAATGTCGTCAATAAACATGACTACGAACTGATCGAGGTATTCCTGGAAGACAGATTTCATGAGTCCCATGAACACAGTTAGTGCATTTGTAACACCGAACGACCCGACTACAAACTCAAATTGTCCATACCTACATCTGAAGGAAGTCTTTGAGATGTCGCCCAATTTCACACTCAAATGGTGATATACAGACCGCAGATCGATCTTAGAGAAACAACATGCTCCCCTCAGCTTTTCAAAGAGTTAAACGATCCTCAAGAGGGGGTAACAGTTCTTGACTGTTACCTGATTCAATCTCCGGTAGTCTATGAATAGCCTAAGACCACTTTCTTCCTTCTTTGCGAACAAGACAGGAGCACCCCATGGTGATGCACTCGGTCGAACAAAACACTTATTCATCAGATCGTCAATCTGAATCCATATCTCCCGTAGCTCCAAAGGTGCCATCTGATAGGAGGCCATCGAAACCGAACGGGCACCAGGTTGAAAGTCTATTTCGAACTCAACATCAAGTCGAGGGGGCCGAGTCACCACCTCCTCGGGGAAGACGTCCATGAACTCACTAACGATCTCGGAGACTTTTACCATTTGCATATCTTCCGACTCAACTGATATCCTGAATAATGAGGAAAGAAAGGGCTCCCCTCACCGACTGCCCTCTTGGAAACCCTTCTCACCAATGAAAGTCACATGTCAGCCGCCCATGCCTGAAAACACAACCCGTATTCGAAAACAATTGATGACGGCACACACTGAGAACATCCAGTCGATGCCTAGAATGATGTTGTATGGCTGCATTTGCAGTAAAAGGAGATCTCCACTAGATTGGTGTGGCCCCAACATCAACCTACATCCTCGGCAAACAAGAGACAAGCTGGCCTGACCTCCGACTGGCGTAATCAAAACCAAGGGTACAGAAAGTGTCTCTATGTCTAGGCCTAAGGCACAGGCTAGACTGGGTGCAATAATGGAGTGTGAAGCTCTTGAATCAAATAAGGAATAGGCAAGGGTACTAAACAAGTTTATTGTTCCTCAAATGACTTCTGGCCCTGCTAGAACCGCTACCTCTGCGGTGTGTAACTGACCACGCCCAACTCCTCTACCTCTCAGCTGTCGGTCACCTCCCTGACCACGCCCTGGTCAAGGTCCCGGAGGAGTGCCTGGAGGTCGGCCTCCTCCTGCAACATCTACCCTCGGAGGAGTGGTAGCTCACTGCCCCTGCTGCTGCTGTTGGAAGGGCCAGGCAGGAAACTGTTGTGGCTGAGGTGAGTGCGGTACTGGTCCACCTCCACTGTACTATAATTGGTCCGGGCACTGGTTCCGAAGGTGCCCACGACATCCACAGATGAAACACCTCAGTCCTGGGCTTGAAGGAATATGGCGAGGATCGGTAGATCAGAACTGAAACAGCTGAGGCCTGTTCCCTACTGGTCGGAACCTAGAGGGCCCTGAAGCTGGAGGCCTGCAGCTGATGGCCTTCCCCTTCAATGAGACCAACTGGATTCCCTCTCATGACACACCTCTCAGTGTGTGCATTCTCTCCACCACTTCAGCCTTCTTCTGGACCTCCAAGTATGTTGGTAAGGTGAAGGGAGTAACATCATACTGGAGAGATGGTCAAAGTGCCTCCTCCAAATGTCTCGCTCAAGACTCATCATCTGGAAAGTGTTTTGGAGAAAAGAGGAGGAGATCCTTGAGCTTGATCCCCAACTCTCTCACCGACAAACTCCTCTACTGGAGGGAGAGTAGCTCTTGCCTCTTCTCAGCCTTCATTGTGGAAGAGAGGAATTCTGCCCGAAACTCCCTCTTGAAATATGGCCACGTAACTTCAGTCTCCCTCTTCTCCCCGAGATACAGAATCCACCACTGATGTGCTGCTCCCCGCATCTGGCTCACAGCCAGAGGAACCCAATACTCCATTGAAGCCCGGATCAAGCTGAAAGCTATCACCAACTCCTCTAGATAGATTTCCATCTCCATGTCCGAGGTGCTACCCTCGTACTTCCCAAGGGTCTGTCGCTGAAAGGCATGAATCATCCTCTTCCACTGATTTTCCTCCTCCTCTCTGTCAATCCTCTGCCGATCAGCCATGTCAACCCCCTGGGCCTTGATCGCACACACTACTCATGGTCGTCTCCCAGGCGCCATAACTGCAAGGTAAACACGGAATGCCTATGCCCGATTAGTGTAGAATATTGTTCTTAAATTTTATTAGACTTCATATTTATTTTAAATCCTCAAAATTCGCCATAAACATAAGTACACAAGTCATTATGATTCATGTACCTTTCCCAGGGTCTCTACCCTACAATCAGTGTAACCTCACTTGGTCGTTCGGTAGGTCCAAGGTCCTTCCATCGAATCAAAGGGGGACCTAAAATCCCACATCCTAGCCGGTCTTACCTGGCCTATTTTCACACTCCAAGATCACCCGACACTATTTCCCTACCATCCCATGCAATCCTCACTATGCCTAGATCCAGACTCCATCCTATCTCTCAACCTCTTCCTCTGATACCATTCTGTCACGACCCCCTCCGACTGAAGATTCCCCTCCTGAGCTAGTAATGGTGAAAGGGAGATAATGACCCCCCGAGTCCCTCCTCCAGTAGTCCCCAGAGTGGTGACTAGCACTAAGGGTATGAGTTTTCACAAATATGGGAGGAATTACCTTTTTTATCGATTTAGATCAGGAAAGAGGATGAATCAAACACCAATAGAAAAAGGAACAAGCAAATGAAAATAAACCCAAGGCCAACCCATATCCATGTTTTATACAAAACTGAAAAAAAAGTACAAGTACAATAAATTCTCCAAAGCACGATACCAAAAAGAAAGCAAAAACTGCAACCAGCAAAACTCCAACGCCCAACTAGCAGGGTCCCAAATGGTCCATGAAGTCCTCTTGAAGACCTGAATGTAAATATAGGGTGACCATACAAGTATACTCAGTAGGAAAACCTAAAGCTCTCGTGCACAGGTGGGGAGACATCCTAATGCCCTATGAGAAAACAGAAGTAACCAAAGCCTAGAAAGAAAAACTATCCACCCAAGCCTCCCCAAGGAACACTCCCCAAATAACACAAGTGAAGTAATGTATAGTAAAAGAACATTGATTTTTGGGTACCCCGCACCACTTTCCCACTAGTTATTGAAGACATCCTATGCATCGAACCAATCCCGCCATTCTCATCGCATTCCCACTACCATACCCCGCCCGCACACACCTGGGCCGCAACCACACATCCCGCCAGAAAACACCTGGGCCACAAACACACATCTCACCAACAAACACTTGGGCCACAACCACCACGCGTAACCACACCCGCAAACACCTGGCCTAGAATAACCACTACCACACCCAAAAACACCTGGGCCTCATCCCGCAGACTCTTGGGAAACAACCTGCCCGCATACACCTGGGCTAACTACCACAACTACCCTACCTGAAGAATCATGGGCTATAATGGACCTCAGGCCATCACAGCCTGCCCAAAGTGTCTTGGGATATTTGGGAAAGGGAGCATAAAAGTAGCTAATGACCATCCATTCACAGGAATGTTGGAAAAAACACCCTCCCCCATGAAATGGGGGCGTTCGGCACTAAGTGCTCAACTTTGGTGGGGCTAGAATAAGAAACCTAAGAACTATAATTATCTGTATAGGTAACAAGCACTCATCCCAACCTAGGGTTTTCAAAGCCAACCTAAGCACAAAAAACCTGTTACTATTCATTCATACAAGGAAGGCACAACACTCACGGCCAAGTCACAACTCTTTCCCAAAACCAATTCCCCATTTAACTCATTCTTGTTTTCATGTTTTCAATGGTTTTAGTTTATTAGTTCCTTAAATACTGAGAAACTAACAACAACCAAACTAGATCAATCATTCGTAAAACATATCCCTTCCATCCACAGATATAGTTAGGGAAAAACACAAGCAACACAAAACCATTTTCTTTTACCATCTAATCAATTCCATTGAATTTCCGTATTTAATCAACTACCATGCCCCACAATTAATTAGCTAACTCTTCAAATTTTATTCAAATGCACAACCCATCCCTGAAGCCATGCTGCCAAACACCATAACCACAAAATACTCAGAAACAATACCCATACCACATCATTATCCCTTCGATACCGTTTACCCCACCTCCGCTGCCCATCACAACCATATCATACACACCAATCCAAAACCAATCCAACCACAACCCCACTGCTCACCCATTCCACAATAACCCACAAAACACCCCTTCACATAATTAAACACCAACCGGCACCCACAAAATTCATTCTTTCATTTAGTTTAACCGGGGTGATCACACAAGGGTTCCAGGTATTCATTTAATCATCCAAATTTACACGATTAACCAATTTCCACATTATTTGAAATTCCATCCACAAAACAACCTAGAAAAATAGAGATACATTTAATTTGCGCAATAAAAGGCCCCCAACGACCGTGATTTTTAATAGGCATAACCCTATTCAATTCACAACATAATCAAAGGATAAACATTGATGGAAATAAAACAACAACATCAACAAAATTTCCCCAAACTCGTTCTTTAACCAGTTATTATGTTTTTTTACTAGTGGAACCATTCCTTATGAAAACAAGAGGATACCCACCCTTCATTATGCACAAAAGAGAGATAAATGAAGGTAAGATCCCTACATCAAAGGTTTTTGATGAAAACCCCACCAAAGAAGAATGCACAAGAAATCCGGGCTGATACTCCAAGAATCCTCCTTAGATATCACCTCATAACACAACCAAGACCAAATCTCATCATATTTGGCATCCACACACTTAAATCTACCCAAAACAGGCATAGATCTTGAACATCGAGAGAATAGAAGGAGTAGATCTAAGTAGATCTAACAACCAAACAAGAACGATCACATACCTCAAGAAACCGGTTTAGATTCTCCAAGGGAAGCCTTCGGATCTCCTACAAAACACTTGGGAAAGGTTATCTTATCTTCAAGGGAGGTTAATACCGAGTTATGGCTGCTTATGGGCTTAAAAAAACCATTTAGAGGCAAAACGAGTTAGATCCAAAATTTTAGGATCTAGACTTAAGTGCCTACACGGTTAGTCTACACGGTTTGACAAACTGTGCGCTAACCGTGCGTTAGCTTCTTCCTCGTCAACACTCCTCGGATGGTTAGGCTGCACGGTTACACAAACTGTGTGCTAACTGTGCATTATCCACTGTCTCCAAAACCAACCTTGCACGGTTAAGCTGCATATTTTAGGCAAACTGTGCGCCAACCGCGTGAAAGCTATTTCCCTTTAGCTTTCTTTAAAAGTCCACCCAAACACACCCCCAAGTCACCTATACCTCCCGAAACACCTCCAGCACCACATTTTACAAAGTAATAGACTCGAGAGGTCCGGGCCATTAAAATAATTCAAAATATTCAATAAAATTTTATATATACTTTTATCAAAAAACCCTTTTGATAACTCTATTAAACCCATTTTAAAAACACTTTCTGAAAATATTACATGTTTTTCTATTTAAAAAATGTTTTCAATATTGAGACACAGTTTTCATTCTATACCATTATCAATACCAAAATAAAAAAATGATAAATATTTATTTTCATTTATGGAAATATGAAATATTTAGAAGGATTCCCTTAAATATAGTGTCCACAATGATGGAAAATTATTCATCGTTATATACATCAAAAATTTAACATTACTTTTGTCGTTTGTAAAAACATTCTTTATAAAACATGTAAAAAAATTCTTTTCAAAATAATTTTAATGTAATTAAAAATATATATAATATTTAATTTATAAAAAATTTATATTCATAGAAAAAATAAATCTATTAATTTTAAAAATTGTTACATAGAAGAGAACGAGTTAACCGGAAGATGCTAAAAGGAGATTGTTTTTAAATAAAAATTCACATATCACATGAAAACCACCTGAATCATAAAAATCATTAACTAATAACAATAATAAAATATTAAATATAATTATTATTCATAAACTATTTATATAACATATCAAAGTGGTTGTATATATACCTACAAGAGAATAAAGGTGCATGACCTCCATATATGCTTCAATGAGATGAGAATGAGACAATGTCCCTAACCTTGATTCAGAATATCTATGTTTGTATTTATATTCCGAGATAATAAACTTTTGTTAATTAATTACTTTATCATGATCATTTTTATAGTTCAATATTAATTTTATTTCACTTACTTCACAGTTTTATAGAATTACATAATCAATAATGTTTTATTTGGGTGTTTTTTACCATATTTGGTTTGTGTATCAAAAACAACTTTGGTAGGTCGAATCTGGTCAAAGGGCTGTTATTTAAATATTTAAAAAAATAATCATGTAATAATAATAAATATTATAAATAAATTATTATTTTCTAACCACTCATAGAATAATGTTTAGAAAAATGAACCCATGTTACAATTATGGAGAATGTAGGTCATACAAGCGCACAATTAATATTTCCATTTTTCAATGGTCATTTTAAAATTATGTTAAGAAACATTTTAACATTAAATAATGAATATACTATCAAAATTATAATTATATTTAATTATATATTCTTATGTATAACATTTTCATGATGTAAAATAAATAACATTTCATTGAGGAGGTGCTGCTCCACACGTCTATGAATGATATTGTCACTTTTACAGTGTTTGTAAATGTAATATGTAAAATCATATATTATTTATCAAAATAGATTCTTCTTGGATTATTATAATTATTATTTCATTTATATCATATATTGCCTTTATAGTAACCCATATTACCTTCCATTTATCATGTTTGTGAAAACAAAAACAGCACATCGCATCATGAGGCAGTAGTCTTTCAAACACACGAGTGACGTTATCATATCCCCAATAATATGAAATGTAAAAAGGTTGAATATAATATATTTACTAAAATGGTTTTATTATCTTATAAATATATGGAATATCATATATAAATACTATTTCCATTGTTATTCTCATCCATGAGAGGTGGTAAGAGAAAAATGAATGACATCGTTACACGCAACGGTAGTCTATCATACAAAGAAATAATGAATTTGTAACACATTTGAGTAATTTTTGTGTGTTTAAAGGCAATAATATTAATATATATATATATAATTATATTTTGGATACTTAGTATATTATATAATCATGGTATTCAATGATTTTAAGGGGTGTAGAAGAAAAAACATTCTCCTTGATGAATGACACCTCTTCTATAGGTAATGCCTTTTGGTTTACACCAAAGTTGATCCTTGGTTTGATATATTTCTATATTTAGGATTCTATGTTTAGTGGTGTGATGTTGGGAAGTTAATTCCATAGGTTATATTTGATAAAAATGGATTGATATTTGTGAATAAGTGGGGAGAGTGAATGCCAATTTATAGTGGAGGAGGAGTAACATTCTTGTAAATACCAAAAAGTAAATATTATTAAAAAACACCCCTGAACTCATGTGCCTAAAATAATGAACCAAATGTTATAAAAGAGGGTATTTAGAATTAATATTTCCATGTAATAATTTTTAGACATATTTTTGGTCAATTACTCACCTTATCTCTTGTGATTAACCAAAATGAAAAATTATTGTATCCTTAAAAACTATAATTAATTTTAATTTATTTCACTAATATTTTTGTTCAAATAATAGTTTCAATATAAAATATAATATATATTGTTCTGAATCTAAATATGGTATCCAATTTTAAATTTTCAAGACCCATAAGTGGGTTAAATTAATGAAAATTAATCCCATCAACAAACTGAAAAAGAGTGTATTAATGTGAAGAAATTTTATAATTTACAATGTTTTTAATATCCAATTTCAATATGAAAATGATCCCAATGTTATAAATTGAATTAATTAATTTATAATTGATATTATTTAACTTTAAAATCATTTTCAAATATAACTTATCATTATAAATCATTTAAAGGGAAATACTATTTTGAATTAAAATTTCATATTTATAACTATTCATAAAAAAATATGAAACTTTTCATAAGAAACCCAAAATTCACCCTAACATAATTTTGAAATTAAAAATTAAAAAAATAAGTCTATTTTTTAAAATATAATTTAAGAAAATCTCAAGAAAATTCAAATCAACTATTCCATTTAAAGGGGAAAATTTTATTTTAAAAAAATATAGCTTTTAAGTGTGAAATATGATTTGTTTTTATAATATTCTTGTAAAATATAATGTATCATAGTAAAATAATTAAAAATAATCAATAATAAATTTCCAAGAGAGTGATTTTTTAAATTTATTGGTATAAAATACAAATTTTCACATTGAAATTATTTTTCAGAAATGTTTTTCCTTTAATTTCCAATAGTATTTTATTTTCATTTTTAATTAATTAAATTCAAATAAATTTAGATTTTTTGCATTGTAAACCATATATTTTTAGTTATGTTAATTTATTTATACCCTCTATTTCAAAATCTAGTTGATAGATACCATAATAATGATTATAATTTTTTTTATTTAAACTCATTGTTTCATATAACACAAACTAAAATAATTGATTTGTGTAACACAAGTATAAATGAGTGTTACATGTAATAAAATATGAGAATAGTTTGACATGTAACACAAGATAAAATAATATTTAAGTGTCTTTTAAAATATTGAACACAATTTAATTCTGTAAGAAAAAATGGAATTTTACATCCCCCATTAATGAATTTTGTTCTCGAAATTTCAACATTATATTTCTAATCAATGGTTGGGCATTGAAAATAATTTTTCTGTAATACCATATCATAAAAATGGCTAATTAAATAGCTTCATACTTAAATAAAAAATGATGTATAATGTTTATCTTGAAAAACATATAACTAGGTTTCCAAATATTATAACATAGATGGGAATGAAGGTAAAGCTTAAATAATCATTAGATACTGATTGAGGGCATTGATCACAAAAAATGAGATGATAAATGGAAATATAAGTCCCTTATAAACATAAATATACAATGATTGAATAGTAATTTTTTTTAACAAAAATGATGGTACTAGGATAATGTTTTTGTAGGAAGATCCTTTTCCTAGATTTGAGGAATTATTTTACAGTCTATGTATAAAAAGAAATATACATACTTGATATATTTCTATTTCATAAGCACAATTTCATCCACATAACATTCCCATAAATATGATGAACATCCCTAAAAATAACATTATTCATCAATGATCATATAAAGTCTAAATTTTACCGATACCATAAATAACATTTCCTAAAGTTAAAGAATATTTGTCATTAAACTAAATCACTACATAACATAAAAATGATAATAAATATCCCAAAAAGTTATTAATAACAATATGATATAACAACATAAAAGATAATAAGTAGTGTCCAAAACCCTATGCATACTGTTACCATTCATGAAATATAGAACTCCGTGTAGCTTCCATCATATAAATAGATGGCCCAACATCAATAGATGTAGTTGTAAATGATATTCCAAAACCTTTTTGTTTCTGATCATGATGATTTCCACCCATATTATATAACTTCATACACACTATAGCATAACTACCCAACTACTTTCAACTAAAACATCTCAAATTTCACTGGATATCTGTCATCTCATTAATGGATAGTTCAGGACTCTTTTCGTTGAAATAAAGAATTTTTTTCCAAAATTACCAAATTAGTAACACTTTCAATATCCGAACATTCATTCCAAAAAATGTATTTTACCACACAAGTAACATGTTTTGGGATTAAATGTAGAAATCTTAGTTGATTTAATATCCATTTTTTGTCTCCATGATCATTTCATACTCTTTTCATCATTTGGACAATAAGGGTCAGTAGACTCCATCACAACATTTGATCACCATAAAAAAATTCTCATTACTATTATATTTTCGTGTTCAATGATCTTCGTATGTTCAGATTTAATAATGAGTACAATCCATTAATATTACTATCAATGTCTAGAATAAATTACATCAATTAACTAGAAAATATTTTGATTTTTTCTTTATATGTAGCCATATATTATTTATATTTTTTCCATCTAAAATATAGTAATGGTTTCTCCATCCTAATCCAAACAAGGTCAAAGAAATATTTATGATGGAAAATATCCTTGAAATTTTCCCATTCCATGTCATTGGGATCATCATTTATTTAGTATTATTAACAAAATTCTTCTATCGATTAGATTCACATTAAAAATTATAATTGGAATGTTTTACTATTTTATGTTCTAGACAAGACATGATATTAAATATATTATCCATGGAATTGATATATCTTTCAGCTATTACTAGGTCAGATAATCCATTGAATGCTGAAAGATGTTCCCCCTAGAAACTATCCATTATAAACATTTTACATTATAGTAGATCATGTTTATATCTGTCATGGATTCCACCACCATTAATTTCTCATGTAAAATGAGATAAAACTACAAAAAACTATTCTGTTTTAATATCACCAACATCAGGACACTGGTTTGGAAGGATATTCTCCACTTGGATCCATCTAATAACAGATTCCTTATTTCCTCTATGGAAAACCATTTTAAATATAAATAATTCAGTTGAATAATCTTGGTAATATTTGAATACTATATCATTTCAACAAAACATTAATTTATGATATTTTAAGCAAATTTTATTTACACTATCCAAACATCTAATGATTTCCAAATTTTCAATTGATAACATTTATAAGGACTCATCTAAAGACGTGACATAGTCATTAGATTTATATAAATAATTAAAATTCATACATTTTAGGATCTTTTCAGTTTTTTATTTCTATATATTTATTCCATAACTAATTCATAACAAAACAATAAAATAAAAAGTGTACACATCTTATTAGTGTCAATTTTTTCCATAATATAATATTTTCTCAAATATTAATTTGTTTTCATGGAAAATATAAAAAATAATCAGACTAACTTATTCCTTTCCCTTTACCCTCATTAAATACTGAGAAACTCAATTAAACATATGGGATGAGCACAAAAATATCATTAAGGGTTACAAAAAGGAGAAAACCCATTATTGTAGTGAACACACGAGAACCCATTTTAAGGTTAAATTTACATTCCTTTTTTGAGAATATGATATAAAACATTTTTACATGAAATGGAATATACATTTTGACCATAAAAATAATTAAAACCCATAATATTATATTAAAACATCTTTTTCGGACTTTGATCATTAAATACAAAAAACTCTTTCCACCCCTTTTAATTAGAATAACCAAAGAGGTGACTTCTAATATTTTAATTACACAATTACATGGGGATCTATAATTGAGATAACTTTTATTATAAGAAATATAAGACTCATCTGTGAGCTATAATGGATATCAACCTTTCGTATAAGCTATATCATGGTCACATGTTTCTCATGAGCATAAATGTGGCCCAAACCTTCATATAAGCTATGTCGGGCTCACCCGTGAGTGATAATTGGGTTCAACACTTCATATTTGTTATATCAGGATCACCTAATTAATATAATTATCATGTAATATATAATAAATGAAACAATTTTATCATAAAACCCCTTGAAAAACTCAATTAAACCCTTAAAAATAGACTCTTAAAAGAAAATACCACTCTCTTTTAAAAACTCATATTCAGTAATGAAACACAATTTAATTTGAAAAAATTATTCAATACCGAAATACACAAAATTATAAAGGTTGTTTCTTTCAATTTAGGAATAATAAAATATGGAAATAGAATTAATAAACAAAATAATGGCCATTATTGAAGGAAATTCATTACCTCCTAGTATGTTAATAATGAAACATTTATTTTTTCATCTATCAAAAAGTTCTATAAAAACACATAAATATATTCCCTTTAAAAGAATTCAAGAAATAAAGTAAAATTGGAATAAAATTTAATTCCTAATAATTTTATGTACATATAAGAACATGAAAAAAATCAATTAAAAATCATATGCATGGAAGATAAATATTTGGAAGAAAAAATATAAAAGAATATTCTTGTTAAAATAACATTTCATTATCACTTGGGAACCACTTGAATCATACAAATCAATAAAAAAAATTAACAATTATTTAACATGATAGTAGATAATTTCATGATATATTATGTTAATGTTGTTTTATATACACAATATAAGAGAATAATGGGGACTAAAATCAAGTTATGCCTCAAGGAAATTTTATTTAGACAATGTCCCTTACCTTGATTCTAAATCATCACATGTCTATTTTTTATCATGAATAATAAACTTATTTTCATTAATTAAATTCTTGAGAACAATTTTCAAGTTTATTATTACTTTTATTTCACTTACAATCATGTTTTATATAATTACATAATCAATAATGTTTAAGTTGGATGTTTTGACCATATTCAAGAATATGTGTCAAAAAAGACAATGGTAAGACTAATTCATTCAATGAGGCCATTAGTTTAATATATACAGATTAATAATCATGAGATAATCATCATATATTTATTGAAATTATTCTCATAAAAAATCATGGAATAATATTATAAAAATTGTATCAAGGTTACAGTCATGGTAACGAAAGGTCTTATGTACACACGAGTAATGCATCAAAATTTAAATTACCTATATGGAAAGAACATGTTTAAAATTTTATCACTTCAGAATTCTAATTTTAACAACCCATGTAATAATAAATGAATTTATGAAATTTATTGTAAACTTTTAATGAAATAAGTGTCATTTATATAAATTGAGGAACTAATATTGATGGAATTGTAACTTGGCCTTAGGAATAGTATAATGACCATTAGAAATAGTAAGTATGTCCAATAGAATAGTCACCTCATCTTTGAGATTATAAATACTTCTTTTATCTTATATGTGTAACTGTGGTATATTTATAACATGGAATGAGTTAATAAATATTTTGAAAATGAAAAATTAATTATGTGTATTTTTCTGAAATGTAACTGTTTATTTATAATGTAATAATTAATTTAATTATTTTAAAGAATTATTTTTCCTCATAAACTATATTAATAGAATAATATTTATTTTATTATGTTTATAAGTTAATTTTATGAGACCTGGATTGATTCGTCACAGTGTTATAAAATCAGTTATAGTTTTAAAATAGTTTTTTTAATAAATTATCATTTTATTTAAAAATTAATGTTATCATATATAGAAAAATATTTGGACAAAATGAATTTTATTTTTGAATTTTGTATGTTGAAAAATGGTTCGGTTAAATTTTTATGATTTTTATGAAATAAATTTTTTTTTCTGTAAATATTGAAATATGATAATTTACGATATATATAAATTAAAAGTTAAATACATTATTCTTAACATAATTATTTATATATGAACCATAAATTCGAACATCCGTTTATTATTTTAATATATTTTGTGATAATTATCAATCTATTCATAGTCTTGATCCAAATTAATTAACTAATGAATAAAACAATTATAAAACCCTCCTCTCCTCCAATATAAATACCCCCTCACCTCCTCCTGTCCTCACACCACTTAATATTTTATAACTGTAGAAATTCTTCCCCCATACTCTTCCCAAGCCTCTTCCCCATGCCCAAGATCTATATGTATCACGAATAGGCCAAAACAGAAGGCCTTAATGAGGTTCTCAAGAAGGATAATTCAAGAGGTAAATATCCTCTTTAATTTTCTTTTATTTTCTATTCAATTATATTGATTTTCTTATACTATGTTCACATGCACTTATCAATGAAGCATTAAAACACTCTTATCTTGTATATATAATTATTTTATCATGTTTATGAAAACATTAATCACCATAACTTTTCTCCTCTATATTTCATTCTAAAAATAAAAATCATCATTCGTGATGTGTCAATTACAGACATTGTGGATGTTGTGTTTTAAATTTCAATTTCCACCTTCTTGTATGGTCAAAAAACCATTTTAATGGTACAACATTATTATATTGTTTGTGATATCACATCTACTATGCTTTGTACTTAATATATATACATAATTTTAAATTATATAATGAAACTAGTTTGTGATTATCAAAGAACAACAAAAGTTATAAAAATAAATATCATTAATGATTTTCCTAATATTTCATCATCATATATAAATAAAAAATGATTTAGGGTATCATATAATATTCTAGAAAAATATCAATAGCATTTTATCCCACTTCTAAAGATCCTCTTCCATTGAACAAGAAAATATGTTATGAACCAACAAGGGGAACCATGTAAGGAACACTCCCCAAACAATGGAAATAACAAGCTATTATAAATAAATGTGTGGAATAATGTTATATAATGATAATATAAGGTGTTAAAAAGTAATATTTTTATGTAAAATATAAATAAACTATTTTAACCATTATATAGGATTTATGAACACATTTAATATAAGGTGAACCTAAGGTAAGGGAATTCATAACCCAATTACCATTTGTTGGGTTAACCTTCTACTTCATTGATTTTTTCATGTTGAGAATATTTGTGATATAAATGATAAATATATTATGTTTTATTATATGTTTTTATAATTATTATAAATATTCCTTTCATTTTAATAATTCTTTCTTCAATGATATGGTATATGTAATGGAATCCCCTTTACAAACCCTCTTTTTAAATTTCAATTTTACAATAATTTAAAAAGGAACAAATTTATGAAAGTGTTAATGTTTAATAATTATTTTTGGGTTCTTGGGAATTTTATTATGTTGAATGTGGGACTTATATCTCTCTCAAACGCATTGGGAATGTTTAATTTGGAGGTTATCTATGTGGTCACTCCGAGGGTAATTGTGATTATTACACCATAAGGTAGCCATGAGGGTTACATTGTAAGGTATACATGAGGGATACAAATCATAAGGTATAAATGAGAGTTACAATATCCGGTAAGTGATTCCATATGTTACCTTTACTGTATTATTGATTTTTACTATGTTTTTTTCGAAATCTCTTCATTTACAAAGTATGTACATGATAATTTATGGGTGAGAAATATGTCTTTGGGAAAAGGATTTAAAATGTTTATAAGTATACCTGAAAAATGGGTTCTATACTTATTTTTATATCCATTACAGATATTTTTCTTCTTAACCCATGTTTTAAAAAATGCTTAGGGTTTTAGGATGTGTTAGAGAAAATAATAATCTAAGATGAATGTTGTGTTGACATTTTATGGAAAGATTTATTATTTTTCTGTATTGTAAAGGGATATTATTTTATATTGTACCCAATGTGTTTTTTTGTTGGTTCATGTGTATGAATTATGTCCAAGATTTCTAAAACTAGAAACTAAAAAGGTCATTGGGAATGTAAAGAAGTGAAATCTAATGAAATTTACTATATTATGTAACATTAAAGGCTAGGTCCTTGTAGTTTGTATCTGAGCAAAATTTAGATAAATATAGGGTTTATGACGATGTTAATAGAAAATAATAAATTTTTCTCACATTATGTTTATATTGGGATAATATATCATTTAATTAATACAGTGTTTCATTGTCTAATATATTTTGTTTTGAATGGTTTTCTGTAGAAGAAATAGGGAAGCTAAAGTCAGAAGGCACAAATCGGTTAATATATTTCTGAATCTGTATCCTTGAATTGAAGGGATTGGAAAAAATATTTCTTTGATAATAATGCATCACCTAACATATGAAATAAATGGTGGTGTCATCCATATTAGATAATAACTCAGACTACGACAAAGGAAAATTATGATAGTGGAACATTTTATGGGGAAACACCCTCCTATTTTCAGTGGATCTTCTGAACCAATAGTGACTGATGAAAGGATTAAATCCCTTGAAAAGATATTCAATGTCATGGGGTGTTTATAGAATCAAATGTTTTTTATTTTCATTGATCATTTTGATGGTGAATTTTAATAGTTGTGGTCAATGGTCAATAATTTCAGGGATAGTAGGGAGTTTTATGCCTTGGAATGTGAGGATTCAAGGTCCATGTATGAAGAAAACATCACCAAGTTGGAAAGTTATGCTCCAAATATTATTTGTGATCTTGATAGTAAAATCAATCATTTTAACTCAAGAGTAAATACAAGGTACTGAATGGCATTGTCCAACCAAGAATTAAAAATATATGAGAAATATATTATTGGGATGAGAGGGTATAAATGTTGTTTTGATATGATCAAGTGTACATTGACAACAACAATAATAAGTGGTCCGAACGGAAAGCATTGGGTAAATATTTATCCAGGAAATATGAAGGTAAGAAAGTCCTGTTTTCTTTTTGTGAAAATGTTTGTAAAAAGAAACCTAGGTAATGCCTTCACAAAGTTGGGAATTGTTTTTTATGTTGTAATATTGGACATATGGACAAATATTGTAAGGAAAATAAACTTAAGATGTATTCTATTAAGAAAAATGTAAAGTGTTCCAATTGTGGTGAGATGGGTAATTATGCAAATACATACCTGAATAATGATCTAACTGATAGAAATAATCCATATTATAATATGAAAAGTGAACTAATATCTTTTGATACATTTTTAGTAGTTGTTGGGACATCTATTGAAGTGGTATTAGGTACTTTGTATGTTTACTCATATTTTTCTAATGTCTTGTTTGATATGGGGTCAAAACATTTTTTATTTCTGAGATATTTTCTAGTAAATTGGATGTTTCAACTCAACAAATGATACTGGAACTTATGGTAAAGACACCATGGAAAAATATTACCCTAACAATAAATTATAAGAATCTTTCTATTATTGTCTCTAGAAAGACATTGCCTAAAAACCATTTTCCCCATGGTATAGTTAGATGTTATTATAGGTATGGATTGGATTTTTGTTTATCATGTTAAGATTTACTATAGATGTAATGAATTTTTTTAGAAATAGTTTTAGATTGTATAAAAGAATCAACCCATACAATAGATAACATATTTGGAAGATGAGAAACTACTAAAATATGGAAATTATTTTTATCATTATCATATTGATGACAACAAGGGAACTATTCATATTAGTGATGTTATAGTTATAGATAAATAGATTGATGTTTTTCTTGATGAGTTTCCATGTGTTATACCTGATCTAGATGTTGAATTTACTATTGACATGGTTCCTAATGCTCAGCCAATTTCAAAAACACCTTATCAAACGGATCTACTGTAACTTCTTGAATTGAAACATTAGTTGGTGGAGTATCTTGTTAAATTATTCATTAGCCCTAGAACATTACCATGGGGTTTTGATGTTCTGTTCATTAAAAATTTATATGGTTCCATGATACATTCCATTGATTATAGTTATTTTAATAACATTACTATTAAGAATAAGTATCATTTACCTCATATCGATGACTTGTTTGACCAGCTCTGGGGAGCTCATTATTTTTCCAAGATTGACCTGAGATATGGGTACCATCCACCGAATGTGATGGAGGATGAAATCCTATTATCATATTTCCATTCTGGATATAGAAATTATGATTTTATTGTTATACCATTAGGTTTTAAAAATTCAAATGTTGTATTTGCGGATTTTATGAACAAAATATACCATGCATATTTGGAGAAGTTTGTTGTTGTTTTTATTCAATATATTTTGGTCTTCTCAAAATGTTATTAGGATCATGAAAAATATTTAAGTATTGTAATTAAAACTATCACTGAAAATAATTCATACAGAAAATGTAGTGAATGTTATTTTTTGTTGGAAAATATTTCCTCAATTAGGTACAATGTAAATGGATATAGAATAATAATTGATCATTCCAAAAAAAGTTTTTGATGAATGGAAAAGACCAAAAAATGTTACAAATATTCATATTTTTCTTGGATTATCAGGTTATAACATATGGTTTGTTAAAAACATTGCATATTTATCTAGACCACTAACTAAGTTAACATAAAAATGGGTAAAAACATTGGACAAAATAATGTAATGTTTTTTAGGAACTGAAGTAGTGATTGTTGAATTCTCTAGTTTATCCCAGTCCTTCTATAAATGTTGAGTTTGTAATATAAAATAATTATGCATTAAAGATACTTAGTTTTGATTTGAGGCATAATAACCAGGTAATCGCTTATGGTTTAATACATTTAAAACCCCCTGAATTTAACTATCTCATGCATGATTTAGAATAAAAATATGTGTCTTTTTATTTTAAAACTTTGATCCATCATTTTCACAGATCAAAATGTGAAATATATACTGACCATAAAAGTCCTAAGTGTATATTATCATATAAGGAATTAAAGCTGAAATAGAGAAGATGGAATGAACTAATAAAGGATTGTGATTTTAGGATCAAATACCATTCTGGAAAAGAAAACGAAGTAGAATATTCCTTGAGTTGATAACATCCTGATACACGAACTTTGTTACATTTGAAACATGACATCTTGATTTATGATTTGATGAATTTAATCTTGGAGGTTTTGGTGTTGGAAATTCCTCTGTTTTTTTAGTGTCAGAATTTTGTCTATTCGATAAAAAATTAAGAAAACACAGATAGAAGACGATGAGTTATAGAAAAATGTATAATTGGTGAAAAAATGTAACCTTCCAAAATTTAACATTGATAAAGTTGTGTTTTGAGTTTTGTAAAGAGATTATGTGTGCCTTCTGATTCACTGTTTAAGAAAGAGTTATTGTTTAAAGAACATTTTTCTCAATTTTTAGTTATTTTGTAAGTACTAATATGTATAGAGAGCTTCATGAGTATTACTAGAGGGATGAAAAGAAAAGAGGTATTACAGATTTGACCATGGAATGTTTTACATGTCAATAGGTTAAAGCCTAGTGAAAACTACCAAAGGGGATTTTTCATCCATAAATGTTCTAAAGAGGAAATGACAAAATAAGTCCATGTAAAAGGAAAAATATATCCCCAGAATTCATGATGGGACTACCAAATAATTTTCACGGTAACAATGTTATTTGAGTAATTATTTATAGGCTGACTAAATATGAATATTTCTATCATATTTGATATATTATGTCATTGGATATGGTTTCTTGATTGTGTCTCAAAGAGATTGGAATATCACATGGAGTTTCTATTTCTATTGTATATTTTGATGACTACAGGTTTGTATTTAACATTTTGGAAGTCCTTTAGAAGTCATTAGAAAATGAATTAAATTTATGCACAACATTTCATCCTCAATCTGATGGACAGACTGATAACACAATTTAGACATTAGAGGATATGCTTCAAGCATGTTTAATAGACTACTATATATGTTTGGATCAACATCATTCATTATTTTAGTTTTTTAATAATAAAAATTCTCATTCATGTATACAGATGAAACCATTTTAGGAAATTTCTGGGAAGCAGTTTCAAATCCTAGAATTTGGGGATGATGTTTGGGAAATAAAGTTTATTGGCCCAGAATTAGTAGAAGAAGTGGATGAGAAAATGAAGATGATCTAGCAGCACATAAGAATAGCTCAAATCAAACGGAAACATTATTTAGATAATAGATGTAAAGACTTTTTTTAGGTAAGATATCGAGTTTTCATTAAAATCTATCCATATAAAAGTGTTATTCATTTTTCATATGAATGGATGGATAAGTCCATGGTTTATTGGACATTATAAAATCATGGAGAATATTGGATCAGTCTTTTATCAAGTATATTTTCCTCTGAGTTTATCCCAGGTTTATAATGTTTTTCAAGTTTTGATGTTTAGAATATATGTACTAGATTTATCTCAGTTTAGACCCCAAAACTACTTCAACTACAAGAGATCCATTTATATGAATAAAATAATGATCATATTCTTGATCATAGATAGAATGTATTGTGGAATAATATAACTCATCAAGATAAGGTTTTGTGGAGAACCCACATGCTTGAGGAAGCAACATGTGTATATAAAAATGCTTTGAGGGAAATGTACCATAACTCATTTAATAAGTAAAAAAATTTTGAGGGCACAATTCCCATATGATAGGGATAATTTAACACCAAGTTACTTATAAAATATTATTTAAAATCAATATAAATTTGAATTTAAATAAGTGATATTAATAGAAATTAACGAATATATACTGATGGAATAGTAACTTGACCTTATGAATTGTAAAATAAATATTAGGAATAGTAATTTTGGAAAATACAATATTAATTTTACCTATGATGGTATACATAAAAATATTTTATCTTATAAGGGTAACTGTGATATATTTATATCATAGAACAAGTTAATAAATATTTTTAAAATGATAAATTAATTGTTTCTATTTTTGGGAAAGAAGAATATTTATTTACAAATTTATAATTAATTAAATGAGTTGAAATAAAGTTTATTTTCATGAAATAGGTTTAAAAATTAATTTATTATTTTCTTATTTCTATATTATAGATTCCTTGATTAATTTTTCAAGATGTTATAAAAGTAGTTATAGTTTTAAATTTTCCATTTTTCAAATAAATTATTATTTTATTTAAAAACTAAATTTATCATAATTAGAAAATTAATTTTATAAAATAGAGTTAATTTTTTAATTCTACATGTCAAGATATAGTTTGAGTAAAATTTTAGGAATTTCAGAAATACTTGAATTTTTGTGAATAGTGAAACATGACCATTTAAAATATATATAAATTATAAGTTAAATAATATAATACTTACATCATTTGTGATTGAATAAACATAATCTTGATCTTCTTGCAATTTTATTAATTTATTTGATGATAATTCTCAAAAAATTCATAGTCTTCAGCCAAATTAATAAACTAATGAATAAAATAATCATAAGACCCTCCTCTCCTCCACTATAAATACCACCCCACACCCCATATTCTACTCAAACCTCTCAATCATTGACCATTTACTTAATTATTTTCAATTGTCTTACCAAGACTCTTCCCCAAGTCCATGTCTTTATGGTCTCACTAAAAGTCCAAAACCAAAGTCCTTAAGAGGGTTCTCAAGGAGGATAATTTAAGAGGTAAAAATCCTCTTTCATTTTGTTTCATTTTCATTTCAATTATTTTTCTTTTATTATACTCTCATAACCTGCACTTATCCAAGAATTCTAAAATCTAATGTATCATATATATGCTGGAATTTTATCATGTTTATGGAAAAATTCATAATCATACTTTTCCGCCTCTCCCATTTATTCTTAAAATAAAAACATTATATGTGATGTGTCGAATTACCGACATCATGGACTATGTGTTTCGAACATATTTTACTGGATTCATGGATGGTCATAAAAAACATTAATATTTGAAAAATATTGTATGTTTTACGATATAACCTCTTTTATGTTATGCAATTATCATATATATATTATTAAATTATATAAGGAAACTGGTTTTTTTATTTTCAAAGAATCTATAAAATGATCTAAACAATTATCATTAATATTTTATATAATGATAAATCATAATATGAGAAAAATAATAATTTGTGGTAAATTTTATTATTCTGGAAACATATTAATACCATTTCATTTATCTTTAGGTGTTTTCTTTCATTCAAAAAAAATCCATTACGAACTGCCCATGGAAACAATGTAAATAATTCACCTAAAAAAATAGATGTAAAAAATATTAATAATAAATTGGTGTAATGAAGCTATAAAATGATTATATAGGGAGTAAAAAATTTATATGTTTCTTTAAAATATTAATAAATCTCTTTAAACCATTATATAGGGGGTATAAATAGATTTTAAGTAAGACAACTCCAAGGTAATGGAATTCGAAACCCATTTTCGATTATTTGGGATAACCTTCAAATTCATTGATTATTTAACTCTAAGAATATTTGTGATATAATTTTTAATATATAATTTTTTATTATGGGTATATACAGTGAGTATACATAATCCTTTCATTTTATTAAGTCATTCTTCGATGACATGGTAAATATAGAGGAATCCTCTTAATAAATACTCTTTTAAATTTCTATTTTCTACAAAATAACAAAATGAATATTTTATTTCAAGTGTTAATGATTTATGATTATGTTATGGTTCCTGGTAATTATTTATGATGATGTTTGGGACCTATATCTCCCTCAATTTCATTTGGTATGTTTATGTAGGAGCCTGGTAGTATGGTTACTCCAAGTGTAACTACAATGGTTACAACATAAGGTAGCTATGAGGGTTACATTATACAGTAGTTGTGGGGGTTAAAAATCATAAGGTATCCATGAGGATTAAAATATCAAGTAATTAATTCCCTATGTTACCTTTATGGTATTATTTATGTTTTATATGTTTAATGGAAGTCTATTCTTTCAAAAAGTAACTACATGATACATTATGGGTGATATGCCTTTGTGAAAATGAATTAATATGTTTAGTATTCATGGAATAATGATTTTCCTCCATTTTATATCCATTACTGAGATTTTTTTCTCATACCATGTTTTAAAATATTTTTCAAATGGTTTCTGATTGTGTAAGAGATAATTAAAATCCAAGAGAACTGATGTGAATACTTTTTATAAAAGGATTTCATGTTTTTTGTATTATAAATGGATACTATTTTAAGTATTACTCAATTTGTTTTCTTCTGGGTTAATATTTATGAATTATGTACTATTATACTATAACTCTAAACTGAAAAGATCATTGGGAATACAAAGGAGTGAATTTGAATGGAATTTAATAGATTTTGTAATATTTAAGGCTAGGTCCTTATATTAATTATATCATAAATACCATGAAATTTAGTTATATATACATACATACATATATATATATATATATCAATATTGTTTAAAAAAAATAAACACATCAAATTTAGATTGCGGTTGTCTACACATCCATAACGACATTATGACTCTTTTAGTGTGAGAAAACATAATAATTAAAATGATATATTATATTTCCATATAGATAATTATATAATGAATATCATAAAGATTTAATATATATAAAATATATCATTTATATTTACTTTTATTACTTTTTATGTAACATATTATTGAACAAACCTTCACATTTCTTCCCTATATGGTAGTATACTGTACGCATGAGCGACGTTATCTAATCACCCATGGTATGAAATATAAAAATCATATATATGAAATATTTATTATGGGTTTATTATTATGTAAAAAAAATCATAAACATAAAATATATTAATAGTGTTTTCATCATTATTCCCAACCTTGAGAGGTGGTAATGAAAAAATGAACGATATCGTTTTGTGAGGCAGTAGTGCATCGTACGTACGAATGATGATTTCATTATAATTTTGATAGATGTTTATGTGTTTATATATTGTAGCCTTAATATTAAAAAATCCTGGTATATTTTGGATAAGGAGGTTATTATATAATCATCTTATAATAATAGTTGAGTGGTGTGGAGAAGGAAACATAAAAAATGAATGTTGATGGATGTTTCCTCTTCTCTGGGTAACTCCTTTTGGGTTTCACAAAAAGTTTTAGTTGGACGGATTTGTGAAAAAATTGATGATTATAGTATGATAGGATGCAACTTATGATGTAATTTTGGTAGGTTTTCTTCATTGAAAATGGAATAATATGTGTGAAGAGGTATAGAGAATAAATTCCCTTTTATAGCGGAGGAGGAGTGGAATTCATATAAATAAAATCCCTAAAGACTATTAGGAAATATCTCTTTCCTAATGTTCCACCAAAATGAAATACATTCGATTCAAGAGGGGATATTTTCGAAATATGGCCGCAAAATACTTTCTGGACATATTTTGGGGTAATTCCACACATTATGTTTTATTATTGAACACTAAGTAAACTAATTTTTAGATTAATATATATATAATATTAATTTCTTTAATGAATAATTTTGGTAAAATATTTGTCACAATTCCTGGAAATTTTAAATTACTATGATATTTAATATGGAAACTGTTTTTAAAAATTCAAAAATAAATAATGGTTGAAATTAATATAAAATTAATCAAACAGATGGATGAGAAATTAGATTTTTAAAGTGACAATGTTCGAATGATTATAATAATTTTATATATAACTTCAATATTAAATTGATCACAATGACATAAATTTTAATACATTATATATAATTGACATAAATTTACTTTATACCCAATTTAAAATATAATTTTACAATAAATATTATTTAGATGAATATACCATTTTCAATAAAAATGTTGTATTATTAACTATTCAGCAGAAGATGAATATTTTCATGAAGAATGCTAAAAGTTACCCAAATATAATTTTGAAATTATGATTTTAGGAAATACATTTATTTTTTCATATAGGATTTATAAATTTATAAAAAGTTTCTTTTAAATTATTTCTTATATTAAATGGTATAAAAATATATTTTTTTAATAATACGTATTTTTATGTGTGAAATTGGATTTATTCATATATTATGTTTATAAAATCTCTCAGTTAGATTTATAAAAATTTTAAAAATATAATTTTCCTGAACATAATCCAAAATTTTTTTTTTATTAGTTTATTATTTATAAAACACAGTTCTATGAATTAAAATAGTTTTTTAAGAAAATATTTTATTTTATTTTGTAAAGGGATATATTTCTATTTCTAAATAATTGGTGACCATATAAGTAGTTATATGTACTTGAGTAAACTATATTTTTTAATTTATTTAATTCTATTTATACCCTTCATTCCAACATCTATGTTATAAATATCATAACTAGAAAAAAAAATTTATTTACTTAATCTCAGTGTTTTGTGTGACATAAGATAAAATAAATGTTTTGTGTAATACCAGATAAAACAAGTGTTGTGAGAAACACATGGTGAGTATAGTGTTGCATGTAATTCATGATAAACACAATTTTATTTTTCAATTACTCTATCAAGATATTTTTTATTAATTAAAGAAACCTGTGATGTTGTAATGATTAACATTTTACACAAAGAATACAACATAAAACATAACAATAGAAAATTCATAGAATCCTTGAATATCATCCAATGGAGTCATCATCATAACCTATAGATTGTGAAAAAATTAACAATGATCTACAATTAACAATATGGGTTACATTTAGAAAAACATATCATAAATTAAATGGATACAACAAATATAGAAAGGTAAATGACTAAACATAGATTTCATTTATTAAATATTTGAGAATTAAATTCATCCAAAGATAATATTATTCTATCCATGGTTTTTTGTTTTAACTATTTGTTCTAATTTATTTTTGGATATCAAATATTATATAATGTTCTGAGTGTGGCATGGCTTACATTTTGTGTAAATTTTTTATCTTTGGTTCTATGGATATTATTTAGTTTCCTATATGTGTATTTGTTGAAATGATTGAGTTTTGCGCTTTAAAGCATGTGGCTCACAGTTTTCCCATGGTTAGAGGAAAATGTAAGGTATTATCTAGAAAACAGTGCGGTCCAAAGGATACTTTTGGTTGAGGTCTCACAACATACTCAATGTTATAAAGACAATGTGGTAAATATGTGGGGAGGTTCTATCTCCAAGAAGAACCACCTTTCATGGTTTCTGCACAGATTACTGTATCTTGTGCCAAAACCATGAGAGTTTCCTAGATCTAAAAAATTGTGAAATGTCACTGTTTCCTTATTTTTATTTCATCCACAATCCACTCATTTATTCCTCCTCATGGTTCTTATATCCCTAGGGGAGCACTTCATTAGTTTTTCAAGCCTCCTCCTTCCTCCCAAGTGTGGTTCTATGTGTATTATTCATATTTAGGGGAATATATCTCAAGGTAATTTCATGTCCTCTCCCCCTATTTACTATTCATTAATTTTATCTTTAGTTACAGTTATACATTTTTCCTGAGGACTTAGGTTTTATGATTCTCTTTGATTATGTTTGGGTTTTATCTGTTTAAAGTTCCTAGTGGTTGGGATTTCTTCCTTGGACCTTCATGAAATTCTTTTCTGTGTGTTGTGGAATCATTGTATGTTTGAGGTAGGTTTCCCCTTCCACATGGAGTTATAAATTATGGTTCATTTGATTCATTATTTTCACAACTTCCTAATATATTTAATAGTGATGTGCGATCTTTGAAATAAATTCTCGGTGTATAAAATAATTATTCTTCCTTTCATTTTGAATAATGGATTTGTTTTGTTAAATGTTGTTCACCAGGTTTTTAATAAATTTTATATATGAGCATTATAATAGATTTGTGATATGAAAATCATGTTTTGGGTTTGTTAATGATTTTTTTTGAATTTGAAAATATGGTTTTGGTTTCCCAATTGGGTTTTCAAAATGTTTTATATTTGAAACTGTTTGATGTTTCATGGTTTCGAAAGTGTTTGGAATGGGATAATGATGAATGGATTGTTCAAAATTTTAATGAATTTGGTTTTGTTTTGAGTAAGTTGTGCGAGAACAAAAATCATATTTTTAAAAATTATTGTAAAATGTAAAATGAAGTGTTTTCCCCTTTTTGGAAACTTATATTTGGTTCATTGGAAATTTATGTTTATATGAAGTGTTATTGAGGTACATTTGGAAATTTTTTGAGAATATGAATGTTTTTTTCAATAAATACCTCATTGTATAATTCAATTTCCTTGTTTATATCAAATGGAAGGGATTTTCATTCTGTGGAATCCTCATGATCCATTGATCTAAATTAGTGGGACGTCCTCATTATGGACTCCTTATGACTGATTTACTTTTATAAAAATGAGAGAACCTCAGTGTAGACTCCATTCATATTTATTTTCTCATGGAAATAGATTGATCCTTGAGTTGATTTGGGTGATTCCTATAGTGAATCTTTTTATTATATATTTATGTGATTGGATGATCTGTTGGAATCTGTTGTCTCACCCTCTTTATACTTCTTGATATGGGAACATGGGAGAATGAGTTAATATTCTAAGAAATATTATTGCACAATTGAGGATTAAGAACTAACTAGTGGCACATAGCACGATGATATATTGAGTTTTATTTCTATGGGATAGTTACCCTCAGTCTATATCATGTGGGAGATAACCGATCATGTAAGGGAATTATTGCTTTCATTTAGTCAGTAATTATTTATAGAATTAGGTACATGTATTATTTTGTTTAGGATTATTCACGAGTTCTCAGGTTCACCCATATCTATTGGCACATAGCTTTTTGTGGTGAATTGTTTTAATAAATTGTTGGTTAGATACTCTGGTGTGATATTTTCCAATTTCCCTTGTTTTATAATTGTTTTTCTCACTTCCTAATAAATTTGGATTTATACCTAAAATGAGAAAATGTTTTCAACGATTTTTAGAAGTTGGTTTTGTAAATGTTTTACAATACTTATTTCTTATTAATTAAATTTTACCTTTCCCTTTTTAAAATGTATATGGTTCCTCCTTGAAAAAGAGTTTTGATTTATGTGTAAAAAATGGAAATAATTTTATTTGGTCATTAAAATATAAAACTATTGGAGAAATTCACATTTATATACTATATTTCAAATATAAAGTTGATGTTTCATATTATTTTAATAGAAGTTCATTGGTAATAGACTATTTGAGGGAACACCTACTTAGTTTTAATACTCATGGCTATAGTTTCTTTTTTTAGATTGTGTTGAAGGTACCAACTGGGTTTCTATCATCATGGGTGATGGTTAGTCTTTGAATCAAAAATTAACCTTCAGGTTCATGTGGAGATGTTGAAGTTGACAGGTTTATGTTTTGTTTTGTTGTTCAGTTGATGAATTTTCAATTTTTTTATAAATTATGTTTAATTAGGAAAATTATTTATTCTACATTTCTCTATTTATATCTACTATTTAGTTTATTTATTTATATTGGGTGAATTCATTCCATTTTTTACATTGTTGATGCCTGACACTAGTTTCCAGCTAGTGAGGATGGAGAACTCCCTTCAGGACTTTCCATAGATTATCTCAGATGATATGATCAGGGTTACACTGAGTTTGTTTGTGAGAAAATTGTATTATAGTAGGTATCCCTAGGAAGAACTTGATTTCAAAGAGGATGTTGTTATTTGGAGTGATGGGGAACAAAAGTCATGAAAATCCTTATAGATCAACGAGGAATGGTCTTAGATTATTCTATGTAATGGTGGTGTGCATGTAATGTGGTTTTCAACTATGTGGAAAGGTCACCCGTCAGAACTATTTTCCCCTTATTAATTACATTGAGTTCCAATTATAATTATTTTTTTGGGAAATATTAATTTTTTATAATGAAAACTAGATTTAAAAATAAAAATGGTGTGTTTTTAGAATGATGGAAAGTGTTTTTTAATTTTTTTACAAGAAAGAATTTGAATTCATGTATCTTTATTATGATTTTGATGGAATGTAATTCAATGATAAAATGAAAAAAGTTTTGTAATGGGATGAATTTAATTTTTGTATGGAAATCCATATGATTTATTTTTTTAATCGTAATTAAATAGTGTGATGTCTGGAATTTTAAAATGGTTTTTGATGGGTGGTTGGTGGGATGTTGAAATGTTTTATGGATTTTTAAATGGATGTACTTGTTTTGAACTATTTTATTTCCATTGGTTCTCACATGCATAGATATTTGTGGAAAATTTACAGATGAGTGATTGGGGTGGCATGGGAGTGTGCATGAATCGGGATCTATGGAATACCACTGGTGATTGTGCACCCCAAAAAGTCTATTTTCATTCTAATAAATTTTCAGTAAGAATATTGTGATGATTTGAAAACGGATGGTTTTGCGTTTGTTTATTTCATGATTTGTAAAGTTTTTTTTCGTTTTCATTTTGGAAACTATTATTGATGAGTTGTTTATGATTGAGTTTTTGGTTTTCATATTCCTTAATGTGTTACCTCATAATGATTATATGGATATATATGGCAATGATGTTAGTGATTTACCATTAGAATGATTTCTAGTTGATCAAACAAAGGATTTCATTCTTGAGTTTTTAATGTAAAATCCATCTATATATTATGGTCATGTGGATACTCTCAAAGAGGAAGAATTGATGTGGAATATATAAATTAATTTCGATATCCTTTAGTTTCCTAAGACTCTAAAAGTGAACTATTCTACCTTCTTGTGTGATGGAATAACCTAGAAGTGGGGAAGTCATTCTCTCAAAACTATCATTGTCAAGATCGTACTTGTGAGTTCTTCGTGGTTTCATTCATCCATCATTAATTCTATAATCTAGTGATGTTGAGAAAGCGAATATTGATTTGTTGTCTCTATCAAGGAATTGGATCAGTGTTGGATTACATCAGTCAATTTTTGGATCTTGTTCCATACACTCTAGAGTGGGCCTCAAATGATTCCTTGAAGGCCTGTCATTTGGAGTTTAGTATCCTTCATTACATGTAGTCTAAGGTGTTAGAATTTCTTTGACTTCTTCTTTTTGATGTGGTGAGAAAAGATATTCATGTTAAAGTTGTGTCAATAGGAGTGCGTGAGATATTTATCCCTCCTTAAATCCATATAAATGGTAATGATAATTCGAAAAAGGATATGGGAAAGAAACCTTAAGTTATGGGTTCTAGATTTGTAATTAAATTTCATTTAGATATTTTTTCGTCTTCCCCTAATATCAAGATCATGGTATGTTATTAGTGCATAAATCTAGATCATAAATAGTCATCATGTTTAAATGCTCTAAAGACCTATCATGCATATGAATTCTCAGGTCAATTGTAATGGTTATGTCTACGTGTTTACAGGAAGAATCATGGACCCATTTCAACCTCTAATAAAGAAACATCATCCCATTTGTAGGAGTAGTGTTCTCAATGGTGTTGGATTTAAGACTCATTTTTTTGTTTTTATCCTTTCTATTATGGTGTTTCTTTCTATTATGTCAATTGTAACTAGTATTTTTTTTGTTTATGATGTAATGGGATGTTGTGGATCCCATGATATCTTTTGTTACAATGAAAGACCATTTTTATTTTGGAATTTCTAAATCTTGACCACATGAGTGGAGGTGTATTCAATGGTTTCCTCATTTCTATGTTTCTTCATTTGAAGTGGAAAATATTTAGTCTGTATCCCATGAAAGCCATATTCCACTTGAGAGAAGGATTTAAAACTAGGGACTAGTGGATCTTGACTATCAGGCATTAGATTCTTCAAATAGGAGGGAACCATCCATAAGATATAGAGTGAAGCTCGCACATAGTCCAAAATCTCAGTGGTATAAGGGACCGTCTCTTAGATTTTTTCTTCTGCACATTAATGGTGATAGTTAATGTTTCCCTATTATAATTTATGTTTTTCCCTTGTGGTGCGGGATTTTTGATCAGTGTGGGGGAATTTTTTAATGTTGGACTATGTCAGGTTTCCCATATAGTTCAGGTCATAAATGGTGGGGTGACCCACCATAGGTATCTTTGAGAATTTTTTTATAAAAGATTATCTATTATAGTCATTTTCTAATCATATGGAGTCCATTTTCGACTCCCTTTTTGATGATTTAGTTTTGGTTGTTGTCTTTTTATAGTTAAGACCCATAAGTATGATTTTGATGATGTTGGGAGTTCATTGTTTCTGAGTTTGGATCATACGTTTGTGGAAATTCATAGTTTTTAATCGATGAACTATAAAATGTTGGGGCTATGTTGGGGCCGAAATTTTTTTTGTGGGGATAACTTTCACACTAGGTTTTCTGTTTTAAATATTTATTATGGTTTATTTTGGGCTCTCAATTTTTCTATCGAGTTTCGAGTATGACATAGTTAAAAATTTTAGGCGGTCATTTATTTATCATTGGTTCCAAGGTTATTACTTTGTTTCATGTAGGTTTTTTGAAAATATTGAGTTTTAGGATTTATATTAGGTGGAACATGGTTTACACACAGAATCAAGAAACCATGTGGCATGCCCCAAAAAACTGTGCAATCATTGGGAAGCATCTGTTCAAGGATACAAAACCTAAACATGGATAGAAAAAACTATGTGGAAAGCATTCGGGGAGGTTCTATATCAACACAGAACCGTCTCAAACTGTTGTCGTAGGGGGTTTATAACTGTGTTCTCAAACCGAATGAGCTATCAATATCTAAAATAGTTTTAAATGCCTCTTTTGATCTCCTAGGAATTTTTTCCCCAATTCTCCCATTTCTTCCACCTTTTAGTTTTTACATGCCAAGGGGAATACTTCCTTTATTCTTCATGCATCCTCTTCCATACCAAGGGTGGATCAATGTGCTTTATTCATGTTTTGTGAAAATTATCTCAAGGTAATCTCCTCTATTTCCCTCCATCTTTATTTATATTTCATTTTTTCAGGATTTCCTCTTCTATATTATTCATGAGGACCTAGGGTTCATGTGTATCTTGGTATATGTTGGGGTTTTTTTTGTGTTTTAGGTTCCCTATGGTTTTGATTGATTCCTTATAACTTTGTGAGGTGGTGACAAGTGTGCGTTGTTGAATTTCCATTAGAATGATTTATGTTTTCCATGAAACATTATTTTATAATTTATGATTCATTGGTTCCATAATATTTGAACCGTCTTTATATGTTAAATAGTGATATGTGATCATTAGAATAATTTTTTTGTGTGAAAAATGGTAATTCTTCTTTTATTTTTGATAAATGGATTTGTTTTGTTACATTTTTTAAACCATGTGTTTGTTTAAATGTATTGTTGGTAGTTGTGAGTTATTTTTTGAAATTTAATGCATGGTTTGGTTTTGTTAACGAATTTATAGCATTGTAAAAATGGTTTTGTTTCTCAAATAGATTTTCTAAATTTTTTTGATTTGAAATAAATTGATGGTTCATGGTTTTGAAAGTGGTTTGGAATTTATAATGATTTATGGCCCATTTTTAATTTTAAGGAATGTGGTTTTGGTTTGTAAATGTGGTGAAATAAAGTAAAGGTAAATTTTATAAATGAATGTGAAATGTAAAATTATGTTTTTCACCTTTTTGAAATATTGATTTGGTTTTTTTGAAAATGATGGTTTTAGGAAGTGTTCATGAGTCATTTTTGGAAATTTTATAAAACATTGTGAAACTATTTATCTTGAACACTCTCCTTAGATAATTCTCTTCCTTTTTATATCAATTTTTTGGTATTTACATGGTGTATAATCCCTGTGATCCATTTATGTAAATGTGTTGGATTCCCTCATTGTGGACTCCTTGTAACCCATTTACATTGAGCAGAATGGGAGGTCATCAGTGTGTAATTCCATGATACTTATTTGTTTATGGAAAGAGATTGATCCTTGTGGTTACTTAGGTGACTCTTAATCTTCAAGTAATTATTTATATGTGCATATGATTAGATTCTCGGATGGCATTGGTTGGCACACCGTATTTGTAAATCTTGACATGGGAACCTGGTATAGAGAGTGAATTATCAACGAACGATTGATGCACTAGTTAGGATTATGCTCTCACAAGTTTCCCATATCATGGGGCCATATTTATGTTTATTTATATGGGATACCACCAATCGGTATGTACCACATGGGGGGGGGGTCGAGTGTGTGAGTTATTCATATCATAGATTGAGGGTTTCATTCTGGGATGATTCCAAATGTATTAGTATATTCCTTATTATTTAAAAATCTATTTGGTTCACCCATGTCTATTGGAACATAGTTCTCTGTGGAGATGATTTCAATACATTGTTGGTTAAATACTCTTGTGGGATATTTTCCCATTTCTATTATGGTAGGATTGTTGTGCTGACTTCATGAGTAATGTGGATTTATACCTAGAATAAAAAAATGTTTCAAGTATTTTTCTATAATGTCTTTAGAAAGGATTTATACTCTTTATTTATTAAAAATGAAATATTACCACTATTGTTTTCAAATTAATATTGTTCCTCCTTGGAAATGAGGTCTGATTTAAATTATATCAATTGAAATGGACACTATTTAGTTTATAATTTGTATATTATGTGAATGATCATACTTTTATATATGTTATTTCAAACATGAAGTTGATATTTATTTTGTTTTAAAAGAAATTAATCTGGAATAGATTTTTTCTGGAACACTAGCTGAGTCTTAATACTCGTACCTATAGTTTCATATTGTTTTTAGTTTGTGGGGCAGGTTCCATCTTTGTTTCTATAATTGTGGGTGATGGTTGGTCTTGGTATCAAAAAGTCACCTTCAAGTTCATTGTCATGACTCGTCCCTGTGGGGCCCAAGCTGAAACTCCCCATGCCCACCTCCAATAAGCCAGGGGCTGGTGACTAGCACCGAGTAGGCATGATACTAACATGGGAGGCATTGCCTATAACCTGTACACACGCACACACATCTCCAAGCCCACAAATCTAAAAAGTAAAAAAAACTAAAAGGAAAACATGCATGCATACAATAAGATTATGGCAGGGAAGTAAAGTACAATAAAGTAAAACCCTGGGCCAAAATTACAAGCCCAGCAAAAGAAAGTCTGCAACAAGTCCAACCTGTAGAGAAAGGTACTGGGACTGCAACCCATCGCCGAAGGAACGCACCTCAGCCTGTCTGATCTCACTGAGCACCGTCTGGTCCTGGTCTGCCTAGAATCCTGTCAAAGGCTCACTCGTCTGCACAATACACAACACGTGCGGGCAAAGCCCATGAAGGGGTGAGTATAACAATACCCAGTAGAACACCCCAATAACCACAGAGAAAATACAACAAAGGAAAACACCAAATTGAAAGGTATAGTCAGCTCTACACAATATATGTCTATGGAACATATAACAAGAATATCCAGATATACTCATACACATGCGACCATCGCGAAACCACCACTAAGATCCAGCTCAAAGATTTCACTAAGCATAAAATCGAAAGAATACACTCCTAGGTCTGAAGAGAGAGACACGAAGTACTCGTTCCGGGAGAACACACTCCACAAGTACCTTGGGAACAAGATGCTCAGAAGAGGATCACAACCAAGTCATGGGGTGATTCCGACAACTCAGTTTGAGCTAATCCACTAACCATAGGATCATCGCCCAGGTAAAGTTGGTCACGTCGATACCATGAACTCTACCTAGGGTTCCAAGAATGAATAGAGGATCCAGCTCTAAGTCTCACCGAGGGGATTCCAACAACTCTATTCAGGGAGTTCTGCTGAAGGGATCATACTCTTGTATAAAGGAATTGATACCAGAATTTTCAAGGGATTACCAAGGGTACGAACCCTAAGAACTAGTCCAAATCACAGAAGGCAAGTGGCTCAAGCCATGAAGAAAATGTTACATGGTGTATAGTATAGTTACACACCGTGTTCCTTGACCCTGGGTAATGCCTGTGTAAAAATCCCGTGTCCTCCGTTCAAGCCGTGCAAAACCAAACTACACGGCATGTGGAAATGTACACGCCGTGTTCCTTGAACCCGGGTGTTTCCCATGTAACCGGCCCGTGTCATTCGGCTTGTCGGATAGAAAATAACTACATGACGTGTAGAAGAAATCACTTTCCATGTTCAGCCACCTGGGCTTGCTCCGTGTACACTGGCCATGTGCCCGTACACGGTCTCTACCCGTGTCCGTGTCGCCTGCCCGTGTACCAGTACACAGGGTATCCTGTGCATCTCGCCGGGTCTAGCCGGGGAGGGGTATACATGGCATGTCCATGGCCATGTACCCTACCTGTGTCTGTGTACTCCCAGAGTACACGCCAGGTCGTTCGCCGACAAACACACGCCGTGTAGCCCATACTACATGGCATGTAGTCGGGATTTTTCTAAAAACAACGTCTTCTTCCTTGCGCTTCGGCCGATCCTCTGGATCTTCTTTTTCTCGTCTGTTCATCCCGATACTCTAAGGCTTGGTTCGCCTTATCATACGAACACTGAAATGGGTGTTTTCGGTCTTCTAATCGGATCATAAACCTCAAACGATCCATCCAGAGAAAAATTCCCAAAAACCCGAATCTCTCAAACCACTCCGAATCGCTTACTAAAACCATAGTCACACCTTCATGGCATTGCTTTGGGGTTGGATCTTGAATCTTGGATCGTTGCACCAAAAAACGAATGTGCAACGATCGATTTTCTCCAAGAACGCATAGAACGCAACGAAGAACGTGAGGGATAAAAGAAACAAGAATTATACAAGGGAGAAGTACCTCGATCGTTGTTCGTGACGATCCGTGCTCTTCGCCGTTAGATCAAAACAACAATAATCAATTGATTATAAATCTCAAGTATTTTATTTCCTGATAAAACACCAAATCGCACCCGCCCTCAAAACGATTAATCCGCTGGCTAATCTGTTTGTTGAATAGTCCATATTCGTCGTAGAAATCAAAAACGGGGGAAAGAGAAATCAATAACAATCATCCGACATGGATTCACTGCGTTTGTTGGCGAAGATTCGCTCACTGCGTCATTGTCGCCGCATTGGGAAGTTTTCTCCAGAGCCTCCAGAGCCTCCAAGGGTTTTAGGGTTTGTGGTTTGTAACCCTGGACCCCCTACGCAGGAATTTATTTAAAAAGAACAAAATATAAAGATTTAAAATATCTCACCGTAGAAACAAGATTTAAATAAAATATTTTAATAAAATATTTTATTACCATTGCGTCCAAAAACCCGATTTCACCACTAACCCATGCTGGCCAATGCTAGGCCTCACCTTATGTAAAATCATAGTTCTAAATGCAATGGTGCCCTCGAATTTCTGATCCAAGCACCCGTTCGGGAGTTATTCCACTTTTTCAGGAAAACCGCACATGCACGTAATTTAATAATTAAATTAAATTCAAACATTGTTCCAGTCTCACTGGGCCTCGGAACTGCACACCATCTCAGAGCCTGGTCTTGAATTAATTCCTATATAATATTAAAATAATGCATGGAAAAATCCAGGACATTACATCACACCCAACTTAGGGCTTTTATGTCCCCGAAAAGCCAAAACAAGGGATACTAAAAAAGGTGTGGGTACTGCACGCGAATCTAAGCCTCCCACTCCCACGTGCTCCCATGGAGATTCCCGTGCCGACACCGAACACACACCAAGGGAATAGATCACCCAGGAAGGATATTCTCTTGTCGATCCTCGATTTCCAATGGGTACTCAGCAAATGTCACTACATCATTGATGTCCAGCTCGCCCCAGTCGATGACGTGCGATGGATCATGCATGTACCTCCATAGCTGCGACACATGGAAGACTTTGTGTACCTGGTCCATCTGAGGAGGTAGAGCGAAGAGATACGCCACCTCGCCAACTCTACTTAGAATCTGAAAAGGGACATCAAACCTCAGAGATAGCTTGCCACCTCAACCAAATCTCTGTAATCATCATCGAGGTGAGACCCGAAGGAACACATGGTCTCCCTCCTCAAACTCGAAAGGCCTCCGCCTCTGGTTGGTATAAGACTTTTTCTGACTCTGTCCAGTCTTCATCCGCTCCTGGATGACCTGCACCTTCTCTGTAGTAGCTCTCACCATTTCCGGGCCCATGAGTACTAACTCTCCCAGGTCAGTCCAGCAAAGTGGCGACCTGAAAGGTCGCCCGTATAGAGCCTCGAATGGTGCCATACCAATAGTGGAATGATAACTGTTGTTATATAAAAATTCCACCAGTGGTAGGTGATCCTCCCAGCTACAACCAAAGTTATGTATGCAAGCTCGTAGCATATCCTCCAGGACCTGGATGGTCCGCTCTGTCTAACCATCGGTCTGGGGATGAAATGATGCGCTCAAGCGTAACTGGGTCCCAAAAGCATCCTGCAATCCCTTCCACAATCGGGATGTGAAACGAGCATCATGATCTGAGACAACCGTGGATTGTACTCCATGAAGTCGAACTATCTCCTGCATGTAGAGGCATCCCAAGCTCTCTACTGAACTTTTCACCCGTATGGCTAGGAAGTGGGCCAACTTGGTGAGTCGATCAACGATCACCCAGATGGCATCATGTCTCCTGGACGTACGTGGTAAACCCATCACGAAGTCCATGGATATTCCATCCCACTTCCACTCTGGCACCACAAGGGGCTGAGCCAAACCTGCTGGAACCTGGTGCTCAACCTTTACTTGCTGACAAGTAAGACACCAAGAAACAAACTCTGCCACACTCTTCTTCATCCCTGGACACCAGAACTAACGTCGGAGGTCCTGGTACATCTTTGCCATGCCTGGATGCACCACCAAAGGGGATGTATGGATCTCCCTCAGAACCTCCTCCCGCAACGTCACTCGTACTACCGTGCACCCTATGAAAAGGAAAACGTGCTCTCATCCTTCTGAAAATCCATCAGCCGCATCACCTATGGATATATGAGCATATAGAGTCTCACAGCTAGCATCCTCGCGTTGTGCTTCTCTGAATCGCTGTAAGGGTGGAGGGGTAACAACCATCGACTTAAGGTAATCTCCCTCATATCTATCCACAAATGAAAACTGCAAAGAGGCCAACTGCCTTGTTGTCTCATCTAGCAACTACGAATTGGATTTCCTACTGAGTGCATCTGCCACCACGTTCCCCTTCCCAGGAGTATAAACGATCTCAATGTTGTAATCCTGGAAGAACTCACGCCATCACCTCTGTCTCAAATTCAGATCCTTATACGAAAAGATATATCTGAGACTGTTGTGATCAGAGTAGACGGTAAACCGTTCGCCCAACAGGTAGTGTCGCCACATCTTCAATGCGAAGACTACTGCTTCCAACTCAAGATCATGGGACACATAGTTCTGCTCCAGTGTCCTCAACTAATGTTAGCCATAGGCAATCACCTCTTTCCTCTACATCAGGACACAACCAAGCCCGGTTCTTGATGCATCGCAGAACACTATGTACTCAACACCCTCCTCTGGTAATCTCAATATCGGGGCACTTGTCAGACTCTGTCTCAACAGCTGGAAAGACTGCTGACATTTCTTGGTCCACATGAAAGGATGTCCCTTTTGGTTCAAAGCTATTATGGGTGCTGCAATCCTGGAGAAATCATGGATGAATCTCTGATAGTAGCCTACCAACCCAAGGAAACTACGCACCTCCTTCACGCTCTGGGGGGGCTCCCATGCTAGCACTGCCTCCACCTTTGCTGGGTCCACTGCTACACCATCCGCTGAGATAACATGCCCTAGAAAGTGGACCTCCTGTAACCAAAACTGACACTTCGAGAGTTTCCCATACAACTGGTGCTCTAGGAGTGTGTACAAAACCATCCTTAGGTGTCTCATGTGCTCCTCCTTGGACACAGAGTACACAAGGATATCATCGATGAAGACCACCACAACCCGGTATAGATAAGGCTAAAATATCCGGTTCATGAGTCCCATGAACACTACCGGGGCGTTCATCACACCGAAGGGCATCACCAAGTACTCATAGTGACCGTAGCAACATCTGAAAGCCGTCTTCGGTATATCCTCCTCCCGTACTCGCAACTGGTGATAGCCTGATCGTAGATCAACCTTCGTGAACCGTTGTGCCCCTCTCAACTGGTCGAAGAGGTCATCGATCCTCAGTAGTGGATATCGGTTCTTCACGGTCACCTAATTTAAGCACCGGTAATCCACACACAGCCTCAAGATCCCGTCTGCCTTCTTGGAAAACATCACTGGGGCCTCCCACGGTGAAACCGTGGGTCTCACAAAGCCCATCTTCTGCAAGTCGTCCAACTGCATCCTCAGCTCACGAATCTCTAAAGGAGCCATCTGATAAGCTGATGCTGCTATCGGGGTCGTCTCGGGTTGCAACTCAATGCAGAAATCTATCTCCTGATGGGGAGGTAGCTCGAGGATGTCCTCCGGAAAGACGTCCTCATACCGAGCCAGCACTGCTGGGAACTAAAAACTCATAACATCTTCCGTGCCAAGGGATAGGATAGCCAACTGGTGTGAAATCAGCTATGACCTCTTATGCACGAGTCCATCCTACGCTTCCTGGGTCTCTCTTTCACCAAAAAAAGAGAACCTCATTCCATCACTGCGGACACACTGCACCCTTCACCTAAAACAATAAATCTAGGCATAAACTGTGGATTACCAATCCATGCCAAGAATGACATCGTAAGGCCTCGACGCTACCACCAAGAGGGTCCAACCGAAACTATCACCTCCAAGGGTCAAGTGACAATGGTTGCAAAGGTGTGTGATCTCTGAATCTTCTCCAGTCGGTGTTTCTAAGCATAAGGGTCGAGTCAACAGCTCAACTGGAATCTCAAGGTCTCGAACAAGATAAGCAGCCAGAAAGGAATGACTAGCACATGTGTCTATAAATACGGAATCCAAAGTAAAAAAGACATAGATAGTACCTCTAATCATCCCGGGTGTACCTAGGTCATAAGCCTCTTCCACCTGCAGCTGTCCCGGCCTCTGTCCACCAGCTCCCTGAGCCTGGGGTGGACCTCCTGGGGGTGGTGGTGGTAAAGGGTCGAAACGCCGACCACCTCCGGCTGCTCTCCCAGATCCTCTGACACGTCTGTCACCTGGAGGATCTGCCTGCTCCACACGTTGCCTCTGGCTCGGTGGTCTATCCACTGCTCCCGTGTCAGTAGTACGGCGGGTCAGACAATCTCGAGCGAGATGTCCCCTGCCGTCACGTCAGTAACATCACCTCTCTCGAGGCTGGATGGATGTGCCCTGTAAACCTTGTACGGCTGATCCCCTTCATGTGATATCCTTTGGAAACTTCTCCCGCGCCTGGGTCCTTGATATCGGCTCCCCGCCACCGAGGTCTCTGCTTCAGCTCACCCACTACTGACAACTGTCAGCTGTCCCTGCTCCTCCAGAAAGCTCTCGACCACCAAAGACTGATCGAGCACCCCAGCATAAGTAGGAATACTCACAGGGATGATTCTAGATCAGATATCTCTATGCAAGCCCCGCTCAAAATTAAGAGCTCTAATTTACTGATCTCTGACCATATCCATTGAGTACCACGAGAGGTCGATAAACCTCGATGAATAGTCAGCCACCGTCATGGTTCCCTGCTGGAGCTGTAGAAGCTTCTGTATACGTACTTCTCTCAGGGTAATTGGTGAAAACTCATCTATGAAGAGACGCTCAAACTCCGACCATGCATGAGTCACCTCGCCGTGAGTCTGGATGACCAAACTCCACCATCACCCTGCCAAACCCTACAAAAGGCTCGCTGCCAGGATCACCATCTGGTCTGCTGGTGTCCTGACCAAACAGAAGACTCTGGTCACTGCCTCAAGTAAGTCCTCTGCTGTCTGAGGGTCAGGATCACCTCAAAACCTGAGGGGTATCTATCTCTGAAACTCATGGAGGGCGCTCAGCTTGTACACCTCCTCTACTAGTACAACAAGCGCTAAACACTGCCCCACAGGTGGTTGAATAATTGGCACACCACCTGGTGGTAGAACTGGGGGATTTGGTCCCTGTATCAAAGCTTCATCACTGAGGGGGTCAACCTCATGATCGAGATGCTGGATCCTAGAGGGTGTGCGTCGTAGAGGTATCCTGTTTAAGATACAAGATGTATCACAGTTAGTGAGTATATCTGTAGAGCTGACTCAAGAAGGATATGGAAACCACAACCCATTACTATATGATGCATGTACCATTATTTTTACCCATGCAACTAGTGTTTTCATGTTCCGAGTCAAAAAACATGTTATCAGAGACCTGTTGTATGGATAGGTCGGCTGCCGCACCAACACTGGGGTCCCTGGCCTGAGATCTGAACTCAAAATACTTAACATTGTTGCCCCAAACCAACTCACAGACTCTCGGTCCTAAGGTAGAACTGACCACCTCTGATACCACTCTGTCACTACCCGTCCCAGTGGGGCCCGAGCTGCAACTCCCCAAGCCCACCTCCAATAGGCCAGGGGCTGGTGACTAGCACCGAGTAGCCATGCTACTAACATGGGAGGCATTGCCTATAACTTGTACACAAGAAAACACATCTCCAAGACCACAAATCTGAAAAGTAAAAACTACTAAAAGGAAAAGATACATGAATACACTAAAACCCAACCAACAGAGTATGACAGGGAAGTAAAGTACAGTAAAGTAAAACCCTGGGCCAAAAGTACAATCCCACCAAAAGAAAGTCTGCAACAAGTCCAAACTGTAGAGAAAGGTACTGGGACTACAACACATCACTGAAGGAACGCACCTCGGCCTGTCTGATCTCACTGAGCACCGTCCAGTCCTGGTCCGCCTAGAATCCTATCAAAGGCTCGATTGTCTGCACAAGACACAACATGTGCAGGAAAAGCCCGTGCAGGGGTGAGTATAACAATACCCAGTAGGACACCCCAAAAACCACAGAGGAAATACAAAAAAGGAAAATACCATGAAGAAAGGTACAGTCAGCTCTACACAGTATATGTCTATGGTACATATAACAAGAATATCCAGATATACTCATACACAGGTGACCATCACGAAACCACCACTAAGATCCAGCTCGAAGATTTCACTAAGCATACCATCATGAGAACAAACTCCAAGGTCCGAAGAGAGAGACACAAATTACTCATTTCGGGAGAACACACTCCACAAGTACCTTGGGAACAAGATGCTCAGAAGAGGATCACAACAAAGTCATGGGGTGATTCCGACAACTCAGTCTGAGCTAATCCGCTAAGCAGAGGATCGACGCCCGGGTAAAGTTGGTCACGTCAATACCAAGAACTCTACCTAGGGTTCTAGGAATGAATAGAGGATCCAGCTCTAAGTCTCATAGAGTGGATTCCAACAACTCTATTCAGGGAGTTCTACTGAAGGGATCATACTCCTATATAAAGGAATTGATACTAGAACCTTCAGGGGATTACCAAGGGTACAAACCCTAAGAACTAGTCCAAGTCACAGACGGCAAGTGGCTCAATCCATGAAGAAAAAGTTACATGGAGTGTAGTATGGTTACACGCCTTGTTACTTGACCCTCGGGTACTGCCTGTGTAAACGGCCAGTGTCCTCCATTCAAGCCGTGCAAAACCAAACTACACGGCGTGTGGAAAAGTACACATCGTGTTCCTTGACCCCGGGTGCTGCCCGTGTAACTGGCCCATGTCATTTGGCTTGTCGGATAGAAAACAACTAAACGTCGTGTAGAAGAAATCATACGCCATGTTCGAGCACCTGGGCTCGCTTTGTGTACACCGGCCATGTGCCCCTACATGGTCTTTGCCCATGTCCGTGTCGCCTACCCATGTATCAGTACACGGGGTATCCCGTGTATCTGGCCAGGTCTGGCCGGGGAGAGGTGTACACGGCATGTTCATGGCCGTCTACCCTTCCTGTGTCCGTGTACTCCTGGAGTACACGCCAGGTCGTTCGTCGATGAACACACGCCATGTAGCCCATACTACATGGCGTGTAGTCAGGATTTTTCCAGAAACGCCGTCTTCTTCATTATGCTTCGGCCGATCCTACGGATCTTCATTTTCTCATCCGATCATCCCAATACTACAGGGTTTGGTTCACCTTATCATATGAACACTGAAACGGGTGTTTTCAGTCTTCCAATCGGATCATAAACCTCAAACAATCCATCCGAAGATAAATGCCCAAAAACCCGAATCTCCCAAACCGCTCTGAATCGCTTGCCGAAACCATCGTCACACCTCCGTGGCATTTCTTCGAGGTTAGATCTTTAATCTTGCATCGTTGCGCCAACAAATGAATGCGCAATGATCGATTTCCTCCAAGAATGCGTAGAAAGAAACGAAGAACATGAGGGAGAAAAGAAATAAGAATTAAACAAGGTGGGAATACCTCGATTGTTTTTCGTGACAATCCGGGTTCATCACTGTTAGATCAAAACCACAACAATCAATGGATTATAAATCTCAAGTATTTAATTTCCTGATAAAACCCCAAATCGCACCCGCCCGCAAAACGATCGATCCACGGGCTAATCTGTTCGTGGATTAGTCTGCGTTTGTTGTAGAAATCAAAAACGGGGGAAAGAGAAATCAATAACAATCATTCTACCAGGATTCACTGCATTTGTTGGCAAAGATTCGCTCGCTGCGTCGTCGTCGCCACATTGGGAAGTTTTTCCAGAGCCTCCAGAGCCGCCAAGGGTTTCAGGGTTTGAGGTTTGTAACCCTGGACCCCCTGCGCAGGCCTTTATTTAGAAGGAAAAAAAGATACAAGATATAAAAGATCTCCCCACAGAAACAAGATTTAAATAAAATATTTTTATTAAATATTTTATTACTCTTGTGTCCAAAAACCCGATTTCACCATCGACCTGCACCGGCCGATGTTATGTCTCGCCTTAGGTAAAATCGTTGTTCTGAACGGAATGGTGCCCTCAAATTTTGGATCCGAGAACCCGTTCGAGAGATATTACACTTTTCAGGAAAACCGCACACGCGCATAATTTAATCATTAAATTAAATTCAAACATTTGTTCTGGGATCACTGGGCCTCGGAACTGCACGCCATCTCAGAGCCTGGTCTCGAATTAATTCCCATATAATATTAAAATAATACATGGAAAAATACGAGACAATACAGTCATGTGGATATGTTGTGGTCATCAGGATTTTATTTTGGATTTATTATTAAATTGTTTTGTTATCATTTTTTATAAATGATGTTTTTTTCGAAATTTTATATATATTGTGCTTATCTATTTATTTATGTTTTTTAGTTAAATTATTTATAATGGGAATAATTGTTCCATTTATTTAATTGTTTGACACAAAACACTAGTTTCCAGCCTATGTGAGTTGGGAACACCCTTCAGTCCCTTCCACGGATCGGCTCACCTGACTGATTTGGGCTTGACCAGGGTTGGTTTGTGACAATATCTTTATGAAGCTATACTAGACAATAAAAACTAATTTTCCTCTTAATAATTTAAGATTCATCATGGGAATATATTATTTTTGGCCACATCCATAACATTAGATCTAAATCATTCCTCTAATATTATGATATTGATTTAATTCATTAATCAATATTCTATATCATCAAATATCTATATTGAGTAAAGGATATTGATTCATCAATATTTCCCCAATTAATCAAATAAATATTAAATTCAACATAATTTGTTTAGAATGAATAATATTTAGAAAAAAATCATATACATCATACCAGAAAATTGATATTTAAGATAAATTTATTTTATAATGAAATGAGATAAAAAACTATTATTTTCAAGAGGATGGTAACATTCAAAAAAGAGTTTGATATTATGCAATTATTTTTATCTCTTGATAATTGTCATGACATATCCACATGAAAGAAATAATTAAAATTGAATCATAATAAACTAAGAATTTTTATGGAATCATGATAATTAATATCTATGGGGATGTTTATATACTACATTAAATAAATTATGTTCACAACATTACATTATTCCTCAGTGAATGTAAAATGAAACAAAGTGCCTTACCTTGAGTCAAACTCATCATGAACATTTTGTAACTTCAAAAATTGTAAAATTATTTTAATTATGTACCTAATTTAAACTCTTTTAAGTTTTATTATTCCATCTATTTCATTTATTACAATTTTATTAACAATTATATAATCAAGTAATATTTTATCATGTGTTTTGATGAAATTTTACTTATGTTTAACAAATGGCTTTGGTAGGTTGACTACTTTTTTAAGAGATAATTATTTAAAAATCTCCATAATAATTATCATGAAAAAATTATTGTATTTATAAATAAAATATAATTTTAATACCAATAATTAAATATTGTTTTGAGAAATTTTTTATGTTTTGATCATTGAGATAGTAAGAAACATGTACATTTGTGTATCATTTCCAATTTTCAACAATCATTTTGGAATGAAAGTATGTAATTTTTTACATTTATTTGAAAATAATAAAAACAACACAATTATCATATTATTTAATTAAATATAATTATATTCACATATCATATATTTTTTATGGTTTTGAAAAGAGAGTAACTTCACTCCATGAAGGCGGTAGTCCACAAGTATTCAAATTATGTTGTTGACTTTTAGTGAGTGAAAAACTAGAATGAAAATGATATATTATCTATTAATAATGATAGATATTCAATTAATATAAAAATTATTTCATTTTTATTCCATATATTAATTAAAATTATCTATATTACCTTTCATGTAAATTATTAGTGAAAAATGAATCACATCACTTTGTGAGATGGTAGTCTGTCATACAAATGACCTACATTATCTTATCTCCTACGTAATGGAATGTAAAAATTTATATATGATATAAGGACTCCATATGTTTTATTATTTTATAAATATCATATATATACATTATATTCATCATCATAACAAACCATGATAGGTGTTTATTGAAAATGTGTCACATTAGTTTGCAAGGCGATAATCCGCCATACACATGATCGATGTTATCCCTTCACATTTTGTGGATGATATGGACATAGGTCATGTGATTAAAATTATAATATTTTAGTGTATTTGAACCAATTTTGTATATAATCATAAATTTATATTAGTTTGTTGATGTGGAAGAAGAAATAAAATAACTCATAGTTAGGAATTTTACCTCTTTTAGGGAAAATTATATAAGATTATACCTAAAGAATTATTACAAGGGATTTTATAAAAAAAGGTATTATATGATGAGTGTATTTCATTTGGTATTTTAGTTGGGTAGGTATGAGATGAATCCATAGAGTTTGAAGGTGTGAAGAAGAGAGTATAGGGGGAGTCATTTTAAAAGTGAGGTTAGTGACAACCATGTAATATTTGGAAAGACAAATGTATACCAACGTTTTTAATTTCAAAAAATCATAAAAAATATGACCTTATATACCATTGAATAGATAAGGTCAATATATTTCCACAAAATGGGTTTTGTAATGGATTAGGATAATTTTCATCCTTTAGAGTTTTTATTTTAACCCCTAGTAAAACCATTTTCACCATGATCGCAGTAAATAATTTTTACCCTTCTTAATATTATATGCGTTAAAAATTATGTTGATCGTACAAGATAATATAAAATATGTTGTTATAATATATAGATTCCATTTTTAAAAATTCCTATTCACATTAGTAGAAAAATATAACTTAAAAACATTCCCACATACATGATCAAAATCATGGTTCTCAAAGAGAAATGCAAAGAAGATTACAATGATTTTATATAAAAAAAATGTGATATTTAATATAGTAAACAATTTGGTATTAATATAAATATAATTTACAAAAATATTCTTTTCATTACATCTTAATATAGAATTTATCTTTTATGTTCTTTGAATTAAAAGGTTTTTTTTCAAATAAAAAAATATTTTTGACCAATTTCAGAAAGCATTATCTTTTCAGATAGTTTTTAAAAAATACCTGAAAGATAATTTTAAAATTATTATTAAGAAAATTATACATTTTGTAAAATAATACTTCTAAAGGAGGTAAAAATTACTTTAAACTCATGTAGAAAATTAATTACTAGAAGACCCTTTAGAAAATAATTTCATAATTAGTAGATAAAAAATGTATTTATTTTGTACATGTGTGAACCATATACTATTATAATACAGTTTTTAAAATTCATACCCTCCATTTTAATGTCTAGGTTATAATTACCATATTTAAAAATAATATTTCAATACAACATCATGTTTTGTTGAATCCTAGTGTTGTGTGTATCACAAGCTATATAAGAGACCTAATTTATTTGAAAATATTACATAGATTATTAAAATTTTATAGTCACCTATGAATGGTGTTTCATGAAATATGCAAAATTGAAAATGAGTTTCTTATTTGACAATATTTGGATATTATAGACAATACATACCCAAATAATTTCCATACACCACTACCAATATCATTGATCCATCAGTTTCCTCAGAATTCAAACCTAAGTAGGATTTTGAGGTAAACCTAATGAAATATTCTAATGAAGAGTTTTTGCTCGTAAACGATCGTTTGTTTCTTATTTATTATTCATAATCATTCATATTTTAATTATTCTAGATAATATAACAACATTAGTGTCTCCAATATATTTATATGTTATTATGGTAATATAATAACCCATATACATGTCAATTTCATCAAATGGAAAATTAAACTATCGATCATGTCTATGGTGGACTATCGCCTTGTAGACTTATGGAACTAATTTTCCTTGAACACTCCTCATTATTGAATTCAATTTTATTTTTAATATATATATATATGATATTTATAATATATTTAGATTTTTTGAATGATAATATCACATATATATTCATAATTTCTATTCCATTTAAAAAATAATAATGTCACTGATATGTATGGTGGACTACCACCACATGAAGAGATGTGATTCATTTTCACTTATTCTATAAATAGATGTTAATAAAGATAAATTTAGTGAATATATATTATATATTAGATGAAATAAGTTCTATATAAATAATATATTTTACATTCCCTTACACTTTTTCTCATTTTTGGAATTATATCAATTCTCTTGCGTCCATATGACACATCATTTACACAAAATGCCATTCATTTTCCATGATGAACATTCAAGAACGGTTCTAATAATGTATATAATCAATAAAATATGATATTTTGGAAATTATATTCATTCTGGAGATAAATTATTTATACTCTATATACATGAACCATAACATTTCTCAAAAACATTCATGAGAAAAATATGAAATTAACACATGAAACAATGAAAATAATGAAATATTATTAAGAAATTATTGGTAAAATTTTTTGAGGTTATAAAATATGATATTATAAATATTTTTTAAGTTTTTTTAAATATTAATAAAATGATTAAAAATATTTTACAAGAGGTTGAATAGTGTTTAACTAAAGGAATTAATATGGTAAGGGATTTTTTCACAATTTCCATTAAATTTAATCATTTTTTATTATTATGAACTGATTAACCTATATGTGATGTATAAAATACCCCTTTGATTTAATTTATATAAATAACTATTTATTAATTATTAAATTTTTTTATTATAAAATTTATTATTATATGGGTTACAATTTTATAGTTACTGAATAAGAAAACCAATTATTTTACATTATCAATTTATTTTGTGCTTGTTTACTTTCTCAAGAAACAATCAATTTATTTTGATAATTTTCCATTGTAAACTAAATTTATCTTAATTATCTATATTATTATATGATGTATGTTATTATTCCTTAAACCATACACCATTTTAACTTATGTTGGTTACTTTCCACAAAATTTAATTAAATAGGTAAATATTGATAAATCTATATCCTTCACTCAATATGGGAATTTCATGAAAAAGAATAATAATTCATGAATTAATGGTATTATTTCATAATTGTGGAATGATTGAGAAATTTATTTTTGGGTTAGAGATATTAATAAATACCACCTTGACGCATCGACAGGTCTCATAAGACAAATTAGTTGCCTATATAAGATGGTTTTTTACAAGTAGTTTCAAACTTTCTTCATAATGGTCATTACAGTATAGGTATCATGATTCATTTTCTTTTGATATTAAAAAATTTAACATTTTATTCATTTATAATAAACTTTTTACTATTATACATGATATTTTCATAATGATATTATATCTGGATGCATTTTATTAATTGCCGATTGATTAAGTGGCATATGTTTTAAGTAATTTACCTTTCCTTAATGATTATTCCTTATCACATTATAATATTATGATTATTTAATGAATGTGATATTGTTTTAGTTACATACCCTTCCATATTGATTAATATTTTCAGATTCACAATATCTTCTAATGGTTGTATCCCTTATTGAGCATTTAATCACACCCTTATTTTTTTACTTTCACTAAGATATGAAGAACAATTCCTGGAATGAGTTTATGGGTTCTAAATGTCTTCTTTTATAATTAATAGTATTTTTTACATAAGTAAAATAGGTATCAAGTAATTATTTGGTTCTCTATATCTGAAAACCAAACCAGTCCTACATAATTTTACCCCTGTATATATTCCTATATCGGAAAACCAATCCATTCCATATTGATTAATATTTTTAGATTCACGATATCTTCCAACGGTTGTATCCCTTATTGAGCATTTAATCACACCCTTATTTTTTCCTTTCACTAAGATATGAAGAACAATTCTTGACATGAGTTTATGGGTTCTAAATGTCTTCTATTATAATTAATAGTATTTTTTACATAAGTAAAATAGGTATCAAGTAATTATTTGGTTCTCTATATCTGAAAACCAAACCAGTCCTACATAATTTTCCCCCTGTATATATTCCTATTTTATAATGTTTTAATAGGCTCTATGTTACTAGATTCATGGTCATTATAGTCTCTATAAATGGAATTCATATAAACATCATTATAAATATATTAATTAAAATATATATTAGGGAACATAATATTATGATATTAATTGAAGATAAGTATCCAGGAAAATACTAAGGTTTTGGTAAGGAATATATTATATTATTTTTCTTAGAAATTGAAACATATATAAATAACCCATGTGATCTTGGTTTTCGTACTATTATATCTATGTAGAATAACAATTAAACAAGAACATTAGGATTGAACTATTTTTCAACTAGTTAAAAACAACATGCCTTATTACACAACATGTTTGACTCTCTTAGTGGCTAATTTTAGGATATATCTGATTTTTAACAAACCATTGTGATGGATTTGAAATTAATGAAATCCCAAAAGTAACCAATAATTTTATTATGAGACTTACAATTCATAAATTATTTTATTTTATTTTTGTTTTTACACCATATTAATAATTTTCATTATGATTTAAAATTAATATTTCTATAATATAATAGACAATATTCCATTGTTTAGAAATGGAACATAGAAGGAAAATGTGTATTAATGATCACTTCCAATGAATATATAGCCTTGATGAGAAAACCAATATAGCTGATATTGGAAATGAGTAGATAACAGATATATTAGTGAAGCTTAATAAGGTTATAACCTATAACCTATCCCAGATGGATAAACTTATTCCCCAAAATGACTATCCAATTTAATATCATTATAGTTGATAGAATCCACTATCATTTGTGGGGACTACTAATGTAATTATAATTGAGTAATTGATTAAGTATCTAAAAAATATATTTTTGGAATTAGGGTATGATAAAAAGAAAAATGATACACTTGTGATGTATTTTTTCAAATGCGATGTTGATCAATAATAGTTGTTAATCTATAATACTTAGGAGGAATCTGATATATAACTCAATGAATAAAAATAATTTAAGGATACATTATTTGAAAAAATTTTCTAATGAGAAACAAAATCAAATGGTGATAAAGTTCATAGGAATAAATTAAATAGAAGTTGAAATTGTTTCTAAGTATGTGGTAATCATTACATGGATATCCTCGTATGCTATGGATTACATACACAACATGATGTATAATATTGAACTTTTCTTTGATGGACATGATCCTTTATTTGAAAGGTGTTCATCACTCAATAATTTTGATCATAGGATAAAATAAGTTTTGTGCCATGAAAAAGGAGAAGTAATTCACTAGTTTATACATGTTTATGGGAAATAATGATAATAAGAGGTAAAATGAGCACTATGAAAAAGGGAATCCATCAAAGAAGAATAATAGAACAATGAAATTTCCATGTGAGAATTGTGGAATGAATAATTTAGGGTAATATTTGAATAGATTGGGCATTTTTTGTAAGTGCGGCAATAAGGGTCATCCAGAAAAAAAATGCATATAGAGGAAATAAAACAATGTTATTTAGTGTGGAAAATATAGGGAGATGGGGAACATACAAATGAATTCTTCATGTATCAAGGGAATCTACACCAGAAGATTTCAAGGGTTGATGGTGAATATTATGTGATCTCTATAGGTGGTGCTGATGTAAACAATGATGTGGTCCCATTTATATTAATGTTATTTTAAAAATTATCTATTTATTTATTTATTTTGGGATCATCAAACTATTTTATGTCTTCAAATTTCAAAACGAAAAATATATATTTCCCAAGAACATTAATGTGGGATTTTTAAGTCAAAACTTATAGTTGTAGTGTTGCTACAACAATGATGTGTCAAGTAGTCCCCATTATAAAAATAAATGTGATATTTTTTTTTACCTTTTTTACATTCATATGGTTGACTTTGATATAATCCTCGGTATAGACATGTTTTCAATATATGGAATAAATGTTTTTTAAAACCAGAATAAAATTATGATTGAAGATAATGATGTGTAATTCCTTATATTTATAGAAGAAACATCATCAAGAAAAAAATTTCTATATCTACTCCTAAAAATAGTATTTAATGATATTCATCATGAATAAGAGTAAAAAGAATTAGTTATTGATAAGGAAATCATCTAATTTAATATATACCAATTGAACATGAATTCAATGATTTATTTCCTGAGTAATTTCATGTACATTGACAAGATCATGAATTTGAGATTTCCATTTAATTAATCCCTAATAAAAATAAAATATCAACTACTAACTATAGAATAGTCTCTATGTAATTAGTTGATTTGATGAAAAAAATAATAAATTTTTCTGTTAATAGATTTATTATCAATAATGTTTCACCAAGAGGGGAACCTTTTATCTTCTATAAAAAATGATGGATCTATGTGGTTGTTCTTTGCTTAAATGGAAATAAATGATAATATGATAAGGAACTAGTATCAAATTCCTCATATTGTTGAATTATTTGATCAACACTATAGTGACCAAGAAATTTCAATGATTTAACTTTGTTTAGGAAATCATCAATTGTGATTAATCAAGAAACACAATCTGAAGTTGGTATTTTTAATGATGTATGGAGATTATGAATGTAAAGTAATGTAATTTTAATAAAAAATTTAACCTTATGTATTATGGATCTAATGAATTGAGTATTATAAGAATATCTATATTATATTTTATTGTATTCATTAATGAAATCATGTTGTATTCTAAAAATTATGAGGAAAAAGAGAATCAATTTGGGATCATTCCTGTGACTCTTAGGAGGAAAGAGTTATATTTCATATTTTTTAATATTTATTTATAAATCATGAAGAATATTTTCATTCTAATATATTATTAAAGGATAGAATATATGTTAACCCTTCAATGAAAAATAATTCTAGAGAATGGCATACTTAGTTTCACATGATTGGTAGGTTACTATTGATGATTCATTAATTTTATTACTTGATTAAATAACTTGTTAACCGTGATTTTTTGTAAATGGGATAAGATTAGATGGAAATAATAATGTGAAGAAATAATTGATAAATTTAAGAAGATATTGTTCAGTGGGACTAGTTTTAATATATAATATTAAAATGATAGGTTTGTGTGATATAGTGATTCATCAAAGAATGTACATGATTTTTTCTGAATTAAAAATGATAATGTTTTCCTGTATAAATCAATGTAATTGAACACTCATTAATTGAACTATCCAGCCCATGATCATGAGTTAGAAGGTAAAATATTTGACATGAATATATGGATGAATTCTTTATACGGTGAAAGATATAATATATAAACAAATCAAACATTTCTAAAATATGTATTCACGTAGAAATATTTCAAAATGTGACAAATTTTTTTCTTGAGATACTCAAAGATTATTATTGATCAATAAAATACTTTCCAAGGAAACAAAATAATGTATAAGATTCATTGAGTAGGAAAGATACTGGAGTTATAACCAAAATAAAGATTTATAGGGATCCTATGTTCAGGGATCTAAAAAATATATATTTAGAGATTATTAAGTAAATAGAGACATCAACCCATTTTCAAATTATTTTGATACTATATTTATTATAAAATGTAAAAAGATATCAATATTATGTTGAGAACATTCTAGGGAAAAATATTTCTAAAGATGATGTGAAATTATAGGAATTCATTTCTGAAGACTTTGTTCTAAAATTGGGAATGATATTAGGTTTTCAATATATACCCAATATACAATGGGATTTTTTGGAATAATCTCATAGTTTAAATTTATCTATTCATCATTTTATCAATAAGATATATAACAATTTGAGGCTAATTTTTTTTTGTGGGATAACACATAATAGGAAATTATAGATGTGTATCAAGATTCTTGGTTTCTAAATTAGTTAGTGTAGATAGGAAGCACACCAGAAGTTTTTTCAATCATCTTCCCATTCTATTGAAGAATGGGAAGGTATTAAATTTTTCTTTGTCACGGGACTACCAAATACTATTTTATTGTATGAATCAATATAATTTATTTATGAAATCTTAAAAATATTCAAATTTTATCTAAATAATTGAATATTTACCACTTTAGTGCTTCACAAGGCTCTATAATAATGATGGTGTGAGAAATAATGGAACCCCATTTTGATTGTATCTATTCATGATCCGCTTTTTCCATTCAAATAATTTTAGAGTCTTCAGAAGGCTCTTTACACTAAGATTCGTTTGATAAGCAACTTCCATCCTCAAACTGATGGTAAATCTCAATGGACTATTAAAAAAATGTTAGATAAGTTTATTTAATGAACACTTTACATTCAAGGTATATGTGATCAGTGTTTACCTTTGTTAAAGTTTTCCTATAAAAATAGTTTATAGTTTTATATTCAAATGGAGATGTATGAGGACTTATATTGATAGAGATTGTGTAATCTTATTTTTTATGGTTAATTTCATAAAAGTAAACTTGTAGGAATATAAAATGTCTAGTATTAAAAAACAAATCAAATAGATATTTAGGATAATATTAATGATTCTCAATACTATAAAAATAATTATCTTAAAAATCAGAGGGGGATTTGAAATTCCAATTGAAAGATCATGGATTCTCTTTTTTATAAAAAATGAAGGGAATCATATGGTTTGGTATGAAATGGAATCATTTTTGAAATGGAATCTATCAAAAATAGTTTGAGCTATTTATTATCTTTTGAAAATTAAACCATGTCTCTCTAATGTTCTTAATGTGATCCAAATATATTTGTTAAGGACGTACATTACAAACCAAACACAATTTCTCAACTCTAATTAAATAGAATTGGAACCTAAAAGAATTTACTATCAAGAATGTATCTATATTTTTGGTACTAAAGATAATTTATTGAAGAATTGGATGACTTGATTGGTAAATGTACTTTATATATTTCCAAAAATAGAGGAACCCTAGTGGGAACCATAGGATGTTTTGAAAAATAAATACCATCATTTTTTATGAGGTACAACTCAAGAAATTTCAAGGGTGAAATTTTTTAGGATGGAATAATGTCACCCCCATAATGTTTTATTTATTTCTCCCTAAATAAACCCAATCACATTAATATCTTTCAGGGCATGGAACACTGATTTTAAACAAAACATGATATATTTTAAGAATCCATTTTAACATGACCATTACAAGCTAGCCATTAAAATTTTGAGTAAAAATATAAATATATAAAAATTGGAAAATTTGTATTTTAAAGACCTTAATTGAATATAAATTTTTTATAAATAATAATATGCATAATTTTTATGTTAAAGAAATGTTTTCTGAAAAAAATATTTTTTAATGAAAATCATTTCATCACCTATTGCTCATTTATTATAAATTTACTTCTTCCCAGTTCTATAAAATATATTTGATTAAATGAAAATAATTTTTGAAACCATAATATCTAAATTAAATTAATTTAAACTTTTGGGATTTTTCACATAAGTTTCATTTTTAGATGAATAGTGAAAATACTAATTATTAATGAGAACTGCATTTTAGATTAAATTATTTACACAGATAAATTATGTTTACAGTTGGTTTTAAATTTAAATTAGTTCATTTTTATTTTATTAAAATATAGTTATGTGGAATCAATTTATATTTTATTTTGATAATAAAAACATATATTATTATGAGAATATTCTCATTGGAAACCCTATTTTTCGTTCTATTTGTGGGTATAGTTTTAATTTGGATTCTACCACATTTATAATTTAAAATTGTAAAACATTAATATATTATGAATCATATTATTTTATGTTATATTATATTTTTAACATATTTTTTACCATAATTAATGTTAAAAGAAGTAAAATTTATGTAACATGCTTAAATTAAAAACATACTTACTATCAGAGTTAAACTTAAAGAATAATGGTTAAAATAACTTACTGACATTATCAAAAATAATTTTATGGAAATATTTCTAACTTATAAATTCTAAGGGTCAATAATGAAAAATATTTGGGTATTTTTTGTTGATAAAAATGTTGGTGTAATTGATTATTTTCAAAACTTTTCTGTGTTTCCTCTCTCATAATTATAAAAGGAAACTTCTATCATCCCTTCATTACACATCCACAACCATTTGGTTCATCCATTACCTAACCAAATAACTTACTCACATCCAAATTTTTTTATTACATTGTTTTATCATAAATGTACCTTATTAATGATTTTATTTCATAACCAATGAGGTCATATAAATAAGAGGTAATGTTCCTAAATGATTATTTTTTTTGTATTTATTCTTCCACCTCATTAAAATTTTATTCAATAAATATAATATAATAAAACCATTATGAAAATTATTATGATGTTTTATTCTATTATTGTCTTTAACTATATTCATATCATCCTCCATCTAATTTAAAATGAAATCATCGATCTCGTGTACAAAAACTCCAACCATGCGACCCGATGAATATCATTTTCCATCAACAAATATCATGGTCAATTATAATGTTGAGATTAATATATATATATGTATATAATATTTATGATATAATTATACATATTTTACTATAATGTCACATATACATTCTTATATTATATTTTTATTAATGTATGATATTGTTTTCTCATCTGTACACCAAACAACTAACTCGTGATGCGATGCGATTCATTTTTAACTAACTCTTTACATGGAAGGTAATAAGGATAAATTTTATGAATATATGTGATACATATAATATTATATAATTTTAATTAAATTAATACATAATAAAATATTTTACCCTTTCACCAATTAGGGGAATAATATCATCGCTCGTGTATACGTACACCCAACTATCACCATGAAATAATGAAACTCATTTTATATGACCAACATTCAATAATGGTTCAAATAAGGTATATCATGAGAAAAAATAATATTAAAAAATTATTATAATTCTTAATATTATTAATTTATATAATATATACAATAATTATAAATCTGAAGTCAATCCATGAATGATAAAATAATTCAATTAACTCCTAAAAGAATGAAAATAATGAAATATTATAAAAATATTATTGTAAACTGTTTTAATATGATAATATAAGATGTTAAAAATATGATTGTGGTTCTAGAATAAATTTATAATATGATTAAAAATAGTATACAAGTTTTTATTGAACTTTAAACTGAAGGAAAGCCTGAGGTAAAGGATTTCATCTCAGTTTCAATTTCATTGATTCTTTAGTATTAATATACACATAATAATAATAAATTTAAATTTTTATTAAGAGAACAGAGGAAAAACACACAAAAGAACCCCAAAGCACCCCCACCCCCTCGCCTCGCCCCCACCCCCGTCCCCGCCCCCAGTGTTGGGAGCTATGGAGGCCTGAAATAGTGAAGGTCGAGGGCATCCCCTCTAATCAAGTTGACCCCCTCAGGTTTCAAGCTAGGCATAGTATGAAAGCATACGTCATCTAAGCCTGAGATATCCTGTGCAACCAGGTGATCAGCAACCTTGTTACCTTCCCTCCATGTGTGAACCACTTTAATGTTGTTACCATGTAAACGATGACTTTTCCTGATTGCATAGGTGATCGACCAGGGAGGTGTGTCCTAATCTAGTAGGGACTTGTAAACCAGGATGGAATCTGTTTCCACTTCAGTGATGACCAAATCCCTCTGAGCACAAAGGATGAGACCAAAGAGTATCACCAGGGCCTCTACATGTAGGGAGGAGCCTTGGCCCAACCTGACTATGAAGGCCATGAACACCGAACCACTGGCATCGCCTACCCCCCCCATCCCCGCATAAAACCTAGGGCATATGAGCCATCTGTATTAAGTTTTAACTCTTTATATGGAGGGCTCCAGCGGACCCAATTCCCTTTAGTCCTACTGGCCTGGGGCCCCTTCTGGGGCCTTCCTTGAAACCCGATGAGAGGTGGATCTTCCCTCTAGTTACAGACAACCCTGGCCAAGTCGCTTAAGAGGTTTTTCATCCTGACAATAATAAGACGAGCCGTCATGGACAACCCATCATGTCTCACCTTATTTCTCTCCATCCAGAGGCACCGGAGGCCTGCATAAAACACCACTGTTCGAGCCTTTCTTTCTGGGCCACTGCCTCCCACACCGTGGTACCAACTTTCCAGGAAAGAAATCCCTTCCATGCTAGAATTGAAGACCGCGGTAAACCCCCCAAAACTGGTCCATACCACACGTGCCCATTCACTTTCAAAAAACAAATGATCCATGCTTTCCTCGCTGTACATCTTGCAACACACATATCTTGACGCCATGCTAACCCCACACCTCTTGACGCTCTCATCAGTTGAGACAGCTTTGTTCCAGATTCTCCAAGTGAGAAAATTAAACTTGGTCGGAATATCTTTAACCCACAAAATCTCATTCCATATGTATACATTTTCTAGGACCTGCTCCCTGGTGATCCTCCGAAAGTCCTTTGACGTGAAAGACCCAGAGGGGGAAGGGGTGAAGGAACATATATCCGGATCAGAATTCAGTTCGATGAGGTTGAAGAGATCTTGTTGATCCCTATCCAGAACCGCCCTGATGAAGGTAGGGAAGAGGATGGCCTCTCGGAAAGTGATATTTGTGACAGGGAATCCTGGAAAACCAATTATGGATCCACACCAGTTCTGGTTCCAAAAGGAAAAATCCCCTCTTCCCACTAGCCAATGGGATTGCTGATGGAGAATAGAAATAAGGGGACTAATCATCAAGCAGATAGACAAAGCGTGGCCCTCCGCTGGAGCCCGACTTCCTGTAGAGTAGTTATGGATGGTCTTCCCCCACAGAGTGTGTTGCTCTAGAACACCCCATACTAGTATACCATGCATGTAGTATAAGGTGTCTTCCAGGCTTCAGACGTCAATTACTCCTTCACTGACTGGCCTCGCCATCTCGCTCCAGGAGGCCCAGTGCCTTTTGCCTATGGAGAAGGGATCCAAAATGAATTTAACGAGGATCCTGTCGATGTTTTTAATGACCCCTTTCCGGAATTTAACAGATGAGAGAGCGTGCACCGGGATTTACAGGAGTACACTGTTTACCAGCGTGATCCTTCCCCCAAAAGAGAGGTATTTGTTCTTCTAGTTCAGCACCCAGTCATTGATCTTGGTGAGAATATAGTTGAAGTCACAGATACGAAGTCTACCCGATGAAATGGGGGCACCCAGGTATTCCATGGGGAGAGATCCTCTCTACATGTCCAGTTTTCGGCTCACCAAGGAAACCCGCATGGAGGAGCAGCTGTTTGAAATATAGAAGTTTCTCTTGTTGTTGTTAATGACCTACCCACTCCAGTGACTATACTCTTCCAACACCTTTCCAAGGACACATAGGGATCTACTTGAGGTGCTCGTGAAAGTAATGGTATCATCCGCAAACATAAGGTGAGACACCACAGGGAGGCTCCATTTTCTACGATACAAAAGAGTCGCACCATTGTTGATACTCCGATGGATGAGACGGCTAAGAACGTCTTGGACTAGAATGAACAAACTCAGAGAGAGAAGATCCTCCTACCTTAATCCACGAGCAGCCTTGAAGAAACCATAGGATTTACCCATGAATGTAACTGATAGCCAGGAGGAGCTGAAACATCGAAAGAAGATATCAATGTTCCCATGAGAAAAACCCATACATGCGAGCACCTTGTTGATGAAGCTCTACTCGACAGGATCATATGCTTTGTTCATGTCATGTTTGATAGCGATATTCGACCCCCAGGCTTTGAAGTTAATATCCTGAAACATTTCTTGAGCCAGAGCAATGGCTTCCTGAATTGAGCAACCATTGATAAAGCCATGTTGCTCCAATGAAACCCACCGAGGGAAATGTGTGGTCAACCTGAAGTTAATGATGCTAGCCAGTATTTTATAGGGAAAGTTACACATGCTTATCGGTCTATAATGCATATTAGAAGAGGGGTTCTTTGATTTAGGGAGAAGCACCATTTTGGTGGCACTGGCAACTCGAGGCAAGCTCCCTCCTCAGAAGAAATATTGTATAGCCTTCACTAGATCCTTCTTCACTATGTCCCAAGAAGATCTATAGAAAGAACATGGAAATCCATCTGGACCCGCCGCACTCTCAGGGCTCAAATGCATCATGGAAGCTCGGATCACTTCCTCCATTGGGATTGCACCCAGGCCTTCATTGTCCCTGGAAGAGACTATAGAAGTAATGACATCGAACAGATCAGTATCCTCTGTAGGGTAGCCATTTGGCATGCAGTCGTTTGGGCCAGCGAGCAGATTTGTGAAAAAGGAGCTGGCCAGGCCTCCCACCACATCCATGTCATCTGTATATGAGCCGTCCTCCATGAGAATATTTGGTTTGATCAACCGTCTTATTTCCTTAATACAAGCTTGAAAGATGGCCGTATTTTTATCCCCCTCTTTGATCCATTTAATCCTGGCCCCCTCCCTGGCCAAACTTTCTTGTTTCAGAAGCATTCCCGCTAGAATGTCCTTTTTCCCCAGGAGCTCATCAAAGACATGGTCGTCCCACACGTCCTCCATACCCCTCTCCATGACTTCAACTGCCCTTGAGATGGACTCCAATTCACCATCCAAGGGTTGAATATCTTTCGACCAAGTCTGAAGACTCGATTTTAACCTCCTCAATTTGTTGTGAAACGCTATCCATGTGTGCCCCTAGATGGGCATATTCCAAGTGTTGTGAACTAGGTCCTGGTATCCCTGAGTACTAGTCCAGAGTTGGCTAAAGAAGAAGCGTTCATTGCAGATTTGCACAAGATCCAGAGAGATCAGGAGAGGGGAGTGATCTGAAATTTCACGTTCCAAATGCTCCACCTTTGAGTTAGAGAAGGTGGAGATGTCTTGCATGTTGTCCAGACATCTATCCAAACGGCTCCATGAGCGATGGTTCCCCCCTTTGGTTGTTACACCAGGTGAACCAGTCCCCCATGTAGCCGAGGTCTGAGAGGCCCTTTCCCGACATGAAGGTGTTAAAGTCAAGGATGACCTTTCTGCGAAACGGACCCCTACCCTACCACTATGCTGGATCTGCAACTACATTAAAATCACCTCCTACTATCCACGAATCTGACCCAGGATCAAAATTGTTGAGATCATTCCACAGGACCTCTCTTCGATCATGGTCGCAGCTCTCATAAACAAAGGAAACAAAAAAAGAGCACTGGTCGCAAGACACCTTGGTAGTGATGAGCTGGTCTCCGGCCTGGATCAAGTCCACCTGATAGTTCCTGTGCCAGAAAATCTAGATATGATGATTAACAAGGTCAGCATTCATGAACCCATGAATCCTAAGATTCCTGGAGAACTCCCCAATCCTTTGAGTATACTGCTTGTGTTCAAGAATTGCGACGACAACGACTTTGTGCTTGAAGATTGCTGATGCCAAGAAGTCGGACATAACCTGGGCGCCCACCCCACAGGCATTCCATATAAGGAGGGAAATCATTTATGGAAGTTTCCTGGGTTTGGCTCCAGAACTCATTGCCTTAACAAAGCATGAAGAAGATCTCTCCTTCTGATTCCTTGATTTGGATCTTGTGCACACTCTATAAGCATTGGCTGAACCACCTGCTGGAGATGATGGGCTCTCGGGATGTAAGTCACTTCATTCCCTCCGAATTCCTGGGTGGGATAAGCCACCTTTACTACTGGAGGGAACCTCCTGTGGAGGAGGGGAATCCAACCCCATGGGAGGGATCGAGGTAGGGGGTGGGGGAGGATGAATCTGGGGAGAGCTCGGAGGTCCAGAAGCTTGGACTAGAGCCCTCTCATTGGCACCGGGATCGCTACCAGGGAGCACTGCGGCAGGAAAAGATAAAGCTAGGGGACCCAAGGAACAAGGGTCCAAAGATGGAACCCCTATCTGTTGGCCTGCTTTAGAGGACATCATGAATAGAAAGACAAACTGATGGATAGAAAAACCTAGGTAGGGGAAAAACACCTTGGAACACAAGGGCCTAGGATCCGGCAAACCGCTAGTTCATCCCTAACTGGAGGGCCGGGGGAGACTATTGGTTCTGTCACCAGAGGAGGGGATGCAGGGACAACACTTCAGAGTAGTTCCACCTCAGGGACTGCTGCAATAGGAAGTGATAAAGAGGGCGGACAGGACCAAACCCTCTCCTCCATCAAAGTCCCACTCCTCCCACCTTGCCCCTAGCGGCGACAGATCTGTATTGAGTGACACTGTAGAAGGCAGTGCTGGTAGTAACTAGGGAAGACTGGTTAATAAATGTCCTGGATCCAACTGGTTGAGTCTTCCACTTTGAGTTAAATATGGTTGGGTACTGGGCGAGAAAGGTCGAGTTCCACGCAGAGCCGAGCCGCCGAGGTAGACGAGCCACTCCTTGTATTCGAATCCGAACAGAGGTAGCCCCTGAGAGACTCACGAATTCAATTTTATGTGGGGTAAATATTGCACCTTTAATGAATTTAAAATGATTTAATATTCATTAATTACGATTTAGGTTTCATTTTATGTTTATTTTCCATGGTTTTACAACTTTAATGTTAAAAAAGTGTTAAAAAATTATCTCAATTTCTTTTGTGATTATTTATTTTCTCTCAAAAAAAATAACTTATGAGTGATCATTTTCAATTAGAAACTACATTTCTCTTAAATAGAAAAATTCATATATTAAGGATATGATTACTTCCTACTCTTTATATCATTTCAACATATGTTATTTAATTTGAAAGTTATTCAATTAACTTTGGAAATATTGATAAATATGTTCCCTTTACTTAATACAGAGATATAACGAACCTATATATTTATAATTTACTTAAATATACTATTTTTTTTGTTAGGAATGATATTCACTTGTAGTTAGAGGTAGTTCTTGGTTTCATATATACTCTCAATGCATCGAAAGGCCTCATGAGAAAAGTAATTGTGAAAATTAGTTTGGTATTTATCAATATTTTAAACTGTATTGTTAAAGGTCTTAAGTAGAGGTATTATGGTTCTTATGATCATGAAATATAATAATTATGAATTAATTTCACTAATAATTCATTCGGTATAATTAGCCAGTATGTTTTCATAATAATATTATCTATATAAGAATTGAATTCTCATTTTATTGATTAAATAACATGTGTTATTAGATATTTATCTTTTTATATTTATTATTCTTTATCCAATTATAATAGTAATGAAATTGATTAAAATGTAATTTGTTCTAATTTATTCACCATTCCATTTTTATTATTATAATTTTATTCATGATTTAATTATCTATATGTAAGACTTATTGAGAATTTAATCTCACCCTTATTGTGTAACCTTTCCCCTTGATATGAAGAAGACTTAATGGAATGTGTTCAAGGATACTAACACTTTTTCTATTACAATGTTTTTTTAGTACATAAAATGGGTATGATGTCTGTATCTTGTTCTCCAAAAGTGTTAAATTAATTGATCATTTGGGATTTGACCCCTTATATGTATCCCAATAGAAAAAAATTTCCACCATCTCTATGTTAATGGAGCTGAATAATTATAAATAAAATAAAATTAATTATTAAATATAACATGTTACAAATAATGTAAATTTATTTTTTAATATTTTTCTTAAAATATTGATTTATCAATGTATAATAAAATAATTACTTACTTTTATTGTAAACAATATTTAGGTATCAATAATTTAAAAAGAACCATTTTGTGATGAAATGTTTCCAATGTAAAATTATTTATCTTATATTATCAATTATGAAATTATGATTTTGTGAATAATTTTATGGTTCAGATTGTTTAAAAATATTTTTATAATTAAAATTTAATAAATTAGAAAAACTTTTTTTATTCCTTTGATGTTTTTATCGTAAATTAATTTCATTGACATGTAGAAAATCAATATTGAATACTTTATTATATATATGGAATAAGTGTATCCTAATTTGGTAAATAGATACCTTTATGTTTTCATTAGAATGAGTACTTATCATAGTAAAATTTTGAGGCAACATTATTAATAAAATGAGCAAAATAGGGTTAATACATTAGGATGAGGCTTCAAAATTTATCTAAAACATTATTTTATCCTAATGTATTGGTGTATATTGATAATTTATATCCAATACTCTAATATATTACCAAATGGTTCTCTAATTAATATCATTATATTAATTAAGTAAACTTTATATACAAACATTTCACAATCATGAATTCAATATATCTAATATAATGAAATAAGGGTAAAAAGTCGATATATTCATTTATAAATTTTTATATGATTTATATATTAATTTTATCTACCATAATAATTTATTATAATTTTTTTATAATTAGATAATTATCTAAAATTCTTACATAATGTCGATGAATTATTTAATTAATTAATATAAAAATAAAATAAATGAAATTTCAAATATTAAAATTAATATATATTGGTTGAATTATCATTTTTCTATATTTTTTAGAGATATAAAATAATTTATATATTTTTTAAAGTATTCTACTTGATTTATATTTATCAATTTTTGTTAAAAGTAAAATTATTGGAACAATTACATAAATTACATCAATAATATTATATAGAAAATAATATTTTAGTTAATTATATAAAAATCCTAAAATTTTTAAGGAGAAAAATAATGATTATAAATGGTCGAACATGTTGCCCCATTCCCTTTTATGATCAATTTGTTACTATATATGTAAATTTATAACCCCTTAAATGTGAAAAGTATGTTGTTGTGGTTTTGGTTGTAATAGATTTTCTAAGTGGTCAAAAATAAAGATATGTTTCAAAACAGCTCATAAATCTATATAAATTTTATAGTATAAGGTGATATAAACAACTTGAAACCATATCCTAAAATATATATCCATTTAAAATAATGTTACATTAGAATTAAAATATATTATTTTAATCTATTTGGAAATTCTTATAGTTTCACTCTCATATCATATAAATGTGCACTATACATTATATTCATTACACCACCATGATCCATTTATCTATACAAAAAAAATGAAAAATTAACTACTAAACATACATATTAATTATGTATAGGTTCTACTGAGCTTAAAATATCATTACATGTTTCTTTAAAATTTGATATAAAGGAGGCCTACCAATGAAGGGGTAATTGTCTTCCCAAGACTATTTAAATTTATTTCTTCCATTAACAGCACTAAATCAGGGATATTATTTATAAAATAATAATTTCTCTATCATGAATATAACAAAATTTTATTATTATTATGATTCCAATATTATTCATCAGTTTTTTCTCAAATGGTATGTGAAAGTAACATACAAGATTACTTACGACATATATTCTCCATATAGAAATACAATTAATTTTGCACATCCATCTATCATGAATTCTTATTATTATGTGTCTATATATTATTATTGATTTTTATGATATAATTATTCCTTTTTATTTATAATATCATATCATCCTCTATACCATCTATTCTATTAGAAAATTAATATTTCGCTCTTGCATATGTATAGACTGAAAACCCCTTAAACTGGTCTGATTTCACATGCTTTTTTTATTTAATGTTTTGGTAAAATGGATATAATTAATGATTATATATATGTGTATTAAAAATATGATTAATAATTTTATAAAATGTTGATTTATAATTTTCCTTTCAATCGTTTCATCCGTCGAGAAGTGAATAAAGAGTTATTTTATTCGTATAACCAACCATCTCCATGAACTGTATATTTAATTTTTATTTCTCTATATTTAATAAAAACACTAAATATATATAATTAATTTATAATATATTTATATCCTGAATAGTTTATTGATATTTTTTATTCATGATCAATGTACAGGGACTAGGACTAGTGAAGCTAAACATTCATGAGAAACAAAGAGGTTATCAATCAAAACAATGATTATAATTATCAATTTTTATAAAATGGGTTATGAGAAGTATCTCATATATCAAATATTTTATGATTTATATTTTTATCAATATATATAAGAATAAATATAAATTTATTTTCATAATGGGTGAGATTTAAATATGTGATAAGTAATACAATACAAGAGGTAAATGATTTTCATTTAACATTTACATTTATGAGTGACATGCTATATTCATCATATGTTTATTTCATGTGTTTAATATAATACCAATAAGTTTCTTGATGATTATTCTCATGATAATTATGGGGAAATGGATATCTATTATTCCTCCTCTATTTCATGATGCTTTCTTTGAATGTTACTGATGTGTTGAGAGATTTATCTCTAAATACCATATTTTCTTGGATTTGTTATGATTTAATTTTGATCATGAAAATTATAGAACGTTTATCTAGTAATTATTTTTTATATTTATTATCCACTTTTTTCTTTGATAATTAATCTTTCCTAAAAATTTCTCCATTTTAAATACTCTAGAGGGTAAATGACTTACTTTAACAAGATCCAACTGTTTTCTAATATTCTCATGGAATTGTTTTCTTCGATGTCCATGATTTTTAAACAAATAAATAATTTTATTAATATTATCCTATGATTGGGTAAAGTAATTTTACATATGATTTAGTTCTAAATACATGATTTATTTGGAATATTCATGTCATTTTCCAAATAAAGTACTTGTTAATTTTTAACAAAAATGTTATAGGAATCATTATTTAATGATATGATGAATAAAATTTTGTACCATAATGATATCACAATGTTCTGAAACATTCATTATAATATTCCACAGCTCTATAAAAAATTATTATATGCGTCATATTTGATCTATATTTGTATTCCTATATATTATTTAAAAATGAAAATGTTATATTGCTCAAGAAATAATCTAGTTATCTTTTAAAGGAAATATAATCATTGATAATATATAATAATGTTAATTCCATGTTACTGGGTATATGATCCATTAATACCTTTTTTATTCATCCTATAGATGGTTTATTATTATGATGGTTATATGTTTATAAAATCAATTTATCTTTTGGGTTTTCATGTGGGGAATTTTTTAAATTCCTATGAAACCCTTAATCACTTCACATGTTATGATATAATGATATATTTAATGATTCTTGACATTATCACACACATATGAATTCATTCCATTATGTGACTTATGAGAAAAAATTTATATTGCCCTCCAAATTTATTGGGTAATTTATTATAACTCTAGTGATAACTTTTGGAATATTTTCTTGGTGTTTGTTACACAATGTGTAATATGTGATTATTCCTGATCTAGTATAAGATTGGAAATAGGTTTTGAGGAATTATATACTATTATTTTAGGGTCTCATTTTTTAACCATAACATATTTAATTTGATATATACTTTAGATGGTGAACCCACTTTATTTCATATTGTTATGCTTATAATGTGTAATTCAGGTTCATGATTGAGTTATAAATATTTCACACTCTTATGATTGATGTGTTTTGAAATTCTATATCATTATTCTATGAAAAATTATGATGATATATAAAATATTCTTTATAGACTTTATATCCATTATCCATACACTTATATATATATTATTCTTTTGTTTGATCATCATTCATTATCTCACATGTTTACCTTTATAGAGAATCTGATCTCAACATTTCCTATGTTTTCAATCCCCATGTCCTAATTAATGGTATTAAATAGGGTATATTTAAGAATAGTACTATTTTTTTATTATCATTATTGGATATGTTTAAGATGTTTCATGAAATAATAATTTTTTATATCTATTATAAAAATAAACTAAATCATTATGGTTGTTATTGGGATCATAATATAATGTATTAAATATTAAAAAAAATATGTAATATTTATGTATTAAGTGTTTGGTTTATTGTACTTTTTCATTTAGATAGATATTTAATATTATTTTACATTGAACCCCATGAGGTGATTTTCTGAGAGGATTGCAAAAACATGGGGATTTTGGATATCACAAATTATATAATCATAACATGAGATGCTTGAGTATCCAAGATAAATGATATTATCCCTGATAATTTATACATATACTGTAAAACTAAAATCATTAGGATTAGAAATGTATCATGATGGAATGGTATTTTCAGTTGTATCCAAGATAAATGATATATACATTGTTACATAACCTATGAATTTAGGAATCAATGCAAAAGTTTTTTTGATAAGAGAAATCATATATAGATCAGAAACATTTATAGGGGAATTTAATATTGAAAATTTCTCTATAGATAAATAAAACTATGATAAATATCCTTTGTAGATATGACTCATGAATAGGATAGGGTATGATATATCTTTATAATTTAATCCCTGGTATAGACTCATGTTTAACCATGGTATATGCAATGATCTGATTCTCATTCCATGTTTTTTGTCCGCATAAGATCATCCTATCTTTATCTTCATGTTTATGTCAGATATAATATTTAGTTTGATGACTTTATAGGACTACATACCCTCAAATAGAACATAAATAATAATTAGGTTATCAAATTTTTGAATTACTTTGAGGACCTATATAATAATAGATTTATTTCTAATAGGCCTAAATAATGGTCTCCACGTGATTTGTATATTTTGTTCACTCCATCTTTTTTAAAACCAGAAAAGGGGAAGAAATATCTGTCATGGACCCATCCTTTTCTTAGGACATCATTTTTGGGTTTTCAAAATGAATTTTTTTATTCATTTCCAATTTTAAAAAATAAATAAATATTTTTCCTAAGCTTTTTAAGGGTAATGATTAGAGTGTTGACAGACTAGTATTTCATGTAGTTCCTTTTTTTGGTTTTCAACATTTTGAGTGTTGTGTCTTATTAATTGGGATGTTTAGGATCTTAAAATATTTACCAATTAATATTATTATTTAAATGTTGAATGGATTAGAAACTATTTGTTGTATATTATGATCATATATCTTCTAATGTATTTAATTTTATTTTGAGGTAATATTGAAAGGAAATTGTGTTGATAAAAATTACTACATCCCACTTTGTGGAATCATGGAAGTAGTAAATCAGGTATTAAAGTGTTTTAATTAAATATTCGGAGATTTGAAAAACCATTCAATGTGTATATTAAGTCACTATTAGGTGATGAAATACTCCACACATTTGCTAGTCATAACAATAATCATAGGAAATTTTTTCAATAAAAATCCACCTCAGGTTGATATCTCATAGACCCTTATATAGATACATCTTATAAAAATTTATAAAGAGTGAATATTTAAGCTAGACATATTATTTCATAGGTCTCTATAATATTATTTATAAATTTATAAACCTAATACATAAAATATGTCATAAAAGATGAAAATTGAAGAAGTGTTATATCACCTTTAATCATTGGTCATGATATGAAGGATGAATATTCATAAAGAGTTCTATAACATGTACTTTATACATCTGTTACAAAATTTTATTATTAATTAAGGTTTCTAAAACCTTTAATCCTTTCATAGGTTATGAATGATTAATATTCGTGAATGGTTTTGTGAAAACTTCATCCTTGTGATGGTAATGATAGATGGATATTTGTGAAGGTTTTTGGAACAATGGATCATTCTTATGGTAATTAAGGATCATTATTAATGAAGGGTTATGGAAAAATAAGTCATTGTTGATGTTATAAAGGATAAATATTCATGGAAGGCTATTGAACCTTTAAACCTTTCTAATTCTATGTAAGAATATTATTCTTGAATATTTCTACCACAACCCATTATCAATTCAAGAAAATGAACAATATATTAAGATTTAATTTCAAAGATGATGAATCAACATTGAATGTTGGATTATGGGATGTGTATCTCATATATCAGATAGTATTAAATTATGATAATTATATTGCAAAATAATGTGTTGGATAATAAAAAATAAACCTATGGTGAAATGTTAGACAATAATGCTAGAGGGACTCATAGGAATCATAGGTCCCTTTTCAATATAGAGAGACCACTAGTTGTTGGGTCAATGACCCTAATGAAGATCTAACTAACACATGGTCGATAAGAGGGTTACTTTATTCTTTATAATGTCTGTTGAAGGTTTTTTTATGATTCAAATCCATTGGAAATGCAGTAGGGTACATATAATTTTCTAATCAAAGAGGCCTTTCGTTCATGATGATAGTCCTTATAAAAAGTTCCATGTGAAACATGTTATTAATAAAGGTAAAATATATTGTATAGAATAAATCATGAAAGGTGTAATTGAAATTATATTTAGGAATCATACAATAAAATATAATGTTTATAGTGTAATATGATGTGGAACACCAAAAGGATTAGGAATGAAGTATTTCATCATCACCTTTAGAATTGTTAGGGTACGTGGTGATGTATTGTTTTGGATGTAAAATCAACAATAATAGTTGGTTTATAGGTCCTTTATATCATGATATATGAATATATACATCAATAGGTATTCGATAATAGTTATTATTGATCAACTATTATAATTTTTGGAAACCAGTATCATTTAAAATTTGGAAAATAACTCATGGTTTTAAGGGTGAACTTCTTAAGGAACAAAACAACCCCTATACATAAGCTCAAAATAATTTTTTTATTCACCAATGATTCATATAATGATCCCTTTAGATCAGTAAATATCAGTTACTAATATATTATAGGGTAGAAGCAAGATGTAAAATTAATATTATAGTGTTCAAAGAAAGATATATCAATAAGAGGAACTTGTGGGTGTTAACCTATAAATTAGAGACATGAAGTCAATTTATGAAGAAAATAATATTAAAAAAGGATCCTAGAACTAGAAATTTATATTTTACTTGTATATAAAACCATTTAAAGGTTAAGGGAATGATCAATCATTTCTCTATTCTTTCCTTACACCAAAGGGTTCAAAAAGTATGGTTTATCTTTTAATAGGGACATGGATTATACCCCAAGAGAATTGTTCCTTTTCATTTACTCCATATCAGTTTTTGAATATCTATATATAAAGCTATTAGAGACTATAGATTGAAAATTTGATTAGGAAACCTTGTTTGGTTTTTATTATGTCGTTTTTAGGTTTCCTTTACTAGCAGCATATGGTAGTTCTATTTGGACCCTCGAAGTTTAATTTTTAATGTCTTAAATCTTTGATAAAATTAAAGATAGTTTAAGGTCATGTTGTGTGTACTAAGTATCTAGAATGTGTGAAACAACAAACTAATTAGGTTTATCCTGGATATACATACCCCAATACCCTTTTTAATGGTAGATATATATATATTGTAAATCATGGATCATGGTTCTCGAATCATGAGTAATGGATTGGGAATGACTGGGGTTCATGTTGGTGTAAAGGCTTAGTATTTGATGTTATTAAGGATAACATTGATCATAAGACCCTTTTATCAAGGAAAATAAATCTTAAGATTACATTTACAAGGATATTATAAAGATATAATTCATGAATAGTCTAGAATAAGGGTCTTGTCTCCTTTCTAAGGGTTATGGGAGGTCTATAGAAACCCATGATACAAGAGAAAAAATATAATTTATGGACTAAGGTCATATAATGATGATGAAATAACCCCAATACTCAATTGAACATGTCTAGGATCTTGATAAAATTTTATAAATAGCGATGAAAGATGATGGAATATATAGTATATTGATATAGAATAATGGTGTAATTATCTCCCAGTTTACCGTCATGTGATCGGGATTTAGGCATCCTTTTGATTAGGTTCATGTGACAAGGAAAAAATCTAATTTAATTTAATATAATTAAATTGGGATAATTTTTCAATAATTTAAAACCATTTATCCCATACATTGTGAACTGATATGAAAATTATGAATAGTGTGTTAAGAGAATAAATTCATTACTTTTAGGAATTAGAATGTTGGAGAAATTTTCATTCCTATATAATATTAGGGTTATAAAACCACAATAAGGGGCCCTATTTTTAATATCTAATAGTTTTTAAATTAATTATTAGATTTTTAATCATACATAAAAAAGATATATTGAATTACTTTACAATTATTAATAAATTCAATGTGACACTAGATATACCATTTTTTATCCAGGACACTTCTGACTACACCTAATGGGTCCAACTAGTCCCATAATATCATGTGTTCTATGGTATGTTTTGGAATATATTGGAATTTATAGAATAATTGATTCCATGTGAGAATGGTGTACATATAAAAGTTTGACTAGAAATATATTGGTATGTTACCATAGCATGGGTTTATAAGTGATATAACTCATAATGAGTACTCAAATAATGATGCGACTCATACATATGAGGATGTCCTATTACAATTTCAATAACAATGTAAATATTATTTTCATGTGAGGTAGGGGGAACATATCTAAGAGTTAAATACCAATGTAACCCATAATGTTTTTTGGGGTATTATATTAATAACCAATACAAGTTAATGGATATAAAATTTCAATGGTAGGGCTCATAAGGATTTCATTATGCATCTAATAATCACTGAAAAAAAGACAAAAGGATATTCTTTAATTTTTTATAAAACATTCTTTCTAGATATAGAGTTGAGAATCTAGGTGTCATTATATATCATTTGTTGAGAAGAAAAAATATATATATAGTTCATGAGTATGTAGTCCCAGGAATATATCAAAATCATATATAAGGGAAAAGTTAATGTTATAAACATATTGATAAGTTATCTACTACCATCTAGGTTCATGATCTATAATTATTTACAATATTGTAATGGTATAGTAAACTTTTTCTGGTATTTTCATGCACTAGTGAGGTATTATAAACAGTTATGATTTCAAACTATGGTGAATGACTTCGATGTGGTCCAACCACCAATTAAGTATGTGATAGTTGTTAACATATGGCTTGGCCTATGATAATATACCCATGTATATCAATATATCGATTTAGGTTTAGAATCAAGCCCCGTGTAATTCTTATAGAGAATGTTCACAATATAGATATAACATAATTCCAAGAGGATAAACAAAAGAGAGATAATTTTTAGGAATATATAAACTTGTACAAATATTAGTGGAACCATGAATCACTATATATACTATATAGACTGTAATCATTCCTCATATAGTTTAAAAAAATAAATGATATCTTATATAGATCTTACACATAAGTAGGTGTACGCATATTTTTTCATAACTATAAATACATCAATGGAAGAAAATATTTATTTGTATGCTATTAAGATCTATCTCATAATATAGGGTGGGAATTTATAAATATTAATAAAGTGAAAAATAAATATTTCTATGGATGAGTACTTGAATGACTCAATGTTTCTTATTGAGATGGTAATAAACTATGCATGTGTTCTTGAAAGATGATTCATTTAATAAATCATGGTATTATGCAAGGTACAGGTAAATGAAGGTTAAAATGTTATGTCAACCATGTTCTGAATGGATCAGAATATATCAAGTTCTCATATAGGAGAGAAATTTTTAAATAAATAATTGACCACTCTGAGTTGTTTAGAGTCATATAGACTGTGAATCCATATCATTTGTTCAGGTCATGTGTCATGAATATCAAAAATATAGTTTAACACTATTTAATATGGAGATATGGTTTTATAGGATTATATTTCACATGTGATGTTTGAGTGCATTTTATTTTCTCTGAGTATAAAAATCACCCAACATGATTGGCGGACAGGTCCTGAATTGAAAAAATGTGGTATTATAATGATTTTTAGTGATAAAAATGGCTAACATATTTTATAACTTTTTGAAAATTATTGGTTGATATTATATTTTAATATATTGACACCACTATATGTACCATAGTAATGATAATAATGAAGCATGTTGTTATTTGTTTCAATATTCCCTATATTGAGATGGCTCACATTCATAGATATGGCATTGTGCTTCCATGGATCATTCTCTCATGTGGGTCATGGTCCCCATAGTGTATCCCATTAAATTATGTTTGAGGACTTATAAGATATACCATATGTCATATAATTTAAAATCCTACTAGAAGGATATCTTTATGAATTTTAATGTCATTCGACTTGGATATTATTGTGATGTATAATGTCACGTAATAGGGAAAATGAAACATCCTTATTTGTGGAGGCAGTATATTTTAGGTACAAATGATTCACATTTATTCATATTTTTAAATAAAAGGTATATATTTCATCTACCAACATTATGATAATATATCATCATTAAAATAATACAATTGTTCTTATTTTATGATTGTGTAATATAATTTGATGATGGTGAAATGCATATAAAAAATTGAAATGAGAATGTTGTTGTTAGATACTTCTACCTCACATATTGGATTTTATCATTTAATAATGAGGGTAATTCATTTATGTGTAGGTTTTTAGTGTAAAAAACCTTCTGAAAGTGGATAAGAATGTTGAAGAGTTATTCGGGATTATTTTGGGATGAAAAATGATGGATGTGGTGTGATGATAAATGAGAAGAGGATTACCACATTGATAATTTTAAAGAGATGTAATTTTTGTAATTTTTTTTATTTTAATGTCATCATAACATCATGTGGCTTCAATTTTGCGAAATAATTGAGAGGTCAAGATGTATTGTGAATAAATTCAACAACCATTCATTCTAAAAAGTATTTTAAACATTTCTGCATTCATTACCTATTAGTTAATACCTCTTTATCACATTTTATTTTTAAGAATATAATTATTATTCCAATAAATAATTTATCCATTAGGATTGAATGTTATTATTTTTATTATGAATGTTTGGTTCAAAAAATACAATATTAATCATGAAGATTTTGATGCTCACAAATACAATTATTGGTTTTATTGATAAAATTACATTTAGTGTTTTTTGTAAATATATTCCTTGAGAAATATAACTTATTTATAGGTATTTTTTATAAAGTGTTTTGGATATAATTTTATATAATTTCTAAATATCATTTATATCTATCATTTTTAAGTTGAATGCATTGTTTTGGAACCGTATATTTGGATTAAATATTATGGATCATCATGCACTGTTGAAAATTAATGGATTTAGGACCATACATTGGGAAGAAACCCAAAAATTGAAGAAAAAATACATCATTTATTATCCATACTCTTGTAATAATCCACACATTGTAAACGATAAATCTAGAGGAAATAACTATACAGAGAAAACCTAATATGACTTCGTCAACAACGGAGTTTTAAATTGATGATATTATCTATGTTTTTTGAAATTGTATCTTTTGATGTAAATATCTCTTAAACATTGGTTTATGACTAATTAAACTGTTCATTTTAAATGGATTCAATTATTTAATTTTATGGGATATTATGACATTAATTATGAAATTTTAAATTCAAATTGTATTAATTTATCAAGAGATTTTATTGTATTTTTTAAACCAAAATAATGGAATGTTTATATTTTAAAATACAGATAGTGATATTATTTATAGATGTGGTATATTTTTTAATATAGAAATAATAAAATAAATGAACTTATCTATTATTTTGAAAGTGAAAAATATGGTGGTGTAAAAGTTTAATTCATTTACTGTATAAACTTGTGATTTTCTACTATTGGTGCTATTTTTATGTTGTTGTTTTATTATATATAATTTGAAATTAAGATATCTTCAAATATTTTAATTCATAATAATTTTTAACATTATATGATCAGATCCAATATCTATCATCTATTTCTATAACTATGAACAAGAGTGTATTTTCTCAATTAAATCTGTTAATATTTATTTATTAGAGTATTACATGATAAAACTCAATCATGGTGGAGTTTCAGCTTCTCGGACTAAGCTTTGAGTATTTTTTCCCTTATAAAAGATCCATAAGGAAATTTAAAACCCTTACTGTAATGATGTCAACTACCGATACTAATTTTTAATGCCTTGAAATTAGAGGACCTGTATATTGAAAATGTCCAATATCACAAATACAGTGACAATGGCATTGACAAGGTGATCATTATACCTCGAACCATTCTAAAAATTTCAATTGTATTCTTCACTAATTTTTAGAAACTCAAAATATTTATTGAAGATAACAATATTTATCTGAATAAATCACGAATAGGTATAAAATATTAAAATATTATTGATTATTTAAGATACACAATTCAATCCATCTTGTGTATCTTTTTATTATTCCAACAAAAAAATCAATGTTGTGAATTTAGATAAAGAAATATTACATATAGAAAGCATAATTGATTGGTGTATTCAAATAAGGATGTAAATTGTAGAACTAAATGAATCTATGTCAATGATCTATTCTCCCTACATTAATAGTGAAAATTATGGATTATATTATTCTCACATGATTATATATTTTTAAAATCTTGCAGTAAAAATTTACATAAAGGTTTTCCATCCATATGAAATCCCAAAAAACTAGAAACATGGGATGATAATAAACATGATATGTATGAGTTCAATATAATAGAAATGAATGAAATTATATGTGGAATATTTCCATATGAATTCAATTGAGAATATGAGCATTTTACTGCGTATGAGATATATAAGACTATTGTTATTTCCTTTGATGTAACTAATAGTTTTAGACAATTAAGGTACATTAATGCAACGTAATCAACTGAAACATTCAAAATATATGATGGTGAATGTATCACTATGATTAATGGATTATTTATTAAAATAGTAATTTTTGTTTCTACCATAGAAACATAAATTTAAAATCCATATTAGGAAATGAAAATAAATATAGTATTACCCTCAATGTGAAATTGAATATCTGCTGCAATAATGAATTCAAAACTAGTTAAAAATTTGACAGTGAAAGAATTGATCAAAAAATTATTGTTGTGTAAAGAAAAAATGAAGGGAAAAGATGAAAACCATAAGTTGTAAAAAATGTAAAATATTTAACCTTACATTATATCATAAAAACATGAAAATAAATCAAATGAAGATGCCTTATTCTGACAAGATTCAAAATATTTACAGTCTGAAATTAAACTTGCTCATCTAGACAGAATATTCAGAAAAACAAATCTAAAAGAATAAAATATTCAAGAAAAACATTGAGAAATATGTTCACATAACTAAAGAATTTAGATTTTATAAGTGTAGGAAAACAGGTTATATAAGATCTTATTACCCATGTTTAAGGGAATATAAGATAAATATGGAGAATAAATAATATAAAAATCAGATGATAACTAATTATGTTCAAAAAGGGAAAAAAATATGAAGGCCTCATAGAGTGTATCTAATGAAACCATAAGTTCTTCTAAATCTTAATTGGAAAATAATACAACATATCTTAATGAATATAATTTCTTTATGGTTCATGTAAAAGATAAGGTATTGTTCTATTATTCTTCTACTTCTCATACCAATTCTTGTTTAATAGAACTGTAGCTTCTTACTTCCCAATCTTTGAAACAAAATATGAATTCTAAAAAAAAATATTAAAACACTAAAATTTTTTATAAGGGTTTTTTATATTTGAAAAAGTTTCTATATAAAAACAATATAAATAATTAATAGAACAATTTAAAAAATATACCTAAACATTTGATGTTCATTAATATATAATAAAACTGTTTCAATATGTAGTGGAAGAATTAAAAATTTTTGTGAGAATATTTACAAAAGGGTAATGATCATTAAATAAGAATAATTCAAAAAATATTCCAAAAAAGGAAAATTAGAAATATGAATCAATGGGGAAAAATAAAAACTATATAGAAATTATTTTATATCATGTTAAAAAATTAACAATATATTAGGGTCAATAATTTTTATTATAGAATTAAGAGTTTTTTATTTTAATGAATTCACTTTATGAAATCCAATTTTTTTTTGTAAAAATAAATCATTTTATTTTTAGAATTATTTATGATGCATGTACTAAAAATTTATGAAAAATATTGAAAATCTTGTTATCAAAATCGTTACACAGTGAAACAGCTAGACCCATGAAAATAGGGCAACCAAAACAAACAATTATTTAAATATTTAGTAGAAAATATATCAAAGGAAAAAAAATAATGTACAATATATGGTTAGTGGTTGTTCGAGACACATGAATGGAAAATCAAACAATATTAATTCATTGTAAAATTTGTATGGAGGGATAGATACCTTTGATGATAATACCAAAAGAAATATTTTTTTGGGTTGTAATAGTTCGTGATCCAAAATAAAATTGTGATAAAACACTTACTATAAATTTATGGGTTGAAGAAAACTCTGAGAAGTATCTCATAGCTCTATGATTGGGAATTTTATGTTTATTATTCTAATAATTTATTCTCTATTTTAAAATAAAAAATTCTCCAATTTAGAGAACCAATAACTAAAAATGATCATAAGAAGGATTTTAATACCATTTTTCAAAAAAAATGAATTGATTAATTACTGAGGCTAATGAATCATTTCCTTATCATATGATAATTAGACATTATAATGTATTTTAATTATAAAAATTTTCAATGAAACAGAGAGTTTCTGATTTTTATAGTCATAAATATTATAATGATTGATAATGTAATATAAGAAAAATGGGAAGAAACAAATTTCATCCTTCAAATTAATTAAAAACAATTCTACATGCAAATAACTAGAACATATTCTCCTAGATTTGTTTGGACCTTATAGTGTAGATATATTGGCTGCAAGGTATTATGTTTTTATTATAGTTGATGGATCTTTATGATATATCATGGTTTATTTGATAAATATTAAAAGTGAGGTTTTCAATATCTTTTATTCCTTTTTTATAATTATTATAAATGAACTATATTTTAAAATAATTTCATGGATAAGTGATCCTAGTGGGTAATTTTTTAATCAAGAGTGTTATTATTTTTTATTATAAATGTGTATTCAAAAAACCTAATCCTCACCAAGAAAACCTCAACAAAATTTAATTATATAATGATGAAACACGACTTTGAGAGAAAATAAAATAACTAAGTTAAAAGAATATATTCTTCCTTCCTACATTTGGGACGAAAATGTAAGCACAACTTTTCATATGTTGAATAATTTTTTGATTAGAAACCTTTAAAAAAGACACCATGTGTACTACAGAATTACATAAAACATAAGTTAATATACTTTAATGTGTTTGGATGGATGGTGTATATCTTTAATACATAGGAAAACCATGGAAAATATGACCCAAAGGCTGTTGATGGAATCATTGTAAGATAATTTACTATCTCTAATTATTTTAGAGTATATAATAAATATTCACAAAATTTTGAATATTCTATTCATGTAATGTTTTATTAAACTGACCATTTTGGTTATATGAAAATGAAAAAATAATATGTTTCATATTATATAGAAAACAATAGCCTTGAATCACAAAATAATGATTTTGAAAACCAACATGATGGATTTCATTTTAGTTTAGAAGAACATAAAAATTATGAACCTAAGATTTTCTTTCCTATATAGCCCTTAAAATTAAAGGATCATCAAATAGAAATAATAAAATGAGATCGATATGTAAGATTAATTAGTATAATGAATTTTGGAAACATAGTTTAATTTTATACTTTCCTATGTCAATTGAAATATGAAACTATAGAGGAAGTGTTTGAAGGTCAATGTTGGATAATTATTATGTGAGAAGAACATAAACAATTTCGTAGAATTTTTTTTGGAAATTATTGGAATGTACATCTAATGATATAGTAATAGGAACTAAATGGGTTATTTAAAATAAAAAAGATGTCCCCAAAATAATTACTAGAAATAAATCTTGATTAGTAGAAAAAAGATATAATATAGAAGAATTAATATATTGTGATAGAACATTGAAAATATTTCTAGATTATATATTATTAAAATCTTTAAATATTATGAATCTTAAATGAATTTGAAATTACATCACATGGTAGTAAAAAACATTTCTAAATGGATATTTAATGTATGATATTTATATTTAATAAACACAAGGTTTCGAAAATCCTTATACACCAAATTAGACTGACTAAAAATTATTTTTTTATTAAGAAAGACACTTTTGAGGTAAAAGTGAGAAACCATAAGTTCAACAATCATCAAACAGTGTAAAACATAAGATTAGAAACAACCTCATCCAAGCATAAGCAGCAACCACTAACTCCAAATAAGGACCACTCGGTGATCCCATGCAAGCATGGTCCCTCCCGATGGCAAGACATCCCTCTATATCAATCACATCCCAAATGGCCTGCAGAGGAAGAAGCAGCATGCTCTAGCCCATCTGAGCCAAACTGACCCTTCAAATTTCCTCACACAATAAGTACGGTAACTCAACAAAGCATAAGTTAGGAAATAAGAAAAATAGAGTCATTGAAAATCAGTTGAAGTCTACTCAAGTCAATGTCTCTAAATAACCTCCAGGATAAATTAGATACCTATAGAAGTGTATCCCCCCTTATCAGGTCTTCAAAGGAAGAAGTCAGTTTATTCCAGACCTGCATATACTCCTTAAGTCTGATCAACCCCTTATTGAAACCTCCAACCAGGATCGCGTCTTGTTTTTCAACCCAAATGTACTGATCTCATTAAAATCCACTTCAAGATTCCTACCCATCATCTTGGCTGCATCCTCTTCTGAAGCGTTGAGAAATAACACCTAATCTGATACCACATCATCCGAACATAAAACCAAGTCCAAGGAAAGATCATGTTGTCCAGGAAACATTATGATCTCCTTGTCCAGCTACTCCACCAAAAGTTTCTTTGCTGACCGGGTCTTCATAGGAGGAGGTAAGGAGTAGTAATCCTTCCTACCGTCCTTCTTATCTTCCTCCTGATTCTCCTCGAACCAGATTCTACTTCTGAGCAACTTCTATAGACCACGTCGCATTCATATTCCCCTCCACCATCATCAAACTCTGGATGAACATTCTCCATAATCCGACATTCCAAAAATAAGCCATCAGCGCTCCCCCTATTGTCCTAACCTTCCTCAACTAGTGCAGCCTCCTCCACCAGCCATTCATACCTTTTTCTCAAGACGACTGGAGTCCAGACTGGAGAGATAGCCCCTGGCAGAAAGGCAGAGCCCGACCCCCCTGCATCACCAAGGTTGGTCAGGGTCTGCACCTCCAGTACATTCCTTATCGGATCGCTAGGGACGCTACCCAGAGTAGGCCCTAACCCACTTACCCCTTCCTTCTCCATGACACCAGCTTCCCCATCTCCTAATCCCTCCAGAAGAAAAGATTGATCAAAGCCCCTACCCATATATTGAGGCTGAGGATTCTGATCCTCCCATCCCCTGACCGAAACACAGGTGGCCTCAAATCTATAAGTCACACTTATAGGCAGTGAGGGCCTCGCCAAAGCCCCAACCAAAAGACCCGGACCCTCATTCCCTATGCTTCTACATGCCTGGAAACCACCCAAATCCTTCTTAGGACCTTCAACAACTACCTCCACCTGAGGTTCCGAAACTGTTGATGCCTCCTTCAAAACTGGACCTGCAGACCTCACCCTCCCTGAGCTAGTATAATCCATCGCCAAGGCACTAGAAGGGCTGGGGAACCCCAACCCAGGTTGGCAAGGAGACCCCTGCTCCTTGGAACCCCCGAAGTGCCTTAAGCTGATCACTGGTATCCGCAGGCACCTCCTGTAATCTTTGTTCGTGAACAACAGGCTCAGAGCCATTTCTAATACCTGCTCCATTACCCTTGACCTGACCTGAGTCACCCTTGCTCATCGAAGAGGTACCAGCCACAACCGCCGAAGCTCTTTTGCAGAACTCCTCAACGCGGTGACCCTGTCTATGGCAGAAGGAATAGAAGAAGGACCATGACTCATAGAAGATACTTTGCACGTACCTGTATTTCCCTTCAATCATGATCCATACATTGTCAGGTGGAGGACGGGAGAGCTCCATTTCCACATAGATGCGCACAACTATTGGATGCACCATGGAATCGGTCTTCCAATCCGCATAGTGGAAACGGCCTAAAGAATTACCTATTGAACGAAGGAGAGCATGATTCTGTAAGGGTAGCAGTAACCCCGGAAGTTGAATCCAGATTGCTGATGAGGAAGAGTCATGGTTCATGCTCAAATCAAATGACCATCGATGTAAATGGAATGTGAACCCTCTAACAGATCTGCTAGCACGAGACCAGGCCAGTTCTAGGTCCTCTTAATCTGGGAGACAAACAAGAATTTGACGCGGCCCAAGGAGTCCGACAACTGTACGACCACCTAAACCCCATTCCTGATTCATGTACCTCTTGAACACCTCAACCGGAGGTCTACGACGTGTGAACATTGCAACTAGTTCCATGGAAAGAAGCGACGAAGCTTCAGAGAATTCCTTGGATTAAACCGGGACAACTGGATGGTCGTTGCTGATTCTAGGTACCCTTGGAGAGACGTCGATGCTGGGAAGGAAAGGGCACCTCTTGGGTACTCCATCCTGAAGTGGAGGATCATGCTCCCATGAAGAATTTTTTTTCTAATATATTATTTGTACATATTTATTTATATGATGTTATTTTAGGTTCAATAAATAATAATCATAGAAATAATTGTTTTAAATCTTATTAAAATTAAATTTGAAACGAGTATAATTGGATAATTAAGTTTTATTATTGTTTTTCAAATAATTCACAAATGTTTTTGAATTTTTTAATTGAAAATAAATATAAAACTTATTTATGGAAATTTTGTGGTCTATAATATAGTAAGACGGATAAAACTACAATGTGTAAAAATTTTCTATGTGATTTGGATAAAGCTAGAAATCCATTTGATAATAAATTATATAATTGTATTATTATATTTTCTCTATATATTACTACTAGCATATTGAAGATTATGTTTTCCATTTATTTATTTTCCATATTAAAATAATATAAAAAACAATCACATAATAATAATTTTAAACTAATTTTTAAATAAATAAATGGAAATAATTTTTAATAATTTCATGACTAAAAAACTTCTTATTTTGATTTAATATCATATTCAAATTCTATTTTCAGAGGTTTTATATTATATTGAAAATTTTGATTATGAAACTATCACTTTTTAGGGAATTCCCTTGTTTCATTTTTATGATAGAACCATCATTAAATTTCTTTGTCAAAAGATGAGTAAGAATATTTATCTATTATAAGTTACTGTGTATAAGTGTTGTGGATGAAACACATACTATAAGACATCAGATTGAATTTAAATAATATTCTTATTTTATATAACAATACAAGTGTAACAAAAATTTTAAAAAGTTCTATAAGCAACTCTATAAGTAATAATATGGATATAATGAATACTTTTTTAAGATATCAAGATCTAAAAAGGATATATAATTATAATTTGAAGTATTAAATATCAACCTTTTTATATTTTCACTAAACCACATCCCATAACTAGTTATCAATTTATTAAATTAGATATTTGTATATTTAATTTTAGGTAAATTTTTTATCAACAATCTTCTTTAATATTTAATTAATTATAATATTACTAACTTTTTATTAATCATTTTAGTATTTTTTTTATTATATTATGGATTTAATATTATTTTTTATTTGAAAAAATTATTTTCAAAACATAAATTAATAGTTATTAATATGAGTATTTGGATCAAGAAACCAAACATATGGAAACATAAATTCCAAGAAACAATATTTATCTTTCTCTCTCTCTCTCTCTCTCTTACCCTCATTTTCGAAAGAATTTGACTTTAAGAGATGTAATTTATTTCATTAAACCACTATAATTTAAACATTAAAAATTTATATATTTAGAAATTGAAAATTCCTAGAGGAAAGATGAAGGTGGACCATGGTTATCGATGCACCAACACACAATGAGAACAGATAACTAATAACTCTTATAGGAATATAGTAATTTATAATTGTTCTTTCACAAGAATATTCTGTTTAAGAAAGATATATCATTTCAAGGGTCAGAAATTTTTTTAGTTGATAATAAATTGAGTATGTTTTCATTGGAGAATAATAAAATTTCTATAAAAATCACAATTTAGTTTTAGTGATAAATATTAAGTTGTAATTTTAAAGCTAAATGGTATGGAGTTTTAGTTTTCCTTATTAGATATAAAAAAGATTTTTGATTATCCAAATGAAGGGTATTTTCACATTGATATGTGATTCATTAATGATAAAGACCATAAATATAAATAAATTAGTCATTTTATTTTTGGCTCTACTATGATTACAATGTTTTTTGTAAATGATCTAAAAATTGACCAGAATGTTCTGGTCAAATTCATTTAATCAAAATTAGTGCCAAAAACTATTGATTTACAGAAAATTATATTTCCTGATATATACAACAAAATTTATAGTCATGTGAAATTATATTTAATTTCAACAAATATATACTATGGTACACGAATCAATATTGTTAGATAGAATCAAGGATATATTTTTATTTGTATTGATGGATTTTTTATAAGATTTTGTTTCTAATGAATAAGATTTGGGATATTTGTATTTTAATTAAGTGTCATTATAGTAATATTATTAATACTATAGCACAAAGTAATTTAGGCTTAATTATAATAATAATAGAAGGAATTTTGATGGTGGTTGATACTGATAAGCAAGAAGTAACTAGGGATCATTCTTAGGGGGAGCAATAAAATATGAAATGAGTATGATCAGTATGAATTCTTGGTAAAGAAACTGAATAATCAAGAATATATATTTCTTTAGACATAAATTTGAATATTCATGGTTAATATATCTCACCATAATTCTGTATTAAATGTTAATCATTCTTTTGAAGAATCATTAGAATATGAAAACATTGAGTCCCTTGTCACATGGAATAGCAAACAATTATTACATAATGTTTATTCTCAATAAGATAATGATTCTATAATAGAATAATTATGAAACCCATGGTTTTTAGCAGTATCAACTACACTTTTGTAAAATCTTTCTATGAATATAGATGAATAGGAAGCTCATGAAGATGAAAATTTTGAGGATAATTCAAAAAATTGTGAGAATGTGAGACAATCAGTGGTTGAAACTAATGAATTATTAAAAAATAATAGTCTTTGTTTATAAATAATATTTTGAAAAGTAAACTTCTAAATCCAGTGAGAAGAATTAATTTTATGAAACCATGTCATCATATTCCAATAAAAAATATAATGGTCAATCATTAGGTATATTTAAAATAGGAAAAAAATATGAATCTAAGAGGAATAAAAGTTTTATTTTCTTAGTCATCTAATTGAGTATTTGGTTGTAATGATTAATACAATCAAAGAAGATAAATTATCATTTAAAATAGATATGGATGTTACTAATAAATCATTTAAGGATTTGAAAATATGAACTGTTACATGATGCGAATTAGAATTAGTTCAGAATGAATAAAAAACACTTAAAGAAAATTATTTTTCTAGAAGACATTTTGATTCCTTTCAAATATAAATGGAAGGAAAATTTTAAATCTAAGAGAAGAAATAGTGTGAAATATAGATTTTAAATATTTAAGGAAATAATTGGGATATGAGATTGAATCATTATGAATTGGCTTCAATCTAACTTGTTCTTCAAACTCATCTTATCCATCTTCAACAGAATTAATATTAATATTTGAAACTATTATTGTTTTTTACAATAAATGTTCGAATTCATAATATTTTTTCGTGATACTTATCCTCTTTATATTTTTTTCACAATCAAAAATATATTACTGAAAATTTAATATCTGATTATTCTGATATTACCAACCATATCAATCAGTTAAGAAAGATTCTATTAATGTTTTTTTAGTCAGAATATTTTTTTAATTATTTTTTGAAAATCACTTTAGTTGATGATTTTAATGTGCATTAAGACTCAAATATTTTGATGAAATAGTGGGATGATATGTTAAATAATAAGTTTATAGGAATTATGCTAGTCTATAAGGATGTTCATCAGGCTGTTTGTGGTCCTCCTTCCTCTAACACCTCATCTGAAACAGAACCTTTTACCTCAACCAACCCCACATCTAAAAATTTATTAGACAAATATTATTGTAATAAAAAATTTCCATTACTAAAATAATTTTCTAGCTTAATTTTGTTTCTTTTAACTTATATTTTTACTTTCCATATCTATTACTTATAAAAGTATTATTTCTATAAAATGATTTCATAAAATTAATTAATAGTTATATTTTACATTTATTGTGTTATAAATCATTTTCTATTACATTATTTTCTATAACACAACAGAGTGAAAGAATTTTATAAATGAAATATTCTTACCAATATATCAACATATGAGATTAGAAATTTAAAAGTTATATATACATATACATACATACATATATATATATTATTTATAAAACAAAATATTTTATATTTATTGTTTAATTTTTGGTTTGTATGACATAAAAAGAAAATTATAATTTTTGTTATATATCCCTAAATAATTTATTTTATTTTTGTCTTCATTTAGAATTATTTCTATAAGATATTTTATACAGGTTTTTTGATATTCAAAAGAGGTATATTGATGGTCATGTAATGTTTGAAAAATACAACATGAATCATTTTGAGTATGATTCTCAAAAATACCCTTTTATGTTTTACTTATAAAATTAGATTAAGGGAGTTTATAGAATATTTTTATTGTGAAATTTAACTTATTTAGGAAAAACTATTATTTTCTAATGTGTTATGGGAACAATTGTATGTAATCTTGAATCACTATTCATACTACATGTTTTTAATAAGACTGTATGTTTTGGGATCCCTATATTTAGAACAATAATTGGGATCTAGAACCCAATAATGCTGAATAAGAACAGATCAAGAGACATAATTTTGGAAGAATCCTGATGTCCGAAGAATGAACATATTGTTCATCAAACATAATTTTTTTAATAAATAATTCATTATCATCTATACTTTTGTAGGATATCACTATGAAAAGACAACCTTCTTTTTAATTGGTCAAGAGTGACGTTTTTTATTCCAGATATTATCCCGGTTTCTATCAACAATCACACATGATGAATGTACACCTTTAATTCTATTTTATGACTAATTAAAAGGAATTTATTCAACTAATTAAATAATTATAATTTCTAGTAGAAGTTATGATTTTAATTTAAACATTTAAAATTCAAATTATTGTGATATATTAGGAAATATTCATAGAACATTCAAACCAAAACCAAGAATACATTCAGTTTTTTTAATTCAATTTTTGATATTATTATCAAATGTAGAATATTAATTAATAGATAAAAACTTTCCAAAATAAAATAAATGATCATCTCTATTATTTAGAAAGATATACACATTAGAGGTATAAATGTTTCCATCTTTCACTGTGTAAAGTAATTATTTATAGCTACTCCTACTATTTTCCTATTATTTTTTTAATGAAGATCCTTTATATCTAGGATCTCTTAAAATATATAATTTATTGAAGAATTAGGTATTTTATGTTGATGATCAATTTTTATAAGATGGTAATGAAACTTTTAACATGAATATATTTTCTTAATCAAGCCAAATACTCCAAATTTTTGGGAGTATTAACTAAACAAGTTCAACCATGGTGGAGTGTCAGCTTTTTGTACTAAGATGTGGATATTTTTGGTTCCCTATAAAAGAAACATAAGGCCATGTTATGGGATTATTATAAATTATTTATGTTCATATGCTGGTGATAAGAGGATATGTATAGTGAAAATCATCAAACTCTCTAACAGAGTGTGGTTGGAGTGAAATAGTGGATCTTTCTACCGTGAACCACATTAAAAACTGTCATGTTATCCATATTTATTTTTTACTCAACCTAATTATAAAACTGAATACTTCATATCCCAATGAGTCATGGATAAGGGATTTTTTTGAATCTATATATATTATTTAAAAGACCCAACTCATCCCCTCTTGTTTATATTTATATTATTATGACCTAAAAATAATTGTTAAATAATATAAACCTAATCATTCAAAATTTTAATTGAGTTATATTATATAAAATTTCCAAAATTATGAAAATGTAATTAAAAAAAATTAATGTATTAAAAATAATCATATGAAAAAATATAAAATAACCAATAAAATTTAATATAATATTTGAAAAAAAATATTTTTATTATAATTAACTAATTTATAAAAAATCTTATCCAGTTCTATAAAAATGATTCTGGAATTCTCAATTCATAAATATATATTAATAAAGTCAAAAAAATACATATTATATTAAAATTATCAATATTCATTATTCAGGTAAAATTCAATAATTTTATAAACATAAATATATATAATCTAATACAATAATTTTATTATATGTTAAAAAATTGATTTAAATTTTCAAAATTCTAATTCTATATTTTATAATTTTAGCATTATAATAAAATCATAAAATATTATTAAAAATGAGTTTTATAGAAAATTATTTTTAATATATTAACTATATCCCCAAAATATTGATAATCATATATATATATATACATATATATATATATAATATGAAAATAAACTATTTTATAAAAAAATATTAATCACTTAATTTTTTTATTTTTACTATTTGAAGGACTATTAAAGTGTTCCATTATTTCATAAGTTGGTTAGAATAATTTGTAGTCTCTTATTCAATGGTTACAATAAAATAACCAATATCTATTTCAATAAAAGTGTTATGGTCCATTATGTTCTAGTTTATCATATATAATAAGATATCAAATATATTATCTATTTTATGAAGAATTTTTTTAAAAAATAATTTCACTACATTCAACCCTGATGAAATAAGTCCTTCGTTGATATTTTATTGCTGGGATGAAGACATGTAATGATACTTTTCCATAATAACATCAGTCAGTTATCATGTATCCTCTACAATATTATTATTCCTATATAATAAATTGACTATATGCATGGTATTATTCCAAAAAAATTCTATATGTGATCAAAATTATCTAATTTTCATTCCCCATATGAATGATCATGGTCTAATTGTACGACATGAACACTTAATAGATGTGAAGAGTTAAGAATTTGATTATCATAAGTGATAAAATAAACATATTTTGTAATTGGGAGAGGTCTGGTTAGAGTAGAATGTGTCATAAAATATCCCCAACATGGTTAATGATATTGATGTATTGAAATTACCTAGGGATCACCTTCGCATAGTTCCCAAAATGTCATAACTCATTTCCAGGTAAGTATTAGGTTGGACACCATTTCCCTAAATTTGAATTCTAGAACACATTAGTGGTTAACAACATAATTTTATATTTCATATTATGATTATTTCATGTTCCATTAAATTTTTTATGCATATTTAGTATTTTTAAAAAAATTTAATGTCTAACCAACTTCCTTTCTCAAATATCTTCCACGAATGTTGGAGTCAAGAATATCTTCTCATATAGAGACTCATATTATACCATCTGAATGTTATAATAGTAAATATTGTTATATGATAACTATACTAGGGGGATTTTTAGACCCCAATATATATGATAATTCATCGACCATGATATTTTCTTGTTCCTAGGTGATTTGATGGGGAAAATATATTTACCAATGGTCTGAGGTTGATAAGCAATATTGAAATATAGAACATTCAATAATGTTTTCTTAATTATTATTCATAACCATGACGTAAACCTCATATCTCAATTACATTCTATAGAAAGTGATACTGAGTTAAACGTTACCTCTTTCTTCATGTATATACTTGTAACATGGTCAAGAGAGATATCTCCTTTAATGGAAGTAAAATGTTCTAACATAGTAAGGTGATCCACTACAACCTATATAATATTACAGAAATTTTAAATTTTAGTGAGATCCATTTTGATATTTTCAGTGATCATTTCCCATTTACACACTAGTATAAGTAATGGTTTCATCATTCCCTTAGACTATTTCCATTATGCATTAACCTTATATAATACCAAGAATCGAGATACGTAATTTAGAATCTATAACTACATGATATCACAACTGATTTATTTTCAATATCTCAATACATATTCTTACTTCTCTCTCAATTAGGGAATTAAAATATTTTATGAATCTTCCAAAACAATCCCCTTAAATTTTATGTTTTTATTTGAAGTACAACTAGGCTCTAAACTCTATTATATGATTTTGTATTTGTGGGGGTTGATTCGGGTGACCACTATTTGGTGGTCTCTATTGAGTAAATTAGTGACTGCCAAATGGTGGTCATTGTATAATTTAACCCCCTACCCAAAATTTGTATCCTCTGGAGACCCTCCCCCCCATAACCCTCATCTTCCCGCTACCATGTTTCATTTTCCCTCCCGCAACCCTGCCCCCACGCGATGTTGTCCCCCATACCGCCGCCGTCGAACATCCCTAGCCCTATTAGGCCCCATCGTCGATCCCTCCTGCATCCACCTACCCCCACACCCCCATCATGCCATTCTACTACGATTATGCCCTACCACTAAGCCCTCCCACCCCTGTCGAGGTCCCTTTGTCAAGCCCCATCATCGTTTTTCATGCCCCGCCGTCAAAGTCTCCTACCCCAATCAATCCCATGTAGTCAAACCCTATATTGTTCATCCCTAATCCCACCAGCCCCTTTTACCCATGGTGAGTCCCATGCGGGAGATTTTTTCAAATTTCAATTCAATATTAGGTATTAAATTTGAACATTAGGTGATTAGTACATGGGTACTTCAAATTTCCACAAGTCCAATAGCACTCTATACTCTCATAATCATCCAATGTCTTTTTTTACTGCCAGTATAGAATTTGATATTTGTGAATGGTGAATGAATTACAATTTAGTTTCATCAAAAAAATTATTTTTCCTTCAATAATATATAACATACATTATTTTGACTTTATTTAATATAATTAAGCATTTTATTTTACCCGTAGTCTCTAGGTGAGTTGTTATTGATTTAGTATTTTACAATTTTAAACATTGAAAATGTTTATATGAAATACTTTTCCAAGAATCCCAAAAATTATTATTTAGTCATATTTTAATGTTTCAACTTTTTATAATGTCTCAGATTTAGGTGACTATTGTGGATTTGTTTTTTTGTGCATGACCATTACTAGTTAGTTTAAGATTATTTTTACCATCATTGCTTATCTGAATTTGTGTGCTACATTTTTTCTTTCATGCCATCTTTTGAATTCATGTTTGTGATACAGTATGATGAAAGAAACTTGTAATGTAAGGTGGATTATTTGATGATTATTATGAAGTGATGAATTCAATTATTCCTATTTAAATTATATAAATTATGAAAAATATTTAAAATGTACAATGAGAAGACAATTTTCCTTGTGGGAAACAATTGTTAATTCATAGTGGTGAAGTAATGAAGGATGAAAGCACATTGTCAAAGAACAAGGTTTCTAAAGATGGATTTCTTTTTTTCATGCTTAGAAAGGTTAATCATTATTCATTATATGTTAATTTTATGTATTCATCCTATATAATAATTTTCATGATTGTTCTTTCTCATAAAATGATTTTTCATTTTGAAGGCCTTTACTATTAATGAAAATATCTTTAAAATGAAAGGCCACTATATGAATTTCTGCATATGAAGCATTTTTTAACCCTCTATTCATTATTACAACCTTAAAAAATATCATCTCTCCCTCCCTCACTCAGATAATGTTTTGGTTATGGTAGTGGTTTTCCTAATTACAAGTTTTTTACTTCATTCCCAGAGTGCTTGATTTCCTTTTTAAATAATCTATTTTTGAGGTGGTGGAATTTATCTATCTTATATATCATGATCGAGTTTTTCAAGTTAGTTATATACAATGAAACGGTGTCATGTTTTGAATGAAAAAATGGGTGCATTTGTTGAAACTGTATCTTAATCTAAATGTCTGTTTTAAGAAATTTTTCATTGAATTTTAATTTATACTGACCTATAATGCATGTTCTGATATGTTGTGATTATAGTATTTTAACTCTAAAATCTTCAGGATCATATAAATATTTTTTTTATGTGATAAAATTAATAACAATAGAAACATTGAGTTTTGAATGTGAACCCAAACATAGCCTATATGTTTTGGTGTTTTTATAAAAGAATGGTGTGAACTTTACTCTCTTTATTTTTTTTTTTGTTTTGGTGTTACATTATTTATTTGTTTACTTTTCTATATTTTTATGTTCCATAATAGAACCTAATAATAAAATACTCTATTTCTTGAAGTTTCATGGTGTCTCTAATAATCCAATTAGCTGGTATTGTTTAAAAATATTTTTCCTTGCACCATGGTTTCAGTTGCACACTAGTACATGCAGTTGTCAGGATATGAAGTTTATTTTATTTATAATATTTTATAAAATATTTTGAATGCTCTTTTTCATTATTATAATTTATTAATTTCATCTTTTATTCATAAAGATGAAAAATATGGGATCGTCAGGGGTCTCATCCACACCGATTACATCTTCTGGCTTGTGAAAATGCACCTGAAGTTCATGAACATGCTACATGAGTTTATCTATTGGAAAATGACTCTACTTGTTTTTGTTTCAAAATTCTTGACTATTTTGGATTCTTGTTTTGCATAGTTTCAAAGGGAACCCCTTCCACTTTTGATGACATAGTAGAAAAGTAATGAATCAAGTGTAGTATTTATTTTCATTCATGTATGGCATTTCCTTAAATGTTGGGTGTGGAGGTTTAGAGTGAGGAGGGGTTATTTTGGGGTTTAAATGATGGTGCAAAAATTGTATCTATCATTTCATGTAACCCATTCAGGAATTGAAGGTGGAGGACTAGGATCTCTTGATTTTCTATGAATAAACCAACACATTTTTTTCTTCTTATATGACTTCAAATTTTCATTTAATAATTATAGTGTGTGGTGTGAATGAATTGAATGTCACCCTATTCTTTATGCATTTTTTCATTCTTGGATAATTGGGTTTAATGACTAATATTGTATTTGGCCTATTATGTGTGATTGATGGTAATAATTTGTGATTACAGATTAAGTTGACTCTCTTGTAAACCCATTTAACTTTAAATATATATCATACAATATCATGAAAAAAATTAGATGGGTAAATAATGGTCAACCTGAATCCAATATAAATATTATTCATATGATAGAATACCAAAACCAATTATTCGTGTTGGGTCAGAGTAGATGGAACGTCAATCGGACATTTGTTCTGTTCAGAGTGACAGAATATGTGATTTTTAAAGGTTTTACACCTGTTAACAAGGTGTGTCCTCGGGTCAAAATAAGACTAACGAGGTTTGAATGCTGTGAAATCAGAGGACAACAACCGTAGAGTGAAATTTGAATTACACGAGCATATGGAACATCAATCGGAGATGTCATTTTCCCGAGATGACCGAATACGCATCTTTTGTGTCATAAAACACCAAAATATGCATTTAATGATCAATTCCCTATCCAATGACCTAGGAATTACCTGAAATCATAGGGATATCATATTATTATTATTTTTGTTGTGTAAAAGTAAATAGAACATTAATCAGACTTTTGGTCTGTCTATAATGACTAAATATGTGATTTATAAAGGTTTTACGTTTTTTAAAAAAGTGCTTCTGGGGGCCAAAATCATCCGAAGATGTCTGAATTTTGTGAAATAAATTGAAAAAAACTATCGAGTTTACAGTGAAGTGGTTGAGTAGACAGAACATAAATCTGAGATATCATATTCTCGGGATAAACAAATGCACTTTTAGTGTCATAAAACACCTAGACGCGTGTTTTACGGTCAATTCCATATAAAATGACCTAGGAATGACCTGTAATCGTAGGAATAATATATTAATATTATTCGTGTTGTGTAATAGTATACATAACATCAATAAGATGTTTATTTTCTACAGAATGACTGAATTTGTGACTTTTAAAGGGTTTATACCTTTTAAAAAGGTGTGTCTGGGGGTCAAAATCAGTCTAACAATGTTCGAATGTCATGAAATCAGATGACAACAACCATAGAGTTAATAATGAATTCATTGATTAGATGGAACTTTAATATAATATATCATTTTTCAGGGATAACCGAAAATGCACTGTTAGTGTCATAAAACACCAACACGTGCGTTTAATGGTCAATTCCATATCAAACGACCTCATAATGATCTCAAATAATAGGAAGACAATATTATTGTTATTTTTGATTTGTATGAGCAGAATAAACATCAATTGGACGTGTTGTCTGCCCAAAACTATCGAATATGTGGTTTTTAATGGTTTGAAACCCTTTAAAAAGATGCGTTCAGGGTTCAAAACCAGACCAACGACCTTTGAATGACATGAAATCAGACAAAAAAAACTGTTTAGTTAATTTTCAATTGGTCAAGTAGATGGAACATCAATCCAAGATGTCTTTTTCCCGAGATGACTGAAAACACACTTTTAAGGTTATAAACCACCAAAACATGTGTTCAATGGTCAATTCCATATCAATCGGCTTCAGAATGACATGAAATCATAGAAAAATCATCCTATTGTTATTTGAGATGTGTATGAGTAGAAGGAACGTCAATTGGACATGTGGTATGCCTGAAATGACTGAACATTTTTTTAAAATGTTAGACACCCTTTAAAAATGTGCATCTGGGGGTCAAAACCAGTTGAACGGCCTCTAAATACCATGAAATTAAATGAAAACAACTACAGAGTGAATTGTGAATTGGTTGAGCATATGGAACATCATTCTGAGATGCTGTTTTCTCGGGATGACTGAAAACACACCTTTAGTGTCACAATGCACCAAACGTGCGTTTAATGGTCAAATTCATAGCAAACATATTCATAATGGCCAAAAATCACGGGAAAACCATCTTATTAGTATTAGCAATGTGTATGAGTAGACATAACGTCAATTGGATGCATTGTCTTCCCAAAAAAACCGAATATTCGGTTTTTAAAGGCTGGACCACCCTTTAAAATGGTTCGTCTGAGGGTCAAAATCAACCAAATAATGTTTGAATTCCATGAAATCAGATGAAAAAAACCATAGAGTTAATTTTGAATTGTTCAAGTAGACGGAACGTCAATCAGAGATATTGTTTTCCTATGATGTCCGAAAATGCACTTTTAGTATCATAAAACACCAAAACGTACATTTAATGGTCAATTCCATATCAAACATCCTCAGAATGACTAGAAAGCATAGGACGACCATCTTATTTTTATTTTTGTTGGGTAAGAGTAGAAAAAATATCAATCAGACATTTGGCCTTCTTGAAATGGTCGAATATGTTTTTTTGAAGGATGGACTCCCTATTAAAAGGTGTGCCCAGGAGTCAATATGAGCCAAAAAACATCTGAATGCTATGAAATAAAACGAAACCATATACAGTGTGAATTTTGAATGGGTCAAGCATGTGAAAAATCAAAACAAGATTATGTATTTCCGAGATGAGTGAAAAATTACATTTAGTGTCATAAAACACCAAAAGGTACGATTAACAGTTAATTACACATCAATAATCTTCAGAATGACCTAAAATCATATGAAACTCATATTATTAATATTATTTCTGTGTACTAGTAGGAATAATTTCAATCAGATGTGTGGTCTATCCAAAATGACAGAACATGCAGTTTTAAAAGTTAGGACCACCCTTTAAGAGGTGCGTTCAGGGGTCAAAATCATCCAAACGATGACTAAATGCCCAGAAATCCGACAACAACTACCATATAATGAATTTTTAATTCATCAAGAATATGGAACATCAATTAGAGATTTCCCTTTCCTGGGATGACCAAAAATTCACTTTTAGTTTCATAAAACACCAAAACGTACAGTTAACGATCAATTACATATCAAACGTCCTTGGAATGACCTAAAATCATAGGAAAATCATATTATAATTATTATTGTTGTGTAAGAGAAGACCAAATGTCAATCACAAGTTTGGTCTTCCCAGAAAGGCTAAATATGATGTTTTTAATGGTTGGATGTCCTTTAAAAAGGTGCGCCTGGGGGTCAAAATGAGATGAAAAACTTTTGAATACCGTGAAATTAGAAAAAAAATCTATAGAGTAAATTGTGAAGGGGTTGAGCATACAGAACATCATTACAATATGATGTTTTGATGAGATGAAGAAAATGTACCTTTAGTGTCATTAAACACCAAAACATGTGTTTAACGGTCAATTACATATCAAATGTTTTTAGAATGACTTGAAATAAGAGGAAAACCTTATTGTTATTATTCAAATTGTGTATGAGCTGGTAGATCGTCAATCCGATGCATGGTCTGCCTGAAACGACGGAATATATAGTTTTTAATGGCTGGACCATCCAATTAGAAGGTGCATATGGGGGTCAAAATCAGCCACTACTGGAAATGTGATTTTTTACCCACGGTTCTTTACCAATGTTTTTCTTAAATCAATGGTAAAGGAGTCCTGGTAAACCCTTTCCCAATGGTTCAGTTGAACTGTTGGGAAAGGGTACCCCTTTGCCAACGGTTTAATAAAACCATTGGGAAAAGGTGCCTTGAACACCCCGTTATCAACGGTTTTTAAAAACTGTTGGCAAATCTTTACCCCAAATACAGTCGGGCCGCTGCTCTCCCCCATTCGCGACAGAACCCTAGATCTATCCAGTGCTCGGCTCCTCTGGCGAATTCCCCCATCCGAACAGGTGAAAATCCATCTAAATCATCTCAAATCAAGTATTTTATTCTTTATACACATAATATTTAAGTGCTACCTTGTTTTTATTGTTATTCATCTAATATTTTAATTTTGAGTTTTGATTTTGATGTGATTTCACCGTGAAAAATAGGAAAATGAACGAATATTTTGTTAATTAATTAGTTTCCCATGGAATATCATTTGTCTTATAATGTCCATGCTAAATAAAGAGGTAATGTAATAAAAGAACTTGAATAACTTGTGGAAGTTGGGGTATGTTTCTTCTAATTGAGGTTTTTTGTGTTTCATTGTATATTATAGGTTGTTGTATTGTGATTGAGGTGACTAATTGGTCTTTTTGATATGTGGGGTTGTAATGTGATGGTTAGTGGGCATGGATGTGACATGTGAAGTTGTGTGATAGTGATTATGTGTGGTGGTGTAGTGTCGTGTGGAGGTGTTGTGTGATGAGGTTGTGGTGTCTGATGTGGTGAGGTGGTTTTGTTTGTGCGGTGGTTATGATGTGAAATATTTTTGTTATGATATGTGGTTGTTTTTGTGAGATGGTTGGCCGATGTAACATGGTGATGATGGTTATTGTGAGATGGTGTGTTGTTGTGTGGTGGTTTTATTAGTTTCCTAGTTATCTATGGAATAAATTATGCTATTAAAACAAAAAAACAAGATAGTAAATAAATGATATGGAATAGAAATGGATGTGTGGTAAATGGATTTAATTAATTTAACATTAAATGAATAGATAATGTAAGTGTGAATGAAGTGGCTTGTAAATGAAAGTGGGAAATGCTATGTGTCGTGTGTGGTGGTGGTGTGGTCTGTTGTATATAGTGGTGAAAGTGCTTGTGATGGTCTATGTGTTGTATGGTAGTAGTGAAGTGTGTGATTATGTAGATAATGTGAACACATAGGTTGGGTATTTTGTGTTATCTATATATCATGTATTTTATGTTATTTCTACACATTCCCAACCAGAGTTGGATAAACATACCAACGATCAGAGGTTTTGAGTTATGGGTATTTTTTCTAATATCTAGGATGGGGGTTATATGGTTGGATAGCTACCATGTCTTCCCTACTCATCCTTCATTAGTGATTGACCGTGTGTTTTTAGGCAAGATGCGATGTGATTGTCTATGTGTCTTCAGGTGAGATGTACAATGATTTCCCTAGTGTTTTCAGGTGAGGTGCGATGTGATAAGGCTATAATAAGATATGGCATGTGGTTGGGGTCATGTAGTGTAGGAGGATGGCACAAGGTTGATGTTATTCATGTTCATGATACCCTACTAATATGGTAATGGGATGTGGAATGCTGTGATGTGATAACACATTATGTTGTTGTTGGTTTTACATTTTTTCAATAACACATTAGTATGTTTTTTTCACATGTGTAGTTGATACCTTGATTTTTTATTCCTTTATCATTTACGTAAATGTATTTTATATTAAAGTTCAATCCTATCGAATTGTTTATAACAAAATGACTTATATAAATCCTTTTTACAGAATGGACAGAAGTTGGATGTATGAAACCGATCGGATGTCAAGCAATTTACAAAACAATTTGGAGAACTTTATAGATTTTTCATTTCACATTGCTTCAGATAGTGGTCGCATACACTGCCCATGTTCTAATTGTGTTGGTAGACCTTGGTTGAGCCGTGAAGAAGTCTACTACCACATAACCAAAAATGGTTTTCAAGCAAACTACTTTTTGTGGTATCACAATGGAGAGAAGATGAAATCTCAAATTGGTGATGATCAAAATGAAAGGAATGGAATGGATAATTTATTAGATGATTAGTTTTTGTTTATTCATCATCATGAAAAAGAAAAGACTTTGACTCACGAAGACTTCGATATGAGGACAGCTAATGCATCTAGTGCAAATGATGATATTGATAGGGTGAAAAAACTGAATGATGCTTCCACGACTCCAGTATATCGACAATGCGATAAAATGAAAAAGATATAATTGTTAATCTGATTATTTCATTGGAAAACTATGGAAGGGATTTCTAATACAACAATCAATTTCATTATTACCCTCTTGAAGGATTTACTTCCAGATGATGCAGATATTCTCACAAACCACTATATGGCATGGAATTTAGTTAAGGAACTTGGATTTTCAAGAAACAAAATTCATGCTTGCCTGAAATATTTCAGTTTATTCTGGGAGGAAACCGTTGAACTAAATGATTGTATAAAATGTGGAACATCCTGAAGGAAGTCAAAATCTGATAGAACCCCATCCCGCGTTCCACCGAAAGTAATGTGGCACTTTCCATTGATCCCCAGACTCCAGAATATTATTATGTCTGATGACATATCAATAAAAATGAAATGGCATGATACTGAGAGAAAGAAGACTAATGATGAGTTGGTTCATCCTGTAGATGGATTTACATGGCAGATATTTGATGCTCAGCATTTTGATTTTTTAGCTGACGTGCATAATGTGAGGCTCGGTCTTCCATGCGACGATTTTAATCCATTTGGGTAGATTTTTACTTCGCACAATACATGGCCATTTTTTATACACCTTTACAATCTTCCCCCATGGTTGTGTATTAAAAAACATTTCACTTTCATGATTATACTCACATCTGGTCCTTCTGATCCCGACACTGATATTGATGTATACATGCAACCTTTAATAAAAGAGTTGAAACATCTTTGGGATGTGGGTGTGCGCACATACGATGCATGTTCTAAAGACATATTTCAGATGCGTGTTGCGCTTATGTGGACGATCAATGATTTTATGGCTTATGCAATGATGTATGGATGGAGCACGATGGGAAAACTGTCATGCCCATTTTGTATGAAGAATACACGATCCAGAAGACAGAAACATCGCTATAGTTTTAGTTTTATGGGACATCGAAGATTCTTTCCAAATTATCATCCATATAGAACGAATCATCGAAGATTTTATAATACCATAATGACTGATGCTCCACCTCAGCATATGTCTGGAACTGATGTGCTTAATGAATTGAAAGATTTCAGTTTTTCATTCGGGAAGGGTCAAATGAAATCAGGAAAGAGAAAGAATGTTTCCATTGAAACCTATTACAGTTGGAGGAAAAGGAGTATATTTTTTGTTTTTCCTTATTGGACAATCAATTTGTTACATCATTGCTTAGACGTAATTCATATTGAAAATAATATATGTGAAATGTTGCTTTCGGTTCTTCTAAATGTCAAGGGGAAGACAAAAGATGATTTACGATCTCGGTGTGACTTGGTGGATTGGGGCATCAGACCAGAATTGCATCCTGTGCGTATCAGTGAAAATAAATGGAATCTTCCAGGTGCTTCTAATGTGATGAAACCTATGAAATTTTTTTTGGAAGTATTAGAGACTAATAGAGTTCCTGATGGGTATTCAAGCAACATATCTAAACGGGTCAACAGAAGAGAGTTGAAGTTAAAATCTTTGAAGACTCATGATTATCACGTTCTACTGCATGAGTTGCTTCCAATAGAAATCCGTCATCTTTTGTCCAATAATTTAAGGGTGACTGTTATTCAGTTGTTCCATTTTTTTAGAGATCTTTGTGCTAAGAATTTGTCTAATTATCTCTTGCAAAAAATGTTGACAAATGCCCCATTAATTTTGTGTGAGTTGGAGAAAATATTTCCTCCATCATTTTTCACATGCATGCAGCATCTGATTGTCCATATTCCAACTGAAATACTTCTCAGAGGACCTGTTTATTTTCTTTGGATGTATTAAACTAAAAGAAATATGTACACATTAAAGTCTTATGTCTGAAACAGGAATCATCCCGAAGGTTTTATCGTGAACAGTTACTTGTCTCAAGAATGTATGGATTTTTGCTCGATGTATTTGTCTGATCTTACTACAAGAATGAACAGACCAATGAGAAATGAAGAATAACAGTATGATAAAATTGAACCCAGTTTTCCACCACTTCCTCGAATAGGAGGAATTCCAAGATCATATACATTGAAGACATTAAGCCATGAAGAGCGGGAGATGGCACATCGCACAGTTTTTTTTCAACTGTGATTTGTTCGATGACTATATTAGGTAACTAAATTAAATATGTATATCTTACACATATATCTGTTAAACTATTCATATTTTTTATCTACATGGAATATAAAACAATGATAAATAGGAAGCATCGTTCTTTATCTTTGAGAAGGAGAGAGGCTTTGCACTGTAAAGAGTTTTCTACTTGGTTAAAAATGAAGGTAAAAATATTTTTGTTTAATATAATTATATCAATATTTAATTAAGTTTAAAAATCATTTATATTGTAGGTATTGAGTTTGTCTACTGACTCTGCCTCTGAGGAAACAAGAGCTTTGCCTTTTGGTCTTAATATCGTGGTTCGTGACTGTAAATCAATTGTTATCAATGGGTACAAATTTATTATCACTGAATGAGCAAAGAACACGAGAACACAACATGATGGTGTTATGGTTACTACCACAACATATTGTTATGCCAGTGCATCAGATAGTAGACCGCGATTTCAAAATGTGGGTTATTATGGAGTTGTTGAAAAAATAATAATATTAGATTATTACTCTCATAGACGTGTCACAATGATGAAATTCCATTGGTTTGATTCGATGAAGAGACATGGTACATTTATTGATTATTGTGGATTTCAAGTAATTAATATGACTCGTACTCTTGCTACTGAAGAATCATATGTGTTGGCATCAATGGCTAAACAAGTTTTTTATGTCAAAGAACAACTTTGACCTGAATTTGGTGTCACAGTTGAAGTAATTCCAAGACATATTTTTGATGATGGTGATGATGGAATTGACATTGTCCCTAGTGCCAATAGAACCAATCCATTTATTTATTTTGATGACTCCAATAGCTCAATTTTTAGAGTTGATTGTGAACCTGAAGTTGTGGTTGAAAATATATAGAATCATTCATCCATGTTCTCAATTCATTTGGTTTACCCCGAGTTGGGTTGTTATTGGTGGTAATATTAAAATTGATTTAGTATTGATAAGAAATATGTTTTAGCTGACTTGACCATTATGTGAATTTTCAATGTTTATTGGTTGCAGTTTTATTTGAATTGCATTATCTAATTTGGAATTCAACTGTATTCAAACCTAGTCAAATGGTATTTCTAACTTGGTGAACATTGCAACTTGAATGATTTATTAAATACATTCAAGATCTTCAAAAACAATTGATAGCTAAATTACCAATGAATCCCCTTATTCCCTCATATATATTGTTTTGGGTTACACATTAGTTTCCTATTTCTAATTATTACATACTTGTTTTTAAAAGTAGGAAATGCAGCCAATTGAAGAGAGATGAAGGAAAAAAATGATAAAGAACAATCATCGAATGGTGGAGTTGGGAATTCCACCATTAGTGCATACAACGAGTACTTTATTTCAAATATATATATTTAAAGAATATATAATTTCATGTGATTAATTTTTTTGTAAACAGTTTTGTAGGATCCACCTATACATTAATATTTATTCGACGAGAAGCCTAGTACTTGTCCTAGTACTTAGGCTAGTGGTATGAGGAGGGTTCGTACCAGAGGTGGAGGAGCAGCTATGCGTACCTGACTAGACCCTGCCCCTCCAACTGACATGTCATCCTTCCCACATTCTAATCCTGATGTGTCATTAGGGACAAACGAGATATTTAGGCCTCCCCTGTTTTCGCCACCTTTTGCGTCTTCTGGACCATCATTTTCACATCCCGTGATGATTCCCACTCCCGAGTCAGAATCTGGCCATACAGTTGTCCCATCATCTTTTCCTTCTACTTATGTCTCTCTGAGCTTCTATATTCCATTGTCTTGGACTCTTGTTCCACCACATGATTTTCCATCATTTTTTGTGGATCCAGCGGTGCTCAGTGATTAGACTGGCACAGGTATATTTATAGAACCCTAACACATTTTTATAGCAATATTTATTTTCATTATAACATGTTTTGATAAAATATTTGTTTTTCCTTCATGACAGATACATCTACTGACAGGGGGAGGGGGCGGGGGCGTACACGCATGCATTCGGTGTGGAACCGCTGCACACAGGTCATGGGGGATTACAATGAAGACAACCAAATGGTTGAGAAAACAGGGCAACAATGTCGGAGTTTTTTAGTGACGCTTGCCAAATACTCCGACATCATTCCCATCATCCTGCTATCATGGAGAAATTTTACACATGAGGTCAAGGATAGATATTGGGCAAAGATATGGGTAAAATAATCAGTTGTATTTAATGCGATGAATTATATTTGTATTTATATGAATTAATATTTTTATGTCAGCTTCGATTTAATTTTCTCAATGGTGAGGGTGAACGACTGGAATGTCTAAAGGATTTAGGTGAGATTTGGAGAGCCTACAAGCACGAGTTGTATATTGGATGGCGTGCTAGAGTTGGAACTTAGTTAGAGGCTGTACCAGTTGTGGATGATTGTACTATAGAGTAGTATCGTCAGATGATTACTCACTGGCTGAGTACCCAGTTTAAGGTATGAATTACATTTGAGGTATTTAAATAATAACTTTCATGTTTTGAATTAATATTATCCTTTTCATTATCTAGTTTTATTTAGGAATCATCTGGAAAAAACAAAAAAAACATTGATGTAAAAAAATACCTCCACACACTAGGACATACTTCGATGCCGGATCATGAGAGGAAGCAGGTATGACAATTGTTTATAAGTTTTTTTTAAGACTTACATTTTATATTTTTTCCTCAATTATTTAATCTTTTTCTAATGTTTTCATATAACTTTATTTCTCAATGTCAGTGCAGAGGCAAATATAGAATATTGAAGGATGTGTGCATCGAGAAAAACTGTTTTGCTCGAGTAGATATAAAAAGGATGGAAGTGTCGTCAACGAAGCAACTCAGCATGAGATTGTATGTTTTAATATATTGATTTTATTATTTAATATCTATTTTGTAACTTAATAATATATTTATATTTGTAACAGGCTGCTTTAGAGGCCCTCGATGCCCAAGAACCAGACAATTTTGGGCCAACTGATCACTTACATCAGGAGTTGGGAGAGGAGCATCCTGGCAGAGTATGCTGCCGACCTAGGATTGCCCCAACGAGGTATTGGCCCTCCTCAGGTATGAGTTGTAGTGCCATTGAGCTGCAAGAAGTTAGGGCACAGGCCGAACGGGCTGAGAAAAGGGCCATAGAGACGACAGAAAAGTCTGTTAGGGAAAAAATTGCATTTATGAAATTTATTGAAGTTCTACTTCCAAAACTTCCAGTAGAGGCCATCCCAGCTTTTGATGAATATATGTCATTGATACATTCTATATATGGTGCACTAGGTGGCCGTTCTAGTGGTGGTCAGGACGATGTCCAGCTTGATGATGATGACAATGAGAAGTCTAATGCGGAAGAGGAGGGAGAGGAGGAGGGTGAGGTGGATAACGAGGGCGAGGAGGAGGGCGAGGGTGAGGATGAGGGTGCTGAGGAGGGAGAGAATGATGATGGGGATGAGGACGAGGGTGATGATGATGGTGATGATGGTGATGGTGATGTTGGACAAATTGATCCATTATATTTTTGACTAATATTACGGATATTTAATGTTTAATCTATTCTAGTTGTTGGTTTTATCTAGACCCATAGTATAGTATTGGAGTTGAGTTATTTTTATATATTGTCTGTTTTTATGGATATTGTTTTATTTTAGTGGTTGTGTGTTTGGGAACTCCCTGGACAACCCCCCTCCTTCCTGGACCCTAGACAACCCCCACCATCCTCCTTGGACCCTGGACAGCCCCCCACCATCGTCCTTGGTCCCCAGATAGCCCTTCAGACAGCCCCTCGGACAGCCCCCCATACAGCCCCCACCCACATCCTTGGACCCCAGAAATCCCCCCAGACACTCCCCAGATAGCCCCCCGCACAGCCCCCCACCCTCCTCCTTGGTCCCCAAAGAGTCCCCTGGACACCCACCAGACAGCCCCCCGGACAGACCCCCAGACATCCCCCACCCTCCTTGATTTCATTTACTACTAGAAAATCTATAATATATATTTTATTTATTTTCATCATATTAATCAATGTAAATCAAATTTACACATCTAATCAATATCATAGATTCTTCGTATGTTATAAAAGCGATATATTAATTGGGCATGGCATTGTTAGCTCTTAAATGTCTCATAGCATGATAAACTAAAATCTAATCCATACTAAGAATAATATAAAAATATTCTTTATTAATTTACTCAAGATTTTATGTAAATACCATTCCACTAATAGACACGTGAGGATTCTAATAAATCATGTTTACCTTAATATTTCCACAAGGATTTTTAGTAAAAGTTTTATCTTATATTAATTTTATTATATTCTCATTTTAAAAGTAAATGTTTCATAAATAAATTAATTTAAAGACCCATGGTCAAATAGTGTATTTGAATAATGTGAATAAACAACTAACATACCACTCTAATTGTGTCTCTTTTGTTTAAAATGGACAAGATTGTAAGTGAAAAGAATAATTGGCATACGAAAAACTGGCCAAATCCATTCAGATTCTGTTGATAATTTATCACAATGATCCATGTGTCATATGTGACATGTAAGAGCCAACCCGGGCTCAATCCGAGTCACAGTGTGGCCGGGATCATTCTAAATGTCTTTCTTTTGTTTAAAATGGACAAAATTTTAAGTACATATGGAAGAATAACCAAACACATTCTAAATGTGTTTATGCTTTAGCAAAATGATCCATGGGTCATATGTGACATGTACGAGTCAAACCCGCCTTAATATGAGGCACGGTGTGGCCGAGATCACTCTAAGTGGCTCTCTTTTGTTTAAAATGGACAACATTTTATGTACATACATAAAACTGACCAAACAGATTCTGATTATGTTGATACATTATAAAAACGAACCATGGGTCATATGTGATGTGTACGAATCAACCACGCCTCAATCTGAGATGTGGTGTGGCTGGCACCACTCAAAGTGTCTGTCTTCTGTTTCAAAAGGACGTCATTTTAAGTGAAAAACATCAACTGGCATACGGAAAAATGACCAAACGCATTCGGATTGTGTCTATACTTTAGAGAAACGATCCATGGGTTATATGTGATGTGTACGAGTCACCCATGCCTCAATACGAGGAGCGGTGTGATCGACACCATTCATAGTGTCTATCTTTTGTTTAAAATGGACATCATTTTAAGTGAAAACAACAACTGACGTATGAAAAACTGACCAAACACATTTGAAATGTGTTGATACTTTAGGATAATGATCCACGGGTCATATGTTACATGTACGAGTCAACCCTGCCTCAATCTGAGGCACCGTGTGGCCAGGATCACTCTATGTGGCTCTCTTTTGTTTAAAATGGACAACATTTTATGTACATAAGGAAAACTGAACAAATGGATTCTGATTGTGTTGATACTTTAGAAAAAATATCCATGGGTCATATGTGACATGTATGAATCGACCCCACCTCAATCAGAGATGCGGTGTCACCGGCACCACTCAAAGTGTCTGTCTTTTGTTTCAAAAGGACACCATTTTAAGTGAAAAACATCAACTGGCATACGGAAAACCGACCAAACGCATTCAGATTGTGTCGATACTTTACAACAACGATCCATGGGTAATATATGACATGAACTAGTCAACCCTGCCTCAAACTGAGGTGCGGTGTGGCCGATTCCATTCATAGTGTCTCTCTTTTGTTTAAAATGGACATGATTATAAGTGAAAAGAACAACTGACATATGAAAAACTGACCAAACGCATTCAAAATGTGTTGATGATTTAGGACAAAAATCAATGGGTCATATGTGACGTGTACGAGTCAACCTAACCTCAATCTGAGGCACGGTGTAGCTGGGATCTCACTATGTGGCTCTCTTTTGTTTAAAATGGACAACATTTTAAGTACATCCAGAAAATTGACCAAAAGGATTATGATTGTGTTGATACTTTAGCACAATGATCCATGGGTAATATGTGACGTGTAAGAATCAACCACGCCTCAATCAGAGATCCGGTGTGGCCGGAACCACTCAAAGTGTCTTTCTTTTGTTTCAAAAGGACATCATTTTAAGTGAAAAACATCAACTGGAATACGAAAAACCAACCAAACGCATTCGGATTGTTCGATGCTTTATCAAAATGATCCATGGGTCATATGTGATGTGTACGAGTCAACCCTATCTCAATCTGAGGCACGGTGTGGCCGACACAATTCATAGTGTCTCTCTTTTGTTCAAAATGGATAGGATTATAAGTGAAAAGAAAAAATGACATACGAAAAACTAACCAAATGCATTCTAAATGTGTTTATGATTTAGGAAAACGATCCATGGGTCATATGTGATGTGTACGAGTCAACCCCGAATTAATCCGAGGCATTGTGTGTCCAAGATCACTTTATGTGTATCTCTTTTGTTTAAAATGGACAACATTTTAAGTACATACGGAAAGCTGACAAAACGGATTCTGATTGTGTTGATACTTTAGCACAACGATCCATGGGTCATATGTGATGTGTACGAATCATCCCCATCTCAATCGGAGATGTGGTGTGGCCGGCACCAATCAAAGTGTCTATCTTTTGTTTTAAAGGACTTCATTTTAAGTGAAAAACATCTAATAGAATACGAAAAACCAAACAAACACATTCATATTGTGTGGATACATTAGAAAAATTATCCATGGGTCATTTGTGACATGTATGAGTCAACCCCACCTCAATACAATGTGCGGTGTGGCCGACACCATTCATAGTGTCTCTCTTTTGTTTAAAATGGACATCATTTTAATTGAAAACAACAACTGACGTATGAAAAACTGATCAAACGCTTTTAAAATGTGATGATGATTTAGGAAAATGATCTAAGGGTCATATGTGATGTTTATCAGTCAATATTGCCTCAATCCGAGGCAAGGTGTGGTCGGGATCACTTTAAGTGGATCTCTTTTGTTTAAAATGGACAACATTTTATGTACATATAGAAAACTGACCAAACAGATTATGATTGTGTTGATACTTTAGAACAACGATCCATGGGTCATATGTAATGTGTAAGAATCAACCCTGCCTCAATCTGATACGTGGTGTGGCCGGCACCACTCAAAGTGTCTGTCTTTTGTTTCAACAGGACATCATTTTAAGTGAAAAACATCAACTGGCATACGGAAAACCGACCAAACACATTAGGATTGTGTTGATACTTTAGGAAAATGATCCATGGGTCATCTGAGACGTGTATGAGTCAATCCCATCTAAATTCTAGATGCGGTGTGGCCGACACCACTCTAATTGTGTCTCTATTGTTTATAATGGACATGATTATAAGTGAAAAGAATAACTGGCATACAGAAAGTTGACCAAACACATTCAGAATCTGTTGATAATTTATCAAAATGATCCATCGGTCATAGGTGACATGTACGATCCATCCTAGGCTCAATCCGAGTCACGGTGTGGCCGGGATCAGTCGAAGTGTCTCTCTTTTGTTTAAAATGGATAACATTTTAAGTACATACAAAAAACTGACCAAACGCATTAGGTTTCCATTTAAACTTTTGGAGAACAATCCATGGGTCATATGAGACATGTACGAATCAACACTACCACAATCTGAGACTTGGTGTGGCCAACACCACTCAAAGTGTCTGTCTTTTGTTTCAAAAGGACATCATTTGAAGTGAAAAACATCAACTGGCATATGGAAAACTGACCAAACACATTTGGATTATGTCAATACATTAGAAAAATGATCCATTGGTCATATGTGATGTGTACGAGTCAACCCCACTTTAATACGAGGCACGGTGTGGCCGACACCATTCATAGTGTCTCTCTTTTGTTTAAAATGGATATCATTTTAAGTGAAAACAAAAACTGACATATGAAAAACTGACCAAACACATTTGAAATGTGTTGATGCTTTAGGAGAACGATCCAAGGGTCATATGTGATGTTTAATAGTCAAACTCACCTCAATCCGAGGCACGGTGTGGCCAGGATCACTCTAAGTGGCTCTCTTTTGTTTAAAATGGACAACATTTTAAGTACATATGGAAAACTGACCAAACGGATTCCGATTGTGTTGATACATTAGCACAACAATGCATGGGTCATATATGACATGTAAGAATCAACCCCACCTCAATCTGAGACACGGTGTGGCCGGCACCACTCAAAGTGTCTATCTTTTATTTCAAAAGGACGTAATTTTATGTGAAAAAACATCAACTGGCATATGGAAAACTGACCAAACGCATTCAGATTGTGTTGATACTTCAGGATAATAATCCATGGGTCATTTGAGACGTGTATGAGTCAACCTCGTCTAAATATGAGATGAGGTGTGGCTTGTACCACTCTAACTGTGTCTCTTTTGTTTAAAATGGACACGATTATAAGTGAAAAAAACAATTGGCATACGGAAAACCAACCAAATGCATTTGGAATCTGTTGAAATTTTAAGACAACAATCCATGGGTCATATGTTACGTGTACGAGTCAACCGTGCCTCAATCCAAGTCGTGGTGTGTCTGGAACCACCCAAAATGTCTCTCTTATGTTGAAAATGGACAACATTTTAAGTACATACGGAAAACCGACCAAACGGATTCTGATTGTGTTGATATTTTAGCACAAAAATCCATGGGTCATTTGTGATGTGTATGAGGAAAACCCACCTCAATCCAAGGCGCGATGTGGCCAACACGATTCAATGTGTCTCTCTTTTATTTAAAAAACACTTCATTTTAAGTGAAAACAACAACTGACATACGGAAAACCGACCAAACACTTTCGAAATTTGTTGATACTTTAGGACAACAATCGATGGGTCATTTGTGACGTGGACAAGTTAACCTCACCTCAATATGAGGCACGGTGTGGCCGGTATCACTCCAAGTGTATGTATTTTGTTTAAAATGGACATCATTTTAGGTAAAAATACATGGTATACGAAAAACCAATCAAATTATGAATTGAATTCTGGATTCCACATATAATTTCCATCTATATTTTAAATTGAATTCTAAATGAATTATGTATGTTTATAATTACATTATGAATTCTAATTTAATTATGGATGTGTATAGTTCTAGGATGCATTATATGTTAAATGTGTATGAATTTGTTCTCTATATGTATGTGTTAGTTGGTTATTGCAGGTACAATAATTGTATATGTAAGTGTTAATTTATTGTAGGTATAATAATTGGATTGAAAATGAGTGGGAATGCACAAAATGAGACCTACTGTGCAATTTGCACAGCATAGGCTATGCTAACGGTTTAAAACCATTGGCATAGCCTCTCTGAGTTATTTTTACCAACGGTTCATAGAACCATTGGTAAAACTATTTTCCTAATGGTTTAGGAATCGTTGGGAAAGAAGAGAGTTCTTGGTTTTCCCAACGGTTCCAGCCAAAATGATGGGAAAAAATATCCCAACGGTTTGTCACAACCATTGGGATAGGTTAAATCTTTCCCACCCTATCCCAACGGTTCACTGTAAACCATTGAGAAAATCTTTTCCAACGGCTTACTTCCCTACGGCTTGCAGAACCGTTGGTATAACATATACCAACGGTTCTGCAGCCTTTCCCAATAGTTGAGAACTGTTGGGAAAACTTGTATTTCCAGTAGTGAGCCAAACAACATTTGATTGGAATAAGAATAGATGAAAACAAACATATAGTAAATTTTGAATTGGTCAAAGAGATTGAACATCAATCAGAGATTTCATTTGCCCAAGATGACAAAAAATGCACTTTTAGTGTCATAAAACATGAAAACGTTCATTTAATAGGAAATTCTGTATCAAATGACCTTATAATTTCCAAAAATCATAGAAAGACCATATTATTGTTATTTTTTTGTGTAAGAGCAGACAAAATGTCAATCAGATGTTCGGTCATTGAGGAATGGTCGAATATGCGGTTTTTAATGGTTGGATGCCCAATAAAAAGATTCATATGGGGGGTCAAAATTAGTTTAATGACATCTGAATGCCGTGAAATTAGACGAAAACAACCACATATTGAATTTTGAATGGGTCCACCATACGAAATATCAATCTGATATTCTTTTTTCCTAGGATGACTGAAAACACACCATTAGTGTTATAAAAAACCAAAACATGCATTTAACAGTCAATTCCAATAAAACATCTTCAGAGTGACCTAAAATCATAGGACAACCATCTTATTATTATTTCTGAAGTGTACAATCCAGAAGAATGTCAACCAGCTGTGCAATCTACCCGAAACGACTGAATATGCAACTTTTAAAGGTTAGGCAACCTTTATAAAAGGTTCACCGGGGGGGTCAAAATCAGACAAACGATGTTTGAATGCCATGAAATCAGAAGAAAACAACCATAGAGTAAATTTTTAATTGGTAAAGCAAACAGAACATCAATCATAGATTCCATTTTCTTGGGATGACCAAAAATGCCATTTTAGTTTCATAAACCATCAAAATGTGCTTTTAAAGGTCAATTTGATATCAAATGACCTCAAAAAGACCTTAAATCATAGTAAGATCATATTGTTATTATTTTTGTTGTGTGAGATCATAAAAAATTCCAATCGGATGTTTGGTCTTCCTGAAATAGTCGAATATACAGTTTTTAAAGGTCAGACGCCCTTTAAAAAGGTGTGTTAGTGGGTCAAAATGAGTCGAACGACATCTGAATACCGAGAAATCAAACGAAAACAACCAAAGAGTGTATTGTGAATGGGAAGAGCATACAGAACATCAATATGAAATGTTGTTTTCCTGGGATGACCAAAAGTGAACCTTTAGTGTCATAAAACACCAAAACGTGTGTTTAATGGTAAATTCCATATGAAACATCTTTATAATGGCCTAAAATTATAGGAAAACCATATTATTATTATTATTTATGATGTGTACTAGCATGAAAAACATTAAACATATGTGCGGTCTGCCTGAAACAACCAAATATGCAATTTTTAATGGTTGGACCACCCTTTAAAAAGGCGCATCTAGGGATCAAAAGTAGCCAAATGATGTCTTAAAACCATTAAATCAGACAAAAACCATGGTATAGTGAATTTTGAATTGGTCAAGTAGATGGAACATCAATCGGAGATGTCGTTTTCCCAAGATGACCGAAAATGCACTTTTAGTGTCATAAAACACAAAAACGTGCGTTTAACAGTCAATTCCATATCAAATGACCACAGAATGACCTAAAATCATAGGGAGACTGTATTATTATTATTTTTGTTGTTTAAGAGTAGTCAGAATATCAATTGACTATATGGTCTTTCCAGAACGATCGAATATGAGGTTTTTGAATGTTATACGCCCTTTAAAAAGGTGCGTTCATGTGTAAAAATGAGATGAACAACGTCCAAATGCCATAAAATCAAATGAAACCTACCTCAGAGTAAATTTTGAATGGGTCAATAATATGAAACATCAATCTAAGATTTCGTTTTTCTAGGATGGTCGAAAATGCACGTTTAGTGTTATAAAACACCATAACATGTGTTTAACAGTCAATTCCATAACAAACGACATCGTAATGACCTGAAATCATAGGAAGACTATTTTAAAATTATTATTGGTGTTGTCTAATATCCTAAAGAACATCAATTAGGACATTCAGTCAACCTCGAAAGTTTGAATGTGCAGTTTTTAATGGTTTTACGCCCTTTAAAGATGTGTGTCCATGTGTCAAAATTAGAAAAACAATGTCTGAATGTCATAAAATCATATGAAAATAACTATAGAGTTAATAGTGAATTGATCAAGTAGATAGAACATCAATCTAAGATTTTGTTTTCCCGGGATGACAAAAAACACACTTTTAGTGTCATAAAACACCAAAACGTGCATTTAACGGTCAATTCAATATCAAACGATCTCAGAATGAAATGAAATCATAAGAATAATGTATTATTATTTTTGATGAGTATGAGTAGAAACCACATTAATTAGACATGAGGTCTGCCCAGAACTGTCGAATATGTGGTTTTTAAGGGTTTGACGACCTTTAAAATGATGTGTTTAGGGTCAAAACTAGCCGAATGTCCTCTGAATGCTGTGAAATCAAACGAAAACAACCATATAGTGAATTATAAATGGTTAAAGTATAAGGAACATCAATATGATATTCATTTTTCTGGGGATGAAAAAACACACACATTTAGTGTCATAAAACAACAAAACATGCATTTAACGGTCAATTCCTAATCAAACGACTTCAGAATGACCTGAAATCATAGAAAAACTATCTTATTATTATTCATGATGTGTATGAGCTGACAGAATGTCAATAAGATGTGTGTTCTACCCAAAATGAACGAATATGCAGTTTTTAGAGGTTGGATGCCCTTTAAATTGGTTCGTCTAGGGGTTAAAATCATCCAAACGACTGCTAAATTCAATAAAATAGGACAAAAATAACCATAGAGTGAATTTTAAATTAGTCTAATAAACTAAAAAACAATCTGAGATGCCATTTTCTTGGGATGACAAAAAACACACCTTTAGTGTCATAAAACACCAAAACATGAGTTCAATTGTCAATTCCATATCAAAAAAATTTATAATGACCTGAAATAACAAGAAAAAAATCTTATTATTACCCTTCATGTGTACAAAACAAGAAGAACGTCAATAAGATATGAGGTCTTCCCGAAATGACGGAATATGTGATTTTTAATGGTTAAACCACCCTTTAAAAAGGTGATTTTAGGGGTCACAGTCATAAAAACAAAGTTTTAATACCATGAAATCAGATGGAAACAACATTAGAGTTAATTTTGAATTGTTCAAGTAGATGGAACATCGATCAGAGATGTCGTTAGCCCGGGATGACTGAAAATTCACTTTTATTATCATAAAGCACCAAAAGAGTGTGTTTAATGATAAATTTCAAATCAAACAACATCATAATGACATGAAATTATAGGAAGATCATTTTATTTTTATTTTGGTTGTGTAAGAGTAGGCAGGACATCAATCAGACATTTGGACTTCCTAGAATGGATGAATATGTGGTTTTTAATTGTAGAATACCCTTTAAAAAGGTACGTCTGAGGGTCCAAATGAGCCACATGTCATTCTAATTCCACAAAATCAGAAAAAAACAACCTAATAGTCAATTTTTATTGGGTAAATAATAGAAAATATCAACACGAGATGTTGTCTTCCTAGGATGACTGAAAATGCACCTTTAGTGTTATAAAATTCCAAAACATGCGTTCAACGGTAAATTACATATCAAACATCTTCAAAATGACTTGAAATAATAGAAAAACCATATTATTATTATTTTTGATGTGTACGAGTAGGTGGAATGTCAATCGGATGTGCGGTATTCCCGAAATGGCCGAATATACGGTTCTTAAAGGTTGGACCACCCTTTAAAAAGGTCCGTTTGGGGGGTCAAAATCATCCAAACAATGTCTAAATGCCATGAAATCAGACATAAAAAACCGCAGCATGAATTTTTAATTGGTCAAGTAGACAGAACATCCATCAGAGATGTCGGTTTTCTGATATGCTCGAAAATGCACTTTTAGTGTCATAAAACACCAAAACGTGTGTTTAACGGTCAATTCCCCATCAAGAGACCTTAGAATGAATTTAAATCATAGTAAGACCATATTATTATTATTATTTTGGTGTAAGAGTGTACAAAATATCAATTAGATGTTTAGTCTTCAAAGAATGGTCAAATATACGGTTTTTAAAGGATAAACACCCCTTAAAAAAGTTCATCCAGGGGTCAAAATGTGCTGAATGATGTATGAAGGGTATGAAATTAGACTAAAACAACCAAAGAGTGAATTTTGAATGGTTTTAGAATACATAACATCTATTAGAGGTGCGGTTTTCCTGAGATAACTAAAAATGCACATTTAGTGTCATAAAAGACCAAAACATGTGTTTAATGGTCAATTATATATCAAACAACCCCAAAATGACTTGAAATCATAAGAAGAACGTTTTATTATTGTTTTTGTTGTGTAATAGTAGAGGGAACATCAATCAGATGTTCGGACTTCCTAAAATGACCAAATATGCAGCTTTTAAAGGTTTTACGCCCTTTAAAAATGTGTGTCTAGGGGTCAACATCATCCAAATTGTGTTCGTATGTTGTAAAATCAGACGCCAATATCCTTGGAGTTAATAGTTAATTGGTTTCAAAGATAGAACATCAATATGGGATTTCGTTTTCTTGGGATGACTAAAATTTCACTTTTACTATCATAAAACCCCAAAACAAACGTTTAACGGTCAATTACATATCAAACGACCTTGGAATGACCTGAAATCAAAGGAAGTCCATATTATTATTATTAATGATGTGTATGAGTAGAAGACCTGTCTATGGGATGTGAGGTCTTCCCAAAACTGTCTAATATGTAGTTTTTAAAGGTTTGACTCCCTTTAAAAAGGTGTGTTTGGGTGTCAAAACAAGACTAGTGACCTCCAAATGCAATGAAATCAGACAAAAACAAAAATATAGTGAATTTTAAATTAGTCGATAAAATGGAAAATCAATTCAAGATACCATTTTATTTGGATGATAGTAAACACGCTGTTAGTGACATAAAACACAAAAACGTGCATTTAATGGTCAATTATATATCAAAAGACTTTAGAATGACCTAAAATATTTGGAAAACTATCTTATTATTATTATTGATATGCACGAGTAGACGAAACATCAATCAGATGTGTGGTCTGCCCAAAAAGTTTGAATATTTGGGTTTTAATGGTTGGACTCCCTTTATAAAGGCACGTCCGGGGGTCAAAATCAACCGAACAACCTCTGAATTCCATGAAATCAGACAAAAATCACCATATAGTGAATTGTAAATTGTTCGAGCAGTCAAAATATCAATATGAGATGTCGTTTGTATGGGATGATGAAAAACATACATTTAGTGTCATAAAACACCAAAACATGAGTTTAACGATGAATTACAAATCAAACAACTTTATAATGACATGAAATCATAGGAAAAACCATCGTACTATTATTTGTGATGTGTACGAGAAGAAAAAGGGTTATTTGGATGTGTGGTGTTCCCAAAATGACTGAATTTGGGGTTTTTAATGGTTAGAACGACTTTTAAAAAGGTGTGTCCGGGAGTCAAAATTTTCCAAATTATGTTTGAATTCTATAAAATCATACGAAAATAAATTTATAATAAATATGAATTTTTCAAGTAGACAGAACATAAATCAGATATTCCATTTTCTTGGTATGACTGAAAACGAACTTGTAGGGTCATAAAACACCAAAGCGTGCACTTAATGGTTAATTCCATATCGAATGACCTTTGAATGACCAAAAATCATTAGTGGACTTTATTTTTTTTTTGTTACGTAAGAGCATAAAAAATGTCAATTTGATGTTCAGTCTTCTTGGAATGGTTGAATATGTGAATTTTAATGGTTGGATGCCCTTTAGAAAGGTGCGTATGAGGGTCAAAATGAGCCAAACAATTTCCAAATGCTATGAAATTAGACAACAACAAACAAAATGTGATTTTCGAATGGGTGGTGCATAAAGAACATCAATCGGAGATTTTTATTCCCTAGATGACTGAGCATTCACATTTAGTGTCATAAAACACTAAAACGTGCATTTAATGACCAATTTTTTATCAAACAACCTCGAAATGACCTAAAATCATAGGAAGACCATTTTATTATTATTATTGTTGTGTAAGTGTATGAGAAATGTCAATCAGACTTTCAAACTACCCAAAATGACTGAATATGTGGTTTTTAATGGTTTTATACTGTTTTAAAGCACGCGGGGGACAACACAATGAAAACGACCAAAATATGTGGTGAAATAAGATGACAATAATCAAAGAGTGATATGTGAAATAGTCAAGGATGGTATGCCAATTGGCAGTTCTATTAGTCCGAGATGATGGAAAAAGCACTTTTAATGTCATAAAACATCAAAACATGTGTTTAACATTCATATTTAAAGAAAACAACCTCAAAATGACTTTAAATCATTGGAAATTTATCTTTTTATTATTTTTTGATGAGTAAAAGTAGAAGACATGTCAATTAGAGGTTTGGTGTACAAATAACTACCGAATATGTGGTTTTTAAAGGCTTGATGCCATTTAAAAAGGTGAGTCTCGGGGTCAAAATCAATCGAAGAACCTTCGAATGTCGTGAAATCAGATGACAAAAACTGTTGAGTAAATTGTGAAATGGTCGAGAAGATGGAATGTTAATCGAAGATGTTATTTGTGCGGGATAATCTAAAATAAATCTTTAGTGTCATAATACATAAAAACATGCGTTTAAGAATTAGATCTATAAAAATAAATCTTAGAATCACCTAAACTTATGGGAAATTTTTTTTATTGTTATTTATGATCTATCTGAAAAGACGGAAGGTCATCAGATGTGTTTTTTTTCTGAAATAACCAAATATGTTTTTTCAATTGCATTTCAATTATAAGTTGAAATAAATTTTTGGTACTAATTATTTTATTAATTTTTCTGATGCAGTTTTATTCGATGATGGGTGTAGGGCTTGAAGAGGATGAGGAAAACCAATTTATGTTTTGTGGTTTTAGGCATTTTGAAATATTTTTCGTATTTTGGAAATATATCATTTTTTTAATGTTGCTGTGGATTTTTCTTAAAAAAATAAAAATACCTATAGCGGCTGCCATAGGGCGGTCGCTGTAGGTTCAGCCTAGAAGGTCTATAGAGGACCACAAAATGGTGGTCACCATAGACCATGACAAAGTAATCAATAGCAACCACCATTTGGAAATCGTTATAGGTAATCCGGATCATATCTACAGTGTCCGCCAAATAGAAGACGATAAAGGAAACAACGGCAGGCCTAAAGCACCGACCATTTGGCAGATGCGAGGTGGCCACTGTAAGCCTTTAACAATGGATTTTGGTGGTCTCTAAAGGCCTTCTTTCTAATAATGAGACTATATTACCTAATAATTATTATATATGATTTGTTGAATGCTTGATAAATTATTCTATAGCTCTAAATAATTTTCATGGATGATATTAATATCAATAATTTTTTAAATTTTATTTTTTGATAGATATTATTTATATACACATATTATGAATTGAATATTGATGCTCAAAAATCATGATTATTTGGGCCCTTTTCAATCATAACCATGGGAAGAAAAACATGATCTTTCTAAATAAAATGATCACCCACCGTGTTTTCCTTTCTCATGTAGAAATTCATGGAGAATTCATAATCATTTATCAATTATAACATATCTTCTTGTGTATATTCAACTCATTCTCTTCAAAAATATATTTCATTCTCTGATGATTAGTATATATATCACACTTTCTGTTGTAGAAGTAATTCTATAAAACATTTATCTGAATATTATTGATAACAACTCTATGAAATTTATTGGGTAATTTAATTCCTAATTCAATAATTTACTTGTGTTATAAGAAGTATCCATATCAATAAACAATAGTAAACATCTTAAGGCCTTTTTTGATGATTCAGTATATATTAGAGACCTGGCACCAATTTTTGGCATGGTTTGTATATGTTCAGTGAACAACCACATCATATGTTCCTATAAAATATTTTCTCCTTAACAACACCTTGTATTATATTTTTAAATAATATCTATATATAAGAAACCCTTCCAAAAATTATTTTAATGTATGTTTAGGTGAAGTGACCAAGAAAATCACTAGTTCCTTAAAACATTAATCACATTCCTTTATCCAAAGTAGCTACTATATATTCATTTTAAACATGGTTATTGGGTTGGATAGCTTTGAGAAATTACTCAAAAAGTATGACAGTATCCAACTAGCTGGAGAAAACTTCTCATCTTTATTTATGTGGTTAGTTCAGGCTATTTCTTGACACGTTCCATTTATTATGTATATATATATATATTCCATTTTGGGTTATTATATATATTAAGAATACATTAAGTAGTAAAAATTCATACTTTTTATAGATGGTATAAAATTTATATTTATATTAGGTTCCCATCAAATCCAAAAAATATATCCATATATATCATTGACCATTGAATAAATACTAATATAAACTATTAATACAATTAAAAAATTATCCTAATAGAATCTAAGGACTCTAATAGTTAGATGAATCAAGACAGTTTGGAAATATACCTATATGAATAAAACCACAATAGACTCATAGTTTCCTTACATCAATATTAAAAAATAATTTAAATCCTTAGAGTGGATTGAAAAATTAATTGATATGAGGTAGATTATACTAATTACTAATCAAGATCTTTTAATGATAATGAAAGTAAATGTGAGGTCACATTGTTTCATACGCCTTTTTGAAATATATGACTGCTAAACCTCTTATAGAAACACATGGGTGGAATAAAACCATTTCTATATTTTATTAATAATACAATTTTAATACCAAAAAATAAATCGATGTAAATTTATATGGATTTAGAGATATAAAAATAGATCCATGTATTAGTTTTTTTAGATGAAACCTAATGATATTGGGTAAGACCAAATTTTTAATTCATGTAATAATAAGTATATTCTCATAAAATAATAATGTTATTAATATTAAATTCTCATATAATCAACTAAGCTAAAAATCCTTCATTATGGGGTAATATTATTATATGATCCCATTCAGCTGTGCGATGAATTTGTTTGAGGGAATTTTGAATTTTCATCTGCTAAATGACTCATTTGGGGAAATAAGTGATTAACTAAAGTTATAATAGTTTAAAAATCACAAAGATGTTTTTTTACACTTTTTCAAAAACTCAATTTTCAGCTGGTGGTCATAATCTTAGTGTAGGATACCTTTATTAGACTCGGTTACTAGTATATCAACCATTTATTGTAGGGATGGGTGGTGTCTTATCTTGAACCAGACTATATACCATGGTTCACTAATACCTATGTTAGATATAACCTATCCCAAATGGATTTCCAAATCCCCATGGGTTGGATACTACACCCTATCATCTTACAAGGTAAAAGAGGGAACTAATATTCAACAAAATTTGTGGAAGATAAATAAACAATTCAGTATACAACACACTCAAAAGTTGAGAAACTATGAGAAATGAATAATCTATATCAAAACCCAAAAATATCTCATCATAAATTTACTCATAAAATTTCAGGAAGAACTCAATATGATAATGGAAACATCACTCCAATCCTAGAGGATCCAAATATACTCCCTTTCCATGTGGTTCTTTCCCTTTTCTTGGACTTTTTAGAAGTTAATTTACAAAGGCCCAATGGAAAATAAAGGGTGTGATGAAACACCCTAAGACATTACCATATTTTATTGTTTGAATAAATTTAATTTTTTGATATATTTCATTTAACACATCACCATGTTATCCTTATGCTACACACAATAATGAGCTGTCATACGTTACATGAAACAATGTGTTTTACCAAACAGTAATATATTATTGAAATATTTTTATTTAATATAACAATAAATACCCAAGCCATTACATTAGTGGTTATGAGTTGGATTTACTAACTTATGATAATATATATTTTAATTTAATGGTCACATATTTATTAGAACTTGTATAGAAACCAAATGAATATAAAGGGAATGATTGTATAAAAGACTATTTTTTTTGGAAAAGGAGATTTAATATAATATGTTATATTATTTAATATTAGTTAATGGTATTAATGAAATTTATATTTTATTTATTATATAATGTATTTTTTGAAATCATAAAATATATTATATGGGTAAAAAATATAAACAAACTCAATAGTACACATAAAAACCAATATTTTTTAAAAAGTAGATTTAAGGCCTTTTAATGGAGAACATATATTAAATATAACTTTTAAAAAATTTAGACATTTTATAGAAAGAATAAAATTATTCTCTTAAATCGAAATATTAACATATACATTGGTTTAAATCATGGTATTTTTCTGATAAGCTTCATGTATTGATGAATGGTGATAAAATATAACATTTTAAATGAAAACATATTTTTTCTCTAAATAATTTACAGTGATAAAATATATTTTTAGTTGATTATAATAAATAATTAAATAAATCTTTTATTATTTAATCTAATATAGGACATTTGAATAAGTTTCACATTTAATATGTAAATAAAAACATTTTAATCTATTACACTTTTTCATATCAAAAACCTGCTTTCACACCCCTTTTATGTGATTAAATTTCAATTAAATTTAGACACTATTTTGTTTTGAATTATAAAAAATAGATTCCATATTTTCAATAATAAATACCAATTATTTTATATATGTACCTTTTAGTTTTTTACAATTTGAATAGTAACTTTAGTAATATTTTTTATTACCACTATTAAGGGTAAATCAGGTAATTAAAACTAATTATTATATTATATAAATTATAAAATTATGCTAAATATGTTATAATTTAAATTTCTGAGTGATATTAATACAAAAGTATCCTTCATCTAATTTTTTGATATCTTGGACCCACTCTGTGGAATTTAACCCATTTATAGTATTTTTGTCTCTCAAAAGTCACATTTAACATACTTATATTTTTATGAAGTTAAATATATATAATAAAGGGTTATGTAGGGGATATTTTTGACTATAAACATTAATTATAAATATAAAATGTTTATCTTCATAATTATAATTTATTTTTAATTTTTTAGCTAAAAAATAATTAAATTAAAGGCTTTATAAATGATGATGTTGTAATTATTTAATTAATAGAAATTTAAAATAATTGTTACTAAAAATATTAAAATATATATATTTTGATATAATTAATGGAATTCACAAGCCTTTTAGATGAACTATATATATTTGGAATGTATTAATGGTTTTTTAAAACGATATATTTAGTTTTCATATTTTCTAAAAAGACATGAAATAAATAGTGTCAAAATTTACATTATTGATATTTCAAAATAAATAATATTTTATTTTGTGATATAAAATTAAAAAAATATAGTCATTAGACAAGTAATTTTTATAAGGATTATTTTTTCATGTAATATTAATTTATTGTTCTTTTTTATTCTTATTGTAAGTATATTAACCATTAAGGTTTGAAAACCAAGTTGTTATGGTAATAGTAAAAGGGTTTTACCAAGGGTTGATGCCAAAGGATAAGGGTAATCATGTAACAAAAATTTGTCCTAAAATTAATGGTTTGTAGAATTTACATCTTCACACATCATATAACATAAAAAAATAACTTTGGAGACATTTGAAATTTAAAATTAATTTATATTAATTTAATTGTATTATAGTTTCCAAAAGTGCATATCACCTCAATTATAAAAGGAAACCTCCTACCTCATTTCCTAACACCACATTGAGCCTTCTAAATCAGACAAAACCTAAAAAAATAATATCCCAAATTCCCTAACCTCTTCCTATAATCCTTAATTTAGGTATTAATCTATCCAATGAAGTGATTTTGTGAAAATCAAAATGAATTACCCAAAAAATAGGTAACGTTATTCGACAATCACTTTAGTATTATTTATTTTAACACTATATAATTTCTTATTATTACTTGATTATATAATAACACCATTAGAGTCAATATAATTATTTTTTTATTTTAATATTTTTCTCTAAACTTAGAGATAAAACCATAAAAAGGGTATCAAATTTACTATTCGCGTATGTCGAACTACCGCCTCAAGGAATGATGTCCTTTGTTTTTCCTTCACTACATATCATGTTTGTGAATTATGACTAACATTATTTTTTATATGATATATATATATATATATATATTAAATTAATGACTGTATTATTTTTTATTATTTTTTAACAAATACCATTATACATTCCATTTTTTGTAAACATGATAACACCCTTTGTGGAAGTGTGGACTACCACCACCTTAAACCGATGTTTGTTCACACTATACATGGAATTAAAAAAAGGTGGGTTTTTAAAAACTATCTAATATATTTGGATATATATGATACATAAATTATAATTTTTAGATATATCATTTAACTTTCATTGTTTTATTACAATAATGAAATGGATGTTGCTTTCTTGCATATATATGGCCTACCGTCTCAATGAACATTGCATTTAATTTCTTATCTAAAAATATTTTTTTATTATTATAAATATATATATATTGGATATATATTATAATTATATCATCATATTAATTCTGGTGATGATGAAATCTTAATACTACTAGTGGTATCAACAAGTATAGTGTCAAAACATACTCGAAAAACTAGAAAATTAACATCTAAAATAGAGAATACAATGAATGATTACTAAAATACTGGTAATAAGCTATAATAAGAACATAAAATATGCTATCTTAAATATTTTTATGATTATATTATAAGTTATTACCGTGATTAAAACCATTATAAATGTGTTTAAAGTACATTCACCCAAAAGAAAACATAAGGTTAGAGATCTTTTCCTCGCTTGTATTTTTATAAGACACATGCCTTAGGCATTTCTTGTTTCTTTTGTGGGGTTTATAAACCACCAATTAATTTATTTTACGAATAATATTCTGAATATTATGATATTTTTATATAAAAATAATTTGATTTCTTTCATGTGAATATGATTTTCATGATTATAATGTAACATCCCAAGTAAATAAAGAATAATACATTTTCATAATTATTACTATTTGTGAATTAAATATTAATTTTACTTTAAAGGGGATTATATGTTTGATGGAGCACCCGATATGCAACAACGGGTTTCTTTGAAATCTTACGTAGCACACAAGGCTGATTCATACTAAAATAATAATAATATAATATTGTTATTTTAAATGGTAGTTAATTCCTAGCCGTTGAAATAGTGAGAATGAATTGTACTAACTGCAATATGATTATAAATGTTTGTTAAATGTTTTTACATTTATCCAATAAAAGTTAAATTCTTAAAATGTGAATTAATCTAATTTTAAGTATAAGTTCTCAAATATTCTTTAAAAGGTCGATTTACATCATTTTAATAGAAAACCCTCTTTAAATCTAGTTTTCTCACTTTTATATGTTCTATGTGAAAAAATAAGATTTTTCTTTAGAATAGGGACATCAAAATTTACTTTGGGTAAATTTTTGGTATTTTTCTGATAAAATTCATTTTTTAATGAACAGTGAAAATACTGTATATTAATTCAGAACTGCCTTTTAATCTATTTATTTATATGGTTAGATTATAATTTAAATTGGTTTTAAAGTTTAATTAGATTATATATTTACCTTTTAATCTAATGTTGTTCATTGTAAGTAATTTCACATTGAAATTGGATATAAACAAGTGTCAATATTTTGATAGTTATTATTTCATAAAAATACGCCTTTTGTTTTGACAATGGAAATTAATTTTAATTTAATTGATGCTTATTCTATGTATTTAATTTGGTAAAATAGACATCGTTTTTGAATTTGGAATATCAAATATAGCTTAGGCTGAATTTTTGGTATTTTTCTGCAAAACATCAATTTTTGATGAATAGTGAAAACACTAAATAGTAGTTAAAAAGCTGATTTTTTCATTTAAATGAAATTTTACCACTTATGTGAATTGAATTTCGAAAATCTGACATACATGGTTGTTATTATTAAGTAAAATTCTGTTCAATAAGATGAAAATATTTTTTTGGTGAATAGTATTTTTTGACTTTTATTTACCGCAGTTAAAGATAAATCTGGTAATTCATGTTAAAAACAATATTATAATAATATAAAATTAACTTAAAACTTGTCCTAACCTTATTTTAAGAGTAATGGATGAACAAGACAATCCTTGGGTGAGACTTTTGGCCTTTTAAAGCCACTTGGGTAATATAACGATATTAATAACTTTTTATTTAAAGTAAAAATAAAAATATCATAAGCATGTATTATTTTGCTAAAACAATTTTAATGTGGGGTTATATAATTTATATATTTGACTATAAATATTCATTATAATGCAAAATAGATTTAATAAATTATGGCATTTTTTTTATAATTTTCTGACATCAAATAAATTAAATTATTTATAACACTATAATGATGCAGTGTTTACCTCATTAATAAATGATTTAAATAAATAAGATTATAAAGATTAAAATAATATCCAAAACCTGTCCAATTATTATTGGATGATTTTATTTCGCCTATGAGTCAACTTATATTTGACTTTAATAATTTTTGGACATTTATAAACAGAAAATCATTATATAATAAAATAATATTTTTACACTTTTCAAAAGAGCCCCTCCCCCATTATAAAAAGTCGTCACCTCTAACCCATTAATCACATCCCTCAAGCCCCTTGTCTCATAAAAACTCTACCCAAATAAGCTCTCAAGATCTCCTTCTTCCTCTTAGAAGCCTTACCTTATGCATAAGGCACTTCTAGAATCCCTTTTGGTTCAAACTAAATAGAGTTACCCGATTTAAAGGTAACGTCTTCTCTTAAGTTATTTTGTTTTATTTTACTTATCCAACCCCATAAAAGTGAAATTCAATTTCTCTATGATTTGATCCTCTCATGAAAACTCCATTATTTATTGTTTTTTTATTCCCCATATTCACGTGTATAAAATCAATAACCATTCACAACATATGCATTGTAAGATTTAACCATTTTCGATGGTGGGTTACTCAATATACACACTTTCTTATCAATTTTATCTGCATGCTGAGATACTTGAACATTTGTAAAAAGATTATCATTATATAAAATAATAAACTGAATTGATATGTTATACAATCAATAATTTATGTTACCAGTTTTTGAAACCATTGAGAAAAAATTTTCTCTCGACGTTCTTCAAGAGCATCTGCTGTAATTTGTGGAATATTTTTTTTGATATGATTATCATATAACCTACAAATAAAATATGTTTACTTACTGTAAAAAAAGTTATAAAATAAGTGATTGAAGCACTCACAATACAAATGATTTCATTTCTTCATAGTTGAGTAGAACATACATATGGGCTCTATGATGTTCATCATATGAAAGCCATCATTCATGAACTCCACTAAAGACATGGTCTGGCTGAATAAAAACTAATAATTGATTGTACATTTCATCATTAGAATTCCTCTTGTTCTGTCCTATGTGGTTGTGTTTTTAAGGATATTCAGATTCAAAATAATGAGGGTAGAATAAAACAATTTTCTCTTGCAAATAAGCTTAAATAATTGAGCCTTTAACTGATGCTTTGTTATGTACTTTTTTTTCAATTTTTCATGCATCTCTTGAATGTGTACTTCCATAAAAACTATACCAGACCTTCACATTTAGCTTCATATGGAAAATTTAACATCGGATTTTCTATTGAGTCAAAGAAAGTCGGTGGGAATATTTTTTCCAAATTACATATAATGACTTCAACATCTTCCTCCAGTTTACATAGTTCATCATGGTATATTTTCATAACAAAAATAACTTTAAAAAATGATATGTTTGTTATCTAATCCCAAATCATAGAATTCAACAAACCTATAAATCCAATTGGCCTAAGTCTTTCCATTATAACATGAATATCATGACTCTTTAATTCGGTAATATGACCATTCTTAACACATCTACACAAATTGGATGCATAGCCATAGGGAAGTCTCAAATCTATAATCCACTGACAAAATAATAAGTGACCCTCTTTGGATAGTGTCTAAGCTTATTTTGGATTCTTTAAACTCTGTGATCTGATATTTTGAAACAGTTCAAGTTCCGGTCGTCAACAAATTTGAGCAAGATCAAATCATGCCTTAATATTATCGTTGGTCTTACCTGGTGTATCTAAAACTATATGAAATAAATTATCAAAATATTTCTTCTCAATATTCATGACATCCATCAAGCGGAAGACCATCAAATCAGGCCAATATGGAATATCCCAAAAAATGCTATGTTTTATCCAATTATGATCTTTCTCAAAGCCATGAATTTCTACTGGTTTACTGTTGGCCCAAATGTGACGGGAGGTAAGGAAAATACAACAAATTTTAACTCTATACCTGAGATCACTTTTAGAGATTCATCCCATTCAATTGTTCCTTTTCTAAAATGATATTTGTTCCTCTGAAAAGGCTGATCGGTTAGAAGAAATCTGTGATGAGAGTCAAAATAGCATGGTTTTTTTCCATTGAAGAGCATAAAGGATTTTTTGTCTTTCATACAGTAAGGAAATGATTTCGAAACATGTGTAATCTTTCCAGATAACATGGAATATGCCAAGAATTCACTAATCTTCCACATCATTGTAGCTTTGCATATGAATTTTTGTTTTGCAGCAACATCATATGTACTAACAACATTACTCGAAAATGAATTTAACTCATCAATCAATGGTTTCAAATAAACATAAATATTCTTTTTTGGATGTCCTGGGATTAATAAGGTCAAAATGATATTGGGCTCATTCATCATCATCCATGGAGGTAAATTGAACAAAGTTATAAAGTAAATACAACAGTAATACTGACTACCATAATAACCAAACTGAAAGAAACCGTCAGCAAAAAGGCACAATCGCATGTTTCATGCTTCTAAAGAAAAAGAAGGATGAAACTAGTCAAAAAATTTCCATGAATCACCATCAGATGAATTATTCAAGATTTTATTGGTTGAAATCATGGTTTTGTTTGATGACATCATTGATGCGATGTTCTGAGACTTAAACAAACACTACAACCTGGGTGTAAGTGGGAAATGTCTCAACTATTTCATAGGAATCGATCCAGACTTCCCTGGTTGATCATTATTATACATTTATTTTCCACATGTGGGACAACTATCCAATGAATCATTTTTAATATAATATAAGATGTAATCATTTTCACTTGCATGAATATTCTAATAACAAAGGCCCCGATTACAAACCAGCCTCTTACTGTCTCAGTAATTTGCAGGCCACACATTTCCTTCCGATAATTGTGTTTCAACCAAAAAAATATCTAATCAAAAAAGTTTTTTGACATTGCATTATCTGATTTAATAGCCATAAATTTTTCAACTGATTTTAATTTTATTATATTGAAACCTGGATATAGTGCATCCTCAGCAGACCTCAATAACTCATAAAATTCTGATGATGCCAACTTGAGAGTTAAATCAATAGTATCCTAAGTTTTAGTTTTTTGAACATATAGACCTGCAACATCATGTACTAAATTTTGAAACCATGATGGATCTAGAATCAAGTTATTTTTATCTACTCTGGAACTCCTTTCACTGTATTGATACCGAAAAAAATCTGGTTGAAAACCAAATAGCTAGAGATTTCCCCCAACCTTGTCAATTGTGTTAAACGTTCTTAGAGTACATTTTTTATAAGGACACTTAATTGTGCCTTCGAAAATAAATTATGGTTTTGATGATGAAAATGATAAGTTTAAGAACTCAGATCTTATTCTTGAGGTACAGGTTTCTTCTTTTCTCTTTTCTTTAAGTGTTTTTGGGAAAATAAGGAAAATGGGAGAAAATCTTAAATTTTGTGACTACATGCCATGTACCCTGTCCGTGTGGAAGGAGTACACATGGCGTGTCATCCGGTCAATGATGATGGGTGTAAAAACTGACTACACACTGTGTATGAAGTATTTACATGCCGTGTAGTCATTCTCCAGACAAATAGTAAGGTGATGGCCAGCTGAGCGACTGTACACACCGTGTACTCATGTATTACATGCCATGTAATCATCTCAACATATGAACAGTGGCACACTGGTGAGAATCTTCCGAAGGAATAGTTAAAAAATGAAAACTACACATCATGTACCCAATAGTACATGCTGTGTAGTCTATTTTTTCATTTAAAATGGCCAGTAGACTCCCCTATTCACAGGGAAGGCTTAGAACCGGAGGAGTTAGGAGAGGGGGCCAAACCTTTGAGAAGCTCCAGATCGCACGCTGAGAATCCGTTTCTGCCTCTTTCGATCTTGTTCGAACTGTACGGGTAAGCCTCTCCTTCCCCTTAAGTCGTTCGTACCAATTATTTCCCAAGGGGAAGTTATTTACATTTGAATGAGATTTTTTCTACCTTAGATCTATTCCGTTCTCAAGCATTTCGAGGAGCGTCATTCACGTATATCGATCATGGGTGATCGAGGTAGGTGGTCTAGTGTTTATTTCCAACTATTGTGGTGAATTTGTTTACCATTGTGATACGCACCCATGAATGGGGTGTCGTATGGATGAGGATTTTCATAATTAAATACCTAGAAGTGCGTAGGTAGTTTAATGAACATGTATAAATATTTTTTGGGATCGCTTCTTGGATCCAGGACCACCGTTGGGGTGCGTTCCCTTGTTTTTCCATTCGGCCAGGTTACCTGAGGGTATAACGTAATATTTAGCATGATTTAATTGCCTTGAGAGGAATTTTATGTAATTGATTGATTATATGTTGGCCTCAGCCCGGTTACTTTTACCTGAGGGCAGTGTTCTATTTAGCCTGAGGGTAGTGTTCTATTTAGCTTGAGGGCAGTGTTCTATTTATCTTGAGGGAAACACCTTTCTTGCCTGAGGGCAGTATATTCTGTGCTTGAGGGAGACACTTTGTACGCCTGAGGGAAATATCTATTATGCCTATGGGAAAATACCTGAGGGTTTCAAATCTTCTTAATTGAGGTAAAGGTTTGTATGTATGAGGACAGTGTTATTTTGAATTATCACCGTGTTGATTTTTATGGGTTATACCTGTCAAGTTAAATCACAAGCTTGACATGGTTAAATGAATATTAACATGGCAATATAACTGGTAAAGTTAGTTACTTTTGAGTACTTCTTAGTTTATTGCATTCATTACTGCACACTGTTGTTGCACATTTTCACAAACAGTTGGGTACGTGCCTTTGGTGGGTGCCTACTGTGATTTATTTCTCACACCCTGTTTGGGGTCATGTCTTTGGCCCCAAACAGACTATATTTCTGTAGGTATGGATAAGGGAAAGGGTCTCTATACAGGTACTTGAGTGTTTCTGTGGTGTAGGGGAGCATAAGACCGAGCTCCGGATCATGATGCTACCGGCTGTTCTACTTTTTTTGTTGTACCTTTACATTCTAGTGTATTGTACTATTGTGTAACATGTTCTGGTTGTTTTCATAGAATAGTGACATGCCGCATCTTGATATATATATATGTGTGTGACTGCTGGTTCTCTTTACTTTAGTTGTCCTTTTCAGTTGTATACTCTTTAATACTTCTGCTGTTGTATGTTGTTCCTGTATTCCGTTGTGCTACACTTTGACAAATGAGTAAATAGTTTCCCCACAATCAGAGCTAGGCCCTCATTGCTAGTCAGTAGCCTCTGGCATTTGGGGAAATGCGCTTGAGGTCATGTGATCAACCGGGTTCGGGGCACCTGTGGAGTGGTGCTCGGATCCAGGACGTTACAAAGTGGTATCAGAGGGGTTCTTTTCATTAACATACTATTTGGAGCCTTTTTTATGGATAGGAAGAAATGGTAGTTGGTAATAAGCTATGTCCGGGAGTAGCTAACATGTGTATAGGGAAAATCCAATTTACCTCGTGTTGCAATTTTATTGATTTTTCAATTTACGGTTGGTTTGATTTTCACCATTGGGTGGCGCACTTGTGATCGTGCTATTATATGTTATCCATGGGTTCTATTTAGTTTAAAACCGATGATATAAGGGTATTCCAGCTCATGCATCATTTAGGAACATGTTAGAATTTACATTCCATGCATAGCTCCATGCCATGTAGGGGAATTAGAAATTGTATGTTGTTGTGATAACTGTTGTTCTAGAAATGCATGCTGTTGTGATAGCTGCTTTGATAAATACATGCTATATGATAGGGTATTTTTGTGTGATCTGTTGATAGGATGGACGCCAAACTTTGGTTTTTGGGGAGTATGGGCCCTCAATTACTGGAATTTGGTGGATCATTGACTTTTTTAATTTTGTATAACATGTATAAGATGTCAAACTTTGATTCGCGGGGAGTATGGGCCCTCACGGATCATAATTTGGAACTTAGGTGTTATTTTTCAGTATTTTCTGGGTTCCTAAGTAGTATATGAGGCTTACTATCTAGAAAAACAAGGACACACCTTGTGTAGTTCCTCGAACACATGTTGTGTGTTCTTCTGTTCAGGAAGAAATTAAAACTTTTTAAGTATACACCGTGTACCCTCAGTACAGGCCGTGTAGTCTCTTCCCGTGTCGTAGACCATGTGGTCGGGGACACGAGGTAGGGAAACACTTGGGAAAAACACACCATGTGCTAGATGTACATGTCGTGTAGTGTTGACCCGAAGTCTACCCGTGTAACTAACAGCTCGGACGTAGGAGACCTTGAGACATACACGCCGTGTCCACCTTGGAAGACGTCGTGTAGTCTGACTTGGGGACTCAACTGTGTAGCTAACAAACACGGGTCAGTGTTACCTCTTCTTGGACATGTCATGTACCTGAGGGACACACCTTGTAGTCCTTACCAGTGGGAGACTGTGTGGACTTAGTCGTGTGTCTAGGGAAATGGGGTGGTGTACAAGCCGTGTGCAGTTGTAACACACTATGTAGTATCAAGCCGAGAAGTCGACCATGTCACAAACGACACGGGCAATTAGAAAATTAAACCACACACACCATGTAGATTATATACACGCCATGTATTTAGAAGGCACACCGTGTGTTTGGGGTGTAACATGGCCAGTTTAAGTTGGGGTACACTCCCATGTGAATGGCTTGCGAGAACACACCGTGTATTTTTATACACGCCATGTAGTCATGTTTTGTAAATTGAGAAAACTTTCCATCTTCGTCTCCTTATTTTCGGTCATTGATAATCTTGATCTAAGGTGCTCATTTGACCTTGTAGAGTCATGCCGTCGAGATTACCATGCATTGTTCGCCAGGGGAGCGGAAACGATTATACCATAGAGATGGTAGGCCATGGGCTACCAGTGGATCCTTCAATAGAGCTAGATGTGGCGCTAGCTATTATACTAAACACAGGCACGAATGCGTAGTTCCGTGAAGGATTCATGCCGTTTTTGCAGACCTTTCAGGGAGCTCCGCCAGCTGCAACATCTATGGCAGAACTGACACGTATCTTCCAGTAGTATCATCCGCCTACGTTTTCAGGGGATGGTGGACCACAGGCTGTGGAGTCTTGGCTGTATTCATTGTAGAGTATTTTCGAGCATGTTGAGATGCCTCCAGGGCGGAGGGTCAAGCTCATGACTTATATACTGCGTGATTCCGTGAAGAGGTGGTGGGATGTTACCACCCAATAAGATCATCACAGAGACATGACATGGGAATATTTTCAGAATTATTTCTATGACTTCTTCTTCTTAGAGACACTAAGGGCAGATAGAGCTCGTGAGTTCATGAATCTGCAGCAGGGCGCTATGTCAGTGATGGATTATTCTACTTGTTTCACTGAGCTTCAGCGTTTTGCACCCGTTTCAGTTGGTGATGAGACGTTTTGGGATAGAAACTTTGAGGATGGTCTTCGATATGACATCTGCACACTAGTGAATATTTTCAGGTTGCCTACTGTACATGCTATTTTGAAACATGCACTGGTTACCATGCATAATCTGCGGGAAGCTAGTGGTGTGGGCCAGGGCTGTTCAGCACCAGTTTCTTGTACTATTTCTTCTTCTAAGAGTAAGAGACAAATGGGTTTCTCTCATAGTGGCATTACCATCCAGAAGAATGTTTTAGGTGGCCATGTCATGTTCTACTAGTGTGGTAAGGAGTGGTACAATAGACCACAGTGTCCACGTGACCCAGTGGAATGCCGAGCCTACAGCAAGATGGTTTACTACAACGCTTTTTCAGGGTGTTTCCACTAGTGTCTAGTGATAGGGGGTTTTTTGCAGACTCCGTGTGCGGGAGCAAGACCGGTAGCTTCTTACCAGTCAGGAAACTGGAATACGTCAGGGTGTGCAGCCAGGGATAGTGGTCGTGGTCGTGGTAGCCAGACACCAGGATCTTAGAGGCAGTAGGGCGGGGCAGCTCATGGTAGCCAGGCTATGTCGCAGGGCCGCAGCACTGGGCAGGCATATGCAGTGCAACAGACCCAACTAGAGCTAGATCCCAGACCTTCTACTGTCAAAGGAACTATTCTAGTAGCTTTTGTCTTATCTTCAGTACTTTTCGATATAGGTGCTACACATAACTCTGAATATGTGCCTATTGTGGAGAGCCTTGGGATCTATGTTTCATCTTCATATGATGTTATGATGCTAGACACTCCGTTGGGGACTAGAACGACTGGTGCGTGTCAGTGTAGGGAGTGCCCCCTTGAGGTTGGTGGGTGTCAATTCCTTTTGGAACTATATGTCTTGGAGACGATGAGCTATGATATCATTCTAGAGATGGACTGGTTGGTTCCCTTTCGAGCCTTTATAGACTGATATCATTGAAAGGTGTGTTTCACGTCACCAAAGGGCGGAGAGTTTCTATACAAGGGTTAGTGGGATGTTCAGGCAAGTCGAGCTGGACCAGAGTATCATGGGTGAGGTGGAGTCATAGCCAAGATTGTGAGTTTATATCTGGATGATCAAGGGACTTGTCAGAAGGACTTCCCTACAGTGGTTTATCATTTCAGGGATGTCTTCCTGGATGACTTTTCAAGTCTACCTCCAGAGTGTGAGGTGGATTTCTTTATTGAGCTTGTACCAGGAGTGACACCGGTATCCATTCCTCCTTATAGGATAACTACACTTAAGTTACAAGAGCTCAAAAGATAGTTAGAGGAGTTACAGTCAAAGGGTTTTATCCAACCTAATACTTATCCTTGGGGTTCTCCGGTCCTTTTTGCGAAGAAGGTAGAAGGTAACCTCAAACTCTGTGTGGATTAATGGAAGCTGAACCAGTTGATGGTCGAGAACTAATATCCCTTACCAGGGATTGATGATCTTTTTGATCAAATTTGAGGTGCACGAGTGTTCTCAAAGATTGACTTGAGATCCGGATATCATTAGTTTCCCGTTATACCATCTGATATACCTCTTACAGCCTTCAGGAGTAGGTATGGTCTATATGAGTACTTGGTTATGCCATTCAGACTCATGAATGCACTAGTAGTTTTCATGGATCTGATGAATCATGTGTTCCATCCTTATCTGGATTCTTTTATGGAAGTATTCGTGGATTATATCTTGGTGTACACTCACACTCTACATGACCATGCCACCCATCTTGAGATCGTGCTGAGTACACTGAGAGAGCATCAGCTATATGCTAATCTCACATAGTGCCACTTTTTTATGGACCAGATTCACTTCCTAGGTCATATCATCTCAGAGGTAGGAGTTGCAGTATACCCAGAGAAGGTGAGAGCAGTGGTTTCCTAGGAGCAGCCTTAGAATTTGTTTGAGATACAGAGTTTCTTGGGGATGGCTGGTTACTACAGGCATTTTATAGGGGACTTCTCTCACATAGAAGCACCATTGATGGGTTTGACTAAGAAGGGTGTGAAGTTCATTTGGTCAGAATCTTGTGAGATATCCTTCCAGGATCTGAAAGAAAATTTGACATCAGCACCAATCCTGATACTCCCAAAGTAGGGAAAAAGTTATACAGTTTACTGTGATGCATCAGGTATTGGGCTGAGAGCTAGGTTGATGCAGGGCAATGGAGTCTTTGCATATGGGTCTCGGTAGTTGAGTCCACATCAGAGAAATTACCCGATGCATGACCTCGAGTTGGTTGTAGTTGTTCATGCATTACGCTGTTGGAGAAATTATCTTGGGAAAGAATTCTTTGGTTTTGACCAACCACAAAAGTCTCAAGTATATTTTTAATCAGCATGACTTGAATCTGAGGCAGCGTAGGTGGGTCTAATACCTTCATTCCTTCGATTTTGAGATTTCCTATACACCTGGTAAGGGAAATGAAGTTGCTGATGCACTAATTAGGAAGACTCAGACATAGGTAGTTCATGAGGCCAGTGGTGAGTGTCAGCTTATAGATTTGTTCTTTGAGAAGAATTTGGAGGTTCACGACAGTTAGGGGAAAACTTATCTTTCATATTTAGTTGTGACTTCTACCCTCTTGGATAGAGTGAGGATGAGACAACTATCTGATTCAGAAGGACTAGTTCTACAGGAGTCGGTGGCAAGTGAGGACCCTCCTCCTGGGTGGACGATAAGCAATGATGAGGTACTGTGTTTCCATGGAAGAGTATTGGTTTCATGGGATATATGCGATGATCTGATGCGGGAGTTTCATGCTTCAGCTTGGGTAGTTCATCTCGGAGTTACTAAGATATACCGTGACTTGAGACATCAGTACTGGTAGCTGGGTATTAAGAGACAAGTAGCTGGTTTTGTTATGAGATATTCCACCTGTCAGCAGGTGAAGGCGGAGCATCAGTGGCCAGCCAGACTGTGACAACAGTTACCCATTCTAGAGTGGAAATGGGATGATGTCGTGATGGACTTCGTGATTGGGTTGCCGAGGTCACCATGAAGTAATGATGCCATGTCGGTTGTTGTGGACAGACTCATGAAGGTAGCTCACTTTTTTCTGATCAAGGAGACCTTCAGTGTTGACGAGCTCAGAAAGCTGTACATTCGAGAAGTTGTACGTCTTCATGGGGTCCCTCATTATAACATCTCAGATAGGGACACCCATTTTACATCTCGTTTCTGGAAGTGTTTTTAGAGGGCACTGGGTACACAGATGATTCTGAGGATTGCTTACCAGCCTAGACCAATGGTCAGTCAGAGCGTATGATACACGTGCTAGAGGACATGCTGCGTGCATGCGTCTTAGATTATGGGGGCTCATGGGAGAAGCATATACCCCTAGTCAGGTTTTCAATTAATAATAGTTTTTAGGAAACTTTTGAGATGAAACCTTAGGAGGATTTATATGGTAGGCCATGCTGATCACCATTATTCTGGATGGAGGCAGGTGAGGCAGCTTTACTGGGAACACGTCTCATTCAGGAGACTTCTGAGTAGGTCTAGTTGATTCAGAAGCGGATGGCTACTACACAATCTCATCATAAATCTTATGCTGATTGCATCAGATGACCCTTAGAGTTCGTGGTTGGGGATCAGGTCTTCTTGCGTGTTTCACCAAGGTTGGGACATAGGTGGATCAGGAGACATGGTAAAATTTAACTACAGTATGTGGGGCCATTTGAGATTTGGGAGAGAGTCAGGTTGGTTTCCTATTAGTTTCAATTACCACAGAGGTACCTGGACATGCACGACATCTTCCATGTATCTCAGTTGCACCTCTATCATTCAGACCTGTCTCACATCTTTCAGCCAGTGGAGGTTGAGCTTCAGATGGATGCATCCTTTGAGGAGCATCTGATTCGTATTGTTTATAGGGGCATGAAGGTTCTCTAAGGCCGGTCAGTAACTCTCGTACAGGTGCTATGGAAATATGGCTGAGTGCAAGATGAAACCTGGGAGCGGGATACCAACGTATGTGCTCAGTGGCCAGAGTTGTTCTGAGTGTTATCTTCACCACCCGTGGAAGAAAAATTTTGATACGAATTGCATTAAGGGGGGATGTTTGTAAGAACCCGATTCTTATTATTGAGGTACGAGTTTATTATTTTCTCTTTTCCTTAAGTGTTTTTGAGAAAATAAGGTAAATGAGAGAAAATACTAAATTTTGTGACTACACACCGGGTACTTTTCCACATGTCGTTTACTTTGTCCGTGTGGAAGGAGTATATAGGGCGTGTAGGCCGGTCGATGATGATGGGTGTAAAAACCAACTACACGCCACGTATGGGGTATTTACATGCCATGTAGTCAGTCGGTAGGTAAACAGTATGGCTGTAGAAATATGAGCGACCGTACATGCCGTGTACTCATGTATTACATGCAGTGTACTCATGTCGACAGATGAACAGTGCCACACTAGCGAGAAGCTGCCGAAGGAACAGTTAAAAAATGAAAACTACACGTCGTGTACCCAATAGTACCCGCCGTGTAGTCTGTTTTTTCACATAAAATGGGAAGTATCCTCCCTTGTTCATAGGTAAGGCTTAGAATCGGAGGAGGGTTCAGAGAGAGAGGGACGAACATTTTAGGAGCTTCATATCGCATGCCGGGATTCCGTTTCTGCCTCTGTCGATCTTGTTGGAACCGTACGTGTAATCCTCTCCATCTCCTTAAGCCATTCTTACCGATTCATTCTCTAGGTGAAGTTATTTACGTTTGAATGGGATTTATTTTACCTCATATCCATGTCGTTCTCGGGCGTTTTGAGTAGCGTCGTTCACTTATATCAATCAAGGGCGATCGAGTTAGGCGGTCGAGTGTTTATTTCCAACTACAGTGGTGAATTTGTGTACCATTGTTATACGCACCCATGAATGGGGTGTCGTATGGCTGAGGCCTTGCATAATTAAATACCTATAATTTCATAGGTATTTTAATGAACATGTATAACTAATGTTTGGGATCGCAGCTGGGATCCAAGATCACCCCAGGGGTGCGTTCCTCTATTTAGCCATTTGGCCAGGTTACCTAATGGGGTACCATAAAATTTTTCATGATTTAATTGACTTGAGAGGAATTGTATGTAATTGCTTGCTTATATGTTGGGCTCAGCTCGGTTACTTGCGCCTGAGGGCAGTGTTCTATTTAGCCTGAGGGCAGTGTTCTATTTAGGCTGAGGGCAGTGTTCAGTTTAGCCTAAGGGAAACTCCTTTCATGCCAGAGGGTAGTAGATTCTATGCCTGAGGGTGACACTTCATACGCAGAAGGGAAATATCTGTTATGAATATTGGAAAATACCTGAGGGTTTCGACTCTACTTACCTGAGGGTAAGGTTTGTATGTCCGAGGACAGTGTTATTATGAAATTTCACCATGATGATTTTTATCTGTTATACTTGTCTAGTTAAAGCACAAGATTGACATGGTTAAATGAATATTAACATGGAAATATAACTGGTAAAGTTAGTTACTTTTGAGTACAATGTTGTTTATTCCATTCATTACTACACATTGTTGTTGTATATTTTCACAGACAGTTGGGAATGGGCCTTTGGTGGGTGCCTACAGGATTTATTTCTCACACCCTATTTGGAGTCATGTCTTAATCCCTAAACTGACTATATTTCTGCAGGTATGGATAAGGGAAAGGGTCCCTATACAGGTACTTGAGTGTTGCTGAGTTATAGGGGGGCATGGGACCGAGCTTAGGATAGAGATGCTCCTGGCTGTTCTACTTTTTTTGTTGTACCTGTACTTTCAGTGTATTATACGGTTGTGTAACATGTTCTAGCTGTTTTCATAGAATAGTGACATGAGACATCTTGATATATATATATATATGACTTATGGTTCTTTTTAATTCAGTTGTCCTTTTCAATTGTATATTTATATACTACTTCCGCTGTTGTAGGTCATTCTTGTATTCCACTACGCTACACTTTGATAAAATGAGGGCATAGTTTCCCCACTATCAGACCTGGGCCCTTTCTGCTAGTCTGCAGCCTCTAGCGTTTGGGGAAATGCGCTTGAGGTCATGTGAATAATAGGGTTCAGGGAACCCATGGAGTGGTACCCGGATCTGGGATGTTACATAAGCAATCCTCAATATCCTCAATATATACAGGATTAAAACCAGAACTGTTTGGATTTCTGAACAGATTTATTCATGAACGATCATCTAATAATTACTTTTTTCGACTTCCTCATTCCATATTTTTCTACAAAATATAAAATCATTACTATTTTTTAATAATTTGAAATTACAAAAACACTATCCAAAAAAAGAAGATAAATAATTAATATTACTTCTTAATAATTACCATTAATTACGAGTGACATAATTTCCAGTGGATTCACGACTACTCTTTTATCTGACGGCTCATTTACTTGAATCTTCCTCACCCAGAAATCACAACGAAGAGTCTTCTCAGAGGAACACTTATTCATTCTCATGCATATAAGAATGCATAAGAGCACCTCCAAGAAGATTTTTCATTGTGATTTCGGTGTCAAAAATATTCAAGTAAATGAGATGTCATAGAAAAGATCCCCCTTTTTGTCGATGAATCTTATTCTTGCAACTATCACCGCCTGAAAACATTATAAAAACTATGGTCCAACAAATTCATATTCAAACTCATGCATATGAGTTTGGTTATGCATATGTAGAAGTATACATTTCATAACTTTTTGAGTCAGTGAGAGTTGAAAGGAGAGAGTCATTGGGAAAAAAGAGTGTTGTCAATCCACTAAAAATTGTGCCAAGTTATTAAAATTTATTACAAATGGATTTATTGATAATTATTGCTAATTATTTCTATTTGTTGATACTTATTTCTAATAATTGCTAAAAATTGATAATTATTACTATTTATTAGTATTTATTGCTACTTATTTCTTCTAATTTGTATTTATTGTTATTTATTTCTATTTATTGTATTTATTTCTATTTATTGATATTTATTTATATTTATCGCTATTTATTAGTAATTATTACAAATTATTGCTAATTATTTCTAATTATAGCTAATTATTGCTAATTATTTCTAATTATTGCTAATTATTGCAATTTATTTCTATTTATTTCTATTTATTACTATATATTACTATTTATTGCTATTTATTTCTATTTATTAGTATATATTACTATTTCTTACTGTTTATTTCTATTTATTACTATTAATAACTATTTATTAATATTTATTAATAATTATTACTAATTATTACAAATTGTTACAAATTGTTACTAATTATTACTAATTATTACTAATTATTACTAATTATTATTAATTATTACTAATTATTACCCATTCTTACTAATTGTTACTAATTATTACTAATTATTCCTATTTATTACTATTTATTAATCATTATTACTGATTATTACTATTTATTACTATTTATTACTATTTATCAGTATTTTCTAGTATTTAATAGTATTTAATAGTATTTATTACTAATTCTATTTATTACTATTTATTACCAATTATTAGTATTTATTACTAATTATTACTATTTATTACTAATTATTAAAAATTATTTCTATTTATTAATATTTATTACTATTTATTACTATTTATTATTATTTATTACTATTTATTAGTATTTATTACTATTTGTTGCTATTTATTATTATTTATTACTATTTATTACTATTTATTAATATTTACTACTATTTATTAATCTTTATTGGTAATTATTACTAATTATTAGTTTTTATTACTAATTATTACTAATTGTTACTAATTATTACTAATTATTACAAAATACTACTATTTATCACAATTTATTTTTATTTATTAGTATTTATTACTATTTATTACTATTTTTTGGACTCACCTATTTTGATAAATCCGAGTTATGATTAATTATGTTTAGATAATCCCAAATGATGTTTATTATTTAAACATTGCATTATTTTAGTTAATGTTTAATGTCTCAACATTTAAATACATTCAAATATGTCCAACTGATAAATCTTTTGTGATATATTTAAGTCATTTGGTTAATGAAATATTTTTATGCCTCTCTGTATCCTAACATAACTCATTCTGTAAATAGAATGAATAAACATACACTTAGTCACTAGTAAAGAACATAGTCACTGTTACACCATAGCTGCCAGTATGTATAAGTCTACCAGAATGCAAGTCTACCGTTACACCAGAGCTACAGGTATGTATAAGTCTACCTGTATGCAAGTCTACCGTTACACCAGAGCTACCATTAGAGTAAGTATACTGATAAGAAAGAATGTTATCAATAAAGAGTAATAGCTACAGCCATGTAAGTCTACCGTTATGAAGTCCACCAGTATAAGGATGTCACTGCTACTCAAGTCTACCAACACAAGGAGCTACTGGTACAAGAACAAAGAGCTACCGATAAGAGGTCACCACTACACGGAGACCTACCGTTATATAAAGCTACCAATACAAGAAGCTACTGATGGAAAGAGCTACCGATACATAGAGCTACTGTTATAAAGAGTTACAACTACCGAAAGAAGTTCACTAATACATTAAGCCACCGACCGATATAGAGGAGCCACCTCTATAAGCTCTATGTTTCAAGGAATAACAGCTACCGATGGAAACCAGTCACTGTTCTCTAAACTCTATTTCGATTTGTTTAATTAGAAACAATCATATTTGATGTTTTTATTGCACTTGCTATAAATTAATGATAGTGGTTGGCATTTTAGGAAACCGTACCCTATAACTAGTTAAAATTAATCATTCCCATTGCTGGAGCTAAAAGTATAAAAGGAAGATCGAGTTGCAGTGAAGATAAAACAACACATATATACTAAGGGAGGAAGAATAAAAGTGTAAGGAGGTAACACCTGAATTGAAATTAAAAAATAATAACACAAGAAGAACTCAAAGAACATTCATACACATCAAGCTGGAGTTTCAAAGAAGAATCCCAAGTGTTACTAAGAATACTGTCTTACTCAAACTGAACATCTACACTTGAAGTGAAAGAGCATAACTACGACACTCTATTTTCCCCACAACATCCAGAGAAGGACTCTAAGCTTCATCTGCATCAATTCAAGGAGTCCAGAGCTACACTTCAAATCACTAGAGCATTCTAAACTCATATCTACTCTATCTCAGTGATTCTTTTATTTACTTTTTGAGTAGTGTGTGAACTCTGTATATTCCATACACACACTGTCTCATGTGCTAAGCTTGAGGATTTCTAAATCCTCACAAAAAACTTCTATAACTCTCTTGAATCCCACTATGGATAGTGGTAGAGGTCAAGTGTGACCCGGATTTCCTGTGTGCTATTGTTTTTTTTGTCCCATGTAGAACTGTGGTAGAGGTCTTAGTACCTGGACAGTCTGATTACTGTTGTATACCCCGATCCAGGGTGTGGATCAAAGTTAATATACACTATATGAGAAGACTAAGTCTCAGTGTGAGACTGAACCTCTTGGTTATATCTACTGTGGTTGTTTATTTAGATTTAAACTATATTGAATATTCCACTGCTAAGTACTTTAAATACAAATCTATTTTAAAGTAACTTTGATAGTTAAACTAGAAAGTGTTTGTATTTATTGCAATTCATCAGGTTAGTTTCAAAATTTAATTAATCTTCAGATTAGATTAACTGAGAACTAATCAATCTCTAGAGAACCTAACTGACCCTTTACTATACTACAAATTCACTACAGTTTATCTTGTAATTCAATTTGGGGGATTTTTTTTAAAAAAGAATCTTTTTAACAGAAATTTCAATTAGAACTCAATTCACCCCCTCTTGAGTATCCACTCCAACCAACAGTATTTATTAGTATTTATTAGTATTTATTATTATTATTACTATTAATTACTATTAATTACTATTTATTACTATTTATTACTATTGATTACTATTGATTACTAATAATTTCTAATTATTACAAATTTTTACTAATTATTACCAATTATTACAAATTTTTCGTACTTATTACAATTTATTGCTAATTATTACTAATTATTACTATTTATTACTAATTATTACTATTTATTACTAATTATTACTATTTATTACTATTTAGTTCTATTTATTACTATTTATTAGTATTTATTATTATTTATTAGTATTTATTAGTATTTATAACTAATTATTTCTAATTATTTCTATTTACTTCTATTTATTACTATTTATTACTATTTATTACAATTTATTTGTATTTATTAGTTGTCATTACTAATTATTAATAATTATTACTAATTATTACCAATTATTACTAATTATTACTAATTATTACTTATTATTGCTAATTATTACTAATTATTTCTAATTATTAGAAAATATGTCTAATTATTCCTAATTTTCACAATTTTTTACTAATTATTACTAATTATTAGTATTTATAACTATTAATCACTATTTATTACTATTTATTACTATTTATTACTATTTATTACAATTTATTACAATTTATTAAAATTTATAAGTATTTATTACAATTTATTACTAATTATTACTAATTATTAATAATTATTACTAATTATAACTAATTATTACTAATTATTATTAATTAATACTAATTAATACTAATTATTATTAAATATTACTATTTATTACTATTAATTACTATTTGTTACTATGTATTACTATTTATTTTTATTTATTAATAATTATTACTAATTATTAATAATTATTACTAATTATTAGTACTCAGTTGTATTTATTATTATTTATGACTATTTATTGGTATTTATTACTATTTATTAGTATTAAATACTATTTATTAGTATTTATTAGTATTTATTACTATTTATTCGTACTTATTTATATTTATTAGTATTTATTTCTATTTATTTCTATTTGTTACTATTTATTACTATGTATTTTTATTAATTTTTACTTATTAGTATTTATTAGTATTTATTAGTATTTATTAGTATTTATTAGTATTTATTACTATTTATTAGTATATATTACTATTTATTAGTAATTATTACAATTTATTACAATTTATTACTATTTATACTATATATTAGTATTTATTTCTATTAATTAGTATGTATTACAAATTATTAGTATTTATTACAAATTTTTAGTATTTATTACTATTTATTACTATTTATTAGTATTTATTAGTGTTTATTAGAATTTATTATTATTTATTACTATTTTTTAGTATTTACTAATAATTATTACTAATTAATACTATTTATTACTAATTGTTAATATTTATTACAATTTTTTCTAATTATTACTATTTATTTCAAATTATTAAAAATTTGTGTTAATTACTATTAATTAGTGCAAAATACATCTAATAATCACTAATTTCAACTAATTATTTATATACATTACTAATTGTCGTTAATAATTATTAATTATTACTAATTACAAAGAATTTGTACTAATAACTAAATTTTATTATTACAAATAAATATTGATGATAAAATAATTTGAATCTAACATAATTACAACTTATCAATAATAATTAAAATTAACATAAAGAAATGAAATAAATAATAAATTAAATAAATCATAAATACCTTTAAACATGATCTCTTATAATTGTATGCAGCTTTCACAACTTCTTCGTAAAAAAACTAACTCTCAGAAAATTTCACTCTAAAATTAGAGTTTATAGAGGCAGAGGAAGTAGGAATTCAGGAGGAGAGAAGAAAAAACGGAGGGGGGAATATATAGGTAAGATTAGATGCGACGTGACTATTAGCGACGGTATTCCCATCACTAATAGTACCTTTTTGCGACTGGTCCCGTCACAAATACATTCTGCCGCATTAATTACGATCGGTGGTTAAAAAGTTATTTGTGACGGGCCCTGTCCCAAAAGGTATCCTGTTGATACACTATTTACGACGGGATAACATCCTGCCATAAATAGTTTTTATTGCAGATTTTTATTTGCGACGGTACCCGTCGCAAATAACCTCCGTGGTTCAAACTAGTTGTGACGAGAGATATGCCATCACGACTAGTGTTTACCGCCTCCCGACATTTGTGATGGGCTGTGCCAATCCGTCTCAAATACCCTTTTGCGTGGTTTGGCGCGTAAACTGCGCCAAACCGGGTGAATGTTTTTGCAATGGGCAGCCTATTCCCGTCGTAAATAATAGTTTTTCCCATAGTGGTATATCCACCCATGGAATCATGATTATATATAAGGGGCTAGGTTTTCTTATGTATATATATGGAAAATGCGTACGTGAGTCGGTGATAATGGGATTATGCACGTGAGCATATAAATAAGGATACTCTTGTGTGTGTTTAAGGCCATGCAGACAAGTACATAGGGGTTTGGACATCCTTATGTATATGCAACGGTGCATATGCCCGACGGATGGATGAAGCATCTTAGAGTTGTCACTGATAAATGTGTCAAGCATTGACTGGGGCTTGGCTCCTTTGAGGTAGTGTTCCTCTCCTATCATCCTTAATTCAAGAATATTTTAAATTGAATTTATCTGCCTACTTAATTCTGTCTATATTAAATTTTAATTCTTGAATAACTATTAGTTAAGATAATTGTTTTGTTTGATAAAAAATTCATTGCATTGTAATAAAATTCCTCCAATGGAGGTGCGCTATCTGCGAAAAAGCATAGTTGTATACCTTGTTTGACATTATTGCATTGTTGTTTTCCTTATATGTGATGTCGTTGCTAATTGTAAATCACACATCATACTTGACCCTTTTTATATCCCTGTAGGGGGTTTCCCTCTTTATTAAAACAGTTGTTTGAACCAAAACACCCTTTAAGCGTCATTAGACATTTAAGATCGAATTTCCCAAGTACGCAAGTGGTGTAATGACCAAGTCACCCCTAAGTGACCCCCTTTGATCTTATAAATGGAATTTCCATGTTTTAATGAATTGAATGAGTTAAATGGAACCGAACATGGTTAAATTGGAACATGAGAGGCAATTCCTCATGTAGTGAATTATTTAACAGTTATTACCCCTTTCTAAAGTTCAACTAGGTGGCATTAAATAAATAGAGTGTCTTATTCATGGTGACTTGCACTCCAATTTTGAAATGTCTTAAGGGAAAGTGGTAAATGTCCAATTATATGTAAACACCTCCACTGCAGGGGGTGCAGGGGGTTGGCAAGGGGTGTGAAGGGGGGGGTGTGCAAAGGGCAGAGGGGTGTAGTGGGGGAAGGGGGATGGGTTGGGTGGCGGGGGTGTTCTGGGGGAAGGGGCAGTTGTGTGATGGGTTATGTTGCAAGGGGCTGGGGGAGGGTGTAAGGGGTAGGTGAAGGATACAAGTGGCGTGCATGGGGTGTGCAGGGGTGCTTAGGGTGTGTGTGTGTGGGGGGGGGGGGGGTAGTGTTAATCCCACCTATGAGACTATATTGTCATAACTTCTTTGATCACATAGTCAAACAAAGTCACAATTTAGATATTTGAATACTTTTACGATTGTCTTATGAACACCATTTTCATATGACATTATAAGTCACATGATCATCAAAGCTGTACAACCTAACATAAATTTCTATACCATTTCGAGTGCCTCTCCGGACTTCACTTCCAATGAAATACTCTTGTTCTTGAAAACGTAGCATTGAGTTGTTAATCATCACGAAAAACAACCATCTCCATGGGGGGTGTCTGTTTAGGGGGGTTGATGTCCGTGGGGGGGGGGGGGGGTCCAGGAATGGGGTTTTTTCTAGGAGGGGGGGTGCTGTCTAGGGGTTGCATGAGGGGGGTTCTATCCATGATGGTTGGGAGTACTTTCCAAGAGGGGGGGTGGGTTGTCCAGGGGGTGGGTGGGGGGTCTGTCCATGGGTGGGGGGGTTGCAAGGTGGCTGCCCTTGGGGGTGCAAGGGGGTGTCCAGGTGGGGGGGGGGGGGGGGGGGAGGGGGTATTATTGTGTAAGGGTTGTTTAAGGGGGATTTCTAGGTGGGGGGGGGGGTTTCATGGTTAACTTAATAAATTAAATGAGTTAAAT